>OY728141.1:1249636938-1254636938 GCA_963277665.1 Viscum album
TATGTATATTCCCTTACGTTCTTAGTAAATCTCCTAAATAAATTCCTCAACATTATAAAAGGTAACTTAAAACAAAAATGTTGTCGGTTAACTTTTCCAACTGGGGATTCAATGACCGTTTAACCAATCACAAGTTTGTGATTTTCTTGTGGTAAAATTTTCTCCTAATCCGGTTTTCTATAACTCTCCATCAGACCTTGATGGTTTGTTTCTCCTCCATATCCATATTTTCATATAATCCTATAATGGGCTATATCGGGTGTCCTTTGTACTTATCCTGCTTTCTTTTAATGTTATATATTTATTAACCTTATTTCCGATGTGGGTTTTCCTCAAAGGTATTGTCTCTTTTCAACCATTTATTTTCAAAGAAAAATTTCAAATTGCGAGGACGCAATTTATTGAAGGAGGGGATAATGTAACACCCCGAGCTTCCACGATACGCTTCTCATTCAATAATGCAATAGCTTGCATTGTACGCAACTTCGAGTTCTAAAAAACCGCGACTAATCAAAGTAGCCGTTATGAATAGTAATAACCAATTTTTAAAATTATATAAATTTTATATTTCAAAATGGACTTCATTTTTGGATTCGGAATATCGAAATTAGCCTATGTTGAATTTTTGGTATTTTTCTGAGAACTTCTAATTTTTTATGAATAGTGAAAAATACATTAAAACAACTTTTTTATTCAAAATAATTTATTGTGATAAATTATACTATTTAGTGGTTTTAAGGTATAATTAGAATATATTTTTACAATTTTATGCAATGGTGGTCATTAGAATTAATTTAACATTGAAATTGGACATAAACAATTGCCAATCTTTTGATATAAATTATTTCTTAAAAACACGCTATTTGTTGTAACAGCGGGAATTAATTATAAAATTAATTAATGCAACTTATATGTTTGGAATTTTGTAAAATAGACATCATTTTGGAATTCGGAATATCAATTATAGCTTAGGGTGAAATTTTGGCCATGTTCTGAAAAACTTCAATTTTTGATGAATAGTGAAACCACTAAGTGGTAGTTAAATTACTAATTTTTCGTTTAAATGAAATATTACCACTTCTGTGATTTGATTTTCAAAAATCCGACATACATTGTTTTCATTAAGAAGTAAAATGTGGTTTAATGAGATTAAAATAATTTTTTGGTGAATAGTAACTTTTAAGTTCTTAATCGCGTTTATAGGTAATTAGTGTAGTTTAAGGTACAAATAATGTTTTAATAATATGAGATGAGAATGGCACTTGTCCTACTACTATTGGATGAGTCATGGCCGACCACGACAACCCATGGGTCAACTTTGGGACCCCATGGAGCCACTTTAGTAGGAAAATGACATTAATATATATTTATTTAATGTTAAAATTAAATTGACACAAACATGAGTTATTTAACTAAAACAGTTTTTAAGTGGGGTTACACAAGTCCAAATTTTTACTATAAATATTAACTAGAAAGCTAAAAATATTTCCTACATCATAGTAGTTTTTTTATAATTTTTAGACATTATATAAATTAAATTATTTATGACATCATTATGATGCAGCGATGACCTCATTATTTAACGATTTAAATAAAATGAGAAGATAATGCAAAATACAAGGCTTACACTTGTCCAAAGTCTATTGGATGAGGATATTTCGAAACATTATCACCTTAGCCTCGAATTATATAATTGTGGGACCTTTATAATCCGAAAATCATTGTGAAATAATGTAACATTTCAATCTTTCCAAAAGTGCCCCTCCTCTCCACTTATAAAAGGACCCCACCTCTCCCACCTCATTTACACTTTCAAGCCATTTGGCTCGGCCAACCTCTGCCCAAATACTCTCCCAACTTCCCCCTCTTACTCCTAGAAGCCTTAAATTGGGCAGAACTCTTCCCAAGGAAGCCTTTGGCTCAAATCAAAAAGAGTTACCCGATTTTGAGGTAATGTCCTTTCTAATGTTGTTTTGTTTTATTTTTCTTCTCCAACCCCCTAACTCTTTTTATTCATTTATTTTGTAACAACACCAGTATCCTCAATATACTAGGATGTTTTTATAAGAAGTATTCGATCTACACTTACACACACCTACATCTAATGGTTAAAGAACATACGGTTTCTGTGGATGGCGAATTTCTGCCTCACGAAACGATGATTGTTCAACACTCATATAACACCTGAAAAGGTGGCCATTAAGATGTCACTATTTTTATATATGATATATAATATGTTTATGTTTTACTTATGCTTCTGTATTTCTCATTTATGGAATACTTTATGATTTCCATTATGGGTATAACGCGATAATTTCATTTTAGGAAGTGCGGACTACCGCCCCCTCAAAGTGATTTGAATCGTTAATGCCATATGTGGGATGTATAAAGGATGGAGTAAATGGTATTATACACTATATTATACTGGAATTATATTATACATTTATATCATTATGATTTAGTTCCATTAAATATGAAATTGAAATGAAAGTAGCGTTCATGCGTACGTACGGCTTACCGTCTCCATGAACGGTGCATTTCATTTCTTACCTCTAAATGTTACGTAATATTATCAATGAATGTATATACTGGATATATAAGATATATATGAAATCTAAATCATGAATATAATTCTGGATATAATGGATATTCTTCCACATGAACAACATGTAATTATAAGAAGTTTATTGTTGACTCAAGTTACCAAAGATCGACAAAACGATCGTTATTAACTTAAATAATTACATAATGATCATAACATTGTAATAAGTGATATAAAAAGGATAATGAAATTGAAAATGGTTCTTAATAAGGTATATATTAACTCTAGTTTATTATTCAGGAGGTTAAAGAACAGTTGAGTCAAGTCGGACACAAGGTAAGGGAATTTCATAACCCAACTTCCATTCTTTGGGTTAATCTCCTACTTTCAAATTATGTCATGATATTATTATGTCGTATATTGTATTTATACTTTCTTTATGTTTACATATAGTGAATACACATAATAGAAATATTTTATTTAAAAATGATCTTTTAAGGGACTTCGTCTCAATCTCCATTCATTGAGGCATATTTGGTTTTATACACAAATTTCTTTTGTACAGTGTATAAACCCCTTTGACTATTAAGTTTATTCAAAAGGAATCTTTTTATACGAAGCGTTTCACTAAACGACAAAAAGGGGATGTTTTTCTTTCCGTACATACGCGGCGACAACGACTTATCCGCCGCCATGACCATTATTTGAGTTTCGGCTTCCTCTATAAGCCATCACTTTTTTTTAATGAAAAATAAATACAAAGTTTTAACTTTCTTTTATTTTGGTATTGAAAATGGTTTTGAAAGAGTTTTTATTATATCAATGTGTTGTATTGATATCTAGTGATTGAAATATGGAAATTTTATCTTTCCTTTATGCATGTTTTATGTGATACGATTATGTTATGGTTTATGATATTTTTAAACCTATTCATATGAGGAATGTATTGGACTTAATAAGTGACGGGTGGAGCCCGCTATAGCTCCTCGATGCATCGGTAGGTCTCATGAGACAACTAGACGTGGAATTGGACGAGGCCCTTTCCCAATTTGATTTATGGTTTTGGCCGAGGCCTTAATCATTTTAGACGTCTTGGCCGAGGCCTTGACAAAATGTTTTAGAATGTCCGGCATTATACATTCCCTCATTATGAAAGTGGTTATTGATATTGCATGTGATTATTCGACTGGTAGAATGTCCATGTGAAGAAGTAAATGGAATTATCTCATTTTACTCTTTCCATATTATGTTGAATTTCATGTTTAAAAGGCTTTTGTTTTAGTTATACATTGCCTTAAATGTTAATGTTTATTTATGAGAGCTTCCGCAATATTGTTATCCTTACTGAGCATCTGAGCTCACCCCTTTCAATATTTTAATATTTTCCAGGATGTGAAGAAGTATTTTATGAATGACCTGCAGGGATAGTCAGAAGAGTATATGAGTGTGGACTATGAAGAATTTGTTATTAGTTTTTCACTTTATGATGTAATGTAAGACTTATGAATGTATCTAGTGTTTCCAAGGCTACTAAACTAATCGGTCTTTCGAGACTTGATCTTTTGTGATCATGCCAATGTTACAAAGTAATGCACCGACTCTGGGTAGCTGGGGTCGGGGCGTTACATAACATATTAATCTATTTTGAACTATTGATTTCAGGATTTCTATGTCATCGTGAATAAATTCAAAACATTTTTATTAAAATTTTAATAGATTAGGATATTTTATCATTATTTAATAAATAATTATGGATTATTATAAGTACAAATAGGGAGATTCTTGGCCACTAGTGTGGGGTTCAAATATATGGTCTATGTCTTATATGAACTTTCCCCCCTTTTTCTCATTTCCTTACCATTTTTATAATTTTTTTTGGTTAATGGATCAAATAATGATCCCAATATTAATAAGGATGATTATAATGATAAGTGATATTTATAACACCCATGATATAGGGGATTACAAGGTTCACATAACTCTTTCTTTCAAGTGGTTACATTCTTGGTGAATCATTGATTATCATCTTAATGACCACATAACTACCTTATTATAAATGATGAATTACTCGATGAATGAAGAAAAGGAATATATTTGAACTCATAAAAGAATTTAAAAAATAATTATAAGGTAAATACATCATCATAAAGAAATATATCTATCATGTGTGATAATTTATTTTTCTTCCTTAAGATTCAATGGACATTAAACTAGGTGTGCACCTATTTTCTCTCAAGAACGATCCAAATGGGTATCCCTCTCATAAATTCACCCAAATGAATAAAATTTCAATGTCGTTATTTCATTATCTAACAGAATGAGTGTTACTTTTATAAAGATATTTCATATATTTATATCTTTAATGGAAATCCAGATCAATCCAAGAGTCTCAGAACTCCTCACTTTCTCTATTAGATATCATTAGTAAATCTTGAGTCAATGTCATCCAATTTATTATTGATGTTTTCTATTTTTTATTTCTTTTTTCCTCACTAAAACCTATGGAATATGCTTTCAAGGAAATATATAATCAAAATTATTAAAATTTTATGCTAAAAATATTTATGTAATTCATTATATTGAGTAGAGATATATTTCTTCATAGTGTAGGATTCGACCAAACACTAGATCCAAAAATCCCAGATGAAATATTTCTTCGAATATCTCATCAAATCCACCAAATATACCTTTGACTTTTTGTGTAAAATGTAACATGTGTCATGGAATCTTTATATCCTCATGTGGTTGTATTCATACATGGTGTAACCAACACTTCATGAAATGGTGACTTTATGGATCTTAGAACCACAGTTTTCTCAGATTCTCTCCATATATGGTGTTATGGCTTGTCGCCTCTAGCTGTGGCATGGTAGGATTAATAATTCAAAATATAGAAGCCTAATAAAATTCTATATCCAGACTCATTACAATGTTCCTTCTTTAATTATTTCATGGTCTTCTTGACTTCACCAAACCCAAAAAATTGAACCATTGTATTGTGGTTCCAGACCACATGACTCTCAAACTAGTGTGACACTTAATACTCTCAAGTTTTTCTTTTCAACGCAATTGAATCCTTTTAATTCCTATTATGGACCCTTGTGGTGCAACTATACTAGATACAAAAAGGTATTTCCAATGTCAAAATAATTCATTTCCCACATCAAATTAACTCTAAAACACAACTTCTCACATAAGGTAAACTCATTCCTTAATCATGTCACAACCTATATAACTACATCATGATTCTCCTCACATCAGATAAAACTCATTCCTATGGAATATTAATTAAATATTATTATGGTGTGTTCATAATCATTAACATCATGACTGCATCAACCTTAACAAAACATAAACTCTACCTTAAAACATTTCTAATATACTCAATATGACTATGGTGTGAGGCATCCATGTAAGAATAACTTCTTATTCGACCTCAACTGATCATGGCATAGTTATCTCCCTTATAACTTTATATTCTCTAAATCAGAGAATTATTTAATCCCAATTCACCACTTCTACTCTATTATTCTCTAATATTCATAATTTCCTCTAATTTCCATCATGATTATATATAATCATCATGAGAACCTAAATTCACTTTGATCCCTAAACTTTATCTTCATTCATCTTTATCCAAGTGATAGTACATGTAATATATCAAGATTAATTCCAATAATAAGGAAATATTCTCTAAAATACCTTCAATAAAACACTATTAAATGTGTATATATGAGATATATTATTTTTTATGAACTCCTCATTAATTAGGTATAATTCATATCCAACTTCATTCAAAGGTTCATTCCCCTACACCACCAGGTTAGATAGTGTTTGTGAGAGATCTTCATCCCTTAGTGAACATATAATATTTTGGATAATGGAAATTTCCTTAATCATCACAAATAATCATAGGATATATCTTGACATTCACACTCTATGTGATTCTCCATTCCTCCAAGATTTATTCATGTGATATTCATGGCACTTGAACTTCAAGGAACTACTCCCAAAAATAGCTCGATGTACCCTTTTGTGAATCTCCTCAAGGATTGAACCAATAAAACTAGTAAACTCAACCATCATCATAAATATTTATTGATATCATAGTACATGTTCCCATATAATTCCCATAGTAGAAGCTATAATTTTCTAATATTCTTCTTTCAAGGAAGATGCCTCACTTTATTTATCCTTAACTCAGCTTATAAAGATTTTATTCAATATTCATCTTCATTTTCAAATAATTTTCATGTAAATGTCATAAACTATTGATAAAAATCCAAAGTACATAATAAATGAGTTATTAATGGAATTAAAATTCATAATATTCATGAGAACATAAATATCCTATATTCTATTTGTTGAAAATATGACCATCATAAATCCTACATCAATCAAAACATACATTTATTTATGAAACATTTTGATATCACTGGAAAAATATTCAGTATAATAAACAAATCAACCCCAATTTATCATCAAGACCATATTTATAATGTTATAAAAGTTACTTTATATTTATATATTTATTCTCCCCCTTTTTCAATATAATCCAAATGTAAAATAGAGTATCAGATATTTGGATTGTACCTCAGTATCTGCCCTTGATAAGTTTGAGCTTATTCTACCCCATTTAATATGAATGAATTATTCATATTTATAAGGATCAATAATTTTATACCCTATAAGATTTAATCCCAATTTTATATATAATCGTCATCGACTTTCACCCCTTTTATATAAATTCATTTTCAATATTTAAAAGTGAAAAAGAGAAGAATTTTTAAAAGTATAAGGGGTAATCCGTCTCATGACTATTTCTCAATAATCTCTTCATTTTACAATACTCATAAATAACTTATAGAATCCAATGAATAATATATTTCATAATATAAATTTCAAACAGTTACCCTAATCCTTGAGAGAAAATGCATTGTAAAAAATAAGATAAATAAATCAACATTACTATTTAGTTTACAATTTTTCCTCCAGAAAAGAAAAATTATTTTTAAAATACCCTCTTTTAATTTTATAAATAAAGCACTCTGTTTTTATAAAAAAATCATAATTAATAATTTCAATCATAAATAAATGAAAAGGGATTATCAATTCATACCTTGGTCTTTAAAAGGATATGGTCATCCAACTTGGAATAACCTTGTATTTAATTTTTTTAGATTTACCTCTAAGAATATCCATGACTTATTGTCCCTCATCTTATTAAAGAAAATTCCTTGATTCCCTAAAAATATTAGTAGAATATTGGTGTCATCCTTTGATCATTCCATCTACTACCTTTTTCTATTCTATGTCCAAAGACTAGTCCACTCATAAGTGACCTGACCCGGTGGCCACATGGCATCAATCATGCATCCCTATTTGCTAGAGTTTGTCAACAAAAAGTGAGGGTCTATGATGGTATGATGGGGAGACTATACCCTATTTCTTAGAGTGAAATATTGTGGAATAATATATAAGTAGTAGAAACATAATAAAAGAAAAATATCAGAATAATATATAATAGGATATTGGAAGTAAATCATCCCAATAATAATAATTAGACATAATAATAACCAATATCATATAAAATGATGATGTGTTGGTGTTGTACAGAAATGGTTTATAAGGGGAATTGGGTAGTTGTCATACATACAATACATGCTATAAAACATATATAAAATCCCCAAAATCTACACTCCAATATAATCCTAAGAACTAGCTCGGTCCTTTACTCCCATAATGTAAGCTAGTAAATAAACCATGTGTCTATGGTTGCGCACTTCCCTTCATACCAACTTGCATCCACATCGTCTTTCTGAGTATCAAATAGTGGGCCAAACATGATGCGAGTAAAATATAGTTGGCCACCACTATATATGTATAATACTATCAATTCATTGATTATAAAATGAATAGTGTGTTTGTATAATAAATATAAATTCATGAAGTAAATATAACCCATGTTGAGCGTCGGTTCCTCATGAGAAACTTAGCCAACCATACCTGCTTTGACCTAATCTGCAATGTCTCTGAACATGTTTCATCATATATTTATATATATAATGAGTAATAACTAGGACCCAAGGCATATAACAAAGGAGTCTAAGTATAATATCATAAGGCTAAAAATCACACCCTTAGAAGGTCAAAAAACTCATAGCTATCGGTTGTGATGTTAAAAACAAGGGGCGATGAGTGTAATCTAAGGGGGCACCCTCAGTATTTATCACTTATAATAATAATGTTTTTGATCTCAAGGAACAAGTCATTGGTAGAATTAGGATATACCTAATTCAATCTCAATGAGATAATACAAGGTGATCCCTTTCCTAATACATCAAGATGAATCCAATGATATGGTCTAAGGAATTTTAATTTCAGAGAAAGTAACAGATGAGTCTATAGAGCCACATTTTCTATAGTCATAAATGAAGAAAAATACTGAATCCAAGTGGGGTGTTAACTCTTGGAAAAATTATTGATGAATTGGTTGTTTTCCTCTAGTTTTTCAAGGAAGACCTAGGTGGGGAATCCAAAACATTCACAAGGAAGGACATCCTATAAAAGTATATAAAGGTGGAAATAAAATCCTATAGCATGTTTAACCTTTCATAGTCCAAGTGATGTATTATTCCATTTCACCATTAATTTAATCCCATTTAGTCAAATTCATGATTAAAATTTTAACAAGGTTCAAGTAACATGGCATTTCCATTCACATTTCATTCATTTCATTTGACATTTCAGTAAATTCGATTTACTCATTTTATCCAAAATTAACAATCCAAATCTGCCTTAGGAGGTGGTTTAGTCACATAGGCCTGGTGAAAGTGTAAAGGGAATAAATTATAACTCACCCAAATGGGTGGTTCAAGTCAAGGTCATCAATCTCTTGAAACATTAAGGGTCTATGGGAATATCTCAATCAAGGTCTAACAATTTACTAAGAAATTACACAATTCTTAGGAAACACAAAGGAATTCCATAATGTTCCACAAATGTTTATTATATAAATAGATATAATTTTATGTAAAATTACTAGACAACCTACCTTATACTGATAGATATCTCTTATTCCAGTACCGGCCTCTGATTGTGGTGGGAATCATAGAAATCAGAGAAATAGACAAAAAACCTGAAAATTGGACATATTAGCTCTCATGGAAATAGCATCTGATATGGAGAGATAAGTGAATAAAGATGAAAGAGGAATGATATACTAACCAATGTTTATCCAACATTATGAAATACATTTGAATCAAATGTAGGATGAAGAAAAACCTTCAAATCCTATGAGAGGAGGAGGATAATATCTCAATAAAGGCCTATTTTGTAGGAAAGAAGATGGAAAGGGAGAGTTAAAGGGTTAAATACCTTAAGATAAAAAAAATATAATTTTACCCATTTAAAATGGGTTGTATGGTTTGGCCTCATTGTTGGTGAAATAGTGCACCAACTGTGTGGTCTCCACTGTCCTGGAGCCCACAGCTCACATGAGCTAGATGCATTGTTTAGACAAACCATGCACACACTTTGTGACTTTCAAATATAGATTATTATAGTTTTCACATGGTTGTGTTCCACCTATTGAATAGTTAAACTAACCATGTACCACCCTCACATGGCCACATGGTTGTGTCACATGGTTATTACTAATCACATGCCAACTGTGCACCTCATTCTGTCTCTCCAAAAACTGGGGCTTTGTGCTCTGAACAAGCCTCACATGCTCCCAAACCATTCATTAGTCTTGTAGGCGCTATTATAAGGTTAAAAATAATATTTAAATATAATTCTAAAGAATATATACCTCCATAAAAAAGGATCTTATGGCCTCCCCTCCTTAAAACTTCTCATCCCAATGTTTCTCTTCTGAGGGTGGTTCTTCATCATTTAATAATAACTTCAGACACTGATCATGTATATTTTCCACTCTCTCCTAGGCCTTTTCGTGTACATGGCTATGTTTCCATAGAACCAAAACCAAAGGATCAAACATGAATTTAATAGACTTCATGCTACAATCAACTATACAAGCCAGTCATTCCCTTGGAGGGAATGAGATAGGTTTGAATAGTAACGATGAAAATAAGAGATGTGAAAAAAATAATGTATAGCATGTATCATTGAGGAAGATCTATCTGATAAGACAACGTTCTGACCTTATCAAAAATCCAAAAAGGTTTGATGAATCTACGAAATAAATTACTTTTCCTGTGAATTCATCGATGGACCAATCTAGATGAAACACGTAAGAAGACTCTATTTCCCACCATAAAATCCAATGGTCAATAGAGATGATCATTATAATACTTCTTCTTAGACATAGATGAATCAATACACTTTAGGATAATTTTACCCTACTTTGATATCTCTCGAATGAGATATGGTCCTAATAACACTGACTCTCCTGCCTCTCACTAGCACAGGGGTTAATGGAATGGCTGTAACACCCTGAGATTTTATGAGATATATTATTTTTAATTTCTATGATTTATTCTATTATACACTACACCAAGATTGTCTTTTACTATACGCAACACCGTATTAGCTTGCAGTATATGCAACACTATTCTTGGCCCGTGTTACACATAATTTCAAGTTTGTTTTGTGGAAATTATTCTACACCACATTAAGTATAGATTTTGTTTAATGTATAAATGAAATAAGTTTTGATTATGTTATACACAACACCAAACGAAGCTTTCACTACACGCAGCCCCGACCTGGCTTTCATTACACGCAATCAAGACCTTCTTCGATAACGTGTGTAGTACACAATAACAAGTTTCGCTAAACGAGATATTATTATAATATTATTATGAACTAGCCGTTATGAATAGTGATACCCACTTTTTGAAATTTTATAAATTTTATCATTCAAAATGGAATTCATTTTTGGATTCAGAATATCGAAATTATCCTAGGGTGAATTTTTGGTATTTTTCTGAAAACATTCAATTTTTGATGAATAGTAAAAACACTGGGTTACTATTTAAAAACCGACTTTTTATTTAAATAATTATTTATTTAATTTAAATTTATTTTAGGTCAAAATTGATACATAATACCTATATTATTTCAATGTAATTCATTTGAGTCATTTTATAATAATTTTAGATATATAAAAAAATTATTGAACTTTTCACCATCTTTTGCCCACCTCCTATGGGAATTTGAAAATTTACATAAAACATAATTTTATCACTTCTGTGAGTGGAATTTCGAAAATCCTAGAGACACGGTCAATATCAAGCTGTAAAATGTGGGTCAATAAGATAAAAATAATTTTTGGAGAATAGTAACTTTTCACTTTTATTTACCACGGTTAAAAGTAAATAGGGTAATTAAGGGTGAAAATGATATTTTTATTACCCTAACACATGTCCTAATTCTATTGGATAAGTGTAATTCGACCAAAAACAACCTTAGAAATAAAATATTATCATTTAGGTCCACTTGGATTAGATTAGGACATTTATTATTATTTTATTTAAAGAAGAGTAAAAATAGTTAAAATCAATGTTTAATAACTAAAACATTTTAAATATAGGGTTATACATAAGATAAATTCTTCTGTAAATATTCATTATAAATCTAAAACTATTTCATACATAATGGTATTTTATTTATAATTTTTAGAAGTTAAATAATTTAATTTATTTATGACACAATGATGATGTAGTAATTACCTTATTAATAAAATATTAACATAATTGATGTTATAAATACCCAAATAAATGTAATTTGAGACTTTTTATGAATTCCACTAATTTTTTAGGTTAATATGACATGTTATTATTTATTAAATTAACTTTTTTCAAACTAATAATTTTATTACGATTTATAAAAAAATCAATTACAAAATAGTGCCAACATTGGCATAAAATAGTTTTTTAAAAAAATATTATATTTTTAATTGTTATTATATTCATAAAAATCTAAAGTTCGGCCAAATTACTTAGATAAGGTTATATATATTAATAACGAACCACTTTTGGTTCGTTTGGCTTATTATAGTAAGTTTATTAACCATATAGTGTATGAAAACAAGAAGACACTGTAAAAGTTAAATTATTTAACTTAGAGTTAAATCTAAATGATAAGGTTAAAATAGTAACCTAAACTTGTATAAAACCCATTGGTTGATATTATTTCGACCCATCCCCACATTAGATTCAAAATAAATCAATTTGGAGCTATTATAAACCGAATATGACTTTATTATAAAATAATATTTTAAGTTTTCCTAAGGTGCCCCTCTCCTCCCTTATAAAAGGGTACCTCCTCCCTCTTCTCTTTACACAATTTTGAGCTTTCAATCTCTGCCAAAACCTACCCATTTCCATTCTCAACTTCCCTAGAAATATTATAGAGGTTATTTTCTCCTCAAAAGACCAAATCTAGTGCCTTAAGAGGAAGCTTAAAAGAGGTGTGTCAAAGAAGATGTAATCGCTTCTACCGATTCTTTCGAGTTTCTTTCTTCTTCAACTTCTTCTTCTTTAGTTGTTTCTTTATAAAGTAATAACATAAATATCACTAATATACTGATATGTTATTATAAATATGAAACAAACCCATTTCACCTTCTATCCATCCTACGGAAAATGAAATCACCGCACGAGCGTACGTATGGAATAATGTCTCCACGCCGTGGTGTAATCTGTTTTTCCACCACCACCTTACTTGGATGGGTATAATAGTGTAAATAATAACTATATATAGTTTTTATAACATCATACTGATTATGATATATTATATCATCCACTCCAATTAAATTCAATAACTATGGTAACGATATCATCGCTCGTGCGTACGTACGGATTACCGTCTCCACGACGCGATAAGATTCATTCTCCATGTTTACCATTCAAGAATGATTATAATGTATATATAATGAAAGAAAATGAAATATATGACATGATAAAGCTACATTTTTTATGTATATATATATATATGTCATCTACTTACATCCATTCAAGTCAATGAGGAAAGGAAAATAGCATTCACGCATACGTATGGCCTACCGTCTCCATGAACGATGGATTTCACTTCATTTATCTATCTATTATATATATATACAGAATATATATTATATATAAATCATTATTTAAATTCTGGAAGTAATTAAATCATGATATAAGTAATAATAATATCAAGAACAACAAGTCCAAACACATACGATAAATAAAATGATATTACCCAAAACACTGCTTTAACATGGAATTTACAAAAGAACGGGTAATATAAAGTAGTAAGTGAACAATATATGATATCATAATAATTAATATGATTATGTAATAAGTAAATGGAATTATTTAAATTATTATACATGAGGTTCGGATACGTATGAAGCATATCGGACCTAATGTAAAGGATAACTTTTCCAATCTTGTTTTTATCCGATATTATTTATTCGTAAGTATTTACTGGGGTTATAATTATCATCCATGTCCCTATTTTCTAAAAAAAGGTTTCATGTATGTTTAAAGTCCTTTTTACCCATTTTTGACTTTTACTACATGGTATGTAAGGAATCTTTCTTTTGTTTACCATACGAGGTACTTTTTGACTTTTCTGACAAAAGTACGAGAAGAATGTTTTTTGAACTTTAAGATATGAACGGATTATTACAGTTTTATCACACCTTATTTTCATTAATCTTACTCTATAATATTTCATGACTATTTTCAAAAGAAAAATCTTTTTCTTTTAAAATTACATGGCATTTTTTGAAAAGAAAATTATTTTTAAGTAGAAAGGGTATTTTCCTCAAGAATTCATTTCAAATGTTTTATCAAAACCATTTTCCATCTAAGATGAAATTATTTCATATGTGTATGTTTCAAATATAATTCCTCTATGATTTACATGGTTTCACTTTTCTTATGATGAAATGATATCCATTTGTTTTATATGTAATAGTTTATGATTGGATGATGTTTATGAAACCCTTTTTATTCTTTGGGTTATGATGAATGATTTATGTTTATGTTGTGGCGCACATAAGAATGATTTCATTATGAGATGGGTGGGACCTATATCTCCCTCCAATGCATTGGGTAAAGATTTATATCTCATGTGATAGACATGGTTGGAACGTCAAGTTAATATGGTTCAGTGATACAGGACTGGAACGAGGAGTGAACTCGATTCAGAAAGGGAGTTTGTCCACTATGATGGTCTTGGCAGCAATGCCTTGGCTACTATAGAAATCATAACATGTGATTAATGGTTTCCACAATTACATGTTTTATTCCCATGCTATTTTATCATGATTAATGTTTCTTTATGATCTATGCCTTACGTACTTCCATGTTTTATGTCATTGCTCAAGATTTTGATGTTTAAATATTAAGTTCATGTTTTGAAGTTCAAATGTATATGGTTTGTTTAATTTTCTCCATGGTTACCCTTAATGATCATTTTAGCCTACCCTTTATATGTTTTCTTTTCCCCAAGATATAAATAAAGGTTTTAGGTAAGAAAAAAAGGGAGATCTTTATGAGAGATGTTGAAGATCTTTCACCAAGATTAGAATATTATATTCCGAGTTTCCAAAGACATTAAACTATTACGGTCCTTTGGTGTTTGTTTTTGTTATGTATTAGATATTCCACAAAAGTAATTTAATGTCTATGTACGTCAATCTTTGGGACTCTACAGTTGGTATCAAAGGAAAGGTTTAGTTAACCTTTGGAAACTAGGATGTGAAAACTTTAGTGAGATCCCTAGAGATATTTCAAAGGTATGTCTAGGGATGTCCCTAAGGTTATGTATAAGTATAGGTTATAGTCCTAGAATTATGGTAATAGTATTAGAATTAACCCTAAGATGTTATATATTGAAGGTACTCCCCCTTTATTATGTTTTTTTCCCTAGCATGATTTTTACCTCTCACACTATTCTTTTTGGGATTTAGATGATGGATGGAACCTGAAGGAACCGTGTTGATCAATGTAATGGAAAATGAAATGATTTTCCTCCTGAACAAACCAATGGTATGGAAGATGGAGTGAAGAATCTTATAGCTATACTTACACAAGCTATGAATCATTCTGGACATCCGAATGAGCAGAGAAGGGAACAATATTTTATTGAGTGCTTCATGAGGAAACGTCCACCTTCTTTTAGTGGGTCTTCTGATTCACTTGTTACTGAACAATGGATCAGTACCATTGAAAAGATATTTTACATACTTCGCTATTCAGAACATGAAAAAGTCATTCAGGCTATTTACCCTTTAGAAGGTGAAGCAGATCAATGGTGGACTCTAATTATGAATATGAGGCCACGAGATGAAATTGAATCTATGGAATGGGATGAGTTCAAGAACTTATTTTTCAATAAGTACTTCCCTCGTATTCTTCAAACAAATATGGAAAAGGATTTCCTTGAGCTTAAGAAAAATGATGATGAATATGTTGGTATATACAAAGTGAATTTTATAAGGCTTGAAAGGTATGAATCTGGCTTTATCATCCAACCTAAAAGTAAAGTTGATCGATTCTTCAGTGGCTTAAAACCAAGTCTTTTAAGGGCATTAGATATAAGAGACTTCAGTAGCTATGAAGAAATTGGGCATTCTGCTATCAAGGTAGAAAGAGAAGTTGGTGTTACATATCCATCTCATGGTTTTGACAAGAAACGAAAGATGGTGTTCAATGAGAAATCTCAGAATAATGGTGAAAAGAAGATGAATGTTTCTTTATTCTCAAAGTGTGGAAAGAATCATGGTGGAGATTGTCTTAAAGGGACTAGAAAATGTTTTAAGTGTGGAAAAGAAGTTCATCGAGCAGGTGACTGTCGAAGTAATGGAAAAAGGGTTGCTAATGGTGTGAATAAAGAAATGACTGCAGAGAATGCACCACCAAAACATCAATGCTTCAAGTGCAAGGAATGGGGTATTATTCTAATCAATGCACTAATCCAAGGGTTAATGATGATCAATGTGAGAAACCACTTATGGAAAAGGATAAAGGGAAGTCACATGTGATCACTATTTGTGATGTTGACTATGACAATGATGTTTTGTAATGAATAAGTGTTTATGCAATGGGATTTCAAAATAGTATCATAGAATCTCATTTATGGTATTGTGGAATTTTGGAATATCTATGTATTGGTTTTTTATAATTATATGGTACCGGTAACCCTGAAAAGTGATTGAAATATTTTTGGAAAGAAGATGATATGCACATAATGAAGGGATAAATAAAAAAATGAAATGAGCTCATGACTGATATAAGGGCAAAATTATATCATGGTTTGAGTATATAGAAATTTTGGGATATTGGTATGTGGAAAGTGTTAAATTTTGACAGCATTCATGTTTTCACTAAGGTTCAATGGGTATTCATTTTTTACAAGAATACATTATTAAGGTATTCACATGTTTGTAATTTGACCAGCAAGATATATCGTATGATATATGGGGGATAAATGATTGTATTCACATGCTCGACAGATGACATTTCTAGTAATTGTTTTCTTTATACTATGAGATTGTACATAAGTATTTTGGATAAGTCTAGTTTGAGATTATTTTTGGATTTCAATAAAAAGGACAACCTGGAGGTCGGGCGGCAACCCGTCGTGTCCGGCAAGGCCGCGAGACTTGAACCCACAACTGAAGTGTGACATGCCTTTATTGCCTACCACTGGCCTACATGAAGTCCTTGGTTAGTAGAAACTATATTTATTATATTAAGCGGTATGATATATGAATTATAAGTCCATTTTAGGAACCATATACAATTAATCTCACTATAGATGGACTTATGTATATTTAATAACTTTTTCTATCCTTTTGTTTGAGACAGATAGAATAACCTATCATTTTATTTCATGATCTGCTAATACTTCATGGAAGAAAAATTCAACTTCATTTCTTTAAGAGATGAAGTGGAAATTGTTCAAGGCACAAACAACAGTAATATTGTATCAAAATCAAGTAAGTATTTCTTTTAATTCAACAATTCTTCAACTTTAGGGAAATGATATTGAAAAAAAAATTGTCCTAGTGTCCTTATATGCGATGAATTAGATGGTACCTTAAATCATCACAAATTTATGGCTTTGAGATTAATGTATTTTTCATAGCCATGTTCTCTACCCCTCTATATCAAAACTTGATGGTTAGACTTCTCTTCCATATCAATATTTTCACCTATGTTGTCCTAGGTGGAAACCCAGTGCTAAGTTACTTTGGGTGACTGTTATGATTCTAACTTCCCTTTTTAAAATGAAGTTTTAGTATTCCTTTTTACGATGTGGGTTTCTATGAAAGAAACTTTCAAGTAGTAAACCTTTTATAACCCCGACAAATTTCGAGGGAGAAATTCATTTTAATGGGGGTAGAATGTAACACCCCGAGATTTTATGAGATATATTATTTTTAATTTATTTGATGTATTCTATTAAACACTACACCAATATTGGATTATACTATACACAACACTGTATTAGCTTGCGGTATACGCAACACTATTCTTGTCTCGTGTTACACACAATTTCAAGTTCGTTTTGTGGAAATTATTCTACACAACATTAAGTATAGATTTTGTTTAATGTATAAATGAAATATGTTTTGATTATGTAATACGGAACACCAAACGGAGCTTTCACTACATGCAGCCCTGACATGGCTTGAATTACAGACAATCAATACCTTCTTTGATAACGTGTGTAGTATACAATACCAACTTTCGCTAAATGATATATTATTATAATATTATTATGAACTAGCTGTTATGAATAGTGATACCAACTTTTTAAAATTTTATCAATTTTATCTTTCAAAATTTAATTCATTTTTGGATTCTGAATATCAAAATTATCCTAGGGTGGATTTTTGGTATTTTTCTGAAAACATTCAATTTTTGATGAATAGTGAAAACACTATGTTGTTATTTGAAAACCGACTTTTTATTTAAATAATTATTTATTTTATATAAATTTATTTTAGGTAAAAATTGATATATAATACCTATATAAGTTCAATTTAATTCATTTGAGTCATTTTATAATAATTTTAGATATATAAAAATTTTATTGAACTTTTCACCGTCTTTTACCCACCTCCTAGAAAATTTTTAAAAATTTACATAAAACTTAATTTTACCGCTTCTGTGAGGGAAATTTTAAAAATCCAAGATAAATGGTTAATATCAAGGAGTAAAATGTGGTTCAATAAGATAAAAATAATTTTTGGTGAATGGTAACTTTTTACTTTTATTTACCACGGTTAAAAGTAAATAGGGTAATTAAGGGTAAAAATGATATTTTTATTACCCTAAAAAATGTTCTAATTCTATTGGATAAGTGTAATTAGACAAAAAACTACCTTAGAAATACAATATTATCATTTAGGTCCACTTGTATTAGATTACGACATTTATTATTATTTTATTTAAAGAAGAGTTAAAATAGTTAAAATAAAAGTTTAATAACTAAAACATTTTTAATATAGGGTTATACATAAGATAAATTCGACAATAAATATTCATTAGAAATATAAAAATATTTCCTACATAATGGTATTTTATTTATAATTTTTATACATTAAATAATTTAATTTATTAATGACACAATGATGATGGAGTAATTAACTTATTAATGAAATATTAACACAATTTATGTTATAAATACCCAAATAAATTAAATTTGAGACTTTTTATGAATTAAACTAATTTTCCAGGTTAATATGACATGTTATTATTGATTAAATTAACTTTTTTCGAACTAATAATGTTTTTATGAGTTTCACAAAAATCAATTACCAAATAGTGTCAAAATTGACATAAAATAGTTTTTAAAACAAATATTATATTATTAATTTTTATTATATTCCTAAAAATCTAAGGTTCATACAAATGACTTAGATAAGGTTATATATATAAATAAAGAACCACTTGGGTTCTTTTGGCATGTTATAGTAAGTTTATTAACCATATAGTGTAAGAAAACAATAAGACACGGTAAAAGTTAAATTATTTAACTTAGAGTTAAATCTAAATGATAAAGTTAAAATAGCAACCTAAACTTGTCTGAAACCTATTGGTTGAGATTATTTCGACCCATCACCACTTTATCTTGAAAATAAATCAATTCGGAGCTACTATAAACCGAATATGACTTTATTATAAAATAATATTTTATGTTTTCCTAAGGTGCCCCTCTCCTCCCTTATTAAAGGGCACCTCCTCCCACTTCACTTTACACAATTTTGAGCTTTCAAGATCGTCCAAAATACTTACCATTTCCCTTCTAAACTTCCATAGAAACATTATAGAGGTTCCGGTCTCCTCAAAAGTCCAAATCTAGTGCCTTAAGAGGAAGCTTAAAAGAGGTGCCTCGAAGAAGAGGTAATTGCTTCTACCGATTCATTCAAGTTTCTTTCTTCTTAAACTTCTTCTTCTTTAGTTGTTTCATTATAAAGTAATAACATAAGTATCACTAATATACTGATATGTTATAATAAATACGAAACAAACCCATTTCACCTTCTATCCATCCTACGGAAAATGAAATCATCGCGCGTGTGTACGTACGAAATATCGTCTCCACGCCGTGGTGTAATCTGTTTTTCCACCACCACATTACTTGTATGGGTATACTGGTGTAAAGAATAATTATATATAGTTATTATAACATCATACTTATTCTGAGATATTATATCATCCACTCTAATTAAATTCAATAATTATGGGAACGATATCATCGCTCGTGCGTACGTACGGATTACCATCCCCACGACGCGATGAGATTCATTCTCCATGTTTACCATTCAAGAATGATTATAAAATATATATAATGAATGAAAATAAAATATATGACATGATAAAGATACTTTATTTATGTATTTATATATATATTTCATCTTCTTACATCCATTCAAGTCAATAAGGAAAGGAAAACAGTGTTCATGCATACGTACGACCTACCGTCTCCATGAATGGTGTATTTCACTTTATTTATCTATCTATTATACATATATATACTGAATATATATGATATATAAATCATGATTTACATTCTATAATTAAGTAAATCATGATATAAGTAATAATAATTTCAAGAACAAAAAGTCCAAACACGTATGATAAATAAAGCGATTTTACCCAAAACGCAGCTTTAACATGGAATTTACAAAAGAAAGGGTAATATAAAGTCATAAGTGAACCATATATTATATCATAATAATGAATATGGTTCTGTAATAATTCAATGACATTATTTAAATCATTATACAGGAGGTTCGGATACGTATGAATCATATCAGACCTAAGGTAAGCGATAACTTTTCCAATCTCATCTTTATCCGAGATTGTTTACTCGTAAGTATTTACTGAGGTTATATTTATCATCCATGTCCCTATTTTCTAAAAAAATAGTTTCATGTATGTTTAAAGTCTTTTTTACCCATTTTTTGACTTTTACTACATGGTATGTAAGGAATATTTTTTTTACCATACGGGGACCTTTTTGACTTTTCCGACAAAAGTACGAGAAGAATGTTTTTTTAACTTATACGGCATGAATGGATTCTTACGGTTTTATAACGCCTTATCTTCATGAAGCTTACTCTACAATATTTCATGACTATTTAAAAAAAATCCTTTTCTTTTAAAATTACATGGCATTTTGTGAAAAGAAAATGATTTTGAAGAAGAAAGGATATTTTCCTCAAGAATTCATTTCAAGTGATTTATCAAATCCATTTTCCATCTAAGATAACATTATTTCATATGTTTATGTTTCAAATATAAAGTCTTCTATGTTTGTGCACTAAGAAGGTCTCCTTGATAGGTGAGAAATGGGAAACCTTTGTGAGTATTTCTATGATTACCCATATTGTGTCCCTACCTTGGGGTGATCTTAGTAATCCCATCAGAAAATCCAAGTTAAAATAATCCTAATTCCACTCTGAAATGTTCAATGGATGTAAAATAATTTAAGGTATATGGTTTTCTTCATTTACATACTGAAAAATGCAACATTGAGTAAAAATACATGTTATCTACCTTTTATCCTTATCCACCAATAATAGTGGTATAAGTAATGATACATCTTGGTAAATTTGGGATGCACTACCCATTTCAAGGCATGAGAATCTCACGTATTCTCCCATCGTATGTATTTAGGTACCCAAATACACCCATGTATACACAAGATATCATCCTCATCACTGAACCAACTATGAATTGGTTCCCCACCTAAAATTATTTTTCTTATTACAAATCCTTCAAGATTAGAATTCTATTTCATCTTTATTTGATCCAAAAGTGATGAGTTCACTGCTAAATACACAATAATAGGCTACCCATGGAACTCATGAACCTCCATATACATCTTACAAAACATAGGTATCATCTACCACTCGCCATTGGCATCCTGAATAACTTGTGTCTAAGTATTCCAAATCAGAGCATCATCCACTGCATTTCATTTACCAATCATATAATAAATATCAATATAAAAAGACTAAAGGTATTGAACCCATCTTAACTATATGAGGTTCATATCACGTTGGTTGAATATATATTTGATACTTTTGTGTTATATATACACCACAGACAACTCTCCCATTTGATAATGTCTCCATTCATGCATGGTATGAACAACTACTGCTAGATCAAGATAATTCATCATGTAATTATACTCATCAAACCTCAATTGGAAATACATGTATTCCATGACTCGATTCCCTGGCATAAAAATAGCTCCAATCCTGATTCCTAATGTATGACAATATACATTGTATCCCTTATCAAGAACAAGTAGAATCAGAATCGGCATTGGTTTCATCCTTCCTTTTAGTTCCTGAAATTCCTTCTCACAATATTTGAAACATGATAATTTAAAAAACATCTTTGTCAATCCTTTTATATGTGTTTTAAGGAACGAAAAATTATAAATTAAATGTTTATAGAAATCATCTATCCCCATAAAACTTTTAATATAAAATATATTCCTTTTTTCTCCTAGAAAACCATGTCTATCACCTTCAAGAATATATAGATAATCCTTCTTTAGAAATGATTTGACCCAATAAATTAACTTTATCAAACTAGAAATTAAATTTTGTTAGATTAGAATATAGTTGACTCTCTCTCGATGCATTCAACATGATATAAATGTGTTTTTCATGATCATTTAGAGTCTGGTAATTCACCATGATGTCATCCACAAAAACCACTAAGAAGGATTCCAAGTATAGGTGGAAAACCAAATTCATAAAGTCTTTAAAAATATCTATTTCATTCATGAGAATAAATGGAATTTCCAAATAATCATAAATTCTATATCTTATTTGGAACACTATAAATTTTATATCTGAGATTCTAACCCTTAACTGATGATATCCCAACCTCAAATAAATATTTAAAAATACCTTAGATCCTCAAAGTTGGTTGAATATATTTTCTATATGATGAAGTTAGTATCATTTCTTAATAGTAAGTTAATTCAAACACTGTTAATCCAGAAAAAACTTGAGGGTACCATCCACCTTCCCGGGAAAAAGCATATTTGAATCCCATGGAGAAGTACATGGTTAAATAAACCATTAATCTTCTAGGTCCTCTAACTACCCATTATGTTCTTAAATCTTGGTTAGATCCATCCTTTAAGGAGGAATAAGTATTGGTTCTACTCCCAGAATAAGTTAAATGGTAAAATCTACTTAATTATTAGGAGGTAGCCTATATAATTTATTAGGGAAAACATATTTGAATCACTCCACCACTGGAGGTAAGAAATCATTTCATACTTCCTATTAATTCATAAGGAGTCAAACAATATTGTTTATCACTCCACCCATCCCATGATACTCATGCATATCTCAGCTTTCCAAGATGTCCCATTCACCCTTTTAAATATAGTTACCACCCTCAGGTAATGTGAAAGACATGCTCTAGTGATAACAATCAATATGGGTTCAACAGAGAACCAACCATCCATTCCAATAATTATTTTTATTCCTATAAACATGAGTTTGTAATGGTTATATGAGAAAATATAGTCACCAATCTCAGGGGGGAACTCCCTTTATTGGCGTACACCTTCTTATCATACTCTCAATGGAGTATCAAGAGTCTTAACTCATCAAAAGTAATTATTTTCAAGACCACGTCTTTCAATGATGTTCACATATATAAAATAATTTGAACTATATTTTTTAAATAAAGAATACACTAAATTAGGGGATACTAAGATCGTACCTTGTACTGCTGATGGTCGGCACTCTACTCCTCTCTTGCAGGATACGTTGTATATATCTGGCCTAATCAACAACCCTGAGCTACAACATAACTACACTAAGAAGTTCCAATATTCTAGATTTTCATATCAAGAGTCTAGTCCTCACCCATGACCACCTCCTCATCCCGTTCGACCAGTGATAGTCCAACATTTGGATTGATGCAGAGCTATAGATCCCTCTCCTGAAGTAGGAGTTTGTACAGATCCCCTTCATCTAGGAACTAGAGGAAAAAATATGAAAAAATGTTGAACATGTCACATATTTCCAAAATCTCAACACACTATTGGGTCTCTAACACCCTGGTGTTTCATGTTTCATGTCCTTCAACACTAATAGAATACCATGCTTTTACCAGTTTGGAAACTCTAGATGCCACTGTCCGGATGAGAAAACTCAAGACAATGCTTCCTTTAGATATATGAATTACTTCCCTGGATAGGTACTGAACTACCCTATCCCACTCCTTCATCTTCTATTAGGTTACATTTAGAGATAAGGGTTTATTTTACTATCTCAGAAACAATCATCATATGGATGGTGTGCACCTGAAATTAGATAGAATACCTGAACCCATCCCCAAATATCCTAACACTTGATAGATCATCTCCAAGGAGAGTATAAAAAATGGACTTATATAAATCAATCTAGGTAGTCCATAACAGATAATTCTCCCTTATCTAGGTGTATAAACACTCTATATTGATCATCTCTTAGCATCTATAGAATAAAAAAATCCTAGAATCTAGTTTGGAAATCCCTCCAAACCATAACCCAGTGTTGATCTTCTAGGATCACCCACGACTAATGGAAAGACCCTCAAAGAATGTATACTGAAAGATTCACTATTCTTTATAAAGTTGTCTCTAGATTCTCAAAGATAGAAATCATAGCCTCTAGACATGACTTAGTATCCTGGGGATCTCCTTCCCCCAAAAGGTAGGAGGGTGCTGCTACTAGAACTCTCAAGTAAACTTTGACATAGTTGGTGCAGGTCATGGAGAGTCCTATATGGAAAACACTAGCTATATAAACCCTACCTAAATAGAGTTTTAGTGCTTTAATCAAGTATAATATTAGGTGTTACAGGTATCCCTATAGGATGTAACACTGGCAGTTCAGGTCCCACCATTATTGGAGCATGTTCATTGCCACCCTCTTGTTATTCAACCTAAGTCCCTCATAGAGGTACATTTCTATAATGCTAAGAAAACATATCAGAACAATATTTTATAAATGAAAATATCACTCAAAAATACAAGTGATACTCCCACAACCCAGTAACAAGGTCATGTGTAGATCAAAGTTCCTTGTTATATAATGGAGGTTTCGATATATAGAGTGTTGATTTAATGTTATAAAGGAAAAGGCCCTTCAAGTTGCAATTGGAATCCCCATTTAACAAAAACTATTTCCATTAAGAATTAAAAATTAGTAATTTTAAATAGATATATATATATATATTATATGGTCCATTAAAATTCATTTTTCACTCCCAAGCTACAAATTCCTACGCTTTATAAGTTGAAATTGGAATTTCATATAATTGCAACCAATATTATAAATTATATTTGATCTTAGGATGTATCAATTTTGTGTGCACTGGCTTAATTATATGGATCTCCATACCTAATTTATATAGTCTCATACATCATATAAATTACAATCAACATCTATTTAATTATAACCACTAATATTCCATCCCATGTAACCAATGATTCATGGATCAAACATGTTATAATTGGTTAGTTAAGGTGTCACCATCATTCTATGCATAAAAACACTACTTAGGTAGATTCATACACATTAAGTAACCAATTATTTATCATTTTCTTAGCATGAAATGTTAGTACAATTTCAAATATAAAAATCAAGGACCCAATGATATACAGTAATAAATTAACATAATAAATAAACATGGAATGGAATATTCATGGTGTATAAATACCTAGGTAACTATAATTATTCGTGAACAATGCTTCCTTTTCATACTGGGAAAAGGGTAAAAGAACAATCAAAATTTTAATAATGTCATAAATCATGTGTTTCACCCTATGGTGAAATTAATAAATCTATAAAAAA
Organism: Viscum album; assembly: GCA_963277665.1. Lineage (NCBI taxonomy): Eukaryota > Viridiplantae > Streptophyta > Magnoliopsida > Santalales > Viscaceae > Viscum > Viscum album. The sequence goes on from OY728141.1 coordinate 1,249,662,828, forward strand.
GAAACATAGAATGAAAATATCATCACAGACAACTGGGAATTTTCCCCTTATGTGGGATAGCTATTCCTAAGAACAGTATCACTACCAAATTCTGAAACCTCTTAATCTCCAATATATCGTCCCAATATTTCAAGGTAATAAAGTAATGTATTGATGCCACTTTGTGACATTCCAATCTCGATCCACTCATAAGTAAACCAAACCAATGGACACATAGCCTCAATGTTCTTTTCTATATTCCAGAGCATGCTGAATAGTAGTGAGGGTCTATGATGGTATGGTGGGTATATCATATGCTCTTTATCTGAGCATACAAATGGTGAATAATATATAAATAGTGAATAAATAATTAATAAAAAATAGAGAAAGAATATATAATAGGACAGTGAAAGTAATCACCCCCATAATAATAAATACATAACAATAACTAATATCATATACAAAAGATGATGTGATATTGTTGCAAAAAAAGGGTATAAGTGGAATTGGGTAGCAGATATACATACAATACTATGTATTAGGCATCCATAGGTGGTCGCTTCCCTTTATCCCTGTCTGCTTCCATGAAGTCTGTTCGGGAACCAAACGATGTCCTGAACAAGATGTGAGTAAAACTCATTAGGCCACCAAAAATGGTGTATAATAATATTCATTTAGTGAGTATAAATTGAATATTATATAGGTATAATAAATATAATTCCATGATTTAAATATAACCCAATTAGTTCTTAGGAACCTCCTGGGACACCTAGATCACTATAATTACTTTGGTATAATATAGAATGTGTTTGAACATGTATCGCTATATATATATATAATGAGTACTGACCAGGACCTAAGGAATATAACCAGGGTATCCAAGTATAATCTCATAAGGTTAAAAATCATGACCTTATAAGGTATAAATAACTCACAACTATTTTCGGTGACATTGGAAATAAGGGGTGAGTCTAATCCAGGGGTGTACCTTTTGTATTACACTCCGATTATAATAGTTTTTCCATTCCATAGGAATAAGTCTCATGTTTCCTTAGGCTATACTTGATTGGTGACCAAGGAGATAATCTATGTTTTTCTCTATCATGAGACATCAAGTTTAATTCAAGGAGATAATCCAGGGTATTCTAATTTCAGATAAAGTAATAAATGAGTCCACAAAACCTCGTTGAGGAATCCATCAATGTAAGACAAAGACAAAATCTAATAGTGGTGTCATCTATTAAAAAACACATCAATGAATCAAGTGGAATCCTCTAGGTAGTCAAGGTTAACCTAAGTAGGGAATCCAGGACTAGCCCAAGGTAGGATATCCTATAAAAGTGTATAAAGGTCATAATAAAATCCAATAGAAAGGTTAACCTTTCATAAACCAAGTGAAGAATTATGTAATTTCACCATTCATTTAATCCCATTTAGTCAAGAAAAAAATTAAAATTTTATCAAGGATCAAGTGACATGGCCTTTCCATTCATATTTCATTTGTATCATTAAACATTTAAATTAATTCAATTTACTCATCTGAATCATAATTAACAAGACAAACCCCCTTAAGAGGTGGTTTGGTCACATAGGCGTGGTCAAATTGTCAAGGTAACAAATAATAATACACCTTAAGGGAACGTTCGAATCGATTTCATCAGCCTCCGACAATTTCAAGGTTTATGGGAGTATCTCAATTTAGGTCTAATAATTTAATCATTAATTAACAATTTTAAGGCAACATGCTAGAAGTTCGGAAAGCGGTACAATAGAGTAAGATATAAATACCTATAATTTTAATGAAAATTACTTGACTGCCTAGATTGTGCCCATGGATGACTCCTTCTCTAGTTTCATCCTCTGATTTTGTTTGGAATGAGAGTAATTAGAGAAATAAAAAAACACCTTGAAAATAGTGTATATTATCTAGTATATAAATATCATCTGATCTGGAAATTTAAAAAAAAAGAATAAAGAGTAATGAGAGACTAATCATGGGTGATCCAATGTGATGAATAGTGGTCGAATCGAACATTATATAGAGAAATCCTCTAAATCCTAGGAGAGGGGGAGGAGAAGATCTCAATGGAGGGTTTTTGTTAGTGAAATAAGAAGAAAAATAAGGTTTAAATGGTTAAAGGATTTAAGGGGAAAAGGTACTTTTATCCTTTTTTAAATGGGTCACATGGTTTGGCTTCACAGTTTACCAAACCATATGCCAACCATTTTGTCTCTAATTTCTAGGAGGTCATACCTCACATAGGCTAGGTACACGATTCAAAAAAATTGTGCACACACCGTGAACTTTTCACCTACAATTTATTATGGTTTTTACACTGAAATACACCACTTCTCACACAATTAAACTAGCTATGCACCACCCTCCCCGGGCTTCACGGTTGTGATTAATGGTTAGTACTAACCATGAGCCAACTGTTCACCTCATTCTATCTCTCAAAAAACTATAACTATAGGCTTTCACCAATCCTTTTATTCTCCTAAATTATTTCTTAATCCCTTTACCACTATTATAAGGATAAAACAAGTGGTTTAAACAAAATTGTAAATAAAATATACATCTAATAAAAATTATAATCTTATATTATTCTTAGCCTCTTTTTAATTTTGAGATGTTCTAACTATGATGTCATTATATATAATTATATCATTATACCTTTCATTTTCTTAAATATTTATTTCCACTTATAATAGTTTCCCAATGCTTCTTCAAGGTGGATTGGTCATGTTGAACCATAAAAAAATCTTTTAAAACAATTTTTATGATCGGTTTCTTCTTCTAATTGTGATCTACCATGTTTTTGGAAACATTTTATTTCTTTCCCTAAACCGCCTTTACAAGAACATCATTATGAATCCACTTCTTATAGGTATTGGATTCATTTACAACTCCATTTTATTTAGTAACATTGTGAGAAAAATTATGGTTGGTTTACTCAATTCTTTACATCATCCATAAATATCCTCAGGTGTAACATGAATGATACACACTTTTTTATTCTCCTTAGACTATTATGATTATATTACCACTAAAATTGTGTACCATAAATTATTCAATTTTGGACCATTGAAACTACACCAATAGTATAAACCTTGTATATTTTATTCCTAAATGAAAAAAGTGTATCCTTCTAATTTCAATTGTGTTTTCAATCTCTATTATTCTACTTTATGTCATAATAATTACATCTCAATGAGGTGTTTAATGGATTATCATAATCACAGATGAGTCTCACCCTTTACTCTTTCCCTTTCTCCTATGGTGGGATGTATTTCCCATAATTCTTTATATTCTTCCACTTTTATAAAAATAAATTTATGGAACTTCTTAATGATGATATTTTATTTTTCTTAACCCATTCACCCTTGGGATTCTTTTTCTTTGGGGTGTCCATTTTGGAATCCCTTCCCCTTGACTCAAAAATTATACCACTATTTTAAACCATCAATGTATGATTGATAGTTTTATTTTTAGGAGTAATTTTCTTCCATCTTTTAGTGGACTTGTTGGTTTTACCAACCTATAAAATAGTTTCTTTCTTTTTTTGAGATTTATAAAAAAGGTATTCTTACAAAATAAACATGAAATAATAAAGAACCATTATATATATAAATTTTTATAATCCATACCATTAGTCTCTCTAGAATTAGAGTTGTCTAATTTTGCAACATGATACAGATATTTTATTTTACTCATCTTAGCCTCCATGAGTTAATCCCATTATCCTTCAGTAATGACTTGGTGAGACATCGATTCAAAATTGTATGAATATAAATCATCATTGATTTTTAGAAAAATCTACTCATTAAATCTATATATCCTTGATCTAAATCAATTATACAAATGAGAATTTAAATCTTGGTGTGTGGATTCCAATTTTCTTATTCAAGATCTATATAATTTTCAGATGTAACCATATGAGAATCATCAGCAGCACTCAAAAGTTTTCTTAAATTATTTTCCTACCTATTCATTTCATTCCTCAATTACTTATTATAAATATACTCTACTTGTACATTAGAAAAATTCTCGAAAAACTGGTGTAAATATCATTGAAATTATACTTCATGATTTAGGGGATTAATCAAAGCTACTTGGAAACATAAGAATAAATATTTAAGAATAAGATATCCACAATAAGGGATATATATAAATAAGTCCTCCTGAGGAATTATATCAACAAACTGAACCTTGGTTTTCAAGTTCCTCAAGTTAAATAATATAACTATAAAAAATATGCAATGGTAAATAGATAGACCCAAATCATAAAGATATAATTACTATTTCTTTAGAAACATATAATTCTATGGGGGTTTATAAAGAACCTTTACCTTATATAATAACATCACAATGATCCTTATAGTCATGATAACTCCAATATCAATTATAGGATCTCAAATAAGTAAAGTATTGTAATCAAACTGGTTTAACTTATTCTGATATCATTTGTAGGTCATAGAATGGTGTCATTTGACAACTTAGATATGGTAAATCAGTAGACAATATCCTTTATGATCATTCCCACATTTTCTTCTTTCAATAAATTTTTTCCAATGATTCATGTTATTTAATGGATTACATGATTATCCCAATAAAAATAAGGATGATTATGGTGATATACGAGAGGTGGAACACACATGGCATAGGGGATTATAAGTTTCAAAACACTCTTTCCATAAAGTGGTTGTGTTCTTAGGGAATCACTGGTTATTATCCCAATGAATAATTCACCATAATATTATAAATAATTAATGAATTGATGGGTGGATAAAGAGAATAGACTTATACCCATAAAATAATTTCATAGAAAATTACAATGGAAATAAATAAACAATAATAAATTTGTTTTCCATGTGTGATTCTTCATTTGTCTTCCTCAAGTGTCTCTAGACTTTGGACTAGGTGTATGACCATGTTCTTCTGTAAATAAAAACCCATATGGGTAACCCTATCATAAATTTTTTCAATTTACTACTGCATAAATTTCATCATCTCCTTTTTTAGTAGCATGAATGATCTTTTTATTGAGATATTTCATATCGATATATCTTTAATGAAAATTATGATCAATCCATGGGTCCCAAATCTCATATCCTTTCTCTATTAGATATTTTCATTAAAAAAAATTCATATTCATTGGATTTAGTATTGATTTTTCATATTTTTGTCCATTATTTATCTCAAAAATATAGGGTATATTATTTATACGTATTCCAGAATTAAAACGATTTTCATGATGTTATAAATCATAGTGTGATGCATGATGTTCTAATGTGATATATTTCTTAATGGTACAGGATTCAGCCAAAATTTATATAAAAAAATATTAGTTAAAATATATATTTGAATCACTCATCAGATTCACTAAATCAACATTTAACTTATAGTATGATCATGAAGCTTATGTAACAGTATCTATATCTCCACATGTGGTAACCTCATGCTATAGAATGAACTGATCTCCATGACATGGTGACTTTATAAATCCGAGAACCATTATTTCATAGAATTATATACACATGGGATATTTCATTGTGGTTCATATACATAAGTCATGATAGGTTCAATTCTTACAAAACTAGCAACCTAGTCATCTTCTATAGCCATACTCATTACGGCATGACTTCTCCTAGTGCTTCATGGTATTTCTTACTTCATCAGATCATGTGGAATGAACCATTTCATATAGGTGAATGAAAAATTTACTCTCAAACTAGTATGAAACATGATTCTCCTAGGGTTTACCTCATGGAATAGTTTAATTCTTATAATTCCTTAAATTGACCTCTGTAGTGAAACCAATCTAGTTGCAATGTTGTATTTCTCATGTCAGAATCATTCCAATCCCATGTTATATTAACTTCTTGACATATATTCCCACATAAGGTAAAATCATTCCTATATCACTATGAAACCCACACTATTATGGTGTAATTATCCTCATGTTATATCAAACTCGTTGTTTTAGAAGATTGGCTCAATATTGTTGTGTCATAGCCATTATCATGCACATCATGATTCCATCATTCTAAAAAAAATCATCTAAAACTTATATCCTTTATGTAATGATCAATAAAACTATGTAATGGTGTATCTATGCGATAATAAATTCTTATTATGGATCTACTAATCATGGAAAAATTATCTCCCTTGCACCATGATATTATCTAACTCATATAATTATTCATGTTAAAGCCACCACTTCTATTCTAATATTATCTAATACCCATAGAATTCTCTGATATCCTTTATAATGGTACACAATCACCTCAACTCCTTTATTTATCAAGAACCTCAAACTTAATCTCCAATATTATTTATCTAAGTGATATGAAATAGGATATATCAAGATTCATTCCAATCAAAAAGACATATTCTCCGGTTTACTAGAAATAAAACACTAATGAACATATATATATATATGAGATATATTAGTGTGTCATGAACTCCTTATTAAATAATTAACATCCATATAAAACTTAATTTCAAGGTTTATGCCACCAAACTATTGGGTTGGATGGTGTTTTTGAGAGATTTTCATCCCTTGGTGAACATGAAATCGTGTGACCAATGGAGATATCCTTGATCATCACAGAGTAAAAAAATCTATCTTGACCTTCATACTCCATGTGGTTATCTAATAACTAAAGGGTTCTTTATCATCTAGTGAATTAATATGATCCTCAACGACATGCATCCACAATAACTCCATTTACTATTCCATAAATATCCTCAATTATTCAACCAATATAATTAGTAGAATCAAACATCTTCATTGATCTTCATAGTTTTCATGGAACTTATTCCCAAATACATCTCATAGTAGATGAAAGAATCCTATAATATTATTCTTCCAAGGTAAAATAATCACTTAATCTATCTATAAATCAGTTTATGATGATCTTATTTAATCTTCATCTTCCTTGTCAAAACTAACATTCCATGTACATATCAATCTCCCCAAATTATATCACATTACTCAATGTATTCCGAATCTAGAATGTTTCAAATAATCATGTGTGAATTTTGTTATCATATATTTATAAGGGTGTCATCACATGTTGGCAACAAATTCAAAATAACATAACAACATGATTCATTCATGGACTCTATCTTTATAACATACATGGGTACTTCAATTAATGGAATTGAAGATGAATTTTGTAAAAGCCAGTTCTTCCAAATTTAAATCATTTTGGTGTTTTTTACTATATATTTTTTAAATGTTCTTCTATTAATGTTCAGAGGATTTGAATTGTAATTATGTTTTTATGGAATATTTGGTTTATATTTTACTGTACATTTATTTTTTATAAATAAAACATGTACAATCCAATTTGTAAAAAATACAATTTAGGGGTTTTTTTAAATTCATTTTGGTTAGATTTTGATTCAGGGTTAAAAATAATATAATTAAATTATTCAAAAAAAATCCATGTTCTTTATTTTTTTTTTATTTGAGATTTTTTTAAATCAATATATATATAGTTAAACCTCAATTATTAGATTATGGACTTTATCTTTTTATTATTAAATGGAAAAAAGAAGACACGTCATGGGGGAAGAAAGTGGTGAAGACCAAGCACGCCCCCCTTGACAATCATCATACAATCATTCAGAAGAGAACTAGTAAAAAGGTAAATAATACAATGCTCATTTGGATCCCCCTTTCTTTCCAATACATCATTTGCAAAATTTCCTTCTCTACATGTGTGATGAAGCTCAATACCTTGATCAATGAACATCCTTCCCTTAAAAATTATATAATACAAGTCCCAAAGAGGTTTAGTATTCCCATTTATGAGACTCCCCAATATTTTACAGTCGGATTTGACATCATTAATATCAATGTTAAAAAGACTACACATCTTGAGACCACATACCATGGTGCTCTCTTCTACTCCCATAGAGTTACCTAGTCTATAAAAACAACTAAAACCTAAAATAATATAGAATCTTACATATCCCACTATACCTCTTAGTATCATAACACCTAAAATATAGGATCCATTGACATTGAGTTTGAGTCCCACCCTTGGATAATTCCATCTGACCGACAATCCTCAATTTATTTGTACTCTTTTTTAAGAAAAACTAGGGTTAAAGCCTATTTATTTTTTAAACAAAGGTAATGACCTCTTTTTTTGGGTATAGGAAACCCATTTCATTGACCGTAGGCCCAGTGGGTATTAAATCCAATTACATGTCCCTAAAGGTTCATATTTTTGTCCAAAAGGCCATCTAGCGAATAGTACTAATACAGTACCTTGACTTTTATAGTGCCTACAATAGTACTATCACCGCTATAGTGCTTTCCACCATTACAGTGCCCCACCACTACTATAGTTTGGCTAGTGCTACAGTTCCAATGCTACTATAGTGCTTCTCTATTGACATTCACCCAGTGAGTTCTTAACCCCCATCTATGATGTAGTATAATGGGGTGCTTACCACTAATCCAAAACTAAACCACAGATTTGTACTCTTCCTTCAGTATCCAACATCACTCTTGGGATGAATCATATCAAGGACACAGAGGCACTTCTTCTGTCAATGATACCACAAATTTCATCCACAAAATATTTTAAATGGATTTAAAGAATACATTGTGGGATGTTATTCCCTTCTCTTATTTTTTTTTCTATCCTCCCATATGACCCATAATTCCACTACAAATGCCATACTACGAGCCCTCCCCTCTACTTCATTGTGTTCCGTTCAGTAAAACCAAGATTTTATAGTATCTTTCATCATGTTCCCCTACACATAAATCCCCATACCATGATCAGGAACCTCCAAATATAGGTTTCCCATCCACCTTTGAAGAATAATTGCCAAGTCATTTATCTTCTTGGGGACATACAACAAAAACAACGGGATACCAAACTCACTCCTTTATTTTAAAAACTATCATTTGTGAGAATTTTGTGGTTCCTCAACCACCACACCAAAAAAATTCATATTTTATGGGATATATTTTCACTAAATATTAGTATCCCATTAATCTAATCCACTACATGAATGTACCAAGTCATAAAATAGCCTGCTACTAAACTGAACCAATTGAGATTCAGTGAAAACAAATCTATCTAGTTCCTCATTCATATAGATACTATTAAAAATGATCTTTTTCTGTTCATCCATAATGGAATTGATAAATTTCAGAATAATATGGATTCCCTAAATAGAATATCTAAAACTGGGCATCCTGGAAAATGGAGCAGGTCACCAGCCCAATTATTTTTCTAGAAGTTGAACTTGTCACAACCCACCACCCATCATGAATTCTCTATTAGGGTATCCAGATGTTCTAAGGTCTACCATGATCTTTTATATCCCCTACATCATCCTAGAATTTTCATCCCACTCCATCCAAGCCTTTCCATGTCTCTTTCTCATGAAATATTTCTGAAGTTCATTACCCACAATAATCTCCCATTCAATTTTAACTTCCATTTCATGCATGGTTTCCGTTACATTCTATAGATTGATTCCTCCTTCCTCTATGGGTATATCCATCCAATTTCATGAAACCTAGTGGAATCGATCATTCTGGTTCACATCCCATATGAATTTTTTCATGATTTTTTCAATTTGGTTAGTCATCCCCTTCGGTGCCTTGATAACTAACAACACGTGCATTGGAATTGAAGTAAGGATTCAATTTATAAGGGTGATGCAACTTCCAAATGAAAGTAAATAATTTTTAAAATTAAAAATAAGCCATGTGATTTTGTTAATGATGCCTTTGAATATGTAATTTCATATTTCCCCATCCAAAATGGGATCCCCCGGATACTCCATTAGAATGTAGTGTCTCTACATTCTAGTACTCATGTAGAACCTTTCTGAACACTTTTTAGAGATATATAATTTTATCTTCCCTTAATTAATTCTTTATCCTCTTTGAGATCCATATTCATCCATGATCCTATTCAACCCATTAATAGATATTAAACTACTATTAATGGAAAAAACAATATCATCAAAAAACATGATATGAGATATAATACTTTTCCTTGACCTATTATTTTAAGGAAGAATGACTCCCTCTTCCAAATCATTTTTAATCCTCCCTGTGATAGATTTTTATACAAGAATAAATATTATTGGTGATATAAGGACACCTTTACTTAATCCCCACATGGTCTTGAAAAAATTAAAACATTATCATATTAGATATAAGGAGATCCATGGGTTGAAGTATCATCTAAACAGAAGATCACAAGCTCCTTTTGAGAAACCCAATTTTATCATGACTTTGATGATGAAGCCCTAATAAATCATTTCATATGCCTTGTACATATCAACTTGGATGATAACATTAGAACAAAGTGTATTTTTATTAATATCTTCAACTATGCCCTTATTATCCCTACTGTACCTTGAATTCTCCAACTTTGGATTAATCCATGTTGTTCCTATGAGAAAAGTTTTGGAATGATCCGGTTGATATTTTTTTATGAAACTTATCAAGATCATGTGAAAGTAATTACAGAGATGAATTGAGAAGTATTGATTTATTGATTTTTTATGGTGATTCTTTGGAACATGAATAACTCTAGAAGAACACACTGCTCTCGAAAGTTCCCCACCTTTAAAGAAATCACAAACATCCACCCTAATTTACTCTTTAATAATTTCCTAACTAGCTATGTAAATGATACCGAAAATACATCCAATTTAGGGTAACTATATGGTTTCATTCTAATTACTACTTTTTTAATTTCCTCCTCTTATGAAATGCCTTAAAAACATTAATTGTCTTCAGTATTCACCAATCTCGAAATGCATATTATGATGTTTTGTTAACCTATAATTTCTCTCATAATTTTTCCATCTGTTGGTCGTGGTCCTACCAGTAATCCCTTAAAATGGTCAAGGTCCATCTTACCTGTAACTTATATACCTCCAGTATATGAACCATCTATAAGATTCAGCTTGATATTCCTAGTAATCCCCTTTTACTTAAGGTAGGACTAAAAATAAGCTGTGTTGAGATTACCTGCTCTTAGCTATGTTTCCCTTGATAGTTTACTATAGGTACATTCAATTTCTTGGATTTTTTTGATAATTCAATTATCTTATCATTGATTCTGATGAATCAATATTCATACCATTTCTATTGTATACTATATTCAATATTATCTATAAAAACTTTCGTCAATTCTAAGTTGGAATTGTTTTTTTCTTCTAGGTACATATTCCTGTAGCTCTTTCTTTAAGTAGTTGAGCCTATATATCAAACCCACCGATGTATTTATACTTATTTTTTATACCCATGAGTTACTGACAATTTATTGAAACCCCTCAAATTTTTTACAGTTACTTGAGTAGACAAAGCTCTTTTGCCTTCTGGTTTCCTTCTTTCAAGTTAACTAGACACCGATTGAATCTGCACAATATTCAGTTGTTCCATTTGTAATTATTTTACCAAGTAAATCTACTACCCACAAAACCTATATCCATGAGTCCATCAGAGGCCATGGAATTTTTTAATTTCTGCATGGCGGTACTAGAGTAATCAACACCTTTTTTTCTTCGAGTTTTCCATGATTGTATTAAAGTCTCCTCCAATACACCATGCATGACTACCTAGTTGAAGGCTTGGAAAGTTCTTCCATAATATTATTCTGCATACAACATCACATTTGGAATAAAAGAACATAAAAACCTCCATTCTCTTATGTTCACCCTTATCATAATGTGATAAGATGAATCAACCACATACTCCATGGTTTCACTATGTTTCATGAATATCCAAATAAAAGGGTAACATTAATTTATCATTCCATAATTACTAGAAACAATTATCCATTTTCATATCATTTGAATGAAAGGAATCATTAACCCATATAAAATATTGAAATACTATAAACTATTGGTTTTTTAAAATTCCAGATGATCATTATTTTTATTTCAAATCATTTTCTAAAAAAATTAATTATAGTAAAAATGGGGATTTTTTATAGTATTTTCAATATCATCTCAAGTTTATATTTGTATAAGTTCACCATTAATTGATGTTTTATAATATTTTATTATAAAATGTTTTTTATAAATATTTAAATAATTTTCTTACCATCCTTTCAATTTTCTAGTAAATCATATGATTAATGCTTAAATAATAACGTTGTTGAAGAATTTTTTTAGTCTTATAAGAAGTGATGGAAATTTTCATTTCATGGAGTGTATTAAGAATTTTATATTAAATTTTTATATCAATATTCCATTCATAAATAGTGTTGTATGGTAAATATTCATGTTAAATGGATTTGATTATTATATTTATAGGTTAAGGTAGGTATTTATAGGATAATAAGGTTTATTACTATGTTTCTAGTTGCGTCCTTTAGTAATATCATGAAGGTAAATTTATATTTCTTTAGTAAGGTTTTCTCTAATAATTACTATATTTATTGATGTATGTGATTTTTTTCTATATTGGATATTAACTTTTTTATATTAGGATTTCAAAGGATATATTTGGATTTTCCTACCAGGCTTGGGGTATCTGGATATAAGAATGACATAAACTCTAGATTGGTTATTTTTTCATTTTTTAATTTCATAAAAACTTGATTGTTTTATAGATAGTTTGGGTAGAATTTCATTTCATTTTATAATAATTTATTCATTTTTATTCATAGTAATTTATTCTATTTAAAGAATATTATCAAACCTATTAATTTTTTCACTGTTTGTTACTAAAATCTTGTTAGTATAATTATTTTTTTCTCTAATGGTTTTAATATTATTTTCTATATCTTGATTAGGAATATTAATTTTTTATGGTGTATTAATTACATGATTCATTATAATTTTTAATAAAATTTATTCTGTTGGTGGGTGATTTGATTTAAAAGATTTATTTTTTATAAAATACATGTCCTTAGGCACTATCCAATGATATTAATATTTTTTTGGGTGTGAATATTTTTGAATTCTCCATACAAAAAAAAATTAGGTATATTCTAGGTGGGATATTTTATGATGAATATGAGGTTCTATGGGGCATAAAATTCATGTATTATTTAGGTTTAGAAAAATATGGTGATCTTTGTAATTTATTTCTACATTTCTATCTATATGTTAAAAAACATATTCAATATCTTGGTTATTAATGGTATTTGGGTTTGTGATATGACAAAAAATCCATAAAGTTGTTCAATAAAAATCATTCTGTTTGATTGTTCTAAAATTTAATGTATTGGGTTACCTTACATTTGATTCAAATAAAATAGTTTCACCAATGGGGGCTGTGTTAACTAGTTGTGGGAATTTAGGTCTTTTTTTAATGTAAAACTTATAATATAATCAATAAAAATATTTATAGGGATTTAATTTTTATCTCAATCATAATTGTGAGGTTTGGTATCAAGGATCAATGATTTATATAAGTTTGGACATGATAATCTAACATTCTTATCTAAATGGAAATTAAAGTTGAAGGGGACATTATATAAACTAGTATTTCATTTACTATAAAGGGATTAATTATATTTTTTCATCCAATTATCCAATAAATTAATATACAAAAATTTATTCCTCTACTATGTATATGATATATTCAAATTTAAACTAATCTTGTGTTTAGGGACATTGTTTTTATATTTTTGAATCAAATATTATTTCAATATTTATATTACTCTTTTGGTTTTCCAAACAAAATTTTTTATTTTACAGATTTTTATAATCTGATATAAATATAAAAATTCATTTTTATTGAGTATAAATTTGGATTTTTTGGATTTTGGGAATTCGATAATCTTTTTAGTTTTGTTCAATTATATTAATTAATAACCATTCATAAATAATATCTATATCAGACCAATTGGATACCTGAGACATTGTAACACCATATAATGATAAAGGGTTAAATGACTAAATAATCTGAGTCATGTCAACAAGGTGCACCTTTCTTTTTGGAAGCCAGTCTTGTTAGAACTCCATAGTTAACTGTGATTAGCCTTGAGTAGTGGTTAGGATGGGTGGCCTTTGGGAAGTTTCCTAGGGAGTGTGCAAGTGAGGAAAAAGCGCACTGGAAAGAATAAGTGTCTTTATTTGGGGACATTAATTACTTAGATGGTTTGTTTGGGAACGTGGGTGGGACCCAAGGTGGGGACCATGTGTCTATAGGCAACTGGTGGTACCTAGTGGGCCAGGACCCAATGGCCATGTTAAGGTGTGGTGTCTATGCTGTCATCAGGGCCAAGTTGTTACATTGGTATCATAGGAGGAACTCATCCTTAAGTGCATGGCACTACCTAGGTTGAGATATAGGGTCCACAATAAGAACATTGTGCTCTAAAGGGGAGTGAATATAACACCCAGGAATGATAAAGTTTTAAATGAGTAAATGATATGACTCATGTCTATACTTTTAACCTATCTTTTTAGGATCCTACCAGATTAGAACTCTACAATTAAGCATGCTTGTCCTGGAGTAGTGATCAGGATAGATTACCTTCTGGGAAGATTCTCAGGGTCTGTGTGAGTGAGGAAAAAGCACACTAGAAAGAATAGGTGTTAGTTTGTGGGGACATTCATTAGTCATATGACCCATTCAGGCATGTGTGTGGGCCCCATGTTAGTGGCTATGTGTCTATGGGTAAATTGGTGGTACTTAGAAGGCCATGATCAGACGGCCATGTTAAGGTGGGGTGCATGTGATGTCAGTGGGGCCTAGTTGTTACAGACATAGTGACTAAAGGGTTAAAGACTAGCAAGAAATATAGGACTAGCTCACCGGATTAGTAGGTTATTCTGACACCACAAATTCATAAACACCAATATTCAGGAAGTAATTGGCTGATTGTGGCCATTGGATAACATTCTAACTAAAAATTGAAACATCAATAAATTCCATGTACCATGTTGTATCTTTAAATAAATGAAATTTATCTTATGTGAAAGATGAAAAAAATTTCATACACGACCCAACATATTTTTTAAAATAAAATGTATCACTTTTTTTAAATGTTATAAATTTCACCAGTAATGATACATCTTTTATAAATATGAAATTTATTTCATTTATGAAAAGAGATAATATTAATATGAAATGATATATCTTTTACAAAATAATGAAGCATTCTAATATATAAAATATATATTATATGCATTATTTATAACACTTACTAGTGAAATAAAATCAAATTTTCTATAATATTGTAAGTGATATAAAAATTGAGAAGTTTTTTTTAATATTTTCATTTCATCACTGACATAAATTTATAACATATACCATATGAAATATTTTTTTCAAAATATCCATATATTTTTTATTTTTTGTATTCAATTAAAATTATCTATTGGATGAGATAATTTTTATATATGATAATACTTTTTTGAGAATAAATTATTCAATTTTTATTTCTTTTTATACAAAATTTATATCCCTTTATGGTGAGATGAATTTTAATTGAAAAAATATTATCGTAAAAAATATTATATTTTTTAGTTTTCATACCAAAATTTTCTCACCATGTTCATGAGTTAGAATTAAATTGTACATGATATTTATATAAAATGTAATAATTAATATTATTTTTTTGTTAATATATCATTGATAATTAATTTTTTTCTATTATACAAGATAATATAAATTTCTTATAAGTCATTAAAAATGAAGTATTGTTTTAAAAAAATCATGTGAAATTTATCTCACATAGTGGGTGGGAAAGTATTTCTCTGTTTGAAATCAAAACATAAATTTTCAATTTTAAATTTATCTCTTATATAGACAATGGGATTAATTTATGTTTTTTATAAGTATAAAAATTATTATTTTTGAGTCTCAAATGAATGATTATATTCAATCAATAATTAAAAATTTAGAATCAATCGAAGTGACCACATCAATTCCACAAATCAAGAAGAAGAGTGAGTAATAGAGTGTGATAACAAATTATATTTTCATACCCACAATGTTAATTTGATCTTATAATAATATTATTTATTAATTTTTATCCTCATCCTTATTTTTTGGGTATTTTTCTCCAAAATTTTATGAAATTGGGAAAAAATGGGTTCTGAAAGGTTAACACTAATCATGAAGCAAACAGTTCAAAACCTATAGTTGGGTGACATAGGTAATTTGCATGGTTGGAACATAGTTTCTATAACCATGCATCAAAACCATGTGAATTCCAAAAAGAATATTGTATCACTCACATAGTTGGTGCATGTTTTGGAAAACTGTTCGGACAAACCATTTGGTTTTTCTAGTTTTCAAAAATTTGGAATTTAACACTCTTCCCTTACTCGAAATTAATTCCTAGACCCTACATTTTCACTCCCACTCAACCCCAACCTCTCTTACCTCACAGTACACCCTCCTAACCTCCTCTAGGGTTTTTTTTGTGTTTATTTAAATATTATTCAATGAAATCAACAACTATGGCCTTCCTCCTCCTATTATTTATTTTCATCCTCTAATCATGGGTTTTCTTACCCCATTACCTTAGCATATTAGGTATTGTGTTGGATGAACAAAATTTCTTGGGTCTTAATTTGTAGGGATTCCTATTTCCATCTAAATATCTATTCCTCCCTTCTTAAATGGATTGACTCTATTTACAAGTGGTTTGTCTTTATTTAGGTAGGTGGTTCCATTCCTTCCTTTTTTGGTTGAACACTTTGTTTCTTGAATTTCTAAATTTTATTATATAATTTCTATATAAAAACTTTAAACATGTTTTATGGTCAAGTAATATGAAAATCCTTGTTTATTAACTTGTTCATAGTAGTTAGTGGGAAAAGGGCATGTTTTATGTGGGAAATTCAAATTGTTTATTTAATTATTAATAAAATGAGATTTCCAATGATGATTTATTTATACTAGCTAAACCTCATGGAAACATGGGTATTGGTTAGTTAAAACTAGATCTACATGTGGTTCTTCCCACTAACTATGTAAGTCACACTAACAAGTAATGTATTTAGTATGGCTCCCCCACTATCTAGTGATGTTATTTATTACACCTTCCACTAATTAAGGTAAATTCCTTAATTATTAATGAAATATCATTGGATTCCCCTATCCTTAGAGACCCTATGGTTCACTCCCATGATTCCAATTTAGAAATATTATTTTAAAATATCATTTTAAATTTCTTATTCCATTAAAAATATTCTGCATTGTTGTTTTTTAGAAAGTATGAAACCTACTTACATGTATTATATTAAAACTATCATGATTTAGTTTCTATAATAAAGGTTTTATATGGAACACTTTGTGGGATTCTATTGGTATTGTTATACTCAAAACCTGTATACACTAATAGTGTTTGTTGACTATATCTTATCTGATTCAGGAAAGGTAAAGGTTCCACTTGGAGGTAGTAGGTTTTCATGCTATCTTATTTTTTTATTTGGAGGTGACATAGTGGTGGGATGAAACCCCATGTAACATGGAGATGGGAAGAAAGTATGTTTTTCATCTTGGTTCATTTTTTATAATATTTATATAGACCATGTATCTTCATCATAACTTCCCATCTCTTCAATTAAATTTTTGGATTTATAGTTGTAATGGTATTATTCTACTAGTGGCTTATGGTTTTGATTGTTTATGACTTCCCATTATTTATGAAATTTTTTGTATTGTTTTCTTCCATCTATTATTGGCATGAATCACTATATAAGGTGAGTTCATGTCAAATTATTAGTTTGAAACCCATGATTAAATTATTTTTTTAGGTGAATCCATTTCTAAGGATCATTAATTGATGCCCAAACACTAGTTTCCAAACCATGGGGATCAGGAATTCCCTTCAAACCCTGTCGTATACTGGTTTGGGTGCCTTAGACAAGGTGAAACCAAGTTTTTTATGAAAAAATGTTATCAAATCAATGTTCTAATTATGACATTTGGGATGTGTTTATAGACAGGATCTAGGAATTTTGGGGCTCTAGGAGTGTAAGAATGATGAGGTGTATGGACAAAACTCTTAATACCACACATTGAGTTTCTAGAGAAAGTTGGGATTTTGTGATTTCAATTTTTTGTGATACTTTTCTTATTTCATGGATAGGTTGTGCGATTTATTATTCATCCACCCAAACCATGCATTGTGGACTAGAGGGATTTTTTGTATTTACTATTCCTATATTTATTTAATTTATTAATGATTTTTTATGATTTCATTTAAGATTGTGTATATGTTTTAAGATTTATCTTTATTTGATTTTATATGGTACCATGCCTCCATAAAGATCCCTAGTGAACCATCAAAAGGGTGTGGTGGATAAATTTATATGAGTGAACCCTACCATTGATTAGAGATTGATTGAAGCAGTTATGATAACAGTTTAATCCATAAACTAAGGAGTAGGTCTTGGCCCTTCTCTGCTTATTGAAATAGCTTGGGTTTGAGTGATGAAAGGGATCAATAGTTCCTTAGGCATAATACTCCTTTATTTTAATGAATAAATGATCCTCAGTAATATAATTATTTTTTAGATAATAACAAATTATTTTCAATTTATTAGCACTCCTGACACCATCAAGGTGAAATTTTCTTCTTTTTTTATAGAAGTTCCTAGCTAATGATGGTGGGAGTCAGTTTTCTAGGTCGGGTTTCATAAAAATTTGGAATTGAATGATTTTAAGATGAAATTTACTCATTATTTTCATCCTAATATGATATCCATGGAGAAATATAAAAAATTTTAAATTCTATATTAGGCTGATTGGATGGTTTTGGAGTATGCAAAATGATTCACCAAACTCTCCAATTTCATCCCAAAAGTAGTTTTGAATGAAAGGCTGAAATTCCAGAGGTTTGATATGGGACTTCAGTACGATATATAATCTTCAATTTTCTTCTTGAATCATCTAACATACATAGGGGTTGTGGATAGATCCCTCATGTTGAAGATCAATTAAGTTGGTATTTGAGGTTTAGTAGGGGATTATTCATTTCCAAGTGAGATTGAAGCTAGTTTCTCAAAAAAAGGAAGTGGGGGAACTGATCAGAGGCGGCAGCAAGAGTTCAAAACACCTATCTCATTTGACTACTTCTTCTTTTATAGGGTGTAGAACCCCTATTTCTCACCAATGTGACAAGGTGGTCTATACTAAGACCTCATGCTTAGATACACTAAATACTTTCGATATATGTGATTATATGGGGTATCTTTATATATTTTGAAAAATTAGTGTTCTGGTAATGAGTAGTGGAGGATCTTAAAATCCAAAGGGATAACAATCTCATTCAAATTCTCCAAAAGTAGCTAGATCTCATTATCAAGGGTGTATGGGAAAATCTGGATCATCTTATGGGAATAGATAATTTAGGGTTGATCCCTATGATATTGATAGGTCTCATAATAAAAAATAAAGCTTCAAAAAATGAAACAAACCCTCATGGAGTATAAGTAGTAACTAACTATGGTGAGAGGTATGGTACTTATTGCATCATCTTTGGCTATTTCTTTATTTCATATTGGTGCTTCTCACTCATTAATTTATTATCATGTTGTGAATCTAATGAATCTTCCCTCATAGTTTATACCTAGTTATCCAAAGGGCATGAACCAAAAATGGAATATGATACAAATTATATGGTGAATGTTCATTTTTAATTAGAAGTAGGATGCTTGATGTATGTACTCATACATAAATTACATATTCAGTGGGTTTAATGATCCTTTTCATGTAAAATCTTGGTAAATTATACTAGGAAGGGATAAAATTTATCATTTGGTATCTCAAATTATTTTAAGATACAACCTTAGGTTTTGAAATAAATGATTTTTTGCAAGGGTATGTAGATGAAAACTTTGGGATAGATTCAGACACTTAGGAGAGTATAATCTATTTTTATTCACATTTGGATGAACTAAAGTTAGATGGATGTAAAGATAACAATTAGTGGTATTAGTTTCAATAATAAAACTATAATATGTGGAAGATGTTGAATTGGGTAAAGAACTTATATGATTGTGAAATCTATTAGATTGGATCAGAAGGATTCAAGAAAGTGTTTTGATTTACTATGATAATCGTGGTGAAATTACCTTAATAAAGAGCTGCTTGATTCATTCATGGAAAAAGCACATAGACCTGAAATATCATTTCATTTGGATATTGTTTGAGAGAAGTATATAGAGATTCAGAAGATATCTAGAATAAAAAATCAGTTGGACATGTTCACCAAAGCACTAGTATAAGAAAGTATGAGGCAACACTCTACCTTAATAGTACTAGGGTAATCAGAAGGTGGTAGAGAAACGGTGTGTTACATAAGTGGAAGTTTGGTTTTGCCCATTTTTTATAGAGTTTCCATGGATTCCATGAATCAACCTTAAGTTTTAGATTTTAAGGAACATGGACTCTCTTCATGTTCCAATTAAAAAGAATAGAAGGAATGATACTAGATTTTTTCCTCAGCCTATTCAAGTGGAAGTAGCGGAGAACTATAACAGAGGTATGATGATTATAAATTGTTATCTTATAATGGGTGTAGAGTGTTCATTGGTCTAGATGGTGTAAATGAACGTTATGGTTTATTTATTATTGGTCTTATAATGATGGTATGATAAATTATTCTACCCAAGGTTCTATGGAAAAGCTTTTAGAGCCAAAAAGTCATTCAGGGGAATAAAAGCATAACTTAGAACATGCATCATATATCAGTGGCCAGGTACAGATTGTTATAGGAAATCAAAAGTCATTGTTCTCAATGAAATAAATTCAATAAATGTAAAAAATTTGTGCTATGATATGACTGGTTCGAACCCACTACATAAGTGGGGTGCAGATAATTTTACATGTTTATTGTGATTTGAAAACAAAGTAATCTGATATTGGTTGTAATTATCAATTGTGATTGTAAATTATTTTAACTTTTGATAAATTGAAATTATAGAAGTGTTCTATCATATATATAGGACTCACGTCCAAACCACATAAATACATGTGTTTCTTTATTGTTTTGTTTAATTTATACTTATCAAAATGTTATTGAGAGTTTTTTTTTGTGAGTGTATCTATGGAGGTAGACTTGGTGTAGTGAGTAGGGTATGAATAACTTTTGATATTCTAATAGATCAATCTTTAGGGAGTCCTTCTAATCAAGAATGTTTTAGAGTATTGTTTTCCACTACATGGGACATATGATGGATAACTTCACAAGATAGTTTTTTAGAGGATTCAAAATAGTTTCCTCTTGAGATTATTCATCCTCTCAAATCCATGTTTTTGTCTTCATGAAACCCAGTATTGCATCCCCACACTAGATCTCGTTTATAATACATTATAAATAACCACTTCCCTCCACAAAAAATATCTCTAGCAGGTACCACCTAAAAATTGGGGTGATATATGAACATGATTTAAAGGGAATATAATAATGGAAAAAATTCTTGTACACTAGAAAAGAAATCATTGATCAATAAGAAATATAATCGACAATCATAAAAGAGGAAAAAAATTCATTGTGGATTGGCGAGGTTTATTTCATAGTAAGGGGTTATGCATTCCTTTATTAAATTACTTGGTGTAAATTTAATAATATTCCCTATGTTGTAAATTGGGAATGTAATATCATTCATCCAATTCATGCTGTAAAATGTGATATTTAACGATGTGTAAATTTTTGAAGTTTTTATATGTAATATTTAAAAATGTGTAATGAAAGTATGTTGTTAAATATGTGTTTTTGAAAATCATTTTTATTATAGTGATCCAAAAGAAGAGGTTTTTAACTCCAAAGGATTCTTTAAATTAATATAGGTTTGGATCTAATAATTTATAGAGAAGATTTTCATTTGGAAAATATGTATATTTATAAAATCTCTCAAAAATGGGGGCATGATAATCATAAAAATTCCAAATATAGTTTTCTATAAGTGTAAAATTAAAATAGTCAAAAAATAATATTATTATTTATACTAACTATATACAAAGATTCAAACATGATATAAAATGAATTATTTTTTATAACCATCTTTACCCCTCCAAAAGTTAGCAAAAATCACATTAATATCATATAGTGAGGTGATATGAATCTTAAAAAGATGAAACAAGATGGTAATAATAAATTGTCCCATTAATTGAATAAGAATTTATTTCCTCACATATGAAATATTATTCTCATTCTAAATATTCTCCCTTTTTCAAACTATATCAAGAATATAAGAAAATTTTCCTCTTTTAACCTTCCAAGAGAAGTAGGAAGTCCCGAATATATACCATTCAACATCTCCTAGTCCATACCAGTGAGATCACAAAAAAACAAATTCTTTATATTTATAGACACCTTTCTGCTAAATGATACCTCATTTTTTAAAATTAACAGTTTTTCCTAACACATTCTAATACATAATATGTGTAAAATGATTTTTAAAATATATAATTGATCTTATTTGAAATATTTATTCCATCAATCAATTAAATTTTTTACATAATATGTTGAGATAAAATTTTTTTTCAATAATATATATTTTTAAAAAAATTAATTCATGTATGATATGAAATAAATTTAATGTTTAATGATACAAATTTTAAAAATATAAATTTATTTTAAGTATGAATTGAGATATATTTTATAGAGAATTGTATATATTTTAAATAATAAATTTTATCTCATATATGAAATGTATCTCACAGAGTTAGTGAGATAGAATTATCCATTTCATTATAGTGTATATGTGATGTTAAAAATAAAAAGCTATATTATATTCATATTTTCATTTTATAAAAAATTGAAAATTATCACATATATTATATGATATATTATTAAAAATATTTTATTTTAAATTTTTTGTATTCAATTTAACTCATTCATTTCTTGAGATAAATTTTTATTTATAATAATGAATTCTTTACGACAAAAAAATTATTTCATTGGTATTTTTCAAATACATAATTTATCTCAGTTAGTGGATAGGGAAATTTTATTTAAAAAAATATATCAATTGTGTATGAGTGAAATAGTGATTTTAAAATTTAAACATGATATTATTTCTATATTTTTGTACTTTTATTAATAAATAAAATCTATCATATATATGAGTTGATTTTTTCAATATGCCTATAAAAATCAAATATTTTAAAAATATATTTATGGAATTTATTTTACTTGGTTAATGAAATATAATCTATTTGTAAACAAATCTATGAAGTGATATTTTTTAATATTTCATACTTTATTTTTATTATAAGCGATGTAACATTTTTCGATTTATAAATAGATATAAAATGATAAATAATATTCTTTAAAACTACTATATTTTTTATAAAAAAGATTTATATATTGAAATTTATTATGTGTTTAAATAGAAATTATATTTTCCTGGAGATTTGACTAAATTTTTTAATAGTAATATATTTTGAAATCAAATTTTTAAATTTTTTATGGAATTGATTTTATTTTTTATGTGTGATAAAATTTAATTTTTTAAAAGAAATAAAATGAAAGTAAAAAATGAAATGTAAAAATAATTTAAAGTCATATTTTGAGTGAGTGGAAATTTAAATTAAAGTGTAATGTTTTTAAATCTGTTCTAAAATGATAAAATAGAAGAAATTTCCTTCAAATTTTACAATTCAAAATCACTTCATACACAAGAAAAATCATTTACAACAACATGAATTAATTATTTTTAAAACTAATCATTCATTAAGAAGGCATTACAGTCACATTGGTCATCTAAAAAAATTAAATTACCTTATCAACATCAAGAAAAGGAACACTCAACTATGATTATGTATACAACCAAACATGAGATAATGAAAAAAAATTATATAATTTATAAAGGTTGATGGTAAATACTTTTTAACAATGAAGTGGGATGAGTTCTATCAATTTATGAGGGTAAAAAATAAGACAAAATAACTAAAGTCTTATGCCTAACAATTAGAAATATTTTTTATTATTATTTTAATGATGTATCTAGTTGATCCTTGGAGGTTTATAAAGTGCTAACCATTGGGTAAGACCATTATGTTGATATATAAGTAACTAAGGTTGTTTTGAAAAGAATTTAATTCATTTCATTAACATGATATACATTTATAGGAAGGAAAAAATCCAATGTGAAAAATTGACCCCATGTTCACAAGGTGTTCATCACCAAAAACATGTTGGAATATGATGAAATAAAGACAAAATGTTCACTACTCCGAATGGACCGAAGGCCTTCTTTTTTATTTTATTATAGATAATCCCCCTTTTAAGGGTTGAAGGGGAACTCATACATAACTCGTAGGCCCAAGGCACAAGGCCCAACATGACCCGTAATACATAACCCGAAGGCCCATAGGTATACCATACCCATAACATGACCCGTACGCCCAACCCACAAGAATTTCCCCATCCCCATCTTCTGCATCATTGATCACCTTTAGCTCCCCACCTTCATTGTTAATCAGCTGGCATTGCCTCATACAAAGCTGCATGATGCCTGGTCCCAATGGCGGTTTCCATACCCTCTCATTCTTCCAATTCGGTTAGCTCTGCTTCTGGTAACTGCTACGGGTGCTCTGATCCTCTTCTGGGGCCTGCTCTGTGTGAACTGGGATACTTTATGATCATCAATAGCTCGAAGGCCATGTGGCCCGAAGGCCATTGATAGCCCAAAGTCCCTTGAGACCTGTAGGCCCAAACCGGTGGCCCGAAAGCCCAAATCGGGTGAATAGTTCTAGCTGCTACAGTACCGAACAGTGCCTTCTACAGTACTGCTACAGTGCCTGGAAATTCATCTCCACCTGGTTTTGAACCTGGGTCTCTTGGATGCCAAGAAGGTGCCCTTACCACTCTGGTACGGGCTCATTGGCACAAAATGTTCACTAGAAATCCAATTTGTTGAATATTTTAACAAACTAACATAACACTATATAGAATGGGACTATATATCATATCCAACACTTTCAAAATTTTAATTTCTACATCATACATATAAATAATGAATGTTCAATTGGGCACAACTGAATATCATTCAACACATCTTGGAGTTAGGTAAGATGAAAACATCAAATGAAAACATAAAATTTAAATTTAAATTTAAATCTATAATATCAACATAATCTCTACAATCTATGTTTTTCTTTCATTAATAACTTGGGGTCTTCATGAACATTTATTCAAAAATACAAGAGAACATTGAATTCTCAACTCATATTATTCTATACCATTAGATTTATAGATGAAAAAATATAATATTGAAAAAATTTACACAAAAAATAATTAGACAAGCATCTCATTTCAACTGTATACATTAGTTTCCAATGATAAGTCCAATGTATGATTTATCTACTTGCTAAAAACTAGAATGATAGTGAATCTAATTTTAACAATAGAAGTTTCAAAATTATTGGTATGGAAATGAAATGCATTCTTAAAATAATACATTATTTACCTTTGAAACTACTAAAATACTTGTATCAATAATTACACCATCACAAAATTTATAAAGACTAGTTATATTACCCTAAGAGATTAATCCATCCTAAGTAAATACCATTTGTTAAAATATCGAAAATTAAATAATATATTAAAATCTATATCAAATAATAAGTATTAAAAAGGAAAACCTAAATTGGGTAAATGAATAAAAAATTTGGCATCAATGAAATCAAAATGAAAAAAATATAGATAGGATTATTAAATCACCATTCTCAAAAATAGAATTATTTTCACTTTAAAATTATTCTAAGAAAATAATATAGTTCTATTTAAATGATATTGAAATAATTCATAAATTTGATGGTGGTTACACCAATAATTATGAAGAACGCATAACCTTTCGTCAAAAGAAGATCATACTTGATATAAAGTTCATGTGACATAATCATTCTCAATAATTTATTTTATAAAAAATATAACATTTTCATTCTTTCATTTTCATATGCATTCTCATAAAAACTCGAAAAATTATCTAAGAATTTTACCTAGATCATGGAAGAAAGCACCCAAGACATTTCAGATTACACATTACAATATGAGTATCACATAAATAACATAAAAATATATAGAACATTTGATTCCAAATTAAGTTTCTTTAAGATATAATTGTCATTTTTTCAGTAAAAAACACTAATTAGTGGCGTTTTTTTACATTAGAGATGTTTTAAAATATCACTAATTCATATACCAACTTTGTAGGCGGGGATGCGGGTGATGACGTAGGCAGGTGGTGATGTAGGCATGATGCAAGCCTGGTGATGGAGGTAGGATGATGCATACATGAGGCTGTACTGGGTTTTCAAGCCATGTAATGGGATTCATTCCCACTGGGCCTATAGGACATGTACTAAATAAATAAGGCTTGACGGGTGGTTTATCCTCTTAGGGAGACTATGGCCTACCTCTCTGGATTGTGTGTGTGGTGTGTGTGTGTTTGAATGTAATTGTACCCCCAAGCACCAAATATATATATAATATATAAATTTAATCATATATATATAATATAAAATTTTAAATATTGAAATGTATTTATATATATATATAACATAATACAATTAATTATTTTAAATTTAGTCATGTTTTTAAGAAAACGTGAGTATTTTAGATATATTTGTACCAGTGTTTTATAATGTGGCTAATTATATACACACACACATACACATATATATTTTCACACACAAACATATAAACATATATATATTAATATAAACATATAAAATATTTAAAATATATGCACACATATATATAAATAATATAAACATATAAATAAACATAAAATATAAACACACAAACATATATTTATAATGAAAAACATTGACAAATATATAAACATATAAATTTATATATATAAACTTAAAAAATATATATATAATATATAAACATATATATATAATATAAACATATAAATATATATAATATAATATAATATAAACATATATTTAATATAACAAATATATATATATATATATAAACATAAACTATAATATATATTTATATATATTAGGTGCTTGGGGTATAATTAAATTCAAAAACACACACACACCACACATATAGGCCGGAGAGGCAGGTTGTAGCCCCCCTCCCCAAGAGGATATCCTACCCATAAAGCCTTATTTATTTAGTACATGGATCATAGGAGTAGTGGTCGTGAAGCCCAATACCTAGCTCGAAATCCATGTGCAGTATCATGCCTACATCATCCTTCATGCGTCACCAGGCATGCATCATGTCTGTGTTCATATATATATATATATGTGTGTGTGTGTGTGTGTGTGTGTCTGTATGTAAGTATTTATTTATTTATGTATGTATATATATTTTATATATATTATATGTTTATGTGTGTGTGTGTAAATATATATGTGTATGTATACATTTTTATAATTATAAATATATATATATATATATAATTAGACAAATTTAAAAATATTGGTAAAAATGTCACTAAAATAGCCATATTTTCATAAAATATTGAATAAATTTAAAATATATTTAAGTTTATATATATAAATATGTGTGTGTGTGTGTGTAACACCCGAGACTTTTATGTTATCATCAAAGAAATCTTTTTCTACACAACACTTGCTTGGCTTGCTTTACACGCAATCGCGACCTTCCTCGATAGCTTGCGTCGTACGCAATACCGAGTTTCACTAAACAACAATATGCTATTAAAACTAGCCGTTATGAATAGTAATAACCACTTTTTGAAATTTTATAAATTTTATTTTTCAAAATGGACTTCATTTTTGGACTCAGAATATCGAAATTAGCCTAGGGTGAAATTTTGGTATTTTTCTGAAAACTTTCAATTTTTGATGAATAGTGAAACCACTAAGTGGTAGGTTAAAAACTGAATTTTGCATAAAACTTAATTTTACCGCTTCTGTGAATGGAATTTTAAAAATCCGAGAGACACGGTTAATATCAAGGACTAAAATGTGGTTCAATGAGATGAAAATAATTTTTTGGTGAATAGTAACTTTTTACTATTTTTACCGCGGTTAATAGTAAATAGGGTAACTAAGGGTAAATATGATATTAATATTACCCTAACACATGTCCTAATTCTATTGGACAAGTGTAATTCGACCAAAAACAAAATTAGGAATAAAATATGACCATTTAGGCCCACTTGGATTAGATTAGGACATTTATTATTAATTTATTTAAAGAAGGGTTAAAATAGTTAAAATCAAAGTTTAATAAGTAAATCATTTTTAATATAGGGTTATACATAAGATAAATTCGATTGTAAATATTCATTAGAAAGCTAAAAAGATTTCCTACATGATGGTATTTTATTTGTAATTTTTAGACATCAAATTATTTAATTTAATTATGACACAAAGATGATGCAGTAATTATCTTATTAATGAAATATTGACAAAATTGATAATATAAATACCAAAATAAATGTAATTTGAGACTTTTTATGAATTCCACTAATTTTCTAGGTTACTATGATATATTATTGTTGATTTAATCAACTTGGTTCGAACATATAATTCTGTTATGACTTTCACAAAAATCATATATCAAATAGTGCCAAAATTGACACAAAATAGTTTTTAAATAAAATATTATATTATTAATTGTTATTTTGTTCCTAAAAATCTAAGGTTCGGCCAAATGACTTAGATAAGGATATATATATTAATAATAAACAATTTGGGGTTCGTTTGGCATGTTATAGTAAGTGTAATAACCATATAGTGAAAGAAAACAAAAAGACACGGTAAAAGTTAAATTAATTAACTTAGAGTTAAATCTAATTGATAAGGTTAAAATAATACCCTAAACTTGTCTAAATCCTATTGGATGATAGGATTTCGACCCATCCCCACTTTAGCTTCGAAATAAGACCCTTTGGAACCATTATAAACCGATTTTGACTTTAATATAAAATAATATTTTGAGATATTCCTAAGGTGCCCCTCTCCTCCCTTATAAAAGGGCACCTCCTCCCCCTCCTCCTCACACCAATTTGAGCACTCAAGATCGGCCAACCCCTGCCATTTTCTCCTCTCCACTTCCCTAGAATAATCCTAGAGGTCCTGGTCTTCTACAAAGACCAATCTTAGTTCCTTAAGTGGAGGATTCAAAGAGGCGTTCCAAAGAAGAAGTAATATCCATTACCGATCTTTTCAATTTCTTTCTTCTTCAACTTCTTCTTCTTTAGTTGTTTCATGATAAAGTAATAACATCAGTATTACTTACATACTGATATGTTATTATAAATATGAAACAACCCTAATTCACCTTCTATCCATCCTACGGAAAAATGAAATCACCGCGCGTGCGTACGTACGGAATACCGTCTCCACGCCGTGGTGTAATCTATTTTCCACCATCACCTTACAAGGATGGGTATAATGGTGTAATGAGTAACTATATATGATTATTATTAAGTAATATTGATACTGAAATAATATATATATATACTCCAATACAATTCCACGATCATAGGAACGATATCATCACTCGTGCGTACGTACGGAATACCGTCTCCACGATGTGATGCGACTCGTTCTACATGATCTTCATTTCATAATGATTATATAAATGAATTGAATGAATGAATATGGAATATACTACACTAATACCATTCTGGAAATGAATTATCTATAACCTAAAGATAAGAATAAGAATTTATTCGACAAAACACGCATAAGAACAAAAAGTTATAAAGACCCGAGTAACAAGTAACAATGAAATATTACTAACAAGAAGCTAATAATATGACCATATATGATATCATATAAATATGTATGATTCTGGAATAAGTCAATAACATTATTTAAACCATTATACAGGAGCTTCGGACACGTACAAAGCAAATTGGACCTAAGGTAAGGGAAATATCACAATCTCATTTTTATCCGAGATTGTTTATTCGTAAGTATTTACTGGGGTGTATTTTATCATCCACATCCATGTTCCCTCAATATGAAATATTGTTTCCATCCACTTGCAATATTTTAAATCCAATTTTACCCTTAGGTGAGTTTTTAGTAAAGAATATGAAAGGAATCTTTTGTCGTTTTTCCGTACGAGGTACTTTTTGACTTTTCCGACAAAAGTACGAAGAATGTTTTTTTTTAACTTATACGGCATGAATGGATTTTTAAAACATTATTTCCAAGAAGCTTCCTTTACAAGTTTTCAAGTTTATTTTTAATCAACTTCTTTTATTTAAAAGTTGTATGACATGTTATGAAAGGAAAATTGTTTTTGAAGAAGAAAGGATATTTTCCTCAAGAATTCAATACAAGTGTTTTATCAAAATTATTTTCCATCTAAGATAATAAAGGGTTCTGTTTCTATCCATATTTTTACATTGGTTTGACTATGTTGTGATGGAATTATGTTTATGAATTCCTTTATCATATATGAATTGATTTATGATGTCATGATGTTTCAAGAATCCCATTTTTGTTATATGTGTTATGCGATGATGTATGTTTTATGATTATGTGGAACACATAAGAAAGGATTCATTATAAGATGGGTGGGACCTATATCTCCCTCCAATGCATTGGGTAATGATTTTATATCTCATGAGATAGGCATGGCTGGAACGGAAGGTTATTTCGGTTCAGTGATACAGGACTGAAACGAGGAGTGAACTCGGTTCAGAAAGGGACTTTGTCCACTAAGATAGTCTTGGCAATGAGTCATGACTAACAAGAAATGATTTTCCATGATTATGTGTGCATGCCACAAAGTTTCAAGTTTTATGTTATGATTATGGGGATCTCATTTTCACTTCTATGATTTATTCCATGTTAAGATATTATGATCTCTTTTGCAGGTTTTGATCTTCATAAAGATATGATATGATTTTTATTTCCTTTATTTGCCCTTGCTGAGCATTTGAGCTCACCCTTTTATGTTTTCTTTTCCCCAGGTCAGGAAGATGGATATTAAATAGAATATGCTAAAAGGGACCCTAGATATGATGAAATAAACGGGAGATACTGTAGAAGATTTATGAACCAGTTGTTTATGTTTCCCAGTTTCTAAAGACACTATACCTATACGGTCCTTTGTGGTTTTGTCATATGTTGTAATAAGTGTGCTTCAATTTTGAAGTATTAACAATGTATGTAAAGTATGGGTCGTTATAGTTGGTATCAGAGGAAAGGTATAGTCAACCTTTGGAAACTAGGATGTGAAAGCCTTAGTAAGAACCCTAAGGATAAGTCTAAGCATAGAACACAATCTTAGTGTTTTAGAAATGGCCTTGAATAACCTAGGATAAGACCTTAAGCATGAAAATTTTATTCTTGAATTATGTGGTTTCCTATTATAATTAGTGTTTCTCACACTATTCTTCTTGGTTTTAGTCAATGGCTGGAACCCGAAGGAACCGTGTTAATGCGGAATGCGATGGGCAATGCAATGATTGTCCCCCTGAGCAACCAAACGATATGGGAGCTGGAATGCAAAATCTTGTAGCCATGCTCACACAACTTTCTCAAGCTATGAATCATGCAGGATTTCCAAACGAGCAAAGAAGGGAGCAACATTCTGTTGAATCCTTCATGAGGCAGCGTCCACCATCTTTCAGCGGGTCTACTGATCCATTAGTTGCTGAACAATGGATTAGTACTACTGAAAAGATATTTTCAGTTCTTCAATGTTCTGAGCATGATAAAGTCATCCTAGAAGTGTATCGTTTGGAAGGAGATGCTGATCAATGGTGGAATCTTGTTAAGAATACGAGGCAAAGGGATGAAATTGAGTCTATGGAATGGGACGAGTTCAAGAACTTATTTTTCAATAAGTACTTCCCTCGTATTCTCCGAACAAAGATGGAGAAAGAGTTCCTTGAACTGAAGCAAAGGGATGATGAATCTGTTAGTACCTATGAAGCAAATTTTACAAGACTTGCAAGGTACGCTTCTGGTATTATTATCCAACCTGAGAGTAAGATCGATCGATTCTTTAGTGGCTTAAAACCAAGTCTTCGAAGGGCGTTAGCCATAAGGGACTTCAATAGCTACGAGGAAATCGTTCGATGTGCTCTCAAAGTCGAGATGGAGATTGGAGTAACCCATCAGTCACATGGGTTTGATAAGAAGAGGAAGATGGAATTCAAAGAAAAATCTAAAGAGCACACGGAAAAGAAGATGAACTTTCCCTTATGCTCAAAGTGTGGAAAGAAACATGGAGGGAGTTGTCTTAAAGGGACAAGTAAATGTTTTAAATGTGGAAAGGAAGGTCATCGGGCATTTGAATGCCGTGATAATGGGAAGAAGATGTCTAATGATGCAAACAAAGGAAGGGATACACAGAATGAACCTGCTACACTTCAATGTTTCAAGTGCAAGGAGATGGGGCATTATGCCAATCAATGCCCAAATCCAAGGGTTGATGATGATGGTCGACGTCAACAAACTCTTAAGGCTAAAGACAAAGGAAAGACACATGCAATTTCTATTAGCGAGGTGGAGTACGATAACGATGTGGTGAAAGGTACTCTTACCACCCACTCTAAAGTAGCAAATGTTTTATTTGATTCTAGATCCACCCACTCTTTTATTTCTGAAAAATTTTCTAAGGGTATCACCGTATTACCTCAACAATTAGATGTTGAGTTAGCTGTGACAACACCTAATGGCACATTAATCGCATCAGAAGTTTATAATTCTTCTCCGATCGAAGTTTGTGGGAAAGTGCTTCCTGCAAATCTTGTGATCCTTCCTTTAGTTGAATTTGATGTGATTCTTGGCATGGATTGGCTTTCTCTACATGGAGCTCATATCGATTGCCAAAGAAGGGAAGTCACATTTCATATTCCAGATCAATCTACGATCGTCTATCAATGCAAGGATGAACATAACCTTCCAGTGGAAATTTCTTCCATCTTATGGGTATTGATTCCACTAAATGAAGGTTATTTATCTCAAATGGTTGGTGAGAAACTCACGATTAATAATATGCCCATTGTACGGGAGTTTGATGATGTCTTTCCGGAGGAATTACCGGGTCTTCCACCAAATCGTGAAGTTGAGTTTTCAATAGAACTCGGACCGGGTGCTTTGCCTATTTCAAAGACACCTTATAGAATGGCCCCAATTGAGTTGCAGGAATTGAAGAAGCAACTCCAAGAGAATCTTGATAAGGGATTCATACGCCCTAGTGCGTCACCTTGGGGAGCACCTGTTCTATTTGTTAAGAAGAAAGATGGATCAATGAGACTCTGCATTGATTATCGAGAACTTAACAAGATCACTATCAAGAACAAATATCCTCTCCCACGCATTGATGACTTATTTGACCAACTATGCGGAGCTCAATACTTTTCCAAGATTGATCTTCGTTCAGGGTATCATCAATTAAGGGTCAAAAGGGAGGATATACCAAAGACGGCTTTCCGTACAAGGTATGGACACTATGAATTTATAGTGATGCCATTTGGTCTTACTAATGCCCCTGCTATCTTCATGGATCTAATGAATAGAGTCTTTAGAGACTATCTTGATCAATTTGTGGTAGTCTTTATAGACGATATTCTTGTCTATTCAAAGAGCAAGGAAGAGCATGAAGATCACTTGAGAATTATATTGAAGACCCTGAGAAAGGAGAAGCTTTATGCCAAATTTACCAAGTGTGAATTTTGGCTTCAAAAAGTTGCATTTTTGGGTCATATAATCTCAAAAGAGGGGATATCTGTGGATCCAGCAAAAACAGAGGTTATCGAAAGATGGTCAAGACCAACAACAGTAACTGAGATCCGAAGTTTTCTTTGTTTGGCTGGATATTATCGACGTTTTGTAAAAGATTTTTCACGATTATCTAATCCACTCACCAAGTTGACTCGGAAAGGAGTTAAGTTTGTCTGGACAGAGGAATGTGAAGAGAATTTCAAGGAGTTGAAAAGAAGGTTATCCAGTGCACCTGTTCTCACACTGCCTTGTAGTGGAGAAAGGTTTGTGATCTACAGTGATGCATCCAAGAAGGGATTGGGGTGTGTTCTTATGCAAAATGATATGGTGATAGCTTATGCCTCACGACAGTTGAAAATCCATGAGCAAAATTACCCAACACATGATTTGGAGTTGGCTGCGGTAATCTTTGCATTAAAGATTTGGAGGCATTACCTTTATGGTGAAAGGTGTGATATTTATACTGATCATAAAAGTTTAAAGTATATTTTCACACAAAAGGAGTTGAATATGCGTCAAAGAAGATGGTTGGAGCTGATTAAGGATTATGACTGCTCAATCCATTACCACCCTGGGAAAGAAAACAAGGTGGCAGATGCATTAAGTCGACAAGACCATGCTAGTTTATCCATGATGAGGATCACAAAAGATCCAATATTTATGGATTTACAAAGGATGGATCTTGGAATTATAATGGAAAGGGAAAAATCTTATCTTTCTCAAATGAATGTTCAACCATCTATACATGTGAAGATTAAAGAGGCACAGAAAGAAGATGTCGAGTTACAAAAGAAGGTGAGAAATGTTCCTGAATTCAACCTTGATTGTGATGGGATAATAAAGTTCAGGAATCGGGTTTGCGTTCCTCCCATCACCGAATTAAAGAATGAGCTGCTGGATGAGGCTCATAGTTCATCATTCTCTATTCATCCTGGAAGCACGAAGATGTATAGGGACCTGAAAGAGTACTTCTGGTGGGATGGCATGAAAAGAGATGTTGCTGAATATGTCTCTCGATGCTTGATTTGTCAACAAGTTAAATCTGAGAGACAGAAGTCTAAGGGGATGTTACAACCATTACCCATACCCGAATGGAAATGGGAAAATATCACTATGGACTTTGTCACAGGACTTCCTAAAACATCCAAAGGCAATAATGCTATCTGGGTCATAGTTGATCGTCTTACAAAGTCTGCACACTTCATTGCTATTAGAGAGGATTTCTCTCTAGATCAGCTTGCCAGGATATATGTAAAGGAAGTGGTAAGATTGCATGGAGTACCACTTTCTATTATATCTGATCAAGATCCGAGATTTACCTCGATGTTCTGGTGAAGTCTTCAGCATACTCTGGATACAAAGTTGAGTTTCAGCACTGCTTATCATCCCCAGACAGACGGTCAGTCTGAGAGAACAATTCAAACCCTAGAAGATATGTTGAGAGCTTGCTCTATGGATTTCAAAGGAGGTTGGGATCAACACCTACCTTTGGTGGAATTTT
Organism: Viscum album; assembly: GCA_963277665.1. Classification (NCBI taxonomy): domain Eukaryota; kingdom Viridiplantae; phylum Streptophyta; class Magnoliopsida; order Santalales; family Viscaceae; genus Viscum; species Viscum album. Next base: position 1,249,697,916 of record OY728141.1, read on the forward strand.
CTTATAATAATAGCTTTCACTCCAGTATTCAGATGGCTCCTTATGAAGCTCTCTATGGAAAGAAATGCAGGACTCCAACTTGCTGGGATGAAGTTGGGGAAAGAAAGCTATTAGGACCTGATCTCGTTGATGAAATGGCAGAAAAGGTTAGATCTATTCAACAACACATAAGAGCAGCTCAGAGTCGACAGAAAAGTTATGCCGACAACCGAAGAAAAGACCTAGAGTTTGAAGTGGGCGATAAAGTGTTCTTACGAATATCTCCCTGGAAGAGGGTTATGAGATTTGGAAAGAAGGGGAAGTTGAGCCCTAGATATATCGGTCCTTTTGAAATACTGGATCGTGTTGGGAAGGTAGCTTACCGATTGGCGCTTCCACCGAATCTCTCTCAAGTTCACGATGTGTTCCACGTATCTCTCCTGAGAAAGTACATACCAGATCCTTCACATGTACTCAGCTCAGAAGTTGTACCGCTGGAGCAAGATCTTTCTTATGAAGAACAGCCGATAGAGATTCTGGATCGTAGCGAAAAAGTCCTACGAAACAAGACCACTCGCTTGGTGAAAGTTTTATGGAGAAACCACCAACTTGAAGAAGCTACATGGGAGCTTGAGGATATGATGAGGGAGAAGTATCCTCATTTGTTTGTTGCAAAGTGACGAATTTCGAGGGCGAAATTCTTTTTAAGGGGGGTAGAATGTAACACCCGAGACTTTTATGTTATCATCAAAGGAATCTTTTTCTACACAACACTTGCTTGGCTTGCTTTACACGCAATCGCGACCTTCCTCGATAGCTTGCGTCGTACGCAATACCGAGTTTCACTAAACAACAATATGCTATTAAAACTAGCCGTTATGAATAGTAATAACCACTTTTTGAAATTTTATAAATTTTATTTTTCAAAATGGACTTCATTTTTGGACTCAGAATATCGAAATTAGCCTAGGGTGAAATTTTGGTATTTTTCTGAAAACTTTCAATTTTTGATGAATAGTGAAACCACTAAGTGGTAGGTTAAAAACTGAATTTTGCATAAAACTTAATTTTACCGCTTCTGTGAATGGAATTTCAAAAATCCGAGAGACACGGTTAATATCAAGGACTAAAATGTGGTTCAATGAGATGAAAATAATTTTTTGGTGAATAGTAACTTTTTACTATTTTTACCGCGGTTAATAGTAAATAGGGTAACTAAGGGTAAATATGATATTAATATTACCCTAACACATGTCCTAATTCTATTGGACAAGTGTAATTCGACCAAAAACAAAATTAGGAATAAAATATGACCATTTAGGCCCACTTGGATTAGATTAGGACATTTATTATTAATTTATTTAAAGAAGGGTTAAAATAGTTAAAATCAAAGTTTAATAAGTAAATCATTTTTAATATAGGGTTATACATAAGATAAATTCGATTGTAAATATTCATTAGAAAGCTAAAAAGATTTCCTACATGATGGTATTTTATTTGTAATTTTTAGACATCAAATAATTTAATTTAATTATGACACAAAGATGATGCAGTAATTATCTTATTAATGAAATATTGACAAAATTGATAATATAAATACCAAAATAAATGTAATTTGAGACTTTTTATGAATTCCACTAATTTTCTAGGTTACTATGATATATTATTGTTGATTTAATCAACTTGGTTCGAACATATAATTCTGTTATGACTTTCACAAAAATCATATATCAAATAGTGTCAAAATTGACACAAAATAGTTTTTAAATAAAATATTATATTATTAATTGTTATTTTATTCCTAAAAATCTAAGGTTCGGCCAAATGACTTAGATAAGGATATATATATTAATAATAAACAATTTGGGGTTCGTTTGGCATGTTATAGTAAGTTTATTAACCATATAGTGAAAGAAAACAAAAAGACACGGTAAAAGTTAAATTAATTAACTTAGAGTTAAATCTAATTGATAAGGTTAAAATAATACCCTAAACTTGTCTAAATCCTATTGGATGATAGGATTTCGACCCATACCCACTTTATCTTCGAAATAAGACCCTTTGGAACCATTATAAACCGATTTTGACTTTAATATAAAATAATATTTTGAGATATTCCTAAGGTGCCCCTCTCCTCCCTTATAAAAGGGCACCTCCTCCCCCTCCTCCTCACACCAATTTGAGCACTCAAGCTCGGCCAACCCCTGCCATTTTCTCCTCTCCACTTCCCTAGAATAATCCTAGAGGTCCTGGTCTTCTACAAAGACCAATCTTAGTTCCTTAAGTGGAGGATTCAAAGAGGCGTTCCAAAGAAGAGGTAATATCCATTACCGATCTTTTCAATTTCTTTCTTCTTCAACTTCTTCTTCTTTAGTTGTTTCATGATAAAGTAATAACATCAGTATTACTTACATACTGATATGTTATTATAAATATGAAACAACCCTAATTCACCTTCTATCCATCCTACGGAAAAATGAAATCACCGCGCGTGCGTACGTACGGAATACCGTCTCCACGCCGTGGTGTAATCTATTTTCCACCATCACCTTACAAGGATGGGTATAATGGTGTAATGAGTAACTATATATGATTATTATTAAGTAATATTGATACTGAAATAATATATATATATACTCCAATACAATTTCACGATCATAGGAACGATATCATCACTCGTGCGTACGTACGGAATACCGTCTCCACGATGTGATGCGACTCGTTCTACATGATCTTCATTTCATAATGATTATATAAATGAATTGAATGAATTAATATGGTATATACTACACTAATACCATTCTGGAAATGAATTATCTATAACCTAAAGATAAGAATAAGAATTTATTCGACAAAACACGCATAAGAACAAAAAGTTATAAAGACCCGAGTAACAAGTAACAATGAAATATTACTAACAAGAAGCTAATAATATGACCATATATGATATCATATAAATATGTATGATTCTGGAATAAGTCAATAACTTTATTTAAACCATTATACAGGAGCTTCGGACACGTACAAAGCAAATTGGACCTAAGGTAAGGGAAATATCACAATCTCATTTTTATCCGAGATTGTTTATTCGTAAGTATTTACTGGGGTGTATTTTATCATCCACATCCATGTTCCCTCAATATGAAATATTGTTTCCATCCACTTGCAATAGTTTAAATCCAATTTTACCCTTAGGTGAGTTTTTAGTAAAGAATATGAAAGGAATCTTTTGTCGTTTTTCCGTACGAGGTACTTTTTGACTTTTCCGACAAAAGTACGAAGAATGTTTTTTTTAACTTATACGGCATGAATGGATTTTTAAAACATTATTTCCAAGAAGCTTCCTTTACAAGTTTTCAAGTTTATTTTTAATCAACTTCTTTTATTTTAAAGTTGTATGACATGTTATGAAAGGAAAATTGTTTTTGAAGAAGAAAGGATATTTTCCTCAAGAATTCAATACAAGTGTTTTATCAAAATTATTTTCCATCTAAGATAATAAAGGGTTCTGTTTCTATCCATATTTTTACATTGGTTTGACTATGTTGTGATGGAATTATGTTTATGAATTCCTTTATCATATATGAATTGATTTATGATGTCATGATGTTTGCAGAATCCCATTTTTGTTATATGTGTTATGCGATGATGTATGTTTTATGATTATGTGGCACACATAAGAAAGGATTCATTATAAGATGGGTGGGACCTATATCTCCCTCCAATGCATTGGGTAATGATTTTATATCTCATGAGATAGGCATGGCTGGAACGGAAGGTTATTTCTGTTCAGTGATACAGGACTGAAACGAGGAGTGAACTCGATTCAGAAAGGGACTTTGTCCACTAAGATAGTCTTGGCAATGAGTCATGACTAACAAGAAATGATTTTCCATGATTATGTGTGCATGCCACAAAGTTTCAAGTTTTATGTTATGATTATGGGGATCTCATTTTCACTTCTATGATTTATTCCATGTTAAGATATTATGATCTCTTTTGCAGGTTTTGATCTTCATAAAGATATGATATGATTTTTATTTCCTTTATTTGCCCTTGCTGAGCATTTGAGCTCACCCTTTTATGTTTTCTTTTCCCCAGGTCAGGAAGATGGATATTAAATAGAATATGCTAAAAGGGACCCTAGATATGATGAAATAAACGGGAGATACTGTAGATGATTTATGAACCAGTTGTTTATGTTTCCCAGTTTCTATAGACACTATACCTATACGGTCCTTTGGGGTTTTGTCATATGTTGTAATAAGTGTGCTTCAATTTTGAAGTATTAACAATGTATGTAAAGTATGGGTCGTTATAGTGTGTGTGTGGGTTTATATATTTATATATATGTGTCTGTGTGTCTATGTGTTTATGTGTGTGTGTGTGTGTGTTTATATATATATGTCTGTGTTTATATATATTAATATGAATATAAATATATATACATTGATGAGGTGAGATGAGATATTTAAATATATAAATATATTTATATTTATATTTATATTTAGTGACATTTCATAAACAGTGTCGCTAAATTACTATTTCTTTTAGTGGTTTCAATATAATTTTGCTATTATAATCCATAATAATGAAAAGAAATGATAAAATACAATGTTTCATCTCACAAGAAAATTCACCTTCGCATTCATACATTGAAATATTCAATGGATTTTATGAGCCAATTTAGAATCATATTTCAATACTTGTCAAAATTCGTGGAATGTAAATAATGATGAGGTATTTACCTTGATAACTAGACCTATAATACGTAATTGTTCATTTAAACTCCAAGAAATTTTAGTATCATGAATAATTTCAAACTTCATTGAAAAAATTAATAAATAATAATGAAAAAAATATGATATGGGTATAAACATATAGATTTCATAAGTAATATGAGCATTTGATGATTCCAATGAAGACATGGTTGTAAGGACACATAAAAATCCATTCATAAACACTCTAAGAATACATTTTTAAGCTTTGAATACAGTTTCTAGTATAGTACTTAATTTCAATGCGATGATAGGTTGAAAATAGTTATCTAATAAAAAATCTAAATATTATAAAATCCCTAATCTTAAGGTTTTAGTATTGGTTTTTATATTTACCTAGTTCTCTGATCCATGGATAGTTTTCCTAGATCCCAAAAATGTTCTTCCCTTTGGTGGTGGGTTCCCTAATAAGAAACACGGATCAAAGAGTATCATGTTCACCTTTGAACCACATGTACTTGTTTCCATTTAATTATTGAGATTATATAGCCTCTCAAATATACATCTAAATTTAAACAAAACATAATATTTCATTGCTATACTAGAACATTCTCATCCTTTATTAGAGATAATGACTTCCATGCACCACATATCTTGAGCAATGACCATCAGGGAAGGGGAAAATTTACGCACCTTGTAAGGCAATGAGGGTGGTACTGGTGATTGTAACAATTAAAAATTAAGATATCAAAATAGTTGAATACCTTATAAGAAGACTTTGGCAATATAATTATAAAGAATGAAATTGGAAATAAATATAAACTTTATTTTGGGGTAAGCTGAGCATAGAGGAAATTCTGTTACCCAATAAAAATAGTAATTTGAGCAGTAGGTACTACTAAAGATCGTTCCTTTAACAGCAAGAAAAAATGGATTTAACAGTGATAAAAATTTATGTTTTACTTAGTTACATTAAGGGGTGGGTCCCCTTTATTAGTGCTAAAAAAGTATTGATAAATTATCCTTTTATCACCACTAAAAAAATTATTTATAGAAAGGGTTTTTATCAATGCTAAAAAAAGTTCTCATAAATGTAAAAAGAAAAAAAATTTAAAAAGATTATTTTTGCTCATAGGTCGGCCACCCCCCCCCCTTCGTATCAACACTAAAATCCACCCACCATGCTTTAGCAGTGCTATCCCCTCCCTTTATCGGTTCTTGAAGCCCCCCCCCCCCCCAATAGTTCTAAGACCTCCTCCTTCACTTTCCCGAGAATGTGCTGCTACCGAGTTTCAAACCTGAGGCATGTCCTTCATGGATCTGCACCTTTACTACTCCTCTATATTGATTTTTCAATATTGTACAATATATATATATTTATTTATCTCTACTATAAAATGGATTTTTTGATGTGGGGACACGAGCGGCCACCAAATGTGAGCGCTGCCCTTAAAAAAGACACCATTAATCACCCCCCCCCCCCACAACACTCTCCCACACCCTAACCGTGTTTCCACCCCACTTCCCATCTCTCAGGCACCTCACCCTCCACCCTCTATCGTCTCCATAGTTCTAGAGTCTTCCCCCGATCCTCCCACCTAGGTTTCCCTACCCACCACCACCAACCCTGATTATGCATCCTCTCCCTCACTCTCTACCTGTCATTATCACTGCCACTTATCATAACTACTCTGGAGCCTACCACCAATCCACATATCATACACATTATTGGTCACCACTCATCATCAGTCCAGTCTAATGTTTCCCCCACTCTCTTTAGTGTCCCCATTTGATCTATTCCATATCTACCACCCCCATTTCTCCTCATATTTTCATCTAGTGTTATCTATTTTTTACTTCCATATCTAGAAACACTAATTTCTAATCGTTTTATATGTGACATATATTTTCAAAATTCCTCCACTCCCTATTTCCACATCAATTTCTCTACTTCATCCAACCCCTTCACTTCTATATATAAATTTATTCAACACATGAACTATCTGCCTAACTACATTATGTAATTTTTTCCCCTACATCAAATGGGATGCTCTAAGAGTGTATGCAATATCTCTTTAGTGTTCCTTGGATTTTGATTTGATAGGATACTATCACATTTTGAGGTAAAAATGGATTCTCTACCAATATGATTTTGCTAAAGTCAAATAATCATTATAATATGACCCTTCATTGGTAAATACATGAAATTGACACTGGGTTGAAATACTTTAATGTCACTTGCTTGAAATATTTAAGATACATGCACCTACCAGTACCCAATGCAATGAAATTTTTGATTAGTGGTATAGAATATAATTTAAAATTAATTGATATTAATTATTTACTTTTACAAACTTTTTTTATTTTAAAATAAATAATACCATTATGTTTTCTAGCCATGGGTATACCTTTATCTATATTTGTGGGGTTGTTTTGGGTATAAAAATTATGATTTTTATGTTTATGATATATGCACTAAATATAATTTCTTTGCATAATAAGTAAGAGTTTCCATCATTATTTGAAACAATACTTACATATTGTGGCATAGGTGAATACAATGTAATTATAAATCTATGTTATTTTTTTACAAAAAAATTATTAATTTTTATTTCATAGTGTGAGATCTATGGCCATATATTTCCTTCTTTACTTTTGATTACTCAATGTGATGAAAATACCATCAAATAATTGTCTAGTGTGTTCTAGATGGAAATGGGTTTCCAGCTACCCACCTCTTCCTCCATCTCCTCATTCGCCTCGGCCTTTCAGCTACCTACCTCTGCCTTCCATCTTCCACTATAAATTTTTACCTCCACCTTTCGGGTACACGACTCCACCTTCTAGCTACCCACATTTTCCTCTATATCCACCTTCACCTCCTCCTTTCAGCTATCTACCTCCACCTCCACCATCAATCAACCCGCCTCCTCGAATCATTGTATGATGTCTCTATAGTCTTCCCACATTCTAAGCACTCCACCACATTTTATTGGTTTCCATTCCATGAATCTCCACTTTTGATTGATATGTGGTAGGGTTTATTTGAATGATGATTATTATATTTCCTCAAATCTCCATTCAATATCTACTATTGGTGTCTGATTAACTTTGATTTTCTCTTGTACACAACCTCACAATAAAGTCGAAGCTAGCATATATGAACCATGATAGTTATAATTCCTCACATGATTATACTTACATAGTTTCAACATTCTTATATTATTATGTGATCTATAATTGTTCAATTTTTACATGGATTTTAGTAAAATATTTTCACATTGAAGTCATATTAATGTATTGGATTTATTTGATAAACACTATTCAACCAATATTATTTTTTACTCTTATTTTTTACAAAATTTTCTTCTATTTCAATATTAATAGGGTAGTTTTTTTAATGTTTTTAGTTTTATATGAACATTTTAAAATTTTCATTATATGATTTTCATTTTTTTTCTTTAAAGCGTTGAATAATGTTTCCCCATAAATGTTGTATTAGATATGTATTTTAGCTAATTTCCCATTTTTGTTTTCATTTTAGGGGCATCATGTGTTTTTTAAATTGAAATAGCACATTCCCTTTTTTCCTCACATATTTAAATTTCCTTTTTGGTTTTAATCCTCATTTTTTCTTTTTTTCATATTTTTGAGGCGTAGGGATCAAACACTGAAAAATTTTACTCCTATCTATAAATGGAATTTTGGTTATTAAATGGTTTCAATCATCTAATCCATAGCCTTAATCCATGTTACAGGAAAGTAAGATCATATACATATTGGTTAAATATATATTTTTTCCGTAGTTTCAAATTTCTTATATTATTACATGATTTTAATATTGTTTATCTAGAGTTTTGAACACTTTTTTCCCATAATTGTTGTTTTAGATGTGGATTTGTACTAATTACTCACTATTTTGATTTTAAGGGAATCAATATTTTTTGGAATTGAAATATCCCATGTTCTTAAACTTTTTGGTGTCCATATTGTGATAGAAATTTAGTAGTCGGTTTCTGGCATTGGTTCAAAAGAAAAATTCCCAATACATGATTGTTATATTAATTTTATTAATCAATCAAATCCTATTTATTTTAATACTTATATAATATTTATTTTTATAAAATAATTATATTCAATAGTTATCCCACTTAATGTGAAATTTAATATTTTTGACATTCCATTTAATTTATCACATTTATTATGTTTCAATTTTTTAAATAATGGTTGTACGACTACTTCTATTTATAAATAATTTCACATTAAAAAAATTTCATATACAACATAGTATATTATACTATTTATATATTAATTGGATATGAATACTATAATTTTTATATATTTATTCAAAATGAAAGTCATGAAATTAATGGTGATAAATCATAGTGGGAGAATATCAGTTATATTGTCCGACATACAGGTAATGCAGTTTGTATAAAAAATGAACTTTCAATCAAGGGAAAGTTTGGTTCAGGTTAATAATTATTTCAGTTTTATTTATTTCACTAAATTAAGTACAAATCATTCTTAAATTTCAGTTCTACATCCTAAAGAAGACTTATGAGTACAGTTTCCCTCATGAAAAATTTATTTTTAAGGAAAAAATTGTATTGTCAATGTAAATTTTGTATTACCATATATTATACAGTAGTTGATCCCTTGATAAGAAGACATGTGGAATTTTGTTCATTTATGAAATTCAAAATATTCTCGTGGACTTCTAGAAATATTTTGACTATAACTAGGTAGTATGTTTATTTATAATAATATTTTCATATATATTTTTCGTAGATATAACCAAACTAATTAGTATTATGGTATATTTTAATTCATACCAGGTGCATTTTGATATTGAGACATCATGTTACAATATTGTAGTTATAGAATCCATGAGTTCAGTTATTCAGAATGGAACCCATGTGGTGTGCACTTGGGCTTTTAGTTTATTCATTTACATCAAAAATCCATTTTATCTAATGAAGTGCCTTTTTCTATAAAATAGTAGGTGTATATTCTTTATAAAATGAAAATTTACTTTATAGCTCATATGCATGTTATTTTCTTTATCTAATGAAGTATATTTTATCTCTTGTATTTTTGAAAAGTTTTTTTCTTACATTTTTTCATATGGTTAATTTATTAATGAAATTACATTTTGATGTAAATGTTGATTTACATATGTGATTCACTGTATTAAATTTAGTTACAATGATGAAAAATAATTTACAGCCACTTAAGTAGCTTTATATCTAAAAAAGTTCTCTTTTTAATACAAAATAGGTGTGGATTATATATAAAATGAAAAATGAATTTATAGCTCATAAACATGTACTTTGATTTATCTAATGAAGTATCTTTTATGTCGTTGATTTTTGAAAAGTTTTGTTCTTACATTTTTGTAAATATGGTTAATTTATTGATGAAACAATATTCAAAGGTAAACATTGATTTATGTATGTGATTCACCAAATTCAATTTAGTTACTATGACGAAAAAATTATACCCTTAATTTTTAAAAGTATGGTAGAATTTGATTCTAAAATTCAATTAAAATGATGTAATGTAAATCAGAAGAAAATTTTGAATGATGGATCTAATTGAAATCAATGCTTCTGATTATTTTTTTAGTCGTTATGATTGTGGAATTTCTCCATTAGTTAACAAACATTAAACATTTATTTCATATTTTTAGAAATGAACTTTATGTTGTTGAGTGATTTTTCCTTAGTTCTTGGAATCTGAGACTAATTGTAGAATACAATTTTATACAGCTCTATTGAATGCTCCTTGATATTTAATCCTCTAATGCAAGAAAGCCCCCAGGTTGTAGTTTATTCTCTCATGATTTACACTAACTGTATTATCTTTCCTTGATTAGGTTGTTATATGATTATTCAGTTTTGACTTTGTTGTTGGTCCAAATTTCCTGTTTTGGCATTGTCTTATTTAGTTTATTGTGAGTTTTCTTAATTTCCATTTTCATTGTTCTAGAATTTTTCCATCATTATTTGTCACATGTTTTTTAATTAATAAAATTCAAAGTTAAAATGTTTTGAAATTGTTTATTTCATTCTATAATTTCATTTCAATTTTTTCATGATATTTATTCCATCATTAAACTTAGGCCATCTTCCTCTTCTAGGCAACTATACTGTTGCAACAATATATTTGGTAATTATAATAATTGTTTTAGAATGCTTTCTCATTTATACAATGAAATTAATCTATAATTTTAAATTTTTTGGAACTTCTCCATTCCAAAATAAATAAGGTACGCATTTTCATTATAAATTTTATCAGTTCTATGGTTTATATCTTCATTTGATGTCTTAAATGTGAAAAACGAATTTAAAATTTTCAAACTATGGATTCCAATAAAAATACATATTTAATTTATGTATTACTATAAAAATATATAGTTAATAAGTGTATATGATCTTAATAAAAACCATGTATTTTTCAGTTGGATTAATATAAAAAAATATATATATTTACTATAAACATGAATAGATCATGAAAACAAATCTAAAACCTAAGCTACTTTTCCAGATCTATTATATTAAATCTATAAACTGAAAATGCAGTAAATCTATAGTGTAAAAAATCAATGACTTAAGCTATTTTTTATTTCATAGATTTACTATAGTAAATCAATAGTTTGAAAATATTTTATAGATTTTCTAGAGTAAATATTTATTTTTCTTGTTTGATTAAATCAATAGTTTATTGTAATCCATAGTTTATAGTAATCCATAAAGAGATTAAATTTGTATATTTCATTTTGATGCTCATATATTTACAATTCTTACAACAAAAATTTATGACCTAAGCTTTAATTGTTTAAGGTTGGTTAAAGGTCAGTATAAATAAAAAACTTTTTAAAATTGGTTATAGTGTGCTCTAATTTTTTTTGTTTTTTTATAGTATTTGTTTTTATGTTACATGTTTCTTTCTAAAAAACATCTTACATAAATTTAGGTTTATCCTATCTTTCAACTTCCTATTTGAAAGTGGTTATATATTATCATTTTTCATTGCATATATTAATTTCAAATTAATCTTAGAATATTTAATATTCAATATTTCATCCCACCTTTTTATTACATAAATTTTAGTTACATTTTACATATAGAGGATCCTTAAAGTCTAGTGTCTTGGAAATTAGGAACAAAAATACATGAAAACATAAAAAATTATTCTAAACCACTTTTAAGGCTTTATAATAGGTTTTTCCTAAGTAAAATTTACTACATATCATAACCTGAAGACATACATCAAAAGAAAGGGTTAGCAGAAGGCTCAGTAAGGAAAACAAGTGCAATAGTTGACTTGTGATCTTAAGCAATATTAATAAGAACATGATAAAAATCATAAATATATGAGTAATGGAATAATAGGAATATCATGATAAAAAAACATGAATCGTAACATGAATATGTGGCTACAAAATTTCATTTAGACAATCGTGATCATATCACCAAGGTTCGTCCCCAAGGTGTTATAAAAATTACCAAGGTTATTCACCAAGGTATCGTGAAACTTGTCATCTCTAGAGATTAATTCTTTACCCAATGAGTTGGAGTGCTATAAAGTTGAACCCTTAATATGTCTTTAATTTCTTGTGATCCACATATAATATAAACAAACATTTCATAAATAACCCATAGAGAAAGAATTAAATGGGTTTCACTTCAAAATTGTGACTTTTTAAAAGTTCTAAAAAACAAGATCATTATCTCATTTATAACCTAGGGAAATGGAGTGATGGTTATATGTATGTCAATTACGAAATAAAATATATCTTTGTTTTAGTATTTATGAACTCCCATAGAAAATAAATAGGTCTGGGTATTCACTTAAATAAAACAAGATAATTTCTTGAGAGAAAGAGAGGAATTTTGAGATGAAAATTCCGCAGCATAACAGCTACATAACATTCTATTAAAAAACATTAAAAAGAGAGGGTAAAAGGGTAAACCACTCATAAATAACTCATAATATAGTATAAATGTAGAATAAAATGGACTAAGAACATGGTATGGATATTATAATGACATACCACATGAAAAGGAAACTTGAAAGGAAAGATAAGATGGGATTTCTTATACAAAAAGAATTCGGCAGCCTAACTACGTCACTTAAAAATTCAGAAAATAAATTGATGAGAGTGGAAAGTGTCTCTCATCATTTTTAAATGAAATGGAAAGTAGTAAATATATATAATAACAATCCTCCACATAATAAAATGGAACTATAATACATAATATAAAGTAAGTCATGACTTAAATGAGGAGGGTGAAAGGTTCCCTTACCTTGAAGAGTAACTTCAAAAGCTTGAATGTTGGGACCTTGGAAGGCTTGAGGGAACCTTGGGAGGACTTATTGGGAGGTATAAATACCAGATATTTGTTGAGGAGGATTTTGGAATGAAAATAATGAGGTAATGGCTTGGTATTTATAGGAAAAGTGAGGGAATAAATTATTAATTTCCAAGGGACACCTCGTCGGTGATATTGGAAAAACCATGGGATTTCCCATAGTATTTCCCCATGGTATTGGCCACTTGGGACACCTCATAGAATATATTACTATTCATAAGTCTAACAGAATGATTAAATCATTATTACATCATTATTATATCATTAATTATGTCATTAAACACCTGAAACTCAAAACTGTATTTTTACTATTCATTGAAAATTCAACTATTTCAGAAAAAACCCAAAAATTCACCCTAACCTAATTTCGATGCTATGAATTTAAAAATAAACTCCATTTTATGAAAATAATTTTCTAAATATTTTACATTTTATTTTTAAATAAAATCATTATTTATTCCAAAAATACAACTTTAAAACTATAATTCATTTTGTAACACCTTAAGAAAGTAATCAAGGTCCCATAAAATTATCGTATAACCATATGAAAATAAAGTAACAATTTATGATTAAATTTTATGAAAATAAATTTCCATTTTAATTTATAAAATTAATTATAAAATTGTAAATAAAATATTCATGACATACAAAAATACCAAAACATAAAATATGATCATTTTTTTCACTTTTAATATGTCTAAAATGTATTTATACATTCATGGGTGAAGTTTCTATTTTTTTGGTTGATCTACTATTCATTACTATTCATACGGGTATGTTAATATTCATAATTTACTATTCACTAAAAGTGAAGTTGATCTTATTATACTCTAAATTTCTTACTAAAAACAACTATAGAAGACCATTTTTTTAAAATCAATTCACATTGTTAATTATTTAAAGAATACAAAAATATTTTAAATTACCCCTTTTTTCCAAAATTCACCAATAATATAGAATTTCTATAAATTAATCCTATATTTATCCAGACATTTGAAATTCAAAAATGTTACCATAATAAGATGTAATGATATTATTTATACAAAAGGATTACATAAAGTAACTAAAGCTTTGTTACATAGCCTCTTATAACACCTGCATATGACCTAAGTGTAAGGTGTGCTATGGTGATAGAATCTTGGGGTGGCTTGGAAAACATTGCCCGAGTGGTGATTTATATTATCTTGAACTTTCCCCTTAGGAAATTCCATTAATGCTTCACATGTTGAAGTTCAGCTTGGGCTTGGTCTAGAACAAAGCCCAGTGATACTACCTCCTTCCCAAGCTCTGACATATGGGCTTCATTTGGCCCGAGTCTACTGGATGATGCCATAGACTATTCTTTCTATATTAATTAACCAAGATCACTTCTATTTATAAGAAATAAGCACAACATTAATAGTTTAGTTTCTAATGGTCATATAATAGTCGAAACCCAATGGTATCACTTTATTAATTAAAGGACATAGTTTGTGGAGTATAAAACGAAATAACACGCAAATTTTGGAACCAAATATTATTCAAAAGTTTTGGTTTTCACATTCTTCCCCCCTTAAGAAATTTCTGTAGAGACCTGAAGCCTGATGTACATGGACATTACATTACTTTTTAGGAATACTTAGTACATAACAAAAACACACACACAAGGACCGTAATAGTTTATTGTCTTTGGAAACTCGGAATATAATCTTCTAATCGTGGTGAAAGATCTTCAACATCTCCCATAAATATTTTCCTTTTTTTATACCTAAAACCTTTATTTATATCCTGGGGAAAAGAAAACAGAAAATGGTGATCTCAAATGATCATTAAGGGTAAACAAAAGAAATAACAATCACATCATATTCATAAGAACATAACATTTTGGAAATCTTAACCTGCAAAAGAGATTATAATATCATAACATGGGATAAATCATAGTAGTGAAATGTAATCCCAATAATCATAAAATAAAACATGAAACTTTGTGGCATACACACATAATCATAGAGAATCATTTCCTATTAGTCAAGACTCATTGCCACGAATATCTTAGTGGACAAAGTCCATTTCTGAACCGAGTTCACTCCTCGTTTCAGTCCAGTTTCACTGAACAGGTTTAACCTTTCGTTCCAGCCATGTCTATCTCATGAGATATAAAATCTTTACCCACTGAATTGAAGGGAAATATAGGTCCCACCCATCTCATAATGAAATCATTCTTACTTGTTCCACAAAATAAACATACATCATTCATAATAACCCAATAAATAAAATGGGTTTCATAAACATCATCCCATCATCACATAATCCATATAAAAGAAATGCATATCATTTCATAATAAGAAAAGTGAAACCATGTAAATCATAGAGACATGATACTTGAAACATACACATGTGAAATAATGTCATCTTAGATGAAAATGGTTTTGATAAAACACTTTAAATGAATTCTTGAGGAAACTATCCTTTTTTCTTCAAAATCATTTTCTTTTCACAAAATGCCATGAAATTTTAGAAGAAAAGGTTTTTCTTGAAAACAGTCATGAAATATTTTGGAGTAAGCTTCATGAAAATAAGGCTTTATGAAACCGTAAAAATCCTTTCATGCTGTATAAGTTAGAAAAACATTCTTCTCATACTTTTGTCGGAAAAGTCAAAATGTACCTTATAAGGTAAATAAAAGAAAGATTTCTTCTATACCATGGGGTAAAATTCAAATGGGTAAAAAGGAATTTAAACATACATGAATACACTTTTATAAAACATGTACATGGATTATAGCAATAACCCCAATAAATACTTACGAATAAGCAATCTCGTATAAAAATGAGATTTGCAAAATTATCTCTTACCTTAGGTCTGATATGCTTCGTATGTATCCGAACCTCCGGTATAATGATTTAAATAATGTCATTGACTTATTACAGAATCATATTCATTGTTATGATATCATATATGGTTAAATTATGACTTTATATTACCCGTTCGTTTGTAAATTCCATGTTAAAGAGCGTTTTGGGTAAAATCGTTTCATTTGTCGTCTGTGTTTTGACTTGTAATTATTTACATGATTACTTAGATCATGATTACTTAATTCCAGAATATAAAACATGATTTCTATATAATATATATTCATAATATACATATATATATAATAGATCGATAAATGGAAAGAAATACACCGTTCATGGAGACGGTAGTCCGTACGTACGCATGAATGCTGTTTTTGTTTCCTTATTGAATTGAATAGAATTAAGTAGATGAAATATATATATATATATACATAAATCCAGTAGCTTCATTATGTCATATATTTCATTATTATTCATTATATATACTTTATAATCATTCTTGAATGGTTAATCATGGAAAATGAATCTCATCGCATTCGTGGAGACGGTAGTCCGTACGTACGCACGAGCGATGATATCATTCCCATGATCGTGGAATTGTATTGGAGTGTATGTATACTATTTCAGAATCAATATAACTTTACAATAATCATATATAGTTATTATTTACACCATTATACCAATCCAAGTAAGGTGGTGGTGGAAAACAGATTACACCACGGCGTGGAGACGGTATTCCGTACGTACGCACACGTGGTGATTTTGTTTTCCATAGGATGGATAGATGGTGAAATAGGGTTTTTTCATAATTATAATAAAATTTATGTATATGAGTGATACTGATGTTATTACTTCATAATGAAACAAATAAAGAAGAATAAGTGGAAGAAGAAATAAAGATGAAAGAATCGGTAACGGACATTACCTCTTCTTTGAAGCACCTCTTGAAGACCTCCTTTTAGGGCACTGAAATTGGTCTTTGAAGAAGACCAGGACCTCTAGTATGTTTCTAGGGAATTGTATAGGAGAATTTTTCAGGGGTTAGCCGAGCTTGAATGCTCAAAGTGGTGTGAGGAAGAGAGGGAGGAGGTGCCCTTTTATAAGGGAGGAGAGGGGCTCTATTGGAAAAACTAAAAATATTATTTTATTATAAAGCCAAATTCGGTTTTAAATAGCTCCAAATTGAGTTATTTTAAATTTAAGGTGGGTATGGGTCTCAATCCTCTCTTAAAATAGAATTTTGACAAGTTTAGGTTCCTATTTTAACCTTATCATTTATATTTAACATTAAGTTAGATAATTTTACTTTTACCATGTCTTTTTGTGTTCTTACACTATAAGGTTAATAAACTTAATATAAGAAGCCAAACGAACCCCAAGTTGTTTATTATTAATACATATAACCTTATATAAGTCATTTGTCAGAACTTTAGTTTTTTAGGAATAAAATAACAATTAATAATATAATATTTTTTAAAAAAACTATTATATGTCAATTTTGACACTATTTAGTAATTGATTTGTTTAAAACTCATAACCGAATGATTAGTTCGAAAAAAGTTAATTAAATCAATACTAACATGTCATAGTAATCTAGAAAATTATTTTAATTCATAAAAAGTTTCAAATTACATTTATTTTGGTATTTATAACATCAATTATTTCAATATTTCATTAATAAGATAATTATTGCATCATCATTGTGTCATAAATAATTTAACTTATTGAATGTCTAAAAATTATAAATAAAATACGATTATGTAGGAAATATTTTTATATTTCTAATGAGTATTTATAGTCGAATTTATCTTAGGTATAACCCTATATTAAAAATGATATACTTATTAAACTTTGATTTTAACTATTTTAACCATTTTTTAAATAAATTAATAATAAATGTCCTAATCTAATACAAGTGGGCCTAAATGGTCATCTTTTATTCCTAAGGTTGTTTTTGGTCGAATTACACTTATCCAATATAATTAGGACATGTGTTAGGGTAATAATAATATCATTTTTACCCTTAATTTCCCTATTTACTTTTAATCGTGGTAAAAAAGTAAAAAGTTACTATTCACCAAAAATTATTTTCATCTCAGTGAACCAAATTTTACTTAATGACATCAACCGTGTCTCTAGGATTTTATAAATTCCACTCAGAGAAGCAGTAATATTATGTTTTATGAAAAAAATGATTTTTTTTAACTACCACTTAGTGGTTTCACTATTCATCAAAAAATGAAAGTTTCCAGAAAAATACAAATAATTAGGCCTAAGCTATATTTGATATTATGAACTCAAAAATGATGTCTATTTTACCAAATTCAAAACTTATCAGTTGCATTACTTAATTTAAAAATTAATTCCCGTCGTTAAAACAAATAGCGTGTTCTTAAGAGATAATAACTGTCAAAAGATTGACACTTGTTTATGACTGGTTTAAATGTGAAATTACATCCAATGAACAAAATTGTATTAAATTGTAAAAATATATTCTAAATATTCTTTAAAACCACTCAAATTAATAATTTATCACTATTAATTATTTCGATTAAAAAGGTTGTTTTTAATTAAAATTTAGTAATTTTCACTATTCATCAGAAAATGAAAGTTATCTGAAAAGTACCAAAATTTCACCCTAAGCTAATTTAGATATTCCGACTCCAAAAATGAAGTCCATTTTGAAAAATAAAATTTAAAAAATTTCAAAAAGTGGTTATTACTATTCATAACGGCTAGTTTTAATAATATTTTAATAGCATATCGTTGTTTAGTGAAACTCGGTATTGCGTACTACACGCGCTATCGAGGAAGGTCGCGATTGCGTGTAATGATAGGCCATTCAAGGATGCGTGTTGTGCAAGCTCCTTTTGGTGTAGCGTAAATCACAAGACATTAATGAAATTAAAAATAATATTTTTCATAAAATCTCAGGGTGTTACATTCTACCCCCCTTAAAATGAATTTCGCCCTCAAAATTCGTCGGGGTTATAAATGGTTTACTACTCAAAAGTTTATTTAATATAAACCCACATAGTAAAAAGGAATACGAAAACCAATCTTTAAAAACAAAAGTATGAAACTTAACAGTTAGCCAAATAAACTAATCACTGGGTTTCCACATAGGTGAAAATATGGATATGGAAGAGAAATTTAACCACCATGTTCTGATGGAGAGTGGTAGAGAACATGGCTATGGAAAATCCAGCAATCACGAAGCCATAAATTTGTTACGATATAAGGTACCATCTGATTCATCGGATATAAGGGCACTAGGACAACATTTTTGGTTTTCAAGATCATTTCACTAAAGTTGAAGAGTTTGAATTAGAATAAATACATACTTTATTTTGGTACAATCTCACTGTTGTTCGTGCTTTGAACAATTTACACTTCATCTCTTAAATAAATGAAGTTGAATTTGTTATTCGTAAAGTGTTAATAGATCATGTGATAGAATGATGGGTCATTCCATCTATTTCAAACAAAAGGTTAGCAAAAGTTATCAAATATACATAAGTCCATCTATGGTGAGGTTAATTGTATATGATTCCAAAAATGAACTTATACTTCATATATCATAGAGAGTAATAAAATAAAACTAGTTTCTACTAACCAGGGACTTCCTCTAGGCCAGTGGTAGTCGATAAAGGCCAGTCGCACTTCGTTTGTGGGTTTGATTCCCACAGCCTTATCCAACGCGATGGGTTGTCGCCCGTCCTGCAAGTTGTCCTTTTTCTATTACTATAACATCTCATCAATAATATCGAAAAAAGTTCTATCCTTAAACAATAATAACTTTTGTCCAACATAATTCATTCTAATCTTTAGGCTTATCCAAAATACTTCTGTCCAAGCTCATAGTATAAAGAAAATAATTACTTGAAATGACACATAATAATCACGTGAATGCCATCATTTATCCCCCATATATCATAAGATATATCTAGTTGGTCAAATTACAAACATGTGAATACCTTAATCATGTATTCTCTTGAAGAATGAATACCCATTGAACCTTAGTGAAAACATGAATGCTGTTAAAAGTTAACACTTTCCACATACCAAAATCCTCAAAATTCTATATACTCAAACCATGATATCACTTAGTACTTATATCAATCATGAGCTCATGAATACAATCAAAAATCTCATTATCTTATTATACCTTCATTATGCGCATATCATCTGCTTACCAAAAATATCTCAATCACATTCCATGGTTAATGGTACCATAAAATTATTGAAAACCACAATAGACCAACACATAAATATTCCAATATTCCACGATACTATATAAAACGTTATTTTTGAATCCCATTACATAAAAACTTAATCATTCCACCACATCGTTGTCATATTCAACATCTCCAATAGTGATCGCATGTGACTTCCCTTTGTCCTTTGCCTTAAGTGGTTGCTCATGTCGATGATCATTAACCCTTGTATTAGGGCATTGATTACCATAATGCCCCATTTCATTGCACTTGAAGCATTCAAGTGTTGTTGGTGCGTTCTCTGCATTCTTTTCTTTATTCACACCATTAGAAACCCTTTTTCCATTACATCGACACTCAGCTGCTCGATGACCTTCTTTTCCACACTTAAAAAATTTTCTAGTTCCTTTAAGACAATCTCCCCCATGCTTCTTTCCACACTTTGAGCATAAGGAAACATTCATATCCTTTTCACCATTATTCTGAGATTTCTCCTTAAACTCCATCTTTCATTTCTTGTCAAAACTATGAGATGGATAAGTAACACCAACTTCCATTTCTACCTTGATAGCACAACGCACAATTTCTTCATAGCTACTGAAGTCTCTTATAGCTAATGCCCTTAGAAGATTTGGTTTTAAGCCATTGAAGAATCGATCAAGTTTACTTTCGGGTTGGATGATAAATCCAAATGCATACCATGCAAGACTTGTAAAATTTGCTTCGTATAAACCAATTGATTCATCATCCTTTTGATTTAGTTCAAGAAACTCCTTCTCCATCTTTGTTCGAATAATACGAGGGAAGTACTTATTGAAAAATAAGTTCTTGAACTCGTCCCATTCCATGGACTCAATTTCATATCTTGGCCTCGTATTCTTGATAAGATTCCACCATTGATCACCATAACCTTCCAAACGATATACTGCTAAGATGACTTTATCATGTTTAGAAAATTGAAGAACTGAAAATATCTTTTCAGTGGTACTGATCCATTGTTCAGAAACAAGTGGATTAGAAGACCCATTGAAAGAAGGTGGACATTGCCTCATGGAGGACTCAATAGAATATTGTTCCCTTCTCTGTTCATTTAGAAGTCCAGAATGGTTCATAGCTAGTGTTAGTATAGCAATAAGAATTTTCACTCCATCTCTCATAACATGTGTTTGTTCAAGAGGACAATCATTGCATTGATCAACACGGTTCCTTCGGGTACCAGCCATCGTCTAAAACCCAAAAACAATAGTGTGAGAGGAAAAAATCATGCTAGGGAAAACAACATAATAAAGGGGGAGTACCTTCAATATCTAACATCTTAGGCTACCGTAATTTTATTACTATAACCTATACTTATACTTAACCTTAGGGACATCCTTAGACATACCTTAGAAATATCTCTAGGGATCTCACTAAAGGTCTCACATCCTAGTTTCCAAAGGTTGACTAAACATTTCCTCTGATACCAACTGTAGAGACCCATAGCTTAACATACATGGACATTACATTACTTTTGCGGAATACTTAGTACATAACAAAAACACACACACAAGGACTGTAATAGTTTAGTGTCTTTGGAAACTTGGAATATAATCTTCTAATCATGGTGAAAGATCTTCAACATCTCCCATAAAGATCTTCCTTTTTTCTATACCTAAAACATTTATTTATATCCTAGGGAAAAGAAACCATAAAAGGGTGAGCTCAAATGCTCATTAAGGGTAAACAAAAGGAATATCAATCACATCATATTCATAAGAACATGACATTTTGGAAATCTTAACCTGTAAAAGAGATTATAATATCATAACATGGGATAAATCATAGTAGTGAAATGTAATCCCAATAATCATAACTTAAAAAATGAAACTTTGTGGCATACACACATAATCATAGAGAATCATTTCCTATTAGTCAAGACACTCTTAGTGGACAAAGTCCATTTCTGAACCGAGTTCACTCCTCGTTTCAGTCATGTTTCACTGAACCGGTTTAACCTGCCGTTCCATCCATGTCTATCTCATGAGATATAAAATCTTTACCCAATTCATTGGAGGGAGATATAGGTCCCACCCATCTCATAATTAAATCATTCTTACTTGTGCCACAAAATAAACATATATCATTCATAATAACCCAATAAATAAAATGGGTTTCATAAGCATCATCCCAACATCACATAATCCATAAAAAAGAAATGGATATCATTTCATAATAAGAAAATTTATACCATGTAAATCATAGAGACATGATACTTGAATCATACACATGTGAAATAATTTCATCTTAGATTAAAATGGTTTTGATAAAACACTTGAAATGAATTCTTGAGGAAAATATCCTTTTTTCTTCAAAATCATTTTCTTTTCACAAAATGTCATGAAATTTTTGAAGAAAATGTTTTTCTTGAAAATAGTCATGAAATATTTTGGACAAAGATTCATGAAATTAAAGCTTTATAAAACCGTAAAAATCCTTTCATGTCGTATACGTAAAAAAACATTCTTCTCGTACTTTTGTCAGAAAAGTCAAAAAGTACCTTATAAGGTAAATAAAAGAAAGATTCCTTCCATACCATGGGGTAAAAGTCAAATGGGTAAAAGGAATTTAAACATAAATGAATACACTTTTATAAAACAAGGACATGGATGATAGCAATAACCCCAGTAAATACTTACAAATAAGCAATCTCGGATAAAAATGAGATTTGCAAAATTATCCCTTACCTTAGTTCTGATATGTTTTGTATGTATCCGAACCTCCTGTATAATGATTTAAATAATGTCATTGAATTATTACAGAATCATATTCATTTTTATGATATCATATATGGTTCACTTATGACTTTATATTACCCATTCTTTTGTAAATTCCATGTTAAAGAGCGTTTTGGGTAAAATCGTTTCATTTGTCGTCCGTGTTTTGACTTGTAATTATTAATATGATTACTTAGATCATTATTACATAATTCCAGAATATAAAACATTACTTATATATAATATATATTCATAATATACATATATATATATAATAGATCGATAAATGGAAAGAAATACACCGTTCATGGAGACGGTAGTCCCTACGTACGCAGGAGCGATGATATCATTCCCATGATCGTGGAATTATATTGGTGTGTATGTATACTATTTCAGAATCAATATCACTTTAAAATAATCATATATAGTTATTCTTTAGACAATTATACCCATCCAAGTAAGATGGTGGTGGAAAACTGATTACACCACGGCGTGGAGACGGTATTCCGTACGTACGCACGCGTGGTGATTTCGTTTTCCGTAGGATGGATAGATGGTGAAATAGGGTTGTTTCATACTTATAATAAAATTTCAGTATATTATTGATACTGATATTATTACTTCATAATGAATCAACTAAATAAGAAGAAGTGGAAGAAGAAATAAAGATGAATGAATCGGTAACAGACATTACCTCTTCTTTGAAGCGCCTCTTTGAGACCTCCTTTTAGGGCACTGAAATTGGTCTTTGAAGAAGACCAGGACCTATAGGATGTTTCTAGGGAAGTGGAGAGGAGAATTTTTCAGGGGTTGGCCGAGCATGAAGGATCCAAGTAGTGTGAGGAAGAGAGGGAGGAGGTTCCCTTTTATAAGGGGGGAGAGGGGCTCCTTTGGAAAAACTAAAAATATTATTTTATTATAAAGACAGATTTGGTTTTAAATAGCTCCAAATTGAGTGATTTCGAAGCTAAGGTGGGGATGGGTCGAAATCCTCTCATCTAATAGAATTTAGACAAGTTTAGGTTCTTATTGTAACCTTATCATTTATATATAACTTTAAGTTAGATAATTTTACTTTTACCATGTCTTTTTGTGTTCTTACAATATAAGGATAATAAACATACTATAACAAGCCATACGAGCCCCAAGTTGTTTATTATTAATATATATAACTCTATCTAGGTCATTTGGCCGAACCGTAGATTTTTAGGAATAAAATATCAATTAATAATATAATATTTGTTTTAAAAAATATTTTATGTCAATTTTTGACACTATTTAGTAATTGATTTTTGTAAAAATCATAACAGAATTATTAGTTCAAAAAAAGTTAATTAAATCAATAATAGCATGTCATATTAATCTATAAAATTAGTGTAATTCATAAAAAGTCTCAAATTACATTTATTTTGGTATTTATAACATCAATTATTTCAATATTTCATTAATAAGATAATTACTGCATCATCATTGTGTCATAAATAAATTAACTTATTTAATGTATAAAAATTATAAATAAAATACCATTATGTTGGAAATATTTTTATCTTTCTAATGAATATTTATAGTCGAATTTATCTTATGTATAACCCTATATTAAAAATGATATACTTATTAAACATTGATTTTAACTATTTTAACCATTCTTTAAATAAATTAATAATAAATGTCCTAATCTAATCCAAGTGGACATAAATGGTCATATTTTATTCCTAAGGTTGTTTTTGGTCGAATTAAACTTATCCAATAGAATTAGGACATGTGTTAGGGTAGTAATAATATCATTTTTACCATTAATTACCCTATTTACTTTTAACCGTGGTAAAAAAAGTAAAAAGTTACTATTCACCCAAAAGTATTTTCATCTCATTGAACCACATTTTACGTACTGACATCAATTTTGTCTCTTGGATTTTTGAAATTCCACTCACAGAAGCGGTAAAATTAAGTTTTATGAAAAATTGATTTTTTTTAACTACCACTTAGTGGTTTCACTATTCATTGAAAAATGAAAGTTTCCAGAAAAATACCAAAAATTAGGCCTAAGATATATTTGATATTATGAACTCAAAAATGATGTCTATTTTACCAAATTCAAAACATATCAGTTGCATTACTTAATTTAAAAATTAATTCCCGTCGGCAAAACAAATAGCGTGTTCTTAAGAGATAATAACTGTCAAAAGATTGACACTTGTTTATGTCTGGTTTAAATGTGAAATTACATCCAATGAACAACATTGTATTAAATTGTAATAAAATATTCTAAATATTCTTTAAAACCACTCAAATTAATAATTTATCACTATTAATTATTTCGATTAAAAAAGTTGTTTTTAATTAAAATTTAGTAATTTTCACTATTCATCAGAAAATGAAATTTATTCAAAAAGTACCAAAATTTCACCCTAAGATAATTTCGATATTCCGAATCTAAAAATGATGTCCATTTTGAAAAATAAAATTTACAAAATTTTAAAAAGTGGTTATTAGTATTCATAACGGCTAGTTTTAATAATATTTTAATAGCATATCGTTGTTTAGTGCAACTCGGTATTGCGTACTGCACGCGCTATCGAGGAAGGTCGTGATTCCGTGTAATTCTAGGAAAGTCAAGGATGCGTGTTGGGAAAGATCCTTTTGGTGTAGCGTAAAACACAAGACATTAATGAAATTAAAAATAATATTTTTCATAAAATCTCGGGGGGTTACAATTTCATCCCTGAAATTTTAACTCATACCCAAAGAATAGAAAAGGTGTGGGTACTTCTGGATCATAGACTCGTCTGGTTCCCACATGGTGTCCTCACATTTGTGGTTCCTCCACAACACCTTAACAAGGTGAGTAGTCTTGTTGCGTAGAACCTTGTCTCTATGATCCAAGATCTCCATCGGCTGCTCCTCATAAGAGAGGTCCTGTTCCAATTGTACCACCTTTGGATTTAGTACATGTGAAGGGTCAGGTATATGCTTCCTCAAGAGGAATACATGGAACTCATCATGAACTTGTGCTAAATTTGGAGGAAGTACAAGCTGATAGGCCACTTATCCTACATGATCAAGGATTTCATAGGGGCCAATGTACCTAGGGCTGAGCTTCCCTTTCTTCTCAAACCTCATGACTCTATTACAAGATGAAATTAGAAGAAATAATTTGTCACCAATATCAAACTCCAAGCCCCTTCGACAATTTTCGGCATAGATATTTTTCCGACTCTGAGCAGCATTAATGTGTTGCAGGATGGCAGGGAGTTTTTCTATCATCTCTTGCACAATATCAGGCCCAAGAAGCTTTCTCTCACCAGATTCATCCCAGCAAGTAGGAGTTCTAAATCGCTTCCCATATAGAGATTCATAGGGTTCCATTTGAATGATCGAGTGGAAGTTGTTGTTGTAAGAGAAATCAACTAAAATGAGATGTTGATCTCATCCACCTTTAAATTCCATTGAGCATGTTCTCAGCATATCTTCGATTGTTTGAAAAGTTATTTCATATTGTCCATAATTTTGGGGGTGATAGGTCGTACTGAAATTCAATTCAGTGCTCAGATCATGTTGAAGACTTCTCCATAATTTTGATATGAACCTTGGATCACGATCAGATATGATAGAAAGTGTAACTCCATGTTGTCTTACCACTTCCTTCACGTAAATCCTAGCATGTTGATCAAGAGATAAATCTTCCCGGATAAAGATAAAATGGGTAGTCTTATTGATATGGTCCAAAATAACCCATATTTCATTATTTCATTTGGATGTTCTCCGGATACTAGTGATTAAGTCCATTGTGATATTTTCCCACTTCCATGCTAGTATGGGTAGTGGTTGGAATACCCTTTTAGGAAGTTGTCACTCTTCCTTCACTTGCTGACATATCGGGCACCTTGAAGTGTAGTCAGCAATCTACCTTTTCATATTATCCAACCAATAATGATCATGAAGGTCCCTATACATATTTGTGCTTCCAGGATGTATAGAGAAAGTAGAGCTATGAGATTCATCCATCATCTCCTTATTTACTTACGTAATATATGGAACAGATAGTCTTGTACAAAATTTAAGTACACCTTCTTGATCAATATTGAACTCAGGAAACTTCTCATCCTTCACAGCCTCAAACTTATTCTATAAAAAAGGATCTTCTTTATGAGCTTTCTTGATCTTCTCTAGTAATGATGGTTGAGAAACCATTTGGCTTAGGGTGGATGATGTCCCTTCCCTTATAATTCCCATGTCTAGTTTTACTAGGTCATTGATCAAAGTATCTCTTTGAATCCTCATCATGGAAAGAACAACTGGGTCTTTCCTACTTAATGCATCAGATACTATGTTTTCTCTTCCGGGATGATAATGAATTAAACAATCATAGTCTTTGAGAAGTTCCAACCATCTACTTTGTCTCGTGTTCAATTATTTTTGTGTGAAAATATAATTCAAACATTGATAGTGTATGTATATATCACATTTATCCCTATAATGATAGTGCCTCCATATCTTCAGAGCAAAAACAACCACAGCCAGCTCCAGATCATGCGTATGATAGTTCTTCTCATGAGTCTCTAACTATCAAGATGTATAAGCAATGAATTTTTCATTTTACATTAGTATGCACCCAATTCCTTTCATAGATGCATCACTAAAAATAACAAATCCATCTCCACATGAGGGAAGACTCAACACGGGTGAAGTAACCAATCTCTTCTTCATCTCTTGGAAACTTTCCTCACACTCCATTGTCCAGATGACCTTGACCCCTTTTCGAGTTAACTTGGTTAATGGATTAGAAAGTCGTGAATTTTTTTTTCACAAACCTCCTATAATATCCCACTAATTAAAGGAAACAATGAATCTCAGTTATTGTTTTAGGCTAAGGCCACTCCTCTACAACTTTTGTCTTTGCAGGGTCAAGTGTGATTACTTCATTGGTAACAATGTGCCCCAAGAAAGAAACTTGTTGTAACCATAATTTACATTTGCTAAACTTTCCAAAAATCCTCTCCTTCTGTAGATTTTGAAAAATAACCTTTACATGATACTCATGCTCCTCACGACTTTTGGAATATATCAGAATATCATCAATAAAAACTACCACAAAGTTATCAAGGTAGTCCTTAAAGACTATATTCATCAAATCCATAAAAATAGCAGGTGCATTAGTCAGTCCAAAAGGCATAACAACAAACTCATAATGACCATATCTGGATAGGAAGACATTTTTTGAAATATCTTTTTCCTTCACCCTCAATTGATGATAACCATATCAAAGATCAATCATAGAGAATAATTGAGACCCATGAAGTTGGTCAAATAAGTCATAAATTCTTGGAAGAGGGTATTTTTTCTTTACTGTGATCCCATTCAGTTATCTATAATCAATGAAAATCCACATCGATCCATCCTTATTATTCACACATAGAACAGGTGCTCCCCAAGGTAACACACTCAGTCGGATAAACCCCTTCTCCAAAAGATCTTGGAGTTGTTTCATTAATTACTCCAGCTCCATATTTGCCATCCTATATGGGGTCTTTGATATTAGATGAGATCCAGGTACGAGTTCAATAGAGAACTCTACCTCTCTTTCTAGGGGAGTTTCAGGCAACTCCTCAGGAAATACTTCAACATATTCTTGGATTATGGGGACATTTTGTATCCTCAAACTCTCATTTCCTTCTTCTTCTTCACTGATCAACTCCATAAAGAAGGATATAGGAGGTCCTTATAGAAAAATATCAGGTTGAGATATCTCTCCTTGGAAGATAAATATAGGTTCTCCATTCAAGACTACTAAGATTTACTTGCTTCTACATTTGATCTTAGCATTATACTTTGTGAGCCAGTCCATCACTAGTATAATGTCGAAATCCAGCATGGGAATGACTACTAGATTTACGATAAGATTGTTCTCACTAAAGTAAATACTAGAGTTTCTAAACACTGAAAATGATTGGATAGTCCCACCAGGGGTCTTGACTGATAACTCTACTTTTATCAAATTGGGGGTTGATTATAAATTCTTTGCAAACTTGGAGGAAATAAAGGAATGTGTAGAACTAGAATCAAACAAAGTACTTGTCCAAACTTAAAGCACGGGACATCAGGTAGGGCATTCACCATCTTCCCCTTTTCATCAGTGTTCGGAAGTTGAGGTTTCACCTCACTACGACAATTCCTCACAATATGGCCTTCTCTTCTAGACTTGTAGAATTTCCCAATCCCAAGCAGTCAGTTACCCGAATGCTACTCCCCACATTTGTTAAACGTGGAATGTTGCACTTGCTTGCCTCCTCTTCCCTGATCAAAGGTCCTCCCTAAGCTGGGCTCCATAAATCTCTTCTTGTCTTTAGATTTATAAGACCACTGTGTCTCACCAAACTCCATCTCAACTTTCATCGCACTCCGAACGATCTCCTCCTAGCTATCATAGTCTCGGTTTGCAATATTCTTCTATAGATGAAGTCTCGGTCCACCGAAGAATCTATAAACCTTACCATTTGGATCCATAAAAAAGCTAGAGTTGTAATGTGAAAGCCTCGTGAAGTTCATCTCGCAGCTTCCCACTGATTCATTCTCCTTCTACTTCGATCGAGAAACCCATTCCCCATTCTTCTTCTCATCAATTGAGGGAAATAATTATTGAATAATATCCCTCTGAACTCTTCCCACTCCATAGATTCAACTTTCACTCTTGGTCTTGTTTTTTTAATCAGTTCCCAGCACTGATAATCTTCTCCCTCTAAGTGATAGACATCCAGGGTAACCTTCTCTTGTTTGGAACATTGTAACATAGAAAAGATCTTCTCGATAAAGCTGATCTATTGTTCAGCAATCAATGGGTTAGTAGATCTATTGAAGGTTGGTGGTGGTTGATGCATAAAGTATTCAACAAAAATTTGTTCCCTTCGCGGTGAGATCATCCACTCATCTTGATTCAAGTTATTTCCCATAACTTGAGTCATTTGTTTCATAATTCGCATGAAATTTTCCATTCCAGCTTCCATCGGAGGATCGTCAGTGCATGGTCCATTGTGGTCAAAATTTTCACGGTACCTCCTATTTCCCGCCATTTTCTAAAAGAATAAAACCATAGTGGAAAACTTATTTCATTTACGAATTTTTTAATTATTGAGGATTTTATATCTTAAAACTTCTTTAAATAATTACATTTCTCTATAAATACTTCATAATGATTCATAAAAATATTATGATTAACCAAACATATCCCCCAGGGGTGTCACAACCAAGAGTGTAGTAAGGCCCATTGTTGTGTACCAGGATACCCTGGGTCAAGCCCGAAACTCCTTATCAGAGTTTTCACTCCTAGGTACCTCTGTTCCAGGGATGCCTCTACCTGCTCGTATCTAGACTGGGATGTATTTTCTTGATAAACCAATTACTCAATAATCACCGAAATACCAAGAATTTTTCCTATATTTAAACTTTTCTATAAAATTATTCCTAAAGTTTTCATAGCCTAATTTTCATAAATAACGAAAATATCCTTTGATACCAACTATGGAATCCCGCCTTTTTATTACATAACTTTTCATTACATTTTACATACAGAGGATCTTTAAAGTCTAGTGTCTTGGAAATCAGGAACAAAAATACATGAAAACATAAAACATTCTTCTAAACCACTTGTAAGGATTCATTATAAGTTTTTCCTAAGTAAATATTACTGCAACTCATATCCTGGAGACATACATCAAAGGAAATGGTGAGCATAAGGCTCAATAAGGAAAACAACTGCAATAGTTGACATGTGATCTTGAGCAATATTATTAAGAACATGATAAAAATCATAAAGATGAGATCAATGAAAAAATAGTAATATAATGATAAAAAAACATGAATCATAACAATAATATGGGGCTAAAACATTTCATTTAGACTTTCAGGAACATATCACCAAGGTTCATCCCCATGGTGTAATAAAAATTACCAAGGTTATTCACCAAGGTATCGTAAAACTGGCCATCTCTAGAGATTAATTCTTTACCCAATGCATTGGAGCTCTATCAGGGTGCACCCTTAATATTTCTTTATTTTCATGTGATCCACATATATCATAAACAAAAATTTCATAAATAACCCATAGAGAACAAAAGAAATGGGTTTTATTTCAAAATTGTGACGTTTAAAAAGTTCTAAAAAATAAGATCATTATGTCATTTATAACCCATGGAAAGGGAGTGAGGGTTATATGTATGTCAATTACAGAATCAAATATATCTTTGTTTTTGTATTTATTAACCCCCATAGAATATAAATTGGTTTGTATATTCACATAAATAAAATTAGATAATTTCTTGAGAGAAAGAGAGAGGCATTTTGAGATGAAAATTCCGCAGCATAACGGCTACATAATATCCTTTTAAAAAAATTAAAAAGAGAGGGTACAAGGGTAAACCACTCATAAATAACTCATAATATAGTATAAATGCGGAATATACTAGAGATAAGAACATGGTATGGATATTAGAATGACATACCACATGAAAAGGAAACTTGAAAGGAAAGAGAAGATGTGATTTCTTTTACAAAAAAAATCGGCAGCTTAACGGCGTCACTTAAAAATTCAGAAAATCAATTGATGAGAGTGGAAAGGGTATCTCATCATTTGGACATGAAATGGAAAGTATTTAAAATATATAATAACAAGCCTCCACATAATAAAATGGAACTATAAGACATAACAAAAAGGAAGTCATGACTTAAAAGAGGAGGGTGAAAGGTTCCCTTACCTTGAAGGGTAACTTCAAAATCATGAATTTCGGGACCTTGGAAGGTTTGAGGGAACCTTGGGAGGACTATTTTGGAGGTAGAAAGACCATATCATTATTGAGAAGGATTTTGGAATGAAAAGAATGAGGGAATGGCTTGGTATTTATAGGAAACATGAGGGAATAAATTATTAATTTCCAAGGGACACCTCATAAGTGGTATTGGAAAAACCATGGGCTTTCACATGGTATTTCCCCATGGTATTGGCCACGTGGGACACCTAATAGCATATATTACTATTCATAAGTCGACCAGAATCATTACATCATTATTATATCATTAATTATGTCATTAAACACCTGAAACTCAAAACTGTATTTTTACTATTCAAGGAAAATTCAACTATTTTAGAAAAAACCCAAAAAAATTACCCTAACATAATATTGACGCTATGAATTCAAAAATGAACTCATTTTTATGAAAATAATTTTCTAAATACTTTAAATTTATTTTTTAAATAAAATCATTATTTATTATAAAAATGAAACTTTAAAAACATAACTCATTTTCTATCACCTTAATAAAGTAATCAAGGTCCCATAAAATTATCGTATAACCATAAGAAAATTGTCACAACCCATCCCTCAGGACCTGTATCGTGACTACCCCAAGCTCACCTTCCATAGGCCAGGGGCTCGCGACTAGCACCAAAGGAATAAATCTCTAAATTGGGAAGGCATTGCCTTTATAACTGTAAAAAAACACATCAGAGTACACAACGGGAAGAAAAGAACTAAGTAAAACTATATACAGTGCTGGAAAGTAAAAGGGGCTAGAAATAAAATCCCAACAGGAATGTACAAGTAAAACTGAAATGAAAGTACAACTGAAGAAAAGTAAAGCAGCTACTGGGCCGTCCTCCGAGGTTCCTACCTGAAGTGTATGTAAAGATGGCCTCCTTAGCACTCCACATCCGTTTGTCAGCTCCATGTACCATCACGCTGAGTGGTTCACCTCTGGGTACCGTCTAGTCCTTATACTCTCTGCCTCAGTCAGTGTTGTCTGCCTTCTAAAACCCACATAACCAGGTGCGGGCATAGTCCGTGCAGGGGTGAGTATAACGATACTCAGTAGGGACCCTGAGACCCTCAAGGACTCACAAAATCCAACAAGGGTAAACCACAAAGTATGAAATCAATGGATAACCATTACTTAGGTATATGCCCATATATATACCAAAGTTATCAAATAACCCATCTCAATCATGAGGAAAACAAAAAATTCATTGACTCGGCTCAAACCAGGATATTCATTATCGAAACCACGGCTATTGGAGAACTCCTATGTCGAGTACAGTGGGAATGTCGTAACAACAAGGTTCTTGTCACTAACCTTGGACTGCTGATGTACTCATCCTGTTGAGTACCGCGGGTCTGCTGCCAACTACCAGACACTCCTCCATTGTGGGTATGCTACCAATTACCAGGCGCTCCCCCCTAAAATCCTGCAGAGGTACTCCTCCTGTCAAGTACCGCGGGTCTGCCTCCAACTACCAGGCGCTCCCCACTGGGCTAGTCGAATCACTCCGAGTCGAATCAGTCAAATAGTCGCCAGGTCTGCTAGCTACTAGGTCTCCGCACTCTGTCAGCTCATCAGTGAAATGATCCTCTCCAAAATCTACTAGGAAATACTCAAACTATCGTGAAGTTCCACGAAGAAGTATCTCAAAGGTTTTTCACATCATAGGGGTCTCAACACAGCAGACGGTGCGTCAATTGTATGCCTGGTCTATTAGTTTTTATCCATTTAGTCCCGAGGGCCCGATTGGATTTGTGTACAATCCAACCTGACCATAACTCAAATATACCCCGAACACCAGTGGGGTATTCTCAAAGGTACAACTTCATTCCAAGAATATCGGTGCCGCTGACGGTTCGTCAAACGGACGTCTGGTGCCAATGATATGGACAACATAAAGAAAAGGGGTTCGGTAATGGGCCCGGGCCCAGTCCGACCCATTCGGACCGACTCGGCCCAACCCAGACTGGGTCGACCCAGTTTGGGTTGACCCACAAAAACCAGATGGGTATGACCCGGCCCGTTGGGCGGGTCAGCCCGCTAGGTTTGTCCGGGTTTACTGGGCCCAGCCCAGCAGACTGCAAGGGCAGTTCGGCCCGGAGGTCGCCACGTAGGTGACTCGTCCCGAAGCCCGGTGCCGGTTCAGCTAGCACCTCGAGGGGTGCGGCTCGGCTAACTCGGCCCGGGAGGTCTGCGGTAGGCCGCACGGGTCGCGGGTAGGCCGCGACGGCGCCGGGCAGGGTGTAGTAGTGGTCGGGCAGGCCGCGGGGGCCCACAGGGGCACCGGGCAATGCTCGGGGTAGTGAGCAGGGGCGCTCGGCAGTGTGCGGGACACTGGGTAAGGTGTCGGCGGGGCCGAGCAGGAAGTAGGGGCGCGCAGGCAGTGCGTGGGGGCGCCGGGCAGAGCGCGGGGCAGCACGCGGGGGAACGGGAAGCGTGTAGGGGCAAGGGTTGCGCGTAGGGCCCTCTGGCTGCGCGTGGGGCAGTGGACAGGGGCGCGAGCAACCCGCGGGACGCCGGGTAGGGCACCAGCGGGGCTGGGCAGGCCGCAGGGCAGGCCACGGGTTCGGCCAGGGTGCGCGAGGCACCGCAGGGGAAGCTCTGTTCACGGAGGCCATAAGTAGCACGACCTTCATCGTTGCCGCCTTCATCGCGTCGTCAAAGATCACCAAAATCAAGCACGGTGGAGGGGGGTTGGCCATGTTGGTTTGGCCCGCTCCCTCCACGTTTATAGTGGTAGCATGCCGTTCATCAAGATTTTAAGATAGAAGATAATATTTAAATGTTTCTTTTCAATCTCCACAATGTTTCCATTCAACCAAAGGTGATAATAAGAAATGGATTATTACACAGATAAAAACCTTACCTTTGTTTCATTGTTCGTTGACGTCACGGAAAGAGAATGAAGGATTTCACTATTTGTCGCATTCATCAAGCACTCCCAATCCCGGCTGTGTCGGCTGCGGAAGACACTCCACATCGGTAGGATTCGAGGGAGGAGGTCCTAGGATGAAGTCAAAGAATGTCCTTGGCGTTCTTCATCGGTGGAGCGTTCTTTGATCTTCATTGGGAGCTTTTCTCCCAAGTTCCTCTTCTCAAGTTCCACCAAAAAGAATATGCCAACAAAATAATAGATTGAAATATTCTATTAATATTTTTGGCACAATATTCAAATTGGACTCATTAATTTGGTAGGCTCCCCTTAATTAATGCGGAGAATTGGCACAATTAATTAAAGGGGAGTTGGCTCCATAAAGGTGAAGAGGCTCCAAGGGTGGTGGCACCATTAAGTGAAGAGGGTTGGCATAAAGTAAAAAAAGGTGAGTTGAAGAGTTTCTCCACCTTAAATGGAGGGTTCTAAGGGGTTACAAACCTGGGTGGTCCCCACCAGAATTATCCTCCCAAGGGAGGTTATGTTTGGGTGGGCCCCACCACCATAACCTCTCATGGGAGGTTAAGGTGTGGTGGCCCCCACCTCTAACCTCCTCTTAGAGGTTTTAACCTCCACACACCAAAAGGTGGCTCAAATAAAATAAAGTTGTTGTACACTTTATTTTATTATTTTTTATAAAAATCCAAAAACTAACTTTTATTCTCGACCAACTACCTTCGGGGTGAATGTCTTCTTAAGCGAATATTGGTGATTCGAGTTCAACGGTGCCCTCAGATTTCAATTCCGAGCACCAGTTCAAAAGTTATAAAAACCGGCTCGTACGTTTACTGAACGTACCCGAACAAAACTTCAGAAATTGATTCTGGGAACACTGGGCCTTGGAATCAAGTGCCGTAAAAATTCACAGACTCATAAAATCCCATATATTTTAGAAAATAAAATTTCACGTAATTTTTGGATCTTTATATTCTCCCCACCTTAGGTCTTTACGTCCCCATAAGATATAACTCGAACTATGGGAATAATTGAGGGTATGAAGCACGCATCTGAGCCTCCCACTCCCATGTGCTCTCCTGGAGGTTCCCATGCTGCTACCGTACATGCACTAGAGGTATCGACAGTCCACATAGGACATGCTCCTGTTGATCCTCAATCTCCACTGGAACCTCTGTAAAAGTTTCCCCATTGTCAACGTCCGTCTCTCCATGTTCGATGATGTGGGAAGGGTCGTGCAAGTATCTCCTTAGCTGAGATACATGGAAGACATCATGCACCCGGTGCAACTGAGGAGGAAGAGCTAAGCGGTAATCCACCTCGCCTACTCTGCTGAGGACTTGGAAAGGTCCAATGAATCTCACAGATAACTTTCCGCCTCAGCCAAATCTCCGTAGACCTCATCAAGGTGAGACCTGTAGAAAGACGTGGTCACCATCCTCGAACTTCAGATGTCTCTATCTCCTTTCCTCATACGACTTTTTCCTGCTCTTTAGTCTTCATTCACTCCTGGATGATCTGCACCTTCTCTATAGTAGCTCATACCATCTTTGGTCCCACTAGTGCAGACTCCCTAGGGTCAATCCAGCATAAGGGTGATCTACAAGGTTGCCCGTACAAGGCCTCAAAAGGTGTCATCCCTATGGTGGAGTGATAGTAGTTGTTGTACGTAAACTCCACTTAACGAAGGTGATCCTCCCAGATGTGACTGAAGTCGAGGACACATGCACGTAGCATGTCCTCGAGGGTCTAAATGGTCCGTTCAGTCTGACCATCTTTCTGACGATGGAAGGCGGTGCTCAAGCGAAACTGTGTCCCAAAATCCTCCTACAACCCCTTCCATAGCTGGGAAGTAAACTATGTGTCATGTTCACAGACAATAGAGGAAGGTACTCCATGTAGTCTCACACTCACCTGCACATAGAGGAGTCCCAGGCTCTCTACTGAACCCTTCTCTCTAATCGGTAGGTAGTGGGATGACTTGGTGAGTCGGTCGATGATCACCCAAATCGAGTCATGACCCCTAGATGTATGTGGAAGACCTGTCACGAAGTCCATGGATATCCCATCCCGCTTCCACTTTGGGACCTCTAAGGGCAGAAAATCTTGATGGTACCTGGTTCTCTACCTTCACATGCTGGCAAGTGAGGCACTGTGAGACAAAATACACTATCGCCTTCTTCATTCCTGGGCACCATTGCTGTCTTCGAAGATCCTGGTACATCTTTTCCACTCCTGGATGTACTGCTAGAGGGGATGTGTGGCACTCCCTCAACACTTCCTCTTGAAGTGCCACAAGTACCAAGGTACATCCTCTAAAGAGTATGATGTGCTCCCCACCTTCAGAAAATCCATCTGGTGCCTACCCTATTGATATCTGAGAACGTCGTGTCTCATAGTTAGTGTCCCCATGTTGTGCCTCCCTAACTCACTGAAGAAGAGGGGAGTGACTGTAAGAGACTGTAGGAATTCTGATCCATCTCTATCCAGAAAGGATATCTATAACGCATCCAGCTGCTCTGTCGCCTCTCCTAGAAATTGTGTACGAGATCTCCTACTGATAGAATATTCTACAACGTTCCCTTTCCCAGGAGTATAGACTATCTCAATGTCATAGTCCTTGAGGAACTCGATCCATCACCGCTATATCAGGTTCATGTCCTTCTGAGAGAAGATATACTTGAGACTCTTGTGACCAGAGTACATGATAAACGCTCACCCATCAGATAGTGTCGCCACATCTTCATGGAAAATACCACTGATGCTAACTCCAGGTCATGGGTAGCGTAGTTATTCTCATGTTGCTTTAGATGCCTAGAACCATACGCGATCACTGCTTTCTCCTGCATCAAGACACACCCGAGTCCGGTCCATGATGCATCGTAGTAAACTACGTACCCTAGGCCTTCCTCTGGAAGCCTCAAGATTGGGGCACTAATCAGCCTCTACCTCCGCTCCTGAAATCTCTTCTGGCATCTCTCCGACCACATGAAGGGTTTCCCCTTCTTCATCAAAGCTGATAGTGGTACTACCACTCTGGAGAAGTCTAGAACGAACCTCTAGTAGTATCCATCCAAAACCATGAAACTTTGTGCCTCTGTCACACTCTTGGGTGGCTCCCAAGAAAGTATCTCTTCAATCTTCCCTAGATCCACTGAAACTCCAGCCTCCGAGATGATGTTTGACAATAAGTAAACCTCCCGAATCTAGAACTGGCACTATGAGAGCTTACCATAAATCTGGTGTTCTTGGAGTGTGTCCAGTACTACCTGCAAATGGTTATCATGCTCCTCCTCAGTTGTTGAGTAGATAAGAATTTCATCGATGAAGATGACGACAAAGCGATCAAGGTATGGATGGAAGATCCTATTCATGATTCCCATGAACACTGTTGGTGTGTTGGTTATGCCAAAAGGCATAACCAATAACTCGTAGTGGTCATAACAACACCTGAATTCCATCTTATGCACATCCCCGTCTTGAACTCTGAGGTGGTGATATCCTAATCTAAGGTCTATCTTCAAGAACCATCGTGCTCCCTTCGGCTGGTCAAAGAGGTTGTCAATCCTCAGGAGTGGGTACTTTTTCTTTACGGTCACCTGGTTCAGGCTACAGTAGTCGACATAGAGCCTCAACCTCCCATCCGCCTTCTTAGCGAACAGAATCAGGGCTTCCTAGGGAGAAACATCGGGCTGGATAAATCCCTTCCCCTGCAAGTCCTCTAGTTGTACCCTCATCTTGCGAAGCTTAGCAGGATCCATCTGATATGATGGAGTAGATATTGGTGTTGTCCCGGGGTACAGGTCAATGTAGAATTCCGCCTCTCTACAAGGAGGTAGTCCTGGAACATCGTCAGGGAGAACATCCACATACTGGTCCACCACTACCGGATAAGTCGGACTCTCCACATCAACTGCTCTGAGGGTAAGTCAAGCCAACTGCTGAGTGAGCGGTTTTACCCTCCTCCAAGTAAGTCTGTTCTATGCTGCACGGGCTCCCTTCTCGCTGGTGAAGGTAAACATTGTCCAATCCGTGCGGACACACCGCACTTTTCACCTAATATAGCCAATCTGAGCATTGACTGTATATAACCAGTCCATACCCAAGATGATGTCATAAGGCCCCAACGCCACTACAAGGAGATCCCAGCCAAAGATATCACCACATAGAGTAATCTCACACTGCCGACACCAGTGCGTAATCGTCAAGTCTTCTCCCGTAGGAGTCTCTAGCCGTATGGATCGAGCCAATGGCTCTGTCGGAATATTTCAGCTCTGAACGAGTGTAGTGGAAATGAAAGAATGACTGGAACCTGTGTCTATAAGAACTGTAGATAAGGTCGAGTAGACACAGATCATTCCTTGAATCATCTCCAGAGTGCCATGGTCATATGCTTCAGTTACCTGAAGCTGATCTCTCGCATGTCCACCTGCTCCCTATGGTCGGGGTAGACCACCTGGTGGTGGTGGTGGTAACACCTTGTAACATCGTCCACCACCAGCTGCACATCCAGATCCTCTGCCACGTCCACCTCCTCCCTGTGGACCTCCTCATTTGAATCTCTACCTCTTCCTGGGAGGTCCCTCAAATGTTTGTTGATCATCAGAATGGTGGGTCGGACAGTCACGAGTCATGTGACCAAGCCGACCGCATGAGTAACACTGCCCGCTCTTGGCATGACTGGATCTGTCTCTACTTCGGGTGCCCCGCACAACTGATCCTAAGTCATGCGGTCGACCACCTGTAGGTCTGTTCCTCTTGGACCTCTGCGACATATGTCTACTGCCAGCTGTAGAAGACTCCACTGTGTGTCGGCTAGTGGTGGGTCTTGCTGTTGGGGACTGCTCAGTAAGGAAACTCTTCTCTAGGAGGGCTCTCTCTAAGACCCCCTCCTGCGTCGGGATGCTGAGTGAGATCATCGGAGCTCTGATCTCTCGCCTGAGCCCCTGCTCAGAGGTTTGAGCCCTGAAGAATGGGTCCCATACCATATCATTGTAGTAGCGTGAGAGGTCAGTGAACCACATTGAGTACTATGCTACTGTCATGCTACCCTGCTGTAGATGCAGTAGCTCTTGTATCTGCACCGCTTGAAGGGTATATGGGACAAACTATGCCCGAAACAGGCTCTCGAAGTCTGTCCATAGTAGTGTCGCCTCCTCATGCACCTGGAGTGTCAGGCTCCACCATCTGCCTACTGCTGCCTGAAGGAGGCTAGCAGCAAGGATCGCCAGGAAGTCTGCTGGTGTCCCGGCTATCCTGAAGACTCTCACCACAGCCTCCAACAAATCTTCAGCCTCCTATGGGTCTGTCTCTCCTCGGAACCTGGGTGGCCTCTAGAGATATAACTTTTTCAATGTGCTCAAGTGGCATGCATCATATGCTATTGGGGCTGGTGGCCTTGGTGGCCTAATAGGGAGTGGTACCGCTTATGCCTCCGCTGGAAAGGGGCCCTGCACCGAGGCCTTGTCGCTCGGTGGGCTGTCAGTACGTACGACTCTCGGGGATCTAACTAGTCATCTGTGGGGAGGCATCCTAAAAGAAACAAATGTGACACGGTCAAAAGATTATACCTGGTGAGATGACATGGTTGAGCTGACATAAAGAAAACTTTTGGAAACACGCACGCAATCAGTGTTTTTGTGCACTGAGCGAGAAATCAGAAGTCAGGGTCCTGGTGTATGCATACGTCGGTCGCCCGCACCAACACTAGACTCCCTGAACTGAAAACCACACTTAGTACCCTTAACAATGTTTCTTCATAGAAAATAAATATCAGAGTCCTATGTTCTGCAGTATAACCGACTCCTCTGATACCAATTTGTAATGACGCATCCCCCAGGGCCCATATCATGACTACCCCAAGCCCGCCTTCCATAGGCCAGGGGCTGGTGACTAGCACCAAAGGCATAAATCCCTAAACTGGGAAGGCATTGCCTTTATAAATGTAAACAAACACATCAGAGTATACAACTGGAATCAAAGCACTATGTAAAACTGTATAAAAAAGAAGTGCTGGAAAGTAAAAGGGGGCGGAAATAGAATCCCAACAAGAAAGTACAAGTACAACTGAAAAGAAAGTACAACTGAAGAAAAGTAAAGCAGCTTCTGGGTCATCCTCCAAGGTTCCTACCAAAAGGGTAGGTACATATGGCCTCCTTAACACTCCACGTCCATCCGTCAACTCCGTGTACCGTCACACTGAGTGGTTCACCTCTAGTTACCATCCAGTCCTTCTACTCTCTACCTCGATCAGCGTTGTCTGTCGTCTGCAACCAAAACAACTAGGTATGGGCATAGCCCGTGTAGGAGTGAGTATAACAATACTCAGTATGGACCCCGAGACCCTCAAGGTCTCAAAAAATCCAACAAGGATAAAACAAAATGTATGAAATCAACGGATAACCATTACATAGGAATATGCCCATACATATACCTAAGTTGTCTAGTAACTCATCTCAATCAAGAGGAAAACACAAAATTCATTGACTCAGCTCAAACCAAGTTTTTCATTACCGAAACCACAGTTGATGGAGAACTCCTCCTCTATCGAGTATAGTGGGCTTGTCGCGACACCAAGGCACTTCTCACTCACCTTGGACTGGTGAGGTACTCCTCCTGCAGAGTACCGCGGGTCTGCTTTCAACTACCAGGTGCTCCTCCGCTGTGGGTCTTCCACCAACTACCAGGCGCTCCCCCCTAATAGCCTGCAAATGTACTCCTCCTGTCGAGTACTTCAGGTCTACTGCCAACTACCAGGTGCTCCCCACTGGGCTAGTCTAATCACTCCGAGTCGAATCGGTCAAGCAGTTGTCAAGTCTACCAACTACTAGGTCTCCTCACTTTTTCTGCTCATCACTGGAAGGATCTGCTCCATGATCTACTGGTAAATACTCCAACTATCTCAAAGTGCCACGAATAAGTATCTCAAAGATCCTCCACGTCATAGGGGTCTCAACGCAACTGAGGGCGCGTCAATCAGACGCATGGTCTGTTAGTTATTAGCCTTTTAGTCCTGGGGGCCCGGTTGGAATCACGTACGATCCAACCTGACCGTAACTCAAATATACCACAAAACTCTAGTGGGGTATTCTCAAAGGGATGAATTCATTCCAAGAATACTAGTGTCATTGACAGTTTGTCAAACGAACGTCCGGTGACAAAGATATGGCCAACAGAAAGCAAAGGGGGTCAGTAATGGGCCTGGGCCCGGTCCGACCCGGTATAGGTCGACCTGGATAGACCCACTGGGTCTGATCTGGCCCGTTGGGTGGGTCATCCCGCTAGGTTTGGCCTGGTCCACTGGGCCCGGCCCAGTGGACTGTGAGGGCGGTTCGGCCCGGAGGTCGCCACATAGGCAACTCGGCCCGAGAGGTCAGCGGTAGGCCGCGCAGGTCGTAGGCAGGCGGTAGGGGCGCCGGCCAAGCCGCGGGGGCGTGCGGGATGCCAATGGGGTTGGGAAGGCCACGGGGGTGCGCGGGCAGCATGCCGGGGCACCAGGCAGCACGCGAGACACCAGTCAGGGCGCCGACGGGGCCGGGCAGCACGCGAGGGCGCCGGGAAGCACGCGGGGTTGCGGGCAGCATGTGGGGGCACTGAGCAGTGCATAGGGTAGCGTGTGGGGGTGCGGGCAGCGCGCGGGATTCCGGGTAGGGCACGAGAGGGGCCGGGCAGGCCGTGGGGCAAGTCACGGGTTCGGCCGGGGCACGCGGGGCGGCGTTGTTCATGGAGGTCGTGAGTAGCGCGACCTTTGTCGTTGCTGCCTTTGTCACCTCATCGAAGATCAACAAAAACAAGCACGGTGGAGGGGGGTCGGCCATGTTGGATTTGCCCGCTCGCTCCGTGTTTATGGTGGTATCATGCGGTTCATCAGTATTTTAAGAAAGAAGATAATCTTTAAATGTTTCTTTTCAATCTCCGCATCTTTTCCATTCAACCGATGGTGAGGATAAGTAATGGATTATTACAATTATAAACACCCAACCTTTGTTTCTTCATTCGTTGACGTCGTAGAATGATAAAAAAGGAGTTCTTCATTCGTCGCGTTTGTCATGCACTTCCAATCCCTGCTACGTCAGCTGTGGAAGTCACTCCATGTCGATAGGATTCGAGGAAGGAAGTCCAAGGAAGAAGTCAAAGAAGGTCCTTGGCATTCGTCATCGGTGGAGCGTTCTTCGTTCTTCATTGGGAGCTTTTCTCCCATGTTCCTCTTCTCAAGTTCCACCAAAAAGAATATGCCAACAAAATAATAGATTGAAATATCCTATTAATTTTGTTGGCACAATATTTGAATTGGACTCATTAATTTGGTAGGATCCCCTTAATTAATGTGGATAATTGGAAAAATTAATTAAAGGGGAGTTGGCTCCATAAAATTTAAGAGGCTCTAAGGGTGGTGGCACCATTAAGTAAAGAGGGTTGGCATAAATTAAAAAAAGGGGAGTTGAAGAGTTTCTCAACCTTAAATGGGGGGTTCCAAGGGGATACAAGCCCAGGTGGTCCCCACCAAAATTATCCTCCCAATGGAGGTTATGTTCGGGTGGGCCCCACCACCATTACCTATTATGGGAGGTTAAGGTGTGGTGGCCCCCACCTCCAACCTCCTCTTGGAGGTCTTAAACTCCACACATAAAAAGGTGGATCAAATAAAATAAATTTGTAGCACATTTTGTTTTATTATTTTTTTATAAAAAGCCAAAAACTAACTTTTATTCTCGACCAACTGTCGTCAGGGTGAAAGTATTCTTAAGCGAATACCAGCACTGCGAGTTAAACGGTGCCCTCAGATTTTAATTCCGAGAACCGGTTCAAAAGTTATAAAAACTCGCTCGTACGTTTACTAAACGTACCTGAAAAAAACATCAGAAATTGATTCC
Source organism: Viscum album (assembly GCA_963277665.1). Lineage (NCBI taxonomy): Eukaryota > Viridiplantae > Streptophyta > Magnoliopsida > Santalales > Viscaceae > Viscum > Viscum album. The sequence goes on from OY728141.1 coordinate 1,249,741,360, forward strand.
GGGCACACCGAGCCCTAGAATCAAGCTCCGTAAAAATTAATGGGCTCCTAAAAATCCCATGTATTTAAGAAAAAAATCATGGAATTTATGAATCTTTACAACAATAAAGTAACAATTTATGATTAAATTTTATGAAAATAAATTTCCATTTTAAATTATTAAATTAATTATAAAATTGTAATTAAAATATATATGACATTCAAAAATACCCAAACTTAAACTATGATCGTTTCTTTCAGTTTTAAGATGTATAAAATTTATTTATACATTCATGAGTGAAGTTTCTATTTTTTTGGTTGATTTACTATTCATTATTATTAATTACTATTCATACGGGTATGTTACTATTCATAATTTATTATTCACTAAAAATTAAGCTGATCTTATTAGACTCTAAATTTTTTACTGAACACAATTGTAGAAGACCATTTTTTGAAAATCAATTCACATTGTAAAGTATTTAAAGAATACAAAAATATTTTAAAATACCCCCTTTTTCCAAAATTCATCAATAATATGGAACTTCTATAAATTCATCCTATATTTATCCGGACATTTGAAATTCAAAAAATTTACCATAATAGGAAGTAAAAATATTATTTATACAAAAGGATTACAGAAAGTAACTAAGGATTCATTACACAGCCCCTTATAACACCTGTATATGATCTATGTGTACGGTGTGATATGGTGATAGAATCTTGGGGTGGCTCGAACAACATTGCTCGAGTGGTGATTTCCATAAGATGGAACTTCTCTATTAGGCGATTGCATTCAAGATGAACATGTTGAATTTCGGTTTGGGCTTGGTCCAGAGCAAAGCCCAGTGATGCTACCTTCTTCCCAATCTCTGACAGATGGGCTTCATATGAACAGAGTCTACTGTATGATGTCATCGACTCTTCTTTTTGTATTAATTAACCAAGATCGCTTGTATTTATAAGTAATAATATCAACATTAACAGCTTAGTTTCCAACGGTCATATTGACCAACGGTCGTATAATAGTTGAAACCCAATGGTATCACTTTATTAATTAAAGGATATAGTTTTGTGGAGTATAAAATGTAATAACACACAAATTTAGGAAACAAATATTATTCAAAGTTCAGGTCATTACATTCAGTTTCTTTCTTATCAACCCATCTTAAAATTATTTTAATCTATTCTGAGGTTTGATGTGTTTGATTAGTATAGGATTCCTATGGGTCTTGTAGAATCAGTTGTGGTTGAACCTATTATAGGGATCCCTATTTGGTGACCATTTATATTTCATGTGAACATTGATGGACTTTACAAGCATAAAAATCTATGAGGTGTGTTGAAAGTCCATTATGAAAATGCATCTTCTATACAATATTTGATGTAGTTTTACAAATTCCCTTTTCACTTTTCCTTGAGTATTCATTTGAACTTGAAGTTTATTAATCATATCAAACATTTCTTTAAATGTATATAGTAGATTAATGTTGTTTAAAAGTGAATATATTAATGCTCCTGTGGTAATTATTTTTTTAGTAAGGCTCATGTTCATTCGTATAATGAATTGATGGATGATTCATGATATTATCAATGTATGATAATAGTGGAGTTGGATCAGTGACCTTTCCTATAATGAATTGATGGATGATTCGTGATATTTACATTCATGGCATATCAGGGTCACTAACACTTAGAGAAGTTATTATGATATAGTGAGTTTAGAAATAGTCAAATAATTGAAAAAAATTGATAATTGTTTTTAAGTAACATAGTGAAATACAAAATTTATTATTGTGGTTATAGACACAACTATAAAGTGGAGTTTTTGAGGTGGGGGACATAGGAGACCTCCAAATGTTGTCATTTCACAGAAAAAACCACCCTAATCGCCCCCACCCTGATCGTGCAGCCCCCCCCCTCCCATCTCTCAAGGACCTCACACTCCATACACACTTGGATTGACATGAAATCATGATTGAATTATCACTGAGTTGTTTTTTATATGTTTGAATCAAATCTGCATACATCAAATGCTCATGTCACCCAGTATAATGGAAAATGATGGGTAATGTTGTATGGTTTTATTAAAATTACTTATCTCCTATCAAAGGGGGTCGAAAATGAGAAAACAAATTCTGATTGATATGAAAATCCAGAAGAACATTCCTATAATAATTCATGAATTGTTACAATTAAGTGTGCATCAATATGATGCCCTGATTGATCATTATGGATTAAGGTATTATTTTACATTATTCAAATTATTATAATAATGGACCAATCATGTGTATATGTGTTTCAACTAACCCAAAAATCTCTAATTCACATGAAATAATAGTAAAATTATGTTTAAGTCATTTTAAATATATAGGAACCATTAGCACATCGATCAGATACCTGAATTGCTCGTTATGATCAAAAATGGAGCACATCCCTTAGAATTTAAGTAAAGTGAAAAAAACATGTAAAAAGGTCCAATACCTAGAAAAAACTTAGATTTACATTAAATCATGTTCAAATTATCATTGATATATTTTTTATCTATTGGAATCAACGCTGTATCAATCGGATGCTCGTGTCACCTGGTATGATGGAAAATGACAGGTAACACTGTCTGGTTTTATTAAAATGACATATCTCCCTTAAAGGGTTCAAAAATGGGAAAATGAATTTTTATTGACATTAAAATATCGGATATAATTCCTATAATAATTTATGATTTGTTTTAATCAACCACACATCAATTTGATGCCCAGATTGATCGGTGTGGCTTAAGGTATGGTTTTACAGTATTAAATTTTTTTTAATAATGTAAAATCATGTGTATAGGGATCGAAACCGACCAAATGAGTTCTGATTGACATTTAATATTAGGAAAATTATCTTTATGTTATTTTAAAAATTTAGGGATCATTGGCACATCGATAGGATACTTGAATTGATTGTTATGATCGAAATGGGTGTTCATCCCTGAAATTTGGATTAAAGTGAAAATCATGTAAAGGGGGGAAATACTTAGAAAAAACACTTGGATTGATATGAAATCAAGGTAAAACTATCACCGGGTTATTTTTGATCTCTTGGAATCAACTTCCCATCTATTAGATGCTCGTGTAACCCGATATAATGGAAAATGATGGGTAACATTGTCTAGCTTTACTAAAATGACATATCTCTCATCATAGGGTCAAAAATGAGACAAAAAATTATGATTGACATGAAAATATAGGAGAGTATTCATCAAATAATTTTTGATAGGTTTCATCAAATTCATGTCAATCTGATGCCTGAATTGATCGGTATGAGTTAAGGTATGATTTAACATTATTAAATTTTTTGAAATAATGGACAAATCATGTGTGTAGGGGTTGAAACTAACCAAAAAAGATTTTATTATGATTAAATTTTATTAAAATGATATTTATGTCATTTAAAATATATAGGAGCCATCAGAATATTGATTAGATACCCGAATTGCATGTTATGATAAAAAATGGCATTCATCCATCAGATTTGTAGTAAAGTGAAAAACCATGTAAAAGGGTCCAATTCCTAGAAAACACACTTAGATTGACATGAAATCATGTTCAAATGATCACTGATTCATTTTTCTGATTTTCTGGAATCAATATTGTGACACCTGGTCTGATGTAAAATGATGGGTAACATTGTATATTTTTATTAAAATGACATATCTTCCATCAGGGAGTTAAAAATGAGAAAAAAAATTAGATTGAAATGAAAATCTAGGAGAGAATTAATTGAATTATTTATTATCTATTTCAATCAACAACACATCAATCGAATGCCTGGATTTTTTATTTTGGCTTAAGGTGTGTTTTGACACTAGTAATTTTTTTTATAATAATGGAAAAACCGTGTGTGTAGGGGTCAAAACTGGCCGAAAAAACCCTGATTGACATTAAATTTTTTTAAATGATCTTTAAGTCATTTAAAATCTATAGGAACCATCAATATGTAGATCAGCTACCCAAATTTCTTGGTATGATTGAAAATAGCGTTCTTCCCTCAGGTTTGGAGTAAAGTAAAAAAACATGTATAATGGACCAATACATATAAAAATCACTTGGGTTGATTTGAAATCCTAGGTAAAGAATTATTGAGTCATTTTTGATATGTTGGAATCAACACCACATCAATTAGATGCTCGTGTCCCTAGGTATGATAGAAAATGATCGGTAATGTTGTCTGGTTTTATTAAAATGGAATCTCTTATCATGGGTTTAAAAATGATCAAACAAATTCTAATTGACATGAAAATCCATGAGATCATTCTTCAAATCATTTGTGATTTTTTGGATCAACTATATGTCAATCCAATTCCTGGATTGATCAATATGGCTTAAAGTATGATTATAAATTATTAAAACATTTTTAATAATGGGAAAACCATGTGTATAGGTGTTGAAACTGACCAAATGATCTATGATTAACATGAAATATTAGTAAAATTATATTTTTGTCATTTAAAATCTTTAGTAACCATTATCACGTCAATCGGGTCCCTAAATTTCTCTCTACGATCAAAAATGATGTCCGTCCCTCGGATTTGGAGTAAAGTGAAAAATCACATAAAAAGGGAAATACCTAAAAAACTCACATGTATTGGCATGAAATAATGGGAGAATTATCATCATGTTTTTTTATCTTTTGGATTCAATTTCGCATCCATCGGATACATGAGTTTCCCGATGTGATGGGAAACGATGGGTAACGTTGTCTAGTTTTATTAAAATGATATATATCTTGTTAGGGGTAAAAAATGTGAAAATGTATTATAATAGACATGAAAATATATGATAACATTAATTGAATCATTTTTGATATATTTCAATCAATCATGAATCAATATGATTCCTGGATTGATTGGTATGTCTTAAGGTATGATTTGATATTATTAATTTTTTTGTAATAATGGAAAAATCATGTGTTTAGGGGTTGAAACCAAACAATGAGCTCTAATTGACATGAAATATTAGTAAAAAAATCTTTAAGTCATTTAAAATCTATAGGAACCATCAACATGTTTATCGGATACCGGAATTTCATGGTATGATTGAAAATAGCGCTCATCCCTCGAATTTGGAGTAAAGTGGAAAATCACGTAAATGGGGTCAATACCTAGAAAATGCACTTGGATTGACATGAAGTCATAGGAGAATTATATCTGAGTCATTTTTATCTATTATAATCAACACTGCATCCATCTGATACTCATGTGGCCTAGTATGATGGAAAATGATAGGTAACGTTTTATGGTTTTTTTAAATGACATATCTCCCATCAGGTGGTCAAAATGAGAAAATGAATTTTGATTGACATGAAAATCTAGGAGGGAATTCCTCAAATCATTTTTTTATTTCAATGAAATGTGTTTCAATCTGATGCATGGATTGATTGGTATGGTTTAAGGTATGATTTTATATTAGTAAAAAAATTATAGTAATGGACAAATCATGTGTGTAGTGGTCGAAACCGACCAAATCAGCTCCGATTGACATGAAAACCTAGGAAAATGATCCTTAATTCCATTAAAATATGTAGGAAGCATCGGCACATCAATCAAATACCCATGTTGCTCGATATTATTGAAAATGGCATTTGTCCCTCAGATTTGGAGTAAAGGTGAAAATCAAGTAAATGGGTCAATACCTAGAAAACACACTTGTATAGACATGAAATCTTGGGTGATAGATCACTGAGACATTTTTGATCTATTGGAATCAATGCCGCAACCATTGGATGCTTGTGTCGCACAGTATGATGGAAATCGACTGGTAACGTGGTTTAGTTTTATTAAAATGACATATCTCTCATTAGGGGGTTAGAAATAAGAATTTGAATTCTTATTAACTTGAAAATCAAGGAGACAATTCCTTTAATCGTTTGCGATTTGTTGCAATAAACCCTACGTCCATCTGATTTCTGGATTGATCGGTATGTGGTTAAATTTTTTTCAACTTTAATAGTCATTTCTCAAGTGATAATTGAATAATGTAATCAGATATTTCAGATTATCTTTTCATCATTTTGGTAGTAGTGTATATATTTTTTTTTCATTCTTTATCAATATATATATATATATTTATTTCTATATATATATATAATTATTCTTAAATGCATATATAAAATATGTTTTTTGTGAGTGTGTTTATAAATACACACACACACACACATATTTATATTTATACATATGTGTGTGTGCGTAAGAGTCTATAAATATAGTTATAAATATTTATATTTATTTACATACATTATATATTAATATTTATATACATATATTATAATATGTATATAAATATATATTTTTTTGTCAACACACACACACATATATTTATATATAATTAAAAATTATATATACCTTTACTACCACAAAACAGGGCAAGGGAAGTGCTTCCCTTTATCAGCGCTAAACAGAAAGCGCTGATAAAGGGGTATGCCTTTATCAGCGCTTATTTTAGCGCTGATAAAGGTATCTCTTTATCAGCGCCAAAAAAGCGCTGATAAATGAATGTTTTTTCAGCGCTTTTATTTTAGTGCTGAAAACATACCTTTATCAGCGCTTTTAACGAGCGCTGATAATGGTTCTGTCGGTTTTTATTTAATAACCCTAACAGGCCATCCTCGCTTGCACATGGTCAAGCTCTCGCGGAAGCTGAACTAGGCCCCTCTCCGCGTGACCACGTCCTCCTCCTCCTTGTCCTCATCATCCTCCTCCTTCCTCCTCCTTCTTCCTCCTCGTCCTCCTCGTCCTCCTCCTTCTCCACCATCGCCGCCACCTCTGCCCCCACTCCCGCTACCGCGACCGCCACTGCCTCTGCCCCTCCACCCTCGCTTTCGCGACCACCACCACCTCTGCTATCACCGCTACCTCCGCCTCTGCCGCCGCCGCCGCCTCCACCCTCGCTGCCACGACCGCCACCGCCTCGTCCTCCTCCTCCTCGTGCTCTCAAGGTGGGATGTGAGTTCCATTGATGGTATTCCCTTGGTATATTATTTATATATTGTGTGTGTGAGGACCAAATTGTGAATATAGATGTGAGATAGGAATGATACCATATCTTGAGCCTAATTCCAGTAAGGATTTCCATAATAGATAGTGTGGTCTTAATGTGATTATGATTATGTATAGGGATGTGATTCAAAATTAGTGATCAGTGTCGAAATAAGAGATGTTATTGATATTTAGCAACACAAGTGGGTTGTTTGTGAATGATGTGGAATTGGATACCATGTAGGTTCCATAGGGATATCTTGACTCTAAGATGAAGTATATGGTAATTGGTTAGTTATGATGGTTCACATGTGTGAGAGGTCTACCAAGGTTATGTGTGATGACTTCTGTGGATAACCAACCCTTGTTTTCATTTTTTTTTATTTTGAGTTACCATGGGTGGTAAGTTCTACCCCTTCGAGTTGAATATTTATGTATGAGATACAAAGGAAATAGTTTTTATTCTTATGGTTATATGAATTCCCAAATATTATCCCAATGGAAATGATGATGGATCCATATTAATTTTCATCACATAGCATAATCTCATAGTTATATGATTAGACAAAGATGAATATGGATTACCTAGGGCCACCACTAAATAATCTAGGATGATTCTTCTAGACTAATGATCTCATAAGATTACCTCCTTAGTATCAGTTCATAGTTTATTATTACTGTATTTCTAGGGTCACCGCCTAGAAATTGGTGATGAAAAATGATGACTATTTATCATATACGATTAAAACCAAAGGATCATATCTGATGGTTATGGATTTTTTATGGTCATGTATTGGAATCAAAGATGATTCCTAATGACTATTGGTCAACTAATAATAACACTCAAGGATCATATTTCAGCTAGATTACAATGGATTTCCTAGGTTCACCCCTTGAAATATGATTTTTCACAATGACTATTGATGTCATATGAATACTTTATAGGTCTTAATTTTAGAGCTTACCGACAATGGATTTCCTTGGGTGACCCAGTATGAATAGGTTATAAAGCTTGCTGACTATTTTATCTTTTAGGATTACCTCCCATGTATCATCATGGATCCTGATGACTACAGATTACATTGGACCACCTTCTTTGAATAGACATGTATGAATGATGGCTATATATCAAATATAATTACGTCTTAGAGATTGGAATGTTTCCTATTATAATCATGATGCTTAATAAAATTTATAAGGTTCTAGGATTAATGCATACTACTATATGGAATCAGGATTGTATGGGTTGACATGGTTATCTTCCAAGAAAAGATTAATTGTAGTAACAAAATATAAATAAATAATCCATATTGTAAAAGCAGTAGAGGATAGATCTCTTTGATCATACAAAGCCATGAACCCAAGTTTATCCTTGAGGAAATTGATGAGTGATGTTTGTGAATGCTTTTTGGAACTAGGAACTGACTAGATTGATAAAACACAGGAAATATATTTAAATATAGCCTCACTTGCTGAATCATTGGAACAATTTCCTGTATTGGATGCTCTTAATGTTAGATTTAACATCCCATCTTGTTCATCAAATGGATTGGTCAACTTCCAATCTATCATGGAGGCTACCGGACCACCTTTACATGAAACTAATGATCAGAGGCATCCTGATCAGAACAACAATCCTGAGGGCACTGGACATGAAAGATCATGTGGTGCCATAGTTTCTCAGCAACCTCAATTTACCCTACATGATATAATGCTATTGCATGATGTCCAAGACATAGCGAGAGGAGAAGAGAAGTTTAAAGTCTCGTAGGCGAACAACATCAACAATGAACATCCACCACCCTTTCACTATGTACAACAAAATCATATCTTTAAGAACGTCCATGTGAATTTCTATCTTAATTCCATCGAGGATGATGCATGTTGGTCAACTTGTTTTATAAATTGTTTATCTTCATCCGTGCCTTGTACTTGCACCCATGAAATTGAAGGTGAGTATGCGTACACGATAGTTGACCTTCTTAGAGAAGAGTTTTTGGAAGAATATAAGAGACATGAAGCAATGAAGATCATTATAGTGTTGGAGAAAATGTGGTTTCTACAAACAATGTCGCAATCGGCTTGTGCAACGCGGCCTAAGTTACAACTTGCAGGTATTGTACTTTATTTTTTACTGGAGGCTTTCAGTGTAAATGCATTTTGGAACGATCATTGTTATTCATTGTCTTTTAGGTTCTTTTGACAACTGAGGGGAAAGGGTGGGGTCTGCAGACATTTGAGGATTTGTCGAAGGGTGACTTTATGGGAAATTACATCCTATATTTTTGCAACATTTCCATAGTATCTAACATCTAACCAAATGGCCTCTTTTCCCTTCAAGCTCCCCGAACCCCGATGGTGATCGGGGTTCGGGGATCTTGAAGGGAAAAGAGGCCATTTCTCCAACATATTCACACACAAAATTACCCTTCGACATATCCTCCAATGTCTTTAGACCCCACCCTTTCCCCTCGGCTTTCAAAAGAACCTAAAAGACAATGAATAGCAATGATCATTCCAAAATGCATTTACACTGAAAGCCTCCAGAAAAAAATAAAGTACAATACCTGCAAGTTGTAACTTAGGCCGCATTGTACAAACCGATTGCCACATTATTTGTAGCAACCACATTTGGTCCAACACTCTAATTATCTTCATTGCTTCATGTCTCTTATACTCTTCCAGAAACTCTTCTCTAATAAGGTCAACTATCATGTATGCATACTCACCTTCAAATTCATGGGTGCAAGTACAAGGCACGGATGAAGATAAACAATTTCTAAAACAATTTGACCAACATGCATCATCCTCGATGGAAGTAAGATAGAAATTCACATGGACATTCTTGAAGATATGATTTTGAGGTATACAGTGAAAGGGTGGTGGATGTTCATTGTTGATGTTGTTCGTCTACGAGACTTTCACCTTCTCTTATCTTCTCGCTATGTCTTGGAAATCATGCAATCGCCTTATATCATGTGGGGTAAATTGAGGTTGCTGAGAAAATATGGAACCGCATGATCTTTCATGTGCAGTGCCATCAGGATTTTTTTTCTAATCAAGCTTCCTCTGATCATTAGTTTCGTTTAAAGGTGGTGTGGCAGCCTCCATGATAGATTGAAAGTTGACCAATCCATTTGATGAACAAGATGGGATGATAAATCTAACATTAAGAGCATCCAATACAAGAAATTTTCCCAATGATTCGGCAAGTGAGGCTACATTTAAAGAGTCAACAGCGCCTCAATCTGAGTCGCAGTGTTTCCGGGATCACTCTAAGTGTCTCACTTTGGTTTAAAATGGAAAACATTTTAAGTATATACAGAAAACCGACGAAACGGATTCTGATTATGTTGATACTTTAGTACAATGATACATGGGTCATATATGACGTGCAAGAGTCAACCCCACCTCAATATGAGGTGTGGTGTGGTTGGCACCGCTCAAAGTGTCTCTCTTTAGTTTAAAATGGACTTTATTTTAAGTGAAAACAACAACTGACATACGGAAAACTGACCAAATGCATTCAGATTCTATTGAACCATTAGGAAAATGATACATGGGTTATATGTGACACGTACGAGTCAACCCCGCCTCAATCTGAGACACGTTGTGGCCGGTATCACTCCAAGTGTGTGTATAATGTTTAAAATGGACATCATTTTTAGTAAAAACCACTTGTATGTATTCTTAATTGTGTATTACACATATAATTACTTATTCAATTTTTATGTATTTTATTGATAATTGATAATTAAATTATATATGTATTCAATAATGAATTGAATTCCAGATTCGAAATATAATTTTCATCTAAGTTTTAAATTGAATTCTAAATCAATTATGTATGTTTATAATTACGTTATAAATTATGATTTAATTCTGGATGTGTATAGTTCTAGGGTTCAATGTTAAATGTGTATGCATTATATGTTAAATAATTGGAAAGGAGAGGGAATGGAGAATTACAGCCCAATTGAGAGGAATGGGATTTCACACCTGTGCAAATTGCAGGCAAATTGTAGGATGCTATGCAATTTTCACAGCATAGCCTATTCCAATGGTTTCAAACCGTTGGCATACATTTTGTATTAAGGGACTTGATGAATAGGATATTTCATTATTTTTTGGATCAGTTTTTAGTAGTTTTTTGTAATTAAATATTAGTGTACTCCCAACCCATATTTGGTCTTCACCAACATCTTATCATCACCTTGAGTACATTGAGATAGCATCATATTTATTACTGTTTTCTCATGTTACTCATTGGTTTCCACTTGTTCGCATGTCATGTATTTTCTAAGGCATCATTCAGTCTTTGTTATACTAACTTGGAATATATTTGATATATGTTAGATTAAATCAGGTATCTTATACATACACGATATTCACCCTACTGGACACAACATGTGTATGGATTTCACATGTGTTTAAAGGCATTTGTACCATGATTTGTTTGTATAAAACCCAAAAAATGCTACCTGATTATTTAAAAAATAATATTAGGAATGTTCTCGAGATAGAACCCATAAAGACGATGAATATGAATAAATAATGGATGAATGCCAATCGGTTGACAAAAGAGTATAAAGATGGTGCGAAAGAGTTTATCAAGTTTTCAGAAGATCATGCATGTGACCCTTCTCAAATCCTCTGTCTGTGTTTACACTGTGGGAATCAATATACACACAATGTGGGAATCAATTATTCAAACATAGAGAGATACTTCCCCAAAAACTCATACCTTACACAAGTTCATCACATTATTTGACAAACCATTAACCATCAATGTGAGACCATCATAACCTTAGAACCAAACTGTAGGTTTATCTATTCCCCCTAAAATCATTAAATAGCCCATGTTCTACTAAACATTGGGCCATTTGATTATTATAGATGATTATCCCTAACCATGCACCAATTTAGTTAAATGGTTATTTTATGTTTTGTACCTCACTAGTATAATTCCATTTAGCAACCCCATTCTTTATTTCATTATTGTATTACTAACATAATATTTGTTTTATTATGTAGGTGAAATATTTTTCCTCAGTTCGAATGCTTTGTTCGGAAACCGCCACCATGGACGACAATTTTTTAGATCGGATGGATGCAAAAAGGATGGAACATCATTTGTTTTAACTATTTGTTGGATAAATGTAATTGTAACCAAATTAAACATTGTATGAAATGTATATAGAATTGTGTTGTTTTGAATTCATGATTTCAAGTAAATGTATGTATCATTTTTCTTCTTCTATGCTTTGTGTGTGGGTGTTGTGTGTGATGTGTGCAGGTTTTGTTTGGACTCTGTATAGGTGTTATAATGTGTGCAGGTGCTGGGCAGGTTCTGTGCAGGTTCTGGTTTTGGATAGGATCTTTGGCCTTTATCAGCACTAGTTAAGTGCTGATATATTATACATTTATCAGCGCTGAAAATAGTGCTGATAAATACTACCTTTATCAGTGCTTGCTTAGCGCTGATAAAGGGGACCCCCCTTTATCTTCGCCGAGATTAACAACGCTTTTTTAGTGCTATTAAAGGTTGTTTTTAGCACTATTATAAGCCATATTTGTAGTAGTGCTTAATTATAAAGGTATATAAATATACATACATTCTTATTTTAAATAAAATGTTTATTATTATTATTTAGTTATGGTTTATATATATAGAAATATATTTTATATGTAAATATTTTTACATATTTATTTATAAAATTAAATATTTATGTGTGAATATATAAAAGTATGTATACATGTGTATATATTTAATTATAAATAAAACTACATTATGTAAATTGATAAACATTCAAAACCATAATATTAATATGAATGTAATCCCTAAGAATAAATCCATCCCCAACTATAAACGGGTAAAAATAACCTCTTAAATGGAGATTAAATTCCATCGAATGTTAAAAAAATTGGGATACAAAAACTAAAAACTCAGTTATGGAGGTTTTCTGCACCTTTTTTCGCATCAAAAAATCTGATCATGGGTTCCCTAAGTCATTAGTGCATAGAGTATCTCTAATACATTGATGTGATATGTGGCAGAGCCCCAACGGACTCCTGGATCAAAAATTATGACTATTTGAAGTTCAAGTCATGTTTTTAACTTATCTTAGACCGTTCATTAATTCATTTAATTTTTATGTCATCAAAATATTATTAAATGACTATTACTCATTAATAATTAGAAAATTATTAATTAATAATATTTTTTAACTATGATATAATCCATTTTCCCTAAATATCTTATATATTAAGTGTAAATGTCTATTTAGCCTTATTGAAAACATGTTTAAAAAATATATATTATATTTATATCAATATAAAAATATTAATATATTAAATTTAATGAAATATGATTTTTTAAAACAAAACATATCTTTTATCAGTGCTAAAAACTAATAAATATTACCCTTTATATGTGCTAAAAATGCTGATAAAGGGGTACTTTCATAAGCATTTTTTAGGGCTGATAAAAGGTGCTTTTATCAGCGCTTTTATTGCAATAATAAAAGTGCCCCCTTTATCAGTGTTTATTTCCTATCGTTGATAAAGGGTGTCACTGGATATATCTAAATATGTGGTAGTGATAGAATATAATCAACAGATGGAAAAGAGGAAAAATTTTATCAAGTGGTTGGGTTCCTCCCGCACACTACCACAAAAACGGGTTTTCATAGCGCCACCCTTTAACAGTGCTAAAAAAACACTGATAAAGGGGGTAATTTTTTCTGCACTAATAAAGGCCACTTTTAACTGTGCTAAAAAAAAGCACTGATAAAATTACCCCTTTATCAATTATCTTTTTATCACTGATAAAATGACCCCTGTTATTAGCATTTTTTAGAAGCATTGATAAAGACACCCATTTATCAGCACTTTTTTAAAATTGTTGATAAAAGTATACTTCCAAAAATTTATATTTCATTAAAAATAATATATTTATATATTTATATATTTATATATTTATATATTTATATATTTATATTAATATAGATATAACATGTATATATTTTAATTATGTCTTAGATAAAGCTAAAAAGACATTTTCACTTAATATATAAGATAATTAGTGAAAATGGATTATAAAATAACTAAAAATATTTTTCTTAATTAATAATTTTTTAATTATTATCGAGTAATGGTCATTTAAAAAAATTGAATATCAAAAAATAAAAAAAATTAATAAAACATCGAAAATATGTAGAATTCATAACTCGAACTTCAAACAGACATAAATTTTAATTCGGGTGTCTTTTTGAGCTCTAGCGCGTATGAAATCGAAGCTTGTGACGAGCCCTACTCCCTTAGTGTTAGAGGTAAACCTATATTGAATTCCTTGAGACCAAAGAATGCCTATAAGTCCTCTAAAACTAAGATTTTTGTCAGGGTACCCTAATTTTTTAACATTTAATTGATTTTCAACCTCTTTTAAGGGGGTTTTGTTGCCTTTTCTAGGTGGAAACTGAATTTATTTTCATGTATTACATTCATATTGATATTATTACTATAATAAAATAACCATGTAGTGGTGGTTTTTTTATATGGAATTGGTTTAAACCGCCACCACATGGATCTATGACGGTTTCAAAAAATTGCTGCTAAAATTAGTGTCGGCATCCAACATGTTGTGGTTTCTTCCATTTAACCGCATCTTTTGAAAATCATCAAAGAATGTGCATTTAGTAGAAGTTTTCTATGTTTTAATGCCAGTTTTCCGGTCAAACAATTAATGAGAATTTACGGGGTGTTTAAAACACCACTAAATTATAATTTTTTTACCAAAACAACCACTAATAAAATAGAGAAATTGCTGCTAAATAAAAGTTTTTCATATTTATCAGCATTTTTAACTTCTACCCAAAAAAATACCATAATATAGTAGTAGTTTAAACCACCTCTAAAAAACACTATATTTAGAGGTGGTTTAAATTACCTCTAAATGATTAATTACAAAATAAAAAACTACAAAATCTACAACCCCCAAACCTACCACCCTAGAAAAACCCTAGAAAAAACAAACAATGCAAAGACCAGATCATTCCACCATACAGTTATACCAAAATTTACATATCTTATAATCATAGTACACATAAATTAGTAATATAATTACATAACAAATAGAACACAGCATATAGACACATGGTTATACAAAACATACCTAGGTCACCTATTGTCCTAATCCCATCTAAAATGTCATGTGAATACTCTATGCTAGAAATGATACATGAACAAACCCTCTCCATTAATCACTCCTCGATGATAAACTATGCTCATCACCCTCTCCATCTACATCTATACTTCCTGCTATCGATAGCTGTAAAACAGTTATATTGAATATTAAACAACGTTGTATATTTATATTTAAACATAAAATCAAAAAAATTTATGAACTAATTTATTTTGAAGTTTTGTGATTTACCTTCTCACCACCAGTCATCGATACAATCAGATCAACAACGATAAAGTGGAAAAACATCTATAAAAAGAGATTAATTTTTTAAATATTAGAATTTAATAACATAATTACATTAAATTACACCATAATGTGTTAAAATTACCTTTATCTATGAATCAAAAACTTCATTTTTCCAATATGAAGGCATATGCCTCTAATCATAATACATAATTGGAAGGTTAATCAGTTATACCGCTAGCTGGCCTAGAATCTAGCCAAATAATATCATAGCTTCATCTGTAGGGACCCCATAACAGTCAAATGAGACAACTATATTTAGTCTATTTATATTCCAGATATCAAAAAATTTCATATTTTTCTCTCTAATTCTTTGTTTCCATTTTTTATAAAAAATAGTTCGTAGTATAAAAAAGTACAATAAATTTATTCAAATTAAATTTTATACCTATAACAGTCACCCTCTAATATCCATGTGAAGAACTAGAAGTGGCGGCATACTCCTTTATTTCCATTCCCTTCATTTAATCAAATAAAATTAACTTCAGAACATATATTTCAAAAAATTAATGCAAAAAAAATTATAAATGATAACAGATGCATAGTACTGACAAACAAAATATACATAACTATGATAGTGAATGAATTCACAAAAAACATAAGTAGTTGATAAATGAATGGATGGTTTCTCATACAATCATTTTCTCATTCAATCATGTCATTATCCTACTACATCATTACTTCATATACTTCATCCACCCTTACAAGAATAATATTTTCAATATTATGATGGAAAAATAAGTCTGCTTCTTACTATTAATGGGATTCAATGTCAAAGGTAAAGTGTTCCACTTCATCACTCATATCAAACAAGTCTCTTTATTTTACATGAGAAACTACACTCCACCATTCATCTACAACATCTTCCACATAATATACCATTTTCTCTTATGATGATAAGATATAAAAATCATGTAATTCATAGTTACCAACATCCATCAAGCGAGAGAAGTTCATAGAAGTAAATTTTAAGGAATATATTTTAACACCCATGATAATATCGACCCAGTTTAATTTGAATAAAACAACTGAAAAATTATTTTTTTATTTTAATTTCATGATATTAGTCAACTTTCCATAGTATCCCACTCTGAAAAATGTAAATATACCTCTATTTTGTGTTTTTAAACCCTCTTTCCAATCAACTGTAGAAAATTTAAATCCATTCACATTATAGGAGTATAACTTTGTATCATGTTTTAGAGGACCTCAATCATAAAACATTAAATATTCTAACAACATAGCTCAAGTATCAATATTTGTGTTCCAAAAAAAGAAATATGAATTATTAGATTTACAAAATATATGTATCAACCTAATATCCATACTGATTGAAATATTTATGAACTTACACATCGTTCAAAAAATTATATAATCTCTTTATTAACATCTTTTGTTATATCTTTCCCATTTTGTGTTTTGTCTCTCATTCAACTATTTGTTTTTATCCTCAACTCTTAATTAAATGGATCAATAATTTTACAATATAGTAACGCATATCTATGTTTGTGTAATAATTCCACTTCTGTTAGTGTAATATTTGAAATCCTCCCAATTGATCATCCAATAGAAAGAAATATTTTTGATTTCCCAAGTATTTGAGATTGATTCAATATTTCATCAACACATCCAACTCCATTAAATATTTTCATGATATCATCCAAGTATCTAGAAAAAAAGGTAATATACTCCTCTTCTAAATAGCCTTTTTAAATAGAACCTTCAGGTTGATATTTTTTTCACATATAATTTCAAATTCCCAATATATCTATGAAATAAAATAAAATAACTTAATTGTGTATTTAATGAAGTGCCAATAATTTTTTACATAATTGAAAAAAAATATAAATAAAGTACTTCTCAAATGGATATATCCATCGATAATGTATGGGGCCTCCTAATTTGGCTTCCTCAAACAAATACACAGTTAAATGCATCATGATAGTAAAAAAATGTAGGAAAGATCATCTTAACTGAAAAAGTGTCAATAAAAATATCTCCAAAATGTTGTCAAGCTAAAATGGTTGTAGAATTTTCTTCACATATTTGTATAAAGAATGTGAAAATTTGGAGTACAACGGTAGTAACCTTTTTAGGTAATAATATTGGAAATGCCAGTTGTAGAAACTATTGTAACAAAACATGTGAATTGTGGCTTTTAAATACATGTAACCTATGATTCTTTAAGTAAAAACAACATTATTTGTCACTTTAATACCCATCAGATACCTTCACATGTTTTAAAATTATTAAGAATGTATATTTATCCCTATTTTTCATTTCAAAAATTTTGGGAGCATACTTTCCCTTCTCATTTAGCTAGAGATCATGCTTTAGGTTCATTGTATGTAAGTATTTTCAAGCATTGAGATGGTCCTTCAATTTTCCATGCCCATTAGGAAATGTAAAGATAAAATTTTCACAAACATTCTTCTAAATATTCATTACATCAATTTTATGCCACAACAATTTAAATTCCCAATATTTAAGTTTGAAGAAATATACTTTTTTTCTTCCATTGTTTCGTTATAATTTCACTTGACGATTCACTTTGAACTTATTTCCCACTATCATTTAAATGATTCACCTTACCAAATTCTTCGTCATCATTTCCAAGTTTTTCAAATATTTCAAAACATGTTAACAACTTTGGAGGTGGTATAGGATCAATAGAACCATTAAATTTTGAATTGTTTAACTGAAATCTATTATATGCAACGAGAAAACATAGATGGCACAAGAAGCACCATTTTTTAATGTGATTTAGTCATTCGAGATCAAAATAAAAGTTAAAAATAGGACAATACAAACCAGTTTAAGTGTTCTAACCAGCTAAATTCCCAAGTCCATGGAAGTCATTAATGGTCCACATTAGAGTATCTTACCTTTTGAAAATTGTTCTATAATATGCATAATATTTCTCAACACATTTGCTCTAAACTCCTGTAATTCTTTAATTAGTGGCATCAATTATACATCAATATCATTTACAGGCATTTAGTTTCCAAGAATAGTCATCAAAATGATAAAATATGTTTGTTTCATACACATCAACAGAGGCAGATTGTAGGGGATCAAAACAATCGACCAAATGGTATAACTGGTGATCAAAGTCCCAAATGAGTTGAATCCATTGATAACCAATCCCAATCAAACATTACTAGGATTAAATGAGAAATATGGATGTAATGAATCAAATGTCTTCCACAATTTTTAATCTATTGGATGTAGTAATAACCCATCATTGTTATTATCTATAGAATGTCACTTCATGTGTTCGGCGGTTTTTGATGACTTGAAAAATCTTTTCAATTGAGGCTTTAAAGGAAAGTAACATAAAACCTTTCTAGGTGTGTTCCATTTCATCTTATTTATAGTATTATGTTGATTCAGACTCCCAACACCACTCATTGACTTCCATCTAGAAGAATAACATTTTGGGAAATCTTTCGATCTTGAATCCTCTCCCCAATAAAGCATACAATCGTTGGGGCACACATGAATTTTTGTATAATTCAAACCAAGATTGTTAAAAACTTTTTTCATATCATAAAAATAATCAAGGATCCTTGCTTCAGGAAATGAATCACACAACAATTCCAATATCATGGACATCATCTTGTTTGTAATTCCATATAGGCATTTTATATGGTACAAAATCAGTAGAAAAGAACTTTTTGTTTGTTTCAAACATCCACTATAAAACTCTTGATTACCAATGTCAAATGAACCATAAAATTCATTTGTCTACTCAGTGAAGTTTTATCTTATATTAGTCTCCATAGAATCAAGGGGAGTATCCAATGATATGTTACAATCTTGATCTTGTTGTCATATAGTCTCAAAAGCAACACTTATCGAGTTTTTATTTGTATCACCCTTAACTGGTTATTGTGATATGTTTTGATGATGATGTTAGTGTCTTGTAATTCCAAATGCATTGTTTATAATTTCTTCATTCCATTATAGATTGTTGATGAACTTGGGAACTCATTCTATCGATTGACATTAGTGCCCAACTTTCTATAATGTTTGATTATCCATAAAAAATCCAAAAAAAAATATTGATTAGGGAATTGATTCAATATCAAGTATTCACAAACTTAATCTCTCTTTATCCATCTTCTAAATTTACATTTAGGACATGGAAATATTATTCTCCCATCAACGGATCGATTGGATATTGAAAAATATAAAAACTCTTCAAAACCCTTAGCATACTGAAGTGTATTCCTCGGTAATGTGATCCAGCTTTTATCCATATCACAATGTGCCTACACATTATTAAAAAAACACATAAGTATTACTAAGTAGGAAAAGAGATAAATGGAAGTGAAAAAAAATACAAGCCAATTAGTTATAAGAAAGGTCATGTATGTACAAAAAAAGTCAAAGTAAAAAAAGGAAATCAATCATGGATGGTACTATATAAAATAGAAGAAAAAAAAATAATGCTTTAATTAATTTAAAATATTCATCATGGGAGAAAAACTCTAGGGTCACTAAATCTAGGTGAACCTAGTAATTTTCTAACATCATAGCAGTGGATTTAGAGTTATAAAACATCTCTAGCTAGAGGGGGTGTCACATAATGCTTCACTAGAATTTCTAGTGGTGATATAAGAGAATATATTTATGTATTTCACATCCTATTTTTCCTTATTTACCTATGTTACATCTCAAACCAACTAGATTGGTTTTAAAATTCCTTAACAGGTCTTCTACATTCCAAGCAAGAGTATTTGAAGATGTTTTATTTAGAGTGAATAATTTTATCTTCCCTGCTGAATTTTATATTTTAATCATGGAGGAGGAAATGACCTCTTCTTAGTCACCTATAATCTTTGTTGGGAAAAAATTCCTCAAGGTATTAGTGAAACATTTTTGAGGTGATTCTGTTTGTTGACAAAGTGGGCCTCCGTGTTGTGTTTGTTGACAAATCAAACTATGACATACAAATTTTTTGACAAAGGGGATTTCATGGTGGCATGTCTAGTTCAAGGGATGTGTTTAACGATCCATTTTTTATTCAATAACATCGACAAAGGAATGGTCGATCTGGAGGCGGTTCAAAAAGAGCAGATATA
This sequence comes from Viscum album, assembly GCA_963277665.1. Taxonomy (NCBI): domain Eukaryota; kingdom Viridiplantae; phylum Streptophyta; class Magnoliopsida; order Santalales; family Viscaceae; genus Viscum; species Viscum album. The sequence goes on from OY728141.1 coordinate 1,249,761,931, forward strand.
AGGTGGCACTGTTTTCCAGTGTTTGCCAAATTTTTGGACCTCAAAATCGAAAAATGGAGAAAAGTGTTTTTGGAAAAGGGACTTTCATGCCAGTGTCTTGGAGTCTTGGAAACTTATGTGCCATATGTTTTTCAATATCATAACCTCAAAATATGGAAAAGTAAAAAGTGGCGCTCAAGTTTTGGGTTTGGTCGCGCAAGTGACATGCGCGGCAGTGACTGGGGCAGCTGGACTTGAGTGCCGAGAGGTGACTAGCACACCTGGTGCTCAGGGTGTCCAAATTCATATAAATAGAGGTTGAACCCTCATCATTTTGGGTGAGTTCAACACTTGGAGAAAATCAGAGCTCCCGTTGCGTAGGTGTAGTGGTCGCGTAAGTGGTGGTGTGGTCGTGTAAGTATAAATATTTTCAGAAGTTGTGCACCATTTGATAGTTGTGCGCCCAAAGTGGTTTGGGCGAGAAAGGCTTTGAGTTGCCCATGTTTGGATTTGAAGAATGGGGAATCGTGCAAGTGATTTGGTGAAACTTTTATTCCAGTTTTTTATGTAACATGACAACTGATGGTTGTGCGTCAAAATTGGTTTGGGCGTAGAAGGGTGTGATTCGTGCAAGTTTGGAGTAGAAGAAGGGAGTGTTGCGCAAGTGGTTTTAGGTGAACTTTTGAGCCAATTTTAACTTGCATGTCGGGACTTGTGCACCATCTTGGAGAAGGGCGCCAGGTATGGTTGAAGCATGACAGTCTTTCAGGGCTGCGTGAAAATTAGAAGATTTCCCAATACCTTCAGTGAAAAATGAGATTCATCTACAGGTGAAAGCTGGAATTCAATAGAGAATCTACATACAATAGAAGATGTATTCATTAGCGATAATGAAGAGACCTATAGGTCTATAAAATGTGAGTGGATTCTTTCCAAAGCAGTGAACAAAGGAAGAGGAATAAGGTTATCCTCTCCACTTGCAGTGAGCCATATAGAGAGAAACAGGGAGTGAACCTTGGGAAAGTAGTGAGATGAACCTAAACAGTGTAAAGGTAGTGAGCCTAGGATTAGAAGTGATCTATCCCAAACTTTGTAAATAGCAGTGTTATTTTTGTGGATTTGGTACATCGGCACATCAATGGTGTATGGTACTTGAATGTAGCCCAGTGAGGGTGAACCATGTAAAAAACACTATTTCCTATGCATGATTTAGTTTTTGTTTATACCGTGCTGCAGGAAAGAGAGAGAAGAGATTCTTTCTTAATAGTGAGACAAGATCAATAGGGGCAGTTGTTTTAATCTTTCTTACCCTGATTCACGCCCCCCCCCCTCTCAGTGTATCTAACCTAGTGGACCTAACAATCTTGGATAAACCTTTATTATAAATTAAAACTACAATCATAAATGTCCATGATGGTACAATAATAATGGAGTTTGGTTAAAAAAATTCCACTTTAATATTTTTGATTCAATCATGTACCCATAATAAGAGAACTAATTTTTTTAAATTATCACATTCTGATGAGTATGATCCATGTGAAGAAATTTATTTGATATAATAAATTTTTCATTTGGGAAACAGATCAAGATCTGAAAATTTGATCAAAAACAATTGGGAGAAACATAAATATTCTCTCCAACCATCTGAAGAAGAAATAAATTTTGATTTATTTGATGGATATTAATATTTATTCAATGAAAACATGTTTGATAATTCATCTATTGGGGTCACCTGGATGATAATAAATGAAAATAAATATATAAACATGAAATTCGACATGATCACAATCCAATAAATTTAAATTCCTAAAATTGATAAATTCTAACATAATATTAATTTAGTAATTGATATTGAAAAAATAAGTAGGTAAAAGTGATCAATAAAGGGAAAAATAAGTGAAAAGAAATAATAGCTTCCAATTGAAAAAGGGAAGTAAAAATATATAATAGGAAATGATAGCACATCAATAAATACAAAGAAAATAAATATAAATAGAAACAACATCTACTCATGTAAAATAATGATTGATAAATAACCTCTAAAACTAGGGAACCTAGTAATTATACATCACTAATTAGGTAAAACCTCAACTACATAAATGTAACCACAACTACTTTATTTGGATAATTGGATGAACACAAAATTACTTCACTAGTCAAGGAAACACCATAACAATTGGAAAGGACATCATCTTGATCTAGTTTCACCAACCTAAGAACCCTGGGTTTCCTAAAAAGGTAGTCATAGGAAGATGAGGCTATATTTTTCACATAAAAATAAAATATCAATAATAAAGATAACGAGGTATTTAAAATAAAATATTCTTTCCACTACCATGTATACCTTTTTATATTATATCCATAATTACTACACAAGATTACAACTTTTCTTTTAGATATGTCTTTTAGAAGTAAAATACAATATAAAAACCTTACCTTTAGAAACTAAAACTAAATAAATATAATTAAAATCCTTTTTAAAAAAACATAGTCTTTAATAAATTCTACCTGGCCATATTTAAGATCATTTACAATGAAAAATAACAAATAAATATCAAAACAACCATAACTCTGTAAGTAAACCAATCCCACTCTTCGTTTAAAAATGTCTACCAAAAACATTTCATTTAAATTATGTGATGCCATTAAAATTTCATTCATTGGAAACTAAATTCATTATAAAATTCCATGGAAATATAATAGCTTAAACCCCATTCTATAAATCACATGAAAACCAGAGTCAAAACCAAAACCTTTTGGTGAGGATCACATTTGAAATATGTCATAACCTTTATAATCTCAAAATGTAGTTTAAAGATAAGCAATTAATAAAGGTTTAAGATTTTAAAATGTATGAATGGAATAACCTACCTCAATTGATGACTCTCACAATACTTCGTAGCCCAAAAGACCTCCTACGGGACTACAAGCACATAAATCAACCCTAAACATCCTAAAAATAATTAACTAAACTCCTAAATTAAAAATACTAGAATGGAGTAATCAAATACTAATGAACTGGATGGAATGATGGATCTAAAACAATAAGAAACAAAGTAATATCAAATCCCAACACAAATCCATTATAATTACATTTCCTATGAAGCAACCGTAATGATCGTTTGGGGGAGATAGGGTCTAGCGACATGGACTTGGGCTTGAGGAGATCGTGGGAGAAGGGGGACAGTGATGAGGGGGATAAGGGGAGTCATCGGCAAGGGGGGGAGAGGGGTTGGTGGCAAGGGGGGGATAGGTGTCGATGGTGAGGGGGGATGGGGGTCGGTGTAAGGGTTTGATAGGGGTGGGGGTGTCTTGCTCAGGGGAGGGGAATAAGTGTCGTGGTTTAAAAAAAAGATTTAGTGGAGGTTTCTTAAACCGCTATTAATAACTGATTTTTTTGTAGTGTATGGTTTTTAAATTTTATCATTTTTCAAAATTTAGTTTTATTTATAATCATATATATAATAATATATACATATTTTTTATATATTCACCCAGAAAATTTTAATTTTATAAATAAATAATTAAACATATTTACATATAAAATATATTTCTCAATATATTAACCTTATCTAAATAAAAAATAATACCCATTTTATTTAAAATACAAAAGTATGAATATTTATATACATATACAATTAATGTATATATAATTTTTATACATATATATATATATATATATATATTTTTGTATATTTACAAACATATATATGTTTATCTACATATTCTAATATATGTATATAAATATTAATATATAATTTATGTAAATAAAAATAAATATGGATAACTATATTTACAGATGCACATGTATATATAAATATATATATTTATGTATTTACAACCACACACAAACACACACACAAAATTATATATGTATTTAAATATATATATATGTGTGTGTGTGTGGATAAGAAAATGCAACGATATATATATATATATAAATATATAGATATATCATAAAATGAAAGAAAAAAATATAGGTGAGTGATAGAGTCATAGGCGCATGAGGAGGAGGTCTTAGGTTCGAAACCTGGAAAGGGAGAGGGCATGCGGGTGGGGGTGAGTAGGTTCCCATTGCTGATAAAGGGGGTGGCAAAGGCTAGCACTGTTAAAAGGGGGGGTCGAGCAATGATAAAAGGTGGGAGGTCCTCCCACCAATTTGTAGATTTTCTAAAAAAAAAAGACCTTTATCATCACTTTTCAGTACTGATAAAATGGATCTTTTAGCAGCGCTAAAAAAATGCTGATAAAGGACACGTTTATCAACACGTTTTTTCATGCTGATAAAAGGGGTCTTTATGGGTGATTTTTTAGCGTTGATAAAAGGGACCCTTTTAATATCACCATTATTATCAATACCTTTTTATCATTGATAAAGGATTTTTTTAGCACTGATAAAACCATTTTGTGGTTTTTGCAGTAGTGGTTTCACATTCATGTTTTATTTTATTATTATTTTTATAATTACTTAGTGTAAATTTAACTACAAACCCTATGTGTTGAAAATTTAGAATATAAAAACATGCATGATTTCCATGTTCTAAAATGTGATATCTAAGAAAATTTAAATTTTTCTAGTTGTTATATATAACATTTAACAATGTGCAATGAAAATATATTATTGAATATGTGTTGTTAAAAATCATTTTTCTTGTAGTGTACTAAAAGAAGAGATTTTGAACTCCACGGTCTTCTCTAAATAAAATGAGGTCTGGACCAATCACGCATAGAGCACATATTTATTTTTGAAAACTCTCACTCAAAGCGGGTAGAATAATCATGCAATCTCCAAATCTAATTTTCCAAAAGTGAAAAAATAAAAGAAGAAAAATTCCAGAATCACATTCCTACTAACCTTTTAGACAAAGTATCACCCATGATATGAAATGAATTCTATTTCAGTCACATATTTTCCCCACCAAAATTGATACAAAATAATATTAATATCATTCAATATGGTGTAAGGATGCTTATTTTCCATTAATTGAGAATTGTTTTCCCCACTTGTAAAATATTATTCTCTTTCCAATTATTCACCCTTTTCCAAACCTTATCAAGAATAGTAAAAAAACATCTTTCTTAGACCTTAACAAATATAAATAAGTCCCATATATTTATCATTCATGATCACCAATTTAATACAAATTAGATAACATAAAAAATTATGTCCATCAATAAACTCTATTAAAATGAAACCATAGATTTTTTATAAATTAACTATTTTCCTTAATACTTTCTGATACATATTATCTATAAAATTGATTTTAAAATAGAGATTTTATGTTATTTTTACAATTAAATTTCATCAATAAATGAAATTTATCACATTATTAATTGAGATAAATTTAATTTTAAATAATAAATATTTTAATAAACTTAATTTAATTCATGTATAATACTATACAAATTTAGTGTTCAATGATGAAACTTTTAAAATTAGAAATTTATCTAAAGTATGAAATGAGATAAAATCCACATATAGTTATATATATTTTAGAAAATAAAATTTATCTAATGAATGAAATTTATCTCACTTAGTTAAAGAGATAAAATTAATCTTTTCATTATAGTGTATATATGATGTTAAAATTGAAAAGCTATATTATTTTCATATTTTCAATTTATCAATAATGGAGAATTATTGCATGTACTAGATGATATATTTTTTAATAAATTATAATATTTTCCAATTTTTTTATTCTATTTAACTCATCTACTACATGAGATAATTTGTTATTTATCATAATACATTTTTTATAAAAAAATATTCAACTGTTATTTTTTTCTACAGAGAATTTATATCAATCAGTGGATGAGATAAATTTATGTTTTTAGAAAATTTCAAATGTTCATGAGTGTAAAAGTGATTTTAAAAAGGAAAATTGATATTATTTTCTTATATTTATTTTACTAATAAATAAAATTTACCATATGTATGAGCGTATCTTTTTTCAACATGCCTTTAAAAAATACTAATATATTAAAATCATTATATGAAATTAAATTTAATGATTTAGTTTTGTAATTTTTAATTACAGGTTTTTTTAACAATATCAGGTGTCTAAATTCTATTCCTGGTAGGTGTCTCTTTCATGGGTTTCTTCATGGGTGATTTCTGGTGGGTCTCTAGTGATCTGGAAATGAATTTTTTTTTTGTTTTTTTTAATGTGTGTAGGTGAAATTTTTTTAAATTATGCAAGAAAGGCGACTGGGTGAAAGCATTTCCCCTCCTGACCACCTTGACTCGGATCAGTGAAGTGAAAAGGTAGTCGGGGGTGGCTTTCCTTTCGCCTAAATAAAAATCAAAAGGTGCTCGGGGGGTGTGTGCCTTTCACCTATGGTAAAATTGAAATCCCCCCCCCCTCCCCATGGATGCTTTTCACTTAATTCCCTATAAAAGGGCAGCCCCCCCATATTCCTCTCTTAAAATCCCCCCTCCCTCTCATTTCAAATTTCTACCTTATCTCTACATTCTAAGATATCTCTATCTATAAAATTTTTTCATTGTACATGGTGGATATAGTGGCCTAAAAGAAGTCTGCATTTTTTATAAAGCATCATTTAGAGGTATTTTTTATTATTTAATTTAAATTAATTTATTTTATTAAATGATTTAATTTTAATTAGTTTAAATTATGTTACTTATTATGTATTTTAGTTAGTCATATATAGTTTATAAATCATAGTTATTATTAGTAATGATTAAGTGTAGATAAAATTATGATTATGTTATGATATTTAATGATGAAAGGTTGATTAAGTATTGATTAAATTATGATTATATGATGATTGAATATTTATTAAGGAATGAATAAATAATTAATGATTATGTAATGATTAAATAGTGATTAAGGGATGATTAAAGAATTATTAAGGCATGATTAAAGCTTGGTTAAGGGGTGATTAATGAATTATTAAAGAATGATTAACCAATTTGTAACTAATGGTTAATAAATAATTAACTAATGATTAAATAATAGTTAACTAATTATGAACCAATGGTTAACTAATGATTAACGATTGGTTAAGTAATGATTAGTTTCATAATTTAGGATATAAGAAAACTATTTAAAATTTTGGTAGCATAAAGATTATGTGGTTATCTAAGAAATAAAATCCCTATATGGATTCAAAAAAGTGGATGTAGCTATCGAATAGATGTACTAAATAGTAAAAACTCTGAAAATTTGTTATGTTCTTGAATTAGGGTAACCTGGTACATGAGAATGGGCCTTATTGCATCCTGGTTTGACACTCCTGGTGGATATACTTTAGATGATTCATATTTTTTATAAACTACTAAAATACATTTAGTATGATTAAAAAATATGCTAAGAAATGTTTTTATCATAGTTTATGGTATTAAAAGGTGTTATAAAATTTTATAATCATAAATTTTATACAGTCAACTCTCACTTTCAATTGTAGTCATATAATGTTAGGAAAAGTTAGGTAAAAATAAGAGAACACCAAATAAATATAATTATCATCGATAGAATGAAAATTATGATCATATAAAGTGAAATGGATAAGAAAAAACACATTAAATAACACATGAATGATTTAAGAAAGATAAGTAATACATTGAAATTTTTCAATAGAACATGGTTTGGATGAGATGAACCTCACTTCTGATGTGAGGTAAAATACATCATATTTTCAACTGGTAGATTACTAACATCATAAAAATATATGTACTTATCTTTTGAATTTTCAAATTTTTTGGGCCTTATAATGACATATCTAATATTTCATCTTAGATATGTCATCATAAGTCTGAAATCTTTTGAAATTTCAAATGTTAATAACATATATTTTGATGGTGTTACTACGCTGTCAATTGAAAATATGCATGATTTTACCTCACGTCTGAAGTGAGGCTCATCTCATCCAAACCATGTTCTATTGAAAATTTTAAATGTATTTTTTTTATTTTGTAAAGAATTTATGTGTTATTTAATGTGTTTTTTATTATTTGTTTCACTTTATATGATCATAATTTTCATTTTATTAATGATAATTAAATTTATTTGGAGTTCTCTTCTTTTTACCTTGGTTTCCAAAACATTTTGTGACTTGTATTCTAATAAAACTTTATATAATAAAACATTAGTATCATATTTTAGGGTATAAAAAGACATTATAAAATATTAGTATAATAAATATTATATGTTCAACCATCATTTTCAATATTAGTTACACTATCAAAACATTGATCAAAACACATTTTTGATGTAGTGAGTCATGTTTTCATGTGTTTACTTCTATCGGGAGGTTATCCAAACTAGGCAAGGAGATTCTTATAGTAAAAACCATAAATAGTGGTTAGTATAGCAGATTGTGTAACCCTAAGTGAACCTCAAGATAGAATTCATGGTTCCTTAAATTTGCGACCCGATAAAGAGATCAAGTCTATGAGTTATAGACATTTTAAATTACTAGCTACACTATGGCATCTAGCTTTTCCATTGGTTGTTAATGAACAATGGGACCAAGTAATAAATTTATTTTCTCAGTGTTGAGATGGTACCATGATGGATTTATATGTTGATTTTTCTACTATAAAACAACAACGTCTAGTTGTACGAATACATAGAATTACAATAGTGGTTAAGGATGGTCCATCCCATGAAATTTAGCCTATTCCAAATGATGCATATGAAGAAAATCTAGATGATCTCTCAGATATATGTGTAAATATGACTTCTAATGAGGATTTTCATAATGATGGAATGGATAGTGAAAATAGTGCTGATGAGGAGGGAGTAGCGGAATTTGGGGAGTAATTTTATAGAAATGCATTAGTTATACAGTATACTCAACCAACAATAAATCATCCACCACTTTTTTCATATTGGTTGGAAGTAATGAAACATGTGCCTAAGTTTGAGTACAATGTTATCACACCCTCAAATGAGCTTCCCGGAGTTGTATTAGATAGTTTTAGTGTGCTGGAAAAAACCTTATATGTTGGAAGGAATTTTCCAAGAAAATATTCATTAAAATGCATGCTAAAGATATTTCACATTTATAGGTACTATAGATATATATTTTACGAATCATTCCATAATAAACATCGCATATGGTGTGAGAAGTATGGGGATGTTTGTAGATTCCACTTGAGGGAGATTCTAAACATTGCATTTGGAAGTTGGAGAATCTTGTGGATTAAGGCAACTCATACTTGCATTCAGCCAAGCCTAGAATAAGATCATACCACATTGGATGTTGAATTTGTGTTATCTATTATCATCGAGATGATTAGAACATGCCAAGATGTTCCTATAGCCCTTGTTCAAGAAAGGATGCAAACAACTTTTTGTCATAATATTTCCTATAATAAGGCACTAATGGAGAAACAGAAGGCAATTGTGAAGATCTATGGTGATTGGGATTACTCATATTAGGTGATGCCACAATTTCTATCCATACTAAGTCAACAACCAATTTTTATTTCATATTGATATGAATGAACAATTGTCTCAAGATAAATGACTTGATCCATCTCGAGTTCAATTTCATCGATTGTTCTAGGCATTCCTCCATTGTATCTCCACATTTAGTTTTAGAAAAAAGTTCATACATATTGATGGAATGCTTCTTTATGGAAAATACAAGAGCATATTTTTGATTGTAGCAACCCAAGATGGAAACTATTCACCTCTTCTACTTGCCTTTTCTATTATGGAGAAGAAAAACTATGAATCATGGAGTTGGTTTTTGGCATGTATCGGCAACCATTTCACCTGTATTTAGGGTTTCTACTTGATATCTATTTGGAATATTGTAATAAATGAGGAAATAAATGTAGAACCTAATACATGGAGACCCCAAAATGCACATCATCGGTACTGCATTAGACACATTGATATAAATGTGATAAAAATATTCCATAATGAACCTATGAAGAAGAAAATCATGAGGATAGGTTTGTAATGTCTTTTTTATTTTTTAATATTTCAATGTAAAGATAAAATCAATTTATGTGAAATATGATCACTTTTATGTAGCATATGATCCAGATCAATGGAATTTTGAAGAATGTTTTGAACAAATATGCAAGGCTAATCATAAAGTGTGTGATTATATGATGTGCATTCCAAAAGAAAAATGGACATTGGCATATGAAGGGGGGAAGATGTATGGACACATGACCACAAACATTGTAGAGTGAATTAATGGTGTCTTCAAGGGTCTTCGCAAGTGACCTATAAATACCCTATTTCAGGAGACATTGTATTGGTTCATGAAGTACTTTATTGATAGATAGAAACTAGCATCACACAGGATTCGGTAGGGGATAAGGTATGGAAGGCACTTTCAGTGAAATATTGAAAAGAACATGAAGAAGCTTCTATTTGTAATTTCTGGTTTTCTATAAATAAGACTCTCGATTAGAAGTTCAAGAGAGTTAATACCCCATCACAAATAGAATTGGTGAAAAAAATGTGGTATTAATGGAAGCGAGGAAATGACAATGTGGACACTTACAGGCCTTACGGTTTCTATATGAACACTCCATCACAGCATGTGCCTCTGTGAACATTTCATTAGAAGCATATGTTGATCCAATTTACTGGATGGACACCATTTATAACTGTTATGTTGCACCATGGATGCCTATTGGGGATTTTTGATATTTCCCAATGCCCAAAGACTGCCGATAGTGATACCTGACATCAATAGGTTTCATAAACAAGGGAGAAAAAAGTTCAGTAGGATGCAGAATAAGATGGATTGTCCTAAAAAATCAAGGTAAAAGTTTGAGATGCGCTATATGTCAACAAGAAGTTCATAACTGGAAATGATTCCCTAACATTACTGGATTGAGTTCACCCACTCAACCATAATGATGTATTGTCTCTTATGTGATCTTCTAATATTGTTAATTATATGGTGATATTATATGATTCTTCATTTTGTAGAATAGTTTTCCATTTCCAAATACTTTTACTATAAAATAACAATAAGCCTTTCATATTCACATTAAAAAGAATATGACTAGTAAAATTTAGGTGACATTAATGCATAATAAATCTTTCCATGGCTAAACCATAAATGAAACATGTAAGGAGATAATAATGAAAGATACCATCATGTGGAAAATCATACATAAAGTAAAAATCACACCATTTTCTAGTAAACTTTCAGATAATGAATTAAAAAATGTTTCTATATATAAATATATAATACCATATCTTACAAAACCCCCTTTTCTAGGTAAAAACATATCTCAAAAAAACATTAGAAATTTGATTTGAAAAACATAAATACATTACCTTTTATTTTGGTAAGAAATAACTTCATAAAAATGTGAATAAACATCTCATATCTTACATTCTACAAGTCATGACATTCTTCTAACCATAACATTATACTTACATTTTACACTTACGTCTCATTTAATTTTTTTACATACAGATGGATGATACCATACTACTCACCGAGCAGGCTAGGAATGTTCCCTAGGTCATGCTAGGTTATGGTGATGTTTGAGAGATTAGGGTGCGTCGAGCACACCATTTTCATCATAGGCCGTGTAAAGACCAGGAATTTCTGTCGAAAATATTTTTCTTAAATACATGGGAATTTTATGAGTCCACAAAAACTAACGGCACGTGATTCTGAGGCCCGGTGTGACCGGAATCAATTTCAGAAGTTTTTTTCGGGTACGTTCAGTAAACATACGAGCGGGATTTTATAACTTTTGAACCAGTGCTTGGAATTGAAATTTGAGGGCACCGTTGAACTTGTAGCACCGGTATTCTCTTAAGGAGACTTTCACCTTGATGGAAGTTGGTCGAGAATAAAAGTTAGATTTTGGGTTTTCATGGAAAAATAATTAAATAAAGTGAGCTACACTTCATTTTATTTGAGCTGTCATTTGGAGTGTGATGGTTAAAACCTCCACATGCAGGTTGGAGGTGAGACCACTCCACCTTAACCTCCCATGAGATGTTATGGTGGTGGGGCCCACCCAAACTCAACCTCCCATGAGAGGATTAATGTGGTGGGGACCACCCAATATTTTAACCCTTGAAACTCCCCATTAAAGTGAAGAAACCCTCAAGATCCAATTTAATATAGGGGAGCCTCTTCATGTCCCATTTATTTAATATGTGCCAACCCTTCACATTAATTAGGTGGAGCTTATCTAATTAATTTGATTCTCCATTTTGAATTTTGTTCCAACATCTAAAATAATATACAAACTAATATTATTTTTGGATTGGCATTTCTCACTTGGGGAAGCTTTTGAGAGGGGAGTTTGGGAGAATTAGAGTTCTCCAATGAAGAACCTCATCTAACAATAAAGAATGAAGAATGTGTTTTCCCAATGAAGAACGTCGGCGACGATCCTTATTTGACTTCTTCCCCGAACACCTACAGACGTGGAGCATCTTCCACAGCCGACGCAACTCAGGATTGGAAGCATGCATCGGATGCGATGAAATATGGTCTTCTTCGCCTTCTTTTCGTGACTCCATTGATGAACGATGACTAACAATCAAAGGTAGGGGTTTATTACATGTTGATGTTATTCCTTTTCTATCTTCTTCAATGGTTGGAAAGAAATTGTTTGTAGGTGAGTTGTTATTCATATTCTTTTATTGATGAGCCAATTGATAACACCCTAAACGCAGAAGGTATAGGCCAAACCAACATGTCCCGACCCCTCCATCGTTCTTGTTTGAGATGATCCTCAGCATGGCAACGAAGCAACGAGATGACGAATGCAGCAATGACAGAGGTCGTGCTTCCAGCGGCCTCCGTAACCCGCGTCGCCCTTGCAGCGCTCTGGACAAACAGTCCCTGGTTGAGACGAGCCATGGCCAAGCCGGCCTCCGTGCATCCCATGCACCAGGCCACATGGCTGGCCCACGCCGGCCAGAGCCGCACTGAACCGGCCTGCCTGGCTACCTCCCGGCCACAAGCTCGCCTAACTGCGCCATACCCGGCGCCCTCCCGGCCGCCTGCATGCCTCCTCGGCGCCCTCCTGGCCACCTTCCGGCCTACCCGGCACCCTCTCGGCCTCCTTCCAGCCTGCTTGGTGCCCTCTCGGCTGCCCACCCAGCCTGACCAGGCCGCCCCCTGGCCTGCCCCGCTGGCCTGCCCCTACTACCGCCTGGCCTACCCGACCACCCAACCGACCTGCCTAGGCCTCTGCCCGGCCCGCCTGGCTGCCCCGCCTGCCTGCCCCGACCGCCCTCGGCCCCCCCGACCACCCTGTTGGCCTGGTCAGGCCGTCCCCGGCCTGCCCGGCCACCCCGCCGGCCTGTTCAGGCCCCCACCCGGCATGTCTGGCCGCCCCGCCGGCCTCCCCAGGCCGCACCCCGTTTCACGGCCGAGTCGCGCCGGCCTCCCGAGCTGACCCACGGAATCCCTCACGGCACCACTGGCTGAACCGGCTCGACCTCCCGAGCCGAGCTACCTGAACTGCGCCCCTCACGGCGCTCGCTGAACCGAACCGGCCGCACCCTCCAGGCCGAGCCGCGCCCCTCGCGGCGACCTCCGGGCCAAACTGCCCACGCGTCCTGCTGGGTTGCGCCCAGAGGGCCGGGCCAAACCAAACAGGCGGGCCCACACAATGGGCTAGGCCATACACAATAGTTCTGACCAGGTCGACCCAGACCAGGTCAGCCCAGATTGGGTTGGTTGGGGTTGGTCCGACCGGGTTGGACCGGACCCGGACCCACTACCGGCATTTACTTCCTTTGTCCATATCTTTGGCACCGGAAGACCATTTGACAAACTGTCAATGGCGCTGGTATTCTTGGAGCACGACGATCCCCTTTAATTTTACCCCACTGGAGTTTGGGTATATTTGAGATACGGTTAGGTTGGATCATTCAAAAATCCTATCGGGCCCCCGGGACTAAAAGGCTAATAACTCATAGACCGGACGTCCAATTGATACGACATCTGTTGCGTTGAGACCCCTGTGATGAGGCAGACCATTGGGATACTTCTTCATGGGATTTTGAGGAAGTTGATGTATCTACACTCGGCTTGAGTAGAGGACCCTTCTGGAATCAAGAATGTTTCGTGTGGAACCCTGTGGATGGCTGCATTCTGAAGACTGTTTTTGGATCCTGTGTGGGTTCGACAGTTCCGACTACTGTTCCTAGATCCTGTGTGGGTCCGACAATTCTAACTACTAGTCCTGGATCCTATGTGGGTCCGACAGCTCTGACTACTATTCCTAGATCCTGTGTGGGTCTGACAGTTCTAACTACTGGTCCTAGATCCTGTGTGGGTCTGACAGCTCTGACTATTATTCCTGGATCTTGTGTGGGTCCGACAGTTCTAACTGCTGGTCCTGGATGCATTGTAGGTATGACAACTATGACTACTGTTCCTAGATCCTATGTGGGTCCGACAGTTCTAACTGCTGGTCCCGGATCCTGTGTGGGTCCGACAAATCCGACTACTATTCTTGGATCCTGTGTGGGTCCGACAGTTCTAACAACTGGTCCTCGATCCAGTGTGGGTCTGACAGCTCCGACTAATATTCATAGATCCTATGTGGGTCCAACAGTTCTAACTGCTGGTCCTGGATCCCGTGTGGGTCCTACAGCTTCGAATACAGTTCCTCGATGCTTTGTGGGTCTGACAGTTCTAATTGCTGGTTCTGGATCCTGTGTGGGTCCGAAAGCTCCAACTACTGTTCCTGGATCCTGTGTCGGTCGGAGAGTTCTAACTCCTGGTCCTGGATCTTGTGTGGGTCTGACAGCTCCGACAACTGTTCCTGAATCTTTTGTGGGTCCGATAGTTCTAACTGCTGGTCCTGGATCCTGTGTGGGTCCGATAGCGTAGATGATTCAGTGGCTATATCTAATCATTTCTATCTCTCTACATAAGTTTTTTACCTGTGTGAGTTGAGTCAGTAACTTTGTGTTTTCCTCATGATTGTTATGGATTACTTGATAACCTAGGTATATGTTTGGGTATATACCTAAGTGGGGTTATTTGTTGATTTCATACCTTTTGGTTTATCCTTGATGGATTTTGTGAGACCATGAGGGTCTCGGGGTCCCAACTGAGTATCGTTATACTCACCCAGGCATGGGATATGCCCGCACCTCATTGTGTTGGATGTAGACGACAGACAGCGCTGACCGAGGCTGAGTGTACAGGGACTGGACGATGCCCGGAGGTGGACCTCATGACGAGTCAGTACCCAAAGGAGACTGACGGATGTGGAGTGATGAGGAGGCTATCTATACCTACACTTCAGGTAGGATCTGTGGTGGATGATCTAGGAGCTGCTTTTCACCTTTCAGCCATTTTGTCCCTTTTCAGTTGTACTTATACTTTACAGTTGGGCTTGTATTTTTGGCCCCTTTACTTTTAGCACTCTCTTATTATACAGTTTTGTTTAGTGTCTTGTATTCAGCTGTGTACTATGTTGTGTGTGTTTTTAGTTATAAAGGCAATGTATTCCCAGTTTAGGGATTTACGCCTTCGGTGCTAGTTGCCAGCCCCTGGCCTATGGAAGGCGGGCTTGGTGTAGTCACGGCACGGGCCCTGGGGGATGGGTCGTGACAAATTGGTATCAGAGGATTCGGTTCTACCGTAGATCTTAGGACTCTGATCTTTTCTATGAAGCAATAGTGTTAAGTATACTAAGTGGAGATTTTAGTTCAAGGAGTCCAGTGTTGGTGCGGCGGCCGACATATCCATACACCAGGACCCTAACTACTGATTTCCAACTCAGTGCATGGAAACACTGATTTTGTGTGTGTTTTCAAATGTTTTATTTAAGTCATATCAACCACGTCAGCTCACCAGGTATAATTTTTGACTGTGTCACATCTGTTTAGGATGCCTCCACGTAGACAGCTAGTTAGAGTTCTGAGAGAGTACATGATGACGGCCCACCGAGCTACGAGGCTCCGATACAGGGCCCTCTTACTACGTTGTCACCTTCTGAGGGTGTACCAGCAACACCACCACCCATTGGGAAGTTGATTCCACCAGCCACACTAGTGGATAGTGCACGCTGACTGAGCACGTTTCACGAGTTCCAGCGGCAGTGGCCTCTGAGGTTACGAGGTGAGACAGATTCCTAGGTAGCAGAGGAATGGATGGAGGCGATTTCTAGAGTTCTCCGCCTAGTTGAGATACCCATAGAGCAGATAGTGATCTTAGCTACTAGTGTTTTCTAGTGAGTTACCATGAGGTTGGTCTGTATAGTGATGAGGCCTCGGTACATGGATAGTTGCCTAAGATTGTACCTTCAGGTAGTGTGTCAGCTATATCACTTCATGTTGGTCAGTAATTACAACTGGTGGTACCGGTAGATGAAACATGTAGGATTAGGGCCTTATACGTGTTTCATCATCAGATACCCCTCATGTTCCGAGGTGAGCCCGACTCACAGGCGGCTGAGGACTGGCCTGAGGAGGTGGCTGAGAGTTCCCTAGACCTCGTACAACTTCTTCAAGAAGACATGTCAGTAGCTGATTATTCATCGAGTCATACCGATCATTCTCGGTACTCGATTAATATGATACGATCAGTGCTTTGGGGCTTGGACTACCAAGCGTGGTGTGTTTTAGGACATCTGAGCTAGCACCTTTTCTCTAAATGCTAGAGAGAAGCTTTGTAGTTGAATGTTCTTTGGATGAGAAGATACATTAAATGAATGCTAGTAGTGGGAAAGCTGGAAACTGGAACCGGTCTCCGAGACATGGGTGTGCAAGAAGTTTCAGGAAGAGGATGTGATAGAGACAGATGAATCTGCAGGCTAGAAAATGTTGAATCAGAGCTAGGAGAGCAGCATGAGGTGGTGTACATTTCTACATGTTACAACCACCTGCCTTTATAGTCCCCGCCAGGCTCAGGGAGCTAGAGGGTAGGGGAAGAGAGTAGCTGCATACAGTCAAGGAGTGTGACCCAAGGGTTCTAGGAAAGATTTGAAGTACGGTCTGTGTCTACTACTAGCTTCCGTATCAATAAACATAGGTACCAATCTTTCCTTCCATCAACAAATCTTGTCCCAGACCTAGAGTTTCTGGTTAAAACTTTGACTTGACCCTCACGTATAGAGATACCTTTGGGAGGAGACTCGATAATCACACATACGCCGTTGGTGTGATCTGACCCTTGAAGCAAGAGTTTTGATTGGAACCTCTTGGTGGAAGCATCGAGCCCTTACGACGTTAGTTTGGTTATAGACTGGGAAACCACAGTTCATACACAGATTGACTATAGTC
Source organism: Viscum album (assembly GCA_963277665.1). Classification (NCBI taxonomy): domain Eukaryota; kingdom Viridiplantae; phylum Streptophyta; class Magnoliopsida; order Santalales; family Viscaceae; genus Viscum; species Viscum album. The sequence continues at coordinate 1,249,779,129 of OY728141.1, forward strand.
GGAAAAAAGGTTGTGGTTTATCTACAACGGTGGGATGAGGTTTTCCTTAGTCGGTGAAAAAGGAAACCCAGATAGCACAGGTTAAACTCATGCATAGGAGGGTGCAGCTGATCACTCTTGATTTGGCCAGCCTTACCCTTGTGGTCACATGAGTTTTGAGTTTTAAGTTCCAAAAAAAAGTGACATAACATGGGGACATCTTTTCAAAAGATTCTTCCAGGATTACGCCCCAAAGGGGGAGGGCCGTCTACTTAGGAAGGATACTACCGGAGGTTCATTCCAGACTTCTCTAGAGTTGAAGCACCATTACCAGCCTTGAAAAATAAGGGGAAACCCTTTGTGTGGTCATAGAGTTTCCAGCAGAGCTTTCAGAAGCTGAGGCTGAGGCTGACTAGTGCCCCCATATTGAGGCTTCCATAGGAAGGTGTAGGGTGCGTAGTCTACTGCGACGCATTAGGGACCAGACTCGGGTGTGTCCGGATGCAGGAGCGAGAAGTGATCGCATATGGTTCTCAGTAGCTGAGACAACATGAGCAGAACTACGCTACCCATGACCTGGAGTTAGCAGTAGTGGTCTTCTCCTTAAAGATGTGGCAGTACTATCCTATGGGCGAATGATTTACCGTGTACTCTGGTCACAAGATTCTCAGGTATATCTTCTCTCAGAAGGACATAAACCTGAGAAAGTGATGATGGCTTGAGTTCCTCAAGTACTATGACTTTGATATAGTCTATAATCCTGGTAAGGGGAACGTTGTTGAAAATGCACTCAGCAGGAGGTGTGGTATACAACTGTCAGGCAAGGCGATAGAGCAGCTGGCTACTTTACAGATATCCTTTGTAGATAGAGATGGAGTTGTCTTCCTTCAGTCTCTTACAATCACTCCCCCACATCTTCAGCAATTCCTGGAGGCACAGTGTGAAGACGCTGACTACGAGACATGAGGTGCTCAAATATCCACAGGGCATGTACCTGATGGATTTTATGAAGGTAGGGAGCATTTAATTCTCTTCAGAGGATGTACCATGGTACCAGTGTCACTTCAGGAGTAAGTATTGAGGGAGTTCCACACATCCCCTCTAGTAGTACATCCAGGACTGGTGAAGATGTACCAGGATCTTCGATGATAGCACTGGTGGCTAGGTATAAATAAGGTTGTAGAGGAGTTTGTCTCTCGGTTCCTCACTTGTCAGCAAGTGAAGGTAGAGCACCAGATACCAGTAGGCTTGGTACATACTTTAGAGGTCCTAGACTGTAAGTGGGATGGGATATCCATGGACTTCGTGGCAGGACATCCACGTACATCCAGGGGTCATGAATCGATTTGGGTGATCGTTGACTGACACAACAAGTCAGCCCATTTTCTATTGATCAGAGAGCAGGGTTCAGTAGATATCTTGGGATGCCCCTATGTGTAGGAGTATGTGAGGCTACATGGAGTACCTTCATCTATTGTCTTAGACCATGATTCATGGTATATTTCCCGGCTATGGAAGGGGTTGCAGAAGACTTTCGGGATGCTGCTTCATCTATGCACCGCCTTCCATCCTAAGACAGATGGTCAGACCGAGTGGACCATTCAGACCCTCGAGGACATGCTACGTGCTTGTGTCCTTGACTTCGGTCATAGTTTGGAGGATCACTTACCTTTGGTGGACTTTTCATACAACAACAACTATCACTCCACCATCGGGATGGAACCTTTTAAGGCCTTGTATGGTCGACCTTGCAGATCACCACTGTGCTGGACTGACCCAAGGGAGTCATCACTAGTGAGACCAGAGATGGTACGGGCTACCACTAAGAAGGTGTAGATCATCCTGGAGCTGAGGAAGACAGCACAGAGCAGGCAGAAGTTGTATACTGACAAAAGACGGAGACCTCTGGAGTTCGAGGATGGCGACCACATCTTTCTACGAGTCTCACATCGACGAGGTTTACGAAGATTTGTCCAAGGCGGCAAGTTATCTATGAGATTCATCGGACCCTTCCAGGTCCTCAGCAGAGTAGGTGAGGTGTCTTACCACTTAGCTCTTCCACCTCAGTTGCACCGGGTGCATGACTTCTTCCACGTATCCCAGTTAAGGAGATACGTGAATGACCCTTCTCACATCATCAACCAAGGGGAGCTATACATCAACGATGGGGCGAATTTTATGGAGGTTCCAGTGGAGATTGAGGATCGATAGGAGTGGGTCCTTCATGGATGGTCGATACCTCTAGTATGTGTTCGTTGGCTGCACAAGAACATCAAGGAGAGCACATGGGAGTGGGAGGCTCAGATGCGTGCTCAGTACCCCCATTTGTTTCCTTAGTTCGAGTTATGGCTTATAGGGATGTAAAGCCCTGAGGTGGGGAGAATGTAAAGACTCGGAATTTCCATGGATTGTTTTTTCATAAAAACATGGGAATTTTACGAGTCCTTGGAAACTGAAGGAGAATGATTCTGAGGCCCGGTGTGCCTTGAATCAATTTTTGAAGTTTTTTTCTGTTATGCTCAGTAAACGTACGAGCGGGATTTTATAACTTTTGAATCGGTGCTCGGAATTGAAATCGGAGGGAAATATTGAACTTCCAGTACCGGTATTCTCTTAATAAGACTTTCACCTCGATAGTATTTGGTCGAGAATAAAAGTTATATTTTGGGATTTCATGGAAAAATAATAAAATAAAGTGAGCTACACTTTATTTTATTTGAGCCACCATTTGGTGTGTGGTGGTTAAAACCTCCTCATGGAGGTTGGAGGTGCGACCACCGCACCTTAACCTCCCATGAGAGGTTATGGTGGTGAGGCCCACCCAAACTCAACCTCCCATGAGAGGATTAATGTAGTGGGGACCACCCAGGATTTTAACCCTTGAAACTCCCTATTAATGTGGAGAAACCCTCAAGCTCCAATTTAATATTGGGGAGACTATTCAAATCCCTTTTATTTAATTTGTGCCAACCCTTCACATTAATTAGGTGGAGCCTATCAAATTAATTTGATTCTCCATTTGAATTTCGTGCCAACATCTAAAATAATAGACAAACTAATATTTTTTTTGGGTTGGAATTTCTCACTTGGGGAAGATTTTGAGAGGGGAGTTTGGGAGAATTACAGTTCTCCAATGAACAACCTCATCTCCCAGCTAAGAATGAAGAACACATTCTTCCAATGAAGAACGTCGGCGACGATCCTTCTTCGAATTATTCCCCAAACACCTACCGACGTGGAAAGTCATCCACAACCGATGAAACTCAGGATTGGAATCGTGCAGCGAACATGACAAACGACAACCTTCTTCGTCTACTTTGCGCGACTCCATCAACAAATGACAACCGACAATCAAAGGTAGGGGTTTTATTACATGTTGATGTTATTCCTTTTCTATCTTTTTCAATGGTTGGAAAGGAATTGTTTTCGGGTGAGTTGTTGTTCATATTATTTTCTTGATGAGCCAATTGATACCACCCAAAATGTGGAGGGTGGGGGCCAAACCAACATGGCCCGACCCCTCCGTCGTTCTTGTTTGGGATGATCCTCGGCATGGCGACGAAGCAACGAGATGACGAAGGCGGCGACGACAAAGGTCGCGCTTCCCGTGGCCACCGCAACCAGCGCCGCCCTCATGGCACTCCTACTAAACCAGCCCCGGCCGAGATGTGCCCCGGCCGAGCCGGCCACAGTGAGTCCCGCCCACCCGGCCACACCATTAACCTGTGTCGGCTCGAGCCGCGCCATACCGGCATGCCCGACCCCCTCCCGGCCACCGGCCAGCCTAGTCGTGCCCTGACAGGCACCCTCTTGGTCGCCTGCAGACCTACTCGGCACCCTTCTGGACTCCTACCGGCCTCCTCAGTGCCCTTTCGGCCGCCTGTCAGCCTGCACGGTGCCCTCCAGGCCACCCTACCGGCCTGACCAGGCCGCCCCCCGGCCTACCAGACCACCCCGCCGGCCTGCCCAAGCCACCCCAAGCCTGCCCGGCCACCCCACCGGCCTGCCCAGGCTCCCCCCCGACCTGCCCGGTTGCCCGTCATCCCCGGCCACCCATCCGGCCTACCTAGGCCACCACCCGGCCTGCCCAGCCGCCCCGCCGGCCTACCCAGGCCGCACCCCGATTCCCAGCCAAGCCGCACCGGCCTCCCGAGCTGGCCCGTGGCCTCCCTCACAGTGCTGATGGATGAACTGGATCGGCCTCCTGGGTCGAGCCACCCGAACTGCACCCTTCGCGGCACTAGCTGAACCGAAGTTTCATGCCCTTTGGGCCGAGCGATGCCCCATGCGGTGACCTTCGGGCCAAACTGACCATGCAGCTAGCTAGGCTGGGCCCAGCGGTCCGAGCCAAACCAAACAGGTTGTCCTTCCCAATGGGTCGGGCCAGACCCAACAGGTCTGATCGGGTCAACCCAGACTAGGTTGGCCCAGACGAGGTTGGGCCGGGTTGGACCGGACTCGGGCCCACTACCAGGCTTTACTTCCATTGGCCAAATCATTGGCACTAGACGACCATTTGACAAACCATCAGCGGCGCGGGTATTCTTAGAGCACGAAGGTCCTCTTTAAGTTTACCCCATCAGAGTTTGGGGTACAGTTGAGATACGGTCAGGTTGGATCATTCATGAATCCAACCGGGCCCCTCGGACTAAAAGGCTAATAACCCACAGACCAGACGTCCGATTGACGCATTGTCTGTTGCATTGATACCCCTGTAACATGGCGGACCTTTGGGATACTTTTTCATGGGAATTTGTGGTAGTTGGTGTATCTAAAATTGACGAGAGAATCGAACCCACCAGGAATCAAGCATGCTTCATGCGGAACCCTGTGGCTGGCTACGCTCTGACGACTGTTCCAGGATCTTGTGTGGGTCTGACAGTTCTGACTACTATTCCTGGATCCTATGTGGGTCTGATAGTTCTAACTACTGGTCATGGATCCTGTGTGGCTCTGATATCTCCGACTATTTTTCATGGATCCTGTGTGGGTCTGACAGTTCTAATTGCTGGTCCTGGATCCTATGTGGGTCTCACAGCTCCGACTACTGTTCCTCGATCATGTGTGGGTCCGATAGTTCTAACTGCTGGTCCTGGATCCTGGGTGGGTCTAACAGCTCTGACTACTATTCCTGGATCCTGTCTCGTTCCGACAGTTCTAACTGTTGGTCCTGGATCCTCTGTGGCTCCGACAGCTCCCACTATTGTTCCTGGATTCTGTGTGGGTTCGACAGTTCTAACTGGTGGTCCTGGATCTTGTGTGGGTCTGACAGCTCCGACTACTGTTCCTGGATCATGTGTGGGTCCAAGAGTTATAACTACTAGTCCTGGATCCTGTGTGGGTCTGACAACTCCGACCATTATTACTGGATCCTGTTTGGGTCTGACAATTCTAATTATAGGTCCTGGATCCTGTGTGGGTTCGAAAGCTCCGAATACTATTCCCGGATCCTGTGTGGGTCTGACAGTTCTAACTGCTGGTCTGGGATCCTGTGTGGGTCCGAAAACTCTAACTACTGTTCCTGGATACTGTGTGGGTCTGACAGTTCTAACTACTGGCCCTGGATCATGTGTGGGTCCGACAGCTTAGATTATTCAGTGGCTATATCTGATCATATTTATCTCTCTACATAAGTTTTTTACTTGTGTGAGCTGAGTCGGTAGCTTTGTGTTTTCCTCATGATTGAGATGGATTACTTGATAACTTAGGTATTTGTATGGGAATATACCTAAGTGGGGTTATTTGTTGATTAATACCTTTTGTATTATCCTTGTTGGATTTTATGAGACCTTGTGGGTCTCGGGGTCCCTATTGAGTATCGTTATACTCACCCCTGCACGGGCTATGCCCGCACCTCGTTATGTTGGTTGTAGACGATGGACAACAGTGACCAAGGCTGAGTGTGTGAGTAATGGACGGTACCCGAAGGTGGACCTCACAACGAGTCGGTACCTGAAGAATACTAATGGAAGTGGAGTGCTGAGGAGGCTATCTATACCTACCCTTCAGGTTGGATCCATGGTGGATGATCCAGGATCTGCTTTTCACCTTTCAACTATTTTGTCCCTTTTCAGTTGTACTTGTGCTTTAGAGTTGGTCTTGTATTTTTTTCCCCTTTACTTTTAGCACTCTCTTGTTATATAGTTTTTTTAGTGTTTTGTATTCAATTGTTTACTCTATTGTGTGTGTTTTTATTTATAAAGGCAATGCCTTGCCAGTTTAGGGAATTATGCCCTTGGTGCTAGTCGCCAACCCCTGGCCTATGGAAGGCGGTGTTGGGGTAGTCACGGCATGGGCCTCGGGGGACGGGTTGTGACAGGTTGCCTCCACAAACCATTGTTATGTACCTATTCCATGCTGTCTTATACGGCATTGTTGTATCAGATTTCACATTTGTTGACCATAACCTAATTATTGCCCTCATGGAGAAGTGGAGACCAGAAAAACACATTCCACCCGCCTGAGTGAGATATGACCATCACCCTCAAGGATGTTGCAGTGCTTCTCAGTATTCTTATCTAGGGGAAGCTGTTATTAGACCCACACATGCATCTTGGCCAAACCTTGTTTAGATATTGTTAGGAATCAACATTTTTTCTGACCGTTGGTCTATTGATGGTGGGTCAATATATATGACCTAGATGGATCAGTATTTTGGACATATAGAAGATGAAAATGATGACCAGACTATCATAGGTTAATCTCGTGAATATATATTATGGCGCATTGGAGGGACCCAATGTGCTGATCACTTGAGGATGCATGTTCACATGATGTATCTAGGCCTAATGGAGGACTTTGAAAGGGTTGGGTCATACAGCTTGGGATTAGCCTCCTTGGAATACAAAAATAGATAACTATGTACATAATTATGTATAGATCATATGTATCTCAGGGGATACATAATCCTTCTTAAGATATGGGCATGGGAGTGCATCCCTTTATTCTTCCATGTGTTTGCTGGTCCACAGTTGCTGGCAGAGGTTCTACATAATGCTCCACATGGATGCTGGTATGATCACTCATCTATATTGGTTTCTGATGCTAGTAGGAGTTATTGAATTTAATTTCTTATTATTTATCACTTTCGATGTTTTAATTTATATGTGGAGTCAGAGACACAGATTCATCATAGTTCTAACACACCATTTATGTGCATAACGCCTCAAGTTGGACAATATCTTACCCGAATAGGTAAGTATATACAATCTATCACTGTCTAAAAAATTTAATAATAGCACAAATTTTAGTTTTCTGTAAGGATATTTTTTGACAAATGTTGCATGTCATTTCAGATTACATGGATACCATACTAGGCTATACTAGACCATTTTCCAAGATACTGCACTATTGGGCTTCATGATGTTATGGTTATAGTTACTATCATTTACTTACATATTATTGAGTGGAAGAAGCCTAATAGAATCATGAAATAGTTTGGAGATGTTTATCTAATTCTATTACATCCAAGACAGACATGGGAGATTCATCACATGAAGGTGATATGGAGGCAGGATGAGAACTGGCACCAAGTACATTACCACTATCTCGACCTCTAAGGCAGATCTGTAGAGATTCATATCTATTGTGTACATACAATGAGATTCTATAGTTTAGATCATGTTGAGTATGATCCATGGTATATATTGAATTCTATATTGTATCTTACCCAATAAGGAAGGGAGCTTCATAATATGGTAAGTCAATAAATTTCCATTAGTTTGTTTATTGAACTATTTTCTAATTCATTTTGAATCTATTTACAGCATACTCAATCAGATTATATTATTCGTATGAGTGGTCTAGAGGATAAGGGGGTACTTAGCCGAGCAGCGGTCCATGCTGTAGTGTTGGATCCGAGGTCATCTCATCATGCAATTCACGAGAGCATATTTGAGATTCCAGCCAAGAGGGCGGAGGTTCCATCCCCAAGAGTAGAGGTTCCTACTCAGGAACATCCCCCATTAGCTATTGATGTTAAGGATCCATAACAATGATGACATAGACTATGTCTCCCTACACGTGATCTCTCACCTGTTCTACAGGCATGGGTTGGCTCTCTAGCAGTCCATCCTCAGCTGATTGTGGATGTGCATCAGGCGGAATGAGATCCATCTTTTTTTATTGGATATCTATAGTTCTACCCAACTTGGGTTCTAGATCCATCGCGGGATTGGGGTCCAGGTCTATCACAAGATTGGTTCCTCATTTCGATGATAGAAGGTCCTTCTACTACCCTAGTGGGAGAAGGATTGGGAGCACAGTATAACATTCAATTGATACCACCTCCCAGTAACACATTGGTGGAGCATGTGACAATCGATATTCTAGTGACCGGGGATCATCCCTCTCTAAGTCATCAGATTCCAACCCAGCACAGAGCACGATAATCTGGATACGGGCATACCATTCGCAGACAAATATGAGGGAGGGAATCTCCTCCCAATATACAATGATTTTACTTGTTCATGTATGTGTTCTATGTCTATTGAAATGAAGATATTGTTATTACTATCAGTCTTTTTTACATGTTTAGAAAATGTTTCTGTTTTCATTAATATTTTAGTCACTATTTATATTTTATAAGCTTTCAAAGTAGACTACTTAAAATATAATAAATCTTATTAAATTTCAAATAATTAACTTCAAAATATTATAAAATATACATTATAAAAACAATATAAATAAAATTTAAAACAGAGCCTAAACATCTAAAAAGTTGATGACAAAATTATTTTATCTAAATTATTTTATACGTAATATCTTTTAGATTTATTGGGATATCCTATAAAGATACACTTCATGTTATAAAAGTAGAATTATTTATTTTAAAACATCATAATAAATCTTCCCATGTCGTGTAATGAAACAGATATGATTTTCATTGTAAAACTGATAATATAACAATAGTTCTTTAAAACCAAAATAAGTCATGTTTGAGATATGTGGTGGTGGGATCTAATGGCTATAGAAACCAAACTCCATTCGTTACCAACATGTAAATCCACTTCTCCACATGTGATCTTCCAATATCTAATTGGTTTTTGTATTTGAATGCAAATTTGAGTGCTGCAAAAACTATTTCTTAAAAATAGAACATTTTCACTTTCAAATGTTAATGACATAATTATAAAAAAACACAGTATATATATAAATATATATATATAGAATAATATAAAAATATATATATTTATAAATATAATAACATATAATTAAATATATTTTTTTATCTTTCCTGAAAGGCGGCAGTGGGCATGCCGCCTTTCATGCATGGTTTTAAAAAAAATTAACCTGTACACATTTTAAAAAAATACAAAAATGACTAAAAACTCATATTGACATCATTTGATCGATTTCGTTTCATAACTCTTGTGACATGATATGTTTCAATCATAGAAAACGACCTCCTTTCACGATAGAAAAGCTTCTCATTGTTTGACAAGGAGTAATCTTGAGTTTTGGAAAATAAGAACGATGAAGATTTCCATCTAAAATGTTTTTCCCTCCTCATTGGAAGATTTATTGTAAGATGATCTTTCAATTTGAACTTCATAAGGAACACACTACAATATGTATGGAGTTTGAAGGAAGGAGTCACTATAAGGGAGGTTGAACCAGGGTTTTTAATATTTGAATTCCTTAGTGATTCCGATGAACAGTGGGTGCTGCACGGAAGGCCTTGGTCATTCCACAACCACCTTATCTTAATTGAGTACCTTGATGAAGAATATAATGTTTCAATGATTGAGTATTCAAAATCCACATTTTGGGTTCCCATCAATGGGATCCTTTCTTTGTGTGATCTATGTGACTCATGTGTGATATTGGGGATTGAATCAGTAAGTTTTTGGAATGCGGTCTGTCTAATCTTATTCACTGGGGGCTATTTATTAGAATAATAGTCTTATTAGATGTCTTGCAAGCACTCATGTGTGGTATGTTTCTTAATCTAGATAAATCAAACATTTGGATCGCTTTTGAGTTTGAAAAATTGCATGTTTTCTACTTCTATTATCGATGAATGGGAATACAAAAAGAAGGAAAAAATTCAAATGGGTTTTTAAATTTTTTTACAAAAGGGATAGGGTTAGTAGTATTTTTAAAAAGGTGTCTTGAGAAGTGTCAACCTCATTGATGCTTTTACCCTCAGCAGGAAGAGTGAACGGTGTTTATGTTTCTTGTATAAAGTTTCAAAAGGAATAGTGAACCTCGTTCACTCTTGCTACAGATTTTTTTTAAATAAATAAATATTTCTATATGTGTATATATAATTAAATATTAAAATAAATATTAATAAATACTAATTTAATATTAATAAATGTTAATTAAAAATTCGTCAAAATTAATAAAATATTTATTAAATATTTATTAATATTAAAAAATAGAAAAAAATATTAATAAACATTTAATAAATATTCATAAATATTTATAATAAAAATAAATATTAATAAATATATATTAAATATTAAATAAATATTAATAAATACTAATGGATAAAAATAAATGTAAATAAATATTATTAAATATAAATAAGTAATAATAAAATACTAATAAATATTGATTAAATGTTCACAAATATTTATAAATATAGATAATTATTAATAATTAATCATAAATACTAAAAATATTAATTAATATTAATTAATAATATATATATATTAAACAAATATTAATAAATATTAAATACATATTATTAAATAATAAAAAAAATCATCAATATTAATAAATATTATAAAATTTTTATAAATATTCATAAATATTAATATTTAAAAATAATAATATTTACTAATATTTTTCAATATTTATTTAATGGTTATATATTATTGATTAATAATTATTTAGATTTATTAACTTTTATTAGTATTTATATAATATTGAATTAAAATTTTATATTAATAAATATTAATAATTATCAATAATTATTAATAAATATTTCTAAATGTTAATAAATATTCGTAAATATTAATATTTACTTAAATTTAGTAATATTTATTAATATTAATAAATATTTATTTAATGGATATTTATAATCAATCAAATATTAATAAATATTGGTAAATACTAAAAAAATATTTATAAATACTAACAAATATTAACAAATTTTAATAAACATTAATTAAATATTAATTAAATTTTCCTAAAAAATTAAATATTAAAATTTATTAAAATTTATTGATATTAAGTTATTATTTATTAATATTAAGTTAATTTTTAATAATAATAATTTATATTCATTAATAATTAATTAATATTTATAAATATTTATTAAAATTTAATTAATATTTACAAATATTGATTAATATTATTATTTTTTAATTAATATTTATAAATATAAAAAATCATTTCAATACTATTTATTAATATTTATAAGTATTTTATTTATATATAAGAATATTTAGTAAATATGTATTAATATTTATTTATATTTATAGATATTTATTGATATTTATTGATATTTAATTAATATGTATTATTATTTATGAATATTTAATTATTTTTTATTACTCTTTGTGAATATTTTTTAAATATAAATTAATATTATTAATATTTATTAAAATTATTAATATTTATTAATATTGTTAATATTTTTTAATATTTTTTAATAAATACTAATATTTATTAATATTTTTAGTATTTATAAATAATTATTAATAATTATCAATATTTATAAATATTGTTGAATATCTAATTAATATTTATTGGTATTTTATTATTACTTATTTATATTTATTAATATTTATTTACATTCTTTTATATCCATTAATAGTTATTAATATTTATTTAATATTTAATCTATATTTATTAATATTTATTTATATTATGAATATTTATGAATATTTATTAAATGTTTATTAATATTTTTTAATATTAAAAAATAATTAATTAATATTTTATTAAAATTGATGAATTTTTTATTTATATTTAATTATATTTAATTATTATTTATAAATACTTTTTTCTTAATATTTGTTTCAATATTTAATTATATATACATATATATTAATATTCATTTATCAAAAAATCTGTAGGAAGAGTGAACGAGGTTCACTCTTCCTTCAGAAACTTTACACAGGAAGCATCAACCTTGTTCACTCTTCATGTTGAGGGTCGAAGCATCAACGGGGTTGACGCTTCTCCAAACCCCTTTTTAAAAATACTCACAACCCTAACCCTTTAGTAAAAAAATTGAAACCCCATTTAAAAAAAATCCCAAAAAGAGAGTGTGATTTGAAGAAAACTGATTATGATGTTAATATCATTCTTTGGTAAGGGTGTTGGTAACATGCTAGAATTACTGGTCACATTTGTCCCAGAAATAGAGGAATAGAAGGATGGGGAAAAGCTTTCCAAGGCCTCGCAAATGAGGTCATCCAAGACTATGCAAAGGTCATTATGTTGGGTCCACCAACATTCATTTCCAAGACCATGGCACCATTGGTTAAGTAGAAGATGGAAATGGTTAATGCATGTGACACAGTTGGGGGATTCATGTCTCGTTATGGCCAATGTGCCTTGTCTACTATCGATAACCGCATGGGTTTCCTGAACGACCAGGTGGGTTATTTCAATAAGTTTCACTGTTTGAACTAAAGGGAAGTTTTTCCACTTTAAAAATATTAAAGGGATGTCTTCCACAATCCATTTTATTATTCCCATTACGTTTTTCTTTCCCCTTTTATCAAAATGTGGAATATTCTTTTTTGATTCTCCTAAAGAGGCATGACTCTATCCTTTCACACCTAACAAAAAATCTCCTTTGGGATTTTTTTGTCCCCTCCACCTTGCCCTCAATTAGGTTCTTCACGCCTCTTTTTACTCCCATAAAAAATCATCCCGAGCATCTACCCCTATTTCCAAATTCCAAAATAAAAAAAAATCATTCATTTAGTGAAAGAGAAAAAAATTGGGTGCTCGTGATTTAAAAAAATTGTTGTAAACTGCAATTCCAAAAATAAACATTACAATTTGCACAATCCAAAAAATGATTTTCTTGGATATTGAATTCAATTTCATTGATGATCCCTTCAACTTTTTTATGGACATCGACAACGATGACGGACATCCCCCACCTTTGTCTCTTCTCCTAAAGCTGAATCAATTGTTTGCACCCGAAGCTGCTAAAAAAATGGAGTTGATATCCCTCGTAGCCACCTTCCCAAAAGGAATCGAAGAACTGGAATTGTTGTCCAATTCAGACACCTTCTCTAAAGTCGATACCTTATTCGACACTGTATCCAAATAACCATCCACTAGCTTAGACTTCTTGAAGCATCAAAGCCCCGTGTCGATTCCCCTGGTGATGAATAGCGATGCCTCCTTCCAGTGTCTCCTTCTTCATAGAATTTGTGAATAAGTATTTGTCCTATTATTATTATTAAGCATAAAAAATACCAATCATATATATATATATTATTAAATATAAAAATATTTTTATTAAAATATTTAATATTTTCTTTTTATAGTCAAATAAATTACAATCATATTATCATTAAATGTTATTATTATCAAATAATTAACATGTGCATATATTCATTTCGACTTAATGATTATTTATAATTAATATCAATTTTAATTATGTTATTATTTAGTATTATTAAATATATAAAAAATTAGATTATATATAACATTAAAAATATTCTTTATCAGTATATTTATTATTAAATTATTAATTATATTGCTATTATGATTATTATAAATTATTAAAAATTGTATTAAATATTGTTAGTAATGACATTATTATTAACAATTATATTTTCTATATTATAAATACAATCAATATTTATTTTAAATTATATTATTTACTAATTTATTAGTTACATTAAGAATCATATTATTTACATCATTATTCATAATCATGGTTGTAATTCTTGTAAATAATTTAAAATATTATTATTATTTATTATAAATTTAATTAAAAATATTTAACAATAATAACATAATTTATAATTATTAATTATTAATGTTTTGATGTTCATTTTATTTTCACTTAATTTTTATTTTTACAGTCAATGTTTTAAATTCCATTTAGATTTTATTTATACTATATTTTATGGGCATAATTTTTTTAAAGGGTAAATGTTATTTTTTTAATCAATAAATTTTATGTCATGTAAATTAATTTTGATTTTTTATATTTGTTAAATGATTTCTATTTTCAAATATTTATTATATTTTTAATCCATATTTGTAGTTTCATTTAAATTTTAATTATAGTTTATATTTTATAGGCTTCCAAAATCACCTACATGAAATCTAATAATGCTTTAAGTAGATGAGTTTGAAATCTTATAAATTATCAAATATATATACAATATAAATGAAATTTAAAACATTAAATAAACATATAAAAATAATTTAAAATACAAATAATTTCCTAAAAATGTTGATGAAAAATTAATTTTTCGATGTTATATTATGGAAATTATTTTACATTTTAGTTATTTTTTATATGTTTAATCGGTATCTTAAGTTTTTTTTAGATTTTAAATATAGTTTATATTTTATTGGAATCTAATTTCACCTATTAGAAACATAAAAATGTTTCAAATATGTTAATTTGAAACCATATAAATTATAAATTATAAATAAAATCTAAATGAAATTTAAAACATTGATTGTTAAAATAAAAATTAGTTGAAAATAAAAGGAATGAAAAAATAATAATTAAAAAAATAAACGTGCACAAAAAAAATTGGTGCAAAAATAATTTATATGTAGAAATGTTATATTTTGAAACAATAATATTTTTGGCGAATGAAATTATTTTTCATCAATTTGTTTTAAGAAATTATTTTCATTTTGAATTATTTGTTATATGTTTAGTCCATCTTTCAAATTTCATTTAGATTCTATTTATGCTTAATAATTTATAAGCTTTCAAAGTCATCTACTAGAAACATTATTCCGTTTCAAGTAGGTGACTTTGGATGCCTATAAAATATCAACAATAAGTATTATCTAAATGAAACTTAAGAAATAGATTAAACATATAAAAAATAAATAAAATGTAATATAATTTCATTAATATAACAAATAAAAATTAATTTAAATGGCGCAAACTTTATTGATTAAAAATATAACATTACCTAAAAATATTTATGCACATAAAATATAGCTTAAATAAAATATAAATGAAATTTTAAACATAGACTGTACAAATAAAAATTAATTTAAAATAAATGGAACGATAAAAAAATAATTAGAATAAATAAATTTACATTAAAAACATTTTCTATAAAAATAATTTATAAGTACAAATGTGATACTTTGAAACAAAAATATTTTATAAAATTGAAATTATTTTTCATCAATTATTTTCAAGAAATTATTTTCATTTTCAATTATTTTTCATACGTTTAGTGAGTGTATCAAATTTAATTTATATTTTATTTATACTTTATAATTTGTAGGCTTTCAAAGTCACCTAGTTGAAACATTATTATGTTTCAAGTTGGTGACTTTGGATGCTTATAAAATATAAACTATAAGTGAAATCTAAATGAAAATTAAGTCATTGATTAAATATATAAAAAATAACTAAAATGTAAAATAATTTCATTAATTTAAAAAATAAAAATTAATTTACATGACACAAATATTATTGTTTAAAAACTTAACATTTATAATTTAAAAAATTTATAGGCATAATTCTTATTAATCATTATATTATTAATTTAATTATTATTAATTATTATTAATTATTTTATTATTCTTAAATATTTTAAAAAATTATAATAATTATAATGAATAATGATCAAATTAATATAATTATTAATGTAAATAATAATGTAGTAATAATATAATTTAGAATAAATATAAATTAAATTAGTAATATCGAAAATATAATTATTAATAATAATTTTATTATTCACACTTTATTATATAATTAATAATTATTTACAATAATCATAATAGTTTTATAATTAATATTTTATTAATAAAGTAATAAATAATTAATATAAATGTTATATATAATCTAATTATTTATGTATTTAATAAGAGTTAGTAATAATATAAATAATAATTTAATTAATTATAACTAATCAAAAATTCCAAATGAATTTATGCACATAATTATTATTTAATAATAATATTTAATAATATAATTATTGTAATTTATTTGAAAATCGAAATAAAATATTCATTATTTTAATAAATAAACAAAAAAATATTTTTCCTATTAAATAATAATATTATTATTTTAATTTATATATTAAAATTATTTTATTTAATTATCAAAATATTTAATACTATTATATACATCATCATCATTATTATTATCATTATTAGTATTTGTACATATAATAAAAATAATAATTTACATAACACAAAAAATTATTTCTTAATAATAATTCAAAAAAATTAAATTAATAATTATTAAAAAAAAACAAAAAAAAACATAATTTTAAAAAAAATATAAGGGAAGGTGTTGTCTCAGAAAATACCCTCTTGAGAATATATATGAAGAATGTGCTTTTTCAAAAAGTGTCTTCTTAAAAAATTATTCACTCAAGGTGCTTTATATTAAAGATCCTTCCCTAAAGGAATTATGCAGTAGGTGCCTTCCCATACTATGCTCAACACTGACGCAATTTCCCACAAGCTATCATAATGGTACTCTGGGAAATTTTTTCCCTGCAAATACATATTGGGAATTTGTTTTTTTATTTGACATATTAGAAAATTTTCCACTGTTCGAATGCTATGATTTTGGCTGTCATAAGATTGTTTTTTAGACCATGTTGAAAATCAAGGAGTTGTGTGGTGTTATTTCCAAAGTAGGATTTCATGGTTACCTTCCAGCTGGGAGGTGTGTCCATTTAGGCAGTTTATGCCTATTTTGGAAAGACTAGTTTGAAGTTAAAATTTAACATTTTTCTCATAACCATATTACTGCATCTATTCAGCAAGCGCTGCTTCCTTCCTAGACCTTTATGGTTTCTTATGGATGGCCTACTCAGGGAGATAAATTTAAGTATTGGGAGTTATTAAAGTGATGGAGATATTTTTATCTAGCTTACCACCACCATTTTCAAAGGTGGTGCACCAACCTCACCTATGTTAGACTTCCAACCTTGCGGTTACACATTCTACATGTGTCGTGATTATTCTTTTGGTAGCCATGAGAGTTTTCAAAGGTGTAGGTGGTTGGCATAATTGAAGTCCAAGGTTGTTGGGGGGTGGGTTTGGGAGTTGTGTCCAACTAGACACCTCCCACCAAGCCTATTTAATATAACTTTATGGAGCTTCTTTCCATCATCAAATTCGAGCCAAGATAGAGCTCCATTGATAGGGACCCTTGAGAGCTCCATGTGAGAGAAAGAAAAGGAGGTGTGGGAGGGATACATTGTATCCTTTTTTCTTGGTGAAATAAATCCATTTTTCTTTCCATTTCTCTTCAATTATTTCTTCATTGTGATCAATGAATCACAGCAAGTGGTATTAGAGCCATTTGTGGCCAAATGGTGGTGAATAGTTGAGTTTTTCTAGTGAATAGATAATTCATGTTGCTCAAAATCCTATTTTGAAATCATATTCATAAATTTTGTGGTGAGAGGATTACAACGGCACAAATGGTGTCAAAAATGGAGCTAAGACAAATAGAAAAGAATAAATGGAGACTCACATGTGAGAATCACTGGAGAAATTATTATTTTCTCCAAATACAAAGAAGATACATGCTTTCATACATCAGGCCAAGACATAGAATGGGTGGTCGATATTGTAGCATTGTTCCACGTCACTCCACATCATGAGTATTTCTTAACTTATAAATCTGGGGACTCTGGTGTTGTCAATATGGGGAATTCCAGTTCGGCGAAGATTTTTGGCATGGTTTATATCCAAGTCAAGATAAAAATTGAATACACAATCACCCTGAAGGATGTTCGGTATGTTCCAAGCCTTCGACTCAACCTGTTATCGGGTATATATTTTGATTGATAAGGCTATGACAACATCTTCAGTAGTGGAGCATGTAAGATGATAAAAGGATCCATTGTCATCACCCGAGGACACATATGTGGTATGTTGTACAAAAATCATTTGTAGATATGTTAAAATAGCCTCCACACATTGGAAAGAGAGACGTCATCCAATATGTGTCATAAGATACTCGACCACATGAGTGAAAGAGATTTATATACCTTGATGAAGAAAAATTACATCAATATTAACAAGTATTCTTCACTTTATCCTTGTAAATATTACTTGTATGGGAAGCAACATAGAGTCTCACACAATACTACTCCATCAAGGAAATTATAGTTGTTGGATCTAGTGAAATCCGACATATGTGGACCCATGGAGGTAGATCCACTTGGAGGTAAAAAAATATTTCCTATCATTTATCAATGATGCATCTCGATGGGTGTGGGTGTTCTCCTTTCAGATAAAGGATCAAGTAATATACTACTTCAAGATGTTCCATGACATGGTGGAGTGTGAAACTGGAAGTAAGTTGAAGTGTATTCATTCAAACAATGGAGGAGGGTACACATCCAGGTAATTTGATTCCTATTACTGGAGTCAAGATATCCGACATGAGAGGATGGTCCTACATACCCAGCAACATAGTGGATTTGTAGAAAGGATGAATAGAACCATCATGGAGAAGTTTAGAATCATGATGAGTTTGAATAAGCTACCTGATCCATTCTATAGAGAAGTTGTTGTGGTTGTATTCTACCACATCAAAATATCACCATAAGTCCCACTGAATTTTGAGATTCCACCAAATACATGGTCTGGTAAACTTACCTCCAACTCTCATTTATGAGTATTTTTATGTTTGGAATTTTCAAATGTATCTAAGGAGATTAAAAAAAGGTAGATAGAAGATCTACTCTATGAATATTCATCGGCTATAAAGATGAGGAGTTAAAATACAAGCTTTGGGACCTAAAGGAGATTAAGGTGATTAGAAACAGAGTTGTTGTATTCCATGAGAAAGATATGATAAAGGATATTCAAAATCATAGAATGTATCGATGGGAAAGCGTCGAGGAATCAATCAGTGATCCATCACCTATACCAGCACCACCTATCAATGAAGAGGAGGTGCAAGAAGACTCGTCAGTAGTGGATTAGAAGGCGGTGGAGGAGGATATTTAGTAGGGGAGACTCAATCCTCCCCAAAAGAAGTTGTATAACCATCACAAGAGCTAGGTGATATTGTGCCTCCCAAAACTAACATTTCACAGTTTCAGAGATCTTTAAAAGGAAGTATTCTTTGAAAAAAAATATTTAGAGTTGGAGTATCTCTTGCTGACTGATGAGGGGGAGCGAGAAGGATACTGGTAAGTAGAGTCTCATCTTGACAAAATAAAGTAGTTGCATGCAATGGAGTATGAGATGGAATCATTGATGAAGAATCAAACATAAATTTTTTTTGAACTACCTAAAGGTAAGAAGGCACTAATGAACAAATGGGTGTTCAGGATGAAGAAGGATGGAAGCAAATAGGAGGTCAAGCACAAAGCTCGGTTAGTTTTCAAGGGTTTCCTTTAGAATAAAGGATTTTACATTGATGATATATTTTCAACCATGGTGAATATGTCTTCAGTCCTTTTCAATTTTGTTATTGGTGGATATATTGTACTTAGATCTTGAACAAATGGTTTTGAAGATAACTTTTCTTCACAGTGACCCCTCCGAGGAGATCATTATGAAGAACCCTACAGGTTTTGAGGTTTTTGGACAAGAAAACCTCATCTACAAATTGAAGACGAGATTGTACATACTGAAACAATATCTAAAGTAGTGGTATAAGAATTTTGACTCATTCATAGTGAGTCATGGCTACAAGTGGACATAGGAAGACCAGTGTGTTTACATCCAGAGATTTTCGGATGGTAACTTTGTTGCTCTTCTAATTTATGTTGATGACATGTTGATCATTGGGAAGGATGCTGTAAAGATTATCCAATTGAAGAAGAAGTTACATAAGTATTTTGATATGAAATACTTGGGTGGAGCTCAATAGATTTTGGGAATGCAGATCATTCATGATAGAAAGAGGAGGTTTTTGTAGCTATCTCATGAGAAGTTTGTTGAACATGTTCAAAAACATTTCAACATGGACAAAGCCAAACAAATGATAATTCCTCTTCCCAGACAATTGAATTTGATCAAAAGTTCATTCCCATCGTGTCCAAGGAATAAATCAAGGAAATGAAGATGATACCATACTCCTCAGTAGTTGGAATCTTGATGTACGTTATGGTGAGTACAAGACTAGACATTTCCCATGCAGTTGTGATCGTGAGCTGATTTCTCTCCAGTCCTAGGAAGTTGCACTGGGATGCAGTTAAGTGGATTTAGAGGTATCTTAAAGGTTTTTTCAAAGATATTTTTGTGCTACAGGGGGGAAGAATCTCTCTGGGAGGGCTATATAGATGTAGATATGTCTAGATATCCTAATAGTAGGAAGTCTACATTAGGATACATCTATAATTTTGCAGGAGGATTTGTCTCATGGCAGTAAAGGTTATAGAAGTGCATTGTATTATCCACGACAGAAGAAAATTACATTTCTACTTTAGAATATGGAAAGGAGATGTTGTGGCTAAATCATTTTCTCCAAGATATCGGATTCATCTTGAAAGAGTGCATGGTTTATTATGAAAGTCAATGTTCTTTGTAATTGAGAAAGAACTCCATGTACCATTCCTAGATGAAGCACGTTGACATTCACTATCATTGGATATGAGAAGTGATTGATCAATAGCCGATACGACTTGTAAAGATCCACAAAAAATGAGAACCTGATAGATATGTTGACAAAGTTGGTTTGTTGGGAGAATCTAGACCTTTTCATATACTCTAGAGGATTGTAATTGGAGGGGGACAATTTATGAAGGTATTTTTTTTCATCTTCCCACCACCATTTTCAAAGGTAGTGCTCCAACCTCACCTACCTTAGACTTATAACCTTGATGTTACACATTCTACATGTGTATGATCTATTCTTTTGGAATCCATTAGAGTTTTAAATGGTGTAGGTGGATAGAATAATTAAATTCCAAGGTTTGAAGGGGGGTTGGGGGAGTTGTGTCAAACTTTATACCTCCCACTATGGCTATTTAAGGATGCATTAGGGAGATTCCTTATATCATCATATTCGATCTAAGAGAGAGTTTCATTGTTAGAGAGCCTTGAGAGATCCATGTGAGAGAAAGAAAGGGAGGTGTGGGAGGGGTACATTGTAACCTTTGTTCATGGACAAATAAAGCATGTTTAATTTCCATTTTTCGTCCATTATTTACTCTTTATAATCATTGAATCACAACATGAAGTCAGTGTGATTTAATTATCCCAACCCCTTTTCGATTTCTAGAGACTTTAATGGGATTCACTAATAGAAAACTAAACTATACCCATGGTTTGAAACTGTGGGTATAGGTTATACCCACTTTTTCATGAACTGTGGGCTACCAAGGTGTCGGTATAGACCTATACCCATGATTTTTAACAAAACACAGCCATAGGTCCTATAAATTATGTTATACCCATGGTTTTTTAAACCATGGGTATAAATATATACACACAGTTTGGGGAACTGTGGGTATTTCTGTATAACTTAAAACAATAGAAAATTATACCAACAGTTATCCAAACTGTGGGTATAGGTCCATTCCCACCTTCAAAGCCCCCTCCAACCCTTTTCATATCCCCCCCTCTAGACCCCTTCATAACCCCCTTCATTCCCCTTCACAACCCCCTATAGCACCTCCACACAACCCCTCGGTAGCCCCTCCACAATCCCTTCCACCCTCTTCCAGCCCCCTTCACAACCCCTCTGCACAGCCCCCTCTAGCCCCTTCCAACCCCCCTAGGAAAGGCATGGTGGTCATGGATGAAGAAATTCTAGGATAAAATTTTGGAAAAGTAACTAAAAATTATGGAGTAAAAGTAGAAAAATGGGGTTCAACACTACAACGCTATTGGAGCATCCATCCACCTGAGGAACAAACCAATCTCAATAGTGGAACCTAAATGTAGCATAATGGGATATAAAGGATTCATATGAAGAAAATATTGGTTCCATTATAGGAAATAGTGTTTATTGTGTGTGTTGACATAATGAGAGGACAATGGTTGTCCATGGAAAATTCAAGATGGGCAATAAGAGGTCAAATATTGAAAAAAAAATTATGTGAGATAAAGAAATAGATAAGAGAAAATGAAGTGGACCACAAAACATTAGGAAAGTGGAAAAGGATCATACAACACCATAGATAAAAAAGAATTTGATTATGTTATTAAAGTCATATGATCATTTGAAATTATAAATTAGTGGATGAATACACCATAGATATTGAAATTTTGATTTGGGGGTTCCCTTCTATAAAATGGGGAATGAAAGTGTGGGTGTTCTGGTGGTCATAGTCAGAAATATACCTAGAATGGTGAACAATAAAAAAACCAGTTTGTGGAGACCATACTATATTGGTCTCCAGGGAGGACTTGTTCAAGGATATTTTTTAAATGGAACAGGAGAACCACACCACCATAGTTCTAGGCTTAGTGGGTGTAAGGTGTATTAGATTTGAAGCTGAAGTTACTAAGTGGGTGTGGTTCTAGGTATTTCAAATGTAATTTCACCTAGAAGTAAGATATTTTTTGGTAATTTAATAAATGTTCCATGGTAATACTATTTCATCATTTAGAGAAACACACATAGATTTTCATGGAAATCATAAGGAGGATTTCACTGGGAAATGTGTAGAGTTATTGTGAAATAAAGGATCAAAAATCATGATGGATTGAATCCTGGAGAAAATAAATGAGATACTTTTATTCAAAGGTGAAAATAATAGATAAATATCAGTATAAGTTATTATAATGAAAGATGAATGATTGACCACACTAAATTTGTGTGGGGAACTTGGTGAGATCCTTGAGTCTAGAGAAACAAAGTATAATCCACACTATTTATGGAAAAGGAATAGATGTAATATGTTATTATAAAATTAATTGAAGTAATTTTAAAAAAGTTATGAAAAAAAATAATATATCTAAATTCATGATAGAAGGACGAAGGATCACTTAGAGTATTACTAAAAGATTCGGTTTGTGGGAATAATATAGAAAATAGAAAATAAATACCATTACTGTATCTAGTTCTATTTGTGAAGATTAGGTTTGGGAGAAGAGTAAAAGAGTTCCATTACAACATCTAGGTAGAAGTGGATAAAGTTCCACAGAATAATTTTACAATGGAATTATCCTCATCCAAATAAAATTTTTTGATTCATAGAAAACAAAATATATAAAGAAGAAAGTGAGAGGGCATGAAATTATTATCTTAATGTATAATCATCTGTATATGTAGATGCAAGGTATCTAAGTGACCTGTGATGAATGAATATAGACCTCATTTTCTATAAACTATTGAAGATGACTCTTAAATATATAAAATATCTAGAATATTATTAATGTAGTGTGTCGATGTAAAAGAAAAAGGATGTCATTTATCGGCAGTTCACCCATCAAAATATATATGTATCACATACAATGAGTAGTTTTATATTTTGTTACTACAGAAAAACAACATGTGTATTCTCCTTGGATTAACCCTCAATGGTGAATCAAGTAAAATCATTATGTGTGTATACTTATTTTTTCATCTCGTTTATATTATTAGTGTGACGTATAAGTGGGAAAGAGATTGGATGTGTTATTACTAAGTGGGATAAAATCTAATAATGTTTTTAAGGCCTAAATTACTATAATTATCATGGAATATGGAATCATGGTAAAAAATATTTGGTGGATAAGACCTGAAAATTTTACTATCATAAGGATCACAAACATAGAGAAAATTATTGAGAACTACTAGGTGGAGGAAATGAGTGTAGTCCTCTCCTTCATGGAGATAATAACTCACTCTCTATTGTTTATTTCCGGATGTTGCTCCCCATTTTCCACTGCTACATAGGCAGGATACTATAATGCCATAGCTGACATATAGACGATGTGTAAACATTTCAGGAGATAAGAATTGATACAGATATTTATAGGATGTGATGAGTTCATGGAGGAAAATAATATATTAAGGATGTCTCAGTATCAAGGATTCGAGTTGATCAGGATCCTAGATGTCTATCTCAAGTATTTATCAAAACCTCCCTAGAAAAATAATAAACACATACAGGAACATGAAAGAGAACTGAATAACTATTTTCAAGAGATATATTTTCTAAAAGATAAACTCAATTCAAGGAATGGTGATATTCTATTTCTGGAAGAGTACATGCACAAAATGAAGTTGCAGCTAGCTGAGATGGAAAATTCACAAGATATGGTTAGAAACTTGCAGGAAGAATTAAGGTTCTCTGATTTGGAGTAATTTCATTTTATACATGAATTAGATAATAAAGAAAAAAACTAGAAAATTTGACTTCATGTTTGGATAAATTATAGGAGTCAGTGTCATATACAGGATTAAAATCCCAATGTGAAATTGAGAGCATGAATCATGGGGTAATTTCTATAGAACAGATTTTTGTGGAAGTTGACAAATCCAAGGAGGACATTCTTAGAGAAAGTGTTATGATGCATCATAGAATTCAAGAACATGAAGCTCAGTTATAGGTTACAGATAAGGAAATTCAATACCTGGGGAAGGAAAATAAATAACTGAGTGATAATATTGAAAAAAATGATGCAAATTCTAGATAATTTTTTAATAGTGTTGTAGTACACTCGGTAAAATGGTTGGAAGATATAGATATATTCGAAGATAAATTCCTCCCTATTTTTCTTGAAATATAAAATAAGCTTATTTCTTCATAAGAAATAAATATGTGTGGGGAGTTATGGGTCCTATTCTTCGAAAATAGGATATGGTTCCCACGTAACATGGAAATTTGCAGAAATTGATCCATGAATATGAACTCATTGTGCACTAAATTAAGGATGAATTAAAGAAGGAGAAGAATCAAAGGATCTGGCTCAAGAGATGGATGAGATGAGGTACCAAATCACTGGCCTCCTCGAGAAAGAACACAGTCATCATGTTTGAATTGAACAACCATCATTATAGAGGATAGCCAAGTTGGAGGGACTTATTTAAGATAAAAGATACTACTCTTGTCAATCACTCACATTAAGCAGTGGATGAATATTTGTTATTTTTTTATTTCTTGATGTTTATATGGGATGGAAGGTACACCCACCTTTGTTTCTCAATTGATTCCTAATAAGGAATAAAAGGCTTATAATAGATGATGTAAAGCCCAAAAAATTCAAAATATTAAGACTAATCAAAATATTGGGTGTTAAATATGTGGGATTTAATCGATTACCTTCTTATGTCTGGATGAAGGGATTTGAATGAGAGACCTAACTTGAAAGAATACCATATAAGAAAAATGGGTTCATCAGATCATGGTAGAATTACAAGATAAATGAATGTTCAAAGAATAAGTAATTGTAAAATATTTTCAACCAATGTAAAGTGAATATTTCTAATAATTAATTTCTCAAGTCATTAAACATATGACTATTTAGAAATTTTTAAGTATGGTTGTATTGTAAGGAAATCATCTTGAGTAGTTGGATGGGGAAAAATTTATTTATGGTGACCTAAATGAAGAAATTTACATGGACTAACTAGTAGGTTTATGGATCATTATAAATAGGATGTTGTCTGTATGATCAACTAGATCCATTATGGTTTAATGATTGTTCCAAGAGAGTGGAATAAAAATTTAAATTATTCAATGAAGGAGAAAGGTTTTTTCCCTATAAATTATTAACATTTATTCTACCATAATGTATTTCTTTAGGAGTGTTTCATTTTACTTATATTAGAAATTGATTAAATAATAATTACTAGTTTGATAATTAGAATAATCATTGAGTTGAAGCCTAATATTTTTGGAACATTTGAGGGGAATTATCTGAACTATATTATGTTGATATTAGGGATGTGGATAATGAGTGACTTATGTTTTGGTAATTTTTACCTAATCGAGTGATATTAAATATAGATGGTAGATGATTACATAGACATGGGAGAGGATAAACTGGTGAATTTGGGTTTAGTAGCATGGAATTCTCTATGGGATGACAACGATGATGTTATCCAATTGGGACAATTTAATGCTGACCTGGGGCTTGACAGATGTTGTGTTCTGGAAATGCAATATTGGGATTCTCTGAATATAAAGAAATTCAATACTCAAATATGGATCAAAATTAGAGGACTAATTTATTGTTTTGCAATCCCCAAATCTTGTGTGAAATTCCCTCAACGGTTAAGGGGGGAAGATTTATTATTTATGCTTGATTCTCCTAGTGTCACTGAAAAAATGTTGAAAATGTAATGCGTGAGCCTACTTCTGATCACACTACAATGAAGAAATTTTAAGAGAGGAATCCCATAACATGGGGGACCATGTGGTCATCGAGTCCCTTAAGATGGTTTAATCATTTAGGTAAAAATTACTGAAAGGTTGTTGGGTGTAGTGTTCTAGAACCCATGATTGGTTGATGGTTTGATCATTCAGGGTTAGTTTTTCTTTGGAACCTCCCGTGAGATCCAGTTTGGGAATCCC
Organism: Viscum album; assembly: GCA_963277665.1. Classification (NCBI taxonomy): domain Eukaryota; kingdom Viridiplantae; phylum Streptophyta; class Magnoliopsida; order Santalales; family Viscaceae; genus Viscum; species Viscum album. Next base: position 1,249,805,672 of record OY728141.1, read on the forward strand.
CACTTAGGGAAAATTTCTCCCACAAACAATTAATTAAGACAACCATTTGAAAATAAATAAAATTTCTACATGACCCATCCATATTTTAGGTACCCATGCCGAAGGAAAAGAAAATAAACAGAAGAAACATAGTAAAAGAAGAAAAAAAATGAAACAAATTATTAATACCTCAACTACCCCAATCTCCCTCCCATGAAAAGAAAAATGCACTGCCACCTCCAGTTCCCTTATAGCCCCCTTGGCAGAATATAAGTACCCTCCATCCATAGAAAGTGGTAAAAGGACTATATGGCCAATGTGATAAAGAAAATAAAACAAAATTTAAACTAGAACATACATTTCTCCTATAATTAAACAAGTCACCTCCCAATATATAAGAACCACAATGCCCCATGGGTTCAATCATGTTCCTGCAAGAAAGGGGGAATAGAAATATGATTAGAATGGTTTCACCTAATTTTCTTAATAAAATTTAGAGTAGAAATATGATGATAATCTGTTATAACCCTTCTATATTGTTTATAGTTTTTCACCAGTAAGAGAGAGACACTGTATGAGTATAAAGAACCTAGTTGGATCTAGGTTTCCTAATCCAAGTTCTCAGTTTCCCCTAACCAACTATGTAGTGATGAAAATAAAAAACACTAGATAAATCATATGAATAATCAAGAACTTATAATAACCCAACTCACCTCTTCTATGAGTTATCTATTAAATTAACATCCCTATTTCATTCAAACATCAAGAATATAAAATAAATCATCACAGTATGATGAAAAACACTTATGTAAAGTGCCAATAAGACCTTGTTAACTCTTTGAAAGTACCAAATCAGGAAATTAATTTTCTAAACCAACATTGTTCAAACCATTGACAGGATAATTTTAAAATAAAATGAAACACAATTTCCATATAAACACATTTTGATTATTTAAAATGAAACCAAAAAACTATTTAAAACTCAAGTAATAAAATTTAATTTAAATGAAAAAATGTATAAATATAAAAGAATCACAAAGAAAATATTTAATAATCATATATTAAAATGATCTGATTAGAAGATCTTTTATCACCAAGAGAATAAGATTGGGTTCAGTTTTAAAAAATCTATTCCTTTTTTAAATAAAGGAAATGAAAATAATAGTTTTTTGAAAACTAGTTATCTTTAGCTTCAGCGACTTTCATGTAACTCATTCTTTGAGAATTAATATCAAGTTTCATTTGTTATCCACACAATGGAAATTGTAAATAACACTTATCACTTAAGATATGTGTTCGAAAAAATTATTGTTTCTTTTTTTTTTTGAAAAAATGATTAGGAAAATAATGTAGCAACAATAATGAATATACAACGTGTGATAGACAACATTATAGACACACAATTTTATTGAGCTAAGAATATATAAATAAAATGAATGAACTATGATGAAAAATAGATCTCGCATATAGATTCCTTACTTGATGTGGCCATACCATAGGAATAAGGACTACCTCGCCAAGGTATTGATCAAATTTCTAGGGTTTAACATCTAAAAAATTCATGATATTGATTAATTGTTTTATTATGTATAGAAGATTAAAAAAATATGATAGAGCAAGTATTCTTACTAAAATACTCCTTTAGCTTCCTTTTAAGCTTATCATTCAGATAAAAAGTCTGATTATAAATTGAGTAAATAATATGGAACATGAGTAGGGTACAATGTTAGAAACTTCAACAAAAAAACTTAATGAAACCGTTTTTAATGATACAAAAGGGAATTTCAAAAAACAGAACATGTGTATAAGAAATTTAAAATAAATTTAAACAAAAAATAATAAAATAAACCCTCTTTGAATATATGAGATCTAGTGTAAAACTGATTATTTTTGAAAAAAAATATTTAATTTTTTTTACTAAAGGTCATAATCCATTAAAATATTATGTTTTAAATTCAAAGTAATCATGTTTTTAACTATTAAGAGTCATTAATGGATAATTCACATGTCAATACTGACATAGTTGATACAAATACATTTTATATGAGAAGTGGAGGACCAATAAAATAATAAACACACACTAAAATCAAGAACCATGATATATTTATAAAAATTGGGCCCTATGTTTAGCTAAAATTGACATAAGAATTGGTTGAAAAGGTATGAGAATAAGTAGAAGAGAATAAAGAATCTAACCTTGAAAGACCAACCTAGAACTGAAGAACCCAAGATATCCATGGAGTGGGTAAAGGCCGGGAGGTGGAGGTGGAGAGGAGGTACATGAGGAGGCTGTCGCAGCTGGGAGGAGGCAGAGGTGGAGGCCATCACAGAGGTGAAGGAAAGGGATGGGAGGTATAGGTGGAGGTGGACATGGACGAGAGGTGGTAGTTGTAGAGGTTTGGGATGGGAGGTGGAGGTAGGGTCTGGGAGGCATAGGAGGAAGCAGCAACAGAGGCAAGAAGTAGGAGGGAGGTGGGGCTGGGAGGTGGAGGCGAGGGTGGGTGGTCGAGGTTGGGGAGGATAGGAGAGGCTGGAGAGGCCAGGGTATGGGGGAGACATGGGGGAGGAAATGGAAAATCGGGAGGAGGATCCCAATAAAAAATTGAAATTTTTGTTCTTATACCCACTATTTTAACATAAACGTGGGTATAGGCCATAACATACCATCTATACCCATGGTTTTTTTTAAACCGTGAGTATAGATGCATTGGTGTAGACTCATTTTTCGGTACTGATTATTCTTAAAAAGGATAAGGTAGATCTATTAGATCTTAGTCTATAATGGAATAATTACAAGAGGATGTGTAGGATATAGTCTTGTAAAATTCAGGATTTCTTTGTTACCCTTTCATGTAGTTTTAAGGGAATACATTAAGTAATATAATCTCTGAGCATCTGAATAGGTTTTTGCATTCTCCTGACTGGAGAATTCTCTTTACCCAGTTAATGGTCTCCAATTTGTCCTTGGTTTCTTCATACCATTGCTCGATCCTTATTTATATGAATGGTACTTCTAGATTCCAACATCAATAAATATTTTTATTGTTCCAAAGCATGTGGTCACAGGATGAATATTGTGACAGGTGGTTAGGTCAACCTAGAATTTTGGGGAAGCTAATATTTTCCACAAAATTGGTCATGTGGATGTGGTCTTAAGTAAATGGAGTTCTTTCAAATTTCTAAATATGGATTCTAAAATTTCTAGCATTGAGAAGATTTTGAAGGAGTGTTTCTATATCCCAGTCTCAGATCCCATTATTTCATGAGGTTTGTACCTTGAAAATGAGTTATAATGTATGCTCAAGAATAAAGAGATCTTTTTGTTCATGAAGAATCTAAATGGTTACATTAAATAAGGGGATCTTAATACATATAATGAATCTTCTTTTCATATAAAGAACCTTATTTTGAGGTTGTAAACCCTCATTTGAAGGTCTCTCTCATAAGAAAGAGATATCAAAAGGCACATCATTGAGTTTTTTTGTGATCTTTATTCATTTGAGGGTTATTTTATCTCTACTGATGTTTCCTCTTGCATCTTACTTATTCTCATGGCCTCCCAGGATCAAAATTTTATTAAAGATATTTCAAAAGGAAGTCATCGCAGCTCTTAAATAGATCCATGCCACTAAAATATTGGAATATTGTGATTCCATATGTTTTTCATCTTATGAAAGACTAATGGACAGGTAAAGTTTATTTAGGCCCTCTTAATGAGATCTTGATTACTCTTATTCTCAAGTTCATAAAACATCTAGGGATATGGAGTTCAGACCCATTATACTTTTTAATGTGTCCTATAAAATATTCTTTAAAATTTTAGTCAATCGCCTGTAAAGATTATTTCCTTTCATTATTTTGAAAAACAAAAGTGATTTTGTTCCCAAAAGGATTACCAAATACATTATATCATTGCCCTTGAAAATTTTCACCATGAAAACAATTTCTTCTTCAAAGAGAGGTGTGATGACAAAGAAATTGGATATGACTAAAGATTATGATAGAGTTGAATGATCATTTTACCCTTTATTTTGAGAAAAATGGATTCTATTATCAATGGGTTTACTATCACAGAAATGGGGTTTCATAGTGCTACCCTTTAACAGCACTAAAAAAACACTGATAAGAGGAACTTTTAATAGAAAAAAAAAGAACTGTTAAAATTACCCCTTTATCAGTGCTTTTGTTAGTACAGATAAAGGTACCCCCTTTATCATCGCTTTTTTTACCATTGTTAAAGGGACCCCCTTTATCAAGGTTTTTTTAGTATTGCTGATAAACGATGCTCTTTCTCATCACTTTTTTACTAGCACTGATAAATGATATATTTCAAAAAAAACATTAAAAATAATATATTAATATATTAATATTGATATAAATATAATTTTTTTTAAAATATGTTTTAGATATGGCTAAATAGCCATTTACACATAATATGTAAGATTTTTGGTGAAAATGGATTATAAAATAATTAAAAAATATTTCAAATTAATAATTTGTTAATTATTATAGATTAATAGTCATTTGATAACAATTTGAAGATAAAAAACCAAAAATTAATAAAATATCTAAAATAAGTTGAAAACGCACCTTGAACTTCAAACGGCCATAACTTTTCATTCGGTTGTCCGTTTGGGCTCTACCACATATCAAATCAAATCCTATGACAATATTTATGCACTAGTGATATATGGAAACCCTTTTTCATAATCTTAAAGGACAAAAAGGCCCAGAAGGCCTTAAAAATGAGTTTTTAGTTGGGGTACCACAATTTTCTAACATTCAATGGAATTTCAACCTTGTTTAAGGGGGTATTTTTTCCCATTTTAAATGGAGAATAAATTTATTACTAGGAGTTACATTCATATTGATATTATGTTTTTAAAATTTTATCATTTTTCACAATATACTATAATGTATAATCAAATATATAACAATATATACGTATTTTTATATATTCACACATAAAAATTTAATTTTATAAATAAATAATTAAACATATTTACATATAAAATATATTTATCAATATATAAAACATATCTAAATAGAAAATAAAATCCATTTTATTTAAAATAAAAATATGTGAATATTTATATGCATATACAATTAATGTATATGTAATGTTTATATATATTGGACTCACCTGTTTTAATAATCACAAATCATGTTTAAATATTGATCATAATATATTAAGTCAGTCTTTAATCTTTTTAATCTACATATACAATTATCTTATTCTCAACAATGTATATTCTTAAGACTCATGACTTTGCTGCATCAACTTACAGTCCATATTTATCTAAATATAAGTTCACTGCTGAAGGCTACTGGTAAGAGCCTTCTGTTCAAAGTCATCGTTATAGCATACTATCACCTTAAGTCACTGATGCTAGAAGATCACTATTGAAGATTTATAGTCACTGTTAGAAGCTACCGGTACGTGGTTACTATCACAAACCTACTAATGATCTACTTATCAAATCTCATAGACAAAGAGTTACTATCATAAGGTCAATACTGTAACAAGGCTTCTGCTGGAAGTCCACTGTCAGACTCTTTCTCAAGTCTTCTGTTGTGAATCTATTTGTTCAAGCCTACAGTGGGACAAGTTTAGTAGAAGGCTACTGCTGGACAGCTCCTACTGTCGATATAGTTGACTGTTGCTCAAATTCTACTGATAAGGAGCCACTGTTACAAAGAATAAATAGTTACCGTTACAAGACGTCCACTAACCACAAAGTCCACAGTTGGAAATACCACAGTTGAAGCCTACCGTGTGACATGCATCTGCTACCAGTCTAATGATATTCTATTCTTTTCTTTACCAATTTTATTAATACTGTTATAACGGTCATGTCTATACAAATTAATGCACGTGAAATTATTTAATGTTATTTGCAGGGATATCAGGAGACATTACGATGTACGAGTAAGACCACACATGGTTGAAACATCTCTCTTGTAGGACCCTACTGAACAAAAAAACACAAAAACAAGAGACTATATAAAACACACAGAAGAGAGACATAAAAAAGAAGAGGAGAACTCGAACATACTGGAAAGAAGAAGGGAACTCTCCAGCACTCATTCAGAAGAACATAGAGCTTCATGAAGATCTATTGAAAGAACCTTCTACAAGTTGTAGTAGTGTGCTGCAAAGAATTTTTGAATACTAGAAGCTGGTCATCTCTATATCTAGAAGTCATAACCTGAAAGTTGCGACACTCAGTTTTAGAGACAACTTGCATAGAAGGACCAAATCTTCATCTCATTAATTCCAACAAGTCTAGAGCTGATCTTCAAACACAACAGAGCATTCTAAACTCATTCCTACAATATTTATCTCTACTGTGTTTAAATATGTTACATTTGTGAGCAGTGTGTATGTGTTACAAACACTGACTCTTGTGCATGAACTAAGGGATACTGAAAATCCCCATACCAAACTATTTTTACATTTGTTTCCCACGTATAACTGTGGAAGAATCCTGGTGTGGCTTGGTAGTTTATTTCTTTCCCACGTAGAACTGTGGTAGAGGTTGAAAAACTTGGACAGTTTGTGAAAGCTATTGTAAAGCCCGATACATGCTGTGTATCACTTTTTAATATAACTGCTTGGTGGCAGGTGATCACCAAGTGGAGAGGACTAGGTCTTGACTTAAGATTGGACCTCTGGTTTAAATTTGTTGTGTTCATATTTTCTTTACTCTGTTTAACATCTATCCGCTGTGCTTATATTAGCAAAGACAGAAAATCTATTTTTACATACTCTGATAGTTAGTTCTGGTTATTATGTATATTTGATTCATTTAGTAAACTTGTTTCAAAATTTGAATTAGTTCTCATACTGATTCTACTAAGGAGTAATCAACCTTTGAGAAACCTATTGAACAATAAGCCACTTATATCTCTACTGCCTTAATTGACTTGGCTGTTCTAATTTGGGAGATTTTAATCCTAAAAGTTTTTAACAGAAATTTTAATTGGAATTCAATTTACCCCCCTCTTGAGTATCCACTCCGACCAACAATATATATATAAATATATGTGTGTGCATGTATTGAAAAACATATATATATATTTATCTACATATTCTAATATATGTATATAAATAATAATATATAATATATGAAAATAAATATAAATATGCATAATTATATTTATAGATGAACACACATATATAAATATATGTATGTATGTATGTATGTATGTATTTATAAACACACATACACACACAAAACATATTTTATATTTGTATTTAAATATATATATATATATGAATAAAAATGTAATTAATTATATATAAATATATAGATATATCATAAAATAAATAATAAAACAATATGGGTGAGTGGAAAAAGTATGAGATTATGAGGGGTAGGTCTTATGTTCAAAACTCACCAAAGGCAAGGGAACACACAAGTAGGTTAGACATTGCATAGCACTGTTAAAGGGGGGTCCAAGAATTGTTAAAGGGGTGTGGGAGGTTATACAAGCACTATTAAATGGGGCACTGATGAAAGTGGGGTTGGTCCTCTATTCGAGTTTTCAGGAAAAAAATATTTTTTAAAATTAATTTTTTTCACTTTTATCAGCACTCTTTTTAGTATTAATAAAAGGGGTCATTATCAAAAAATTCAAGTGTGGTCATCTAGGTGGTTGATAAACATCAAAAATATATTTTCCTCCCTGCCGTTGTTTGAATATTGAAGAAAGTTTTTTTGATGCTTTTATTAACAAGGTTATTAAAAAATTCAAGTGTGGTCATCTAGGTGAACCTCTAAGGTGGTAAAATAATTTCTTATTAAATTTTTGTCTCAATACATTCCCTTATATGTGATTTATCTTCACTCTTTATTTTATATGTTTTATTTTGTATCTCACAATGGAAATTGTAAGCCATATAGGGTGGATTTGGAAAATTCATGTTCTCTTATGTATTGTTGGGTTTGGGTTTTAAGGATTTATGTCTGTTTAATGATGATATTTTAGTAAAGAATGGTTGGAAACTCTTGAATAAACCTAACTCACTATGTTCCTAGGTTTTTCATGTTAATTATATCCCCTACTTCAATTTTTTTGATATCTGTTTAGGGCCTCACCCAAGTTTAGTTTGGATAATTTTATAGGGCTCTCGCTTACTATTGAGGAAGGGATTGTACAAGATGATTCACTATAAAAAATAAGTATTAGAAGCAATTTCTAGAGCCACCTATAAAAAACAGTATTAATTATTATTTCAAATATAAAGGTGGGTTGTTTTAACTTCCACTATATTTTTTATATTTTTTGATTTAACGAATGATTTCTTAGAACCATCTTGATTTTTTAAAAAACTAATCAACCCATTCCCCCCAAACCCAATCCTCATAGCCCCAAACCCTTTCTATAATTGATTCCAACCACTGATAACAATCCCCCCCCCACAACTAACCTTCTCCATTTGACGATAACCCCCAATGACGACCCCTCTTCCCCTTTTCCTGATGATCTTGACCGCTGACAGCAAAACTAGCCTTAACCCCCTTCTCCCTATGATATCATCCTCCACCTTCCTCTATTTCAACCTGATTTACCCTACCCCATGTTCTTCCGTAATTTGGAATTCATCAAAACCCTCTCCCTAACCTCCATGTTTTTTGTTTCCCTCTTATTACCTCGATTACCTCCATGAAATCCGACCCAGTTATTACGAGAGGTAATATTTCCTCCTTTAGGTTTTTATGTTTTTCATGTTGGATTGGGTCATTTTCATGTTGGATTGGTTTTTTTTGAATCAAGACCCTACCTTGGTCAATGACAAAGTTGGATAATGTTAATAATTTATTGTACATTTTTTTATTAAACATTTATATTTTTATTTTTGAATATATAGAGAGAAGGGTGGTAATCCAATACGTATGGATAAAGGTTGGATTAATTTACCTCGAAACACAGTTCAATATGCTAAGGGTTTGGAAAAAAAATTAGATTATGCAATTGAAAATCGATAAGTGGATGGTATAATAAAATGTTCATGTATTGATTGTAAATTCAAGAATGGTTGAATATAAAAAAAGTATATGAGCACTAGATATCAAAAAAATTCATGTTCGATAGGTATATTGGATTTTCCATGATGAATCAAATGTTATGGAAATTCATGAAAATGAATATTCTTTTAATAAAACACAAGGTGACTCGTTATAGGATAATTCAGTTCAAAACTTGATAAATGATGCACTTGGATTTACAGGATATAATGACCAAGATTTTAATAGATCAACAATACCATTATTTGATCCTGACCAGGTTAATCTTTTTGAGAACTTCAGTGGCACAAAAAATGAGTTTTATGAATTAGTTGAAGATGGAAAACAAGAATTTTATGAAGTGTGTGACAAGTATTCAAATATATCTTTTATACTTAAGTTGTATCATATCAAGTGTCTCTATGGAATTACTAAAAAAGTAGCATCTATGATTTTGGAGTTGATTCAAAATGAATTTAGTGAAGCTAATATCCCTTCTTCATTCTATAAGATGAATAAAATAATCAACAAACTTGGAATTGATTATTCAAATATACATTCATGCCTTGATGATTTCATGCTTTATTAGGGAGAATTTCATGATAAAGAATAATGCATAATGTAACGTCCCGATTTTTTGGACCGGGTCGAAATCTTCAACCCGTTTGAATTTTCAGAGTTTGGTGAGCAATAAAACTCTTTTCTTGATCTTCATAACCTAATTTCGAGAGTTCCCTTGACCTAATGACTTTTTTTAAAATTATTTTAGATATGTAAGATCCTGAGTTTTTATATGATGTGTATATCTTTTTTGTTTTAAGTTTTAATGATTTTTTACAACGTATTGTGAGTAAAAAACATGATCATGGGTGTTTTAGGGGAATCTAAGGCTTGTTCAGAGCCCGAAACCCAGCTTTTTGGGAAAAAAAGGTATACCAAATGGTTACTACTAACCATACAGGGTTGGATAGAGGGCTCTAAGAGATGCAAAGTTTGAGGAAATCGTGTGGATGGAGGCGCACACGTCTGTGATAGCCTCTATAGTTTTTGATAATGGGTTGAGATATGATTTGCATATGGTTTGGAAAATAGTAAACACTAACCGTGAAAGGTGTCCCTCCTTAAAATAAAGGGTGCACGGCTGGCCTACGATTTGGCCAACTGTGTGGCCAAACTGTGAGACCTAGGGTTTTGGGGTAAAATAACTAAATTTTCATTAAAATCTATTTAACCTAAAAAATATATTTCCTTCTTTATTGGAAAACAGGGGTCAGGGGAGATATCTTTTGAAGGAAAAATATAGCCTTTGATCCCATTCCTTTGTATAAACTCAGAATTGAGGGTCGTCAGTCTTGTTGGATTCATGTCAGTGAGTACCCAATTCGTTTTTTGCCATTCTTCCCTTTTCTTGGCATCGACTACACTCTTTAGAAGTAAGCCAATATTCCCTATTTTCAGGTTCGTTTTCTGTTATTCATTTTTATCATATTCTGAGTCAAATCATGAGCTGAGACTAGATGAGAACACCACTACAAACCTATTGTAGGTGGTCTCGTGTTTTTTCCTTAAATTAGGGGTGTTTATATATATGTCATTGTGTCACGCGCTGTATTTTCTAAGTGACGCCCTTGGAATGGAATGTATTCCTTGATAAAAATGGATAGGTATGAAAAAATTAATTAATGATACTCATTGATAAATGATTAAAGGTTATGAATCTTGAATTGGAACTACCCCTTGGGTCCGTTGTTAAAATAATTGGACCACCATGGATGGTATATGAACCTAACTACCCTTTTAAGTGTGTCGTTTAAAACTAGTTATGTGATGTTAAAAGATGAATTATAATTGTAATTTGAGTTGATAAAAGTAAGGGAATGGAATACTATGTCCCTAGTCGATGGACAAGTAATTTTTTATTTAATAATGTGCTGCTTCCTCTATTGATATTGCCTACTTGAGATAATTGAGAGTCTAAGTCTTCTAAACATAGCCCTTTCCTTAAGACACCTTTTAAGGTGAAGTTTAATTGAAATGATCATGATGATGACCCCTGATATAATTAAATAATATTGATTGAATGTTGTTATATGCCTTGCGTAACACATGGATTCATATAAGAATGTCATGGATGGACTCATTTGGATATTTCCTTACATACGCTTGAGTGAAACTTGGGCTCCCTAGTGGACTGCCACTGATGAACTTGGGGGGATGACTATCATACACCTGAGTGATACTTGGACTCCTAATGGACTGTTGAGGACAGACTCATAGGGCCGATTCTATATACACTACAAGTGAAACTTAGGCTACCTTAGTGGATCGTCAAGGAAAGACTCAAATAACAGTGATTTTATACCACACCTAGAGTGATACGAGGATTCCAATGAGGAATTCCTAGGATGGTATTGTAAGGTGCTTGGTTCATGTTATACCAGAGTGATACCCAGATTAATGAAATGATTTATCTGGAACGTCTATCAAGCCAAAGCGTAAGCTTGTATTTGATAAGAGTATTATACCTTATTGATGGCCTGGTTAGGAAAATCTTGATCACATATCACTATGGGGGAATTTGGGCTACACGTAAGGTCCTGAGACTTATTTATTAAATGATATAGGACAGGCTTTTTATTCATAGACTTCCCGCTAAGCCTAAGTAGGTAGTAGAGAATGGGTTCCCAGGAAAACCTAGACCTTTAGAGGTTTTTTACTTTCAGCACTTCCTTTACATATTATATTACTTCTTTCACATTGTTATTATTATATATTCACTAACTTGATGACATTAGACACCTTTTGTGGTGAAATACAGAGATTTTATCTCACAACCTACTCTATCTACCTTTGGTATCTGAAAAGATTTCATTACTGTATGTATGGATAAGGAAAAGCACCATGCTATAGGTTTTTGATTGCTGCTTAGGAGTAAAGGAGTAAAGGACTAAGCTGAGGCTCATGATGCTAGCTGGGATAGTTTTTGTTCTTTTTGGTATTTTGAGATGTATTGTACACCTACCATGTATATCTATTTTGGTTTCTTTGTATACGTGTGACATGATCATAATTATATATGATATTACTTCTGGCATTGTTATATATATATCACTTTTGATGTTTATATATTGTCTGATTAACTTACTACTTCTTCTATTGATTTTATGTTTAGTTCCACTATGTTAAACTCTAAAAAGATGGAATAGTCTCCCCATTGGCCCTCACTGCTAGTTGGAATCCACTAGAATTTGGGGATATGTGCTTGAGGACATGTAGCCAATCGGGATCAGGGCAATGTTCATTGGAATATGGGTTTGGGATGTTACAAAGTGGTATCAAAGGATATTATTTTATGGTTTTCATTACTATTTTGATAAAATAGAAATGGATAATAAGGAATAATAATTTTTTGATGAGTTTTGGTTGGGCGTAGCTAACCCACATACAGGAAAAATCCAAATTGCCTCGAATGAAAATTGTTGTTTTCTAGATTTTGGTTATTAAAGTTGATTTGATTCCACCATTGGGTGAATCACATGAATTGTGATGTTAAAATTGATATGATTGTGGGTTCTATTTTATTGAAACCCAAAGAGAGGAGGGTATTCCATCTCATGAATAATTTTAGGAACTTGTAGGAATCACATGCCATGCATTATTCCATGCCATATAGGATGCATTTCTTGATTTCATGATATTGTGATAGGTTTCATGGAAGATATATATATATTATTTGAGAGATATTATGTAACGTCTCGGCCTGGCTTACCATCGAACCGGCGGCCAGACCGGTAGGTCACATGGCCTCAAGCGCGTCCCCCCATACATCATAGGCTTCTGACTAGCAGTGAGGGTCTCGGGAGGTGATAGTTGTGAGCCTATACCCTCATATCAGAGTAACACAACGGTATTATCATAGTAAATGATATTCAATAATGGAATCAGTAAACAATTGAAAGGCAGAAGCAAATGATAGGTAATAACCATTTAATAAAAGTCAAAAAACACCAGTTTACAATGCATTCATGTACAGATGACGATACAGTTATAAAAAGCAGTAATCAATACAGCATGCTTTAAAACAATACAAAAATTAAGGAAAAAAAATCCCGATGGTGATCCCTAGAGCATCCCAAGCTCTATCTTGGTCCTTTTCTACTAACTCCTCAGGTACAAACAGCACAGCACACAACCTAGGTCCTGCAAGCAAGAAGGTCTACTCGGGTACCCCAGTGCAATGGCAGCCCGAGTAGGGTGTGAGATATAAATCTCAATAGGCCGGAACCACCGGTGTCAAACCAAATCCATGTCGTGTAAAATAATTAAACAGTGAGAAATTATGGACAGATAAGTAAGTAGGATTACATAAGTAAATAACACTTGTCCAGGTTCCCAAGAGACACCTAACGGTTATACTAGCTTCAGCTCATTGCCGGTAAAGTAACCTGATCATGTCACCATATATATATATATATATATATATATATATATATATATGCATTTGGATCATAGATGGCGTGGGGTAAGAATGCATCCAACCCATTAATAAGAAAAAGCGGCATGAGTTAGGAATGCCTCTCGTCTCTATAGGTCAACTAGAAATGGGTAAGAATGCCTTCCTTCCATCAATCGAGATTAGCGAGCACGAGGTAAGAATGTATCTCATCCCTAAAAAGATACTGGTAAGGGGTAACAATGCCTCCCTTCCATCACCTTTATTCAATCGGCATGGGGTATAATTGCCTCCCATCCATCACGTTCATCAATAGAGGTCAGCTGCTAAGGGGAAAGAATTCCTCCCTTCCAGACATGTATTAATCAATAGACTTCCACTGGAAAGGGGTAAGAATGCCTCCCTTCCATCACATTCATTACTCTGGCATGGGGTATAACTGCCTCCCACCCAGACACATATTTATCAATAGGTGGCATCCACATGTATTCACCTTTATTATACTTCATTATGTGGCATCAGCATGTGCACACTGTAAGAACCCAGATCATATTTTCAGGTACGTTTTCCCCTTTTCTGGAGTTTTTAAGAAAAATAAATTTTCTGAAAATTTTTGAAGTGCACGCTGTGTACTTTTTAAGTACACGCCATGTAATTTTTCCCAGCTCGACATCGTGTGTTGGTCGTGCCGGGCCACACACACGGTGTGTAAGGCTGAGGTGGAGGCCGGTTAATTTGGAGTATAGAAAATTGAAGTACATGCCGTGTACTCAAGAAGTACACGCCGTGTAATTTCTTTTTTTTCATTAAACGGACCGGGGTCGCACCTAACCCCCAAAATCATCTTCTTCTCCAGATTTCGTCCGCCCGGAAGCGACCGTATGGCCGAATCTTCTCTGAGCTTCCGCCTCTCCATCCGATCTCCGATTTGAGCATGGTCGATTGTGTTGGAATCGCAGCGGTGAGTTATTCCTTCTGCTTTAGCCTTGTTTCTTGATTACTCCTTGTTTCCAAGTTATCGTGGGATGAAATTTTTGTGCGTTTTCTCAGATCTACATTGTTCTAAGAGGAATCTGTCTCTGTGGTTCACGTAGATCGATCTCCTCGGATCGAGGTAGGTGGTTTATGCCTTTCTGTAGAAATTTGATGAATATTATGTGCAAATTCCACCAATACCCGTGAACGGGGCATTACGTGTTTCCTGTTTTACCCCTGCTGTTTTCCTACTTTGCTTGTTTGCTTTAGTAGAGGTTATTGCTTGTGATTAGAGTAATTTATTTTGTTCTCAGATTGCTTTTCCATGCTTGTTTTTCCTGTTGGGCATTTTTCCAGTTGCCATGCCTAGTTGTAGGATAACGAAACTGTTGTATTGTTACTGTTGAGCCTTAGTTGAAAGCCAAGTAGTTATTGAGGTTTACTTGGACGATGCACGCGCACTGAGCACGTTTAGTTATACTCAGGACTGTGAGAAACTAGAGTAGTATACCAAAGGGAGAATTGACGGAAGGGCTTCTCCATAGTGTCTTTTAATTACGATGTGAGACTATAGGGGGGAATTGACATTGAGTGCATCCCCAGAGAGTCTGTAGATCCTCGATGCGGGCCACAGGGGGAATTGACATTGAGTGCTTCCCCAGATAGCATTTAGCACGATACGAGACTATAGGGGGAATTGACGGTGAGTGCTTCCCCAGAGAGTCTGCTTAATTACGTAGCTGAACCAGAGGGGTGAGACTGTGTGTGCCTCCCAGAGGGTTACTAGTACTATAGGTTGAACCATAGGGGTTAGGCTGTGAGAGCTACCCGGAGGGTTACCTGTTTTCTTCTTATTACTGACTGGTTACTTGTGTGCTTTACTTGTTAGAACTATGGATTGTAGCTACTTGTGCTTTCATGTTTACTTCCTCTTGTTTATTTACTGCCATGTATTCATTTGACTGTAAGGAATAAATCTTTGGGTGATTGCCTACTGGGATTGTATCTCACACCCTGTTTGGGCAATGCTTTGGGGCCCAAGAAGACTATGTTGCTACAGGTATAGACAAGGTCAAGCTCCATTATACTTCAAGATCTTGATTGCACCAGGAGATGGGGAGCATGGGACCGAGCCGTGGCTCGCGATACTGAGGAGCTTACTTTTTTTTCCATTGCACTTGGTTTCAGTTAGATTTTAGCACGTTGTTGTGTTTTCTATTTTCCTTAGATACTTGTACCTGCTGCATCATTGTCATCATAGTTATATATCTACATTGGTTCCACTGTTTGGTTTCTGTTGTTATGCATGTTGTTTACTGATTCTGTTGTTTATTGTTGTTTTCATACCTTGTATACCTTACCGAATGAGGGCATAGTTTCCCCACTGACTCACCAAGGCCCTCGCTACTAGTCGGCAGCCACTAGAGTTCGGGAAAACGCGCTTGAGGTCATGTGGCAAACCGGGTATGGTGCATTAGTGGAGGGGATCCGGACTCGGGTCGTTACAAAGTGGTATCAGAGGAGTTCTTTTCTCTTTCTTTACTGTTTGGAATCCTTATCCATGGATAGGAAGGATTCGTTACTTGGCATTAAGCTGTGCTCGGGAGTATCTAACCCGTGTACAGGGAAAAGCCATACTACCTCATTAATTTTAGTTGCTGATTTTGAGATTTTATAGTTGATCTGATTTCACCGAGAGTGATTCACATGGATTGTGCTATTAATATTTTGATATTGAGGTTCTATTTCTGTCGTAGCCTGATGAGATGAGGGTATGCCATCTCATGCATTATATAGACACTTTTAGGAATCACATGCCATGCATTCTTACCATGCCAACTAGGGTGCATTAGTGATTGCATGCTCTTGTGATAGACTTTGTGTAGATTATGCATGTTTTTGTGATAGTTGCTTGATAGATTCTATGCTATTATGTTATAAAACTTTTTTTTTGTTATTTGTTTAAATTTAATGTCAAATTTTGGTTCTATAGGTGTTATGGGCCCACACGGATCAGAATTTGGCACTTTTTCACCTTTTTTTTAGTGTTTCTAGAATTCTGTGTAGTTTTTGACCTACTGCCTAGAAAAACCCAGAATACACGGCGTGTACTTTTTGGGAACACGCCATGTAGTTTTCAGGCCATTTCACTGACCGTGTGAGCAGAACACGGTGTCGTGGAAGTAACTTCGGAAACACGCCGTGTACGGTAGCTACACGCCGTGTAAGATCAGAGCTGTGTAACCGGCCGTATCACTAACAACACGGGTCGGGGAAGCACTGGTAGAACACGCCATGTCCATAGGGAACACGCCGTGTAGTCCTATCCAGGTACTCGGCCGTGTCACGAACAACACGGGCCGACATTACCATCCTTTCCACACGCCGTGTTTGTTCGGAACACGCCGTGTAGTCTTGCCCAGGTACCCGGTCGTGTCACGAACAACACGGGACGGTGTCTCCTTCTCCTATACACGCCGTGATTGTTTGGAGAATTCCGTGTAAGGTCCAACCGTGTAGATGGTCATGTACTCAACAACACGGACCGTCGAAGCCTTGTCTAGTGCACACTGTTTTTGTTTCGAACACGCCGTGTAGTCTCGGGTTTAGTCGGACCGTGTGGGTTACCCGTGTAAGGAGACTTAGTAAGGGGAACAGTTTTCAAGTACACTCCATCTGTGGGTGCAACACACCATGTAGTGGAGGTGTTACACAACTTCTAGGGTGAGAGTGCACGCCCATGTTAGTGGGTTAAGAAGACACACCGTGTAGTTTTATACACGCCGTGTAGTCGTGTTTTTCAATCTTGTGTGTTTTTCTTCCCCTGTTCCCGTTTTGTACCCTTGTGTTCTATGTTCTTGTTTTCCTGATATAAGGTATAATTTTGATCTTTCAGAGATATGCCTCTGAGACATCCTCCAGTCGTACGTCTGTCATCAGGCATTGATCAGACGCCAGATATGGCTGATCAGGGACTTCCTGTCGATCCCCCAGCCGAGCCAACCTTGGCACCAGTTGTTGTTCCAGTTGCGGGTGCTGATGCGCATTTCAGGGAGGGCTTTATTATGATGATGCAGGCCTTCTAGGGATCACCACCTCCTTCCTCGTCTATGTCAGACCTGACGTGGGTTTTCTAGCAGCATCATCCTCCCACGTTCTCGGGGGAGGGAGGACTTCAGGCTGCAGAGTCATCGCTGGAATCCATGCTGACTATCTTCGAGCATCTGGAGACGCCTCCAGAGAGGTGGGTCAAGCTCGCCACCTACATGCTCTGAGACTCCGCCAAGAGGTGGTGGGACGTGCTCTCACAGGCGGGTCAATAGCAGGCTATGACTTGGGAGGAGTTCCAGCGCGTGTTCTATGACTACTTCTACCCGGAGACCCTGAGGTCCGATCAATCCCGAGAATTCATGAGCATCGAGCAGGTTACTTTATATGTCATGGAGTATTCCTCTCGTTTCACTGAGCTGCATCGCTTTACACCCCTCCGGGATGGGAGTGGGGTGTTCTGGGAGAGAAAGTTTGAGGATGGACTCAGGCAGGAGATCCGCTAGCAGGTGAAAATCTTTCAGCTAACTTCCATTGCTTCCATCGTCTACCAGGCAATGATTGTGGAGCGCAATCTGAGAGACTCCGGAGCTGTGAGTCATGGCGGTTCTACTTCCAGAGCTAGCTTTCCTCCAGATGACAGCAATAAGCATCGTAGGGAGCCTACACGCGGTGATTCGAGGAAGCGAGACGCATCATCAGGCAGCCAGGTGACGTGCTATCAGTGTGGCCGGGCATGGCACAGGAGTCCGTAGTGCCAGAGATACCTCGTGGAGTGCCAATATTACGGCAAGATGGGTCATCTTCAGTGTTTCTGTCAGGTTTTCTCACCAACAGCTGGTGACTAGGGTTCTTCCATGACTCCTCATTCAGGAGCAGCCCCACCAGTTTCTCACCAGTCGGGAAACTGGAGTTCTTCTGGCTATTCGGGCTGAGGTGGAGGTCGAGGCTGTGGCATTCAGCCACCATTTCCTCAGCACCAGCAGGGAGGTTCAGCTCAGAGTGGGCAGCCAGGGGCGCAGGGCTATGACACGGGCCAGTCTTTCATTGTAGAGAAGACTTATCATGAGCAGGATCCGGCCCTTCTACTGTTCGAGGTACGATTTTAGTAGCCTCAGTTTTATCTTCAGCCCTTTTCGATACCGGTGCTATGCATATCTTTATCTCTGTTGCTATTGTGGAGAGCCTTGGACTCTGCATCTTTTCTTCTGAAGACTCGTTGACACTAGACACTCCTTTAGGAACGAGGAAATCTAGTGTACGCCAGTGTAGAGAGTGGCCTCTCGAGGTGGCAGGGTATCACTTCTTATGGGATCTCTATGTCTTATAGATGACAAGATATGATTTCATTCTTGGCATGGACTGGTTGATTCTCTTCTAGGCAGTCATTGACTGTTATCACCGGAGAGTCAGTTTCATCTCACCAGAGGGTGAATCTTTTCTTCAAAGAGGTGAATGGGACGTTCGGGCGAGTCGGGCGGGACTCGAGCATCTTGGGCTAGGAGGGGTGACAGCCCAGATTGTTAGTCTCTATCTTCATGATCAGGGGACTCCACAGTTGGACTTTCCTCCAATAGTGGATCACTTCAAGGATGTCTTTCTAGAGGACTTTTCCGGTTTTCCTCTGGAGCGTCAGGTAGACTTCTCTATTGAGCTCGTGCCAGGAGTGGCACCAGTGTCCATTCCCCACTACAGGATGGCCACACCTAAGTTGCAGGAGCTCAAGAAGCAGTTGGAGGAGCAACAAGCTAAGGGTTTCATCCGACCCAGTACTTCTCCTTGGGGTTCGCCTGTTCTGTTTGCAAAGAAGGCAGACGGTACCCTTCGACATTGTGTGGATTATCGGAAGCTGAACCAGTTGACAGTCAAGAACCAATATCCCTTACCGCGGATTCATGACCTTTGAGATCAGCTTCGAGGAGCCCGGGTGTTCTCGATGATCGACTTGAGGTCTGGTTATCATCATTTGCGCGTTAGACCATCAGATATACCTCTGACAGCCTTCAGGAGCAGGTACGGTCTTTACGAGTATACAATCATGCCCTTCGGACTCACGAACGCACTTGCATTTTTCACGGAACTGATGAACCGAGTGTTCCATCCTTACTTGGACTCCTTCGTCGTGGTCTTCATAGACTATATCTTGGGGTACTCTCACACTCGACACAACCATGTAACACATCTTGAGATCGTTCTAAGTACACGGAGATAGCATCAGATTTATGCTAAACTCTCGAAGTGCAATTTCTGGATGGATCAGATTCACTTCTTGGGTCACATCATCTCAGAGGCAGGAGTATCTGTGGACCCAGAGAAAGTGAGAGCTGTAGTTTCCTGGGAGCAGCCGAAAAACGTTTTTGAGGTACGGAGCTTCCTAGGGCTGGCTGGATACTACAGACGCTTCATTCAGGACTTTTCTCATCTCGAAGCACCTTTGACAGGTCTGACCAAGAAGGGGGAAAAGTTCTTATGGTCAGATTCTTGTGAGTCAGCCTTTCAGGAGCTGAAAGGGAGGTTAACGTCAGCACCGATACTAGTCTTTCCAGATCTAGGCAAGAGCTACACTATTTACTGTGATGCTTTGGTTATCAGGCTGGAAGCTATGCTTATGCAGGGAGATGGAGTCGTTGTGTATGGGTCTCGGCAGCTAAGGCCACATGAGAGGATCTACCCTACGCACGATCTGGAGTTGGCAGCTATTGTTCATGCCTTGCGCTGTTAGAGACACTATCTTCTGGGAAATCACTTTGTGGTCTTCACTGACCACAAGAGTCTCAAGTATATCTTCACTCAATGTGATCTAAATATGAGGTAGTGCAGGTGGGTTGAGTATCTACAGTCTTTTGACTTCGAGCATGCCTATACGCCGGGAAAGGGTAATGTTGTGGCAGATGCGTTGAGCAGGAGAACTCAGATTCAGGCAGTTCAGGAGGCCAGTAACGAGTGGAAGCTGATGGCTCTGTTCTCTGAGATGCATCTGGAGGTTCACGAAAGACGGGGACAAAATTTTCTATATTCTGTAGCTGTTACCTCCACGCTACTTGATCGGGTACAGATGAGGAAACTATCAGACTCAGAAGGCTTAGTCATGCGGGAGAGTGTATCAGAAGAGGACCCTCTTCCTGGATGGACAGTGGGTGAGGATGAGATCTTACATTTCCAGGAATGTGTATGGGTGCCAGCAGACATACGCGAGGAGCTGATGCGGGATTTCTATTCCTCTGTTTGGGCTATTCATCCTAGCGTCACCAAGATGTATCGGGATCTTCATCGCCAGTACTGGTGGCCAGGTATGATGAGGATGTTGCTGGTTTCGTCATGCGATGTTCTACTTGTCAGCAGGTGAAAGCAGAGTATCAGCGACCAGCAGGGCTCTTACAGCAGTTACCCATTCCTGAGTGGAAGTGGAACGAAGTTGCGATGGACTTCGTGATTGGGTTTTCGAGGTCGTCGCGAGGTAACGATGCTATTTGGGTTGTCGTCGATAGGCTTATGAAGGTTGCCCACTTCTTACCGATCAACGATACCTTCAGTGTCGATGACCTGGGATGACTTTACATCAGAGAGATCGTTCTTCTGCATGGAGTTCCGCACTCTATTGTTTCAGACAGAGATGCACGCTTTACCTCTCGGTTCTGGCAGGGATTTCAGAAGGCCTTGGGTACACAGGTACTTTTGAGTACAACTTACATTCCCCAGACTGATGGCCAGTCCGAGCGCACGATCTAGGTGCTTGAGGATATGCTCTGAGCTTTCATTATAGACTTTGGCGGTTCTTGGGAGAAGCATATTCCTCTGGTGGAGTTCACCTACAACAACAGTTTCCAGGAAACCATTCAAATGTCACCATACGAGGCTTTGTACAGTATGCCATGGTGATAACCCTTATGCTAGCTGGAGGCAGGAGAGGTAGCTTTGTTGGGACCTCATCTTGTTTAGGAGACTTCAGAGCAGATAGAGATGATTCAGAAGAGGATGGCTACAGAACAGTGTCAACAGAAGTCTTATGCTGATCAGCGGAGATGACCTATGGAGTTCGAGGTCGGTGATCAGGTTTTCCTGCGTGTTGCACCGAGGTTGGGACACAAGAGGATTCGGAGACAGGTTAAGCTTTCACCGCGGTATGTCGGGCCATTTTGGGTCTTGGAAAGAGTTGGACCGGTCACCTATCGGTTGTAGCTACCTCAGAGGTATTGGTCCATGCATGACATCTTAAACGTATCTCAACTCCGACGTTACTTTTCAGACTCGCCTCACGTCTTTCAGCCCGAGGAAGTCGAGCTTGAAGCAGATGCATCATTCGAGGAGCATCCTATCTAGATTGTCGATCGCAGTACGAAGGTTCTCCGCGGGCGGTCTGTTCCTCTGGTATGGGTGCTATGGCAGCACAGGCGAGTACAGGACGAGACCTGGGAGAGGGAGGCCGATGTACGATCGCAATGGCCGGAGCTGTTCGGGGTTTCTTCTTCTCCATCTCGTTAGGGAAATTTGGGGACAAATTTCTTTAAGGGGGGAAGTTTGTAAGAACCCAGATCTTCTTTTCATGTATGTTTTCCCTTTTTCTGGAGTTTTTAATAAAAATGAATTTTCTAGAAATTTTCGAAATACACGCCATGTACTTTCTGAGTACATGCCATGTTCTTTTTCCCTGCTCAAAGCCGTGTGTTGGTTGTGCTGGGCCACACACACGGTGTGTAAGGCTGAGGCGGAGGCCGGTTAATTCGGTGTACGGAAAATTGAAGTACATGTGGTGTACTCAAGAAGTACACACCGTGTACTTTCTTTTTTTTCATTAAACGGACTGGGGTCGCACCTAACCCCCAAAATCATCTTCTTCTCCAGATTTCGTCCGCCCCGAAGCGACCGTAAGGCCGAATCTTCTCTGAGCTTCCTCCTCGCCGTCTGATCTCCGATTTGAGCATGGTCGATTGCGTTGGAATCGCAGAGGTGAGTTCTTCCTTTTGCTTTAGCCTTGTTTCTTGATTCCTCCTCGTTTCCAAGTTATCATTGGATGAACGTTTTGTGAATTTTCTCAGATCTACATTTTTCTAAGAGTAATCTTTCATCGTGGTTTACATATATCGATCTCCTCGGATCGAGGTAGGTGGTTTGTGCCTTTCTGTAGAATGTTGATGAATATTATGTGCAAATTCCACCAATACCCGTGAACGGGGTATTGCGTGTTTCCTGTTTTGCCCCTGTTTTTTTCTTGCTTTGCTTGTTTTCTTTAGTAGAGGTTATTTCTTGTGAGAAAGAGTAATTTATTTTGTGCTCAAATTGCATTTCCATGCTTTTTTTTCCTGTTGGGTGTTTTGCCAGTTGTCATGCCTAGTAGTAGGATAGCAGAACTATTGTTGTAACGCCCTGACCCTAGATACCCAGAGTTGGTGCATTATTACATAACTTTTGCATGATCACAAGAAAGATCAAGTCTTGAAAGACCGATTAGTTTAGTAAAATTGGAAACACTAGACATATTCATAAAGTTTACATTACATCAATAAGTGAAAAACTACAATAATATATTGTCTTCATATCCCCTCAAACTATCCCTACAGGTCATTCATATAATACTTCTTCACATCTTGGGAAAAATAAAACACTGAAAGGGGTGAGCTCAGATGCTCAGTAAGGATAACAATATAGCGGAAACTTTCATAAATAAACATAAAAATTTAAGGCAATGTATAACTAAAACAAAAGCCTTTTAAACTTGAACTTCAGCATAATATGGCAAGGATAAAATGAAATAATTCCATTTACTTATTCACATGGATATTCTACTAGTCGAATAATCACATGAAAATATTAATAACCACTTTCATAATGACGGAATGCATAATGCCAGACTATCATAACCACATATCCAAGGCCTCGTTCCAATACTACAAATAAGATTTCGTCAAGGCCTCGTGCCAAGACACTAGTTTGTCTCATGAGACCTACTAATGAATCAAGGAGCTATAGCGGGCTCCACCCATCACTTACTAAGTCCAATGCATTCCTCATATGAAAAGTTTGAAATATGACATAAACATTCGTATTAAACTAGCATACGAAATGTCAATAATTAATCGACAAACCATGAATGGTATAAAAATAGTACATCCACAGTCAAACATAACTCATTTGATACAATATGGAAGATTATATTATATCAGATTAATCTCAATCAAGAATAATGAAGGATATTGACATAGATGAAAATAATCGTCAAAACTATTAGAGAGAAATATCCCCCTTTTTCTTGAAATCATTTAAAAGTCACACTATTTGTCAAGAAGCCATTTAAAAATAGATTTTTGAATCAAAGTGTCCCATACCACTTTGAAACTTTTAAAAGTAATTTTAATTTTAAAACATTAATGTCCATATAAATAAATTCTTAAAACCATTTTTAAAACATGGACATTAATGAGAAATATTTTGAAGAATAAATCTTTAAAACACTTAAAAATGTATTTTAGATAGAGTTTCTAACCGAAAGAGAGACACTTGAATACAAATAATTGAGGTAATCAAAACATTATAATATCATCAGAATAAAGGGATTCATGATATACTAGGTCAAAGTACATTATATACACCATATAAAAGTGATTTGGTGTATAACGAAAAAGAAGTCTCAATGGAATATAAATAGAGATGAATTCTCTTATAAAGACCATATCCTTAGGTTAAGGATAAATCAACAACATAATTATGTGTGAAAAATATAAATACGCTCAATATGATTGGATATTTAGTGTAAATAAATCAGATGACATTCACACATATTCTGGTAAAAACAACACCAATGAATTGGATATTTAACTCAACAAATGGAGATTGAGTTAAAATTACTCTTATCAAGTTCATACCGATGACTTGAGAATTTATCAATGGAGTGATTATGTGTATAAAAATTATATCCACAGAAAGGGGAGTGGAAATTATGACATAATCAAATGAATAGTGATTCCACACATAATCTTGGAGTAAAATAATCAATGAAGTATGCCTAAAGCCGAATGAGGGGGCCCAGGGGGGGTTACCCCCCAGAATAGATATCCTGATTGGAGCGAGGAACGAGAAGAGCTTTTGGAGCAAGGAACGAGAGGAGCTATTGGAGCGAGCGTCTTCCCCGGCCGGGAAGACCGAGCAGAGCTAAGCAGCCAACCGATTGGAGCGAGGAACGAGAGGAGCTAAGGTTTATAAAAAGAGCTAATGATAATGGAGCGAGCATCTTCCCGGGTCTGGAAGACCGAGCGGATCTAAGAGTTAGGCATCTATTTTTCTTGAATGGAGCGAGCGTCTTCCCGGGGGGAAGACCGAGTGGAGCTAAGGAGATAACTTACTGGAGTGAGGTAACACCGAGCGGAGCTATGGACAGATTGGTTAAGAAACATACAACCATGAAATAAGTATCATAAAATGATGATGTAAATACCCATAGATTAAAGTATATTACACAATGAATACAATCATGGGCAATACACATACACCACATGCAATAAATAAGTGGTGAATAATGGAATTCTCACGAAATTAAGAGTGAGATAAGAAACCCCTTACATTGTACTTTTTCCTTGGTTGACGGTAGGTTAACCTCCTATATAATGGTGAAATAATTGTTATTTAATTATACGAGAATCATTTACATTAATATGATATCATATATGAACTTTTTACATTTATTTGTTAATAATATCGTAGTATTATCGTCATTCTGGGTGTTAACTTACTCATTTTCCTTTATATTCTTTGTTAAGTAAGTCGTGTTTGTTATGGATAGATTGTATCTTATTCATATCCAGAATTATATCAAGTCCTTAAAGATTATTTTTAGTCATCAAATGAGAATTATACTTGAATGGATACGATGGAGAATGAATCTCATCGCGTTCGTGGAGACGGTAGTCCGTACGTACGCACGAGCGACAATATCATTCTTTTTATATTAAAATAATACATAATTGGATGGTATATCATATATACAGAATTATTATTATGTTATATTTATTATTTATATGAATTACACATCATTATTATTCCCATCCAAAAAAAAACTTATTGAATAACAATTACACCATGACGTGGAGACGGTAATCCGTAAGTACACACGTATGGTGACATGTTATTCAAAGGATGGATAGAATACTAAATATGGTTGTACCATATTTATAATAACATCACAGTATATATAAGATACTAGAGATATTATTTTAGAATGGTAATAACAAATAAAGAAGAAGTGGAAGAAGAAAGGAACCTTAAAAAGGGTGGTGAAATCATTACCTCTTCTTCAGGTTCTTCCTCTTGATTTGATCAAAAGGGCTCCTTAGGTGTGCTTTCTGATCAAACTAAGGCCTCTAGGTTTAATTGAGGGAAGTTGAGAGAGTATTTGTGTAGAGTTTGGCCGAGCCAAAAGGCTTTTAATTTGTGAATTAGTGAGAAGGGGGAGTTCCCTTTTATAAGAGGGGTGAGGGGCACCTTTGGAAAAGCTAAAAATATTATTTTATAATAAATTCATATTCGGTTTATAATGGATCCAAAGTGGATTATTTAAAATTTAAGGTGGGGATGGGTCGAAAACCACTCAACCAATATAATTTAGACAGGTTTGGGTAATTATATTAACCTTATTTTTAAGTATTAACTCTTAGTTAATTAGTTTCACTTTTACAATGTCTCTTTGTATTTTTATATTATATGGTTAATAAAATAACTATATACATCCAAGCGACCACAAAGTAGTCCATTAATGATACACCTATCATGATATAAGTATCTGGGCCGACCCTTAGAATTTTAGGAATTGAATATAAATTAATAATAAAATATTTGTTTTAAAAACTCTTTTATGTC
Organism: Viscum album; assembly: GCA_963277665.1. Taxonomy (NCBI): domain Eukaryota; kingdom Viridiplantae; phylum Streptophyta; class Magnoliopsida; order Santalales; family Viscaceae; genus Viscum; species Viscum album. The sequence goes on from OY728141.1 coordinate 1,249,831,985, forward strand.
AATTTTGACACTATTGGGTATTCTGTTTTTGATAAATTCTTAACAGAATTATTACTTCGAACACAATTTATATAATCAATAATAATATGTCATATTAACCTATAAAATTAGTGGAATTCAAAAAAGGCCTCAAATTACATTTATTTTGATATTTATAATATCAATTATTTTAATATTTCATTAATTAGGTAATTACCTTATCAGCATTGTGTCACAAATAAATTAAATTATTTAATGTCTAAAAATTATAAATAAAATACAATTATGTAGGCAATCTTTGTATCTTTCTAATTAATATTTACAATCGAATATATCTTATGTATAACCCTATATTAAAAATGTTTTAGTAAATAAACGTTTATTTTAACTCTTCTTTGAATTAAATAATAATAAATGTCCTAATCTAATACAAGTGGACCTAAATGATAATATTTTACTCCTAAGATTGTTTTTGGTCGATATACATTTTTCCAATAGAATTATAACATGTTTTAGGGTAATATTAATATCATTTTTACCCTTAATTACCCTATTTACTTTTAATCGTGGTAAATAAAAGTACAAAGTTACTATTCACCAAAAATTATTTTCATCTCATTGAACCACATTTTACTCCTTGATATTAACCGTGTCTCTCAGATTTTCGAAATTCCACTCACAGAAGCGGTAAAATTAAGTTTTATGAAAAATTCACTTTTTTTAACTACCACTTAGTGGTTTCACTATTCATCAAAAAATGAAAGTTTCCAGAAAAATACCAAAAATTAGGCCTAAGATATATTTGATATTATGAATTCAAAAATAATGTCTATTTTACCAAATTCAAAACATATCAGTTGCATTAATTAATTTAAAAATTAATTCCCGTCATCAAAACAAATAGCTTGTTTTTAAGAGATAATAACTATCAAAAGATTGACACTTGTTTAAATCTGGTTTAAATGTGAAATTTCATCCAATGACCAACATTGTATTAAATGGTAAAAATATATTCTAAATATACTTTAAAATAACTCAAATTAATAATTTATCACTATTAATTATTTCGATTAAAAAAGTTGTTTTTAATTAAAATTTAGTAATTTTAACTATTCATCAAAATATGAAAGTTATCCGAAAAGTACCAAAATTTCACCCTAAGCTAATTTCGATATTAAGAATCCAAAAATGAAGTCCATTTCGAAAGATAAAATTTATAAAATTTCAAAAAGTACGTATTACTATTCATAACGGCTCGTTTGATTGGTTGTGGTGTGTTAGAATCTCAAAGTTGCGTACAGTGCACGCCATTGCATTATTCAAAGGGAAACATACCGTGGAAGCTTTGAGTGTTACACTTGTTTTGTTACTGTTGAGCCTTAGTTGATATCCAAGTAGTTATTGAGGTTTACTTGGACGATACACGCGCGCTGAGCATGTTTAGTTATACTCAGGACTGTGAGAACCTAGAGTAGTAGACCAAAAGGAGAATTGACGGAAGGGCTTCTCCAGAGTGTCTTTTAAATATGATGTGAGACTATATGGATAATTGATGTTGAGTGCTTCCCCAGAGAGTCTGTAGATCCTCGACGCAGACCATAGGGGTAATTGACGTTGAGTGCTTCCCCAGAGAGCCTTTAGCACGATACGAGACTATAGGGGGAATTGACGGTGAGGGCTTCCCCAGAGAGTTTTCTTAATTACATAGCTGAACCAGAGGGGTGAGACTGTGTGTGCCACCCAGAGGGTTGCTAGTACTACAGGTTGAACCATAGGGGTTAGGCTGTGAGAGCTTCCCGGAGGGTTACCTATTTTCTTCTTATTGCTGACTGCTTACTTGTGTCCTTTACTTGTTAGAACTGTGGATTGTAGCTGCTTATGCTTTCATGTTTACTGCCTCTTGTTTATTTACTACCATGTATTCATTTGACTTTAAGGCACAATTCTTTGGGTGATTGCCTATTGGGATTGTATCTCACACCCTGTTTGGGCCATACTTTTGGGCCCAAGCAGAATATGTTTCTGCAGGTATAGACAAGGGTAAGTGCCCTTTTACTTCAGGATCTTGATTGCACCAGGAGCTGGGGAGCATGGGACCGAGCCGTGGCTCGCGATGCTGAGGAGATTACTTTTTTTTCTTTTTCACTTGGTTTCAGTTGTATTTCAGCACATTGTTGTGTTTTCTTTTTTCCTTAGATACTTGTACTTGCAGCATCATTGTCATCATAGTTATATATCAACATTGCTTCTGCTGTTTGGTTTCTGTTGTTATGCATGTTGTTTACTGCTTCCTCTGTTTATTGTTGTTTTCCTACCTTGTATACCTTACCTAATTAGGGCATAGTTTCCCCACCGACTCACCAAGGCCCTCGCTGCTAGTCGGCAGCCTCTAGCGTTCAGGGTAACACGGTTGAGGTCATGTGGGGAACTGGGTACGGGGCACCAGTGGAGGGGCTCCGGACTCAGGTTGTTACACGCACTCACAAAACAAGCATGTCTATAGTATACTTCTTATGTAATTACCTCATAAGCATTCAAAATTCATATCACAATCACAATCAATCATATAGCCCATATCCACGTAAATGGTAATAATCACGTTCATACAAATATACTTAAGTCAAACCATCTCAAGTATCATTATCACATCATTTATCATATTCATCACATTTATACTTAAGGTAACTTTTCTTAAGTATCCATATCAAGACATTAACATATTCATCACATTGATATAAGGTACATGAGGCAACCCATGCATGTACGGTATTGGCTAACCTCCAATTCATTCTTCATTCCTTTTATATCATTTCAAAGACATATAGGGATTTACAAAGCATAAAGAGGTGTTATGGACTACCCCTCCTAGGTAAGTCCCATTCACTAGATCCATTCCATTAACATAAGCTGTGCTTATTCCATTATCCTAATGCATGGTCTTACCACACTAATCCATTTATTCAAGTTTAACCATTTCATCAAAAGAGCACAACTATCATGATTTAACCATTTGGTAAAATTAAGAGCAAACATGACATCATCAATTATCACCAAAGAATAATAAGAATTTATCAAGAAAGCATAAGAATCCACTTATTACTTTTATTTTGAATACAGTGCACCTCTGATTGAGGGGTTTTATTATTAAATTGTGAGTTTACTTACCAGGAAACCATTTTTATCTTATTCCTGCAATTCACACAGTTTTCACAGAATCATTTATTCAAGACTAACTTGCAGAATTCAAATACTAAGACTGTGAAGAAATAACTCTTTACTACTTTAAATTTAAATTAAAGGGCAAGGAGAGGCACCCTACCTCAAGGTGGATCCATCCGTCCACTCCGGATCTTGATGCATTCTAACTAAGAGCCGCTGCTGCTCCCCCACAAGGCATATGTGATTTCAAATACGTATAAGGACACCTAGCCTCTATACACATGACCACATGGCCATGAGCGTGCACAAGAGGACCCTTACACATATGCTTATACACATAATCCTGTATCCACTCACCTGTGCAGGCACTTTTATATATGTACATGGGAACACCTAGCCCCAGACATGCACAGTCGCTGCCATGAACGAGTATACACATACTGGGGGAACCCACATACATATAACTACGTAACTATGCCTACACAGGCGAGCCACCTAAGCTCTAGAAAAGATAATCCAACCAGAACCCACCAAATCTCTAAGAAAAACATACAAGGACCCTTTAGAACAACTAAGGCATTAATCTAGAAGCTGCGAAAACAAGCCACGGGTAAAACCCTTACCTCGGAATCAACCCGGCGGACCGAAACCACCGCAATCTTGTACACCTGTGGTGGTGGACCTTGAACCAAACCTTAAAGGGTCCCAAGGGACCTTCCACGCCACCCAAGAACAAGCAGAATAATAAATAAACTGAAATCAACACAACCCTAACCCTAGGGAGATTCGACTAAACCAAAAATAGGGAAATGGAAGCCCTAAAATCAGCCAATAAGGGAGGAGGAAGGAGGGAGGAGACTTACCATGGATATTTGAAGGATAAATCACCAAGAATGGAGGACGAATGGGGTTCGGACAAGAGGAAGGGCTCGCGTGAGGCTGGCGGCTCCAGGGAGGGGGTTTGTGCGGGTCTGTCCAAGAGGAGAGGGGAGAGTCCTTATTTTAGTTTAGGTTTTCATTTTAATTTTATTTTATTTTTAATTTCATTTAACATATTTTAAAAACCCAAACATGGTACGGTGCACGGTTTATTCAGCACAGTTTTCCAAACTGTGCGCAAATCGTGCGGCACCCCACTGGACACCCAGGGCACCACGCACGGACTGGCTGCACGGTTTGGGAAACCATGCACCGGCCGTGCAGACTCCTCCGTCTCCCTAATTTAAGTTGCACGGTTTGGGCCGCACGGTTTGGGAAACCGTGCACCCACTGTGCACCTTCTGTTGACCTTTAAAAACCAGCTGCCTTCGGTTCCGACACTCCCAGAACACCTCAAGACACTCGGGAAACTTAACGGGAATTCACCCATGTCCAAAAACATTAATAAGAAGTGTCCAAACCTTTGAATCTCATTCCGAAGGCTGATCATAAATTCGACCGGTTTAGTAATTGAAAAAGTTCAAATTCCTTCGGGGTTTAGTCCAGTTTAAAATGAAGGACATTACAACCTTCCCACCTTAGAACTTATCATCCCCGAGAATCCTTCGGGAACAACGTACACATCACTCAACCTACAAGGGTCATGTATCTTCGTTCAAACGATCGCATTACGTTTCCAAACGTCCCACGCACCAACGAATATCCACTTAAGCACAGAACACTGAAGCCGTCAACACCTGAGCCAACACTCATTTTCCAACCAAAACACCCAGACAAATCTTACCCGAGCCCGTCATACTAGAGACACAATCTCATCATCATCTCTCCAAGAAACCAATCAAAGGTACTTTCCAGCTTAGATTTTTAACGTTAAGCGGTCAAAACTCAAACCACAACTCTAACACCTTTGGAACAGTCTTTCAAAAGAACTCCCCTAGCATTCAAATGATGCACCTAGCGTGATTTTGAAATGATCAAATGGTCGATTCCCTATTGACCTCAAAACCCAGGTGAAAAAGAGTCAAGCCACTCCGGCTGACTATTCAAGAAGACGCCCGGCTTAGATGGCCGGCATTTTATAAGCTGAACTACGAAGCCATTTTCTGAGGCATCACGCATTTACCAAGAGTATGTCCACCAAAGCTCATACCAAACTTTTGGTAACTTCCCTGAGATCAAACCACGAAGGTAACCAAGCATCCCACATGAAACACCGAAAGGGAACAACCAAACGGGCTCAACAGCTTTTAAACATTAGCGTAGTGTAATACTGATGCTCTTTTAGTGCATCCAAAATGAAAACAAGATAGAGGACATGCTCGTCACATAACAGAGTACACTAAGAGGATTTTAAAAGGATTCCAGTTATTCATACTCAAAAACTGGAAAGGAGAACAGTCAAACCACCCCTGGTCGACTCTAAATAAGAAACTTGACTTCACCTTCCGACACATAGAGATTTCAAACCGATCACAATACCTTTCTCCATATGAGGCATTCCATCCATCAAACTTATCACCAAAACCCAAAGGCATTCGAGAAAAACCTGACCATATCCAAAATGGTCCTTCTTGGCGTGTTCCTTCTACCCAGAAGGACATGCTTTACTAAGCCCAGACGACGCTTCCCACCTTATAAATTCCAGTCATCAAAAGAAGAAAAGACCAGTTTATCCTAAGCGAACTGGTTCATAACCACTTAAACAGATGTGTGTCTGTCCTCCGAGCCATGATCACCACGTCAAAACGAACAAGTAAACCAAAACAACAAGACCAGCATGTCAACCACCCGAGTCTTCTGAAAATCATCCCGGGCATTAGGACAACTTAATTCTCAAACGCTCAAGTCACTCTACCATGGAGATGACCTGAGACCGTACTAAACAACACAAGAGATTTATCCCAACATCATATTACCCCACTACGACCGTGAACATGGACGATGACATACCAAGTTGTCATCACTGAGGAAGAAGAAAAGGTCAAATGACCAACAAGAAACCGACCATGCCTAAGGCATGTCTAACTAGCTGATACAGAGCATCACCTGGTTCTCAAGCCCATAACCAGGTCAAAAGGAACATGACCACCCATCCTAACAAGGGTGTCATTGGAAACTGGATGTCCTACAAGGGACAACGGTGCCCGAACAGTACCAAACATCAGAAAACTCACCATAAAAACAAGGAAAAATAGATCTAAGGGCGCTACCTACCACGGGCTAGCCCCTTAAGAAAAACAAACGTCGACCCAAGAATTTGGTCATGCCCAAAAAAAGTCACCAACTCAAAAGCCAAACATTTAACGTCATTTCTAAAAATAAAGAAGCCTACGGAAAATGCCTAAGGTTTCATTCCAAGGAACTCAAAGAGAAACTCAGCAACCCTCACACAGGGTTTCAAACATATGACACCACTACAGGTTCCTTTTCCAAGCCCTTTATATTTAATCACATATATTATTTAATCATTTAAAAGATTCAATTCAAAACTTCAAGTAACCTTTCAAAACCAAAAATCACTAGGCACTTGAACATTTTTTTTCTTTTAACAAACAACTCAAAGTAAAGCAGGAAAGTTTCAACAAACTTCCTTTTAACCATTTAACATTTATCATACATATCATCTATTTTTAGGAAAATCATCTTAATAAATTCCTTCTAAACCATTACGGTGACCTACGAGGGTCCCAAAAAACCAAAACACTCCAGTTCAAAATCAAACAACTTTTACACACACAAGCAATTCACAAATCATCCTGCCATTTTATTCATTATAGGTTTCCAGTTTCCAACTCATGAAACACCCATACACTCCACGGGTTGAAAAATTGGCTCCCAATAGGAAAAAAACACATTTCAGAATTTAACATGCTCAAAACAATCATCCAGTCATAAGTGTGGCCACCTACCAACCTATAAATTGCCCATACACTTTACAATTTGGCATTTGGCTCCCTTCATTCAAAACCAATTTCAATTCACTTTACAATTTAAACTTTAGCATCCCTTTTTCGGAAATCTGATTACACAGGTTACCCTTTCCCATCCATAAGGTGCTCATACACCTTACAACTGAAAATTGGCTCCCGTTGTAATTGCAATCATTTAATTTGGTCAAAGTAACCAATTCCATATTAAATAAACCTAGCATGTTATTGAAGAAGTAACACAGAAACATGCTATATCACAGAAGCATGGAATAACTACCACAACACCTATCACAATAGCAGGCATCAACTAATGCATCCTAGATGGCATGGAATAATGCATGGAATGTGATTTCTAACAAAGTTCCTATATGATGCATGAAATGTCATACCCTCATATCATCGGGTTGAAACAGAAATGGAACCCACAATTGCATCAATAGTATCTATAGAAACAATGTGCGTCACCCAATGGTGAAATCAAATCAACTGTAATAATCAAAATCATTAAAATAACAATTTCATTCGAGGAAATTTGGATTTTCCCTATACACGGGTTAACTACTCCCGAGAACAACTTATTACCAAATTCTATCTCCTTCATATCCCTATCTACTATCTCTAAATAGTAAAACAAACCAGAAAAAATAAACTCCTCTGATACCACTTTGTAACGTCCCGGCCCGGCTTACCATCGAACTGGTGGCTGGACCGGTAGGTCACATGGCCTCAAGTGTGTCCCCTCGTATGCCAAAGGCTGCTGACTAGCAGCAAGGATCTCGGGAGGTGATAGTGGGGAGACTATACCCTCATATCAGAGTAACACAGCGGTATTATCAAAGTAAATTATATTCAATAACGGAAGCAGTAAACAATTGAAAGGCAGAAGAAAAAGACAAGTAATAATCATTTTATAAAAGGCGGCAAATGCCAGTTTACAATACATGCATGTAAAGATGACGGTACAGTTATGAAAGAAGGAATCAATATAGCATGCTTTACAATAATACAAAAAGAAAGGACAGCAAATCCCGATGGCGATCCCCTGAGCATCCCAAGCTCCTGCTTGGTCCTTTTCTCCTAACTCCTCAGGTACAAACAGCACAACACACAACCTAGGTCCTGCAAGCAAGAAGGTCTACTCGGGTACCCTAGGGCAATGGCGGCCGGAGTAGGGTGTGAGATATAAATCTCAGTAGTCCGGCACCACCTGTGTCAAACCCAATCCAGATAGTGTATAATAATTAAACAGTGAGAAAGTATAGAGAAATAAGTAAGTAGGATTACATGAGTAAATAACACCCATACAGGTTCCCAAGGGACACCTGACGGATATACCAACTTCGGCTCGTTGCTGGTAAAGTAACCTGATCATTTCACCATATATATATATATATATATAAATTCATTTAGATCATATATGGAGTGGGGTAAGAATACCTCCCACCCATTAATAAGAAAAAGCGGAACGAGGTAGGAATGCCTCTCATCCCTATAGGTCAACTGGAAAGGGGTAAGAATGTCGCTCTTCCATCAATTGAGATTAGCAGGCATGAGGTAAGAATGCCTCTCGTCCCTAAAAAGATACTGGTAAGGGGTAAGAATTCCTCCCTTCCATCACATTCATTCAACCGACATGGGGTATAACTACCTCTCATCTGTCACATTTATCAATAGAGGTCATCTATCAAGGGGAAAGAATGCCTCCCTTCCAAACATGTATTCATCAATAGACTTCCACTGGAAAGGGGTAAGAATGCCTACCTTTCATCACATTCATTACTTTGGCATGGGGTATAACTGCCTCCCACCCAAACACGTATTTATCACTAGGTGGCCTCAGCATGTTTTCACCTTTATTATACTTCATTATGTGGCATCAGCATGTGCGCACTCACAAAACAAGCATGTCTATAGTATACTACTTATGGAATTACCTCATAATCATTCAAAAGTCATATCACAATCATAATCAATCATATATCTCATATCCACATAAATGGTTATAATCATGTCCATACAAATATACTTAAGCCAAACCATCTCAAGTATCATTATCACATCATTTATCAAATTCATCACATTTATACTTAAGGCAACTCCTCTAATGTATTCATATCAAGACATTAACATATTCATCACATTGATATAAGGTACACGAGGCAACCCACGCATGTTTGGTATTGGCTAACCCCCAATTCATTTTTCATTCTTTTTATATCATTTCAAAAACATATAGGTATTTACAAAGCATAAAGAGGTGTTATGGACTACCCCTCCTAAGTAAGTCCGATTAACTAGATCCATTCCATTAACATAAGTCGTGCTTATTCAATTATCCTAAGGCATGTTCTTACCACCCTAATCCATTTCAATCAAGTTTAACCATTTCATCAAAAGAGCACAACTGTCATGCTTTAACCATTTGATACAATTTAGAGGAAACATGACATCATCAATTATCACCAATGCATAACAAGAATTTAGCAGGCAAGCATAAGAATCTACTACCTACTTTTATCTTGAAGACAATTCACCTCTAATTGAGGGGTTTTATTATTAAATCATGAGTTTAGTTAACAGGCAACCATTTTTATCTTATTCCTGCAATTCACACTGTTTTCAAAGAAGAATTTATTCAAGACTAACTTGTAGAATTCAAATACTAAGACCGTGTAGAAATAACTCTACTACATTACTTTAAATTAAATGGAAAGGAGAGGGACCCTACCTCAAGGTGGATCCATCCTTCCACTCCGGCTTTTGATGCTTTCTAACTAAGAGTCGCTGCTGCTCCCCCATGATGCATATGTGATTTCACATACGTATAAGGACACCTAGTCTCTATGAACACGCCTGCATGGCCATGAGCATGCACAAGAGGATCCTTACACATATCCTTATACACATAAGCCTGTCTCCGCTCACCTGTGTAGGCACTTTTATATATGTACATGGGCACACCTAGCCCTAGACATGCATAGTCACTGCCATGCATGAGTATACACATATCGGAGGAACCCACATACATATAACTACGTACCTATGCCTACACAGGTGAGCCACCTAAGCTCCATCAATTGAATCCAACCTGAACCCGCGAACACTCTAAGCGAAACATACCAGGACCCTTTAGAACAACTAAGGTATTAATTTAGAAGTTGAGAAAACAAGCCATAGGTAAAAACCTTACCTCAGAATCAACCCGGCGGACCGAAACCACCACAATCCGCTATGCCTTTGGCAGCAGACCTCGAACCAATCCTTAAAGGGTCCCAAGGGACCCTCCGCACCACCCTAGAACATGCAGAATAAGAAATAAACTGAAATCAACACAACCCTAAACCTAGGGAGATTTGGTTGAACCAAAAATAGGGCCAGGGAAGCCCTAAAATCATCAAATAAGGGAGGAGGAAGGAGAGAGGAGACTTACCATGGAGATTTTAAGAAGAAATTTCCAAGAATGGAGGATGAATGAGGTGTGGCCGAGAGGGGGGCTCGCACAAGGGTGGCGGCTCCAGGGAGGGGGTTCGTGCGGGTCTGGATGAGAGGAGAGGGGAGAGTCCTTATTTTAGTTTAGGTTTTCATTTTTATTTTCTTTTATTTTTAATTTCATTTAACATATTTTAAAAACCCAAACATGGTACGGCGCACGGTTTCTCCCGCACGGTTTTCCAAACCGTGCACAAACTGTGTGGCACCCCACTGGACACCCAGGGCACCACGCATGGGCTGGCCGCATGGTTTGGGAAACTATGCGCTAGCCGTGCAGACTCCTCTGTCTCCCTGATTTAAGTTATATGGTTTGGGCTTCAAGGTTTGGGAAACTGTGCACCCACTGTGCACCTTATGATGACCTTTAAAAACCAGCTGCCTTCGGGTCCGACACTCCCAAAACTGCTCAAGACACTCAAGAAACATAAAGGGAATTCTCCCATGCCCAAAAACATTAAAAAGAAGGGTCCAAACCTTCGAAATCTCATTCTAAATCCTGATCATAAATTCGACCGGTTCAGTAATTGAAAAAGTTCAAATTCTTTTGGGTTTTAGTCCTATTCAAAACGCTGGTCATTACATATTATGTGTAGGTAATTGAGAAACATGGTAGGTACTTAGAGGGATTGTCATAAAAAAAGTATTTTTTTTTCTTGATTAGACTACAAGAGACACTCTAAGCAGCCAATTGTGGTACATTGAGTCATGAACCAAGAGTTGCATAGACTGGAACATGTTATGGTGTGGATTAGGTGGACACCATTTTTTACTGCATAAGGATTATAGTCCCTTATGGATCGTAATTTGGTGAACCAATTGGTTCAACCTTTTAAAATGAATTGTGATATAATGGAAATGAATATGAAAATGAAATGGAAATTTAAATTGTTGAAAAGAGAGCTTAAACTTGACCCAACATTTGAGTGGGCAGTAAACAGTGTCTCTAGTGACTTTTACGACTGTTTCTTTTTACCAGACCTGAGTTTAGGTAAAGTTTGTGTGGTACGACCTGGTTATAGGATGTTTTTGACCTATATTATGCTATGAGTTGTGAACTTTTCAAATCATTCTTTTCTAAAGCGTGTGTTTGGAATTGTAGAGAAACACCACCACGATGACCTCCATTTGTATGTCAGGAGGGTAGAGACGACCACACTCCGAAGGTAGTGGTCCGTGGGCTACTAGTGGATCCTCATATAGTTCCAGCTACAGCACCAATAGTTTTATTGGACACAAGTGTTGAGGCAAAGTTTTGTGAGGGGTTTTTCTGCTTTATGCAGAATTTTCAAGGAGAACCACAACCTAACTCATCTATTAAAGAGATGACGTGTGTGTTTCAGTAGTTGCATCCACCTATATTTTTGGGGGATGGAGGACCATAGGTTATGGATTCATGGATACAGGTTATGATATCTATCTTCAGTCATATTGATACACTTCCCTAGAGGAGGGTACAACTCACTACTTATATGTTTCATGATTCCTCTAAATGATGGAGGAATGTCATTACTCAGACAGATCACCATCGGAAGATGTCTTGGAGGGATTTTCATTTAGTCTTCTATGGTTACTTCTATCTTGAGAAATTTAGGTTTGATAGAGCCTGAGGTTTCAAGCACTTGGAGTGGTTTATGTCATTAGTTATGGATTATTCGAAATTTTTACGTAACTCCAGTGCTTCACATCTATTATGATGAGTGATGAGTTATCTAAATATAGGTGATTCTAGGATGGTATTTGGTATGAAATATGATCACATGTGAGTATCTTTCAACTAACTACCATTTCTATAATAGTGAATCAAACACTTATCAAGGAGCATAAGATGAGAGGGGTTGGGGGTGTGAGCCACGGTGGTTCAACACCTAGATCTAGTACACTATCGACTAGTAGAAGTAAGCATTGTATGAAGATTCTACATGGTGATATTATTAGCCAGATCACATACTATGGGAGCTAGGTGAGGTGCCACTAGAATAGTAGACTTGGGCATATGAGGCCTTAATACATGAGAGACCCAGTCGATTGTCGATCCTACGGAAAGTTGGGAAATCTATAGCACTTTTGTCGAAATTTTCCACCATCGTCCAATGAGAGAGGGTCTTCACCTACTCGACATGTAGGAGCAGGGTAAACAGCTTCTCATCAAGCAGGGAACTGGAGTAAAGCTAGCTGATCAGGCTGTGGCAGTGGTCGTGGTCATGGTAGTCAGACCCTATATTTTCTACAACAACATAGATATTCTACTCAGGGTAGCTAAGTTATATAAAGGGTTGTAGATCTGGCCAGATATATGGAGTGAATCCAACACTTTATGAGCAGAATCTCAGACCTTCTTCTGTGAGAGGTACTATTATATTATCCTCTACTTTATCATCTACTCTTTTCAATAAAGGCGCTTCTCATAGCTTTATATCTGTGCCCATTGTGGATAGATCTAGGCTCAATGTTTAGTGTTCTGATGGATTTATTATGCTTAATACTCAATTGGGAATTTGAAATGAGGATGTATATCATTGTAGGGAGTCCCCCCCTTGAGATTGGCGGGTGTCACTTCATTTGAGATCTCTTTTTCCTCAAGATGATCGGATTTGATATCAATCTCCGGATGGACAGGTTGGTTCCCTTTCATGTTTTAATTGATTTCTATGGTCTAAGGGTGAACTTCGCATCACTATATAGTGGATAGTTTATTAAAAAGGATGAATGGGATATCCAGGAATGCCGAGCTAGACTTGAACATCGTGGGCTGGGCAGGATGATAACTCAGATTGGAAGTTTATATCTTGATGATCATGGAGCACATCAAGAAGATTTTTCCCCAGTGGTTGATCATTTCAAGGATGTTTTACTATAATACTTTTTAGGAATACCTCCTGTGAGAGAGGTAGAGCTCTCTATTGATCTAGTTCCAGGAGATTCACCAATATCCATTCATCTTTACATGATGGCTATTACTGATATATAGAAGATTAAGAGGAAGCTTGATTATTTGGAGGCAAAGGGGATTATCTGTCTGAATGGCCCGAAGTCCTTGTTTTTTATTTTATTATAGATAATCCCCTTTTAAGGGTTGAAGGGGAACCCGTACATGAACCATAGGCCCAAGGAATGAGGCCTGACATGACCCGTAATACATGACCCAAAGGCCCAAAGGCATACCATGCCCAATACATGACCCGTAGGCCCAGCCCACTAGAACGTCCCCTCCCCAGATTCTAAATCATTGATTGCCTTTAGCTCCCCACCTACATTGCTGATCGGATAGTATTGCCCCGTACAAAGCTGGACGGTGCCTGGTCCCGATGGCGGTTGTCATACCCTCTCAATCTTCCAATCTGGTTATCTCTGTTTCGGGTGACTGCTACTGGTGCTCTGATCCTCATCTGGGGCCTGCTCTGTGTTAACTGGGCTACATCATGTTCTTCAATGGCTTGAAGGCCCTGTGGCCTTTGATGGCCCGAAGACCCTGAGACCCGTAGGCCCAAACCGGTGGCCCGAAATCCCAAATCTGGTGAATAGTCCCGCTGCTATAGTACCAAACAATTCTTTCTACAGTACTACTACAGTTCCTGCTATAGTATTTCTACAGAAACCTGGAAATTCGCCTCCACCCGGTTTTGAACCTGGGTCTCTTGGATGCCAACCAGGAGCCCTTACCACTCGGGTACGGGCTCATTGGCGCAAAGGGGATTATCTGAACCAGTACTTATTCATAGGTTTCACCGGTCCCTTTAGATAAAAAGAAGAAAAATACCCTTAGGTTATACATGGATTACTAGAAATTAATCCAACTGATGGTTAAGAACCGGTATCCCTTGACATGAATATATGACCTGTTTGATCAGATCTGAGGAGCTCATGTGTTTTTGAAAATTGAATTGAGATCTGGTTATCATAAGGTGAGTATTAGACCATCAAACATACCTCACATGAACTTTTATAGTATTTATGGTATATATGAGTATCTAGTTATGTTATTTGGTTTCATGAACATGCTATCAGTTTTCATGCCACTGATGAACCGGGTTTTCCATCCTTATCTGGATTCATTTTTCATAGTATTCATGGTTGATATCTTGGTGTATTCTCACACTTGGAATAACCATTAAAAACATCTTGAGATCTTATTGGATACAATGAGAGAGCATTAGTTATATGCTATGCTCACAAAGTTCCACTTTTGGATGGAGAAGATTCACTTCATGGGTCATATTATCTCAAAGACAATAGTATCTATTGACCTAGAGAAGGCAAGAGCTATAGTTTCCAGGGATAATCCCAATAACATATTTGAAATACTAAGTTTCTTGGGGATAGTTTAACGTTATAAGTGTTTCATACAAGAATTCTCATGCTTATCAGTGCCACTCACAGGCTTGATTAAGAAGGGTGTGAAGTTTTTATGGACATATAACTATGAGATAGCCTTTCAGGAGATGAAAGGGATATTTACTTTAGCATCGGTCTTGATTCTTCTAGAGTAGGGTAGAAGCTACACTGTGTATTGTGATGTATCAGGTATTAGGATATGATAAATTTTGATGGATGGGGATAGATTCATAGCATTTGGGTCTCATTAGTAGAATCCATATGAGAATAATTACCCAAAATAAGATATTGAGTTAGTGTCAGTTGTTTACACTTTTCATTGTTGGAGACATTATCTACTTGGATAAAAATTTTTGGTGTACACGAACCACAAAAGAATCATAAGTTTAAACAGTGTGATCTGAATATGAAGCAGTGAATGTGGGTTGAATACCTATAATATTTTGACTTTGATCTTGCCTATATGCTTGGGAAAGGCAATGTAGTGGCCGAGGCACTGAAAAGGAGGACTCAGATATAGGTTGTTCAGTAGGCCAGTAGCGAGTGGTATCATATGGATTTTTTCTTTGATATACACTTAGAGGTGTAGAAAGTCAAGGGAAGACATATATTTCATCCTTTTATATGACCTATACTATACTTTATAGAGTGAGGATGAGCCATCAATCAAATTCGGAGGGCCTATTCCTATATGAGCATGTGTCATGTGAGGAACTACCTCCTGGTTGGAATATAGGTGAGGATGAGATCCTGTATATTCAAGGTTGTGTATGGGTTCTAGTGGGAATATGTGAGGAGATTTTAAAGACACGTAAATTCTGTAGAAATTTTTTTTCTTAAATACATGGGATTTTTAGGAGTTCGCGAAAATTTACGGCGCTTGATTCTAAGGCCCGGTGTGCCCGGAATCAATTTCTGGAGTTTTTTTCTGGTACGTTCAGTAAACGTATGAGCGAGTTTTTATAACTTTTGATCCGGTGCTCAGAACTGAAATCTGAGGGCACCGTTGAACTAACAGCGCCAGTATTCTCTTAAGAATACTTTCACCTCGATGGCAGGTGATCGAGAATAAAAGTTAGTTTCTGTATTTTTTTATAAAAAAATAATAAAATAAAGTACAACACTTTATTTTATTTTTAAGCTGTCATGTGTTGAGAGTGTTGGTTAAAACCTCCCCTTGGGAGTTAGTGGTGGGACCACCACACCCTAACCTCCCATGAGAGGTTATGGTGGTGGGACCCACCAGAGTATAACCTCCCATGGGAGGATAATTGAGGTGGGGACCACCTGAGCCACATAACCTCCCTATTAATGATAGGGGTGGGGACCACCTGAACCCTATTAATGGTGGAGGACGAAACCTCCCCACTCTCCCTAATTATTTGGGGAGAGCCTCTTGACCTCCCTATGCAATTAATTGTGCCAACGCATGTGTTTTATTAAGGAGATCCTCTTGGCATCCTCCAAATTAATGAGCCAACACTCTTGCATTTAATTTGGTGGAGCTGGATTTTTATTTATCCTTTTTGAATTGGTGTGCCAACGTAATATTAGATGACTAATCTAATATTATTTCATTGGCATTTCTCTTTTGGTGGAATTGAGAGGAGCTTGGGAGAAAATTTATCCCAACGAAGAACACGAAGAACGCCATATTTCTTCTTCAACTTCTTTCCTTGAATCCTACCGATGTGGAGCGCCTTCCGCGGCCGACTCAACTCAGGATTCGGATAGCGTGGCAGACATGACGAAGGACAAATTAATTCTCCTTATTCCGGCGACTTCAAATATCAATGAACGATGAACAACAACTAATAAGGTAGGGGGATATTTTATGTTGATTCTTCCCTTTTCTTCCGCCCATCATCGAATGAAAATTTGATACTAAGTGTTGTAATTAATTGTTGAGCATCATTCTGATTAGCCAAATGATATCATCTCTAAACGCGGAGGGTGCAGGAAAAACTAACATGGCTTGACTCCCTATGTTGTTCATTCGTAATGATTCTTCGGCATGGAAATGAGTCGACGGTAATGAAGGCGGCAACGACGAAGACCGAACTACCCGTGGCTTGCATGAATCGCACTGCCCCCGCAGTGGCCCTATACTTCTAGCCGATCACGGCGGTGCCCCGTTGTGTGAACCGCAGCTTACCCGCGTGCTGCCCCGTGCACTCCAGCCTTCCCCACGGCCTGCCCGTGCACCATTGCACCTCGCACTGGCCTCCCCGCGTGCTCTGGCCTGCCACACGGCCTTCCCGCGCGCAGCCACGCCCCGCGCCGCCTGCCCGCTCGACGCCGCGCCCCGCACCGCCTACCCGCACACCGTCATACCCCGAACCGCTAGCCCGCGCACCGCCGCGCACCGCCGCGCCCCACCACACCTACCCGCGCGGCGCCCCACTCTGTGCCACCTGCCCATGGGCTGTCGCGCCCCGCGCTGCATGCCCGCACGCCGCTGCGCCCCGCCACGCCTACGCGCGCACCCCGCACGCTGCCTGACTCCGTCGGCACCTCGTCCAGCACCCCCGCGCACTGCCCGCGCACCCCATGGCCTACCCATCCCAACTGGAGACCTTCTCAGCACCTTCGTGCCCTGCCTGGTGCCCCCACGTGCTGCACGCGTGCCACCGCGGCCTTCCCGGTGCACCGACGACCTGCCCGGTGCACCCGCGGCCTGCCCGGTGCACCCGCGGCCTACCTGACGTCCAACTTGCCTATCTGCGCCCTGCGTGGCCTGCCCGCTGGCCTCTCAGCCACCAACTTCCTGAGCCATGCCCCTTGCAGCGCTGGGTGAACCAGCCCCGGCCTTCGGGCCGAGTCTCCCGCACAGCGGCATCCCGACCAAACAGCCCTCGCAGTCCGCCGGGCAGGGCCCAGCGGACCAGGCCTAACTTAGAGAGTTGACCCACCTAACGGCTGGGTCAGACCCATCGGGTTTATAGGGATGACCCAAATCGGTTCATCCCAGACTGGTATGGGCCGAGTCGGTCCGACTGGGTTGGACCAAATCCGGGCCCACTACCAACCCTTTGCTTACATTGGCCATATCTTTGGCACTGGACGTCCATTTGACGATCCTTCAGTGGTGTTGGTAATCTTGATGAGATACGGTCCCTTTTAGTATACCCCACTGGAGTTTGGGGTATAGTTAATACATGGTTGGGTTGGTTCGTACACGAATCCAACTGGACCCCCGGGACTAAAAGGCTAATAACTCACAGATCGGGCGTCCGATTGATGTGTTGTCTGTTGTGCTGAGACCCCTATGACGTGGCGGTCCTTTGTGATACTTATATGTGAGACTTAGAAGAACTTGGGGTATCAACCAGTAGCTCGTGGAGTGGATCCTTCCGGTGACGAGCACACAGAGTACGTAGACCTGGTAGATGGCTCAGACCTGACGACTGCTTGATCGATTCGATTCGGAGTGACTCGATTAGCCCAGTGGGGAGCGCCTCTGTGTGATGCGGCAGACCCATGGTGGAGGAGCGCCTCTGTGTGAGCGCGGCAGACCCATAGTACTCGAAAGGAGGAGTACCTCTATAGGCTATTAGGGGGAGCGCCTTTGTGTGACGCGGCCGACCCACGGTGGGGAATGCCTCTGTGTGACGCAGCAGACCCACGACACTCGACAGGAGAAGTGCCTCAGCAGTCCAAGGATAGTGGGAAGCGCCTCTGTGTAACATGGTAGGCCCACTGTACTCGATAGAGGAGGAGTACACCACCAGCCATGGTTTCGTTAATTAAAAACCTGGTTTGAGCTGAGTCTATGACTTTTGTGTTTTCCTCATTATTGAGATGGGTTACTAGATAACATAGGTAAATGTATGGTAATATACCCAAGTAATGGTAATTCATTGATTTCATACTTTGTGTTTTATCCTTGTTGGGTTTAGTGAGACCTTGAGGGTCTCAGGGTCCTTACTGAGTATCGTTATACTCACCCCTGCATGGGCAATGCCCTCACCTCATTGTGTTGGATGCAGACGCCAGACAGTGCTGATGGAGACTGAGAGTGCTAAGACTAGATGGTACATGGAGGTGGACCTTACGACGAGTCGGTACACAGAGGAGTCTAACGGACATGGAGTGCTAATGTGGCCATCTATACCTACCCTTTAGGTAGGAACCCTGGAGGACGATCTAGGATATTCTCTTTACCTTTCAGCTGTTTGTCCCTTTTTCAGTTGTACTTGTACTTTACAGTTGGGCTTGTATTTCTGGCCCCTTTTACTTTCTATCACACTTTTGTATACAGATTTTACCTAGTGTTTTGCTTCTAGTTCTGTACTCTGATGTGTTTTTTTACATTTATAAAAGCAATGCCTTCCCAATTTAGGGATATACGCCTTTGGTGCTAGTTTCCAGCCCCTAGACTATGGGAGGCAGGCTTGGGGTAGTTACGACACGGGCCCCGGGGGACGGGTCGTGACAAATTGATATCAAAGGAGTCGGTTCTACCACAGAACATAGGACTCTGATATTTCTTTTCTGTGAATAAATATTGTTAAGGGTACTAAGTGTGGTTTTCAGTTCAGGGAGTCCATTGTTGGTGTGGGCGGCCGACATATCCATACACCAGGACCCTGATCTCTGATTTCTGACTCAGTACACAAAAACACTAATTGCGTGTGTGTTTTCTAAAAGTTTTCATAAGTCATATCAACTAGGTCAGCTCACTAGGTATAGTTTTTTGACCATGTCGCATCTATTTCTTTCATGATGCCTCCCCGCAGATGACCAGTTAGAGCCCTGAGATTTGTATGTACTGACAACCTGCCGAGCGACGAGGCCTCGATGCAGGTCCCTCTTCCAGTTGAGGCACCAGCGGGGGAACCAGCGGTACCACTCCCCATTGGGCCACCGATGCCACTACCCCAGCAGTAGAGAGTGCACACTAATTGAGCACATTGCACGAGTTCCAGTGCTAGAGGCCACCTAGGTTCAGGGGAGAGACATACCCACAGGTGGCTGAGGATTGGCTAGAGGCTGCGATGAGAGTCTTCAGGCTAGTAGGGACACTATAAAACATTATGGTTATCCATGATTCCAGCCTCCTTCGGGCAGTAGTAGGCAGATGGTGGTGCCTGATGCTCCATGTTCATGATGAGGCGACACTTCTTTGGGTAGACTTTGAGAGCCTGTTCCAGGAGGAGTTTTTCCCATACACCCTTCGAGCGGTGTAGATACAGGAGCTACTGCATCTACGGTAGGGTAGCATGATGGTGGCTCAGTACTCAGTGAGGTTCACCGACCTCTCGCGCTACTCCACTGATATGGTACGGTACCCGTTCTTTTGGGCCTGGACCTTCGATCAGGGACTCAGGTAGGAGATCAGAGCTTCGGTGATCTCACTTAGCATCCCAACTCGGGCGGGGGTGTTATAGGGAGATCTCATAGTAGAGAGATTCCTTGATGAGAAATCTCCAATAGCGAGACCCACCACTAGTCAACATGCAGTGGAGTCTTCTGCAGTTGGCAGTAGATAGATGTGGGAGAGGTACAAGAGGACCAGACCTATAGGTGGTTGACCGCATGACTCAGGATCCGTTGTGTGGGTCACACAAAGTAGAGACACGCATGTAGGTAGCTGGAAGTGTTACTCATGCGGCGGGCTTGGTCACATGGCTCTTGACTGTCCGACCTTCCACTCTAATGATCAGCATACGGTTGAGGGACCAACCAGGTAGAGGCAGAGATTCGATTGAGGCGGTTCTTAGAGCATAGGAAGACATGATAGAGGAGCTGGTCGAGCATCTGGCAGTGGACGACGTTACGATGTGCTACCGCCACCACCACTAGGAGGTCCACCCCGACCGCAGGGAGTAGGTGGACAGGGGATAGCTCAGCTTCAGGAAACTGAAGCATACGACCATGGTGCTCCAGAGATGATTTGATGTACGATCTATGTCTACTCCACCTTAGTTATAGTTCTTATAGACACAGGTTCCAGTAACTCATTCATTTCCAGTGCCCTCGTTCAGAGCTCGGAGATTCCGACGAAGCCGTTTGATCGATCCTTATGGCTAGAGACTCCTATGGGAGCTGATTCGATGATTACGCACTGGTTCTAGTAGTGCGAGCTTACTCTAGGAGGCAAGAGTTTCAGCTGGGATATCCTAGTAGCGGCATCGATGCCTTATGACGTCATCATGGGTATGGACTAATTATCTATAGTCCATTATCATATTGACTGTATTAGGCGAAAAGTGTAGTGTGTCTGCATGGATGGGACCAGGATTACCTTCACCGGCGAGAAGGGAACCTTTTCAGCACATGAAAAAATTACTCGGAGGAGGGTACAACCGATCACTCAACAGTTGGATTGTCTTACCCTTAGAGCAGTAGATGTGAAGAGTCTGACTTATCCCGTAGTGGAGGACCAGTACGCAGATTTTTTCCTGATTATATTCCAAGAAAACCTCCTCGTAGAGAGGTGGACTTATACATTGACTTGTACCCTGGGATGACACTAATATCTACTCCATAAAATCAGATGGCTCCCGCTGAGCTTCGCGAGATGAGGGTACAACTAGAGGACTTGCATGGGAAGGGATTCATTCGGCCCAGTGCTTCTCCCTGGTCAGCCCTGATTCTGTTCAAAAAGAAGGTGGATGGGAGCTTGAGGCTCTGTGTCAACTACCGTCACCTGAACAAGGTGACCGTAAAGAAAAACTACCCACTCCTGAGAATTGACGACCTCCTTGACCAGCTAAAGGGATCACGATGGTTCTAAAAGATAGACCTCAGATCAGGCTATCACCAGCTCAGAGTTCGAGACGAGGATGTGCAGAAGATGGCCTTCATGTGTCGTTATGTCCACTAAGAGTTCATTGTTATGCCCTTCGGTGTAACCAACGCTCTAGAACTGTTCATGAGTCTCATGAACATGATCTTCCGTCCATACCTTGATCACTTTTTCATAGTCTTCATCGATGAAATTCTGATATACTCGACTACTGAGGAGGAGCATGCCTACCATTTTCAGCTAGTACTAGACACACTCTGAGAGAACCTTCTTTATGGTATGCTCTCGATGTTCCAGTTCTGGAATTGAGAGGCTCACTTCTTAGGACACGTCATCTTGGAGACTGGAGTTGCAATAGATCTAGCGATGATTGAAGCGGTACTTTCTTGGGAGCCACCCAGGAGTGTTATGGAGGTGTGGAGTTTCCTGGTCTTGGCTGGATACTATCAAAGGTTTGTTCCAGACTTCTCCAGAGTGGAAAAACCACTATTAAACTTGATGAAGAAGGGAAAACCCTTCATGTGGTCGGAGAGATGCCAACAGAGCTTTCAGAAGCTGAGGTAGAGGCTGACTGGTTCCCCCATCTCGAGGCTTCCGGAGGAGGGCGTATGGTACATAGTCTATCGTGATGCATCCGGGACCGAACATGGGTGTGTCCTGATGTAGGAGAGAGCAGTGATTGCTTATGGTTCTCGGAATCTGAGACAGCACGATCAGAACTACTCTACCCATAACCTGGAGTTAGCAGTAGTGGTCTTCGCCTTGAAGATGTGGCGACACTATCTGATGGGTGAGCATTTTACCATGTACTCTGATCACAATATTCTCATGTATATCTTCTCTCAGAAGGACCTGAACCTGAGATAGCGGTGATGGATTGAGTTCCTCCAGGACTATGACTTCGAGATAGTCTATACTCCTGGGAAGGGGAACGTTGTTTCGGATTCTCTCAGTAGGAGATCTGGTATATAGCTGCTAGGAGAGGCGACAGAGCAGCTGGCTGCTTTATAGATATCCTTTGTGGATAGAAACGGAGTAGCCTTCCTTTAGTCTCTAACAGTCACTCCACCTCTTCTTCAACGAGTCATGAAGGCGTAGTATGGGGACATTGACTGTGAGACGGGACGTGCTCATATATCCATAGGGCAGGAACCTAATGGATTTTATGAATGTGGGGAGCACTTCATCCTCTTCATAGGATGTACCTTGGTACCAGTGGCACTTCAGGAGGATGTGTTGAGGGAGTTACACACATCCCCTCTAGCGGTACAACCAAGAGTGGCGAAGATGTACCAGGATCTTCGAAGACAGCACTGGTGGCTAGGTATGAAGAAGGCTGTTGCAGAGTTTGTCTTGTGATGCCTCACTTATCAGCAAGTGAAGGCAGAGCACCAGGTACCAATAGGCTTGGTTCAGCCCTTAGAGGTAATAGAGTGGAAGTGGGATGGGATATCCATGGACTTCGTGACGGGTCTTCCACGTACATCCCGGAGTCACGATTCGATTTGGGTGATCTTCAACTGACTCACCAAGTCGGCCCACTTCCTACCAATCAGAGAGAAGGGTTCAGTATAGAGCTTGGGACGCCTCTATGTGCAGGAGATTGTGCGTTTACATGGAGTACCTTACTCTATTGTCTCCGATCATGACACATGATTTACTTCCCGGCTATGGATGGGGTTGTAAGAAGCATTCGGGACACAGCTTCGCTTGAGCACCGCCTTCCATCCTAAGATGGATGGGCAGACCGAGAGGACCATTCAGACCTTCAAGGACATGCTACATTCATGCATCCTCGACTTCGGTCACAGCTAGGAGGATCACTTACTATTGGTGGAGTTTTCCTATAACAACGGATATCATTCCACCATAGGGATGGCGCCTTTCGAGGCGTTGTACGGGCGACCGTGCAGATCACCCATGTGCTGGACAGGCCCTAGGGAGTCAGCACTAGTGGGACCGAAGATGGTACGAGCTACTACGGAGAAGGTACAGATCATCCAAGAGTGGATGAAGACTGCCCAGAGTAGACAGAATTCGTATGCTGATAGAAGATGGAAACCTCTAGAGTTCGAGGATGGAGACCACGTCTTCCTATGGGTCTCACCTCGACGAGGTCTATGGATATTTGGCTGAGGCGGAAAGTTATCTCCGAGATTCATTGGACCTTTCTAGGTCCTGAGCAGAGTAGGTGAGGTGGCTTACCGCCTAGATCTTCCACCTCAGTTGCACCGGGTGCATGACGTCTTCCATGTATCTCAGCTGCGGAGATATGTGCATGACCCTTCTCACATCATCGACCATGAGGATCTAGACATCGACGATCAGGTGACATTCACGGAGGTTCCAGTGGAGATTGAGGATCGACAGGAGAAGGTCATACGTGGATGGTCGACACCTCTGCTGCGCGTTCGTTGGCAGCATGGGAACCTCTAGGACAGCACATGGGAGCGGGAGGCTCAAATGCGTGCTCAGTATCTCCATTTATTCCCTTAGTGTGTGTTATAGCTTACCGGTACGTCAATCCCTGAGGTGGGGAGAATGTAAAGACCCAAAATTTTGGTGGAAATTTTTTTTTCTTAAATACATGGGATTTTTACGAGTCCGCGAAAATTTACGACGCTTGATTCTGAGGCCCGGTGTGCCTAGAATCATTTTTTGAAGTTTTGTTCGGGTACATTTAGTAAATGTACGAGCAGGTTTTTATAACATTTGACCCGGTGATCATAACTGAAATCTGAGGGCACCGTTGAACTCGCAGCGTAGGTATTCTCTTAAGAAGACTATCACCTCGACGGTAGATGATCAGGAATAAAAGTTAGTTTTTGGGTTTTTATAAAAAAAATAAAGTACAACACTTTATTTTATTTGTAAGCTGCCATGTGTTGAGTGTGTTGGTTAAAACCTCCCCTTGGGAGTTGGTGGTGGGACCGCCACACCCTAACCTCCCATGAGAGGTTATGGTGGTGGGGCCCACCCGAGCATAACCTCCCATGGGAGGATAATTGAGGTGGGGACCACCCGAGCCGCATAACCTCCCTATTAATGATAGGGGTGGGGACCACCCGACCCCTATTGATGGTGGAGGATGAAACCTCCCCACTCTCCCTCATTAATGAGGGAGATCCTCTTGACCTCCCTATGCGATTAATTTCACCAACGCATGTGTTTTATTAAGAAGATCCTCTTGGCATCCTCCAAATTAATGAGACAACACTCGTGCATTTAATTTGGTAGAGTCGGGTTTTAATTTATCCTTTTTGAATTGGTGTGCCAACATAATATTAGACGACTAATCAAATATTATTTCGTTGGAATTTCTCTTTTCGTGGAATTGAGAGGACCTTGGGAGAAAAGTGCTCCCAACGAATAATGCGAAGAATGCCTGATTTCTTCTTCGACTTCTTTCTTCGAAACCTACCGACGTGGAGTGACTTTCGTGGCCAACTCAACTTGGAATTCAGAGAGTGTGGCGGACGCGACGAACGAAGAATTCTTTCATCTTCTTCCCGCGACTTCAAATGTCAATGAACGACGAATGAAAAATAATAAGGTAGGTGGTTATTGCATGTTGATGCTTCCCTTTTCTTCCTCTCATCATCGAATGAAAATTTGATACTAACTATTGTAATTAATTGTTGAGATTCATTCTGATGATCCAAATGATATCATCTCTAAATGCGGAGGGTGCAGGCCAAACTAACATGGCCTGACTCCCTCCGTCGTTCTTTCGTAATGAATCTTTGGCATGGCAATAAGGCGACGACAATAAAGGTGGTAATAACGAAGGTTGCGCTACCCGCGGCCTCTGTGAATCGCACCACCCCCACAGCGCACCTATACTTATGGCCAATCACCGTCGTGGCCCGCCGCGCGAACCGCGGCTTACCCGCGTGCTGCCCCGCATGCTCCGGCCTGCCCCGCAGCCTGCCCGTGCACCACTGCGCCCCGTGCCAGCCTGCCTGCACGCTCTGGCCTGCCCCGCGGCTTGCTCGTGCGCCACCGCACCCCACGCCGCCTGCCCATGTGTCGTCGCGCCCCGCGCCATCTACCTGTGCGCCGCCGCGCCCCGCCTCGCCTACCCGCGTGCCCCGCGCGCTGCCCGGCTCCGCCGGTTCCCTGCCCATCACCCCTACGCGCCATCGCGGCCTGCCCACACCCCGCGCGGCCTGCCCGCTAGCCTCCCGACTTCTGACCTCCCGAGCTGCGCCCCTCTCGGCACTGGTCGAACTAGCCTCGACCTTTGGGCCGAGTCGCCTGCGTGGCGGCATCCAGGCTGAACCGCCCTCACAGTCTATCTGGATGGGCCCAGCTGACCGGGCTTAATTAGCAGGCTGACCCGCCCAACGGGCTGGGTCAGACCCATCGGGTCTATCTGGGTTGACCCAGACCGGGTCGGCCCAAACTGGGTTGGGCCGATTCGGTCCGACCGGGTCGGACCGGACCTGGGCCCACTATTGACCCTTTGCTTACTTTAGCCATATCTTTGGCACCATATGTCTGTTTGACGATCCTTAAGAGGTGTTGTTAATGTCAATGAGAGACGGTCCCTTTGAGTGTACCCCACTGGAGTTCTGGGTATAGTTGAGACACGGTCGGGTTGGTTCGTACACGAATCCAACTGGGCCCCCGGGACTAAAAGGCTAATAACTCATAGACCAGGCGTCTGATTAACGCATCGTCTGTTGCATTGAGACCCCTATGACTTGGAGTTCCTTTTTGATACTTCTACCTGATACTTAGTGACACTTGGAGTATCGACCAACAGCTCGTGAGGCGGATCCTTCTGGTGATGAGTAGACAGAGTATGGAGACCTAGTAGCTAGATAAGACCCAATGACTGCTTGACCGATTCAGCTCGGAGTGACTCGACTAGCCCAGTGGGGAGCGCCTCTGTGTGAAGTGGCAGACCCATGGCGGAGGAGCGCCTCTGTGTCAGCACGGCAGACCCACGGTACTCAATAGGAAGAGTACCTCTGTAGGCTATTAGGGGGAGGGCCTCTATGTGACACAGCAGACCCACGGTGGGGAGCACCTCTGTGGGATGCAGTATACCCACAACACTCGATAGGAGGAGTGCCTTAGCAGTCCAAGGATAATGGGAAGCGCCTCTGTGTGACGCGACATGCCCACTGTACTCGATTGAGGAGGAGTACGCCACCAGCCATGGGTTCAATAATAAAAATCCTAGTTTGACCTGATTCTATGACTTTTGTGTTTTCCTCATGATTGAGATAGGTTACTAGATAACTTAGGTATATGTATGGGAATATAACTAAGTAATGGTAATCTTTTGATTTCTTACTTTGTGTTTTATCCTTATTGGATTTAGAGAGACCTTGAGGGTCTCGGGGTCCCTACTGAGTATCATTATGCTCACCCCAACACGATTTATACCTGCACCTCGTTGTGTTGGATGTAGATGACAGACATCGCTAATGGAGGCCGAGAGAGCCATGACTGGATGGTGCCCAGAGGTGGACCTTATGATGAGTTGGTACACAGAGGAGTCTGACGGGCGTGGAGTGCTGAGGTGGACATCTGTACCTACCCTTCATGTAGGAACCTCGGAGGATGATCTAGGAGATTCTCTTTACCTTTTATCTATTTGTCCCTTTTTCAGTTGTACTTGTACATTACAGTTGGGCTTGTATTTCTGGCCCATTTTACTTTCCAGCACACTTTTTTTATATTGTTTTTACCTAGTGTTTTGCTTCCTGTTGTTTACTCTGATGTGTTTGTTTTACAGTTATAAAGTCAATGTCTTCCCAGTTTAGGTATATACACCTTTGGTGCTAGTCACCATCCCCTGGCCTACGGAAGGCGGGCATGGGGTAGTTACGACATGGGCCCCGAGGGACGGTTCGTGATAGAGATGATGTGGGTGTTTCATGACTCAGTTTGGGCAGTGCATCCTAGAGTTACCAAGATGTATCGTGACTTATGCTGTCAGTACTATTGTTCATGTATGAAATGTGAGGTAGCTAGTTTTGTTATGAGGTGTTCCACCTATTATAAGGAGAAGGTAAAACATCAATGGTCTTCTGAAATTTTAAAATAATTACATATTCCCAAGTGGGAGTTGGATGATGTCATGATGGATATCATGATCGGTTTTTTGAGGTCTCCTAGAGGTAGCGATGTTGTGTTGGTTGGTGTTGAAAATCTCATGAAGGTTACACATTTCTTCCCGATCAGAGAGACCTTCTGTGTTGATGAGATTGGGAGGTTGTATATCCATGTGATAGTATGAATTCACGGGATCCGACATACTATATTTTCATATAGGGATTTCTAGTTTACATCTCAGTTATGGTAAAATTTATAGAGGGAATTGGGAATATATATGATTCTGAGAACAACATTCCACCATTAGCTTGATGGTAAATAAGAGCATATGATTCAGGTTCTTGAGGACATGATGCGATCAAACATCCTAGATTTTTGGGGTTCTTGGGAGAGGCACATTCACCTTATTTATTTTTCCTACTATAATAGTTATTAAGTGACTACACAGTTGGAAAAATTTGAGGATTTTTATGATATTCCATGAAAATATCCCCTTTATTGGTTAGAGGTCGGTGAGGTAGCATTACTGAGATTATATATCACGTAAGAGACTTTTGAGTAGGTCCAGCTGACCAAGAAGAAGATGGATACTATATAGTCTTGACAAAAATTGTACACTAATCATTGTAGATGACCTCCATAGTTTGAGTTCTAGGATTGGGACTTTTTGTGTATCTCACCAAGGCTGGGGAACATATGATTCAAGAAATAGGGTAAACATTCACCATGATATATCAGGTCATTTGAGATTCTAGAGAGAGTTATGTCGATAGCCTATTAGTTGCAGTTACCTCAGAGGTATCAGACCATGCCTAACATCTTTCATGTATCCTAGTTGCTCCATTATCATTATGACCCATATCACATTCTGTAGCCTATGGAGGTGGAGTTAAAAGTTGATGCAGCCTTTGAGGAGCATCCTATTCATATCGTTGACAGAAGTACGAAGGTTTTATGATGTTGGTTTGTTCCTCTACTATGGGTGATATGGAAGCACGGCCATTTATGGGATGAGACTTGGGAGTTTGAGGCCAACATACGTGCTCAATGGCTAGAGTTATTCCCAGACGAATCTTAACCACCCTTAAAAGGGAAATTCAAGGAAGAATTGATTTAAGGGGGAAGATAATAAGATCCTAAGATTTTATATGAGGTTAATATCTTTTTGTTTTAAGTTTTGATGATTTTTTATAGCCTGTTGTGAGTGCCCAACTTGATCACAAGTGTTTCGCAGGTGTCCAGGGCTTATTCAGACCTCAGAACCTTTATTTTTGGAAAAAATAGGTAGGTCTCACGGTTAGTAGAAACCACGCGGGATAGGCTGTATGGTTACTACTAATCATGTAGGACTGGACTGAGGGCTCAATGAGCTGCACGATTTGAAGAAACTATGCATGTGGAGGAGCACACCTATGTGATAGCCTCTATAGTTTTTGATAGTGGGATAAGACATTGTTTGCAAACAAATTGGAAAATTGTGCTCACTAACCATGCAAGGTGTCCCTCCTTAGAGTGAAGGTCACATGGTTAGTTCATAGTTTGGCCAACCATGCATCCAAACCATGTGACCCAGGTTTTGGGGTAAAATGACCAAATTTACATTTAAAATATATTTAACCTAAAAAATTATTTCATTCTACATCAATGGATAGTAGGGTTATGTGATCTCTCTTTTGAAGTAAAATCGTAGCCTTTGATCTGGTTCCTTCCTATGCTCTTGGAATAGAGCACCACAGGTCTCATTGGATCTATGTCGGGGAGTACTCAATTCCTTTTATTCCATTATTCATTTTTCTTGGTATCAGTTGCGCTATTTAGGTAAAATCTAATATACCATATTTCCAATTTCTTTATTCGTTTATTATTTTTCTCCCAATTTGAGTTGAATTGGGATCTAATACTGGACGAGCACTCCACTACGGCCCTATGGTAGGTGGTATGATGCTTTTCCATTAATGTCGATGTGTTTATATATATGCCA
Source organism: Viscum album (assembly GCA_963277665.1). Taxonomy (NCBI): domain Eukaryota; kingdom Viridiplantae; phylum Streptophyta; class Magnoliopsida; order Santalales; family Viscaceae; genus Viscum; species Viscum album. The sequence continues at coordinate 1,249,861,617 of OY728141.1, forward strand.
TTATTCCACAAAACATATTTTCTAAGTCACACCCTTGAAATGGAATTTATTCCTTGATTAAAATGGATAGGTATGACCTATGTAATTAATGAGACCCAATAATAAATGATTAAAGGTTATTAAACTTTAATTGGAACCACCAATTGGGTATGTTGTTAAATTAATTAGACCACCATGGGTGGTATATGAAATTTTATACTCTTTGAAGTGTGTTGTTTACCCCTAGCTATGGGATGTTAAATGATGAATTTTAGTTTTAATTTGAGTTGATAAAATTAAGGGAATGGAATACCATGTTCCTAGGATATGGCCATGTAATTTCTTGTTTAATCACGTGTTTCTTCCTCTATTGATATTTCCCATGAGAGATAATTAAGAGACTAAGTCTTCTAAGATTATCCCTTTCCATGATCCACCTTTTGAGGTGAGGTTTAATTGAAATGATCACGCTTATGAACCTTGAGATAATTAAATGATATTGATTGAATTCTATTATATTACTTGGGTGACACATGGGTTCATATATGAACACCATGGATGGACTCATTTAGCTAATGCCTTACATATGCCTGAGTGGTGCTTGAACTACCTAGTGGAATGCCAAGGATGGACTCAGTGGGTTGACTGTCATATGTCCGAGTGACACTTGGAATCCTTATGGACTGTCAAGGATAAACTCATAGGGATGATTATATATATGCCAAGAGTGAGACTTGGGATCCCTTAGTGGACTGACAAGGACATACTCAAATGGAAATGATGTTATACCACACCTAGAGAGATACCAGGATTCCAATAAGGACTACCTAGGATGATCTTGTATGGTTCTTGGTTTATGCTATGTCAGAGTGATACTTGGATTCCAAATAAGGAATTACATGGAAATACTCATCTTCTTAATTGAATAATTAATGAAATGATTTATATGATGTATCTACCAAGATAAAGCACAATCTTGGATTTTGTCAGAGTACTGTACCATATTAGTGGCCTGGTTAGGAAACTCTGGATCACATATCGTTACGAGTGATGATGGGCTACAAGACAGGTCCCTAGACTTATTTATTCAATGATATAGGACTAACTATTTATTAATATACCAGGGAAGGCCGAATCAGGTATCAGAGGACAGGTGTCCATGCGAACCTGAACCTTTATAGTTTTTTTACTTTAAAAACTTCCTTTACATATTCTATTACTAATTTTACAATGTTATTATTATATATTCACTGACTGTATGACATTAGAAACCATTGGTGGTGGCTTAATAAGATTTTATCTCACATCATACTTGGGCTAACTTTGGTACCCGAGAAGATTTCATGACTTCAAGTATAAGGGAAAGTGCCATGCTATAGGTTTTTGATTGTTTCTTATGATAAGGGGAGAAAAGAACTATGATGAGGGTCATGATTCTAGCTTGGATAGTTTTTGGCCTTTTTTGTTTTTTGAGACTTATTGTACACCTTTCATGTATACCTGTTTTGGATGCTATGTAGACACATGGAATGATCATCGATTTATATGATATTATTTCTGAAATTGTTATATATACCTATCTTTCTATGTTTATCTATTGTCTGGTTAATTTAATAATTTTTCTACTGATTTCATGTTTTCTACCAGTGTGTTAAAATCTGAAAAGAGGGCATAGTCTCCCCACAGACACACCTCAGGCCATTCCTGCTAGTCAGTATCCTCTGGCATTTGGGGAGATGAACTTGAGGCCATGTGGCCAACCAGGTTTGAGGTACCATTTTATTACATATTATTTTGATATGATACAAGATTATTTACATGTACCTTAGGGTTTTAGTTGGGTTTTGGGTGCGCTAGAGGCCAAAAACCTAAGTTTTCAGGGTGTGAAAAATGGGGTGCATAATTTCAATAAACTGTGTGGCTCCTAGGGGAAACAGTGTGACCCTCCTTGGCCTCTGGACATGGTTTGTAAAACCATGTGTGAAGGGGTTCATGAATGTGTGGGACACTCTATAGTTTTTAATGGAGGCTCAAGCATAGTTCATTCACAGTCTGAATAACCGTGTGGGGTAACTGTGTGAGGTGTGGTGCCAAGACATTGGGTACCACATGATTTGTACATGATTTTCCAAACCATATGGTAACTGTGAAGCCTCTTTAAAAGGAAAAAATTACCCCTTTTCCTTAATTTATTTAATAGGGTATCCCCACTTCTTTCCTACCATGCATGGACTTCTTCTCCAGGTCATGGGAGCTCTCCCATTTCCCCCTCATTTAGATTTGATCCATACTCCCCATCTGATCTTCGATCTTCTCATCATTGGGTTCATTGGAACCGCATCTGTAAGGGCTTCAATACTCTTGTCTCTTTTTCTATCATTCTCTATCTTTATAGAGTTCTAAACCCATGCGAGCTGATTTACCCTATTTTCATGTCATTATTCTAAAATTATGATTTATTCCAAACAGAATAGATTTAGGGGATAATATCAAGTGATCCTACATCTACTCCTATGAGGTAGTTGGTTCCTAGATTTATATTTTATTTTTCTCATGTTTTTGGCTTATAGATTTGATAATTCCTTTTAGTAGTCCGAGTGAGACCTTATTTAATTAACTCCTTTCTTTTAAATTAATTATGAGACCTTGTCATATGTCACTGGGCATGACCTAGCCATGATCATACATGTGAGGCCGAGTTAGAGTATGTAGACCACTTGGGAAGTTTAGGTCAGGAGTGTTTAATTTATTTAAATTTAATTGTCAGGTTATATTGCTTGTGATGGTTCCTTGGGAACATGATTGGCTTGGATTGAGGATGGAGATGGCTTTGACCATCCAGCTTGAGGTGATGTTGGGCTTGTCCCGAAAACATTAGGTGTTGTTATCATCGGTTAGGAAACATGGTCATTGGTTTGAGGCGATGAGTTAATTAGGTTATAGGCATGGCTTGGGTGATATTGGATGGTGTTGACCATCGAATTTAGTGACATAGTCATAGGGGTATGAGGTGTTGAGATGATGTGGATTAGGTAATTTGTTGGTGTTTCCTCTAATTATGATTGGCCAACGAGTTGTTTGGAGCCGTGTTCACATAGATAGGGCACAAATGATGAGGTGGTATTGAAAACTCTTGTGGATAGATGTCTCTATTAGATGAAAATTAAGATGGTTTTGACCATCATTATAGTTGGAGGTTCATGTCATAGAAATCCATGTGGATGGTGAGGAGCCATTAGTTGATGGTGTTGAGACCATCGGTTGGAGGCTGAGGCTCTCCGTATATTGATGGCATTGGGTCATAATTATTTAGGAGGAAAAATATCATTGTTCCTCGTGATTTTGGTTGTTGAACTGACATTGTTTATTATTTAGAGGATAGACATCGCTATGAATCAGATTCCAGGCTTCAAGCCAATAGGGATTCTATGAGATGAGGTCTGTGGGACAAGTTACTTGTTTGGGCATGCCTTTGGGATGTTGGTTATTATTGGACACAAGGTGTCAGGTGATTCTATTAGAGGTGGAACCCAAGGGTTCACCTAGATCATTTTTCATCACGAGTTCCTTGAGATTTAAGTTAACGGTCCTCTTTTCTACAATTATACCAGAAATGGTTGAATCAGGTTAATTATATTGATGTGCATGTGATGTTTATTTATTTTAGCACACACATGATTTATCATAGATTTAAGTTAGGAATGCATTGGTGGTGGCCTACTGAGATTATTACCATATCCTTCATGGTCCCTTCGAGATACATGTCGACCTTATGAAATTATGATCAGGTAAGGGTTTGGATTCAGGAGATGGACCTTAGTGATTATACCTTTTGTATGAGATGGATGTAAAGGGGTCTTGGAGGTTCCTAAATCAATTGGAGTTTATTTTTGTGTATTTATTTTATATCATCATGCCTATATGTATATACATATTTTGGCCATAGGAAACCCTTTATTCATATTTTCATGTATGACCTAACTTGTATGCATGTTTAGCTACTAATGTTATCTTGTGATGTTTTCTTCTGTAAATGGTTTATTTTGAGATTTTTGATTATATTTATTCATGTTGTTTGCTTCCACTACGGCAGGTTACTGGTCCAGTTTTCATATGTTCTTTATTCCAATGTGTTATATTTATATATACCATTATTATTATCATCACCATATGGTATAATCTCACCAATATCACCTCTTTACACCATCACTGCTAGTTGGAATCCTTTGGCGTATAGGTAGGCATGCTTAAAGCCTAGTGAATCACCAACTCTAAGCACTATTCAGGCGGAAATATGGTTTGGGGTACTATAAATTGTATCATAATAGTTTACTCTAAATTTTTCGTCTTACTATTTGGGCTATTGTTGACTAGAGATTAGGATGTTTTCGGATCCAGGTTTAGAGCTCGTATTTGGGTGCCTGCAGCCCTATCCACTGGGGATGGACCAAGTTTTTGGGTTGGAAATTGAGGTTCTTATTTAATAATTTTATAGTTTATATGATTTTGAAATTTATTAGTTCACTTGTATGTGATTTTTATTTGTTATGTTGTGTGACCCTTGGCCTGGTATGGTACGGGAGGGATTTTTTGTCCCTTGGTATGGTAAGGCAAGGGAGGTTTCTTTATGCTTTATTGATAGAAACATAGGATTAATATATTTATATATAAATATGCCATGATAAATTCATTTTGATTTACATTATAAACATGTATTTCACTAATAGGGGTTGGGTTGTTTAAATTGTCGAAAAAGGAAGTTAATCAGTATTTTCCTGCCTAGCCTCTCTTTGGTGACATTCTTCTCAACCAGCCCAGGTATGGGGTTCCAATAAAATATGGATGTCCTATGTGATATATATATATATATATGTGTGTGTGTGTGTGTATTTATGTATGTATGTATGTATGTATGTATGTATGTATGTTTTTATGGTTTGAATATTATAGGACAATTCATAGGTGATGATAGGGGGTGAACTATTAAAAATGTCAAAAAAGGAAGCTAACAAGTGTTTTCTTGCATAGCCTTCTATGGTGACATCTTACTTAGCTACCTCATATAGATATGTGATGCCTGAATCTAGTGTGGGTGGACAAGGGTCCATGAGATGGGATTTATATGTGATACATGGCTCTTCTATGGGTGAGTAAGGGGTCAAGAGGCTGGATGTCATGTGACATGGTTTTGATGGGGGAGAGTAAGGGTAGGAAGACTGCACCGCATGTTACTGCTTTCCTTATTTGTGTTATATATATATATATATGTATTACTATGGTTTTCTGAACATGTCATTTGTATTCGGTGAGTTTTCACCTGGATAGATCATAATGAAGCATCAGGCGGGCAGTTATATGGTTTTGCAGAAGCGTGTATAGTTTGAGACCCCTAAGGGTCAGGATGAGGCCCCGAAGGGTCAAGAATATCATGAGCCATAGGTATAGGCTCTATTGTAGATAGGGCAGTTACTATATTTGATAGATTTTGGGACATGTATTAAAAATCATATTAGGATGAGTCTGGTACGTTTTATACAAGGTATCGACAAGGAAGCTTAGGTAAAAGAGCCTTTGATGGTGTACTTAACCTGTGAGTTCTATTCACAACACACGCCACTACTCCAAGGTGAGGGAAGAACATTGGTGGTTGAGAACTGGATAGAGTCTATTTATACTATCTTAGAGCATCTTGAGACACCCCTTGGGTGGAGGGTAAAGTTAGATTTTTATATTCTTAGAGGACTGGTCAAGCACTGGTGGGATGTACAAGTTTAGGTACGCAGATAGGAGGGACTGTCCTATAAATATTTTTAGGCCAGGTTCTTGAAGCACTTATTCCATGATATTTTGAGGGCATATAAAGAATGGGAGTTCATGAGCCTCCTACAGGGATATATGTTTGTCATGGACTATACAAATACCTTCACTGAGTTGTCTTGTTTTTCACCTGGTATGGTGGGTGATGAAACCTCAAGGGGTAGGAATTTCGAGGATAGTTTAGGGCACACCATTCAGGTCTAGGTAAAAATATTCAATTTGGAATCATTCTCAGAGGTTATGAATCAAGCATGGATAGCTTAGGGAAATTTTATGGACCATTCATATTTGATCCAGGTGATGGAAATATGTGATTACAGTGATGATGTTCCATATAGTAGGAAGTGTGGTCGAGAGGAGTCTCAGTAGGGTGTTTATGCCATAGACTCGAGTAGACCACTGAGTATTAGGTCATTGATGGTGTTGTTCTAGTGCTAGAAACTGCTTCATGTGAAAACATAGTGTGATTGGGCGCTAAAGGACTGTCAAACAAGCAGACAGGTCAGGCATCTTGATAAGTTCTACTTGAAGACTTCTTTCATAGCCGACAGTTAGGGACCATGGTAGAATCGGGTTTTTGAGATTGAACTGGGAGTGGTATCAGGATTTGGTAACCAAGATTAATTTTCACATGAAGGTCGTAGAATAGATAATGGGAATCATCAGTGGGGTCAGTGGCTGATAGTTGGTGAAGCTCCACAGGGAGACTATGCTTCAAACAGTCGATCTTCAGTCTTGGTGCATGTTGTTCACATGTTAGGGTCAGAGTAGGCTCATGATCTAACGATAGTCAGAGGAATTTCATGGGTATGATCGGGGTGTTTTTTATTTTTTTGTGGCCCTTTTTATAGGTATATTAGGTTTTTGGGTACATTAGGTATATGAGATGTATGTTTTTGGACTAACCAGATGCTGGTTAGTAGGTTATCATCATATAAGATGACTTATATATATATATATGAAGTAGATGGAACTAGGATTATCTATGTTAATCAATGAAATTTGGGATAAAATGAGTTTCATATGCATCTGAGCATCGGTGATATGCGGGGTTACTTGATGTAAGTAGGCATTTGGGCATCGATATGATGTGGGATTCATGTGAGGTGTGTGGTATCAGAACTGATTGTGGGAATCTGATGGGATGTGGGATTTATGGGTTCCTAGGAGGCACGGGTAGTATTGGGAATCTTATGAGAATCCTGACCTCACAGTTTACATGTGTGACATGGGAATGAGGTAGGAATCTGGTGATATGTGGTACATGACGAGTGTCATATGTGACACAATCTTGATTTTAGCACCTGATGTGGTGTGGGAGTGATGATGCATCATTGGAGAACTTTTGAGTTTGGGGATAGTTAGTTGACCATCATTTTATTTGAGTTTTATGTTGAGAAGTGATCAGGATAGGTAAATCCTAAGGTGGGGAGCACCTTGAGAGTGTTTACCTATGAATTGATGACCGGGGTATACTGGGTTGTTTTAAAATATATGGGTATATTTGGTACTATCTTTGGGTAATGCTTGATAACTTGGGAATGATCTATGTTAAGGTGGTGATATTGTAATGTCATGGTTTTTTTGTAGTAGGTATAAATCCTCAACTTCTTTGAATTTTCAGAGTTTGTTGAGTGATCCAACTCATTTCTTGATCTTCAGAACCTAATTCTGAGAGTTACCTTGACCCAAGGCCTTATTTTCATATATTTTTAGATATTTGGAATGTTAATTGGGATTTTGGTTGGGTTTTGGGTGCGTCAAAGGCCAAAAACCTATGTTTTCACGGTGTCCAGACTAGAACTACTTGAAAATAAGCCTATACCCATAGTTTGGAACCATGGGTATAGTTCATAAAACTGTGGGTATATATACCCATGGTTCAGAGAACCATGGGAGATTATGCTATTGGTATAGGTATGAGATATATCCATTGTTTGAAAATGATATACCCATGGTTATGAACCATGGGAATAGGTGTATGTTTCTCTATTAATAACCCTATACCCATAGTTTTAAAACTGTGTCTATAGGATTAAAAAATGCTCTGTCACCATTTTCAATCCTTGGACCACTTGTATACAATTCGCGTGCCTAACTACTACACCACATTGGGTTATTAGTATATAAATATATATTTACTTATATATATTTATCTAAACCATATATATAGATAGGAAACCATGGAAATAGGATTTCCCATGGAATTTTTTTTATCCCGTGGATTTTTTATCCTGTGCTAATGCAGGAAAGCTATACTCATAGTTTTCTAAAACTGTGGATATAGGCATGACCTATACCCATGGTTTTTGGATAACTGTGGGTATAGGTTTTTAAAAAAACCCAATACAGCTTCAGCCCAAAAGTGTTTAGCTATAGAATATTCACTCAACATGGTTCTAGTTATCTCTTGAAGAATTCGATTCCTTCTTTCAACAACACCATTCTGATGAGGAGTTCTTGGAGCTAAGAAGTTATGATTAATTCATTTTCTACTACAAAAAGTTTCAAAATCATAATTTTTAAATTATCCTCCATGATCACTATGAATAGTTACTAATGGAAGGTTTTTCTCATTTTTAACTTGGGCTCTAAAAACTTTGAAATAAGAAAAAGCTTCAGACTTCTTTGCCAAAAAATAGGCCAATGTAAATCTAGTGTAATCATCAACTAAGACAAATACATTATATTTTCCTCCAGTAATTCTAGTTTGTGTTGGACCAAAAAGATTCATATGCACTAATTGTAATGAATCATATGTTTTGAATTCACCAATTTATTTGAAACTTGATTTGTGTTTCTTTCCATATTGACAAGGATCACAAGTTTTTTAAGAATCAAATCTAAGCTCTGGTTGATCCTTAAAAAGCCTTTTCTTCAAGATTTTGCATAGTTTCTATGGTTAAAGTGTCTAAACCTTCTATTCCATAACCAATATTGATCATCCATTACACTAAGGCAAGGTATATCTTAGATTCTAAGGTCTTCTATGTTTAGTGTGTATACATTCTCTTTGCTGTGGGTAGAAAGAATAAAATCTTACTTGGAATTGGTTTCTAAGCATTTATCATTCCTAAAATTCACAAGGTAAACTTAATCACATAATTGAATTATAATAATGAGGTTTTTTTAAGACCCTTAATGAATAAAACATTTGAAATTAATGTTTTTCCAAGAAGAACAATGTTACCTATACCAATACATTCTCCCTGATCATTATCTCTGAAAGTTACTTTTCCTCCTTTTTCTTTGATAATATTTTCAAAAAAAATTTTGTTACCAATCATATGTTGGGAACATCCACTATCCATTTACCATGTATTGTTGTTGGTACATTATTTGTTTTCCTGAAAATAAAAGAGTTAGACTTTTGAAATCAAAACTTTCTTGAATCTGAAAATTTCAGAAAGAAAAATTTTTAGGTATCCACATTTTCTTAGAAAAATAAGCTTCATGAAAACCTAAATATTGAGTTTTGTTTAAAGAAAAAAAATTCACCCAATGTCCACCACACTAACATTTAGTGACAAATGGAGAAGTTTGGGGAACAAAATAGTACTTACTAAAAATTGGTTTAGAATGAGTATAACCAAATCCAGAACTATTTCTTAAAGGTCGAATTTGGGAATACATCTTGTCAAAATTTTCCTTACCTAGGGTAAAATTTTACATATATTTCCTTAAGGAAAATATTTCTTACTTTAGTTTAATAACCAAATTTTTATCCTCAAAAACATTAGTTTTAGCACTATAGTTAGCCTCTAAAATATTTTTCTTAGAAATTACATTTTTAAGATCCTTATAAATTTTATCCTTCTTAGAATTAACTTCCTCAAGATTTTTGTAAATACTATTAAAATAAAAAGATTTATTATCACGATATTTATAAATATCTGACTCTTCTTTGGTTAAAATAGATAATCTAGAATTTACCTTATCATTCTTTTTCTTGAGTTTAGAATTTTCATTCACAAAAATTTTAGAAAACCTAGACACTTATTCATAAGAAGGTAATGTATTATCTTTTGATGAGGATGACTCGCCATTGTTGACGCTCCTTTCTTCACAGAATCTAAAAATCAGAAATGGGGAATATTTGAGCTCAAAGTGATTAAACCTTTGAAGAAAATATAAAAAATCGACAAAGGCATGAACAAAGGATCAAAAGCAACTTCACCAAGCAAGTTATATCACTGTCGCGCAAGTCCACTTGCACAACGCCCGTGGTCGCGCAAGTGACTTGCGCGACCTAAGTGGTAACCATCTGGTAACCTCCCAGGGTCTTCTCCTGCCTATAAATAGACCATGTGGGCCCCCTATTCGAGAGGATATTTTTCCAGAAACTCGGATTGAAGCTCCCGACGCCCAAGTCTCTTCTAAAAGATTCTCGAACACTTCTAAGGTAATTTCATACCTAGAACGGAAGATCTAAAGAGAGGGAGGAAGGCCTAAGTGTTGAAACTCATCAACACTTGCGCGCATGAGTGACCAACCCTTAAGGGAAATGGTCACACTTGCGCGCCGCCTTACTCCTTCAATAGAACTTGCGTGTCCCTTTCCTGGAAGAACCTCAAGAGGATTATAAAGGCTTTAATAAAGAGTCGCTCAAGTATTTCAATGCTGGTTGACCATCGCGCAAGTACAACATATGTCGCGCAGGTATACCTGCGTGAGACTTGCTTGCCCCTTCCTTTTTGGGTGCCTTTCTTGCCCATTTCACCCCTCTTAAGTCATTACACCTTTCCTTTTCAAGATTCAGTCTTCAAGACAGTCTTCAAAGACATTTATGGCATGATTTCATGATTTGACTTCCTTATATAAAAGGAATTCAGTGAAATATCTCTCAAAACCTAACGATTTAAATATATTTTTTGTCACTAAATATGGAGAGTTCATTCATTCAACCTCATCCTCTAAGATGAGAGAAATCCTTAACCTGGGCTTCCTTTTCAGGAATAAGTCCCAGTCATAATCTTGGGCATCCTTCTTAGGAGTAAGCCCCAATCTCAAAAATGGGCATCCTTCTTAGGAGTAATCCCCAAGTCCCTTAAATTTTGGGCATCCTTCTTATGAGTAAGCCCCAAGTCCCTTAATTTGGGCATCCTTCTTAAGAGTAAGCCTCAATCTCAAATATGGGCATCCTCCTCAGGAGTAAGCCCCAAACCATAATCCTTAACCTGGGCTTCCTTTTCAGGAATAAGTCCCAGTCATAATCTTGGGATTCCTTTTAAGGAATAAGCCCCAAGTCCCTTAAATTATCTTTAACCAGTCATAATTTACATTTGATCTGGGATTCCTTCTCAAGAGTAAAACCCAGTTATCAATCCTCTCCTAATTTGGGTTTCCTTTTCAGGAATAAGTCCCAAGTTAGAGTATTCAAATCTCCATGAAGCACATATACCTTTATGGACCCTGTTCCTGGATTTTCTCCCAAAAGTAAATCCTTTGGGCAGTCATACATATATAAGCCTCAAACCATTTCTTATGATTTCATCTTTCATGGCACAATTGTCTAATTTTTACCAATACCCCTTGTTTCTCACACCGAGCATGACTCACGTGAGCTTAGAGTGTAAAAGTAATTGTGACATCCTTCTTTGAGCCATCAATCATAAACATCATACCCTTACTCGAACTACGTGGGTTCTGATTCCTTTTCCAAAACAATGGATACGTAGGTAGCCCATCTATGGGTTCGATCCCAACTCTGAAATAATTCATTGTCCTTCTGAATGACAATAAACTTCAAGTGCCCCACTGAGTGGCTTTAAAACCAGCCTGGTCATCATAATGACTAAGAGACTTTTATATAAATGTTTTGAATGATACCATTGACCAAGAATCTCTAAATAGATATAGATGATTCTCTATTGATGAAGAACCTCGAATACATATAAAATATTCTCTAAATTTCTTACATATGTAATCATTGATTGTCAAAACTAAAGGAAATCTCATTTTATACTTGGTAATGTAATAAGAATTCACGAACATATCTTAAATCTATAAAGAGAGTCCCGGAATAGACAATAATTCCACTCAAAAAGGTGTGATGAGTCCGACCTCCCATCCTCTCGACCAATGCAAATTCCTAAGCCTCATCAGTCCACAAGATAATGAGTGCCTACTTTTGGAAAGTAGGTCCAAATGGATGTGGAATCATTGGATGTTTCCGGTTCTACGAACAAACCCGCTAGAAACCGATCGGAACGTTTGAATCTCCCATCCAGGAGGTCATCCCCGAATTCCGAGGGAAACAAAAAATGGTGAACCCGACGTGAATCCTTAACCAAGTTAAAATGATGTTTTACCTATTTGTTAATCCCCTATTTAAAACTCAATAAGAGGGCTAACAAAAACAATCATTGATATGTGTTCTCATCCAAAGGATGAAGTGGCTGAATTTTATCTTGATTATGTCTGTTATATCAAAAAGGCACTCTTTTCCAAGATCTTCTGTATTTCCATAATGGCTGCTCTGAAATTCACATCTGTGAATACTGCTGCTGCAAATACCACTGCTGCTATTCCTACTGGATCGTCATCCGCTCTGAGGATGACATCACCTACTCAGCTTCTTCAACGCTGGGTATCAAATGCGCTGGTTAAGGAGTACCGTCAACACGGCACCATACCAACTTTGGAGGCTGCCTGATAGGCCCTCCAAGTGAATAACTCACACAGGTCATCCGGACAACGATGACCAGTGATCAAGAGGCATGCAGTGCTGACTACCGTCTCCAACCGTTTCGGGTTGTTATCCCCGGAACACAATTTCCATTCGCTCCCTTACTCTATGGAAGTGAATGAGCAGGTCCCTCAGGGCCTTAATTCAAAAAGACAGGAGTCCTTCCCGAGGGCTCCCATCAACAATCGCCGCCAGACTCGTGCGGCAGTGCGCCCTCAACATGATGAGGGTACCGACTCCAGGCATTAAGCTCAGGTTCCTCGAACCTGAGCAGGCAAGACGAACCGCCAGATACGGAATCCGGTTAACAATGGGCAGGTTTTCATCCCCGCCATCTCCGGAGAAGTCCACCAACCTAACTTGGTGGAAAACAATGAGCAGGCACACACACCTATCCGTTTTAGTTCCGCTGTCCAGCAGACTCGTCTGGCAGCATCACGCCAATCCCGCCAGGCAATTCTGGCGGAGTACTGTAGGCAGGAACATACAACTGCTTATACATCACCAGTTAGATAGCAGGCTCGTCTGACTACATATGATGGATCTCTTCAACCACCTTTGGCGAAGTGTAATCAGCAGGCACATACACCTGCAAGTACTAATCAAGCCTACCAACGGTCTCGCTTGGTAGCGCACGGAGAAGTCAGTCAGAAAGCTCCGACGACAAACAGGAGGCAGACTCAACTCTCTGCCTCCACACTTGAGTACTGTCAGGATTCAATGACAAGGAAAGGAGGACAGGAGCAGGCACATACACCTACTCCAAACCCAGAATGGACGTATATTCCCGTTCCGGCGGCTGAAGTCACCAAGCATATTTTGTCAATGGTGAAAGAGAAGAAGCAAATTCCTGCTCATATTCTGGATGCTTGCCAGGATATCATAACAACTTCAGCATCATCTCAGGGAAAGACACATAAATATATCTCTAGCAGTGGAGTGACACATCAATGATTCACTCCGGAACAGACACACACATCTGTTCCAGTCCAAGAGGGTTATGGGGCATACTACCCCATATCATACGGACAACCAAGTCAGACACATACACCTGATTTGAGTGGAGATCGTCAGCCTAACCTGACCATATTTCCTGATCAGGAACATACACCTGCTCAGAGCAATCACTTTCGTCATCAAGTGGTTTCTAAATCGAGTAATAAGGTATCTAAGAAAAAGATCCGCCCAGCACAGTCAGGAGATCAAAGGCCAATCTGTAACCAAGCCTTGCTCGATGCTGGAGTTCCTGAAGCCCTCATACATTTATCTGTCGGAATTCAAGATTCTACTCCCTCAGTTCCCAATAACGGGAAAATTAATTCCGAAAGTCTTCAACAGACACATTCTCATGAAGGCTTGCTTCATGAAAATTCAGTCAATCTTGAAGTTTCTTCTTCAGATGAGAGCCACAGGAACCCTCTGTGTGGTCAGAAGACCAAGGAGCAAGAGATCTCATCTTTTGCTATAACCCATTATGGTTTTCCTCCCCATGATGATGAATTTCTCTGCGAAATTCCTCTCCACAGTAGTGATTCACATTTCCTGGAAAATACTCCAGTGGACAATGTAGTGCCGAGAAATCCCCCTTATCTTGAGGCACTTGCAAATGCGAAACCAGTCATGTCTGATGCTTTATCGCTAGCAAGTGAAATACTTTCTCAATCAGAAGATAGCCGAGGGTGTAGGTCATTCTCCAAACCACCCCTAAGTCAAGCATCTTCTAGTTTGATCAATGATCTCTCTACCAATCTCGTTGAATCCGATGAAGCAACAAGGAAACACCAACTCTGGTCAAAACAGGTAGAAGAATCTTCATTTAATGATAAAGAGGAAATGCTGAACATGAGGAAAAAACTGGCGAAAAGTGAGGTACCAGTCATGTTTTGGCCTTTGGCTGACTCCCAGTATGACATTCCAAAGATGTTGACGGAAGATGGAGTCTATGATATTCATCTCAACATATGGAAAAATATTGGTCAATTGAAGAAGAAGGTATAATCTTATGATGAATGTGAAAATAATCTTATGATAATATAAGGGCTACAACGTCAGATTGATTTGGCATCTCTATCAGTCTCTCGGTATCCAAAGGCTGAAAAGCAACAGAGAACCCTCCAACGTTCATGCCTTGGCGCACTAAGAAAATTGCATCAATTAATTACCAATGCTCTATCTGGTGTTCATATCAGATGATGGGGTGTTCACGGAGCACTACATTTCACAGTGCTTTCCAGTCAGCAAAGCCTGCCGAAAATGGTCCCATGCAATGTTATTACCCATGGTCGGCCACAGTCAATGGTCATTGTTCATAATCAAAATCTTTCTCAAGAACAGGCTTCAACTAGTTCCTCTCAAAATCAAGCATATAGAGAACATGTTGTTGAATTGCTCCTACATCAAGCAGGCAAGAATATTGCACAAGTCTCTCGTATGGAGCAAACACATCATCAAATGAAAGAAGTTTCGGAAATCATCCAACGGTCTGTTAAACCAGGTGATAAAAGTGGATACAGGATAATGCATCCATCTAATTTCCGAACTAAGATTCGCAAGATCAAGAGAGATTTTATGAAGGTCTCAGACATAGCATGTCAAGAGCCATCCCAGCTTGTCAGAATGGGGACTCCTTTAACCCAACCCTCAGAGTCAACAAATGGGATTCGAGGAGTTGAGCGGAAGCAGTAGGAACATCCCCAGTTCTCGAGACTGGGGACTCTTTCAAATCATCATTCCCCTTATCAGAGAATATCGGTCTTTTCTCGATTGGGGAAGAAGCCCCAAGAGGAACGAAGAGACAAATTATCAGGAGATTCCCTCCAAATTATAGCTTGTCAAGAAGTTCCAAAAGGATTGAATCAACAAAAGGAAATGTCTCATCAAATATATGAAAGAAGACAATATCACAGAAATGATGATAGAAGGGATGTGATGCATTATGCATCAATCAATGTCATCAATGTCATTGTTGCTAATCCACCAGAGGAGACTCACTCAGGGGACTCAGATGAAGAGCGTCCTGCTCAAGAAAATGTACGCACCGATAAAAATGAAGAAGGTGTGCATACACGAAGTCAAAGGATTACTCAGAACCTAGGTAATCCACTTCCCTCTCTCCAAAAAGTATCCATCAAAGGGAGGGAAAAGAATCAGGTAACATATCCTTCCTCTAGAGAAGGTCAATCGCTCTCGTTAGAGCAAAGGTTTGCACAACAAGAGGAAGAAATGAATGAATTATGAAGGTTGAATGCAGAACTACTTCAGAATAGTCTTTTTCTTAAGAATGTTGAAGTCCGACAGCCGAAGGAATTTTTTGTAACTACTGAGATGGATCAGGAATATCCTCCTTTATCAGTACACCCTCAGAGGTCTAATCCTACGGGTCAAACGCAACAACGTTTGGCAGTGCTACCATCGGTTGCAGCACCAATCACCACATCTGTCCAAGCTCCATTCATTGCACCTACTCAAGACCAAATTCACCCGGATGTTTCTCAAAAGTTAATAACTATTATTGAGTCATTAACAGCTCAGTTAGAAACTATGGAAGGGAAACGAGCGCAAGTTAAACCAGAAAAGAAAGTCTACCCTGAATGGGTAGATTCAATTTCTCCTCCATCTAGTTTTGGAAACACAGTTTTCCCTACTTTCAATGGATTATGCGACCCTGAACAACATTTGACGCATTACGTGTCTTGTTGTGATCCTATGATGGGAACTCCAGAGCAGTAAGAAGCAGTGAAACTCAGATGCTTCGTGCGAACCTTTCAAGGACCATCTTTTGTCTAGTATACAAGCGTGCAATCTCGGTCAATCATCGGATGGGAGGATCATCGTCAAAAATTCCTTCTTCAGTTCGTCTCAACTTTTCCAAAAACGACAGTTTTCGATCTTACAAACTGCAAGCAAAGTGAGAATGAAAGAGTCTCTGATTTCATTACTCGCTGGAAGGGATTAACGTATTCTCTGAGTTTAGAACTCCCTCAGGAAGAGCTATTTCCAATCTGTGTGGCAAATTTGCATGATGAATTACGCACGCTATTGATCCCTGTGAAATACACAGGAGGGTTTTGAGACCTTACTTCAATCGCTCAGCAGATTAAAGATTCCCTTATACAGGCTAAGGTTAAATCTCGTGTAATTCCATCAGCTTCAGGAAGGAGAACGGGTAAAGCAGAAACTGCTACAGTTATTCTTAAACAAGCACCTGTACCTATTTCTACTTCAAAACCTTCATCTTCTCGAAGGGCTCCACCTTCTGAACGCCAACAACAAAGGCCATTTTGTCCAAATGATCAAAGATATCAACGACGAAAAAAATTTGAGGATATGAAGAGTAAAACATACTCCTTCAGAAGTGAGAAAGTTCCTGGTTACTTCATTTCAGCTCTGGAAAATAATTTGGTTCAATTACCAGTGCCCAAGAGGCCAAACAAGGAAGGAGATGAAGACCCTCCCAATTATTGTCCCTTCCATCAAATGTTAAGGCATCCCATCAAAGAGTGTATTCTCTTCAAAGACCTCCTTCAAAAGATGGTCGACTTGGGACAAGTCAAGTTGAAAGGTTCTTCAACTCAGGTAGCATATGTTACTGCTACAGTTCCAGAGGAGGAAGGTGAATGGCAAGAATTCAAAAGCAGAAATGCACAGAAATATGATGATTGGATGGTAAGAAAGACAATCAATCGGACTCATGCCATTTTGCGAACACAATTAAAGAAACCAATTGTGTCTTCTGCCATGAATATTGCGGTAAAACCCTCTTCGTCAGAGGGAAAGTCCTCAAAGAAATGGTTTGATTCAAAGAATGAAAAAGAATCATAAGAAGATGGGTATGTGTCAAAGCCTAAATTATCTTTGACTCTGGCAGACTTTATGCCATTTACTTCAAAACAACGGACACCGCCCCATCAAACGGCACAGCCTAAACAGGCTAGTCAGGCAAAGTCTTTATTAGACGAAGAGTTAATCTTTGGTTCTGTTAATATGATTCAATTAACAGATCTATACTCCAGTCATAATTTCAATTTTGATGAGCCTGAATTCCCTGTATCAAATAAGCGAATCCGAGGAAGTTCCAGAGGTTCAGGATACAGGGGAAGACGTGGATCTTTCCGATGCCACTACTCTAATTCTACCCCTGCTAGCACTGTGTATGCAGTAGAAACTCATGGTAGAGCCCTTCAGCAAGCTCAAAAAGAACAAGCAAGTTCTTCTGCCAATAGTCAACTCAGTCTTGGAAAAGTTATTTTGGAAAACTGATTGAAAATTCCATATTCTTTATCTCAGCAAGTAAATGGATCTAATCGGTCTAATCTTCCAAAACCAAGGATGTTTCCGACTTCTATCCCAATACAAGATGCATCAGCTTCCAAAGCATCTGCTTCCAAGGTACCTGCTAAACCGCATATTCCTGTTGGGAAACGCAGACCTCTAGATCAAAAGTATGATATATTGAAACACATGGCCCAAGTGCCAACCATGTTATCAATTTTGGATGCTTTAAATCTGTCAAAAGATCTTCGGGAAGCACTCATAGAAGCTTTTTCAAGTCCTCGGGAATTTGAAGCTGAAATTGCTGCAGCTGAAGTCTATCACATAGAGAATAATCCTGCAGAATGCCATGAAGTGATATCTTTTACTGATAAAGATGAAGATGATGTTGTGCATGGGCACATAAAACCTTTGTACTTATCTGGAAAAGTCAATGGTGTGGATATCCGAAGAGCTTTCATTGACAATGGTTCAGGAGTCAACCTCATGCCCATTCGTACACTTTGTCGATTGGGCCTCACAAAATCTGATTTATCTCCTTCTACCATGATGTTACAAGGATATGATAAATATGAACAAGAACCACTGGTCGAAGTTACACTCAGAACTTAGTTTGGAGATCTTGTATCCAATTCGGATTTCATGATTGTTGATCAAGTCTCAGCTTTCAACGTCTTGCTTGGAAGACCCTGGCAACATCAGCATGCGGCTATCCCTTCATCATACCATCAATGTCTCAAATACTGTTTCAATGGTCAAGTTGGAACATTGTATGGTGATAAGGCCCCGTTCAAGACATGTGAGTCTCAATACATTGAGGCAGAATTTTATCACATGAAGGGAAGAGAAAAATCTACAATGAAGGAAATTACTAAAGTTAATGCTCCATATGGTTTGGAGAAAATTCCAATAAATCCATTTACACATGTGAGTATATATTATGTGTTACCTATCAGTCAAATTGAAAAAATAGGCCCAAATCAAAATACTCTTATGGAAAGATCCATAATGTCAATTACGGCAGTTGAGCCAGACAACATTGGAGAAATTGGTAACCTACCAAACAGTGATGAAATCACAAGTGGTGACGTCTTCATTTCATATGCTAAAATCCAATAGTTCTATACTTCGCCAATCAGGCCAGAAGAAGTTATAGCAACATCAGAGGTGAATAATGATGTCAATTCGCAATCCATAATCTCCTCTTTATTTCCCAAAGAAGGCCCTTTATCATCAATAGGGTCGGAAATGGAAGCTTCTTCTTCAAAATGTGCAAATTTTGACATCTCTTCTGATCATGAAAATTTCGTTTTGTCATCTACTATGCATGTAGAAACGGAAGAAATAGCACATGATGAAGAGAAAGAGGAAGATCTTAGAGATGCTCCTCCAGTATTTGAAGAGGGTATCTATACCACTGTGGATGAACTCAGAGAAATAAATCTGGGTACAGAGAAAGATCCACGCCCCACTTTAATTAGTGCGGCCATGACCCTTGAAGATCAAGAGATGTATATTTCTTTTATAAAGCAAAATAAAGACATTTTCGCTTGGAACTATACAGAAATGCCTGGGCTTGATCCTGATATTTCTACTCATCATTTGGGTTTACCAAAAGAACATCGAGGATTTATGCAAGCCGCAAGAAGAACACACCCAACTTATGCTTCGAAAATTGAAGCTGAAGTGGATAAGCTGATCAAAGCTAACTTCGTCAGAGAAGTTCAATATTCCAAGTGGTTGGCTAATATTGTCCTTGTAAAGAAGAAGAACGGACAAATTAGGGTTTGCATCGATTTTAGAGATCTTAATCGGTATTGTCCTAAAGATGATTTCCCAGTTCCGATTACAGAACTCTTAATTGATGTGACTGCTGGTTATGAAGTACTTTCTTTCATGGATGGATATTCCGAATATAATCAGATCCTAATGGCCCCAGAATATGAGGAATCTACATCCTTCAGAGCCCCTCAAGGTTTGTTTTATTACCGGGTGATGCCCTTTGGTTTAAAGAATGCAGGTGCAACATATCAACGCGCCATGCATCGTATCTTAAAACCTTTTTTTGGGAAGTTTGTTGAATGCTATGTAGAAGATTTGGTGGTTAAATCCAAACAACCTTCTAATCACTTTCCTGATTTGGAAGTCATATTCCACAAGCTTCGACAACATAATTTGAAGATGAACCCCTTAAAATGTGCTTTTGGGGTAACCTCAGGAAAATTCCTCAGCTTTGTTGTACGCCATCGTGGTATTGAAGTCGATCCTGAGAAGAACAAGTCAATCCTTGGTATGTCACCTCCTCAGAATTTGAAAGAATTAAGAGGACATCAAGGAAACTTAGCCTATATTCGGCGTTTCATCGCCAATTTGGCAGATAAAAGTTTACCCTTTACCAAATTATTGAAAAAAGGAGTCACTTACCAGTGGACTGAAGAATGTCAAGAAGCGTTTGATGTTCTCAAGAAATACCTCTTGATTCCACCAGTACTCATTCCACCTATTGAAGGAAGACCACTTATCCTCTATGTGACAGCTCTAGAGCGATCGTTGGGTGCCTTTCTCGCTCAAAAGAATGATGCTGGGAATGAAAATAGCCTCTACTATCTCAGTAGAACTATGCTTGAAGCAGAAACCCGGTATTCAAGTATTGAGAAGTGCTTGCTAGCATTAATCTTTGTAGTCCAGAAACTGAGACACTACTTGCAACATCACGAGGTCCAATTGGTATCTCGCAATAATCCGCTCAAATTCATCCTTAGTCGTCCAATGCTTACAGGACGTCTAGAAAGGTGGGTAGTTATTTTGCAGCAGTTCTACATTCAGTATGTATCTCAAAAGGAAATAAAGGGCCAAGCTCGGGCTGATTTCCTGGATGAACATCCTTCAGTGGAAGACACGTCTTCAGATATTGAACTCCCTGATGAGGAAGTTTTCTCTATTCAAGAGATTCCTCAAACATGGGAAATGTATTTTGATGGTGCTTCCAGAAGTCCAACAGGGAAGAAAATGGAAAATCCTAAATTCAACAAAGTTGGTTTAGGAATTGTACTCATTTCTCCAGATAAGGCATTGTTGCCTTATTCCTTTTTATTGTGGGAATGTGGTACCAATAATGAAGCCGAATACCAAGATCTTATCACAGTCTTGGAGTTAGCGCATCAAGCACAAGTGAATCACTTAAAGGTGAAAGGGGATTCAAACTCGGTAATAAAACAAGTCAATGGGGATTATGCCATCAGAAAAGAAGAGTTAATCTCTTTGTATGATTACGTCAGAAAGTTAATGGCGAAATTCCCTTCAGAACCGACATTTTCTTATGTCCCAAGATCACAAAATTCTCAAGATGATGCACTGTCTAATATAGCCACAGCTCTAGCAGATCCAAATCGGGACGAGACAACCATCAGTATTGCCCACCGTCGTGCAATTTCACCTTATGTTCAAGCCAGAACAGAGGAAATTAATGAAATTAGTCCCATTCCTGAACCGTATGGTCATACTACAGGATGGATGTCACCTATCAGGGAATACCTTCAAAATGGAACACTTCCACCTGATAGAGCCGAGAAAGAACAAATCCGGCGACGTGTGGTCAATTTTACTCTTTATAATGGCCCAACCCACCTAGAGAAAATTCTCTACAAATGTGGTTTTGATGGAATTCTCTTCAGATGCATTGATGGTGAAGAGACAATGGCTATCATGAAAGAAGTACATGCAGGAGTCTGTGGTGCCCACCAGTCTGGACATAGATTGTCTGATCAAATTCGAAGGCTTGGATAGTTTTGGCCTTCAATGATACAAGATTGTGTTGATTTCAGAAAGAAGTGTCATTCAATTCAAGTACATTCCAACTTCATTCATAAACCTCCAGAGTTATTTCATACAGCTAAATACTCATGGCCATTTTCCACATGGGGAATGGATGTGGTGGGACCTTACCCTTCAGCTACGGCCAAGCAGTTTAAGTACATTCTTACTGCTACTGTTTTCTTTTTCAAATGGGCTGAGGTAGTACCTCTCAAAGAAGTTAGTTCTAAATGCATTGTTAGCTTCATCAAGTCTAACATCATTACTAGATTTGGTGTCCTTCATACCATATTGACGGACAATGGTACCAACTTCTGTTCTTCTGAGGTGAAGAAATTGTATCAAGAATACAACATTAAATCCAACCATTCATCTCGGTATCATGCGGCAGCCAATGGCCAAATAGAAGCCTTTAATAAGACTCTTTCAAATGTACTGCAAAAGATGGTGGATAAAGATAAGAGGTCATGGCCTGATAAACTCTTTCATGCTTTATGGGCTTATCGGACTACCACCCGCAATGCAACACGGTCAACTCTATATTCGTTGGTATATGGAACAAAAGCAGTCTTTCCAATTGAAGTTCAATTGCCCTCACTCAGAGTATCCATTTGTGATCAGTTATCTACAGATGAGCAATCCCAAAATCAATTGATTGAATTGGAACGATTAGATGAGAAAAGATTGTGCACTTTGCACCACTTGGAAATCTATCAGAATCGAATAACACGAGCTTTTAACAAAAAAGTTTATCTTAGTTCATTCATTCAGGGAGAATTGGTATTAGTTCTCAGAACTCCAATGATACCAGGAAAGAAACCTCCCAATCTTGAGCCAAAATTGGAAGGACCTTATTCAATTCATAGGGTCTACTCCAATGGAGCTTATTCATTAATCTCTATGGATGGAGAACTCATTACTACTCCAACTAATGCCAGATTTTTGAAGAAATATTTTGTATAAAATACAATGTATTCACCTTATGTCCCCGCAACATGACACTAAACTGTGCGGCACCAGTTCTTCCTTTCTATATGACGTTAAACTATACAGCAACGGTCTAAGCATATGACCCTAAACTATTTGCACATACGTCCAACATGACGTTAAACTGTGTCACCTTATGTCCCCACAACATGACACTAAACTGTGCGACACCCGTTCGTCCTTGCTATATGATGTTAAAATATACAACAATGGTCTAAGCATATGACCCTAAACTATTTGGACATACGTCCAACATGACGTTAAACTGTGTCACCTTATGTCCCCGCAACATGACACTAAACTGTGCGGCACCAGTTCGTCCTTGCTATATGACGTTAAACTATACAGCAACAGTCTAAGCATATGACCCTAAACTATTTGCACATACGTCCAACATGATGTTAAACTGTGTCACCTTATGTCCCCGCAACATGACACTAAATTGTGCGGCACCAGTTCTTCCTTGTTATATGACGTTAAACTATACAGCAACGGTCTAAGCATATGACCCTAAACTATTTGCATATACGTCCGACATGACGTTAAACTGTGTCACCTTATGTCCCCGCAACATGACACTAAACTGTGCAGCACCAGTTCGTCCTTGCTATATGACGTTAAACTATACAACAATGGTCCTGTATGACCTTAAACTGCAACTTCGTCCCACATGACGTTAAACTGTGAAAAAGTTCCCTAAATTGTCCAGTATGACCTTAAACTGTATCATCAACAGTCCATGAATATGACCCTAAACTATTTGCAAGTCCCTTACATCTAGCAAGACGTTAAATTGTGACGTCCTAACTACATGACGCTAAACTGTATAAAAGTCCCTTACGTCCGGAAAGACGTTAAACAACATAATCATCAAAGGTCCTGTATGACCTTAAACTACACCACCGTCCAGCATGACATTAAACTGCACCATCCACGGTCCATGCATATGACCTTAAACTATTCACCCTTTCGTCCAACATGACATTAAACTGTGGGGAAAAAAATCCCCAATGCATCCAACATGACGTAAATGGGGTGTTATTTTGTCCTTACTACATGACATTAAACTGCGCAGTCCCCCTTTCATCCAACATGATGTTAAACTGTGGGAAAAAAAATCCCCAATGCGTCCAACATGACGTTAATGGTGTGTTATTTTGTCCTTACTGCATGACATTAAACTGCGCAGTCCCCCTTTCGTCCAAAATGATGTTAAACTCTATTTTCCCCATCGTCCTAACTACATGACGCTAAACTGTACATAAAATTCATGATATGTCCTACATGACATTAAATTGTATTTTGTCCCTGCTACATGACACTAAACTGCGCAGCACCAATAGTCCTAACAGCAAGAATTTAAACTACATAGTCCCTTGATATGTCCTACATGACATTAAACTATGCATCGTTAAGGTTGTTGTTACCTCTTGTTTCTCACACCGAGTATGACTCACGTGAGCTTAGAGAAAACCTCAACCGTAACACTCTCTTTGGGCCGCTAACCATGTATAAGTCCCAACAACATTTTTTTTATTATTATTATTTAGATCGTTGTCCCCAAGAACAACTTGATCATTAATTCATTCTTTAATTGAACTACATGGACATTGATCCTTGCCCTCTTGGATGGGTATGTAAGCAACCTCCCAGGGTTCAAGCCCAAAAACAATCTCTTCACATCGGTTCACCACCATCTCATTTGATGTTGATTCATGAAACCGCCCCTAGAATCAATATCTTTACATTAATTCACTTTCGTCCTTGTTATATGACGTTAAACTTTGCAACACTTTTGTCCGGTATGACAATAAACTACAATACTCTTTGATTTCCTCATTTGTGAGAGAACTATTATTGAAATTGATTTTTCAGTCATGTTTCATTTCAAAAAGACTACATTCATACATGGTAATGCCTAAACTTTTTATCTCAGGTTAAACCATCATTTCACTAATGTCCCCTTTCACCCTTCACATGTACGAACCAAATTTGTACAAAGGGTAGTTATAGAACTACGTGGGCTTGATTCCCATCCTTATGGGATACGTAGGAACGTTCGAGTATCCCTCAAATCCAGCCCCAAGTCTTTTTGGGCCTAACCCCAAATTTCACTTTCCGTCCCTTGGCTGAAAAGTCCTCATGAAAACACACACTGTGTATTCATTATTATGGTCTGAACTCTATGACCCTAAACTAAGATCTCTCATACTTTCGTCCTGCACGACGTTAAAATACATTTTAAGAACTACGTATGGCTTGATTCTCATTCTTATGAGATACGTAATGAAGTCCAAAATTTCAATTCATGACCCAGCCACAACATAATTATGGTTATTATTGACCTATGTATCTCTATATACATTGGACAATACCCATCTTTATGTGTTATAATCCTAACCTCAAATATTTTCAGATCTTCATAACCCTTTTCATGACTTTTAGTCACAAAAATGTCAAACTTATGAGAATTATTTTTCCTTACTATGTAGTACGTGCCCATAGGTGGCCTTGCATAAACAGTCTACATAACAGACTTGTCAGCCGAAAGATGCTATTTATTTGACCACGCAGCCAATGCCCTTTGGTGGCCCTGCATAATTCAACCCCCTAACGGGTTTGTTGGATAATAGTAACTTCATTCTTGGGAAGAATGCCTCTTTTGCCCTTATTTTTCTTAAATGACGGTATGTAGCGATCTGCAAAAAATAGCCATCCTTAACATATTTTTCCCATGTCCTTTTTCATGATCTGAAAGTATTCATGTTTATGGTTTATACTCTCCATATTCTCTTTCCCTACGTTTGGGTTAGACCTTCGTAGGAGTGATATTCATTCAATTCTCCGATATTCTTGTTCAGAAATATCTTCTCCATATTCAAGTACCTCTTTCCATACAACAAACTATATACTTTAGAAAATTTGAATCTCCATAAACTTTCACTGGATTTTAGCACTAGGAAAGTAAATTTTTGAGAGTTCTTTTTCCTGACTATGCAACACGTGCCCATAGGTGGCCTTGCATAAACAGTCCACATAACATACTTGTCAGCCAAAAGTTGCTATTTATTTGACCATGCAGCCAATGCCCTTAGGTGGCCCTACATAATTCAACCCCCTAACAGGTTTTTGTCAAATAATAGTAACTTCATTCTTGGAAACTACTTCTTCTAATGCCTTTTTGCTCTTTTTCATATCATTCCTCAGATTAAAAAATTCTTAAGTCATAGCTTACATATTTTCCCTCAAACTTGAGTATGGTAATATGTTTTCAGATAAATTTTCAAGGAATTGTGTCAATTCTAATCCATTTCGGTCAAAGCTATTTCGACCGTAAACATTAGACCCTTTATGTCCGGCATGCATGACTTTAAACTGCCCACAAAAGACAAAGGAACTCTGAATAAAAGTCAAGTTCCAGCTCACTAAACATACATTTTGTATGATTTAGGTAATATTGAGCAATTAAAAGGTTAAAATTTTGTAGGGTTATTTTTAATAATCCTAGTAAAAAACAAACTATGCTTGCTAGGCCCATTGGTTTAAGTAAAATTGAAGCAGGTAGTGAGAGAATGCTGGTACAAATAAGTGAAAGTGAAAGTGTTTTTCATTGATGCGCAAGAGTTAGAAGGACATCCACATACTGGAGTCTCTTCTCTTTTTCAAGAATTACAAGAGGCTTTCAACATAAAACTTCATTTGATTTACGGCATCCCGAGCTTCATCAGCAACCACTTGGAATTCATTCATTAAACTGGATACAATAAGAGATGCAGTGATACTAGCTCTTCTTGGAACAATTGTAAAAGGATGTTCTTGAGTGCGGTTTGAGAAAATTTTCTGCTGATCAAATAGTGACTCTGTTTCTGTCCAAGAGGGTTGGAATATAGATACATGGATTTGAGAATGGAGCATTGGAAGTAAAGAGCCATTTGGGGAGAGCACTCTTTTCATATATTGCTCTAATACCATGTTAGTCTTCTCTCCACCAACCGGTAGTGGAAAACATTTCAGCCCATGGGTTTTCCATTTTCATATCTGCAAGGAAATGACATAGAGGAAGAATTTGAAAGTTCACACCATTGTTGTTGCTCTTAATGCACATCATAACCGAAATGAAGGAGTAGCAGAGCAGCTGCATTTCAGTTGTATAGTTCTTTGCATCTGGAACATTGACTCCTTGCAGGTGACCATGACCATATAGAGGCAGGTAGATTCTTTGTGGGAAATTAAGATGATATTTAGTCAAGTGCTTATCCAAATCTGAGAGAGTGCTGTTGCAGATATCATAGTAATCATGGCCAATGATGTTCATCATATCATCAATCCACTTGCTAGCCAGTTCATCAGACGTTTTAATTCCATTAGTAGCCATTGAATCTGCCCAAAAGTTGAATAAATTAAACTCTTAAATGGGTTTATTTTTCAAATTTTTTTTGAAAGATTTCGAAAAAATGGATAAGGCATAAAGGCGTGCAAGTCTAAAAAATGGCACGCAAGTATTCGTTTGTCGTGCTATTTTTTGACGCGCAAGTATAAACTGCGCAAGTACAAATGCCTGTACAGTAGCGTGACATCAAGGAAAACTCTGGAAAACATAACAACCTGCACGGCTAAGGTGACCTGCGCGGTGAGAGCTCGAAGGTATGAAGTCCGGAAATCCGGATGCTTGTACGGAAGTGAGGCCCTCTATTTATAGATGCGGTCAGGACTCTGCGCGCCGTACCCAGTGCGCTTAAGGCCCGCGCGGAGAGAACTTGCGCGCCTCCCTCTGTGCCCTGAAGACGTGCGCGCCCCCTTTTCCTTTGGATGGATTCAATTTCCTCAGAGTCAAATCCTCATTTCTCTCCGGATCCAACTCTGAGGGGGGACTTTTTTTGACGCTCCTTTCGTCACAGAATATAAAAATTGGAAAAGGAGAATATCTGATCTCAAAGTGATTCAACCTTTGAAGAAAATATAAAAAATCTGCAAAGGCATGAAGAAAGGAACAAAAGAAACTGCACCGCGCAAGTCCACTTGCGCGACGCCCGTGGTCGCGCAATTGACTTGTGCGGCCTAAGTGGTAACCGCCCAGGGTCTTCTCCTACCTATAAATAGACCATGTGGGCCCCCCATTCGAGAGGATATTTTTCCAGAAACTCGGATTGAAGCTCCCGACACCCAAGTCTCTTCTCAAAGCTTCTGGGACACTTCTAAGGTAATTTCTTACCTAGAACGGAAGATCTAAAGAGAGGGAGGAAGGCCTATGTGTTGAAACTCATCAACACTTGCGCGCCTGAGTGACCAGCCCTTAATGGAAATGGTCACACTTGCGCGCCGCCTTACTCCTTCGATATAACTTGCGTGTCCCTTTCCTAGAAGAACCTCAAGAGGATTCTAAAGGCATTAATAAAGATTCGCTCAAGTATTTCAATGTTGGTTGACCATCGCGCAAGTACAACATATGTCGCGCAGGTATACCTGCGCGACTAATACTTGCGCGCCCCCGCAATACTTGCGCGCCTTCCAAGACTTGTGTGCCCCTTCCTTTTTTGGGTGCCTTTCTTGCCCATTTCACCCCTCTTAAGTCATTACACCTTTCCTTTTCAATATTCAGTCTTCAAGACACTCTTCAAAGTCATTTATGGCATGATTTCTTGATTTGACTTCCTTATCTAAAAGGAATTCAGTGAAATATCTCTCAAAACCTAATGATTTAAATATATTTTTTGTCACTAAATATAGAGAGTTCATTCATTCAACCTCATCCTCTAAGATGAGAGAAATCCTTAACCTGGGCTTCCTTTTAAGGAATAATTCCCAGTCATAATCTTGGGCATCCTTCTTAGGAGTAATCCCCAATCTCAAAAATGGGCATCCTTCTTAGGAGTATTCCCCAAGTCCCTTAAATTTTGAGCACCCTTCTTAGGAGTAAGCCCCAAGTCCCTTAATTTGGGAATCCTTTTTAGGAGTAGGCCCCAATCTAAAATATGAGAATCCTCCTCAGGAGTAAGCCCCAAACCTTAATCCTTAACCTGGGCTTCCTTTTCAGGAATAAGTCCCAGTCATAATCTTGGGATTCATTTTAAGGAATAAGCCCCAAGTCCCTTAAATTCTCTTTAACCAGTCCTAATTTACGTTTGATCTGGGATTACCTCTCAGGAGTAAAACCCAGTTATCAATCCTCTCCTAATTTGGGTTTCCTTTTCAGGAATAAGTCCCAAGTTAGAGTATTCAAATCTCCATGAAGCACATATACCTTTATGGACCCTGTTCCTGGATTTTCTCCCTAAAGTAAATCCTCTGGGCAGTCATACATGCATAAGCCTTAAACCATTTCTTATAATTGCATCTTTCATGGCACAATTGTCTAATTTTTACCAATACCTCTTGTTTCTGACACCGAGCATGACTCACTTGAGCTTAGAGTGTAAAAGTAATTGTGACATCCTTCTTTAAGCCATCAATCATAAACATCATACCCTTACTCGAACTACGTGGGTTCTGATTCCTTTTCCAAAATAAAGGATACGTAGTTAGCCCATCTATGGGTTCGATCCCAACTCTGAAATAATTCATTGTCCTTCTGAATGACAATAAATTCCATGTGCCCCACTGAGTGTCTTTAAAACCAGCCTGGTCATCATAATTACCAAGATACTTTTATATAAATGTTTTGAAGGATACCATTGACCAAGAATCTCTAAATAGATATAGATGATTCTCTATTGATGAAGAACCTCAAATAAATATAAAAGATTCTCTAAATTTCATACATATGTAATTATTGATTGTCAAAACTAAAGGAAAAGCTCATTTTATACTTGGTAATGTAATAAGGATTCACGAACATATCTTAAATCTATAAAGAGAGTCCCGGAATAGACAATAATTCCCCTCAAAAAGGTGTGATGAGTCTGACCTCCCATCCTCTCGACAAATTCAAATTCCTAAGCCTCATCAGTCCACAAGATAATGAGCGCCTACCTTTGGAAAGTAGGTCCAAATGGATGTGGAATCATTGGATTTTTCCGGTTCTACGAACAAACCCGCTTGAAACTGATTAGAACGTTTGAATCTCCCATCCAGGAGGTCATCCCCGAATTCCTAGGGGAACAGTCATCTAAAGATTCATAATATTTATCATCATTATAGTTTTCATTCAATGATAAATTGGTGATAGATTCGGCATTGTGTACCTTGGCCATTATACAATGATTTTCAATGGGTAGTTTGGCTAGTAGACTAAGATTCTTCTGTTCAGAAGATTCATATTATGAGGATTCATCACATGAGTCACCACCAATGGCACTCCAGGTGTCATTAGCTTTCAAAACCTTTTTAGCTTTAGCCTTGTAGTACATCTTTCTATTCCTCTCAGAATTATTTTCCTTTCTATCCTTTTTCTTAAGCATAGGACAATCTGGCCTTATATTCCCTGCTCTTTTTCATTCATAGCAAGTGACTTCTGAGTCTTTTTTGTCTTTTCTTTCTTTATTCTTTAATCTATACTAAAATTATTTATTTCCAACTATCTTTTTCATCCTTCGAGAAATATTAGCTAGTTCATTCTTTGAATGTTAACTTTCACTAGATACAGATAAAATAGTGACTTTCTTAGACTTGGATCTTGTAACCCTTTCCGGGGTCTTGGATTTAGTTGTAGTAAAGGCTACACTTCCATTACCATTTTTCTTCTTATTCATATCATCATCTCTTTTCATTCTTGTCTCATATTGAAGAAGAGTTCCAAAAAGCTCATCAAGAGTAATTTGAGATACTTTCCTATTCTCATCAATAGCTATTCTATTGGATTCCCACCCATTACGCATAATATCAATAATCTTGTCTACAAGAGCTTCATCATCTAAACCTTTCTCTCCCATAGATTGTAAACTATTGAAAATGGTCATAAATCTTTGTTTCACTTTTCAAATTGGTTCTCCATAGGGAAATAAAAATCCATGATATTATGATCTAAGCATAGCTCATCTAGTCTCTATAACTTTGGATGTACCAAAATGTGTAACTATCGATTTCTTCTAGATGAAGTTAGCAGCTTCACAAGAAGAAATTTGACTATATATAATTCTAGTCATAGAACACATCGAAGTATTACATACCTTGTAATTTAGTTCATATTATGACTTTTCTTGGTTTGTGAAGGTTTTGAATTCCTTATGAGGAATTTTGTAATCTCTAGTATGAATTACAAAATTTTCTACTCCAGAATTAATGACAAATGTCTTCATTCAGTATCTCCAATATTCATAATCATGACAAATGTCTTCATTCAGTCTCTCCAATATTCATAATCATTACCATAAAATATAGGTGGTCTGGTAGGATTTAGATTTTCAATCGAACTGACATTCATTCCTTCCATTCTATAAGAAAATATCTTTCCACAAAAATGTTTTAATAGAAAAGGTTTGTAAAAAAAGATTAAAATCTCAAATCAAAACTTAAGTATGAAAAGTTAAGCAAGAAAATTTATAACAAGGAGAACATGATCAAGAAAACTTATATGTGAATATAAGTAATTTAGAGACCTCCTTTGATAGAAATTGTAGGATCAAAATAATGATGTAGATGATCAATTACAAAGGGGATGAATTGTAAGTTTAAAAACATTCATTTTTAACCTTAAGGAAAACTATGTTTAACAAAGTTAAACAAGGTAAATTCACAAGACCTATTTTAGTTCTACTAAACAAACTTTCTAGGTTCCAGAAATATGATTCTGGAAATGAAACTTAAGGAATGTTTACAAGGAAAATATTCTACCTTAAAGCATATAGAATCTTACTTATCATAGTACATAAAAGAATATGAAAGTATAAAAAGGTTATACTTTATTCCTTTATCAAAATATAGCAGAAATAACTTGAAACAAAACAAGTAATAATTATGAAATCTTTTAACCCAAAGAGTAGGGTATCCAATAACCTTGGATAAAGGTACCTTGATTTATACTTTGAATAAAGTATATCTTACCCACACCAGGATAAGACCTACATAGGAATTTCAGAATCTATCTTTATATCCCCTCAATCTCATGATCTGTAAGGTAGTCGAAACCTCTATCTTCCTATCCACGGAATCCCTTGAACATTAAGGTAGTCGGAACCTCTGTCTTCCAATTCTTGGAAGCCCTCGATTGTACTCAACAAAAATTGGAGCTGCACTAAGAAATATGAACAAGATGTTCAGTATGCACAAATCATGAGAGTATATCTCTCTAGAAATCACTTTAGCAGCATGTAATCTCTATATTGATGGATCGGTAGGAGCTCGTTCAAATGAGATCTTATTTGTAGGCACTTATCTAATTGTCAACTCCATCCTCCAACAGTCATATTTTTCCTTGAATCTCGGAGGGACCTATATAAGTGTTACTCAACTAATGTTTAGTTAGAAACAGATTGTACGAAATTGTTTAACAACAAGTATAAGGAAAATAAAATTTCTTAACCAAAAATATTTTAAGGTGTATAAGGAAAAAGAGAATACTAAGTCTAACTAAATAAACATTTGGATTCTATAAGACATGGATATTCAGATTTTTTTTCCAAAGAATTTGGAATCTGAAATCTATAGATTCCGAAGTCTGAATTCTGAGGAATCCGGAGTCTGAAATATGAGGAATTCTGAGCCCAAATTCTGAGGAATTCGGAGTCTGAATTCGGAGGAATTCAGAGTCTAAATTATGAGGTTTTCAGAGTCTGAATTATGAGGTTTTCAGAGTCTAAATTATAAGGAATTCGGAGTCTGAATTCTGAGGAATTATGAGTCTGAGTTATGAGGAATTCAGAGTATGAGTTCTGAGGAATTCAGAGGTTGAATTTTGTGGAATTTGAAGTCTGAATTTTTCAGAATTCAGAGTCTGAATTATGAGGAATTAGGAGTCTTAATTTTAGATAATTCAAAACCTGAATTTCAAAGAATTTGGAGTCTAAATTTTAGAGAATTTGAAACCTGAATTTCAGAGAATTCAGAACCTGAATTTCCGATAATTCGGAGTCTGAATTTAAGAGAATTCAGAACCTGAAAACAGAACACTCTATATCTAAGGATTTATAAGATTCTAAGGTTTTACATAATAAACAGAATTTTGACTTAGTAATAAAAATGATTTAGATTTAGAGATATTATAAAATGAAACAATGAAAATAATGGTAAGGATAAGAATTTCCTTAGAGAAGGAAAATTTTCCTCATGAAGATAATCCTTAGGAAAAATATAATTTGCCTTAAAATAAAGTGTTTGTGATTTTCAAAACATATAAAAATGAAAAATTCATATGGAAAACTTATTGACTCAATACAGATGTGATTCCCATGGTAAAAACATTGACCATCCTCATTATTTTCCATGCTCTCACTTGAGCATCGGCATGCCACTATGTCGAACCAAGCTTGGATCAAGTCACTCCATTATAATATTGAACCGACTACCCAAACCCATCTAGCTCTTCCCGTAGTTCAGCCTCTATCATCCCCTAAGTAATCTAAACCCAGTAGAGAGAATATGTAAATCAGCATCTGGTGCTTCCATGACCATCCAACTACTGACCCAACAACAAAACCCTTATTAGAACAAGGGTTACACACCCATGATCAATATAGTTCTCCCCACCATAGGAATGCCCTTGTCATCATTTCTACTAGGTTAACACCCTGATCTACACTCTTTATATCTTTTTTTATCAAACATGATGATCAGACATGGCCCTACACCCTCACACCTGAGTACTATTCTAGACATCAAAGTCAGGAAAACCCAACTCATAGAACGCCATCCTCAGTAATTTTATAAACTCACACTAATCACTGATCCTCAATGATTCCAACCTTTACCACAAGTTTGTTTCTCTTCCCTATCCACACACATCATCCCATCGCAACCTGACTGGGACTGACCTCTTGAATCAACCATTCCACCTCATCCCGGTCCAAATGAACATCATTCCCCACAACTAAGGGTTTTTTCCTTTTCCAACCAATCTTTTGGAATCTCTTCCCACTAAATCCCCCCAAGGTCATTGGCCCTCAGTCCACTTATGACTACTTATCAATAAAAAACTTGATAGGAAACACAATCACCAGCATGCACTTCCTTGATATATCAAATCAAAATAGGTGAATTCTATCACACCACCTAATCACATAGTTAGACTCATGCCCCCATGAGTCATGTAAAATCCAAACTAGGATCACAAACCTAAAAAACTAACCATTATCACATGAATATCATCTTTACTTGAATGGTATTACCCCCAATACCCTTCTCAAAAATTGGCACTTCACTTATTTAATTTTTTAACATGAACCCACTCGCCAACCGACATCATTCCCAAACTGAAAGAATATTATCTCACTCATACCACATTGCTAGGATTGTGCCTCTAACTTGACAGGGCCACTCTAACCTTAACCCCAAACGCCGATACCAAGCATCAACACCGTAGTTGCATCCCCATTTAATTTCCCAGGAATCACTTCACTTATGACATAAACCCAATTCCACCTAATGTGAACAATCTAAACGCCAGGAACCACTTCACTTTCTACTAAACAATGGGTGCTTACTATCACAAAACCTATTCACACCAAGATCCAAGGGTCTCATGCCCCATGAAGACCGCTTTTACAAAACCCAACTCATCCAATGATCCAAGAATCAGTGAACCTAAGAACATATTTTTCCTCAAGGAACAAACTATTCCA
The DNA here is from genome assembly GCA_963277665.1 of Viscum album. Taxonomy (NCBI): domain Eukaryota; kingdom Viridiplantae; phylum Streptophyta; class Magnoliopsida; order Santalales; family Viscaceae; genus Viscum; species Viscum album. Next base: position 1,249,895,883 of record OY728141.1, read on the forward strand.
CCAACATGTCACCTCTATGAATTATAGGAATCCAAGATACTCAATTATAGGATGTATGATGTTTAATTTTCATGCATACATTTTTAAATTAAAAATAATCCTTCTTGTAATTAAATTGTTAAATCTTTCCAAAACAATTATTGTTTTTTTAATTTTCAGAAGGATACAATGAATGGTTGAATCTAAGTAAAAGAGGAAAATATGACCATGAATCGTATTTTGAAATGATAATTCACATCATGAGATACTCATGACATCTTTCTAACACTTGAAGAGTAAACTGTAGGTGAAAACAGATGAAATGGAAGTATAATATGATAATTCATAGCATGAAACCAATTCAAGTCCAGAAAGGTGATGAAGACCATGCCCTGAGCTACCCTGTTAACATAGGCTGTGAAATCCTTCATTCGGGGTGAAACCCAAATTTTCACAGCGTGACACTTAATTTCGTGATTTGACACATGGTGATGAATTTCAAAAATTTCTAATTTCTAGTTAAAAGTGGATCAGGCCTCATATATTATGCCCCATGAATACTAGAGTTGACCTGGGTATATTAAATGAATTATTTTATGTAATGAGGTGATATATGCACCTATAAATATTGGTCTTGGGTGATCCACTAATTCATTCCACAAAAAACGGAGGTTTACCCTGGATAAAGTGCTACATGACAGGATCTTCTGCCATTTCTTTATTTATTTTCCCCTTCCCCTATAACCCTCTCATGACTAACATGAGGGGTAATTCCGATAATGTTTTAGGTAATGTAAATAATAGGGGAGTATGCTTGTGAGTTATTTTCATTTTTTCATGTTTGGGTTGTTACATTTTTATTTTAATTCTTACAATATTTCTTTATTTTGTTTCATGGACATTGAAAACATGGTTAAGAAATTAAAATCTAATGTGTCAACTGATCATTTTAAATTTTTCATGACCGTTGTATAATTTAAAACAATCATGTTTAAAAATGGTATTGAGGAAATTTAATTCATTAGTAACCCTAAGTAATTAACCATATGAAAAGGAAAATTTTTGCGTTAAAGAGGAGATATAGAGACTAGGGATCATCCTCTATATAAACTTTGATGAAAAACATGAAAAAATAAGTTAATTTCTAAAATTTGATCCCACAAAAACTCGAAATTTACCAAAAATGGAATGATTTTATCATCTTGATAAAAAATAAAATTTATTTCTTCATTCTACAATATAAAAAATCAATCAATTAATCATTTAAAATTCCTAAAATCTATTTTCATTATATCATGGGTTTGACCTTAAGCACACCATTTTATTACATTTATTTAATCGATAGTAAATTTTTTTGAGTTTTTATAAATATTTAAATTTAATTAAACTTGAAGTAATTAACAAAGCCATATGGGACCTCAAATTTTTGGCATCATTTCTAGGGACAGTTTCAAATTATATTTTTATAATTCAAAAAATATATTTTGTTTTATTTTGCTTTTTTACTCATTGTGTGGTTATTTTCTAATTTCATATTTAAATTATTTACGCATGAATACTCTATATGGTCAAAATTCAAGGATATCTTCCAATACCACTCTGAACTCAAATGAAGCCTAAGGAGGTAGAATAAAGTGGTAGTGACCATGGATGGTGTAAAACAAGACCAAAAAAATTTCTGGGTACCACCAAGAGATCAAGGGCTATGAACACTCGATAATTATGGGAGGTCATCCCACGCAGGACTAAATCTGAGCTTCTTGGTCACTCCCATTATAGTCAATAATTTTGAAATCAAACTAATAATCATTTAAATGATCTCTAATAGTGTGGAATTCTCTAGAATACCACAAAAACATCCAAATTATCACTTGGGAAGCTTTTTTGAACTCTATGAAACATTCAAATTTAAAAATGTTTCATGTGATGTGGTGGGACTTCAAATTTTTATATTTTTACTAACATATTGAGCATGAGAATGGATTCAGTGTTTTTCATCCCATTCCACCCCCACAAGGGATGGATTCTCAAGAAACTACTTAACTTAATTCTTCCCTCCCTCAAAATCATTGGATATTCAGGTAAACCTTTTAAATTTTAATAAATTTGGTGACAAATATCTTTGAAATTCTTGGGAACATTTCAAATACATGATTAAAAAATTCCCTCATAATGGTATCGAGTTGTGGTTATTAATTCAAAAGTTATACAATGGTCTTTTATAGGATAACAAGTTGATTTTCGACACTAAATAAGGTGGTTTCCTATTGAAAAAATCACTAGAATAAATTTATAATTTACTTAATGAAATGGTAAGAAACAACCTCCAATGGTAACCTGAAGGGACATAATGAATAGGCTTCCATGTGGTGAACAAAAATGAATTGATGGTGGATCAAATGGAAGTGTTGATGGGGAAGATGGATACCATGATGGGATAATAATAATAACCATACGATATGTATTTCAAAGATTCTAATTATACTGATTACAATTATGGTAATAATGTTTAGGGTTGTAAGGCAGAACAAAAAGGTCAAGGATGTTTGTAAATAGGAATGATATTTTAACAAGTGCAACAAAAGACATCTATCACAAGCCAAATCAAAACCCTATAGTAGAATTTGGAATCATTCAGGAAAATTATAGGAAATTCCATCAAATATATAACAACATATTTAAAAGATCAAGGAGTGATGATTGAGGATTTGAAGGATGAATTAAAATCCCAAAACGTTCATCTCTAGAAAATTTAATTTCAAGTTGGTAAAATTACAGAACAACTATGAGAGAGGCTAAGAGGAGTGTTGCCTGGACACCCATAAGTCAATCCTCATGATGATTTAAATTCTATCAACCTTATTAGTGGAAAGATGATAGAATAATACCCAAAATAAAGTAAGTTTAAAGAAGTAAAATTGGAAAAGAAATAAGGGAAATGAAATAGTTAAAGAAGAAGTAAAAGAATAATCGCCATTATTCAATCCAAAACTACCATTTATAGAAAGTATGAATTAAGTAAAATCCAATTCATAAAAAAGTATGTTCATTGAAAATATTAAAAAAATTCATATTAATATCCCTTTTATAGAATATCTCACTGACATGCCAACCTATACAGAGTTCATGAAGGATTTAGTAACTAATAAGAAGAAATTATAGGAACTTAGCACAATCCAACTCACAAGAGGGTGTTCAAATAAGATGTAAAAGGATATCCCTAATAATAAACCAAAGATAGAAATATTTTTGGTTCTAATAAATATTGGGTCTAATGAGTTTTGGAGGGATTTGTGTGATTTTGGTACCAATAAGAATATATTTTCCTACAACACATTCAATAGATTAGGACATGACGAAATAAATCTTATGGTGGGAACACTACAACTAGAATACTTGATAATAAATTACCCATGAGGACTAATCAAGGACATTTTAGACAAGGTGGAAAATGATTATTTTCCAATGGAATTTCTAGTTTTGGACATGAATGGGGAGATGACATCCATTATTTTGAGGAAAATATTCTTGGAAACTAGTAGGGAACTTATTGATGCCCAGAGTGTTGATCTATGATTAAATATTAGAAATGATAATTTTAGATTTAACATACATCGGTAAATAAATAATTATGATGTGCAAGATAATAACTTTGAAGAGGACATCATGCCCAAGCTAAAAGAATTTGATATTACCGTCACTAAGAAAAATGAAGTAACATTCAATAAGAATGATAATAAGATGTGAGTCATGATTATTGATGATGGAGGAATAACATTAAAAGGAAAGTTTGAATAAGTTCAACATGTATGTGTGTTCTTTGATCTTGATACCAGTCTTTCGTATTTTAGGAAGCACTACTTGATTGACCCAATGGAGGTAGAGAAGGTACTACCCATCAGAAGGGTAAAACTAATATTACAGAAATGAATCAGACCCATTTAAGTAGATATGGATCATTTAGGACCATTCATAGATTAAAAAAGGTGCAATCTTTATAACCCTATGTCACCTGAGCTGAGCTGAGGTAAGGTTGAGCCAACAAAAATAAACAAAAGCGCTTCTGAGAGGCAACCCAAGTTTCTTTGGAATTTTTCTCTTTATTTTTTAAGGAACTCTCCCCAAACTTTTCAAATATAATTGAAAAAAGACCTTTAATTTAACATGTATTTTCATTTTTAGGTCCACAGTGAAATCACAAGGTGGGTGAGTAGAGAAATAAATTAAGAAAAAATGAAAATAATGGATAGACATAAGCTGGGGAACCAAATTCAAAATGGGAGTATGAGTTTTATTTATAATAATTTATAATTATCCACTAAATTTATACATATAAAAAATAAATCATAATAATAATAATAAAACAACCATGAATTGAATGCCTTGTGATTAACATTTTTGTTTGATCATCAATCGAGGAGACGAACACTGCTCAGGATAATCATCATATCATGTTTTAAATTCAATTTTCAAAAAATTTAAATGAAAAAAATGGTGGAATAAATTAGTAAAGATAAACATGAGATTTTTATTTGACCAATCATGATTCAGGATATTGGTTAATATTTATAAATGAAATATTTTAGATATTTTTTTTGTGCCTTGAATTTTTGATATTTATGTTAATTAATTTTATTTTTATTATGCATATCCATGAATAATTTTCCCAAAATCAAGAAATCATTATCGAAAATATTTACATACTAATATTTACTATTAATTTCTTGAACAAATTAATTGAGTGAAAATTGGGAATACTTACTTTCAGAACATTCTTTGCATCTTGTTTAAGCTATGATTATGCAAATTCACACTTAAAATGATTGGGGAAATTATTTATTCAAACTTATCATGAGAACTACCTATAAATTAATCCTTCTTCTGTCCATAGAATCCACAAATATCCTGTTTAGGAAAAGGCCACATTATAAGAATATCTTTTTTCCTTTCCTACCCTACCCTGTCTATTTTTCATGATTATCAAAAAATGAGCACAGAGGATATGACGTCGTAGTGGAAGGTATTTTTTTATTGTAAAGGACAAGTTTGAGGGGATTATTCATGGTATATTGGGAAGGTTCATGACTATTTCATTCATTGTAATTTATTTCAATCCCCTCTTGAAAAAAAAATCAAAGAAAATAAATAATAATAAAATTTTAAAATGGTTTGTGATTTAGAGATCCAAAAACCACTATTTACATTACCATTTATTTTTGTCATTTTGGAATGGGTGGTGGATGTGATACTTTTCCAAACTCAACTTTCGAAAAAATAAAAAAATAAAAAAAAATCAAGAGGGTGTATCATTCATTATTCTTAATTTATTCATGATCCTACTTTGAATTTTGGGAAAAGGGAAGATTACATTTTTAAAGGGATGATTTTTCATTGATTCTTCATTGATTATCATGAAAATTACTTTAATATATTAAACTCCTTTTGGAACTTTATTAATTTTTACATAATTTACCCACCTATCCCAAGGCCTCGGAGTCATTTGAGCCTAATAGTGAATCCCGCTTGATTGTTTTTGATTTTTTCTATATGGGGTGGAAAAGGTATATGCATTATAGGAAGATTATAAGGTTCATAGATCAATTTATGTGAAAAAATATATTTACATTTTCACCTTGATGATGAGTGGAAAAAAATTCAAACTGAGGTAAATTGAATGTGGAATATACATTGAAAAAAAATGAAAAATATTAATGGAAGAATGAAAAGGCATGGTTAATTAACCCATGATTCACACTTTGAAATGATAATTCAAGTCATGAGATGCTAAAGACATGAGTTTGAGTCTTTTAGAGGATACTATAAAAGAAAACTAATGAAACGCGATAAGAATATAATGATTATCAATGTGACACCAATTCATGTTGTGATAGGTGATGAAGTTCACACTCATAGATACTCTAAGAAAACAGGTTATGAAATCCAGTGTTTGGGGAGAAATGTGAATTTTAGGGTGTGATAGTCAGTTTCACACCATGAAACATGGTGATGAATTCTAGAAATGTATGATTTCATGTCTAATGACGATTGGGCCCTGCATATTATGCCCAGGCCCTACATATTATTCCCTATAACCACTAGAATTGACCTGGGAATATTTGATGAATTATTTTATTGCCCCATCGAATTTCTACACCTATAAATATAGGTATTCAGTGGTCCTCTAATTAATTCCACAACGAATAGAGGTTTTATGTATATTATGTTATACACAAAAGGATCCTCCCCCATTTCTCTATTTCTTTCTCTCTTCCCCTCTAACCCTCTCATGACTAACATGAGGGGGTAATTTCTATATTATAATGAGTAATGTAAATAACGGGGGAGTGTACGTGTGATTTATTTATCTTTTTATTTGTTCATGTTTGGGTTGTTTCATTTTTATTTTAATTATTCCAATATTTCTATATTTAATTTCATGACCATTGAAAATGTAATTAAGAAAGTAAAATCTTATGTGGAAAATGATCATTTTAAATCTTGCATGACCATTCTATAATTTAAAATGACAATGTTTAAAAATGGTATTGAGGTTATTTAATTCATTAATAACCCTATGTAATTGAACATATGAAAATAGAAATTTGTGTGTTAAATATCATATACTTAGACGAAGGATCATCCTTCATCTAAACTTTGATGAAAAAAATGAAAAAGTAATTTGATTAATAAAATTCACTTGCACACAAATAGGGGATTTACAGAACCTGGTGCACCTTTCTCATCCTGATAAAAAACCAATTTATTTTTTCATTTAACCTTTCAATCAATTAATCAGTGAGTAAATTAATCATTTAATCATTTAAAATTCATGAACTCTATTTTCATTACCTCATGGATTCAGCATCAACCACATCATTTTACTGTATTTAATTAATTAATAGTATATTTGTTTGAGTTTTTATAAAATTTTAAATTTGATTGAATCCAAAGGAATTAATGATTCCTATTAGAAATTAGGGTCCCATACCATACACATGTCAAGACCAAATACACAAACACATATCACCCCCAGCATTGTTTCATTGACCCAACCCACTTACATACACTGGCATTGCATACCAAAGATACAACCATCACTATAAGGGTAATTCATCCAAACAATTATACCCTTTGAAATTGGCTTATTAACAAGGTGATAAGACCATTGGTTCTATTACACAAGTACGCCAAAACTAGGTAGCACCAAACACACACAAATCATATAAGTAAAGTCACATATCCACACCTTACACCTTCAGATACATCTAAGAAGAATGGGTTAAACTTCTCAAAGGTTATCCATAAAGTTCAAAAGGCATTTACTCACTAAACACAAGTCACAATTAAATTATCACTAGGTTATCCCTCCAAGACTATAAACTAGGGTATCACTACGACCACAACTCATGAAATAACACTCACTCCCATCTTAAGGTCATAGGGAATTTATCATTCTAAATCTCCACTCTAAGTTCCCCACACAAGATCGAGTCTAAACATTCCTACCCACTCCTAGGTCATACATAAACCACAAGGTCACAAATCAATCCAAAAAATCAATAGGGGTATCATTTACTATGCAATATATAGCACATCAAAAAATGATTTACAAGTCAATATCTCACTCTATCCCTAAACCTCCCTTACCAGGGTCAACACTATATAAACCCAAGTTACACCAACCTTAGAGGGTCCCTCTCAACACACAACACCAAAAACCTACACCAAGAACTGACAAGGTTAATCTATGTACACAACACCATAATCATGGGGTTCATACATTTTTTTTCATTCTAAGAGGTTTTTTATTAATGTAAAACCATGAAAATACACCTTTAAACCAGTTTTAAATATATTTTATTTAAAAACCCAACATTTCAAACCTTTCCAATTTCAAAATAATCTCAAAACCCCTACTTTAAAACTCACATATCAAACTTTAACATTTTAAAAGGCCTACATTTTCTTTAAATTCACAACCCATGGTATTCACACATTAAAATTTTCACTATTTATCAGGTTAAAAATTTCTCTCAGGATTGGTTAAATAGAATACCATTAACAATATATAGAAGAAATAACTTTATAGGTTTATTATTAGTACTTTATTTAACCAATACCATCAATAATATTTTTGTATCCGCCTTGTCATGATCTGAACCATTGGGACATTCCTGGATGACCATAAGTCAAGTGTGACACCCCGAGTCTACCTTTAATAGGCCAGGGCTAACAAATAGTGTTGAATGGGAATATAACTCACATGGTAGAACATAGCCTAAGGTACCTACACACACACACACACACACATCTCCAATGTCCACATAATGTAGAGGGTAAAATAAAACTGATACCACAATGCATGCATACATCTAAATACAAAAATTAGAGTATGGAAAAGGTATTGTAAAGTATAAAGTACAAATATAAGCCCAATAAAATTGAAAAGGAGTCCAACCTACAAGAAATTAAGGGGGTAATGTCAAATGTAACACATAGTATGAACCACGATCTATCTAGATCAACTTTGGTCTACCTACTTTTGGTCCTCCTAAAACACCATCAAAAGGTCTTCCATCTGCATAATACATGAAATGTGTGGTAAAATATCATGTAGGGGTGAGTATAATAATATGTAGTAGGACACCCTAAAATCGCCAAACATAATTCATTAAAAGAGTACTCATCTCATAATCATGAGGATATATTAATCATAATATAAGATATAATAATAAAAAGGAATAATAATAACCTAGATATACTCATCATAGACACCAAGTCTCAAAGAGGTCCCAATCATATAGTTATCCATAGGATTGTGATCGAGGCCTCGAGGTAATGTTCATCCATGAGAACTCATTCCATGAACCTTATGACAGTAATGGAACTCATCCAATAAGTCTTTATCATCAGGTATTTCCAAAAATAATTATTTATTGTAACTTAGAAGATCGTAATGCATAGATAGAGGGTCCTACCTAGGGCCTCTAGGGTATATCATACCCTACCTAGAACAACATGATAAGTACGGGGTCATACACCCGTGCATGTTTTTCATGAATATTTCCAAAACACCTCCTTGGAAAGAAGAATAAATGATATAGGATCATGCCCTTGGGTACTTCAGCCCATGCCTGTGTACTTCGGGTCATGCCCATGTACTATGGTCATGCTCATGTACCATATTGTGTATGAGTACCTGTATATGACCATGTACTTTGGTTGTACCTGTGTACTCTATCCATGACTGGTTACCTTTCCATGTTTGTACCTATGTATCTCAAGGGTACATGTTGAGTCACCAGGCATGGGTCCAATGGTGGGTGATATTTTATTTTTCTAAAACCCTAGCCACCACATCCAGGGGACTACATGGTGTGTGTTCTTTGAACTACACACCGTGTATATCATGATTTTTTATAATCCAAAAAACTCCTTGAATCTTCACCCCAAACCTTTTTAGCCTCCATTTCAGCTATTGTTTTCAATGTAGAACCCAAATATAGCTTTGACATAGCCTTTCCTTCACTGGTGTCTAGATTTTAGCCATCCAAATTGCTCAAGAATTGATCTGTTGTCACTTTTCACCACCATCATAATGCCAAACCACAAATCACCAATCATGATCTATTAGTGATCCCCATCTTCAATGCTACACCTAAATCATGCCATAAATTATAAACCCAAAACTACATTATGGATCTACTGCAACAAAGTATGGTTGCGCAATGATCGAACACTAGAATTTATTGAGCCACTGACCAAAGAAAATACCGGTGATAAATGTGCAATGAACAGGGGGATAAATGCACAAAACACAACAATAGGAACAAAACTCATTCATTTTTTGGGTTGGCCTAAATCCATTTTTTTAGAAAGTTTAATGAAGAATAATAATCAAATAAATATAATTCTCAAATTCTCAAAAGATAAATCCATATCCACACAACTTGATCGACCCATGAATCAATATGTTAGTGGAATTAATTCACATTCATCATGGAATAAATAAATGAGGAAAATAAACCAAAAAAACACCTTACCCTGATTTTGGATAAATTTTTGATGAAGAGTGGTTTTAGGCCATCTTTATTGATGAGATAAATGAACTCTATTGGCATATAAGATCCTTGGAAAATTGGTCTTTAATCCCCAATCCCTTTTTCATTCGTCAAGGCTCTTATCAATGATATCTTTATCAAATACCTATGGTTATGTGGATAACCCTAGGGTTTTATAATAATCATGTTTATATAGATGAGTATTAGGATTAGGATAATCATAAAAAATAAATAAATAAATTTATCTATTTAATTTTTATTTCTCCCATGAAAGCACAAAAAAGAAACACCAAGCATCAAGAAGGATTATGTCGTGACTAGGGTAAAACCTGTATTCCAAATTTTATGATAGTATTAGATTTTTGATTTGAGAATCTATTTGGGAGTAATTAAATTATTTCATAACAATTTCATGTGAATGATATAATATATTTAATATTTTTATTATATCAATACCGAACCTCCCTAGGCCCTTGAATCCCATTTTAACTCAGCACCTAACTTTGAAAATATTATTTAAAATATCCAAAATCTTTAGAAGGAAAAAATATAATTATTACACTATAACCGCCTTTGGGATTTTTATCCTGAAAAGAAAAAAACTACAAAAAAAATATGAAGGTACTAGGATCGCATATGGTTCTCCTATTCCCAGGTGATCTCTTAAAGATTCTTGTGCTACCACCAAACACACACTAAGGGAATAACTCAACCATGAAGTATCTTTTCCTTATGATCCTGGATCTCTACTATGTACTCTAAAAAGGTAAGTACATCCTTGATTCCCAACTCTCCCCAGTTGATAACATGTGATGGGTCATGCACATACCTCCTAAACTACAACACATGGAAGACATTGTGTACCGAGTCTAACTATGGTGGTAGGGATAAGTGGTACGCCACCTATCCAACCCTAAACAGTATCTAAAAAGGTCAAATGAACCTCAAAGATAACTTAACACCCAAATAATATTCATAGTCCTCATTGAGGTGAGACCTTTAGGAACACATTGTCTCCCTTATTGAACTCCAAAGGCCTCCTTTATCAGTCCATATAAGAATTTTTATGGCTCTGAGAAGTCCTCATCCACTCTTATATGATATTCACCTTCTATATTTTTTCTCACACCTACTCTAGGCCCATGAGTGTATACTCCCATGGATTAGTCCACCACAGTGGTGACCTATATGGACTCCCACATAATGCCTCAAACAGTGTCATATTGATGGTGGAATGGGAGTTGTTGTTGTACACAACATCCATAAAATGTAAGTGATCCTCCCAACTATGGACAAAGTCCAACATGAAATCCTGAAGCATATCTTCTAGAACCATAATAGTCCATTATGTCTGGACATAAGTTTGGAGGTGAAAATCCATGCTCAAATGCAAATGGGTCCCGAAGTCCTCCTTCAACACTCTCCATAATCATGATGTGAAAGAGCATCACAATCTGGGATGATAATTGAGGGGAATCCGTGAATCTAGAATATATTCTATATGTAAAGGAATCATATCATCTCTATTGAACTTTTCTATTGAATAGTTAGGAAGTGGGTCAACTTGGTGAGTCATCCTACAATCACCTTGATGACATCGTGTCGTCTAGATGATCATGGAATCCCCATCATGATGTCAAAAGATAAACCATCCCACTTCCACTCTAGCACCTCTAGGGGTGGATATAAACCCGTTGGAACCTGATGATCATCCTTCACGTGCTTACAAATGAGACATGGAGTGACAAATTTTTTTACACACTTCTTCATTCCTATCCACCAGTACTGACATCAGAGTTCAAGGTATATCTTTAATACTCCTGGATGTAATACTATGGGTGATACATTAAAATACCTCAAAAAATCCCCTAAAAACATCACCAGGACTATCATCTACCCTATGAAATGGATGACATGCTCCCCACCATTAGAAAATATATTCTGAGCACATCTTGTAGATATCTGAATATTTAAGTTCCCACGGTTAGTATCTCCAAGATGAGACTCCCTAACACACTATACATGTGTAGGGGTAAAAACCATTGATTAGAGTTAATTCATACCATCATATTCAACTAATTACAATTATAATGAGGCTAACTTCTCAAACGCATCACTCAAAAATCGTGAACAAGATCTCCTATTGAGAGTATCTACCATGATATTCTCATTCCTGGGAGTATAGACTATCTCAGAGTCATAATCATGGAGGAAATATAACCATCACCACTATATCAAGTTAAGATCCTTCTTTAGAAATATATACTAGAGACTCTTATGGTAAAGTAGATAATAAACCACTCAACCATAAGATAGTGTCACCGCATCTTTAGTGTGAAGAATACTACTACTAGCTCAATATCATGGTTTGTGTAGTTCTATTCATGGGGTAGCAACTATTGAGACCCATAAGAAATCACTACATGCATCTATAATAGGAAACATACAAGATCATACCTAGAGGCATCACAGAACACCACATACTTAATACCCTCCTCTAGCAGTCTCAAGATAGGGGCACTCATCAACCTATACCGTAACTCTTTAAAAGCATGCTAGTACTTATTTTTTCATATGAAAGGCCTCCCATTTGGCCTCAAAGTAGTAATTGGTTCCAAAATACTGAAGTAATCAGGTATGAATATCCGATAGTATCCTACAGACCCAAAGAAGCTCCATATCTCAGTCACACTCATGGGAATCTCCTATGATAATAGTAATACAACCTCCACCGGGTCCACTATTAGTCCCTATTATGAAATGACATGTCCCAGAAAGTGGAAATATCTAATCCATAACTAACACTTCATGATATTCCCATAAATTTGGTGCTCTTGGAGTATTTCCAGGACCATTCTCAAGTGTCTTGTCTGATCCTGTTCTGATGTTGAGTACACTAGGATATCATCGATGAATACTCCAACAAATCGATCTAAGAATGGATGAAATATCCAGTTCATGAGTCCCATGGACATTTCTGGGGAGTTCTTCACACCAAAGGGCTTCACCATGAAAACAAAGTGATTTTAGAAACATACTAATTTCATATTTGGTATGTACTCATACCAAACTTGGAGATGGTGATAGATTGATCATAGGTAAATCTTTGAGAACCATCTTGCCCCCTTCAACTAGTCGAAGAGGTTGTTGATCCTCAGTAATGGATATTTATTCTTCACAATCACCTCATTCATCTAATGATAATACACACACAACCTTAAGCTCTTGTATACCTTCTTGGAAAAGAAATCAAGGTTTCCTAGGGTGATACACAGGGTATAACAAGTTTCTACCTCTACAAGTCCTCCAACTACACCTTCATCTCACAAAGCTCTATGAGAAACATCTGATATACTGTCATAGATATCTGGGTAGTTACTGAGTGTAAGTTTGTGAAGAATTCTATCTCTCGATGAAGATTTAATTCTGATATTTCCTTTGGAAAGACATCCTTATACACTGCCACCACTGAAGGAAACTGGTATCCCATAACATCTATTTTTTCAAGGGTCATACTAGCCAAATGATGAGTAATTGGTTGTATCCACCTTCATATGATCACATACTATTCTTCTTGGGTTTCCTTCTCACCGAAAAAGGAAAAACTCATCCTATATATACTGAACCACCCCATTCTCTGACTAAAATAGTCAATCAGTACATGAACTACATATAGCCATTCCATACCTAAGATGATATCATAAGGAATCATCGCTACTATAAATAGATACTATAAGAATCTCTCTCCTATAAGATTCAAATCACATTATCGGTTGAAGTGTGTGATCACTAAATTCACTCTGGTAGGATTTGATAACTATAAAATTCAATCCAAAGGCTCCATTGGAATATCTAGATCTCTAACAAGGTAAGTGGAAAGAAAATATTGGCTCACTCTTGTGTCTATCAGTACTACAAAAAAATTAGATAAAACCTATATCATACCCCTAATCATCCCTATAGCCACTGAGTCATAGGACTTCATTATCTTTATATTTCCTTATCTCTATCCACTATATCCTTAAGCAATTCATGGACCACCTAATGGTGTTGGTGGAAATAGTTCAAACTTTCGGCCACCTCCTATAACCCTCTATATTCTTATGAAACATCTTTCACCCTAAAAAACCTCCCTTATATAGATACTAAATCTACCTGGGTGGTCCATCAACTATCTCTATATTAGTTTTATGGAGTTTTGAAAAATCCCACAGAACATATCTCCAAATATCACAAAGAAACATTGTCTTTCGCTCAGCTGACTTGATCCGTCTTGAGAGCCCTAAACTGCAAACCCCCTATCATGATACCATCTCATAAAGCATCTCGCAAACCCAGATCTCTATGTATATTATCAGATACCCACTACCAAAGTCTCATATACTATGTTCCCAATTCCAGTACCAACTATCGCTGTATACTCATATATAAAGCTATCCACCATTAAACCTCACTCAAACATCTCAATACGGGTAGGAATGTAAATAGATATCATAACTTCCCTGATATCTCAGAATAGGACCCACTCAAAGTTCCATGCTTGGAAGAATGTATCTTAAACCATATCAATATAGCATCACAATAGGTTAGTGAACTTCAATGAATACCCTCCATAGTCATGCTACCTTACTGAAGCTGCTAAATCTCCTAGATACACACTGGTCATAGCATGTATGGATAGAAATCCTCCTCAAATAGATACTAGAACTCCATCCAAGAGAGGATTGTATCATCATTTGTTTGAGTGAAAAAACTCCAATATCACCCTATAGATCCATATAGATGACTTGCATCTATGACCCCCATATCATTAGGAGGTATCCTAACAAGGTTGAAAACTCATGTAACTACCTCAAGATAACACTCATATTCCTAGGGGTCTAGATCACCCCAAAACCTGAAGGGTTTCTTCCTATGAAACTCCTAGAGCTTGATCATATTTCACACATACTTGATTGGTACTTATGGTGTAACCTATTTCCCTGTGGGTAGTGATAAGACTGGAAAACCACCTGGAGGTCCCACCACCTATAAAGTTCCCTGCATTAAAGCCTCGTCACTTGGTGGATCATCATCACGATCCTACTATGGAATCATATATGGGTTTAATTGTGGAGGAATCTTGAAATTATAAAATTATAAAACAGACAAAGAGTATATATGAGGAGTTGACTCAAAAAGGACATGGAAACCAAAACTCATTCCTATATGATGCATGTACCGATGTTTTCCCTATAACCAGTGCCTAAATGTACCAAGTCAAATAGTATATTATCAAATTCATTATGAATGGATACATCACTCACCACACCATCACTAGATTCCCTATCCTGAGAACCAAACTAGAAACAGTTCAACATTATTTCCCTTGTTCCCTAAACAAACCTCATAGAAAAAAAGTCTCCAAAGGCATGTCTGAATATGTAACCTACTTTTATATTACTCGGTCATGACCCAACCAACTGGGACTTGCATGGATGGTAATAATTTGAGTTTGAACCCCCAAGGATTCCTCTAATAGTTTAGGGGCTAGTGACCAGCACCAAGTAATCATATCACTCACATGGGAGGCCTTAGCCTAAGGTACCCACATACACACACACATCTCCAATATACACATAACGCTGAAGGTAAAATACAACCAATATCAAAATGTATGAATACATCCAAATCCCATAATTAGAGTATGAAAAAAGTATTGGAAATCATAAAGGCCAAATATAATCCCACCAGAACTGAAAAAGAGTCCAACCTGCTAGAAAGGAAGGGGACATATATCAAATGTAGCACCTGGTACATACCATGGTGTGCCTAGCTCAGCTACTGTCCTCCTGCTCCTGGTCCTCCTAGGACACCATTTAGAGGCTTATCATTTACATAATACATGATATGTTCATAAAGATCCCATGCAGGGGTGAGTATAACAATACCTACTAGGATACCCTAAAATCACCAAAAATAAATGATCAAGAGAGAATTCAACTCATCATCATGAGGATATGTCAATCAGGATATGATACATAACAATATAATGAATAAAAATAACCCAAATATACTCATAATAGACACCAAGTCTCAACGTGTTCATAATTATACAACCAGAAAAGGGATTCTACTCGAGGCTTCAAGACAATGCTCATTTGGGAGAACTCACTCCACGATCCTGATGACACTAGTGGTGCTCAACCAAGTATTCATACTCATTGGGACTCACCAGGAATAAGTACTCATTAGAACTCAAAATATCTCAATTCACATATATGGGATATCACCAAGTTCTTTTAGGGTATACCAAACCCTCCTCGGAATAACCCACTAAGTAGGGGATCATAGACCCATGCATGTTGGTCACGATGATTCGTCAAACCATTCCTAGTAAAGAATAATAAGTGATACATGATCATGACCCTCGGAACATGAAGGTATTCCTAAACTCTATCTAGGAATAATCCCATAAAGGGGATTATAGCCTATTATTAGGGCATGATGCCTCACTATACCCTCATGAGGACGGATCAAGGGAGCACACCATAGATAAAAAAGTTCATACTGAAAAGAAAAAGGACCTTAAACTACCTTGGAGAAAGTGTATGACATATTATAAGAGTACATGGAATGTTATATATACCCTGGTTCTACCCATGTACTTCATCACATGCTTGTGTACTATGGTCATGTTTGTGTACTTGGTTATGTTTAGGTACCTAGTCATGCTTGTATGCTTTGGTCATGCATGTCTACCTGAATGTATCTATTCTTGTGTACCCTAAAGGTACACACTGAGTCGCCAAGAATGGATCACACGGCATGTGGTGGGTACCACAAAAACGTGTGATATTTTATTTTTCAAAAATCCTAGACACCTTTTTGAAAGCGCAGTCAATTATCTCATGTCAACCGTTCAAGGTTCCATTGCTCTGCTAAGGTATATAGAAGCACTCCGGTCAAATCCTCGGTGATGATACTTTTTAATAGTCGATTGTTTTTAGTTGGTTTTATTTTGATTGGGGGGTTTATTTGTAGAGTTTAATTTAAATGAATGATTGATTTATATTAATATAAAAATTTGATAAATATTGGGGTCAGTTCATCAGTAGGTAGTTAATCTTGTGTAATCCTTGATCCTTCCTTTATATTGCATTAAATTAACACCCATGTCACAAGTTGAAGTTGATTGGAATTTCTAAGTGTTAAGGATTTAATACAAGCCTTAAATTAACTTAGGGTTATAATATTAATCATATATTGCTTATGGTAGTGTATTTATGGTTCCAATAATCCATGGAAACCACTCTTCAAACAAAACAAGTCATTAATTCATGACATTTTAAGTCCAACATACACAATGTTAAATTAAAGAATACTCATCGAGAAAATACTCTCAATCACTTATCATCCCTAAATTTTGACTCACCCCAATGGTATATTTACTCATCCATTAAGATTATTAGAAATATGGTTTATTATGGTTATGATGATGAGTTAATAAGAGAATAAAAATAATGGGATAAGAAAGGATCTGTGTGTTGAACACACACACACACAAATGGTGATGATAATTAAAAATAGAGTTTTGATTAAATGAGGAAGCAAAAGAAGGGATTTATTTTTAACATGATTTAATAAATTTAAATAAAATTAATATTTCAAAACATAGGTTATATGATAACACTATTTAATGGTAAAGTTACTTGTATTAAAACATAATTACAAAACAAAGACTTACAAGATTACAATAATGAAGAATACAAAAGTAAATGAAAACAAAGAGAGGAGGAAGGGTCTATCAAGTGAAAACTTGAATATTTAAGGTCATCACAAGACTTTTTCAAGGCTTTGTTCATTCCAATATATTATTCTCTATTCTAAAATTCCAACCTATGGCAAGGAGAGGAGGAGGATGTATTTATAGCCCATTGTTGTGGGTTGTTTGCATTCCAAAACTACCCCTCCACTTGCATCTCCAATTTGATATTTCAGACATCTGAATATGGAGAAATATTATTATAAAAAGTTGTATATATACATGTTTACTATCTACTATGAAAATTTTACAAACATTGGACTTAAGTAGATAAATTTATGGTGGTTTTATTAAACAATGTTAATCTATCCATTTCAATCTATAATTTTTCGTTGGCCTAAATGTGAATTTATTTTTTAATAGTAATATGCCTTAAAATCCAAATTATTTATTCAAAAACGTCATCCTCATATATCTCTTATTTAGCAATAAAAAATCTCAGCCTTCATGGATGTTTATATCATGATAAAAGTCCATAAATGTTTGCTGGTTTTAATTCCAGGACAGAATGGTGGGCTGGATTTAAATTCATCATTTGGGACCCTCTTTGTTGTATTGGAACCTTAAAATTTTTATCCATGATTCCTTTGGATAATAAAGAACATATGTTGGAGTTTCATAAAATTTTGGATTCGTTATTTAGACCAGTAACTCAATCATCATGGATTGTCTAGTTTCTTCATAGATTCTTTAGGTCTTCTTCTGGGAACCATATGACCCTCCAAATGGACTATTTTCCAAAAGGTCCATTCTAATGAAATGTTTTAATTTGAATAAGTAACCCTGAAAAACAATAATAATGAAATTTGGATAAGTAGGGTGATATTTATTATTAAAACATTTAAGAGACTTGAATCTGGATGAATTCAAATAGTGATCAAAAATTATATTTAATATTTAAACATTAATATTTCACACAAATTATGCACATTTCATATAAAATAAGTAAAGGAAGTATATAATAAGTTATGAAAATATTAATAACATCAACTCCTCCACACTTAGGTTTATCCATGTCCCCATGTGCAACAAATATAAAAACATAACTAAATCATTCACACTCACCAACAAATATTAAAATTTTGTTTTCCCTAATCAGGGGAGGTTTAGACCATTTAACTCATCAATATTGAATTCCACCACAAACTATTATAGAAAAAAATTTCCAAAAACAATTCATTTTTCATGCTCAAATTTAGAAATGGAAAATTAGGACACTCAAAACTCACACCTCTTAAGATGATAAAATTCATTTATGGAGGTTCACTCTTTCACCAACCAAAAGTGAAAATCTTAGAGTTTGAAAGAGCTCTCATCTTCCATTTCCTATCCTAAAGTTCACAAGAATCAAGAGGTATTTTTAAGGGGGTTTTCAGTGGCTACGGGATGGTAGGAATATAGTATTCAAAAGAGTGGAAAGAGGGGTAAAACACCAACATGGAAAATTATATGTAAATAATTTATGAAATAAAACATGGAAAGAAATGGAAACACATAGTTACAAGGGAACTATTTTGTGAATAAAGACACAAAAAGATGAATAAAATTTGAAGTTAATGATAAGATTACATATTTACAAAACAAAAAACTTCTCCCAATGACATTATTGTTATTTTTTTCTTTATTTTTCTTGTTTTTCTAAAGTTAAACTTGAAAAAAATCTCACACTCATCTCCTAACCCATGGTTGATCTCCCCACGATACTAATTTTAATAGTTATAATAAGATCAAAGGTTAAGAAAGAGTGATTTTTTATCTACTGAAGACACAACACATGTTTTATATTTTTTTTATGTTTTTCTCATTTTTTTAACACATGTCAACAACATTTAAAAAGTTACATAAATGAATGTACATTCCTCAAAAATCACTGAATTACAACCTCTCCCCCACACTAAAATGTATGATTTCCCTCAAGAATAATATAACATAGTGAAAATCAATAAAAGGGAACCAAAAAATGAAATACATCCCCCGCCCCACAAAAACATAAATTTCAATAAATAATGAAATGTAAATACATGTATATGGTGGGTGGGATAAGGTATTGGGATTGTAATGTGGCTATCAAATAAATTGTCTTCATAGGATCATATGGGATTTCAGAAGTATGATTAATGTAAGGGTAATGGGAAGCTATTTGCCTATTTTGATTCTCATGAGTTTCATAAACTTCCTCTATCATATTATTGCACACAAAACTAGAAAATTTATCTAAAAGGTCTTCAAACTCAAGACTCGCAATCGAGGGTGAAAACACACATTCTGAGAAGATGGCCATAGGTGGCCTTGGCAAGAAAGATAATTTTTTTCCTCACAGTTGGGGAAATAATTTTACAAATCATAAAACGAGGATTCAAATTGTTTTGGTTTTTACATAAGATTCTCTATCCATATTCATGATGAAAATGCAAAATTTTTTAGATGAAACGTTTTTATTGACTCCCCAAAATGGTTGGATAAAATTTCAAATCTTGATGTTGAGTAAGTATAACTCATTTTTTCATTTTTTTAGTTTTTTAATGGGATTAAAATACACACCCACACAAAATATAAATAGAAAAAGAAAAAAAGTTTAATGATAAAAGTGGTTAAAAAATGAAAAAGTGAGGAAGAAGAAGAAAAAGGGAGAGAGATACAAGGAGGAAGAAGAGAGAAATATGGAGTTAAAGGGAAAGAGGTGCCCCCTAGTTTGGATTTGTTGGTAATTTGTCTCCATCCAGTGGTGGGTTAGTTGAATTTGATGTGCCTCATGTGGGATGTTACCTGAAAAAGAAAAATCATTATTCATCTAATGAAAAACTAAAAACAAGATAAAATTTCATAAAATTAAAAGAAAACATGGGTTTCCTCCCAAGAAGCACTGCATTTATTTTGTCTACAGCTAGAAAATTGTAGTGGACTACCTATAGTCTGATGGTGGCCACCATATTTTCTAAACTCTAGTGTTCTTCTAGAAAAACTTCTCCTTTAGGATTCCTGATTATTTATTGTATAATTTATCCCCTTCCTTGATTGTGTTCCTGAAATTCAAAGGGGTGGAAATATAATATGACTATACTTTATTTGTTCTTTAACATGAGGAATGATTTTATCCACAAAGTGATGGTTTTATATGGTTGTAAATTTAGGAAGATGTCTCAATTTTGATGGTTCATTTATGTATGTTTCAGATAACCTGAAACTAGAGTATGAGATCCCAATTGTTTTTGACTCATTTATTTCATCCCTAACCGATGTAGAGTAATGACGATCAGTGGAGTCATAATACTAAATAAATTTTTCAATATCCTTTATATCAATGTTGTTCGCCAAATAATGGTGAATTTCAATATCACCAGTGATCACTTTATTAATTAGGGCACAAATATCACAAACATCACTACCCTTAGGACAATATAAACACATTGGTTCAGGGTTCACCTCACATATAACAGAATTTTCAGAATCATGGATAGGAAATGATGAATGTTTGATAATCATATTGGAAACAAAAAATGAACATGATTGTTTATTTTCCCCATTACCATCCAAATTAGAGTAGTGGAGGCCAAGGGTGAGTTGGGATTCCAAAGAGTTTTCAAGATTCATTAGATCAATGGAGTTTTCATTTGTAATTTCAACATCAAATTCCACATTTATGACTTCCTTAAGGAGGATTAAATATTCACAAACTCCTCTATTAGTAGAATAGGAATAACATGATGGATTGGGATTCAACACACTCTCAGATAGAGTTTCAGAAGAATGGATAGAGAATTCAGATTCATTCTCTGATGGGTATCGCATGGATTAAAAAATATTGAACTTGACCAGTTGGTCACCAAATTCCATGGATATGATCCAATCATGGTCATCAATTTTGGTATTATATATCATAAGGAAATATCATCCTAAAATCAGAGGAGATTGGAAACAAGTTTTCTCACCTTCCATGTAAAGGACATAGAAGTCAGTTGGGAATATAAGACCATTGACTCAAACAAGGACATCCTCAATCATTACCTCAGGACTAGCTATGCTTCGATAACCTAACTGGATGAAAACACCATTGGGTGTAAAGGACCTAGACCAAGGTTAAAGATGATGAATTTGGGAATGACATTTATTGAGGCTCCTAGGACTATGAGTGAATCCTCGAAGTTGGAACTTCCAATTTTACATGGAACTATAAAGGTCCCTAGATCATTATACTTTATGGGAATAGACTATTGGGTAGAAACATTTTCTAAGGACCTAAGATGCTTCTTATGGGTGCACAATTCCTTAAGAAACTTGGAATACATAGGGATTTGTTTTATGGAATCTAAGAGGGGTATGTTGACTTCAACACGTCTAAACATGTCAATAATTACATGATCGGGTTCAAAGGACTTCGTTGGTTTCAAAATAGATTGAGGAAAAGGAATTGGATTTCTAAGTTGAATGGAAGGAGGTGAGATAATGGATTCAGATTCCTTTTCAAGTTTCTTTTTATTTTTAATTTCTTGGTCAACATTTAAAGGGGAGTTGGAGGACTCATTATGAGGCATAGTAATTTTCTTTCCTGATCTAAGTGCAATTTAACTTATATTACCCATGGGGTTGGGTAATGGTTGAGCTGGGAGTTGGGTAGAATTTGATTCTTGTTTATGGATCAGGTGGGATGCAAGTTGACTAATTTGGGTTTCAATATTTTTGAGGCTGGAATAGGTAAAGGATGAAAGATATTATACTTCACTTTACCATGGTTTCTTGGAATAAGAGGCTTGTCCCAGATTGGGATTACATTGATTTTTGTTCTCAAGAAATCAATTGTATTAGTTTGGTAACTGGGAAGGCTCACTAGGATAGTGGAATCCATGAGGAGGAAGAGGAGGACTGATCCTTTGAGGTTTAGGAACAAAAGGATAAGGTTATTGGAAGTTACCACCACCTTGACCATATTGGAATTGTTTTGGATTTTGATGAGGGAATGGGGTGGATGAGAAATGGTATTACCATACCTCAAGCCTTAGTTGAAGATAGATGAGAATGGATTAGAGTGGGGTTGGTTGAAGTTTCTAATGAACTGACCTGATTGTTGAGGGTTGGTGATCATCAGAGCATATGTTGCATTGAGGTCCATTAGTCTAGATGAATCAGATGGATCCTATTGAAGTTGTGGACATGTGTCAGTTGGATGAGATGGTGAGTTGTAGATTCCACTGTTCTTGATAGGTCCAAATAACAGAGATTGTGGAGAAGATGATGTTGGGGTTTTGTTATCCATCGCTAGTTGTCTCACAAGACCTGTAAGTTCACTCATCCACTTGATCATCTTGTTTGGCTCTCTCGACTAACTATCTTGGGCTTTTTTGACTTGATCATGTTCTCGATTATGGAATTGTTGTGTCTTTGCAGCCATGTTTCTTATTAGATCTCTTGTAGCTATAGGATTTCTATCAAAAAGAGCACCACCACTTGTGGCATCATTGATAGTTCTCTCCATATCCAATAACACCTCATAGAAGTATTAGATCAATAGTTGGTTAGGGATTTGGTGGTTTGGGTAGGTTTCCAAATGCTTTTTGAACCTCTCCCAGTACTCATATAGTGATTCATTAGGCAATTGAAGGATACCACTGATTTCCTTTCATATTGAAGTAGTACGAAAAGCAGGAAAAAATTTCTCTATGAAAAGTTGCTTCATGTAAATCCATGAGTTTATGGAACCAGGAGGGAGGTAGTAAAGCCCTGAATTTGCAGTGTCATCTAGGGAAAATTAAAATGTTTGGATTTTGACTTATTCTTCACAAACCCCTTGAGGCTTCATGGTAGAGCACACCACTTGGAAATCTTTAATATGAAGACGAGGATCCTTACCAGCTAGCCTGTCGAAATGAGGAATAAGATGAATCAAACCCAATGTGAGTTAAAATTCAGCCTCTATGTTTGGATATTAAATACCAAGGGGTTGGTAATTCATATCAGGGGAAGCAAGTTCTTCAAGTGTTTGTTCCCTAGGATTGATCATATCTAATTTAATTGGTTGGACACAGACTTGTTCTTGAATTATTTGATTATCCCTAATGTTTCTCCTAAGTTGGGGAAGATTTCGCTCAATTTCAGGATAAAAAAAGTCCAAGGGATTGTTTGGGAGGATACAGGGCATTCATAGAGATTTTGGAATAAAGAGGAAGATGGGTTTTTCTTTTTATTTTTTTCCATTTATTATTTTTATGAGAAGGCGGGTTTTTATTTGTGTTTTTTTTTCAATTTTTTTTAATTTTTTTTACAATAATCAAAACTAACGAATATATAATTACACTATCCCTGGAAATGGAACCATTTGAAAATGAAGCTGATTGTCACCTATGGACCCTTCAAGGTTTCGGTGCTCTGTTAATGTGCATAGCAGAACTTGGGTCGAATCCTCGAAGATGATACTTTTTAATAGTTAATTATTTTTAGTTGATTGTATTTGAATTGGGGGGTTTTTTGCAGATCTTAATTGAAATTATTTATTACTTAATATTGATATAACAATTGATAAATATTAGGGTGATTTCATAATTAGGCAGTTAATCTTGTGATATTCTTGAGCCTTGCTTTATATTGCATTAAATTAACACCCATGTCACAAGTTGACGACGATTGGAATTCCCAAGTGTTAAGGATTCAATCCAAGCCTTAAATTAACTTATGGTTCTAATATTAATCATATCTTATTTATGGTAGTGTATTTATGCTTCAAATAATCCATGTAAACCACTCATTAAACAAAACAAGTCATTAATCCATGACATGTTAAGTCCAACATACACAATGTTAAATTAAAGAATACTCATCGAGAAAATACTCTCAATCACTTAACATCCTTAAATTTTGACTCACCCCAATGGTAGATTTACTCAGTCATTAAGATGATTATAAATATGGTTTGTTATGTTTATGATGACGGCTTAATAAGAGAAGAAAAATAATGGGATAAGAAAAGAGTTGTGTGCCGAACACACACACACAAACGGTGATGAGAATTAAAAA
Source organism: Viscum album (assembly GCA_963277665.1). NCBI lineage: Eukaryota > Viridiplantae > Streptophyta > Magnoliopsida > Santalales > Viscaceae > Viscum > Viscum album. Next base: position 1,249,920,732 of record OY728141.1, read on the forward strand.
TAGAATTTATATTTAATGAGGAAGAAAAAGAAGGGATTTATTTTTAACATTATTTAAGAAATTTAAAGAAAATTAATATTTCAAAAAATAAGGTAGATTATAATAAGAGTTAATGGGAATGGTACTTTCATTAAAATAGAATTACAAAACAAAGACTTAAAATATTACAACAATGAAGAACACAAAAGTAAATGAAAATAAAGAGAGGAGGAAGGGTATCTCAAGTGAAAACTTGAGTATGTAAGGTCATCCCAGGACTTTTTAAAGTCTTTTTTCATGACAATATATGCTCATATATTTTGAAATGCAAACCTATTTCAAGGACAGGAGGAGGATGTATTTATATCCCAATGTTGTGGGTTGTTTGCATTCCAAAACTACCCCTCCACTTGCATAGCCAATTTGATATTATAGATAGCCGAATATGTAGAAATATTATTATTATTAGTTTTATATATACATGTTTAATGTCTACTCTAAAAATATGAAGGCCATTGGACTTAAGGATCCAAAGTTATGGTGGTTTGATTAAATAATGTTAATCTGTCCATTTCAATCCAGACTTTTTCATTTGCCTAAATTTGAATGGATTTTTGAATAGGAATATTCCATCAAATCTGAATTATTTATTCAAAAAAGTCAGCCAACTATATCTCCAATTTCACATTTCAAAATATAATCTATTATAGATTTTTATATCAGGAGAAAATCCCATAAATGTGGGTTGGTTTTAATTCCAAGACAGAACATTGGGATGGATTTAAATTCATAAGTTGGGACCCTCTTTGTTGTAGTTGGACCTTAAATTATTTATAAATGATTAATTTGGATAATAAAGAACATATTTTGTAGTTTCATAAAATTTGGGATTCAGGATTTAGACCAGTAACTCAATCATCAGGGCTTGCCTAATTTCTTCAAAGATTCTTTCTGTCTTCTTGTGTGAACCATATGACCCTCCAAATGGAAACTTTGGCCAAATGTTCCTTCTAATTAAATGTTTTAATTTGAATAAGGAATCCTAAAAAACAATAATCATGCAATTTGGATAAGTAGGGTGAGAATTATTATTAAAAAATTGAATATAATTGAATCTGGATGAATTCAAATAGTGCTCTAAAATTATATTTAATCTTTAAAAATTAATATTTCACAAAAATTATGCACATTTCATATAAAATCAGTAAAGGGAGTATATAATAAGTTAACAAAATATTAATAACATCAACTCCCCCACACTTAGGTTTTTTCATGTCCTCATGTGAAACAAATATAAAAACATAACTAAATCATTCACACTCGCCAACAAATATTAAAATTTTGTTTTCCCCAGTCAGGGGAGGTTTAGAACATTTCAATCATCCATATTGAATTACACCAAAAACTATTATAGAAACAATGTTCAAAAAACAATTCATTTTTCATGATCAAATTTAGAAATAGAAAATGTGGACACTCAAAACTCACACCTCTCAAGATGATAAAATTCATTTATGTGTAGGACCCCGTGACACCCTGAGAGGGGAGGGGTGAATCAGGGTGGAAACTTTTTCTTCTTTTAGTTGTGGATCTTGTTCCCACGTTGGTAGGAACTACTTAAACCTGTATGATGGATATGATCAGCAATTAAACATTCACATGCAGAGACAGATGACACAACTATTTTTACTTGGTTCACAGCTAAGGGCTACGTCCAAGGAGCATACGCCGACATGTTGCCGGTCGTACCTAAATCCACTATGCTTCACTAGCTGCGGATACAAATGTTCGGGTACAGACACTCTGTCCCAGGCTCACTGCCTTTACAATTGTTTAGGGATAGCTCACTGCGTCCCTCGGGTCACTCCCGTTGACTCCCCCTGGCTCACTGCCGGTGGAGAGGATCACCTTCTTCCTCTTCCTAAGCTCACTGCTCTTGGAAGGGATTCAGTCACAGTTTATAGACCTGTAGGTCTCTTCATTTTCATGAAGGAAGGCATCTTCCTCTGTATGTAGATGCTCTGTTGAAGTCCAACTTTCACCCGCAGATGAATCTCACTTTGCACCGGATGTACCGGGCAACCTCAATTTTTATGCGCAACCCTTACGGTGTCTTGTGCGCAATTTCTATGGTTTGCGCGAAATTCCTTTCTCGCGCAACTTCCAAATATTACACGCAGCCTGGAAACTGCCTTGCGCGCAATTCACTACTCTTGCGCGAAATCCACTTTTCGCGCAATCTTCCTTTTACGCGCCAATCACCAACTTTCTGCGCAGCCTTTGCTTTTCGCGCAATATGAATTTACGCGCAAACTTTAAGTTTACGCGCAACACCCTTTCTAACTTCAATTTCACGCACCAGAGCTTGGGTATTTTCTATGTCTTGAACTCTGTTTAATGGAGGAGGGTCACTTCATATTTATAGGCAAAATCGACCCCGCGCGAAAAACCCTCCTTGAGCGCGTAATCCGCTTTGATCGCAAAATACAAATCTTCTGCGCACAACCATTTTCCGCGCACTGCTCTATAATTTCGCGCACCTCATGCCTTTGCCATTTTCCGAGCTTCGGACCTCGAAATATCTTTTGCGCGAAATACTTCATCCGCTATTTCACGCGCCACTTCAATTTTTCGCGCACGCCTCCAAAATTTCGCGCGCCCTATGCCTTTACCGATTTTCAAGCTTTCGGCCTTGAAACATCGTTTGCGCGAAATACAATTTCGCGCAACCCGCTGTTTTCCGCGCCACACTTCAAGATTTCGCACAACCCACTAATTTTGCGCGCCCAACTCAACTATTTCGCGCAAGCCTCTGATATTTCGCGCACCACTTCCTTTTTGTGCGAACCTCCTTTTGCAGACAATCCATGTCTTCATTTTCCGATTTTGAGGCCCAAAAATTTGGCAAACACTGGGAAACAGCGCCACCTTGTATCTGCTCTTTTTGTACCGCCTCCAGATCATCCATTCCTCTGTCGAAGTTCATGAATCAAACATAGATCGTTGACCACAACTCTTGAACTCGACATGTCACCATGGAATCTCCTTTGTCAACAAATTTGTATGTCGTTTGTTTGCTTTGTCAACAAGCACGATCACCTCAACAACACTTCTTCTTGGTGATCTGTATCCTTCAGAAACTCTTTGGCTTTTATCACAAACTCCACTATTGTGATATGTATTCTTTAAAGGAACAACTTTAGTACCATTATCTTCTGATAAAATGTGATGTGCATGGCCATCTCATAATTGCAATCTCCGCATGGCCATCTCAGAAGTCAACTCATTGGCACATTGTCTTCTTCATCAACTGTCATGATCAACTTCATGCAAAGCATGCGATTCAATCCGTCAAGAAGTCTCTAGCATGGCTGTCATGATCAACTTCATGCAAAACATGTGATTCAATCCGTCAAGTAGTCTCTAGCATGGTTTTCATGCAATCATGAGTAATTGCATGGTCTTCATCCAAAAACCTCATTCTTCTTTAATCATCCTCGAATGGATTACTCCTCACATTCTTCATTGTTGTAAACAATTTATCACCTTTGACACATGTTATTTGAACTTAAGATCAGCACAACAATAATCTGAATCACCACTCCTCTACTTCATCGGAGTATTTCATGATCACCTTCATTTTGATCTGCATTGAAAACTATTGACAACAAATACAACCTTATACACAAAGTGGTTCCAACAATCTCCCCCTTTGTATTTTGTTTTCAATACCTTAAACATCTTCTGAAATGAATCCGTCAATGTCAAAATGAGAATCTTCTGCATTTCACTTTCTCTCCCCCTTATTGACAAGAAATACAAAGCGCATGGTAGGGTAGGTATCAATCCTCACTTAAGAAAAGTTTCATTAATCATTTCACTCTAAGTCTACTTGAGCAATGCTCGATGTAGAAAACAAGAGGATTTGATTAAGTCAACAATGTTGTCCATTATTCACAGATCATGATACCAACGTGAGATGAGAACTGATGTATCTTGTCTTCAAGGGTTTACCACTTTAATTTCAGGTAGAAGAAGATCAAATATGATAGATAATAATCAACCTGAAACTCCTGCACTCACTTCAGCAAATAGATCAAAAACATTCAAGTGCAATCGACAGGAAAAGTGACCTTGGGGCACTTCCATTCTCTTTATGTCACTGATCAATACAGTTACTCCCCCTTGGTAAAATAATCTTTGATCTGAGTAACCAAGGGATAGTGATTGAGAAATGACATACCTTCTTCATTGGTGTGTTCTTCAAGAAATTCACAGAATAACTGCTTTTGAGTCCACCTGGAGTTGATATTGATTGAAACAGTGATTATGGAAGCTTCTTCATTCTTCTCCCCCGCAAGGGAAACACTCCTCATCATCTTCATCAAGAGTGATCCTTCATCATCATAATATTTGAATATCAATTGAAGAATCTACTAAGGATGGAAACTTCTTCAGCTTTGCTATCAAGAGTTGACAACATTCACAACTTCTCAGGTTCTCCCCCTGAGAGCATGATTCACCTTCAACTCCCTGCATTATTATCACAAATACAATACACAAATGAATAAGGGAATAAGGTGGATCCTTCTTGCTTCATCACGAAGACTTGCTTGGTTGAGGTTCTTTTCTCAACCAAGTTCCTCTGTTCACTCCAGTCTTCATGCCTGCTCCTCTGAACATATGTTCTGACATCTGTTGGTGTGGCATGGCTCAATTCACATTCTCTTCTACTTTGTGTGAAGGATTGTACTGCTTAGCAGCCAACATGTAAGATAACTTATTACTCCTCTTAATGACTGCTTCTTGCTCTGGTATTAAGGTTAGGCAACCTTTTGCAATATGACCAGATTTATTGCATCTCTCACACAAAACTTCTTTGACACGGGCATTTCTCTTTGTTTGAAATCTCTCCTGCACTGTGCCTTCATCATGTGAAAGTTTCCCTTTTCCTTTGTCACCAGCCTTGGCCTTTTCAGCTTCAAGTTTCCTCATTCTATTCAAATCTTCTGGCCAGATGACCAACATGTCATTGGGAACTTTTTCAGCTGGTTTGGGTCCTCCACATGGGTTCTTCTGAGTTTCATCCCACTTAGTGTTTCGTTTGGATGAATGACCCTTAAATTGCATGGATCTAAAATCCTGGGTCTTCTCAGCTTCCCTACTTGAGATCTTCTTTGGGAAATGTGTGTTCGCCACATTCTTCTTATTACATCCCAAGGTACTTTCATCATACTTAGACAGAATCAGAGGTCTTCTGTTCTTATCAGCTCTGGATATCTGTTGACCAAGGCATGCACCATTCTTGTGACCACTGCCGTTGCATACATCACAGATGTTATCAAGAATTCCAAATCTGTTTACGGTGAACAGATGCTTCTGGATCTGCTGATGTTGCTTCTTCTTCTCTGGGTTCCTTCCCTTTGATATAGGCTTTCCCTATGGTTTTCCATGAAAGGGATTATAAAAACAATCTAGTGCACAATGCCCATATCTGTTGCAGCACCAACATTGACCTACAAATCTTTTCTTCTTTGCATCTTCTGTATTAAGATTTTGGGCCATCTTCTTAATCCTTTTTGCTCTGTTTGAGGAGCCAGCTTCATCCTTTTTCTTCCCATCTACCCTAGCCATGGTGGTAGGTTTCTTCTTCTCACCTTTCCTCATCCAAACTTTTTTAGAACTTTTCTTCCCACCTGTACTGATTGTAGGAGTGTATTTAGAAAAATGAGTACATGATGGTTTGGATGGTACCTTCACTTTATCAGTTGCTTGTGATAGATCAAAGAGTGAAGTCATGATCTTCTTATCACATGTTGGAGGTCTTTTGACAATAGAATCCTCCAGTGAGCATTGAGTACCAGCAGCAAATGATTCTTGATGTGGATAATCAAGAGTTGTCATAATATTCTTATCACATGTTGGATGCATTTCAGCTTTAGACTCCTTCAACTAACATTGAGTGCAAGCATCACTAATTTCATTCTTTTGTGAAGGCTCAATATGTGTGTTCTGAATCTCGGTCAACTGATCTTCCAATTTTTGACCCACAATATTGAGGATGATCTTCTGATCTTCAATCGTGATCATCTTCTCTTCACAAGTCTTCTTCAACCTTTCAACCTCATCTTCATGCATCTTAACTTTGTTTTGTAACAAAGAGTCAAGTTCCCTGAATTTAATGGAAGTTTCTTCCAAACAAAAATTCTTGACTTCATTGCTCTTCTTCAGCTCAACTTCAAGTGCATGGACCCTTTCTTTTAGAGTCTTATTGACTGCCTCGTTTTCTTCAAAGACTTTCACCTGTTTGGTGAGCTTCATGTTTTCCATAACTTTTCTTTCCAACCCCTCTTCCATATTGTCAGCATCCCTTTCTATTCGATTTATCTCAACCTGCATAGATTGGAATAGGCTACAAATAATAGCAACCCTTTCTTCTGGAATATCATGCAGATATGTTCTGAGTTTTTCCTGAAAGCTTGAATTAGGGGTATCATCCTTTCCTCTGGATGAGTTATGAGCCGCCTGCTTGATACTTTCCAAGCCTAATGTTTCTTCATTATTGGAATGGGATGGAGAACAAGACACTGAATCTTCTTTGGATGTCGGGGACTTCTTCATAATCTTCTTCTATTTCTTTTTCCTATTTGTCAAAGTCTTGGTGGATATAGATTTCTGCTCAGAAATGACTGTGTCATTATCAAGACTACTCTTCATTGTTGACTCAAGGAAAGAAACTCAAATCCTCTTCTCAATAGAATTACTGGATAATATCCAACATACGTTAATCTTTCCCTCTGATACCACTTGTAGGACCCCGGGACACCCTGAGAGGGGAGGGGTGAATCAGGGTGGCAACTTTTTCTTCTTTTAGTTGTGGATCTTGTTCCCACGTTGGTAGGAACTACTTAAACCTGTATGATGGATATGATCAGAAATTAAACATTCACATGCAGAGACAGATGACACAGCTATTTTTACTTGGTTCACCACTAAGGGCTACGTCCAAGGAGTATACGCCGACAGGTTTCCGGTCGTACCTAAATCCACTATGCTTCACTAGCTGCGGATACAAATGTTCAGGTACAGACACTCTGTCCCAGGCTCACTGCCTTTACAATTGTTTAGGGATAGCTCACTGCATCCCTCGGGTCACTCCCGTTGACTCCCCCTGGCTCACTGCCGGTGGAGAGGATCACCTTCTTCCTCTTCCTAAGCTCACTGCTCTTGGAAGGGATTCAGTCACAGTTTATAGACCTGTAGGTCTCTTCATTTTCATGAAGGAATGCATCTTCCTCTGTATGTAGATGCTCTGTTGAAGTCCAACTTTCACCCGCAGATGAATCTCACTTTGCCCCGGATGTACCGGGCAACCTCAATTTTTACGCGCAACCCTTACGGTGTCTTGCGCGCAATTTCTATGGTTTGCGCGAAATTCCTTTCTCGCGCAACTTCCAAATATTACGCGCAGCCTGGAAACTGCCTTGCGCGCAATTCACTACTCTTGCGCGAAATCCACTTTTCGCGCAATCTTCCTTTTACGCGCCAATCACCAACTTTCTGCGCATCATTTTCTTTTCGCGCAATATGACTTTACGCGCAAACTTTAAGTTTACGCGCAACACCCTTTCTAACTTCAATTTCGCGCACCAGAGCTCGGGTATTTTCTATGTCTTGAACTCTGTTGAATGGAGGAGGGTCACTTCATATTTATAGGCAAAATCGACCCCGCGCGAAAAACCCTCCTTGAGCGCGTAATCCGCTTTGATCGCGAAATACAAATCTTCCGCGCACAACCATTTTCCGCGCACTGCTCCATAATTTCGCGCACCTCATGCCTTTGCCATTTTCCGAGCTTCGGACCTCGAAACATCTTTTGCGCGAAATACTTCATCCGCTATTTCACGCGCCACTTCAATTTTTCGCGCACGCCTCCAAAATTTCGCGCGCCCCATGCCTTTACCGATTTTCAAGCTTTCGGCCTTGAAACATCGTTTGCGCGAAATACAATTTCGCGCAACCCGCTGTTTTGCGCGCCACACATCAAGATTTCGCGCAACCCGCTAATTTTGCGCGCCCAGCTCAAGTATTTCGCGCAAGCCTCTGATATTTCGCGCACCACTTCCTTTTTGTGCGAACCTCCTTTTGCAGACAATCCATGTCTTCATTTTCCGATTTTGAGGCCCAAAAATTTGGCAAACACTGGGAAACAGCGCCACCTTGTATCTGATCTTTTTGTACCGCCTCCAGATCATCCATTCCTCTGTCGAAGTTCATGAATCAAACATAGATCGTTGACCACAACTCTTGAACTCGACATGTCACCATGGAATCTCCTTTGTCAACAAATTTGTATATCGTTTGTTTGCTTTGTAAACAAGCACGATCACCTCAACAGCACTTCTTCTTGGTGATCTGTATCCTTCAGCAACTCTTTGGCTTTTATCACAAACTCCACTATTGTGATATGTATTCTTTGAAGGAACAACTTTAGTACCATTATCTTCTGATAAAATGTGATGTGCATGGCCATCTCATAATTGCAATCTCTGCATGGCCATCTCAGAAGTCAACTCATTGGCACATTGTCTTCTTCATCAACTGTCATGATCAACTTCATGCAAAGCATGTGATTCAATCCGTCAAGAAGTCTCTAGCATGGCTTTCATGATCAACTTCATGCAAAACATGTGATTCAATCCGTCAGGTAGTCTCTAGCATGGTTCTCATGCAATCATGAGTAATTGCATGGTCTTCATCCAAAAACCTCATTCTTCTTTAATCATCCTCGAATGGATTACTCCTCACATTCTTCATTGTTGTAAACAATGTATCACCTTTGACACATGTTCTTTGAACTTAAGATCAGCACAACAATCATCTGAATCACCACTCCTCTACTTCATCGGAGTATTTCATGATCACCTTCATTTTGATCTGTATTGACAACTATTGACAACAAATACAACCTTATACACAAAGTGGTTCCAACATTATGGAGGTTCACTATTTCACCAACCAAAAGTAAAAATCTTAGAGTTTGAAATATATCTCAGCTTCCATTCCTTATCCTAAAGTGCACAAGAATCAATAGGTTTTTTAAGGGGGTTTTTAGTGGGTATGGGACAGTAGGAATATAGTATTCAAAAAAGTGGAAAGAGGGGTTAAACACCAACATGGAAAAAGAAATGTACAAAATTTATGAAATAAAACATGAAAGAAAATGGAAAAACATAGTTACAAGGAAACTATTGTGTGAATCAAGACACAAAAAGAGGAATAAAAATTAAAGGGGATGATAAGATGACATATTTACAAAACACAAAACTTTTACCATTGACATAAGTGTTCTTTTTTTTCTTTTTTTCGAAAGTTGAACTTGAAACAAATCTCACATTCATCTCCCAACCCACTGTTGATCTCCTCACGACACTAATTGTAATAGTTATAACAAGATCAAAGGTTGAGAAGGAGTTATTTTTTATCCTCTCAAGAAAAAACCCATGTTTTATGTTTTTTTATGTTTTTCTCATTTTTTTGAACACTTGTCAACAACATTTACAAAATTACATAAATTAAATTACATTCCTCAAAACTCACTGAATGAAAACCTCTAACCCACACTAAAATGGATACTTTCCCTCAATCATATGATAACATGGTGAAAATTAATAAAAGGGAACCCAAAAATGAAATCCATCTCACCCACACTTTAATTTCAATAAATAATGCAATGTAAATCCTTGTGGATGGTGGGTGGGATAATGTATTGGGCTTGTAATGTGGCTATCAAAGAAAAGGTTTTCATAGGCTCAGAGGGGCTTTCAAAAGTAGGATTAATGTAAGGTTAATGGGAGGCTATTTGGATATTGTGATTCTCACGAGGTTCAGAAAATTCCTCTATCATATTAATTCACACAAAATTTGGAAATTCAGCTCAAAGGTCCACAAATGTAAGACTCACAATGGGGGGTGAAAACACACATATTGAAAATATGTCCATAGGTGGCCTTGGAATGAAAGATAATGTTGTTCCTAATAGTTGGGGAAAATCATTTTACAAATCATAAAATGAGCATTCAAAATTTTTTGGTTTTGACATAAGATTATTTATCCAAATTCAAGATTAAAATACAAAAATTTTGAGATGAAACATTTCTTTTGACTCACTAAAATGGTTGGACAAAATTTTAAAACTCAATAGTGAGTAAGTATGACCCTTTTGTTTGTTTTTTTTTGCATTTTTTTTAATTTTTTAGTGTGTTTAAAATACACACCCACACAAAATAGAAAGATAAAAAGGAAAAATATTTTGAAGATGAAAGTGGATAAAAAAATGAAAAAGTGAGGAAGAAGAAGAAAAAGGGAGAGAGAGAGAGAAAGAGGATTAAGAGAGAAAGAGGGAGTTAAAGGGAAAGAGGTTCCCCCTGGTTTGGATTTGGTTGGTCGCTGTCTCCATCTAGTGGTGGGTTAGAGTAAGTTGATATGCCTAATGTGGGATTTTACCTAAAAAATAAAAATCATTATTCATCTAATAAAAAACTAAAAATAAAATAAAATATCATAAAATTAAAATAAAACATAGGTTGCCTCTCAAGAAGCGTTGCATTTATTTTTTCTACAGCTAGAAAATAGCAGTGGACTTACCATAGTCTGATGGCGACCACTATATTTTCATAACTCCAGTGTGCATCCAGAAAAACTTCTCCTTTAGGATTCCTTATTTTTCATTTGATAATTTATCCCCTTCCTTGATTGTGTGCTTGAAATTAAATGGGGTGGAAATCGAATATAACTATCCTCCATTTGGTCTTCAACATGAGGAACGATTTTATCCACAAAGTGATGGTTTTCCATTCTTATAAATTTAGGAATATGTCTCAATTATGATGGTTCATTTTTGTAAGGTTCAGATAACCTGAAACCAGAGTATGAGATCCCAATTTTTTTGACTCATTTATTTCATCACTTACCAATGTAGAGTAATGACGATCAGTCGAGTCATAAGACTGAATAAATTTTTCAATATCCTTTATATCAATGTTGTTCTCCAAATAATGGTCAATTTCAATATCACCAGTGATCACTTTATTAATTAGGGAACAAATATCACAAACATCACTACTATCGGGACAATATAAACTCATTGGTTCAAGGTTCACCTCATATATAACAGAATTTTCAGAATCATGGATAGGAAATGATGAATGTTGGATAATCATATTTGAATTAAAAAATGAACATTCTTTTTGGATGACTAAAAATTATTTTTTATTATTATTCAAACCCTTTTGAGGAAAAAGTGAGAAACCAAACATGACTTCACCACTTCTCCACTTAAAACTATACAAGGCTTCACAAAATAACATTCAATCACAATGGATGAACAATCCATTCAAGATTTCAAACTGACATAACTTCATAGATGGATCCAAAATCATCAAGAGAAGGTTGAGGTACCATGAAAAAGGGAACAAAAACATCAAAAAATCTAAAAAAGCACAGAATTGATCTCCTCGAGCATCCACCGGTGTGACCGTCGACACCATCCCAAATCCACAAACTCATCAATAGACTCCAGTTGGAGTTCTCACAAACCCTCCATTGATGTTAGATAACCCAAATAGAACATCCACAAAGGGTGATGAAGAAACCATAATAAGGAATACTAGGTCGTCCAGACACCGTACCCTACTCCACAGACATCGTAGTGCAACCACGAACCAATCGACACTCTGCATACCAACATCAATTCAAACCACACCAACGACCATCATGAGTAGAAAATATAGAACTAAAAAATGTAAATAATCAATCCAAACTCCATATAACATCAGTAAATAAGATAACCATCACGTCAAAGCCCACACCGGAGGTAGCCTCGTCTCACTCAACCTGTAATCCACCCTTCAGCAGGGGAACCAACAAGAAAAAGAGAAGGTCCACCTAGTATTGTTGGCACCGCAAGACACAATCAAAAATCCAAACATACAAAACCTATAAACACAGTCAAAAAATCAAAAAAGAAGAAAAAATCACCGACGAGATGACATCCTAAATGCTAGATCACCGAAAACCCACCGCAAGCCAACCCAGAACCTAGCGCCACCTTCAAAACCGCACACAGAGGTTGGATCCTCCCAGCACACCCAAAGATAAAACCAAACGTAGTGGTGACCCCCTGATAGCAGCATCTAGAACATGAACACTGGACTAACACCATGCCGCCATGGGAAACCGTAGCCAGCTTGAAGGAAAGGGAGAGAAGAGTCAAGAAGACGATGAGGTTTTCCAATGTGAACATGCTTATTCATTTTCCCCATTACCATCCAAATTTAAGCATTGGAGGCTATAGGTGAGTTGGGATTCCCAAGAGTTTTCAATATCCTTTAGATCAATGGAGTTTTCATTTTTAATTTCAACATCAACTTCTCCATTTATGACTTTGTTAATGATGATGGAATATTCACAAATTTTTCTATTAGTAGAATAGGAAGAACATGATGGATTGGGATTCAACAGACACTCAGAGAGAGTTTTAGAAGAATGGATAGAGAAGGTAGATTCATTATCTGATGAGTGTCACATGGATTGAAAAATATTGAACTTGACCAGTTGGTCACCAAATTCCATGGATAAGATGCCAGAATGTACATCAATTTTGGTTTTAGATGTCATGAGGAAAGGTCTTACTAAAATCAGAGGAGACCGGAAATAATTTGTCACACCTTCCATTTCAGGGACATAGAAGTCAGCCGGGAAGACAAGATCATTGACTTAGACAAGGACATCCTCAATTATTCCCTTAGGACTGGTTGTACATAGATTGGATAACTGGATGAAAAAACTCACTGGGTGTAAAGGTCCTAGACCAAGGTTGGTGAAGATGGATTTTTTCATGACATTTATTGAGGGTCCTAGGTCTATGAGTGCATCATCAAAGTTAAAACTTCAAATTTTTCATGGAACTGTAAAGGTCTCTGGATCTTTGCACTTTATGGGAATATACTGCTAGGTGGAAACATTTTTGAAGGTCTTAAGATGCCTCTCATGGGTGCACAATTCCTTTAGAAACTTGACATACTTAGGTATTTTTTTATGACATCTAAGAAGAGTATTTTGACTTCAACACGTCTAAAAATGTTAAACATTTTAGGATCGGGTTCAAAGGACTTCCTTGGTTTAGAAACAGCTTTAGGAAAAGGAATTGGATTCCTAAGTGGAATGCAAGGAGGTGAGATAATGGATTCATATTCCTTTTCAAGTTTCTTTTTATTTTCATTTTCTAGGTCAACATTTAAAGGGGAGTTAGAGGACTCATTATGAGGCATAGAAATTTTCTTTCCTGATATAAGTGAAATTTCACTTACATTACCCTTGGGGTTGGGTAATGGTTGAGATGAGAGTTAGGTAGAATTTGATTGTTGTTTCTGGCTCATATGGTATGAAAGTTGACCAATTTGGGTTTCAATATTTTTTATGCTGGAATGGGTGAAGGAGGATAGATATTACAATACACCTTCCCATGGTTTCTTGGAAGAATAGTCTTGTCCCATATTGGGATTAACTTGATTTTGGTTCTTTGGAAAGCGATTATATTGGTTTGGGAATTGGGAAGGATCACTAGGATAGTGGAATCTATAAGGATGAAGAGTAGGACTGATCCTTTGAGGTTGAGGAACAAAAGAATAAGGTTGTTGGAAGTTACCACCACCTTGACCATATTGTAATTGGTTTGGATTTTGATGAGGTAATGGAGGGGGGTGAGAAATGGGATTAACATACCTTAAGATATGGTTGAAGGTAGATGAGAATGGCTCAGAGTGGGATTGGTTGACGTTTCTAATGAATTGACCTGAGTGTTGAGGGTTGGTGATCCTCTGAGCATATGTTGCATTGAGCTCCATTGTTCCAGATGAATCACATGGATCCTCTTGAAGTTGTGGACATGTGTCAGTTGGATGATATGGGGAGCTGTAGATTCCACAGTTCTTGATAGGTCTAGGAAACATAGATTATGGAGAAGATGAGGTTTGGGATTTGGCATCCACCGCTAGTTGTCTCACAAGACCTGTAAGTTCACTCATCCACTCGATCATCTTGTTTGGATTTATCGATTGACTATTTTGGGCTTGTTTGACTGGAGCATGTGCTCGAGTATGGAAGTGTTTTGTGTTTTCATCTAGGTTTCTTATGAGATCTCTTGCAGTTTCAGTAGTTTTAACAACAAGATAACCTCCACTTGCGGCATTAATGAGAGTTCTCTCCATATCCAATAACCCCTCATAAAAGTATTGGATCAAGAGTTGGTTAGATATTTGGTGGTGTTGGAATGTTTCCATAATCTTTTTGAACATCTCCTAGTACTCATGGAGTGATTCATTGGGGAATTTATGGATACCACTAATTTCCTTTTGGATTGAAGTAGTACGAGAAGCAGGAAAGAATTTTTCTAAGAAAAGTCGCTTCATGTCAATCCATGAGTTTATGGAACCAGGAGGGAGGTGGTAAAGCCTTGAATTTGTAGTGTCACCTACATAGAATGGAAATGCTCGGAGTTTGATTTGTTCTTCAGAAATCCCTTGAGGCTTTATGGTAGAGCACACCACATGGAACTCTTTAAGATGAAGATGTGGATCCTCACTGGCAAGCATGTGGAAATGAGGAAGAAGATGAATAAACCCCAATATGAGTTCAAATTAATCCTCTAGGTTTGGATATTAAATACCAAGGGGTTGGTAATTCATATCAGGGGAAGCATTTTCTTTAAGTTTTTGTTCCCTGGGATTGGCCATGTCTAATGTAATTGGTTGGACACAGACCCGTTCTTGAATGATTTGATTATCCCTAATGTTTTTCCTAAGTTGGCGAAGAGTTCTCTAAATTTCAGGATCAAAAAAATCTGAGGGATTTTTTGAGGGGATGTGGGGAATTTAGAGAGATTTATAAGAAAAATAATGACAGATTTTTCTTTGTATTTTTTCCATTTATGATTTATATGATAAGTCGGGTTTTCTTTGTTTTTTTTCCAATTTTTTTTTAAAATTTTGTTTTTTTAGTTTTTTTACAATAATGAGAAACCAACAACTATTTAATTGCACCATCCCTAGAAATGGTGCCATTTTAAAGCATGGTTTATTGTCTCATATTGACCATTCAAGGTTCTGGTGCTCTTCTAATGTGTATAGCAGCACTCAGGTTGAATCCTCGGTGATGATACTTTTTAATAGTTGATTGTTTTTAGTTGATTTTATTTTTATTGGGGGTTTGTTTATAGAGAAAAATTGAAATGAATGAATGATTAATATTGATATAACAATTTGATAAATATTGGGGTGAGTTCATCATTTGGTAGTTAAGCTTGTGTAATCCTTGAGCCTTACTTTATATTGCATTAAATTAACACCCATGTCACAAGTTGACGTTGATTGGAATTCCCAAGTGTTACGGATTTAATACAAGCCTCAAATTAACTTAGGGTTATAATATTAATCATATATTGTTTGTGGTAGTGTATTTATAGTTCCAATAATCCATGGAAACCAATCATTAAACAAAATAAGTCATTAATCCATGAAATCTTAAGTCCAACATACACAATGCTAAATTAAAGAATACTCATCAAGAAAATACTCTCAATAACTTAACATCCCTAAATTTTGACTCACCCCAATGGTACATTTACTCATCTATTAAGATGATTAGAAATCCAGTTTATTATGTTTATGATGATGAGTTAATAAGAGAATAAAAATAATGGGATAAGAAAAGAGTTGTGCGCTGAACACACACACACAAACAGTGATGAGAATTAAAAATAGAATTTACATTGAATGAGGAAGAAAAATAAGGTATTGATTTTTAAAATGATTTAATAAATTTTAATAAAATTAATATTTAACAACATAGGGTAGATTATAATAAGAGTTAATGGGAAAGATACTTGCATTAAAACAGAATTACAAGACAAAGACTTACAAGATTACAACAATGAAGAAAACAAAAGTAAATGAAAACAAAGAGAGGTGGAAGGGTATCTCAAGTAAAAACATGAGTATGTAAGGTCCTCCCAAGATATTATAAAGTCTTTGTTCATTCTAATATATGATCATCTCTTCTAAAATTTCAACCTCTTGCAAGGAGAGGAGGAGGATGTATTTATAGCCCAATGTTGTGGGTTGTTTTCATTCCAAAACTACCCCTCCACTTACATCACCAATTTGATATTTAATACTTCCAAATCTGGAGAAATATTATGCTTAAAATTTTTCAATATACATGTGTGATGTCTAATCTGGAAATGTGGATGCCATTGGACTTAAAGAGACAATGTTATTGCGGTTTTATTAAACAATGTTAATCTGTCCATTTCAATTCATACTTTTTCATTGGCCTAAATGTGAATGTATTTTTTAATAGGAATATGCCTTAAAATCCGAAAACTTTATTAAAAAAAGTCTTCCGACTATATCTCCTATTTCACACTAAAAAATATCATATTGCATGGATGTCTATATCAAGATAAAAGTCCATAAATGTGTGCAGATTTTAATTCCAGGACAGAATGGTGGTCTGGATTTAAATTCCATAGTTGGGACCCTCTTTTTTTATAGTTGGTCCTTAAAATTTTTTCCATGATTTATTTGGATAATCAAGAACATATGGTGGAGTTTCATAAAATTTTGGAATCGGTATTTAGACCAGTAACTCAATCATCATGGCTTTTCTAGTTTCTTCACAGATTCTTTGGGTCTTCTTGTGTGAACTATATGACCCTCCAAATGGAATATTTGTCCAAAGGTCCCTTCTAATGAAATGTTTTAATTTGAATAAGGAACCCTAAAAAACAATAATCATGAAATTTGGATTAGTAGCGAGATATTTAATTTTAAAACATTAAACATACTTGAATCTGGATGAATTCAAATGGTGCTCTAAAATTATATTTAATATTTAAACATTAATATTTTACACAAATTATGCACTTTTAATATAAAATCGATAAAAAGAGTATATAATAATTTATTAAAATATAAATAACATCACTTTTACATGGTACTACATGGTGTGTGTTATTCAGACTATATTCTATGTATATCAAGATTTTCCAATATGATAGAAACATCACACATCTTTACCTTATGCCTCCACTACCTATGTTATAGCCACAATTTTCACCATTAAACCTAGATCTAGCATTTATTGAGACTTATTTTCCCCAATGGCCATATTCTGTCCATCCAAACCACTCAATAATTGATCCTCTATCACTCCACACTATCGCTGCAATGCCAAACCATTAACCATAGATCCTGATCCTCCATCGTTGATACGAACCTCGATCATTTCGTCAATTCTAAACCTAAACCCATGGTATCTATCTGTTTCACCAAAGGATAGTTACATAATTATCAAACATTGAGATTTTTTAAACTTCCATCTAAAGAAAATATCAATGATTAATTTTCTATGAATAGGGAGATAAAATCACAAAACACAATAGGAGGAATGAACCTCATCCATTGTTTGGGTTGGAATCAATCTATTTCTGTTATAATGATGAATGAATAATGATCATAATGTAACATCAATTACCAAATTTTAGGAAGATAAATCTATATACACACAACATGATCGACCCATGAGTCAATTTGTCAGCAGAAATAATTTGACTTCATTATGGAATAAATAAATGGGTAAAATAAACCAACAAAAAACACCCTACCTTGAGTTAGGATCAATTATTGATGAAGAGTGGTTTTGAGTCATCATCTTCGATGAGATCCACTAACTCCATTGGTATAGATGATACATGGAAAATCAGTCTCTGATCCTCGATCTTGTAGTTTTCCACCAAGGATATCCTTCATGATCTCTTTATAAAATTCATAGGGTTATGTGGATAACCCTAGGGTTTTTTCATAATCATGTTTTTATAGAGGAGGATTAGTTTTAGGATAATAATAACAAATAAATAAATAAATTTATCTATTTAATTATTATTTCAGCCATGACCACGTGTAAAAGAACCACCAAGTTCCGAAAAGGATTATATTATGCCTGGGGTAAAACCTATATTCCAGATTTAATCTAGGTCTCATATTTCTAATCCAAGACTCTATTCGGGATTTATTACATTATTTCAAAAAAATTGTGTTCTCATGATATAATACATGTACTATTTTTTTCATATCAATATTGTGACTCCCCAGGCCCCAGAATCCTATGATAACTCAGCACCTGGCTTCAAATATATTATTTAAAATATCCCAAATATTTTAAAGGAAAAAAATAGACTCGGTACATGCTCATGCATCAAGATATCATCTTGGTAATTGGTCAAGTATAATGCCACCATATATATTTATAGAAACCCTGATATACGATGTAGATGGAACTTTAAATACCAATCCCCATATTACCAATAAATCATAGATAATAGGTATACATAAATCATACTAATATAACCATTAGAAAGAAAACACATTCCAAACAACCACAAGCAGCATGTATTCAACATCTAAACCTATGTCCCTAGTATTATACATGTCGTGTGAAACCCTATATACCTAAAATGGTGCTTGAACACACCCACACCACCAAAACCTATTTATATACCAGGAAAAGAGTAAAAACCCATAAATAATCACATAAAAAAACAAGTGCATCACTGAAGTGAAAATAAAATACAATTGTAACAAGACAAATATAAAGAACAATAAGTCTTATCCAAGGAAACTTGGGTTTTCTATTATGTGGGGCATGATGAATCCCAATAAAGATATTATTACTAAGCTATGACACATTCTTAGCCTCCAGTATACCATTCCCAAATAGTAAAATAAAAGAAAACATGCTCTAATGTAAATTTGTAACATTCCACTACCTTGGGACCCCGATCGATGCTAGACTGGAAGAATGTTGTGTGACCTCAGTCGTGCCTCTCTATACTCTAGAGTCTACTGACTAGTGGTGAGGCTCTAAATGATATATAGTGAGATTATACCCTCTATTTAGAGTTTCAATAAAAGTATAAATAATGAAAAACACATAAACCATACCAGTAAACCTTTATATATTAATAGTTAAGTACCAAAAATCTATATAGTATCAAAATGCTATAATAGATGGAATGTTATACATGTCAAATGGATCCCCATGGGAGGATCATATACAAGAATAATAAAATAACACATAAAACTAAACCAAAATATCATGCCAAAATGTTCTTGAGCCCCGCCCAATTTGATATTCCATACTCCACTCTAGAATGCCACATAACCAACATGCATCAGTCCTTGCCTAAACCTAGAACCTGTAACCAAGTAGTCTTTTTCTCGACTACCCAAGTCTCATGGAGGCCCGATCAAGGTGTGATTATAACTTAGAATCCACCACCAATGGTGTCCTTAAAATAACCATTCTAATAATAGAAGTTCATGCAGTAGTTCTTGAGATAACTAATTATAAACACAACCATTAAACCTATAAAACTAAAGCATAAAATAAACATCAAAACTGAGGGATAGGTCCAACCTGAGAATGGTACAAACTTACTTCATCTAGTTTCAAGGTGTGTCTATGAATTTTGCGATTATTGTGCCAACCATACCACTCCCAAACAAGGGTAATATACTCATCCTTGGCCCAAACTAGCATCCAGTAGAAATATACCCATCCTCAGAGCCCTACATCCCTTAGGGGAAGAGTTTACCCTTGGTTAACCATAAAATCTCTGATTCCCCCAAGGTAGGTATTCACCCCTGGATAACTATAAAATCCCTGATTCCCCCCAAGTTAGGTATTCACCCCTGTTTAAGCATAAATACCATTGTCCCATATGGTCCGTGTTCACCCCAGGTTGACCATTAATATCCATACATTTTAAACATGGTATACACATAACAACAATAATCATAAATAAGGCATAAAGGTCCCTTCTTACATTTCCAATTTTAAATCAATTTCAAACCATCCTATCCCAAATCCATGTCAAAACACCCATTTCAATTCTCATTTCAAATATAAACCAATTCCAAATTACATTCCAAAGGACCATTACTAACCACCAAAATCCTTTCCCTATTTCCATTTCAAAACTAAGTTCAATTTACTAGTTCAATAAAAAAACATTTATCATTTAATTAACACAACCCAAAAGTCACCAATTTACAAACCAATTTACCATTTAAAAAGGACCAAACCAAGATAAATTCATTTTTACATTTATTCGGTGGTTGTTAAATTCTATTTTATAATCATCAATCTCAAAAACATAATTCCCCACGTTGAAACAATTGTAACATGGGTTAATATTTTATTAAAACTAGTCAAGATAAGGTAAATTACTTAAATTTGAATTCTACTTAAGGTAAACCCAAATTTTAAAATTATTAATTAACTAAGGTCAAGGTATGGAATAACCAACTTGACCACATAAAGTATGCACTTGAAAATAGGATAAGACTATGGGATAAATTCAAGGGACCACCTACCTCATGCTTGGGAGATTCTACCCAATGAGTATCATCTGCTAATCCATCCTAAATAGGAAGAAAATATAAAATAAGGTGAACACCCTAAAAATATGGTGTATTAGCTAGAAAATGTAGAATGATACTATAAAATGGAGGAAACCCAAAAGATAAGGAAGAGTATTTATAGAATCACCTCTATCTTCACATCATAAGTGATTATTCTTAATTAATACACCGAATGGAGGATATCACACCATGTAAAGATGGGAGGGGAGGGGGAAATAAGAGAAGGCCTAATGGACAATTTGGGGGGCCAAATTCCACAAAAAAAATATAGAGGGGGAGGTATCAGTGAAATTACGGGGTTTCCCCTTGCTTAAAAATCACCCATGGGGCCCCCATCAATCTCGTGGCTTAGTGTAGGCTAACCGGTGGCACTCCAACAACCTAACTGCAAACCGAGACTCCTCCTGAGCCCTTCAAATGCCTCCATGACCTCCCTAAACCCCATTACACATCCAAAATGAATCCCTTTAGAGGTTCTAAGCCATATAATTGGTTTTGAGCACCTATAGAAAAACCAACCCCTACACCAAATTAAGATTCAATATCCTACTCAAAATTTTAAATTCTCATATATATAAGGAAATTATAGGTTCAATACCAAAAAAATGATTTCGGGGTGCCATTAAATCATAGGATAGTGACCATAGATTTATTTTTCAAATGTAAGAACTGACGTCACATCAATATGAGTTATAATTTTCTCAATATTCCCATAAATTCATTTTTAGTTTTATAAAACACTAAAATGTGCATGTAATAGTAAAAACCATAAAACACAGCCTCATATTGGCATAAAATATTAATAAAACCAAAATTGAATTAATTTTTAAATATATAAAATAATTTCATATTAAATCATTTAATATATTTTGTTGAGTAATTTCAAGCACACATCATGCCAATTTAAAAATTGATTAGATTATTATTCACTTATCCCTTTTGAGTTCTAAGTGTTGAATCATATCTTAAATTGGTAAATTTATGTTTTTTAAAGTGTTATAGATGATATATTATTTTTTTATATTAATATTTCATTTGTTTGATTAATAAAATAAAAAAAATTATGCACAAAATTCCAATTATATTTTCTGTCTATTCAATTTCATATTCATATTTGTAAATGTTCTATTTTGTATTATAGGTAAAAAATGATGATAATAAGTATGAGTTTGACCATTCTAGTCCATGACACTCTTCAAAAGTCGCTCATGATGGATTATAGTTTTATGGTATAGTTAAATATTATCATTGATTTCACTATAATTTTTATTTATTGTATTTAGTTATGAGTAATACTTCTCATCAAGGCCTCTATGTGGTGTCTCTTTTTTTCTATCTCATGCTAGGGTTCCTCTTTGGAGGTGGTTCAAAGTGGGGGAGGTCATTGTGTGGTTCTCTAGCATCTTCTCCCCCTCCCCTTATCATCTTGTTGCTTTCCTCCACTGGTACTCCTTTCTCCCATGTTTTCCCTTTTCTCCCACTCTAGATTTGTCTTCTTTATGGTTTTGTTTTTCTCTTTTGGGAAATTGATCTTCATAGTCGTATTCATCACTCACTTCCTCTTCTCTTTTCATCCATCCCTTCGCACAAGACTTCATCTATGTTCCAGCGTGAGGGTTCTTATACTAGATTGGGATGGTGAGGAGGCTCAAGCGATGGCATGGCAGTGCTCGGTTTTTTCTGAAGATGGAGACTTTGAGTTTTCTTCAGTTTTCATTGTCCGGTTATTATTCATCTTTACAGGCATTTCAGGTGATTATGTTTCTCTTTGTGTCCAATTCGAAGGAAGTAATTTTTTTCCTGGCGAAGGTCATTGATCGTTGCAGTAACCATTACATGCTTCAATCTCTACTCTTTCCTCATGTTTTACCACTCTTCCTGGTCAGTGTGGTTTTGGTAGTTTTCTATGGGGTTTTTAGATGTGTTGGTTCAGCTTTCGATGGTGTACCAGGAAGTGCAATCTGAGAAGGCTTTGGTCCTTCCTTCGGGGTTCTGATGGTGCTATAGTTTCTTCTTGGTTTTCTATTACTTAATTAATTTGGATTGGGTGATTCATACCCTATTATATTTTCTATTCCACTTTTTGTGTTTTTGTTGGTTTGGTGATCAGTTGAGCTCATGTTGGTATAGACTTTATTTAATGTCTATGATAAAGTTTTTTGGATGTCTATTGGTTTGGTTTCCCAATGAAAATGAATATGTTTTTGGGGATCGTTGGTGATGACAGGCATGCTGTTTCTCAGTAATGTTGTGTAAGTGGTATGGTTGGGTCCTTTTTAGTGATACACTACAAAGGTACATTGGTTGGTTCAGTCATTGAGATTTCAATGGGTTTCTTACAGTGACGATGACTGGTGGGTCCTCATCAGAAAATTGAAGAAGATGGTCAATGTGAGGATATTTCATCTCGATGATAGGTGATGGCGATGAGATGGAGGAAACAACATGGATGGAATAGTTGAATCAATGTGTATTACCTTGATTTAGTGTTTCTCGGTGGCTCGTGGGATTTTCAGGATGTGTTACCCGTGATGATAACAATTTTATTTTATTTTTTTGAATTTTGAATTTCATGACCGCCAAAATGTGTGATGATTTGGACAATGTTCGGGTTTCCACTATACCTCTTAAATTGGTTTTATGAAAATAAAAAAAATATTTGGAGATGTTTAGTTATGATTATTATCTTATTTTTATTCTAGTTGATGATATGATGTGGTCGGTTCCTCATATGATGATTCTACAAATAGAGGTAGTTAGATGCATTGTAAGTGGTGAGATGGATGTGATGGTCATGGGTTGATGGTGTATTTTAGACATATTCTATCGGAATATGATTGCAGATATTATGGCTAACTGATGGGTGTATATATATGGCATTGGATGTATGAATAATGGTTGTGTATATATGAATAATTTTATTGTATATTTATGGTTTATTTTATTGAATGATTTAGTATTTTTAATTTTTTTTTAAAAATAATTCAATATTTTTTATGGTGGATTCTAATAATTGTCACTAAACTGAATGTCCTCTATAATAATTAGTGGTGGTTCATCTATTTTGGATGTTTGAAAAATTAAACCTTTTTTATATTAATTATTAGTGATTATTTTGTTTTACACCAATTAATATACTTATAAAAAAATTAAAACTTACATTAAATTCAAAAAAACCACACTTATAAAAATCATTTCTAAAACAAGCAAAAGTAACACTAATTGTTTACTAACCATAAAATGTGTGGTGGTTTCTATAAATTCCACCAATAATAACAAAATTGCTACAACTCATCATTTTCAATGTAGTTATTGTTAATAGTGTGTTGGTTAACATTTTAAATGACCCAAGGCTCATTGATAGCAGTGTCTTAAATGTTACGGTTCTTATTTCCCAAGGTTTGGATAATTCTACAGTTAAGAAGATTTTAAATCTTGATCTTGATAGTTAGTGCATGGAAAAGTTGAGGCTTTGGTTTAATGAGAGGGATCATAATTTAATTCTTAGTATTCCTATCATTGATGGCACTAATGAGTACCATCCATGTTGTTCTTTGAAGGCCTTAGGTTTTTACTTTGTTAAATTAGGACATAATATTGAACTTAGTTTCTCACTCCTTGGGGAAATTTATCCTTGGATAGTCCATTAGAATTTTATTATTCTACCTAAAGTGATACTTTCCTAGTGGTGGGTCTACTATGGATGTAACAAACTGGCTTGGGTCAACCTAACCCATCACCTAAGCTGGTGTGCCACATGTCCCTAAGCGCATCTTCGATCACCACAGGCTAGCGACAAACACCAAGCATAACCAAAAATATCTTTAGGAATAGTTTCACCATAGATAAACTGGAATAAACCATCCATAGAATGGTATGGCCATACCAATATCATAATAGTACAATTCAATAAGTATAACATCCAAAACATACAATATAATACAAGTATATACCAAAATAGAACCAACATACAAGGCATGTCATAACGGGACATAAACATGAGCATGGTGTCTCAAGTCAAAACTTCTAATAAAAAAGAAAAGAAACAATGCCAAAATTGACCTTTACAAAAAATATCAACATATAAAAAATACCAAAAAATGACTCCACATGATCCTATACCTATGAGACCATGTCTCCTATACAAAACACAGACTATGGTAATCATTAAGATCCACCCTGGTACATGGTTCCATTTCCTTTACCTATGTCTTGCAAAATGAAATCTACAAGCTCCCAAAGTCCCAAGTAGGGTGTGAGACATGAATCCCAGTAGGATACCATCGTGAATCTACTTAAGTTTTTTACCCATGAAACCCAATAAACTAGTTTGAAAACATTTTCAAAACTAAACCACATTTAAGACATATCATTTTCAAATAAACCTTTCAAATCCCTTTGGTTTTCCGTTTTGAAAAAAAAAACAAGTTTTCCAAAAAAAATACTAACACGGATCAAATAGATAAACATAGACACAAGTCATAACATTCTTGATATCATATCCAAATCATAATTAAGGGTGACCATAATATCAATAATATGTAATCACATCATAGGAAAATGGACATAATATATCTCATCATATAAAAATGGAACTAATCAAATGTGTAAATCATATAAACCAATATGTCATGAGTAATGTGAACCTAGGGATCTAGCCATATATCATATCATGTGTGAGTAAACAAGTATGTTATCCAGCTAAGAAAAATGGAATCTCTCATGGTCTTCCCCAGGTCCAACTCTAAGAGTTCTCATGGTCTCTCAACAACCAACATGGGAGCTCACAACGTCTTTCAACTCAAAGGCACTCGCGGTCCTTTGGAAACCAAGTTGGAGCATCACACAATCCTCCCTCAAAGGGTTCACATAACCTCTCAAACAAACCAAATTGTAATATCACACAGTATTCCCTTTGAATGCACATGCAGTTCTATGGAAAAATCCCTTTCTCACACCCCGATTAACCCATGTGCTACTCTATGCCAACACATTCACAAACAAGTGCCCATATCAAGAAATGAATAACACAATCTATTTGAAAAATAATCTCATTTTATCAAAACACATTTCCCAAGGTAAAACCATTTCTAAAACCATTTTATAAATCCTTTTTAATTCCATGAAAACCCTTTCATCCATTTTAACAAACACATGGTGTACATACAAGCCACACCCATTTAGAATACCCCCTTTAAACCCCCAAATTTCCAAACCAATCCATGAAACACATAAATAATGTAATACACATTAATAAAAACTCATTGAAATGAAAATTTAAATAACACAAACCAAATATGATTAGAAATTTAATGGTAATCCATGTAAAATTCCCTTAAATAGAGGCACCTACCTCATATTTGGTCTCAACCTCATCGCCTTGGAAAATGACCACCTAGAAGAGGAATAATAAATCCTCACACATAAAATCCACAAGAAAAAAACCATTTCCCCCATTACATACCCTAGATTGTTCTAACACCCCCACTAGTGTTACCCATCTCTATGAAAATGGAGAAATAAGTATGAAGAAGGGGAAAGTGAGATGAAACCAAGGATAAATTGACTTACCTCAATCTAAACAAAAATATCTCCAAGATAAATACACCAAGGAAGAGGGGAAGATTTCCACGACAAAAGGATAGATTTTGTACGCAAATTAGGAAAAAAATGATCCCCAAAAGCATAAAATACCTATAGGGGTTCTTTTGGTAAAAATACAATTTTTAAGTAGGATGGATAGGGCTACATGGTTTGGTAAAATGGTTTGGAAAACCACGTACCAACTGTGTAGGGATATTGTCTCCCCAAAAATTAAGCCACACATTTTTTCCTAGGTGTCATAGGATTTGAAAAATATTTCTCAAAACATGAAAATTTACACTATCAAAAACTACAACACCTTCACATGGTTAGCCATATAGTTAGAAATATTATGTGCCTGGGTCTATCTTCTCAAAAACTTATAGTTTTGACCCCTAAAACCAATGAACTCCAAGAATTCCTCAAAATATAAATAAAAATAAAAATTATATGTACTACTGACTCAGATAGTTTTATAAACTCCCCACTATGCTAGTTTCTACCCTTAGAAAGTCCTCAAGATTTTCTATAAGAGAACACGTGAGGCCACTACTCTATCACCCAACCTTCCTGATCCCATGTCTTTGGGCTATCACCACCAAATTTATATTATGTAGAACAACAGGATCAATTTTCTATGGATAATTTTTTTATGAACATGCACCAAATGAACATGTTAGTCCTCCATGGTGGCTCAGACTTAAGCTCCAAGTCTTCCCACTCCAACACATGAGATGGGTTAAAACAATATCTCTTTATATGGGAGACATGAAAGAAGTCATGGATCGAGGATAGTAATTGTGGAAGATCCCACCAGTAGACTAACTTTCCAAGATAATCCACAACATGTAACAACCCGATATAACACGACACCAATTACCCCTTCTTTCCCAAATGGTAATGCCCTAGCCAAACCAATACCCGAAGAAACACTTGAAGACTAACTTGAAACTCCAATGAATGATGAGGAAGATTAGAATACAGCTTTTGGTGACTATGATATGTTTCTAACCATTTTTTAATAATATGAATTGTATTGGTCATATCTTTGATGAGGAATGGTCCAACCAAGGAACTCTCACCCACCTCATCCCAACATAATGGGGATTGGCATGGTTGTCCATACAATGCCTCAAATGGGGCTATCTTGATTGTGGAATGATAGTTGTTTTTATAAAAAAAACTCATCCAATAGTAGGTTCCTTTCCCACAAACCCCTTAAATCAAGAACACACATATGAAGTATATCCTCGAGAGTCCAGATGGTCTTCTCAAACTAACCATCCATGAATGGGTGATATGAGGTGCTCAACATCAGTTGGGTTCCTAATTCCTCTTTGAGTCCCTTCTAGAAATGGGAAGTGAAATGAGTATCATTGTTTGATATTATCACTAAGTTCACTCCATGAAGCTAAAAAACCTCTCGAACATATAGGAATATGATGTCCTACACCTTCATCGACTCCCTAATGGGTAGAAAATGGGATAATTTAATTAGATGGTCAAAAATCACCCATATGGATTCCTTCTCACTCATATTAAGAGGTAAGTCAAACATGAAATACAAATAAATATCATCCCACTTCCACACTGGCATGAGAAGTGGATGAAAAAACATCATTAGTCTATAGTTATTTACTTTGATCCTCTTATAGGTCAAGCATCTGGAAACAAAGTCTTACACTACACATCTCATCCCAGACCACCAATACAAGCCTCTTAAGGTATAAAACATTTTAGTCATCCCAAGGTGAATGGCCCAAAAATAATGATGCACATCATGAATAATATATTTCCTCAGGCTTAAAGGAACAATGAACCTATTTTTAAGAGAAGGTAACCATCAGAAGATTGAAAAAAACACCCAAGGTCTCCCAACTATTTAAGGAACTACTAATCTGTTGGCACTCAAGATTAGATACCCGATCAATATTCACTTGATCACCGAGAGAGGGTGTAATATTTACACTATCCAATAATACATTCCCTTTATCCTCATACATTTATACCCTTAAATTAGAAAAAAACCATTAGACCCCAATCATTTGTAGATTCTTGAACTACCTGCACTAGAATCTTCTTTCCCAATGCATCGATGACCAAATTCCCATTCTTGGGCATATATGAAATCTCAAAATAAAAATTATGAAGGTACTCCACCCAACATCATTGCCTGATGTTTAGGTATCTCTGGATGAAAATTTACTTTAGGATCTTAAAATCTTAATACACTGTAAAATGATCCCTGAAGAGGCAATTTTACCATATATTTAGTGAATACATAACAGCTTCCAATTGTAGGTCATGGGTGGGATAACTCTGCTCATGTGTGCATAGAGTTTGTGATACATAGGACACTATATGGTTTTCCTTCATCAACACACATCCCAAAGCTATAAAAATCATCAAAATAAATAGCATAAGATCTTCTAGGATTAGGAATAATAAAAACTGGTGTGGATTTATGATGGGATCTCAACTACTTATAATCACATTGACACTTCTTATCCCACTCAAACTTCACCCCTTTATTGGTTAAACCTTTCAAGGTAAAATCTAGCCTAGATAAGTCCCAAAAAAATCCATAATAACCATCCAAGACTAGAAAACTATGGATCTCGAACACATTATTGAGATACTTCTGATACATAACTACTAAAATCTTATATGGATCCACTGAAACTCATACCTTGTAAGTTAAACGTTCTAGAATATTCACTTATTGAATCTAAAACAGGCACTTCAAAAACATAGCATGTAGATGATGATTTATCAAAAAACCAATAACAACCTTTGGATGGTCGACATGCTTCTAATTCATTTTGGAATACAATAATATGTTTCAAACAAACACAACCATGAAAGATTCCAAAAAGTGATGGAAGATCTAGTTCATTAGAACTATAAAGACTATGGGAGAACTGGTAAGACCAAATGGCATAACCAAATACTCAAAGTGTCAATTCTGGCTCCAAAAGGTGGTTTTTGGAACATTATATTATCAGTCCCTCACCTGGTGGTACCTTGATCTTATATCAGTCTTAGAAAACTAGAAGGATCCCCTAATATGATCAAAAAGGTCATCAATTCTGGGTTTAAGATATTCATTCCTCACACCCACCTGGTAAAGCTTTTGATAGTATATTCAAATTTAAAGGCTCCCATATTCATTATTTTCAAATAGAATCGATGATTCCCATGGTGACACACTAGGGTGGATAAAACCCTTACCCACAATCTCCTCTAGATGAACTTTTCTCTCCCTCATCTTAATTGAATCTATATTATTAGATAGAACGGAAATAGTCTCATCCCAGGAAGCAGGTTGATGGTGAACTTGACCTCTTACTAGGTTAGAAGTCTCAGAAAATAATCTGGAAACATGTTTGGATACCAATCCATGACCACTGTAAGTTCATGCACTGAACATTTCTCAAAAAACTCAAGAAATATCCTAGAAAACTAGCATGAGATCAACCCCAACTCCAAAACAACTGGTCCCTCCCTCCCTAAACACGGATCCCACTCTCTTTGAAATACTTGATTACTCCCATCAGGAGTGAGGAATTGGACACTATAATGGTAATATTCAATTAATGTATTGAATCTAATAGACCATTACATTATTATTATAATGTTGAAAATTTCCATGTCTAAAACAAGGAAGTCCCAAATGACTTCCACATCAACTACCAAAACTTGACACTCAAGGCACTTGAAACCTTTCTCCTTCTTCCTACCCAATGAAGCTAGAAAGTCCATAAAAATGACATAAACTCATAACATATCCCCAAAGTCACAATTAGGTAAAGTTTAATAAATTAATGGTGTATTAATGTGTCAAATAAAACTAATTTTATAGAATATGAAATAAAAATCAGACCTCTCATGGTGGTTGGCCCATTGTCTGAATCCTCTTGTATGAACTCCACTGTATGGAAATTCCCTAGCTCAAACCCATCCTATATCTTCTAAACTATTTTGAAAATACCCCTTCAAATGAGGGAGAAGTCCCTCACCCTTTGAAGCCTTTGACTACACTTTATATCCTTTTGAGAAAGTGGAGCCCACGCCGCCTCCCCACAAAGCCAACTAACAGAAGAATTAAATATTCCCTAACTTCCTACACTAATGTAATGTCCCCAAATTCTTTGAGTACTAAGTCCTGGTGTTTATAACCTTCCCACACTAGTTATAGAAAATTTTTCTACACCCTGTAGAATCCACAGGGTTTGAACCCTATGATTTTTGAACACTATTTCCACTACCTTGAAGAGGCTCACCCCTCTTATGCTTCTTCCCAGAATATAAACTATGGCTTAAACAATATAATTAACACCAATGAGACCAATATTTTCATTAAAATTCACCTCTAATGTCGTTTCCTTGTCAACTATTTCAAAATAGGTTAGTAGCCACAGAAAAATAACTATAGATATAATCTATGGCCTCAATCCCATCTCGAAGTGTCAGGTCTTGAGGTAATATTTCACATGAAGATCTATAGAAAAATGAACTAAATCAATAGATCTGGTGTAATAAACCATGATAGAATGATTCCCCTACTCCAACTTAAATAACTCATGGTGCTTCACCACTTTCAAGGTATCTAGGTAGAACTTATAGTTAAAATCTAACTTAAACATGGTTTAGTTGTGATCCTCATGCTTCCTATAAATCACTATCGACTCCCAATACTTAATACCTAGTCCTTATAGTACATACATTGAAATTTATAGTTCTATATCTTAAGTGTCTTTAAGAACTCAAATATTCACCCGATATGATCTAACCACTACTCCAGCTCATTGGGTCATTTTTCACCATGGAACACTAGTGTATTTTTCCTTGAAAACTCTAGAGCATGGTCCACCATCCATGTATGTTCACAAAAACTCACTTGAACTAAGGTTTGGTTCATATGGATCACCAAATCCACCAAATACGAATCAACTGGAGGGTTCACCTATGGTTTACTCTCCACTACACCCTCTTTAAGATTATACAAGTTCCTTCTGTGAATAATTTTCTACAAAACAAAAAACATACTATTCATCAAGAATAATTCAACCTTAAAAAAATCAAAATATCCAAAATAAACCCTCAACATGGGTATCAACAAGTAGCACTATCATCACAATAAAATTTAAAAAAAATGATGAAAATCCCAAAAACTTCAATTATTTCTCTCTATGAACAGTTTTACAAGAAGGATAGGAAATCCATATTACAACCATGTGGGTGTCACTAAAGTTGGACGAAAAGACCATGTGTACTAACTATTCACAACCTCCAAACCCCCTTGTTTTACCCCAAAAAGTCAAAATAAACCCTTGTCTCACCCTAAGATTCAACACTGGCCAAAAAATATGTCAAAATCTCATCAAAACAACTCATATCTGGGATCAAAACATAATTACAATCAAAGAAAACCCATGGAAACTAAAGGTTTGACATGTAGAAGAGTCAGCCAGGCACTTTCCTATTCCTACCTCTCGAGTCCCGATAGCCCTAGATCCAATCTACCTCTGAATTTCCAAATAAGAAACTTACTCTAATACAATTTTGTATTAAACCGAACTAGGTTGACCCAACCTGTCACTTGAGCTATTATGCCACACGTCCCAAAGTTTGTTCCTAATCACCACAGGCTGATGACAAGCATTGGGCATGACCAACAATCTCTTTGGGAATGGTTTCACCATAGGTAAATCGACATGATCTATCTATACAATGGGATGGACATACCAATATCATCAATGTCAACTAAAAAAAGAAGAACATCCAAAATATGCAATATATGACAAGAAAATACCAAAACAACACCAACATACAAAGAATGCCATAACAGGATATAAACAACAGCATGGTATCTCAAGTCAAAAATCCAAACTCAAAATTAAGGGAATAATGCCAAACATGGCCTATACAAACATCTCAAAAGATACAAAACACAAAAAAATTCTCCACATGATACAATCCCTATGATAACATGTATTCTTAATAAAACACAAATAACAGTAATCAAGAAGAGAAACCCTAGTATATCATGTCCTTTCTTTTACCTGTGTCCTAAAAAATGAAATATGCAAGCAACCAAAGGCTCGAGTAGGGTGTGTGGCACAAATCCTGGTAGGGTACCACCATGAATCTATTTAAGGCTCTTACCCATGAAAATAAATAAACTATTTTAAAAAAAATCAAAAATAAATGACTTTGAAAACATAACATTTTAAAATAAACCTTTGAAATACCTTTTGTTTTCTATTTCAAACAAAAATAGTTTTCCAAAAAAAATCCCAACATGGCTGAAATAGATAAACATAGCCAAAAGTAATAACAAGATCGATATTATAACCAACGAAAAATCAAGGGTGATCATAATATCAAAAACATATAATCCCATCAGAGGAAAATTGGCATAATATATCTCATTGTATCAAAATGGTACTAATAAAGTTCATAAATCATATAAACCAATCCAGATTGAGTAATGTACACATAGGTCTCTAACTATTAGGCATATCATGAGTAAGTAAAAATTATTCTATCTAGCTATGTAAAATGGAAGCTCTCACAGTCTTCCCTGAAACCAACTCAAAGAGATCTCATGGTCTCTTGAAAACTAATATGGAATATCACTCGATCTTTCTACTCAAAGGATATCTCAATAATTTAGAAATCTAGTAGGAGGCTCACATGTTCCTCCCTCTAAAGGATCACATGTACTCTTAGAAAAATCAAAGTGGAAACTCACACGATCATCCCTCTGAAGGCTCACATGTTCCTAGAAACAAACCCCTTGCTCACACCCCGATTAACCCATGTGTTAATTCATGCCCACACATTCAAAATAAAGTTAATATATCTAGAAAAAAATAAAACAATCCATTTCAAAAAACCCATTCCCATATTATCAAAATAACATTCCCAAGGTAAAACCATTTTATAAATCCTTTTAAATCTTTGAAGACCCTTTAATTCATTTTAACAAACACTTGGTGTGCATAAAAGCCACACCCATTTGGAAACCCCCTTTAAACACTCAAATTTCCAAACCAATCCATGAAACACATCAAATATTAAATACACATCAAGTATAACTCATTTAAATGGAAATTTAAACAACGCATCCCAAATGAGATTATAAATTTAAAGGTAATCCATGAAAACACCCTTAAATAGAGACACATACCTAAGATTTAATACTAACATCATCGCCTTCAACAAAGACCACATGGAAGAGGTAGTACAAGGCCTCACACACCCAAGACACAAGAAAACAAATAATTTACCCCATTATATACACTAGATTCACCCAACACCTCCACTAGGGTTACCTATCTCCATGAAAATAGAGGAACAAGAAAGAAGAAGGGGGAAAGGGAGAAGAAACCAAGGAGAAATTAAATTAACTCAATCCAAACACTAAGATATACAAGATAAATCCACAAAGGAATAGGGCAAGAGATCTATAGACAAAGAAGAGGGACTACATGTGAAGGATGAGGAAACTGATCCCCTAAATCCTAGAAACCCAGTATTATTATTTTGGTAAAAAGACACTTTTCAAATGGGTAGTATAGATTTTCACAGTTTCACTACACAGTTAATAAAATTGTGTGCCAATTTTGTTGGACTACTATCTCCACCAAAATTGAGCATTGTGATTTCTCCTGGTTATCAAAAAGTTTTACAAACCATTCTCAAACCACAAAAAAACCATTGTTAAAAACTATAGTACCCTGACATAGTTAGTTGCATGATTTGACAAATCATGCACTAACCATGTGCCTTGGTACATGTCTAAAAAAACCCAGTTTGAAACCCCAACACCCAGGTACTCCGAGAACAACTTAAAAGATAAATAAAACTAAAAATTAAATGTACCAGTGACCTAGTGGATGTCACAATGGAGTTATTCATACTAATAAGTTTTTATGTACACATCATTCATCCAGAAACTATGATTTCCCTTTTTTCCTCAACAACATTTAATCCTCATGTTTTCTTTCTTCTAAAGAGATTTTTCATTCATGGATTGAAATTTTTTAATTGGTTCTTGATCTCACATGCAATTTACCATCTAATATCATTAAATGGTGATCTTCACTTCATGTAGTTTAGGTTTGTAACTTTTTCATAATGACTTGGATGATATGAGAATGAAGAAAAGATTTCATCTGAAACTAGGTGAAATGTTGGTGAGAGGTTTTTTTCATGGATTCATCACCAATGAATTCTTATTTACCTAATCATGCAATATAGTGAACAGCCAGGGTTGATCTCTCAAGGTGTTCTCTCACACACTATTCTTCTATTGTCACTATTTATAAAATAAATAATATAAAAATAAATAATAAAATAATTTAATGATGGTGGGTTTTCAAAAATTAATGATATATATATGTGTGTGTGTGATGTAAAAATATCAGAAAATACAAAACAAAACACATAAAGATGTTAATGAGAATATGTTATCATTATTAGGAGTTTACGACGATGCTATCATTGTTCTTTAAAAATATTCTCACTTTTATACTCAATATAGAGATCAACCCCATCACTTCATACCCTCTGGTTGAATTGTAATTACCCCACACTAACCTTCTGTGTGTGGGAAAATATCTATCACATCATCATCACAATGAAACACTTACCCTTTACATGAAACAGTATAATAATTATAGAGAGGAATAAATGTGAACGGTATGAACAAAACAATAGTAGATAAATTAGGGTGATCCCTTCACCAAAACTGGTTTATATAATAAATTCTCATAATATAATAAATAGAAACATTTTACCACAATGAACTCTAACACCGACACTCCCCCCCCCTCAAAAAACATAGAGAGTTCTCAGTTTTAATAGAGATTAGAAAGAGTACAATGGGGGAAACAAAAGACAAAATTAATGGTAAGATTAGAAGATAAATAACAAATATTAAACCCTTGACATGGAAGTGGATGTGAATTTTAATATTGAGAGGATTGAAAATTTTTGGCTCCAATTATATCCATTATAATTTTACACCTTTTATACATAGAAAAAGGAAGAAATTAGAAAATATTTATTTAAATTTGTTCATATATGTCTACTCTATCCAGCCACAAAATTTTATCTCCATTTCACATGTTTAAATACATTTATGAAAATTTTACTCCAGAAATTATTTTGAACCTGGTGACAATTCAAATTCCCATACTTCAGTTTCCAATAGATTTATGGCATTGATAAAGGCTGAATATCAAGTGGAAATAGTTATAAATTTTTTTCCCTAGCCTCTTATATATCTTTATGAAAAAATTTAGCTCATTTGGGTCTATAATTCATTATTTATGGGCCCATCTTCAAAAGTGGTCCATTCTGTGTATAGATTTTGAGTCTTAGATTGTGAGTTGGTTTTGGGCCTCAAAATTTTGGATTGATATTTGGGTCCCATTGAATGAAATTAATCCAAAAATTTACAAAAGCCTATAAAAATAAATTTTATGATTTAAAGTACTGTACAAAAGTTATGGCTGAAAAAAAAAACTGACTTAATAATATTTAAATTCCAAAATTAGTCAATTTTCACAATTAAGTTCAAATTATTAATAAAACCTAAAAATGTGATAATTTCCCTTAAAATAAGAAATTTTTTGGATTAAATAATTTAATTACAGAATAAATAATTTGAAATTTTGTGATTCATCAATCCCCCACACATAAAAATTTCACTCACAGGCAATCATCAAATATTCAAATAAAAATCCACCTAATTATAAAAAATGTAAAAAAACCTATGATATTTTCTAAAACAAAAATACATCATGTATCCTCTATGAAAAAAATCCCTTTAATTTTCATCTCCCACATTTAAATTCATTCATACTAAAAAATCCATTAATGACCAAATCACAACATGCCTCCACCAAATCCATTTTTTTATTTTTAAAAGAAACTTTATGGTTAAGTGGTAACCTCCCATTCAACAAATAAAAACAAAACCACACCGAATTTCAAAATTCAAAAATAGGAGATCAAAATTCAAAAACCACAACCAAATTTGAAATTCAAAACATCCACCCATCAACATTGAACCACCACGGGTGATGAGAACTTGAACGGTGAGCCACCTCGATCTGCACCCCCAGACTGACATCCTCACCATCATTGACACCACAACACCAGTGAGACCCACCAGCCATCTTCTACCATAACTTCAAACCACCATTTCAGAGTGAGCTCGCCACATCAAATCATAAACATCATCGATATAGCACCATCATGAACAACATTGGTGGCCTCCATCATAACCTGAAATGAACAATGCCAAAACCAGATCCCCAAATCAAAACCTTCACTGAAAATCATTGAAAAGATCGATCACATGTTAAAAAAACAAACAAAACTTCATTATTAACTTGTTGAGAGAACACCAAAAAAATTCAAAAAACCAAGAACATCTCCATTTTCGTTTCCATTTCCACCTTTAAAAGTCACCAATGTTGAAGAGGAAGAGAACCAGATCATCTTTATAGGAGAAACCAACTCTAGTCATACAAGGAACACCATTGGTCTCCAAATCCCACATCCCAAAAAATCTTTTTTACCACCGATCCATATCCTACTAGGAGAGGATCATAGGAACTTGAATCTAGAGTATATATTTGAGTAGTTAAGGGTTCAAGTGGTCGAAAAGACTGAAACCAGTATCCAAATAGGAGCCAGATGATGTGGGAGAACCTTTAAAAACCATCGATTTTCAAACCACAAATCCCAAAACCACTTTGTTACCCCAACTCTAGATCTAATATATAGAGGTGTAGAGGAATGTGAGATCATAGAAGGTTTGAGCGGCCAGGGGCTCCAACAGAAAACAATAATGATAGGACCATCAAAATATCCATGTGGAATTTTCACCAAGAATAATAGCACCACCTTTTTGGATTGAATAGGCCCCATCCATGAAGCACCAACAAGAAAGAGAAACTTGAGAGAGATCCCTCACTCAAGTAGAGTTAAAAGGATAGGTAAAGGAATGGTAATAAAAGGATAAAAGGAGGAGGTGAGGGGGAATTCACCAGTGAGGACCCATGAAATCCCCCACTCTAGATCACTACCAAGAAGAAACCTAAGTAGATATGGAGATAGACCAATGCTACTCATATTCCCTCAAACACACACTTTTATTTATGGCATTACTACAGCCTACCTCACATTGAATTTTATGTCACTATTCACTCAATATAAATGAAATATGGAGTTATTATCATACTTTGAAAACTCATGTGTCACCATGGGCCTGAAAAAATTATCATCACTCCACACTATGAGTCATAAAAATATTTTAAATCATGAGGACATTTTCAATGTGATTTTGTGGCTTAGGGTTAGTGGGTAAAATATTTAAAAATTAAAAGATGAAAATAGGATGTTTAACTATAAAAGACTAATGAATGGATATTATAGTGAGAAAAACAAATCCTCACTCAATTACCCTTAAAATTTTGAAACACAACACCACCATGTTTTGTGACATGGGACATGATTAATGCAGTGATTATAATGAATGATCTCAACAAAATCCTCATAATTTCATTTTTAATTTTAATTTTCTCATGGAGGTTGAGAGAAAAATAAAATAACATGAAATAACTATGAACATGACCTCAATTTTTGAGAGGGACATGAGTTATAAATGTGATAAAAATTAATAATTCAGTTTCACCTTTATTTTTTATTTTTCTATTGTTTTTATTTTTTCAATTTTTCTTTATTTATTTAAAAGAGAACCAGATGATGAAAATAAATCACAATGAAATGAAAAATCATTCCCAATTATCTCTCTCTCTACTATAAAAAATTATGAAACTCACTTCATACCACCCACAAATGAAACACTTCCCAAATAACATGCACAAAAGGCCCTTCCCCCCCACTCAAACTTGAAATATCCCTATAAAAATATTAGGAGTGTGAGTAGGTAAGGAACAATAATCGTATAATGTGGTTTAAACCTATAAATAGATTCATATATCTTGATGGGTAAATGGGTAAATTTAAAGCTAGGTTTTAGGGAAGAAATTAGCTATCCAAATAAATTCCTCAATCATATAAAAAATTCCATGAATTCTAAAAGATTGAAATAAAAAAATCATAAGTTGTGGTTCTCACAAAAAAAATCCAATTTTCTCTCAAGAAAGTGTGGGTATTATGAAGAATATTTCAAATTGGATCAAAAAACCTCACAGGACATAAAAAATATTTGAGTTAATTTTTCATGTGAATTGAATGCAAAAATCAATTAAAGTCGTGAAAAAGATTAAAAATAAAATTAAAGGAAAACGATTCCACATAAAAATAATTTAAAATCCTTTCTATCAAAATCCATATCAAATCTCTCAAAATAAATTAAAGTGTAAAAAATAATATGAATATTCACTTAAGTTCAATGTTTTTTAAAAAATAATAACAAAAATAAAAATACACAATAATCATGAACATGTTAACACTCCCACGCACTTAAAATTTAACTATCCTTCATTTAAGATCAAAAAATAAAAATATAATGGTAGAAAAAAAATAAGATAAATAGAGATACAACCATAATTTATTTTCTAGTGGAAGCCTTGTCTTAAGCTTCTAGATGCTACCACATAGACCTATAAAGTAATAAAAAACTTATGAAAAATATTGTAAAGTAAAGAGTAAGGAAAAAGAGGATAGAAAATGGTTTGAACCCCATGTGGGTGTTAGGTTTTTACTCACCCTAGTTAGTAAGTTGTATCACATTATCCCCAATCCAATAGTGGATGATATTTCTTTGAGATGTGTACATCGAGAAAGGATATCCCAAAAGAAGATGAGAAAAGTCACAACCCCTAAGAAAGAAGAAAGAGATAATTTTTTTCTATAGTGGGAGTGAAATTAAGATAAGGGTTATCCCTATTGAATTATATGGTTTAATCCTATATATGATATGAAAGTTATTGAATAGGAGAACGTCTCATCACCACATGATCATCCAACACTTTCAATCATCTCAACATGGGTGGTCTCTTACTTAACATCAAGGTACAAGGCATGCTCCATGTGTGACATTTTATAAATTTTATAAAAGGTGATTTCAAAAAATAATTCATCTTAAATAATATTAAAATAAGAAGAATCAATACAAAAATATTCCATATCAAGTATGTTAGCTTGAAATTTGATCTCTTCTGGTAGGGGCACTAGTAACTCGGTCTCAATAGGTGCATTATATTTATCTCTATCCAATATTAGATAAAGGTAGAGTTTTTCTGATTTTTATTTGAAAAAGATGGGAGAATCACATACCTTTTCATATTCTATAAAATATTCCGAATATTTATTGTATTCTTCTTTATCTTCCACATTTACATCATTCAAAAAGTATTGTTGTTTGACCTCCTCTAGTAATGGTATGGATAGACTCAAGGCTAGCTCATTCATAATTTCTTCCTCTCAAGGTTCGTCAATTGAAAATGTTGGAAAAATAATTTTGAATCCTCGTTTTCCTATGCCTCCCTGTGAGATACCAGTTCCTTAAAGGAAGTTGAAATAATTTCCATTTGATTCCTAAACTCTCCAATAATTATGGAATTCTATTGAAATTTATTCTTCTGTGATTCGTCACTATTGGAATCATAAAAATTGTTAACATGTTGTCACGAACCATCCCATAGGGAATGTTCCATGACTACCCCAAGCCCAACTCCCATAGGCTATAGGATGGCGACTAGATTCGAGTAGGAATTTACGATAAGGGGGAAGTATTTTCCTATAAACCTACACACATGCACTCATCCCCAAGAAAAGTACTGAAACTAAAAACACTGGGTAAATAGATATGCAACCCACTAAGATAACCACTTATAGTAATAGTATGAAATGAAAATTAAATGGTATAGAATTAAAAACAAACTAAAATATAAAATTAAAAGTATACATCTTTGAGAATCCTCCATAGAAAACCCTACCTAAAGGTTAAGTACAGAAACAACTGTCTAAAGCTACAGAAGAACTCCTCATCTGTCGGGTCACTCTAAGTACCATTTGGCCCCGGTCCACTATGGAATACCTTAAAGCATATATCATCTACACAAGACACTACACGCATGGGAAAAGCCTTTGTAGGGGTGAGTTAAACAATACTCAGTAGGGAACCCTAAAACACAATGTAAAAGACAACAAAGGAAACTCCACTAAGAAGATACAGTCAGATCAACACAGGCATATATCAATAACATATATAAAAAGAACATCCATTTATACTCATAAATTATTCCAAGACTCAAGTTCTCATCCACTTCCATCCATATTGTTCTACTTATAGGATGCTCGATTCTGGGAGATCTCACTCCTCGAGCTATTTAATAGTAAGCACGTTGAAAAAGTCTACCAAAAGTATCTGAAAGAACACAATGTCTCGATACGTTATGAATTTACAAGAGATATCTATGTAGTGAGGACAAGGAATTATACAAATTATACCATAAGGAAGAGAACTAAGAAATACACCAAGCAGACTACCAAAGAGGCACACAAAGTGTAGCCTCTAAGAGGTACAGTCAAGAGAGTCACTAGAATCAACTCACACCAAGTATAGATCTATGGTACATAAACAGGATTGTCTTAAGGATCCACTGTACCCTCAAGTAGTTACACATGGAGCGCTGGTAACACACGGTGTGTAGGTAACACATGGAGTGTCGATAAGACACGGAGTGTAGGTAACACACGGGGTGTACGTAACACACGGAGTGTCATTAAAGACTAGAGGACTCACACCCTGGTGGGACAGGGGAGTACCAACTCAGTCTTGGTAAGACAAAAATTCTAGGTACTACACATATTATAGGTAATTAATTCTAGGTAAGACACGCAGTCTAGGTAGTCATACAGCTTCTAGGTCGCAGCAAACCGCAGGATTCCAACCTTAGTATGCTCATTTTGGGAGAACTTCCTCATCCATCCAATAGTTTGTATTCAAACTTCCATATAAACTCACCTAGAGTATCTCAAAAGGACAACCTTATCACAAGGATCCCAACACTACAAAAGGATCATCAAACAGACACACGGTTTGAGAGTTATGCCCATTTTAGTAAAAATGGGTTGGTTGGGTCTGGGTCCGGACCGACCCAACCTGACCTGGGGTTTGCCGACCTGACCCATTCTGGGTTGTCCTAGTCCGTTAGCCCCACTGGGCCATGGGTCTATCCCTCTAGGCTGCTGGAGTGGCCCAGCCATTTCGGTCTAGCCCGCATGTGGCGGGCCAGCTTTCTTCACTAGCTGCGGCTCGACTTGGTCGCTGCCCCCTACACCTCCTTCATGCGGCTAAGCCACGTGTTTCATGGTAAATGTGGCTGGACTATGTGGTCTGGTTGGTATTTGTGACCAGTGGATCATGAGACTCTGTCACGAGTCCCTCCTCTGATTGACGCAGCTCCAACGAGCCATGTCCCTCCGCTGCGGCCACCTTCCATGGTCGTCTACTGCCACTGCAACCCACCTGGTTGTGTCTCTCGCACACTACCCATGGCCATACCATTGTGGGCCTCTCCAATTACGGCTTCTGATCTAGCAGTCGATTGGCGTCGGCTCCTCCCATGGCCTCCTTCCGTGAGTCTCCCTGTTGGTAACCATCAATTCAACAACTCTTCCTACCACCACCCGCGGCCTCTTGCAACCACCTGCTACCTCATTCCAAAAGTCTCCACTGGCACCACCAGTCATCGAGATAGAGGTCATTCTACAGGGTCCATGTGGATTGTTTCTCCATGAAGAATGATAAATAATTTGGGGGAGAAAATGTAACCTAAGAACGCTCAGTGTGGATGGATGTGGTCCTTGTTCGTGTCGACCTTGATCCTTCCATATTATAAATTTAAGAATGTGTCTTAAAAAAATAAAGTCCAACAAAAATATAACATGGATTCAATTCCCAACAATATCCTGAATCAAAAACTCATCCCACAAAATATGCATGATCCTTGAATCAATCTGTTCATCGATTAATTCACGTTCATCATAGGAAATTAAGTAAGGGGAATAAATCACAAAGGAAACAACACCCTGCATGTCACGAACCGTCCCAGTGGGGCCCCCGCCATGACTCCCCAAGCCCGCCTCCAATAGGCCAGGGGCTGGTGACTAGCACCGAGTAGGCATGTCACTAACATGGGAGGCATTGCCTATGTACCTGTACACACACACACACACACATCTCCAAGCCCAAAAATGCTTAAATGTAAAACACTAAGGAAAAAAATGCATGCATACAACTAAACCCAACCAACAGAGCACGACAAAAGGTAGAGTACTGTAAAAGTAAACTGGGCCAGAACACAAGACCATTAAAAACAAGAGTCTGAAAAACTGCAAAGTCCAACCTCTAAGCATAAAGGTACTGGGACTGCTACTCATAGCCATAGGAACGCCTCGGCCTGTAGGAAACTTAGAAAGCTCGGTCCTGTCCTGGTCCTCCCTGGACTCTGTCAAAAGGTTGCTCGTCTGCACAAGACACCAGACGTGCGGGCAAAGCCCGTGTAGGGGTGAGTATAATAATACTCAGTAGAGGACCCCGAAAACGACAAAGTAGTACACAAAGTAAAGGTACAGTCAGCTAATCATAATATATGTTTACAAAACATATAAAAAAACCATATATACTCAAAAACTAGGCCCATGGTCTAGAGACGAGTCACGCAACCGCATACCCCCACAAGGGATTCCGTTCGAAGA
Organism: Viscum album; assembly: GCA_963277665.1. Lineage (NCBI taxonomy): Eukaryota > Viridiplantae > Streptophyta > Magnoliopsida > Santalales > Viscaceae > Viscum > Viscum album. The sequence continues at coordinate 1,249,963,592 of OY728141.1, forward strand.
TTCCGTGATACGCTCGTTCCGGGAGAACACACTCCACGAGTCTTATAGTTCTGATGACGTCTGTCTGAGAAGTGATGTTCGTCGGGAACCGTCATGAGATACAACTACAGTCATTATGGGAGACACACTCCTGAGTTGATGGGTTACGATAGATAGAAGCACTCATTATGGGAGACACACTCTTGAGTGGGAAAGATCTCGATACACAGATCAAGATCACTGCCAGGGCCATGGCGGATACCGCGACTCATCCGGAATTCACCTGCTAGGTAGAGGATCAATGCCCGGTAATGTTGTTAATGACGATTCTTGACTCTACCTAGGGTCTGGAATGGATAGAGGATCTCGATCCGGGCCTCTCGGATGGATTCCTGACTCTATCACAGAAAAATCTTGCTGAATGGATCATAATCTGGCATGAGGGAATGATGCCCGACCTTCAGGGGAAAATAAGAAGGGGAACTAACCCAAATGAAATATGTTCAAGGAATGGTGAACAAAAGGACCAAGACATTATCCAAAAAGTACATGGCGTGTAGAAATGATAGACGTCGTGTTGTCCGGCCCCGGGTACTGCCCGTGTACAATAGCCCGTGTCGTGTGGCTGCCCATGTAGAAAAATGTATACATGGAATGTAGTGCGGAGTACATGCTATGTCTGGGTCACTGGGGATGGCTCTGTGTACTCTAGCCATGTGCCCATACATGGTCACCAACCCGTGAACTCCAACCCGTGCAATCTTCACACGGCGTGACCTGCGCAGGTGACCTCACCTGGCCGGGTGAGGGAGTACATGGTCGTGTACTCCATCCCATGTCTGTGTATCCCCGGGATACACGCCGATCTCTGTGTAGCTGCCTCTTCCGACCTGTACACACCGTGCCGCCTGAAGCCGTGTAGAGCATCCCGTGTCCGTGTACCACCTGAATTACACGCCGAGCTTCGGGGAAGGTCCAACATGCCATGTGACCGGGGTCACACACTATGTGATCCTTCTCTGACCCCGAAACCCTAGCCGCCACCATCAGAACGACACGGCGTGTTCTTCAGAAGTACACGCCGTGTATTTTGGAAATTTCCAAAAACATGGACCTCCACCGTCGTGCCTCCTGTGGTGCTCCGAACATTGATCTGGTCATCCGATTGCCACGAAACCTTCAGGTTTTGGTCACTCCGACACCACGAAGCTGTTTCCATCGTTTTTGGGCCTCCGATCGGCTCCGAAAACATGATTGATCTCCCCGCACGAAGAATGCTCTAAAAACGCCCTTTCTGATCTGGTTCGATTTGCCATCCGCCATCGTTGCCGCACCTCCAAAAGAACGTTGCGATGTCGAACCTTCGGTTTGGGATCGTTGTGTGGCAGAACAAATGCGCAACGATCCGTTGTTCATTGCCCCGTGAAGAACGCGAAGAACGCGCGGGGAAAAAGGGGGAAGATATCCAAATAAACAAATTGAGGAATGAACCTTCGTTGTCGTTCGTCACGGCGTTGATCCGCTCCCGTTAATAGGTTTAAATGGAGCAGAGATCAACATGAATAAAAAGCATGGATTAAATCCCAAAAATCATCCCAAAGAAAACCCTCCCGCAAGAACGTACGAATCTGCGGATCAACTTGTTCGTGGTTGATCCGCGTTCGTCATTTAAATTCAAATACGGAGAAAAGAAAATCAAAACAACAACCCCTAACTTTTTAAAGGATCGATCGTTGAAGAAGACGCCGTGTTGCCATTGTCATTGTGATCCTTCAACGCCGGTGCAACGATCCTTGGTTTCGATCCGTTTTCATTCGTCATTGAGAATTGCTCCAACGCCTCGCGGATTCGGCAGAGGTTCTTCTCAAGCGTTTCCAATGATTCAACAATTGGTTAACCCATTAAAAAGGGAAACAAGTTGACATTTAATTACGCGACAGCATTAATGACGTTGAATTTCCATTTTGAAGTTAATATGATGCGTCATTAATTTAGGAAACAGTTGCACCGTCACCACGCTGCAGTGGATGTTTCCTTAAATGAAATAAAATAAACTGGTTAATTTATTTTATTTTATTTTACTTAAAACATCTGAAAATTAACTTTTTTCCTCGACCCGCGCCGGTCGAGGTTAGCCTCATTCTTAGGAAAAGTCATCGTCCCGGACGTAATGGTGCGCTCAGATTTTTAATCCGGGCATCTGTTTAGAAACTGCCACAACCGTGCACAAGTGCCGACTCAGTTAACTAAAAAAAGTTCAAACCACCATTCCAGGCTCACTGGACCTCGGAATGATGTTCCGTCTTCGCGCCCGGTCATGAAATAATTCCATATAATATTTAAAAATAATAAACGGAAAATCTGAGACATTATATTCTCCCCACCTTGGGGCTTTACGTCCCTGAAAAGCCAAAACAAAGGCTACTAAAAAAGATGAGGGTACTGGGCACGGATCTGGGCCTCCTGCTCCCACGTGATCTCCTGAAGATTCCCGTGCTGCCTCCGGATGCGCACTAAGGGAATCTCCAGCTCCCTGAGCCTGGTGCGGACCTCTTGGGGGTGGTGGTGGAAGTAAGTCGAAGCGTCTGCCACCACCTGCAGCTGCATGCGGTCGAGGCATACAACTCAGGGGATCCAGGGATGATTCGTGGTACGATCTTTGTCTTTTCTACCTAAGTTTTTGTACTCATAGACACAGGTGCTAGTCATTCCCTTATAGCCACATATCTTGTACAAAACCTCGAGATTCCGGTAGAACCATTGACTCGATCCTTACGCTTGGAGACACCTACGGGAGGAGACTCGACGATCACACACCTTTGCAGACAGTGTGATATTACCCTTGGAGGCGAGAGTTTCGGTTGGAACCTCTTGGTGGTAGCGTCGAGGCCTTACGACGTCATTCTCGGTATGGATTTGTTATCTTCAGTCCATGCCCAGATTGACTGTTTTAGGCGAAGAGTGTGGTGTGTCTACCGTGATGGAACAAGGTTTTCCTTTGTCAGAGAAAAGGAAACCCAGGCAGCACAAAGTGGGCTCATGCATAGGAGGGGGCAGCTGATCACTCATGAGTTGTGTAGCCTTACCCTAGGAGCAGTAGATGTTGTGAGATATCAGTTCCCAGTAGTGGTGGTGTAGTATGAGGAAGTGTTTCCGGAAGATGTTCCAGGGTTACCTCCCCACCGGGAAATTGACTTCTGCATCGACTTACACCCCTGGACGACACCGATTTCCTCTGATACCACTCTGTCATGACCCGTCCTAGTGGGTCCCACACCGTGACTCCCCAAGCCAGCCTCCAATAGGCTAGGGGCTGGTGACTAGCACCGAGTAGGAATGTCACTAACATGGGAGGCATTGCCTAAGAACCTGTACACACACACACACATCTCCAATCCCACAAATGCTGAAATGTAAAACAATAAGGAACAAAAATGCATGCATACAACTAAACCCAACCAACAGAGAATGAAGAAAGGTAGAGTACTGTAAAAGTAAACTGGGCCAGAACACATGCCCATCAAAAACAAGAGTCTGAAAAACTGCAAAGTCCAACCTGTAAACACAAAGGTACTGGGACTGCTGCTCGTAGCTGTAGGAACGCCTCGGCCTGTAGGAAACCCAGAAATCTCGGTCATGTCCATGTCCTCCCTGGACTCTGCCAAAAGTCTATTCATCTGTATAAGACACCAGATGTGTGGGCAAAGCCCGTGCAGGGGTGAGTATAACAATACTCAGTAGAGGACCCCGAAAACCACAAATCAGTATACAAAGTAAAGGTACAGTCAGCTAAGCATAATATATGTTTATAGAACATATAAAACAAACCAGATATACTCAAAACCCAGGCCCATGGTCTAGAGACAAGTCACACAACCGCATACCCCCGCAAGAGATTCCGTTCGAAGATTCTGTGATGCGTTCGTTCCGAGAGAACACACTCCACGAGTCTTATAGTTCTGATGACGTTTGTCTGAGAAGTGATGATCGTCGGGAACCGTCACGAGATACAGCTACACTCATTACGGGATACACACTCATGAGTGGAAGGATTAGGATAGATAGAAGCACTCATTACGGGAGACACACTCCTGAGTGGGAAAGATCTCGATACACAGATGAGGATCACTGCCAGGGCCATGGTGGATACCACGAGTCATCCGGAATTCACCTGCTAGGTAGAGGATCAATGCTCAGTAAAATTGTTCATGGCAATGCCTGACTCTACCTAGGGTCTGGAATGGGTAGAGGATCTCGATCCGGGCCTCTCGGATGGATGCCTGACTCTATCAAAGAAAAGTCCTGCTGAATAGATCATAATCTGGTGTGAGGGAATGATGCCTGACCTTTAGCGGAAAAGAAGAAGGGGAACTAACCCAAACGAAATATGTTCAAGGCACGGTGAACAAAAGGACCAAGCCGTTCTCTAAAAAGTACATGGTGTGTAGAAATGATACACGCCGTGTTGTCCGACCCTGGATACTGCTCGTGTACAACGGCCCATTTCGTGAGGCTGGTCATGTAGAAAAATTTATACACGGCATGTAGTATGAAGTACATGTCGTGTCTAGGTCACTGGGGCTGGCTCCGTGTACTCTGGCCATGTTCCCGTACAGAGTCACCAACCCGTGTACTCCAACCCGTGCAATCTGCACACGGGGTGTCCTGCGCTGGTGACCTCACCTGGCCCGGTGAGGGAGAACACGGTCGTGTACTCCATCCCGTGTCTGTGTATCCCCGGGATACATGCCGAGCTCCGCGTATCTGCCTCTGCCGAGCTATACACGTTGTGCCACCTGAAGCCGTGTAGAGCATCCCGTGTCTGTGTACCACCCGAAGCACACGCCGAGCTTCGAGGAAGGTCCAACACGCCGTGTGACCGGGGTCACACTCCGTGTGATCCTTCTCTGACCCCAAAACCCTAGCCACCAGCATCAGAACTACACGGCGTGTTCTTCGGAAATACACGCCGTGTATTCTGGAAATTTCTAGAAATGCGAACCTCCGCCATCATGCCTCCCGTGGTGCTCTGATCATTGATCCGGCCATCCGATCTCCATGAAACCTTCAAGTTTTGGTCTCCCCGACACCAAAAAGTTGTTTCCGTAGTTTTTGGGCCTCCGATCGGCTCCGAAAACATGATTGATCTTCTTGCACGAAGAACGATCGAAGAACGTCCTTTTCTATCTAGTCTGATTTTCTGTCTGCCATCGTTGTCGCACCTCCACAAGAATGTTGCGATGTTGAACCTTCGGTTTGGGATCGTTTCGTCGTAGAACGGATGTGCGATGATCCGTTGTTCGTCGCCCCGCGAAGAACGTGAAGAACGTGCGGGGAAAAAGGAGGAAGAGATCAAAATATACATATTGAGGAATGAACCTCCGTCGTCATTTGTCACGGCATTGATCCTCTCCCGTTAATAGTTTTAAACGGAGCAGAGATCAACATGAATAAAAAGCATGGATTAAATCCCCAAAAGCATCCCAAAGAAAACCCTCCCGCAAGAACGTACGAATCCGCGGATCAACTTGTTCATGGTTGATCCGTGTTCGTCGTTTAAATTCAAATATGGGGAAAAGAAAATCAAAACAACAACCGCTACCTTTTGAAAGGATCGATCGTTGACAAAGGCGTCGTGCTGCCGTTGTCGTCGTGATCCTTCAACGTCGGCGCAACGATCCTTGGTTTCAATCCGTTGTCGTTCGTCATCGAGAATTACTCCAACGCCTCGTGGATTCGGCAGAGGTTCTTCTCAAGCGTTTCCAACGATTCAATAATTGGTTAACCCATTAAAAAGGGAAACAAGTTGACATTTAATTACGCGACAACATTAGTGATGTTGAATTTCCATTTTGAAGTTATTATTACGCGTCATTAATTTAGGAAATAGCTGCACCGTCGCCACGCTGTAGTGGATGTTTCCTTAAATGAAATAAAATAAACTGGTTAATTTATTTTATTTTATTTTACTTAAAACGTCCGAAAATTAACTTTTTCCCTCGACCCGCGCCGGTCGAGGGTAGCCTCATTTTTAGGTAATTTTTTCATCCTGGACGCAATGGTGCACACAAAATTTTTAATCCGGGAATCCTTTTGGAAACTGCCACAACCGTGCACAAGTGCCGACTCACTTAACTAAAAAAAGATCAAACCACCATTCCGGGCTCACTGGACCTCGGAATGATGTGCCGTCTTCACGCCCGGTCTCGAAATAATTCCATATAATATTTAAAAATAATAAACAGAAAATCTGAGACATTACACTGCCTCGATTTTATTCAATTTCTAATGAAGAGAGGTCTCAGTATTTTATTTCATCAATTCTTGATCTGAATTCTGATCGTTGATCTGTCATTGCTCAATTCGAGATCCGCTCTATAAACTGTCATCGCCAGTAAGAGCCTCCTCCCCTTCCCATAGAGAAACTCCAGGGTTATGATGATAACCCTAGATCTCTGATCATGCTTAATAAAAAAATAAATTGTTGCTGCGTCAACACGTAACATCCAATTTAAAATATTTTTATTTAATTTTTAATGATGATCACATCCAAAAACTAACTTTCACCCTCGACCCATACCGGTCGAGGTTAGGCCCCGCCTAAGGAAATCACACACTCATGAGATCAATGGTGGTAGCAGGTTTTTAATCTAATTTATCATTCATGAGTTATTAGGATTTTAAAATAAAATAAATTTATATAATTATTTTATTTATGGTTACTTCCTTTTCATGATTTTCCATATAAGTCCCACACAAACTAAAATTAAGCCACGCCTAGGGTAAATCCACTTTTCTGAGCTCAATAATGACCTCATATTTCTTATCTGGGAACCCATTTATAATTTATTCCACTTTTTTAGTAAAACCACTCATGCGTGCTATTAAAAACTTAATATTTTTTCTGAACTATTATGGGCACACAAGGCCTCGGAATCGCACGTCATTTCAACACCTAGTCTCAAAATTTTCCCAGAAATTTTCTGAAAATAAAGATGGGAAAATCCAAGTCATTAAATACTCCCCACCTTAAGACTTTACGTTCCCAAAATCCAAACCAAGGGATAACCAAATGGATGAGGTTATGAGCACAAACCTGAGCCCCCCACACCCATGTGCTCTTCCAGAGATTCTCATGCTACCATCAGGAACACACTAAAATAATCGAATGCCCATAGAGGATCCTCTCTTTATGATCCTCGATCTCTAATACCAGGATGTAAAGTGGGAATCCTGATCATAACTATCATCTAAGGGGTTCCATGGAGTCAAGCTGTCTCCTACACATAGATTCATCCAAATCTCTCTACTAAACTCTTCTCCTAAAAAGCTAAGAAGTGTCTGACTTGGTGAGTCAGTCCATGATCACCCAGATGGTATCACGTCCCCTAAATGTACATGATAAACTTTTCGCAAAGTCCATAGATGTCCTTTCTCACTCCCTTCATGGCACCCCAATGAAGAAAATATCAACCCCTTCAAAGCACAGGGTCTCAGTACGTTGATTTGAAAAACCACGAAACTAATTCCAACAAGTGCTCATCTTTTATATCAATAGGTAAGGTCTTATTCAACCCATTCTATCATCCCCAGTGTCCGCCTTGACACACACATGCATATCCTAATGCATCTATCCACTCTAGGAATCCACTACTACTATTGTGCATCCTCTTAAAAGAAACGACATGCTCCCCACCTTTTGAATATCCATCAGTGGTATTTCTTGTAGAAAACTGAGCACGTAATGTATCATTGTCAGTGTCACCAACCCATCCCTCCATGACTCAATATAATAGTATATGGGTAACATCCACTGACTTTAGGTAAGATATATCATCTCTATCCACATAGTCCTGGAGAAACTCTAGACAACACCTCTATATCAAGTTCAGAACCTTCTAAGAGAATTTATACTTGAGACTATTATGGTCTAAGTAGACGATAAAATGCCCTCCCATTAGGTAGTGTCACCACATCTTCAATGTGAATACTACCATTTCCAACTCAAGATCATAGGTCGTGTAGTTTTGATCATGTGGCCTCAACTGATGTGAACCCTAGTTAATCACTGCTTTCCTCTGCATCAATACACAACCAAGTCTGGTCCCTGATGCATCACAAAACACTATGTACTCGACTCCCTCCTCTGGTAAACTCAAAATCAGGGTGCTCATCAAACACTTTCTTAACTGTTGAAAAGCGTAAGGGGAAATTTCTATCCATGCAAAAGGATACCCCTTTCAATTGATCAAAGTGTTCATCTACCCTTTGGTATTGGATAATTTTTCTCCAAAGTCACTTGGTTAAAGTGTAAATAATCCACACATAACCTCAAACATTGGGTCTTACTAATCCCTTTCTCTTTTAGTCCTCCACCTACACCCTTAACTCGTGAAGCTCATCAAAATCCATCCCACATGTTGATATTGATATTTGTGCCATCTCAGGGTGTAGGACAATGCAGAATTCTATCTCCCTATGAGGAGGTAAACTTAGAAACATCTCCAAGAAAGGAATCCTTGTACTCTTCCACTACTGCTGGTAAATGAAAACTCATAACATCCACTGCCCCAAGGGTAAGGCTAGCCGACTCAAGAGTTATCGACTGCACCATACAATGCATGAGTATATCCCATTCTTCTTGGGTTTCCTTTTTTTTTGACGACCAAGGAAAACCTCATTCCATCTCTACAGATATACTACACCCTTTTACTAAAAAATTCAATCTGAGCATGGACTATTGATAACCAATCCATACCAAAAATGGCATCATAAGGCCTCAATGTCATCACCAATAGGTTCTAATCGAAACTCTCACCTTAAAGGCTATATCACACTGTTAGTGCTAGTGTGAATTTTCAAGTCTCCTCCCGTAGGTATCTATAGATGTAGGGGTCAAGTCAGTGGTTTAATAGGAAACTCTAGGTCTCGAACAATATTCATGACAAGAAAATAATGATTAGAACCTTTTTCTATCAATACGGCAGCTAAGAGTAGACACAGACCATACCTCGTATCATTCTTGGAGCTCTTGGGTCATGAAGGTTCCGGGCGCAGTGGAAGCGCGTGGGTGCATGTTCCCACTTGGATTTTTGTCATTAGCAATGATCAATCCGAGATCAATACGACGATAAACGCCAGTCTCCATGGATCGAATCACAGAAAAATACAAAGAAGAAGGTTTGTCCCGGAACCACAAACAAGGATCGTTATATGTTGATTATAATTAATTTAATTAATTATAAAGAAATACCTTTTGGGTGTTCTTTCTTTGTTGATGTTCTTGATTATGTTTTCGATGTGATCCGTCGTTGCGTCGCAGAAGACAAGCATAGACTCCCTCTAGAGGTGATCCACACGTGTACCTCATATCTCTGGACGTCGCCAAAGGATTCTCCGGGTGCTAGCGTGGAGAATCCTTTGCTTGCGTTGTCCGCCTTAGATCGTCTTGATCTGATGGAAGAGGATATCTCTCTGTCTTGAGAGCGTTCTTGGAGGAAGAGGTTCTTTTGGACTTGAAAGAATTATCCAGAGATGTTGTGCACAATGATTCTCTTGTGTAGGAAAAGAGTTGGGGTTTTTAGGATATTTATAATCGAGTTTGAGGTTGTAGAGTTATGACAATAAATAAACACATTATGCGTTTCATTTATTTCATTAACTCTTATTGAAAACCCCCCATGTCGAATAATTAATTACTTTACATGTGCTCACGCTGATTATAATAAATATCATTTCATAAAACGATATTATATCCTCAAAATAACGATTGGAAAAACTACACGGCATGTAATAATAAATACACGACGTGTACTTGTTTTTCATTGAAAACTACACGACGTGTACATTAAATGTACACAGTGTGTATATATTGTTTTCATTTATTCATTTCCTTTGCAAAATGAAAACTACACGGCATGTAAATTTAATAATACACGGCGTGTACTTGTTTTATTTTATTTTTCCTCCATCATTTAAAACAACTTAGGCTTCCTTGAATAATTATTAAACCACGTACGGGAATAATATTTATTCAACTTGAGATACTTGGATACACTTAGTGTGTGACCCTCTAGGCCTCTTTCTCGTTGGCATTAGGCGGGCTTGCCTAAAGTCCAAGATTACTGTCTAGAAATGGGTCAAGGCACCCAAGAGAAAGAAGTTGATGTCGCATTGACGTATCACCTCATACAAATTCTTACTGTGTAATTTAATCCCTTAGTCTCAATATCTCATCAAGAAGGATTCATGGAAGTGTCATAAACCTATATGCTTGATCTGTTGTTCTTTGACTACCTGAAATAAACTCATCATTTACACCATGGACATGGAATTTAATGCAACAGTTCTATTTCAATCAAAGGGTCGAGATAACAACTTCCATAAATGGAAGGTACAAATCCCTCATCGACTTATCCATTAACAACATGTCACTCGTGACGCACCCAAGGTACCCTACATTCCGCCAACTATCTACGTGACAGTTTTCATTAGTAAATCTAAGTTCGTGAGTCATGACATGAGTTAATGATAATCTTCTAGTCTAAGGACCATTACACACGCTCGCATATAGCAATATCCGATGACACCAAGACATGCATAATTACTATTGGTGGGTCTATTCTCATAATCTCCCATCTTGGAGATTACCAAGTGCGAACTCCATGAGAGAGAGTCTCGTCTTCGTACGAGTACTCGTACATGACGGTCTGTATACTATGTGTCCTATCATAGTATGTCATCCAACCATAGAACTTTATTTAAGAATATTGTTATAGAATTTCAAGGTTCTAATCATAGCGGGGATCTGCTATGACCTTATTAATGCAAAAAATATTCTAGGACATTATTATATTATATTCATGTAGAATAATTAACAATATATAATAAGTGAACATTCATGTAATCAAAGTAAGAAACAGTTGGTTCTAAGGACACCAACCCTTACAAACTCCCACTTGGACTAGAGCCAACTACCTATGACTTTTAGTCCGCTAGACCTCACATGATGATCATGTTTCTGTTTAGTCAAGGATTTAGTCAATGGGTCTGACACGTTGTCTTTCGTGGAAATAATACTCACTGCAACTTCACCTCTCTGAGAAAAATCCCTCAAGAGATGATACTTCGAAAGTATGTTCTTTGTCCGCTGATGTGACCTTGGCTCTTTTGCAAGTGCCACCGCTGCAGTATTATCACAATAGAGTGTGATAGGATCTTTACTCCTCGGTACTACATACAGCTCTTGGACGAAGCTTCGCATCCATACTACTTATTTAGCTACCTCAGAAGCTCCGATATACTCGGACTCTGCTGTAGAATCTTCCACCACACTTTTCTTTGAGCTCTTCTAGCTCACTGCACCTCAATTCAAACTGAAGATGTATCCAGTCTGCGACTTCATGTCATCTTGATCAGTCTGGAAACTAGCATCGACATGTCCTCTGATGAATAGTTCCTCATCTCCTCCATAAACCAGAAACATATCCTCAGTACGCCTCAGATACTTAAGGATAGTCTTGACTGCCATCCAATGGCGGTCTCCTGGATCAGCTTGATATCTTCCTACCGCACTTAATGCATAAGCAACATCTAGCCTCATACATAGCATAGCATACATGACTGACCCAATCACGGATGCATAAGGGATCCTTGCCATTATATTTCTTTCCTCATGTGTCTGAGGACACATTTTCTTGGAAAGATGAATGCCATGTGACATTGGCAACAATCCCCTCTTGGATTTTCCCATACTGAATCTCTTCAGTATCTTGTAAATGTATGTACTTTGACTCAGGCCCAGCATTCTCTTGGATATATCATGATGGATCTTGATCCCAATAATATATGCCGCCTCTCCCAAGTCTTTCATGGAGAATCATTTATGCAACCATGCCTTAACCGACTATAAGACAGGTACTTCGTTTCCAATTAGTAATATGTCATCAACATATACTATTAGGAAAATGACTGCACTCCCACTAAACCTCTTGTAGACACAGCGCTCACATTCGTTCTTAACAAAGACAAATTCCGTTACAGCTTCATCAAAACGAATGTTCCATGATCTTGATTCTTGCTTTGATCCATAAATGAATTTCTACAACTTGCATACCTTGTTGGCATCCTTTGGAGTCACAAACCCTTCAGGTTGTGTCATGTAGACATCTTCCTGGAAGTTCCCTTTAAGGAAATCTGTTTTGACATCCATTTTCTAAATTTCATAGTCATGGTAAGTATCAATGTATAATAGGATTCTAATGGATTTCAGCATCTCAACCGGTGAAAAGGTTTCATCATAGTCAATTCCTTGACACTGTCTAAAACCTTTTGCAACCAGTCGTGCCTTGTAGGTGCTGACTTGACCCTCCATGTCCAGTTTCTTCTTGAATACCCATTTATTACCAATAGGCTTTACATCAACTAGAGGATCTACCAAAATCCAGACTTGGTTTTGGTACATGGAATCCATTTTAGAATTCATGGCTTCTTGCCACTTGGCAACGTCTGTGCCTTCAACTTCTTCCTTGTAGGTAAGTGGATCATCATTTTCAACCAATCATGAGTCACCATCCTCGGTGATAAGAAAACCATATCATACTGGTTCTCTCACCTCTCTCGTGCTCCTACGCAGTTCTTATGTCTCTAGAACAGATTGTTCTTCCACAGGGCTTTGTGGAATCTGTTCTTGTACCAACTCATGTGTATCTTGAGCCTCGACTTCATCGAAGTCTATCTCGCTCCCACTATCTCTTTTAGAGATGTGCTCCCTCTCAAGGAATATGGCGTGTCTTTCCACTGTAACCTTTTTGTTTGAGTGGTTGTATAGGTAATATCCCCTTGTTTCCTTGGGATGTCCTATAAAGATACACTTTGTGCCTCTGGGTGCAAGTTTGTTCGCTGATGAGGCCTTAACAAATGCTTCGCTACCCCACACATGTAAATTCAATAACATGGCTTTGCGTCCACTCCATAACTTGTATGGAATACCATTTATCGATTTAGTTGGTACTTGGTTTAGTATGTGTGTTGCTGTTTGTAATGCATATCCCCAAAAGGATAATGGAAGACTCGCATTACTCATCATTGATCTCATCATGTCCTAAAGGGTGCGGTTCCTCCTTTCGCTTACACCATTCCATTGTGGCGTGTAAGGAGGAGTGAGTTGAGATATAATCCCAAACTCCCATAAGAAATCAATGAAATCCTGATTAAGATATTATCCTCCTCTGTCTGAGCGGAGTTTTTTAATATTCTTACCAAGATGGTTCTCAACTTCATTCTTGTATTATTTGAAATTATCAAAAGAATCTGAATTATACCTCATTAAGTATATATATACATATCTACTAAAATCATCAGTAAACGTTATGAAGAACGAGAACCCACCCCTTGCTTCAACTGGAAATGGTCCACACACATCTGTGTGAACTAATTCTAGAAGCTCTTTAGCTCTTCCACCTTTCCCACTAAATGGGGCTTTGGTCATTTTGCCTTGTAGACACACATGACATACACCAAGTGGTTTTAGTTCGAAAGAATCTAAATACCCATATTGATGTAATTTTGTCAAACGTTTCTCATTGACATGACCTAGCTGGTGATGCCAAAGTTGGGTGTGGTATGAGACATGTGAATTAACTTTGTTATCGATTTATATTACTTGGTTTGTGTAGTCTAACACATAAAGACCGTTATATAAATGTGCCATACCAAAACAAATGCTATCTTTATAAAAGTAGCAACATTCATTTCCAAACATGAATATGAATCCATCGGTATCTAATATGGATATTGAAATAATAATTTTAGTAACAGAAGGCACATAATAACAACCTTTCAAAACCAAGACAATCCCAGTAGGCAATGTGAGGTGGTAGTCTCCGACAGCTACAACAGCGAGTCTGGCTCCGTTGGCTGCTCGTAGATCCACCTCACCTCAATCAATATTTTTGAATCTATTTGGTTCATGTATTTGGATACATATGTGAGCACCACAAGTAGTATCTAATACCCAATTATTAGAAACAGATAGATTTCATTCGATAACAAACGCACCTAAAGCTTCCCCTTGCTTCCTTGGTTGGGTGCAGTTTTTCTTCCAGTGGCCCTTCTTGCCACATGAAAAACAAACAGCGTCATGTTCCTTTGCCTCCCCTTTGATCTTCCTTTTCTTGGAAGGCCTTGAAGATGCTTTGGGATTAAAGATCTTCACCTTCCCTTTCCTTTTATCCACCATAAGGACAGAAGGCTTTTCAAACTTCATGTCATTATCTACTTGGCGAATAAGGACAAGAAGATCAGATAGAGACTTCTCAATGTTGTTCATGTTGAAATTAACAACAAAGTTCGAGAAGATCTGGGGGAGTGATGCAAGAATGAGATCAGTGCCCAGTTCTTCGAGGATTTTAAACCCTAGAACCTCCAAGCGCTCAATGTAGCCAATGAGCTTGACTACATGAGGCCCAGCTGGGGCACCCTCTCCAAGCTTGCTCTGAAATAGAGCCTTGGAGATCTCAAACCATTCATGTCTTGCTCTCTCTTGGTATAGACCACATAGGTGCTCGAGAATGCTATAGGCATCCATGTCTTAATGAGACTTCATGATCTCACTAGATATCGATGATAGCATCAAACATTGAACGTCGAGATCGTCATTCAAATTTTGATCATAGACCAGGAAATCTTCATCACTCGCCCCTGGGGCAGGAGAATCAGGAAGTGAGGAATCCAGCACGTAAAACTTTCATTCATGGCATAGGATAACCTGAAGGTGCCTAAACCATTCCTGAAAGTTACTGCCAGTGAGGATATTGTCTTTATCCAAAATTGATCGGAGAGAAAATGTGGTTGACGAGTTTGTCATCTTGATTCTACAATTTAAAAGAGCAGATTTATTAGTACTTTCTTGATTACATTTTATGAGAAATAATAAATGAATTAATTAATTCTCCCACTATTTTATCAAGTCCCAATGTCCCTCACCATTGAAGTTGGAATGTCCAGTTGATTTGACATTCTAGTGGAAAGGATCCATATTTCCCTTTGCATAACCCCAAAAGGGTTGGTCAAGCTATTTAAAGGTATTTAGGTAGGCAGGTCTTTGCCAACTATGAGCTTACAGTTCCTTGATCTATTGAGTGGACTCCCCAATCCTAAAATCCTGAATTGGATTTCCTCAACTCTTGCCTCCAATATTACATCAATTCTATCAAGGGCTAATTCACTTGATGTCATATGGTTAAGTAAACCTGAAACCTTTCATAAGGGATTCCTTTATAAAAGTAAGAGTCCCAAAAAGGGTTGGTCAAACACATAATTTTTTTGAGTCTTTCCCTTAATCAGGTAACGGAAGGCATGCTATGACTTAATATGGAATTGAGGGATTTTAGTCTTTATGCATAGTTTTGCATTATCACATGCTTGTTAATATTAAGTGATGATTTCTTAAGTGATTAACCATGTTCTGATAATGTTTACGCATAGTCCGGTTTTTATTTGATTCCATCTTTGCATTCTTGTTCATTTTATTAATTATGTGATCGCGACAACACATACATAATAAATAAACCATGCAATCAGACAGAAATAAAATAAGATGGCATGATCATGAGCTTCTATTGGTTAGCTTATCTAGCGGTTTTGATAAGCTAACCCTGACCTAGGGAAAACAACTTGAACCTGTTGGTTCGTGTTTTGCAGCTCCCACCTATCCACCTTTGTATCTTCTTGCATCGGTTTCACCTTGGCTTTGGGATTTGAACTGTCTCCTCTGGCTTGGGAGATCCTCCATTACATGGGTTTACATTAAAGAAACCATGGGCACGCATGCCTTACATTTTATTGGAAGAAGGCTCGCAGGCCAACAAATTAAAATTAAATAAATTTAAATGAAACCATACACACATACAAAGGGTCTTTGGTCTAGCTAATGATCATCCAAAGCATGCAACGACATTTACACATATTTAGAATTAAAATTATTTTAATCATTCTTTCATTTAAGATAAGTCGTGCTCAAATTAAATTAATTATGATCTTATAATTAATCAATTCTTTATCTTAAATTCCTTTCTGAATTTCCTTGAGATTCTTCTCATCCATATTTCTTGTACGGGTCTTTGTACATTGGAGGAAACCTGGTGAAATTCCATTTCTGGAATGTACACGGCATGTAGTTTATAATTACACGGCGTGTATTTCTTTTCACCCTTTATCCAAAGTACACACCGGGGGGCTTTGGCATGTTTTCTATACTTTGGAAATTTTGGAGTACACGACGTGTAGAAAAATAATACATGGCATGTACTTCCTTGTTACGCGGTAACCAGCCTGGCAACCCCGTGTACGCGATACGCGACTTACCCTTGTACACAGTTTCACCTGGGCCAGAACAGACTACACAGCGTGTTGCTCTATCTTACATGCCATGTATTCCGGTTTCCACACGCCATTCAATTCTGGTCAACATGGTGTGATTAATACATAGGCATAATCAATTCACATGGTGTGGTTTGGTGGACCAGTGCCGGTTTGTTGAACCTAAGTACACGGCGTGTAGTTTTAATTACACGTCGTGTAATCCCATGCTGTACATACAGAAAGAGAGGCTCCTACGAATGAGTTCCTCGTTTTTATTTTAATCAAAACTTAAAATTAAAAAGGCCGTTTCTGTGATATTAATCGAGAAATGAAGGAGGAAGAATAGATCTCGTTTATTCAGATTTATAGAACGATTTATTTCGAATTGAATCAAATATAAATGCATAAATTATCATTGAAAATTAAATAACTATAATCAACGTTGCAACCTCCCTCTAATACCATTTGAAGGTTCCGAGCGCAGCAGAAGCGCGTGGGTGGATGTGCCCACTTGGCTTTTTGTCATTAGCAATGATCAATTTGGGATCAATACGACGATAAACGCCAGTCTCCACGGATCGAATCATAGAAAAAGACAAATAAGAAGGTTTGTCTCGGAACCACAAACAAGGATCATTACAGGTTGATTATAATTAATTTAATTAATTATAAAGAAATACCTTTTGGGTGTTTTTTCTTCATTGATGTTCTTGATCACGTTGTCGATGTGATCTGTCGTTGCGTCGCAGAATCCAATTGTAGAATCCCTCTAGCGGAGATCCACACGTGTACCTTGTATCTATGGACGTCGCCAAAGGATTCTCTGGGTGCTAGCGTGGAGAAGCCTTTGCTTGCGTTGTCCGCCTTAGATCGTCTTGATCCGATGGAAGAGGATCTCTATCGGTCTTGAGAGCATTCTTGGAGGAAGAGGTTCTTTCGACCTTGAAAGAATTCTCCAGAGATATTGTTCACAACGATTCTCTTGTGTAGGAAAAGAGTTGGGGTTGTGAGGATATTTATAATCAATTTTGAGGTTGTACAGTAATGATAATAAATAAACGTGTTACGCGTTTCATTTATTTTATTAACTCTTATTGAAAACCCCCATGTCGAATAATTAATTCTTTGACATGCGCTCACGCTGATTATAATAAATATCATTTAATAAAATGATATTAT
This sequence comes from Viscum album, assembly GCA_963277665.1. NCBI lineage: Eukaryota > Viridiplantae > Streptophyta > Magnoliopsida > Santalales > Viscaceae > Viscum > Viscum album. The sequence goes on from OY728141.1 coordinate 1,249,981,112, forward strand.
ATCCTCAAAATCCTGACTGGAAAAACTACACAGCGTGTAATAATAAATACACAACGTGTACTTGTTTTTCATTGAAAACTACATGGCGTGTACATTAAATGTACACAATGTGTATATCTTGTTTTCATTTATTCATTTCTTTTCCAAAATGAAAACTACACGACGTGTACATTTAATAATACATGGCGTGTACTTGTTTTATTTTATTTTTCCTCCATCATTTAAAACAACTTAGGCTTCCTTGAATAATTATTAAACCACGCACGGGAATAATCTTTATTCAACTTGAGATACATGGATACACTTAGTGTGTGACCCTCTAGGCCTCTTTCTCGTTGGCATTAGGCGGGCTTGCCTAAAGTCCAAGATTACTGTCTAGCAATGGGTCAAGGCACCCAAGAGAAAGAAGTTGACGTCGCATTGACGTATCACCTCATACGAACGCTTACTGTGTAATTTAATCCCTTTGTCTCAATATCTCATCAAGCAGGTTTCATGGAAGTGTCATAAACCTATATGCTTGATCCGTCATTCTTTGAATACCTAAAATAAACTCGTCGTTTACACCATGGATATGGAATTTAATGTGCCAGTTCTATTTCAATCAAAGGGCCGATATATCAGCTTCCATAAATGTAAGGGACAAATACTTCATCGACTTATCCATTAACAACATGTCACTCGTGACGCACCCAACATACCCTACTTTCTTCCAACTGTCTGCGTGACGGTTTTTGTCAGTAAATCTAAGTGTGCGAGTCATGACATGAGTTAATGATAATCTTCCAGTTTAAGGAAAATTACACATGCTCACAGATAGCAATATCTGATGACACCAAGACATGCGGAAGTACTAATGGCGGGTCTGTTATCATAATCTCCCATCTTGGAGATTACCAAGTGAAAACTCCATGAGAGAGAGAGTCTCGTCTTCTTACGAGTACTCGCACATGATGGTCTGTATACTATGTGTCCTATCATAGTATGTCATCCAACCACAGAACTTTATTTAAGAATATTTTTATAGCATTTCAAGGTTCTCATCATAGCGGGGATCTGCTATGACCTTATTAATGCAAAAAATATTCCAGGACATTATAATATTATAGTCATGCAGAACAATGAAAAATATATAATAAGTGAACATTCATGTAATCAAAGTACAAAATAGTTGGTTCTGAGGACACAAACCCGTACAGGTCATGCACCTCGATCGTGTGCAGTTGTCCCCTCCTTTGTACTCCAACTCCCTGATCCCGGTGTGGACACTTGGTGGTGGTGGTGGTAACATGTTGAAATGTAGAACACCTCCTACTACTCTCCTAACTCCTTAACCGTGTATTTTTTTCTTGTAGATCCATCTGTTCTTGTCATTATCTCTACCTCGGTGGCCCATCCACTATTTCCCTGCTTTCCCACTACTGACATTCACTAGCTATATCAGCTCAGCCGAGTGACTTTCAACCACAAAGTTTAACTCTAGAACCCTAGTATAAGTAGGAATACACTGAGGAATAATGTTGGATTGGATGTCCCTAAGAACACCTTGCTCAAAGGTCTGAGCCCTGAAGCACTAGTCGTGTATCGTATCCTTTGAGTAACTGGGAAGGTTGGTATGCCTCAATGAATACTTAGATACTGACATGTCGTCCTTCCAGAACTGTATAATCTCTTGGTATCACATAGCCCTTAGCTTCTATAGTGAGAGCCCCTTATCTAAGAAATGTTATCCAACTCTACTCATGGAAGGATCACCTCATTTTAAGATCGGGTAATCTAAACCCCACCACCACCCTACCAATCCACATAGAAGGATCACCTCTAGGACCACCATCTGATCTGCTGGTGCCCTGAATGGATGGAAAACTCGGTCAATACCTCAACCTAGTCCTCAGCCGCCTGTGAGTTGGGCTCACCTTGAAACCCGATGGGTCTTTGTTGCTAAAACTCATGAAATGAACTCAACATGAGCATCACATCTGTTGGTACTATGGGTACCATATACTACTCTACATGTGGTGTAATATCTAGTACACCACCCAGAGCTGATGTCTCTAGTACAAATCCTTGTACCCATATCTTTTCACCCAGTGGATCGTCCTCGTGATCACGTGGTGGAATCATGGATGGCTGTTTATATGGAAGCATCCTGAAACAAAAAAAGATGTATCACGATCAATAGAGTATACCTAGTGAGATGACTCATGAAGGACATGGAAAAAACAACCCATTCCTATATGATACATGAACCATCAATTTTCCCCTACAACTAGTGTTTTCATGTACCGAGTTGAAAATAAGAATTCAGGGTCCAAGTGTATGGATACATTTACCATTGCACCAACACTAGATTCCCTGACCTGAAATCCAAACTTGAAACACACAACATAGTTTTCCCAAACCAAACTCATAGACTCTGGGTTCTTAAGGTAGAACAAACATCCTCTAATACCACTCATTCATGAACCGTCCCCCGGGTCCCATGCCATGACTACCCCAAACCTACCTCCTATAGGCCAAGGGATAGAGACTAGTGATGAGTAGGCATTTCCCACAAGGTGGATGCATTTTCTTATAAATATGCACACACACACACACATCCCCTTGAAAAGTACTAAACCTAAAAACACCGAGTAAACAGATAGGAAACCCACTAAGACAACCACTGAGATTAAAAGTACAAATTGAAAAGTAAATAGGCCAGAATATGAGCCCAACTAGAATAAAAAAGTAAAAGTACAAGGCTCTAAGACTCCTCTATAGAAAACCCTACCTGAAGGGTAGGTACAGAAACAACTATATGAATACACAGAAGCACACCTTGTCTATCAGGTCACTCTAAGTTCCACCTAGACCTCTTCTACCAAGGACTCCGTCAAAGTGTTGATCATCTTCACAAGACATGACATGTGTGGGAAAAGATCATGTATGGGTGAGTAAAACAATACTCATTAAGGAACCCCTAAACACAAAGTAAAAGACCATAAAGGAAACGCCACTAAGAAGATATAGTCATCTCAACACAAGTATGTGTAAACAACACATAAAAAAAGAACATCCATGTGTACTCATAAAGTATTCCTAGACTCAAGGTCCCATCCACTTCCAACCATATGGATCTGATCATAGCATGCTCGATTCTGGTAGATCTCACTCCTTGAGCTATCTAATATGAAGCACGTATAACAAGTCTAACAAAAGTATCTGAGAGAACATCTGGTCTAAATACATTATGAAGTTCCCTAAGACATTAGTGTAGGGACCACAAAAAATTTCACAAAGTATACCACAAGTAAGATCACTAATAAATACACCAAATTGACTACCAAAGAGGCACATGAAGTATAACCTCTAAGAGGTATAGTCAAGAGAGTCACTAGAGTCATCTCACACGAAGTATAGGTCTATGGTATGTAAACAGGATTGTCGTAAGGATCCACAATACCCTCAAGTAGTAACATGTGGAGATATGGTAACATATAGAGTGTAGGTAAACCATGGAGTGTTGGTAACACACGGAGTGTAGGTAACACACGGAGTGTAGGTAATACGCGGAGTGTAGGTAGCACATGGAGTGTCGTCAAAGACTAGATAAACCGCACCCTAGTGGGATAGGGTAGTATCAACTCGGTCTTTGTTAGACACAAATTATATATAAGACACATAGTCTAGGTAAGACACGTTGTCTAGGTAAGACACGCATTCTAGATAATCGCATAGCTTTTACGTCGTATCCAACCACAAGATTCCATCCATAGAACACTCATTCTGGGAGCACCACCTCCTCAAGCCAATAGTTCCTACACAAACTTCCATATAAACTCACTTAGAGTATGTCAAAATGACCTCCTCGTCGTAAGGGTCCCAAAGTAGTAAACGGATCATCAAATGGACTCACGGTTTGAGAGTTTTGCCCATTTTAGTAAAAAGGGGCCGGTTGGGTTTAGGTCTAGTCTGATCCAGTCAGGCCAACCCGACCTGACTCGAGGGTCCCCCGACACAACACAGTCCAATCAACCCGACCTGGTCTGGGTCGGCCCAACCTGTTGGGCCTATTGGGGCATGGGTCCAACCCATTGGGCTGCTGGAGCGGCCCAACCATTTCGGTCCATCCTGTATGTGGAAGGCCGGCTTGCTCTGTGAGTCGCGGCCCCCCGCAACTCCTACAGGCCGCTCAACCATCTATTTCGTGATCAACACGGCTGGACCGCATGGCGTGGTCGGTCCGTGTAACCATCGGATCCTGCGGCTCTATCGGGAGTCCCTCCTCCGAAAGACATAGCTCCGGCGAGCCATGCCCCTCTGTCGCAGTCGTCCGCCTCTGCCATGTCACACCTGGTTGCGGCTCCCACACACTTCCTGCAATTGCACCGCCACCGGCTTCCATGCCGGCAGCTTCCCGGCACCACCTTCGCCAGCAGCCTCCTGTTGTGGGTCTCCCCACTACTGGCCATCACGCCGGTGGCTCTGCCTACCACTACCCGTAGCCTCCTGCCGCAGACCAATCCACCGCTACGGTCCCTCCTAGACTGCGGATCACCATAGGTCATTGACGCTGACACCGACTATTATGTCGGGTCTACGTGGATCGTTGGTCCATGAAGAACGAGAAAGAATTTGGGGGACAAAACAGATCACAAGAACGCTCGGTGTGGACGGATTCGTGCCTTATTGGTGTCGACCTTGATCCTTCCATGTCAGAAATTTAAGAACGAGGCTTAAAAAAATCAATTCCAACAGAAATCTAACATGGATTCAATTCCCAATAACCTCCTAAATCAAAAACCCATCTCGCAAAATATGCACAATCTATAAATCAATTCATTCGTCGATTGATTCACATTCGTCGTAGGAAATCAAGAATGGGGAATAAATCACAAAGGAAAAAATGCCCTACCTCGATTCGATTCAATCACTAATGAAGAACAGTATCTGTTTCTTCTTTCATCGATGCTTGATCGGAATTCTGATCGTCAATCCATCGTCGCTCGATTCGAGCTCCGGTCTCCAAACAGTCATCGCTGGCGAGAGCCTCCTCCCCTTGCCTTAGGGAAACTCCAGGGTTATAAAAATAACCCTTGATCTCTGATGAGGCTTATTAAAAAAATAAACAATTGTTTCGTCAACACATAATGTCCAATTTAAAATATTTTTATTTAATATTTTAATGATGTTCATGTCCAAAATCTAAATTTCACCCTCAACCCACCCCAGTCGAGGATATGCCTCGCCTAGGGAAATCATGCCCTCATGAGCTCAACAACGGTCTCATATTTTTAATCCTATTTATCGCTCATGAGTTAATAGGATTTTAAAATAAAATAATTTTATTTAATTATTTTATTTACAGTTACGTCTTTTTCAGGATTTTTCATAGAAGACCTGCATTAACTAAAGTTAAGTTGCGCCTAGGGTAAAGCCACTGCACGGAGCTCAACAGTGCCCTTAGATTTATGATCTGGGAATCCGTTAAGAATTTATCTCACTTTTTCAGAAAAACCTCTCACGTGCGCTACGAAAAACGTAACATTTTTTGTCGAACCATTCCGAGCACACCTGGCCTTAGAATCACATGTCGTCTCAGCACCTAGTCTCAAAATTTTCCAAAAAATTTTCTAAAAAAAACTAGGAAAATCCAATTCCTTACACATGAAACCCATATAAAAATCACCTTAAAATTTAATCATTGAACCGATAAAATAAATATGTTCAATGAAGGTATTTTTTTTTTAATTTTTTAATTTTTTTTAAATGAAAAAATACATATTCTTGTGATTTAAATCCCTAGAAATGAAACAAAATTAATCAGAGGGATTTTTCATGAATACCAAATCAATAAATTTTTATTACCTATGAATTTTGTATAATGTTCACCCTAGGGTTGATATCTCCAAAAGGCTGCTCACACACATTATTCTCTTATTGTCACTGTTTATAAACTAACTAATATAATATTAATTATATATTAAATAGTTTTGGGTTTATGAGATTCATGATATTAGTATATATGTGTGTGTGTGAATGAATTAATGAAACACACACATAAAAAAATACAATGAAGTTAGTGAAGAAGCGTTGTTATTCTTAGGAGACCGTGGTGATTCTATCATTATTCTTTAAAAATTAAATCCCATTATCCCATTAAATATCAATATTAAAACTATCACTCACTCCCTCCCATTAAATTGAAATTACACCACACCAACCATTTTCATGCAGGATAACCTCCCTTACATAATCACCAGAATGCTACACCTACCCACTACATGCAATATTATGATAATGATGGATATGAATAAATGTAAATGAGAAGAAGAATGTAATAGTTGTTGAATTAGGGTGATCCCTTCACCAAAAAAAGTTTATATACTATTTTATTATCATAATATAATAAATATAAATATTTTAGCACAACTAAATCAAGAACTACCACTCCCACCTCCCTTGAACAACAATGACAGTTAGTTCTCTATTTTTCTGGAGATTAGTAGGAGAAGGATAGAGGAAACAAAAGATAAAATGACTAATAAAATAGGAAGATAGACAAAAATATTTTAAATATATAAAACAGAATTATAAAAACATAAAATATCATATTCTTAATAAAATTTCCAACCTATGTTTTCAACCCTTGACATGGTAGATGATTTTCATTTTTATAATGAGATGAGAGGAAATGTTTGACTCCAATTTTATATACCATATGATCATTCCCATTATCTATATTAAATGGTATAATTTTGGTAATATTTATTTTTAAAAGTTGTTAGGATATGTATCCTATATCTATCACAAAATTTTATCTCCCTTAGAGACTTTTAGAGAGAGTTATCAAAGTTTTACACTAGAAATTTTTTCTACCCTTGTGACTATTTGAATTCCCATGATTCAGTTTCCAAAGGATTTATAGCATTGATGAAGGATGAATATCGCATGAAGAAATTTATAAAAAAAATTCCATGACCTCTTATCTATATTCATGTGCAATTTTAGCACATTTTATCTGATTCTTCATGAGTTATAGACCTGTATTCAATAGTAATCCTTTCAATGCATAGATTTCGAGTCTCTAATTGTTAATTGGTTTTGGGCCTTAAAATATTGGATTGATATTTGGGTATAGTTTAATTAAATGAATCCCAACATGCATGGATGACTAAAAAAATAAATTTTAATATTTTAAATAATGTAGAAAAGATATTGGTCGAAATAAAAAACTGACTTAAAATTATTTAAATTCAAAAATTAGGTCATTTTCACAATTAATCTCAAATTATTAATTAAACATAAAAATGAAACAATTACCCTTAAAATATAAAAATTTTGGGATTAAAACATCTAATTACATAATAATATATTTTAAATTATGATCTTCGTCAATCCCCCACACTTAAACATTTCACTCCTGTGAAATCATCAAATATCCAAATCAAAATCTACAAAAGAATAAAAAAAGAGAAAATATCCATTATATTTAAAAAAAAAATCCATCAGGTATCCTCTATGAAAAAAAATTCCCTTTAAATTTAATCACACAAATTTAAATTCTTTCAACCTCAAAAATCCTTCCATGACCCAATCAAAACCTTCCTCACATTGAATTTTATATCACCATTCACTCAATATAAATTAAATATGGAGTTATGATCATACATGGAAAATACATGTATCATCATAGTCTTGTGAAAATTATCTTCTCCACACACCAAGATACATAAAAATATTTTCAATCATGAGTACTTTTTTAAGGTGAATTTGGTGTCTTGGGGTTGGTGGGTAAAATATTTAAAAATTCAAGGGAGAAAAGAGGAGGTTTAACTCTTAAATACAAATTCATAAATATTCAAGTGAAAAACTAGGAAATTACTCACTAAATTCCACATACAAATGTGAAACACAACACCACCACATTTTTTGGCATGGTACATCATTTATTCAGTTATTAATATAAATGTTCTCATCTAAATTCTCTCATTTTCTTTTTTTCATTTTTTTCATTTTTTCATAGAGGGTGAGAAGATAATAAAATACAATTACATAATTAAAATCATTCCACAATTTTTTGGGAGTGACATGAGTCATAAATTTGAGCATAATGAATAATCAAATTTCACCTCAATTTGTCTCTTTTTCTATTTTTCCCAATTTTCTTATTCAGTTTATTTTCTCTTTTTGAAGGAGAAACAGATGATAAAGATAAAGAAAATAAAATGATGATCTTGGAAATTTCTATCTATATTTCTCCACTACCCAAAATGATGAAACACACTTCACATCATCCACAAATGAAACACATCCTAAAGAACACACATTAAAGGCCCTTCCCCCACACTCAAACATGAAATATCCATGAAAAAATATTAAGAGTGTGGGTAGGTAAAGAAAAATCATCTTGTAATGTGGCTTAATGTTATAAGAAAATTCATTGGTTATAATAGATAAAAAGGGTAAATTTAAAGGTAGGTATCAGTATAAAATGTGGTTATCCAAAGAAATGCCTAAATCATATCAAAAACATTCTATGAAGTACAATTATTTTAAAAAGAAAAATCACAAGTTCTGATTCTCACACAAAATCCACGTTTTATTAAAGAAAGTGTGGTTATTAGGAAGAATATTTCAAAACTGTTAATAATACATTATATGAAGGGAAAAATATTTGATATAGTGTTTCATGGGCATGGATTTCAAAAATCAGTTAAACTCATAAAATTTCTTGAAAATAAAATTTATGGAAAATGATTATACATCAATAATAATTTAAAATACATTATTTCAAAAATAAATTTAACTCTCTCAAAATAAATTAAAGTATGAAAATTTATATGAATATACATTTAATATTAATGTTCCTAAAAAATTAAAAACAAAAAAAAATGTACAAAACTCCTAAACAAGTTGACACCCACCCCCACACACACACACTAAAAATTTAATTATCCATAATTTAAGCTTAAAAAATAAAAAGATAAGGCCAGAAAAACTGAATATAATAAAGGATACAACCTAAATTTATTGTCCATTTATATCTTTATGTTAATATCCTAGAATCTACCACATAAACTTATAAAGAAAGAAAAAAACATAAGAAAAATATTGAAAAATAAAGAGGAAGGGAAAAGAGGATAGAACATGGTTTGATCCCCCAATTGGTTGATAGGTTTTTAATACCCCTAGATAAGTATTTAAAACACTTTATCCCCAATATAATGGTGAATGAGGTTTCTTTGAGATGAACCACCACATTTTAATTTTCATAGTGTCTATGAGTAGACATAGATAGTGAAGATCTCCAATGAAGATAATAAAATTCTCAAACCCCAAGAAATTAAAAAGGCAGATAATTTTTGTTCTAAATTAGAAGGTAAATGAATATATTGGTGATCCTTGTGGACTTTTGTGGTTCCCTACTCCATATAATATGCAAGTTAATATAGAGGAGGTAGTCACATCACCACATACTCATCCATATATTATTCTACTTAGATTACCACAACATGGATAGTATCTTCCTTAACATAAATTTATAGGAACTACTCCATGTGTTACATGTTAGAAATTTTATAAAATGAGATGTCAGAAAATAATCCATCTTGAATAAGATTAAAACATGAATATCCAATAAAAAAATATTCTCTATCAATTAAGTCATATTGAAAATTGATCTCTTCTAGAAGGGCCCCTGGTAACTCGGTATCAGTAGATGCATCATCATCATCTTCATCCAATGCTAGAGAGAGGTAGAGAGGTTCTGATTTTTCATTGAAAAATATGGTATAATCACATATCTTTTCATCTTCTTCAAAATATGCCCAATATTCATACAACTCTTATTGTCTCCCACATGTGTATGAGCTAAAAATTATTATTCTTTAACATCCTATAGAAATGGTATGGATAGTTTTGATGCTAAATACTTCATAATTTCATCCTCACAAGTTTATTTAATTTAAAATGTTGTAAAAACAAGCTTTTATTCCTCTTTTCCTTGTGCATCCTTTTGTGATGTCAATTCCTTCAAGGAAGATGAAATAATTTCCATTTGAATCCTCAACTATTAAATAATTTTGGAATTCTATTGAAATTTATCCTTCCATGATTCTTCACTATAAGACATATATAATTTTTTACCATGAAAATCATACGAAAAATTACATTGAAATTCCGTCTTTAAACAAATAAAATAAATATGAGCAATGAATTTTTTTGTTTGAAATTTATGATTTTTTTGATTTTTTTGAATAAAAATGTGTGCATGTGATTGGCTTCCCTGAAAAGGGAACCAAATTTATGAGATATATTTTTCATTAATCCATCATGAATAATTTTTTATTACTTAATAATTCTATTTAATGTGCACCCTACGACCAATATCATGAGGAGGTCGCTCACTGTAAAGACCCGTAAATTTCAAGGAAATTTTTTTCTTAATTTTCTTTGGAATTTTACAAGAGCGCAGTCTCTGACGGCACCTGATTCCGAGGCCCGGTGTGCCCTGAATCATTTTTCAAAGTTTGGCTCGGGTACGTTCAGTGAACGGACGAGCGAGTTTTCTAAATTTTGAACCGGTGCCCGGAATTGAATTCTGAGGGCTCTGATGAAATCGCAGCGCCGGGATTCGCTTAGAAACGCCACTTCCGGAGTTGAGTTTGCTCGGGTGTAGTTTTTAATTTTCGGGCTTAAAGTTAAGAAATAAAATAATTTTGCGACAACTTTATTTTATTTCACTTAAGCCACTTGGTAGCCACTTTAAGCCACTTAATGACGGCTTGAACTGAGTTAAACCGGATAGGATTCCATCGAGAAATATCCTACCCCCTTGGTAGGATATTTGTGAGCTGGGGCCCACACGAGCCCCGCCGTTTCTTTCCGCTAAGAAACGCACCCGCGAAAGCCCGTCTTAATGAAAGTCAACTGGCGCGTTTCTTAAAATCTTAACAGACCATTTAACTGGGCGGTTATTTTATGAATTAAATGGGCAGTTTCTTTCGTCGAATTAATTCAAAGAATTAATTCAATCGTTTCTTAACCAGTTTTCAAATTCGTTGACGTAAGAATAAAATAAGGCCAACGCACGACCTCTGGTTATTTGCACGTTGAGAAGATTTGAGAGGACCCTTGTATCTTCTTCTCCCTTGCGAAGAACGCGAAGAACGCGAAGAACGCGAAGAACGCCGAACCCGGAAATCGACGACGCTCCCATCCGAGATGTTCTTCCCCGCCCCGATCTCCGATCACCAACCATTTGAGGTGAGTGATTTCGGGTTTCTTCTAAAGGTTTTTTTGGTTTTAATCGAAACACAGATTTAATTATTTATAATTTAAATCTGTTTTTCTTGGTCCGTTGAGCTCGCCGACTCAACGCCGAATTCCGTGACGACGCGACGCCTTCCCGCGACGACGCGACGATCCCCCTCTTTCGCGACAAGCTTTTCCGCGAAGAACGCCCGCGCGCGACGACCAACGAGGTAGGGATTTATTTTGGTAATTACCCCTTCCCTTTTTATTATTCCCGTCAATGTTTCTTTAAAAAGTTAAAGAATCGGATTGCGAACAATTTTAATTTTATTAAATTTTTTGTTTCCTGTGTGGAATAAAAATTCTCCCGTTTATTTATCTCTAACGCGGAGGGTGCGGGCCAAACGAACACGGCCCGACGACCCTCCGTCGTTCTTCGTTTTGTGCGGATTTGACGGGTGACGATAGAACGTGCCGCAACGGAATTTTGATGATCCCGCAGTGAAGAACGAGTCCCGGGAGGAGCAACTGCGCAGACGGGAAGAAAAACGGGCCACCTGAGCGACTCCAGCAGCCCGCGGAAGCCGGCGGCAGCGCGGGTCGCCGACACAACGGTGCGGGTCACCGGCACCCGGAGGCGGTGGCGCCCGGCGCGCCGCCGGACGAGACCGCCGCGGCACCGGCCGCGGCGGCGGCGCTCGCGGGACGCGGCTGAAGCCGCGTACGGCGCCAGGAGACACCCCGAGGGTGTCCCGCGGGTGTCACACGGGGGCGGCGGCACCCCCCGCGTCACCTGGGACGCGGCTTCAGCCACGTCCGGTTGGCCGGCCGACACCCCGCGTGTGTCACGGGGGTGTCACGCGGGGCGGCGGCTCCCCCCGCGTCGGGCCGCTCGGCCGCTCGGCCAAGCCGAGCTGGACCAGCGCTGGCCGAGCCAGACCGGTCCGACCGGGTTAGACCGGGTCGGACCGGGTCGGACCGGTTCGGACCGGGTTCGGCCGACCCAGGGGGGGTCGGGCCAGGTCGGCCCGGGCCCGTCCCCCGTCTTCCGACGATCTTCATTCAAACACTCGCAACATGAGCTACGGGCCTCCAAACAACTCGCCGTCAGCGGAAACATGATCCTTGGATCGAGATGGTCGTTTCGGTATATCGCACTCAAGGTTTCGGAATACTTTGAGTTCGGCCGGGTTGGTTCGTACAAGAAACCAACCGGGCCCTCGGAGCGGAAACACTCATATCTTGAGCTACGGACGTCCGATTGACGTGCCGTCAGCTTCGTTGTATTCCTCTAAGTGAGACGGATCTTTTGGCATACTCCGCCCGAGGTTAGGATGCAGGTGGAGTGCGGTCGGGTTAATTTTTCCTTAAAAACCAACCGGGCCCCTGGGACGAAAATGCCAATAACTCTCAGACCAGGCGTCCGATTGACGCGCCGTCTGCGACGTTGAGTTCCTGTTGACGATACGGAACTTTTGGATACATCAACTTTGGACTTTGTGTCAGTTGATGTATCAGCCTCTCGGCTCGTGGAGCGGACCCTCCCAAACGAGCTTGCTGTGTGCGGGAACCCTAATGTTGGCTGCGACTGCTACTTCGACAGCGACGACTGTGCAGAGATCCTCCGTGGACTCCGACGACGACCGTGCAGAGATCCTCAGTGGACTGCGGCGACGACTGTGTAGAGATCCTCAGTGGACTGTGACGACTACTGCACTCAACGATCCTCCTTGGATCAGTGCTACAGGTCCTGTGTGGGCCCGATCCTGTGTGGCCCCGATCCTGTGTGGGTCCGATCCTATGTGGGTCCGCCCTCAGCGGTTCTGTGTGAGCCAGCGCCTACAGGTCCTGTGTGGGCCCGATCCTGTGTGGGTCATTGCGGGGGTTAGTTACCTATCGATCCTTCGTGGGTCCGACGACTTAGATGGATCAGTGATCATCTTTATCGTCATCGGAAGAAGTATACCTGTGTGTGCTGAATCTTGTGTTTCTCTCCTTTGTGGATTGTGTTGAGCTATCCTGTGTGGATTTACTATTTACTCTCCTTTGTGGATTGTGTTGAGCTATCCTGTGTGGGTATATGTTTTGCTTTCCTGTGTGGACTGGGTTGTGCTTGGGCTCAGACGTTGGAGCCGAACAGAAATTGATGACTTAGGTATATGTATGGGCATATACCTAAGTCGTGTCAGATGTTACTTCGTGATTGTATCTTTCCTTTATGGATTATCCTTTGTAAATTTTGGGAGACCTTCGGGGGTCTCGGGGTCCCTACTGAGTAGCTTATACTCACCCCTGCACGCGCTTTTCCCGCACTATGTTGTGTTGGTTGCAGACGACGGACATCGCTGATCGTGGTGGAGGCGTGCGGAGCAGGACGGTACCTGGAGGTGGACCACTGGGTGGGACGTACTCGGAGCGGTCAGGTGGACCCGAGGAGCAGTGGAGGCTATCTGTACCCACCCTTCAGGGGGGACTTCCAGAGGACGGCTAGACGCTGCAGTTTTCCCTTTCAGTTGTTGTTTTTCCTTTCAGTTGTACTTTACAGTTGGGCTTGTATTTCCGGCCCCTTTTACTTTCAGAACAGCTTGTACCGTTTTTACCAAATGTTTACTTTTCCGTTTGCTTACTCTGTGGTGCTTGTTTACTTTTCAAAGGCAATGCCTTCCCTTTTTGTTGGGATTTACGCCTTGGTGCTAGTCGCCAGCCCCTGGCCTATGGAAGGCGGGCTTGGGGTAGTCACGGCATAGGCCCCGAGGATGAGTCGTGACAAATTGGTATCATAGGTGGTCGGTTCTACCGCAGACTCTGATCTTTCTTCTATGTGAAGCAATAGTGTTTAGCATATTGATTGTGGTTATCAGTCCAGGGAGTCCAGTGTTGGTGTGGCGGCCGACGTATCCATACACCAGGACCCTGACTTCTGATTTCCGACTTAATGCACGAAAACATTGATTGCATGTGTGTTTCAAGTTTTCTTCATGATTACTTGTGTCAGCACACCAGGTATACTGTTCTGACCGTGGCGCACTTGTTTACTTTTCAGGATGGCACGACGATAGCAGCCATCTAGGGTTCCTAGAGTAGAGCGCGATGACAGCCCGCCGAGCGACGAGGCCTCGGTACATGGCCCGTTGACAGCAGAGGCATCGACGATACCTTTACCCGCCGAGCCCCCGATGCTTCCAGCACTGGCAACTGACGACGCACGACACCTCGGAGCTCTGCACGAGTTCCAGCGCCAGCGGCCACCCAGGTTCCGTGGGGAGTCGGACCCCCAGGCAGCCGAGGACTGGCTGGAGGCGGTCGTCCGTGTTTTCAGGCTAGTGAGGACACCAGCAGAACTCATGGTGATCCTCGCGGCGAGCCTACTGCACGCAGCAGCAGGGCGATGGTGGAGCCTGACGCTATAGGTACATGATGAGGCCACCCTCATCTGGACGGACTTCGAGAGCCTCTTCCGCTCAGAGTTCGTCCTGGCCACCCTCCGTGTGGTGCACATCCATGAGCTTCTTCAGCTGCGGCAGGGCATCTTGACGGTCGCCCAGTACGCGGCGAGGTTCACCGACCTTTCTCGCTACTCGACAGACATGGTACGGGACCCCTTCTTCCGGGCCCGGACCTTCGAGCAGGGATTGAGACACGAGATCAGGGAATCGCTGATCTCCCTCAGCATCCCGACCCAGGCAGGAGTACTGGAGCAAGCCCTCCTGATCGAGAGCTTCCTGGTTGAGTCCACAGCGAGACCTACCGCAGGGCGGCAGGTAGCGAGTCTTCGGCAGCTGGTAGCCGACGGATGACTCAGGGTTCCAGGCAGACCAGACCTTCTAGTAGACGACCTCAGGACACTGGCTCAGCAGTGCGGGGAACACAGCGCGGAGCCACTCTTCCGAGAGGCAGGCAGTGCTACGAGTGCGGCGGGAAGGGCCACATGGCTCGTGACTGCCTGACCCGTCGTACCGAGGGGTAGAAGACGTTGGAGGGACCACACAGGCAGAGGCAGAGGGTCGACCGTGGCGGTCCGCAGGGAGGAGGCGGACGAGGCAGAGGAGCTGGCCGAGCAGTAGGTGGTGGGCGACGCTTTGAGGCTCTGCCACCACCACCACCAGGAGGCCCGCCCCGACCATAGGGAGCTGGCAGGCAGAGACAGGCGCAGCTCCAGGCAGCAGAGGCCTACAACCACAGCGCACCAGAGATGATTCGAGGTACGATATGTCTCTATTCAACCCTTACTGCAGTTCTGATAGACACAGGAGCGAGTCACTCTTTCATAGCCACTGCCCTTGTTCGGAGCTTGGAGATTCCGACAGAGCCGTTGGCTCGATCCTTACGGCTAGAGACTCCTACGGGAGCAGACTCGACGATTACACACTGGTGCCGGAAGTGTGAGCTTACTCTAGGAGGCGAGAGCTTCGGCTGGGATCTTCTTGTAGTGGCGTCGAGGCCTTACGACGTCATCTTGGGCATGGATCAGTTATCTACGGTCCATGCTCAGATTGACTGCATTAAGCGTAAGGTGCGATGTGTGCGCACCGACGGGAGTAGGTTCACCTTCACCGGAGAGAAGGGAGCCTTATCAGCACAGGATGGACTCACGCAGAGGAGAGGTCATCCCATCACTCATCAGTTGTCTAGCCTCATCCTGGGAGCAGTTGACATGCGGAGTCCCAGTTTTCCAGCAGTGGTGGATCAGTACGCGGACGTCTTTCCCGATGACGTTCCAGGACTACCTCCTCGCAGAGAGGTCGACTTTTATAATGACCTGTACCCTGGGACAGCTCCAATATCTACTCCAGCATATCGGATGGCCCCCACTGAGCTTTGAGAGCTGCGGGTACAGTTGGAGGACTTGCAGGGCAAGGGGTTCATCCGACCCAGTGTTTCACCCTAGGCTTCCCCGGTATTGTTCGCCAAGAAGGCGGACGGGAGCTTGCGGCTGTGTGTCGATTATCGTCGCCTGAACCAGGTGACAGTGTGGAACAAGTATCTGCTAACCAGGATTTATGACCTCTTCGATCAGCTCAAGGGAGCATAGTGGTTCTCGAAGATAGACCTCAGGTCAGGCTATCATCAGCTCAGAGTTCGAGACGAGGATGTGCAGAAGACGGCCTTCAGGTGTCGGTATGGCCACTATGAATTCTTGTTTATGCTTTTCGGCGTGACCAACGCTCCAGCAGTGTACATGAGCCTCATGAACAGGATCTTCCAGCCATACCTCGATCGATTTGTCGTAGTCTTCATCGACGACATCTTGGTGTACTCAACCACTGAGGAGGAGAACACCTACCACTTGCGTGTTAACTAGACACACTCCGAGAGCACCAGCTTTATGGAAAGCTCTCAAAGTGTCAGTTCGGGTTACGTGAGGTCCACTTCTTGGGGCACGTCATTTCTGAGGCAGGAGTTGCAGTGGATCCCGCGAAGATCGAGGCAGTGCTAGCTTGGGAGCCACCCAAGAGCGTGACAGAGGTTCGGAGTTTCTTGGGCCTAGCCGGATACTATCGGAGATTTGTGCCAGACTTCCCCAGAGTTGCGGCCCCACTCTCAGCGTTGAAAAAGAAGGGTAAACCCTTTGTGTGGTCAGGAAGATGTCAGCAGAGCTCCCAGGAGATGAGGAAGAGGTTGACCAGCGCACCTATCTTGAGGTTTCCTGAGGAGGGAGTTGGATACGTAGTCTACTGCGTTGCATCAGGGACTGGACTTGGGTGTGTCCTGATGCAGGAGCGGGCAGTGATTGCCTACGGATCACGTTAGTTGAGGCCGCATGAGCAGAACTACGCTACCCATGACCTGGAGTTAGCAGTAGTGGTCTTCTCTCTGAAGACATGGCGACACTATCTGATGGGCGAGCTCTTTACAGTCTTTTCTGACCACCAGAGTCTCAGGTACATCTTCTCTCAGAAGGACCTGAACCTGAGACAGCGGCGATGGCTCGAGTACTTCCCGGACTATGACTTTGAGATAGTCTATACTCCTGGGAAGGGGAACGTGGTAGCTGTTGCCCTCAGCAGAAAGTCAGGCATCCAGCTACTTGAGGAGGCGACAGAGCAGCTAGCCGCTTTGCAGATATCCTTCGTGGATAGAGACGGAGCAGCCTTCTGTCAGTCTCTCACAGTCTCTCCTCCACTTCTACAGCGGGTCAGAGAGGCACAGCGTGGGGACGCTGACTGTGAGACACGGCGTGCACAGATATCCTCGGGACAGGCACCTGATGGTTTCTCCCTTGGAGCAGAGCACGATGTGCTTTTCAGAGGACGTACCTTGGTACCAGTCACTTTACGAGAGGAGGTGATGAGAGAGTTCCACACTTCTCCTTTGGCGGTACATCCTGGAGTGGCGAAGATGTACCAGGATCTCAGACGTCAGCACTGGTGGTCGGGCATGAAGAAGGCTGTGTCAGAGTTCGTTTCACGGTGCCTCACCTGCCAGTAGGTGAAGGCAGAGCACCAGGTACCAGCAGGCTTGGTACAGCCCTTGGAGGTCCCAGAGTGGAAGTGGGACGGAATATCTTTGGACTTCGTGACTGGACTTCCACGCACTTCCAGAGGTCACGACTCCATTTGGGTGATTGTTGACCGACTCACCAAGTCGGAACACTTCTTACCCATCAGAGAACATGGCTCAGTGGAGATCTTGGGGCGTCTCTACGTCCAGGAGATTGTACGGCTACACGGTGTTCCATCGACTATCATCTCTGATCGGGATGATCTCTTTACTTCCCGGCTTTGGAAGGGGTTGCAGGAGGCATTCGGGACGCGGCTACGTCTGAACACCACCTTTCACCCTCAGACGGATGGTCAGATAGAGAGGACCATTCAGACTCTCTAGGACATGCTCCGTGCATGTGTCCTAGACTTTGGTCGCAGCTGGGAGGACCACCTACCCTTGGTGTAGTTCGCGTACAACAACAGCTACCACTCCACCATCGTGATGGCACCCTACGAGGCGTTGTACGGCAGGCTTTGCAGATCTCCTTTGTGCTGGACAGACCCTGGGGAGTCAGCACTTGTGGGACCAGAGATGGTCCGGGCCACGACAGAGAAGGTCCAGGTCATCCAGGAGCGGATGAGGACAGCACAGATCCGTCAGAAGTCATATGATGACAGGAGGCGGAGGCCACTAGAGTTCAAGGATGGCGACCACGTCTTCTTGCGTGTCTCACCTCGACGTGGTTTGCGGAGATTTGGCCGAGGTGGAAAGTTATATCCACGCTTCATCGGGCCTTTCCAGGTCCTCAGCAGGATTGGCGAGGTGGCTTATCGCATGGCTCTACCACCTCAGTTGCACCGGGTGCACGACGTCTTCCACGTATCTCAGTTGAGGAGAT
The DNA here is from genome assembly GCA_963277665.1 of Viscum album. Lineage (NCBI taxonomy): Eukaryota > Viridiplantae > Streptophyta > Magnoliopsida > Santalales > Viscaceae > Viscum > Viscum album. The sequence continues at coordinate 1,249,999,674 of OY728141.1, forward strand.
ACGTGCACGACCCGACGCACATCATTGACTATGGGGAGCTAGACGTGGATGATGGGGAGACTTTTGCGGAGGTCCCAGTGGAGATAGAGGATCGACAGGAGCGAGTCCTACGTGGGCGATCGATTCCTCTTGTGCGCATCAGATGGCAGCACGGGAACCTCCAGGAGATCACTTAGGAGCGGGAGGCTCAGATGCGTGCTCAGTACCCACATTTGTTTCCCTAGTTTTTGATGTATCTTTACGGGGATGTAAAGCCCTGAGGTGGGAGTAATGTAAAGACCCGTAAATTTCAAGGAAATTTTTTTCTTAATTTTCTTTGGAATTTTACAAGAGCGCAGTCTCTGACGGCACCAGATTCCGAGGCCCGGTGTGCCCGGAATCATTTTTCGAAGTTTGGCTCGGGTACGTTCAGTGAATGGACGAGCGGGTTTTTCTAACTTTTGAACCGGTGCCCGGAATCGAATTCTGAGGGCTCCGATGAAATTGCAGCGCCGAGATTCTCTTAGAAACGCCTCTTCCGGAGTTGCGTTTGCTTGGGTGTGGTTTTTAATTTTCGGGCTTAAAGTTAAGAAAAAAAACAATTTTGCAACAACTTTATTTTATTTCACTTAAGCCACTTGGAAGCCACATTAAGCCACTTAATGACGGCTTGAACCGAGTTAAACCAGATAGGATGCTATCCAGAAATATCCTACCCCCTTGGTAGGATATTTGTGAGCTGGGGCCCGCACGAGCCCCTCTGTTTCTTTCTGCTAAGAAACGCACCCGCGAAAGCCTGTCTTAATGAAATTCAACTGGCACGTTTCTTAAAATCTTAACAGACCATTTAATTGGGCGGTTATTTCGTGAATTAAATGGGCAGTTTCTTTCGTCGAATTAATTCAAAGAATTAATTCAATCGTTTTTTTAACCATTTTTCAAATTCGTTGACGTAATAATAAAATAAGGCCAACGCACGACCTCTGGTTATTTGCGCGTTGAGAAGATTTGAGAGGACCCTTGTATCTTCTTCTCCATTGCGAAGAACGCAAAGAACGCCGAACCCGGAAATCGACGACGCTTCCATCCGAGACATTCTTCCCCGCCCCGATCTCCGATCACCAACCATTTGAGGTGAGTGATTTCGGGTTTCCTCTAAAGGTTTTTTTGGTTTTAATCGAAACAAAGATTTAATTATTTATAATTTAAATATGTTGTTCTTGGTCCGTTGAACTCGCCGACTCAACACCGGATTCCGCGACGACGCGACGCCTTCCCGCGACGACGCGACTATCCCCCTCTTCCGCGACTTGCTTTTCCGCGAAGAACGCCCACGCGCGACGACCAACGAGGTAGGTATTTATTTTGGGAATTACCCCTTCCCTTTTTATTATTCCCGTAAATGTTTCTTTAAAAAGTTAAAGAATCGGATTGCGAACAATTTTAATTTTATTACAATTTTTGTTTCCTGTGTGGAATAAAAATTCTCCCGTTTGTTTATCTCTAATGCGGAGGGCGCGGGCCAAACGAACACGGCCCGACGACCCTCCGTCATTCTTCGTTTTGTGCGGATTTGATGGGCGACGATGGAACGTGCTGCAACGGAAGTTTGATGACCCCGCAGTGAAGAACGAGTCCCGGGAGGAGCAACGGCGCATACGGGAAGAAAAACGGCCCCCCAGAGCGACTCCGGCGGCCCGTGGAAGCCGGCGGCAGCGCGGGATGCCGGCACGGCGGCGATGACACCCGGAGACGGTGGCGCCCGGCGCGCCGCCGGACGAGACCGCCGCGACACCAGCCGCAGCGGCGTCGCTCGCGGGACGCGGCTAAAGCCGCGTCCTGCGCCAGGAGACACCCCGCGGGTGTCCCGTGGGTGTCACGTGGGGGCGGCGGCACCCCACGCGTCACCCGGGATGCGGCTTCAGCCGCGTCCGGTTGGCCGGCCGACACCCCGCGTGTGTCGCGGGGGTGTCCCGCGGGGTGGCGGTTCCCCCCGCTTCGGGCCGCTCGGCCGCTCGGCCAGGCCGAGCTGGACCAGCCCTGGCCGAGCCAGACCGGTCCGACCGGGCCGGACCGGTTCGGACCGGGTTCGGCCGACCCAGGGGGGGTCGGGCCGGGTCCGCCCGGGCCCGTACCCCCCGTCTTCGGAAGATCTTCGTTCAAACACCCGTAACTTGAGCTACGGGACTCCAAACGACTCGTTGTCAGGGGAAACACGATCCTTGGATCGAGACGGTCGTTTCGGTATATCACACTCAAGGTTTCATAATACTTTGAGTTCGGCCGGGTTGGTTCGTACACGAAACCAACCGGGTCCTCGGAGCGTAAACGCTCATATCTTGAGCTACGGATGTCCGATTGACGCGCCGTCAGCTTCGTTGTATTCCTCTAAGTGAGACGGATCTTTTGGCATACTCCGCCCGAGGTTTGGACACAGGTGGAGTGCGGTCAGGTTGGTTTTGCCTTAAAAACCAACCGGGCCCCTCGGACGAAAATGCCAATAACTCTCAGACCGGGCGTCCGATTGACACGCCGTCTGCGACGTTGAGTTCCTATTGACGATACGGAACTTTTGGATACATCAACTTCGGACTTTGTTTCAGTTGATGTATCAATCTCTCGGCTCGTGGAGCGGACCCTCCCGAACGAGCTTGCTGTGTGCGGGGACCCTAGTGCTGGCTGCGACTGCTACTTCGACAGCGACGACTGTGCAGAGATCCTCCGTGGACTCCGACGACGACCGTGCAGAGATCCTCAGTGGACTGTGGCGACGACTGTGCAGAGATCCTCAGTGGACTGCGACGACTACTGCACTCAGCGATCCTCCGTGGATCAGTGCTACAGGTCCTGTGTGGGCCCGGTCCTGTGTGGGCCCAATCCTGTGTGGGTCCGATCCTGTGTGGGTCCGATCCTGTGTGGGTCTGCGCTCAGCGGTTCTGTGTGAGCCAGCGCCTACAGGTCCTGTGTGGGCCCGATCCTGTGTGGGTCATTACGGGGGTTAGTTACCTATCGATCCTTAGTGGGTCCGACGACATAGATGGATCAGTGATCATCTTTATCGTCATCCGAAGAAGTATACCTGTGTGATCTGAATCTTGTGTTTCTCTCCTTTGTGGATTGTGTTGAGCTATCCTGTGTGGATTTACTGTTTACTCTCCTTTGTGGATTGTGTTGAGCTATCCTGTGTGGGTATACGTTTTTCTTTCCTGTGTGGACTGGGTTGTGCTTGGGCTCGGACGTTGGAGCCGAATGGAAATTGATGACTTAGGTATATGTATGGGCATATACCTAAGCCGTGTCAGATGTTACTTCATGATTGTATCTTTCCTTTGTGTATTATCCTTTGTGGATTTCGGGAGACCTTCAGGGGTCTCAGGGTCCTTACTGAGTAGCTTATACTCACCCCTGCACGGGCTTTGCCCGCACTACGTTGTGTTGGTTGCAGACGACGGACATCGCTGATCGTGGTGGAGGCGTACGGAGCAGGACGGTATCTGGAGGTGGACCACTGGGCGGGACGTACTCGGAGCGGGCAGGTGGACCCGAGGAGCAGTGGAGGCTATCTGTACCCTCCCTTCAGGTGGGACCTCCAGAGGACGGCTCGACGCTGCAGTTTTCCCTTTCAGTTGCTGTTTTTCCTTTCAGTTGTACTTTACAGTTGGGCTTGTATTTCCGGCCCCTTTTACTTTCAGCACAGCTTGTACCGTTTTTACCCAGTGTTTAATTTTCCGTTTGCTTACTCTGTGGTTCTTGTTTACTTTTCAAAGGCAATGCCTTCCCTTTTTGTTCGGATTTACGCCTTGGTGCTAGTCGCCAGCCCCTGGCCTATGGAAGGCGGGCTTGGGGTAGTCACGGCACGGGCCCCAAGGACGGGTCGTGACACTCACACACATTATTCTACTATTGTCGCTATTTTTAATCTAACTAATATACTACTAATTATATACTAATAAGGTGTGGGTTTGATGAAATGGATGATATTAATATATATATTAATTCATAAAACATAGTAATAATAAAGAAACACAATAATTTAGTTAAGAAGCGTTGTTATTCTTAGGAGATCGTGGTGGTGTTATCATTGTTCTTTAAAAATTTAATATCATAATCCTATTAAATTTAGAGATAAAATATATCACTCCAAAACCTCCCATTGAATTTTAATTACCCCACACCTACCCTATTCATGTATTATAATCTCCCTCACATCATCACCATAATGTTACACTAACCCTTTTTATGCTAACATTATAATGATGATGGAGAGAAATAAATGTGAACAGGAAGAAGAACACAATAACAGATAAATAAGAGTGATACCTTTACAAAAACCAATTTATATACTTCTAAATTTTTAAAATAGAATAAATATTAACATATTAGCATAATGAACTCAAGCACCCCCACTCCCCCCCCCTTCGAACAATAATGGGAGTTAGTTCTTCATTTTCATAGAGATTATAAGGAGCACGGTGGAGGAAAACAAAAGATAAAATGAATGATAAGATTATAAGATAAAATATATGTTAAACATGTAAAAAAATTATATCAGAATATTATATACAATTCTACATCAAATAAACAACCTAATTTTCTAACCCTTGACATGGAAGTAGAGGTTCATTTTTATAGTAAGAGGAGTGGAAAATTTTGGCTCCAATTCTATCCACCCTAATTAAGTGCATATTATCCATATTAAATGACTTAATTTGGGAAAGATTTATTATTTAAAGTTGTTATTCTATGTCTCCTATATCTTCCCACAAAATTCTATCTCTATTGGACACATGTGGAGAGAGTTATGACAGTTTTACTCTGAAAATAATTTCTACTAAAGTGACTATTTGAATTATCATGCTTTGGTTTCCAATGGATTTATGGCATTGAAGAAGGTTGAATATAATGTGTCCATAGTTATAATTAGTATTAGTAATGGATTTATTATTATAATAAGATTATTATTTACTTAACTTAGTAGTTTTATAATATTAGTGACATAATTAAGAATTAATATTAACTAAATGATGAATAAATATTAGTGAAATAACGGTTTACTAATAATTAACTATTAAATAACTAATGATTAATAATGATAAAGTAATGATTAATTATTGATTAACTAATAAATAACATGGTATTAAATAATTATTATCTAATTATTATCTAATAATTAACTGATGAATAACATATGGTTAACTAATGATTAAAGAACAATTAAATAATGATTAATCGATGATTAAATATTAATTAACTATAAAGTAACTACATGATATCTATTAATTAAGTAATGATTAACTAGTGATTAATAAATGATTAAGGAACAATTAATTTAGAATTAAATAATGCTTAACTAATGATTATATAATAATTAACTAATAAATAACAAATGATTAACTAGTTATTAATGAATGATTAAGGCATAATTAATATAAGACTAACTAATTTATAACTAATGATTAGCTAATAATTAAATAATTAATAACATATGATTATCTAATGATTAAATAATTATTTACTAATAATTACATAATGATTAAATTTTAATTAACTAATAATTATCAATAAATTAACTATTTTATATCTATTAATTAAGTAATGATTAACTAGTGATTAATGAATAATTAAGGAATAATTAATATAGGAATAAAAAAATATTAACTAATGATTAGCTAATGAATAAATAACGAATACCATATGATTAACTAGTGATTAAAAAATTCTTAACTAATAATTACTTAATGATTAACTATTAATTAACTAATAATTATCTATAAAGTAACTACTTGATATCTATTAATTAGGTAATGATTAACTAGTGATTATTGAATAATTAAGGCATAATTAATATAGGACTAACTAACATTTAACTAATGATTATCTATTACTCAACAAATAATTTGCTAATAATTAGCTAAAGAATAACATAGGATTAACTAACGAATAAAGAATTATTAACTAATAATTAATTAATGATTAACTATTAATTAACTAATAATTACTATAATGTAACTATTTGATATATATTAATTAATTAATGATTAACTAGTGATTAATGAATGATTAAGGAATAATTAATATAGGATTAACTAATTCTTAACTAATAACTTACTAATGAAAAACTAATAAATAACAATTGATTAACTAATGATCAAAGAATGATTAACTAATAATTACTTAATGATTAACTATAAATTAACTAATAATTATCTATAAAGTAACTACTTGATATCTATTAATTATTTAATGATTAACTAGTGATTAATAAATTATTATGAAAAAATTAATATAGGGTTAACTAATGCTTAAATAATGATTAGATAATGATTAACTAAGGATTATTGAATTATTAACGAATGATAAAATAATTATTAGTGAGTGATTAATCAATGATTAATGAATAATTAATATATGATTAATTAATAATGAGGTATTGATTAACTGTTAATTAAATTTAAACTAACTACTAAAGAACTAATAATTAATGAATGATTAACTACTGACTTAGTAATGTTTAACTGAGTATTAACTTATTATTAAATAATGATTATGTATTTATTAAATATAAATTAACAGAGAATTAACATAAGATCAAAGATGGATAAATGGATGAAAAAGAGGCTTAACTAACACATGATTTGTTTCTCCTGCAATTTATATGATTCATACCTTATTTTACACCTGGTTTGATCCTCTCGATGGATATGTTTTAGATGATTCACATTCACATTATAAACCACTAAAAATACCTTTAAGATGTTTAAAAATTATATTATGAAACAATAGTATCATTTTTAGGATATAATAAGACGTTATAAGATTTTGGTATAATAAATGTTACATGTTTATCTAAGCAATGAAATCCCTATTTTGATACTACCAGTGGATGTGGCTCGAACACAGATGTATCTAGGGGTAAAAACCCTAAAACACCATATTGATCTAGACTCGATCAGGAACTAGTGCATGATAATGGGCCTATTGCAGACTTAGATTGACACTCTCTAGGGATATACTTATATGATTCATATTTTCTTTATAAACCATTATAAATACCTTTAGGAAGATTAAAAATTTTACTATGAAACATTGGTGTCATATTTTAAGATATAAGAAGACGTTCTAAATTTTTTATATAATTGAGATCATGTGGTTATCCAAGTAATGAAATCTATGTCTAGATATTACAAGTGGATGTGACTCGGACACAGATGTACCAAGGGGGAACAACTCCAAAAACATCATATTGAGCTATACTTGATCGAGAACCGGTGCATGAAAATGGTCCTTACTACACACTTGGTTTGACACTCATGGGGGATATGCTTTAGATGATTCATATTTTCTTTATAAATTACTAAAAATTCATTTAGGAATATTAAAAATTGTACTATGAAATAATAGTTTCATATTTTAGTATATAAAAATTCATTCTAAAATTTTGGTAAAATAGAGATTTTATGGTCAATGCTACGTGATTATTCCTCATTGTTAACATTATTTACACTATTAGAATCTTGATCAAAAAAACATTTTTCATATATAGAAACATGTTTTCCAATGATTACTGCTATAAGAACTGAGCAAGAAGCTTATTATAGTACACAACTAACAATAATGGTTAGGACATATGATTGTATGACCCTAATATAACTTCAGGAAATAATTAATAGATGTTTAAATATATGACCTAATAAATAGATCCAATCTATTAGCTATATAAATTTTCAATTCTCAACTATACTATGGATTCTAGCTTTTCCATTGGTTGTTGATGAGAATTGGGTCCAAGAAATAACTTTATTTTCCCAATGGTCAGATTGTTCCATGATGGAGTTATATTTTAATATTTCTAGTGTACAACAACAATGTCCAATTTTATGAAGACTTTGATATATAATGGTGGTTGATGAAGTTCCATCCCAAGAAAATGTGGTTATTAACTATTATTTGGAATAATACAACCTAACTGATATTCTAGATATAAATTTAAATCTGTTGGATGAGGAGGAATTTTCTAATGATGGAATAGACAAAAGAAATAGTGATTCGGAGGAAGAATCTGCAGAAGTTGGTGAGGAAGTGTCTAGAAATATAGTAGTTTTACAATCACCTCAGTGCACAATAAATTATCCTCTACTCTTCATATCTTGGTTAGAAGTAATTGAATTTTTTCATGAACTCGGCTGAAATGTTTTCACACCTGCAACTAAGTTTCTTTGATTTTTAAAGGATAGTTTTAGTGAGATGAAAAAAACATTATATGTTTCAAGTGATTTTCCAAGTAATGATGTAGTGAAAAATATACTAAAAAGATTTCATATTGAGAGAAACTATAGATATTTAGTTTAGGATTAAAGCTGCAAAAAATATATCATACGGTGTGATATATATGGGGATGATTATAGATCCTTCTTGAGAGAGAGTCTTGACATTGCATTTGGAGGTTGGAGAATTTCTAATATTGAGGCATCTCATACTTGCGTTCATCCAAAAATAACACAAGATCATACTTCATTGGATTCTGAATTTGTCTCACCTATTATTGCTGATATGATTAGGAACTACCAAGATATACTTGTATTCCTTTTGTAGGAGGGGATAAAAAAACTTTTGGTTATAATATTTCCTATAACAAGGCATGGATGGAGAAAGATAAGGCAATTGTCAAGGTCTATGGTGATTGGGATGACTCATATTTGGTGTTGCCACAATTTCTATCCATACTGATACACAATAACCAAGTTGTATTCTATCTTGATATGAACAAACATGTATCTCATGATAACTGAATTGATCCATCTCATGTCAAATATCATTAGTTGTTCTAGTTATTCCTTCCCTATATTTCTAAATTTCATTTATGAAAACAGTTCCTATAGATTGATAGATTTTATAAATATAGAAAATAAATGGACATATTTTTTATTGAGGAAACCCAATATAGAAACTGTTTACCTATGTTTCTTTCATTTTCTATTGTGTAAAAGGAAAATTGTGAATCATGGAGTTGGTTTTTATCATGTATCAGCAAACATTTCACCCGAATTCAGGGTTCCTATTTGATATCTAATAATAATTTAGAAATCAATGAGGTAATTAATACGAATCCTAGTATATGGATACCCCGTAATTCAAATCATCGGTACAACATCAGACACATTTCTACCTATGTGTGAAAAACATTCCATAATGAACCTATGAAGAAGGAAATCATGAGGCTTGGTATACAATCTCTTTATTATTTTTTACTATTTCAACGTAATTATAAAATTAATTTATGTGGAATAAGATCACTTTAGTGTATCGTATGATCCATATCAACAAAGGTTTGAACAATTTTTTGATGAAATATGTAGGTCTAGTCAAGGACTGCATGATTATATGATGCAATTTTCAAAAGAAAAATGGACACTAGAATATGATGGGGGGAATAGGTATGGACACATGACCACAAACATTATGGATTTAATAAATTGAATCTTCAAGGGGCTTCACAAGTTACCTATAACCGGAATAGTTCTGGATACATTTTATCATTATTTCAAGTACATCATTGATAGAGAAATAGAGAGCGCCGATGGGATTCAGCAGGGGATAAGGTATGGAAGACACTTTCAGTGAGGGATTGAAAAGAACATTGAATAAGATTATGCTTATCTGGTGTACCATTTCCATGGAGAAGACTCTGGGTTTTAAGTGAAAGAGTGTCTAAACCCCATCACAAATAGCAACGGCTGAGTCTTGGTGGTATTACCGGAAGCGAGGTAATGTAAATGTGGAAACTTCAAGGCATTATGGTTTCTATGAGCACATTCCATCACAACATGTGCCTCTATGAACATATCATGGGAAGTATATATTGATCAAGTGTACCATTTGGACACCATTTCTAATTGTTATGTTTCACCATGGATGCCTATTGGGGAGTTTTGACATTTTCCAATGCCCAAAGACTAGTCGAAATTGATACCTGACATTAACAGGTTGTGAAAATGTGGGAGACCAAAGTCTAATAGGATGTGAAATGAGATGTACTTGCCTCAAAGACCTGAGAAACATTTGAGATGCATAATATTTCATTAGGAAGGTAATCATAGGAAATAATTTCCTAACATTGATACATCAAGTTCACACTCTCATCCATGATAGTGTATTGCCTCCAATATGAACTTTTCATATTATCAATTGAATGGTTTTAATATAAAATCTTTCATTTTTAGAATTTTCTAACATTTATGAATACTTTTACTATCAAATAAAAAATAGTTGATAAATTATACCAAAATTTAAATAAGTCACAGACAAGCTAAACATTCCTAAATGATACATCATTTCAAAAAATGAAAATTTGATCTACATAATTCCCTTCCCTTTGAAAATATTTTTCACATGATAAAACCATTTTCTAAATCATTATTTGGTTATTATAATATTCCATTCATATTCACATTATAAGTAATATGACATATACATGTGAGATTACATGAAAGCATAATCAAACTATCCATGAATACACCATAAAGAAATCATGTGAGTAAATAATCATGAAATGTACCATCATGTGAGAAATCATAAATAAATTAAAAATCATGCCATTTTGATCTAACTTATTGGTATATATACTAGACATCAAAGAAAGCCTCAATTAGTAAGGTGGTTCTAACTGATATAACTTATGTGTGCAAAAATCTATTTTTAAATTAAACCCCCTTTAAATACATGACTCTATTCTAACAAGAACATAGAAAAACCCAATTGCCTTTGAAAGATGAGATCAGGAAAATGAAATCAACAAATACCCAAGAAGGGCCCAAATAGGGTGTGAGGCACGATTCCTAGTAGGATACCACCATAAATCTATTTAATTTTTTATCCATCAAAACAATTAAACTAGTTTTAAAACAATTTCAAAACTAAACCACTTGAATACAAACCAACTTCAAGTAAACCTTTAAAATCCCTTTGGTTTTCTTTTATAAAACAAACATAGTTTTCCAAAACAATTCCCAAACATGGATCAAGTAAACAAATGATGCCAGAAGGCATAAGCCATTTCATAAATCAAACATTCCCAATTTAACAAAACACCCTTTGCAAGGTAAAACCTTATCTAAAACTGCTTTAGAAATATACTTTGAGAAACATGAATACCTGACCTTTTCTTTTGGTAAGAAAAAATTCATAAAAATCGGAATAGACTTTCTATGTATTACATTCTACCAGTCATAAAATTTTGTTAACCATAGCATTATATTTACATTTTACACTTAATACTTATTTAAATTTTATACATAGAGACTGAGGATACTACTGTAGCACCCCAACCTGGTTTTCCAACAAAAAAGTAATCTAGGTTGGTTGGACACTGGGAATTAGGTTTGCCTCCCCATATGCTAAAGGTTACCAACTAGAAATGAGGGTATAAGAGGTGACATTGGGATACTATACCCTCTAGTGATGGTATTAATATTGGTTGATATATAAATATAGAAGCATAAAAGAATAACCATAAGGAACTGGACCAGTAACCCACCATAGTAGAAGTAATCATCAGTAGTAATAATAATCAATAAGCTCAAAATAAACTATTTTCATAATTAAACATCACATATACCATTTATAGATAAACATGTACACAAGTAAGTTCATACAAGATAATAAACAAAAAGGTTCCCCTGTGGTTGACCTCAGTGCATGCATATAATAGGCATGCAGATATAAAATAAACTACAAAAGGTAACTCCAATAGATGCAATAACCTCCAATGTCAATTCCATCCATCCCATGAAAAAAATTCGACACTGAGGTCCAAATCCTGAGCCCAACCCTTTACCTAATTGCCAGGCCATAAATTCTACATGTATCCCAAAGGGGGTGTGTAGGGTGTGAGAAAGAATCTCAGTATCCCACCACCAACGTGTTCTTATATTAAATCTATGATAAAGAAGGTGTGTATAAATATAAATGAAATAGTACATTCATTGCATGTAATATAACCTAGTTCCATTGTGCTCAAAATCTACAAGGAAGTATTCACCTACTTTAGCTGTCATCACTATAATGGTAGTGGAATGATACTTAGATTATAGCCCAAGGAATCATCTATTAGAAATCAGTCCAGGTAAACCCTCAATATCCACATTCAAAACACCCCTCAACACATCATTCCATCATTAAGTATCTGACGTCCCGAAGGCATGTCCAAAAAAATACACGGTACCTCGAAATCCCCTGTTAGTTTGAAGCCTGATGTCTCGAAGCACAATGATGTATGCCCTCCAAATAATTCTGGCCCAACGACCTCAGTATATGGTGAGCCTTAGACTCCAACTGATGGTCTCAAAACCATCTATTGATGGCTCCTCTCCATCCCTATGGCTTTCTATGACAAGCACCCCCAAACCTCGCTGATGGTCAACACCATCTTAATCCATATCTAATGGAGGAATCTACCCACATGGGTGTTCAACACCATATCATCATCTGAGTACCATCTATGTGCACACAACTCCAAATGGAACATTGGCCAAAAATGGTGGTTGTCCATCACTAACAAAGTACCTAAGCCACACCAGTACAACACCTCATTCCCCTATGATTGTTTCACTCATCCAGATGGCCATCACTATCTCATATTACTTGATCCATGACCAATCCTGTAGAGACCCGAACCTTATCGTACATGGACATTACATTACTTTTGCGGAATACTTAGTACATAACAAAAACACACACACAAGGATCGTAATAGTTTAGTGTCTTTGGAAACTCGGAACGTAATCTTCTAATCGTGGTGAAAGATCTTCAATATCTCCCATAAAGATCTTCCCTTTTTTTTTACCTAAAACCTTTCTTTATATCCTGGGGAAAAGAAAACATAAAAGGGTGAGCTCAAATTCTCAGCAAGGCAAATAAAGGAATTAAAAATCATATCATATCTTTTTGAAAATCAAAACCTGCAAAAGAGATCATAATATCTTAACATGGAATAAATCATAGAAGTGAAAATGAGATCACCATAATAATAACATGAAACTTGAAACATTGTTTCATGCACACATAATCATGGAAAATCATTTCTTGTTAGTCATGACTCATTGCCAAGACTATCTTAGTGGACAAAGTCCCTTTCTGAATCGAGTAACCCTCGTTTCAGTCTTGTTTCTCTGAACCGGTATAACCTACCGTTCCAGCCCTGTCTATCTCATGAGATATAAAATCTTTACCCAATGAATTGGAGGGAGATATGTCCCACCCATCTTAAAATGAATCCTTTCTTATGTGTGCTACATAATCATAAATCATACATTATCGCATAACACATGTAACAAAAATGGGATTCTTGAAACATCATGACATCATAAAACAAATCATGACAACATAATCAAATCAATGTAATAATAGGGATAAAAACAGAACCCTTTATTATCTTAGATGGAAAATAATTTTGATAAAACACTTGAACTCCATTCTTGAGGAAAATATCCTTTCTTCTTTAAAAACATTTTTTCCTTTCTTAACATGTCATACAACTTTAAAATAAAATAAGTTGATTAAAAATAAACTTGAAAACTTGTAAATGAAGCTTCTTGGAAATAATGTTTTACAAATCCATTCATGCCATATGAGTTAAAAAAAACATTCTTCGTACTTTTGTCGGAAAAGTCAAAAAGTACCTCGTACGACAAAAGATTCCTTTCATACATATTACTAAAAACTCACCGAAGGGTAAAAATGGATTTAAACAATTGTAGGTGGATGGAAATAATATTACATTTTGATGAAAAATGGATGTGGATGATAAAATACACCCCAGTAAATACTTACGAATAAACAATCTTGGATAAAAATGAGATTGTGATATTTCCCTTACCTTAGGTCCGATTTGCTTCGTAAGTGTCCGAACCTCCTGTATAATGATTTAAATCATGTTATTGACTTATTCCAGAATCATATTAAATGTTATTATATCATATATGGTCCACTTTTGACTTTATATTACCCGTTCTTTTGTAAATTCATGTTAAAGTAGCGTCTTGGGTAAAATCGTCTCATTTGTCGTTTGTGTTTTTAACCTGTAATTATTCATATGATTACTTATATCATGATTACTTAATTACAGAATATAAAACATGATTTATATATATATATTCAGAATATACATATATAATAAATCAGTAAATGGAAAGAAATACACCGTTCATGGAGACGGTAGTCCGTACGTACGCATGAACGCTGTTTTCGTTTCCTTATTGAATTGAATGGAATTAAGTAGATGACATACATATAAATATAAATAATTACAGTATCATTATTAGGTAATATATTTCATTAGTACTTATTATATATACTTTATAATCATTCATTAATGTTTAATCATTGAGAATGAATCTCATCGCGTCGTGGAGACGGTAGTCCGTACGTACGCACGAGCGATGATATCGTTCCCATGGTCGTGGAATTGCGTTGAAGTGTATTTATACTATTTCAGTATCAATATAAATTTATAATAATTATATATAGTTACTCATTAAACCATTATACCCATCCAATTAAGGTGGTGGCGGAAAATAGATTACACCACGGCGTGGAGACGGTATTCCATACGTACGCACGCGCGGTGATTTCCTTTTTCCGCAGGATGGTTAGAAGGTTAATTAGAGTTGTTTCATATTTATAATAACATATCAGTATGTAAGTAATACTGATGTTATTACTTTATCACGAAACAACTAAAGAAGAAGAAGTTGAAGAAGAAAGAAATTGAAAAGATCGGTAATGGTTATTACCTCTTCTTTGAAACGCCTCTTTGAATCCTTCACTTAGGGAACTAAGATTGGTCTTTAAAGAAGACCAGGACCTCTAGGATTATTCTAGGGAAGTGGAGAAGGAAAAATGGCAGGGGTTTGCCGAGCTTGAGTGCTCAAATTGGTGTGAGGAGGAGGGGGAGGAGGTGCCCTTTTATAAGGGAGGAGAGGGGCACCTTAGGAATATCTCAAAATATTATTTTATATTAAAGTCAAAATCGGTTTATAATGGTTCCAAAGGGACTTATTTCGAAGCTAAAGTGGGTATGGGTCGAAATACTATCAACCAATATGATTTAGACAAGTTTAGGGTATTATTTTATCCTTATCAATTAGATTTAACTCTAAGTTAAATAATTTAACTTTTACCGTGTCTTTTTGTTTTCTTTCACTATATGGTTAATACACTTACTATAACATGCCAAACTAACCCCAAATTGTTTATTATTAATATATATATCCTTATCTAAGTCATTTGGCCGAACCTTAGATTTTTAGGAATAAAATAAAAATTAATAATATAATATATGATTTAAAAACTATTTTGTGTCAATTTTGACACTATTTGATATATGATTTTTGTGACAGTCATAACAGAATTATATGTTCGAAACAAGTTGATTAAATCAACATTAATATATCATAGTAACATAGAAAATTAGTGGAATTCGTAAAAAGTCTCAAATTACATTTATTTTGGTGTTTATAACATCAATTATTTCAATATTTCATTAATAAGATAATTACTGCATCATCATTGTGTCATAAATAAATTAACTTATTTAATGTCTAAAAATTACAAATAAAATACCATTATGTAGGAAATAGTTTTAGATTTCTAATGAATATTTATAGTCGAATTTATCTTATGTATAACCCCATATTAAAAATGATTTACTTATTAGACTTTGATTTTAACTATTTTAACCCTTCTTTAAATAAATTAATAATAAATGTCCTAATCTAATCCAAGTGGGCCTAAATGGTCAGATTTTATTCATAAGGTTGTTTTTGTCGAATTACACTTATTCAATAGAATTAGGACATGTGTTAGGGTAATAGTAATATCATATTTACCCTTAGTTACCCTATTTACTATTAACCGCGGTAAAAAAAATAAAAAGTTACTATTCACCAAAAAATTATTTTTATCTCATTGAACCACATTTTACTTACTGATATCAACCGTGTCTGTCAGATTTTCGAAATTCCATTCACAGAAGCGGTAAAATTATGTTTTATGCAAAATTCAGTTTTTAACCTACCACTTAGTGGTTTCACTATTCATCAAAAATTGAAAGTTTTCAGAAAAATACCAAAATTTTACCCTAGGCTAATTTCGATATTCTGAGTCCAAAAATGAAGTCCATTTTGAAAAATAAAATTTCTAAAATTTTAAAAGGTGGTTATTACTGTTCATAACAACTAGTTATAATAATATTTTAATAGCATATTGTTGTTTAGTGAAACTCGGTATTGCGTACTACACACGCTATCGAGGAAGGTTTCGATTGTGTGTAATGCAAGGAAAGTCAAGGATGCGTGTTGTGAAAGCTCCTTTTTGTGTTGCGTACAACACAAGACATTAGTGAAATTAAAAAGAATATTTTTCATAAAATCTTGGGCTGTTACATTCTACCCCCCTTAAAATGAATTTCGCCCTCGAAATTCGTCAGGGTTATAAATAGTTTACTATTCGAAAGTTTCTTTAATAGAAACCCACATCGTAAAAAGGAATACCAAAACTTGTCTTTAAAAACTAAAGTATGAAATGTAACGATTATCCAAATAAACTAATCACTGGGTTTCCACATAGGTGAAAATATGGATATGGAAGAAAAATCTAACCATCATGTTCTGATGGAGAGTGGTAGAGAACATGGATATGGAAAAGCCAACAATCACAAATCCATAAATTTGTGACGATCTAAGGTACCATCTGATTCATCAGGTATAAGATCACTAGGACAACATTTTTGGTTTTCAAGATCATTTCCCTAAAGTTGAAAATTTAGAATAAATACTTTCTTTATATTGGTACAATCTCACTGTTGTTCATGCCTTGAACAATTTCCACTTCATCTCTGAAATAAATGAAGTTGAATTTGTTATTCGTGAAGTGTTAGCAGATCATGTGATAGAATGACGGGTCATTCCATCTGTCTCAAACAAAAGGTTAACAAAAATTATATACATAAGTCGATCTATAGTGAGATTAATCACATATGGTTCCTAAAATGTACTTATACTTCATATATCATACTGCTTAAGATAATAAAACTAGTTTCTACTAAACAGGGACTTCCTGTAGGCCAGTGGTAGGCGATAAAGGCCAGTGGCACTTCGGTTGTGGGTTCGATTCCCACAGCCTTGTCCGAAGCGATGGGCTGTCACCCGTCCTGCAGGTTGTCCTTTTTCTAAAACTACATTACTATAACATCCCATCAATATAATCGAAAAAAAACTTCTATCCTTAAACAATACTCACTTATGTCCAACATAATCCATTTCAATCTTTAGGTTTATCCATAATACTGCAGTCCACTCTCATAACAAAGTGAAAACTATTACCAGAGATTTAATACCATCGTTGATCCCCATATATCATAAGATATGTTTTGTTGGTCACATTCCAAACATTCAAAGTCCTTAATCATGTATTCTTTTGAATACCCATTGGACCTTAGTGAAAACATGAATGCAGTTAAAAGTTAACACTTTCCACATACCAAAATCCTCAAAATTCTATATTCTCAAACCATGATATCACTTAGTCCTTATATCAATCATGAGATCATGAATACTATTAAACATTTCATTTTCTCGTTTTCCATTCATTATGCGCATATCATCTTATTTCCAAAATATATCAATCACTTTGAATACCAGATCAATAAATATTGCAATACTCAATGATACAACATTATTTCGAAATCCCATTACTTAAACACTTAATCATTCCACCACATCGTTGTCATATTCAACATTGACAATAGTGATCGCATGTGACTTCCCTTTGTCCTTTGCCTTCAGTGGTTGCTCATGTTGATCATCACTAACCCTTGGATTAGGGAATTTATTAGCATAATACCCCATTTCCTTGCACTTGAAGCATTGAAGTGTTGGTGGTGCGTTCTCTGCAGTGTTTGAATTATTCACATCATTAGAAACCCTTTTTCCATTACTTCGACACTCAGCTGCTCGATGACCTTCTTTTCCACACTTAAAACATTTTCTAGTCCCTTTAAGACAATCTCCACCATGCTTCTTTCCACACTTTGTGCATAAGGAAACATTCATCTTCTTTTCACCATTATTCTGAGATTTCTCCTTGAACTCCTTCTTTCGTTTTTTGTCAAAACCATGAGATGGATATGTAACACCAACTTCCATTTCTACCTTGATAGCACAACGCACAATTTCTTCATAGCTACTGAAGTCTCTTATAGCTAATGACCTTCAAAGACTTGGTTTTAAGCCACTGAAAAATCGATCAACTTTACTTTCAGGTTGGATGATAATGCCAGATGCATACCTTGCAAGTCTTGTAAAATTCGCTTCGTATATACCAACAGATTCATCATCCTTTTGCTTTAGTTCAAGAAACTCCTTCTCCATCTTTGTTCGAAGAATGCGAGGGAATTACTTATTGAAAAATAAGTTCTTGAACTCGTCCCATTCCATGGACTCAATTTCATCTCTTTGCCTTGTATTCTTGATAAGATTCCACCATTTATCAGCTTCACCTTCCAAACGATATACTGCTAAGATGACTTTATCATGTTCAGAACATTGAAGAACTGAAAATATCTTTTCAGTGGTACTGGTCCATTGTTCAGCAACAAGTGGATCAGAAGACCCACTGAAAGAAGGTGGACATTGCCTCATGAAGGACTCAATAGAATATTGTTCCTTTCTCTACTCATTTGGAAGTCCAGAATGATTCATAGCTTGTGTAAGTATAGCAATAAGATTTTGCACTACATCTCCCATAACATTTGTTTGTTCAGGAGGACAATCATTGCATTGTCCATTGCATTGATCAACACGGTTCCTTCGGGTTCCAGCCATCGTCTAAAACCCAAAAGAATAGTGTGAGAGGCAAAAATCATGCTAGGGAAAACAACATAATAAAGGGGGAGTACCTTCAATATCTAACATCTTAGGTTTAATTCTATGATCGTTAGCGTAATTCTAGTACTATAACCTATACGTATACTTAACCTTAGGGACATCCCTAGACATACCTTAGAAATATCTCTAGGGATCTCACTAATGTTTTTGCATCCTAGTTTCCAAAGGTTGACTAAACCTTTCCTCTGATACCAACTGTAGAGACCCGAAGCTTATCGTACATGGACATTACATTACTTTTGCGGAATACATGGTACATAACAAAAACACACACACAAGGATTGTAATAGTTTAGTGTCTTTGGAAACTCAGAACGTAATATTCTAATCGTGGTGAAAGATCTTCAATATCTCCCATAAAGATCTTCCCTTTTTTTATACCTAAAACCTTTCTTTATATCCTGGGGAAAAGAAAACATAAAAGGGTGAGCTCAAATGCTCAGCAAGGCAAATAAAGGAACTAAAAATCATATCATATCTTTTTGAAAATCAAAACCTGCAAAAGAGATCATAATATCTTAACATGGAATAAATCATAGAAGTGAAAATGAGATCACCATAATCATAACGTGAAACTTGAAACTTTGTGGCATGCACACATAATCATAGAAAATCATTTCTTGTTAGTCATGAATCATTTCCAAGACTATCTTAGTGGACAAAGCCCCTTTCTGAATCGAGTAACCCTCGTTTCAGTCCTGTTTCACTGAACCGGTATAACCTACCGTTCCAGCCCTGTCTATCTCATGAGATATAAAATCTTTACCCAATGCATTGGAGGGAGATATAGGTCCCACCCATCTTATAATGAATCCTTTCTTATGTGTGCCACATAATCATAAATCATACATCATCGCATAACACATGTAACAAAAATGGGATTCTTGAAACATCATGACATCATAAAACAAATCATGACAACATAATCAAATCAATGTAATAATAGGGATAAAAATAGAACCCTTTATTATCTAAGTTGGAAAATAATTTTGATAAAACACTTGAACTCCATTCTTGAGGAAAATATCCTTTCTTCTTTAAAAACATTTTTTCCTTTCTTAACATGTCATACAACTTTAAACTAAAAGAAGTTGATTAAAAATAAACATGAAAACTTGTAAAGGAAGCTTCTTGGAAATAATGTTTTAAAAATCCATTCATGCCGTATAAGTTAAAAAAAACATTCTTCGTACTTTTGTCGGAAAAGTCAAAAAGTACCTCGTACGACAAAAGATTCCTTTCATACATATTACTAAAAACTCACAGAAGGGTAAAAATGGATTTAAACAATTGTTGGTGGATGGAAATAATATTACATTTTGATGAAACATGGATGTGGATGATAAAATACACCCCAGTGAATACTTACGAATAAACAATCTTGGATAAAAATGAGATTGTGATATTTCCCTTGCCTTAGGTCCGATTTTCTTCGTAAGTGTCCGAACCTCCTGTATAATGATTTAAATCATGTTATTGACTTATTCCAGAATCATATTCATTGTTATTATATCATATATGGTCCACTTATGACTTTATATTACCCGTTCTTTTGTAAATTCATGTTAAAGTAGCGTTTTGGGTAAAATCGTCTCATTTGTCGTTTGTGTTTTTAACTTGTAATTATTCATATGATTACTTAGATCATGATTAATTAATTCCAGAATATAAAACATTATTTATATATATATATATTCAGAATATACATATATAATAAATCAGTAAATGGAAAGAAATACACCGTTCATGGAGACGGTAGTCCGTACGTACGCATGAACGCTGTTTTCGTTTCCTTATTGAATTGAATGGAATTAAGTAGATGACATACATATAAATATAAATAATTACAGTATCATTATTAGGTAATATATTTCATTAGTACTTATTATATATACTTTATAATCATTCATTAATGGTTAATCATTGAGAATGAATCTCATCGCGTCGTGGAGACGGTAGTCCGTACGTACGCACGAGCGATGATATCGTTCCCATGGTCGTGGAATTGCGTTGAAGTGTATTTATACTATTTCAGTATCAATATAAATTTATAATAATCATATATACTTACTCATTAAACCATTATACCCATCCAATTAAGGTGGTGGCGGAAAATAGATTACACCACGGCGTGGAGACGGTATTCCGTACGTACGCACGCGCGGTGATTTCCTTTTTCCGCAGGATGGATAGAAGGTTAATTAGAGTTGTTTCATATTTATAATAACATATCAGTATGTAAGTAATACTGATGTTATTACTTTATCATTAAACAACTAAAGAAGAAGAAGTTGAAGAAGAAAGAAATTGAAAAGATCGGTAATGGTTATTACCTCTTCTTTGAAACGCCTCTTTGAATCCTTCACTTAGGGAACTAAGATTGGTCTTTGAAGAAGACCAGGACCTCTAGTATTATTATAGTGAATTGGAGAAGGAAAAATGGCAGGGGTTGGCGGAGCTTGAGTGCTCAAATTGGTGTGAGGAGGAGGGGGAGGAGGTGCCCTTTTATAAGGGAGGAGAGGGGAACCTTAGGAATATCTCAAAATATTATTTTATATTAAAGTCAAAATCGGTTTATAATGGTTCCAAAGGGACTTATTTCTAATCTAAAGTGGGGATGGGTCGAAATCCTATCAAACAATATGATTTAGACAAGTTTAGGGTATTATTTTATCCTTATCAATTAGATTTAACTCTAAGTTAAATAATTTAACTTTTACCGTGTCTTTTTGTTTTCTTTCACTATATGGTTAATACACTTACTATAACATGCCAAAAGAACCCCAAATTGTTTATTATTAATATATATATCCTTATCTAAGTCATTTGGTCGAACCTTAGATTTTTAGGAATAAAATAACAATTAATAATATAATATTTGATTTAAAAACTATTTTGTGTCAATTTTGACACTATTTGATATATGATTTTTGTGAAAGTCATAACAGAATTATATGTTCGAAAAAAGTTGATTAAATCAACATTAATATATCATAGTAACCTAGAAAATTAGTGGAATTCGTAAGAAGTCTCAAATTACATTTAGTTTGGTGTTTATAACATCAATTATGTCAATATTTCATTAATAAGATAATTACTGCATCATCATTGTGTCATAAATAAATTAAATTATTTAATGTCTAAAAATTAAAAATAAAATACCATTATGTAGGAAATATTTTTATATTTCTAATGAATATTTATAGTCGAATTTATCTTATGTATAACCCCATATTAAAAATTATTTACTTATTAAACTTTGATTTTAACTATTTTAACCCTTCTTTAAATAAATTAATAATAAATGTCCTAATCTAATCCAAGTGGGCCTAAATGGTCATATTTTATTCATAAGGTTGTTTTTGGTCGAATTACACTTATCCAATAGAATTAGGACATGTTTTAGGGTAATAGTAATATCATATTTACCCTTAGTTACCCTATTTACTATTAACCGCGGTAAAAAAATAAAAAGTTACTATTCACCAAAAAATTATTTTTATCTCATTGAACCAAATTTTACTTACTGATATCAACCGTGTCTGTCGGATTTTCGAAATTCCATTCACAGCAGCGGTAAAATTAAGTTTTATGCAAAATTCAGTTTTTAACCTACCACTTAGTGGTTTCACTATTCATCAAAAATTGAAAGTTTTCAGAAAAATACCAAAATTTCACCCTAGGCTAATTTCGATATTCTGAGTCCAAAAATGATGTCCATTTTGAAAAATAAAATTTTGAAAATTTTAAAAGGTGGTTATTACTGTTCATAACGGCTAGTTATAATAATATTTTAATAGCATATTGTTGTTTAGTAAAACTCGGTATTGCGTACTACACACGTTATCGAGGAAGGTTACGATTGTGTGTAATGCAAGGCAAGTCAAGGATGCGTGTTGTGCAAGCTCCTTTTTGTGTTGCGTACAACACAAGACATTAGTGAAATTAAAAAGAATATTTTTCATAAAATCTTGGGCTGTTACAAATCCTAATGAACATATTGCCTCAAGATGATCAAAATATCACCCAACTAGTAATCAACATCACTCATAGAATCTAGACCTCGCCAAACATGAAGACCATCTTTGCCTCAAACCAGGTAGTCATCACTACCTCTATCCTTAGGTCAATCCCATCTCAATTCCCATGGAACTCATTACAAGAATCACATTTAATGAAAATAATTTAATTTAAATAAAACAAAACCCCAAACTACTCTTCCCAAGGCCCTAAGCCTCTCACTAATCGCATAACACATATATTCTTGATTGAGCATGCCCATAGGCATATCATAGATTCAATTCATTAATTAAAGATAAGCAGTTAAATTTATAGGGTATATCATGGTCAAATTAATGGAAATCTCAAGGATTCAGCCCCAAAACACTTGTGAAATCATGGATAAAGATAATCACCACCTACCTCATGTTTTTACATTCTCACACACCAGATCTTATCCTCTAACTTGAACTAATTCATAAGAAATCATCAATGAACACCCTGCAAATAGGGTAAATTGGATTGCATAGATTTATCACTCTATAAGGTGATAGAAAAGGAGAAAAGAGGCCATAGGAGTTGGATCCTTACTAATATTTATCCAACACTATAGATGGATCAATAATTGAATCTCAAACGAAGTGTTGAGATCAACACCTAGTGGGGGAGAATAAGGGAGGAGCTCCCTATTGTGTGTGATGTGGAGAAGGAAAAGAGGGGGAAGAATAGATAAAGGGGGAGGGGTAGATAGGTAATTTCCTATATTTAAGTGGGTTTCATGGTTATCTTGCATGGTTTTCCCATCTGGGCATAGACCATGTGTTAGCCTCGGACCAAGGAACCACCTTACACGGCCATGGCGTATAGTTTACCAAATAGTGTGTTTTTCGTGTGGATCCCCTCTTCTAAAAATTGCAAAGGTGCCTCACAGTCGTGTTCCCCCTCCAACACTGTTTTGAAAACCATGAATAAAGCACTTGGAGGGCCACATAGTTTCCCATAGGATTCATATAGTTTTTTCAAACCATTCACCCTAGTATGAACACTTAGAAATTTTGGGTTTTTGGGCTCTACCACAACCAAAAATCAACCAAAACACTGAATAACTTTCCAAACATTTTATCCCATCCACAGATAAGGTATTATGTTGAATAAACTCTTGTAATTAAGTTCCTAAAATCATGAAAAGAGTTCATCTTACCACCAAACTCCAAAAATTCAAAACTGGTGAGGAATTCAACCTGTTTCAAAAATCTAGGATGTTATAATCTCCCAACCTTAACACAGTTCATCCCTGAGCTATCAAGACTTATACAGAGATGGTACCAAACATATCCATCTCTGAAAAAACAAGCCAGTAAACCCCGGTCTCAAAGTCACAGGTAAAATCTTCCAAGTCTCTCCCCACCTTAGAAGTTACCTACCCCAGTCGCATCCTGACCCAAAACACAAATCAAACTAATGGTCCACCAACCATCCTCAAACTCAAAGTCCTCTTGCGAATAATTTTCACTCCTTCACCTCAGCAGGTGCTCACATCATGCATGTTCCACAACAGACACCCATTAAATACCTCATTGCGCCGATGCTCAGATGCCAACACACATCATCAAATCCCACATCGCATCAATTCTTCGAAGCAAACACACCTCACATATAATCCACACATCAAATAATGCTCATAATAATCCAAATGAAAAGTACCTAATATATATATATATATAATTCATATGATCAAATTTGAATATAATAACCAAAATCACATTAGCCCAAAAGTATATCTCGTACACCTCATGCACCCAAAACTCGGTATGCCTACACTAGGGCCATTCCAAAACAAAAACAAATGAAGAACCCTGGTCACACCTATAGTGTACCTATGTCCATCATTGTCTCACCAGCCTACTCTAACCCAGGAAGCTCCATGAAATACACCAGGCTTAAATCTCAGCTACTTGAAGCCTAACCTCCTTAAAAAGCTGCACCAGCTAACGACCGCTAACTCCACTATTGGGCCCCACTGTGTCTACCATAACCCCTGCATGAAACATGATCTCGGTTACTAGATCTTGGTATCGCTCCCATTCTGACCTTAAATTCTTGGGTCTGACCTAGTCCTTGATTCCTAGATGACTAAAAAGGCTTCCTATAGAACCTATCATGATGAATCATATGTCCATATGCCTAAAACTCCTTTGGAGGCCACTCACAATGAGTTCGAACATGTCCCAACTACCCACACTCGAAGCGCACCATTAAAGAACCACCCTTCAGTGGTCTTCTTGAGTCCCTGGCCTAACTTCCCTACTAGAAATTATATCCTCCTTACTTCCTTATATCTAAATCATTGTCGGTGACATCACTTGAATCCTTCACCTATCTAGAGTAAGATTGTTCCATCAATTTTCACTCAACTATCTGCGCCTGATTCACAACTTCTAAGAATGAGGCTAACCTGGAGATGTTTATCTTCACCTAAATGGATTTTCATAAACCATCCTCAAAATTCCTCACCCTCAATGTTTCATCACCCACCATACCAGGTGTGAATAGAGAATTTTTTTTTGAATGTATCTGCATAGTCCATGACGTACATGTCACCCTACTTCAGGCTCAAGAAATTCCAAGATCTTTCTACCCTCAGCATCTTCGGGAAGAATTTATCAAATAACATGGCCTTAAAATACTTCCAAGATAGTCCCGAATGCCTTCCCACCTAAAATTGTACGTCCCACAAGAATTTAGTTGGTCCTTTACGAAATTACGTCTTAGATTCACACTCCACTCTCTAGGGGTATCAAGATGATTGATGATCATATGAATCCACTCTATCTTGTTCTCAACTGCCTTTAGATCACCCTCACCCTGAAATTGTGGTGGGTGATGCTATTGGAACTCTCGAGTCAAGTAATACATCAAAGAATATTCTCCCTGAGATCCCATGTTGATACCATAGATAACATGCACTACGCCAAAAACTGGAAAGGGATGCGCTACCCCTTTATCAGCACTTCTTTTAGTAGTGCTGATAAAGGGCGGCTTTATCAGCGCTAAAAAAATTTATATTTCAAAAAAAAATCTGGAAAAATAAATTATTCTTATATAAGTATATTTATTCGGATATAAATATAATATATATTTTTTAAATATGTTTTATATACGTATAAATAGACTATTACATTTAATATATAAGAAATTTAGTGAAAATGGATTCAAAATATTTTAAAAAAATATTATTAATTAATAATTTTCTAATTATTATTGATTAAAAATCATTTAATAACAATTTGAGGACACAAAAAATCAAAACAATTAATAAAAGATCTAAAATATGTTGAAAATGTAACTCAAACTTCAAACAGCCATAACTTTTGATCTGGGTGTCCGTTTGAGCTCTACAACATATCTAATTGAAGCCTGTGACGATCTCTACATGCTGGTGACCAAAGATAAGCCTTTGTAACATTTTTCGAGCCCAAAAAAGGCCAGAAGGCCTCCCAAACTGAGTTTTTAGTCGGCATACTCCGATTTGTTAACATTCAAACAAGTATAGCTTCTAATCCGGATGTCTATTAGGATTTTACCACATATCATATTGAATATTGTTTTATTTTCTTCGATTTTACTGGTTGTAGAGTTGAAACTGGATTCTGGATTATAAGTTATGTTCGTTTTAACATTCTATAGATTTTCAAATACACATATATATGTATTTATTCGTAAATATATACGTGTTTGTGTGTGTGTGTGTGTCTATGTTTGTGTATTTGTGTTGTATATATGTATATATGTATGTATTTAATTATTTACATACTTATAAACACACATCAAAAACATATTTTTTTCATAAATGTATTTTAAACTAATCTTTATAAGTACATTCTATGGCACTTCAAATACACATATATATGTATTTATTCATAAATATATATGTGTTTGTGTGTGTGTGTCTCTCAGTGTGTGTCTGTGTGTTGTATATACCTATGTATGTATGTATGTATGTATTTATTTATTTATTTATTTATAAACACACATAAAAAACATATTTTTTCAGAAATGTATTTAAAACTAATTTTATAAGTATATATTAATATACAAATAAATATACGTATAAAAAATTATAACTAAAAATATATATATAAATGTATTAATATACGAATTAATATATATATACTAATATATGAATAAATATATTTATATTAATATGAATCTATATCAATATATGAATAAATATAACTATATATATAGATATATCATTAAATAGAGAACAAAACGAAATTGCATAGTGGTAAAGGTGCAGCCGCGAAAGGGGGGAGGTCCCGGGTTCGAGTTCGGGTGGAAGCGAAAGGGGTGCATGCGTATGAGGATGCGCGGGAAGGGAAGCATACGGGAGACCACCTAGCACTGATAAAGGGGGTGTGAAGCGCTGATAAAAGCACTGCCCCATATTATTTTTTATTTTTTTTTATTTTTTTGACCTTTATCAGCGCTAAAAAAAGTGCTGATAAAGGGGTCTTTTATCAGCACTTTTTTTAGCGCTGATAAAAACGGCCTTTATCAGCACTTTTCGAAGCGCTGATAAAAGGGACCCCCCCCCCCATATTAGCACTGAGCTTTACAGTGCTGTTAAAGCCCTTTTTAGTGCTGATATAGGCTGTTTTTGTAGTAGTGATGTACCAAAATTTCCCTGAGCTACTTGTCAAGCCATGGACTAAAGGTTATTAAATCTAGAAGCTGCCTCACCTACACTAGATCTTGTACCTAAGCCTTCACCTACGGCTCATTATCTACCTAACCCTCAAGGGTCTCTACCTGTGCATGCTCATGAAACACCACATCACTACCCACCTGATGATCTATTGGATTCCATCTTGGTGGAATCCTGCTGAATAATAATACCATGGTCAAAAATCCATAATAGTATTTACATATATATTGTAGATAGGAAAGGCAGTAACAGCCAGTGCAATCTCACTACCCTTACTCTCCCCCATTGCAACCATGTCCCATGACATCCGGAATATGTCCCCCTCACCTACCTGTATCATATCCATGTATCACATATAAATCTATGCCTCATGGCCCCTTGCCTACCCACATCAGATTCAAGTGCCACATATAAATCTAAGCTAGCTGAGTAAGATGACACCAAATAAGGCTATACAGGAAGACACTGTTTATCTTCCTTTATTAAAAATTTAAATAGCTCACCCCCATATACCTTGGGTCATAACCATCCTATAAAATCATGTAGTCTAAAACTGATGACCACATCACCCAACCTGGTGATCAATATCACCCCATTTCATCATCCATACCCAGTCCTATAAGAGCATGTCACATATATATATTGATCTTACATTTCACATATAGATCTCATTGAAAACCCATGCCTAGTTTGGATGAGTAGAATGCCACCAAAGAGAGGCTAGGAAGGAGAACACTGCTTATATTCCTTTTTGATAAATTTAAACATCCCAAACCCTCTTAGCGCAATTCATGTTCCCAATAACAATCAAAATCATTTTAATCATAGGCACACACACAAACACACACCGATATATATATATATATCAAATCCTTTGTACCTATCAAGAAGCTATAATAAAACCTCCATTTCCATACTGGGCCAAGGGTCCAAAATTAATAACAGATATCAATCACATCCAAGTGCACCAATCGAAGTGGAAATCATATCAATTGTAAAAGAGAAAAGTGAAATAATAATTCCCACCCATGGTAACTTGGTTTGTACATCATGCATGGGGCTGCAGGTACCCAAACATGAGCTTGAAACCTAATTCTGACATTATCCTAATATATGGTCTATTATGACCCAAATGGTAAAACCCAAAATTAGGTAAAAGAACCGCCTCTAATACCACTTTTCACACCCTGATCTAGCTTTCCACCCAAATAGTGCTCCGAGCTGGTTGGTCACTGGGCCTTAGGCATTCCTCCCTACACGCCAAATACTGCCAACTAGTAATGAGGGTTTTATGGGTGATAGTGGGGAGATTATACCCTCTGGTGATGGAAATAATAATGTTTGATAGATAAATATAGAATTATAAAACAATGATCATAAGACACTAGACCAGTAACCTATTGTAGCAGAAGCAAGCAACAATAGTGACAATAATCAATAAGCTCAAAATAAACCATTTTCATAATTAAACTTCATAGGTACCATTTGATTCTAAACATTCATACAATTTAGATCATACAAGATAATAAATAGAAAGGGTCTCCCATGGACAACCTCAGTATATATATATATATATATATATATATATAGTATGCATGCTGATACAAAAGAAACTACAAAAGGTAACTCCAGCTGATGCAGGAACCACCAATGCCACTTATTATCCATCCCATGAAAACAATCTGACACTAAGTTCCATCTCCTCAGCCCAAAACATTACCTAATCACAAGTTCATAAAGTCTACATGCATCCTAAAGGTCCCATGTAGTGTGTGAGAAAGAATCTCAATAGGTCACTACCAATGTGTTCATATCTTACATCTATGAGTAAGAAGGTGCGTATAAATATAAATAAAATAGTACATGCACAATATGTAATATAACCTACTTCCCTTATTATGAAAAGTCACAATGAAGAATTCACCTGCTTTATCTATCACCACAATATTTGAAGGATCCTTCACTTATAGACCAAGGAATCCTCTGTCCATAATTAGTCCAGATGAACCTGCAAGTTCCACCTTCAAAACATGCCTCAGCACATAATTCCATCATCGAGTATCAAATGTCCTGAAGAAATGCCTAAACAAATACCCAGTCCCTTAGAACCCTACTCAAAATCCGTCATTGGATTGAAACACAACGTCCTCAGGTACAATGATGTCTATTCTCCAAATAATCCCGACCCAATGTCCTCATTATACAGTGAGCCTCATCCCCCAACTGACGGTCTCAACACCATCAACCAATGGACCCTCACCACCCCCATTGATTTCTATGGAAAACACCCCCACACCTCAGTAATGGTTGACACCATCCTAATATACATGTAATGTAGGCCTCTACTCACATGAGTGGTCAACACCACCTCATCATCTGAGTCCTATCTATGTGCAAACGACTCTAAACAATGCATCAGCCAAACACGGTGCGCTTCCATCACCAAAATAGTACATAAGACACACCAACCCATCACCTTGTTCCCCTGTTACTCTTTCTCTCATCCTGATGGTCATCACCATCTCATATTACTTAAGCCATGCCTGATCCTGACGAACTCGTCACCTCAAGCCAATGACCATGTCACCCAACTAGTGATAAACATCACTCATAGAATTCAAGCCTCTCCTAACCTGATGACCATCATCACCTCAAACCAGGTGGTCATCACCAACTTTATACTTAGGTCAAGACAACCTCAGTTCCCATGGAACTCATTACAAGCATTACATTTAATAAAAATTCTTTAATTTAAAGAAAATAGCACCTCGTCCTACTCTTCCCAAGGTTTGAAGCCTCTCAATAGGCCCATACCACTTGTAGTCTTGATTGAGCATTCCCATAGGCATCATATAGGTTCAATTATTTAATTAAAGATAGATAGTTAAATTTATAGGGTCTCTCACAGTCAACCCACTGACACACTCAAGTAAGAATCCCCAAAATACTCATGAAATCATGGAGAAAGATAATAACCACCTATATCATGTTGGTAGATGCTTGAATGTCCGGTCTTAACCTCTAAATCAAACTGATTCAGAATAAATCATCATTTTAAACGATTACCTTGAAAATATGGTAAATTGACTCACATGGATTTAGCACTCTATAAGGAAAGAGAAAAGGATAAAAGAGGAAATATGAGTTGTATAATTTCCAATATGAATCCAACTCCATAGGCGGATCAAGAATCAGAACTTGAATGGAGATTTGAGCTCAACACGTAGCGGGAGGAGAAGAAGAAGGGAGGATCTGTCTATTGTGTGTGTGGTGGAGAAGGAAAATAGGAGGAAGAAGAGATAAATGAGTCTTGGGTAGATAGGTAATTTTCCACTTTTGAGCAGGTTGAATGGTTTGGATAACTATGTGCATCCCATGCAATAGTCCTTGCCCAAGGTTCCACCTCACATGGCCATGACACACATTTTACTAAATCATGTGTCAGTTGTGTGAACTTCCTAAACTAAAAATTATAGAGGTGTTACACGACCATTAACCCCCTCTATCATGGTTTGGAAAAGCATACATAGAGCACCTAGAGGGCCGCATGGTTTCCCTTGGAGGCACACGATTTGTCCAAAATGTGCACCCCTGTCCGCACACTTAGAAAAGTTCGGTTTCCAGGATTCGTCACACATGAAACTCAATCGAAACACCAAGGAACTTGAAAATACTTTAAACCCATATAAGAAAAGATTATTAGGTCAAAGAAACTCTCAAAATTAATTTCCAAATATCAAGAAAAGAGTTGGTCTGACCACCAAACTCCAAAAATTCAAAACGGACAAAGATTTTGACCTCTCAAAAAACCTAGGACATTACAACTACACTACTCACTGAGTAGTATAGGTATGTTTCACATTAAATGCTAGAAGACTATGAGGTTTGATGTATTAGGGTGCACAGAGCACACCATTATCATCACATTCCACCTCCAGCTACTATTATACCATACCTATGCCATGATGGCTTCTGTGGAATAGTTGTAATTGATTTTACTTTCATTGATCATAAACTATTTACTGATCTCACTAAGATATGGATAATTAAGACACACATATTCCACTTTCCCGAGGGAGATATTACCATCACCCTTGAGGATGTTTTAGTTTCTCTCGATCTTCTTATTGATTGGGATATTGTTATAGGCCCCACTGGTGGAGACTGGCCTGATCTTTTACAATGATTGGTAGGCTTCAAAATTGTTTGTGATGATGATGCTATAGATGGTGGTTTGATATCTATGAGATGGATTGAGATTAAATTTTCACAGTTATCTGATGATGTTGACCAGTATACAGTCATGCATCACACCCATGCATATATCTTACAACTTATTGGAGGGAAACTATGCATTGATCACTCTAGTATGCATGTCCACATGATGTATCTGGGGATATTAAAGGATTTTGATCTATCCAGAAGATTCTACAGGGGATCTTTGTGCTTGGAATATACTTACAGAGCATTATGAAGGGCATGTCGGTTAGATCGCACTGATCTCAGGGGATGTGTCATCCTTATTTAGCTACGGGCATGGGAGAACATCCCTCTGAAAGCACGGCCTATTGTCGCCAATTAACCATTCAATGTTTTGATGCTCTGCTAATGTGTATAGCAACACTTGGGTCAAATCCTCAACAATGATACTTTTTAATAGTTTGTTGTTCTTAGTTGATTGTATTTTGATTTGGGGGTTTATTGCAGAGCTTAAATGAAGGGATTAATTATTGGTGTTTGATTTAACAATTTGGTAAAGATTGGGCTGAGTTCATTTTTAGGGAGTTAATCTTGTGATATCCTTGAGATTTTCTTTATATTTCATTTAAATTAACACCCACTTCACAAGATAACATTGACTGTGATTCCTAAGTGTTAAGGATTTAATCCAAGCTCTAACTTAACTTATGGTTCTAATATAAATTATATATTGTTGATGGTAGTGTATTTATGGTTCCAATAATCCATGTAAACCACATGTTAAACAAAACAAGTTGTTAATCCATGACATGTTAAGTCCAACATACACAATATTAAATTAAAGAATACTCATCGAGCAAAAGCTCTCAATCACTTAACATCCATAAATTTTAACTCATCCCAATGGTATATTTACTCAGTTATTAATATGGTTATTAATCTGGTAATATATGATTATGGTGATTAATTATAAATAGAAAAAAAAATAAAAGGATAAGAAAATAGTAGTGCGTCGAACACACACAATCATTGAAGAGAGTTAAAAAAGACTTTTGATTAAATGAGGAAGAAAAATAAGGGAAAGGGTTTTAACATGATTTAAAATATTTTAAGAACATTAATATTAAACTACATAATTTTAATGATAATAAGAGATATTGAAGAAGAAACTTTCATTAAAAAATAATTACAAAGACAAACACTTGTGAAATTACAAACGAAGAAAACTACAAAAGTAAATTCAAACAAAGAGATAACGAAAGGTATCTCAATTAAAAACGTGAGTATTTTAGGTCCTCCCAATCCTTTAGAAAAGCTTTGTTCATTCTAATGTGTGATCCTATCTTCTGAAATGTCAACCCTCTTGAAAGGAGAGGAGAGGATGTATTTATAGCCCAAGGTGGTGGACTATTTTCATTCCAAAACTACCCCTCCACTTGAATCGACAATTTGGACATCCATATAGCTTAATATACAGATATTTCCTTCTTAAAAGTTGTATATAATAATTTTTTACATCGACTATAAAATGTTTGTGGCAGTTGGACTTAGTGAGAAAATGTTATGTCAGTTTTAGTAAATAAGTATAAATTGTCCATTTCTATCCATCCTTTTTTAATGGTCAAAATGTGAATGAATTTTTGAATAGGAATATGCCTTAAAATCTGGATGATTTTTTCAGAAAAATCTGCCACATATATCTCCTATTTCACACTGCAAAATCTAAACTTTATTTGATGACTAGATCATGAGTAATGTCATGAATAGTGTCTGGATTGTAATTCTTGTCCAAAATGGTGGGCTGTACTTCAAAGCATTATTTGGGCCCCTTATTCTTGTATTTAGACCTTCAAATTTTTATCCATGATTTATTTGTATAATCACTAACATATGGTGGAGTTTCATAAAATTTGGATTTCGGGATTTAGACCAGTAACTCAATCATCATAGCTGGTCCAATTTCATCACAGATTCATCGGGCCTTCTTGTGAGAAACATATGTCCCTTCAAATGAAATAATTGGCCACTAATTCCTTCTAATGGAATGTTTTAATTTGATTAAGGAACCATAAAAAACAAGAATCATGAAATTTTAATAAGTAGGGTGATAGTTATTATTAAAACATTAAAAATACTTGAATATGGATGAATTCAAATAGTGCTCTAAAATTATATTTAATTTTTAAACATTAATATTTGAAAAAAATTATGAAAATTTACTATAAAATAAGAAAAGAGAGTATATAATAAGTCATAAAAATATTAATAACATCAACTCCCCTACACTTAGTCTTGTGCATGTTCTCATGTAAAATAAATATAAAAACATAACAAAATCTTTTTTACTTTCCAATAAATATTAAAATTTTGTTTTCACTAATCTGGGGCGGTTTCGACCGTTTCACTCATCCATATTGAATTCCACCACAAGTTGTTACAGAAACAATGTTCCAAAAAACTCTTTGTTATTCTCAAATTTAGAAATAAAAAATGTTGGCACTCAAAATTAACTCCTCTCAAGATGATAAAATTCATTTATTAAGGTTCACTCTTTCACCAACCAAAAGTGAAATTCTTAGAGTTTGAAATAGATATAATCTCCCATTCCCTATCCTAAAGTGCACAAGAATCAAGAAATATTTTTAAGGGGGTTTTATGAGGCTATGGGATGGTGGTAATTCAGTATTCAAAAGAGTAGAAAGAGGGCTAAAACACCAACATGGAAAAAGAAATGCAAAATATTTTTTTGAAATGAAACATGGAAAGAAATGGAAACACATATTTATAAAGGAAAAATTGTGTGAATAAAGACACAAAAGTGGAAGAAACTTTTAAGGGAATGAAAATATGGAATATTTTCAAAACAGAAAAATTATCCCAATGACATAAGTGTTCATTTTTTCCTTTTTTTAGTATTTTTTTCAAAAGTTGATGTTGAAACAGATATAACACTCATATCCCAACCCATGATTGATCTCCTCATGACACTAATTGTAATATTTATAATAATATCAAAGGATGATAAAAAGTGATTTTTGACTCACCCAATACACAACCCATTTTTTAATTTTTTTTATCTTTTTATCTTTTTTTTAACACTTGTCAACAAAATTTACAAAATTACCTAAATAAAAGTACATTCCCCAAGACTCACTAAATGACAACCTTTAAACCACACTAAAATAGATGATTTCCCTCAAGCATATGATAACATGTTTAAATTCAATAAAAGGGAACCCAAAAATGAAATCAACCCCCACACATTTAAATTTCAATAAATAATGCAATGTAAATCCATGTAGATGTTGGGTGGGATAAGGTATTGGGATTGTAATGTGTATTATCAAAGAAAAGGTTTTCATTGGATCAAAGGGGCTTTCAAAAGGAGGATTAATGTAAGGTAAATGGGAGTCTATTTGTCTATTGTGATTCTCATGCGGTTTAGAAAATGCCAATATCATATTAATTCACACCAAAGTAGGAAATTAAGCTCAATGGTCCACAAACTAAAGACTTTCAAATGGGGGTAAAAAACACACATTTTGAAAAGATGGTCATAGGTGGCCTTGGCATGAATGATAATGTTGTTCCTCACAGTTGGGGAAAATCATTTTCCAAATCAAAAACTAAGCATTCAAAATTTATTACTCTTGACACAAAATTTTTTATCCTAAGTCATGATGAAAATAAAAAAAAATTCAGATGAAAACATGTCTTTTTTACCCCCCAAAATTGTTAGAAAAAATTTCAAAAGTTGAAGGTGAGTAATTATGACTCTGGATTTTCCATATTTTTTTAAAGTGATTTTTATTATTGTTTTTCATTTTTTATCGGTTTTTGTTTATAGTTTTTTATAAAGACACACCCACACAAAAGAGAAATAGTAAATGAAATGTGTGATGAGAAAAGTGTTAAAAAATGAAAAAGAGAGGAAGAAGAAGAAAAAGGGAGAGATATAGAATGAGGAATGAGAGAGAAAGAGGGAGTTAAAGGGAAAGAGGTGCCCCCTAGTTTGGATTTGGTGGGTCGTCATCCCTATCTGGTGGTGGGTCGGTGGAAGTTGATGTGACTCCTGTGGGATGTTACCTGAAAAACAATGATTATTTTTCATATAATGAAAAATTAAAAAGAAATTAAAATTTCAGAAAAGTAAAAGAAAACATGGGTTGCCTCCCAAGAAGCACTGCATTTATTTTGTCTATAGCTAGACAATTGCAGTGGACTACCCATAGTCCGATGGTGGCCACCGTATTTTTTCAACTCCATTGTGCTTCTATAAAAACTTCTCTTCTGGGTTACCTGATTGTTCATTGGATAATTTCTCCCCTTACTTGATGTGGTGCTTTCAATTCAATGGGGGGTGAAATGAGAATATGACTATCCTCCATTTGGTCTTCAACTTGAGGTATTATAAAGCCCACTGAGTGTTGGTTTTCTATTCTTGGATGTTCAGGAAGATGTTTCAATTCTGATGGTATGTTTATGTAAGGATCGTATAACACAAAACTAGAGTATGAGATCCCAATTGTTTTTAACTCGTTTATTTCATCACTTACCAATGTATAGTAATGAGGATAAGTGGAGTTATATGACTGAAGAAATTTTTCAATATCCTCTATATTAATGTTTTTATCCAAATAATGGTCAATTTCAACATCACCAATGATCACTTTATTAATTCGGGAACAAATATCACAAACATCACTACCATCGGGACAATATAAACAAATTGGTTCAGGATTCACCTCACATATAACAGAATTTTCAGAATCATGGATAGGAAATGACGAATGTTGGATAATCAAATTTTAATCAACAAATGATAATTCTTGTTTATTTTCTTTATTACCATCCATGTTGGAGCATTGGAGGTTAGAGGTGAGATGGGATTCCAAAGAATTTTCAAGGTCTTTTAGATCAATGGATTCTGCATTTGAAATGTCAATATCAACTTCTCCATTTATGACTTGGTTAATGAGGATGCAATATTCACAAACTCCCCTATCAGTAGAATAGGAAGAACATGATGGATTGGGATTCAACACACTCTCATATAGACTTTAGAAAGCATTGATTAAGAATTCATATTGATTCTCTAATGGGTATCACATGGATTTAAAAATATTGAACTTGACCAGTTGGTCACCAAATTCCATGGATAAGATGCCAGCATGAACATCAATTTTGGTTTTAGATGGCATGATGAAATTTATTCCTAGAATCAGAGAAGATTGGAAACAAGTTGTCTCACTTTCCATGTCATGGATATATAAATTTTATAGGAAGATAAGATCAATGACTTGGACAAGGAAATCCTCAATTATTCCCTCTACACTTATTGTGCTTCTATTAGCTAACTGTATGACAATACATGCTGGATGTAAGGGACCTAGACCAAGGTTGGAGAATATGGATTTTGGCATGAAGTTTATTGAGTCTCCTAGGTCTATTAGTGCATCATCAAAGTTGGAACTTTCTATTTGGCATGGAACTATTAAAGTCCCTGGATCTTTTCACTTTATGGGAATAGACTTCTGGGTGGAAACATTTTTGAAGGTCCTAAGTTGCCTTTTATGGGTGCACAATTCCTTAAGAAACATGGCATAATTAGAGATTTTTTGTATAGAATCTAAGAGGGGAATGTTGAATTAAACACATCTAAACATGCCAATCATTTCAGGATCAGGTTCAAAAGAATTATTTGGCCTAGAAATGGCTTGAAGAAAAGGAATCAGGTTCTTATGTAGAATGGAAGGAGGCGAGGGAATGGATTCAGATTCCTTTTCATGTTTATTTTTATTTTCATTTTCTAGGTCAACATTCAAAGGGGAGTGGGAGGTCTCATACTGATGCATAGAAATTTTGTTTCCCGATCTAAGTGTAATTTGACTTACATTACCATTGGGGTTGGGTAATGGTTGAGCTGGAAGTTGGGAAGAATTTAATTTTTGTTTCTGTCTTAGGTGGGAAGCAAGTTGAACAATTTGGGTTTCAATGTTCTTGAGGCTAGAATGGGTGAAGGATACAAGATCTTATACAGCGCTTTCCCATGGTTGCTTGGAAGAAGAGGCTTGTCCCGAATTGGGATTACCTTGATTTTGGTTCTTGGGAAAGCGATTTTATTGGTTTGGTAATTTGGAAGGCTCACTAGGATAGTGGAATCTAGGATGAGGATTGTTCCTTTGATGTTGAGGAATAAAAGGATAAGGTTGTTGGAAGTTACCAACACCTTGACCATATTCGAATTGGTTTCGGTTTTGATGAGGGTATTGAGGGGGATGAGAAATGGGATTCCCATATCTCAAGTTAGGGTTGTATTTAGAATACAAGGGCTCAAAATGGGGTTGGTTGAAGTTTCTAACAAACTAACCTGGTTGTTGAGGGTTGGGGTTTCACTGAGCATATGCTGCATTGAGCTCCATTGGTCCAGTTGAATCAGATTGATCATCTTGAAGTTGTGTACATGTGTTAGTTGGATGATATAGGGAACTATATATTCCAAAATTCTTAATAGGTCCGGGGAATAGGGATTGTGGAGAAGATGAGGTCGGGGCTTTGGCTGCCACAACTAGTTTTCTCACAATTCCTGTAAGTTCACTCATCCACTTAGTCATCATGTTAGGCTCTATGGATTGATTCTCTTGGGCTTGTTTGACATGATCATGTGCTCGATTATGGAATTGTTGTGTGTTTTCAGTCATGTTTCTTATGAGATCTCTTGCAGATGTAGGAGTTTTATCAACAGGAGCACCGCCACTTGCGGCATCAATGAGAGTTCTCTCCACAACCAATAACCCATCATAGAAGTATTAGATCAAGAGTTGGTCAGGGATTTGGTGTTGTGGGCAGGTTGCAACAAGCTTTTTGAACCTCTACCAGTACTCATGGAGTGATTCATTGGGGAATTGACAGAAACCACTAATTTCATTTTGGATGGAAGCAGTACGAGAAGCAGGAAAGAATTTCTATAAGAAAACTTGTTTCATATCAATCCATGAGTTTATTGAATTAGGAGGTATTAGATCCCTGAATTTGTAGTGTTTGTAACACCCCAAGATTTCGTAGTGTGTTATTTCTTCAAAATAATTTAATAACTAGCACTACACGCAACATTGGGTTCAAGCGCACCATGAATTACCAAACAAGCCGTTCAAAAGAGGTTATGAATAGTATTAACTAAATTTTAAACTTTATATAATCCTTATAATTTTAGAATCCATATTATCAGTTTCTTAGACATAATGTAAGAACAAATTCATTTTCAGTATTGCACTTTTACCATCTTTTAATAGTGAACCCTTTTTAAATACAATATTTTAACCTTTTTGACT
Source organism: Viscum album (assembly GCA_963277665.1). NCBI lineage: Eukaryota > Viridiplantae > Streptophyta > Magnoliopsida > Santalales > Viscaceae > Viscum > Viscum album. The sequence goes on from OY728141.1 coordinate 1,250,038,831, forward strand.
AAACGGGGACATGAAAAATTTAAAATGAAACAACCCAAGCTTCCACGGTACGCTTTCTTTTGAATAATACAGTAGCGTGTGTTGTACGCAACTTCGAGTTCTAACACACCACAACCAATCAAACTAGCCGTTATGAATAGTAATACCTACCTTTTAAAATTTTAGAAATTTTATCTCTCAAAATGGACTTCATTTTTGGATTCGGAGTATCGAATTTAGCCTAATGTGAAATTTTGGTACTTTTCGGATAACTTTCATATTTTGATGAATAGTGAAAATTACTAAATTTTAATTAAAAACAACTTTTTTAATCAAAATAATTAATAGTGATAAATAATGAATTTGAGTGGTTTTAAAGTATATTTAGAATATATTTTTACCATTTAATATAATTCTGGTCATTGGACATAATTTTACAATTAAACCGAACATAAAAAAGTGTCAATCTTTTGATAGTTATTATCCCTTAAAAACACGCATTTTGTTTTGACAGCGGGAATTAATTTTAAATTAATTTCTTCCACTTCTGTGTTTTGAATTTATAAAAATGGATTTCATATTTGGAATCAGGATTTTCAAATTGTGTAAATGGGTAACTTTTATTTTTAGACATTTTGAATAATTACTGCGGTAAATATTTTATTTACCATGGTTAAGGGTAAATCCGGTAAATAAGGGTTAAAAAATAATATTATAATAATAATAAATTACCCTAAAACGTGTCCTATCCTTATTGGTTGATAAATGTTCGACCATAGGCATCTTTGAGTCTATTTTGGGACCCCATGGAGCCACTTGTAGGTGATAGGGACACTTTATTTTAATTATGTTAAAATGAATACAAAAATGACACAAGCATATATCTTTTAGAAAAAAAAATTTTAAATAGGGTTATATATGTTGGATTTTAGATTATAATTATTAATTAGAAAGATAAAAAGATTTCATACATAATTATATTTTATTTATAATTTTTAGACATTAAATAATTTAATTTATTTATGACACAATGATGATGCAGTAATTACTATAATAGTGAAAAATCAAAATAATTGATATTATAAATACCCAAATAAATATAATATGAAATTTTTAATGAATTACACTAATTTTATAGGATAATATGACATATTAGTATTGATTTAATTAACTTTTTTCTAAGTAATCAATCTTTTATGAGTTTCACAAAAATCAACTATTGAATAGTGTCAAAATTGACATAAAAGAGTTTTTAAAACAAATATTATATTATTAATTGATATTAAATTCCTAAAAATCTAAAGTTTGTCCAATAGACTTATATCATGATAGGTGTATCATTAATGGACCACTTGGGGGTCTATTGGTTGTATATAGTAAGTTTATTAACCATATTATATAAAAATACAAAGAGACATTGTAAAAGTGAAACTAATTAACTTAGAGTTAATACTTAAAGATAAGGTTAATATAAGTACCCAAACCTGTCTAAATTCTATTGGATGAGTTGATTTCGACCCATCCCCACCTTAACATTTAAATAATCAACTTTGGAGCCATTATAAACCGAATATGAATTTATTATAAACTAGTATTTCTAGCTTTTCCAAAGGTGCCCCTCACCCCTTTTATAAAAGGGCACTCCTCCTTGTCATTTCTTCACACCTTCAAAACCTTTTGGTTTGGAAAAACTCTGCCCAAATACTCTCCAAACTTCCCTAAATACAACCTAGAGGCCTTAGTTTGATCAGAATTCCAACCTAAGGAGCCCTTTTGATCAAATCAAAAGGAAGAACCCGAAGAAGAGGTAATGATTTCACCACCCTTTTTCAAGTTCCTTTCTTCTTCCACTTCTTCATCCTTTGTTATTACCATTCTAAAATAATAACTCCAGTATCATATATATACTGTGATGTTATTATAAATATGGTACAACCATAATCAGTATTCTATCCACCCTTTGAATAACATGTCACCATACGTGCGTACGTACGACTTACCGTCTCTATGTCGTGGTGTAATTGTTATTCAATATATTATTATTTGGATGGGTATAATAATGATATGTAACTCATGTAAATAATAAATATAACATGTTATTGATTCTTTATATATGATATAACAACCATTTATATATTATTTCAAAAGAATGATATTGTCGCTCGTGCGTACGTACGGACTACCGTCTCCACGAACGCGATGAGATTCATTCTCCATCGTATCCATTAAAGTATAATTATCATTTGATGATTTAAAAATGATGTTTAAGGACTTGATATCATTATGGATATGAATAATATACAACCTATCAATTAAAAACATGGCTTACGTAACAAAACATATAAAAGAAAATAAGTAAGTTAACACCCGAAACAACGATAATACTAAGATATTATTATCAAATCAATATTAAAAGATCATATATGATATCATATTAATGTATATGATTCTTGTATAATTTAATAACAATTATTTCACCATTATACAGGAGGTTAACCTACCCCAACCAAGGAAAAGTACAAGGTAAGGGGTTTTCATCTCACTCCTTATTCCCGTGAGATTCATGCCATATTGCCACCATCACCTTTTCTGTGGTGTATGTACTGCCCATAATTATATTATTTGTGTAATACACTCTAATTTATGTGTATTTACATATTCATTGTATGATACCTATTTCATAGGTTGTATGTTTCATAAGTTACCAAATTGGTAAGGGTTATTTCACAATCTCTTCATTATCCGAGGTTGTTTATAAGTAATAATCTACTGGGATCTCTTTATCATCCACATCCATGTTTCTTAATACTGTATTTCAAATCATTTTTACTATTTACAAGAATATGGGTTAAATTCATTTATACCCTTATATGTTTCGAAAGGAATCTTTCCGTCATTTTCCAAACAAGTCACTTTTAACCTTTTCGACAAATTTAAGGTAAGAATGATTTTTTTAACTTATATGGCGGGTGCGACTATTTACCGCCGTTATAAAATCGTCGAAGATTCCCTTACAAGATAATAATAATATTTTCAAAAAAATGTTTTATTTCATAAATATAAGACTCTTAAATGATTTCAAAATAGAAAGAGATATTTTTCTAAAATAGTCTTTATTTCATTTATGTCAACATCCTTTGATGGATTTTAAGCTTATTTGAAGTTGATTTATTATGATACAAAACATCCATATTTTATTGAAGGTTTTGTGATATTTTTTACTGTGGATAAGTTATTCTTACGTCACTCATGGTTTTTGTTTAGAGTATTGATATTTCATAAGTTATTTGTAATCTGAAAGTTTATGTTATATTTCAACCTTTCATTCAGATGAATGTGTTAGACAAGTATGTTCCGGGTTGGGCACCTATAAAAGTAAGCCCTCCAGTTTGGTCTCCGGTTATTAGAGGAACTTCGGCTTAGTCTCCGGTTATTAGAGGAACTCCGGGTTGGTGTCCGGTTATTAGAGGCACTCCGGGTTGGTGTCCGGTTATTAGAGGCACTCCGGGTTGGGTTCCGGTGACAGTTAGCCCCTAGGTCTTGGGACGAGGCCTTGAAAAAGAAATTAAAGTTTAGCATTATGCATTCCGACATTATGAAAGTGGTTATTGATATTGCATGTGATTATTCGATTAGTAGAATATCCATGTGAATAAGTAAATGTCATTATTTTATTTTACTTTTTCCATACTATGTTGAAGTTCAAGTTTAAAAGGCTTTTGTTTTAGTAATGAATTGTCTTAAAACTTTATTCTTATTTTTGAAAGTTTCCGCTATATTGTTATCCTTACTGGTCATTTGAGCTCACCCCTTTTCTATGTTTTATTTTTCCCAGGATGTGAAGAAGTAAGTTATGAATGACCTGCAAGGATATTATGAGGGGATAATTGTGTGGACTATGGAGACATTATGTTGTAGTAGTAGTTTTTCACTTTATGATGTAATGTAAAACTTTATGAATATATCTAGTGTTTCCAAGGCTACTAAACCAATCGGTCTTTCGAGATTTTATCTTTATTGTGATTATGCCAATGTTATGTAATAATGCACTGACTCTAGGTAACTGGGGTCGGGGCGTTACAGTTGGTATCAGAGGAAGTTTAGTACAAACCTTGGAATCTAGATTTAGATAAACTCTGATTAGAGCACATAGATTTAAGATGGAATTTGAGGATTAGTATAGAAGAACATCCTAGAATTTTGGTATTGTAGAGATTTAGTGAGTTTTCCGAGCAATACATCCCTGTCTGGATACGAGCAGGTAGAGGCGGCTCTGGCACAGATGTACCTAGGGGTAAAAACCGAAAACACCGCTTTGAGCTAGACTCGAACGGGAACTGGTGCATGACAACGGGCCTTGCTGCACTCATGGTTACGACACTCCCGGGGGATATGCTTAGGATAACTCTCATTTTCTTTACAAATAATTATGAAGGGTTTATGAGTATATGCATCCTCAAAGGAGACATTTTTATGATTATGGATTATATCCATAAACTATTTAATTTATGTATGTGTTTTACAAGTTTGGGATTAGGTATTGTTATTCATAAACTAATCTAATGTATGCCATTGTTTAGAAATGGCGCCCAGTAGAAGGAATGAGAACTCTAGCAATGCACATGATACAAAGAGAAAGAAGGATCATATATTTTATGGTCTTAAGCCAGAATTTACAAGAGAAATAGTCTCGCATGTATTATCATCATATGAAGAAATAATATCATGTGTTGATAAGATAAGTAAATAGTTTACTGAGTCCTATGGCTTTGAAGGGAAGCAAGAGAAGAAAAGGATGGAAGAGAGAAAGATGGATAAAGGGAAGAGGGAAAAGAAGAATTTTCCCATATGTGATATCTGTGGAATGAAACACCCTGGAACTTGCCTGAAAGGAATGGGAGTTTGTTATAAGTGTGGAGGAAAAGGGTACAAAGTACGTGACTACAAGGGTAAGAAAATGGTTTCAAATGTACAATGCTTCATTTGCAAGGAGTTTGGACACTACGCGAACCTATGTCCCAGTCATCAGACTATGCCGCAAATGATGCTATTGGATAATAATCATGTTATGATACTACCACAAATGAAGAGTAATGATTAGAGTTCTTATGTTGATTATGTCATTTGAGTGTTGTATCAACAATGTACTTGTTATAATAATTATGGAGTATATAAGGATTGTACTGCAGTACTATTTCATTAAGGACTTGAGATTGTGTGGAACAAAGAAAAGTGACTCAATAGCAGGTTAAATTTTTGGAAAATATATGGTTGAGAGAAAGATAAACCATAACATGGTTCTAATACCAAGGTAGTGATTTTAGAATAATACATGATTTATTTGGATAAATATATTGGATATTCTTGACTACATTGAAGTTGATTAATGATTTGTATATTCCATCATTTTTGGGGTTTAAAACATTTTTGGATTGATGAAGTATATACAGCAATCTATATGGAATAAGGGAGCATGAATGTAATCAGTAAGGAATATGGTAATTCAGGATTTTTAAGTGTATTAAAAGAATACATGATGAAGGTATTCATATGCTATTACGGGGTAAAAAGGATCTACATTATGTTTACCTTCCTTATAAATGTTGGACTGTGAGTTTGGACAGAAGTATTTTGGATAGTTCTAGTCTGGATTATTTTGGATTGCCATAAAAGGACAACCCGGAGGTCGGGCGGCAACATGTTGCGTCCGGAAAGGCTGCGAGACTTGAACCCACAACCGAAGGGCGACAAGGGTGTATCACCTACCACTGGCCCACGAGATGTCCTGGATTAAATAATCTAGTTTATTTAAAAGATCTCATAGATGAATTATAAATTCATTTATTTTGGAACCCTGTACAAATAGTATAAATAGAATTTTTTTTACGTTTTATTATCTTTTAGAGTGAAAGATGAGTTTGTGGTAGAAATTTATTAATGGATAAAACTCTAATTATAAATTAAGTATATCTCCTTATGATCTTAGACAATCTCATAAATAAATTCCTCAACGTTAAGAAAAGGAACTTTGAACAAAAATGTTGTCCTAGATGGTACCTTAAATCATCACTAATTTATGGCTTTGGGATTGTTGGCCTTTTCATAGCCATGTTCTCTAACACTCTCCATCAGATAATTTATGGTTAGATTTCTCTTAAATATCCATATTTTCCTACATGGAACCCTAGTATGTGTTATTTTCGGTAATCTTCATACTTTCCACTATTTATTTTAAATAGAGGCCTCATTAATTCATTTTTCGATGTGGGATTTCAACTAAGATATTTTGAAATGTCAAAAATGTGTTATCCCAATACCCTGTGTTTTGTTGAACCGATGGTATATAATATCATAATAGATTGATGAGTTTAAGGACCTCAATTTTATACTTGTTTGTGATTGATGACCTCAATCACTACCTACAAATATTTAAATTTCCCCCCCAATTATATGTCTCTAATTGCCCCCAATGTTCTCCTAACTGAGATCATAATTTGGTGGTGACCCTTTCATTTCTCTTTTCCTCATATTAAGACTAAATTTTAGTAACCCAATTTCCGATGTGGGTTTTCCCACAAATATATTTTCTGTTTTCAACCTTTTATTTTCTAAGAAATATTTCAAATTGCGGGGACGCAATTTATTGAAGGAGGGGAGAATGTAACACCCCAGGATTTCAAAGTGTGTTATTTCTTCAAAATAATTTAATAACTGGCACTACACACAACATTGGCTTCAAGCACACCATGACATACCAAACAAGCCATTCAAAAGAGGTTATGAATAGTATTAACTAAATTTTAAACTTTATATAATCCTTATAATTTTAGAATCCATATTATCAGTTTCTTAGACATAATTTAAGAACAAATTCATTTTCAGTATTGCACTTTTACCAAATTTTAATAGTGAACCCTTTGTAAATACAATATTTTAATCTTTTTGACTAAACGGGGACATGAAAAATTTAAAATGAAACATCCCAAGCTTCCACGGTACGCTTTCCTTTGAATAATACAGTAGCGTGTGTTGTACGCAACTTCGAGTTCTAACACACCACAACCAATCAAACTAGCCGTTATGAATAGTAATACCTACCTTTTAAAATTTTAGAAATTTTATCTCTCAAAATGGACTTCATTTTTGGATTTGGAGTATCGAATTTAGCCTAAGGTGAAATTTTGGTACTTTTCAGATAACTTTCATATAATGATGAATAGTGAAAATTACTAAATTTTAATTAAAAACAAATTTTTTAATCAAAATAATTAATAGTGATAAATTATGAATTTGAGTGGTTTTAAAGTATATTTAGAATATATTTTTACCATTTAATATAATGTTGGTAATTGTACATAATTTTACAATTAAACCGAATATAAACAAGTGTCAATCTTTTGATAATTATTATCTCTTAAAAACACGCTTTTTGTTTTGACAGCGAGAATTAATTTTAAATTAATTTCTGCCACTTCTATGTTTTGAATTTAGAAAAATGGATTCCATATTTGGAATCAGGATTTTAAAATTGTGTAAATAGGTAACTTTTATTTTTAGACATTTTGAATAATTACTGCGGTAAATATTTTATTTACCATGGTTAAGGGTAAATCCGGTAAATAAGGGTTACAAAATAATATTATAATAATACTAAATTACCCTAAAACGTGTCCTAGCCTTATTCGTTGATACATGTTCGACCATAGTCATCTTTGGGTCTATTTTGGGACCCCATGGACCCACTTGTAGGTGATAGGGACACTTTATTTTAATTAAGTTAAAATGAATACAAAAATGACACAAGCATATATCTTTTAGAAAAACAATTTTTATCTAGGGTTATATATGTTGGATTTTAGATTATAAATATTCATTAGAATGATAAAACGATTTCCTACATAATGATATTTTATTTATAATTTTTAAACATTATATAATTTAATTTACCTATGACACAATTATGATGCAGTAATTACTATAATAGTGAAAAATCAAAATAATTGATATTATAAATACCAAAATAAATATAATATGACACTTTTAATGAATTACACTAATTTTCTAGGATAATATGACATATTAGGATTGATTTAATTAACTTTTTTCGAAGTAATAGTTCTGTTATGAGTTTCACAAAAATAAACTATTGAATAGTGTCAAAATTGACATAAAAGAGTTTTTAAAACAAATATTATATTCTTAATTGATATTGAATTTATAAAAATCTAAGGTTCGGCCAAGAGACTTATATCATGATAGGTGTATCATTAATGGACCACTTGGGGGTCGATTGGATGTATATAGTAAGTTTAATAACCATATTATATAAAAATATAAATAGACATTGTAAAAGTGAAACTAATTAACTTAGAGTTAATACATAAAGATAAGGTTAATATAAGTACCCAAACCTATCTAAATTCTATTTGTTGAGTTTTTTTCGACCCATACCCACCTTAACATTTAAATAATCAACTTTGGAGACATAATAAACCGAATATGAATTTATTATAAACTAAAATTTCTAGCTTTTCCAAAGGTGCCCCTCACCCCTCTTATAAAAAGGCACTCCTCCTTCTCATTTCTTCACACCATCAAAACCATTTGGTTCAGAAAAACTCTTCTCCAATACTCTCCAAACTTCCCTCACTACAACATAGAGGACTTAGTTTGATCAGAAAGCCAACCTAAGGATCCCTTTTGATCAAATCAAAAGGAAGAACCCGAAGAAGAGGTAACGATTTCACCACCCTTTTTCAAGTTCCTTTCTTCTTCCACTTATTCATCCTTTGTTATTACCATTCTAAAATAATAACTCCAGTATCATATATATACTGTGATGTTATTATAAATATGGTACAACTATATTCAGTATTCTATCCACCCTTTGAATAACATGTCACCATACGTGCGTACGTACGACTTACTGTCTCCACGTTGTGGTGTAATTGTTATTCAATATATTATTTTTTGGATGGGTATAATAATGATATGTAACTCATGTAAATAATAAATATAACATGTTAATGATTCTGTATATATGATATAACAACCATTTATATATTATTTCAAAAGAATGATATTGTCGCTCGTGCGTACGTACGGACTACAATCTCCACAAACGCGATGAGATTCATTCTCCATCGTATCCATTAAAGTATAATTATCATTTGATTATTTAAAAATGATGTTTAAGGACTTGATATCATTCTTTATATGAATAATATACAACCTATCCATTACAAACATGGCTTACTTAACCAAACATATAAAAGAAAACAAGTAAGTTAACACCCGAAACAACGATAATACTAAGATATTATTATCAAATCAATATTAAAAGATCATATATGATATCATATTAATGTATATGATTATTGTATAATTTAATAACAATTATTTAACCATTATACATGAGGTTAACCTACCCCAACCAAGGAAAAGTATAAGGTAAGGGGTTTTCATCTCACTCCTTATTCCCGTGAGATTCATGCCATATTGCCACCATCACCTTTTGTGTGGTGTATGTACTGCCCATAATTATATTATTTATGTAATACACTCTAATTTATGTTTATTTACATATTCATTGTATGATACCTCTTTCATTGGTTGTATGTTTCATATGTTACCAAATTTGTAAGGGTTATTTCACAATCTCTTCATTATCCGAGGTTGTTTATATGTAATAATCTACTGGGATCTCTTTATCATCCATATCCATGTTTCTTATTAATGTATTTCAAAACATTTTTACTATTTACATGAATATGGGTTAAATTCATTTATACCCTTATGTTTTTCGAAAGGAATCTTTCCGTCATTTTCTAAACAAGGCACTTTTAACCTTTTCGGCAAATTTAAGGTAAGAATGTTTTTTTGAACTTATATGGCGGGTGCGGCTATTTACCGCCGTTATAAAATCGTCGAAGCTTCCCTTACAAGATAATAAGAATATTTTCAAAAAAAAAATGTTTTATTTCATAAATATAAGTCTCTTAAATGATTTCAAAATAGAAAGATATATTTTTCTAAAATAGTCTTTATTTCATCTATGTCAACATCCTTTGATGGATTTTAAGCTTATTTTAAGTTGATTTATTATGATACAAAACATCCATATTTTATTGAAGGTTTTGTGATATTTTTTACTGTGGACAAGTTATTCTTATGTCACTCATGGTTTTTGTTTAGAGTATTGACATTTCGTATGTTATTTGTAATCTGAATGTTTATGTTATATTTCAAACTTTCATTCCGATGAAGGTGTTAGACAAGTATGTTCCAGGTTGGGGACTGGTAAAAGTAAGACCTCCAGTTTGGTCTCTGGTTATTAGAGGAACTCCGGTTTGGTCTCCGGTTATTAGAGGAACTCCGGGTTGGTTTCCGGTTATTAGAGGCACTCTGGGTTGGTGTACGGTTATTAGAGGCACTCCGGGTTGGGTTCCGGTTACAGTTAGCCCCTAGGTCTTGGGACGAGGCCTTGAAAAAGAAATTAAAGTTCAGCATTATGCATTCCGACATTATGAAAGTGGTTATTGATATTTCATGTTATTATTCGATTAGTAGAATATCCATGTGAATAAGTAAATGAAATTATTTCATTTTACTTTTTCCATACTATGAGGAAGTTCAAGTTTAAAAGGCTTTTGTTTTAGTAATGCATTGCCTTAAATGTTTATGCTTATTTTTGAATGTTTCTTCTATATTGTTATCCTTACTGGGCATTTGAGCTCACCCCTTTTCTATGTTTTACTTTTCCTAGGATGTGAAGAAGTAAGTTATGAATGACCTACATGGATATTATGAGGGGATAATAGTGTGGACTATGGAGACATTATGTTGTTGTAGTAGTTTTTCACTTTATGATGTAATGTAAAACTTTATGAATATATTTAGTATTTCCAATGCTACTAAACCAATCGGTCTTTCGAGATTTTATCTTTCTTGTGATCATGCCAATGTTATGTAATAATGCACCGACTCTAGGTAACTGGGGTCGGGGTGTTACAGTGTTAGCTAGGGAGAAATTGAATTCTTGAAGTTTGATTTGTTCTTCATAAACCCCTTGAGGTTTCATGGTAGAGCACACCACATGGAACTCTTTAAGGTGGAGATGTGTATCCTCACCGGCTAGCCCAAGGAAATGAGGTAGAATATGAATCAAACCCGATTTGAGTTCTAATTCAGCCTCTATGTTTAGATATTGAATAACAAGGGGTTGGTAATTCATATCAAGAGCAGAAAGTTCTTTAAGTGTTTGTTCCCTGGGATTAGCCATATCTAATTCAATTGGTTGGATATGGATTGGTTCTTGAATTATTTGATTATCTCTAATGTTTCTCCTATGTTGGTGAAGTGTTCACTCAATTTCAGGGTCAAAAAAATCTGAGGGATTGTTTGGGAGTCTACGGTAAATTCAGATAGATTTTCGAAGAAAGAGAAATATAGGTTTTTCTCTCTGTGTTTTTCGTTTATGATTTTTAAGGGAATGCGGGTTTTTCTTTGTGTTTTTTTTCATTTTTTTTAAATTTTATTTTTTTAAATAACCATAAACTAACGACTATTTAATTGAACCATGTCCAGTAATGGTGCCATTTAAAATCATGTCTTATTTTCACCTATAGATTGTTCAAAGTTATGATGCTCTGCTAATGTGTATAGCAGCACTCGGGTGGAATCCTCAATGATGAAACTTTTTAATAGTCGATTGCTTTTAGTTGATTGTATTTTGATTGGGGGGTTTGTTTCAGATATTAAATAAAGTGATTAATGATTAGTGTTTGATTTAAAAATTTGATAAATATTTGGTTGAGTTAATTATTAGGGATTTAAGCTTGTGATATCCTTTAGCTTTTCTTTATATTGCATTTAAATTAACACCCACTTCACAAGATAACGTTGATTGAAATTCCTAAGTGTTAAGGCTTTAATCCAAGACTTAACATAACTTAGGGTTATAATAAAAATCATATATTGTTTATGGTAGTGTATTTATGGTTCCAATAATCCATGGAAACCGCACGTTAAACAAAACAAGTCCTTAATCCATGACATGTGAAGTCCAACATACATAATGTTATATTAAAGAATACTCATCGAGCAAAATATCTCAATCACTGAACATCCCTAAATTTTCACTCACCACAATGATAGATTTAATCATCCATTAAGATGGTTATTAATCTGGTAATATATTATTATGGTGATGAATTATAAATAGAACAAAAAAACGGGATAAGAAAATAGTAGCGCGTCGAACACACATGATTGTTGAAGAGAGTTAAAAAAAGAATTTCGATTGAATGAGGAAGAAAAATAAGGGAAAGAGTTTTAACTTGATTTAAACTATTTTAAGAACATTAATTTTAAACTATATAAGGTGGATTAGAATAATATATATTGAAGAAGAAACATTCATTGAAACATAATTACAAAGACAAACACTTGTGAAATTATAAACGAAGAAAACTGCAAAAGTAAATTAAAATGAAGAGAGGAGGAAAGGTCTCTCAAGTGAAAACTTGAGTATAGAAGGTTATCTGAAGCCTTAGTTAGTGATTTATTCATTCCAATTTTTTCTCCTATCTTGTTAAATTACAAACCTCTTGAAATGAGAGTAGGGAATGTATTTATAGCCCAAGGTGGTGGACTGTTTTAATTCCAAAACTACCCCTCCACTTGGCTCAACGATTTTGACATCAAGACAGCTGAATCTTGAGATATATCCTTCTTCAAAGTTGTAGATAAACATGTCAGATGTCTACTCTAAAATTTTTTAAGCATTTATACTTAGTGAGAAAAATTTATGGTGATTTTAGTAAACAATTATAAACTATCCATTTCTATCCCTTCTTTTTTTATGGCAGAAATTTGAATGGATTTTTTATTAGGAAGATGCCTTCAAATCTAAATGATTTCTTCAAAAAATTAAACCATATATATATCCTATTTCACACTAAAAAATCTAAACATTATTTGATGAATAGATCATGATTAATTTCATGAATAGTGTCCATATTTTAATTCCCAGACAGAATGGTGGACTGGACTTCAAAGCATAATTTGGTCCCCTTTTTATTATATTTGGACCTTCAAATTTTTATCAGTGATTATTTTGGATAATTAAGAAAATATGGTGGAGTTTCATAATTTTTGGGATTTGGGATTTAGACCAGTAACTCAATCATCATGGATGGTCTAGTTTCTTTACAGATTCTTTTGGCCTTCTCGTGGGGACTATATGACCCTTCAAATGAAGGAATTGTCCACTGATGCATTCTAATGAAATGTTGTAATTTGATTAAGGAACCCTACAAAAAAATAATCAAGAAATTTGGATAAGTAAGGTTAGAGTTATTATTAAATCATTAAACATACTTGAATCTGGATGAATTTAAATAGTTCTCTAACATTATATTTAATATTTAAACATTAATATTTCACACAAATTATGAACATTTCATATAAAATTAGTAAAGGGGGTATATAATAATTCCTAAAAATATTAATAACATCACCCTCCCCAATCCTCTATTATTTTTGGCCAGTAGATTCATATAGATGTGTTGCATAACGCACCACTTGGATGCTGGTATAATCATTCATCTTTATTTTTTTCTACTACTACTATGAGTTATTAAATTTAATTTCTTATTATTTATCACTTTATATATTGTAAGTTATAGGTGGATTTAGGAACAACCCTTTTTTAGGACACTAAGTCATAACTTGGGTCTATATTTTCTCATATTGGATAATCTAATACGCACTGATGTAAATATACACAGTATTTTCATGAATAATCAGTTTCATAATATTATATTTTTTGGTTTTTAGTAATTTTTTTTTAAAATGTCACAAGTCATTTCAGATTTCATGGCTACCATATTGAGCTCTATGAGACCAATTTCTCACATACTTCACCAATGGGATTCACAATACCCTAGCTGCAGTGCCTCTGATTCACTTTCATATCGTTGAGTGGCACCATCCTGATCGAGTCATGTTCTGTTTTGGATTTGTTCATCGTATTCCCTTTCCACATAGATAGTCAGTAGTGCTTCATTCCATGAAGCTGAAAGGGAGGTAGGATGTTGACTAACGCCGATGAAATGTAGAGTATATAGAACTCTAGGATAGATGATCATTATTTCATATCAACGGTATGCGTACCATATGATTCCCTCTAGAAGAGAATATCGATTATGAGTCATGGTATAGACTGAATTATATACTATATATTACTCCACATAGTAGAGGGATCCAGGATCTGGTAAGTTAATAAATTTCCATTAGTTTATTTTTGTATCTTTTTAATTCATTTTGAATCAATTTATAGCATACAAGACTACAACATATTATCTACATGTTTGATCTAGAGGGGGGGTTTAGCTAGGCAGGGTACCATGCTGTAGCGCGGGGGATGATGTCAGTATATCGTGTTCTACATGATGTTCTCTTTGATATTCCACCTCATGGAGATGTTGTTCCTACCCAAGGAGAGGAGGTTCCTACTCAGGAATCTCCTCCAGTTGATACCGATGTTGAGGTTCCATGATGACGATGGTGTAGAACGTGTTGTACTGCAGGTGAGGCCTCACCTATACCACTGTTAGAGGTTACACCTCTAGTAGTCCAGCCTCAATCGATTATGGATGTGCACCCAGAGGACTGGGGTCCATTTATATCGTCAGGATATCCATAGTTTCCCCTGGATATATCTGATCTAATCTTATATAAGGGGTCATTTCCCATGCCTCCACCTTTCATGACTTAGCCTTCATAGGCCTTATGGATCCCCCAGCTGATGATGACAAGTCCTTCCACTTACGTAGTGGAGAAGGATCAGGTGCACATGATGACATCCAAATGTCACCTCCTCCCGATGAATTATAGGTATAGAATCAGACATATGATGTTTCAGCACCCGAGGATGAGCCCTCTCTAGCTCCTCATACTCCACCCCAACACAGAGGTTGGCGATCTAGATATGGGCATCCCATTAGCACACCAGATTGGGGGATAGGACCTCATCATAGAAAGTGATTATACTCATTTATTTATATGTGTGCTATTGAATTAAAGGATTTGAAATAACAATGTATTTGATCCTTTATTTGATTTTCTGTTTATTAAAATGATGAGATTATTTTTTTATCAACCATTTTTACATGTTTATCCATTGTTTCAATTTTCATTTATATTTTAATTATAGTTTTTATATTATAAGCTTTCAAATTCTAATACTTAAAACATAGGAAAAAGTATTTAATTTCAAGTAGGAAACTTTAAAATCTTATAAAATATAAACTATAAAAACAATCTAAAAAACTTAAAACATGGTCTAAACATCTAAAAATTTGTTGAAAATAAAAAGAATTTCCTAAATATAATAAACAGAAGCTATTTTACATGACACAAACATTATTTATTAAAAACATAATATTTACACATTAAAAAATAAATTCACATAAAATATAGTATAACTAAAATAAAAAAATTAGAACATTGACTAACCATATAATAAATAATTGAAAATGAAAGGAATGTAAAAAAATATTTATACAAATTTAATGGTTTAAAATAACAATATATTCTGCCACTAAAATTAATTTTCATTAATTATTTTTATGAATTTTTATTTATTTTCAATTATTTTTTATATGTTCAGTAAGTGTGTAAAATTTCATTTATATTGTATTTCTACTTTATTATTTATAGACTTTCAAATCCACTAACTTGAAACATTACTATGTTTCATGTATTTGACTTTGAAAGCATGTAAATTAAAAAAATTAAATACAATCTAAATGACATTTGAAAAACATATTCAACATATAAAATATAATTGAAAATAAAAAATTATAATTATAATAACTAAAAGATAATTTAAATGTCACAAAAATTTATTACTTAAAAGCATAACATTTTCACTTTCAAATATTAATGGAAAAAATTATAATTAAGTATTATATTATTCATTACATTGCTATGAATTATTATTAATTATGTTATTATAATTAAATGTTAGTAATTACATTAATAATATATATTAATTATATAATTAAATTTTTATAATAATTAAAATAATAAATCTTAATAATGATGTAAATAATATAATTTTTAACGTAAATAAAAAATTATTATCAATATTTTTTTAAAATAATTCTTAATTATATTAGTAATATAAACTAATTAAAAACTAGTAATAATGGTATTATAAACAAATTACTTATATATATATGTATCTAAATAAAAGAAAAGAAACACAATATATATATCAAAATATACAAACATATATATTTTTAATTTTTTAATTATATTTTTTTAATTTCACCAATGGAAGCATCAGCCTTGCTGCATTTGGACTGAAACCCAAAGGCGGCAAGGATGATGTCTCAAATCTTAATTAGTTTTAAAAAAATTAACCTAGTATTATTTTAATAATTTTTTTAAAAAATATGTTTTAAAAAACCCATTTTCGAAGCGACTGATGAGTGGTGGTAGGTATACGGTAGAACTGAGAGTGTGTTTTTTTTAAATTTTGTTTTTACATTTTATTTTTAAGGTTAGGGTTGAGATTATTTCCAAAAATGAGTCTAGGGAAGCCTAAACTTGGTTGTCCCTTCCAATTTAAAAACATCTATGATTTAAATTATTATTAATTGGTAATAATAAAAATATGAAAGAAATGAGTATTAATTAATTAATTGAACATAATTTAAATAATAACACAATTTAAATAATTACTCATTAAAATAATTTTAAATTGATTACTAATTAAAATATGGAAGAAATTAATTAATTTATAACATCATTTTAATAATTATTAATTAATTATTCATAATGTAAATAATAATTATTATGTTATTAATGTAACTATCAACTAATAATAAAATTAATATGATTGCTAAATATTTATAATATACTTATTATTAATAAAAAAATTTAAAAATAATTGCTAGTTTTAGTAAATATATAAATACTTATAATAATTAATATTGAAAATACTACCGAATAATTTTTTTATTATTGTATTAATTACTATAATATATTTTCTGGTTAATAAAATAAGTTTTTTTTGAAATATATATTCATATATTTTTTAGTTATTAAAATAAGTGATATAATAAATAAATAATAATATAAATAGTAATAATGCATATTTAACTAATCAAAATAATTAACATCTAAGAAATAAAATTTATTAATTAATAGGTTGATCTGAATGATTAGTAATTATTAAATCATGATGTAGATAATAGTAATTTTGTTAGTAATCTAATTTCCAACTAATTATATCACTAATAAGATTAGTAATTATTCATAATATAGTTAACAATAATAAGAATTATTAGAATAGTTATCAAATAATAATTACTAAAATTATTAATATATGTAAAAATATTTATAGTTTTTTATATTACTTAATTAAATTAATTAATTACTAATTATTCCAATTTCTTTGTTTCATGTTACAAAATGTAATACAATTGTGGTCATGAATTAATTTTCATTTAATTACATAATGAATTATTAATTATATTATTAATTAGAATTTTAACTAATTGATTATTATTATTATTATTATTTCTAATTGCAAATTATATTAAGTAGTTATAAAATACATGTTTACAAATAATGTGAAAGTAAAAAGGTCGACAAACATATAACATAAATCTCAGTTAAAATTTTATAAACAGCGGGAAGTATATCACTCAAGTCTATATAATTGTCTCTTATTCTCTTCTGCACCACAACATGGTGCATAGACAATAAAAAAAGGTCATGTATGTCGATGTGTATTCTCTGATGTATGCACCTCCTATGTAGAATATGTTGTTGCTACCTCCACATCATCATGTGTGATAATCGACAGATCCAAAGTCTCATCGCCCTTTCCTTTTCTGGGATGGAAGAAAAGTGACTGCTACCTGGAACTCTCCCCCACATGCGAAGAAGATGACTAGTGTGTAATGGGTATCTCATGACTGGGAAAAAATATAGATCGAAACACACTCTAATCACCACTAATCACTGTAATATAATCAGAATATGTAAGAGACTATAAACACTATCGTGGATACAAGATTTATATACAATAAAAAGGCCATTATGTATGCTAAAAAAGTGCTGAAGTTATACGTGTCTTTAAAAGAAAGACACTTTTATTAGTGCTAGAAATAACGCTGATAAAAGCACCCTTCGCAAGCGCTAAAAACGCACTAACAAAGAACAATCTATGTTAGTGTTTTTTTAGAACAGATGAAGGGCCCTTTTATTATTTTTATTTATAGAATTGATAAAAGGTAATTTTATTAATGCTATTTTTAGCATGAATAAAATCCATGGGTTGTAGATATGTGTTACTTCATTTATAGCACATTGCAGCAATACATTTAAAATAAAATTACAATTTAATTTCAATTAAACAATAAATTAAAATTATAAATAAATTTACATTAAAAACATTTCAATACATTAATAAAATGTCACTTTTAAACTAAAAACACATGCTTCAATTCATATCAAGCACACCAATGAGCATGTACTAGAGTGGTAGAGGCTCCTTATGAACATCTGAAAGACCCAGGATCAAATCCGAGTGGGGGTGAATTTCTAGGTTATTGTAGAAGTATTGTAGAAGGTACAATGCAGTACTATAGAAACCTAATCTATCCATCAAATTTGGGAATTTGTGCCACCGATTTGGTCCTACTTGTCTCAATTCCTTCAGAACACCATAGCCTTCAAGCTACAGGGCTTTCGAGCCACCTCAGGCCTTCAGACCATGGGATTTCAAGCGATGTAGCAATAAAATCAGACCACACATGAGCATGCCCCAGAAGAGGATTAGAGTAGTATAAACCACTAGAGTAGAGATAACCAGGTTGAGAAGGACAATAGGGTATGAAATATCCAATCAGTACCAGGCACCATGAAGCTCTGCACAGGGCAGTGATGGCCGATCAGCCTATCGGGGTGGGGAGCTTGGAACCATCAATGAATCAGATGTTGGGGAGGGTCAGTTATACTGTATTCAAGTATATAAGCGTTTGTATAACGTATTGGTCCTTGTTCCACTTGGACTGTGGGTTATACAAGGGTTCCCTCTTAACCTAGTTAAACATGGGATTATTAATAAATAAATAAAAATCTCAAAGTCTTTCGGGTTGAGTTGACCACCACCAAGTCATATCAAGAACACCATGTGTCAAATTCACATACAGTTGATTATTACATATCGAAGATAATTTATGGATTTTTTTCTTAAAGTATCAGGAAAATCCAATCATGTTTGCATGATTTTGAATATGTGATACACATTTTGAACTAAAATGGTATTTTTAAACTAAAAACAAGCACTTTGATTCATATCAGGCACACTGTGTGTTTGATTGACATGCGGCTAATTCCTACACAACACAAATGACATATAGATCATTTTGCTAAAGTTTTAATATAATCCAAGCACATTTTCTTAGTTTTGAGTATGCAAAGTGTATTTTTTACTAAAATATCAATTTTAAATAAGAACATGTGCTTTCTATCAAAGTGACCACACTAGGTGTCATATTGATGTGAAACTAATTCGTATACGTCACAAATGACTTGTGGATAATTTTCCTAAATTATCAAGACCATATGAGTGTGTCTTCTTGTTTTGCAGTGAGTAATGTGTGTTTTGAACTAAAATGTTATTTGTAAACTGAAAACACAATCTTTGAGTCATACCAGGTACACCATGTGTCATATTGATGTGTGACTAATCCCTGCACATCAAAAATGATTTATGAATCATTTTACAAAAGTATCAAGATAATACAGGTAGGTTTTCTTAGTTTTCAGTGAGTGATGCACATTTTTAACTAAAATTTCACTTTAAAATGGAAAACATGCACTTTGAGTCACACTGTTTGTCATATTGGCATGCACCTAATTCATACACATCAAAAATGAATTATGGGTCATTTTCCTAAAGTATCAAGATAATATAAGAGTGTTTTATTAGTTTTGAGTATGTGAAGTGTTTTTTTATTAAAATATAAATTTTAAATAAAAAAATGCGCTTTTAGTCATATCAGCCACACTATTTTTCAGATTCATATGCAGCTATTTCCTATAAATAACAATAACATATGGATCACTTTATTAAATTATTAAGACAATCAGAGATTTTTTTTCTCAGTTTTTAGTTAGTGACATGAATTTTAATCTAAAATGTTACTTTAAAACTAATAACACACACTTTGATTCATATCAGACACACCCTGTGTCAGATTGATGTGCGGCTAATTCTGACATATAAAAAATGACTTATGGATTATTATCATAAAGTATCAGGATAATATGAGTGTTTTTGTTTAGTTTTGAGTTTGTGAAGTATTTTTTGTACTAAAATGTTAGTTTTAAATAAAAACAATCACTTTCAGTCATACCGGTTACACCGTGTATCAGATTAATGTGCGGAAGATTCCTATAAATGACTTATGGATAAATTTACTAAATTATAAATACAATTATAGTTTTTTTCATGGTTTTTAGTCACTGATGTTTTTTAACTAAAATATTACTTTTAAACTGAAAACACACACTTTGAGTCATACCATGAACATAATGTGTTGAATTGATGTATGGATGATTCCTTTATGTAAAAAATAAAATATGGATCATTTTTCTAAATTATCAAAATAATCATAGTTTGTTTTCTAAACTTTTAGTTATTGGTGCATGTTTTGAACTAAAATATCACTTTTAATTTACAAACACACACTTTGAGTCATACCAGGCAAATCGTGTGTTGGATTGACATGTGACTAATTTTTACACATCAAAAATGACTTTTGGGTTATTATAATAAAGTATCAAGACAATATGAGTGTATTTTATTATTTTTTAGTATGTGAAGATTATTTTGTACTAAAATATCGATTTTAAATAAAAGCGTGCTCTTTTCGTAATATTGGGCACACCGTGTCTCAAATTGATGTGTGGTTGATTCCTATATATCATAAATGACTTATGTTTCATTTTCCTAAATCATCATGATAATCCAAGTTCATTTTCATGTTTTTCATTTAGTGATTCATGTTTTGAAATAAAATGTTACTTTGAAACTAAAAACACACACTTTGAGTCATATAGGGAACACTGTGTATCAGATTGACATATGAATAATTCCTACACATCACAAATGACGTATGGATCATTTTTCTAAAGTATCAAGGAAATATCATTATTTTTTCTTAGTTTTGAGTATGTTAAGTGTGTTTGTACTAAAATAAATATTTTAAAAAAATGAACATTCAATCATACCGAATACACAACATGTTAGATTAATGTGTGGTTGATTTCTATACATCACAAATTAATTATGGATCATCTTATTAAATTTTCAAGATAATAAGAGTGTGTTTTCTTAGTTTTCAATATATGACACATGTTTTGAACTAAAATGTTACTTTTATATTGAAAACATGCACTTTGAAATACATGTGATTGGCCTCCTCGAAAAGCGCAACAAATTGATGAGAGATATTTTTCATGAATCCATCATGAATAAATTTTTATTACCTAATAATGTAATATAGTGTGCACCTAAGGGTCGATCTCTCAAGGAGGCCTCTCACACACATTATTCTCCTATTATCACTATTTATAAACTAATAACTATAATACTAATTATATACTAATATAGTGTGGGGTTTGTGAAATTAATGATATTTATATATATATAGGAATACATGAAACACACAAATAAGAAAATTAAACACAATAATGTTAGTGAATAAGCGTTATTATTATTATTAGTAGATCATGGTGATGATATCATTGTTCTTTAAAACGTTAATCTCATTATCCCATTAAATATAGTGATCAACCCTGCCACTCTATACCCTCCTATTTAATTATAATTACCCCACACTGACCCTCTGTATGTAGGATAATCTCCCTCACATCACCACCATAATGTTACACTGACCCTCTACATGCAACATTATGATGATGATGAAGAGGAATAAATGTGTACGGGAATAAGAACACAATAATAGATAAAAAAGGATGATCTCTTCACCAAAACTGGTTAATATACTACTAAATTCTTAGAATAGAATAAATAGAAAAAATTTAGCATAATGAACTCAAGCACCACCACTCCCCCCTCAAACAACAACAATATTTAGTTATACATTTTCATAGAGATTGGAAGGAGCGCGTTAAGGGAAAACAAAATATAAAATAAATGAGAAAAGATTAAGATAAATATATATATATATATATATGTATTAAACATGTAAAACAAAAATATAGCATCATACACTACTATAGAACAATCTTTTAACCGTGATAAAAATCCATCAACATCGCAAAAAAACACTGAAAATCTAAGTGACATTAAAAGTGGTCCCCTTTTATCAGTGCTAAAAAAGCACTAATAAAGTCCCCTTTTATCAGCACAAATAAAAGCGATGATAGAAGTGGTCTTTTATCAGTGTTAAAAAATTGCTGATAAATGTCAAAAAAAGAATTTTTTAAAAAGAAGTTTTTTTCGATGGTCGACCCCCCACCCTTTATTAGCACTAGAAGCCCCCCCCCACCACCACCCCTTTAATAGTGCTCGAAGCCCCCCCCCCCTTTAACAGTTCTAAGCTCTCCTGTGAGGGCCCCTGCCTTTCAAACTCGAGACCTCCCCCTCACACACTCATGCCTTTTCCACTCCCATATATCATTTTGTTCTTTATTTTAGGATATTTTTATATATACTTCATTACATTTTTTATCCATATATTTATATTTATATAAATTTTTTAAATACATATATAAAATATGTTTGGTGTATTTGTGTTTATAAATATAAAAATACATACATGTCTGTGTGTGTTGGTGTGTGTGTGTGTGTGTAAATATAATTATACATATTTATATTTATTTACATATATTATATATTAATATTTATATAAATATATTACAATATATAGATAAATATATATATTTTTTTCAATACACACACAAAAATACACATATATATATATATATAAATATTATATATACATTAATTGTATTAGTATATAAATTTTCAAATATTTTTTATTTTAAATAAAATGCATATTATTTTTTATTTAGATATGATTTATATATTTAGAAATATATTTTATATGTAAATATGCTTAATTTTTTTTATAAAATTTAATTTTTATGTGTGAATATATAGAAAATAGGTATATATTTTATATATTTGATTACAAATAATAGTACAATATGAAAAATGATAAAAAAAAATTTAACATCATAATATCCATATGAGGGTAATCCTTGAAAATAAACTGAGTCTCCACCCCAAAAAAGATAAGAAGACTCCATTAAACGAGGATGAAAGTCCATGAAATGTTAAAAAATCGAGTACCTTGATAATAAAATTGGTTTTCAAGGACTTTTGGGCTTTTTTTGACCCCAATAAAATGATAATCAGGGTTCATCCTAGTTTCCAAGGTGTGGATATTTTCGAGAGATTCAATTTTTATATGTGGTAGAGCACAAATGAACACTCGGATCAAAAGTTATGGTTATTTGAAGTTTGAATCACATTTCCAACTTATTTTAGATTGTTTATTAATTTTTTGATTTTTTATATCTTTAAACTATTATTAAATGACTATTAGTCGACAATAATTTACAAATTATTAATATTATATTTTTAATTATCATATAATCCATTTTCAATTAATATATTATCTATTAAGTGTAAATGCATATAAATCATATTTTATAAAATATATTATATTTATATCAATATAAAAATATTTATATATTAATATATGATTCTTAATGATAATTAACTTTTCTTATGAAATATACCTTTTAGCCGTGCAAAAAAAGCGCTGATAAAAATACCCTTTATCAGTGTTTTTTTGGTGTTGATAAAGGGTTGTGATAGCTAAAATTGAATCTATTGTAGTGATAAAATCTCCTATTCTACACCAAATAGACAATCTAAATTTACAACCCTGAACATGGAAGTATAGGGGAATTTTTATAATGAGAGGAGTAGAAAATTTTGGCTCCAATTCTATCCATAAGAATTTAATGCCTATTCGCCATAGTAAATGATTGAATTTGGGAAAGAGTACTTCTATAAATTTGTGAGAGTATGTCTCCTATATCCACCCACAAAATTTGAGCTTCATTGGATGTTTTTATATATAGTTATTATGGTTATAATTCAAAAAATATTTTTATCCTGGTGACTGTTTTAATTCTCATGTTTTGGTTTCCAATGGATTTATTGCATTGATGAAGGTTGAATCTCACGAGGCTATAGTCAATTAATAACATGATTTAAATAATTATCAATTAAAATAATTTCAAATTAATTACTAATTAAACTATGAAAGAAATTAGTTAATTAATAATTTAAATAATTTTGCATGAGACATATTCAATATCTCAAAAAATAAAAGAATATACTTGAGAAATAAAATAAGAAATTAACTGTTAAAAAGAATGAGGAGTAAATAGTTATAATTGATAAATAAAAGGAGGAGCTTATCAAGAAGGAAACATCTTTTCATAATAAGATTAATAAGAACAAATTAAAAACTTTTGAACAAGATAAGATGATATGTGATCTTAAAGAGAAGTTGATTGCAAGAGAAGAAGATTTGTTTGAGACAAAAGCCATATGTGTCATAGTTCATCATGATTTAAATTAGGCCAAAGAATATCTCAAAAAATATATTGAGGTCAAGGAAGAATCTTCTCAATTTGGAGAGATGTAAGGTAAAAGTGAACCTAATCATTTTGTTAGAACTGTTATTTCTAATAGTGCATATGTGAAAAAAATGGAGGTTATGTGGGCTAAGACGAATGAGAGTCATCTTCTATAGTGTATGTAGCAAATCTTTCATTATACCCTTATCAATTTTGACGCACTTACATTTGAATAAGATAACTGAAAACTAGCCATGATAGTTTAATTCAATTATATCATTTTGCTTCCCATAATATCCCACATCTTCAAATGTAAATACACCACTATTTTGAGTTTTCAAGTCTTCTTCATGATCACAACTATAAAATCATCCTATTTCCATGGTCCAAAATTGTGGCAATAGGGTCCAAAACTGTGGTTCCAACCTACAACGACGGTTTTTCTAAACTATGGGTGTCATGGTTGTGGTAATAGGGTCTAACCTATTTCCATGGTTTTAAACCATGTCCATAGGTAGCTATGGCCACAATTTTTAACCATGGAAATAGGTGGATATGTCCATGGTTTGAAACCATTGTGATAGCCTTAAAAAAATACTCCCAGTGTGGTTTGATCCTGCGACATCCACTATATTCTACCAAGACTTTACCACTATGCTGATCATTATATATATATATATACAAATATAAATATATAAATAAGTATACATAATTATAATTAATAATCATTTAAAAAATAAAAAAACAATTTTAAAGGTTTAAAAGGTGGTTGTGGGCTGATATGGCCATGATTTCATATAACTGTGGCTATATGTTGGCCTATAGCCATGATTTTCAGAAACTGTGGCTATAGCCTGCCTACGACTATGGTTTTTAAAATAGTGTTAATAGAAAGTGTTATTGTAGCCTAATTTTCTAGTTGTGATAAATTGTAAAAAACTTAAAGCCATGAATATTGTAGGCACCGAATCTCTTAGCCTGCCTTAGAGGACCTCGAGCCAAAAACTACAAATCATTCGATATTTGAACTCGATTTTCAACATTCATTATCTAGATAAAAATATATAAGGTGTTTATTTTAACATAGAAAAAATAACTACACATCAATAATATGAATATGAATATATACTTACACAATGGTTTAACTATTCACCAATCTCCTTATTAACAGCTTTTGTTAATTACAACTCATTTCGAGCTCCAACCCTTAGTCACCTATTTGTTTGCAGTCATAATTCTTCAATAAATGGATTTGTAATAACACTATTGAGTATAACATATATATGTACTTGTATCAACTCCAATTCAGTTAGTTTAAAATTTTACCCCTTTCCAATTGGTTGTCCAATAGTTGGAAATACCAATGACTGATTTTTAGAACAAGAATTAGTGTAAATGTCGCCAACACGTCCAACATGATTGAATCTAGTCTCCATCCCATCCAAATACCTCACTACTACAAAACAAGGATTTATAAGCACTAAAAGGGACCTTTATTAGCATTAAAAAAGCACTGATAATCGAGGCAATGATAAAAGGGAATCCCTTTTATCAGCATTGAAAAAAGCACTGATAAAAGTTAAAAAAAATTAAAAAATATTTCTACAAATATGAGGGTTTTAATAGTGATTTACTCCATTCAACAGCGCTATGTGAAGCCCCCCCACCCCACCCGCACGCCCAAGCCACCCCCACCCTTTAACAATGTTAGCCCTGATTTCACCCATGCGTGCGCCCCTGCCTCCCCCAGGATTCAAACTTGATACCTCCCCTATATGGGTTTGGACCCTTTACCACTCCTCCATATTACTTTGTTCTCCATTTAATGATATATCTATTTAACTATATATATATTTAGTTATATTTATTCATCTATTAATATATATTTATATTAATATATTTATTTATATTAATATATATATATATATATTTATTCGTATATTAATATATATATATACATATATAGTTATATTTATATATTTATTCATCTTTTAATATATATATATTGTTATTTATATTTATATATTTATATATTTATATATTTACTTGTATATTAATATATATTTATATCTATTTATTTATATATATTTAGTTATATTTTTTTATCCGTATATTGATTTGTATATTAATATATACTTATAAGATTAGTTTTAAATACATTTATAAAATATGTTTTTTGTGTGTTTATAAATAAATAAATAAATACATATATACAACACACACACACAAACACACACATATATATATTATATATATGTGTATCTATAAGTATAATTATACATATTTATATATATTTACAAATATATTAATATGTATATACATGTGTTAGTATATATAGAGAATATATATCAGTTTGTTAATAAAAACACACACACACATTATATAGGTATATAAATATTCATATATTTGTATTTTAAATAAAATGGATATTATTTTTTATTTAGATAAGGCTTATATATTGAGATATATATTTTATATGTAAATATGTTTAATTATTTATTTCTAAAATTTAATTTTTATTTGTGAATATATAAAAAATATGTATATATTGTTATTTATTTGATTATAAATAATAGTACATTGTGAAAAATGATAAAATATTAAATTCATGATATCAATGTTAATGTAATCCCTCAGAATAAATTATGTCCCCATTGAAAAAGGTAAAAAATACCCCCTTAAACGAGCCTGAAATTCCATTCAATGTTAAAAAATTAGGGTATCCAGACTAAAAACATAGTTTTGGAGGTCTTATGGGCCTTTGTAATCCTTTAAAAAACATGATGGAGGGTTTAACCAAAATTATTAGGGTGTAGAGCTCGTCGCAGGATTCAATTTTATATGTGGTAGAGCCCAAATAGACACCTGGATCAAAAGTTATGGCCGTTTGAAGTTTGAATTATGTTTTCAACTTATTTTAGATATTTGTTTTGATTTTTATGATTTTTTTATCTTCAAATTGTTATTAAATGACTATTAATTTGTAATAATTAGAAAATTATTAATTAATAATATTTTTTAAAAAATTTTATAAGCCATTTTCAATAGATATCTTATATATTAAGTGTAAATGTCTATTTATACTTATCTAAAACATATTTAAAAATATAGATACTATATTATATTTATATATCAATATATTATTTCTAATGAAATATTTTTTTTAAATATACCCTTTATCAGTGATAGTAAAAAAAGCATTAATAAAGACATGCATTTATCAGTACTACTAAAAAAAGAACTGATAAAGGGGGTCCCTTTAACAGTGATAAAAAACACTGATAAAGGGGTACCTTTATCAATGCTAAAAAAATCACTGATAAAAGGGACACTTTTAACAACGATTTATTTCGCACTGTTAAAAGTACCATTTATCATCCCTTTTTTGGCGTTGTTAAAGGGTAGTGCTGTGAAAGCCCATTTTTGTGGTAGTGCCTAGAACATAAGGTCAAACACTCTTCAGCTATGTAACCATCAGCAATAGAGCCTTCTGGTTGAGCTTTATTCCTCACATATGATTTCAAATGACCTAAGTACTCGATAAAAGAAAATAAGAAACATATAAAAAAATCAATGATTTGATAAAAACTAATTCACTAATGAAAATAAAAATATTATCAATATACCTCTCAATTGGATATATCCATCGATAGTGTATCGGTCCACCGAGTTTAGCTTATTCAACCAAATTAACAGTCAAATGAATCATGACTATGAAGAATTAAGGGGTAAATAACATCTCTAAATGAAAAAGTGTCAAAACAATTCTTTCTTGAAGTTTATCAAGCTCAGTTGGATTTATATTTTTTTCACAAAGCTCTCTGAAAAAGGAATAAAACTCAACTAGAACCGCAGTGACTTTTTTTGGTAACGTATTACATAATTCCAAGGGAAACAACTACTCCATCAAAATATGTGAGTCCTGAATTTTCCATCCATGTAACTTTTGATGTTTTAAGTCAACACACCTTGATATATTACTTGAATATCCATCTTTAACTTTTACATTCTTTAACGTTTGATGGAATACATCTTTATCATGATTTTTCTTTGTAAAAATAGTCAAAGGATACTTCCATTCTCATTTTCCCATAATCCATGCTTTATATTCATGAACTCCAAATCCTTATGAGCATTAAAGTGATTCTTCAAATTACCCTGCTCATTAAGCAATGTTAAAATTACACTATCACAGATTTTCTCCCCAATATGCATTACGTCAAGATTATGATTTATCAAATTAAACTCCCAATAAGGAAGTCTGAAAAATATACTCATTTTTTTCTATTATTGTGTTCCATCTTCATTGGATACTGTACCTCGTACCTTTTTCTCCCCTTCTTTAAGATGATAACATTTTCCAAATTCTTTAGTGACATTCATTAATTTTCCCAATATTTCTGAACTAGATAACACCTTCAGTGACTTACTCATTTCAATATCTCTATTGAATAATTTCTTATTAAACTTGAAGTTATAAGAAGCATCAATAAATTTATAATGACACATAAAACACCATTTTCTTCTATGAGGTTATCGTTGAGGTTTTAAATCAAAATTAAAAACTGGAAAATCCAAAGAAGGATGAGTGTTCCATCTAGATAAATTTTCTAGTCCGGGAAAGTCACTAATTTTCCACATTAAATCAACATGCATTTTAAATAGTTGTCTCATTGAAGCGTCATATGTTTCCACACTATCATCCCATAATTCTAACAATTATTTTATTAGAGGTTGAAGGTATACATCAATGTCATTTCTATAAATTTTCATTGCAATAATAATCATTAAAATAATGAAAGAAGTCTTCTTCATACACATCTATGGAGGTAGATTATAGGGGATCAAAAAAACATTTCAAATACTATAATTAGTACTTAAAGTACCAAAAGGGCTAAAACCATCAGAAGTTAATCCCAAATGTATATTACTAGGATCCAAAGAAAAATCTAGATATAGAAAATCAAAAATCTTCTATGATGTTGAATCTTTTAGATGTCTCCTCAAGCCATCATTAATATCCTGAGCATGCCACTTCATTTCGTATACAGTCTTAGATGACATAAATAATCATTACAAGTGTGTTTTCATAGGAAAGTAATGCAATAACTATGCATGAGTTTATTTTTATGTTTATTCGTAGGGTTTTATTGATTTATGATCTCATTATTGTTCATTGACTTCCATCTAGGTGTATGATATCTTATGTATTCTTCTTTATCAGACTCTTCTCCCCAATAAAGCATGAAATCATTTGGGAATGCATGTATGTTTGTATAATCAAGTCTAATTTTTTTATGACATTCTTCATCTCATAGAATAATGTAGGGGTCTTAACATCACTAAATGCATCATGAAACAAATCTAAAATCATGGAAATTACATTGTTAGTAATTCAACAGAGACACTTGATATGATACAAAAAGGGGGATAAAACCTAAAAATGTGATAATTACCCTTAAAATATGAAATTGGTCAGATTAAAACATTGAATTACATAATAATATATTTGAAACTATGAGCTTCTTCAAACATCTTATCTATTTTTGAGTCAAAAAAGTTCACTACCACAAAAATGGGTTTTCGTAACGCCACCCTTTAACAACGCTAAAAAAAGAGCTGATAGAGGGGGTACCTTTATCAGTGCTAAAAAGAACTATTAAAATATCCCTTTATCATTGTTTTTTAGCACTGATAAAGGTACCCCATTTATCAGTGATTTTCTTTAGCGTTGTCAAAGGGCCCCCCTTTATCAACACTTTTTTTTGTAGCGCTAATAAAGGGGGTCTTTATCAAAACTTTTTAACTAGCACTAATAAAGGGTATATTTCAAAAAATAATAATTTAAAATAATATATTAATATAAAAATATATTTATATTGATATAAATAAAATATATTTTTTTAATATGTTTTAAATAAGTATAAATAGACATTTACACTTAATATATAAGAAATTTAGTGAAAATGGATTATAAAGTATTTTAAAAAATATTATTAATTATTAATTTTATAATTATCATCATGTAATAATAATTTAATAATAATTTGAAGACACAAAATATCAAAAAATTAATATAAGGTCTAAAATAAATTGAAAATGTAACTCAAACTTTAAACAACCATAACTTTTGATCTGAGTGTCCGTTTGAGTTCTACCTCATATCAAATCAAAGTATGCGATGAGATATTTGTGTTGGTGGCATAAGGGAACCATATATAACATTTTTCAAGGCCAAAATAGGTCCATAAGTCCTCCAAAATTGAGTTTTTAGTCGGGATATACCCAAATTTATTAACATTTGATGGAATTTTAGCCTTGTTTTGTAGGTTTCGGGTGCAGCAGAAGCGTGGGATGGATGGTGCCCAACTTTTATTTTTTCTATATTCAATAAACAATATAGAATTAATATGATGATGAATGCTAGTATCCACGAAATTGAATCAAGGATTTAGAAAAAGGAATTGAAACCCGGAACCAAGAGAGAGGATCAACATATTTTGTTTATAATTAATTTAATTAAATTAAAGAATTACCTCCAAGGTGATTCTTTCTTCATTGATGTGTTTGACCACAGATCTGCAGTGTGCCTTCATTTCATTTTAGATATCAAGGTTAGATCTCCTCTAGCAGTGATCCACACATGTTCCAGGTATCTCCATATGTTTTCGAAGGAGTCTTTGGGTGTTATCATGAAAGATCATTGCCCTTGTGATGTCCGCCTTCGATCTCCATGAGAATAGATTCCAAATCGTTCTTCTTGATCCGGTGGAGGAGGATCTCTCCCATTCTTAAGAGAATTATTAGTGAGGGGTCAACTCTCTATACTTGAGAGATTTTCTCCAATTTGTTGTGAACAATAATAATAATCATCACTTGGCTAGCGCTTAGGTAATAAGAAAATAATATAACCGAACATTTAATTTACAAGGGTAATAATAAATAATTTTCACAAGTTCCTTAATTATTTTATTAATCCTAGAAAAACCCTCATATCAAATAATAACAGTAACATTATTATATCCTATCATGTTCTTAACTTTTGAGTTATAATTAAATATTATTTAATAAAATAATATTCATTATTATTATCTCTCACCAGACCCTTAGCTCAGTCCTCCAATCCTCCACCATATTTATTGAACATTGAATAATGACTATTTATTTATTAAACAAACATCATTGCATTATTTTCCAATTAATATATAAATATAATATTCACTAAATAGAAAATAAATATTTATTAATTATTCCACCCACATTATATTCTCTCGAATAACTAGTGTTGAAATAAATGTGATCAGACATCCATGAATAATTATTAAACCACAACTGGAAATAATCTTTATTCAACTTGTTAAATAATAAATAATATATTATTTAATTGAGATACTAGATAAACTTAGTGTGTGACCATCTAGGCCTTTTTCTCAATTGCATTAGGAAGACCAGCCTAAAGTTCAAGGTTAACATCTAAAAACCCACCAAGGTACCCATAGAGAAAGAATATAATACCACAATGACATGTCACCTAATATGAATGCTTACCATGTAATCTAATCCCTTTTTCTCAATATCTTCATTCAAGTAGGTTGCATGCAAGTGCCATCAACCCATGTGCTCTATTTCTCATTCTTTGACTTCCTAGAAATTGAACTTACCTATAGAACATCATGACCATGGATTTATTTAGGCTACATCATTTCCATCAAAGGGCCTAAGATATCAACTTATATTATAGAACAGAAGGGAAAAAAATCCTTTCTCGCATTATTCATTAATGCAGTATTACTCATGATGCACCCAACATATCCTACCTCACTGTAAACATATGTCGTCACAGTTTTCACCAATACATCTAAGTGTGCGAGTCATAATACCCATTAATAATAATCTTAAAGGCCAAGGAGAAATAGACATGTCCAAATATAGGAACATCCAATGACACTTATAAATATGGATTTCCTACCATCAATTCTTGTTCTCATAATATCCTACTGGATATCACCAAGGGTGTACACTATGAGAAGGTGTCTCAAAGTCCTATGAGTTTCCACCCCTGATATCCTATATCATTTGTTCCCCTCAAACTATATCATCCAGCTATAGAACATATATCTAAGAATATTGTCATAGATCTTCTGGGTTCTCATCATAACAGGGAACTGCTATGGCCTTTTAGTGAAACATCTAATCTTAAGACATTATCCCATGCAATGTTACATAGAAGAACAATCATGATGTGATAAGAAGTTTATTAATATACATCCAATGAATACATATTTATTATAAAGTATAAAAAATTTATTTCTAGGTCATCAAATCCAATAAACTCCCACTTGTACTAGAGCCAACTACTAACAATCTTCAATTCGGTAGCTCTCAGATGATGTTGATGCCTCTACTGAGATAGGCCATTAGTCAAGGGGTCCACCACATTCTCTTAAATGGATACTCTTCTCACTGAAACGTCACCCTTTGATAGAAATCCCTCAAGAGGTGATACTTATAGAGTATGTGTTTTATCTGTTGATGTGACCTTGGATCTTTTGCAAGAGTCGACGTTGCAGTATTATCACAATACAGTGTGATAGGGTCCTTAATGCTAGGTACCACATCAAGCTCCTAGAAAATTTCCAAATCTAGATGGATTACTTGGCTACATCAGAAGCTGCTATGTACTCAGACTCCACTGTAGAATCAGCTACAACTAGATGCTTTGAACTCTTCCAGCTCACAGCTCCTCCATTGAGACAGAAAACATACCCCGATTGTGAATTCAGATCATTCTGATCTATCTGAAAACCATCATCAACATACCCTCTGATGAAAATATCATTGTCTCCTCCATAATCTAGAAATATATCCTTAGTTCTTCTCGGATACATAAAGATAGCCTTAACAACAGTACAATTTTATTCTCCTAGATTTTCTTGATGTATACCTACCATGCCCAGTTTATAGAAAACATAAATTCTAGTATATAACATGACATACATGATAGATCCTATCGCTGAAGTGTATGGGATCTTACTCATTCTATCTTTCTCCTATTGTGTCTAGGGACACATTTTCTTTGAAATATGTAAACCATGTGACACCGGAACCAATCCACTCTTGGATTGTTCCATACTAAATATCTTTAGTAACTAGTCAATATATGTACTTTGACTTAGTTTAATAAGCCTCTTGGATCTATCTTGAATGATCGTGTTCCCTAGAATATAGGCTACTTCTCCTAAGTCCTTCATGGATAATCACTTATCCAACCAGTCTTTAGCTAACTGTAAGACTGGTATTTCATTTCTAATAAGTAATATATCATCAACATATACTACTAGGATAATGACCACATTCCCATTAAACTTTTTTTAAACACATGTCTTACATTCGTTTTTAATGAAACCAAATTATTTTATAGATTCATCAAATCAAATGTTTCATGACCTAGATTTTTACTTCAAGCAATAAATGTATCACTACAACTTTGAAATCCTTTTGGCATCACCTGGTGTCACAAACCCTTCTGGTTGTGTTATATAGACATCTTCTTGAAGGTTACTGTTAAGGAATACAGTTTTGACATCCATCTGAAAAATCTCATAGTTATGGTAAGATGCTACAGAAAATATGATTCTGATGGATTTAAACATAGAAACTAGTGAAAAGGTTTCTTTTTAGTCAATTCCTTAATGTTGTTTAAACCCTTTATACACTATCCTTGCTTTATAGGTACTTAATTTACCTTCCATGTCCAGTTTCCTCTTGAATACTCATTTACATCCAATAGTCTTTACATCAACTAGCACATCAACCAGAACCCAAACTTGGTTCTGATACATGGAATTCATCTCATAATTCATAGCTTCTAGCCATATTTTAGCTTTTGAGCTCTCTACTTGTAACATCCCCAAATGATAAAGGGTTAAATGACTAAATGATATGACTCATGTCAACAAGGTTCACCTTCCTTTTCGGGGCCTGTCTGATTAGAACTCCATAGTTAAGCATGTTTCGCTTGGAGTAGTGATCAGGATGGGTGACCTTATGGGAAGTTTCTCAGGATGTGTGCGAGTGAGGACAAAGTACACTGGAAAGGACATGTGTTGGCATGTCGGGACAATCATTAGTCAGATGACTCGTTCAGGCACGTGGGTGGACCCTGAGGTGGGCCCCACGTGTCTGCGGGGGCAACTGGTGGTACCTGGTGGGCCCGGACTTGATGGCCATGTTAAGGCGGGGTATCTGTGCTGTCACCGGGGCCCAGTTGTCACATTTGGTATCAGAGCAGGAACCCAGCCTTAAGTGTGGTGCACTGCCTGGGTTGAGATGTAGGGTCCACAACGAGGGCGTTGTGCTCTAAAGGGGGGAGGGGGGGGGGGGTGATTGTAACATCCCCAAATGATAAAGGGTTAAATGACTAAATGATATGAGTCATGTCAACAAGGTGAACCTTCATTTTTGAGAGCCTATCTGATTAGAACTCCATAGTTAAGCATGTTTCTCCTGGGGTAGTGATCAGGATGGGTGACCTTCTGGGATGTTTCCCAAGATGTGTGCGAGTGAGGAAAAAGTACATTGGAAAGGACATGTGTTGGCCTGTGGGGACAATCATTAGTCAGATGACCCATTCAGGCACGTGGGTGGACCCTGAGGTGGACCCCACGTGTCTGCGGAGGCTACTGGTGGTACTTGGTGGGCCAGGACCTGATGGCCATGTTAAGGCGGGGTATCTGTGCTGTCATTGGGGCCCAGTTGTCACACTACTACCTACTTATAGGATATAGTTTCATCATTTTCCAACAATAATGAGTCACCATCCTTGGAGACAAGAAAACCATATCTCTCTGGTTCCCTTACCTCTCTAACACTCCTATGAGATATTTGTGTTTCAGGAACTACTTCTTCCATGAGGACCTGTGGAACTATCTCCTGTACCAACTCATGTGTATCTTGAGCATCAACTCCATTGAATTCAATCTTTCTCCCACTATCCTTTTTGAGGATATGCTCCCTCTCAATAAAGATAGCTTGTTTGACGACAGTAACTTTCTTGTCTGAGGGTTTGTATAGGTAGTATCCCTTTGTTTCTTTGGGATACCCTATAAAGATACACCTCATTCCCCATGGTGCTAGTTTTTTCTGAGAAATCCTTAACAATCACCTCACATCCCCAAACATGTGTATACGACAAAATGGGTTTCTTTCCACTCCATAACTCAAAGGGAATTCCATTTTTCACCTTACTTGGTACTTGGCTTAATGTGTATGCCACCGTTTTTAATGCATATCCCCAAATGAATAATGAAATATCTGCATGACTCTTCATCAACCTTACCATGTCCATAAAGGTATTATTCCTCCTTTCGCTAACACCATTCCACTGTGGTGTATAAGGTGGAGCGAGTTGAGATAGAATCCCAAACTCCAGCAGAAAGTCGATGAACTCTTGGTTAAGAAATTCTCTACCTCGATTCGATCTAAGCTTCTTTATCTTCTTACTAAGATTATTCTCTACATCATTCTTAAATTCCTTGAGTTTCTCAAATGACTCAGACTTATACCTCATCCAGTAAATATAGTCATATCTACTCAAGTCATCAGTAAAAGTTATGAAGTAAGAATATCCACCTATAGATTCTATTATAAATAGTCCAAACACATCAGTGTATACCAATCCTAGAAGCTTTGTGGCCCTTTCACCATGTCCACCAAATGGTGGTTTTGGTCATTTTACATAGTAAATAAGTGTGACATCTATCAAGTGGTTTTATCTCAGAAGAGTCTTAAAAACCCATATTGACATAACTTTGTCAAACACATCTCATTTACATGACCTAGACAGTGATTCCACAACTGGGTGTTATATGAGTCATTTGAACTTGATTCATTATCGATTTACAATACTTGGTTTTCATAATTTAATACATGCAGACTGTTATTTAAATGTGTCATATCATAACATATGTTGTCATTATAAAAGAAACAAATTTTATTTCCAAATTTGAAAATAAACCCATATGTATCTAAACATGATACATAAATTTTGTTCTTGATAACACTTGGTACATAATAACAGTCACATAAAACCAAAATCAACTCAATTGGAAATGAAAGGTGGTAGTCACCAATGGAAAGAACATTCAACCTCAAACCATTAGCAACTCGCAAATCCACCTCTCCTCTAGCAATTTTCTAAAATATACTTAGTTCCTACATTCGAATACAGATGTGATCACCACAAACTGTATCTAATACCCAATGTGTAGAAATGGAAAGATTGCACTCGATAACGAATGCACCATTAGCTTTCCCTTGCCTCTGGGTGTAGTTCCTCTTCTAGTGGCCTGACTTTCCACATACAAAGTATACTACCTCCTTTTCCATTCCATGCCTTTGGATCTTCTTCTTCTTGGTCGGATGGTGCTCGGGGGTGTTTATTTATAAGTCTTAGGCCCCTTTTCCTTGTCTTTCCTCTTCTTATTCACCATAAGGACTGTGGGTTTTTCACGGACCATGTCTTTATATACTTGGAAAATTAAAGTAAGAAGTTCTAATAGACTCTTCTCATTATTGCTCATATTATAATTCATAATAAAACTAGATAAGGTCTTGGGTAGTGATGATATTATGATATTTGTACACAACTAATCTAGGAATTTAATCACTAAGATGTACAAATGCTCAATGTATCTAATAAGCTTAACTACATGTAGTCCAAATGGCGTAGACTCTCCAAGATTAGTTGTGAAAAAAGCATTGGAGATCTCATACCTCTCTTGTCTCTCCTTCTCTTGATAGAGATCCTGAAGGTGATACATTATTCTATAAGCATATATTTCCTCATATTTCTTTAAGAGGTCATTGTTCATGGATGATAGCATAAGGAACTGAACATCTGTAGAATCATTCAGATGTTTCTCGTACACAGAGAGCTCCTCATCACTCGCCTCATTTTGAGGCACAACTAGTAAAGGTTCTTCTAGCATGTCAGGACCCGTCCCAGTGGGGCCCGAGCCATAACTTCCCAAGACCGCCACCAATAGGCCAGGGGATGGTGACTAGAACCGAGTAGGAATGTTACTAACATGGGAGGAATTTCCTATAAACCTATACACACACACACATCTCCAAGCCCACAAAGCTGAAAAGTAAAAACTACTGAATATGGAAAAGAATGCATACACTAAAATCGCAACCAACAGAGTACGAGATGAAAGTAAGGTATAGTAATGTAAAACCTTGGGCCAAAAGTACAAGCCCACCAAAAGAGAGTCTGTAAAAAAGTCCAACCTATAAAGAAAGGTACTGGGACTGCAATCCGAAGTTGTAAGAACACACCTCGGCCTGCCTGATCTCACTGTGAACTGTCCGGTCCTGGTCCACCTAGAATCTTTTCAAAGGCTCGCTCGTCTGCACAAGACATGACACATGAGGGAAAAGCCCGTGCAGGGGTGAGTATAACAATACCCAGTAGGACACCCTGAAACCACAAAGGAATACAACAAGGGAAAAATACCACAAAGGAAAGATACAGTCATCTCTACACAATATATGTTTACAGAACATATAAAACGAATATCTAGATATACTCATACATGATAGACCATCACGAAACCACCACTAAGATCCAGCTCGAAGATTCCACTAAGCATGTAACAGGGAGAACACACTCCTAGGTCTGAATAGAGATAGATATGAAGTACTCATTCCGGAGAACACACTCCACAAGTACTTGAGAATACGATGTTCAGATGAGGATAACAACCAATAGCTATGGGGTGATTCCAACAACTTAGTCTAAACTAATCCGCTAAGTAGAGGATCGGTGCTCGGGTAAAGTTGGTCACGTCAATACTAAGAACTCTACTTAGGTATCCAGGAATGAATAGAGGATCCAGCTCTAAGTCTCATAGAGGGGATTCCAACAACTCTATTCAGGAAGTCCTTATGAAGGTATCATACTCTTGTACATATAAAATGATACATGAAACTTTCAGGGGAAATACCAAGGGAAAGAACCCTAAGAAAGCTAGTCAAAGTCACAGAAGACAAATGGCTCAAACCATGTAAAACAGGTTACGCAGCGTATAGTATGGTTACACGTCGTGTTCCTTGACTCCGGGTATTGCCCGTGTAAACGGCCCGTGTCATCCGTCAAAGCTGTGTAAAACTCAACTACACGACATGTAGAAGGATTACACATCGTGTTCCTTGACACCGGGTACTTCCCTTGTAAACAGCTTGTGTCATCCGTCCAAACTGTGTAAAACTCAACTACAGGGCGTGTGGAAGGATTACACGCTATGTTCCTTGACTCTGAGTACTGTCCGTGTAAACGGACCATGTCATCAGGATTGTCGTGTAAAAATTCACTACACGACGTTTACTTGGATTAAACGTCGTGGCCGATCATCTGGGGTTCGCTCCGTGTACGCTGGCCATGTGCCCGTACATGGTCTTTGTCCGTATTGCCTGCTCGTGTAAGAGTACACGAGGTATCCCGTGTATCTAGCCCGGTCTGGCCTAGGAAGGGTATACACGCCATGTCCTTGTCCGTGTACCCAACCTGTGTCCGTGTACTCCCGGAGTACACACCAGGTAGTCCACCGATGAACACACACCGTGTAGCCCATACTACATGCAGTGTAGTCGGGATTTCTCCAGAATATTCATCTTCCTCCTCGGGCCTCGGTCGGATCTCCGAATCATGTTTCTCTTGTCTGTTTTCCGTGAAACTCAAGATCATGGGTCACCTCGTTGTCGTGATGCCGAATCCATGGGTTTCGGGCCTTCGATCGGCTCCGAAATCTGATTCTGGTCATCCGTGCGGAAATCATTCGAAGAATGATATATTTAGATCCGCTTTGATCCTTCCGTTGCCACCACAGCCACACTTCCAGGGGGTTGTACCGACGCCATATCTTCAATTTGGGATCGTTGTGTCACACAACGGATGTGCAACAATCTGCCATTCATATCTCCATGAAGAACACGTAGAACTCACACTATGAACGCGAGAAATTGAGGAAGAAAGGCACCACAAATCGAGAGGGAAGAACCTTGATCAATTTTCGTGTCGATCTTGGTTCGTCACCATTAGAAGATTAACGAACCAAAATAACTTTAAGAATCAAATCCCCAAAATCCCCGCAAAGAGACCATCCCACAAATACGATTGATCCATGGGCTAATTTGTTCGTGGATTAGTCTGCGTTCATCATAGATATCATGAACGGGGAAAGGAAACCAAAATTAAACTTCCTACCTGGATTCGCAGCATTCGTTGGTGAAGATCTGGTCGTCGCGTCGTCGGTAGCGGCGAAACTCGTCAAGAGCGTCGTCGCTGCGTTGAGGGTTTCATCCAGAGATTTCCCAGAGCCTTCAGGGGTTTCAGGGTTATGTGGCCTGTAACACTGCACCCCTGTACAAGCCTTTATTTAAAAAGGATAAAAATATATTATCCACCACAATATTTAATAAAATATTTTAATTAAAAATTTATTACGGTTACGTCCAAAAACTGAATTTCACCACTCACCTATACTGGCCGGTGATAGGTCTCTCCTAGGGTAAACCTACTACTCTATACACAATGGTGCCCTTGGATTTCCAATCCGAGCACCCGTTCAAGAGTTATCCCACTTTTTCAGTAAAACCACATGCGCGTGTTATTTAATTATTTAATTAAATTCAAACATTTGTTCTGGGCTCACTGGGCCTCGGAACTGCACGTCGTCTCAAAGCCTTGTCTTGAAATAATTCCCATATAATATTAAAAAATAATACATGGAAAAAAATCTGGGACATTACATTACACCCACCTTAGGGCTTTACGTCCCTGAAAAGCCAAAACAAAGGCTACTCAAAAAGATGTGGGTACTGCACACGAATTTGAGCCTCCCGCTCCCACTTGCTCTCCTAGAGATTCTCATGCTGCCACCGGACACGCACCAAGGGAATAGCTCGCCCACAAATTATCTTCTCCTTCCAATCCTCGATCTCCACTGGGTACTCAGCAATGGTCACTCCATCATTGATGTCCAACTCACCCCAGTCGATAACGTGCGATAGATCATGCACGTACCTCTGTAGTTGTGACACATGGAAGACGTTGTGTACCCGATCCATCTAAAGAGGTAGAGCCAAGCGGTACGCCGCCTCTCCAACTCTAATAAAAATATGAAAAGGGCCGATGAACCTCAGAGATAGCTTGCTGCCTCGGCCAAATCTCCGCAGTCCCCGTCGAGGTGAGGCCCGAAGGAATACAAGGTCTCCCTCCTCGAACTCCAAGGGCCTCCGTCTCCTATCGGCATATGACTTTTGTAGACTCTGTGTAGTATTCATCCACTCCTAGATGACCTGAACCTTCTTTGTAGTAGCCCGAACCATCTCTGGGCCCATGAGTACTGACTCTCCTAGGTCAGTCCAACAAAGTGGTGACCTACAAGGTTGCCCGTACAAAGCCTCGAATGGTGCCATACCAATTGTGGAATGATAACTATTGTTATAATAAAATTCTATCAGTGGTAGGTGATCCTGCCAGCTACAACCAAAGTCAAGTATGCAATCTCATAGCATATCCTCCAGAACCTGGATGGTTCGCACTTTCTGACCATCATTCTGAAGATGAAACATTGTTCTCAAGCATAACTGAGTCCCAAAAGCTTCCTGCAATCCCTTCCACAAACGGGATGTGAAATGAGCATCACGATCTGAGAAGATCGCTGATGGAACTCTATGAAGCTGAACTATCTCCTGCACATAGAGGCGTCTCAATCTCTCTACTAAACTCTACTCCCATTTGGCTAGGAAGTGGGCCGACTTGGTGAGTCGGTCAACGATCACCCAGATGGCATTGTGTCCCCTGCACGTACGTGGTAAACACG
This sequence comes from Viscum album, assembly GCA_963277665.1. Taxonomy (NCBI): domain Eukaryota; kingdom Viridiplantae; phylum Streptophyta; class Magnoliopsida; order Santalales; family Viscaceae; genus Viscum; species Viscum album. The sequence continues at coordinate 1,250,080,410 of OY728141.1, forward strand.
TCACAAAGTCCATGGATATCCCATCCCACTTCCACTCTGGCACCTTAAGGGGATGATTCACACCTGTTGGAACCTGGTGCTCAGCCTTTACGTGCTGACAAGTAAGGCAGTGAGAAGAAAACATTTCCACACTCTTCTTCATTCCTGACCACCAGAACTGATGTCAGAGGTCTTGGTACATCTTTTCCATGCCTGGATTCACCGCCAAAGGGGATGTATGGAACTCCCTCAGAACCTCCTCCCATAATGACACTGGTACTACTGTGCACCCTCTGAAAAGAACAACATGCTCCCCACCTTTTGAATATCCATCAGCAGCATCATCTGCGAATATCTGAGCATGTAAAGTCTCACAGCTAGCATCCTCGACCTGTGCTTCCATGAATCACTGTAAGATTGGAGGGGTAACAACCATCGACTGAAGGTAAGCTCCCTCATCTCTATCCACGAAGGATAACTATAAAGAGGCCAACTGTCTAATCACCTCATCCAGCAACTGCGAACTAGATTTCATGCTAAGAGAATCTGCCACAACGTTCCCCTTCCCAGGAGTATAAACGATCTCAAAGTCGTAATCCTGGAGGAACTCAAGCCATCGCCTCTATCTCAAATTCAGATCCCTCTGAGAAAAGATATATCTGAGACTCTTGTGATCAGATTTGACGATAAACCACTCGCCCATCAGGTAGTGTCACCACATCTTCAATGCGAAGACTACCACTGCCAACTCAAGATCATGGGTAATATAGTTATGCTCGTGTGGCCTCAACTAATGTGATCCCTATGAAATCACTGCTTGCCTCTGCATCAAGACACAACCAAGCCCGGTTCCAAATATGTCGCAGAACACTACGTACTCGACACCCTATTCTGGTAGTCTCAAGATCGGGGCGCTCGTCAGACTCTGTCTCAAATACTGAAAATCCTACTAGAATCTCTCGGTCCATAGGAAAGGTTGCCCGTTCAAGGTCAAAGTTGTCATGGGTGCTGAAATCCTGGAGAAATCAAGAATGAATCTCTGATAGTAGCCTGCCAACCCAAGGAAACTTTGCACCTCCATTACATTCTAGGGTGGCTCTCATGCTAACACTACCTCTACCTTGGCTAGGTCCACTACTACACCATCTGTTGAGATAACGTGTCCCAGAAAGTGGAACTCTTGTATCCAAAATTGAAACTTCGAGAGTTTCCCGTACAACTAGTGTTCTCAGAGTGTGTCCAGAACCATCCTTAGGTTCCTCGCATGCTCCTCCTCAGATGAAGAGTATACAAGGATGTCATCGATGAAGACCACCATGAACTGATCTAGATAGGGCTGAAAGATCTAGTCCATGAGTCCCATAAACACTACTGGGGCATTCGCCATGCCGAAGGGAATCACCATGTACTCATAGTGACCTTAGAGACATCTGAAATCCGTCTTTGGTATATCCTCATCCCGTACTCACAGCTGGTGATAGCCTGATTGTAGATCAACCTTCGAGAACCATCGTGCCCCTCTTAACTCGTCGAATAGGTCATCGATCCTCGGTAGTGGATACCGGTTCTTCACGGTCACCTGATTCAAGCGCCGGTAATCCACACACAGCCTTAATATCCCTTCTGCCTTCTTGGCAACAACACTGGGGCCGCCCAGTGTGAAACACTGGGTCTCACGAAGCCCTTCCTCTACAAGTCTTCCAGTTTCATTCTAAGCTCGCGAAGCTCTATAGGAGCCATCAGATATACTGATACTGATATCGATGTCGTCCCGGGTTGCAACTCAATGCAGAAATCTATCTTCTGACAGGGAGGTAGTCCAGGGACATCCTCCAGAAATACGTCCTCATACTCAGACACTACTTCTGGAAACTGGAAACTCATGACATCTGTTGCACCAAGGGCTAGGCTAGCCAACTGATGTGAAATTGGTTTTACCTTCCTATGCACGAGTCCATCCTACGTTGCCTAGGTCTCCTTTTCACCAATGAAGGAGAACCTCATTCAATCACTACGGACACACCGCACCCTTCGCCTAAAACAGTCAATATGGGCATGAATTTTGGATAGACAATACATACCAAGAATGACATCATAAGGCCTCGACGCTACCACCAAGAGGTTCCAAACGAAACTATCACCTCCAAGGGTCAGGTCACACTGTCTGCAAAGGTGTGTGATCTCTGAACCTTCTCCAGTCGATATTTATAAGTGTAAGGGTCGAGTAAACAGATCAACTGGAATCTCATGGTCTCGAACAAGATAAGCATCCAGAAAAGAATGACTATCACCTGTGTCTATCAGTACGACAACCAAAGTAGAAAAGACACAGATTGTACCTCTAATCATTCCGGGAGTACCTGGGTGATAAGCCTCTGCTACCTATAGATGTCTCAGCCTCTGTCCACCAGCTCCCAAAGCCTGGGGTGGACCTCCTAGGGGTGGTGGTGGTAAAAGGTCAAAATGCCGACCACCTCCAACTGCTCTCCCAGCTCTTCTACAACGTTCGCCGCCCTGCAGGTCTGTCTACTCCACACATTGCCTCTACCTCGGTGGGCCATCCACCACTCCTATGTCAGTAGTACGACGGGTCGGATAATCTCGATCGAGATGTCCCCTACCATCACAAGAGTAGAATCGCCTCCCTCGAGGCTGGCTGGATGCGCCCTGCGAACCCTGTACGACAGATCCTCTATCCTGGGATCTCCTCTGAAAATTTCTTCCACACCTGGATACCTGACGTCAGCTCACTGCTGACGAGGTCTCTGCTCCAGCTCACTCACTACTGACAACTGCTGGTTTTATCTTCTCTTCCTAGAAGCTCTCGACCACCAAAGCCCGCTCGAGCACCCCAGCATAAGTAGAAATGCTCATAGGGATGATGATAGCTCGAATGTCTCTGTGCAATCCCCACTCAAAAGTACAAGATCTGAAGTACTGATCCCTGACCATATCCATCGAGTACCGTGAGAGGTTGGTGAACCTCGACGAATAGTTAGCCACCAACATGGTTCCCTACTGGAGCTGAAGAAGCTCCTGTATACGCACTGCTCTCAGGGTAACCGGTGAAAACTACTCTCTGAAGAGATACTCAAAATATAACCATGAAAGAGTCTCCTCATCATGGGTCTGGATAACCAAACTCCACCATCGCCCAACCGAGCCCTGCAGAAGGCTCGCTGCCAGGATCACCATCTGCTCTGATGGTGTCCTGACCAAATGGAAGACTCTGGCCACTGCCTCAAGCGAGTCCTCTGCTGCCTGAGGGTCAGGATTGCCTCGAAACCTGAGGGGTCTCTGTCTCTGAAACTTGTGGAGTGCGCTCAGCCTGCGCTCCTCCTCTACTAGAACAGCAGGCACTAAACACTACTCTACAGGTGGTGGAATAACTGGCACACCACCTGATGGTAAAACTGGGGGATCTGGTCCCTATATCGAAGCTTCATCACTGAAGGGGTCATCCTCATGATCTAGCTTCTGGATCCTAGTGGGTGCATGTCGTAGAGGCATCCTGTAAAGAAACAAGATGTATCTCAGTCAGTGAGTATACCTGGAGAGCTGACTCAAGAAGGACATGGAAACCACAACCCATTCTTATATGATGCATGTACTATTATTTTACCTTGTAATTAGTGTTCTCATGTTCTGAGTCGAAAATAAAGTTATTAGAGTCTTGGTGTATGGATACGTCGGCTGCCCGCACCAACAGTGGGGTCCCTGGCCTGAAGGCCGAACTCGAAACACTTAACACTGTTTCCCCAAACCAACTCATAGACTCTCGGTCCTAAGGTAGAACCGACCACCTCTGATACCACTCTTTCACGACCCATCCCAGTGGGGCCTAAGCTGTAACTCCCCAAGCCCGCCTCCAATAGGCCAGGGGCTGGTGACTAGCACCGATTAGGCATGTTACTAACATGGGAGGAATTGCCTATAAACATGTACACACAAACACATCTCCAAGCCCACAAAGCTGAAAAGTAAAAACTAATGAATATGAAAAGGCATGAATACACTAAAATCCCAACCAACAAAGTACGAAAAGAAAGTAAGGTACAGTAATGTAAAACCCTGGGCCAAAATTACAATCCCACCAAAAGAGAGTCTTCAACAAAATGCAACCTATAAATAAAGGTAATGGAAATATAATCTGAAGCCGTTGGAACACACCTCGGCCTGCCTGATCTCACTAAGCACCGTCCGGTCCTGGTCCACCTAGAATCCCATCAAAGGATCGCTCGTCTACACAAGACACGACATGTGTGGGCAAAGCCCGTGCATGGGTGAGTACAACAAGATCCAGTAGGACACCCCGAAACCAAAAAGGAATACAACAAGGGAAAAATACCACATAGGAATGATATAGTCATCTATACATAGTATATGTTTACAGAACATATAACAAGAATATACGGATATACTCATACACAATCGACCATCACGAAACCAACACTAAGATCCAGCTCAAAGATTCCAATAAGCACGTAACAGGGAGAACACACTCCTGGGTATGAAGAGAGAGAGATATGAAGTACTCGTTCCGAGAGAACACACTCCACAGGTACTTGATAATACGATGTTTAAATGAGGATCACAACTAATAATTATGGGGTGATTCCAACAACTCAGTCTAGACTAATCCTCTAAGCAGAGGATCGACACCCGGGTAAAGCTGGTCACGTCGATACCAAGAACTCTACTTAGGGTTCCAAGAATTAATAGAGGATTTGGCTCTGAGTCTCACTGAGGGGATTCCAACAAATCTATTCAAGAAGTACTACTGAAGGGATCATACTCCTGTACATAGGAAATGATACCGAAAACCTTTAGGGGAAAGACCAAGGGAACTAACCCTAAGAAAGCTAGTCCAAGTCATAGAAGACAAATGGCTCAAGCCATGTAAAACAAGTTACACGGCGTGTATTATGGTTACACGCCCTGTTCCTTGACTCTAGGTACTGCCCGTGTAAACGGCCCATGTCATCCGTCCAAGCTGTGTAAAACTCAACTATATGGCGTGTAGAAGGATTACACATCGTGTTCCTTAACTCCAGGTACTACTCGTGTCATCCATCCAAGCTATGTAAAACTCAACTACACGGTGTGTAGAAAGATTACACGTCGTGTTCCTTGACTCTGGGTGTTGTCCGTGTAAACGGCTCGTGTCATCAGGCTTGTTGTGTAAAAAGTCACTATAGGGCGTGTACTTGGATTACACGCCGTGTCCGAGTATCTAGGGCTCGCTTCGTGTATGCTGGCCATGTGCCCGTACACGGTATATGTCTGTGTCGCCTGCCCGTGTACCCGTACATGGGGTATCCTGTGTATCTAGTCGGGTCTGGCCGGGGAAGGGTATACACGTCGTGTCCTTGGCCATGTACCCAACCTGTGTCTGTGTACTCCCGGAGTACATTCCAGGTATTCCGCCAATAAACACACTCTGTGTAGCCCATACTACATGCCGTGTAGTCGGGATTTCTCCAGAATCGTTGTCTTCCTCCTCGTACCTCGTCCGGATCTCTGTATCACGTTTCTCTTGTCCGTTTTCCACGAAACTCAAGATCATTGTTCGCCTCATCTTCATGATTCCGAATCTGTGGGTTTTGGGCCTTCTATCGGCTCTGAAATCTGATTCCGGTCATCCGTGCAGAAATTGTTCGAAGAACGATATCTTCCGATCTGCTTCGATCCATCTGTCGCCACCGCAGCCGGACCTCTGTGGGGTTGTACCGACGCCAGATCTTCAATTTGGGATCATAGCGTCGCACAACGGATGCGCACCGATCCGTAGTTGATATCTCTGTGAAGAACCTGTAGAACGCACACGAAGAACACGATAAATCAGGGAAGAAAGGCACCACAAATCGAGAGTGACGAACCTCAATAAATGTTCGTGTCGATCTTGGTTTTTTACCGTTAGAAGATTAACGAACCAAAATAACTTCAAGAATCAAATCCACAAAATTCCCGCAAAGAGAATATCCCACAAATACGATCGATTCGCGGGATAATCTGTTCATGGATTAGTCCGCGTTCATCGTAGGAATGAAGAACGGGGAAAGGAAACCAAAATCAAATGTCCTACCTGGATTCTCAGAGTTCGTTGGCGAAGATCTGGTCGTCGCGTCGTCGTCGCCGGTGAAACTCGTCATAAACGTCACTACCGCGTTGGGGTTTTCCTCTAGATATTTCCTAGAGCCTCTAGGGGTTTCAGGGTTATGGGGTCTGTAACCCGGGACCCCTGCGCAACACTTTATTTAAAAAGGATAAAAAGATATTCGCCGCCACAAGATTTAATAAAAAATTTTAATTAAAAATTTTATTACGGTTACGTCCAAAAACTGAATTTCACCATCGACCTGTGTCAGCCGATGTTAGGTCTCTCCTAGGGTAAACTCGCTACTCTGGATGCAATGGTGCCCTCAGATTTCCGATCCGAGCACCCATTTAGGAGTTATCCCACATTTTTAGGAAAACCACACACGCGTGTTATTTAATTATTTAATTAAATTCAAACATTTGTTTCGGGCTCACTGGGCCTCATAACTGCACATCGTCTCAAAGCCTGGTCTGAAAATAATTCCCATATAATATTAAAAAATAATACATGGAAAAAATCGGGGACACTACATAACACATATAGTTTCCTTTCATGGAAAAGGATGACCTGAAGGAATCTTTGCCACTCTTGGAAATTAGTGTCAGTGAGAAGGTTTTCCTTATCAAGTATGGATCACAATGATATGTTTGATTTCATTTTTAATATCATTTCTACACAAAATATGAACAGGTTTTTAGTACTTTATCTGTGAAAATTAAGAAAAATAAATAAAGAAATATTCATTAGTCTCTCACTATTTTATCGAACCCCAATATCCCTCACCATTATCTTCAGAATATCCTGTTACTTGGACATTCTAGCGACAAGGATCCGTATTGCCCTTCGCATTACCCCAACTTTGGCTCGTCAAGAAATTTGAAAGGTTTTAGGTAGGCATTCCAAATTCCAACTGCATTAACTCGCAGCTCCTTGATCCGTTGAGTGGACTCCCTAATCCTGAATTCCTTAATTTCGGATTTCCTCAACCTTTACCTCTCAGTTACACCAAGTCCTTCTTTGCCAATCAACCCTTGATATAAACTTAGTCATGTCAACCCAAAATCTTAAATTAGAATTCCCCGATAATTGAAACTACCCCAACTTTGGATGGTCAAACACTTTAAACTACGGTTCGATTGTAACTGAAGTAATGGAAGGCTATACCGACTTAATATTTTATTGAGGGATTTTATCCTTTATGCATAAATTGAAAATTATTATCTTTATTACATGATTGTTAATATTAAGTGGGACATACATAACTAATTAACCATGTATTAGATAATATTTATGCATAAGCTGGTTTATTTTAGTTCCATATTGCATGCCTGTTTAATTCATTAATTATGTGATCATGACAATACATCCATAATGAATAAACTATGCAACTGAAAAAAATAAAAATAAAGGGTATGATCATGAACTTGTTCTAATGGTTCACTATGGGAAAAACCATTATTTGCGAAGGGTCATTTGTAGCGGGAATAAATCTCGTCGCAAGTAGTTCATCGAAGAGGTTATTTGCGACGAAAATAGGCGCCCCCATCGCAAAAACTTACGCACGGATTGGCGCGGTTTGCATGCCAAACCGTGCGAAAGGGTATTTGCGACGGTTAGACACCGCCCGTCGCAAATGTCGGGAGGCGGTAAGACCTAGTTGCGACGGGGGATCCCCCGTTGCAACTAACGACCCCCGGAGGGTATTTGCGATGGGACCCGTCACAAATGACCGGTGGTGGTAAAAACTTATTTGCGACGAGATGTTGTCTCGTCGCAAATAGTGTGTCAGCATGTTACTTTTTACAACGAGTCCCATCACAAAAAATCTTTTAACCGCTGACCGTAATTAATGCGGCCCAAGGTATTTACGATGGGACTCGTCCCAATAAGTATTATTAGCGACAGAATTCTCATCGCAAATAATTTTGTCGGAACTAATCTAACCTATATACCCCCCCTTTCTTATCTCCTCCCGAATTCATTCTTCCTTTACTTTTGTAAACTCTAATTTTCGAGTGAAATTTTTTGAGAGTTAGTTTTTTTACGAAGAAGTTGTGAAGCCGCCTACAATTATAAGATATCAAGTTTAAAGGTATTTATGTTTTATTTATTTTAGTATTTATTTAATTTCTTTATATTAATTTTAATTATTGTTGATTAGTTGTAATTAAGTTAGATTTAAATTATTTTGTCATCAGTATTTATTTTTAATAATAAAATTAAATTGTTAGTACTAATTCTTAGTAATTAGAAATAATTAATAATTATTAATGATAATTAGTAATATATATAAATAATTAGCGGTAATTAGTAATCAATTGTAGTATTTTGCATTAATTAATAGTAATTAACACTAATTAGTAATAATTAGAAATGAATAATAATAATTAGAAAAAAATAGTAAGAAATATTAACAATTAGTAATAAATAGTAATAATTAGTAATAATTAGTAATAAATACTAATAAATACTAATAAATACTTATAAATAGTAATAAATACGAACAAATACTAATAAATACTAATAAATACTAATAAATAGTAATAAATAGTAATAAATAGTAATAAATAGTAATAATTATTAATAAATACTAATAAATACTAATAAATAGTAATAATTACTAATAAATAGTAATAATTACTAATAAATAGTAATAAATAGTAATAAATAGTAATAAATGCTAATAAATAGTAATAAATACTAATAAATAGTAATAAATACTAATAAATACTAATGAACACTAATGAATACTAATAAATAGAAATAAATAGTAATAATTAGTAATAATTAGTAATAATTAGTAATAATTAGTAATAAATACTAATAATTATGAATAATTAGTAATAATTAGAAAGATTTAGAAATAATTAGTAATAATTAGCAATAATTAACAATAATTAGCAATAATTAGAAATAATTAGAAACAATTAGCAATAATTAGCAATAATTAGCAATAATTATGAATAATTAGGAATAATTAGGAATAATTAGCAATAATTAGAAATAATTAGGAAAAATTAGGAATAATTAGCAATAATTAGCAATAATTAGGAATAATTAGCAATAATGAGCAATAATTACTAATAATTAGAAATTATTAGCAATAATTAGATATAATTAGGAATAATTAATAATAAATAGCAATAAATAGAAATAATTAACAATAATTAGCAATAATTAGCAATAAATGGCAATAAATGGAAATAAATAGCAATAAATAGCAATAAATAGTAATAAATAGTAATAAATAGTAATAAATAGAAATAATTAGTAATAAATATAAATAATTAGTAATAAATAGTATTAAATAGTAATAAATATTAATAAATAGTAAGAAGAAGTAGTTGTAATTATTTATCTTCTTTTTTTGGATAGCGTTTTTCTAATTTCAAATTATTCAAAAACAGTAATGATTTTATATTTTGTAGAAAAATATGGAACAAGGAAGTTGATAATAGTCATTATTAGATGATTGTGCTTGGATAAATCAAAGCAGAAATCCAAATGATTCTGGTTTAAATCCTGTATATATTGAGGATGTTGAAGCTTTCTTATCATTTGCATCATCAAAACCAGAATTTGTTTCTGAATGCACATTTAAGTGTCTCTATAAAAAATGTGCTCTGAGAATGTTTGACACATTTGACAAGGTTGAGGGACGTCTCTTGCGGTTTGGTTTTCAACCAGATTATGTTTTTTGGTATCAACACGGTGAACGCAGTTCTAGAAAAGATACTAATAACTTGATTTCAGATCCATCATGGTTTCCAAATTTAGTACATGATGTTACAGGTCCATCTGTTCAACAAACTGAAACTCAGGATGCTATTGATTTAACTCCTGAGTTGGCAACATCTGAATTTTATGAGTTGTTGAGCTCTGTTGAGGATGCATTATATCCTGGTTGCAAGATAAGAAAATTAGAAGTGATTGCAATATTTATGGCTATTAAATCAGATAATGCAATGTCAGGAAACTATTTTGAGTTGGCACTATCCGAATTTCAATATTTTTTATTATTTTATTATTATTTTAATAATATTAATATTATTTTTTCATTAATCATAATTATATTATCTTTTTATTTTATTAAGTATTTGAGATGGGGCCTTTTGCAATAGGTGCCCATCACAAATATTATATATATATATATATATATATATATATATATATATATTTAATGGTTTTTGTGACGGGTTGCTTTACCGCTGCAATAACTTTGTTGCGACGGGCCCGTCACAATAGGTTTATAACATATAAGATATTTGCGACGGTACGCTGACCCGTGACAAATACTTTTTGCGATGGGCCTGTTGCGAAAGGTTCTTGTATATATAATGTATTTAATCAGAGATCTATTTGTGATGAGACCGCTTCCCGTCACAAAAAATACTATATGCGATTCTGTTTTCTACAACGGGCTATTTGTGATGGGGCCCCGTCGCAAAAGAGTTTTTGTGATGGGATCCCGTCGCAAATAGCCCGTTGCAAATATCCAAAAATATAGTATGGTAAGTTTATCTAGCAGTTTCTAAACTAACCACTGGCCTAGGGGAAAAACACCTTGAACCAATTAGGTTCATGTTTACATCTTTCCACATGTCCACCTTTGTATCTCCTTAGATCCGTTTCGCCTCGACTCCTAACTTGAACCGCCTCTACTAAATTAGGAGATTCATCCATTACATATGCTTTTAATCACATGCAGGGAAGGGGTAAAAGGGGTTTTACATAAAAGTAACCATGGGCACACAGACCTAATATATTAATGAGGAGAGAAGACATGCAGGCCAACAATTTAATTTAATAAATTAAAAAGAAACCAATCACATAAAAAATGTCTGGTCTAGCTCATTATCATCCACATGCATGCAATGAATTTACACATTTCATAAAACTAACATTATATTATTTAATCATTCTTATTTAAGATAAATCACACTTGAATTGATTAATTATTATCTTTAATTAATCAATCCTTTTACCTTGATCCTTTTAAATTTTCCTTGAGATTCTCATCCATTATAATTTTAAACAAACTAGAATTCATTTAAAAATAACCTTATACATAACTTGTACCTTGGAGGCAACCCGATGAATACCTGTCCAAAACTACCCAACATTTATTATACTTGTATACACTTTATTTTTTGCGACATGTAGTATGCACGCAGAATTATAATTGTAATACAACTCATACATGATGTGCAGATCTTTAAACATTACACAGATGTTAATTAAACATATATATATATATATATCAAACACCTATCACATGTTGTTTCTCAGCTTTACGCTCACATGACGGTACATGTCTCAATGGTTACATAATATAATAATAAATTTTAAATCTACGTAATCTGGAAAAAAGTACATGGTGTGTAGATATGACTACAAGACGTGTAACCACCTCATCGTCTATCCTAAGTACACGCTTGGGGAAACGGTGTGTGAAGTGTAATTCAGAAATCTTCAGAGTACACGACATGTCCCGTGGGTCACACTCCATGTAGACTATGCGTTACACGGTCACCGGCCAGGAAATCCGTGTATGGGATACACGACTCGACCCTAACCCGAAGGGACTAGATTCCATGTCCAATGGGCCACATGGTGTGTTGTCTGATTTCATGTGCCAGTTGATCCTGGTCAACACCGTGTGGATTAAAGTGTAAGGGTTGGTGTCCTCAGAACCAACTATTTTGTACTTTGATTACATGAATGTTCACTTATTATATATTGTTCATTGTTCTTCATGACTATAATATAATAATGTCCTGGAATATTTGTTGCATTAATAAGGTCATAGTAGATCCCCGCTATGATGAGAACCTTGATATGCTATAACAATATTCTTAAATAAAGTTATGCGGTTGGATGACATACTATGATAGGACACATAGTATACAGACCTTCATGTGCGAGTACTCGTAAGAAGACGAGACTCTCTCTCATAGAGTTCACACTTGGTAATCTCTAAGATGGGAGATTATGAGAACAGACCCACCAATAGCAATTCTGCATGTCTTGGTGTCATCGGACATTGCTATCTACGAGCATGTGTAATGGTCCTTAGACTGGAAGATTATCATTAACTCATGTCATGACTCGTACACTTAGATTTGCTGACAAAAATCGCCATGCAGACAGTTGGCGGGAAGTAGGGTGTGTTGGGTGCGTCACGAGTGACATGTTGTTAATGGATAAGTCGAGGAAGGATTTGTCCCTTCCATTTATGGAAGTTTATATCTCGGCCCTTTGATTGAAATAGAACTGTCGCATTAAATTCCTTTTCCATGGTGTGAACGACGAGTTTATTTCAGGTAGTCAAAGAACGACGGATCAAGCATATAGGTTTATGACATTGCCATGAAACTTGCTTGATGAGATATCGAGACAAAGGGATTAAATTACACAGTAAGCATTCGTATGAGGTGATATGTCAATGCAGTGTCAACTTTTTTCTCTTGGGTGCCTTGACCCGTTGCTAGACAGTAATCTTGGACTTTAGGCAAGCCCGCCTAATGCCAAGGAGAAAGAGGCCTAGAGGGTTACACACTAAGTGTAACCAAGTATCTCAAGTTGAATAAAGATTATTCCCGTACGTGGTTTAATAATTATTCAAGTAAGCCTAAGTTGTTTTAAATGATGGAGGATAAATAAAATAAAACAAGTACACACCGTATATTATTAAATGTACACACCGTGTAGTTTTATTTTGGAAAGGAAATGAATAAATGAAAACACAATATACACGCCGTGTACATTTAATGTACACGCTGTGTAGTTTTCAATGAAAAACAGGTACACACCGTGTATTTATTATTACACGTCGTGTAGTTTTTTCAGTCGGGATTTTGAGGATATAATATCGTTTTATTAAATGATATTTATTATAATCAGCAAGAGCGCATGTCAAGGAATTAATTATTCGACATCGGGGTTTTCAATAAAGTTAATGAAATATATAAAACACGTAATGTGTTTATTTATTTTCATAACTCTAAAACCTCAAACTCGATTATAAATATCCTCACAACCCCAACTCCTTTCCAACACACAAGAGAATTGTTCTGGACAACATCTCTGGAGAATTCTTTAAAGGCCTAAAGAACCTCTTCCTCCAAGAACGCTCTCAAGACCGAGAGAGATCCTATTCCATCAGATCAAGACGATCTAAGGCAGACAACGCAAGCAAAGGCTTCTCCACACTAGCACCCGGAGAATCCTTTGGCGACGTCCAGAGATACGAGGTACACGTGTGGATCACCGCAAGAGGGAGTCTACACTTGGCTTCTGAGACGCAACGACGGATCACATCGACAACGTGATCAATAACGTCAATGAAGAAAGAACACCCAAAAGGTATTTCATTATAATTAATTAAATTAATTATAATCAACCTGTAAAGATCCTTGTTTGTGGTTCTGGGAAAAACCATATTCTTTTTCTCTTTCTGTGATTCGATCCGTGGAGATTGGTGTTTATCGTCGTATTGATCCCGGATTGATCATTGCTAATGAAAAAAAGCCAAGTGAGCACATCCACCCACGCGCTTCCACTGCGCCCGGAACCTTCAAATGGTATCAGAGGGAGGTTACAACGTTGATTATATTTATTTAATTTTCATTGATAATTTACGCATTTATATTTGATTCAATTCGAAATATATTATTATATTAATCTGAATAAACGAGATCTATTCTTCCTCCTTCGTTTCTCAATTCATATCATAGAAACGAACTTTTAATTTTAATTTTTATTAAAATAAAAACGAGGAATTCATCCGGAGGAGTCGCTCTTTCTGTATGTACAACACAGGATTACACGACGTGTAATTAAAACTACACACCGTGTACTTAGGTTCAATGAACTGGCACTGGTATGCCAAACCACGCTGTGTGAATTGATTATGCCTAAGTATTAATCACGCCGTGTTGACCAGAATTGAATGACGCGTGGGAACCGGAATACACGGCGTGTATGTTGGAACAACACGCTGTGTAGTCCAATCTGGTCCAGGTGAAACCATGTACAATGCGATGCCGTGTTCCGCGTACACGTGATTGCCAAGCCGGTTACTACGTAACAAGGAAGTACACACCGTGTATGATTCATCTACACGCCGTGTACTCCAAAATTTACAAAGTAGATAAAACACACCAAAGCCCCGGTGTGTACTTTAGAAACAAGGTGAAAAGAAATGCACGCCATGTAAATATAAACTACACGCCGTGTACTTTCCAGAAATGGAATTTCACCAGGTTTCCTCCAATGTACAAATACCCGTACAAGGAATATGGATGAGAAGAATCTCAAGGAAATTCAGAAAGGAATTTAAGATAAAGAATTGATTAATTAGAATATCACAATTAATTGAATTTGAGTGCGACTTATCTTAAATGAAAGAGAGATTAAAATAATTTGAATTCTAAATATGCGTAAATGTAGTTTCATGATGTGGATGATCATGAGCTAGACCAAAGAACCTTTGTATGTGTATGGTTTCATTTAAATTTATTTAATTTAAATTTGTTGGCCTGTGAGCCTTATTCCAATAAAATTTAGGGCATGCATGCCCATGGTTTCTTTAATGTAAACCCATGTAATGGAGGATCTCCTAAGCTAGAGGAGATGGTTCAAATCCCGAAGCCGAGGTGAAACCGACGCAAGAAGATACAAATGTGGACAGGTGGGAGCTGCAAAACACGAACCAACGGTTCAAGGTGTTTTCCCTAGGTCAGGGTTAGCTTATCAAAAACCACTAGATAAGCTAACCAATAAAAGCTCATAATCATGTCATCTTATTTTATTTCTGTCTGATTTCATGGTTAATTTATTATGTATGTGTCATCACGATCACATATTTAATAAAATGAATAGGCATGCAAAGATGGAATAAAATAAAAACCGGACTACATGTAAACATTATCAGAACATGGTTAATCACTTAGCAAACATCAATTAATATTAACAAACATGTGATAATGTGAAACTACGCATAAAGGAATAAAATCCCTCAATACCATATTAAGTCAGACCAAGCCTTCCATTACCTGATTAAGGGAAAGACTCAATAAAACTATGTGTTTGACCAACCCTTGTTGGGACACTTACTTTTATAAAGGAAGCCCTTATAAAAGGTTTCAGGTTGACTTAACCATATTACATCAAGAGAAGTAGCCCTTGCTAGACTTGGTGTAATATTGGAGGCAAGATTTGAGGAAATCCAAGTCAGGATTTCAGGATTGGGGAGTCCACTCAACAGATCAAGGAACTGTAAGCTCATAGTTGTCAAAGACCATCCTACCTAAATACATTCAAATAGCTTGACCAACCCTTGTTGGGGTTATGCGAAGGGAAATATGGATCCTTTCCACCAGAATGTCAAAGCAACTGGACATTCTGAGTTCAATGGTGAGGGCCATTGGGACTTGATAAAATAGTGGGAGAATTAAATTTTTTATTATTTCTCATAAAAATGAAATCAAGAAAGTACTAATAAATCTGTTCTTTTAAATTGTAGAATCAAGATGACAAACTCTTCAACCACTTTTTCTCTGCGATCAATTCTTTATAAAGACAACATCCTCACAGGCAGTAACTTTCAGGAATGGTTTAGGTGCCTTTGGGTTATCCTACGCCATGAACGAAAGTTTTACATGCTGGAGTCCTCACTTCATGATTCCCCTGCCCCAGGGGCGAGTGATGAAGATTTCCTAGTCTATGATCAACATTTGAACGACGCACTCAACGTTCATTGTTTGATGCTATCATTAATGTCTAGTGAGATCATGAAGTCTCATGAATACATGGATGCCTATAGCATGATCGAGCATATCCATAGTCTATACCAGGAGAGAGAAATACCGGAAAGGTTTGAGATCTCCAAGGCTCTATTTCAGAGAAAGTTTGGAGAGGGTGCCCTAGCTGGGCCTCATGTAGTCAAGATCATTGGCTACATTGAGCGCTTGGAGGTTCTACGGTTTAAACTCCCCGAAGAACTGGGTACCGATCTCATTATTGCATCACTCCCCTAGAGCTTCTCAAATATTGTTGTGAACTTCAATATGAACAACATTGAGAAGTCTTTGTCTGATCTTCTCATCCTCATTCGCCAAGTGGACACTGACATGAATCGTGAAAAGCCTTATGTCCTCATGGTGAATAAAAGGAAAGGGAAGGTGAAGAGATTTAAGCCCAAAGCTTCTTCAAGGCCTTCCAAGAAAAGGAAGATCAAAGGGGAGGCAAAGGAACATGATGTTGTTTGTTTTGCATGTCGCAAGAAGGTCCACTAGAATAAAAACTGCACCCAGCCAAGGAAGCAAGGGGAAGCTTCAGGTGCGTTTGTTATCGAATGCAATCTATCTATTTCTACTTATTGGGTATTAGATACTGCATGTGGTGGTCACATCTGTATCCACATATAGAAACCAAGTAGATTCAAGAATATTGATCGAGGGGAGGTAGATCTACGAGCAGCCAACAGAGCCAGACTCGCTGCTGTAGCTGTCGGAGAAAACCACCTCACATTGCCTACTGGGATGGTCTTGGTTTTGAATGGTTGTTATTATGTGACTTCTGTTACTAAAAACATTATTTCAGTATCCATATTAGATACTGATGGATTCATCTTCATGTTTGGAAGTGGATGTTGCTATTTTTATAAAGATAGCATTTGTTTTGGTAGGTCACATTTATATAACAACCTTTATGTGTTAGACTACACAAACCAAGTAATGGCAATCAATGACAAAGTTAATTCACATTACTCATACCACACCCAACTTTGGCATCACCGGCTAGGTCATGTCAATGAGAAAAATTTGACAAAATTACATCAAGATGGGTATTTAGATTCTTTCGAACTAAAACCACTTGGTGTATGTCATGCGTGTCTACATGGAAAAATGACCAAATCCCCATTTAGTGGGAAAGGAGAAAGAGCTAAAGAGATTCGAGAATTAGTTCACAAAGATGTGTGTGGGCCATTTCTAGTTGAGGCAAGGGGTTAGTTCTCATACTTCATAACTTTTACTGATGATTTTAGTAGATATGGATATATATACATAATGAGGTATAAGTCAGATTCTTTTGATCGGTTCAAAGAATACAAGAATGAAGTTGTGAACCAGCTTTGTAAGAAGATTAAGAAACTCCGCTCAGACAGAGGAGGATAATATCTTAATCAAGACTTCATTGATTTCTTACGAGAGTTTTGGATTCTATCTTAACTCACTCCTCCTTACACGCCACAGTGGAATGGTGTAAGTGAAAGGAGGAACCAAACCCTGTTGGGCATGGTGAGATCAATGATGAGTCGTGCGAGTCTTACATTATCCTTTTGGGGATATTCATTACAAACAACAACACACATACTGAACCAAGTACCAACTAAATCGATAAATGGTATTCCATACGAGTTATGGAGTGGATTCAAAGCCATGTTATCAAATTTACATGTGTGGGGTAGTGAAGCATTTGTTAAGGCCTCTTCAGTTAACAAACTTGCGCCCCGAGGCAAAAAGTGTATCTTTATAGTATATCCCAAGGAAACAAGGGGATATTACCTATACAACCCCTTAGACAAAAAGGTTACAGTGGAAAGACACACCATATTCCTTGAGAGGGAGCACATCTCCAAAAGAGATAGTGGGAGCGAGATAGACTTCGATGAAGTCGAGGCTCAAGATACACATGATTTGGTACAAGAACAGATTCCACAAAGCCCCGTGGAATAACAATCTGTTCCAGAGACACAAGAACTGCATAGGAGCACGAGAGAGGTGAGAGAACAAGAATGATATGGTTTTCTTTTCACCGAGGATGGTGACTCATTATCGGTTGACAATGATGATCCTCATACCTACAAGGAAGTAGTTGAAGGCACAGACGTTGCCAAGTGGCAAGAAGCCATGAATTCTAAAATGGATTCCATGTACCAAAACCAAGTATGGATTTTGGTAGATCCTCCAGTTGATGTAAAGCCTATTGGTAATAAATGGGTATTCAAGAAGAAACTGGACATGGAGGGGAAATTCAGCACCAACAAGGCACAAATGGTTGCAAAAGGTTTTAGACAGTGTAAAGAAATTGACTATGATGAAACCTTTTCACCGATTGCGATGCTGAAATCCATCAGAATCCTATTGGCCATTGCTGCTTACCAAGACTATGAAATTTGGAAAATGGATGTCATAACAGCTTTCCTTAACGGGAACCTCCAGGAAGATATCTACATGACACAACCTGAAGGGTTTGTGACTCCAAAGGATGCCAACAAGGTATGCAAGTTGTAGAAATCCATTTATGGATTAAAGAAAGCATCAAGATCATGGAACATTCGTTTTGATGAAGCTATAACAGAATTTGGCTTTTTTATGAACGAATGTGAGCCTTGTGTCTACAAGTGGTTTAGTGGGAGTGAATTCGTTTTCCTAACAGTATATGTTGATGACATATTACTAATTGGAAATGAAGTACCTATCTTACAGTCAGTTAAGGAATGGTTTCATAAATTCTTCTCCATGAAAGACTTGGGAGAGGCGGCATATATTCTTGGGATCATGATCCATCGTGATAGATCCAAGAGAATGTTGGGCCTGAGTCAAAGTACTTACATTGACAAGATACTGAAGAGATTCATTATGTAACAATCCAAGAGGGGATTGTTTCCAGTGTCACATGGCATTCATATTTCCAAGAAAATGTGTCCTCAGACACATGAGGAAAGAAAGAGAATGGAAAGGATCCCTTATGCATCCGCGATTTGGTTAGTCATGTATGCTATGCAATGTACGAGGCTAGATGTTGCTTACGCATTAAGTGCGGTAGGCAGATATCAAGATGATTCAGGAGACCGCCATTGGATGGCAGTCAAGACTATCCTTAAGTATCTGAGACATACTAAGGATATGTTCCCGGTTTATAGAGGATATGAGGAACTAGTCATCAGAGGACATGTAGATGCTAGTTTCCAGACTGACCAATATGACATGAAGTCACAGACTGGATACATCTTCAGTTTGAATAGAGGTGCAGTGAGCTGTAAGAGCTCAAAGAAAAGTGTGGTTGAAGATTCTACAGCAGATTTCGAGTATATCGCAGCTTCTGAGGCAGCTAAAGAAGCAGTATGGATGCGAAGCTTCGTCCAAGAGCTGAATGTAGTACCGATCAGTAAATATCCTATCACACTCTATTGGGATAATACTGCAGCGGTGACACTTGCAAAAGTGCCAAGGTCACATCAGCGGACAAAGAACATACTTCATAAGTATCATCTCTTGAGGGATTTTTCTCAGAGAGGTGAAGTTGCAGTGAGCGGTATTTCCACGGAAGACAACATGGAAGACCCATTGACTAAAGCCTTGACTCAGCAGAAACATGATCATCATGTGAGGTTTAGCGGACTAAAATCCGTAGGCAGTTGGATCTAGTCCAAGTGGGAGTTTGAAAGGGTTGGTGTCCTCAGAACCAACTGTTTTGTACTTTGATTACATGAATGTTCACTTATTATATATTGTTCATTGTTCTGCATGACTATAATATAATAATGTCCTGGAATATTTTTTGCATTAATAAGGTCATAGAAGATCCCCGATATGATGAGAACCTTGAAATGCTATAATAATATTCTTAAATAAAGTTCTGCAGTTGGATGACATACTATGATAGGACACATAGTATACAGACCGTCATGTGAGAGTACTCATAAGAAGACGAGACTCTCTCTCATGGAGTTCACACATGGTAATCTCCAAGATGGGAGATTATGAGAACAGACCCGCCAATAGCAATTCTGCATGTCTTGGTGTCATCAGACATTGCTATCTACGAGCGTGTGTAATGGTTGTTAGACTGGAAGATTATCATTAACTCATGTCATGGCTCGCGCACTTAGATTTACTGACGAAAACCATCACGCAGACAGTTGGTGGGAAGTAGGGTACGTTGGGTGCGTCATGAGTGACATGTTGTTAATGGATAAGTCGAGGAAGGATTTGTCCCTTCCATTTATGGAAGTTGATATCTCGGCCCTTTGATTGAAATAGAACTGTCGCATTAAATTCCATGGCCATGGTGTGGACGACGAGTTTATTTCAGGTAGTCAAAGAACGACAGATCAATCATATAGTTTTATGACACTGCCATGAAAACTTCTTGATGAGATATCGAGATAAAGGGATTAAATTACACAGTAAACATTCGTATGAGGTGATACGTCAATGCAGCGTCAACTTCTTTCCCTTGGGTGCCTTGACCCGTTGCTAGATAGTAATCTTGGACTTTAGGCAAGCCCGTCTAATTCCAACGAGAAAGAGGCCTAGAGGGTCACAAACTAAGTGTATCCAAGTATCTCAAGTTGAATAAAGATTATTCTCGTACGTGGTTTAATAATTATTCAAGTAAGCCTAAGTTGTTTTAAATGATGGAGGAAAAATAAAATAAAACAAGTACATGCCGTATATTATTAAATGTACACGCCGTGTAGTTTTATTTTGGAAAGGAAATGAATAAATGAAAACAAGATATACACGCCGTGTACATTTAATGTACACGCCTGGTAGTTTTCAATGAAAAACAAGTACACGCCGTGTATTTATTATTACACACCATGTAGTTTTTCCAGCCGGGATTTTGAGGATATAATATCATTTTATTAAATGATATTTATTATAATCAGCATGAGCGCATGACAAGGAATTAATTATTCGACATGGGGGTTTTCAATAAGAGTTAACGAAATAAATGAAATGCATAACGCGTTTATTTATTGTCATAACTCTACAACCTCAAACTCGATTATAAATATCCTCACAACCCCAACTCTTTTCCAACACACAAGAGAATCATTGTGCACAACATCTATGGAGAATTCTTTGAAGGCCGAAAGAACCTCTTCCTCCAAGAACGCTCTCAAGACCGAGAGAGATCCTCTTCCATCGGATCAAGACGATCTAAGGTAGACAATGCAAGCAAAGGCTTCTCCACGCTAGCACCCGGAGAATCCTTTGGCGACGTCCAGAGATACGAGGTACACGTGTGGATCACCTCTACAGGGAGTCTACAATTGGCTTCTACGATGCAACGACGGATCACATCGACAATGTGATCAAGAACATCAACGAAGAAAGAACACCCAAAAGGTACTTCTTTATAATTAATTAAATTAATTATAATCAACCTGTAACGATCCTTGTTTGTGGTTCTGCGATAAACTATCTTCTTTGTCTCTTTCTGTGATTTGATCCGTGGAGACTGGCATTTATCGTCGTATTGATCCTGGATTGGTCATTGCTAATGACAAAAATCCAAGTGGGCACATCCACCCATGCGCTTCCGCTGCACCCAGAACCTTTATAAAGGCCATTAATGGTGTCATTAATGCCTAATTAACATAAGATCACAAATTGATTACCGAACCAAATCTTGATGTGTTGACCAATACTTGCATTGATCCTGGATTGTTCATTGAATACGGAAAAAATCAAAGTTGGGCACTGCCCATCCCGTGTTTCAACTGCGCCTGGAACCAACAACTGGAATTAAATCAAAGATTTAGACAATGGAATGAAAACCTAGAACTAAGAGAGAGGATCAATATATTTGGTTTATAATTAATTTAATTAAATTGAATAATTACCTCCAAGGTGATTCTTTCTTGGTTGATGCGTTCAACCACAGATCTGTAGTGCACCTTCATTGCATTGTAGAGATCACAGGTAGATTTCCTCTAACAGTGATCCACACATGTTCCATGTACCTCCGAATGTTGCCGAAGGAGTCTCCGAGTGCTAGCATGGAAGATCCTTGCACTTGTGATGCCCGCCTTCGATTGCCTTGAGAACAGATTCCAAAGCATTCTCCTTGATCCGGTGGGGGAGGATCTCTCTCATTATTGAGAGCGTTCTCGTAAAGGGATGAAGTCTCTAGTCTTGAAAGATTTTGTCCAATTTTTTGTGCACAACAATAATAATCATCAGTTGGCTAGCGATTGGGTAATAAGAGAATAATATAACCGGGTATTTAATTCACTAGGTTAATAATAAATAATTTGCACAAGTGCCTTAATTATTTTATTAATCCTAGCGAAATCCCCATGTCAAATAATAACAGAAGCATTATTATTTTCTAACATGCGCTTAACTTACAAGATATAATTAAATATTATTTAATAAAATAGTATTCAATATTATTATTTCTCACCGGACTCTTAACTCGGTCTGCAAATCCTCCACCATATTTATTGAACATTGAATAATGACTGTTTATTTATTAAATAAATATCACTGCATTATTCAACAATAAATATATAAATATTATAATCACTAAATAAAAAATAAATATTTATTAATTATTCCACACACATTATATTCTCTCAAATAACTAGTGTTGAAATAAATGCGATCTGACATCCATGAATAATTATTAAAACACGACCGAAAATAATCTTTATTCAACTTGTTAAATAATAAATAATATATTATTTAACTGAGATACGAGATACACTTAGTGTGTGACCCTCTAGACCTCTTTTTCAGTGGCATTAGGCGAAGCAGCCTAAAGTCCCAGGTTAACATCTAGCAACATGTCAATGAACCCATGGAGAAAGAAGTTAATGCCGCAAGGACATGCCACCTCATTCGAATGCTTACTGTGTAATATAATTTATTTGTCTAGATATTTTCAATCAAGAAGGTTGCATGCAAGTGTCATCAACCCATGTGCTAAATTTCTCATTCTTTGACTTCCCAGAAATTGAACTTGCCTCTAGAACATCATGGCCATGGATTTATTTAAGCTATATCATTTCCATCAAAGGGCTTGAGATATCAACTTCCGTTATGGAACAGAAGGGACAAATATTTTCTCGCATTATTCATTAATACAGTATTACTCATCATGAACTCAACATATCCTACCTCACCGCGAACATATGTCGTCACAGTTTTCGCCAATACATCTAAGTGCATGAGTTATAATACCCATTAATAATAATCTTAAAGTCTAAGGACCAATACACATTTTTTCATATAGGAACATCAAATGACACTTATAAAAGTGGATTTCCTACTGTTGGGTCTCGTTCTCATAATATCCTACTGGATATCATCAAGGTCGTACACCATGAGAAGGTGTCGCAAAGACCTATGAGTTTCCACCCCTGGTAGCCTATTTTATCTGGAAATATAACATATATCTAAGAATAGTGTCATAGCATTTTTGGGTTCTCATCATAGTGGAGAATTGGTACGACCTTTTAGTGGGACAGTTATTCTTGAGATATTATCACATGAAATGTTACATAGAAGAACAATCATGATGTGATAAGGAGGTTATCAATATTTATCCAATGAATACATGTTTATCATAAAGTAAAAAGACGTTGGTTTTAGGGCACCAACTCCAACATGTTTTTGGAGGTCTTTTTTCCCTTTTTCAGCGGGGACTTAATTTATTCTCAGGGACTACTACTACAAAAACAGGCAAGGGATGCGCTTCACTTTTATCAGCGCTAAAAAAATCGCTGATAATGGCCCCCCTATATCAGCTTCTTTTAGTTGCGCTGATAAAGGGGACCCCTTTACCAGCGCTTCTTTTAGTTGCGCTGATAAAGGGGACCCCTTTATCAGCGCTTCTTTTAGTAGCGCTGATAAAGGGGGGATTTATCAATGCTTTTCCCGGGCGCTGATAAATGTTATGTTTCAAAAAAAACATGAAAAATAATATTTTGTTATATAAGTATATATATATTGATATAAATACAATATATATTTTTTAAATATGTTATAAATACGTATAAATAAACTATTACATTTAATATATAAGAAATTTAGTGAAAATGACATCAAAATATTTTAAAAGAACATTATTAATTAATAATTTTCTAATTATTATTGATTAAATATCATTTAATAACAATTTGAGGACACAAAAAATCAAAACAATTAATAAAAGATCTAAAATATGTTGAAAATGTAACTCAAACTTCAAACGCCCATAACTTTTGATCCGGGTGTCCGTTTGAGCTCTACAACATACCTAATCAAAGCCTGTGACGAGCTCTACACGCCAATGACTCAAGAAAAGCCTCTGTCACATTTTTCAAGCCCAAAAAAGGCCCATAAGGCCTCCAAAACCGAGTTTTTAGTCGGGATACCCCGATTTGTTAACATTCAAACAACTAAAACTTCTGATCCGAATATCCGTTAGGCCTGTACCACATATCATATCGAATATTTTTTCATTTTCTTCGACTTGACTGGTTGGGGCGTTGAAATGAGATTCTGGATTATAAGTTATGGTGATTTTAACATTCTATGGCTTTTCAAATACACACATATATATGTATTTATTCGTAAATATATATGTGTCTATGTGTGTGTGAGTGTCTATGTGTGTGTGTGTGTTGTATATATGTATATATGTATTTATTTATTTATTTACTTATAAACAGACATCAAAAACAAATTTTTCATAAATGTATTTAAAAATAATCTTATAAGTACATTCTTATGGATTTTCAAATACACATATATATGTATTTATTCGTAAATATATATGTGTTTGTGTGTGTGTCTGTGTGTCTGTGTGTTGTATATATCTATCTATGTATGTATGTATGTATTTATTTATTTATAAACACACATAAAAAACATATTTTTTCATAAATGTATTTAAAACTAATCTTATATGTATATATTAATATACAAATAAATATATGTATAAAACATTATAACTAAATATATATATATAAATATATCAATATACGAATTAATATATATATACTAATATATGAATAAATATATTTATATTAATATGAATCTATATCAATATATGAATAAATATAACTATATATATAGATATATCATTAGATAGAGAACAAAATGAAATGACTTAGTGGTAAAGGTGAAGCCGTGAAAGGGGGGAGGTCCCGGGTTTGAGTTCGGGTGGAAGCGAAGGGGGTTGGCACGTATGAGGATGCGCGGGAAGGCCAGTGCACGGGAGACCTCCTAGCACTGATAAAGGGGGTGTGATGTTGAGATAAAAGCACCTCCCACAATATTTTTAATTTTTGTTATTTTTTTTTAATTTTTTTGACCTTTATCATCGCTTTTCGGAGCGCTAATAAAAGGGACCCCCCTATATCAACGCTAAGATTTACAGTGCTTTTTTAGCGCTGTTAAAGCCCTTTTTGAGCACTGATATAGGCAGTTTTTGTAGTAGTGAATTACATTCCTATTGATATTAGGACTTTGAAATTTTATCATTTTTCACAATGTACTATTATTTATAATAAAATATATAACAATATATACATATTTTTTTATATATTCACACATAAAAAAATTAATTTTATAAATAAATAATTAAACATATTTACATATAAAGTATATTTCTCAGTATATAAGCCTTATAATATCCATTTTATTTTAAATACAAATAGAGGAATATTTATACACCTATATGATGTGTGTGTGTGTGTATTAGTGTGTGTCTGTATTAACAAAATGATATATATTACCTATATATTTTAACATATGAATATACATATGAATATATAATATATGTAAATATATATAAACATGTATAATTATACTTACAGATACACATATATATAATATATATACATGTGTATGTATTTTGTATATATGTATGTATTTATTTATTTATAAACACACAAAAAAATATATTTTATAAATGTATTTAAAACTAATCTTATAAATATATATTTACATACAAATAAATATACGGATGAAAAAATATAACTAAATATATATATATTAATATAAATCTATATTAATATATGAATAAATATAACTATATAAATATATATATCATTAAATGGAGAACAAAACAAAATGAGTGAGTGGTAAAGAGGCAGGTATGCAAGGAAGAGGTTTTGAGTTCGAATCCAAAGGCGGGTACAGGGGGTGCTAGTGCTATTAAAGGGTGGGGGTGAGTGCGTCTAGCATTATTAAAAGGGGGGATCAAGCACTGTTAAAGGAATGGGTATTTGATTTAAAGATATTTTTTATTTATTATTTTACTTTTATCTGTGTTTTTTTAGCGCTGATAAAAGGGACCTTTATCAGCATTTTTTTAGCGCTTATAAAAGAGACTCACTTTTAATAGCGTTTCGATTATCAGCATTTTTTAGTGCCGATAAAGGTTTTTTAATGCTGATAAAACCATGTTTCGTGGTTGTGATTATTGAATGGTTGTCCATGTGAAACTTTAAACTTTTTTCCGAGCCCAAATTGGATTGTGGAAACCTCCTCTGATGGATGTCTGTAAAATCAATGTGGATGCTCACTTACTGGTAATTGCAGCGTGGGCGTGGGATTGATTGTTTGGGATTACCATGGTTCGATTATGGTAGCTTTTTATAAGGCCATCACCGCCAATTGGAACCCTCCAGCAGTGAGGCCTTTGATATTCTAGGGGTGGAATATGTGATTGGGCATGATTGACGGGATATTTCTTTGGAATCTGATACCCAAATTTCCATCCAATCTATTGCGGATCCTGATGAGGTCGTGCAGCATTTTGGTTTGATTGTGAATAAGATTTTATTCTTTGAGCGAGCGTTTTTACTCTTGTTCTTTCTTCTTCATGAAAAGAGGGGAATCTTGTGGCTCATCAACACGCTTGCTGATTTGAGGGTTGTGGTTCTCAGGTTTGGTTTGGCTATTTTCAGGGTAGGTTACATTCCCCCTTGCACGTACTAACCGATGCTCAATCTATATAAATATGTATTCTCAAAAAAAAAAGACGACGCATTTATGAATTTATAAATAGATATAAAACTAGAAATAACATTTAAAAAAGAAACTATATTTTTTATATATAAAATTTATTTTGTGGTAAGTTGAAACTTTTATTGTTAGGTTTACAGATGGAGACGTGAGAGGAATCTAGCTGGAATTAGATGAAGAGAGCCGCTCCGTTCAGAGCTCCAGATGGGTGGGGAGCGAGCCGGGTGGGTGGGTGCGGGTGCAGCCCTAGTGGGCTCGCCATGAGCAAACAGAGTTGATTATCTTTAGCCTTTGGGACTGGAGCGACATGGTTTTGGCGGTGGATGGGGAGCGGGGGATCACGACGGCGTACCCGTCGTCCATATTCCCAGTCCCCTCCGAGAAAAGCTACCACAGGAGGGTGTCGCCGCCTGCCCCTCCTTTCTTGGCCGACCCCCACACGGCAGCGTACACGCTGCCAAAAAACGCGCCCCGGAAGGAGGAGTTGTAGCCCTTGTCCTTCACCGAGACCCCGAACTCGGCGAATAAAACCAGGAGCCCGAGACGGGCGGCGTCCTGCACGTGGGCCTCCATCCACGCCCCCGTGAAGTTGACATAGGAGTCCGAGATTGTGGATGAAATCCTTTAATGTCTTTATAGTTGAAAACTTTTCACAACAGAATCAGAGGGACATAAAAGTAAAATACAACCATGAGTCCAAGTAGATGTGAACAGAAGCCATGTCGACACCGAGGACGCGGTGGTTCCTGACGAAGTCGGTGCCCACTTGCGTTGAGTAGGCGTTGGGGTTGAACAGAGCTCTACCGGGCGTGGAGGGACCATAAAACCCTTCCACCCCGATCTCATGATCCAACCCCTTCACGTGCACTGCCATTTCATGGATCCATCCCTGTAAAAAACGGATCAATCGGGATTTTAATAAAAAACATTTTCCAGAAAACGCTTACAACAATTTTTTTCTAAAAAATGCACCTCAAAGGCGGCATCCCGGATGCCGCCTTGGCATTTCGGGGGTAAGGCGGCATCCGCGATGCCGCCTTTGCGCTGCGGGTGAAAGGTGGCATCTGCGATGCTGCCTTTCTCCTAAAAAAATCTTTTTATTTGAAATTTTTTATTTTTATTTTTATTTTTTTTGTTTTGTTTTGTTTATATATATATATATAAACAAAAAAAAATTTCCGCAAAATTTCTATGCTATTAAAGATCCAGCGCTACAACCATTACATCAGTCTGGATTCTGACAGAAACTCTTTCCCAGGCCTCCATTTTATAAGAGGGCTTGCCCTGAAAATCATTCTGCATTTTCGATGTTGTATTAAGGTTCTACCTTTACTGCACAATACATTCTGCATTTCCGATGTGGGATTCTACTACAAGTACGTGACTTTGAAATACAATAAAATATAAACTATAAGGCCAATAGAAATGAAATTTTAAACATTGATTAAACATATACTAAATAGTTGAAAACAAAAATAATTTCCTCAAAAATGTTGATGAAAAATAATCTATAACCTTTCAAAACCGCCTACTTGAAACTTAAATATGTTTCAAATATGTGAATTTGAAAGACTGTAAAATATAAACGATAAAAAGAATATAATTGAAACTTTAAACATTGATTAAACATATAATAAATAGTTGAAAACAAAAGAAATTTCCAAAAAAATGTTGATGAAAAGTAATTTATAAGCTTTCAAAACCGCATATTTGAAACTTAAAATTTTTCAAGTACGTGACTTTGAAAAACCATAAAATATAAACTATAAGGCCAATATAAATGAAACATAAAACATGGATTAAACATATAAAAAATAGTTGAAAACAAAAAAAATCATAAAAATGATGATAAAAAATAATTTATAAGCTTTCAAAACCACTTACTAATTATTAGTAATTAGTAATTAGTAATTAGTAATTAGTAATTAGTAATTATTAATTAGTTAATTAGTAATATAAATATTAATTATAATTAGTCATTATAATTATTAATTATTAATTATTAATAATTAATTATATAATAGTTAGTTAGTTCATTATTTATATAATTATTGATTATATAAAAATTAATTAGTAAATTAGTAATATAATTTTTAATTACATTTATTCATTATAGTTTTTAATTATTAATTAGTAATTATTAATAATTAAATATGTCATAATTAATTAGTTAATTAGTAATATTATCATTAATTATATAATAATTAATTAGTAATATAATTATTACATATATAATAAATATTTAGTTAATTAAAAATACAATTAATAATTATAACTAATTAATTAGAAATTATTAATTATTAATTATTAATTAGTAATATAAATATTTATTATAATTATTCATTATAATTAGTAATTAGTAATTAATAATTATTAATAAGTAATTAGTAATTATTAATTAGTTAATTTGTAATATAAATATTAATTATAACTATTCATTAAATTATTAATTATTAATTATTACTCATTAATTATTACTTATATAATAAATAATTAGTTAATTATTAATATAACTATTAATTATATAATAATTAATTAGTTAATTAGTAATATAATTATAATCTTTCAAAGTCACGTACTTGAAACATTTTTAAGTTTCAAGTAGGCGATTTTGAAAGCTTATAAATTATTATTCATTAACATTTTTTTGGAAATTGATTTTGTTTTCAACTATTTCTTATATGTTTAATCAATGTTTAATGTTTCATTTATATTGGTCTTCTATTTTATGTATTATGGTTTTTCAAAGTCACGTACTTGAAAAATTTTAAGTTTCAAGTATGCGGTTTTGAAAGCTTATAAATTACTTTTCATCAATTTTTTTTTGGAAATTTCTTTTGTTTTCAACTATTTATTATATTTTTAATCAATTTTTAATGTTTCAATTATAATCGTTTTATAGTTTATATTTTACAGTCTTTCAAATTCCCTTATTTGAAACATATTTAATTTTCAAGTAGGCAGTTTTGAAAGGTTATAGATTATTTTTCATCAACATTTTTGAGAAAATTCTTTTTGTTTTCAACTATTTATTATATGTTTAATCAATGTTTAAAATTTCATTTATATTGGCCTTGTAGTTTATATTTTATTGTATTTCAAAGTCACGTACTTGTAACAGAATCCCACATCGGAAATGCAGAATGTACTGCGCAGTAAAGGTAGAACCTTAATCCCACATCGAAAATGCAGAATGATTTTCAGGGCAAGACCTCTTATAGTGAATAATTATAATAAATATTTATATTACTGATTAACTAATTAATAATTACCAATTACTAATTAATTAGTTATAATTATTAACTATATTTCTAATTAACTAAATATTTATTATATATGAAATAATTACGTATTATATAATTGATAATTTTATTACTAATTAACTAATTAGTTAATATATAATTAATGATTAATAAACACTAATTACCAAATTACAAATTATATACTAATTAATTAGTTAGTTCACATTATAAATATTAATTATATTCTAATTAAATAGTTAATTAGTAATAGAATTATTAATTATATAATTTGTGATTAGGTAATTAGTAATTATTAATGTTTTATTATTATGTTCGTATGGTTATATAAATATATATAAATAAAACCTAATTTACCCCCTCCTGAGATTCCACTCTGACCAACAAGTAAAAATAGTATTTTGACTTCAGTACACATAAAACATGTAAACAATAATGTACAATCAATGCATATGTCTGTGGTGAGGAGATTTCGTCCCACATGGTGGTCTGCGAATATGACGTCCGCGTCGAGTGTGCAGTGGAGTCTGATGACCTGGAGAAGGCTGATCCTCGGGCACTGAAACGTCGACCGTCGCATCCTCCATCTGTGTGTCAGTGGGAGGAGCTGTCAACTGCATCTCGTACTGCCATTCGGATCCTTCTCCCACTAGGGTGGTAGAAGGACCTGCCTCCATCGCAGAGGGGAACGAAGCCTTTGATGGAGCTATACCCCAAGATGACGACGACTCTAGAATCCAAGGTTGTGAATGATCTAGAACCCAAGATGGAGAGAACTGCGGATATCCTGTCAGGAAAGACTGATCCCATGCCTCCTGAGGCACATCCTGAATAGGCTGATCCTGGACTACTAGAGGACCGACCTCTGCCTGTGGAACATGCGAGGCCTCACGTGCAGCACAACGCTGTCTACGTCACCGTGGTCGTGGCTCCTCAGCACCAGCAGAAGCTGTAGGATGTTCTTATGGGGAAGGAACCTCCTGTCTCCGAGCCAGACGTGTGAAGATGCTCCCGGAAAGCGCATGAAAATATGCCCTCGCTTCCAGCGCTGTAGCCTGGACGGCTGCCCGGTTAAAGACCCCCTCATCCTCTTCATCACTCATGTGAACAAGCTACTCTGTGTGACTTCCCTGTAAGTAGATTCAAATGGAATTAGAAAATAATTCAATAAACAATCTAATAGGAATTTATTAACTTACCATCCTCTGCATCTCTATGCCAGCTTGGGTAAGATACAATATAGACATCAGTCTATACCATGGTGTATAGTCAACCTGCTCTGAAAGAGTGAATCGATTTGTAGGAACACCCTGAATACGTAACTCTGCACGTCTGTTCCAGCAGTCGATAAAACTCACATCTACTTGGGACCAGTCATCATCCTGCCTCCCTGTCAGCTTCATCCCATGAAGCTTGTCTGTCTGTCTAGATGGTAATGGAATCGGCTAAGTACGAAAAAATTGGCGTATGACCCTGTCAGGTTGCTTCCACTCAATAATATGAAAGTGAATGAGGGGCACTACATCCATAGAATCCTCAAGCCCAACAGTGCAGTATGCTGGCAACTGGTCCATAATACTCCAGTATGGAAGCCATGAAATCTGAAATGACAAGTGATTTTGTCAAAAAAACACCCAACTAAAAACCTAAATTGGTGTTATTATTAAAAATGTTAGACAGTGATATATTGTATATACATACCTAATCAGGTAAGAGACAGTCCAACTGTAGCTGATATACGCCCAAATGCTGTCTCGGAACCACGCCAAAATTGTGTCGCTGACACCACCTGTAAAATACAACGATAATGACAAATAATGAGAAATTATAGTAAATAACTCATAGTAGAATGAAAAACCAATAGAAATGACTTATCATACTAGCGTCCACGTGGAGAGTCATGCAGCAACTCCATCTCGACCGGTGGACCAGCAAGGTCAGGGCGGAATACTGGGATGCGTTCCCATGCCCACATCTGAATAAGGATGACGCATCCTCCAAGACCTGTACGGTCCCTATGGGATAGTCTGCATAATGATCTGTACGTGTATGCCAAGTAGGCTGATCCCCAACTGTACGTCCCAGCCCGATCAAAGTCCTCCAGTAGGGGTAGATACATCATATGCACGTGCATCCACGAGTGATCAGTACACATGGTCCCACCAATAAGTCGTAAGATATATGCACGGGCATAATGCATGACAGTCTGCTCATCATCATCATCCTATAAATATGGAATTTGCGACTTCAACCAATGCATAGATATGGATGATCCATCTGTAGCCCTACGATCAGACAAAATATCAACTTCTAACAAGTGTTGAGCAAGTTCTGGCCAAGCTGCACGAGTGGGTCCAATAACGGGTCTCCCCTGGATAGGCAGACCGAGAAGAACTGTGACATCCTCGAGGGTGATGGTCGTATCTCCCTCAGGCAAGTGGAATGTGTGTGTCTCTGGTCTCCATCTCTCAACGAGGGCAGCAAGTAAGTAATGATCTACAAATGTGAAATCTGATACGGCAAGGCCATAGAAGCCAGCACGGCGCAAGTAAGGTCTAACGGCATGTGGAGGCTCCATGTGATGAAAATGGTGTGCTCGACGCACCTTCAAAAATCGATCTGGATGACCCTCTAACACGCCCTGCGAAATATGGGTAGGCTGCTGAGTGAGTAGTATAGTATCATCCATCTGCATATAAACAAAGAAAATGAGTCGTAAGTGTAAAATGTAAATATAACATTATGATGTTTTTAAAATTTATCTAATTGTATGTATTCAATATCTTATGCTAATAATTATGATACTATAAATTTGTTATAGAACAGTTTGCTTAAATATCCTGCATATTTGCATTGGGGTTTAGGTTGGAGGGTTTAGGGTTAATTTTTTTAATATTAACGTCCAGTAAACATGTAAATGGGTTAACTGACATTTACTTTTCAATATGGGTTAAGTGTTCCGCTTTCGGAGTTTTGAAATAAATTATATTATCTCATATTTAAAGTTATTTCTTGAAAGCATGAATATTAATATGAAATAAGTTATGTTATCTAAAATATTGAGTCTTGAATTTGGTTACACATATTTTGGGGGAGCTTTGTGATTAACTACTTATGGATTGGATTAAGATAAACCAAGTCAATTAGTAATGATGTTTTTAGAATTTATCTAATTGTATGTATTCAATATCTTATGCTAATTATTATGATACTATAAATTTTTTATAGAATAGTTTGCTAAAATATCCTGCATGTTTAGATTGGGGTTTAGGTTGGAGGGTTTAGGGTTAAAATTTTTAATATTAACGTCTAGGAAACATGAAAATGGGTTAACTGACATTTATTTTTCAATATGGGTTAAATGTTCTGCTTTCTAAGTTTTCAAATAAATTATATTATCTCATATTTAAAGTTATTTCTTGAAAGCATGAATATTAATATGAAATAAGTTATGTTATCTAAAATATTGAGTCTTGAATTTGGTTACACATATTTTGGGGGAGCTTTGTGATTAACTACTTATGGATTGGATTAAGATAAACCATGTCAATTAGTAATGATGTTTTGAGAATTTATCTAATTGTATGTATTCAATATCTTATGCTAATTATTATTATACTATAAATTTGTTATAGAACAGTTTACTAAAATATCCTACATGTTTAGATTGGGGTTTAGGTTGGAGGGTTTAGGGTTAAAATTTTTAATATTAACGTCCATAAAATATGTAAATGGGTTAACTGACATGTACTTTTCAATATGGGTTAAGTGTTATGCTTTCGGAGTTTTGAAATAAATTCTATTATCTCATATTTAAAGTTATTTCTTGAAAGCATGAATATTAATATGAAATAAGTTATGTTATCTAAAATATTAAGTCTTGAATTTGGTTACACATATTTTGGGGGAGCTTTGTGATTAACTACTTATAGATTGGATTAAGATAAACCATGTCAATTAGTAATGATGTTTTTAGAATTTATCTAATTGTATGTATTCAATATCTTATGCTAATTATTATGATACTATAAATTTGTTATAGAACAATTTGCTAAAATATCCTGCATGTTTAGACTGGGGTTTAGGTTGGAGGGTTTAGGGTTAAAATTTTTAAAATTAACGTCCAGGAAACATGTAAATGGGTTAACTGACATTTACTTTTCAATATGGGTTAAGTGTTCTGCTTTAGGATTTTTGAAATAAATTCTATTATCTCATATTTAAAGTTATTTCTTGAAAGCATGAATATTAATATGAAATAAGTTATGTTATCTAAAATATTGAGTCTTGAACTTGGTTACACATATTTTGGGGGAGCTTTGTGATTATCTACTTAAGGATTGGATTAAGATAAACAATGTCAAATAGTAATGATGTTTTTAGAATTTATCTAATTGTATGTATTCAATATCTTATGCGAATTATTTTGATACTATAAATTTGTTATAGAACAGTTTGCTAAAATATCCTACATGTTTAGATTGGGGTTTAGGTTGGAGGGTTTAGGGTTATATTTTTTAATATTAACGTCCAGGAAACATGTAAATGGGTTAACTGACATTTACTTTTCAATATGGGTTAAGTGTTCTGCTTTCGGAGTTTTGAAATAAATTCTATTATCTCATATTTAAAGTTATTTCTTGAAAACATTAATATTAATATGAAATAAGTTATGTTATCTAAAATATTGAGTCTTGAATTTGGTTACACATATTTTGGGGGAGATTTGTGATTAACTACGTATGGATTGGATTAAGATAAACCATGTCAATTAGTAATGATGTTTTTAGAATTTATCTAATTGTATGTATTCAATTTCTTATGATAATTATTATGATACTATAAATTTGTTATAGAACAGTTTGCTAAAATATCCTGCATGTTTAGAATGGGGTTTATGTTGGAGGGTTTAGGGTTAAATTTTTTAATATTAACGTCCAGGAAACATGTAAATGGGTTAACTGACATTTACTTTTCAATATGGGTTAAGTGTTCTACTTTCGGAGTTTTGAAATAAATTCTATTATCTCATATTTAAAGTTATTTCTTGAATGCATGAATATTAATATGAAATAAGTTATGTTATCTAAAATATTGAGTCATGAATTTGGTTACACATATTTTGGGGGATCTTTGTGATTAACTACTTGTGGATTGGATTAAGATAAACCATGTCAATTAGTAATGATGTTTTTAGAATTTATCTAATTGTATGTATTCAATATCTTATGCTAATTATTATGATACTATAAATTTGTTACAGAACAGTTTTCTAAAATATCCTGCATGTTTAGATTTGGGGTTTAGAAAACCAAGGAATAAAGAAGAGATAACAACATTTAGTTTACAATATGGGAATGTCACAATGAAGAAAATACATCATTATGAATGAGACTGTGAAGTCGACCCAACAACGTTAGGGCATCGCTTCCGGTTATGACCTTCTTTATGACATATTGTGCATCGCAAACTATGTCCTTGTTATTGAGGCCAGTCCATCTCATTACGCATCCTACTCGCCTTTGGTCTCCCACGAGGACGTAACTGATTCATGTCAGGTATTGCTATCGGCTGGCCTTCCGACATTGGGAAATAACGATACTCCCCAATAGGTGTCCATGGTGCAGCATAACAGTTGGCAATGATATCCATCCGGTACGCTGGATCAACATATGCTTCCCATGAGATGTTCACAGAGGAACATGATGCGATGGCGTGTGTACATGGAAACCGTAAGGCCTGAAATTTTCCACATTGGCATTGCCTTGTTTCCAGTAATACCACCATTTTTTCACCGAAGTGATTTGTGATGGGGTCTGAACGCTCTTGAACTTCAAATCGGGAGTCTTCTCTTCGAAAGAGACAGACGTGATAACCAGAAGCTTCTTCAATATATTTTTCAATCTCTCGTTGAAAGTGTCTTCCATATCTTAGCCCTTGATGTATTCCGTCTGATGCTAGTTTTTGTCTTTCCACAAAGTACTTCACACATCAATATAATGTCTCTTGAACTAATGAGGTTATAGGTAGATTGTGAAGTCCTTTGAAGATACCATTGATGCACTCCACAATGATTGTCGTCATGTGTCCGTACCTCTTTCCCCCGTTGTATGCCAATGTCCATTTCTCTTTTGGAATCCGCATCATATAATCATAAACTTCTTGATTAACCTGACGAATTTGTTCAAAACGTTCTTCAAATCGTTGTTGGTCTGACTCATATGCTACAAAACGTAGACGATATTTCACATAAATTGATTTTATATTTATATTGAAACAGTAAAACAGAACGAATAAAATACGTACCAAGCCTCGTGATTGCCTTCTTCATCGGTTCGTTGTGGAATTTTTTATGCACATTGCTAGCAATGTGTCTAATGAAGAACCAATGATGTGCATTTGGGTATCTCCATGTATCACGATCTGCATTGATTGCCTCATTAATTGCTCGATGGAGATCAGATATCAAACAAACTCCCTGAATGTTGGTGAAATGGTTGCTGATACATGTCAGAAACCAACTCCATGATTCATAGTTTTCTTTCTCTACAATGGAAAAGGCAAGCGGAAGAGGTGAACAGTTTCCATCTTGGGTTGATGCAATCAATAATACACCCTTGTATTTTCCATACAGAAATGTTCCATCAATCTGAATAAATTGTTTTTAAAAACAAAATGCGGAGATACAAGGAAGGAATGACCAGAACAACCGATGAAATTGAACACGAGATGGATCAAGTCGATTATCAGGAGACACATGTTCATTTGTATCGAGATGGAAGACAACTTGGTTATGATGCCTCAGTATGGCTAGAAATTGCGGCAATACTCGATATGAGTCATCCCAATCACCATATACCTTCACAATTGCCTTCTGTTTCGCCATCCATGCCTTATTATAGGAAATCTTATAACTGAATGTCTGTAGAATCCTCTCTTGCACAAGGGATATTGGATCATCTTGGCATGTCCTAATCATCTCAACAACAATAGATGACACAAATTCTGCATCCAATGAAGTATGATCTTATGTGAGACTTGGCTGAACGCAAGTATGAGCCGCCTCAATCCTTGAGATTATCCAACCTCCAAATGTAATGTCTGGAATAGCCCTTAAGTGAAATATACAATCATCCCCATACTTCACACACTGTATAACATATTTACTACGGCATGATTCGTGAACTACATAGTTGAAGTTTCTCTCAATACGAAATCTCTTTAATGTGATTTTTAAGGCATATTTACTGGGAAAATTCCTTCCAATATATAAGGTTTTGTCCACCTCACTAAACCTATCTAGTACAACTCCAGGGAACTCAGTTGTCGATGTGAGAACAGTATTATCGAATTCAGGCACACGTGTCATTGCTTCTGACCAAGATGAAAATAGTGGTGGATGATTTATTGACCGAGGTTGATGTACATCAATTGCATTTCTCAAAACCTCCTCTCTATCTTCTGTTGGTCCCTCCTCATCAGCACTGTTGTCGCCATCTGATCCATCATTACGAAACTCCTCATCAGAAGTCGGATTGATATGTATATCCGGGAGATCATCTAGGTTGTCCACTTCTGTTGCATCATTTAGAATATGCTCAATGTTATGTGGTAGACTGTCTTCAACCACTCTTGTATTTCTATGTCTTTGTACAAGTGGACATTGTTGTTGTACAATAGAAACAACAACGTATAACTCCATCATGGTACCATCTAACCGTTGAGAAAATAAATTAATTGCTTGGACCCACTGCGCATCAGCAACCAATGGAAAGCTATATTCCACTGTGTTGTGGGAAATTGCAAATGTCTATAGCTCATAGACATTATCTCTAGATCGGGTCCCAGATTTAAGGAAACACGAATTCTCTCTTGAAGGTCACTTATGGTAACACAATCAACAGTACTAACTACCGTAATTGGTTGTGTACTGTAAGAAGCTCCTTGCTCAGTTTGAATAATCTCCCCATAACAGTATACACAGGGAAACATGGCTCTCTACGTCAAAAATGTTTCTTTCATCAAAATTATGACATTGTAACAAAATATTAACAATTATGTTTGACGATATGATGTTTATTATAATGTTATTTTATTGTGCCTTTCTATACCATAAACTAAGCTACTGATGTTTGACCATATGATATTTATTAGAATGTAATTGTAGAGTGCCTTTTTATTTAGTTTGTTTGTTCTTTTTCATTTCACTTTATATGTTCATTAGTATCGTTAGCTAATCATTATATGAATTCATGTTTTAATCCTATGTTATTTATTAATTATTCTATAATTAACTAATAATAAATAATCGTTAATTATTCTATTATTCTATAATTAACTAATAATAACTTTAATTTGTTAATTCGTATGTCCTTATTTGATTCTATAACATTATATTTATCATTAATCATTGATAAATATACTGATAATTAGTATCGTTAGCTAATCATTATATGAATCCATGTTATAATCCTATGTTATTTAATAATTATTCTAAAATTAACTAATAATAACTAATCATTAATTATTCTATTATTTTATAGTTAACTAATAAAAACTTTAATTTGTTAATTCTTATGTCCTTATTTGATTCTATAACATTATATTTATCATTTATCATTGATAAATATACTGATTTGCTTTTTCTTCTCTTAGAAATTTTAGTAGTTTATAAAGAAAATATGGATCATCTTAAGCATATTCCCCGGGAGTGTCAAACCAGGATGCAGCATGGCCCGTTATCGTGCACCAGTTCCCGTTCGAGTCTAGCTCGAAGCGGTGTTTTCGGGTTTTACCCCTATGTACATCTATGCCAGAGCCACATCCACTTGTTTGTATCCAGACAAGAATTTAATTGCGTAGATAACCACATAATCTTTAAGCTACCAACATTTCTAAATACTTAATCTTAAGTTAATCTATACTTAATCTATACTACCTAATAGTAATTATTTAAAACTATATATAACTAATTACAAAAACTAAATAACCAAATATTAAAACTACCTAAACTACTTAACAAATGAAAGATTTAAAACTAAACAAAATTAAATTAATTAAATAAAAACATTAAATTAAATAAAGAAACATACCTCTAAATGAAGCTTCGTAAAAACTCGCACAGCAAAGGAAGTTTTTAGAGAGAGAGAAATTCAGAGAGATGAAGTGAGGAGAATGTGAGGAATGCAATGAGAAAGTGAGGAGAGGGGAGGGGGGGGGGGGGGTGGCCGCCCTTTTATAAGGAGTTCAAGCGAAGGCGGCATCGCGGAAGCCGCCTTTCGCCTCTGCGTATGGCCAAAGGCGGCTTCTGCGATGCCGCCTTTCACCTTACCCTGAGGCGAAAGGCGACCTCCCCCCGGCCGCCTTTTCCATGTGATCGATCCGAGCCAATGGCGGCACGGGAGAGAAAAGGCGGCATCGCAGATGCCACATTTTTGTACTAAAACAAAGGCGGCATCTGCGATGCCGCCTTTGTAGCGTGTTTTTTTAATAAAAACTGTCCTATGTAGTTTTTTAGATTTTTTTTTATAAAAATGTATTTAAAAAAAAATCCGATATTGATAGTATTGGGAGAGGGGAAACTGAACCTGGAGTTTGTTTCCGGTGGGATTCGAGACGCAATGCGGCTCGTTCATCAGTTCCCATGCAAAAATGGTCGCGTCGTCCTTGTACGCGGTGTTCGTGATCATATTGTGTCGCGTCACAACCGCCTGCACATCCAACAAAGGCGTGGAGTGAGGGGAGGGGCAGTTTCGGTGTATATATATATATATATATGAATGAGGGGGGTGGACTGGACTTGCCTTGACGATGGCCTTATAATAGCCTTTTATCGTGGGATCCGAGAAGAAGTCATCTTCAGATGGCAGGATCAGCCCTCCGATTCTCCCCCACTTCACGTACTGCATCTTCCCGCTGTACGATTCCCAGTTGTTTACCAGAGACAGTATCAGTCTTATTTTGTCTTTCCTCGCTTCAGTCACTACAAAATCAAGGGCCTGCACCCACCGGAAAACGGCGCTGTCGCTGTATATGTTTTTGATTAGGGAGGGATGGTGAGGTAATTAAATTACCTTGAACACGTTTTCATCGTAAACGAGGGGGATTTCTGAATAGATGGGTTCTGGCCGTCGTTGAAAGCCCAAGTCATGCACACTGTTAGTCCCACGAAATATTCTTGTTGGAAGACTTCAGTGACCTTCCCCCGAGTGGAGGGGTCCGCTGCAAACACCATCAACCAGTACATGTTGAACCCATTCACATAAAACGGATGACTGTTCACAACAAACTGCCCGCTTCGCTTCTCCACCGCTCCCCACGCATCATCTTCACTTCGTATTTCGCAAAAACATGGAGCGATTAAAATGTTTGTGGCCAGAAGAGTGAGTAATCTGAAAGCCCGACATCCCACATGAGCGTCCATGGTGTGGCTCACCCGCTAAACAGACCTGATCTCGGACTACTTATAAGCCAATAAATGGTGGGAACCACCCCCAGACTCCTCTCTTGAAAGCAAAGATAATTTATTCATTATTGTTTCAGATGGTGTAAGGTCTTCCCTTTTGACCAGTAGTGGTAGGTATAATGGTAGGTCTAATATGTTTAATTTTTTAATAGTTTTTTTTAAATAAAATATTTGTTTAAATAAACCCTATTTTAAAATAATTTTAAAATCAACCCACAAATTCAGCATCAGTGTGAACAACTTTTGGACCCAAAATGAGTTCAACCCCATGCTGCCTTCGTCTTTATCGCGCCGGATCAATAACACAACTCAAGGATCCAGACACAGTGGAAACGTGGCGGTTGAGAGTATTAGAGTTAACATCTTAGAACCAACTGTTTTACACTTTGATTACATGGATATTTAATGTATTTAAATATTAAACATCTTATTACATATTTTTCACTATTATGCATGACTCTAATGAAATAATGTACTAGAGTATTTGTTCTATTGATAAGGTCATGAAAGTTCTCTGATATAATGAGAACCTTGAAATGATATAACAATATTCTCAAATATAGTTGTATGGTTGAATGACATACTATGATGGGACACAAAGCATGCAGACCGTCAGGTACGAGTACTCGTAAGCAGGCAAGACTTCCTTTCGTGAAGTTCGCACTTTGTAATCTCAAAGACCAGAAATTATGATAACAAACACCACAGTAGGAATTCCGCATGTTTTGGTGTCATTGAATATTTCTATCTACAAGTGTGTGTAATGATCCTTAGACTTTATGATTATCATTAATATGTGTCACAACTCGTGCACTTAGATTTACTGATGAAAACTATCACGCAAACAGTTGGTGGGAAGTAGAGTACATTGAGTGTGCTACAAGTGACATGTTATTAATAGATAAGTCGAGGAAGGATTTGTCCCTTCCATTT
Organism: Viscum album; assembly: GCA_963277665.1. Classification (NCBI taxonomy): domain Eukaryota; kingdom Viridiplantae; phylum Streptophyta; class Magnoliopsida; order Santalales; family Viscaceae; genus Viscum; species Viscum album. The sequence continues at coordinate 1,250,121,906 of OY728141.1, forward strand.
ATAGAAGTTGATATCTCAAACCTTCGATTGAAATAAAACCGTCACGCAAAATTTCATGGTCATGATGTAACGATGAGTATATTTCAGGTAGTCAAAGAATGACGTATCAAGCATAAAAGTTGATGACACTATCATGAAGTCTGCTTGATGAGATATTGCAACAAAGAGATTATATTACACAGTGAGCGTTCGTATATGGATGTTGTTGTTGCGACTTCAAGTTCTTTCAATTGGGTGTCTTGAACCGTTGCTAGACAATACTCTTGGATTTTAGACAAACCCGCCTAATGCCAACGAGAAAGAATCTTAGAGGGTCACACACTAAGTGTTTCGGGTGGTTTTGGTTAAATTGTATTTGAATTTAATTAATAAATATTATTCTCAAGAGAGTGGAATAATTTTATTCATGTTAAAATGATTGCATAAATTAAATAAATATTTATTCACCGGATTGTGGGTAAAATATATTTATTTATTTTATTGAACATTTAATAAATATGTATTTACTAGTTTGTAAATAAAAAATTTATTTGAGATAATAAATTATTTATTTATTTATTCAAGTGTTCAATAAATGGAAGTAAAGTTTGAGCGGATCAAAACTTGTCCGATAATAAAATAATTATCTATAAGACGATAAATAATCATTTAACTAGTTGGCACAAATTAAAATAACGCTGTTATTATTTTGTGATGCAGAATTTTATTTATAATTCAGTTTTGCGTAAGTTGGCACACCATAAATAATTACGCATTATAATTATTAATACCATGAGTTTTCTATAAGGTTATGAATGTATTTAATTGTTGTTACACACTTAAATACTGCAATTGAAGCCCCATGTCAATAAATAGACACGCATGTCTATTATGCCATGTACCGAACCACACACCCGATAAATTGAGAATTGTTGAGCTAAACAATTTTTCACTCGAATCCTCTTCCCGCCCCTCTTAAGAATGGGAGACGTTCTTTAAGGCCGAAGAATAAGTGATCAAGAACAACTGACACAAAAAACTCGTTCCGCCGTGCTAGCACCCCGAGAACAAGTGGTGTCGATCAGAGACCCTCAGAGCATGTGTGGATCACTACTAGAGAGATTCTAGTTTGAATCCTTGCAACCGCAACGAGATGATTCAGAAGGGTCATTCTGGACGATCAACATCATCAACAAAGAAAACACCAAAGATCCGGATATTATTTTTTTATGAAATTAATTAAATTAATTATAAATATGACGTGCAAGATCCTCTCTAAAGGTTTTAGGCCTCTTCCTTCTTTATCTAAATCTTTGATTCTATTATGTGGATACTGATGTTCATCGTCGTATTGATCCCAGAATAATCATTGATCATGTTAAAAATTACAGTTGGGTGTTGGTCCAACCACACTTCCACTGCACCCAGAACCTACAAGTGGTATTAGAGGGGTTACATCATAGTTTATAATTATTTAAATATTTCTTTGATGATTTAGACATTTAACAATTTAGTTGTTTCAATTCAAGTTAATCGTTCTGCAAATCTGAATCTTGAGATTCGTTCCTCATCTTTCGTTTCTCGTTCACCTTACAGAAACAATATTTTTTTTTATTTTTATTAAAATAAAATAGAGGATCTCATCCGGAGGTGCCAAAGGTTCCTAGCTGTACAACACTAGAACACACGACGTGTATTCGGCAATACACACCGTGTAGTCAAGGTTCAATGCACCAGGTCTGGTTCACCAAGCCAAACCATGTCATTGGAGTTTGTCTAAGTCTTAATGACTCAATGTGTTTACAAATAACAAGTGGCACATGGTTTCCGAATTACACGTCGTGTTTCCCACTGGACACAGCGTGTAGTCCCTTCGAGTTAAGGTTGGACCGTGTACCCTGTACAAGGCTTTCCTGACTGGAGACCGTGTAACGCAAATACTACACGGCATGTGGCCCACTGGACACACCGTGTACTCTGAAGATTTCTGATGTACACTCACATGTCGTATCCCCATGCATGTACTTCAGATGGACAGTGAACAATAGTACACACCGTGTTGTTGGAACTACATGCCGTGTACTCATTCAAATTATGCAAATTTATTAAAATTTATTATTATATTATACAAACCCTTGAGACGTGTACCATGATGTAGGCATAAAGTTGAGGCACAACACGTGATAGGTGTTATATATAGATGTGTTTAATTTAACATCTCCATAATGTTCATTTCTACTTATTAGGTAGTTATGAACAAGAATTCATTGTGTTTCTTCAAAGGTACAAGTTATGTACCAAGATAATTTTTAATGAATTTATTTGTTTAAAAATAATGATTGATTAGAATCTCATGGAAATTCAAAAAATAGTTTAAGATAAAAATATTGATTAATTAAAGATGATAATTAATTGATTTGAGTGTGATTTATCTTAAATAAGAACAATTAAAGAATTGAATGCTTGTTTTATTTATGAGTAAATATCGTTTCATGTATGGATGATCATGATCTAGACCGGGACTTTTGTATGTGGATGGTTTCTTTTAATTTATTTATTTAAATTAAATCTGTCGGCTTTCAAGCCTTCTTCTCATTAATATATAAGGTCTGCATGCCCAAGGATTCTTTTATGTAAAACCTCATTTTACACCTCACCTATGTGTGAGTTTAAAAGCATATTTAATGGATGAAACTCCCAATCTAGAGGAGGAAGTTCAAGCTGGAGCTAAGATGAAACCAATCCTAGGAGATACAGAGGTGGACAAGTGGAAAGCTGCAAACACGAACCCAAAATGTTCAAGGTGTTTCTCCCCTAGGCCGGGGTTAGGTTATCAACCACTAGATAAAATAACCGTTATAAAAGCTCATGATCATGACCTTTGCTTGATTTTATTTCTACCAGTTGCATGGTTTATCATTATGGATGTGTTTTCGCGATCGCATAATTATTTTATTAAACAAGCATGCAAGATGGAACTAAAATAAACAGGCTTATGCATAAATATTATGAAGACATGGTTAATTACTTAAGTAAGTTCCATTTAATATTAACAAGCATGGGATAATGATAATAAAAAATTCACTTATAAGAGATAAAAATCCCTCAAATAAAATACTAAGTCAGACTAAGCCTTCTGTTACTTGATTAAGGGCAAAACTCAATAAAACTATGTGATTGACCAACCCTTGTTCGGACACTTAATTTTATACAATAAGCCATTATTAAAGGATTCAATTTGACTTAACCATATTACATCAATAGGAGTATCCCTTTCTAGACTTGGTGTAATATTGGAGGCAAGAGTTGAGGAAATCCAAAGTCAGGATTTTAGGATTGGGGAGTCCACTCAACAGATCAAGGAACTACATGCCCATAGTTAGCAAAGACCTTCCTACCTAAATACCTTCAAATAGCTTGATGAACCCTTGTTGGGGTTATACGAAGGGGAATATAGATTATTTACACTAGAATGTCATGACAACTGGACATTCCGAGTTCAATGGTGAGGGCCATTGAGACTTGATAAAATAGTGGGGTACTTAATAAAATTAATTTATTATTTCTCATAAAATGTAATCAAGAAATTACTAATGTTATACTCTTTTAATTGTAGATTAAAAATGATAAGCTCTTCAACCACACTATCCCTATGATCAATTTTGGATAAAGACAACATCTTCACTGGCAGTAACTTCTAGGAATGGTTTAGACGCCTCCGAGTTATTCTACACCATGAATAGAAGTCTTACGTGTTGGAGTCATCATTACCTGATCTACCTACCAAATAGGCGAGTGATGAGGATTTCCTGGTCTATGAGAAACAGATGAATGACGTGGTCGATGTTAAATGTTTTATGCTATCATCAATGTCTAGCGAGATCATGAAGTCTCATGAAAACATGGATGCTTATAAAATACTCGAGCACCTCTATGGTCTTTATTAGGAGAGAGTAAGACAAGAAAGGTTTGATAACTCCAAGGCACTCTTTCAGAGTAATCATGGAGAGGGTGCCCCAGTTGGGCCTCATGTAATCAAGTTCATTGGAAACATTGAGCGCCTGGAGGTTCTAAGGTTTAAACTCCCTGAAGAATTGGGCACCGATCTCATTCTCACATCACTCGCTCAGAGCCTCTCCAACTTTGTTGTCAATTTAAACATGAACAACATTGAGAAGTATCTATCTGATCTTCTTTTCCTCATTCTCTATGTGGGAAAAGAAATGAAGCGCGAAAATCCTTTTGTCCTTATGGTGAATAATAGGAAAGGAAAGACGAAGAGATTTAAGCCCAAAGCTTCTTCACTGCCTTCCAAGAAAAGGAATATCAAAGGGGAGGCAAGGGAACAAGAGTCTGTTTGTTTCACATGTGGCAAGAAAGGCCACTAGAAGAAGAACTGCACCCAACCTAGGAAGTAAGGGGAAGATTCAAGTGCATTTTTTATCAAATGAAATCAATCTGTTTCTACAAATTGAGTATTAGATATAGATTTTGGTGCTCACATATGTATCCAAATACAGGAACCAAGTAGATTCATGAATATTGACCGAGGGTAGGTAGATCTGCGAGAAGCCAATGGAGCCGGACTTTCTGCTATAGCTGTCGGGGACTACCACCTCACATTGGAAACTGGGATGATCTTGGTGTTAAAGGGTTTTTATTATGTGAAACCTGTTACTAAAAACATTATTTCTATATCCAGATTAGATACAAATGGATTTGTTTTCAAGTTTGGAAATGAATGTTTCTTCTTTTACAAAGATATCATTTGTTTTGGTAGGAAACATTTATACAACGGTCTTTACATGTTGGATTACACAAACCAAGTAATGGAAATCGATAACAAATATACTTCACATGACTCATACCACACCCAACTTTGGCATCACTGGAGAGGTCATGTAAATGAGAAAATCTTGAAAAAGTTACATCAAGATGGATATTTAGATTCTTTCAAACTAAAACCACTTGGTGTATGTCATGCATGTTTAAAATGAAAAATGACCAAATCCCCCTTTAGCGGGAAAGGTGAAAGGGGTAAAGAACTTCTTGAATTGGTTCATACTGACGCGTGTTGACAATTTTCCTATTGAATCAATGGGAGGGTACTCATACTTCTTAACTTTTACTAATGATTTAAGTAGATATGGATATATCTACTTAATTAGGTATAAGTTGGATTCTTTTGATAAGTTGAAAGAATACGAGAAAGAAGTTGAGAATTAACTTGGTAAGAAGATTAAGAAACCCCACTCAGACCGAGGTAGAGAATATCTTAATCAAGACTGCATTGATCACTTACATGAGTTTGGGATCCTATACCAACTCACTCCTCCTTACACGCACCAGTGGAATAGTGTGAGTGAAAGGAGGAACCACACCCTGTTGGACATGATGAGATCAATGATGAGTCATGCGAGTCTTCCATTATCCTTTTGGGGATATGCGTTAAAAACATCAACACACATACTAAACCAAGTACCAACTAAATCCATAAATGGTATTCCATATGAGTTTTGGAGTGGAAAGAAATCCATGTTATCAAATTTACATGTGTGGGGAAGCGATACGTTTGTTAAGTCCTATTCAGGTAACAAACTTGCACCCCAAGGCATGAAGTGTACCTTTATAGGATACCCCAAGGAAATAAGGGGATATTACCTATACAACCCCTTAGAAAAATAGGTAACAGTGGCAAGACATGCCAAATTCCTTAAGAGGGTGAACATCTACAAAAGAGATAGTGGGAGTGAGATAGACTTCGATGAAGTTGAGGATCAAGGTACATAAGAGTTGGTATAAGAGAAGATTCCACAAAGCCCCGTGGAAGAAAGAACTGTTCTAGACATAGAAGAACTACGTAGGAGTACAAGAGAGGTTAGAGAATCAGAATGGTATGGTTTTCTAGTTACCGAGAATGGTGACTCATTATTAGTTAATAATAATGATCCTCTAACATAAAATGTAGCAATGAGTGGCACAGATGTTGCCAAGTGGCAAGAAGCTGTGAATTCTGAAATGGATTCCATGTACCAAAACCAAGTCTGGATTTTCATAGATCATCTAGTTGATGTAAATCCCGTTGGTTACAAATGGGTATTAAATAAGAAGCTAGACATGGAAGGACAAGTTAGTACCTGTAAGGCATGACTGGTTGTAAAAGGGTTCAAACAATGTCAAGGCATTGATTACAACGAAACCTTTTCACCAATTTCAATGTTGAAATCCATCATAATTATATTGGCCATTGCCGCTTACCATGACTATGATATTTGGAAAATGGATGTCAAAATAGCCTTCCTTAATAGGAACCTCTATGAAGATGTCTACATGACACAACCTGAAGAGTTTATGAAAAAAATATGCCAATAAGGTATGCAAGTTATAGAAATTCATTTATGGATAAAGCAAGAATCCAGGTCATGGAACATTCGTTTTGATGAAGCCATAACGAAATTTTGTTTTATCAAGAACGAATGTGATCCTTGTGTCAACAAACGGTTTAGTGGAAGTGCAATCATTTTATTAATAGTATATGTTGATGACATATTACTTATTTGAAATGAGACACCAGTCTTACAATCTGTTAATGCATGGTTGAATCAATGATTATCCATGAAGGAATTGGGTGAGGCAACATATATTCTTGGGATCGAGATCCATCATGATAGATCTAAGAGATTGCTGGGCCTAAGTCAAAGTACATACATTGAGTATACACTAAAGAGATTTAGTATGGAACAATCCAAGAGGGGATTGTTGCTAGCATTACATGACATTCATCTTTCCAAGAAAGTGTGTCCTCAGACACATGGGGAAAGAAACATAATGGAAAGTAATCCATATACATAATTAATTGGGTCAGTCATGTATTCCATGCTATGTACTAGGCTGGATGTCACCTATGCATTGAGTGCAGTAGGTAGATATCAAGCTGTCCCAGGTGAGCGTCATTGGATGGTAGTAAAGACTATCTTAAAGTATATGAGGCATTCTAAGGATATGTTCCTAGATTATGGAGGATATGAGGAACTAGTAATTAGAGGATATGCAGATGCTAGTTTCCAGACTGATCAAGATGACATGAAGTCGCAAACGGGATACATCATCACTTTGAATTGAGGTGAGGTGAGATGGAAGAGCTCAAAGTAGAGTGTGGTTGCAGATTCTATAGTAGAGTCAGAGTATATCACAACTTTTGAGACTGCTAAAGAAGAAATTTGGATGTGATTCTTCATCCAGGAGTTTGATGTGATACCTAGAAGTAAATATCCCATCACACTGTACTGTGATAATACTGTAGAGGTGGGTCTCGCAAAATATCCAAGTTAAAATCAGAAGACGAAGCATATACTTCGAAAGTATCATCTCTTGAGTGATTTTTCTCAGAGAGGTGAAGTTGTAGTAAGAAGTATTTCCACAAAAGACAACATAGATGACCCCTTGACTAAAGCCTTAACTCAGCAGAAACATGATCATTATGTGAGGTCTTGCAGACTAAAAGTTATAGGCAATTGGATCTAGTCCAAGATGGAGTTATTTAGAGTTGGTGTCCTAGAACCAACTATTTTTACTTTTATTCCATGGATATTTAATGTATTTAAATATTAAACACCTTATTACATATTGTTCACTATTCTGCACAACTATTATGTAATAATGTTAAGAGTATTTGTTGCATTGATAAGGTCATGGCAGTTCCCTTCTTTGATGAGAACCTTAAAATGCTATAACAATATTCTTAAATATAGTTCTATGGTTAGATGAAATAATATGATGATACACGTAGCATGCAGACCGTCAGGTGCAAGTACTCGTAAGAATATGATACTTCCTCTCATGGATTTCACACTTGGTAATCTCTAATATAGAAGATTATGAGAACAAACCCGCTAGTAGGAATTTCATATGTTTTAGTGTCATAGAATATTTCTATCTACGAGCATGTGTAGTGATCCTTAGAATTTAAGATGATCACTAATATATGTCACGGCTCGCACACTTTGATTTACTGACAAAAACCGTCACACAGATAGTTGGCGGGAAGTATGGTATGTTGGGTGCATCATGAGTGACTTGTTATTAATGGATAAGTCAATGAAGGATTTGTCCCTTCCATTTATGGAAGTTGATATCTCGACCCTTTTATTGAAATAGAACTATCGCGTAAAATTCCATGGCCATGATGTAACAATGAGTTTATTTAAGGTAGTCAAAGAACGACGTATCAAGCATAAAAGTAGATGATACTATCTTAAAACCTGCTTGATAATATATTGTGACAAAGGTATTATATTACACAATGAGCATTCGTATGTGGATGTTATTTTTGTGAATTTAAGTTCATTATCTCGAGTTCCTTGACCCGTTTCTAGACAGTACTCTTGGACTTTAGGCAAGCTCGCCTAATGCCCATGAGAAAGAATTCTAGAGGGTCACACACTAAGTGTTTCTGGTGGTCTCAGTTAAATTATATTTGAATTTAATTAATAAATATTATTCTCAAGATAGTGGAATAATTTTATTCAGGTTAAAATGATTGCATATATTAAATAAATATTTATTCACCAAATTGTGGATAAAATATGTATATTTATTTTATTGAACATTTAATAAATATTTATTTACTATTTTGTAAATAAAAGAATTATGTAAGAGAATAATTTATTTATTTATTTATTCAGTTTTTTAATAAATGGAAGTAGAGTTCGAGTGGATCAATACCGGTCTGGTAGTAAAATAATTATTTTCAAGATGATAAATAATTATTTAACTAGTTGGCACAAAATAAAATAACACTTCTATTATTTTTTCATGTGGAATTTTATTTATAATTCCATTTTGTGCAAGTTGGCACACCATTAATAATGACTCAATATTATTATTAACTGCATGAGTTTTCTCTAAGGTTATAAATATATTTAATTATTGTTATGCAATTAAATATTGTAACTGAAATCCCATGTAAATAAATAGAAATTTACGTCTATTGTGCCAGGTACCAAACTGCACACCTGGTGAATTGAGAATTGTTGAGCTAAATAATTTCTCTCTCAAATCCTCTTCCCGACCCTCTCAAGAACGAGAGATGTTCTTCAAGTCCAAAGAACAAGGGATCAAGAATGACAGACACAAGACACTCGCTTGGCCATGCTAGCACATGAAGAACGAGCAGTGTCGATCGGAGGGCATAGAAGCATGTGTGGATCACCGCTAGAGGGATTATAGTTTGGATCCTCTCAAGAACAACAAGATAATTTGGAAGGGTCATTTCAGACGATCAAAATCATCAACAAAGAATATACTAAAGATTTAGGTATTTTTTTTATGAAATTAATTAAAGTAATTATAAACATGATGTACAAGATCCTCTCTAAAGGTTTTGGGACTCTTCCTTCTTTATCAAAATCATTGATTCTAGTCCATGGAGACGGTCATTTATCGTTGTATTGATCCTGAAATAATCATTGTTTGTGGTAAAAAAAAATTAAAGTTGGGTGCTGGCCCAACCGTACTACTGCTGTGCCCGGGGCCTACAGGAGGGACCAACTTTGCTTTTTCTGTAATCGATGACCAATCTAAGATCAATACGACAATAAATGTCATTATCCATGGATTAAAATCAAAGAATCATAGAAAATAGAAGAATAACACCGAATTCGAGAAAGAGGATCTTGTATATCATGTTTATAATTAATTTATTAATTTCTGAAGAAATTAAATATCTGGGTCTTTGAAACTTTCTTCATTTATGATAGTTGATCATCCAGAATTAACCCTCTGGATTTTCTTCGTTGTGTTCATGAGGATCCAATGTAAAATCTCTCTAGCGGTGATCCACACGTGCTCCAGAGGTTTCTGAACAACACCACTCATTCTCTGGGTGCCAGCGCGATGAAGCGAATGTCTTGCATCGATCATTATTGATCACTGATTAGTCACTGAAAGTGTCTAATATTCATTGTTAAGATCTTAATATTAATGTGTTTAAAAGTTCATAAACATCAATTTTAGTTCAATTCAGAAATTGAACTTCATTTCCCATCATTGTGCAATTCATTCTTAAAGTGTCAATTTGGTCCCAATCAATAATTTGCTTGTGTAAATTACAATATTCATCATTTGAATTTGATATTTTGGTATATGATTCATCACTTTATTTTGAACATTTTTTCTTTTATGTCTGATGGATTAATCACAAGTGAAGATGGATATTTTTGCACCTGAATGCAGAAACTTGCTGGAAAAAGCATAATGGGCCTAAGGCCCATCAAACAAATGTGGGGCCCACAAACCAAGCCCAATGAAGCTCATATTTATACAGTATAAAGATAACAATATTAGGATCATTTTATTAAAATGTGGCTGGAGCTAATTCTGATTTTTTCTTGATGATAAAGGGATCTTATGTTGAGATTTAAATGGTGGACCCGACATTAATGCACAGGAATCTGTCCCACCATTTCGAGAATAACTTCCAAACGGCTAAGCCAAATTTCCTGAAATCTTGAAATATCATAGAGGACAGATTTAATAAGATATTTCTCTTCTAAAACCCCTCCGGATTCGGCCTTCTTCGATTAATAACTCACACGTCAATATGGTGGACAAATCTGGACAGTTTTCCGGGTCAACTTCGAAACGTCAATTTCCTTTTGATTTCTCACCCTCCATTTGACTCTCTAAATTAATGGGGATGTAATTTATTGTGGTGGGGTGCCTCTAAGGCTCCTAATATTATTATATAAGGATATGGCGGTGAAGGGAATTATCATCTAACATTTTTCTTTGAATCCATGTTTTTCTTTCAATTGTAATTTCCCGCTTTTGTTTTGTAATGGCATCGTCAATTTCTCTAATGTATGTTTTTCATTCACGTTTAGTATTTTAATAAAATTTCTTCTTCTTCACTTTTTATTTTACTTTTCATCACATATTGATACCATTGAATCAAGGTGTGAATTTACTCACACCAACACTTGTTAATTCAATCACACAACAGTGGAGTGTTCATTTTGATTAATGTTTTCCTTCTTCAATCCCACTTCTTTAAGTCGACTACCCGCTTCCATTGATAGAATAGCATCAATGGAGGGATAAAATTTTATGGGTTGATCCTAGGGAGTCGTATGGGGAGGATTTAATGCTATTTTATGTTCTTAAATTCTAAAATATGTTCTTCATTTTAATAGTTCCTTTCTTTGATTTATCTTCCACTTTGTCTTCACCGACTTTAACGACGACACATTTTGAGTGCTAGTACGATCCAATTTCTTGGAGTTCTCATTTAATTGATCCTCTAAGTGAATTTGTTATTAGCCTTGAAATTTTGTATGTATTAAATCGTAGAATGATATTTAGGGATTATTTAATTTAATGGATACCTCTTGAAGCGATGAACAAAAAATCAAATGAAAAACAAATACATCCAATCAAGCCCAAGGGAAAACCTAGAATCAAATAACCTTAATTATTTGTTTTAATTCAAGTAATTTTATTGGTTTTTTTCTTTAAATTAAATCAATATTTTTTCAAATCAATCAACACCATAGTTGGCCACTTCATAGCCAATACCGCATCTAATCAAAGTGTCTCAAGGTTTCTTCTTCAGTCCCTGTGGATTCGACCCCTACCTGTACTACAACGATGGCATACCTATAGGGTAAATTTGGGTGCAACCAATCACTCATTCTCCAGTTTTGAAGAAATTATCTCGTTCTTGAGAGTGATATATGAGAGGAGTTATGTAACACCCCAAGATTTCATAGTGTGTTATTTCTTCAAAATAATTCAATAACTTTCACTACATGCAACACCATGTTCAAGCACACCATGACTTACCAAACAAGCCGTTCAAAAGAGGTTATGAATAGTATTAGATAAATTTTAATGTTTATATAATCCTTATAATTTTAGAATCCATATTATGAGTTTCTTAGATATAATGCAAGAACAAATTCATTTTCAGTATTGCACTTTTATCAACTTTAATAGTGAACCCTTTTTAAATACTATATTTTAAACTTTTTGACTAAATGGGGACATCATAAATTTAAAATGAAACATCCCAAGCTTCCACGGTACGCTTTCTTTGAATAAAACAGTAGCGTGTGTTGTACGCAACCTTGAGTTTTAACACACACCACAACCAATCAAACTAGCCGTTATGAATAGTAATACCTAATTTTTGAAATTATATATATTTTATATTTAAAAATGGACTTCATTTTTGGATTCGGAATATCGAAATTATCCTAGGGTGAAATTTTGGTACTTTTCGGATAACTTTTATATTTTGATGAATAGTGAAAATTACTAAATTTTAATTAAAAACAACTTTTTTAATCAAAATAATTAATAGTGATAAATTATGAATTTGAGTGGTTTTAAAGTATATTTAGAATATATTTTTACCATTTAATATAATGTTGGTCATTGGACATAATTTTACAATTAAACCGAACATAAACGAGTGTCAATCTTTTGATAGTTATTATCTCTTAAAAACACGCTTTTTGTTTTGACAGCGGGATTTAATTTTAAATTAATTTCTGCCACTTCGGTGTTTTGAATTTAGGAAAATGGATTCCATATTTGGAATCAGGATGTTAAAATTGTGTAAATAGGTAACTTTTATTTTTAGACATTTTGAATAATTACTGCGGTAAATATTTTATTTACCATGGTTAAGGGTAAATCCGGTAAATAAGGGTTAAAAAAAATAATATTATAATAATACTAAATTACCCTAAAACGTGTCTTAACCCTATTGGTTGATACATGGTCGACCATGGGAATCTTTGGGTCTATTTTGGGACCCCATGGATCCACTTGTAAGTGATAATGACACTTTATTTTAATTTAGTTAAAATGAATACAAAAATGACACAAGCATATATCTTTTAGAACAACAATTGTTACATAGGGTTATATATGTTGGATTTTAGATTATAAATATTCATTAGAAAGCTAAAAGGATTTTCTACATAATGATATTTTATTTATAATTTTTAGACATTAAATAATTTATTTTATTTATGACACAATGATGATGCAGTAATTACTATAATAGTGAAAAATTAAAATAATTGATATTATAAACACCCAAATAAATATAATATGAAACTTTTAATGAATTAAACTAATTTTCTAGGATAATATGATATATTAGGATTGATTTAATTGACTTTGTTAGAAGTAATCAATCTGTTATGAGTTTCACAAAAATCAACTATTGAATAGTGTCAAAATTGACATAAAAGGTTTTTAAAACAAATATTATATTATTAATTGATATTAAATTCCTAAAAATCTATGGTTCGGCCAAGAGACTTATATTATGATAGGTTAATCATTAATGGACCACTTGGGGGTCTCTTGGATGTATATAGTAAGTTTATTAACCATATTATATAAAAATACAAAGAGACATTGTAAAAGTGAAACTAATTAACTTAGAGTTAATACTTAAAGATAAGGTTAATATAAGTACCCAAACCTGTCTAAATTCTATTGGATGAGTTGTTTTCGACCTATCCCCACCTCATCCTTTGAATAGTCAACTTTGGAGCCTTTGGAAACCGAATATGAATTTATTATAAATTAATATTTCTAGCTTTTCCAAAGGTGCCCCTCACCCCTCTTATAAAAGGGCACTCCTCCTTCTCATTTTCTCACACCTCTCAAGCCACTTGGCTCGTCCAAACTCTGCCCAACTAAGCTCCCCACATCCCTCTCCTCATCCTTGAAGCTTCCCCTTAGGCATAAAGCATTTCAAGAAGTCTTTTGGTTCCAACCAAAGTGAGTTACCTAAATTAAAGGTAACAATTTCTCTTAAAGTATTTTCATTTATTTTGCTTCTCCAACCCCCAAAATCTTTTTATTTCCTTTATTTTATAACAACACCAGTATCCTCAATATACTAGGATGTTTTTATAAGAAGGATTCAAACTACACATTCACACAACTCCATCTAATGGATGATGAACATAATGTTTCTGTGTATGGCAAACTAACGCCTCACGAAACGATGATTGTTCAAATACATCTTACCGCCTCTCATGGTGGCCATTAGGATGGCACTGTAATTAAATATGATATTAATGATATATATTCTATATATAAGCTTCTGTAATTCCATTTTATTTCATACCATTATTCGTTTCATGTTGTATATACATACGATAATTTCATTTGAGGAAGTGCGGACTACCGCCCCCTTAAAATGATATGACTCGTTCATACCACACATGGAACGTATAAAGGATGGTGTAAATGAACTTAAGTAACATATATAAAATATTATATTATACTGGAATAGTAATATACCTATGTATAATTTGGATTCGATTCTTTTAAAATAAAAATTAAATGGAAGTAGCGTTCGTGCGTACGTACGGACTACCGTCTCCACGAACGCGATGAGATTCATTTCTCCATCGTATAATTTGATGATTTAAAAATGATGTTTAGGAACTTGATACCATTCTGGATATGAATAATATACATCCCATTAATAACAAATATGTCTCACATAACAAAGAATATAAAGTAAAATGAACCCGTTAACACCCGAAATGACGATAATTCTAAAATATTATTAACAAATCAATGATAAAAGATCATATATGATGTCATATTAAAGTAAATGATTCTTTTATTATTCAATAACAACTATTTCACCATTATACAGGAGGTAAACCTACCATCGACCAAGGAAAAAGTACAATGTAAGGGTTTTCTTATCTCACTTTTAATTCCGTGAGAATTCCATTGATCACCACTTAATTATTGCATGTGGTGTATGTGTACTGCCCATGATCGTATTCATTGTGTAATATACTTTAATTTATGGGTATTTACATCATCATGGTATGATACTTCTTTCATGGGTGTATGTTTCGTAAGTTACCTAATCGATAAGGGAATTTGAGATTTCAATTTCCACTCATTTGGCTTTACACATATTTCATTGATTATATTACCCCAAGATTATGTGTGGAATCACTATTCATTTGATTATGTCATAATTTCCACTCCCCTTCCTGTGGATAGAAGTTTGATACACATAATCACTCCATTGGTAATTCTCAAGTCATTGATATGAATTTGATAAGACTAATTCTCCATTTGTTGAGTTAAACATCCAATTCGTTGGTATTGTTTTTTTACAAGAATATGTGTGAATGTCCTTTGATTATTTTACACTGAATATCCAATCATATTTAGTGTATTTATATTTGTCACACATAATTATGTCATTGATTTATCCTTAACCTAAGGATACAACCTTTTTGAGAAATTTCATCTCAATTTACATTCCATTGAGACTTCTTTGATGATATACACCAAATCACTTCTATGTGGTGTATATAATGTACTTTGACATAGTATATCATGAATTCCTTTATTCTCATGATATTACAATGTTTTCATTACCTCAATTATTTGTATTCAAGTGTCTCTCTTTTGGTTAGAAACTCTAACCAAAATACCATTTTAAAATGTTTTAAAGAATTATTCTTCTAAATCATGCTCATTAATGTCCATATTTTAAAAATGGTTTTAAGGATTTATTTATATGGACATTAAAGTTTTAAAATTAAAACTCCTTTTAAAAGTTTCAAAGTGGTATGAGACACTTTGATTCAAAAATATACTTTTAAATGGCTTCTTGACAAATAGTGTGACTTTTAAATGTTTTCAAGAAAAGGGGGATATTTCTCTCAAATAGTTTTGATGATTATTTTCATCTATGTCAACATCCTTCATTATTATTGATTGAGGTTAATGTGATACAATACAATCTTCCATATTGTATCGAATGAATTATGTTTGACTGTGGATGTGCTATTTTTATACCATTCATGGTTTGTGGTGAAAGTATTGACATTTCGTATGCTAGTTTAATACGAATGTTTACGTTATGTTTAAACCTTTTCATATGGGAATGCATTGGACTTAATAAGTGACGGGTGGAGCCCGCTATAGCTCCTCGATGCATCGGTAGGTCTCACGAGACAAACTAGTGTCTTGGCACAAGGCCTTGGCAAAATCTTATTTGTAGTCTTGGCACGAGGCCTTGGCTATGTGGTTATGATAGTCTGGCATTATGCATTCCATCATTATGAAAGTGGTTATTGATATTGCATGTGATCATTCGACTAGTAGAATATCCATGTGAGTAAGTAAATGGCATTATTTCATTTTACCTTTGCCATTTTATGCTGAAGTTCAAGTTTAAAAGGCTTTTGTTTTAGTTATAAATTGCCTTAAGTGTTTATGCTCATTTATGAAAGCTTCTGCTATAATGTTATCCTTACTGAGCATCCGAGCTCACCCCTTTCAATGTTTTATTTTTTTTTTCCCAGGATTATGAAGAAGTAATTTATGAATGACCTGCAGGGATAGTATGAGGGGATATGAAGAAAAGATGTTTTTTTATGATGTAATGTAAAAATTTATGGATGTATCTAGTTATTCCAAGGCTACTAAACTAATCGGTCTTTCGAGACTTGATCTTTCTCGTGATCATGCCAATGTTATGTAATTAATGCACCGACTCTGGGTAGCTGGGGTCGGGGCGTTACAGTTGGTATCAGAGAAATTTTAGTACAAACCTTGGTAGCTAGATTTAGATAAACTCTGATTAGAGCACGTAGACCTAAGATGAACTTTGAGGATTAGTATAAAAAAAACTTCCTAGAATTTTGGTATTGTAAAGATTTTGTGAGTTTTCCGAGCAATACATCCCTGTCTGGATACGAGCAGGTAGAGGCGGCTCTGGCACAGATGTACCTAGGGATAAAACCCGAAAACACCGCTTTGAGCTAGACTCGAACGGGAACTGGTGCACGACAATGGGCCTTGCTGCACTCTTGGTTACGACACTCCCGGGGGATATGCTTAGGATAATTTACATTTTCTTTACAAACCGATTTAAGTAATATATACATAAGATGAGAGAAAATGACCTTGGTTAATCCTAATATGTTTCAAATTGAGAATATGGTGACATTTTAATCTCTAAATGATTTTACGACTACTATTACTCACACAATGCCTTCTGGTTTTAGTCAATGGCTGGATTCCAAGGAAGTCATAGTGACTTTGAGAATGATGTACAAGTTGGGAACAGTGGTGGCAATGAGCAACAAAATGGAATGTTGATAGGCGTGAAAGATATCGTCTTTATGCCAAATCAGTTTTCCAAAAATATGATCAACAACATATATATTAACCAACTCCCAGACTCAAAAAGGAAGAGAAAGGTGATAAATGATAAGATCTCTAGCAATGGAGACCATGGAGAAAAGAAACCTCAATTTTCATCATGCAGGAATTGTGGAAAGAGACACCCAGGAAAGTGTCTCAATGGGACAACGAAATGTTTTACGTGCGGGAAGGAAGGACATAAAGTGAAGAATTGCCGAAGAAAAATGAAGAGTACTATGGAAGAAGATAAAAATGGTCCCAAGAGTCCATTTACAGTCATTTGTCGTAAATGTAGGGGACCTGGCCATTACCCGAGTGAATGTCCTATTTTATAGGATATTTTCTTGGTCAAAGAAGAAGCTATGTGGAAATAAATGGCTGGAGAAAAATTTAAAAAGTATTAGCACTCCTTGTTGATGGGTTTGCTTTGGAATAATTTTCTCTTGTATTTGTAACCCCGCAGTTTGCCATGTGAGAATGATATTTGAGGAAGAATTGTCTCTTCTCTTGTGGATATAGGTATAAATAACCATTTGGTTTTATATGATCATTGGGGTTTGAGAAAATGATAAGTTATTATAATTTGGGATGAAAATGCAAAGTATGATATAACATTTGTGGTTAAATTATGTTATTTTGAGGAATTTATCTCATTTTGGTAATATTATAAAATATAGTTTTTGAAAAAGGACAACACGTAGACCGTGTGACAACCCATCGCATCGGACAAAGCCGTGGGAATCGAACCCACAACCAAAGTGCGATTGGGATTTATCGCCTACCACTGGACTACGTGAAGTCCCTGGTTAGTGTGACTATTTTTTTTAAATGATTTTATTGATCAATAATAAGATGATTTGGGTTCTTATGTCTTATCAAATTAATACCCTTGGTATAGGAAAATGATTTGGTGATTAAGTGATAAATGTTATTTTGGAAGATGTTCGTTTTGTTAGGAACACTATATGCCCAAGGAAAATAGAATACAAGGAGGTTTCATTTGTAGAGTAATGGTGGATTTTTATCTACATTTTTATTGTTTATTTATAGTGATTTGGGTTATTTATGGAAATGATTAACCTATAACAGAGAATATGTGATGATTACTTTTAAGTATGTGACTTTAAGAGTATTTGATGTAATTTGGAGATACAATGTAACATGGGAGACTACATAATCAAATTCTTCTATGTTTTGGGTTTCAATATTAGTTTGGATTATATTAAAGGATTTTAAGGACAATTGGTTATTGAATGGTATCTATTTAACTTTGGGGTATTGTTGGTTTAATTTTAGAAATTAAGATTAGTGCATATTTATCTCAATGAATATCCTTTTGGGGGATCATTAGATCATTCAATAACCATTTTGGTTTTGATTAATATATGGTTTATCCAGCATGGATCATGTGATTCTATAGAAGTTTATTCTAGCTCTTCCAGTGTGACCAAGTCTTCTTGAATACTCATCGTTTAAAAAAAAAATTGAGTTAGTGGTGGAAATTTATTAAAGAATGAAAATCTACTTAAAATTTAAGTATATCTCATAATGTTCTTAGCCAATCTCATAAATAAAATCCCCAACATTAATAAAAGAAACATAGAACAAAAATGTTGTCCTAGATGGTACCTTAAATCATCACAAATTTATGGCTTTGGGATTTTTGGCCTTTTCATAGCCATGTTCTCTACCACTCTCCATCAGATAATTGATGGTTAGATTTCTCCTCCATATCCATATTTTCCTTCATGGAACCCTAGTATGTGTTATTTTCGGTAATCTTCATACTTTCGACTCTTTATTTTAAATAGAGGCCTCATTAATTCATTTTTCGATGTGGGATTTCAACTAAGATATTTTGAAACGTCAAAAATGTGTTATCCTAATACCCTATGTTTTGTTGAACCGATGGTATTTCAAATCATCATAGATTGATGATTATAAGGACCTCAATTTTACACTTGTTTGTGATTGATGACCTCAATCACCACCTATAAATATTTACGTTTTTCCTCCAATTATATGTCTCTAGTTGCCACCAATGTTCTCCTAATCGAGATCATAATTTGGTGGTGACCCTTTGATTTCTCTTTTTCTCATATTAAGACTAAATTTTAGTAACCCAAATTCCGATGTGGGTTTTCCCACAAATATATTATCTATTTTCAACCTTTTTTTTTCGAAGAACAATTTCAAATTGCGAGGACGCAATTTATTGAAGGAGGGGAGAATGTAACACCCCAAGATTTCATAGTGTGTTATTTCTTCAAAATAATTCAATAACTTTCACTACATGCAACACCATGTTCAAGCACACCATGACTTACCAAACAAGCCGTTCAAAAGAGGTTATGAATAGTATTAGATAAATTTTAATGTTTATATAATTCTTATAATTTTAGAATCCATATTATGAGTTTCTTAGATATAATGCAAGAACAAATTCATTTTCAGTATTGCACTTTTATCAACTTTAATAGTGAACCCTTTTTAAATACTATATTTTAAACTTTTTGACTAAATGGGGACATCAAAAATTTAAAATGAAACATCCCAAGCTTCCACGGTATGCTTTCTTTGAATAAAACAGTAGCGTGTGTTGTACGCAACCTTGAGTTTTAACACACACCACAACCAATCAAACTAGCCGTTATGAATAGTAATACCTAATTTTTGAAATTATATATATTTTATATTTAAAAATGGACTTCATTTTTGGATTCGGAATATCGAAATTATCCTAGGGTGAAATTTTGGTACTTTTCGGATAACTTTTATATTTTGATGAATAGTGAAAATTACTAAATTTTAATTAAAAACAACTTTTTTAATCAAAATAATTAATAGTGATAAATTATGAATTTGAGTGGTTTTAAAGTATATTTAGAATATATTTTTACCATTTAATATAATGTTGGTCATTGGACATAATTTTACAATTAAACCGAACATAAACGAGTGTCAATCTTTTGATAGTTATTATCTCTTAAAAACACGCTTTTTGTTTTGACAGCGGGATTTAATTTTAAATTAATTTCTGCCACTTCTGTGTTTTGAATTTAGGAAAATGGATTCCATATTTAGAATCAGGATGTTAAAATTGTGTAAATATGTAACTTTTATTTTTAGACATTTTGAATAATTACTGCGGTAAATATTTTATTTACCATGGTTAAGGGTAAATCCGGTAAATAAGGGTTAAAAAAAATAATATTATAATAATACTAAATTACCCTAAAACGTATCTTAACCCTATTGGTTGATACATGGTCGACCATGGGAATCTTTGGGTCTATTTTGGGACCCCATGGATCCACTTGTAAGTGATAATGACACTTTATTTTAATTTAGTTAAAATGAATACAAAAATGACACAAGCATATATCTTTTAGAACAACAATTGTTACATACGGTTATATATGTTGGATTTTAGATTATAAATATTCATTAGAAAGCTAAAAGGATTTTCTACATAATGATATTTTATTTATAATTTTTAGACATTAAATAATTTATTTTATTTATGACACAATGATGATGCAGTAATTACTATAATAGTGAAAAATTAAAATAATTGATATTATAAACACCCAAATAAATATAATATGAAACTTTTAATGAATTAAACTAATTTTCTAGGATAATATGATATATTAGGATTGATTTAATTGACTTTTTTCGAAGTAATCAATCTGTTATGAGTTTCACAAAAATCAACTATTGAATAGTGTCAAAATTGACATAAAAGAGTTCTTAAAACAAATATTATATTATTAATTGATATTAAATTCCTAAAAATCTAAGGTTCGGCCAAGAGACTTATATTATGATAGGTTAATCATTAATGGACCACTTGGGGGTCGCTTGGATGTATATAGTATGTTTATTAACCATATTATATAAAAATACAAAGAGACATTGTAAAAGTGAAACTAATTAACTTAGAGTTAATACTTAAAGATAAGGTTAATATAAGTACCCAAACCTGTCTAAATTCTATTGGATGAGTTGTTTTCGACCTATCCCCACCTCATCCTTTGAATAGTCAACTTTGGAGCCTTTGGAAACCGAATATGAATTTATTATAAATTAATATTTCTAGCTTTTCCAAAGGTGCCCCTCACCCCTCTTATAAAAGGGCACTCCTCCTTCTCATTTCCTCACACCTCTCAAGCCACTTGGCTCGTCCAAACTCTGCCCAACTAAGCTCCCCACATCCCTCTCCTACTCCTTGAAGCTTCCCCTTAGGCATAAAGCATTTCAAGAAGTCCTTTGGTTCCAACCAAAGTGAGTTACCTAAATTAAAGGTAACAATTTCTCTTAAAGTATTTTCGTTTATTTTGCTTCTCCAACCCCCAAAATCTTTTTATTTCCTTTATTTTATAACAACACCAGTATCCTCAATATACTAGGATGTTGTTATAAGAAGGATTCAAACTACACATTCACACAACTCCATCTAATGGATGATGAACATAATGTTTCTGTGGATGGCAAACTAATGCCTCACGAAACGATGATTGTTCAAATACATCTTACCGCCTCTCATGGTGGCCATTAGGATGGCACTGTAATTAAATATGATATTAATGATATATATTCTATATATAAGCTTCTGTAATTCCATTTTATTTCATACCATTATTCGTTTCATGTTGTATATACATACGATAATTTCATTTGAGGAAGTGCGGACTACCGCCCCCTTAAAATGATATGACTCGTTCATACCACACATGGAACGTATAAAGGATGGTGTAAATGAACTTAAGTAACATATATAAAATATTATATTATACTGGAATAGTAATATACCTATGTATAATTTGGATTCGATTCTTTTAAAATAAAAATTAAATGGAAGTAGCGTTCCTGCGTACGTACAGACTACCGTCTCCACGAACGCGATGAGATTCATTCTACATCGTATAATTTGATGATTTAAAAATGATGTTTAAGAACTTGATACCATTCTGGATATGAATAATATACATCCCATTAATAACAAATATGTCTCACATAACAAAGAATATAAAGTAAAATGAACCCGTTAACACCCGAAATGACGATAATTCTAAAATATTATTAACAAATCAATGATAAAAGATCATATATGATGTCATATTAAAGTAAATGATTCTTTTATTATTCAATAACAATTATTTCACCATTATACAGGAGGTAAACCTACCATCGACCAAGGAAAAAGTACAATGTAAGGGTTTTCTTATCTCACTTTTAATTCCGTGAGAATTCCATTGATCACCACTTAATTATTGCATGTGGTGTATGTGTACTGCCCATGATCGTATTCATTGTGTAATATACTTTAATTTATGGGTATTTACATCATCATGGTATGATACTTCTTTCATGGGTGTATGTTTCGTAAGTTACCTAATCGATAAGGGAATTTGAGATTTCAATTTCCACTCATTTGGCTTTACACATATTTCATTGATTATATTACCCCAAGATTATGTGTGGAATCACTATTCATTTGATTATGTCATAATTTCCACTCCCCTTCCTGTGGATAGATGTTTGATACACATAATCACTCCATTGGTAATTCTCAATTCATTGATATGAATTTGATAAGAGTAATTCTCCATTTGTTGAGTTAAACATCCAATTCGTTGGTATTGTTTTTTTACAAGAATATGTGTGAATGTCCTTTGATTGTTTTACACTGAATATCCAATCATATTTAGTGTATTTATATTTGTCACACATAATTATGTCATTGATTTATCCTTAACCTAAGGATACAACCTTTTTGAGAAATTTCATCTCAATTTACATTCCATTGAGACTTCTTTGATGATATACACCAAATCACTTCTATGTGGTGTATATAATGTACTTTGACATAGTATATCATGAATTCCTTTATTCTCATGATATTACAATGTTTTGATTACCTCAATTATTTGTATTCAAGTGTCTCTCTTTTGGTTAGAAACTCTAACCAAAATACCATTTTAAAATGTTTTAAAGAATTATTCTTCTAAATCATGCTCATTAATGTCCATATTTTAAAAATGTTTTTAAGGATTTATTTATATGGACATTAAAGTTTTAAAATTAAAACTCCTTTTAAAAGTTTCAAAGTGGTATGGGACACTTTGATTCAAAAATATACTTTTAAATGGCTTCTTGACAAATAGTGTGACTTTTAAATGTTTTCAAGAAAAGGGGGATATTTCTCTCAAATAGTTTTGATGATTATTTTCATCTATGTCAACATCCTTCATTATTATTGATTGAGGTTAATGTGATACAATACAATCTTCCATATTGTATCGAATGAATTATGTTTGACTGTGGATGTGCTATTTTTATACCATTCATGGTTTGTGGTGAAAGTATTGACATTTCGTATGCTAGTTTAATACGAATGTTTACGTTATGTTTAAACCTTTTCATATGGGAATGCATTGGACTTAATAAGTGACGGGTGGAGCCCGCTATAGCTCCTCGATGCATCGGTAGGTCTCATGAGACAAACTAGTGTCTTGGCACAAGGCCTTGGAAAAATCTTATTTGTAGTCTTGGCACGAGGCCTTGGCTATGTGGTTATGATAGTCTGGCATTATGCATTCCATCATTATGAAAGTGGTTATTGATATTGCATGTGATCATTCGACTAGTAGAATATCCATGTGAGTAAGTAAATGGCATTATTTCATTTTACCTTTGCCATTTTATGCTGAAGTTCAAGTTTAAAAGGCTTTTGTTTTAGTTATAAATTTCCTTAAGTGTTTATGCTCATTTATGAAAGCTTCTGCTATAATGTTATCCTTACTGAGCATCCGAGCTCACCCCTTTCAATGTTTTATTTTTTTTCCCAGGATTATGAAGAAGTAATTTATGAATGACCTGCAGGGATAGTATGAGGGGATATGAAGACAAGATGTTTTTTTTATGATGTAATGTAAAAATTTATGGATGTATCTAGTTATTCCAAGGCTACTAAACTAATCGGTCTTTCGAGACTTGATCTTTCTCGTGATCATGCCAATGTTATGTAATTAATGCACCGACTCTGGGTAGCTGGGGTCGGGGCGTTACAAGTTAAGAGGGAAAATGTTTTTCTAAAAAATTCTCAATTCACTAGGGGTTTAGCATAATAGATGTACCTGCCTATTAATCAACACAAGGTTTCAATTATAATATTTAATTGCGAAACAAAACTTAACTACAATTATAACTATTATATAAAACTCATGAAACATAATAACAATAACAACAAAATTATTTTTGGTGCACCAACTTGCGCAAAATGGAACCATAAATGAAATTCCATGCCACATAATGATAACGATATTATTATTATTTATTTCACCAACTGGATAAACATTATTCACCAACTTGTAAATAATTAATTTATCAACAGACATAGTCTTGGTTTTTTCAAACTCCACTTCCATTTATTGAACACCTGAATAAAATATTTTATTCTCTTAAATAAATATTTTTATTTACAAACTAGTAAATAAATATTTATTAAATGTTCAATAATATAAATAAATATATTTTATTCAAAATCTGGTGAATAAATATTTATTTAATTTATGTGATCATTTTAACATGAATAAAATTATTAATCGGTCTTGAGAATAATATTTATTCCATTAATTAAATTCAATTATAATTTAATCGAGACCACCATAAACACTTAGTGTGTGAACCTCTATGATTCTTTCTCATTGGAATTATGCGGTCTTGCCTAAAGTCCATGATTACTATCTAGCAATGAGTCAAGGCTCCCAAGAGAAAGAACTTAAAGTCGTAATGATGACATCCACATATGAACACTCATTGTGTAATATAATCCCTTTGTCACAATATCTCATCAAACAGGTTTCACGATAGTGTCATCAACCTATATGCTTAATACATCATTCTTTGACTACCTGAAATAAACTCATTGTTACACCATGGCCATGGAATTTAGGTTGATGGTTCTATTTCAATCAAAGGGTCAAGATATCTACTTCTATAAATGGAAGGAAAAAAATCCTTCCTTGACTTATCCATTAATAACATGTCATTATTTATGCACCCAACATACCCTACTTTCCGCCAATATATGCCGTGATGATTTTTGTCAGTAAATCAAAGTGCGTGAGTCAGGATATGTATTAATGATAATATTAAAATATAAGGACCATTAAACACACTCATATATAGGAATATCCGAGGACACCAAAACATACCGAATTCCTACCAGTGGGTTTGTTCTCATAATCTTACATCGTGGAGATTACAAAGTGCTAAATTCATGAGAAGAAGTATCATATGATTACAGGTACTCACACCTGACAGTCTGTATACTATGTGTCCCATTATAGTATGTTATCCAATTTCAGAACTATATTTAAGAATATTTTCATAGCACTTCAAGGTTCTCATCCGAGCGGGGAACTTCTATGACCTTATTAATGTGAAAAATACTCCAGGACATTATTACATTATAGTCACACAGAACAATGAAGAACATGTAATAATATGTTTAATATTTAAATACATTAAATATTCATGTAATGAAATTACAAATAGTTGGTTCTAGGACTCTAACTCCAACAAACTCCCACTTTGAATTGAGCCAACTGCCTACGACT
Source organism: Viscum album (assembly GCA_963277665.1). Classification (NCBI taxonomy): domain Eukaryota; kingdom Viridiplantae; phylum Streptophyta; class Magnoliopsida; order Santalales; family Viscaceae; genus Viscum; species Viscum album. The sequence goes on from OY728141.1 coordinate 1,250,147,726, forward strand.
TTTAGTCCGCTAGACCTCATATGATAATCATGTTTTTGCTGAGTCAAGGATTTAGTCAAGGGGTCCACCATGTTGTCTTACATGGAAATACTGCTCACTACAACTTCACCTCTCTGATAAAAATCCCTCAAGAGATGATACTTCTGTAGTATGTGCTTCGTCCACAGATGCGACCTTGACTCTTTTGCGAGAGCCACCACTGCATTATTTTCACAATAGAGTGCGATGGGATCATTAATGATAGGTACCACATCCAACTCTTGGATGAAGCTCTACATCTAACTTGCTTCTTTAGCTACCTCAAAAGTAGTGAGATACTCAGAATCTACTGTAGAATTAGCGACCACACCTTTCTTTGAGCTCTTCCGGCTCACAACACCTCCATTCAAAGTGAATACGTATCTCGTTTGCGACATCATGTCATCTTGATTAGTCTGGAAACTAGTAGCTATATATACTCTGATGACTAGTTCATCATCCCCTCCATAAACCAAGAATATATCCTCAGTACAGCTCAGATACTTAAAGACAATAATGACTTCCATCCAATGGAGGTCACCTGGATCAACTTGATATCTTCCTACCACACTCAATGCGTAGGAGACATATAGCCTAGTACATAGCATAACATACATAAATGACCTAATCACAGATGTGTATAGAATCCTTTCCATTCCCTTTCTTTCCTCATGCATCTTAGGACACATTTTCTTGGAAAGATGGATGCCATGTGATGCTGGAAAGAATCCCCTCTTGGATTTTTCAATAATGATTCTCTTCAGTATCTTGTTAATGTATGTACTTTGACATAGGCCCAACAATCTCTTGGATATATCATGATGGATCTTGATCCCAAGAATATATTATGCCTCAACCATGTCCTTCATAGAGAATAATTTATTCAACCATGCCTTAACAGTCTATAAGTCTGGTATTTCATTTCCAATAAGTAATATGTCATCAAAATATACTATTAATAAAACGACTACACTCCCAATAAATTGTTTGTAGACACAAAGCTCACATTCGTTCTTTATAAAACCAATTCCATAATGGCTTCATCAAAACGAATGTTCCATGACCTGGATGGTTGCTTTAATCCATAAATGGATTTTTGCAACTTGCATATCTTATTGGAATCCTTTGGAGTCACAAACCCTTCAGGTTGTGTCATAGAGACATATTCCAGAAGGTTTCTATTTAAGGAAGGATATTTTGAAATCCATTTTACAAATATCATAGTCCTGTTAAGAGGAAATTACTAGTATAATTCTAATGGATTTCAGTATTTCAACTGGTGAAAAGGTTTCATCATAGTCAATGACTTGACACCATTTAAACCCTTTGGCAACTAGTAGTGTCATATAGGTACTGACTTGTCCATCCATATCTAGTTTCTTCTTAAATATCCATTTGAATCCAACAGGATTTACATCTAATGGATGATCTACTAAAATATAGATTTGGATTTGGTACATGGAATCCATTTCATAATTCATGGATTCTTGTCACTTGGAAACATCTATGCCACTTACTGCTTCCTTTAGTTTGGAGGATCATTATTATCAACTAATAATGACTCACTATCCTCAGTAACTAGAAAATCGCACCATTCCAATTCTCTAACCTCTCTTGTACTCCTATGCAGTACTTGTGTCTTTGGAATAGATCTTTTTTACATGGGGCTTTGTGGAATATGCTCCTATACCAACTCTTGTGTACTTTGAGCCTCGACTTCATCGAAGTCTATCTCGCTCCCACTATCTCTTTTGGAGATGTACTCCCTCTCAAGAAATATGGCATGTCTTTCCACTATAAACTTTTTTTATAAGGGGTATTATAGGTAATATCCCCCTGTTTCCTTAGGGTATCCTATAAAGGTACACTTTGTGCCTTGAGGAGCGAGTTTGTTACCTGAAAAGGCCTTAACAAATGCTTCGCTTCCCCACACATGTAAATTCAATAACATCGATTTTCTTCCACTCCAAAGATCATATGGAATACCATTTATCTATTTAGTTAGTACTTTGTTTATTATGTGTGCTTTTGTTTGTAATTCATATCCCAAAAAAGATAATGGAAGACTTTTATGACTCATCATTGAACTCACCATGTTCAACAAGGTGTGGTTCCTCCTTTCATTTTCACCATTCAACTGAGGCGTGTAAGGAAGAGTGAGTTGGGATAGGATCCCAAACTCCAATAAGTAATAAATAAAGAATTTATTAAGATATTCTCCACCTCAGTCTAAGCGGAGTTTCTTAATCTTCTTCCAAGGTGGTTCTCAACTTCATTATTGTATTCCTTGAACTTATCAAAATAATCTGACTTATACCTTATTAAGTAGACATATAAATATATACTAAAATCATCATTAAAAGTTATGAATTATGAGTACACACAACTTGATTCAACTGGAAATGGTCTAAACACTTCAGTATGAACCAATTTAAGAAGCTCTTTGGCTCTTTCACCTTTCCCACTAAATGAATCTTTGGTCTTTTTTCATTGAAAACATGCATGACATACACCAAGTGGTTTTAGTTCAAAATAATATAAATATACATCTTAATGTAACTCGGTCAAATGTTTCTCATTTACATGACCTAGAGGGTGATGCTAAAGTTGGTTGTGGTATGATTCATGTGAAATAACGTCATTATTTATTTCCATTACTTGGATTGTGTAATCCAACATGTAAAGAATGTTATATAAATGTGCCTTACCAAAATAAATTCTATCCTTATAAAAGAAGAAAAATTCATTTCCTAACTTGAAAATAAATCCATTTGTATCTAGTCTGGATAAAAAATTATGTTTTTGGTTACAGAAGTCACATAATAACAACCTTTTAATAATAAGATCATCCCAGTCGGCAACTTGAGGTGGTAGTCTCGACAGCTACAACAACAAGTCTAGCTCTGTTGGCTACTCATAGATCTACCTCCCCTTAGTCAATTTTCTTGAATCTACTTGATTCTTGTATTTGGATACATATGTGAACACCAAAAGCAGTATCTAATACCCAATTTGTAGAAATAGATAAATTTCACTTGATAAAAAATGCACATGAAGATTCCCCTTGCTTCTTTAGATGGGTGTAGTTTTTCTTCGAGTGGCCCTTCTTGACACATGAAAAAAATAGCTTCCTATTACCTTCCGTCCCCTTTGATCTTCATTTTTTTGGAATAACGTGAAGAATCTTTGAGATTAAAGCTCTCCCCCTTCCCTTTCCTCTTACTCACTATAAGGGAAAAAGGATTTTTGCACTTCATGTCTTTTTCCTCTTGGTGAAGGAGGATAAGAATATCTGGTAGAGCCTTTTCAATGTTTTTCATATTGAAATTCACAACAAAACTAGATAATCTCTAAGGGAGTGATGTGAGAATTAGATTGGTACCCATTTTTTTGGGATTTTAAACTCTAGAACCTCTAGGTGCTCAATGTATCCAATGATCTTGACTATGTGAGTCCCAGAAGGGGAACCCTATCCAAGATTACTATGAAAGAGTGCATTGGAGATCTCAAACCGTTCATGTCTTTATCTCTCCTAGTAAAGACCATAGAGGTGATCAAGCATGCTATAGGCATCCATGTTTTCGTGAGACTTCATGAGTTCACTAGAAAATTGATGATAACATCAAACATTGAACATTGACCGCGTAATTAATATATTTCTCATATAACAATAACTCTTAATCACTTGCCTCCCAGGAAGGAAGATTAGGTAATGAGGACTCTAACATGTAATATTTCTATTCATGGCGTAGAATGACCTAAAGACGTCTAAACCATTCCTGGAAGTTACTGTCGGTGAGAATGTTGTCTTTATCCAGTATTGATCATAGGGATAGTGTGGTTGAAAAGATTTTCATTTTCATTATAAAATTAAAAGATTAGATAATTAGTAATTTCTTGATTACATTTTATGAGAAATAATAAATTAAATTTATTAAGTCTCCCACTATTTTATCAAGTCCCAATGGCCCTCACCATTGGACTCAGAATGTCTAGTTGCTTGGACATTCTAGTGGTAAGGATCCATATTCCCCTTCGTATAACCCCCAAAAGGGTTGGTCAAGCTATTTTAAAGTATTTAGGTAAGTAGGTATTTTCCAACTATGGGTTTGCAGCTCCTTGATCCATTGAGTGGACTCCCCAATCCTGAAATCTTGACTTGGATTTCCTCAACACTTACCTCCAAATTTACACAAAGTCTAGAAAGGGTTACTCCTCTTGATGTAAATGGTTAAGTTAACACGAAACTTTTATAAGATATTATTGTATAAAATTTAGTGTCCCAACAAGGGTTGGCCAAACACCTAGTTTTATTGATTCTTTCCCTTAATCAAGTAACGAAAGGCATAGTTTGACTTAATATTTTATTGAGGTATTTTTATCTATTATGCACAAATTGCTTTATTATCTTTTTAACATGCTTGTTAATATTAAGTGGAACTTACTTAAGTGATTAAACCTGTCTTGATAATATTTATAGATAATCATGGTTTATTTTAGTTGAATCTTGAATTGTTGTTAATTCATTAATTATGTAGCTGTGAAAATACATCCATAATGAAAAACCATGAAACTGAAAGAAATAAAATAAAGGGAATGATCATGAGATCATACAATGGTTAGTTTATCTAGAGATTGATAAACTAACTATTGAACTAGGGGAGAAACACCTTTAACCATTTGTGGTTTGTGTCTATAGCTTTCCACCTGTCCACCTTTGTATCTTCTGGGATTAGTTTCACCCGATCTTCTTAATTTAACCGCCTCCACAAATTTGGGAGCTCCAACCACTAAGTATGCCTTTTAACTCACATGAAAGTGAGGGGTAAAAAGATGGGTTTACATAAGAAAAACCATGAGCACGCAGACCCTACATATTAATGAGGAGATATGGAATGAATTCCAACAATTTTAATTTAAAATAAATTAAAAGTAAACCAATATCATTCAAAGGTCTATTCTAGCTCATGATCATCCAAATACATGTAATGAATTACACATTTAATAAAACTGGCATTCAATTATTTATTTTTTCTTATTAAGATAAATCACGCATGAAATTGATTAATTATTATCTTTAAATAATCAATCATTTTATCTTAATAGATTTTTTAATTTCTCTTAGATTATATTGCATACCTTGGAGGTAACATGGTGAAAACCCATTCGAATCTACATGATATGTAATTTATGAACATTACACAAACATTAAAGTTTTAATTTTGTGTAATTTGGTAAAGTACACAACATGTAGTTCTGACTACATGACGTGTACTGACTTCACCGTATTATCTAAAGTACACGCTTAGGGACTCATTGTGTGAGGTGTACGTCATAAATCTTGGAGTACACGACATGTACATTGGGACACATGATGTGTTGTATCTGGGTTAATGGTTATTGGTCGGATTAGTTGTGTATGGGATACATGGTTTGTCCCTTGACTTTAAGGGACTATACGCCATGTACAGTGTGACACACTGTGTGTAAAATGGATAACCATGTGCCAGTTTGTCTTGGTTAATACACAATGTAAGAATTAACTGCACTGCATGTCATTAATGCACAAGTCTTGAGTAATTTCCGAATTACTCCCAATGCACTGAACACAACTACATGGTGTGTAATCCAGATTACATGGCATGTATGGAAGATTACATGACATGTAAATCAGAATACACGGTGTGAACTATCGTGTTAGTTATACATAATCGTCGACGCTTCTTAATGAGATCCTCAATTTAATTTTAATTAAAAAAGTATTCGTTTCTGTTAGATCTATGAGAAATGAAAATAGGAAGAACATATCTCTAAATTCATATTACAATAATGATTAAAAATGAATTGAAAAACTAAATTATTAAAATATAAATCATCAAACAATTATTTAAATAATTATAAATGATGTTGTGACCCACTCTAATACCACTTGAAGGATCTGGACGCAGTAGAAGCGTGTCAGTTGGGAGGGCCTAACTTTTCTTTTTCTGTAATCGATGACCAATCCGGGATCAATACAACGATGAATGCCAGTATCCATAGATTAGAATAAAATAATTCGGTAAATAGAATAATAACATCGGATCTGAGAAAGAAGATCTTGCACATCGTGTTTATAATTAATTTATTAATTTCTGAAGAAATTAAATACCTAGGTCTTTGGTAATTTATTCGTTTATGATCATTGATCATCTGGAATGACCCTTCTGGATAGTCTTCGTTGCGCTCATGAGGATCTAAGGTAGAATCCCTCTATCGGTCATCCAAACGTGCTCCAACGATTTCTGAACAACGCCACTCATTCTTCGGGTGCTAGCATAGTGAAGATAATGTATTGTGTTGATCATTATTGATCGCTCGTTATTCAGTATTTAAGAACTTATCTCATTCTTGAGAGGGAGAGATGAGAGGAGTCGAGAGAAAAAATGTTTTACTCAACAATTCTCAATTCACCGAGGGTTGATCACAATAGATTTTCTGGCCTATTCATCGAAAAGGGGTTTCAGTTACAATATTTAATTGCGAATCAAAAATTAAATGCAATTATAACTATTAGAGAATACACATTCCACATAATAATAACAACAACACCATTATTTGTGGTATGCCAACTTGCACAAAATGGAAGCATAAATGAAATCCCATTCCACAAAATGATAACAGTAATATTAGTATTTCTTATGCCAACTGGATAAACATTATTCACCGACTTGTAAATAATTAATTTATCAATGGACACACTCTTGGTTCATTCGAACTCCTCTTCCATTTATTGAACACCCGAATAAAATATTTTATTCTCTAAAATAATTTTTTTTATTTACAAACTAGTAAATAAATATTTATTAAATATTCAATAATATAAATAAATATATTTTATTCACAATTCGGTGAATAAATATTTATTTAATTTTAGAAATCATTTTAAATTGAATAAAATTATTCGTCAGTCTTGAGAATAATATTTATTCCATTAATTAAATTCAAATATAATTTAATCGAGACCACTAGAAACACGTAGTGGTTGACCCTTTAGGATTCTTTCTCATTGAAATTAGGCGGGATTTCCTAAAGTCCAAGATTACAATCTATAAATTGGACAATTCTCCCAAGAGAAAGAATTTAAGGTCACAACGATGACATCCACATATGAACATTCACTGTGTAATATAATCCCTTTGTCACAATATCTCATCAAGAAAGTTTCATGATAGTGTCATTAACCTATATACTTGATATGACATTCTTTAACTACTTGAAATAAACTCATTGTTACACCATAGCCATGGAATTTAGGGAGATGGTTCTATTTAAATCAAAGGGCCGAGATATCAAATTCTATAAATGGATGGGATAAATACTTCCTTGACTTATCTATTAATAACATGTCATTCATGATGCACCCAAAGTACCCTAATTTCCGCCAAAATATGGTGTGATGGTTTTCGTCAGCAAATCTAAGTGCGTGGGTAATGAAATATATTAATGATAATCTTAAAGTCTAAGGACCATTACACATGCTCGTAGATAAGAATATCTGATGAAACTAAAACATGCATAATTCCTATTGGCGAGTATGTTCTCATAATCTCCCATCTTGGAGATTACCAAGTGCAATCCTCATGAGAAGAAGTCTCATCTTCTTATGGGTACTCACACTTGACAGTCTATATACTATGTGTTCCATAATAATATGTCATCTAACCACATAACTATATTTAAGATTATTGTCATAGCACTTCAAGGTTCTCATCATAGCGGGGAACTACTATGACCATATTAATGCAACAAATAATCTAGGACATTATTACATTATAGTAATGCAGAACAATGAGAAATATGTAATAAGATGTTTACTATTTAAATACATTAATTATTCATGTAATCAAAGTACAAACAGTTGATTCTAGGACACTAAATCCAACAATAACAATATAGGCAAAAGGTGTTAACGGGCAAAACTCATTTCACCTAAATTAATGTGAAAGGTGGTTCCAACAATAACACCTTTGCCCTAGCCCCTATAAAAATCCACTTTCCTCCTCCTCACTTACTTCACCCCTCTCTAATTTCACTCACTCTCTTGACACTTTTCCCAGTGAATCCTCTTTTATGAACAAAATTTTTGGTGGCTTAATAGAAGTACAAAATTTGTGATGCACAAAGATATTTTTTCCTCTTTATTTTAAAGTTAATTATTTATTTAGTTGTTTAGTTTTTAGTTTGTTTTAAATATTCTATTTAGTTAGTTGCTTATTCAAATAATGATTTAAAAATAATTAACTATTAAATAACTAATGATTAACTAATAATTAAATAATTATGAACTATTTATTAACCCATAACTAACTATAATGTAAGTACTTAATAACTATTAATTAAGTAATGATTAACGAGTGATTAATGTAGGATTAATTCATGATGAAATAATGAATAACCAATAATTAATTAATGACTAACTGTTAATTAAATTTAAACTAACTACTTAATAACTATTAATTAACGAATGCTTAACACATTATTAATGAGTGATTAATGATTCATTAACCAATTATCAAGGAATGATGAAATTAGGAATAATTAATGCTTAACTATGGATTAAGTAACATTTAACTTAGGATTAATTAATGATTAATTATTATTTAACTTCAAGATAATTACTTAATAACTATTGATTAATTAATGCTTAACTAATGACTTATTAATGGTTAAATAAGGATTAAATTATTATTAAATAATGATTAGATATTGATTAATTTCAGATTAACATTGAATTAACATAGGATCAAAGATAACTAACTGCATGAAAAAGGATCTTAACTGCACACCTGATTTGTTACTCCCACGATTTAGATGATTCATACCTTGATTCACACCTACTCTGATACTCTTGATGGATATGTTTTAGATGATACACATTCTATTTATAAACCACTAAAAATACCTTTAGGAAGATTAAAAATTATACTACAAAACAATAGTGTCATCTTTTAGGATATAAGAAGATGTTCTGATATTTTGGTAAAGTAAATATTATGTGGTTATCTAAGTAATGAAATCATTTTTAGATACTACAAGTGGATTTGGCTCAATCATAGAGGTACCTATGGGTAACAACCCCGAAAAGGAAAATTTAGCAGGACTCATTCATCACCTGGTGCATGAAAATGAGCCTTTCTACACACCTAGTTTGAAATTCCCATGGGATATGTTTTAGATGATTCACATTCTCTTTATAAACTAGTGAAAATACATTTAGGAAGATTAAAACTATACTATGAATCATTAGTGTCATATTTTAGGGTATAAGAAGACATTCAAAAATTTTGGTAAATTAAAGATTATGTGGCTATCTAAGCAATGAAATCCCTGTTTGGATGCTACAAGAGGATGTGGTTATGACACAGAGGTACCTAGGGGTAACAACCCCAAAAAGGGTGATTGAGCTGAACTCGATCGTCACTTAGTGAAAAACAATAGGTCTTTATCCACACCTAGTTTGACACTCTTGGGGGATATGATTTAAATAATCCACATTCTCTTTATAAACTAATGAACATACCTTTAGAAATATTAAAAATTGTACTATAAAACAACAGTTTCATCTTTTAGGATATAAGAAGACGTTCTAAAATTTCGGTAAAGTAAATATTGTGTAGTCAGTGCTACATGATTATTCCTCATTGTTAATATTATTTACACTATCATAATTTTGATCAAAAAACATTTTTCATGTATAAAATCATGTTTTCTTGTGTGTACTACTACAAAGAGGTTATTCAAACTAAGTAATTAGTTTTTTATAGTACAAAACCAACAACAATGGTTATGATATTTGACTGTGTAACCCTAAGATAACTTCAAGAAAGAATTCATGGTCATTTAAATTTGGGACCTAATCAAGAGATCTAGTCTATTAGCTATATACATTTTTAATTCTTGGCTACACTATGATATATAGATTTTCCATTGGCTACTGATGATAACTAGGTCCCAGAAACAACTTTTTTCCCAATGGTTAGATAGTTCCATGATGGAGTAATATGTTTATATTTCTAGTGTACAACAACAATTTCCAATTGTATGAATAAATATACATAAAAGAGTGGTTGAATAAAGTACATCCTGAGAAAATGAGGCTATTACTTATGATGAGGATGAAGGGAACCTAATTGATCTCTTGGATATACAAGAACATAATTTTTATAATGAGGAAGTTTCTAATGATGGAACAGAAGGAGATAATAGTGTTGATGAGGAGGAAGATGTAGAATTTGGTGTGAAAAATTTCATAAAATAATGGGAATAAGCATGTTATATCTTATATTCTTCCAGTCATAAAATTATGCAGACCATAATGTTATATTTATATTTTACACTTAAGATTTATTTCTTTTCTATATGTAGATATGGTGGATAATACTTTACTTACTAAGCAGTATAGGCATGTTTCACATGATGTGCTAGCGGGATATGATGTTCGATGAATCATAGTGCGTAAAGCCCACCATTATCATGACATTTCACCACCATATGCCATTATACCATACCTACGCTGTGCCAAATTCTATTGAATTGTTTTATCTGATTATACATTAGTTTATCATCACCTCATTTCTACCCTCACTGATAGATAGAGATCTGAGACTCAAAAATTCCACTTTCCCGGGGGAGATATGACCTTCACCCTTGAGGATGTAGCATTTTTTATCGGTCTTCTTATTAAAGGGGATGTAGTTATAGGAAACACCTATGGAGACTGGACCAAGCTTGTAAAATAGTTACTAGGACTCTACATTATGGGGGATGATGATTCTATAGATGAAGGGTTAAAATTTATGAGTCGGTTGGACATGTACTTCGCACATCAACTTACTGACATTGATGAACAGACTATCACATGTCATGCCCATGAATATATATTGTAGATCATTGGAGGGACATTGTGCACTAATCACTCTAGTACACATGTCTATATGAATGTTTTGAGGCTAATGGAGGACTCTTATCAGTATGGGAGATACAGTTAGGTATCTATATGTTTAGCATGCAGATACATATCATTATGCACGACATGTCACTCCAATCACAATGATCTCAAGGGATGTTTCATCCTTATTCATATTTGGGAATGAGAAAAAATCTATATCCTTTCCCCTAATTTTTATATGCCAAAGATTCAAATAGACGTTCTACGTGACGCTCTACATGGACGCTGGTATGATCACTCATATTTATTTTTTATGATAATTTGAGTTATTATAATAAATTTCATATTATTTATCACTTAAAATATTGTATGTTATAGGTGTATTTAGACACACCACTTAATTATGACTTCAAAAGAAAATTTGGGTGCATACGGTTGCATGTTGGAAAGTATACTACCCACCAATGTAAGTATATAAATTATTTTGTTGGATAATCAATTTCATAATATCATCATCTTTGGAAATTAGTAACAATATATTTTAACAAATGTCACATATCATTTCATATATAATAGGTGTCATACTAGGCTATATTAGACCATCTTCCCATATACTGTACTGATGGGATTCGTGATGCCACAACTGTAGTGCGTCTCATTCACTTTCATATTGTTGCGTGGCACCATCCATATAGAGGCATGAACTAGTTTGGATTTGTCTAACATATTCCATCTATACCCAGATATTCAGTTGTGATTCATTATGTGAAGTTTATGGGGAGGAAGGATGTCGACTAGCACTGATGACATGCAGAGTATCTCGACCTCTGAGATTGACATGCATCATTTCCTATCAAGGGCATGCATACGCTATGATTCCATATATCTTAGCGGGTCAAGTATGAGATATGGTATAGAAAAAAAATCTATACTATATATTACTATATACGGTAGATGGAATCAGGATTTAGTTAGTCAATAAATTTATAATAGTTTATTTTTTGTAATTTTTTTAGTACATTTTGAATCTTTTTACAGCATAATCGACTATAACATATTATCCACATGTTTAATCCATTGGAGGGTGAGGTTTTTATCCAATCAACATACCATACTGCAATAGAGGAGATGATGCCAGTGTATTGTGTCCTACATTGAAGTATCTTTGATCAGCCACCTGAGGTATATAATGTTCCTACCCAAGGAGATGAGGCTACTAACCAGGAACCTCATCAAATAGCTACTAATGTCGAAAAGCCATGATGATGATGATGTAGACCGCGTCGTGTTTCACGTGAGGCCTCACCTAATCCACAAGAAGAGGTCATACCTATAGTAGTCTAGCCTCAATCAATTACGAGTGTGCACCAGGAGGCATGGGATGCATTTATATTTTCAGGATATCTAATTTTTTTCCTAGGTATATCTGATCCAAGCTCATATCAAGGATCATTTCCCATACCCCCACCTTTCATAACTGAGATTTCACAAGCCTTATGGTTCCCCCAACAGATGATGGAAAGTATTTCCACTTACGTAGTGGGAGAAGGATCAGGTGCACATAATGACATCTAGATGCCACCTCCAACCGATGAGTCATAGGTAGAGTATCATAAATTTGAGGTTCCAGTTCCTGAGGAAGATCCCTCCCCAGCTCATCGTACTCCACCCCAACATAGAGGTCAACAATCGTGATATGGGCATCCTATTCAGATGCCATATTAGGATGGTTAATCATGATAGATAGTGATTTTACTCATTCATTTATATTATTTCTATTTACAAGAAGGATTTAAAAGAACCATGTATTATATCCTCTATATTATTTCCTCTTTATTAAATTGATGAAATTATTTTTACTGTCAACCATTATTTATATGTTTATCTAGTGTTTTAATTTTAATTTTAATTTTACTTATAGTTTAAATTTTATAATATTTAAAAGTCAACTATAAGGAATATAGGAAACCTTATTAAATTTCAAGTAGGTAACTTTAAAAGATTATAAAATAGAAACTAGAAAAACAATTTAATTAAAAATTAAAATATTTCCTAAACATCTAAAATTTTATTGAAAATAAAAAGAATTTCATCAATATAATAAACCAAAATTATTTACATGATAAAAACATTATTGATTAAAAACATAATATTTACACATTAAAAAATATATGAACATAAATTATAGTACAACTAAAATGTAAATGAAATTTATAACATTAATTAGACATATAAAAATTAATTGAAAATAAAAGGAATTACAAAAAAAATTATAAATACAAATTTAATGTTTTAAAACAATAATATATTGTACCATTAAAATTACTTTTCATTAATTATTTTTATGAAATACTTGTTATTTTAAATTATTTTTACATGTTCTATAAGTGTTTCAAATTTCATTTAGATTTGTATTTCTACTTTATTATTTATAGACTTTCAAAGTCACCTAATTGAAACATTATTATGTTTCATGTAGGTGACTTTGAAAGCGTATAAATTATAAAGTTTAAATAAAATCTAAATGAAATTTGAAAACCCGACTCAACATATAAAAAATAATTGAAAATAAAAAAAATCATAAAAATAATAAACAAAAACTAATTTACATGTCACAAACCTTATTACTTAAAAACATAACATTTACACTTTAAAATATTAATGAACATAATTCTTATTAAGTAATATATTATGAATTATATTACTATAAAGTATTATTAATTATGTTATTATAATTAAATGTTAGTAATTACACTATTAATAAATATTAATTATATAATTAGATATTAAAAATAATTAAAATAAATTTTTTAATAATGTTGCAAATAATATAATTATTAACGTAACTATTAAAGCAGTTAGCAATATAATTTTAAAATAAATCTTAATTAAATTAGTATTATATAAAAAAATATTTTTTTAAATAATAATATTATTAATAACAATTTTTTTGTATATATATGTTTCTTAACAAAAAATTATATATATATAAAACTCAGTATACAACTAACAAACACTATAAAAAAAATTAAAAAAGGAGTACATAGTCATACGACATTGATAAGATAAAAATAAAAAAACTTGAACTAAAATAAAAGGACAATCCAAAGGGTTTCATTACTAATAAAAAAATTAAATTAAAAAAACAAAAGGAGAAAGACGGCAGGGGCCTTAACGCCTTTTTATTTTAGCCGAGGTGAAAGGCATTAACACTCTTAATGCCTTTCAACTCCAACCAAAAACACAAAAGGTAGGATTTAACATATTTATATATTAGTTTTAAAAATATTCTAAACCTAGGTTTAATTAAATAGACATTTTATTTAAAAATATATAAAAAAACTCTAGGTTTGAGAGTGATTTTTTAATTGGGGTTTTACATTTTTTAAAGATTAAAGTTGAGATTATTTGTAGAATTGGGTCCAGGGAAGCCTAAATATGGTTCACCCTTCCTGCCAAAAATCATGAATCGTGAACTAGGTTCACGCTTCATGCAATTTTTAACATTATGTTTTGATTAAAAATGAAATAAATTAGTAATAATAATTGAAAAATTAATCAATAATTTAAATAGTTACTAATTAGTAGTAATAAAAATATGAAAGAAATGATTACCAAATAATTAATTAATAATAATATAAGTAATAATGTGATTTAAATAATTAATAATTAAAATGTGAAAGAAATTGAGTAATTAATAACATCATTTTAATAATTTCTAATTAATTAATCATAATGTAAATAATAATTATTATGTAATTATAAACTAATAATGGAATTAATATGATTGATAAATATTTATAATTTAATTAATATTATTTTTGTTAAAATTTATCATCAAATAATTAGTAATTTTAGTAAATATATAAATAATTATAATAATTAATATTGAAAATACTATCGATTTTTTTGTTACTATATTAATTACTATAATACATTTTCTAGTTAATAAAATAATTATTTTTTGAAATATATATTCATATATATTTTAGTTATTAAAAAAATGAAATATTAAATAATTAATAATATAATAATAATATTTCATATTAAAATAATTAAAAAAATTAACATCTACGAAATAAATTTTCACAGGACTCAATAGTGGGTCATAATGACCCAGTTCCTCTTGCTGCTTCAAAATATTCAAGAGCAGTGTATAATCAGGTTAGAGGTAAGGTTCATACACACAATTCCTTTGAACTACTTTCCCTTAAAGGAAGTGAAGAGGATATACAACTATTTGTTGATTCTTCTTATGTTGATGACATGAAAGCTCCATCTGAATATGAGTTTGTTGATGATGGAGGTAAACCATGGCAGTGGGTTAAGTCCTGGAGGAGGGGATGACATCCTCATGGTTGGGGTGGAAAATTCTATTATCATAGCATGAACACTTTCTCTCATGCAATCTAATCTGCTTAATAAGGAACTAGATGCTTTCTCATGACTTGGTTTTCTACATTGCACCGATCATTTTTGGTTTGTGTTATTTTTTTATGAATTTGACATTTCTATGCTTTTTAGATGAGGGTAGGTTTTTGTTTAAACCATCATCTCTTTTTTGTTTTTTGTTTCTTAATAAAAGAGCTTTGTCTCTACCTGTATAAAAAAAATATTAACAATTGATGATAGTAACATAATTTTATTAATTAATTACTGATTATTCTAATATCCTTGTTTCATGTAAAAAAATGTAATATAATAGTGTCCATGAATTATTTTTCATTTAATTACATAATGAATTATTAATTATATTATTAATTATAATGTTAACTAGTTAATTCTTATAAATAATAATATTGCTAATTATAAATTATATTAAGTAATTATAAAATATATGATTATAAATAACATACAAGTAAAACTAAAAAAACATATAACATAAATATTAGTTAAAAATTTATAAACAATGGGAAATATATCACTCCATTTTTCATCCTTTTCTTTTATTCTCACTATAATAAAAACCGGGTTTAGCGGCGGTTTTGTGGCGGCGGTTCACAAAACCGCTGTTAAACGTTTTCACTGAAAGGTTTCACGGTGGTTTTTAATAAACCACCGCGAAACCCATAATTTTTTTTAAAAACCCAACCCTTCCATACCCCCACCCCAGATGTTTCCCCCAAACTCTCACGACCCCCTCACCCTCCCTTCTTCCCCTAAACCCCCCTACGACCTGCGACCCCTAACCGTCCGACGACCCCACGACCTCCATCTCCGAAGACCCCACGACCTCCGTCTCCGGCGACCCCGCAACCTCTGTCTCCGGTGACCCCTATATTTTCCAGGTATGTATCCATTTAAGTTTTTGGATAAATATCTTAGAGTTAGGGTTACTTTCATTTAAACCTTTTTTATTAATCCTTTATCTAGTTGTATTAGTTGTTTCATATTGAATAAGTATGAGAGTTTCTTTATAGATGCAAAACGAATTGATGTTATGAATTCCCAATTCATTATGTGAATTTTCCAGCCGAACCCCATGAACCCATTCATGCCATGGATTGGTTTTGGGAAATGCGCGAAACAATAATTCAATTCATTAAATATATTCATGACATGAAATTGGTTTAATTCAGTTTTTAAAATGAGGTGATAAATGTTTCAATATATATGGGAATTGAGGAATTCATGATGTGAATTCTCTATTCACATCATGAATTATATCTTCCAAGAATTTTAACAGTCCAACACCTATGTTCTAAAATTTCCTATCTCCTTTATGATTCCATCAAACCTTCCAGGGATGACATATGAGAATCCTATTTGATCTATAAGCAAGACCATGTTGGATATTGGTGTGCTGAACATAGATTTTTAAGGTAAACCTTACAGTTCATCTTCCGCTTCTTGATCTATTGTTGATTAAAATTATAGTTCTCATTGAAGGGAAGGGGGAATCTTATTGCTACAACAAACATGATGATTTTTCAAAAAAATTTCTTATTTTGAGTTGGGTGGTCTTGGAAAACTCCCTTTAGTCTATTCTGATTATGCTAATATGTGCAAAATTATGATCGCATCGACATGCCACATGCACAACCTAAATAATTGGAATTATCCCTTCATTCTAAAATCCTCCTATTTATCACTCTCAAGGATCCCTTTTTTCTCTTTTAGCATAATGGTTAGGACTTTCATTAACATTTGTGGTGTTCCAACCCCTAATGATTTTATGAGATCCTTTGGAATCATGGATTAGTTAATGATCTTTACATTGCATGTGAAATATGGAAAATGGTTTAAGATGATTTTGGTGATTCGTATCTATAGGAGGATTTGAAAATTAGGAATAAATGGTAAAATTAATAAGTGATGGGATTAATTAACTAATATGTCTTGTAATAATATTTTAGACCTGATTGATATATAATACCAGTGATTCATCCTAATACAAGAGAATCCACCATTTGATATGAGATTATTAATTTTCCCCTTAGTTTCACATTCCATGGTAAGACATAAGTGGTTATAGAATATCATAGCCCGGTTATATGGTTTATTTCCTCTTAAAAACATGTTCCATGGGAAGATGTATGTAGTTATATCAATTCTAGGACTAGTGAGATGGCTACTTTTTCCATTGAGGGTGAAAGCCATGGGAAGAAGAATGTATTTCTATAAAGTCTATACAAAGATTGGATACTTGAATCATGTTATTGGAAATTCATCCCTATTTAACAGAATTATCCTGTATTTTGGGGAAATATGTCCTGATGTAGGAGGATCCACCTCATGAAAGAGACACCCCACATAAAGTTGATGATGGTTTGGCTAACATAGGGTGTCATCCTAGATCCTAAAGGTCTGTGGGTTTATTTTATATATATAATTAATTTATTAAATTAACACCCTTGTTTATCGATTTATTGCATACACTATTTGCTCAGACTAGACATGTTCAGACACCATTGGTGGTGGAATACTGCGTTATAATCACCTTATTTTGGCCACTATTTGGTACCTTAGAAGATTTCATGGATGCAATTATGGACAAGGGTAAGGGGCCCTGTGTTGGTTGATTGATTGTGAGACGGGTTGGATCTTGAAGATGAGATTGACATGGAGCTAGGGAACTGGTTTTTAGAGTATTTTATTGAATATGTTATTATTTTATTTATATAACATTAATCACATCATTTTTATAACTTCAAATTTTAATTTCATTGTTTTAATTATAATTTAGATTGTTTGGTTTGGTTTGGCCTTTATATATTTTTTGGTTTCCTATCTGATAATTTATATTGTTTCCACTATTTGTGTTACTCTGTTATTATTTACACTATTGTTTCAACTCTATACCAGGTGGTATAGTATCCCCACTATATTTATTACACCCTCACTACTATTCGACAATCTCGGGCATACAAGGAGGTATAATTGAGGTCACGTAACCCACCCAACTCGATTACTAGTGGGATAAATGGGTCGGGGTGTTACAAAGTGGTATCAAAGTATAGTTTCTTTTATATTTCATTACTATTTGAGAAATGTGGAATGGAGACTAGGATATATAGAGTCTTGGTAATGAGATTATCCATGCATGAATATAACCCATGTGTGGGAAAAATATGAGTTCTTAGGGAATGGATTATGGTTTACGTTGTTCACCTGTTACAATTGATGTCATTTCACCTTGGGCAATTCACTTATTGTGTGATGTTACTATTATTGATATTTTATATCATGTCCCACTATGGTATGAGATGAGTATCTGTTCATCATGATAGGTACATAGGGATTAATAATTACATGCATTGTTCACAATAGGTACATATTCATTGCATGTGATATATATGGATATATGAACTATGAAATGAAATCCCTATGATATATAATAAAAATAAATAAATGAAACTATTATGTTATTCCAAATCACTAGTTAAGGTGGGTTTAAAGGAACCGTGAGTCAATCGTTCTCTATCATTATCATTTGTGATGTTTATCTTGTTTGTAAAATATTTTATAAGGTTTTTTTTTAAATCATGGTAGAGGAAATTCCACTTCATCGTCATTTAATTGAGTTTTAGGGGAGTGGAAATAAGCATAATCCTAATTGAGTTTTAGGAGAGTAGAAATCATCATAATCCTAGTGCTTAACCTAGTCTTATATATATTACTAACATCCACTTATTATTTCAGGCTATACGCTAATTTATTTTGAAGGAATTTCTTCATAGCATGGCTCATAGTTAGCTCTGTTGTGCTGTTTTTAGAATGTAAAGGGAATCAATCTCATCCCTCATGGATAAATCCGACTAATTTTAATATTTCAAAATTACCACATATTTTGGGATCTCAGGCTCTCCATCATCAAACCATCCAAAAAAAATCTTATTCCTTAATCCCAGGATGTGTCTCACTCCTTAAAAATATAGCAAGCTTTCTCTCCATGTCCAGAAAGAAACATCTCCCACACTAACTATCTCTAGAGATTTATCATTTTATAGATACTCACCATTGAATCTCATGGAAGTGTAGTTATTCATACTTCCTCTATCTGGTGTTCAATGAATCAAAGTTCCAAATTATATCAACTAAAACTCAAGTAAACTATTGTCACTTAGTAGCAATACACTCCCATCTTTTGACACGTGATTCAAGGATCCACTTCCATGAGTATATCTTATAGAGTTCACTCTATGCTCATTTCTATATTCGATGAAGTTACCTTTCTTCCCAGAATGCCAACCCATATGACCACTCTCCACTGAACTGCTCCTGCTTCTTATTCTCTTTAATTTTTCTTTATTATGACCCTTCTATAATATAGATCACCCCATTCATTTCACACCATATACATGTATAACATATCTAGATCTCTTTCCAATGAATTTCAACATTCAGAATTAAATCTCCAATGTCCATAAACACATGTCATTATTTCTACTCAAGTTACTCATAGTGGTGATCATTGCATTCCAAGATTCAATGGGTGATGATAGTAACTACAATACCCATTCCAGATCCTTGAAATCCACCTTAACTAACTCCAATTGAATTCTTATCATGTTGAAATTTTTAATATTATTTACAATAAACTTCTCTTCTTACATACTCATGCCGAACGATATCTTTAGTAAGAACATTTTATTTATCACCATGGGATTCTCAAACATGTTATCAAAGATCTTTATAATTTATGAACTAGTGTCACTTACTAAATATTTTATATTTATTATGATTGAATTAAGTATAATAGTTTTTTTTAAAGTTGTAAATTCATTTCTAAATAATTACTTCAAATTAACTGATCTTAGGACATGAAATATACATAAATGTTTGAAGTAAAAATTGGACATGTACTTTATATTATATCAAATCCAAATTTTATGGTTTGCATGATTTTTTTAATATGAGTTTTTTGAAATATTGAAGAAATTTTTTTATAGTACTAAACCCAAAACATATTTAAGTGAAAATAACATACATCATTCATTAGTTTTTAAAAGATATTTTAATGAGAACCCCACTATGGAAATCCAAGTGGATGAATTAAAATTGCACAACCTAATGATATAATGAATAACAAAGGTCTCTCCAAATTCAAGGAAATAAGAAACACTATCAAATTCAAAGGGAGAGGTAAATTCAAATAGACAGTGAAAAGATTGAAAAACATAAAGAGCGATGAAACATGACCAATTTTCATGAACTGACCTAGGCTACCCATAATCCGGGTACCCAAGCTAGCCTGTGATAAGTCTCAAAGGGTGTCATATAAGGGATAAATATTTCTAGTAATGTTGTTGTACTAATGGTATGAAAATCGTGCATCTTTGGTGTGTTCAATGACATCACTTTCAATGGGGGTTTTGTTTGAGGCAACATAAATGTGTGATCAACAGTGTTATGATAAGTGTGTAACTCGATATTCTTACTGCTCCTTAATGAGGTGTTGACGCTGTCTCCTAGGGACCAGACTTGTTCGGTTTTTCTAGGAATGCTATGTAAGTGGTAAATGTGATCAATGTATCATATTTATTATATTATGCATACTTTATGATCAATGGGTCATCTTTATTATATTATGTTTTTATAATCTTACACTATTTTATATATGAAATTCTTTCTCTATTTAGTAGTAACTATGTGTTTTAATTTTTTTTATTATTGTCTAGGAACATTGTAATATACATGGATAAAAGCTGGATCACATTACCGAGGAACACACCTCAATATGTTAAGGGTTTGAATGAGTTTTTAGATTTTTCAATTTCTAATCGATCCGTTGAAGAGAGAATAAGATGTCCATGTCCTAAATGTAAATTTAGAACATGGTTGAAGAGAGATGAAGTTTATAAACATTTAATACTGAAGAAATTCCCTGATCAATATTTGTGTTGGATTTGGCATGGAGAATAAAACAATACAGAAATATTGAGCACTTATGTTAATCCATAGAATGAGGTCCCAAGTTCATCGACAATGGAAAATGAAATGAAAAACCTCATAAATGATGCATTCAGCACTTCAAGACACCACTATGAGCATCAAAACCTATCAGGACAACTAGAAGAGGGTGATATAAATTGCAACGTGACAAGTGATGTTTTTGAGACTGTAACATAAGCAGATCAAGATTGTAACATATCATTGGATCCTCCTATTGATTCTATGGCGCCAAATGTAAGGGAAAACTTCAGTGAGGAAAATGTGTTTCATGATTTAGTTGATGATGGAAATCATAAGTTGTATAGTGGGTGTTTGAAATATTCAAAGCTTTCATTTCTGCGGAAGTTGTACCATATCAAATGTCTATGTGGAATTACAAATAAGGCAATGTCCGTGTTATTGGAATTTATTTGTGATGCATTTCCTAAAGCAAAAATCCTAGAATCTTTTTATGATATGAAAATAGTTGTTAACAATCTTGGTCTAAATTATAAAAAAATACATGTGTGTCCTAATGATTGTATTCTTTATTGGGGAGAGGATTCAAGTAGAATTTTTTTTAAGAAATGTTCTTATTCTAGATGGCAGTCAAAGGGTGATGTTGGAAGTCTGACTGAACATAATTTCATAGCGAAGAAGAAAAGGAACACACCTAAAAAGTTTTGCTTTAATTTCCTTTGAAGCCTCAATTGCAAAGATTATTCATGTCATCAAAAACCGCTGAATACATGAAGTGACCTTCTATAGATAATAATAATGATGGGTTAATGAGACATCCATGAGATTCCAAATCATGGAAGACATTTGATTCATTACATCCAGATTTCTCAGCTAATCCTAGGAATGTTCGATTGGGATTGGTTGCCTATGGATTCAACCCATTTGAGACTTTGTTTACCAGTTATAGCATTTGGATAGTTGTTTTGATCCCCTATAATTTTCCTCCGTGGATGTGTATGCAACAAACATCTTTTATCATTTCGATTATTATTCCTGAAAAAAATGCCTGGAAATGATATTAATGTATACTTGTAGCCTTTGATTGAATAATTGCAAAATTTATGGAGCAACGGTGTTGAGAAATTTGATGTTTCTTCTAATTTTTTTTTCAAAATGCATGCTGCTTTAATGTGGACCATTAGTGACTTCCATGGGATTAGGAATTTATCTGGTTGGAACGCTTATACGGGTTTGGCTTGTCCCGTTTGAAACTTTGATTTTGAGCCCAAACGGCTACCTCACAGTAGAAAATGGTGCTTCTTGTTCCATATAATATTTCTTGATGAATCTCATAGATTTCGGCTGAACAAATAAAAATTTAATGGTTCCATTGATCATATACCACCTACAAATTGTTTAACCGATTATGAAATATTAACACAGATTGAAAATGTTAAAACAGAATTTGGGAAGATTCATCATTTGAATGATAGCGGAAAACGAGTCCGAAGTGAATCGTCAAGAGAAATCAGAACGCAACAATGGAAGAAAAAAAGTATATTCTTCAAACTTCCGTATTGGGAATTTAATTTATTGTGCCAAAATCTTGATGTGATGCATATTGAGAAGAATTTATGTGATAATTTGATTTTCACATTACTTAATGATCATGGAAAGTTAAAGGATCATATTAATGCTTTCAAATACTTACAAGTAATGAACATAAAATGTGATCTCTGGTCAGATGAGAATGAAAAGTATGCTCCGACCATTTTTTCAATGAAAAATATGGATAAAGATACGTTCCTTTGAATTTTAAATAATGTGAAGGTATATGATGGGTATTAGAGTAACATCTCAAGGTGTGTTGACTTGAAGAATCATAAGTTATATGGATTTAAAAGTCACGATTCACATATTTTTTTACAACAGTTACTACCATTATCATTGCGTACATTATTACCTAAAAACGTTACTGCTGTTGTACTCCAATTCTGCACATTTTTCAGGCAATTATGTGACAAAAATATCTACATCCATTTCAGCTTGACAACCTTCAGGAGAGGTTTTTATTGACCATTTTTGCAATGGAGATGATCTTTCCTCCATCGTTTTTTACTATCATGATGCATTTAACTGTGCATTTGGTTGAAGAAGCAAAATTAGGAGGCCCTGTTCATTATTGATGGATGTATCCAATTGAGAGGTATTTTATTTATATGTTTCCAGTTATGTAATTTTTTTTTGGAATTTAAATAAATGCATAATATTATTATTTTATTTCACAGATATCTTGGGCATTTGAAAGCATACGTGAGAAATAAAGCTCAACCATAAGGCTCTATTGCTGAAGGCTATTTGGCCGAGGATGGTCTCACCTATTGTTCTAGATATTTGGATGATATTGAGACAAGATTTAATTGAGTTGGACATGTTGAAGACACATCAACTCAATCTTAAATGCATCAGAAATCAAAAATATTTCATTCTATTGGCCGATTAGTTGGGAGGACCTCATATGTGACACTGAAAGAATTGGAATTATTACAGGCACATAGATATGTGATGCTGAATAGTGAAATTGAAGATCCATTTTTTGAAGAGTTGAGGATACAAACAAAGAGGCTAATGAGAGGCCGAACATGAAATGAGAAAGATATAACGAAAGCTGTGAATAAAGAGCTGGTAGAATGGTTTGCATGACGTGTATGTTTAAAAATATTTCAATAAATACGAATATTAGTTTGAAACATACAATTTGTAAATCTATTAAATTATATTTCTTTTTTTAGATCATGAATATTGATACTCGGGAAGACTTGTCAGAAGATTTGAAGTTTCTTGATAGCGGTCCTATAAAACAAGTTAGAATGTTCGACACTTATAATGTGAATGGATTTAGATTTCGTACAATCGATCGAGAAGTGGGTTTGAAAACAATGAATAGTGGTATATTTACATTTACTGAAGTGGGATACTATGGAAAGCTGCATGATATTATTGAATTAAACTACCACGGGCATTTTTATATTGTTTTATTCAAATGAAAATGGGTCAATATTATCAGAGGTGTTAAAAGAGATTCCTTGCAATTTACTTCTGTAAACTTCTCTCGCTTGATGGATGTTGGTGATCGTGAACTACATGATCCATATATCTTAGCATCGCAAGAAAAAATGGTATATTATGTGAATGATGTTGTGGATGAAGGGTGGAGTATAGTTACTCACGTAATACAAAGAGATTTGTATGATATGAGTGATGAAGTGGAAGATTTGACCTCTGTAATTGAATTTCATCAACAATAGGAAGCAGAATTATTTGTCCATCATGATATTGAAAATATTAGTCTAGCAAGGATGAATGAAGTGGATGAAGAAATGGAGTAGGAAACTGACATGATTGAAGGGGAAAATGATTGTATGTACAATTATTTATTCATTCATCAACCACTTGTTTCAAATCTACAGTCATTCATTATCATAGTTATATATATTTTGTTTGTTAGTACTGGGCATCTATTATCATTTTTTAATTTTTTTTCTGCATAATTTTTTTGAAATATATATTCTGAACTGCATTTTATTTGATTAAATGATAGGAATGCCAAGGAGGAAGTGGTACACTATTTCATCTAGTTCTGCGACAGATGATGATTTGTCTGTCCCCATGGCATCTGAGGCACCAGCTGCCTACACCCCTACACCATCTCCCCCTACACCATCTCTAACACCATCTGTGGATGTATCATTAGAGGATGAGTCATCAACTCCCCCTACAGGAGCCTTAGTAGTGGGGCGGCGACACACCCCTTCCAGTTCATCACGAACATTCTGGAAGGTCACAGTCATATGTAAAAATTTTAATTAAATAAATTTATTGCATTTTGTTTATTCTAATTGTTTTCTCATTGGAGATGACAAAAATGAAACCGTGAAAAAACACATAAAAAGTTCAGATGTTTGGAACATGAATGGCGAGAAGATAGTCATGCCATTTAATTCTTATGGGGTCCCGATGGATGACGCCACAGGGTTACTTGGATAGATTATAGGTCAGCTGGCAGTGGAGCCCATTTCCCTGCCTATTTCATATGAAGATTGGAGGAATATGCCTCCAAACTGGAAAAATGAAGTTTTTGATTCTCAGATAAAGGTAATTTTATTACTTTATGGTTTAATTTAATGTCATGTTACTAATATATTCAAAATGAATTTCTATATATAGATGTTCTTCCACTATACCATTGCTGATGTGATAGCACAGAAGTGGACATTAAAAAATCTTGGTAAAAAATGGAAAGATTTCAAATGGAGGTTGTGGTGTTAGGTCAACGATACTTCATTGACCGTGCAAAAAATGTATGAGAAGCTACCCAGTGGGGTACCGAAAGTATAGTGGAATGTTTTTGTTGATAGACATCGTGATGAAAAGCGGATGGTATTGAAATATATATTATTATATTGTCCTCATTTTACATTTATACATATATATAAAGAGGAGATGACACTAAATAAATTATTGTTAAATTGAATTTTATTTATTTAAAAATATCTCAAGACAGAATGCATCAAACCAGGCAAAGCAAGTCATCCCACACACTACGAGCTCAAAAATATTTTCTAGAAGCAAATTTCATTGGTAATATTTTAATTAGATTAAATATTTATAAGAAAATATTATCTATTTAACATATTGAATTGTTTATTTATCTTTGTTTAATGTAGTCACAGAGTTTAGGGCATGAAGCATCCCGAACTGAACTGTGGTTGGATGTTTACAAAAAAAAAACAGATGGAAGTTTTGTTAATGAGCCTTCCAAAGAAGTTGGGGTGTGAAGTCAATTTTTTATTATTATAACTTATTATCAATTTTACTGTGTTAATATATATTGATATTTGATTTATAAGTAAAAATTAAAGAAATATGGGATGCCGATCCTGGGAAGTCCTACTCAGTCTCCCAGGATGACCCGGTTGCTAAAGTCCTTGGGAAGAAGCATCATGGTAGAGTGCGCAGGATGGGTTTGGGACCCATACCATCTGAGTTCTTTGGCAGGAAACTAGGGATTCCACCTGCATATAATCCTGGTTATAGTCATTTCATACCTGAAGATGCTCATAGGGAGATATCTTCTCTACGAGCCACAATTCAAGACCAGGGGGCTCAGATATCCGCTATGCAGAAAGTGTTGACTGATATATATCAGCAGATGAGAAGATATGCCCTCGATGGTGGTGCATCGAGTAGTGGTGAGCAGGTAAATCACAAAAAATCAAAATCATTTAGTTTGCAAACTTTTATTGGTTTTAAGTTTAATTATAAATATGCAACAATATTTAATTTTCAATATAATGTTCTTACAGGTGGCAGCAGGTAGTGGAGATGGAGGTGGAGAGGGTGACGATGCATCATTGGACCATGAGTAGTAGTATTGTTGATGTGTTGAACAAATATGAGAACAATTGGTTTGTATATGTAACATGTATGGAACATAGTTTCCACCAAAAATTTCATTGTCCTAACATTTTCTTGATTTCTCATGTTTCCTTTTATGCATTTTTTTGATTTATGAGGTTTCATTTTATGTCTTGATTTCTCGAGTGTGGTATACATCATTTCATTTAGGCCTGTGTTTGAATTGTTAGTCGAGATTTTGGATGAATAAGAGTGATCCTTTGGTTATTTTGTTCTAGTTATATAAATTGGAACCCAGTAGGCAGTATAGAGACCAAACATAAGAGGATGATGAGAATATGGTTTAGCCTAATCATGTGATACGAATCATATAATCACCAATAAAAGTAGTTGGAAACAAAAATGGTGAACCTAACATGGAACCTTAAACAAAATGCATGTGTCACCCACATGTTAGGCTCCTTTTTCTCTCTCAAAATATGAAATGTGGACAAACATGGATCTGATACAATTGATTATACATGTGTTTATTTATTGATATGCTGATTTCATGAGGATTTATTGTAAATGTTTCTCATAAGTATTCTGACACTTTCAACTAGAACGCCCATTGATCCAAATGACATTTTACTACTTTAAGAACACATATACTTCGACTACTGAACAAGTTGGATCCTCACTTAAACTAGGGCTCTATTATCATCCTTCCACCCTCAACGTTGGGCTTCAAATTCACTGGTTTGGGATTCACACCTAAATGGTACCTTTCCATCTTCAGAGGAATCTAAAAAATCCATTCATCTCAAAAATACCTACTAGATGTCTACTCGACAATGACTAGTGGACCATAATTTGTTGTAAATAGTTTCCATCTCAAACCATTTCATGGTCATATCCATTGAAGGAAATAACATGTTCCTCCCTTATCTAGGGAGGTTGATCAAGAGGTCACCAATGGACTCATCTAGATAGCATAAGGGACCCTCCAAAGGGATACTTCTAGCATTCACCATCACCAATGCTACAAAGCAATAAAACCTCTATATGATGTGTGTGTTTACCTCGGGAGTCTGACCTATGTCTCCCAAACCTAGGTATTTAGGAAAACCCACTGAGGGTAGTTAACAATCAACCAAGAACATATCCCTACATCTATACGCTCCAAAGAATCCCACTAACTAAATATGGTGGAAAACTATGATCCAGAGGACACATTTTCCCACATTTACTAAGCTTGTCAGTATAATCTGGTATTATTCAATGAAATCACCAAGAATATTTTGGTAAAAATATAGTCAATACCCATATCATTTCCCACTGACCTGATTAACATCAGTATATACCTGTATGAAATGGAGGAAATGATCAGGCCCATACACATTCTCCAACAATAGAATAAGAAAATATGCATGTTCTGGTCACTAAATTCACCTAGAATATTATAAAAATGGTTAAAGGGAAGACACAAAACTATTCTACCATAATTTGGGTGACTCATTAACACAATATGTGGAGATTTAGAGAAGATACACATCTTTTCTCCCATTCAAGAGGGTCATGGGGAAAATCCCATGTTATATGGACAACCAGATCGAGACCATACCCCCGTTCCAACTAAAGGTCATCGGTCTACCCCGGTGGGAACTACATGGTATGAACATATCCCAACCGAAATTCCATAGACCTATAATAAAATTATCATAGTGACATGAGAGATAATCAAACAAGATTAAGTATATGTAAGATGATATCCATAGAAAGCAACCTCTATCACCCACAAGAGAGCATCCAAAAAGAAGCAACACCAAAGGTAATTGGAAAATGAATATCTGGTCTATGATCTTGATCTACTTCATATTTCTATTCTTGAACCCTCATATGTTTATCTATTGATGATCAAGATCATACTCATTTGTTACCAAATTACAAAAATAGTAGTTTCATTTGCAAAGGTCCTCTTATCTACTTTGCTGCCAATAGCTATGAAGGTCCTCTTATCTCCTGTTTCATCATGTTGGGGATGCCAAGTTAGAAATAACATTTTATTTGTTTATATGATGTCTCCTGTTCCATTTTATGGTTTGATTTATTTTTCAGGGCAGTGGGGTAGTCGAAGCAAAACAGAATTTTGTTTTGTCATAATTTCACAGCGGTTTTAACCGCCGCTAATGCTTTACTGGTCAGCATTTCGCGGCGGTTATAGCAGCCGCTAATGCTTTACTGGTAAACCATTAGCAGCAGTTAAAACCACCGTGAAATGTAATCAGTTTATATTTAGCGGTAGTTTTCACCGCCGCGACAGAGACGCATCAAACGCCTGAATATCGCAGTGGTTAAAACCGCCACGAATAAAAAAATATCCGGCACCCGTCAAACCGCCACTAAAGTCAAGAAAACCACCGTGAAATGAGGCATCTACGACGCTTCCCTTAAACCGCCGAGAAATGGAAAAAACCGCCGCTAATAGGTTGTCGAGGCCTAGTTTAGCGGTGGTTTCTGTAAACCACCACCAAACCATATAGCGTCATTTTAAACTACCGCTATATGAAAAAAAACTGCCTCTAATAGCTGGTTTTGTTGTAGTGTCTCTTCTGCTCCATAACTTAGTGCATAAATAATGCATCAAATTTATGTTTATTGATTTGTATGCTCTAGTGTATACACCTACTGTGTAGAATTTTTTGTAGCTATATCCATATAATCATGTGTGATAGGTGATGAATCCAAAGTCTCATCACCCCTACCTTGTCCTGGTTGGAAGGAAATTGACTGATAGGTGGAAATCTCCCCCACATGGGAAGAAAATGATTGTTGTGTAATGGGTATCTCCTGAATAGGAAAAAATATAGATCGAAACACACTCTTATCCCCACAAATCACTATAACAAAATCTGAATATGTAAGGAACTGTGAACATAATTGCAGATATGAGCTTTATCTGTAATAAAAAGGCCATTATTGGCACTAAAAAAGTGATAACGTTATAAGCACCTTTAAAAGCCATAAACTTTTATCAAAAATAGAAATAATTCTGATAAAATCACCATTCGTCAGGGATAAAAAGGAACTGATGAATCACAACCTTTGATAGTGATTTTTTAGCACTGATAAAGGGTACTTTTATCAGTTTTATTTCTAGAATTGATAAATGGTCTTTATATTAGTGTTGTTTTTAGCACTAATAAAATCCATAGGTTGCAGAAATGTGCTACTACATTTACAACACATTACAGAAACCCATTCAAAATAAAATTACAATTTAATTTCAAATAAAAAATAAATTAAAATTAGAAATAAATACATATTAAAACTATTTCAATACACTAGAATAATATTAATTTTTATAATTTATTAAAAATATTAAATTTTCTAATGAATTCAGAAACACAATAGCTTCCACAATTTTTGGGACCCTCATTCAAAATAGCTTAATTGCGCTACCAGTTTCTGAACACACCACCCCAGCTCGAGAATAAAATAAAAAAATACCATTAATAAAAAACTATTCTCTTGTTAGTAATACTATAAAGAAATAAATGAAACATAAATTGATACAATGCGTTAATAAAATATAAATTTCAAACTGAAAACACATGATTCAAGTCATATTGAGCACACCATTTTTCATATTCATGTATGGTTTATTTTTAGATGATAAAAATGATTTATGGATTGTTTTCATAATGTGTGAAGACAATCCAATCATGTTTTCATGATTTAAAATATGCGATATGTTTTTTTAACTAAAATGGTACTTTTAAACTAAAAACATGCATTTTGATTCATACCAGGCACACCATGTGTCATATTGACATCCAGTTAATTCCTACATGACACAAATGAATTATAGATTATTTTCCTAAAGTATTAATATAATTCGGGAACATTTTCTTAGTTTTTAGTATGTGAAGTGAGTTTTGTACTAAAATGTTGATTTTATATAAAAACATGCACTTTCAGTCATAATGACCACACCGTCTGTCAGATTGATGCATAGCTAATTCCTATACACCGCAAATGACCTATGAATCATTTTTTAAATTATTAAGACCATATGAGGTTGTTTTCTTTGTTTTTAGAGAGTGAATCATTTTTTTGAACTAAAACTTTAATTTTAAACTGAAAACACAATCTTTGGGTCATACCAAGTACACCGCATGTCATATTGACATGTGACTGATCCCTACATGTCACAAATGAATTATAAATCATTTTTAAAAAGTTTCAAGGGAATCTATATAGGTTTTCTTGATTTTTAGTGAGTGATGCACATTTTGAACTAAAATGTTACTTTTAAATAGAGAACACACACTTTGAGTCACAAAATGTGTCAGATTGATGTGATCCTAATTCCTGCACATCAAAAATTACTTATGGGTTATTTTCCTAAAGTATCATGATAATCCGAGAGTGTTTTCTTAGTTTTGAGTATGTAAAGTGGGTTTTTTACCTAAATGTAATCTTTAAATAAAATACATGCTTTCAGTCATACCATCTATACCGTGTGTCAGATTGATATGTGGCTAATTTCTATCTATAAAAATAAATTATGGTTCAATTTACTAAATTATAAAGAAAATCAGAGTGTGTTTGGTCAGTTTTCATTTAGTGATGCATGTTTTGAACTAAAATTTTACTTCTAAACATAAAACATACACATTAAGTCATATCGGGCACACTATGTATCAGATTTATGTGTGTCTAATTCCTACACATCAAAAATAGATTATAAATTATTATACTAAAGTATCAATACAATACAAGTGAGTTTTCTTATTTTTGAGTATGTGAAGTGTGTTTTGTTCTGAAATGTCAATTTTAAATAAAAACAATCAATTTTAGAAATATTGGCCACAATGTGTGTCAGATTAATGTGTAGAAGATTCCTATATGTCAGGAATGACTTATAGATAATTTTACTAAATTATAAAGACAATTCATAATTTTACTAAATTATAAATACAATTCAAGTGTGTTTTCAGGGTTTTGAGTTAGTGATGCATGTTTTGAACTAAAATATTACTTTTAAACTAAAAAATCACACTTTGAGTCATACAAGTAATATAATGTGTCAAATTGATGTGTGACCAATTTCTATAAATAAAAAATAAATTACGGATAATTTAACTTAATTATTAAGATAATCATAGTACATTTTATCAGTTTTCAGTAAGTGATGTGTGTTCTGAACTAAAATATCACTTTTAAACTAGAAACACACACTTTGACCCATACTAAGAATACCATGTGTTGGATTGAAATTTGACTAATTTATAAACATAAAAAATGATTTTTGTATTATTTTAATAATGTATCAAGAAAATCCGATTTCATTTTATTAGTATTTAGTATGTGGGGTTTTTATACTAAAATGTTGATTCTAAATAAAAGTATGCACTTTTTGTCATACCGGCCACATCGTGTGTCAGATTGATGTGAGAATGATTCTTATACACCATAAATGAATGATGTATCATTTTTATAGATAATCAAGACAATATAAAGCAATATTAATGTTTTTAAATTAGTGACATATGTTTTTAACTAAAATGTTACGTTTAAATTGAAAACACACACTTTGAGTCATGTCAGGAACACCACTTATCAGACTGATATATGGCTGATTCCTACACATTAAAAACGACTTATGGATCATTTTTATAAAGTATTAGGACAAAATAAGCATGTTTTCTCACTTTTGAGTATGTGAAGTGTGTTTTTCACTAAAATGTTGATTTTAAATAAAAATATGTACATTCATTCATACTGGCCACACAGTGTGTTATATTAATCTGTGGTTGAATATTATATAAAAAATGACTTGTGGATAATTTTCATAAATTATAAAGATAATATTATTTCATTTTATTAGTTTTCATTTGGCGATATATGTTTTGAACTAAAATGTTCCTTTTAAACATAAAACACATACTTTGAGTCAAACTGGGCACACCATGTATTAGATTGATATGAGGATGATTAATACTCCTAAAAAATGATTTATGGATCATTTTACCAAAGGATCAAGACAATAAAAGCATTTTTTATTGGTTTCAGGTATGTGATGCATGTTTTGAATTAAAAATTCGATTTTAAATCAAATCATTCAATTTCAATTATACCAAGAACATCGTGTATCATATTGACATGTGGTTAATTATTACACATAAAAAATAATGTATAAATATTTTTCCAAAATTATAAAGATAATATGAGTGATTTTTCTTAGGTTTCAGTGAGTAACACATGTATTTAGCTACAATGTGACATTTAAACTGAAAACGTTCACTTTGAGTCATAATGGGAACACCGTGTGTCATATTTATGCTTGGTTTATTCATAAAAACCAAAATGAATTATGGATCATTTTTTTAATTTGTTTCACTGATAAATTATTAAAAATCACTTGATTCAAAAAATAATGCATTGCATCACTACTGAACATAAATAAATCAAATAAAGAACTAATAGGTCTATAAAGAGAACATTAAATGCATGATTTAGTGCACCATCCTTGTTGAAGCCTTAATTTATTTTTTTGGTAAGAATTTTGTGCCAATAAAAAAACTATTCCTCTATAAATTGTTCTCATTATTTATTGAAAGATAAAAAATCCCATTTTAGTCTTCAAGAAGGATCATGAAATAATTCAAATAAAATTGTTATAAGTCAATTTACTCGGTTTTAATATAGTTTCAATATTACCCTCACTAGAATGAATTCATTTTTGAGAATTAGGAACTTATCTTGATCATCATCATCATCATCAATAATAATTTATTTATACAAAACATTATATAGAACACTAATTAAATATATATAAAAATGGAATTTATTCACACACCTAGTGGATAAGGTCTTAGAGATTCATTGTGGAATACCAATTTCCCATTTTAATCCATTTTAAAAGGACTTATATCAATTTTTTTGAGTTATATTTCTAATGTGTTATTTCTACCAAAGGATAAGTTACCATATTTAAGTTCAAAAATCTAGTGAACTCATGTTTTAATTTTGATTTCACAAAGATCTTTTCATTTACACTCATTTTTCTAGCTCTAAAATCAAATTTCCATGAAATTAGTGTAAAATGAACTAAAAAATTTGTTAAAACTTACAATTTTAGAACTAATTAATTCCCTACACTATAGCATGGTATTTAAACTTTATAATAAGCATTTAGTGCAAGGATTGTTTGAAAAAGAACTCTAGAAACTATAAAACACCAACTTTGTATAGCATTTAAAAACATGGAAGTTTTTTATATAATTTTTTTATTTTGTTTTATGTATTTTTATTCATTTTTATTTTTATTTCAAAAAAGATTCACTAAAATATACTGAAAACAACAAGAAAAACAAATAAAGATAAAAAATGAAACCATAAGTCACCCCTTCCCCAAACTTAATTTCAGTTATATCCATAGTTCCAATTCAATAATTATCAATCACATTTCAAGAATATTTTAAAATAGGACAAAAAAGAAAAAATTAGAATGAAAAGATACAATATGTTTTATTTTATTCCTTTGAATGTGGATAGAATTGGGAAGAAGTGATTCCCTCTACTATTTAGATTCTAATGGTCTTCCAACTAGCTTCAGAAGTGTTTTACACTTCATTTCCTATAATAAAAACAATAAGAATTAATTATTTATTGAAAATTAAAAAAATAAAAATAAAATAAAAATAGTGATAAATGAGGGGAATCTTGGGGTTTCCCTCTAAAGAGGGGTTGTATTTTAAACTTTCCACAACTGGACAACATAATGTCTAACCCCAATTTGCTGGATTATGCGGTTTGTGTGATGAAAACCACCAAATCCTCTTTTTTTATCATTTCTCACATTTAATTCTTTTTGGATCCCCCATTGAATAGTGTTATTCATTACACCCCTATCCATTATAGTGTGACTGGTGAAGTTGGTTTTCAAGGAGAATGTATAGAGCCTCCTCAGCCAAAATTTAACACCCCAAGATTTTGTAAAAAAATTTAATATTGAATCCATGAAACACCGAGTCTCTAAAAAATACCACTTTGTTATAACTTAGCTCGTAAACATAAATTTTCCACCTCTTTGATTTGAATTTTGAAAAATTGACATATACGGTTGCGTTCGGTATAGAATTTAGATTCTGATAGAACCAACTTAGTTTTTGATGAATAGTAACATACCCTGATGAATAGTTGCATAACCTTATGAATAGTAAATTGGCTAAAAATAGATTTTTCACCCATGAATGTATAAATACAATTTATATATCTTTTAAGTGAAAAAATGATCATAATATAATTATTGGTAATTTTTTATGTCATAAATATTTTAATTAAAATTTTATGATTAATTTAATAGTTTAAAATGGAAATTTATTTTCATAAAATGTAAATGTAAATTTTTATTTTATTGTCTTTTGGTTATAATATAATTTTATGGGACCTTGATTAATTTTTTCAAGGTGTTATAAAATGAGTTATAGTTTTAAAGTTGTTTTTTTCAAATAAATTGAAATTTTATTTAAAATTTAAAATAAAAATATTTAGAAAAATATTTTAAAAAATATATTTAGAAAATGGATTTCAGTTTTGAATTCTACACATCAAAAAATGGTTAGGATGAATTTTTGGGATTTTTCCAAAATACTTGAATTTTTTGTGAATAGTAAAAATACAGATTTGAGTTTTCCGTATGTTTAATTATATCATAATGATGTAATAATTAATATAAAATTCTGGTTGACTTGAGTACAGTAAAATATGATATGAGGTGTCCCGAGTGGATAATACCATGGCAAAATAGCATAAGAAATCCCATGGTTTTGAAAAAACCACTAATGAGGCGTCCTTTGAAAATAATAAAAAACTCCCTCTCATTTACTATTAATACCCACTCATTTCATTCATTTTATTTTATTAAAAAATAAGAATCCAAGAATATATGGTTGTTATAACTTCCTATTAGTCCTCTCAAGGTGTCCTCAATCCTCCAAGGTCCCAAGATTCATGTTTTAGGAGTTTCTCTACAAGGTAAGAGAATATATCATCCTTTTCTTTTTCAAGCAATCTTTTTTATTTTATTCTCTTTTAATTTAAATTGGATTATGTTGGGATATGTCATTACATATCCAATTTACTTTGTATATTATTTAACAATGACTAGATACCCCTTTTTCTCTCATCAAAATATTTTATGAATTCTTAAGAGATGTCGTTAGACTGCAGAATTTTCATAAGGGATTTATCAACTTTTCTTTTATTTCGAGTTTATTTTTTTTCTTTATTTTTATTTCCTAATCTCCTTTCATCCAAATTTTATGATAAATAAATTACCTTAAATTTACTAAAATGTTTTTTTTATAATGGAATAATTCATCATCATCTCTCTTTTCCCCTTCTTTTATACTAAAAAAGAAAAAACCCTCTGAGATGTGTTAATTTATCACATTCAAGGATGATAGATTTTCAATTTCTATTACAATATTCAATTATGGTCATGAAACCATTTTTATGGTTAAAATAGACAATAATATATGTATTATAATTTTTTAAGGTTCTAGAATCTTTTTGTACACATGATATTAATTTCTAAATCAAAATGAATTCGTTGTGATAAACAACCGTCAATCAACCCAAAAAATTATCATTAATGTTTTAGGTAATGATTCATATTCAATCCCAATAAACAAAAAAAAATTATATCCATTTAATCTTATAGTTTTTCAATCATAACATAAAACTTCTATTCCGGAAAACCATTTCCATTATAAATTTTTATCAGTACATGAATATAAGTAAACCGATCATGAAAACCAAGGAAGAAAACACCCACGAACAATGAAATAGAACCTCTTAAACCCATCAAGAAGGACATGAATAATCTTAATAAGTCTATAATAAATAAATTAAATAAATAATAGGTTATATAAATATTAATTAGTTAATTTAATTTGGTTATCCAGGAAACTAATATCAAGTGAAGAATACCATCGAACATAAGGTAAAGTTTTCTTCATCTCACTTCCATTTTTGTGAGATATTCCGTATTCACTACTACTACTTGTGTATGGTGTATATATACTGGAAATTGATTTAATATATCATTAATATATTTATTTTCATGGTATTGAATTTATCATTTTAATATTATTAACTTTCGAGAAAGAGAATTGATTGATTACAAAGTGTTAAGGGTTTTCCACCTGAACCTCCATTTTCATTCAGGTTACTTTTATTATATAATTACCTTAATGAAATTTTTATGTATTATTATTTAATCCTCATAAATTATGTTTTAGTGTTATATATATTTTTACCAACTATAATATTTCTTTATTTTATGGAGAGTTATATGTTTTATAAGGATCTTTCAAAATTTTTTTTCTAAAATACAACCCCGATTCAAGGAAACATCTCTAATTCATACCTATTTTAAAGTGTACTCTATAATCTATTTTAATCCATAACTATCTTTATAAAATGAAAAATTTTATCATAAAAAACTACCTTGGTTCATTTATGGTTTTATGAAATCAAACATTCCTTTCCGCTTTAAAATCTCTTTAATATTCTCCTTAAACCGTACTAAAATGTTTTATTTTTTAAAGATTATTTAACAACTATTTTTACATGATAGGAAAAAATTTATGCCTAAAATATAATTTAAATGTCATTAAATTTTCATTTCTGGGATATACATGTTTACAATCTAATTTCATGTTTTATAGAAATATTTTTCCAAAATAACTCTTCTTTTCAATGTAAAAAGGATTTTTCTCATCTCGCTTTAACTTTTATGCGGTATATGCCTTGTTCACCACTTAATAGATGTATATGGTGTATGTAATGACCTTTGGTATATCATATCAAGAATATCATTATTATAATTATATTCTATGTTATTTTTATTTTAAAGATTCAAGGTGGTATGTGACACTATGGAATGTTTAAGGATTATTTCCTCAAGAATTTGTCAATGGTCTCATTTAAAAATATCATCGCCTATATCAACATACTTTGTTTAATATTGTAATTAATTGAGGTTTATCTATTATTATATCATCTAAAATATAATTTTTAAGGTTTTCTTATTATTTTGACTATGGATGTGCTATCTTGATTCCATTTACCGTATTATTCTGAATGGTTAGTGTTTATGTTCAATGATTAGGGAAAGTTATTTACATTTCATATGATAGTTTCAATATGAATGTATATGTTTATTATGTTCACCTATTTCATATGAGGAATGTATTGGACTTATTATGTGATAGATGGGGCCTTCTATAGCCCCTCGATGCATCGGTAGGTCTAATGAGACAAATAGATGTGGACTTGGCCAAGGCCTTTCCCATTTTTAGATATGATTTTTGTCGAGGTCTTAATAATTTTTAGATGTCATGGTTGAGGCCTTGATGAAATTTTTTAGAATGTCTGGCATATTCATTTACTTCATTATGAAACTAGTAAATGAAAGTTCATTTGGTTTTTAAACTATTATAATACCCATAGTTATGTTTTATTATGGAAATATTTACTCAGATCATATTCCCACCATATTAGGTTCAAGTTTATTTTTTAAAGGCATGTGTTTTTAGTTATTAACCATGCCTATTGTTTATTTTTATGATATATTATGCTGTATTTCTTACCCTTACTGAGCATATGAGCTCACCCCTTTCTTATGTATCATTATCTCAGGATATGAAACCGTTTATTATGAATTAACAGCTAGCATAAACTTAGAGTTGTGGATGTTCCCAATAAAACTTATATGTTTTATTTCTTCTCAAGTTGAAATGTTTAACCTATGTATAAATCTGGTTTTTCAAAACTAAAAAACTACTTGTCCTTTGATATTTGATTCCTTTTAACCATTCCAATGTATTAAAATAAGGCGCCGGATCCGAGAAACTGGGCTCAGGTCTTTATAGGAAAAACTTGTGGGTTCCTCTTCAAGAAGATGATCTAGAAAATCTACTTAGACATATAAAATTGAGTACAAGTCAGTAAAAAATTAAAATTTAATTTAATCAAAACAAAGTAAGTTCAAATAGATATTATTCCTCTCATAAATTGTAGTCTGTGCTTCTGGTTCCTTATGAGGAGCCGTTGGGAATTCCTCTAGGGTAGATGGCAATATATTTTCAAAATAATCTTTATTAATTTCTTCTTCTTCCATGACTCCATCCATATCATTTTGTTGGTGATCATGAGGGGGATCTTCATCAGGAAAATCTAAAAATGTTACTTCTATTATTTCTATTTCTTTCTCTAATTAAATCACCTTCTATATGGATTTTTCTTCAAATTATTTCAAAAGATCATTAAAAATCCCCCCATCTAACTCTGCTTCAACAACATGTATCATTGGACAACCCATTGAGTGTGTGTATATAGATCATGGGAGTGGATTATCTTCTAGTTTATTATTAACTAGTTATTAATCATAAAATTACTCTCTCACTCCATCTCCTCCTTCAATATTAGTGGGAAACTATAGTGGTTCTTCCATTCCCTTATCCACATCATCTTCCTCTTCGGTAAGGTAAAACACAATTGTAACTGAATCTATAATTTTAATAAAAGGGAAATCATAATGAAATTATTGATTTATAAAATTATATTGAAATTAATTATAAATAAGGAACCCCCTTGTTTATTTTAGGTTATTTTTAATTTTTGAATACAAAGACTCTTTTAAGTCTTCTATAGTATATATAGACAACATTTAACATTCTATATTTTCTTCCAAAATGAGTCCTTCCATAACATCTATTATATCCTCTTCACTATTACCTAGGATAGGAATTATTTGAGCATAATATATAAAATATAAACTATGGATATTAATGGACAACTAAGTTTACATATAATTAGAGAAAGAAAAGTTAAAATCAGATTCTCCCTATATGATATCATCTTTAAAAAACTCTTCAAAGTGAAGGGCCACTAGGTAGATGATTTCAGTTGTAAACATTAGTATTGAATACTCTTCTTTGAGATCTTCTTGATATCCCTCCACCATAGTTATTATGATGATTAGGAACTTCAATTCAGGTTTATCTTATTTAATCACTGAATGATCCTCAACTTTTAGTCTTTGATACTCTTTTATGACTTGATTACATAGGTTCATCAGTTCATATAGAGTGAGTTAATTTTCAATATATTCAACCTAATCAAGAGGGTGTATATGATCACCTATAACCCTACTATTGAATATTCGTTTGGCCATGATAGCGAGTTCAAGAATCATTTTTTAAATGGCCCCCATTATTTTTTTGTTTTTAAATTTTAATAAGAAAGCATTAAATTATTTCTATTGTAAAATAGAAAATAATGAGTTTCTAACCTAACTTCCTAGAAAAAATTAAAATTTAATGAGGGCCTATCATGAGGCCCTCAACAAAAGGAATTTTTAAAACTTGGAATGAAACCTAATGGTTATCCAAGAACATCTTTCAAGGATTCATGGTTCGACTCTTCATTTATCTTAATCACTTATTATATTTTTTTATTTTTTTTGAAAGTAGAATAACAGAAATGAGTTTTTATTATTGGTCTTTCATTTTTTGAAATTAAAACAAAATGAAAGAAACAAACAACATGTGAGAAATGTAGGTAGTCATAGTGTGAGTGCTAGTGGATTGGATCATCATTTTCAATTATTTTAAATCTCCCAACTAAATTAATAGACACAATATCATTAATTTATATACTGTTTATTGTTTTAATTTTTTTATTAAACTATTAATATGAGAAAGAATCTTCAAACACACCAATTATCCCATTTGTTCTCCATGGTGAATGGGAAAGATAAATTCTCAACTGAGTGAATTCTTCCACTCACACACCTAGATGCAATCAAAAACCATTCTTCCTTTTAATCTGCAAAACTCTACTTGTAAAAAGAATGATCTGAAGGGAGGGAGTCATTGATGTGAATTAGGTAGTGGAGTGTATCAGTGTTAATGGAATACAAAGTGATAACCGACTCCTTTACACAAATTCTTTACTGTTTCACCATAATCATAGAAATAAAGGGAGAAATTAAAACAGATAAATTCAATTAAACCATTGTAATTACCCTAGAATCA
Source organism: Viscum album (assembly GCA_963277665.1). Lineage (NCBI taxonomy): Eukaryota > Viridiplantae > Streptophyta > Magnoliopsida > Santalales > Viscaceae > Viscum > Viscum album. The sequence continues at coordinate 1,250,188,520 of OY728141.1, forward strand.
CCCACTAGGGGTTATATCTCCACAGCCAAAGAGTTTTAGGTCATATGTAATTTAGAGTGATAAAGAAACATGAATAAATTAGGGAATAAAAGAACATCACTGTTGAAAAGATGAATAAAAAATGGATTTGGAATTAAAATTCCAAAAAATAAAATATCTAACCCTAAAAAAATCAGTAGGAGATGAATATTTTCAAATGGGAGAAGAGGAAAAAATTTATAGGAATCACAAGTGTTATTTATCTTTTTCCATGATTTTAAATGCCACATGATCCATTATTCTTCTATCATAGATGATTTCCACATGTTCAACATCAAGGGTGAGGAATCTTTAGGTGTGTATCACTTGAAAACTATCATGGATTTCATTAATTCCCATGATATATATTTATAAGTCTTCAAGAGAAATTTGGGTGGAAAATATTCTCTATAGCGAAGCTATAATAAAAATAAGGACCTGATCGACATGATCATGGGAGGGGAGAAAATGATGTATGCACTTTTAGTTCCGGATTTTTTGAGTGGTGTAGGTACTTATTTGATGGATTTGGTAATGGTCTTGAAATTGGGATGGATGTCACTACATATATGATTTTTTAGAGCCTTGGTCTTATGTTGATATGTGATTAAATAGTGGTTTAAATATTGGGCCTGATTGGGTTGGATAGAGTTGGGGCCTAGAATTTGCCTGGAGCTCCCGTCAAGGATATGGGATCTTGATCAATTGTTTATATTGGTCTATACATATTTATTTATCTTGGAATTATGAGGATATTGAATCTTCAAGGGTTATATACTAAGAAATCTATTTGGCTGGTGCTGCTAGAACTCATGCCTGGTGTGGCCATGCTAATGTGGGTGTGGCCTGGTTTGGGGTGCAATGGAACTACTAAGAATGTGGCTAGTTAGTACCAAATATTGGATATCTCTTTGAGTTATTATATTAGAAATCTTGTGTGTATTTATTTTCAACCTAACGTTTGATGTATTGGGTAAGACCGAGTTCATTCCATTTATGAACACCTACATAGGAATCAAACATATACACCATTAAAATCTTCTCAGATTCATCTCTTTCAAATTAACTATGGTTTATCGATCACATATCCTCAGACATATTTTTATTATTATCATCAAATAAATATGAAAAATACATGTATGGTTTAATGCTTGAGTTAAGGCTAAGGATATCAAAATTTGTGGTAGATGTACAAAAAATTGGTGAGGAATAGTGAGGTGAGGACACTTGGATCTTCTTCATATTGAAAGGGTGAAAGATACTTGGTTTTATGGGGAAGTGATATCAATTCTAGAGACTCATTGTAGGTGTAGTGTTCTTGGATTAAATTGGTGCTATTGAAAGGTGTGACTTAGTTTTCTTTTATCCTATCTTGGAATCAGTTTTGTTTAGCCACATAGTCAAACCCAAGTTGTGTTTCATCATTAACATCAATATTGATTGATTAAACATCCAATTCATGTTTAGATTCAAGTGTGTATTGGTGATCATCGAATAGAATTGTTTTTTCCCTTGTGGATGAATACAGGTTTTAAGTGATGTACCACAGTTTAATGAATAATGCATGGAAGGAAGGATTTTTCTTTACATAGATGAGTATATCTCTATGGGATATGGTTCTTCCATTTATTAAATTGAGTGAGGCACAAAATAAGGATTTTTAAAATCTTAGGCTTTTCTTCAGATGAAATATGTTTTCATAGAAGTAGGGGAATATATAGAAGCCCATGGTAGTGAAAAATTTCTCTACCATGGAATAAATCCAAAGAATAATAACTATGGAAAAATGGTCATAGAAGCAAGCTCCATTCTCACAGAAGCAATCTGACCACTTGTGGAAGTTTCAAGGAATATTGGTCATGAAAAAATGGTTATGAAACTTAGATTCCTTTTCTAAATTTCCATCTTTGACCTGTAAAGTGGAAACATATTTTATGATTATGTTTTTTCCTAATTTAAAATGGAAAATTAATTACCCATTAAAAAAAATAGAATTTTAAATTTATAAAATCAAATTGTATCGTTTAGTTAAATTCAAAAATTGAATAAATCATTAAAACCCCACATTTTATGATACTAAAGAAATAATGTGCATGAATTTACAATGTAATAAAAATAATTGAATGAACCTAGTTTTAATTAAATTAGGGGGTTATAAAAAATTAATATTAGATAAAAAGTTTTTATTTTTTGAGATCTTATCAATAGGTTTTCCTATAAAGGATGTTTGGGAAAATTTTAGTGGTTTTGGAGATTTTGTGGCCACACAATGGAATGATTTTTTCACTACAACATAATGTAAGTATATTTTTAGTTGTTCTATCTATTCGAGAACCACTATATGAATTTAATAACACATATTAAAGAGGACGATATCACACCATGATGGAGAACCATGAAAAAATAAATAGGGCCATAAAAGTTAGACTTCTAGCTATCGTACTACTCAAAAATGGTACACGATGTGAAACATTGTTACATGAAAAACCCCATGTAATATTTCCCTGAAATTTCCATTAAACCATAAAATATTCATAGTTTCTTATATTTTGAAAAAAAAATTATTTCATTTTTAAGTATGGGGTACCCCCATTTTACCTATTTTTTAGGCCCATTGTTGGAGATCCCCATACTAGATGAATATTCTTCCCCCTTTCTTCCCTAGATTACTTTTATTAAAGTAGTTACATATAAGGTAATACCCTCATTTCCCCCTCTATTCTTTATAATCTCATATACTTCCTCCCTATACTTTTATTTTTCTCTCTCAATTTCTATGGTATTAATCCCAATGTCTAATAATCCATTAAATCTTGAAGGTTTCTGTTTCTAGGTTCTGTACATGTTTTATTCTAAATCAATCCTTTATTTTTGATGAATTTAAATTGATCCATTACAAAGAGGTAGGTGTTTAAATGAAAATTTATTTATTTGTAAACCCTTTGGTTTATTATTGTATTCATGTGTTTTTATGATAAATTAGTACTTTTAAAATTAGTCTCTGGGAAACTCCCATTTATTCGCAAGCATTTTTGTGATTTTGAAGTTTGGTATAAAGGGGTTTTATATAGTTTTCAAAGGATATACTTTCAAAAATTAATTAAAATACCCATAATATGTTTGATAAGTTATTTTTAAGGAATATTTTAGTTCAAATGTATTTATAAAACGAATTTGATTTATTTTTGATTTTATATGAACGTGATTTCACATTTTCTTTCATTACTGGGAATTTAAAGTTTCTGTTTAAAATGTGTTCTTTGTTATTGATTATTGACATCAACTTTCACTTATTATCCTTATTATTTTTTTAACATATGGAATTTTTCTTGATAGATATTGTTTATGAGGTTATTCAAAGGGCGTTATTATGTAGAGAGTTCTTTAGTTGTGACATGAAGATTTTTTTTATATTATTTATTTGTTCCATTGATTTTAGTGTGATGGTTTGCATGGGGACCTTAGGTTCTATGTGGGAAATCATGAATCTAAAAAAAAATAAGAAAATATTTACCTTTTTTAGGGGAATATAGTTATCATTTCCTATGGATAGGGGTTACCAATTGGAAATGCCATAGGGGTAAGTTAGGGTATGAGTTTGTTTGGATCACATTTAGGCTGGTAAGTGATATGTGAGTGATATATTAGGTTGTCCTTAATCATTTTAATGTCATTATCCTATGTTAAAATTATTTTAGTTTGTGTTTTACTTTATGTTATGATTTTCATTATAACTTATGATATATAGTTTTTATATGAACTTTTTTACTTAATTTTTTTCAAATGATTTCTCAAATTAAATGTTTTTATAAAAAGGGAATAAAATGTTCTTGGAATTTACTTTAAAATTATAGCATAAGAAATATATTTCCTATTTTTAATTCAAACTAGCTTGTAATAAAAAAATTTGTATTGATTTATGGTGACATACTACTAGATGTTAGCTCACACACAACATACACATTCTCATGTGTGTGTATATTTTTTATATTTCCTTTGGTGGATTTACATAGATGTCTTTTTAATCTTTAGATATCATTATGATCGGGTGGTGAACTCAGGTTATGAGGTGGTGGTTCATATTGTATTTTTAGAGCATTTAGTTTATCTTGGGATATATATATATATTAGATTCCTCACTCTTTTCCTTATTTTTATTCTGTTATATTATCACATATTGTGTATCATTTATATATTTATTTATAACGTCATGTTGGGACATCTGTTATGATTTTAATTTTTTATTCCATTTTTGGATGGTTTAATTTTGAAATTGTTCATTCATTTAGCATGTTATCTAATGTATGGATACCTTATTCTACATTACCCATTGAATTATGTTGTATTATTTAATGTTTTAAGAAGGTAAAATTGTTCCTAATTGATATGTTTTGATACGATTGATGGTCATCGCTAGTCCATGGTGATTTGGAATGCACTTCAAGCCTTATAGTGTGCTAACTTAGTTGACGTGGTAAGTTTAATGGAGTTGATTTGTTACAATATTTTATCAAATCAATCTTGTTATTTTTGGAGTAATGGTTGATTAGAGATGATATAGTTAGAACTCAAGAGGTAGGTATAAAGAGTTAATGACCACATATTTCTCATACTAAAGATCAAGATACTATGGGTAGTTGAGATTTTCAATTTGAATTTGGGCTTTGTTTTTGAATGTTTTGAAAATATTAATATTTTCTTACTACTACTATGAATTATATGGAAGTTTTTAAAGTTAATTTGAATAAGACCAAGTTTTAGAGTGGAAATGGGAGGAGTTACATGGGTTAATATTTACTATGCATGGTCTGGAAAGCCATGAATTTTGTTATAGATACCATCCAATGGGCCTTTCCTAATTAGTGCAAAATCTACCCAATCCTACATACAAGTGGCACACACTATTAAGTATATACATTTTTTTTTGTTTTGATATATTTTTCTTTTAAATTATATCTATTATTGTTTATTATTAATTTGGGGATAAATTTTAATAAATTTTTGGAGGTCTTGATATTGTTTGGTTATGCTAATTATGCATTTTATGTTGTGATATTTGGTTATTACTTCAGAAAATGCATTATGTTTTATGCGGGAGGGGTGTTTCATAATTTATTTTAAAAATTAATTATGGGGAATTGAAATGGAAATGAAGTTTTAATATATGATTTAATTAAACAATTAGTTTAATGATTATTTAATCATTTTAAGGTATAAATTTTTTAATTATATATGGTATTATGAATTTTGGTAGTAAATATAATCTTATCTTCCCAGTAATATAAAAAAGACATCTAATAGAATTAAAGTTTTGAAAAATGATTTTTAGAAAATAAGGGTTGTGACATTATATTTTTAGATGTAATAAATTGAATGATATAAATGGGTAAAATGAAAATGTTTTGATAAAATAAAAAGGTTGTGGAAATATTAATGATTTATTTTTATAATCCCAAAATCCATTGTATATATTGAAATTAAAAAATGGGTTTCACCTATAATTTTCATTTCCTTGAAGGTGATACACTATATGAATTTTAATTTTTGAATTTATAACTTGTGAAGTATTGTTATTTTAGTATGATTATTTGATTATATTAGGATTTCGTAAAATGAAATTATTATCATACTAATTTATAATATATCAAATAAGCTACATAGATAATTATATTTAATTTATTTCATTGGAAACTTGATTTATAAGAGGTTTCCAATTCATTTTACAGACTTGTATGCTTTTATTTTAAATATAACTAGTGAATTTAATTTTTATAAGTTCATTATTGGTAATAAGTGGCACATCTTTGAATGTTATTTTAACATGAAATTTTAAAGCCTATTTTACTTGATTTTTTTAATTTTTTGTTAAAAATTATTTTTGAAGCATATTTTTCAAAAATTAAGATTCTAGTTGTGTTGTTTTATACACCAAGATGGATTAAAGAATATTTTTAATGATGGTTGTTTTTATTTCCCATGTTGTTGAAGAAATCATGTGCTTAATTTTGTTTTTTTCATATGTAAATTTGTTTTTTTACCAACATAGTTTAATATATATTATATTGAAAATATTTAGGAGATTGGAATACTATTTTTCAACCATTAATTTCTTATAAATGTGTTGATAAAGATGTGATAGTATTTTTCATGGGTATATTCAATGGTAATGCTTTAATAAGATTTGTTTTTGATTTTTTTTTCTTTTTAATAAAAGGTAAGTCTTTATTTCCTTGATTAAATGAATTTAAACATGGAACATAACATTTCAATGAAACGGGTTCATGTTACATATTGATTAATATATCTTATAGTTTCTAAAAAAATAAGTTAATGTGAATTTAAAAAAAGTAGGTCGTGTTTAGATGACATAGATTGCCCTATGGTTTAATTTTATGTTGGGTGGTGTTTAGATTAATTGGTTTTATCAAATACATGGAGCGATTATGATAATAGTACCTTGATTTTAGATAGTTTAACCACTAGATTCCATTCATTTTAAAATATACTCTATGACCATTTTTTGTGATACCATATTTCATTGAGCCTTTTTTTTATTTTTATATGATTAATATTTTATATTACATTGTATAAAAATAATTTTTATAGGTAATTTTAACTTTAGTTGGGTTACATTTTTTACTTTAATGAATTCATGATATATTATAAAGTATGGGAATTGAAACTTTATTTTATATTATACCAACTATTTTTTTAAAATCTAATGAAATTATTAAAGTTTATTTTTACTAGGTTTTTACAAATATAATTGAATATTTTAGTGATATCACATTTTATTTTTTGGAATGTTTTATATATCTTTTTATATAATTGGATGTAATATTTGTGTGACACCCCATACATATTTATATTTGTAATAATAATATTTTGTTAGTTATTATGATTATTAGTATTATTTTTTTGTGTTTTGTTTAATATTGGTGCTACAAAAAAACAAAGGCTTAGAAAATAAAATAAGAAACATTTTATTCAATAGAAACACAGATACATTAAATTGATGCAATAGATTACAACTACCCAAGAAAACTCATCTCAAGACCTAATAAAACAAATGGAAGACCACCCAACATCACAACGAGATCAATTAAGTATCCCACATCCCTTAAATGTTAAAAAAAGAAATAGTTAGAAGAATAACAAGAGCAATGAGAGTAAAAGGGATGTATAAAACCATCCTTGAAGCAGATGAAGGGATTCCAATTTTGTTGTGTCATTGACACCGTAACTATGGGTATTTATATAACCCTTATATGATCGTTATAAAAAATGGCCATTGGATTTTATTGACCATTATGTTTTGACTATTGGGATTTTAATATGACTGTTGAATAGGTTTTAAATGTTTTGAAATAATATTTTCGGTTTAAAAAATAATGTTTTCTTACAAATCGACACAAAAATTAGTAATTTATGTGTTTAATAATGTTAATTAAATAAATAATTAAAAGCTAAATAAATAGTATTATGACGTATTTTAATAAAACCATATGATTTCTTTTATCTATAATGCAAATTTGTCACTTTGATTTATATTATTTTCAAAATAACAATTTTGTTTTAATACATGTCGATATATAAAGACAATATAAATTAATTATACTTTATAGTATCATCAAATGATACTTTATAATATATTGATTTAGTAAATAAAAATAATTAAAAGTAATATTATTATAAATTTTATTTAATTATAGTTTTATATTATAAGTATTTTAATATTGAAAATATACATGCCATTTAAAATTAGTATATAATAATAATTTCAAATATTTTAAGTAACATTATTTTGAAAAATGCACTATTAATATTCACATTTTTATGCAAATAAATACTTAGTATGACATATGAATAATTATATTTATTTGGGTTTTATAGATTTTAAATTTTAAAAATATGATATATATATGAACATACATACAGATATATATATATATATATATAAATTAATAATTATTAGTTTTAAATTAAAAATTTTGATTATATTAATTTTTATAAAGTTATTAATATTATGATTTGTTTGTAATAAAATTATAATTATAATATAAAACTATTTCAATATTAAAGCTAAACATATAATGTAATATGCATAAATTATATTCAATAAATAATAAATAATAATAATGGTATAATAATAATAATAATAATAATAATAATAATAATAAATAGATAGAATTGGGTTAGGGGTTCATTGGTTCGTCATTTTGGTGAGGCCAAGAGGTAGGTTCTAAGTCGTGCTATAGGGTACTCTCACAAGAGTCAAGAGAACTCGGGAGTTCATGAACTATAGGTTTTTCTGGGAGTCTGATCTAAGGCCAAGGTCTTTGCGGAGATCTAGAGTCGCGCTATGGCTTGGGTCAAGGCTGGTTCGAGGGTCATTGTTGCCATCGAGGAGTTTTGTGTGAGGCCTCTGACCATAGATGAGGAAGATCAAGTCTGAGCGATGTTGAGTGATTTGTCGCAAATAGGGTTTCATTTTGGGTTTCTAGATCTAGTGCGAGGTAGGTTCTTGTTTTCCTTTTAGTGTTTTTGCCCAAATTGTTTGTTAATATGATTACATGTTTGTCATTGTGTGTATTTTATTCATCCTTATTTACTTTATGAACAAATATTATTTTGTTTTGGTCCTTGGAAATATGATTCTATTCTAATTGCAATCATAAATTATATTTATCAGTGGTTTTGATCCGCTTATGTCAATTTCTATGTAATTTTATATTGTCCTGACTTTGTCTTATGGGTGAATATTTTCGATTAGTTTTCTAGTTGTTTTTATTATAATCCATTGCATTACTATTTTATGCTTTCCATGTCTGATAAACATTCCCTACTTTCTATGAAATCTGTGTGTCACTGTACACACAATGCATTTATTGTCTATAAAATCTATCTAAATCAGTGCTTAAGGGGATTTAGAGGGGAGATTGATTCTGCATCACTTCAGTCCATATTTTTTTATCATCCTTTCCTATGAACCTCATGAATCATCTTTTATGATAGATTTTGGAGCCGTCTCTCCTGTTTTTTGGTAAGGGGAAATAATTTATTTGATGAAATGTTAATTTTAGATGATGAAAACATTTATTTACAACTTGATCCACAGAGTTAGTATTTTGTGATTGTTGTTTATGTTAGGGTCTTCTTTATTTAAAACCTTTCAAGATTACGATTTTATTATGTTCAAACTTATTTTTTAAGATAATTTTAGTTCCAAAATTATTACTATAATTCCTATTTTATGTATATAAATATATATGTTTTGAAGAGAAATAATGTATGATTATGTAAGTGATTTCGTATTTTTTAAAAAACTAATTTTGTAAAGATGGGTTTGTGTTTTTTAGTGTTCGAGTTTTAATTTCTGTATTTTAAAATGAGTATGGGTGTTAACAAATTTATTTTCAAATTATGGATTTTTAATTTCAATTTATTAAGGGGGCTTCCCATTTTGTCATTTTTATTATATAATTATAGTACTTCTAGTTTCCAAGTCTTCATATATATATAAGTTATATTTTATGCATTTTTTAATTATAATGTATAACAAACTAATATATAGTAAAGTTTGTATTAGATATATATACACACACACATATGTAATTGAATGTTTTAAAAAACATTTAAATATGTTATACGTGTATGTAGTTATCAATCTTTTCAAATTAATATTTTCTTAAATATTACATTCATGAAATAGAATTTATGAAATTTTAATTCCAAGAACATTAATAACTATGAATTCATTATTGAAAAATATATGTAATATTTATTTCTAAACAATGTGAGTGGAATTATTATGGGGGTATTATTCTATATGTATGACTATCCAACTTTGCATAATTATTTTTAGAATACATAATGAAAGTGGGATTAAATATTTTTGGTATTTAGTTTGAAAATATTAAATAAAATTTTAATTCATGGATGTGTAGTGAGATTAATTATTTAATTTTGTTACATAAATATATTATGTCTGTAAAAACTATGTTTTAATAACTCTTCTACATCACAATTTATCATAAAAGTTTGTAATTCGATATCATATTTGATCTTAAAAGTAATTTTATCATTTATCAAAGTGTTTTTATCATGTATTCCATGATAATGAATTTTTGAAATTCAATGTAAATTATATACATATATGGCTATTGATATATTAAACATTTGTTATAAGTTTTGAGTGTGCTAAGCGAATCATGTATATATAAGAGATAAAATTATTTTGGGATAAAATTATTTACCAATCCATAAGGATATATATATATATATCAAGGTATATGTATATATATCAAGGTATATATATATATATAATAATGATATGTTTATTTTTCATGTATATAATTGTATTGACCTGTTCATAAGTTTATTGTCACATTTCTAAAAAAGTGCGCATAACATGTCATCATGATATATTTAATGTAAGGATGTTGCATCTGTATATAATCATTTTCATGCAACATACCTCTCATCCCTAATTATTTCATGATTTCATTTTAAATTTTAAGTCTAACTTTATAAATTATCAATAAAAAGATTGCTACAAATTTCAAGTTGGGTTAATTAAAATGAGTTTTTTATAATATTTATGTGCAAAACCAATTTATCAAAGAAAAAACAATATATGAATTATTATTTTTTAAATGTGAATTTGTTTCATTATTCATTTTATTGATGACATAAAAATAAAGTCAATTAATTTATGTATTATAATACATGAATTAAGAACTAAAATCATCAAGGTGGTATGGGACACTTTAGATCTTTTAATGAATTTATTTTATTTTTGTTTAAATTTAAATAAATTAAAGTGTTATGGGACACTTTGATTTAATGACATATTTCTATTAGACATATGAGGAATGAATAGGACTTATTATGTGACAGGTGTGGCCCACTATAGCCTCTCGATTCATCAGTAGGTCTCATGAGACAAATTAGGTCTTGGCACGAGGCCTTGACAGAATGATTATGTATGGTCTTGGCATGATGCCTTGACAAAATGTTTACAATTCTCCTGTATTAGGCATTACCTCATAATGATTCATGTAAGTGAAGGTCATGTGATTATTCATTTAGTAAAATATCCATGGAGAGTGGGAATTCTTATATGAACTGGTATTAATCATCTTTTCCAAGTGCATATGGTTCATATTTAAGTAAATTCTTGTGTAGAAATTTATTTATGAAGAAGAATTAATATTGAAGTTACCAAACCAAAATGATAAATTACATCATTTTATGTGCAATTCTGAATAAATATTATTTAATGTGTGAATTTCTATCCTCACCTCTAACATGTCATAGAATTATTAAGTTTGGTCATCATCCAACTTATAGGTGGCACTATATACATTTCTGTTCAGTATGTGAAGATTTTATAATGCATTATATTTATAACTCTTAAATAAGTTTAGAATTTTTAATAATGAGTTATCATAAAAGATATTTCATAACCTCTGAAGAAAATGTTGATGACATGTTATGTGAAGTATTACTTTCATGATTTTAATTAATTTTTTTAAAGAAAAATTATTTCTTAATGGTTTGTTTTAAAACCCCTTTCTGAGCATTTTTGTACTCACCCTATGTTTTATAAACACTTTTATAGGTTTAGCATACTTGCTTGGTTGAAACTCTATTATGGAAGAAATCACTCTGAAGAATCATTGTTTTATTTTTGTGTTATTTTTGGAATGTAAATTAATGTATCTAATTTTCTAGAACTTGAGTCAGTAAAAGATCCTATGTTTCATTTAATGTGGTGTATTTATTCAAGTTTCTTTTAAATTTTTTTTCACTGCATTTTTAAGGGATGAATCTAGTTACTCGAGCTCGGTTCCTTATAGTTGGTATTAGAGGTACACTCTAGATATTTTTGGAAAATTAGAACAAATATACTAATTTAAGTATGTATTACTAAGTAAAATCCCTATCTTAATTCATTTACAGATGGAAGGCGAGGTTTCACCAACAAACCTCTTGTATCTCCCAACTGAATTACTTGAGAACATAATTGTCAAGTCATGTTCAGAAGTATACCAGCCTTTCTAAAACCTGCGTCTAACCTGAAAATACCTCTACCATGTGTCAATCAGCCCAAATATCCATTGTTTCTACCAAGGATATAGTTATGTATATCACCAGATGGCAAATGAAAAAATTTCAGAGTATAGGAATAAGGTAAAGTATCATTAAGGTCTCTTCCTATGTTTCACTATGTATGATAATTACCTAGCCTTAGGAAAATTCCGGGAAGCTATAATGGAGGGTGACCTTCGGGAAACATACTTATTCCAGGTATTATGTTTTAGTATGTATGGGAGACTCTATGACATCAGAACTCTTAGGCATGAGATAGTTTGATAGATCTATAAGGAACGATTACATGCTTAAATCTCTGAGCTCCATACCTCCCATGCCTCCCTTTAAAAACCCAAGTGTTTTATATGGAGGTTTTACCCTAACTTCTCAAGGTGTATCTAGGCCAAAGAAATTGAGGAGTTGAAAATTATCCTGGGAATCCACCTGAGGTTATCAGTGGATTATCCATGGCGGCGGACCTGGTGAAAGTATAAATTAAATATTTTTTAATCCAATTTTGTTCATTAATTAATAATAATTAAAATATATCTTGTAGGGATATCGAGAATGATGTCAGAAGGTTAGTGTTGTTGAAGCGTATGAGTACAATAGAATTGGGAGGGAGAAATTCCATTAGGGGGGATAATGTGACACCCTGAACATATTTGTATTTTTAATAATAATATTATGTTAGTTATTATGATTATTAGTATTATTATTGTTATGTTTTGTTTAATATTGGTTATATCAAAAACAAATTCTTGAAGAATAAAATAAGAAACATTTTATTCAATAGAAACGCTGATACATTACATTGATGAAAGAGTTTACAACTAATCATGAAAACTCATCGCAAGACCTAATAGAACAAATAGAAGACCACCCAAAATCACAACAAGACTGACGAAGTAGATCTCATCAATTGAATCCACCAAAACAAAAAAATAAATAGTGAGAAGAATGGAAAGAACCCTGAGAGTAAAAGGGATGAATAAAACCATCCTAGAAACAGACGAAGGGACACCGATGTTGTTGTGTCATTGACACCATAAATATGGGTATTTATAAAACACTTATATGACCGTTATAAAAAATGGCTGTTGGATTTTATTGACCATTATGTTTTGACCGTTGGGATTTTAATAAGACCATTGAATAAGTTTTAAATGTTTTGAAATAATATTTTTGGTTTAAAAAAAATATATTTTCTTACAACTTGAGACAAAAATTAGTAATTTATGTGTTTAATTATGTTAATTAAAGAACATATTTTAAGCTAAATAAATAGTATTATGAATTATTTTAATAAAACCATACAATTTCTTTTAACTGAAATGAAATTTCTTCACTTTGATGTATATTATTATCAAAATAATAATTTTGTTTTAATATATGTTGACATATTAAGACAATATAAATTAATTATACTTTGTATTATAATGCAATGATACTTTATAATATATTGGTTTAGTAAATAAAAATAATTAAAAGTAATACTATTATAAAATTTGTTTAATTATAATTTTACATTAGAAATATTTTAATAATGAAAATATATATTCCATTTATAATTATTATTTAATAATGATTTCAAATATTTTAAGTAACATTATTTTAAAAAATTCACTATTAATATACTAATTTTTATGAAAATAAATATTAGTCAGACATATGAATAATTATATTTATTTGGGTTTTATAGATTTTTATTTTCGAAAGTATGATATATATATATATATATATGTAGATGCATACATACATACATACATACATATATATAAAGTAATAATTACTAGTTTTAAATTATAAATTTTTGATTAGATTAATTTTTATAAATTAATTAATATTATGATTTTTTTAATAAAATTATAATTATAAGATATAACTATTTCAATATTAAAGCTAAACTTATAATGTAATATGCATAAATTATAATCATTAAATAAATAAATAATAATAATGGTATAATAATAATAACAAAAAAACAACAACAATAATAATAATAAGGAGATAGAATTGGGTTAGGGGTTCAGCGGTTCTTCATTTTGGGGAGGCTGAGAGGTAGAGTCCAAGTCGCACCGTAGGTTATTCTCAAGGGAGTCGGGAGAAATCGAAAGGTCTTGACCTGCGGGTTTGTCTGGGAGTCTAAGATGAGGCCAAGGTATTTGCGGAGATCTAGAGTCATGCTATGGATGGGGTCGGGGCCGGTTCGGGGGTCATCCCTACCATCAAGGAGTTCAGTTCGAGGCATCCGACCACAGACGAGGAAGACCGATTTCAGGCGACGTTGACTGATTTTTCACAAATAGGGTTTTGTTTTGGGTTTCTTGATCTAATGGGAGGTAGGTTCCTAATTTCCTTTTAGTGTTTTTGTCCAAATTATTTTTCAATCTGATTACATGTTTGTCATTGTGTGGATTTTCTTCATCCTTATTTACTTTATGAACAAAGATTGTTTCATTTTGGTCCGTGGATGTCCAATTCTCCTATCGTTTCAATAAAAAATTATCTTTATTAGTATTTTTGATCTTCTTATGTCAATTTATATATAATTTTATATTTTCCTGACTATGTCTTATGGGTGAATAATTTCGATTCATTTTCTAGTTGTTGTTATTATTATTCGTTCCATCACTGTTTTATGTTTTCGCTGTTTCATAAACATTCCCAGATTGCTCTGCAAGCCGTGTGTCACTGTACACACAATGAAATTTTTGGCTATAAAATATATCTAATTAAGTGTGTAAGGGTATTTAGGGGACATATTGATTCTGCATCACTTCGGTCTATATTTTGTAATATGCCTTGCCTCTTCACCTCCTGGATCATCTTTTGTGATTGATTTTCAAGGCACCTCTCCTGTTTTTAGGTAAGGGGAAATAATTTATTTGATGAAATGTTAATTTGATAAGATGAAAACATTTATTTACATCTTTATCCACAAAGATAGTATTTTGTGAACCTTGTTTGTGTTAGGGTATTCTTTATTTAAAATCTTTCAAGATTATGATTTTATTATGTTCAAACTTATTTTGTATGAGAATTTTAGTTCTGGAATTATTATTGCAATTCCAATTTTATGCATATAGATATATATTTGTTTTAAAGCAACAATTTATTATTTCATAAGTGATTCGGTATTTTATTTTATTTTTTAAAAAACTAATTTTTTAAAGACGGGTTTGTGTTTATTAGTTTTCGGGTTTTAATTTTTCGATTTTCAAATGATTATGGATGTTAACAAATTTATTTTCAAATTAAGGATTTCAAATTTCAAATTATTAAGGGGACTTCCCATTTTGTCTTTTTTATTATATAATTATAGTACATCTAGTTTCTAAGTCTGCATATATATATATGTTATATTTTTATGCATGTTTTAATTATAATTTATAACAAACTAATATATGGGAAAATTAATATTAGATATAAGTACACACACACATATATATGTATTTGAATGTTCTAAAAAAACATGTAAATATGTTATATGCGTATGTAGATATCAGTCTTTTCAACTTAATATTTTCATAAAGATTACATTCATGAAATGGAATTTATGCAATTCTAATTCCAAGAATATTAATAACTATGAATTAATTATTGACACACATATGTAATATTTATTTACAAATAATGTAAGTGGAATTATTATGGGGGCATTATTCTATATGTATAACTATCCAAAATTTCATTATTATTTTTAGAACACATAATGATAGTGGGATTAAATATTTTTGGTATTTAGTTTGAAAATATTAAATATTATTTTAATTCATGGATATTTAGTGAGATTAATTATTTTATTTGGTTATATAAATATATTATGTTTGTTAAAATTATGTTTTAATAAATCTCCCGCAACATAATTTATCATCAAAGTTTGTAATTCAATATCATATTTGATCTGCCAATGAATTTTCTCATTTATCGATGTTTTGTTCAATCATGTATTCCATGACAATGAATGTTGTAAATTCAATGTCAATTATATAAATATATGTTTATCAACATATTAAACATTTTTTATATGTTTTGAGTATGCAAAGTGAATCATTTATATATAGGAGATAAAATTATTTTGGGATAAAATTATTTACAAATCCATAAGGATATATATATATATATCAAGGTATATATATATCAAGGTGTATGTATATATATAAGGATGAAACATTTATTTTTCATGTATATAATTGTATTGAACTATTCAAAATTTTATTGTCAAATTTCAAAAAAATGCACATAACATGTTATCATTATATATTTAAAGAAAGGATGTTTCATCTGTATATAATCATGGTCATGCGATATACCTCTCATCACTAATGATTTCGTGATTTAATTTTAAATTTTAAGGCTAACTTTATAAATTATTAATTAGGAATATTTCTACAAATTTCAAGTTGTGTTAATTGTAATGAGGTTTTTATAATTATTTTGTGAAAAACCAATTTATCGAAGACAAAAAAGTATATGAATCCATCCAACATATAATATTTTTGTTAAATGTGAATTTGTTTCATTATTCATTTTATTGATGACAAAAAAATAAATTAAACTAATTTAAGTATGATAATACATGGATTAATAACTAAACTTTTCAAGGTGGTATGAGACACTTTGGATCTTTTAATGAATTTATTTCATCTATGATTAAATTTAAATAAATCAAACTGGTATGGGACACTTTTATTTAAAGACATATTTTTATTAGACATATGAGGAATGTATAGGACTTATTATTTGACGGGGGATGCCCACTATAACCTCTCGATGCATCGGTAATTCTCATGAGACAAACTAGGTCTTAGCATGAGGCCTTAGCATAATGATTATGTATGGTCTTGGCATGAGGCCTTGATAGAATATTTATGACTGTATTGTATTATGATTTCCCTCATAATGAATCTAGTAAATGAAGGTCCATATGATTATTCATTTAGTAAAATATCCCTGGAGAGTGGTCATTCTTATATGAACCGGTATTATTCATCTTTTCCAAGTGCACATGGTTCATATTTAAGTAAATAATTATGTAGAAATTTATTTAAAAAGAAGAATTAATATTGAAGTTACTAAACCACAATGATAAATGACATCATTTTATGCGCAATTATAAATAAATATTATTTCATGTGTAAATTTTTATCCTATCCTTCGACATGTCATAGAATGATTAAGTTTGGTCATCATCCAACTTATAGGTGGAACTATATGCATTTTTGTTTAGTATGTGAATATTTTATAATCAATTATATTTTTAACTCCTAAATAAGTTTAGAAATTTTATTAGACACAACTACGATGAACCTATCTAGACCTTCAGTAGCTAGGATTTGCACTGAGGTCGATATCTCGTGAGATTTTCCATCTCGTTTCTGGATTCAAAATGGAGATAAAGGATTCATCCAAGAGGTTGTATTTGAAAATGTTCCTCCTTAATGTAAATACTGTTTCAAAATTGGCCATTCGATGGAGGAATGTGATACCCAAAGATTTTAACCCCCCCAACCTTGTTGCAATTCAATTTGGATGGAAACAACTGACTCAAAAAGGATCTTAGATGATAAACCTCTTGATAACACTTTGATTCCAAACATCATGGATATCCCCAATCCCATTAATGAGATATCAAAACCTAGGGACAATATGAATCTCCATAAGGGCCAAATAAATACCACCATGGAAAAGGGTGAGCTCCCTTCCAAGGAGATTTCACCTCTAGTTGTGGCTGCAAATAACCATCAAAGTCCTCCTCCTCCTCTTGAGGTGGTACCGAGAGTGAAATTACATGATGATACTCAGGAGGATTTTTAAAATGAGAGGTGTGATCCATCTAAAAGTAGTGATTCACCAATTAAAGAAGAAGATAAATCTACTCATATTGAGGAAGAATATATGAGATCCATGGCCAGAAAAGGAAAAAAAGCCAATTATTGATGCAGATGGGTTCATCAACCCCAACCCAAAAAAAAACTAGGAAACATAGAGATTACTCCCAAATTGAAAGAACTATAGTCTCAAGATATTTGGACATTTCAAGAAGGGAAGTCTCTCCCCCTGACACAATTCAACATGTATAGGACAAGCAACATGTTGAAGGGGTTGAGAAGCAGAATGTGCCCGGTTGTGAAGATCCTGAATCTTTGGTGAAACTTAGAGATGATATTCTATATAATTCCCTTAGAAAAGGGGATATTTCAAAAGACACTTACCTTGATATTAAATAAGACATTTCCAATGATAGATTGAGGAGAGAGTTTCAAAAAACTACCTAATGTTTCTTTGATGACTTTTTCTAGTTGTTTCATTTTTGATTAGTGGACATGCTACTCATTACTTATATTTCTTTCATCTAAGGACCTATATGTGTAATGATTTTGATCCTCCTTGGAAGTTTCTATTTTGGATTTCTGGTTTCATCTACCTTTCTTATACCTTCTTTTTAAGATTTTTTGAACTGGTATGAATTGTTTTTAGAAGCTGGATTTTGGGAAGTCCTTTTCTGTTTGATGCTGGTGGTTTGTTTCATCCTTTTCGCTTCTTTATTATAGTTCACATTGGCTGATTGGGACTTTTATGTTCTGTTGATATTGTTTGGATATTGGGACTATTTATGATATCGCTTAGCTATTTTTTAAGGAAATATGAGATCTGCTTATCTGTTATGAATTAGTGATATTCAGATATGATGATACTGTTACTTTTTCTCTGATATGAGTTTCAATGTTGGCTGAGTTTTGAAGATCAACTTGCATTGAACGAAGCTTGGTATTTATAGATCTTGTTGTTACCTTTAAACACCTCTCGATAGCCTTGTGTCCTTCTTTACTGCTCAGTTTTTTCTACTTGTCTTTGGATCTGAACCTGTTTCTACATGGTGATTTTGGAATGAGGCTTTGATCTGTCCTGCTATAGGATGGTTTGGAATGGGTATGATATGCTATTTTTGGGTCTCCTACTTGAACATTAATGGAATATCTAAAGTTTTGAGGACTCTTATAATGTAGCGATATATGATTTTTCCTCTTAGAGTCCCTGCTCTGAATTCAGAAACGACCGGTAATGGATACTCAACCTTGAAGGAAGGGTGAACATATGCTCAGCTGGCTTCAAGTATTGGTGTGGTTTTTTCATTGAGTATTTTGATGTTACTCTTTATCTCCTTGTTGGTGTAAGTACATTACACCTTGTGTTTGTATGGTAGCTTTTTGAATTTAATAAATTCCCTTGGAGGCATGAGTTGGGAAACCAATTCATGTCACCACCTTCTTAAAAAAAAATTTATTAATGGTTTTGTTTTAAAACCCCATACTAGGCATTTTTGTGCTCACCCTACATTTCATAAACACTTTTACAGGTTTAGAATACTTTCTGTGTTGAAACTCTATTATGGAAGAAATCACACTAAAGAATCATTGTTTTCTTTTTGTGTTATTTTTGGAATGTAAGTTCATGTATCTAATTTTCCAGAACCTGGGCTGGTAAAAGATCCTCTGTTTCATTTAATGCTTTGTATTTATTCATGTTTCTTTTATAATTTTTTTTTTCACTATACTTGTAAGGGATGAATCCATTTGTTCCATCTCAGGTCCTTACTATTTGACTTTATTTCTAAGGTAGAAAGTATTTACCATGTACTTATTTGTAAATAGAAATAGGTGTTTGAATTTTTTATATGATAAATATTTTTCAAATTGGAGTTCTTTGTTTTTAAAGGCATTAGGTGGAGATGAACTTCGGGTTTAAAGTGACGTGTTCTTATTTTTTTTATGTAAATGGGATTTTTTGGTTTCTCAGGTACTATTTTATTTGAAACCATTAATTTTTAAACTCTAGATGTTTGTAAAGAAATTAATTTTTAAAGTAGTGTTTAATTTTTGAATAGGGTTTTAAAGCATAAATTATTTCATGAATTCAAGTTATCATTCACAATTTAGGGAATGTGTGGGTTTCAATAAAATATTGTTTAAATTTAAAAATACTCTTTATTAAGTCATATGATATCCATTAATTGATTAATTTTAATATTAGTTTGAATAAAATGTTAAAGAAAATTTCAGTTTTGGTTGATTTAATTTAAAAATAATTTTCATAACTTTAATATCAATATGGGAATTAAAGGCCTATTTGGAAAATATATAATTATTTACATGATTTTTTGACACTTTGGTCTTGATATCCCGTTATGTGATGTTTTGTGTGAAAATGGATATTATATGATATAAAATGTTTATTATTAGATGATATATGTAAAAATGGTATGTTTGGAAAGTATATTTGAGTTTCATAAGTTTCATTTTAGAAATTTATTACCTGTTGGAATAATATATAATAAAATGATTTTATTTACTCACATATATTTCCAAAGGTTTTTTTTACAATTTTATAGGTTTTTAATACCTTTATTATGATTTAACATATTATTTTTGATTGTTTTTCTACATTGTTATTTAATGTGGAACTATTCTTATTTTATGATGATTCTTTGTGTGCTTAGTTAAGGTTATTGATTTTGATTTTATATGAATGTGATTTCACATTTTTTCATCATTGGGACTTGAATGTTTATGTTTAAAATGCTCTATTTTTTTATTGATTATTGACATCAACTTTCACTTATCCCCTTATTGTTTTTGTTTTACATGTTGAATTTTTCTTGATAGATATTGTTTATGAGGTTATTTAAAGGGGGAAATTGTGTAGAGGGTTCTTTAGTTGTGACTTGAGGAATTTTTTTATATATTATTTCTTTCTACCATTGATTTTACTGTGATTATTTTCAGGGGGCATTAGGTTCTAAGTGGGAAATCAAGAATGTAAAAGAAAAAATAGAAAATATTTAGATTTTTTAGGGGTCTATAGTTATCATTTCGCTCTGGCTAGGGGTTACCGACTGGAAAGTTCATAGTGGTAAGTCAGGGTTTGAGTTTTTTTGGATCACATTTTGTCTGTTAGGTGATTTGTGAGTGAGGTATTAGGTTGTTTCCAATCTTCTAAAAATTATTATACTATGTTATAATTATTTTAGTTTATATATTTATTTATGTGATGACTTTCATCATAACTTATGATATATAGTTTTTATATGATCTTTCTTAATTTATTTTTTGTATATGATTTCAAAAATAAAATGGTTTTATTAAAAGGGAATGATATGTTATTGGATTTTACTTTCAAAGTAAATTATGAAAAATATATTTCCTTTTTTAGTTCAAAGTAGCTTGTAATTAATGGACTTGTATTGATTTAGGGTGATATCATATTGGGTGTTAAATCCCACCCTACATTAACATTATAATGTGTATATATATTTTTTATATTTCCTCTGGTATATTTTCATATAGGAATTCTTCATCTTTAGATATCATGATGATTGGGTGGTGACCTCGGGTTATGAGGTGATGGTTCATGTGGTATTTTTAGAGATTTTTTTATCTTTCGATGTATATGTGTTAGCCTCCTCAACCTTTCCTCATTTTTATTACATTATATTATCACATTTTGTATATCATTCACATATTGATTTATAAAGTCATGTGGGGATGTATTTTAGATTTTAATTTGTTATTCTATATTTTTATGGTTTATATTTTGAAATTGATAATTCATTTATCATTTTATCTAATGTATGCATACCTTATTCCACATTACCCATTGAATTATGTTGTATTATTTAGTAGTTTAAGAGGGTGAAATTATTCCTAATTGATATTTTTTAGTACCACTGATGCTTATCACTAGTCCATGGTGATTGGGAATGCACTTTAGGGATTATAGTGTGCTAACTCAGTTGACGTCATAAGTAGACTAGAGATGATTTTTTACAATATTATATCAAATCCCTCGTATTATTGTTGGAGTAATGTTTGATTGGATATGAGATTGTTAGAACTCAAGTGGTAGGTATGGAGAGTTACTAGTTGAATATTTCTCATACTAAAGCTTATGTTACCATGGTCTTTCGATATCTTCACATTGAATTTTGGACTTTTTTTAACGTTTTAAAAATATTAAATTTTTTTACTACTACTATGGATTATATAGAAATTTTTAAAGTTAATTTGAAGAAAATAATGTTTTAGAGTGGAAATTAGAGGATTTTCATGGGTGAATAGTTACTAGTCACGGTATGTAAATCCATGCATTCAGTTCTACATACCTTCTAGTGGGCCTTTCCTGGTTAGTGCACAGTCTACCAAATCTTACATCCAAAATGGGCACACTATTAAATCCCACCCTTTTTTTGTTTTTATTTTAAATTGTATCTATTATTGTTTATTATTAATTTGGGGATAAATTTAAATAAATTTTTGGAGGTCTTGATATTGTTTGGTTATGAAAATTACATGTTTTATGTTGTGATATTTGGTTATTACTTCAAAAAAACATTAGGTTTTATGTGGGAGGGGTGTTTCATAATTTTTTTGAAATTTATTACGTGGAATTGAAGTGGAAATGATGTTTTAATATATTACTGAATTTAAAATTTATTTTTCTGAATTTAAAATTTGTTTTACTGATTTTTAATGATTTTAAAGTATAAAATTTTGATATATAAATGCTATTTTGAAGTTTGGTTATAAAGGTAATTTTATCTTCCTAGTAATATAAAAAATTTCTCTAATAGAATTAAATTTCTAAAAAATGTTTTTTGGAATAGAAGGGTCTTGAAATTTTATTTTTGGATATATTAGAGAGAAATATATGAACGAGTACAATAAAAATGTTTTGATAAATAAAAAGGTTCTAGAAATATTAATGATTTATTTTTACAATCCCAAAATCCTTTGTAAATATTGACATTAGCGAATGGTTTTCACCTATAATTTTCATTGTCTTGAAGGTGCTACATTATATGAATTTCAATTTTTAAATTCATGACTTTTGAAGTGATGTTGTTTTAGTAGTCTTATTTGTTTATATTAGAATGTCATAAATTGAAATTGATATTAATATAATTTATAATATATCAAATAAATTACATAGATAGTTATATTTAATTTATCTCAGTGGAAACCTATTTTACAAGAGGCTTCCAATTCATTTTATAGCCTTTTGTGATTTTTTTATAAATATAACTGGTGAATTTAATTTTTATAAGTTCATTATTGGTAATAAGTGTCACATATTTAAATATTATTTTAACATGATTCACATTTTGAAGTCTCTTTTATTTGACATAAAACTTTGTTATTGTTTATTAAACTTGATTTTTGAAGCATATTTTTCACATATCAAGATTATAGTTGCTTTTTTTATGCACATAGATGGAGTAAAGAATATTTTAAATGATCGTTGTTTATATTTCCCATGTTTTTGAAGAAATAATGTTCTTAATGTTGTTTTTTTGGAAATAAATTAGGTTTTTACCAATATATTTTCCAATATATTATAATGAAAATATTTAAGTGATTGAAATTTTATTTTTCAACCATTAATTTCTTATAAATGGTTTAATAAATATGTGCTAGTATTTTTCATGTTTATATTAAAAGGTTATACTTTAATAAGTATTGATTTTGATTTTTTTTCATTTTAATAAAAGTGAGTATTTTTTCCTTGATTAAATGAATTTATACATGGAACATAATGTTTCAATAAAATGGGATCATGTTACTTATTGATTAAGGTGTCTTATAGTTTTTAAAAAAATAAGTTAAAGTGAATTTTAAAAAAGGAGGTTATGTTT
The DNA here is from genome assembly GCA_963277665.1 of Viscum album. NCBI lineage: Eukaryota > Viridiplantae > Streptophyta > Magnoliopsida > Santalales > Viscaceae > Viscum > Viscum album. Next base: position 1,250,212,329 of record OY728141.1, read on the forward strand.
AGATGACCTAAATTACCCTATCGTTTAATTTTAAGTTGGGTACTGTTTAGATTAATTGGTCTTGTCAAATACATGGAGTGATTTTTCTAATACTACCATAATTTTAGATATGTTAACCACTAGATTCCATTAATTTTAAAACATAGTTTGTGATTTTTTTGTGATACCCTATTTTCTTGAGCCTTTTTTTTATTTTGTGCTGATTATAATTTTATCTTACTTTTAATAGAAATTATTTTTCTTGAAAATGTTGAATTTTGTTGGGTTACATTTTTTACTTAAACGAATTCATGATATATTATAGATTATGGGAATTGAAACTTTATTTTATATTGTATCGACCATTTTTTTTAAATCCAATGAAATTATTCAATTCACTTTTTTACTTGAATTTTACAAAGCTCATTAGATATTTTTGAGATATCACATTTTTTTGGAATGTTATATATATATTTTTATATAATTGGAAGTAATGATTTAATTTATTTTTAAGGTAGAAAGTATTTACCACATTCTAAGTTGTAAATAGACTTATATGTTTGATTTTTTATACAATTGAGATTTTAGAAACTAGTGTTCTTTGATTTCAAATGAATGAGTTGGAGATAACTTCATCTTTAAAGTGATGTATTATTATTTTTGATGTAAATAGAATTTTTGGGTTTCTTAGGTACTAATTTTTTTAAACCAAGAATTTTTTAACTCTATATGTTTTTAAATAAATTTTTTTAAATTGGTGTTTCATTTTCAAATTGGGTTTTAAAACTTAAATTATGCAATGACTTCAAGTTATCATTCCCAATTCAAGGTGTGTATGGGTTGTAATAAAATATTATTACACTTTATATATCCTCTTTATTAAGTTTTATGATAATCACGTATTGATTAAGATTAATATTAGTTTGAATAAAATGTTAGGAAATATTTTAGTTTTGATTGATTTAATTTAAATATAATTTTCACAACTTTAATATTTATATGGGAGTCAAAGGCCTATTTAGCAAATGTCTAATTATTTACATGAATTTTTTGAAACTTTAGTCGTGACATCCCATTATGTGATGGTTTGTGTGAAAATAGATATTATATGATATTAAATTATTATTATTAGATGATAGATGTAAAAATGGGATGTTTGGTAAGTATATTGGATTTTCATAAGTTTTATTTTGGGAATTTATTACCTATTAAAATAATATATATATATATGTATAAATATATGTGATTTTATTTACTAATAAGTATTTCATAAGTTTTTTTTCTCAATTTTATAGGTTTTAAATACATTTTTTATGATTTAACATATTAGTTGTGATTTTTTTTCCCTAGATTATTATTTAAAATGTCTCTATTATTATTTTATGATTATTCTTTGTGTGTTTAGTTAAGGCTATTATTTGGGGAATATAAGCGTATATATATTTGGGATTGTTTTTTTTCTCTTAGTATGGAGTTGTAAAATTTGGGATATGAGTGGTAAATATAAATATTTAATGATTTCTAAATATAATTTTTCCCTTCTTAATTTAAAATCAAGTATTTTTTAAACTATACCTTATTTTCTAGTATTTAAAATTATTTTTCAGGATAAACTATGTTTTTTATATATAATGAAGTATTAAAGTAAGTTGAATTTGTTTTTTATACACACACATATAGAATGATTTAAAAATTATTCAACAGAAATCTTATTTAAATATTTTTCAAAGTGTTTGAACTAAAATTAAATTGCCTAATTTCTTCAAATAAAATTTGGATTCGGTAAAGAAAATTGGTCTTAAATATAAAGCATAATATTTTTTGTTTTTTATTATGTGTTATAGATAAATGGAATTTAGAATTGTGATTTGATATTGTGAGTTGATATCAAATAATTCAAAATTTCTATTAATGTTCTTGAATGTCCATGAGTTTAACTTATACTATAATTGTTTTTGTTCATAAGGTTTCATTCATTATGAGAAAGTTAGGTTATGGTGATTATTACACTATATATGTTGATTGTTATGTTCAATTATATTTAGGTGGTTGAATTTTTATTTGAGAGTGTTTCTCTTCAATTTATTTTATGAGATATTAGGGTTGTTTATTTGGTTAATTTTGGTGGTGTAATATGTTTTTTTTCATATTGAGTTATTGAATTTATTTTATTTTAGGTAATTGATGTGTTTGTTTTAAGATTATTATTTTCAATTATAGGGGAAATATTATATATTTGGGATAAATAAACATTTAACTGAGGTATAAGTGGGGGAAAATCTTATAAATTATCTTAAATTTTGAAATTTGTGTATCTATCCTCTACTGTATGGAGTATGTTCCCTTTAAGGGAAAAGTGAATACTTTATTGAGGTATAAAACTGAATGGTGTGAAACATTGTGACCCCAAAATTATCATGGGTAAGAATTTATTCCGTTTATGTTATTATTCATTCTATTCGGGAAGTTATTGGAGTTTGGAACTTGAAAATATATAAAATATGCAGATAATGTAGGGTGAACGGTCAATACATCATTAATTATAACCATTTATCTCAACCATGCCTTAGGGGGGAGTTATATTCTAGAATTATTTTCATGGTTAGGGAATAGTTTCCATTATTATGCATCCAAATCATGTAGGTGGTTCACTTTGATTCCTAAATTATCTACACAGTTGCCACATAGTTTCCCTAATTGTGCAACCAAACTATGTAGTCTACCCAGTTTTTTATATTTTGAAAAAAATTATATTTCATTTTTAAGTAACGGGTAACAAAATTTCTTTCCATTTTTCATACACTTAAAGGAATCTACCCCTAATCCAGTGAATTCACTTCCCCTTTCCTCCTTGGAGTCCTTTAATTCAAGTGGTTTCACATATAGTAATCCTTTTATCTTGCCCTATATTCTTCTTTGATGTTCTAAAGGATTGAATAAAAACTAGGGGAGGTTGAATAATTTGTTAAATTTTTATAAAGTTAAATAATTTTAGAAATATAAAACCTAAAACATGTTAAATTTTATTACCTTATCACATTCTAGTAAAAAATCATGCATTAAAAAGTAGGAAAGAAAGTAAAGAACAAGAGATTTTTAAGGTTCGACCTCAGTTTGAGAGCCTACATCCTCTCTATAGCCACTCCCACAGGTCTACAGATATTAAATATAATTATTAAGTGAATATAACTTGTTTCAACTCCTATTAGACACCTTATATCCCCCGATAGGAATGATTATACTGACTCTTGTCAGTTTACAAAGTTTTCTTACAAAAAAGTGAGCCATAAAAGAAAAGATCAAAAAAAACATTTTCTCTTAAAAAAATTGTAAGAAGCGTTAGTCTGATGACCTAGGGTACGATTTCCTTAGTTTTATTGACTCATTATGATGAAATCATCATGATGAACTTATTATGATGAACCCTTTTCTGAAAATGCACTTCTCAAACTCTTCTCAACTGCTCAGTCTGGTTTTCCTCAGTCCGGTAAGAAATTTTTTATTTGTGTCATATTTTAACGAGATATTTGTCTAGAAAGTAACTATTACTCAAAATATGTTGTGTTATACCTTTTTTCTCATGTGAAATTTTTTCAAAGTGTGAATGTACTGTGAATATATTCATAGGAATCCCAGAATGGTAAAGGTGGGAAACTAAAAAACATTTCTCACATACTCAAATTAAAAAACATTGAGATCTATGCATATTTTAATTTTATGTTTGAACACTTCAACTATTCACTAATCTTATAGAATATTCTTGAGTATTATCCATAATTAGTCTTCTCATACTTCCTAAATTTTCATCAGTATGATGTCAATTACTCAGGTTATTTTGAATTGAATTTCCTTATCAGGGTTAGTCGGATTGATTTTATTTCTTAGAGTCAGTATGAGTGACTATCCTTCTGAGTGTCACTCAGATTGAATTTCTTTCTTAAAGTCTGTTTGATTGAATTTCTTACTCAGAATTAGTTTGATTGAATTTCCTCCTTAGATTCAACCAAATTTACTTTCCTCATCAGAGTCATTTCGATTGACATTCCTTCTTAGAGTCAGTCCGATGGAACTTCTTTAGCTTTAGTTTGATGGAATCCTCATAACTATGGAATTATAATTACGATGGAAAATCCACTATGAAACATTGAAATTATTCAAATCATATCAGCTATAACTCTTTTATACTTCTAAAAACTTCCATTCCCAATAATTTTGGATCTGATGAAAAATTTATATTGATTCATGGAACCAATAAAATATTTATGATTCTTCTATTTCTGTAAAATATTTTATCATGGTAGTTTTCATGATTTATGAGGAATTCAATATTGGAAAAGCACCATCTAACTTTCATAGTAATGTATTATGACTTCCCTTAATTTCAACACATTATTTTCTTACTACCAAAACTCAATATGTTTGGATGCACCTATTCTCCCCCTTTTTTTCATAAGGCTTGCCTCATAAGTGTTATAAATAACTTATTATATTTGATAATTACAAACTAGAAAAGCATCATCTGACTTAATGTTTGAAAATTTAAGAACTTTCAAACTCTTGAAATCACTGTCTTCATTCAAACTCTTCAGCAACATTATGAATTTCTAAATCAGCAATTTTTTTCGAAAACAAATCCTATCCTACATATCTTTAACTTCATGCCAACGGATCTGAGACTGATGCGATCAACAAATTTATCTTTCTGAAAACTTATGCGACTAGTTCTGCTCAGTTTTATACTCTGCATTCAGTGTTTCTTAGACCGATCCTCTACATCCAGAAAATAAATTTATAATTTTTTTTATCCCCCTTTATGTTTGGGTTCAAAAATTTAGTAACTTTCACCTATTTCTCAAAAACAATTGTTTTACAAAATATTATTTGTTAAAAAATAAAAAAACGTCATCAAAACAAAACATTACAAAGGTTCCTCAATACGCCTTTGGATTTGTTTGAAAACATTCATTAAAAACTTTTACAACACAAATTTTGTAAACAAATCATGTTTTTTGGAGTTCTTCCAAAACACAACCATTATTAAAATAGAGTGTGATGACATATCACAACTGGATAAAGTAATGTTTTTGAAGGATTTTCATCCCTTAGTGATAATAAAATTTTGCATCCATGTTAAGATAAACTCCCATACATTTTTTCTTTTCTCACTTTTATTTTTATATCCCCATTTATTTTTATATCCCCCATTATCTAATAACCACAACTTAAGATTCATAAAATAAAGATAAATAAAAATTCATACAAAGTAAAAATTTGTTACTTTATCCCCCCCTTTTTCAGCATAATCCAAATCATGATGAGGGATTTATGAGATTTAGGAAGTAATTGGAGGTGGTTGAACATAAAGTTTTAGCCTCAAATCAACAAAACTTTTTTTTGGAATTTAAATTTTAATGATATTAAAAATTTGATACTTTTTTGAGATATATTTCAGTAAAACATCTTCAACATCAACTTTCTCTTTTAAAACTGAAACTTTATATCAATGTGTCTTGATCATGAATATTAGACATGATTTTTAAAAAGATGAATTTCACTTTGATTATCAAAAAGTATCTTCAATGCTTTAGAACCTTTAACTTTAAAATATTCCCACTAAACATTAATCCACAAAATACGAGTAGAATATTGAGTAGCTGTAACATATTCTAATTATACTATTCTCAAAGTTATTGAACTTTGTTTTTTTACTATACCAACTAACACAAAATTAACCTAAGAAAAATGTTCCTTATAATATTGATTTTATATCATTAGAATCTACAGCCCAATCGACAACAATAAAACAATGAAAATTCATCTCAAAATTTATTTTGTATAATAACACATGTGAATTTTTTCATTTGACATATCTCATAATTATTTTTTCTTCTAACATATGTGATTTTGTCAGATTACTTTTATATCTGGTACACAAATTCACAACATAAAAAATATCAGGCCTTGAGGGTGTAAGGTAAAATAATCTTCCTATAATCTTCCAAATGTCTTTTTGGTTCACATTTTTACCGGACTCATCCTTACACAAATTCATCCCCACTGATATAGGATTATAAAATTATTTGGATTCTTTCATGGAAAACATTTATAAAAATTCCCCAACATATTTTTATTGAGATATCAAAATGTATTTTTCTTTTTGTTGAACTTGTAAACCAAGGAAGAATGTGAATTCTCCTAAAATTAACATCTCAAAGTTCCTATTCATTTATTCATATTTTTTTTTAAAAAAATCTTCTCTATCCCTAAAAAAAATTATACCATCCACATAAATAATTAAAATTAGAGTTATGGAGTTATCATTTTTCACATATAAGTTTCTATAAAATTTTCCTTTTGAAAAATTAAACATTCTCAAAAAAAATTCAATAATATAATAAAATTCATGTGGATCTTGTTTCTTCCCATACAAATATTTCTTCAATCTAATTTTTTTTAATTCACATAAAGTAGAAACACACAAGGTTGTTCAATGTAAAAAGATTCTTCAATTTATCCATTAAGTAATGATGACTTTACATACATCTGATATACTTTGTAATTATAGTGAGAAATCACTAATATAAACATTCTAATAGTTTATTACCTTGAAACGAGGGAAAATGTTTCATCAAAATCTACACCATCCACCTATGTATAGCCTTTAGAAACAAGCCTTTCTTTGTTTCTTAAAACTTATCTATGTTCATTAAACTTGTTTATATGAACCCATATTGTTATGATAACATTTTTACCTTTAATACATGGATGAATATCCGTTGTTTCATTTTTCTCAATTTGATCCAACTCTAAATTCATAAAATTCACCCATTATTTTTGTTGAGTAGCTTCTGAAACTGATTCTAGTTCAAATTTTGAGATAATGGAAGTTTGATTTTTCAAATCATAGCTTTATTTTGGTTTGAATTGTAGCCTTCTAATTTCCAATAATAATGTTGTACTCAACATTTTTTTGTAAAGTAATAAATTTTAGAATTCATCTTCCTGCTTCACTTTCCTAATTACACAGTTCATATGAATCTTCATGCACATTACTTTTCCCACTTTCATTTTCATTGGAAAATTTCAATTTTTATTCCTCAACATCCCCAAAAACTTTTGTTAAAGAAGTTGTATTCTCATTAACTTTCACATCATATGAGTCCAACAAATTTTTTAAACATTTCGTCAAACATTTTTAACTTCTTCCATTAGGTGAATAACCAATAAAAGTTTTTCCCTTATCTTTATCATCAAAATTTCCTAGATATGGATTTTTTATTTTAAGTGAACATGGAATTCCAAAAAAATTGAATTACTTCAATGAATGTTTTTTGTTATACCACATTTCATAAGAAGTTATGTTGTATTTTAAACTAAAAAACATCTATTCTAAACATGTACAACGATACTAAAAACTTATATATAGTAGAACTTTGAAAGTTTGTATTCTTCCAACATGATTCTTCCCATTTCCACCAAACTTCTATTATTCCTTTCTATTACTTAATTTTATTATGTGGGTATATGGAGAATTATACTGATGTTTAGTAATATTATTTCTAAGGTAATTCTCGAAATTATTTCTTGTAAATTCTGTTCTATTATCAGTTATTATCTTCTTTATATAAACCCCCATTTTTTTCTCAACTTCTTTTTTGAATACTCTTAAAATTTATACAATATTTTACTTATCATTCATAAACATGATGTTTGTCATCCAAGTTATATCATCAATAAAAGTGATAAAGTACAAATTAAATTTTGTTTATTTATGTATCATCAGCCCACATAAACCAGAATGAATAATTTCAAGAGGTATGGTAGTATGAATTTCAACTCTATTAGGAATTTAATTAGTCATATTACCTTTTTGAAAAGTTACAAAAACACATTCTTCTCTTATTTTCAATTATATTAATTTTCAAGCAACACCGACCTTAGACAGTTTTTTCACATTTTTATATCAAAGGTGGACAAGTCTTCAGTTCCATAAATTATTTTCATATTCAGAACTTAAGTAACAGGAGTTGTCGAATTCTTCTATTTGGAATACATTTTTACTAGTTATTTATCCTTTTATAATAAATTTTCAATCTTTAATGATTTTTATAACACAATAATATTTTATGAAGATCACTTCTTTTAAATCATCAAAAAGTTGAATTACACTCAGTTATGTTGTAGTCCATCAACAAACATGACTTCCTTAGATTTCAACTATTTATCTTAAATCTCATCTATTTTGTGTTTTATGATTTTTAAATCACCTTTCCCATGTGAAGAAAAACCACTATAAATTATCCATGGTTTGTTATTTTTTACATGATTTCAAGGAAGTTTCAACAAAAAATGATATTTATTATACTTTCTTATTTCTTACGTCCTTTTATTTTCTTACGTACAAAACTTATACTGGAAGAGTAGTCATAAATTCTTTATAAATATGACCCAGTTGATCAAATCTTCCACAAAACTCTTATATATAATAAAATTGATTCTTTATTGGAAAGATTCTAATATCTTGACACTTCAAATTTTCAACTTTCTATTAGTTAAGAAAGTTACTCATTATAATTTCAATATTTCTTAAACTCTGCTCAAACCTTCTTCCAGGTAGAGATAAGTTGTGCAAACTATTATAAGCCATGTGTCTATGGATTCCATAACACCATCAAAAACCATAAAATATTGATTTTATTTTGAAGTAATATCTTTATCTGTATAATTTTTTTTTGATTTTGACAACTTCTTTATTCTCTAACATACTATAGGCATGAACCATCTTTCTTACTAGGGGAGTTTTCAAATTTTGAATATATGATAGGTTTATCATATCCCTTCTCAACTGATGCTTTCGAAATACTTTTCTTCTCACATGAAATGTTTGAAAAATTAGATGAAACGTTATTTTTGGTGGGTAAAAATTTCACCTAATTCTTTATTTGATATTTCTTATCTTTTACTTTTGAAGATTTTTTTAAGTTTTATTTCATCTCCTTCAAGGTACTTTCAGACTCAAGAATTTTTTATTAAAATTTGTTAACTTCTTCTTCCTTAACTTCCATATTTTTACTGATATCTTCTGCCATATTTTTTGTTCATAAATTCTAAGTTTGTAACTTAATATATCTTAGATTTATTGTTTATCTTGCTTGATAGTATTTTTTCACATCCAATAACTTTTCAACTATCCTTATTTATCATTCAAATTTCATTCATGAGAGATATATTTTTATCAATATATGTAACAAGTTATTTTATGAGATGATATTATTTATAAGATTATTCACCTAATTCTTATTCACTATTTGAGGATTCTTCAGTTTTCTCAACTTTTTCAATGAATTTTCTAACCTTTTTTGAATATTCATCTTATGAATATTTATTTTCAGTTGATTCTGATTTAGGTTTCTTACTCACCATACTTCTCTAGTTCCCAGTAAACTTATTCTTATATTTGTTGGATGACTTTTCATCTTTATAAATTTTTCTCCACTACTTTCATTGATATTTATCATTATAATCATCTCAATATTCTAAAAAATTATTCTTGGGACAATTCATAGTAAAACTTCCAATTCCACCACAATCATAACACTTGAGAGGAAGTTTACATCCATACTTTCCTCTTCATATTTGATAGTTCTTAGATATAATAGACATGATTTTATCATTGAACTCATTATACTATTTATATTTGGAATCACAATGATCAATAGCTAAAACATCTTAAATCTTCATTATTCTAATATCTTCAAAAGCAATTTCATCTTTCATCTTCTTTTTGAACATTGGTGTTTTTATAATTTTATAAGAAAAAAGAAAGTTATACAATTGATCAAGATATAATTCATATTTTTCTTATAAATAGGAATTTTAGAATTAAATATGTCTATAAAGTTTCTCAGAAGTTTCTTCACTATTGTAGAATCTTCTAGAACTTCTCCAAATCCTTTGATATTGCAAACAATTTCATTGACGCTGATAAAGTATTCATCAACAGTTTCTTCATATCTCATTCTTATATCTTCAAAAATTCTTCACCATATTTGTAGATTTGATTTATTCACTTTAGTATTCCCTTAAAAATTACTTTTTAGCATGTACCAAAAACAATTTTATGTTTTGAGACCCATCAGCTTCATATAAATTTTGTTGATAGAGACCAAAGAACAAAATTCCCAGCATTTACATGAACTTCAATATTTATCTTATCAGTAAAAGTAATCAGGGAATCTTTCTCAATAGGTGGAAACCCAATTGTAGTAGAATAAATAACTTCTATACCAAGAGATAGGTGATAATGAATCATCCTATTTTTCTATCCATAATATTTTTTTCCATCAAATATAGGAATTTATATAATGTTGACATAATTGATATTATACATGATAATAATTAAACAAGGGAATATTCACTCTGATACCAATTGAAGTTTTTAAGGATCTAATAACAACTGTGAAGTGTGTGTGTGTGTGGGGGGGGGGGGTTAAATCAGTTTTTAATTTTTTATATATTTTAATAATTTTAAAAACATAACGCCTGTAACCTGTTAAAGTTCATTACCTTAAAATATTATAGTAAATAATAATGTATTGAAAAGTAGGAAATAAAATGAAACACATGAGATTTACAAGGTTCAGCCTCAATGTGAGAACCTACATCCTTACCACAACCACTCTCATGGATCAATGGAAATGAACTATAATGAAGAAGTGAATAAAAATTGTTTCAACTCCAATTAGAGACCATATATATCCCAATAGGAATTATTCTAATAAATAACATTATTTTAAAATGTTTTCTTACAAAACATTTAGGTGCAATAAAAAATATCACAAAAAAACATTCTCCCCAAAACTCTATTCGAAACCTCAGTTCGATGACCTTGGGTCCAATTTGATCATTACGATGAACTCATTATGATGAACTTATTACAATAAAACCTTTTTTAAAAATGAACTTATCATGCTCTGATCAAATTCTCAGTCTGATCATCCTTAGTATGGTAAGAAATTTTTTAGCTATCTGATCTTCTAACGAGATCTCTATCTAGAAAGTAACTCTTACTCAAACTCTTCAGTGCTCCAATTTTTTTCTCACCTGAAAAGTTTTTAAAGTATCAATGTACTTTTCATATATTTATAGGCATACTAGAATGTAAAAAGAGGTAAAATAAAAAAGATTTTCCACTTAATAAAATTCAAAATCCCTAATAGTTTTTCATATTTTAATTTTATGTTTGACCAATTAAAATATTTACTAATCTTCTGTAATATTCTTAAGTCTTCTCCATAATCTATCTTCTTAGAATTCATAACCTTTATTTAGCATGTTGAAACTACCTCAGCTCATTCTGTATTGAATTTACTCATCAGAGTTAGTTAGATTAACTTTCTTTCTCCGATCCAGTTTGATTGAATTTAATTCTCATATTCAGTTGGATTGAATTTACTTCTCAGAGTTTGTCTGATTGAATTTCCATCTCAGAGTCAGTCCTATTGATTTATCTCCTCATATTCAGTCTAGGTGACTTTCCTCCTCAGAGTAAATCCTATTAATTTTTCTTCTCAGAGTTAGTCCGATGAATCTTCCTCAGCTTCAGTTCAATGGAATATTCATAATGATGGAAGTCTCATTACTATGGAATTATCATTCTGATGGAAAATACACTATGTAATGAAATTATTAAAACCTCATCAGCTATAACCCATTAATAATTATAAAAACTTCTGTTCCAGATACTTATAGATCTAATGAAATATTTTTATTGATTCCTAGAATCGATACAATCTTTTTCATTACTCCATTTATTCAAAATCTTTTATCATGAGAGTTTTCATGATTTATAAGAACATCAAGATTAGAAAAGCACTGTCTAACTTTCATTGGAAAGTATTATGAATTCCATTACACTCAACACCATCTTTCTTTCCAGCCAAAAAAATCAATACGATTGGATACACCTATTTGATCCCTTTTCTTCATAAGTCTTGCATCATAAGTGATACAGAAAAATTATGATATCTGATAATTACAAACCAACAAAGCATCATATTACTTAAGGTTAGAAAGTTTAATAACTTTCTAACTCCTAACATCACTATATTAATTCTACCACTTCAGAAAAATTCTTTCTTTCCAACTCAGAAACTTCTTTCTAATAAACATTTTTTTTGATATTTATTGAACTTTATGTTGATGGATCTGAGATAGATGATGCATCTGATAAAAAAATTTAACTATATAAAGACTTCTATGACTGGTGCTTCTCATTCCAATACTCTTTATATGGTTCTACTCAGTCTTATCCTCCACGTCCATAAAACAACTTTATCGAACACAAAAAATTTCTCCACCTTTATGTTTGGGTTAAAATATTCAACCACTTATAACTATTTTTCAAAAAATATTATTTTAAAAAATATTAATTTTTAAAAAAACACAAAAACATTGTTAAAACAAAACATCACAAAGTTTTTTCATTATTCCTCTCATATCCTTCCACCCTATCCTTTTATTTTTATACTCTCACTAGCCATGATGGTCAACCCAAGGTTTTGGAATTAGTTAAATCTTGAAGGTTTTTTTTCTAGGATTTATAAAGGTTATTTTATACATCAAAAATTTATTTATTGAAGGAGATAAAATTTATTAATAAAATGGAAGTATATTAATATAAATTCAATTATTTTTCAAACCTTTGGTGCTTTATTTTCTTCATTTTAATTATTGAGTAATTAGTACCTATAAAATCATTCTTTGATAAACTCTTATTTTTTATTACGAGTTTTTGAATTTTTTGTGTTTGATATAATGAGTTTTCCATGGTTTTTAGAGCCTGTGGTTTCACTATAAAGAAAATGGGTAGATGATGATGATTTTATAGTGGTGGTTTGTAAAACTTCTTCTAAATAAATTTACCTTTAACTCATAGAGGTTTATAAAAAACTATTATGAAATAATTTTAAAAAACACATTTTCACCCAATCCTCCCTCCCATCGATCCCTCCTTTTCTCCCAATCCATCCATTTCACCTTTCACCCAGAGCTCTCTCTTTCTCCTAGAATCGTATGTGATCTCTAGTGAAGAGTATCCGTCTTAGAAGTAATGGATCCCTCCCTTTCCCCTTCCCCCTTCCCTCAAGCCCTCCCACTACCCATCCCTTGTGCCCTCCCCCTCCTCCGGTGATGTTCTAGCTCTACGATGAGGTGTGAGATGTCTAGAGATGTGAAATCCCTCTAACAATGTGTGATCATTCCAAAAAAAAGAGAGGTTCTTGAATACATGTGATCCCTATATAGGATTAAGGTATAATCAATTTTTAGAGATATATAACGAATTTTATTATTGTTTATTTGAGACTTCCAAAAGTAAAATTATAGTAATTATATATTAATTGATAAATGTGAATCATACTTAATTTTTTCACAACTATTAAAAAGTTTTTAATATTTTTTAAAGTAATCATATTGATGCTTTTTATGTAGGATATAGTATGAAACATTATCAATAAGGAAACATAAATTATTATTAGTCTTGGATAATCTTCACCATTTAATTTATTTACAAGTGAGGTGTGATATCCCCTCATAATTTTATGATTTTTACAATAAATTATAATTTAAAAATTGATAATTAATTTTAATTTTTTTCAAACATCGACTGAAAACTAATGGTAATTTATTTCATGGACATGTAAGGTTCCAATTTTTACCAAACATGTGTTTTAAATTTAGAAAATGGTTATTTATTATTTAAAATATGCCCTTAAATGGTTTAATATTATTGTCAATAGTAACAATTAGGATTATAGAATGGGTTTTATGGACCCATAATTGTTGATTTTGATATGTATTTGGTTTTTTTAGTTGAGTTTTGGAAATGTGATTCACTTATCGGATATCAAATGGATTTGAGTGCTTATCTCTCATGAATGATCTTATTTAAATTTATTATTAGGGATGATGCATTTTATTTTGGAAGACTAAATGTTATAAATGTTTAAAAATATATTCTCTGAAAATGTTTTTACTTTTTGTAAATTATTGGAATTCCAAGGATAAAACGATTCAGTGACAGGAGAAAATTAACACTAGATGATTTTACCGCCATTTAGACATCACTGAATTTTCATGATCATTGATCACATATTATATTTGGAATACCCTATGGATCCCTCCCATTGACATATGGAAATCACTCTGCCTCCCTCCTGATGATATCTGTAATTACCTCTAGATCTCTCCCAATGACATATGTCATGCCCTCTGGATCTCTCCCAATGACATCTGTCAGGCCCTCTATCTCCCCTGACAATATCTAGAATACTTCCTACAAATTCATCAAGTTGTGTAGGAAATGTTCATACATGTAAGGAGTATTTGGTCACTCCAGTTACTTCATGAGGATATTGGAGGGTCATGATAATAGTTAAAAAATTTAATGTGAAAAAAAAAATAATGCATTTTTGTGAACTAATAATTTATTTTTTCATAATAGATACAAAAAATAACTTTAGAGAGATAAAAATTGATTTTTTAGAAGTGTGTAATCTAAATGTAATGAATATAGTTATACAATTGGATAATTTTTGTGACCCGATTGAGGATGATATGATACTATTCGATCAGAAATTTGGCCAGTTGGATTGTGATACAATGAACCTTTCCATTAAATATTCATATTGAAGACATATGCCTCTTTCTTAAAAGAATGGGTTATTTGATTTGTAGATAAAGGTAATTTTAATACTTGAATTAATGGCTTGAAGGCCTATTTTTTTTTATTAATTTCGGATAAAACCCTTTTAAGGTTAAAGGGTGAAACTTCACATGACTTCAAGGATAAGGAGACATAAAAAAAAATACAAAAATAAAGAGGGTTGTAACCCAGAACAAGACTACCCAAAAATACCCATTCCAAACATCAACATCATTATTGAACAAATACACCATTGCAAGGACGCTCAAAAAGCTGTCCGATGAAAAAACACATGGTCTCGGTACCGCGGGCAGTGCCATACCCTCTTAATCATCTAAATCTGACAAGCCACTCACGGTGGTGGCGACCAGCTCAAAACCTAATCTAAAGAAATTATTTGTAGACTATCTAGGTTCCCCAACATGAATCATTCACGAGTTTATTACACCTCCATTAGTGAACATCCTAGATGGAACCTTCCACACTCCACTAGACACCCCCTCCACCGCATCTATAGAAGCCCATAAGACAATCCAAGGTATACGATTTCAAGCCATAGTCACCTAGGATTGGATGGCTCATCATCATGCTGAGGGAACACTAGCAATGAGGGAATCTGGGCCATCCTGAATAATATATTATTATATAAATAACATTATATATATATATGTGTGTTTACAACTATTATTAAATTACCTATTATCAATTTGAGGGAGTGCCTATGAAAAATGCATTGAGAAGAGAGAAAAAGATCACCCCTCACACATTTGGTTCCAAAAGTTCTTCAAGAAACATACCCACTATGGTAATATTTTCATGAATTCCAATATTTATATGATAATTCTATATGTTTCATATATTAAAATATTTATTTCTCTATTTTCATATAGATAAAGAAGTTAGGGAAATAAGTTAATTGTATAGAAGTTTGGTTATATGTACATACCAAACCCTATAAAAGTATTGTTAATGATCCTACTAAAGATATAGGGGTATAAATTTTAATTCCTAATTATTTTTACATTCCATAAAATAAATTATATAGTAATATATTTTAGATTATTCTTCATATTCTGTACAACCTAAACATGTTTCTATTCATGATATTTTTTGCAACATCACTCCAGTAAGCATCATTATTATGTATAACCAATTGATCTGAGGAATACACTATTATTTATTATCATTGAATAAAATACTTAACCTAGAGGCATATCCCAAGAGATATCCTTCCCTTTGATTTATTTAGGGAAAACCACTAATTCACTACATTTAGTTTCCTTTTGAATTTTGGAAATGAGGTTTATTAGTAAAAATTATTTCATATAATGTGTCTATTTGAGTAATATGTTTTAACTAAAAGATTGAACGTTTTTGGGTTTTGAAAATAATATGGAAATTATGGGTGTTTTGTTACCTTGTATTTTTAAATTCACTTTTTTTTGTAGTTTGGTTAAAATGATTTGAAACTATTTTAAATATTTTCTATCAATAATTTAAAATTATTTATGATATGTATACATTAGATATCTTCTATTTTTTGTTATATTTTATTCATTTAAATTTGAATGATATTTGATTTATTGGTAAAAATAAAAGAATTGTGGGATGGAATCCCCCTAAAATTCTTCTTGGTCTCCCAATATGATCTTATTGGTTAGGTCCCTGGAAAGGAGCATCATGGTCATGTGTGAGGGATAATTTATTTACCATTACAATCTTGGGTCTTTGTTTGGTCTCCACAATCATTTTCTATAACTGCATCTATTTAAGGTTGTAGTTTTTATCTCTAAAAAATCTTAGAGGGATTTTTTATAATGAAAAATAAAATTCAAGAAAAAGGGAACCAAATGAAAGAACATGGGAGTCATATAAAACATTATAATTCAAAATTCACCATTCTACAAAATGTATTAGTTGAATTATATCTGAATATGATTGGATATGTTTCTATTGAGATTGCATCGATGGTTGAACAATGTTAGTAGATAAATTGTAAAATTTTATAATCATTTATAACACACTATTTATTAATTTTATGTTTAAATATAAATACAAATAATAGTTTAATTTTCAATGAAATTATAATAGAGGTTATAGAAGACGAGAGTGGATATGGAGATGGAGGTGATTATCACTCATTGGGATGTTGTCACGAGGCTTGATTTTGAACTCCCTTTCAATTATATTGTATAAATAAACATATTTCATGTAACTTATTGTGTTTAATTAAACATATATACATGTTATTATCCATTTTTTTGTCTTATTAGTGGATGTAAATACTATTTCATTTATGGTTGAAAGTATATAAAAGTATGAGGAACCCTCATATTGGTCTATATTTTTATTGAATATTTATTTTTCATATCAATTTTATTTTATCCCATTTATGTATATAAAATATTTTTATGTAATTTTATTTAGACACACAATATTTTATTTCTACTTTCATTTAATTTTATTATTTTATTATTTTATATTTTTTTATATAATGAAATTATTTAAAATATGATATCCTCTAAATTTTCATATAATTTCTATTATTCCTACTCAAGATTGATCCTTATTTACATGAGTTATTTTATATTTCCTACTCATTAGTCATATTTAAAGCATTATCTATGAAAATAATCTTTTGTTTATTTAAATTCATGAAAATTAAATCTAAAATCCTCTTTCTATTATTGTTGAATGTTTTAATGTTGTGAAAGAACCTAATGAATATTATTAAAAAATATTCTAAAATTTCATGAATAATTTTAATTATATTTTTAATCTATGTAAATAAAATTATACATTACAAACTTTGGAAATATATTGTTTTATATTTTTCTACTTTTATTGGATATATAAAATCATGAAATAATCCATATTCATTCTTTGAATGATTTTTTCCCTGAAAAAAATTCTTATATAACATATTTTATTTTAATGGGTTAATCATTCTATGAAATTTTATGGATATTTGAATGTTTTATTCTTTATGTGTCACACATATATGTGTATTTTTTATTATGTGACGATTTTTCTTGATATTATATGACCCTAAATTGAATTGGGTAAATCATTATAACTTAAGATGTTATTATTTATATGGCTTGGGAAGATCAAATAGTCAATCATATTATGATTTTATTGGTGGTTATAATTAAATTAGGATTATAATATAAAATTATTTGTATATGCTACACCCATATCATATGTCACTAAGGTTCCAGATCATTTTATTCCACTATTTTATTTTTTATCATGTTCATTTTATTATACCTATTTGGTTCTAATATATCAATTATATTATGTATTAACTTTTTTTTAACAAACTATGACATGAATTGGTCACCCAATTCATGACCAAAATAAATTCATTGAAGAAAATAAAGGTTACAGTACATGAAAAAGGTGTAACATGATTACACCATTAGGTAATTGAAGGAGATAAATATTTAAGTGAAAAAAATCCCATATTAATGATCAAATTACATCATACATCTTCAACTCTTCAATTGTCACACATAGCTCATCAACAGTTTTCTTTGTATTTTGTAGGATTGATAGTGAGCAATTATTCATTATAGCACCAAAATTTGGAGAGAAAGTTCTTGAAGTAACCAATATGGTTGTTTATTTTATTCTCATAAAAAACAAATAAGTGACTGTTAGAAGCTCTAGACAATTGAAAAAATGTGCACACAGAATTTCCCGAAAAATATATCCTTCTACCTAGAAATCACAAATCTAATAATGGTAGAAACTCCAAGTGAACACAAACACCCCATAAGAAAAAAATATTCAGCCTCCAGGAGACACATCAACAAGAGTGATGAGATTCATCAACCAAATTTAATGAAGAAACCAATAGAAAAAATGGTGTTTCATCACCCAAGCTCAAAATATTGATGTGATGGGAGTTAAAAATAAACATCGTGGATGAAACATCAAATCAAAGAAGAATATAATAAAAAATGATATCATCAACTCCATGTATTTTTCTATATCTATCTCTGTGGAGATAGAGTAGCAAAAGAAACTATATTTCCTGGAAAAATAACTACATGCTTAAATTCCACCAAAAATCCAAATCTCATAATGTTCATTACATCAGTCCAAAAAACATGCTGAAAACATTAAAGCAAGGATCTCTTGATCAATTTGAAGAAAACATTAAACTCTAATGATTTAAAAAATTACAAAGTAAACAAATAAAGGGTCATCATGAAATCACTACCAACATCTTTTAAGTACGATCATCACTCTTCTATTGAAATCACTAAAATAAAATCCAATTTTCAATGATTTTTTAGATCAAAAAAGTTTATTCCAAACATCTTAAAATATCTTAAGATATCAAAATAATGCTTAGTAGTTCCATATGAAGATCCTTAAAGTATAAAATGAATGGTCTCAAAGCTCATAAAACAAACTATGTCAATTAGTACCTCCTTATCATGAAAACAAAAAAATCTAAGACCCATGTCACAATTAGGACAACAAATAAAATCCATCCGAACTTCAAAATAGCCAAACACTCTATATACAACAATCAAAAATATAAATGATAAATAGAGTCATTTACATATGATGTTTCTATACTTAAAGTAAAAATTTTATTTAAATTATTCCAATATTTTATAAATAATTTGTTTTATGATTTTAAGATAGGTTTCTATAGTGAGTTCACCATCTTTTCATTTTTTTGTTAAACAACTGCATCTTATTCCTCTATCCGAGACAGTAGTTCCTATACTAGTTCCTCTATGATACTATATGCATCTTTTAAAAAGGATTAACACCTACATAAAATATAAATCCTTTTGAATCATCTTCACCAATAGGTGTGCAAGAGGGTTCAACATAAATAGGATGTGGAGGAGGGGATCTATTTTTATGGCATAACATCATCAAAGGTCTAGTGAAAATTTTACTTTCTATGATAGAATAATCTCTAAATTTCCAATTCTTCCTTGGATTTGGGGTGATGAAACCATCTAAGTTATTCATTGGGTTTCTACCTTTCCTAGTGGTCGATTTCAAATAAACCTCCTCAATATGATAAGACTGATCACCTAAATCATGTAAAGACTCATTAGAATCAGATTCCACACTTTTATCCTCCTCTTGAAAGGAATAATGAGGATCAATGGGGTCCTCCAGATCCCCCACCCAGGTAGGAGAATTAGTGGTGGAACCAAGAGTGATGTTATCAGCATCAACAAAAACTGAAATATCATTAGCCTCAAATGAACGAATCATTGGTTTACTAGAATAATAATTGTCTACAACTAAATCCTTAACCTCATCAGTATTCTCAACAACTTCTTTTTTCCATCTTGGAGGTTCCTAAACCCCATAAGGGCTAGTAGAAACTGTGTGACTTATGTTTCACCCTTCCAAACCTAACGTTTCTATTCCCTTTTCAACCCATGTTAGTCTATGAGCCAGAGGGTGTATATTATTATTAACACAACCCTTTTAAGAATGTCTAATCTTAAGGAAAACACTATAATAACTGAGGAGATTTTTATATACAACTTCCTAAAAGAATGCATAATTTCTATTTTGAATCCTGATATGGGATGAGAGAGCTTGATAAATTTCAATATCAGCACATACCCTAGAAACCAAGGGTTTTGAAATATTTCTCATCGCAAAGTTAAAATTTAATAGATTTATAATAAGGTTGGAAATCAAAAATAGCGTAGATTATTTAAAAAAGTGAAGCAATATTCCAGGTAAACCAATCCTGATTATAACAATAGGATACTCAATAAAAGGATAAAAATCTAGGTTCTATTTGAGAACATTCAAAAAAAAAACCCCAAAAAACCATGAGTGTATTTACCAAAGTCTATAGTACTCATTTTTAGAGGGGTTGTGAAAATTGACATTGGAATAATTTAATAAGCCGATATGAAAATACAAAAAACTAGTTTCTTTAATATACATACATAAGAAATTCAATGACGGTCTATGTTTGATGAATTTACCAATGATCAAAAATTTTAAATATGAAGAATGAATATTTACCTCATTTTTTGAGAAATAAATTTTAAGATATCCTCTATGAAGAAAATTATATGGATCTATGCGTGTGTCAGAATCCGCGACAACACTTGTTCTAGGCTCAACAAGATTGATAGATCTTTTGGAAACTACATCAGTGAATGATTAAGGATTGGAATTAGGGTTTATTTATTGATCTCCTAGGTGCAGGCACATCGACACCTATAGAACCATCCCCAAAATCCCCATCATGTATTACCTTATGATCATTCATGTATTTTTGAGAGCTAATAATTATTTGTTTACCCATAATTAGTTGTTTATAACAGATATTTCATTGATTATTCATCTAACCATGAAATCTCATGCAATGATATGTATTAGAGAAAATAATGTTTGATTAAATTTTTAGATGAAATTTAAGTTATTTTTGTGATAACATAAATCCTACTATTATTTTGTTTGTTGGTGTTTATGTGAAGCTATAATATATTTTTTGTTTTTTGTTTTTACCCGAGGATGAAATATGAATTTATTTAATTTTAGTTTTGTAATAAATCGTCTTGGTTTAAAATACCACCATGTAATAGTAAAAATTTTGTGATGGTTTAAACCATTGTTATCCAAGATATGAAAATTCAACCAAAAATTACCACTAAAAAATATAAAGACCATAAAAAATATAGCGTGTAACTATATTTTAATAAAACAACCAAATAATTTTAAAATTATATATGAAATATTTCCTAACACCATATATAGAAACAATTTAATAAAACCTCCATGAAAGGGTACAGAGTATGTTTAAACTACTAACAAACACAACAAAATACTCTTATCGGTCAATTTTCCTAAAGTGTTTCAAAGGTAATTATATTTCCCACAATTTTTTTAGTAAATTTTTTTATAAGGAATATTTTTGTTAAAAAATAATTATAAAATTCATTTTATTAGCGTTTATTTCTATTTTAAAGTGGTTTTAAATTTCATTCTTTCTTATGAATTGAAAGGTTTTGTTCTAAAGGTGTTCTTTGTTATTTATTATTGACATCATATTTCACTTATTCCTCTTATTGGATTTTGTTTTTCCTTAATGGATATTGTTTATGAAATTATTGAAATGGGGATAATGTATAAAGGGTTCTTCAGTTGTGACTTGAGGATTATTTTATATATTATTTATTGTTTACCATTATTTGAGTGTGATAGTTTACATGGAATACTCAGGTGATGAGTGGGAAATCAAGGATGCATGATATATTAGAAATTATTTTGATTTTTTTCCTTTTCTAGATCTTTATTCCCAATTAGACCATGAGGTTTTATATGAGTACAAGATTTTCAGGATTACATTTAAGTTGGAAGTTGATCTGTGAGTGAGGTCCTTGGTTGTCCCTAATAGTCTTAATATTGTTATCTCATGTCGTTATTATTTTATTTTATGTCTTGATTTATGTAATGACTGACATTATACCTTATGATATGGCGGTGTTTGTGGGATCATTATTACATTATTTTTGTGTACATGATTTATCCAATTAAATGGTTTTATAAAAAGGAATGAAATGTGTTTTAATATTTCTTTAAAAGTAAAACATGAAAAAAATATATTTTTTATTTTAAACTACAATGTAAGGATTATGTTATAAAAACAGTAGCATTGATTCATGGTAGTATTATTCTAGGCATTATCTCACACCCAACATACACATTCTCATGTGTATGTTTATTTAGTTATGTATGATGTAGGTAATGGGAAGGGAGTATCTTTCTCTAGTGGACTTCCCCATACACATTCGTCATCTTTTGACAAATTTATAATTGGGCAGCGACCTCGATTTACGAGGTGATGGCTTATGTAATATTTTTGGGTTTTTTGGTTTATCTAAGCATCAGTATATATTTTCATCATTATACTTTGATTCCTTTGTATCATCATGAATCATATATCATTATTACTTTAATTTATAAAGTAAATACCCAACCTTAAACATGACATTTTCTAATGTATTTATACTAGAATTCATTTTCTTTCCTTCCCTAATATCATTTAGGTTTATAGTTTTAGAGATTTTGGTTATAATCCTCACATAACAAACCTATATATTACAAAGTGGACACTTCAATTCAATATTTATTTTCCCATAATATAAAACATAAGTAAAACGTGATTTATTTTCATGACACATCATCACAATTTTCATCCTGACCTCATCCTTGTACCAAATCATACTTAAAATCCTATTAAAAACATTTTCAAATGTGGGATGAGCACAAAAATCTCAGTAAGGGACATAGAAAGAAATAAATAAACCATTAGTCCATAAATACTTATAAAAGTTTATTTGTAGCCATAAAAAGCTAATATTTTTTTTCAAAAAATTATACTTTTTAACACTAAAAGTAGCATATACTTTCCTTTAAACATAAGATCATTACCTTACCTTTATAAATTGTAATATTTCTATAAAAACACAAAGAAGGAATAAATAAAACATATAGGTAACTTGGTACATCATTTCCATATCACCCTTAAAATAACTTTTATAAATGGAATAACCATATGGTTTGTAACACCCTAAAATTTTATGAAATATTTATCTTTATATAATTTAATTTCTTCTGTATCTTGTGTTAGATGCAACATCTCACATAAATAAATAACTAAATATTATTATATAAATGTTAACATTATAAGCTATCCATTAGAATGGAAGGTATGAAAATTATTAAACAAATTATGAAAATATGGTTTACACATGTATATATAATTAATTATTTGGTGACTAATTAATTATAAATTAAAATAAAACCATTTTGAAAATAAAAGGAAATCTTTTTATGAAAAACTATTTAAATGCGAAGAAGTGTGTTTTATTCCAATAAAATAAAAAAATCACACTTATTGTATTATATTAATAATATATATATAATATTCAATCTATTGTTTAACATTCATTCTATGTGTTTTCTATACATGATATAAAAATAAATACAATTTTACACATAAAAAGTTGAATTTTTCTAAAAGTTGTTTTTCCACCTTTTAATAGCGCACTTGTTTTAAAAATAAATTTTGACACTTTTGTAAATTTTATTTTATAAAATAAACTTAATTTTTGGAAGTGTAATGTCAAAATTATCTTAGGGTTATTTTTTTGATATTTTTCAGATAAGGTTTATTTTTAATAGTGAAAAATAATATTTTTATTAAAAAATGCATTTTATTTATAAATGTTTTTAAAAAGTAAAATTAAGTTTTGAATTAGTTTTAAACTTTTATTAGTTAAATTTTATTTAAAATAATAAAATTATCTTTTTTAAATGCATTTAATACTTTAATACAGTATAAAAATATTTTATACTGATTTTTTTCATAAAAAATGTTTTTCATTGCATTTTTTCGATTTGAATTTAATTTAAATTCTGAAAATTATGTGTTTTGAATTTTTAAAAATGTATTCCATATTTTGAATTATGAGGTCAAAATTTAGTAAATATTCCTCTTTTATTTTTTGTCAACATGAATAGTAAACATGGTAAATATTTAATACCACGGTTAAGGGTAAATCGGGTAATTAGGGGTAAAAAAATAATATGATAAGAACTATAAAATTACCCTAAAACATTCCCAATATAATTGGATGAATAAAATTCTACCATTAACACCTAAGTTTCAAAATTTATTAGTTTAATGGACACTTTTTCATGAAAGTGACATATGTATTATTAAAATCAAATAAAGTGACCAAATGTCAAACTCTTAATTTTAATAAGTATAATATTTTTAATATTGGGATAAAAAAAGATATGCTCGACTATATATATTATTTGAAATTATGAAGGATATATATATAATGGTAATTTATTTATAATTTTTAGTTATGAAATAATAACTCTAAATTTCGACACAACATCGGTGCAATAATTATTTTATTAATGGAAATTTCAAATAAATGATATTAAAAATATTAAAATAAATATAATTTGAATTAATAAAGACGATACACGAATTTTATAGATTATTATGACATATTAGGGGTGTATTAAATGATATTTTTTGAAATTAAAATGTTGTATTGATATTTTTAAATGTCAAAGTAGTGAATAGTATCCAAATTGATAATAATGATATTTTATGAGATTAATATTTTATTAAATTATTTAAAAATCATAAAAATATTTTAATAATACAAATTAGTTATTATATGATCTAAAATTTTATAAATTGGACATTTGTGTTCCAATTAAAATATATAATTAAAAATTATAACCTTTAAATATTATAAAAGTTGTTACCATAATTAAAATTTAAATAGGTTAATTAAGGGTTAATTAAAATAATAAGGTTTAAAATAAAACTAAAACATGTATAAATTTTATTAATTATTGATATTAAAACCCTATATTATCTTATATTCTAATACTTGTCAATATTATGGTATTTTCATAGAAAATATATTTATTATAATTTAATATTGGAGAAATTTACATAAACACCCATATCCTCTCTTATAAATACCACCCCTTATAATCACACATTAAAATACTTTAAGCTTTAAAAATAACTAAAAAAACACTCTTACCCAAAATCCTCATGTACAAGTACTTTTGGTTTCACTATAAGACCAATTACAAGTTCCTCAAGTGATCCTTCAAGGAGGTGATATTCAAGAGGTGACATTCACAAACCTCCTCTCTGAATTTGTTTTCTTCATCTACCTTATACTATACCCATTAATACATAAGAAAATAATAAATACAATATCATGTAAATAATATAATTTTATATCTTCTTTCCACCCCTATTCTCACCTCCTATAATTTAATGAAAGGAAACCATTGTCTAAATTATGGTGATTAACCGTCCCTGTGGATGATGAGCTTTCATTTTTTCATTAAGACATTCAAGGATGGTATTATAATATTATTGTGGTTAAATAGTGTTTTAATATTATAACTTTTTTCCTGTTATGGAACTAATATATATAAATAATATAAAATAATAAAAAAAGTAGTTCATGATGATAAAAAAAACCTCTAAAATAAACTAAACATTTATCGTTAATGTTTTATCAAATGAATCATCCTCATAAGAGATAAGAAAATGATATATGAAACCATTAAAAATTATTAAAGTGAATTAATTCCATTTCATATCACTTCTAGAGTTTTATTCCCATTCTACATGAACTTCCATAATTATGTACAAGTTATCCAATCACGAAACTATGAAACGAACTCTCCTGGAACAAAAAAATTGATCTTTATTACTCATCAAAATGGTCATAAATGAACTTAATAAAATTATAATAAATAAATAAATGTGTAATATGTTATTAATTAATTAATTAGTGAATCTAATTTTATTATCTGAGACATTTAATAAAATCGAAGAACACTTTAAGACACACAGTAAGGAATCTCTCTGAACTTCCAAATTACCTTTAGGTTACACCTTCTCTCTCTTTACATATTGTATTTATTAATTATTATTATATAAATATCCTATATTATGTTTTTATGTACCAAAAATTTGTATGTATCTAAATTCATATTTCTTTTCTGGGGGATTACACGTATTTAAAATGTTCCATTCTTAATTCCTCCTGATGAGAAAACCCGAATAAAGGAAACTTCTCAGTTTCATATCTATTTTCAAGTACACTACATAAAATATTATAAACATCCAATATTTTTATAAAATAAATCATTTTATCAGGAAAAACTATATTATCCCATTTTTTGTTTTATGAAATCAATTATTTCTTTATATACTTTAAAGACTATTTATTCTTTTCCCTTAAACTATACTAAAGTGGATCATTTCTAAAGTTTCCTAAACACTATTTTTTATGTATTCAATTCAGTTGGACATTATTATTAATGATATATTATTATTATTGTTTTATTTTTATCCAAAAAATATTTAATTCCTTCTTTCATGGATATCATTATGATACACCCTTTGGTTATGCCGTATGACATGATTACGAAAACCATTTATTTCCATGAGTAACCCTTATGTTTGATACTTTATGTGGCACACATATTCATGAACATGTTATGATGGGTGCACTCAGATAGTTCTCTAATTAATTGGGTATTTTTTGTTTCATGAGATGTCATGTATGAGATTAGGGAGTAAACCTAATCAATTATGGGAATCTATCCACCATGTGATATAGTCTTAATAGTTACCATATACTCATGTTTATGTCATGTTTTATGTTGCTTCCACTTTACTACATTTCCATGATCATATAATTCCATGTTCTAAATGCTATGATTCCTTATATTTATTCATGATCCATGCCTTTTATGTTACCATGTTATACCTTCTAACTCATGTGTCATGTTTCATTTCAATGTTTATTTCCTTACTGGGCTTTTTAGTTCACCCCTTTTGTTCATGTTTTCCAAGGTTATCCTATGTAGTTATAAGAGATCAAATGAAGTTAAGAGCTCATTATATAGATGAGATGTAATTTGTTTTTGTTTTAGTTTCATGTTTTCTAATTATGTACCTAGTCTCCAAAATACACTAGAATTTTTGATATTTGGTTTGTATTTTAAGGATAATCATGCTTAAAATCATATAATAATATGTGAAAAAGACTTGGGTCTCTATAGATGGTATTAGAGAACGATCTAGTTATTTTTGGGGACTAGGACTAAAAAAATAGTAATAAGCCTAGGGATAATTATATTACCATGTATAACATAGATTTAAACTTAAGTAATTACAAGTTAGGATATACTTTTCATTTATAAGTTTATCCAAACATAGTTTCCTTTTTATATGCTCATTAGCTAAGTACCCATACCTGTTTTCACCTTAGTATGTAAAATTATATTTTAAGGGTAAAATTTCATAAGGGAGAAGAATGTAATACCCCTATATTTTATTAAATATCTTTCTTTACATAATTTAATTTCTTTGGTATCTTGTGTTGTACACAACATCGAGATTAAACGAACAACTAAATATTATTATTTAAATGTTACCATTATAACCTAGCGGTTAAAATAGAGGGTAAGGCCAAGATTAAATAAATTATAAAAATATGGTTTACAAATGTATATATAATAAATTATTCAGTGACAAATTAATTATATATGAAAATAAAACCCTTTTGATGATAAAAGGAAATATTTTTATGAAAAACTATTTAATTATGCACAAGTGTGATTTATAATAAAAAAAATTAAAAAATCACTCTTATTATATTATATTAATAAAATATAATTATGATATATTAAATATAATGTTTAAAATTCATCCTATGTGTTTTCTAGTCATGATATAAAAATAAATTCAATTTTACGCATAAAAAGCTATATTTTCCTAAAGGGAATTTTTCAACCTTTTTATAGAGAATTTGTTTTAAAACTAAAATTCGAAACTTTCAGAAAATTTATTTGAAAAAAACAATTAATTTTTTAAAGTGGTAATTTAATATTATCTTAGTTTTAATTTTTGGTATTTTTTTGATAAGTTTCATTTTTTAATAGTGAAAAATGCTATTTTTTATTGAAAAATGTATTTTGTTTTTTATGATTTTAAAACATAAAATTTTTTTTGAATTTTTTTTTAATTTTTATTAGTTAAATATTATTTAAAATAATAAAATTATGGTTTTGGAAATGTATTTAATACTTGAATACAGTATGAAAACATTTTATAATTTTTTTTTCCAAAAAACTATTTTTCATTGCATTTTTTATTTAAATTCTGAAATGTTTGTGTTTTGAATTTTAGAAAATGGATTCCAAATTTTGAATCATGAGGTCAAAATTTATTAAATATTCTGCTTTTATTTTTGGTCAATATGAATAGTAACCCAGATAAATGTTTTTTACCACGATTTAGAGTAAATTGGGTAATTAAGGGTAAAAAATAATATGATAAGGATTATAAAATCACCATAAACATGACCAAATATCATTGGCTGAATAAAAATTTTACTATTAATACATATTTTTTAAAATTTATTAATTTAATGGATACTTTTCCATGAAAATGACATTGATTTTATTAAAATCATCGAAAGTGAAAAAATGCCACACTCTTATTTTTAATAAGTTTAATATTTTTAATATGGACATAAAAAGAAGGTATGTTTGAATATAAATATTATATAAAATAATAAATAATTTATATATCATTTTAATTTAATTATAGTTTTTATGGATTAAATAATTACCTTAAATACTGACACAACATTGATGCAATAATTATTTTATTAATGGAAATATAAATAAATGATGTTAAAAATATTAAAATAAATATAATTTTAATTAATTAAGGTGACACATGAATTTTATAGATTATTATGAAATATTAGGTCTGTGTTAAATTATTTATTTAAGTTAAAATGTTGTCGTGATATTTTTAAAATTCAAAGGAGTGAATAGTATTAAAATTGAAAATAATGATATTTTATTGGATTAATATATTATTAAATTATATAAAAATAATAAAAATATTTAAAAAATATAATTTAATTATTACATGATATTAAATTTAACAAATTTAAAATTTATTCTCCAATTACACCATATAAGTAAAAATTATAACCTTTTAATATTAAAAACGTTGTCACCATAATTAAAATAAAAATAGGTTAATTAAGGGTTAATCAAAATGATAAGGTTTAAAATAAAACCAAAACATGTCTAAATTTTATTGATTTAGAATATTATGACCATGTCTTATCTTATCTTTGAATAAATGTCTATTTGGTGGTATTTTGAAAGAAAATGAATTTATTTTAATTTAATATTTTGAGAAATTTCGAAAAACACCCCTCGCCTCCCTTATAAACACCACCCATTACAACCCCTTATCATATCAAATTAAAAGACATAAATATTTCCAAATATCTGAAAAAATATCCTCCCTACTCTCCCCATTTAAAAGTACCATTTGTGTAACCAAAATACCAATTCCCTGGTCCTCAAGTGATCCTTCAAGGAGGTGATGTTAAAGAGGCAACATTCTCAAACCACCCTTCTTAATTTCTATTCTTCTTCTACCTTATCCTCACCTTAATAATCCATAGAAGAATAATAAATATAGTATCATGTAAATAATTTAACTTTATATTACTAATGGAATATATTTTTTCCACCCCTATAATCATCTCCTCTTATTCAATGAAAGGAAACTATTGTCCAAATTATCACAACTAACTGTCTCTGTGGATAATGAGTTCTTATTTTTCATTAACGCCTTCAAGGAATGAAATAAAACTATTATTATGGTTAAATAAGATTTTAATATGTATATTATAACTTTTATCATGTTCTTAAACTAATATATTGGCATAATATTAAATTATAAAACAATACTAGTTCGTGAAAATAAAAAAACCACTAAAATAAATTAAACATCTATCATTAATGTTTTCTCGAATGAATCATACTCATGTGAGAAAATAAAATGATATATGAAACCTTTTAAACTTAGTGAAGTTTATTAATACACTTTTATTTAACTTTTGGAGTTTTATTCCCATTTTACATGAACTTCCATAATTATATACAAGTTATCTAATCACAAAATCGTAAAACGAACACTCCCAGAATGAAAAAATAAATATTTTTAACTCATAAAAATATGAATAAATGAACTTAATAAAATTATAATAAATAAAAAACATATTTAATAGTTTCTTAATTAAATAATTAATGAATCTAATTTTATTATCTAGGACATTAAGTACAAGTGCAGAACACTTTTGGACGTAAGGTAAGATATCTCTCCGAACCTCCAAATTACCTTTGGGTTATGTTTTCTCTATCTTAACCAATGTATTTCTTAATTAATCCTATATAATTCTCATATAATCCATTTTAATGTACCCAAAATATCTATATATATCAATTAATCTTTCTTTTGTGGGTAATTACATGTTTTTAAAAGGTTCCCTTCTCAAGTCCTCTCGATGAGAAAACCCTATTAAAGGAAACTTCTCCGTTTATTAACCATTTTCAAGTACACTCCATAAAATATTTTAAGACAGAAATATTTTTCTAAAATCAATAATTTTACCATGAAAATATAACTTTGTTAATTTCTGGTTTTATGAAATGAATTATGCCTTTATCCTCTTTAAAGTCTCTTCACTCATTTCCCTTAAACCTCACTAAAGTGGATCGTTTCTAGAGTTTCTTGAACACTCTTTTTAGTATACTCACTTCTGTTAGACATAATTATTCATGATATATTATTATTTTTATTTTATTATTGTCCATAAATAATTTAATCTATTCTTTCATGGATATCATTATTATACACCCTATTTTTATGACATATAACATTACCACGAAACCTATTTTTTTCCATGAGTATCCCTTATGTTTATTCCTTATGTTTGATTCTTTATGTGGAATACATATGAATGAACATGGTATGATGGGTGTTACTAGATAAAAATTTAATGAAATGGGTAATTTTTATTCTCATGAGATGTCATGTATGGGATTAGGGAGTAAACCTAATCCATTATGGGACTCTGTACACCATGTGATATTGTCTTGGAAGTTATCCTAAACTCAAATTAATGTCATGTTATATATTGATTCCACTTTACTACATTTCCATGATCCTATTATTCCATGTTCTAAATATTATTCTTCATTATTTTATTCAAAATCCATGCCTTTTATGTTATCATGTTATGAATTATAACTCATGTGTTATGTTTCATTTCTATGTTTATTTCCTTAGTAAGATTTTTAGTGCATCCCTTTTATTCATGTATTCCTAGGTTATCCTATGGAGTTATAAGATCTCAAAGGGATTTAAGAGATTATTATGGAGATTAAATAAATGTTGTTTTTTATTTTAGTTTCATGTTTTCTAATTATATACCTAGTCTTCCAAATAAACTAGAATTTTAGATTATTGGTTTGTATTTTAAGGACAATTATTCTTAAAATAATGTAATAATATATAAAAAAGTCTTGAGTAACTATATGTTTGTATTTAATACCCAATGCATTGGAGGGATATCATAGATCCAAATGTCATGGATTTATAATGGAACCACCTATCCTTGGTTAATAATGTAACCTCCCTTCATTGGTTTATAATGGAAACACCCATACTTGGTTTATAATGTAACCACCCATCATCATAAAAAATTACCAAGAACCATAAAATATTCATAAAACAAAAAAGTATTCACTTTTATCATTACACTCATAAAATATTCGTTACACCCATAAGAAAACATTTCTAGATTTTGAAATATCCATTCCATTTTAAAAACCTTTTTTAAAATAACCAGAACATAGGGAATGCGGTTTTTTATTTGAATAAAACATATAATCTTATAAAATAAGTGAAATATAAAATAATGGTTATGGTAGTGGTAAAATTCATCATTGCTATATATGTAAAAATATAACATTCCTTTTGTCTTTCGTAAGAAATGTAAAAAATGTTCTTTATAAAATATATAAAAGGGTTATATTTAAAAACCATTAAAATAAATTAAAAAGAGACATAAAATTTCCTTTATAACCCTTTTATATTAAAATATCTTTAAAATAATTTTTAAAAATATGGACATAGAAGAAAAGGAGTTAAAAGGGAAACTTTAAAAGGGTATTTTTAAAAGAAATCCCCTTACCATGTGCCCGACTTGTCACATAGATTTCTTGTCTACATAAATAATAATCTTAAGATAATTATTTAATTTCATAATATCCCTTTTCAGGTTTACTATTCCTATCACCATGTTATAATTAATTATTTAATCAATTAAGTTCACACCATACATTTTGATGATATTCATCTCATAAGTCTAAAATGACTGTGGTAGGTTGACTATGATCATTGAGATAATAATTACATGATATATAGAATAATAATCAGGAAATAATTATAAATTTTATACATAAATTATAAGTTTGAAACCAATTATAAAATCTAGTTATGAAAAATAAACTACATTACAATCATGGAGACGGTAGGCCGTGCGTACGCATGAGTAAAGTTTTCATTTTTCAATGATTATTATGGAAATAAAGTAAGTATTATTTTATATTTAAAAAAATATAGTTATATCATTAATACTATATTATTTAATTAATCACACACAGACACACACACACATATATATATCATCCATATGATTGGTGATGAAAAACAAATCACATCACTTTGTGGAGGTGGTAGTCCACATGTATGCACGAATGGTATTATTGTTTTTTAGTGAATGAAAAGGTAGGAAAGTAAATGATATATATATTTTAAAAATAATAAATATTTCATTAATATCATATATAAACATTAATTCTATCATTTTAACAACCCGTGAAAGGCAGTGATGGAAAATTAATTACATCGGTTCACGAGGCGGTTGTCTGTCGTACACATGAATGATGGATTCATTTCCAATTTGATGGAAGTTGGAGATGGATATAGGTTATTAAATTCAAATAATAACAACTAAATATATTTTATATATTAATATAATTATATATTCATGGTTGAATAAGGCTTGAAAGAGGTTTAAGAAGAAATAAAACAAAAAAATTTGGGTAAATGATTTATCTCTTCTTTGGAAAATATCCTTTTCATTATACCTTAAGACTTATAAGATTTGTGTTATACAAAAAATAAGGACTCTATAACATGTATAAAGATGTTATTAAGGTATTTTTTAGTTATTTGAGGAATCAAAATGTTTTTTAAGTGTGAATAAATAATAAGAAGAGGTTCTATTTTATAAGTGAGGGGAGGGGCACTCTTTTAATTTCTTATATTAATAAATTAATATAAATTAATTTTTATGTCTAAATGGACTCAAATTGATAATATTAAAATATAATATGATTATTATTATAAATAATATATTCAAATAAAATTTTAATAAGTTTGTATCACATTTTTCCATTACAGTTTTTTACCATTTGTTAACCCTTTTGACAATTAGAGTGATATTAATGTCCTTTTCTATTAGTGGGTTAATATAGTAACTATAAACGGAAAAAAGACCTATAAATTATCCATGGTCAATGAAATAAACCATATACCATTTACTTGGTCTAAGATAATATTTTTAGGAATTTTAAATCATTTAGTAAATTATTTTTTATTATAAAATATCATTAATGTAAAATTTTGAGCTATTAATTTACATTAACTTTAATAACATCAATAAAAAAGGGAATTAAAATAAAATTAATCAAAAAATATAAAATATTTCATTTTTATCTAAAAAAATGTAAAATAAACATATTAATTCAAATAATATTATTTTTAACATTTTTAAAATCATTTATTTTATTTTTCCATTAATTGAATAACTACTGCATTAGTGTTACATAAGCTTTTAAGGTCGTTATTTCTTCACTAAAAAATAAAAATAAATTTCAATAATAAATAAATAATTTATTTTTAAATTAATATTTATAACTGAACTTATCCTTGATTTATTCCTATGTTAAAAATATTATAGTTTTTAAAAGCAAGAGCGTGACATTTTTAGCTTTATATTCACTTAAATATTATAAAGGTCAAAATCATGTCTAAATGAAAAAAATGCCATATATTTGAATTTTTTTATGATTATAGATGATATATTATCATAAAATAAAATTAATTTAAGTGTAAAGATCATTTTTTATTCCTTATCATTTTGTTCTTAACCTTAATTACCCCATTTACCCTTTACAATGGTAACAAAAATTACTAATGTTACAAGTCATAATATCCAAAACTAAAAGGGAAATATTTTTAAAATAATTACCCAATAATTGAAATATCAAATCCATTTTAAAAAATTAAATTCATATAATTGAAATAATTTTATTTATAGTAAACCCACAAAACAGAATGAAATTTTTTTTTTTAGAAAAATGTCTTTTTTTTGTATAAAATGTTTTTATACCAAATTCAACCATAAAATTACTTTAAATGAATTTAATTGGATTATAAATACTATAATATAAATATTTTTACTTTTAAAATATTATAAAATATAATGGAAATTTTTAAATTCTTGAAACAAAAATACAATTTTCAATGAAAATCTGTATTTCTAACTATTCACTGGAAAATCAATCTTTTTAAAAAGAAAATAAGTCAAGATAGTTTTAAATTGTTTATTAAAAATGATATTATTTTAATCAAATACTATTTCAAAAAGTTTCATAAATGACTGATATTATCCACTCACAGAAAGAAATAAAATTAATTTTTTTAAAAACATATTTTTATAATATAAAATGAATACCAAATACTGAGTGATTATTTACTAATAATTTGTCCAAAAATTTATATTGATTAGGACCATTATATAAATTTCATAAAGCAGTTAATAACATTTATACTAACTAATTTAATGGCTAGTGTATAACAATTATATTAAAATAATAATTTTACATGGTTCATTTAGGCTCGATGTTGCGTATTGTATACGCTATCAACCACAATTTTCTTTTTTTAAAAACTCATAGTGTTGAATATAAAGTAATGCTTGGTTGTATCTTATGATTTTAATTTTTTATGTCATTTTCTGATGGTTTATATTTTGAAACAAGTTATTCATCTAGCATGATTATTTCATACATGAATGCCTCATGTCAGATTCTCAGTTGAAGTATGCTATGTTATTACATAGTTTAATTAGGTAAAATCATTTACAATTATTATATTTTTCCCAAAATTATTGTAACTGACCCATGGTGATTTAGAACCTGATTTAGGCCTTATATATAGATGTCATAGGTGATGTGGCAGGTTAAAATGATACTGTTTATTAAAATAATTAAATGATTCGGTAGTATGCCAACATCTATGGAAGAAGAAGCATGTATTCATTATTATAACTCTCTAGATAAATATTAGAGGATAAACACAAAGGGAGTTATAAATATGAGATGTGATCTTAATTTAAAGAAATATAGTTCACCATAATCAACAATGGTTAGGGTTTTTCAACTACTATTTAAGTTGTTATTATTGTCAGTTATATCTGTATTAGTTACTAAATAGGTTGATGTTGATAGATGAATCCTCCAATAAATGACAACATACTTGAGAGTGGACTCCAAAAATCTCACACTCATGACCAATTTTTGGTAGAACCTAGACTCGCATCCTCCTTGTACGATTTTATATTTTTATTCTATTAAACATTTGTCATCATATATAACTACCCCAATTTGATTAATGTGGGTTTTTCAATTTTAAAAAATTTATTCTACCACATTTAGAATCTAACCATAGTATTAAGGTTGTTATCACATGTCATTATTAATTTAGTTTATGTATATATTTATGTTATACCTTATGATATATGGTTTTTTTGAGACCATACTTACTTTATTTTGTGTATATGATATTGTAAATAAAATGGTTTTATAAAAAGTGAATTAAATGTGTTTGGATATTTATTTTGAAGTAAAACATG
This sequence comes from Viscum album, assembly GCA_963277665.1. Taxonomy (NCBI): domain Eukaryota; kingdom Viridiplantae; phylum Streptophyta; class Magnoliopsida; order Santalales; family Viscaceae; genus Viscum; species Viscum album. Next base: position 1,250,248,446 of record OY728141.1, read on the forward strand.
AAAAATAATATTTTCTATTTTTATTTAAAATTGGAATGTGAGGATTTTATTATAAAATTAGTATCATTGATTCATGGTGGAATCCTTTTAGGTGTTAAGTTAGAACCTATATACACTTTCTCATGTGTGTGTAGATTTGGTTATGTCTAATATAGTTAAAGGGAGGGAATTTTATTCTTCTAGGGGACATAAAAAAATTAATACTTTGAATTTAGATAATATTCTTGTTGAGTGGTGCCCAAGAGTCATTAGGTGATGATTCATTTAACATTATTAAGACTTTTGGTTTATCTCAAAATGTATATATATCGACCTCCTCATCCTTTAATTCCTTTTTTTATCACATATTTTTTTTATCATTTTTAATTTTATTTATATTCATGTTGGGATGTATCTTATGATTTTAATTTGTTATGCCAGGTTTGTATGGTTTATATTTTAAAACTGCTTATTCATCTAGCATGATTATTTAATATATGGATTCCTATTGTCAGATTATAAATTGAAGTATATTGTGTTATTAAGTGGTTTAATATAGTGAAATCATTCCCAATTGTGATGTTTCTTACCCTAGGTGCTTGTCACCGATCCATGATTACCGAAAACATGCTTCAAGCCTTTTAGAGAGATCATCTAGGTGACACAATAGGTTAACCTGATACTATTTGTTACATGAATTACATGATTCAATATTATTCCTATATCCATGGTAGATGGAGCCTAGATTAATTATTATCACTCTCTAGATAAATATTTGAGGATACAAAAAGGATGTTATAGATATGAGAGATGATAACAATTTGATGAAATACAGTTCAACATCATCAACAATTGTTTGGGTAGTGCAACTACCATTGAAATTATTCATGATAATGGCTATATCTACATAAGTTACTAACAAGTTTATTGTCTACAGATGAATCATCTAATAATTTAAACCCAATTAAGATTGGCTACCACAAATCCCCCCTCATGACCAATTTAGAGTATAACCTAGGCCAAAAATCTCCTCGTAGGTTTCCAAATTTTATTTTTTTGAACATTTTTCATCATATATATCTACACTATTTTTATTGGGGTGTATTTTCCCAATTTTTATCATTTTTTATTCTATTTAATTATATATCAAATGATATAAAAAATAAATGTGTTTATATCTTGAGTTAAATTATGGGTTTGTACATTTTTCATCATATATATCTACCGATTTTGATTGGTGTTTCTTTTCTCAATTTTCATCATTTTTTATTGTTTCACATTACATATTCAATGATATCGAACATCAATGTGTTTGAATATTGTGTGAAATAATTGGTTATGTATGAGATTAATAATGCTATAAATATCGCAATATAGAATATCTTTATCATAAAATTTTTCCAACTCATGTAAAAATTTCTGCATCTATTATATCTCATTACAACATCCAATTATTTTGATATAATTTTCTTATATGGTTGAATAGAAAACATACTTTAGTATTCCTAATTTCAATGAAATAAATCCCCCTGTAAATGATATAAGGTATCTTAATATGAATTTTCTTATGTTTATATATTTAGATATATCTACATTATTATATCCATATGAGATAGATTTATCACTTACAAAACATAAATAATGATTGGATGTACCACAAAGATACATTAATATCCATTTAACTATTCACTATAAAAAAAATTAATGGAACGATCTATAAAACCACTACTAAATTAATATTCATTTTTTTAATTTGAATATAGTGGTGGTTTAAAAAACTACCACTAAATACCGTATATAGTGTAGGTTATTAAGAAACTTCAACTATATGTTTTAAAAAATCCCTAACCTTAAACCCATGTTTCTCTCTCATCCCCACTTCATGCATCACCCAATGCACCCCTTCTTATAACACCATCCTTCTAATCCCCTCTATGTAATAATGACCCCTCTCTCCACTCTAAATAATACCAAACCCAGACATTGTTTCCCACCACACAATGCCTCCTAACTATATCTTGCTAGACACACCCTTCTCTCAATGCACTATTTTTATCCTTATTAAAAACTGACAATGATTATAAATTTTTTAACTTTTATTTCTATATTAGAAAATATTTTCAGTTTAATTTATACTTTTTTAAGGATTAAATTATTTATATATTGTTTAATGATTTATTTTTTATATTTATAATTAAATTATGTTAAATTGAGTGATTCATTTTATTGTATTTTTTATTTATAACCACTATAATGTTTAATTTGTGATAAAACAATGTATTTTTTTGTATTTTTTAGTTCATTGAGTTATATATATGTCTTATAAATTAATATTTAAAAAAATTATTTTGAGTTACAATATCTCATTTTGTTTTAGAATAATCACATATAAATATACTACATAGTTTTATTATGGATTATATAATTTTCTTATACATTAAATTTAAATATGTTGTTATACGTTTGTTTTTTGGGATCTTCCTATAATTTTAATAGCATTACATATATATTTTAAATGTGTTTTTATAATAAACATATAAATTTTAAATATTATTTTCATTATGTATATAAATGAAAAAATTATCATCATTTTATTTATAAATGTGAAAATGTTTTTATTCCTTTTAAATTCATGATATAATTTTGAAATTCATCTTAAAAGTTGAATAATTTTATAAATGATGATTTCTAAATAAAATTATCATTTTGAATAAAAAAATTTGTTTATAAATATTTTTATAAAATTTTTGATTAATGTTATAAGGTAATTTTATGGACTTTTTGTTGATGTTTTTTTATTTACATTTTTGTTACAATTTTTAATGTGATATTTATTTATTAAAATAATTTTAAAATGAGTTTTAAGAGTAAAATATATTTTAAAATAATTATTGTTTAACATAATATATTATCAATATATCACAACATGGAATGATCTTGTACAAAAATTTATAGAATAAAATTTTCCTCCTTATAAGAAAATGAATTTGAGGGATTTAAAACATTAAAAAAGAAAATAAATTATTATAAAAGGCTTAAGAAATATCACAATATTTTTAAGTAAAATGTAAACATCATATTCTTCAATTATTTATCCATTTTATTAATGTTTATACCATTTTAGACTGTAATAATTTCATGATATCATATACATTATGTGGAGGTAGTATAACTACAAATCATATAATTTGGAATTAAATTTACACTATCAAATTGAAAATATCAATTTTAGTGGTTCAATAAGAGTGGATATGAAAATAGAGTAGTGAAATTGACTTATCAAGAAACCATGAATGAAGAAAAATAGGAGGCAACGTAAATCCAATATATTATTTGAGCGTGACACCATAGGCAGTAGTAAATGTTTTTCACAATACATTTTTTCTATGATATAGATATGTATATTATCTTTTAGATTATTTATTAAGTTAATATGCATTATAAAATAAATAATAATAAGAAACCTATATAGGATGTCAAAGATAACATTTTTTTTCAATTTAAAAATAAACACACCCAACCATAGAAGAGTAAAAAAAACTAATTAAAGAAATAAAGTAATAGTAAAACCACCTCTAGATTTTCAATAACATGAATATCAATGTAATCTAAATTTTTTATCTCAAAACCAGAACAAATTAAAAAAATATAAACTTAATAGGCAATGGTTTCAAATAATGATTTAATTGAAAAATTATTAATAAAAAATAGTCACATGGATAATATTTTCCTAAAATCCTTATAAATAATCATGAATAAATAAGAACCATAGAAATTCATATGGGATATATAAAAAATAAATTACATAATAGAGATAAATTTACACACCCTAGGAATATTAAAAAAAATCCTAGAGAGAATGTAAATAAATTTATACTTAGAACTTAAAAAGATATTGAGGAAAATTATATGGTTGAAAAGAGAAATGAAAAGGAGAAGAAAGTTGATAAAGTTGTTGTAGAAAAAAACAAGGGTGAAATTGGGAGGAGGGAGTTTAAGTGATACCTATAAAATGAAAATATCATAAAGAGAATAATGTTTATGTAAAGGATTATGTTCCACCACTTCTATTTCCAGTATGACTAATATAAAATAAGAATGAAGTGGAATTACATAAATTTTTTAAAAGTTTTAAATAACTTAGGGTGAATATTTCTTTTAATGAGGCATCAAAAATATATCCACATATATCAAAAATTTAAAATTGATTATTTAGAATAATAATAAGTTTGAATAAGCATGATATTTTTCATTAAATTAAGAATGCTCTGAAATAGTATTGAAGATATTTTCCAAAAAATTAAGCATTTTCAAGTGCTTAAAAATTCATTTAAAAACTATAAATTATGAATTCAAAAAGACACTATGTGATCGAGGTATAAGTATAAGCACATTTACTTTAAATCATTTGAGAAATTTATTTCTAATAATCCAAAGATTACAAGGATGGATTTAAAAATTATTGATATATTAAGAAAATATCTTAGATAAATACTAGAATATGTGTTTATTAATGATTAATTATTATATCTTCTAGAAATTTTTGTTATTCTGATTTTGGAAGAGGATTTATAAGTCTTATTTATCATAGGAATATTTTTCTTGGAAAAAATTAAATTATCAATTTATGTAAATGATTGGAAAATTATACTTTGATGTATAAATAATAGTGAAGATTACAATAAAAGTTAGAAATTTTAATTATATGAGAGTAAAAGAAAAATATGAACTTGAAGATTAGAAAATAGATATAGCGGAAGATTATAATGAAAAAGTTTGAAAAAAATTTAACTAATGAGACACAAACACCCCATTGATTAATAAAATAAATTCATCATACAGAAAAGATAAAAGTTTTAAAGATAATGTTATTGTTTTTATTTATTAAAAAATTGAAGAAATGATTGAATATAACTATAATTTTGGGAAACTTATTAATTTATTAAATATTTTCAATAAAATGTTTCAACATAGAAACTATGAGTAGTAATATTTAAAGGAAATGAAAATTTTTTAACTAGAACATAACAGAAAGAATAATAATAATAGGGTTAAACCAAATTTGAATAAAGACAATGAAAATTTGATGAATATATAAAGTTTATGGACATATAAGGAAGTATAAAAAATGTAATGGAAATAAATGATAGGATAGTGTACCAGTTTAATGATGTAAACTAATTTCTTCATGATTGGAATATTTAATTGAATTCAAATGTGGTTTACCACACCTATTATAGTTCATCACAATGTCATGAAAAATTATGGAGGAGAAATTTTTAGTGTTATTAAATTTTTTTCCAGGTATTATACCCAAAACATTTTCTAAAAATTGAGCCCCCTCCCATTTTTAAAACCACTCACCATTCATAGTTCTCTCTATCTATAAGGGTTTTGGTGTTCATTTAAAAATATCCCATTCATTTATTCTAATTAAGGTGTGAGTTATGATAATTAGTTTCATAAAATGTATCCCATTTAGGTGGTCTTATCATTATCCCAATGTGTATGTGATCTTCACTCATCCCTCATAGATGTTTTTTTAAAACAACATCTCAAGACCCCTCGACGGTGTCCAGACCGATCACTCACTGGACCTTAGGTGAACCTCCCCATATGCCATAGTTTTTTTACTAGAAATGAGAGTCTTTGGTTATTCCATGGAGAGACTATACATTCCTATTAGGGTGATCTATAATAATTGAAATAATAACAATCACATATATACAAAAAAATAAAAATAATAAAAATCATGATAAGTTTCAATGAATAAAACATAACCCATGATATATTTGAATGAATTCTATACAAGGCATATAATGCATTCCACCAGTATCATAACCCCCTATGTAAAGAAAAAAAACCCATTTATAAAAAGAATTAAAATATGAAAAACTGGGTAAATTAAAAAAGCTAGTCACAATTCCTATCCCAATCCCATCTCCCATTCTCAACACCAGCTAGCAGATAAATCTTCAGTCATATGAGACTTTTCCTTGTATTACCACATAAACATGAAGTATTCAGGGATACCCATGGTGTCATGATAAGGGTGTGAGTAAAAATAATAGTCTACCACCAATGACGTCAATAAACATATCTAGTATGATAAAATGTAAATTCTAATTTACATAATAAATATAGTAACGTCAAATAAGTAACCAATTTCAGTCCATGGATTCTAATGTGATGTACGAGAACAACCACAAATTCTTTGCCTAGTGCTGTAGGTCATTGAACTAGGGACAATCATTTGTAACTTAAGGGTAATACACACACCCCACAAAAAAATAATGATTCGTATAGAACTCAGGTACAGAAATTCTTTATGAGGAAATAAGAACCTATAATTTGGAACTTAGTGGTAGACACTCCCAGTAAATAAATATGAACAAGTTATCTAGAACTTGGGGGAATACACCCCCTTCAAGGAAATAAGAATCAGTCATACAGAAGTTAGGGTCACTCCCTTTCAAAAAATAATAAACAATCATTTAAAAATCAGAGACACTCCCTACCTAGAAATAATAACTCATCAAATAGAGTTCAGTGGAAGACAATCCCCTCTAGGAATCAAGATTTAGTCAAATTTAATCATTTTCAATTCCATGTTGGATAAAATTCACCACACCCTCAACATTATACATTTTGTAGTAACCATTTTCAAAATTAAACTTTTCAAATTTTAAAAATCTACCATTTATCAAGTTTAATCTATTGGTATCATCACTACCCTTGTCATATTTAGTCCTTGAAATTCCTCAAGCTACTTCTTAAATTCCATTTTCTTTGTAAATCATGGAACACCAAACGTGGTGGCTAGATATTGGTTTTTAAAACTCTTTTATGGAAGTTACATCATAAATCATATCTTTGCACATGAAAAGGAGAATATTTAAATTTAATTATTCTTATGGTAGTGCATACTATTGGTCAGTATGAACATTCACCAAAATCAATAAAAAATAAGTGATACTTTGAGGGATGGTATATGGACCACCTACCTTAGTATTTAATATGCCTAGAACGAATTGTTAATTCCTCCCGGTCAATACTGATTTATAATCTATTTTTATCAAACAAACAACTAACTACCTAATTGTTAGTATAACTAATAGAAGTTGGGGTTAAACCCATATATACTAGGATACTCTATAATTCAATAATTAAGACCTAAAAACTAATTGAAATGAAAAAAATACTAAAAACTTGAACCTAAAAGAAAAAAAGGACAATGAATTATACTGGGAAATTACACACTTTGGGCCATGAAGAAAAAAATTATATAATTGATGTATGATAGTTATGAAGTTTTTAGAATTAGGGCATAGTGGATCTAATAATCATTATATACACCCTCCACACTATATGATCACCTTTTATCTATGGTCATTGTACTTTAGATCAATCAAAGGCGGGTAACCCAAAACCTTATTTAAATATAGAACAAAAATCCAAACCAATGGTCATAGTGGAAGTCTCACACTCTAGAAATCACACTAAAATCACCTTAAAAACTCAACATCAATGTTAATGATCAAGAAAATGACAATGATTAACACCACTCCCTTTCTTTACTGTCAAAATGGTTAGGAATTTTAGAATAATGAATATTTATATAATTTATGCATGATTATTAGAACCCAACATGAAGACCATAAAAATAAACTTACTTTATTAATTAGTCCCCTTTACATAGAAAAATATGGCATAATAAAATTTACCCTCTCATTCTAGCCATGGTAAGGTAGAGAAAATAAAACCCTAACCTAAATATCATAAGTGTAATCCTTTTATAGATCCTTGAAAGTTTGAGGTCAAATATATCTTTTGGTGTGCATGTAATCCTCTATTTATATAAAATTATCTAAGATATATATTTTTTATTTTATTTCTAAAATATACTTGTCTTTTATTATTCCCATTCCATAGATATATCGGTTTGAATAAGACTCATATCATGTAGATATATCATTTAATATCCATGTAGAAATATCAATTATATCTCCCCCAAATATATCTCATACACATACATTGGAACGTGGTCCAAGAATATAACTTTTTATATATAAGAACCATGGATTGAATAGAACCAACTATAACGCATGAAAACTCAATCCCACAACTCCCTCTTCAAGGATCACTCTAGGCATGAAACATAGGATTTTAAACCATAATTTAATATGTATGGGTATCCATGATCATTAACATGTCCAAATATAATAAAATTTTCATTATTTGTTCACCTATTGTCTATATGATTATGTACTATGATGTAGTGAAATTCCTGAAGCTATTTTTACCCCAATCATGACACTGAACAGAACCATAATCCCATTTTAGAAGATGTTTTGAACTTGGAGTATTCTTGTCCAACATGATTATCCTTTCCATTATTTAAGGTCATATATTTTATTTTTGAGACCTCTCTATTTACCATGGTCTGGAATTCTAAGGTTCTACATAAGACGTTTCTAACTCTACTATATGAATGGATTCCTTCTCCCAATTTGTCTTCCATATAGGTTTTATAAGACCCCAGTGGTGCCCCATAGTGGTTCTTGGACTCATGGTGGATTGATATTGAGAATCCCAACTAGTGGATATGGCGTTATTCGGTGTCTATACACAATTGATGATCTTAAAAGGTGGAAGGCAGTGGAGGTTCTTTCTGAGTGGAGGGGAACATGATCCGAGGTGGGATGACGTAGGTTGAGTAAGTGTGAAAATTAGGACACATTCATTCCATCCCATATCAGATACGATCCTGGTAATTTTTTATAAATAATAGATCCCACTCCATTCATATCTCATTGGAGTTGGATAGGGGTTGGAGGACCCCTACTGCCATCAGTTCCACCTCGTGCTAGTGAAACCTTCCTCCCATATTCCACTAGACAAAAACCCCATGCATCACATGCATTATTGTAATGTGTTATTTCTTCACATAAGATAGCTCCCCCATGGCTTTTTTGGATTCTCCATAGTGATTTATATAGGTTGTGTAATGACCAAGGTTGGCCCATTTCTTGTACCTATTAAATTAATGACCTTTTCAAATTTCCTTTAAACATGTACATTAACTTTCCACAATCAAAATTCTTCTAAAGAAAAACTTATTTTCCTTTTTATAAATGTTATATCGAAATATAAATACCCTAAAGTGAATAGAAATAATGAATAACTTGGGAATAAAATGTTAAAAATCAATAAGACTCATTATTAAAAATTTAAAAATTTACATGTATAAAATAAATAAATTAGGCTCATAGGATTCCACTCATCAAGTATTAGCCTCTGATTCCAGCTCAAATAGTGGGAACCTAATAACTAGGAAAAAAACTCTAAAATATTTTATAAATGGACATAAACTACTAAATACCACTAGATAGCTAAATATACTATAATATATCAAATATAGAATGTTATTCTTACCTATAACACTCCTACATGATGAATGATGACTGGTTCAGCTAATAACCAAGAGGGAACCAATCAAATGAATAGAGGGGAATATATGTGGTGATGGATTGGAGGGTCTGGTCAAATGAGAAGGGAGATCATGAGGGTTTTAGATGTTAAAATTGAGAGTGTTATTTTTCAGATATTCTAACTTTTTAAGTAGTCGGGAAGAAAAGAAATTTTGGCAGTATGGTTTTCAAAACCGAAAACCTACCTTTGAGTTCCTAATATATAAGGAACCCATACCCCACATGGTTAAGCTACATATGTTTTTAAATCATGTTCCAATGATTCAGATATGTCTAAAATTTATTATATGTTTCATATGGTTTTATTGGATTCCTGTCATGGTTTGAAAGACCATGTGCTAACCATGAAAATAGTACTATGAATCCCCTCACCAATTGCTTGGTTTGGGTGTGTGGTTAGTGATTACTATGTACAAACTGTGATCCCAACATGGAATCCTAATTTCAATAATAATATACCCTGAACCTTTTAGAACAAGGCTATGCCCAACTCCCTACCTATAATTTCCTAATATTTTAAATTATATATTTCTTTAAAACATAATATGTTAAATAGATTATGATATATACAAAACTAAACTAAAATGAAAAACCAAAAAATATATAAACATTAAAATATAGTCATATAAATGGAAGGTAAAAATATAGGTTATCAAATTATGAAATATATGTAGAAATAAAAATATATTCCATTATTAATAAAAGGAAATTGATAAAATTTAATTAGTGTAGGTAAATAAATAACAAGAATGATTTATGATTTAAAATGAATTTTTTTTAAAAATTAGATTTTGTGTATTTCATTTTAAGATACACAATATATCATGGATAAAATATATTATTCATATTAATAATATGTTAACACCAATTTAGTTAGTAATTTATAGGAAATAAAAGTAAGAATAATTAATATATTTTTATTTTCCTATAGTTTTTTTTATTATATTTTTATTTAAAAGATAAATTTTAGAAATTTAATTTGAAAAAATTAACTTTTTTAGGGATTTATTAGAATGATATTATCCTAGGGTAATTTTTTGAGATTATTCTTAAATAATTGATTTCTAGGTGAATAGGGAAAAATTCATATTTTCTTATACTATCACTTTTATGACATTATCATAATACAAGAATAAATTAAAAGTTTTTGAAACCATTTTTCACAAAAATATATATTTAAAAATTATAATAAATCACATTAAAAAAATACTATGTTCATTTTATAAAACCCATGTTCAATGTTTTGAAAACTTAAGTAATATTTTACTCAAAAAACTGTATTTATTTACTTATATTAAAGATTAGTTTTAGTCACTTTTAGAAACTAAATCTAACAAAATGGATTTCTTATTTTATATCAAAAATTTTATGTTATTTAATAAGGTCAATTAAACTATTCTTCATAAGAATATGATTACTAGGATTAAATTTAACTACCGTGATAATGATGAAACTATTATTTTCAATGAATTATTTTATTAACATTGAATAAATTTATCTAATAAAAAAGTTAATCTTTTCTAAAAAAATTACTCTACTATATTTTTTAAACATGTATATAAATATATCAAAACTCATTAAATTGTTAATAAATACGAGATAATATTAAAAAAACTTAATTATGAAAACAATATTTTTTTTTAAAAAATATTTTTTATATATTAAAAGTTTAAATAAAAAGTTAATTTTATATTATCTAGAAATTAAATTATATTATAAGGGGATAAAATTTAGGTTTACGACACAATTTGGAAATATTTTTTATCTTATATTTTTATTAAAACATAAATTACATAGTTAAAAACTTGCTACCCAGGTAAAAACCAAAATGGTAAAGTGTAAAAATATAATAGTAAATGACTGATAACATGTTTAAAAGATGTTTTAAAATTCATGGTAGAGTATTGATCAACCCAAAATCACCTCAAAATCCATTTTAAAAAACTTTTTGATCCTTTAACTCTTGAATAGTGACATACCATTATTGAAAAGTAATGGGTACTTCCAAAATTTCCCCTCACTTCACATATAAAAAGGTATTAATTAAACCACTTAATACTTCAATTATACCATATAATTTCATCATTAAACTCTTAAATTTTTCTAATCCTAAATATTCTCTCAATTTCAAAATCCTTTGGTCTTAATTAGATAGACAAAGGGTTCTATTTCCAAGGAGATTTCCGAGTGAAATCTCAAGTTCTCAATGAGTATTTCTTACTCCTTAACCTTTTCTTCTTAATATTTATCTTCCAAAAATCTAATATCCACACTAATATAATAAAGAATTATTATTAAAATAATTTAATGTTATTATATTATTTGATCTACCATTATTCACTTCAATAAGAAAAATAGAACTTCATCGATCATGTGTATGTGTGGATTACCATCTCCAAAAAATGATGTGGTACATTTCTCATCAAAAAATCTCACAGATAGTGAAAAGGATGAATTTTATGAATTTAAATTTTTTCTATTAAAAAATTATAATTATGAAATAATAATTTATCCTATACCTTCATTCTATACCATTTTTTTAGAAATAGAATGCGTACGTGCGAACTAATGCCACCACAAATGAAATATTTTATTTATCTTTACCACCCTTAATGGAGGGTTATAAGAATGAATTTAATGAGGTTAAATTATATTTGTTACACATTTAATCTTCTGTAAAATTTATATTAATATTATATAAAATTATTTCCTTACTCATTAAATGATTATAACATGCTACCATTTGTGGTGGTTTTACCACTTATAAGAAAGATATTACAATATTTATTTCATGAATGATTTAGAAATATTATAAAATTAATGTATCATGTAATTATAATTTATTTAATATATTTTTAACTATTCTATAATGGGGTTATTAATATTCAATATACATATTAATATATCACCTTTCAATCATTAAACACACTGAAACTAGTTCTTCACAATTTTCATTTTCTCAAACCATACCTTTATCATTCACCAAATAGAAATAGGATATGATGAATCAATTAAACACCATGATTCTATTATCTTGGATTATATTTGAATCATTAAATTTAAAACAATAATTATGAATCGACCCCATCACTTAGGTTGTTTAAAAAAATAAACAATAAAAATTTTACAATACCCAATAAAAGAAATAAACTATAAATTAGTAATATATCTGCAATACATGGTTATAAAATAAGTTTATAGAAGGTTATGTATATGAATAAGGTTTAAAATAAGGCTATTAATATAATTATTTTTTAAACCAGGGCTCTCAAATCATTAAACTAAGCAGGAACACATGGTAAGGGGTTATTTGAATCAAATTTAATTTATTGATAAATATTTCATATTATGAACCATGATATTCTTGATATGGGGTAACTAATACATAATGAATGTATTTTCAAATATTAAAATAATTAATGGGGTTTTAAGAGCCATATATATTTTTTATTTAAATGGATTTTTATTCAATGGATATCAAGGTTTTAAGGGTTATTTGTATCTATTTTCAATTCTATGAGACATGATTGATATTGTGCAATATCATTTATTTTATATAGTGTATTAAAAAACCAAATTGAATTTAAGTATAATGATTTTTTTTCATTTCATTATATTTTAATTTCTATTTCATGGTAACCCTGTTACATTATCATGATTCTTATATTACCATTATCATTAGAGTTTTTCATCTCAAATTTCTTTCTTTGGACATTTTTTTTCATATGCACCTAATTTCATTTAAATAATATATATATATTTCCTATTTTCTATATTATATAATTATTTAAAATTAATTCATTATATTTGAAATTAAGTTTCAATATCTCTCTCTTAGATAGTTTTTTATTAAAATGTTACCCAAGCTGTAATGGTTTCTTCTCCAAACTCAATTTCAAAATAATGATTACCTTTGAAAGATAATCAATTTGGGGAATTTAAAAGATATTTATTTATAAAAACCACATAATTATATTCTCTATAGGATATTTTTTGAATTTAAATTTCTTATCAGTGTTTAATTTCCCTCCTTGAATCATTATTTAATTATTTTAAGGAAACTGACCCTACATCTTCTTTTCAGTCATGAATCATTCTCTCCCATGACCATATTCATTAGATTGTTTTATTAATTACCTTATAAATTCCTTCACTAATTCATTATGGTCATTTTAAAATAATTTTAACTTCTTTGAAATATATTTGAATCAAATATCCATAAGTGAAATGAACCATTAGTGCCTTTGTCTTACCGAATAATCCTTTGTTATTGGCATGATCATTCTTCAAATACCTTTACTCTATGACTAACTTATTTTTTAGTACTTTTTTTGAAGATAATTCATCTAGATACCCATGAATTGATAGATTTGGAAAAATTATTAACTTCACTATATAAAATTACATTATATGGTGTGAGTTTGAGGATTCATACATTGAAATATATCCCACTTATTAATTGGGGAAATATTAACTACTTGTATATTTGTTTTTACAATACAGATGTTTATTAATTACTCAGAAAAGATGATAATGTATTGTTTGACCATCCACCCTCTTTCTCAAGACTAATTCTGTTCATTTATTGACTAAAAAATGATTTTCATTCGTCATGTTTGCATCACAATATATATATTTATTGATTACTAAATAAATTTGACTATGTATTGAATTGAAATTGAAATCATTCACATAGTGAATACAACAAACTTAAAGAAGTTCTAGGAGGGTCCTAGTATGATATGTCCCCTTGATTCATCAGTTAGTATCATGAGATAAATGTTTTGGGTATTTGGTGTATGCCTAACCAATGAAATCATGATGTATTGGTTGTGACGTTGATAGTAAGAATGATGTCTTCTTTATGACCATAGAAGAATGAATAATGCTTTAGCTGGGGACCCAATGGTAAAATATATATAACATTATGTATTACTTCACCACGAATTCAATCATTTTTATCCATGGGAGTTTTTATATTGTTATGTCATCCATGTATTTATTTCAATATCATGTGTTAAGATATATGGAATTAATTGACACTTATTTATTCCTTATATATTATTTATTCCATGATAGATTCTGATGTATATTTACCTCACTAACCATTTAATATAAACTGTATTATTTTTCCATTTCCCTAGGTTAGGGAAAAAAAATTTATACATGACATATCTATAATAATAGAGTGTTTGGATAATTTTGGGAGATATTAAAGACATATTATGAATTAATTAGATTTTTATTTAGAGGAAAAATGTTAACTAGATGAGAAATACATGGGATTTTTTAGTTAATGAGTTATCCTAATTCTATAAAGCTATAAACCAAAAATGTTATGGAAATATTTGTAATGATATATTTTATTTATGTCACGTAATTATGGGATGATTATTTTCAGACTATTACAGTTGGTATCATAGTTGGGTTTAGATAAATGTAGAAGTTAGAATGTTAGTTAAGGATTACTTAAGGGTTGAAAAGTTATAGTTAATCATATTTTCAAGGTATATATAACCTTTTGGGTTGGTATAAAATTTTATGTTGATAAAATATTAGATATTTTATGTTTTTAAGGATTATGATAAGAGAAAATTAGTGAAAAATCTACATATAAGTTTAAGGGATATGTCTAAGTATATGATAACATATTGGTGTTTTGGTAAAGTAGATATTGGGTGGTTTCCAAGAAATTAAATCCCTTAATGGATACTAGAATGAGGATGTGGCTATGCCAAAAGTTCACCTAGGGGTAATAACCCTAAAAAAGGAAGGTTGAGTATAAACATAATCATCACTCTGGTGCCTGATGAGTGGGCCTAAAATTGCAAACCTATCTAGAAACTATTTATGGATATTCTTTAGTTGATCATATAATCTTTATGAACCATTATGTGGGATTTGAACATATTTAGGTTGGACAACCTAATAGGAAAATGACTGTGGGTATATTAAATTGAAACAAAGGGATTAATAATTTAATGTAAAAATTAATTGGTTTGCTCGGTCTTGGATAAATAGTAAGTTTTACTTTAAGAGAATATATTTTAATGATTTTTAGGTTTAGATTATTTTGATAAAGTTTATAGTAATTTTGTAAATTTATTTTTTGGATAAGGATAAGATGTATGGGAGAACCCGACTCAAATTAACATAGGTTGAACCAATAATGATATAGGTTAAACTAAGAATGACTTAAAAAGAACTAAAATATAATGTTATGATTTCATAGAATAATATGTTTTTATGTTGGATTTTTTCCATAATTATCTTAAAATAGTTCTATTAAGGTGTTAATTGTTCATTAATCATATTAACTCATTTTTGTTTTTGTAATAGATGAATCATAAAATTAATCCAGTTAATGATGGGTTATATAGGGGGGGGGGGTAGGTCTTTTTTTTGGAAAATCATTTTAATCATCACCACTTCAATTGGTGATATTTTGGGTATGGGTTCTATAGACAATGTAAATCTATATCTAACAAGAAAAAATGGGATAACAATTGTAGTGAGAAATATTTCAATTGTTCCAAAATATTTTTCATGAATTATGTTTAACAATATGAACATAGTTGAATTCCCAAACTCACCAAAGAAGAGAAGAAAGTTGTTTTATGGAAGATTGGGTTACAAAGATGATGAAGGAAAAAAGATTTAAATTTTTAAATGCAAAAATTTTGGGGAAAACACCTAGGGGAATGTAATAAAGAATATGGAAGATGATATATGTGTGAAAAGGAGGGCATAGAGAGACTAGTTGAAAGTAATGATTAAGAAATTGGTTAACATGATAAGGGTATTTTTTTCCAATTTGTACCTATAATATAAAGGTATCAACATAATTTGAAAAAAATCTATAGTTATGTATATATTTTAGATACCCTTGACTAATTATATTAGTAAGAGATAATTAAAAATTTGAGGATAAAATTTATTTAGGGGGGATGTATCACCCTGGTATTTTAAATTATATATTCATTTAAGACCTAATATATTCAATAACATATGTTATAAACAAAACCGGTCCACAATGAATCAAGAAATATTATATAAAAGTTAAAATGTAGTTTTAGAATTTCTAGGTAAAAATGAACTAAATTAATTATGAAATATATATAGAAATAAAAAGAAAAGTCATTACTAATACTAAGTCATTGATAAAATTTAATTAGTGTAGCTAAATAAATAATAAGTCTGATTTATGATTAAAAAAACCTTCCTAAAAATAGGAATTTGTGTTACTTATTTTAATATACTAAATATATACTGGTTAAAATATATTATTGATATGAATAATTTATTAACACCAATCTAGTTAGTAATTGATAGGAAGTATAAGTAAGATTATTTGATATTTTTTAATTTCATATAAAGTTAATTTTAATTATATTTTTATTTAAAAGTTATATTTTAGAATTTGAATATGACCAAATGTTTTTTTTGGATTTAGAAGAAAAATATTATCCTGGGGTGAATTTTTGATATTTTAATAAAATAATTGTTTTTTATGTGAATAGTGAAAGAATAACGATTTTCCTAATACTGTCACTTTTATGACATTGTCATAATACAAGAATGAATTAAATTTTTTTGAAACCATTTTTTTACAAAAATATATTTTCATAAAGTAAAATAAATCATTTAAAAATACTACGGTGAATTTATAAAACCCATGTTCATTGTTTTTGAATATTAAGTGATATTTTAATAAAAAAACTTTTTATATTCATTTATATTAAAAACTAGTTTTCATCACTTATAGAAACTAATTATAAAAAATGGATATCATATTATAGATCAAAGATTTCATGATATTTAAGAAGTTTAATTTCATTTTTAGGCATAATAATAATATTGCTAGGAATAAATTAAGTACCATGATAATGATGCACATGAGCCTCAACCCAATTGGTGAGGACTCCTTAAGTGCATCCAAGAGACCTGTGATCAAATCCAGGAGGAGGCTAATTTCTGGGGTACTGTAGTAATACTCTAGCAGGAACTGTGCAGAACTGTAGCGGGTATTGTAGCAGGAACTATTTGGCACTGTAGCAGCCAGGAATATTCCCCCATTTGGGCCTTCGGACCACCAATTTGGTCCTCGAGTCCGTTAAGGCCTTTGGGCCACCCAGGACTTTGGGTCAGTAATGACTTCAGGCCACCTCAAGCCCTTCAGGCCACCTTTAGTGCAGATGCAAACCAGTCAACCTACAAGGAACAAGCTTCAGAAGAAGGAGGAGCAAGGAGATTTTCCAGATCAAAGCTAAACGGATTGCAAGAATGAGAGGGTATGGAACCTTCCATCATGAAAAGCCTGTGCATGCATGAGAAATCCTAGCCGATTAGCCATGCGAAGGTGGAGAGATGATATCACGATGAAGATGCTAGGGAGTAGTTTCAAGTAGTATGTCTGGGTTGCATGTAATGTTTGAAGCCTACGGGCAATGAATTCCTATAAGGCCTATAATACATGTAATACTTTCGCATAAGAGCCTTTTAAGGGTTCCACCTCACCCCTTGAAAGGTGTATTATCAAAAATCAACAAAAAATGAAGGCCTTCGGTCCATTGAAGGAAGTACAATGATAATAATAAAACTATGATTTTTAAAGAACTATTTTATTAACATTATGTAATTTTTTATAATAAATTAAATTAATATCTCCTAAAAAATTTATGTAATATTATATTTAAAACTATAAATAAATATATTAACACTTAGTTAGTTGGTAATAAATAATAGTTAAGATTAAGAACACTTAATGGTAAAAATATATTTTTCTACAAAATATTTTTTCTATATATTAAATGTTTTCATTTAATAGTTAATATTATCTTATTTAGAAATTAAATTATATCATATGGGGATTAAATTAGGGTTTATAAAACCCTAATTTTGAAATATTATATATATTAAATTTTTAGTAAAACAAAAATTACATAGTTAAAAACTAGTTAGAAATGTAAAAACCAAAATCATAAAGTGTAAAAATATAATTGAAAATGACTCAACACTTATTTTTTTTAAATTCATGGTTGGGTCTTGATCAACCCAATAACACCCCAAAATAAATTAATGAAAAATTTGGGATCATTTGACCCTTTAATAGTGACATACAATTATTTTAATATAATGGGTACTTCTAGAATTACCATTCTCCTCACTTATGAAGGTAGATCACTTCCACCAGTTAATACTAAAACCAGACCTTATAATTTAATCCTAAAAAAACTATTTTTCTCCTCCTATAATAATATCTCTGTTTTATAATCCTCTAGTCTCAATTAGATATCCTAAGGCCTACATTTCTAAGTAGATTTACAAGAGAATTCTAAAGTTCTCAACATGAGTATTTATTACTCCTTAGCCTTTTATTTTTAATATTTATCTTAAAAACATATTATAGACACCTTAATATAATTTAAAATAAGTTATTAATATAATATAATGTTATTATATTAATTTTGAAACCATTATTCAATCCTTTCCATCCACTAAGAAAAACAAAACAACATCGATTGTGTGTACAGACGAACTACCACCTTCACAAAATGATGTGGTTCATTTCTCATCTCTGTGTCTCCTGGATAATGGAAATGATTAATTTGATGAATTAATATGTTTAATATTTCATAATTATAATTCTGAAATTATAATTTATTATATACGTTCATTCCATTCCATTTATTGATACATGGAATCATTAACCGTGCGTATGTGTGGACTACTGCCTCAACGAATGAAGAATTTAATTTATTATTCCCACCCTCCATATATGGTTATAATAATTAATTTAATGATGGTAATTGATATCTATTATATGTTTAATATTATTTAAAATTTATATTAACATTATATAAAAATATTTCCTTACTCATTAAGTCATTATAGCATTCTCTCATTTGGGCCAATTTTACCACTTATGAGGATAATGTTATAATATTTATTCCAAGAATTATTAAGGAATATTATATAATTATAATATCATAAAATAATAATTTATTGAATTAGTTTAAATTATTTTGTAATTTTTTTTATTAATGTTTAGTATACTTATTATTATATCACCTTTCAATCATTAGACATGCCAAAACTAGTTCTTCACAATTTGCTTTTAAAAAAAGAATACCTTTATCATTCACCTAATGGAAATGAGATATGATAATAAATGAAACACCATGATTATATTATCTTCAATTTTCTAGGAATGATAAAATTTGAACCAATAATTAACAATCAACCCTGTCATTGCGATATTTGTACGAAATAAACAATCAAATTTTCCTTAGACCTGATGATATAAATAAACTATAAATGAGTAATATATTTATAATATAAGGCTATAAAATAATTATAAAAATTTTATGGATAGTAATAAGGTTATAAATTATGTTATTAAGAAAGTTAATTTTTTATACATGGGGTTTGAACATATTTGGCTAAGCAAGAGCACAAGTTAAGGGTTTCGTTGTCTCAAATTTAATTTTTGAAGACATATTTTATATTATGCACCATGATAACCTTAATATTGTATTATTACTAATTAATTTATCTATTTTACCATATTCATGTAATTAACTGGGTTTTAAGATCAATCTCACATTCTTTATTTAAATTAATTTTGATTAAAAGGATACCAAGGTTGTAAGGGTTATTTTTCACTATTTTCAATTCAATGAGACATGTTTCATATTGTGCACCATAATTTATTTTATATAGTGTATTAACTACCTCGATTTCCTTAATTATAATTAATATGTTTAATTTCATTTTATTTTATGTCTATTTCATGGTAACCCTCTTATAATCTCTTGATTCTTATGTTACCATCACAGTTAGACTTTTTCCATCTCAAATTATTTTATTCAAGACATATTTAATCCTATGAACCCAATTTCATTTAAATGGTGTGTATAATACCTATTTGTTATATTATATCATGAATTATATTTTATTCATGATATTTTAACTTCAAATTAAACCTCTCTTTCTTAGATGTTTTTTTATTAAAATGTTATCAAATCCGTAATGGTTTACTCTCCAATATCAATTTGAAAACATAGATTACATTTAAAAGATAACTCATATAGGGAATTTGATTTTAATTTCTTTATAAAATCCCAATTATTTCATTATCCTCCATTTATTTTAAGTTTTTATAGTTATTTTCACTATTTAATTTTCCCCTTAACTCATTATTTAACCATTGTAACGAAATCGACACTATATCTTCTTTTTGGCCAAGAATCCTTCTCTTCTAGGACTATATTAGTTGGATGATTTTATGAATGGCCTTATTTATACCTTAAATAATTAATTAAGGTCATTTATTATTACTTTTTTCCTTTTAAAAATATATAAATAAAATATCTATAATAGAAATGATCCATCAATTTCTTTTTTATTTCCAAATCATCTTCTGTTATAGGCATGATTTTTCTTCAAATGCATTTTATCTATAAATACCCTATTTTCATTTCTTTATTTGAATTTAATTCACCTAGATACCCATTCATTTATCAATTTGGTACAATTATTTATTTAACCATATACCATTACTCTACATAGTTTTAGTTTGCGTATTATTACATTAAAATATATTCCACTTATTATTTGGGCAAATATTGATAATTAGTATACTTGTTATTCTCATATGGATGTTTATCAGTTACCCAGAAAAGTTGATTATATATTGTTTAACCATCCACTTTATGTCTCTAGATGGATTATTTTTATTTGTTTACTAGAAATTTATATACATTATCTATGTTTATATGTCAATAAGTATGATTATTGATTTCTAGAGAAATTTTATTTTTCATTAAATTGATATTTATATAATTTACACGGTGAACACATTAGAAAAAAGTGGTGATGGTTGGGGCCTAATATTATACATCCCATTGATGCATCAGTTTGTCTCATGATATAAAATGTTTTTCTATATGTTGTATTCCTACCCAATAAAATCATGACGTCTTGGTTGTGAACTTGATAACAAGAATGATTACTTTATTTAAGCCTTGATATAGTGTCCTTGATAGTAAAAGATGATTATAATTTTTCATTCTATCTCTATGAATTTAGTTTTTTTATCTATGTAATTTTTTATATTGTTTTTTATCCATTTATTTTTTTAAGAACATGAGTTCAGGTATATAGAATCATTTGAATCTTATTTATTCATTCCATGTTATTACTTCCATGATAATTTCTAATATACATTTTTTGTTTTTGAATGCTTGATATCACCCTTATTTTATTTCCATTTCCCCAGGTTAGGAAGAAAAGTTTTACACATGATATGTCTAGAATAATAGAATTTGTAGAGATCTTTTGGGATATATTGAACACCTATTATTGATTAATTAGTTTCTTTTTTAGTTGAATTTTTTATTGGATGAGAAAGAAATGGGATTTTTTAGTTAATGAGTTGTCATAATTCTCTAAATCTCTAAACCTAAAATGTCATGGGAATTAATGTAATACAACATTTTATTTGAGTCATAAAATTATGGGATGGTTATGCCTAAGATGTCACTCTACCAACACTTACGAACATCCAGGAATAAGATTAAACAAAAAACTAGGAAAAAATTAAATGTACATATATCTTAGGACAGATTGGGGGTTTGTGTCCTTACCATGTTATAAAAGTTTATTCTTGAGAAGCATTCTCGAACATCATTGGGAATCTTCATTGAATTACTCTATACTCTAGGGATATTTATCAAACTCTCACTCTAACATCTCCTCCTATATATGACCATGCTTCCACTGCACTCATACTAGAAAAGCTATCTTCTTGTAAGGATTCTTCTCACTCTAGTCCACTATCTACATTGGATTCTCTTAAAAATACACCTTAAAAATAAACTCAACTTCATCGATATCAATCACATGTGCTGAATCAAGATAATAATATTGAATTAGTGATACATGTAATATATCATTCATAACACTAAATCACTGAGGATGAGAAAATTATTATGCCACTATACTAATCCTCCCAAAAATCTCAAATGAATCAATATAACTGGGAACTTGCTTTCCCTAACTCTATTCGTGGTGATGATCCAACCATAGATACATTAAAAAAAATACGTGGTTACCCACCTAAAAATAAAGATTATGGATATTCTAGTTTGGGTATGAAATCTATATACTTTGAGTATTCTCCAACTACTTCCTGATCGATTAGATATTCTCTTCCACCTCCTACATGATACTTGGTCCAACCATCACAGATTCCCCAGCCTCCAACCAACACAATGGTAAATAAAAGGTCTAATATACATGGCCTCAAATTGATCCATTAGAATTGAATCCAAATATATATCATTATAGTAAACTCCACTAGAGGAATGCTTTTCTACTAAGAACCAGCAAAGTCTAGGATACAGACACTTAACATTTCCTCTAAAATCTAGACCTTTTACTTGAAATTACCATCTATTTGGGGATAATATGTGTTTCTCAAGTGTAATTTAATACAAAGATCCTTCTATAATACATTACAGAAGTAAAACATAATGAAATAAACCATGTATGAAATAATACCTCAATGTATCATGTGTAGGAATACTATCTCCCCTACATAATTATTATCTAACTCATTATCTGAAAAGAACCCTCAAATTAGTAGGAGGCGAACCACCTTATTTAAATAATCCAAGACCACCCAGATCACATTACAAACTCAAGGTGGCAACTATAAACTCATTATCCATAGACACTAATATTTCATGTTTATGTCATGATACATATTTTTCAATCTTATATTTACCACTCCCCTCGAGGTATGCGAGTCCCTCATCAGTTCCTCATGCATTCTAATAGGTAATACAACTCAACCTTTGACATAAGGGATATCATATATGTCAAGGGACTAATCAGGTGATAGACCGACACCATATATATTTTCCATCATTACTAAAGAAATCTTAATTTGATATTTAATTTGTTCTCACCCTGATTATATGTGTAGAATTAATAGATATGGATGTAAGGGTTACATAGCCCTTGTACTCCTGGATGTTAGGATACATCTTAGTAAAAACAACCATCAACTTCCACTCCTAGATGAAATACTATAACAATTTACTCTATATATTCCTACCCAATTAATCTAAAACCACATTACCCTTAAAAGCGGTGTATTATAACTCAAAATAAAAGGATTATAAATGCTCAACCCACCTTCGTTACTGAAGGTTTAGGTCATACTATGAAAAAAATATTCTTTATGATCTTCTACTCGGTATATAACAAATCTATCACCTAATAGGTAACAATGTTATCATATCAAAGTGTGAATTACTAAAACTAGATCCATATCATGAGTTGGGTTTTATCACTAATACATACTTATATTTATGGACATATAAGACACTACTTGACCATCTTGCATCAAAATTTCTCCCATCCCAACCCCTAATGCATTATAATATAATCTAAACTCATTAATCATATTAGGTATGGTCTAGATATGTATTTTACCCAATATCCCTTTTAACTCTTTAAAGATAATATCACAATATATTTAACAAATAATCATAACTCTTTTATTGGATATGATTTTTATTAGCATTACTAAGTGATAGATTATCTGAAAAATCTCTGGTAATAACTGGACAATCCAAAAAATCCATGGATTTCAAAAACATTCTTAGGAAAAACCTAAGAAAAAATTGATATGGAATTCTTAGGCTCTATAAGTACACTAACCTCAGATATAATATTCTCCAATAAGTGCACCTAATCAATATTAAAGTGTCAATTTGATAAATTGTCTTATAAATGATGTTATAAGAATTTACCCAAAATGATATCTAAATTTCATGTGTGATCCTAACATAACTTTGATTTTATAATAAAATAATTAATGAAAAAGACCACAAACATTTCCAAATATGGATGGAAGACCTGACTCATCAGTTCCATAAATACTTACAATATGTTCTTTGGGCTGAATGGAATAAAAAAGTACTCATATGTGCCATACCTACTCCTAAATGCAGTGAGAGGTATTTCTAAAGGCCTTACCCTCAGCAGATGATAACCCAACGACAAGTCAATCTTATATATCACATGATATCCTCTACGTTTATCAAATAAATTGTTGATATTAGGAATTTAATATTGTTTCTTTAGTGTTACTTGGTTCATATTGAGATATTTCACAAATAACCTCAATAAAATATTAGCCTTCTTGTTGAATATGATTAGAGAACCCCAAGGGTATGTATTCATTTATATGAACCCCTTAGCTTCTAAGTCCTCCAACCGAGCCTTCAGCTCTTAGATCTCCCCATGCGCCTAGAAATAGGCTCACCATCTGGTATGATCTCGATAGTGAGGTCAACCTCTTTCTCAAGTGGCATTCTTGAGAAACTAAGATGTAAATCATCCTAGACTTGATAAAGAATTGGGGAAAAAATCCTATAATATCTCCAAATAGCTTAACACAAGGATGGAAGACTAGGCTATAATCCCTCCTAATTTCTAGTGGAAAGGTCTTGCATGACCTGCCTATAAGTATCACTCTCCCTCAATGACATAACTACCACCCTCAAGAGATATAAATAATACCCATTGATGATAAAAATTCAAGTGGGATTGATATGGTACAAAAAAATATATATCTTGATAAATAATTCAAATTTGATCATAACAAGCACAAAGAGATCTTAGTGGAATCTATGATCACTAACCAAAAGGGTGAATTCACTACATTATCAAATTCCAACCGATCATACCCTCAATGGGTTTTCCATCAACATCAATTCATATAAATAACCTTTTCTAGGACTAATCCATATAAAAAATGATAAAAAAATGAATGAATTTGATTCTTATAAATAAAATAAGTCATATTCTATAGTAGAATCTACTAAGACTATTATAATTCCTCATTCCATAAAAAACCCATAATTACGTGATCTATAACAAGGATTTTACTATCTTACATTTTTGGGATCTTTTTGGTATAGAGTTTTAGAGAATTATAGAAATATCTTACATCAAAAACCTTGACAATACAAAATGGAAACTTCCATTCAATGTACATTTTTCCTATAAAAATAGGATTATTAAATTTAAACTTCTATTTCATTAAAAATATGTTTTCTTATTTTATGCTCGATCCCATAGCGGAATAATAATCCTTTATATAGTTATTACTCATCCTAAAGTCCTATGAATTATTTTTCAAAGATTGGGATGAGAAAAACGAAGTTTAGTAAGGGATATAAAAATAATTGAAAACTACTAGTCCTTTGAAAACATTAAAACACATATGAAAATTTTCCTTTTATCATAATAATATTTTAGCTCAAAATAATAACTTAATTACTATTAAAATAAAATTATTTACCAAATTTTTTATTTAAAACAGTTTATAAACAATAATA
Organism: Viscum album; assembly: GCA_963277665.1. Classification (NCBI taxonomy): domain Eukaryota; kingdom Viridiplantae; phylum Streptophyta; class Magnoliopsida; order Santalales; family Viscaceae; genus Viscum; species Viscum album. The sequence goes on from OY728141.1 coordinate 1,250,274,331, forward strand.
AAGGAAAAATCCAAATTCATGAATGATTTACCATGAAAACAAAACTTTCACCTTTATAAGATCATAAAATTTCTTTTAAATCACAAAATCATTATTTACCTTTTGAAATAAAAATATTTCAATGAAAACACATTTTATAGAATAGAGAAACTATGTGGGAAACCCAAGGCATCATAATTTTATCATGGAATCATAAAATAGGATAATTAAAACATTCTCTTAGAAGTATCTTAAATCAGTTAACTTTGTCCCTTCATAAGAGTGATAAATTTTTTTCATATTCTCTTAGGAGTAACATACATCAATCAACTCTATAAATTTAACCAATGCATTAAAGTGATTTAATGGACTCACCTGACATATAATGACATAGTCCCATAAGGGTTTGGGTTCACTCCTTATTCTCGCTTTAATGAATAATTTCCAAGTGTCATGTTTTAATATCAAAAAATTTAATAATGATAAATTTTCACCATATCTTGATTTTTTTTTTATAAATTCTACTTTTCATTATAAAAAAATAAAATCATAATTTGATACCCTAAGAAAACCCAATTTCAATTATTTTATAAAAATAAGAATAAATATCCTTTTCTTTTAAACAAATTTAAAAACTAAGTATTCCTAGAACAAGAGAAAAATATATTTTTTAAAAAACCATGAAAGCATGTAGAGGATGCTGAATAATGAATAATTAAATACCCATTGATTTTATGTTATGTTTCTTTTTAAATAAATTTAATATATTTTATAGATTACGTTTCATGTGATGCTGAGTTTAAATAAACTACGATCTATTATTAAAATATTATTATGTGACTATTATAACATAGCCACTAAAATTGTCCGGTATGAATAGAAATAACTAAATTATAAAAATAATATGGTATAAATATTTATAAAATAAATAAATTGGTTATCAATAAAAAATGAGAAATCATTTGATTGTAAAAGAAAGGTTTTTCTGAAAAAATGTTTTTATGTGCATACAATGTGTTTTATTTTAATAAATTAAATTAATTACTATTAGTGATTGATTTTAATGAAATTTAACTATTATAAATAAAATGTTTTAAAATTAATCTAGAGGTTTTACAAGGAATATGATTAGAATAAATTTAGTTTTATGCTTAAAAAATATTTTTTTTCTGAAAAGCTATTTTTGTTGCGTTTGCACACTTATTTCAAAATAATTTATGAAATTTATAAAAATTGAGTATCAAAAAATGTGTTCCATATTTTGAATCATGAGGATTAATTTTTTTTGAATATGTCCCTTCTTATTTTTTCTCAATATAATTAGTAACTATTGTAAAATTTATCACCTTAGTAAAGGGTAAATTAGGTTAATCTAATTTAGAACCAAGTGATATGTTCATAATATTTTAAATTAATTCATATAATATAATGGTATTTTTACCATTATGACTTTATACTTGAAATTTATATGTTTAATAGAAAATTTTTAATGAAAATGACCAGTATAATATTTATATCAAAGAAAGTTAAAAAACGTCACCCACTCAGTTTTAAAAATATATTATGCATCCATATAAGAAAAAAATAATGTTATGAATGAATATAAATTTCAATTTTTTGAATAATTAAATTATTTAATTATAATTATTTATTTATAATTTTTAGTGATTTTATAATTACCTTAAATTCTTATGCAACTCTAGTACAATATTTATTCAATGATTAGAAAAATATAATAAATGAAATTAAAAGTATTTAATGTGATATAATTTGAGTGATTTATAGTGCTCCCTAAATATTTTATATGAATATGAAATATTAGTGATGTTTAACTAAATTAGATTTGAAATCAATCTTTTTATTGATGTATTTGAAGTCAAATTAAATGAATTTTGTTAAAATTGACATTATTGATAATTTATCAAAATAAAATCATATAAAATCATTTAAAAATCATTAAAATATTGAATGGGTGAAATAGGTAATGTATAGGGTTGAAGATTCCATTGGAAAATGATAATGTAGATCGTGCATATGTGTGGACTACCACCTCCACGAATCGATGTGATCCTTTTTTCATTTATGTTTTACATGGATGGTAATAAGAATAAATTTAGTGAATATATATAATATATATGATATAATAATGATTCTATAAATATTATTTATTATTCACCTTTTTTCTCCAGCCGCCAAAAAGTGAAAACAACGTTCATATGTACGTACGACCTACCATCTTCTTGAACAATTTAATTCATTTTTATCTATATTTTATGTATGATTATAAATATATATATTGAATATATTTAATATTTATTCTATTAATAAAATTCTTGATATTATGGAACATAATAAATTTATGAGTATCAGAACTACCAAATCTAAAGATACTTGAAAAACAAAGCAGTTAACACCTGGATAATAATAAAAGATTATTTACAGATGGGTGATAAAATATTTTAAATGGACAACGTATGATATTATAGATATGAATATTTTTATGGTATTTAATTATAATAAATTTGAATTTATTATGTAGGAGGTTAGAGCACCTGCGTGATAAGTCGTACCCGAGGTAAGGGATTTCATCTCAATTTCTACTCTATTAAGACATATTTTTTATGATAAACATATTTATTTTTATGTGGTGTATATACTAAACGATTAATGTAATTTAAATTAATATATATTTATTAATTATGAATATATTTCATTTCAATTTTACTTTCTTTAAGATTTTCCATATTTTCTTTTAAATTTTCCTCTCTTCAGAACTTGAATCAAACAAAGAAATGTTTAAAAGAAAAACAAATATTATTTCTCTTTTGATCAAATATATATTTCTTCCAAATAAATATTTCCTATAATTTATTTTGAAAAATGTTTTATACTTCTAAAATGATTAATCAAAATAATTTTTTACCCTTGTTTTACTTTTTACAAAATGGTTTGGATGGAATATTTTTATCATTTTCCAAAACGAAGTATTTTATGAATTTTATAACAAAAGTATTGAAGGAATGTTTTTTTAACTTATATGGTATGAGTTTCTTTTCCCACCATCATGAATAATATTTTGTTTTAATATTCCTTTATAAAATTATATGTTTATTTACAAAAGAAATGTTTTACTTTATAATTTTACATTTTCTATGTTAAATAAACAATTTTATAAAAATTGAAAGGTTATTTTCCTTAAGAATGGATTAATGATATTTTAATGAAATTTATATTAGTCAATAAAAAACCCATTTATTTTACTTATTCACCACTAGAGATATGTTGTTTCGATACCATCCTTTGAAATATTCACTTACTTTTGATTATTAGAAATTTCATTTCTCTTAAATATCCATACTTTTTGTATAATGGATATAATTTCTTCTTAAATTGTATACCATTTATACATTTGGTGTTATACTTTTTAAGTAATTGATTTATCATGGAATTATTGATATATCCTTAGCATATACTCAGTATGGATATTTTTTAGTAAGGAATATTATTCCTTAATTAAATCAATCATTCAATATATGATGAATGAATTATACATTAAGTGATGGGTGGGGCCTAGAATTTTATAGCCCCTCGATGCAACATTAGATCTCATGAGACAAATCATTTGTCTAAATAAAATTTGTCTTTACCCATAGTTTTAAACTATCTTGGTGAAAGGTCTTAACAGTTGTGATATCATGATATCTGAGATCATGATGTAAAATAGTATGAATTTCATTCAATAATAATTCAATTACTATTATCCATGAGATTTAAACATTGATACTATCCATGTACTAATTTAATGTTTGAAATTTTTGATTAAATTGGATTATTTTTCAGTTATTTACCTTTCCATATTGATTATACCCTATTTACTCATGATAGATTTCCCTTTATATAACATTTTTTGATCATTTGAGGTCACTATTATTTTGTTTCCTTTCCCATGTTTTTGAAGAAGAAATATTTGAATGATTTTTAAGGATTTTTTTTTTACATTTTTATATTTATATTCTATAATTCCAATGTTCTATAAAAAATTATGTATATATCAAGGTTACTAAGTCTTCTAAACTGATCGATCCCATATGGTGAGATATCTACTATCTATGAAAATGTAATAAAATATACACCATATTTGGGTTACTAGAGTTGGGGTTTAAAAAAAAGAAAATGAAATTAGGATAATTCATTAATTATATATATATTAAAAAACATTCCATTTTACTTTGGAAAAAATATTCAAAAGTTACCCGTATGGTAAATTCAAAAAGATTCCATTTTAGTTTTTTTAAAGAAAGTCCAAAGTAATTTAAAATGTACTTTAATAATATTTTAAGTATAAAATTTAACATTATTAAAAATTATAAAATAACACAGAAAAAATAGATTAAAAAATTTAAAATTACATTTAAAGAAAAATACCTTACCTCGAGTTTGACTCTCCACATACGCTCTTTAACTCGTCTTATTTAAAAAAACTCATTTGGATCACACATAAATCCTTATAGGTTGTTATTTTGGTGAGAAAATGTCATCTAGGACATGGAAAGGAAGGTTGGGAATGGACTTTTGTGGATATTGGTCTAGCTAAACTGTTCAATATGTGTGAGTAAGGGAGAAGAGGTGGTTTCCTTTTATAATTGAGGTGGGGGGAAATTGTTTAATTACTTGAAATATTAATATATAATATGTTTTTAACTCATTTAAAATGGTTCCAAATTTTCATAAATTATAATATAAAGAGTATAAGGTCAAAATTAATTCAATAAATAAAATCTAGATAAGGTTAAGTGTCATTTTAAACCTCATATTTTGGTTTAACCCCCTCTTTAACCCTATTTAACCATAACCATTGTAACATATTTTTCAATATTTAAGGATCATGAAAATAATTTTAAAAATTACAAGTGGAATATACATAAACAATTCACGATTTGATCTAAAATTTCCTACCCATTTGTGCTAATATATGATTTTTATGATTTTTAGTGATTTAAAAATATGTTTTAAACATTAGATGCCATTTAATGTTATTATTGATAGTATCAAAAAAATTTGACTTTAAATATATCAATAAAAAAATGAAATTTCAATATAATCTTCTCACAACACATCTCAGAGGAGCTCATGTCGCGACTCCCCAATCCCACCTCCAATAGGCCGGGGGAGAATGACTAGCACCGAGTAGGCATATCACTAACATTTGAGGCCTTAGCCTAAAGTACCTACACACACACAAATATCCAAGATCATACAATACTGAAATGTAAAACAACTGATAACCCATGCAGGAATACATATAAAACCCATAACAAGAATATGAAAATAAGCACTGGGAAGTAAATGAAGCCAAAGACAAGCCCACCAAAAGAGTTTGAAAACAAGTCCAACATGAAAATATAGAATGGGAGTACTATAAAGGTAACCACCATAATACACCTTAGTTAGTATGGATGACTAATATCCACCTATTATTAGTCCCTCTGGGACTCTATAAAAGGGTAAATCATCTGTATGAAACACAACACATGTGTGAAAATCCCATGCAAGGGTGAGTATAACAATACCCAGTAGGACACCCCAAAATCACTAAGCATATATCAACAAGAATAACAATTATCTCTACAAAGGTATATGTCTAAAAAACATGAAACAAAAATATCCAGATATACTCAACAAAGACACATAGTCTCAAAGTAATGTCACAATTATAATTCTAATATAATAATTAAGCTTCGAGGTTCAACATAACAGTCATCTAGAAGAACACACCCCAGAAGGTAGATAACACTAATAGCATCTATCTAAGATATACTACACGTTGGGTCACACCATAAGATATATATGATATAAGTCTGAAGAAAATGAAACACATATGAGGATCATAACCAAGTCCATTGGGTATACCAATCATTCAATCTAGAATAATCCTCTATGTAGAGGATCGATTCCCACATAGTGTTGGTCACGAAGATACCAAGAACCCCACCTTGGGTAAGATGATTATAGAGGATTTCATTCCATGCCTCACGGAAGGATCCCAACAACTCTATCCAAGAAGTACCAGTGAAGGTATCACTATCCTATGTGTAGGAAATGATTCCATACTAACCCTCAAGGAATGGATCATAGGAATTTACCCTAATGAATATTTTCCATGATGAAGAGGACAGGGGATCCAATCCTTCCATAAAAGAGTACACAATATATACTAGAAGTATAGAGCGTGTCCCTTTAGCACTAGTTCCTTCCCATTTATGATATCCCATTCCCATTTATATTTTCATGTGAAAGTACACAACATGTATGATCCTATGTACTTATTATCATGCCCAAGTACACATCTCTACCAAGTACACCTGGCCTGGCTGTGTGCATGTTAGAGTACATAGAATGTCGATTCCCATCTACCTTTAGTCATGTTTATGTACCCTTTCAGCCACTCTCCATGTTTTTAGGTTGATTCACACACCATATGATGGGGTCACATGTCTTGGGATATTTAAATTCATCACAGAAACCCTAGCACAACACCAGGGGTCCCACATGGTGTGTGTTCTTGGAATACACACCATGTATCCTGCGATTTTCTAGAATCCCAGATTCAAAATGAGAATCTTTGTTTTCTCCTCTAGTCATTGATCTGACTATTCCCTTTGTTAGAATCCAAGGTAGACCATCGTCCAAGCCTTACCATCATTGAAAAATGGAATCTAACCATCAAAACCACTCAGAAAATTCCTTCATGCATCATCCATCACAGTTCACTAAAGAACGTGAAATTGAGTATCCCTAAATATGTTTGATCTACTACCACTTATATTTTCACACAATCCCCATGACATACCAGTCTCATATCTTCAATATCAAACCATTGAGATGAGAAATGGGTGTGCAATTATTGATCTATTAGTATTTTTCGAACCGTGAACCAACATATTTTCCAATGATGAATAAAGAAATGAGGGAGAAATGTTTAACCAAAAACATGAGAAATGAATCTCGGCCAATGGTAATGTTAGTCTCGATACATTTCATTAAAATTATGAAAAAATATAAAGTAAAATAATCACAAATATAATCCCCAAATACCAGATAAATCTACCCCATACCTGGGATACACATGATCGGCAAATCAATTCACTGGTTGATTGATTATCATTTACTATAAGAAAAAATAAATAAGAAGAAATATAAACAAACAAATTTCATACCTTTATTTTTATTGATCAATGATGAAGAAGGAATCTACATCATAGTCATTGGAGAGATCCTTGAATTCAATCGAACACTGGTTGTCAATACCTAATATGGTTTTCGTTCACTAACATAAGTTATTAAAAATGATCCTCTAGATCTCTAGGGTTATGAAGAAAACCCTTACATTTTCCCCGTATATGCATTTTTATAAAAAATAATCAGGCCTCTACTTCATTTCAAATTAAATAAATTAATTCTATTAATTTATTTGTTATCCAAAACCATAACGACTTTTCCAAAAACGTCCCATGTCAACAAAGGTTATGTCACGCCTAGGGTAAAAACCTTAATCCGAACTTAACAATTCCATATTATTTCTGATTCAGGCCTTTGTTTAGAATTTATTCCATTTTTTCTGGATAACTATGTGCACATGAATTTAATATATTTAATATATTTCAAAAATTAATTCTAATCACACCAGGACTCGAAATCACACGCCGTCTAATCGCCTAGTCTCTAAAATATTACTAGATATGTTCTAAGACCTTACATGAAAAAATAGGGACATTTAATTCTATCCACCTATGGTATTTACATACCAATAATACAAATAAAAGGCTACACAATGAGATGTGGGTACTGATCACACATATGGGTCTCCCGCTCCTAGGTACTCTCCTGAAAATTCATGTGCTAATACTGGGCATGAACCAAAATAATTACTCACCCCTGAAGGATCCTCTCATGACGATCGTCAATATCTTCTAGGTACCCAAAAAATTCAGTTCTATCCTTAATTTCTAGCTCTCCCCAGTTGATAACGTGTGATAGATCGTGCACATACCTCTTCAACTATGACATGTAGAAGAAATCGTGTATCCAGTCCATGTTTGGGGGTATATCCGAGTAGTAAGACACCTCACCAACTCTATGTAGTATTTGGGAAGAGCTAATTAATATCAGATATAGCTTACAACCCCATCAAAATTTCCATAATCCTTTTCGAGGTGAAAACTATAGGAGCACTTGATCACCCTTCTCGAACTCCAAATTCATTTTTCTTCAGTCATCATGGGATTTTTGATGACTTTGTATTTTCAGCATCTACTCCTAAATGATATGTACATTCTTAATAGTGTCTCACACCAATTGTGGGCTAATAAGTTCTAAATATTCTGGGTCAGTCCAATATAGGGGTAATCTGCAAGGTCGCATATACATGGCCTTGAATAGTTCCATACCGATGGTAGAATGTGATGTATTTTTGTATGATAACTACACCAGTGGTAGGTGATCCTCCCAAATATATCCAAAGTGCAACATTAAATCTTTTAGCATGTCCCCTAGAAGCTGAATGGTCCACTTAGTCTAGCCATCAGTCTGGGGGTAAAAAGGCATGCTTAAACATAGCTCAGTCCCAAAAGCCTTATGAAATCCCATCCCTAATCGAGAAGTGAAGAGATAATCATGTCCATAAATTATCATCGAGGTAACTCCATGGAGTCGGAGTATCTTCTGTATGTAGAGACGCCCCAATCCCTCTACTGAAATCTACACTCTGATACCTAGGAAGTGGGCCGAATTGGTGAGTCAGTTTATGATCACCCATATGAAATCGTATTCCCTAGATGTATGTTATAATAACAACATGAATTCTATGGATATCGTATTCTAGTTCCACTCTATCACCTCAAGTGGTTGATTCAAACCCGCTGGAACCTGGTTCTTAGGCTTCACTTGCCAACAAGTAAGGAATCGAGAGACAAAATATGTAACTCCCTTATTTATCCAAGAACACCAAAACTAACATTAGAGGTCATGGTATAACTTTTCCACATATGGATATACCACCAAAGGAGTTGTACTAAACTCTATCAGAATCTCCTCTCATAACATCACTGGTACCATTGTCCATCCTCTGAAATGAATGAAATTCCCTCACATTTAGAAAATCCATCAGGAGCATTTCCAGTGGATATCTGAGTATATAGGGTCTCATAGTCTACCTCCCCAAGATATGCCTCCCTAACTCATAGTAAAATTAAAGGGTTAATAACCATTTAATGGAGGTAATATTCTCCATATCCATCCACAATGGTTTAATATAATGAGGACAACTACTCTAATACCTTGATTAGTAACTATGAATAAGATATCAAGCTAAGATCATCTTCTACCACATTTCCCTTTCTAGGATTATAGACAATCTAAAATTCATAATCCTAGTGGAACTCTATCGATCACCTCTAAATCAAGTTAAGATTATTTTGAGAGATGATATACTTGAGACTCTTGTGGTCAAAATAGATGATAAATCACTCTCCCATTAGGTAGTTTTTCCATATCTTTAGTGAAAAGACTACCATTTCTAACTCAATATCATGGATCATATAGTTCTGCTCATGTGGTCACAACTATTGTGAGACATAGAAAATCACCTACTTTTTCTACATCAGAACACAACCAAGACTATTTACTGATGAATTGTAGAAGACTATGTACTCAACACCCTCCTTTGGTAATCTCAAGATGGGAGTTCTCATCAATATCTATCTCAAATCCTATAAAACCTTTTGACACCTCTCTGTCCATATGAAAGGGTTACCTTTTTAGGTCAAAGTTGTCAAGGGAACTGATATCTTGGATAATTCATGTATGAATCTTTGATGGTATCCTTCCAACCCAATGAAACTCCACACACATATCATTCTCTTGGGTGGATACCATGCTAACATTACCTCAACCTTCGTTGGGTCTACTACCACACTGTCTGCTGAGATAATGTGTCCCAAAAAGTGGACCTCCTAAATCCAAAATTAAAACTTTGAGAGCTTCTCATAACGCTGGGTTTCTAGGATTACATATAGAACCATCCCTAAGCACTCATGTACTCCTCCCATACATTGATTATACTAGGATGTCATCGATTAAGACTTCCACGAAATGATCTAAAAAGGGATGAAAGATCCGGTTCTTGAGTCCCATGATTTTTTTGGGGAATTGTTCATTACAAATTGAATCATTAAGTACTCATAGTGATCAAAGAAAAATATGAATGTCGTCTTTGGTATATCCTCACCCCGCACTTACAATTAGTGATAACTTGATCTAAGGTAAATCTTCATGAACCATCATGCCCCTATCAACAGATTAAATAGTTCATCAATACTTGGTATTGGATACTTTTTATTTATGATCCAAGGGTTTAGGTGATGGTAGTATACAAACAACCACAATCTCCATCCCTCTTTCTTGGAAAATAGTACTGGGGATACCCAGGGTGAAACACTAGGTCTAACAATGCCCTTCCTCTGCAGGTCCTCCAATTACACCCACAACCCAAGAAGATCTTTGGTAACCATCCAGTATGATATAATAGATATAGGTGTATTCCTTGGATTTAGATAAATTCATAAGTCTATATCCTGATGGGGAGGCAACCATGGAATGTACTTAGGAAATACTTCCTCATAACACACCACCACTATAGGAAAATATATACTCATAGTATACACTACACTAAGGGTCATGCTACCTAACTGATGATTAATAACCTAAAACCTCCTATGCATGAGTCCATCTTATGCTTCCTGGGTTTCCTTTTCATCCAAAAAGGAAACCCTTGTCCCATCACTACAAACACATCACATACTCCACCTAAAATAATCTATCTAGGAATGAAACATGGATAACCATTTCATACCTACGATGACATAATAGAGACTCATTGATACTACAAAGATATCCAAATGGAAACTATCACCACCAAGAGTTAGGTCACACCATTGTCCCAAGTGTGTGATCACCGAGTCATATCCAGTAGGATTTTCCGAGAGAAATGGTCAAGCAAGGGATCAACCAGAATCTCTAAGCCTCGATCCAGATATGTTACAATAAAGTAATGACTAGAACCTATGTCTATAAGCACTAAAAATAAGGTATAAAAGACACATATCATGCCTTTTATTATCCAAAAATACTTTGGGTCATATGACTTGACAACTTACAGATACCCCCACCCCTATCCTCCAGCTCCCTAATCCTGACATGGTCCACCTGAGGGTGGTTGTGGTAATAATTCGAAGCACCTACCACATCCAAATACTCTCTCAGCTCCTATGCCATGTCCATTAACCTGTGGACCTCTCTGTTCCTGTGGCTTCATCTACCTCAATGTCCCATCACTGTCTCTTTTTTAGCCGTATTGTGGGTCAAAGAATCCATCACGAGATGTCCCATACAATCACCTAAGTAGCACCACCTATCCCTGGGCTGAATAGAACAATCCTGTGGGACTACCATAGAACCTCTCTCCTAGGAACCCCTCCTGAAATATCCCTTATTTCTAGGTCCCTGAGACTAACATCAGATACCTACTTTCAGAGTATCTGCTCATGATTTCCCACTACCAGCAAAAACTATCTGCATTTTATTAGTCAAGAAATTATTGAATAAAAAATATCTCTCTATAACCACAACATAGGTAAGAATGAAAATGGTATAAAAATAGATCATATGTCTCTAAAAAGTTCCCTCTTGAAGTTCTAATCCCGAAAAAACTAATCATGAATCATATCTATTTAATACCTGGAGATGTTGGTGAACCTCGATGAATATTCATATACTATTATGTTGTTCTACTAAATCAGTAGAAGATCCTGGATGTGTATATCCCTTATTGTAGCTAGAGAGATATCTTCTCCAAAAAGGATCTTATACTTCAACCATGTTAGAGTTTCCTCATCATAATAATGGTTCACTAAAACCCACTATCACCCTACATAGCCAAGGAGAAGGCTCACTGCTAGGACTACAATCTGATCTCATAGTGTCCTAAAAATATGAAAAACTCACATAACCAACTCAATCTAGTCCTTAGTTGCCTATGGGTTAAGCTCAAATCAGAACCCGATGGGTCTATATCTCTAAAACTTGTGAAGTTCGATCAACCTATACACCTCATCAGATGGTACTATCGGTACCATCTACTACTGAATAGGTGGTGGTATAACTAGTACACCACCTAAAGGTAATACCTACAGAATATGTCCCTAAATTGATGCCTCATAAATTATGGAATCATCATCATGATCGTGATGCTAAATACTAGCTGACATACATCATGGAGGCATATTTAAATAAACAAGATGTACCACGACCAATGAGTATATCTGAAGAGATGACTCAAGAAAGGCATGGAAATAATAAACCGTCATATATGATGCATGTAACATTGTTTTTACCTAAAAAATGTTTTCTCATGTACCGAGTTGAACGGTAGGTGACTAGAGCCCTGGTGTATGGATTCGTTAGCCACCACACCGACACTAGAGTCCCTGGCTTGAAATATGAACTCAAAACACTTAACACTATTTCACCAAACCAATATCACAAAATTTGGTCCTAAGGTAGCACTGTATGATTTGACAAGACTCTACCTCAACCCATCCCAAAGGGGACAATGCTGTGACTCCCCAACCTCACCTCTAATATTCCAGGGACTGGTGACTAGCACTGAGTAGGAATACCACTAAAATGGGATGACTTACCCTAAAGTACCTATGCACAGACATATATCCAAGACTACACATTGCTGAAATCTAAAAAAATGATAAACTATGTATGAATACATCTAAAAACCACCAAAAAAGTATAAAAAAAGAATTGGAAAGTAAATTGGGCCAAATACAATCCCACCACAAAGAGACTGAAAACAATTCCATCCTAAAAATATTGAATGAGATTTCTATAAGGGTAAGAACCATAATAAACATTGGTTAGTTTGGACCACTAATATATTCTTGGTCCTAGTCCATCCAGGACTCTGTCAAAGGGTTTATAATCTACATGAGATATGACACGTGTGGAAAAATCCTATGTAGGTGTGAGTATAACAATACCCAATAGGACACCATGAAATCACTAAGTATATGTCAACAAGAATAACCATCAATGCATCATAGGTTTATATCTAAAACACATATAACAAGGAATATCTATATATACTCAACAAATTCACACATTATCAAGGTAAATTCATAATAATAAATCCATTGTAGGAATCACTCCCTGAGGTTCCACACATCACTCTTATAGAAGAACACAAACCCATGATTTAAATAGAACTGATAGCATCTTTCCATGATGTACTTCTCATCAGGTCCCACCATAATATGTATATGCTGGAAGTCCAAAGGGAATGATATATAAATGAGGATCACACCCAATTTCATGGGGTATACCAATAACTCAATCTAAAATAACTCGCTAAGTATAGGATCAATGCCCATGTAGTGTTGGACATGATGATACTAAGAACTCAATATAGGGTAAGATGATGATAGAGGATCTCACTACGAGCCTCAAAGAAGAATTACAAAAACTCTATCTAATAATTAACACTAATGGGATCACTATCCTATGTGTAGGACAAGATTTCATACTAACCCTCAGGGAATGGATCAAGGGAACACACCCTAATAAAACTTATCCAAGTTAAAGAGGACAATGAATCCAAGCCTTCCATGAAGGAGTAAACTGCGTGTATTAGTAGTACACAGAATATCCCTTTGGCTTTGGGTTATTCCAGTATATCAAAGAACGTTCCTGTATTTATGTCCATGTAAAAGTATATGGTGTATATGAGCCCATATACTTCTTTCCAGGTCCAAGTACATGAATCTTTCTAGGTACACCTGGCCTGGCTATGTCTATATTAGAGTAAACGGTATGTCCATTACTGTGTACTCCTACCCATGTCTGTATACCCTCCTATGTACATGATGAGTTTCCAGGTCAAGTTATATGCCATGTGATGGTTTCACACACAATTTTATATTTAAATTTACAAAAAAACCCTAGTTCCACACCAAGGGACCCATACAATGCGTGTTCTTGGAATACACACCATGTATTGTGGGATTTTCTAGAATCCCAGATTTGGAATGTGCATATTTATCCACTCCTATAGACATAAATATATCCATTCACCATGCTAGAAACCAAGGTACACCATTGGAAGAGACCAACCATCATCGAACAATGAAATTCGACCATCAAATCTGTTTATAAAGCACCTTCATGCGTCATCCATTATTGTGCTTCGAAGAAAAAAAACCCGGGTATCCTAAATCCATCTAATCCAATTAAAATTTCATATTCATAAAATACCCATGATGTATCGATCCGAGATCTATGATATAAAACTATTTTTCCAAGAAATGGGTGCACAATAGTTGATCTAACAGTATTTGTTGATCTATGGGACTAGATATTTTACCGTTATGAATGAAGAAATGGAGAAGAAATGAAAAACCACATGCATGAGGAATGAACCTAAAATAATTTTCATGTTGGCCTCAATTATTTTCTGTTAAAAAGTCAAATGAAGAGAAAGTACAATAATTAAAACGATAATCCCCAATTCCCAGATAAATCTATCTCGTACCTGTGATACACATGATCCACAAATAAATCTATTAGTCGATTGATTCATGTTCTTCATAGGAATAAATTAATTGTAAGAATTTAAAATAAACAAATGTCCTAACATGATTCGGATCAATAAAGGATGAAGAAAAAATCCACCTCATATCTTTTCATAGGATCCTTAAATTCCATCTCACACCGGTTATCGAGCCTCAATCCGATTGTCATTCACTGACGGAATTTCTTCCAATAGATCCTCTAGATCTCTAGGTTTATGTGTCTAATCCTAATATTTTCACTATAGTAATATTTTTATATAAAATAATTATGCCATTGAATAATTATAAATTAAATAAATTAGATTTATTAATTTATTTTTTATCCACACCCACAATGACTTTTCCACAAACACCCAGTGCCGACTAAGGTTATGTTATTCCTAGGGTAAGACACAAACATTGAACTTAATGGTTCCATAATATTTAGGATTTAGGATTTTTTTATAATTTATTCCACTTTTCAAGGAAAAATATGCATGCATTTATTTAATATATTTAATATATATTTGAAAATTAATTTAGAGTGCAATGGGCTTTGGATTCACTTACCGTCTTAGTACCTAGTGTTGAAAATACTACTAGATATATTCTAGGACTTTACATGAAAAAAGGGATGTTAAAGAACTCTTTCACTAACACTTCTAAATTAAAATTGTCTAATTAAATCTTATAACACCAAAATTCATCCAAAAAATATCAATTTTAATGTTTTTAATATAATTTACTTGTTTTTTTCTACGGATGTGCAGGCACTGCATCGACATTGTGTAATAATTCAAGTTAATTATACCATCACTAAAAATTCAAAATAAATTACTATAATAAATATATTATAATTTATTTATTTATTTTATCATCTATATTCATTCATATACCATTTTTATCTATATCCATATCATGATAATATAATAAGTGAGCGAGAGATAAATTTTGTAGTTACTCTTAACTTAAAATAATATAAAGGTTGTAATAAAAGGAAAGTGTTAAAAAAAATTACATATTTTAAAATATTGGATGATATGGTTGGAAATAATCTAATCAAATAATAATTAATATGATATTTTTTGACCTTATCACAATTCTTTAACCTTAAGTAACCAGTTTTTTCCATTACCACAATGAAAACTTTTTATCATGGTTATTATTAATTATGATAAAAAATGAGTTCAACCTCATTAATAAATTTGAACTTACTGATTCCAAGAATTAAATCCATTTTTATTATTCTATTTCTATAAGTGGTAGAAATTATTTTCATTATATGTTTTGAAAACGCAATGAAAAACTACTTTAGAAAAATACTTGTTTTAAGAATAAAAATGATTTAATACCAAAACCATATATAATGTTGATTTTCATAGAATTAGTTGAATTATGTTTAATAAAATTAAACCAATGAGACTTTAAAACAAATCCAAATATAAATAGAACATTGAAATTAATTTTATTGAAAGATAAGAAATGATAGTTTTGAAAAATCAATATTTTTCACTATCCACCCTAAAATCAACCTCTTTAGAAAAATCTCAAAGAATTTACATAAGAATATTTTTACAAGATTATTCAAAAAATTATTTCCATTTTATCAAATAAAATTTCTAAAATTTGTATAAATTAATCATATTATCCCCGTACCCAATGAAATAAAAACCATTTTTGAAGAAAATATATTTTTTGACATAGAAATTGAATTTATACTCATTCATTATCTAGTAACTGTCATTAAATGAATGTTAATATTATTTTCATGTATTTAAATATCACATATTTTCATAATAATATTTTAAAGTGACTAATTTATTATGATAAAATGCACAACAATTTAATAACATTTCATTTGAAAATGTAATTTTAAAATTTTAAAATAATTTATTTAATAAAAAATATACTGGTATTATACCCAATGACTATATAAGGGAAAAAATCATATAGTTACATCGAACATATAATCCCAATGACCATATGAGTCAAATGGCTATATATGACCAATATATATATAATCCCAATAACCATATTACATTCCTATGTAATCTTGTATAAATCTATAAAATCATTACTTCTCTCCAATCATACCAATAATAGTTCTAATTCTTAGCCTTTTATCCATAGTTGTGATCAAGGTTATGATCTTCATGGGTATATATGAGGATAAATATTATATTCTTGAAGAATTTATATATATATATATTTATTTATTCCAATTATATTTTTTCTTAATATTGTTTACTATAAAAGTCTCATAATTTATTAATATATATATATAATTATGATATTTAACCTTAATAAAACCTATCATGTAAAATTTTAGTTAGGTGTTGTGTGAAAAATAATATATTTAAAAAAATTTATTTAAAAAATATAAAATGTAACATCTTAGGATTTTTCACTCCACCCCTTAAAGAAACCATGTCCTCACAATTTTATCTCATGCTCAATAAAAATAGTTAAGAACATTTTTAAAATCAATTCCAAAGAGTAGAAAATGAATAAATAAAATTAGAAATAAATACCATTTAATAAACATTGATATCATTTCCCTTTAAAAAACTTTAATCGCTATGATATTACTAGGAAAATTATCATTTCCTTAAAATTTCATAAACTATGCATTTTCCACAATGAGACTTATTGTAGAGAAAGAGTTTCATAAAGTGTTTCTTCATCACTGAGTGATATTTTACATATAATAATCAATAGATTAATATTTATCATTCTTTATATATGGAATTACTTTACCTTAAAGATATATAATAAGATAAAATATACTTAATTCATTTGATTCCATACCATAAGCGTAATTTCATACTTTAGTTGTGTTCCAAGAAGTTTTCCACCTATTCTTCATCTCATATTCTAAATGATTAATATGAAAGATTAATATTACTTATTAATAATGCACTAAAATTAACATTCATTGGATTAAAATATATACAAAGGGGTGAAATGTTATTTCTAATAATACTATCAATTAACAAAAACTAAAAAAGGTTAGCACAAGATAATATATTATCCAATACGAATAAACTTTATTTTGAAGAAATATTACATTATTATTCAAAGCATCAAAAATAACACCCAAAGTTAAACTTTAAACATTCCATAAACATATAACCTTAATTATCATAAAAAATTCCCAAAATTATTCAAAACTCAAAAATAAAAAATATTTGATCCCATATTCTTCTCATATCAACTTCACATGTATCTCAGAAAATCATTAATCTCTCATAAACCCACATACAAAAAATGTATATTTCTTAATCATATATTCTCCAAAATTGCTTAATCTTTTCTATAAATAACATGAATAACTATAAAGACATAATAAAATTGTATGCATTTATAGAAGATAATTTAACCTTTATTCCTCAAATAAAATCCCATCTTAGCTAATAATATTTTAATTTAATTTAATCATATAATGTTACCAATATATTATGTTTCTTAAAAAATAAACTTAATCAATTATTCACCAAATAACTTTAAAATCCCATGGTTATGTATATGATAAATTATATGTTCTAAAAATTTAATGAAGATTTTATCCCAATTAACCATAATTAACTCAATATTAGAGATCATCTTAACCTAAATGTTATTAGTGACTTTTAACTTATGTCTAAAAAATATAAAATCATTTTACCTAAAATAAAATTTCCACAAAAAAATAGTTAAACTTAAGGGTTACACATACCTCAAACATTTATTAAAACAAAATAAATGTCTCCAAAAGTACTCCAATCACAAAAACCTCAAAAGGATATTTAAGCCTTAAATATATGACCATACTTAAACTTATAATCTTAGGAAGCTATATTTAACTCTTAAATTATCCTTATATGATAACTAAAAAACCAATAAAGTTATCTAAAACATACATTTTATACCAACTATAATTCCTCAAGCATCAAAAAACTCATAAATACAAGATTTATAATAAGAGTTGCAACTTATTAAATTTTGAGGATACATTTGGTTTAGAATTTTATTGAATTAAGAAAAACTCATATATATAAAACCCTCAAAATAAAAAGTGGAAACTTCAACTCAATGTCTCTTTTCCCATAAAAATGACATTCATAAATTTTAACTCATATTTCATTAAAAACATGTTTTTCTTAATTTATGTTTGATCCCATAATGGAAAGATAATCCTTAATAATTTTTCTACTCATCCTAAATCCCTGATACATTTTTTTGGAAAGTTGGGCTGAAAAAAACAAAGCTTAGTAAGGGATATAAAAAAGAATGTAAAATAATATGTCCTTTGAATACATGAAAACTCACATGAATGTTTTTATTTTCTCGTAATAATATTTGATCTATAAAAAAATCACATATTTACTATTGAAATAAAATTCTTTGCACAATTTTTTTTATAAAATATATTTTAATAAAGAATAATGGAAAAATACTAATTCATAAAAGCTTTACCATGGAAAAAACTTTTCACATTTATAAGATCATAAACATTAATTTTTATGATAAACTCATTGTTTACCTTTTGAAATCAAATCATTTCTATGAAAATATATTTGAAATCATAGAGAAACCATGTAAGATACTTGGGGAATCATAATTTCATCATGTAATCACCTAATAGTATAATTAAACAATTTTATTAGGAGTAACTTATATTTGTTAACTCTGTCACTTTATTAGAGTAATTAACTCCATTTACATTATCTTAGGAGTAAATTATATAAATTAAATCAGTAAATTTACCCAATAAATTGGAGGGATTTAATAGAATCACCCATCACACAATTGACATGGTCCCATAACATTTTCGGTTTACTCTCCAATCCCACTTTCATTAATAATGCCCAAGTGTCATGTTTTTAAATAAAAAATTTAATAAATAGAAAATTTCAATATATATTAAAAAAATAATCTATAACTTGGAATTTTCATTATAAAAACAATTTTCTTCTAATTTAATCCCATAAGAAAATCCATTTTCTATTATCTCTTAAAAATGAGAATAAATATAATTTCTTTTGAAAACATTTTAAAACTAAAAATTCCAAAAATAATGGGAAAATATATTATTTGAAAACCCATGGAAACATGTAGTGGGATATTAATAATTAATTAAGGACATGAAGATATGAAATTATGTTCATGCTATATATATTTAAAATCATTATATTCCACTTTGGTGGATACTGTCAAAAGTGACCCATATGGTAATCTATAAAAAGATTCATATTTAAAACCTTATTAAAGAAAGTCCAAAGTGATTGAAAATTTCATTTAAAATTATTTGAATTATAAAATTGAACAATATCAAAACATATAAAATAAATATGATAAAAAGTGTTTAAATTTAAAAAAAATTAAAATGAAAATACCTTACCTCAAGTTTGAATTACCACACACATTCTTTAACTCCTCTTCTTTGAAAAATTCTTTTGGCTTACACCTAAAGCCTTATAGGTTGGTATTTTGTTGAGAAAATAATACCTAGGAAATGGGGATTATGGTTTTGAAGGTATTTTGGAAACTCTTGGTCAAAATATATGGATCTAGAGGTGTGAGCAAGAGAGGATATGAGGTTCCCAATTATAAGTGAGGTGGGTGAAAATAATTTAAATACATGAAATTTTTTTATATAATATGTTATTAACTATTTTAAAATTGATAAAAATATAAATATATTCAAAATTATGGTTATAATGTAAATATAAATTCAACCAATAATATTTAGACAAGTTTATCTATCACTTTAATCCTTATTTTTGGTTTAACCCCCTTGTTAACCTTACAAAACATTAACCATTGTAACACTTTTTTTAATCTTTAAGGGTCATAAAAGTAATTATAAAACTGAAAAACAAAAAACAAAATATAAATTTATGATATTAACAATAATTTCCCATCCATTTGAGTTAATAAGGAATATTATGATTTCAGGTGACTTAAAAATGTTTTTTTAAACATTAAATTCAATTTATTTTAAAAATTACACTTTAAAGAATTAAATAAAACAATAGAAATAAAATATAGAAACATTCACAATCACTTATACATTATAATTATCCAATAAATTAGTGTAACAAAAAAATTCATCTAAAACATATTACTTTTATTTTTTTTTATAATTTCCTTTCTTTTTTTCTACTACTTGCACAAGCATTGCATTGGTGTTGTGTAATCGTTCAAGGTAATTAAACCATCAATAAAAACTAAAAATAAATTAATATCATAAATATAGTATATTTTTAATCAATTTTATTAACTATATTAATTAATATATCATATTTATATATATCCATATCACATAATAAGGTGGGTATAAGAGCCAGGTAATCAATCTTAAGTTAAAAAAACATAAAGGTTATAATAAAAATAATGAGGCATTGAAATTAAAAATTTTATAATCTATGATAATAAGGATCTAAATAATCTAATATAATAAAAAGTAAGAAGATATTTTGTGACCTTATCAAAAAAATTTAACCTTAATTAATGTATTTCCCCTTTATTATGGTAACAACTTTTTAACATGGTTACTATTTAACACGAAAAAATGAGATTAAAATAATTAATAAATTTGAACCCATTGAATCCAAATTAGAAATAATTTTTTCTCTATTCAATTTCCATAAGTGGAATAAATTAATTTTTATATGTTCGTAAAACACAATGAATAACTATTTTTAGAAAAAATACACATTTTAAGCATAAAAAAGATTTTATACCAAAATCATGTATAATTTAGATTACCATGTAATTATTAGAATTATTTTTTTATAAAATGGAACATACAAGACATTAAAAAAATAAAAATCCAAATGGAACATTGAATTTAATTTTATTAAAAGATTATAATTTAATGTTTTTGCAAAATCATTATTTTTCACTATTGACAAAAAAAATAAACCTTTTCATAAAAATAAAAAAGAATGGCATTAAGATTATTTTTACATGATTACTTACAAAATGATGTCCATTTTATCAAAATTAATTTCAAAAACTGATATAAAATTATCATAATATACACACAAAAAAATGCAATAAAACCATTTTTAACATAAAATTAATTTTTAAAGTATAAAAATGAATTTATAATCATTACTTATATAATAACCACCATTAGATAAATGTTAACATATTAGTTCATATATTGAGATATCATATATTTTCATAATAATATTTTTAAAGTGATTAATTTATTTTTATTAAATGCATAACAACTTAAAATAAATTATTTGAAAAACATATTTTTAATCATATGAAATAATTTCTTTTGTAAAAAATTTACAAGTATTATACCCAATGAATATATAATACTATAGTTCATATATGTCTAACGAATATATAATCCCAATGACCATATGAGTCCAATGAATATATAAGACCAATGACTATATAATCTCAATGATCATATTAACTTTTTATATAATCTCACATTAATACCTAAAATTATTACTTCTCTCTAATTATGAATATAATAGTTATATTTCTTAGATTTTTATCAATATTTGTGATTAGGTTTATGATATTCATGGTGGACCATGAGTATAAAGATTAAATTCCCATGAAATTTTTATATATTTTTCTATATATTCTAATTGTATATTTCATACTATCTATTATTATAATATCCACATAATGTATTAATGTTTATATAGAATTATAATATTTTATCTTTTTAAAACATATCACATTTAATTATAGTTTTTGTGTGTGTGAATCATAGGCTATCAATTTTTTTAATGAAACAATAATATAATATAAAATCTTGGGGTGTTACAATTATACCTCGAATGCTAGATGGTCTAACATCCTGGACAGTAGGAGCGGGATGAATGGAGTGTAACTGGCCTATGACTCAACACTAAGATCCTATTTTCATATCCCATGAAGTACCAATTTTTTTCAATATTGGCCCTTACATTATGCACCATGTCCTTTGCCCCAACATGAATGGACAATGGAGCTCCAACCACCAAACTATGATGTTATTGATGAATCTACCACAAATTCCTATCCTAATCCTCTATCACCAAGACACCATTATCGGGTCCTATAAAACCAATGAAAGTGTCCCGTACACCCTCATGCTTGAAAATAAATGGGAAGTTGGTCACAAAATGTATGAATACAACCAGATTTATCACACTAATTACACTACATGAAATTGCATCCCCAAGAGATAAAAATGATTCATCACCCTGTAAAATCTTCCCACCAATGATCTATATTGAACCATCCAAAAGTAACATCCTATAGCCTGAATACTCACTATCATTAATCCTTGTAGAAGTCACCTTATCTTTGAATCTACCTTCTCCAATGTTCCTCTTAATAATAAGGTCCTGATTCACAACCTATAAAAATGATTGAACTTCATTGGGTTCATGAGAACCACTCATAAGGGGGGGGGGGTTAATAAGTAGTTATCTCTTAAAATTTAAGTTCTCTAAAAATTAACCCGTGAGAAATGTAAGAGTTTTTGTCCTTATAAAATTGTTATAACAATATCACAAACATAAAAAATATAGGAATGTAAATCAAGGCATCCAATATTTTCAAGGTTCACCCCCAGTGTTGGTGACTATATCCTAGATTCCCCGAAGGCCTTCATTTTTATTTATTTTTGATAAACCCGCTTTCAAGGGATGAGGGAAACCCTTACAAGGCCTGTAGGCTTAGAGATTATATGGCCCGTAGGCTTAGGAGATTACATGACTCGAAGGTCTTAGGGAATTAAACCAGACTATCTACAAGGAACTGACCCTCCCCAGCATTTTCATTCTTATAGTATCTCTCCAAATTTGCTTGACCGTATGGCTAGGCTTCCCATGCAAGCATAGGCTAGTACCGATGGCATAGCTATACCCTCTCATTCTGACAATCCATTTGGCTCTGCTCTGGTGAGTGCACATGCTCTAAATCCTTTTCTAGGGCTGCTCATTTTTGGTAGTGTGTCTGGGGCATGAATACATGTGGCTTGAAGGCCTAGTGGTGGCCCTAAGGCCTTAAGGTGGCCCAAAGGCCTTAATAATCAACTACCCCGAAGGCCTTGGGTGGCCCGAAAGCCTTGCAGGACCTGAGGACCAAACCGGTGGCTCGAAGGCCTAGATGGATGAATAGTTCCGGGTGCTACAGTACCGAACAGTGCCTTCTATAGTACTACTACAGTACTGCTACAGTACCTCAGAAATATGCCTCCACCCATATTTGATATTGGGTCTCTTGGATGCACCTAGCGAGTCTTCACTAACTAGGATGAGGATCATGTGCGTGTGGGTGACTATATCCATTCCATGTAAAAACACATAGGTCTATGTGAATTAACGATAATATAAAATTAAATACA
Organism: Viscum album; assembly: GCA_963277665.1. Taxonomy (NCBI): domain Eukaryota; kingdom Viridiplantae; phylum Streptophyta; class Magnoliopsida; order Santalales; family Viscaceae; genus Viscum; species Viscum album. Next base: position 1,250,298,331 of record OY728141.1, read on the forward strand.
ACTATAAAAATATTTTTAGACTCCTTCTATATCTCAATAGGTAATTATAATGAATCTCATCAGTTACAAATGCTATACTAACTCCCGTTAATTAAAAATGTTTTATTATGAAACCAAGCCACAAAAAGATAAGTAACTTTTCATTATAGGCCACTGAAATTTAATCTAAAAAATGATTGTATGATGTATTTTTCTAGTACCTTTATTTTTTGTGCATTTTGAATTCATCTGGTATAGTCCATCTAGTGTACCTCACAAAATTTCACCTTTTTACTATACACTATCCAATGAACAGAATAACTATGCCTCATAACTATGTGCCTCTAATCAGTTCTCTGCTTGATGAATAGAATAGAACACCTACGACCCATGCTCTACACTATTCCTTTGATCGATAAGTCTCTGTCTAGTAGACATGACCACTAAAAATCTATTTGGTAGCTTCTTCTTATTTAACTAAGATATTCCTGGGCTGATAACTCACATTTTTCTGAAGTATCATCTATTCTGTACTCTATCCAATTTCCCTATTTGGTTCCACTTCTAAAGTTCTTCATATCTCTCTTTTTATGTATGAACAATGTTAGTATGGGTTTTATGCACACCACTTTATATAGGATATATCATAAAAGAAAATGTGTGAAATCAAATTCATTTTCCCTCTCAATAAAAAATTAAATAACAATACTCCCACTCAACTCAAATTCAATAAATGTTTCTCAATACTTCTAGAATATTCTTGAAGCTTCATAAAAAATTATAACATTTGAAACGTTATTCAAACCTCCTTAAAATCATCATTATGAAATATTTTTTAACTTTCATATCTATGTTAGAAAACATACTTTGAAATATGAGTTTAGTATCATCAAGATAATGATATTTATAAAGAATTGTAAACATTCATAGAACTACATATAGTGAGTGTTTTTACAATGAAATCATAATAAAATAATTTTATAGATATTCTATATATAAATCCCTTATGTATGATCTAAAATGATTGATTGCCTTCATCCGATGAATTCAACAGTTCTTCAACCAATGATCTTTATATTCTCCTACCGACTGATACACTTACATTTGTTTGTCTGAATTTTTTATCCAATGAGTCTAAATCACTCTAGCTGGTCCATCATATCTCATCTCAAACTATATACTATTATATAACTCAGCCTGATGAAAATTTATAGAATCATTTGTCTGATTAAATCCTTAATGATTGTCTGATTCTCATTCGTTCAATGAAAATTTGACCAATTATATTGAATTTAAAAAATATCCCTATTGAATTCATATATCATTATATTCTTCATTGGATTAAATTTATTATATTGATCCATCCAAATAATCTTGTACCTATCTATTTTATGGTTCTTTATCCTATGGGCTTGAACTAATAGCTCTTTACTACGTAAAAACTGTTTGAACGGTATATTCTTCAGTATTTTTCTAGTGAAATAAAGTCATTGAATATCTCATAAATTTTTTAGAACTTCTAAATAATTACATCAAAAAATAATTATCACACAAAAGACTTCTACAACTGATAACATTGGGAATTTTCTATTCAGTGACATTGATCATTGTTCGTTCAGTGACATTAAAAAACTTTCACTTTGTAGCTTAAACTTCCGACTACTTATCTTTGTAAAAAACATATAAACTATAAACTATATAATGATGGATTTAAATAAATCTTCATTTGGTAACATCATTCATGTCCAGTTTGATAATCATTATACAACTGAAACCTTGGATATATACTGTATCTCCTTCAGATCACATCTTTATCGTTATCTACGTCTGGTGATCTACATCTGATGGCATTGTTTTACTTATCACCTCTTGTATGAATGTGTACTACTTCATATTGGATAATGAGTTTCTTCATGATGTTTGGAACTTGAATAAATACATAACATAATCAATCTTAAGTAAAGATTCCTTCCATGGTTAAGGAAACTTCCTTCACCACCTCCAACACTTCATAAGAACCAATTTATTAACAGCATCAACAAATCTTTCTCACCTATTTAACAAAAACATCCACAACAAGATATTTTAGAAAAAAAATATTTATAAAAACATAAAAAAGTATCTTTAATCTCCCCCTTTTTACTATTTATCAACATTAACAATAACAAAACATTTTAAAAAAAATATTTTCTCAAATTTTATCAAAACAAAGCCTTTATCATAGAGAATGTCATGAAATCATACTATCAGATGAAGTAATTTTTTTAAATAACTCCATCCCATAGTGATATGAAATTTTATATATTTAATAAGATAAACTACCTATCAATATTTTTTTCTCCCCCTTTTTAAGATAATAACTTTTTATAATTCAAAATAGAAAGAGTTGTACACCTTCTTACAAATCTATACTTACTATACTCCATTGACAACATAATTCAAATAATGGTGGGGTAAATTCCATGAAAACTTTAGAGAGTTATTAGTTGAGGTTGAACATGTAATTTTAACCTCAATCACTCAAATATTTACCTTGGTATAGATTTTGTGAAAACGTCAATAATTTGAAACTTTATTAAAATGTACTCAAGCATAACATCTCAACTAGTAACTTCCTCTTTTATGAACTGGAACTTAATATCAATGTGATTTCATATTAAGTTTTATAAACGATTTTTGAAGAGATCAATGGAAGTTCTATTATCACAAATTATCTTCAATGTGTTTCTAACATTCACTCTCTAATATTCTAGCTTAACATTCATCCATATCATTAGTGTATAAGAAAGGGTGGTGTAAACATAATCTATTTCCACTGTAACTGAATTCAAAAACCTTTTTTTCTTGCAATGCCATATCACATAGAATTATCCCAAGAAAAAATTTTCTCTTGATGTTTACTTGTTATCATTTCTATATTCTACCTAGTCAACATCAATATATCCAAGAAAGATCATATCATAACATCTTTTATACAATACACCATAAGATAATGATTCTTTAACAAACCTGAGGGTTATTTTTACTTCCAGTATATGTGATTCCTTTTTATCACTATGATATCTTGAACAAAAAGTAACAATATATACAATGTATATCCTTGAAGCTATAAGATATATCAAGCTTCATATCAAGTTCCAGAATGCTTTATGATTCACACTTTCCCAGCTGCATCTTTACACCACTTCACACCAACAAAGATAGGTATAGAAAATTATTTTGATTATTAAATTCCAAAATTCTATAATAGATTATTATAATACTTCACTTGTGAAGGAAAAATATATATTTCCTTCAATTTAACTTTTATAGCTTGAAATAAATTTCACTCTCTAAGCATTGGCATTTCAAATTTTTCTTTATTTGTTAAGAAAATTATTCACAGGTTTTATCCCTATTACCTAAAAACATTATATCATAAATATAAATAATGAAAATAAGGATATATATTCCCATTTCCCTATAATATAGGTTACTAACAAATTGTTTTAAAAAAATGTTCTACTACTTCATGAGACTGTCAAGATTAGAGTACCATACATGAGGATCTTTGTTAAAACCATAAAAATATTTCATGAGATTACACACCATGGTTCCATATTTATCAAGTTAAAACCCACTTGGTTGCTCAATATAATCATATTATTCAATTTATCCATTTAATAAAGTTAACTTAACACCCATCTGATTGATTTTTTTATAATTATGTGCAGAAACTTCCAATAACATTATTATTGTTTCATGTCTCGCAGTAGAGGGAAAATTTATTTAAAATGAAGAACTTCAACCTATGAGTAACCTTTTAAAATAATCCATGGTTTGTTACTTAAAATTTTATAATTATCATTCAACTTGTTTCTAAACACCCAATTTCCCCCTATAACATTATTTATTATTGTTAGTGGAACAAGATCCAAAGTGTCATTTTAATTAATCTAATCTAAATATTCAATTAACACTTTTATCAAATCTTTATGTTCAACTTCCTCTAAAACTAATTATTGTTCCACCTATGAGATAAGTGATGTTTGATTCTCAAATATCAACTTCATTCGAATCTGGAATAGATCATTTTTATTTCTAATGGTGTTATCAGTTTCAACCTATTTCTATAAAGTACATAGCTTTAGATATTTTCTTCAAAACTTGGTTTACTCATCACAAGACTGATCCGAGTCACTTTGTACAATGGTAGGTGTATAGTCATAATTCCTATTATCTTCTTTGGATGGAAAAAATCTATATTTCACAATATCTTCCTTATCATCTTCAACAAATTTTATTAAGGAAGTTTTATTTTAAATAACTCTCACATCTTTAGAATCCACCAACATTTTAAGATGTTTATTAAAAAAATTTCAACTTCTTCAATTGGATGAATATCCCTTTAACATTTTTTCTTCATATTTTTCATCACACATTCAATGACCATGACTTTTGATCTTTATTAAGAAAGTACTCCCAAAAACCTTGAAGTATTTCATAGATGTATTTTTCTTATACCACATCTCATAGGGATACATTTTATAATATATCAAAAACAGACATCTATTATTTATGGGAACAAATATACTAATAGATTTTCTATAGAAAAAATTATAATGTTTGTATCCTGAAATCATGGTTATTCCCATTTATACTAAACTAACATTTTCTCTATTCAGAAAATCCATTTTTGTGGGGAGTTTAGGGAGAAATATATTGTAATTTGATTCCATGTTTCTTATGATATGATTCAAAACCATTTCTTATGTAATCCTAATTATCATTTTGTTGATTTAGAATATAAACACCCATTTCCTATTCAACTTCCCTTATAAAATATCTATACATCTATACAACATATGATTTATGTTTCATAAACATTATGTTAGTTATCCAAGTGATGTAATTAATTAATATAATATAGGGGATAATATTTTATTGAATTATTTCTCATGGACCATAAAATATAATAATTAATGATCTCAAGTGGTTTGGTGGATTGGTTTTCCACCTTCTAATGTCTTCCACTAACCATCTTCCCTTTCTAACATGTTTTGAAAACAACAATTTCTTTTATTTTTAGTGGTGGTCATTTTATTATGACATCTAAACATGTAATTTTTCATCATTATTTATTTCAAATATTCTGAATTCTTATACAACAATTTTTTTTCATCCTCAACAATCATGTAATTTGAGTTACAAAGATCTCTAATATAGAAAATAATTCCATTAGTTCTTTCTCCCATAGTAAATTTTTTTCTATCTTTTAAAATTTTGATGATACAAGAATATTTTCAAAAGATGACCCCCTTACCACCATCTCCATGTTTTATAACATCCACTATGTTGTGTTTGAGACCATTAACATACATAGTTTCCTTATATTTTAATTTTTTTTCTTCAATATCAATAATTATTATACATAAATTTTTTAAGAAACTGTCATTTATAAAAGTAACTTATCCTCCTTTAAATTATTAAATACATTTCAAGATATCTATATTAACTATCATGTGTGATTAGTAACCTCAATCTCAAATACATGGTTTATTCCTTTTCAAGCTTTTAGAGTAGTTTCAACAACAAAATTTATTTCCTTAATTTTATTCTTTCCATATTCCCTTTATTTTTTAGCATAGAAAACATTTATTATAAGTATTTTCATATAAAATTTATCATATTCACCTAGTTGGTCACATCTTCCAAAAAATTCATACGAGAAATTAAAGAGGTTTTCCATAGGAATTGTTTTATCATATGATGATTTTTCCTTTCTTCCTACAACTTATGAAAGTAACTATTTTTTCTTTCACCATTTCCCCCTTAGATTATGAATACTCCTTGGTAGAGACATGTTTTTCTAGTAATTATATACATTTTTCCATATATACCACAACACCAACAATATCCACTGAATTGTGATATTTTTTAAAAATATGATATTTCCCTGTAGACATAATTCAAAGGTTTATAACATATTTTTGTATTTTTTTCCCCTAGTGTGGGGAATATTTATTATAAAGGTTAATTTTAAATTTCATTTATGTGATATGTTTTCAATACCCTTTATCAATCCAGTCTTTTCTAATGTTTTTTCTAACACATGAATGGTTAGAAAGATCATATTAGCTTTTATGTTTTGAGGGTAATGTTATCACCAGATTCTTTGAATGGGTTCTCTCAACAGATTGATATGTTTCAACTTTTACCTATGAGGCATTGTTAAAATTATTACCCATATGATTTTAGGTCATTTCAATCTTAATAAATTTAAACTGAGTTTTAAAAAACACATTTTCATTAGTATAATGTTTCTTACTAAGATCTTCCTCCACATTTCCTTACTCTGCAAATTTCAGTTCAAGGTTATTAATCTCATTGGTGTATATTTATTCTTTTTTAAAAAAGATTTTCCTTTCCTATATTTTTTTTATAACCTTATTTCCTTAATATTTTAAGTTCTTTATCTTGATTTTTTTGGTTTTGATAATGGCATTCCATAAGTTCCGATCTCAATAGATATTCTCTATAGGTTTCTTCATCATCTTCTAACTCACTATTTAAGGATTAATACTTTTTCTCTACATTTGAAAATAAGTCAATGAAATTATCAAAATTTTAATCCCCTGAATAACTATTTTCAATAGATTCATATTTAAATTTCTTACTCAACATGCTTATTATATTATTTTTTTGTGAAATTTTTCTTACCTCTAGTTGATTTCTTATCTTCCATATAATTGTTTCTCCATTTCATTAATTGTGGTTTAATATCAAAATCATCTTCATATTCTCTAAATTTATTCTTATTATAATCCATATCATAATTACTAATTCATCTATACTTGAAAAAGTTATGTTGGATGCTAACTCCATATTTTCTTCCATCTATCATGAAATTTCTGTAGATAAGATATATGATTTTGTGATTCATTTCATCATATTTTTTATATTACAAATAACTAAGGTCATGAATATTATAATAAACATTTGGATTTTATACCTTCTCATATTTTGAAAATAAATTTCATCTTTGATCTTATTTTTGAATATTGGACCTTTCCTCATCTCGTATACAGTAATAAGGTTGTGTAATTCATTAAGAGATACATCATATTTATCTTCTAAAGTAGAAACTTTAGAGTCAAACCATCCTAGAAAACTTCTCATGTGTTTCTCAATAAGGGTGAAATATTCTAATTCAGCATTGAATCCTATGGTTCTGTAAAAAAATTCATTCAATATAGTGAAGTACTCATCAATAGTTTCGTCATATTCTTTTCAGATATCGTCAAACTTGCTTCACTAGATTTGAAACTTTTATTATTTTACTTTTATATTTCCCTCAATGATATTTTAAGTTTGTACCAGGTTTCCTTGGATGTCTCGAGATCCATCACATTTATAGAAACATTTTATTACAAATAAATTAGAATAAAATTTATAGGTTTCCCATTTGCCTAATGATTTATTTTTCTAGAAAATTACATAAGAGAATATTTTTAATGGGTGGAAAAACCAATTATAGTTGCATCAATTACCTTCCAGAAAATAGATATAAGATAATGTATCTTTATATTTTTCTAAAAAAGATAATTTTTTCCATTAAAGTTAGGAATAACTCTTCTATTCACTAATTTGATATTTCCCATGATAAGGATATAACAGGGTAACTTGATTTGATAACACTTGAAGTTACATAAAACTATGAGAAACACTAAAATGTGGAAGTTAAATCAATGGTTAATTTTTAAAATTTAAATTTAATTGAAATTAACCCATATAACTTGTTAAATTTTTTATCCCTATCAAATTTATATAAAAATCTCACAGACATGAAAATATAAGAAAATAAAGTAAGACACACAAGATTTATAATTTTCACCCCCAGTGTAGGTGACTACATCCTTACCATGGTAACTACCATCAGTCCATAGAAATTCACTATAATGGAAAAGTGAACACATTGAGATAAATCCCATTAGACACCTTTTATCAACCAATAGTTAATTATAATAACTCCTATCAGTTACAAATATTATACTAACTCATGTAATCTAAAAAAGTTTTCTTATGAAACTGAGCCACAATAAGATAAGAAAAGTTTATATATATATCATTGAGATTTCATCCAAAAAATGTCCATATGATGTATCTGTTTGGTTGCTCCATTTAGCACAAATTTTGACTTAGTCGGGTATAGTCTGTTTGGTGAACCTAACAAAACTACATATTTTTACTATGATCTTTCTGATGAAAAAATAAAATGCACCTCACAACTCTGCATCTATGATCAGTTTTCTATTTGAATAACACTATACAATGCCTATATCTAGTTCTCTATCTAATAACTCTGGTCGATAACCCTCATTACGATATATATGATTTCTATAACTCTATCTTGTAACTTATTATTCTTTAACCAAGATATTCCTTACTTAGGATATCACACTTATTTTAAGTATAATCTATTATGTAATTTGTTCAATTTCTCTATTTAGTTACACTTCCACAGTGCTTCATCTATATATTTTCATGTATTAATAGTGTTAGTATAAGTTTTATGTACACCCTTTTATATAGTAGATCTTGCAGGATAAAAGGTGGTAACTGAAATTTATTTTCCTAATTAATTAAAACTCAAATAAAAAATCCATCCCAACTCAAATTCTATAAATGCTTCTCAATCCTTATAGAATATTCTTAACGCTTCATGAAAAATTATAGTATTAAAAACCTTATTCAAAATTACTTAGCTTTAGTATTAAGTAACTTCTCAAAACATCCTTATCTTAGCGAGATAATATATTTTAAATGTTTTGTTTATCATTTTAAAGCTAACGGGATTTACAATTTTTTTTTTAAATCTTCATAGAACTCCATCTAGTGAGTATTTATCCCATGACTTCATTATAACATATTTATCTAGATATTTTCTTCTCGAATGCCTTTTTTATAATCTAGATCGACTGATGGCCTTATTTTGATGAATTTAGATGATCTTTGACCTATGCTCTTCATATTTTCCTAATGGATATTTTGCTTACATTTGTTGTCCAAATTTGTCTATTTGTTGAGTTGAAATATCTCTATTAGATATATCTCTCCCCAACTCAAACATCATATGATTATAAAGATCATCCTGGTGCATATTCATGGAATAGTATGTCTGATGATATCATTAATTATTTTTCAATGCTAGTCCGTCTGATCAAACTTTGTCTGATTATATTGACAAGAGAAACCATCCCTAGAGAGTTCATAGATCATTCAACTTATTCATCTAATGAACTTCACTGTATTGATATGTTTGATAAATCCTTTTCCTATATATCTAATGGTTCTTCATTTGATGGAATTAAACCAATATATATTCACTACATAAAAATTGTCTAACTGGTAGGTTCATCAATATCTTCCAAGTGAACTCAAGCCATTAACTATTCGATATCATTGTTTCAACTTTTAAAGACTTCTATAATAAAGAAATTCTAAAAAAACAATTCTCTATCTATTAATATTGGGTATTTTCCATCCAATGACATTAAGAACTATCCATCCTGTGACATTCTAGAACTTCATATTTTAAGCTTGAACTTTTGACTTCATCTATTTGTATAAACTTTTACAAAATTTTCAATCTGCACTAAAATATTAAAAAACCTCTCCATCTGGTAACATCATTAATGTTCCATCAAATAATAATTATTCAACTAAAACATTATACATCTACTGCATCATCATTTTATCACATCTCTTTAGTGATATGCATATAGTGACATTGTTTCACTTATCTCTTTTTGTATAAAACTGTAAAACTTCAGCTTGGATCATGATTTTATTAACGATGTTTAGAACATGAAGCAAAATATAATTTTTTTTGACTTAGAGATAATTTCCTAACATGGTTAAGGAAACATTATTCACCTACTTCAACACTTTATAAGTAAAACTTTCTTACAAACTCTAGAAACTATTTCTCATTTTTTTAACAAAAAACATTCACAATAAGACATACTAACAACAAATATAAAAATTATTACAAAAAAATACCAAAGGATCGTCAATAATGATAGGTGAAATATTTTAATATGAACTTGAATCCCATACCTCAACCCATCCTATAAACATATCACTCTGTTCACCTCTTATCTAACCAATATAGTGGGAAAACACTTCAAGTCTATGAAGTGATCAACATTATCCATCACTGGACTCCATCCCTATGTGAGTTGTATAAACTCCCTGACACAATATACTCTTAGGATCGCTAGAAAGAAATTATCGTGGAATAAATTCTAAAAATACTTCCATGAAAACACACATACCAATATTCCTAGACCAAAATATCCCACCAGCACTTCACCGACCCTCATAAAATATAAAAAGATAGCTTCACCTTCCTCTCTGAGGGCATCTCTAGATGGTCAAAGATCATCTAAATAGACTCTATCAAAAACCCATTTGCTTGGAGAATATCCAATAATAGTTAGAAGTGGATGATATTTCATATAAAATACTCGACCTAGATTAGACAACACAGGTGTAGCTTTAGGGGCCTCACTCTCCATTAACTATTTAAATTATAAAAAAATATTTTGGTTTCGGTTATCTATCACCTATAATGGAACAACATATGGCTCTATCCCAAAAAACAATTGAACATAACTATAACAACCCTCTTGGAAATATATTGGATATAATATTTGGTGGTAAATCCTCTATTATTCCAAGAAAATTCTTTAGAATACATCACTATTACAGTTCTCTTTATCGTAGTCTAGGGAAATAAATAACATGAATAACATCATAATATTATTTACACATAAAATCATAAAATATAATGACTCAAGTTATCTCTCTATAGAATCATATAGACATACTCAAGGTAATGATAATGTAAACATAGAATCTACATTATCAATTTTTTATCCATTCCCTTTCTTTCCTATATCAAGGTCATAAAATAGTGGACTAGTTTAATGATATTCCACTTATAAGTTATAGAGGAAAACATATCATAATTTTCCATTGAGTTTTATTTAATTGAAAATATTTATCAAAAAATTATTAAATTACTTGAAAATATAATAATTTATTATATGAATCAATTATATAAGATCCAAGAATCATGTTATATGTGAAAAATATAATAGTTAATAGATAAACATTAAATAACCAACCCATATACTATATCCATGTATCTAATAAAAATCAAGGATGATAATTTCATGTGAATAATACATTCAAACCATGATTCTTAAACACATTACCTCTTCAAGTTTAGTCCATGTGATAAAAATCATAAATCTGAATCCCATTTTTTCACTATAGGTGAAGTAACACAATTGTAAAAATTAAATATAAGAGAAGAAATACCATAACTGATGACATAATTATCCATCATACATAGGATATCTACTCCTAGGGATATGTTCTACAAAATGTTCCAACAATTCACCATATTTGGTCTACCTTGGCCAAATAACAAGTCAAAAGACTAATGCTCTGATACCACTTTTCTACACCATGTCTGGAGATCAATTGGAAGTGTCCATACTAAAGGGTAACTAGACCTCAGGTATGAATCCATATACATAATAATATGTTGACTAATAGAGATGGTATATGATGATGCTATAGGGATACTATACTCTCATATCAGACTAATCAATAACAACAAAAATAATGAAAATCATATACATCTAGACAAATAAGTTGAATATATACCATAATAAGTGTCAATGAGTAAAAAAACCGTGATATATCAGAATGAATTCCATAAAATTAATAGAAATAGTATTATTATCCCCTATTGGTGGATTATAAATGACTAGGTGTAAAAAGAATAAAAATATGTAAAACTAAGGAAATTGAAAAAAATTGTAAGGACTCGACATTAAACATTACATAATATAGTTTATTTAGACTAGAATTATTTTTATTTCATTCCCAAATATCTTTTAGTTTTATAAATTTTTAGAATTAGGTCATAAATATTACCTAAAAATCTTATATATTACAAAGTGGACAATTCTACTTAATATCCATTTTCTATAATATAAAACTTTTCAAGTAAAACAAGATGTTTTATAAAAAATTTTTTCTAGAATTTCAACTTGAATTATTATTTTCCCATAAAAACACATAAAACTTTTGATTTTTTAAAATGTGTGATTATCATTAAAATATTAGTTAGGGGTATAAAAAGAAAGGTATAAAGAATACCATGAGTCAATAAATACTTACAAAAAATTTTATTTTTAAAATATAACATTCAGTTCAAAAAAAACATTTCCTTAATAAATCAAGTACTCTACCCAAATATTTTCATAAAAAAATTACATAGTACATATTAAATGAAATATGTAACTCCTAAATTTTTATTTTTAGTCATGAAAAAGTCATAATTTTGTTTCACAAAGTTAAAATTTTCACCCTTAAAAAGGAGAATATACATTAATTTAAAGATATGATCATTATGTTGTCTTGATAAATCATAATATTTACATAAAAACCCATAAAAATTATAGATAAAACATGCAGGTTACTTGGGACATAATTTTCTATATCACTCTTACAAATGGAATAACTATATGGTCGAATTTTATACCAAATTCATTATAGGGCTATCAGAGACACACCTATTCTTAGTTTGTAACATTTTTTCCACTCCTTGGTTGATAACATAACCAATAGTCCTTGGTTTATAGTGGGGCCACCCATAATATGTTTATAAAAAAACCACCCATAATCATAAGTAATTCCCAAGAAATATAACATAGTCATAAAATATGGTACCTTTCATACTAATCATTACACTCATAAAAATATTATTTGCACCCATAAAAAAATATTTCTGGATATTTAAATGTCTATAATATTTTTGAATTTTTTTTTGAAAATAACCAGCATATTGGGAATAAGGGTATTTATTTGAAATATTTCTTAACATTTTAATGGAATAAAAAAATAAAATATTGGTTATGTCCGTGATAAAATTCATTGATTTTTTATACGCTAAAACATAATATTGTTTATGTATTTTTGTAAATAAAGTCAATTTTTTTGTAAAAATATTCCTTTTGAAAAATATTGAAAAATAATAAAAAGAGGAATAAAATTTTCTTTAAAATTATTTTATATACATATAAATAAATCCATAAAATAATTATAAAAATGTTTACATAGAATAAAATATTTAGAAAATAAATCATGAAAACATTTAAAATGATATTTTAAATTAAAGTGTTCTTTAACTTGAGCCTGAAACATTACATATGTTCTTTATCTTCCTAAATAATAAAATTATTTTAATTAATTATTTTTTTTAAAAACATTTCGATTTTATCATTCCTTTTTTTATTATATCTCTTACCATGGTATATATAATTATTTAAGCAATTAAATTCATGTCAGACGTTTTGACAATATCCAGTTCATAAGTCCAAAATTAGCTTGGTAGGTTGACTATGGAAAAATATGTCACCATTTAATCTTATTAAGAATAATATTCATTAAATAATTATTTTTTATATATAAATTATAATTTTAAAACCAACCATGAAATATGGTTATAAAAAACGAACCACGGTAAAATCATAGAGACAGTAGGTAATACATACGCATGAGTAAAATTTCTATTTTTCAAAAGTCATTATTGAAATAATGTAAATATTATTTTAAATTTAAATAATGATAATAAAATCATAATTATCATATTTTCTATTTAAATATACTCATATATATCATCCATGCGTTATGGTTATGAAAAATGAATCACATCTCTTCATGAAGTTGATACTCTACACGTATACACGGAAAAAATTATCATTATTCAATGGATGAAAGGGTAATAAATTACATGATATATGATATTTTCATAATGGTAAATATTTCATGGATATAATATATATAAATTAAATACATCATTATAATCATCCATAATAAGAGGTTTAAAAATGAATTACATCAGTTCGTGAGGTGGTAGTTTTTCGTACAAACAAACGATGATTTCATTTACCATTTGAAAGAAGAGAAAAAAGATAAAGGTTTCTAAATTAATATAAAAAAATATAAGTATATGTAAGATTTTTTTTTTGGATATATAATAATAAATAAAACTAAAACATTTGGTTTAAATCTATACCTCTTCGTCAGAAAACCACATTTTATTTTCACCTTTAACACTATAAGTACTTTATTATGCCAAAAATAATACCTATATAGTTTTTAAGGGATTAAATAAATGGATTTGGGTGGGTATTAGATGAACCAAATATTTTTTTACGTATAAAAAACAGGATATGAAGTTCCCTTTTATAATAGAGTGGAGGGAAACTCTTGTAATTTCTTAAAATATTAATTTAATATAAATTAAGTATTATGTAAAAATAGATCCAAATTGATATTAATAGAATATGAGATTATTTTGAGTCTAAATAATATCATAAAATAAAATTTCTACAAGTTTAGACCACATTTATACCCTTATCTTTTTGTATTAACACTCCTTTAACACATTTGAAAATTAAAGTGATATCACTGTAGTTTACTTTTAAGGGATTAATATAGTTACTATAAAAGGAAAAAAGGTCTATATATGGACCATGTTTTTGGTAATAAACCATATACCATTCAATTGGCCGAATATATTTCTTATTATTATTTTTAAACCATTTAATAAAATATTATTTATTATAAAATAAAATTAATGATAACTTTGAAACTATTGATTAAATATGACTTTTAAAACTATAAGATAACAATTAAATTATATTAAAATTAATAAAAACATCCCAAATATGTCACATTTACTTAAAAAATTCATTTTACAGTATAAATCACTCAAATAATATTATTTTTAGAGTTTATAAAATCATTTTATTTAATTTTTATACTACTTGCACAAGAACTGCATCTGTCACAACCCATCCCAAAGGGTCCCATGCCTTGACTATCCCAAGCCTACCTCAAATAGGATATGGTATAGTGAATATAATTGAGTAGTCATATACCACAAATATGAGGTATTATCCATAAGTACCAATACGCACGCACACATCTCCAATCCACAAATGCTGAAATTTAAAAACACTAAGTAAAAAATGAATGCAAACCACTATATCCCACAACTAGAGTACAAAAGTGAAAGTACTAGAAAGAAAATAGGTCTAAAACAATCCCACAACAAAGATTATATAACCACAAGTCCAACCTATAAGAAAATAGGTATTCGGACTGTTTTATGGTATATAGGGACACACCTCGTTTGTCTAGCCTTACAAAGCACCGCCTGGTCCTAGTCCACCAAGGACTATGTCAAAATATTGATTGTATGAACATGGAACAAAACATGTGGGAAAACCCACGGAGGGATGAGTAAATCAATACTCAGTAGGACACCCCAAAATCACAATGGAATACCACACAAGAAATACTAAAAAGGAAATACCATAAAGGAAGGTACAACTACATCCACACAGGTATATGTCTACAAAACATATAACAAGAAAATCTAGATATACTCTATCCAATACACATAATCTTGAGGGAATTAACAACCAATTACATCCACATGATTCTTCTCAAAGCATGCTCATTCCGGGAGAACTCACTCCTCCAGCCATGGTATAATCATGGACACTAACTAAGAGGTCTAGCTTATTTGGGCCCTGCCCAAAAGAAATGCATTGGTCAGGGAAGACTATGATAAAGAAATATGAGATCCTTCCAAGATAATACCACTAACCCAATATGGATCAACTCACAATATAGGGGAGCCTTCCTAGTGAATAACACTAACCCTACTGATGCAGCTCGTAACATAGGGGATCCTACCTAGAGAATAACACTAACCCAACTGATGTCGCCCAATAGATGGAGGAAAAAATCCCTGTACTTAGAGGCCAATTCAAATCTAAAAAACTCTACTAGGGGTGATAGAGTATCTCTCCAGCCCCAAGGAGTGATACTATAACTCTATCTCAGAATCAGCCTCTAGACGAGACTACAATCTAGTAATCTGGATGTAATGTCGTACTTAACCCTCGAGGAAGGAAATAAGAGAATTATCCCAACCTATACTAGTCCAATATAAAAACTCACCAAATTATCTTAAAAGGGGAATCTCATCTCTTGGGTCCCAACATCGCAGATGACCCATCGAATGGTCGCACCGTTTGAAAGTTATGACTATTTGAAAAATTTAGAGGGGCCACTGGGCTTGTGGACTGACCGCATGGTTGGTCCACAGAATGTGGTAGTAGACTACCATGGCTGACCTCCCGGTCCTTCTCTAGTTTCCCTAAGTACTACTTGGATTTGACTCGAACCACTGTGCTCAGCCCAGTCCACCAGGCCCAACCCGACCCGTATGCTTGACCCAGCCTGATGGCACATGGGCCGCTTGACCCAGCCCATCCTCTCCACGCAGTCACCCGCATCGACCACTGCCATTCTATATAGACACCCCACTATGTAACACGGCTTCTCCAACATGTAACTCTGTCACCTCACCACGTCATGCAGCCACCCCACCGCGTCTCGTGGCATCACCGCATCCCACATGGTGTCGCTGCTGCTACTGGCGCGGACACTAGTCTCCAATGCCTCCACTTATGTGAGTATTTGTTCTTCCTATAATGCCCAAATTTCCAAATGGTTTCAGATCTAGGTTCCTCGGGTCCGGATCTACACATATTCGGTCTCTAGTATCATTTTTCCTCTAATTTGGGGGTTCTATTGCAATCAGAGCCTTCAAGAAAGTTGACCCATGACCACATGGGTCCAATGATGGAGAACGAAAATCATAAAGGTATAAAATGCACAAGAATGAAGGTTTATCATAATTGGACTGGAATTATTGGATAATGATCAAGAGTGGGGAATTTTGGTCATATAAATCCCAATAACCTGTAAAAATAGTCCCATACCACAAGAAGACAGAACTATGGATCAATATGTTCATTGATTGATTTTCATTCATCATAAAAAATCAAGAACGAGGAAAAATAACAAATAAATAACCGACCTACATCGATTTTGATCAGTCAATGATGAAGGATGATCGATGTGTCACTATTGTCGGCAAGGTTCTTTTGAATCAGCTCCATGTTCATCATCGATCCAAAATCAATCACAGTTTTTTACAGAGATATCTTTGTCCATGTCTCAGAGGAATTCCATTGTTTTGGTGATAACTATGAATTTCTAAAAAGAGATTAATAAAAATAAAGTTTTGCTTCATTGAATAAAATAATTTTTATTAAATTCTTTTATCCCTGTTATGTCCCGCAACAATTTTTTCATAGTCAACCCACAACGTCCATGGTTAAGTCATTCTTAGGGTAAAACCACTATTTTGAGTTCAACAGTACCCTCTGATTTCTGATCTGGGAAGCCATTTAAGAGTTATTACACATTTTCAGGAAAACCATGCATGCGTACTATTAAAAAGTTTAATATTTTTCAAACAATTGTTCAGGGGAAACCTGGACTCAAAATGACAGGTCCTCTCAGCTCCTGGTCTTGAAATCAATCCATTTATTATTTAAAATAATACATTGAAAATCTATGAGGTTACATTCTCCAAACCTTGGGGATGTATGTCCCCGAAATCCAAAACAAATGCCTACTCAAAGAAATGAGGGAACTGATCATGAATATAAGCCTCTCGCAACTATGTGCTCTCCTAGAGATTTTTGTGCTGCCAATAAATGCACACCAGATGAATCAAAAGCCCATGAAGAAGACTCTAATGCTGATCCTCGATCTCCATTGGGTACTTCACAAAAGTCTCCCCATCCTCAATTTTCCATCTTTCCCCAGTCAATGACATGCGATGGGTCATGCACATACCTCCTCAATTGCGACATGTGGAAGACATCATGTACCCGATCTAATTATGTTGATAGAGGAAAGCGGCACTCCACTTCACTAACCATAAAAAATATCTAGAAAGGGCCAATGAACCTCAGATATAGCTTGTCACTCTAGGAAAAGCTTAGTAATCCCCATTGAGGTGAAACCTGAAGGAATACATGATCTCTTTCCTTGAACTACAATGTCCTCAGCCACCTATTGAAATAAGACTTTTGGAATATCTATGCAGTCTTCATCCTCTCCTTGATGATCTTCACCTTCTCTATAGTATCTTTCACCGTCTTTGGGCCCATGAGTGGTGACTCTATTGTGTCCATCCAACAAATTGGTGACCTATAGGGTCACTAGTATAATACCTCAAACTGTTCCATACAGATGGTGGAGTGGTAGCTGTTGTTGTATGAAAACTCTACTAGAGGTAGCTAATCCTCTCAAATATGACCAAAGTCTAACATGAAATCACACAACATGTCTTCCAAAACCTGAATGGTCCACTCTTTCTGGCCATTCGTTTGTGGGTGAAATGTTGTGCTCAAGCATAATTGTGTCCCTAAAGCCTCCTATAAACCATTCCACAGCCAGGATGTAAATAATTCATCACGATTTGAAACTATATTCGATGGAACTCCATGGAGTCAAACAATCTTCTTGCATGTATAGGCATCCCAAGCTCTCTACTAAAATCTACTTCGAGATTGTTAGGAAGTAGGCCAACTTGGTGAGTTGTTCAATGATCACCCATATGGTATTGTGCCTTATGGATATATGCGGTAAACCCATCATTATTTCCATATATACCACATCCCAAATCCATTCAGGCACCTCAAGGGGTTGTGTTAAACCTGCTGGAACCTGGTGCTCAGCCTTAACTTTCTGAAAAATAAGACACCGAGGAACAAAATTTGAAACTCCCTTCTTTATTCATGGTCACCAAAACTGATGTCAGAGGTCCTGGTATATCTTTTCCACACTAGGATGTACCACCAGTGGTTATGTATGGAACTCCCTCAAAACCTTGTCATGTAATTCCACTAGTTCTACTATGTACCCTCTTAAAATAATGATGTGCTTCCCACTTTTCAAATATCCATCATGGGCATGCCCTATGGACATCTAAGCATATAAAGCCTCACAATCAGTCTCCCCAAGCCATTCCTCCATAAATCACTATAAGTGTCGAGGATTGAAAACCATCTACTTGAGGTAAGCTGACTCATCTCCATCCACAAAGGATAACTACAATGATTCTAACTACTCTGATGCCTCATTCAGAAACTGCGAACTTGATCTCTTACTGAGAGCATCTACCACCACGTTACCCTCCTCATGAGTGTAGAAAATCTCAAAGTCATAGTCCCAAAGGAAATCTAGACATATCCTCTATCTTATATTTATATCCTTCTTAGAGAAGATATACTTCAGACATTTGTGGTTAGAGTAGATGATAAATCTTTTTCCCATCAGGTAGTGTCCCCACATCTTCAATGAAAAGACTACCACTGCTAACTCAAGATCATGGGTCACGTATTTCTACCAGTGTGGTCTCAACTGGAATGGACCATAGGAAATTAATTATTTCATCTACCTCAAGAAACAATGAATCCTAGTTCCTTATGCATCACAGAACATTACGTACTTTACACCCACATATGAAAATCTCAAGATGGGAGTGCTCATCAATCTCTGTCTAAACTGCTGAAAACTATCCTGTCACTTTTCTATCCACACAAAAGGCTATCCCTTTTATGTCAAATATATCAAGGGTTCTTCCACTCTAGAGAATTCAGGTATAGACCTCTGATAGTACCCTGCCAAATCATGGAAACTCCACACCTCGGTAACACTCTTAGGTGGATCCCAAGAAAGAACCATCTCAATCTTCACTGGATCCACTGTAAATCCAGCCTCTAAAATGACATGTCCCAAAAAATGGACTTCTAAAATCCAAAACTAATAGTTTGAGAGCTTCCCATAATGCTAGTTCTCTCATAGTGTGTCCAAGACCATCCTGAAGTGTCTCACGTGATCCTCCTCTAACACCGAGTACACTAGGATTTCCTTAATGAAGACCACCTCAAACCAGTCTAAGTAAGGTTGAAATATCTTGTTCATGAGTACCATGAACACCACTGGTGCATTATTTAGGGAAAACGGTATCACCAATTATTCATAGTGACCATAACAACACCTGAAGGCATCTTTAGTATATCCTCACCCCGTACTTGCAACTGGTGATAACCTGATCTAAGCTCGATCTTTGAGAATCGTTGCTCCCATTTTAACTTATAAAAGAGTTAATCAATACTCAATAGTGGATACTTGTTCTTTACGATTACCTGGTTCATGTTTTGGTAATCCAAACATAACCTCAATATCCTGTCTTCCTTCTTGGGAAATAAAACTAGGGATTTATAGAGTGAAACATCGGGTCTCATGATTCCCTTCCACTTTAAGTCCTCCAACTGCACCCTCATCTCACAAAGCTTCGAGGGAGCCATCCGATATGAAAGTGTAGATATTGGAGTTGTCCTAGTGTGTAGATCAATTCATAATTCCGTCTCATTTCATGTATTTAAACCTAGAGCATATTCAGGAAAGACATCCTCATACTCCACCACCACTGTATGAAACTGAGGAATGATATCATCTACTACACCAAGGGTGAGACTAGACAACTATTGAGTAGTCGTCTATAGCCGCTTATGTGTGAGTCCATCCAATTATACCTACATTTTTTTCACCAATAACGTAAAACCAAGTTCCATCACTGTGGAAACACCACACTCTATGCCTAAAACAATCAATCCGAGCATGAACTATAGATAACTAGTCTATACCAAGAATGACATCGTAAGGCCTTGACGCTGCTAATAAAATATACCAACTAGAAATCTCACCTCTAAGAGTTAGTTCACACTATAAAAACCCACATGTGATCATTGAGTCTCCTCTTGTAGGTTTCTCTAAGCATATGTGTCGAGTCAATGGTTCAACCAAAATCTACGAGTCTTGAATAATATTCATGGTAATAAAGGAATGACTAACACTTGTGTCTATCAAAACTACAACTAAGTTGTAAAAGACACATATCATACTTTGTATCATTCAGGGAGCCTTAGGGTCATAATCCTCAATTTCAATCTACTATCCTCGTCATTTTTTACAAGATCCCTATACCAGGCGTCGACCACATGGGAGTGGTGATGTTAATAGGTCGAACCTCAGTCCACCTCCTTCTACCCTACCTGCTCCTCTTCGACATACACCACCCTACAGACCACCCTATTATTGTATCAGCCTCTGCCTCAATGGTCCATCAACCATCTCCCAATCAACTATATGGAGGTTCAAGAAATATCATGCTAGATGTCCCTAACCGCTGCATAATTTACACCATCCATACCTAGGTTGACTTGAGTTGTCCTAGGAGCCCCAAACTGCAGACCCGGAGTCCCAAGATTATCCTCTGAAGAGCCCTTCCTACTGGGATCCCTATGAATACCATCCGTTGCCTGCTTTCAAGGCCTCAACTACTCGTTTCCCACTACTAACTCCCACTATCAGTGTGTTCTCCTCTATAAAACTTTCCCCTAGCATGGATTGTTCATGTACTCCCGCATAGGTAGTATTGCCAAGGGATATCATTGATGCCCTGATGTATTGGCCTAATCCCAACTCGAAGGTCTGATTCCTAAAGAACTATTCTCATACTATGACCATAGAGTAGCATGACATATCACTAAACCTCCTTGAATACTCTACCACGATCATACTATACTAATGTAGATGCAGAAGCTCTGTTATGAAGATCGATCATAAAATGGATGGATAGAACTCCTCTCTGAAGAGACGCTGAAAGTTTGTCCATAATAGTTTTGTCTCATCCTGAGACTGAGTCACCAAGATCCACCATCTTACCATGGAGCCCTAAAGAAGTCTCATGGTGAGGATCACCATCTGGTCCGTAGGTGTCCTCACAAGCTGAAAAACACAGGTGAATAACTCTAGCCAATCCTTAGACAACTAGAGGTATGGTTCACTCTGGAAACTGGGAGGTTTATGCCTCTAAAAATCATGAAATTCACCAATCATATGTGCATCCTCAGTTACTTGTACTATTAGTAGATGATGGTCGATGGGTGGTGGTATAGATGGTAAACCAAATGGAGGTGTTATCTCTAATATAGACCCTTGTACTGATGCCTCATCACTAAGAGGATCATCCTCATGATCTTGTAGTGTAATCATGGCTGGCTGTCTTCATGGAGGCATCCCGAAATAAAATAAGATGTACCATGGTCAATTGTGTATATTTGGAGAGATGAATCAACAAGGACATGGAAAACACAACCATCCCTATATGATGAACGTACCATTGTTTTTTCCTACAACCAGTGTTTTCATGTACTGAGTCGAACAGAAGGTGTCCATAGTCCTATTGTATAGATAAATCAACCACCACACCAACACTTGAGTCCCTGACCTAAAAGACAAACTCGAAACACTTAACAATATTTTCTAAAACCAACCTCATAGAATCCTGATCCTAAAGTAGAACCAAGCTTTTCTAATACCATTATGTCACGAAACATCCCAGAGGGGACCATGTCGTGACTACACTAATCTCACCTCCAACATGCTAGGGTCCAGTGATTAGGACTAAGTAGGAATATCCCAAAAAAAAGTAATTATACTAATGTACCTATACACACACACACACATCTCCAAGCCACAAAGGCCAAAATGTATAAATACTAAGAAAAAAATTCATGAAAACCACTATATCCCACAACTAGAGTAAAAAAACCCACTGGAAAGAAAATAGGGAAAACACAAGACCACCAGAAAGAGCCTATAACCACAAGACCAACATGTAAGAAAAGTGGTACTGGGACTTTTTTCTAGACCGTACGGACATGCCTTGTCTCTCCAGCCATGCTAAGCCCCACCTGGTCCTGGTCTACCTAGGACTCCATCAAAGGGTATATCGTTTGAAAAAGTCACAACACATGCGGGAAAACCCCATGTAGGGGTGAGTAAAACAATACTCAGTAGGACACCTTGAAACCCCAAAGGAATACCACACATGAAATACCAGAAAGAAAGGCATAATCAGCTCTAAACATGTATATTTCTACAACACATATAACACGAACATCTAGATATACTCAATCTAGGACACACAATCAAGAAGTTATTCACAATCAATTACCATCCACATGATTCTGCTTGAAGAACACTCGTTTTGGGAGAAATCATTCTTCAAACCATGATATAATCAGTGACATTCACTAAGAGGTCTAGCTAATTTGGCCCCCTCCCAAAGAGAATGAATTGTTTAAGGATGATTATGATACAAATAGAGGGGATCCTTCCTAGAGAATACCACTAACCTAATATAAATCAACCAAAAACATAGGGGATCCTACCCAGAGAATACAACTAACCCCAGTAATGTGGCTCGTAACATAAGGGATCCTTCCGAGAGAATACCACTAATCCTACTGATACGGCCTGCTAGATGGAGAACCAACGCCCTGATCTCGAAGGTTTTTTTCAATTCCAAAAAACTCCACTAAGGGTGATACATGATTGATCTAGTACCAAGGAGGGATAACATAACTCTATATGGGACTCAACCTCTATAGGGGACTAAAATCTAGTAATGTGGATGTAATGTTATACTGAACCCTCAAGGAAAGGACCAAGGGAACACTCTCAAACTATACAGGTCAATGGTAAAAGCTCACCACATTATTTCAAAAGGACCGTCTCATCTTATGGGTCCCAATTCTATAGATGACTCGTCACAAAAACATACCATTTGAAAGTTATATTTGTTTGAAAATTTCAGTGGGGTTTCTGGGCCTGTGGATCGACTGTGGTGGTTGACTACCCGGTCCATCCATCTCGTATCCGCTGTGGTTGACCGCGCCACTAGTTTCTACTATAGTAGCTATAGAGACTATGGATTATGGTCGATCATGGCCTAGTCCTTCTCCATTTGACCGTGGATTGGTCCCACTCCAATCGCCCTGGGTCTGACTCAGTTCTGACCAAGGTCTGACCTGGCCCACTGGGCTCAGCCTTTCCTGGCCCATCTTCTCCATACGGTCACCTGCGATGACAACCACCTCTCTGCCACATCATACGACTGACCCGCTGCATCATGCATCTTCCCCATCACATCACACAACCTCCCTAACGCATCATGTGGACTCCCTAATGCCTCACATAGCTTCCTCACCGCATCATGCGACCGCCCCGCCACTTTACATAGCCCCGCCACATCCCACGCAGTGCTGTTACCATGGTTCCCCCGCATGAAATCAAAGCTGTTCTTTACTTCACACACTTCCATGAGCCACCGTTTTTCCCCTAATGCCTAAATTTTAAAATGATTGCAGATCGAGGTTACTTGGGTCCCGATCTACACATATCCGGTCTCTGATGTTTCTTTGCCTCTAATCTAGGGGTCTGATCACGTTCAAAGCCTTCCAGCAAGTCAAGACAATACAACATGGGTCTAAAAATGAATAATGAGAAGAACGAAGGGAGAAAATTCACAATAATGAAGGTGTATCATCACTGGACAAGTGTTCTTAGAGAATGATCAAGGGTGGGGAATTTGGTTTAAATAAACCCCGATAACCTACAAAAATAGTCCCATACCTCAAACTGATCAAACAGAGGATCAATTTGTTTATTGATTGATTCAAGTCCATCATAAAAAATCAAGAACAAGGAAAAATTACAAAGAAACAACCTACCTACCTCAATTCAAATCAATCACTGATAAAGGACAACTAATGTGTCATCGTCATCGGTGAGGTTCCTTCGAATCGGCTACATGTTGATCGTTTATCCATGATCCATCACCATTTGTTTGAGAGAGCTCTTTCTCCATGTCTAAGAGGAATTATAGGGTTACGATGATAAACCCCAATTCCTGGAAAGTTATTAATAAAAATAATGTTTTATTGAGTTTAATAAAATATTTTTTATTAAATTATTTTATCCTCGTTATGTCCCGCAACAACTTTTTTATATTTTACCCACACCAACCAAAGTTATGTCCCAGCTAGGGTAAAAATGATATTCTGAGTTTATCAGTGCCATCATATTTCGAATCTAGGAACCTATTTAAGAGTTTTTCCTCATTTTTAGGAAAACCTTAGGTGCATGCTATTAAAAAGTTTAATATTTTTCAAGAAATTGTTCAGGGAAAAATAGGCCATGAAATTTCACACAATATCAGTGCTTGGCCTTGAAGTGAATCCCTATAATATCTAAAAATAATACATTGAAAATCATAGATGTTATAGTGTTAGTGTTTCATAATAAATTAAGGTAATTTGTTTATCACTAAAAATTGGACATAAATTACGATGATGAAAAAATAAATTATATTTTAAATTAATATTTATAAAAAACATATCCTATATTTATTTTTATGTAAAAATCTTAGGGATAATAAAACAAAGTGAATGAAATTATTGAATTTTATTTATATAAAATATTATAAAGGTAAAACTCATCTCCAAATGGAAAAAATCCCATATATTAGACTTTTGGATGATTATGTATGTGATATAGTTATAAACTAAAATTTAGATTAGTTTTGAGAGATTTTTTTGTTTTTATAATTTTATTTTTAACATTAATTATATTATTTATCCTTCACTATGGTCAAAAAAATCATTAAGGTTACTATTCATAATATCAAAAAAAGGAAAAAATTTAAAAAATTTATACTCACCGATTCCAAATATGGAATAAAAGTTTCAAAATCAAATTCAAAATAATTTCCATAATTTAATTTTAAAATTAAACCCATAAAACACGACGAAAAATGATTTTTCAGTAAAAATTATTTTTTAATTACAAATATGTTTTTATACTGAATTGAAGTATAAATTCATTAAAAAGGATATAATTGGATCATTTTTAATAAAAATGTACTAATTGATTTTTTTAACTAAAAAAATATAATTTAAATTTATAAATAATTTAAAAGAAAATACAATTTCCAATAAAAATTAATATTATTTACTATTCATTGAAAAATCAAACTTTATAAAAAAATATATTAAAATTTCACCCTAATTTGATTTTGAAATGATAATTTGAAATATGATTTATTTTTTATAAAATAAAACTTCTAAAAGTCTTAGAAATTAATTATAATATTCTCCCATAAAAATAATAAAAAACCATTTTTTAAGAACACATATTTTTTGAAGAATCAATTAACTTTTTAAAAAATTGAGTGATTATTTACTAATAATTATTCAATAATTTATTATTAATTAGGAAATTTATATACATATATATTTATTTAATCCTATTAATACCATATAATTTAATGGATATTTTATGATGATCATATATAAATAATAATATTTTCTCATTCATTTAAGCTCAGTGTTGCATTTCATACACATTATCGAACATAATGTCCTTATTTTAAAATCTCAGGGTATCAAACTCTCCTCATTTTAAAAATGTATCTTTATAATTTGAAACATATCTATGTAATCAAACGCTTTCAATCTAAAAATACCTTTGTTAAAATACCACATTGTAAAAATGGTTAATAAAATTTCCTCTTGAAAAGATGGAAAGGGAAATACAAAGGTCATCTGAAATAAAACAGGACTACGTTTTCAAATAGAAAAACATTAGCGGGAAGTGAAAATATGGGAGAAAGTCCTGATATCCAAATAATTATGGAGATTGAAAGAGATCATTGATCATAAGAAAGTGAATTATCATGAGAATGTTAATGACCAAAAAAATATAAACCAAATAGGTGAAAAATACTGTTGATTCATTTGAAATGAAGGTAACATGTTAACATTTATGTTTTAATATTCTTTTAGAAGTGTAAAGGAATTCCATTAGAATATATATTAATAACATTAGGAAATATAATTATATTGAAAATATAATATTATCCTTTAATCAATTTCCACCACAATCACAAATTTTTATCCGAATGATGAGTAATCAAGATGATTTTTTATACCCAAAACACTAAAATAAACTTCTAATAGATCACATAGTCCATAAAAGTATAAAAATCTATTCCTCTTATATTTAGTCATTATAAAAAACCAAAATAGTTAGAACAAGATAAGATAATCTAAAAATGAATAAAACTTAATATAATGAAATATGATATTAATCTATAAATCCTCAATAAAACATCCAAATATCAAAATAGATCATATGATAAATAAATAAACTTACACTTCTTCAAAATATTTCTAGCTAAGATTGAAACCAAAAGATAAGGGTGAATTTATCACATATTATTCCTAGTTAAATTTAACATTTATCTCCATTAAAAATTTGTCACTCAAAATTCATGTACCTAAAAATGTATATTCCCTAATCATATAATCTCTAAGATATGATACCCTTTTCCAGAAATAAAATGAACCACCATAAAGCCACATTAAAACTATATATACTTCCAAAAAATAATTCAATCTTTATTCCACAAATGAGACTCAATATTTATTCAAGAGTAACCTTTATTCCTCAAATAAAATCCCATATTATCCAAAAATATTTCCATTTAATTTAACCATATATGGTTCCCAAAATAGTGAACTTATTAAAAAATAACACTAATCTTTTAATCCCCAAATCACTTTGCAGCTCCTTGGTTTTTTATACAAAATAATTTATGTTCAAAAAAATATTATGAACATCATAAAAAATAACCATAATATCTTCAACATTATAGAATGTTTTAAAATAAAAAATCAGCTCATAACTTTTATATTTAATCCCCCAAAATGAAATGGAATTACTCAAAAATAATAATTCATTTAAAAAATAAGGGTAACATATTCCTCAATCCAATAAAATGTCTCCCAAAATATCAAAATTTCACCTTAAATTAACTTTACTTAAAGCTCAAAATGGGAATCTATGTTATTGAACTGATGATCAACCATAATATTAAAAACCAATAATTGTATATATAAATCTTAAGTTAAACTTAAATTAAAACACCCCAATATTCAAAGTTATCTAAACCCTTCTCTGATGCCATTTGTAAGGACCCAACCTTAAACATTACAGAATCTAGTGTCTCTATACTAGAAGTCATTTTATTTCATTCAAAAAATATATTTTAGTATTTTAGTTTTAGATAATTAGGACCTAAAATTTACATAAAAATCCAATATATTACAATGTGGAAACTTCTACTGAGTATCCATTTTTCAACAATATAAAATTTTTAAAGTAAAACATGATTTATTTTTATGAAATATCTTCACAACTTTCAAATTTAATTATTATTTCCCATTACCATCCTTAAACCCTATGAAAAACAATTAAATTTTTTTTATATGCACAATAACCTAGTAAGTTACAAAAAAACGAAGAAATAAAGAAACCCATTTGTCCATGAATATATAAAAAATATCCTCTTCAAAATAAAAATTTTATTACCCAGGAAATCTACTTCTCTTCGAATATATTTTCAGAAAAAAAATTATAATAAGTATCTAAGTAAAAAATTAAACTTATAAAATATTCTCTGTAGTCATGAAAAAGTCATAATTTGTTTTCCACAAATTTATACTTTTCACCCTTCAAAAAGTAGTTTCTACATTACTTTAAACATAAGATCATTATCTTTCCTTGATAAATCATAAAATTTATATAAAAAACCTTAAAAATCATAAAAAATATGTTGGTAACATGGGAAATCATTTTCCATATGACTCTTAAAAATTGAATAACCATACGGTCAATTTACATACCCAATTTATTGTAAGCATATCATAGACCCACCCACCCTTAGTTTGTAAAGGATCCACCCATCCTTGGTTAATAATGTAACAACCCATCATTGGTTTATAATTTAACCAACCATATTTTGTTTATAACATAACCAAAAATAATTATAAACAATTACCAATAACCTTAACATAATCACAACATGTGTAAATTTGAATTGTCATCATTACACTTATAAAAATACTATTTTTACCCATAAGAAATTATTTCCATATATTGAAATATCCATTCAATTTTAAAACCCGTTTTGAAAATAACTAGGATATAGGGTTGGAGGATTTTAATTTAAAGAAAAATTAGAGTACTAAAAAGGAATAAAAAAATAAAATAACATTTATAGTGGTGGGAAGGGTCATTGCCACTATATACGTTAAAATAGAACATTATTTTTCTATTTTTTTTAAAGTAAGTGATTTTTTTTGTAAATATAATCTTTTTGAGGAATGTTGAAAAAATTTAAAAGAGACATAAAATGTACTTTATAATTTTTTAATTTCATTATAAATATATCCATAAAATAATTTTAAAAATATGGACATGTAAGAATAAATGTAGAAAGTAAATCTTGAAAAAATTTAAATCAATTTTTTAAGTTAAAGTGCCCCTAACCATAAGTCTGAATCATCACATATGTTATTTATCATCTTGTATAATAAAATTATGTGAATAATTTGTTTTCTTAAGATTTTTTTTTCATTTTTATTATTCCTTTTTATTTATCTCTTACTATGATATATTTAATTATTTAATCAATTAAATTTATGTCAGACATTTTGACAATATTTAGTTCAAAATTACAAAATGACTTCGGTGGGTTGATTATGGTTGATAGGGAAATTATTTCATCATCCCAAGAATAATTATAATGAAATAGTTATAATTTTTAAACATAAATTATAATTTTAAAACTAAACATGAATACTGGTTATGAAAAATTAACAATGTTACAATCATGGAGATAATAGGCTGTATGTACACATGAGTAACATCTCTATTTCTCAATGATCATTATGAAAATAAGCTAAGTATAATGTAATCATTAAATAGTGATAATAGTTTCATAAATATAATATTATTATTTTTAAACACACACACACACACATATCATCCATGCGATGTGGTGATGAAAAATGAATCACATAACTTCTTTGAGGTGGCAGTCCACATGTATGCACAAATGACATTATCATTATTCAATGTATTTAAGGGTAATAAATTAACTGATATATTATATTTTAATAATAATAATATTTCATATATATAATATACATAAATTAAATACATAATTACAATAAACCATAATAGTAGGTGATGGAAAACGAATTACATCAGTTTTTGAGACGGTAGTCTTCTGTACACATGAACGATGATTTTGTATTCAATTTAGAGAATAATAGATAGATATAGGTTATTAAATTAATATTAATAAATAATATTATATTTAATTTTTTTTATTTAATCAATTTTTATAATATTTGGTGGAGGTAGAAGAAGAAATAAAAGTAAAAAATTCTGTTAAAAGCTATACCTCTTCTTCAGACAACCTCATTTTCTTTGTACATTATGCCCCATAAGGTTGGTATTATACCAAAAATAAGGCCATTAAAAAAATTTAAGGGATGATATAATGGTATTTTAGTAGGTTCTGTCTGAAAATAATGGGTTTTTAAATGTGAAAAAGAGGATAGGGGGTGCATTTTTATAAGATAGGGGAGGGGCACTCTTGAGATTTTATAAAATATTAAATTAATATAAATTAATTTTGATGTAGAAATGGATAAAACTTGATAATATTAGAATATAATATGATTATTAGTATAATTAATCTCATATAGTAAATTTTTTAATGTTTAGATCACATTTTTATCCATATATTTGTGTTTTAACCCTTCGTTAACCCTTTTTACAATTATAGTAATATTAATGTTTTTTACTCTCAAAAAGTTAATATAGTTACTACCAAAGGAAAAATGGACCATATGTGGACCATGATTGATTTAATAAACTATTGAAAATTCACTTGGGTTAACATATTTTTTTATTAATTTTAAAACATTTAATAAAATATTATTTATTATAAAATAACAATAATGTCAATTTTGGAACTATTCACTTAATTTTACTTTCAAAACTATAATGAAACAATGTAATTCTAATAAAATGAATCAAAATCTCTCTAATATTTCATAAATATATAAAAATTCTCCTTGAATTATAAATCACTCAAATAATTTTTTTTAGATTTTTTGATATCGTTTTATTAATTATTAATGTTATTTGCACAAGCACTGTGTCAGCGTTTCATAAGAATTTTAGGTAATTATTTCATGACTAAAAATTTAAAATAAATTACCATGATGAAAAAAATAAATTATATTTAAAATTAATATATATAAATGAAAATATCCTTTGCTTATTTCTATGTTAAAATTTTTGAGGTAATAAAACAAAGAGAATGAAATTTTGAGTTTTCTTTATAAACAATTATATAAAGGTATAAATCATGGAAAAAAGGGAAAAAATAAAATATATTATAATTTTTTTTGATTATGGATGATATATAATCTTCCAATAAAATTTATAAAAGTTTTAGGGTCATTTTTTAGTCCTGATCATTTTATTTTTAACCTTAATTACCTTATTTACCTTTCACAGTGGCAACGAAAATTACTAAGGTAACTATTCATAGTGTCCAAAAATAAAAATAATATATTTAAAAAAATCTCACCCACTAATTAAAAATATGGAATCCATTTTTTAAAATTCAATTCACATAAGTTTTATAATTTATTTTAAAAGTAAATATGTAATACGTGATGTAAAAACGTTTTTCAGAAAAATGACTTTTTAAGCAAAAAAGTGTTTTATACAAAATTAAAATATAAAATTTATTAAAAATAATATAATAGAATTATTTTATTAAAAATGAAAATTTTAAATTTTAAAACCAATCCAAAATATTTTATTTAAATTATAAATAATTTAAATGATAATACATTTTTCAATTAAAATCAATATTTTCCACTATTCATTGAATAATAAAACTTTTCAGAAAAATATTAAAATTTCATCAAAATATATATTTATTATGCTTATTTAAAAAATTATATCATTTTTATCAAATTAAATTTCTAAATTTTTTAGAAATTTATTATAATATTTTCTCATAAAAAGAGAAAAATACCATTTTTGAAGAACAAATATTTTTCGAAGAATAAACCATCTTTTCAAATAATTGGGGGCTTATTTACTAAAAATTAATCAGTTAATTTTAATTTATTAGGACCTTTATATATATTTCCTCATGGGGTTAATAATATTCATACCTACTAATTCAATGACTATGTTATAACTATCGTATTTTAATAATAATATTTTGTGGTTTGTTAAAGGTAATTATTGTATATCATGCACATTATCGAACATTATGTCCTTATATTAAATTATTAGTTTGTTACAAAATTAGTCCCAAGTTATATATTAATCCCTTCTCCCATGCTCTACACTATCTAATAAATCAATACTCGATCATAGGGATCTTTCCCTTATCTTATCCTATAATCATGAAGTCTTTTTGTGTACACAAGGAAACCATTGCAATGTATGGGGAGAACTCAGTAGGCCACTCAAAACAATGTATATTAAAATATATACTCTAATAAAAGGTTAAAGGTGATTTTAATAATAAATATAGGAAATAAAAATAAATAACTACCATCGATACACAATTTATAAGTTGACACCTGGGATTGACCATATATTCTTCATCCATGGTTGAATATATCTAAATAATGGAACAAAATCTGGAAATCTAGGTCATACACACACCCCACCATGAAATAATAATGATTCATATAGAACTCTATGTATAAACTCTCTTCCAATAGACCATAACTAAAAATCTATAACTCAATGACAGTTATACCCTACAAAGAAACATGAAACATTCATCTTGAAATCAGAGGAAGGTACTGCTTACTATGAAATAAAACCATTAATCTATAGCTCTAAGACAATCATCGCTATAAATGAAAATCACTACCAAAAAATAATAACACATCATCTATAACTTAAGTGCATAAACTTTTTACCCAAAAATAAGAACAATTCACCTTTAATATTTTCCATTCTATTAAGAAAAAAGTTACCACACCCTTAGTATTATAAATTTTATAGTAACCAACTTAATTAGTCAAATTTTATTATTTAAAAAATTTACTAGTCATCATGTTAATTTTAATGTTTTAATTATTACACCGGTCAATTTTATTCCCCCAAACTCCATAGTCCATGTCTTAATTTTTTTTATAAATCAGTGTGTTATAAACTTGTTGGTAAGACATTACTTTCTAGAACACTTTTAAGGTTATCACAACCAAAATCATAAATTTATACTTGAAAAGTATTATATATAAATTTAATTATTCTTAGTTTCGATTGAAAGGTATGTTGACATGAACAGACACCACATGATCTAAAAATAATTGAGAATTTAAGGGATAGTTTAATGACAATATAACTTAGGCTCATAGGAGTCTACTAATTAGGTATCAACCTCTAATTCGTGATAAAATTTTGTGAATCAAAGAATATTTTGAAAACTCTGAAATAGATCATAAATTATCATAAATAGAAGGATACAACTAGATAGTGGAAGAAACTATACAATATTGATGATACAACATCACCCTTACATCTATCACTTCTAAGGAATGAGAAATGGTAGATTTCACCAAGTATCATTAGGAAAAACATCAAAAAAATAGAGGGGATTTGAGAAGGCCACAAATAGTAGGGGATTATTGAATGATATGAGATAACATGAAGGTATGGGGAGTGAAAATTGATTGGGAAATTTTGGGTAGTTCACATTTTTTATACAGTAGGTAAGACCACGATATTTGGATTTATTGTTTTCCAAATCATGCACCAATCATATGGTTCCTACTTTATAGGGAACCCAAAACCCACACTAATTGGTCATATGATTTTTGTAAACCATGTTTCAATATTTTAGTAGTGTATAGAATATATTGTGAGTTTCACACAATTTTCTAAAATTCATTACAAAATTTAATGGTTTGTTCCCTAACACCAAAAATGACTCTATAAATCCCATAGCCCACTACATGGTTTGGGTGCATGGTTAGCGCTAACCATGTTCCCATCCTAAAATTTTTATTTCCATAATTACAGTCCCCTAACCTATAGAAACCTTGAACCTAACCCCAGTATCATGGATCTAGTTCCAAACTTCATTATGTTGGCATAAGATTAAGGAATCACATCCCAAAGTACCAATCCGTTTAGTAATCTTGGAAAAAATAGATAAATACCTGAGTCTTACATGACATTGGAATGAAAAAATTAATTCTTTTTATAATATAATTATTACCTCTAGAATATCCTTGCATATTATCCATAGTAAACTTCACAGAATCTTGGGGAGAGGAAACAAAATATGGGTGAGCTCAGATACTTAGTAAGGGTTAAGTGCAGCGGAAGAGATCATGAATCAATAAGAACAATCAATATGGAAATGTAAATAATAGAACACAATTTCCATTTAAATAACTTTAATACATGAATAGAAAATTCAAAATCAATATAAAATGGTAAATAATTTAGAAAAACATGCCATTTAATCAATAACTGATAATGAAATGAATACAGAGATAATCTCATAGTGAAAATATCTTAGATTGTAATAACTGAATACTGAATGAAGGAAATGAAAAATTATTGGAACCCATATTTTATAGTTACATAATAACTGTGACACCCAAATATTCCATAGTATGCTTATTTTTGAATAATATAGTAGCTTTCATTATACCCAGCTCTAAGTTCTACCACACCACGACCAATCAAACTAGCCGTTTAAAAAAGGTAGTAATGAATAGTAATACCCACTTACTAAAATTTTATAATTATTATTTTTCAAAATGGACTTCATTTTTGGATTTGGAATATCAAAATTAGCTTAGGGTGAATTTTTTCTATTTTTCTGAAAACATTCAATTTTTGATGAATAGTGAAAAACACTGCGTTATTGTTTTAAAAACAGACTTTTTATTTAAACAATTATTTTCAAATTTAAATTTATTTTAATGTAAAAATAGATACATAACACCCATATTAATCCAATGTAATTTATTGGATTCATTTTATAATATGATTAGATAGATAAAATTTTATTGAAAATTTTAACTTCTTTTACCCACCATCTAAGCACATTTGAAAATTTTCATTAAACAAAATTTTACCACTTATGTGAATTTAATTTCAAAAATACAAATGACCCGGTTGTCATCAAAAAGAAAATTTGGTTCAATAAGATGAAAATAATTTTTGTTAAATAGTAAATTTTGAATTTTATTTACCACGATTAAAATTAAATAGGGTAATTAAAGGTAAAAATAATATTATAATTAGCCAAACAGATGTCCAAATTCTACTAGATAAGTTTTTTTCGACCAAAATAATCCTTAGGACAATAATATGATCCTTTGGGTCCAAAAAATGGGATTTCTAGCCTTGTATTCAGGCCACTTGGCCTTGGGCCTTCAGGCTATGTATTGGGTCTCCCTCTAGTAGTTTTATATGAAGAAAATGGTACTATTAATCAATTTAATGACCCCTATACACCATTGAAAAATCGATTCTATGAAATAAAAATAATAATACTTTTGTATAAATGTAAAATTCTATTATTAATAAATCTATGTTAGCATTAAATTAATGGGGTGAGGCCATATTAGTTGCATTCTATATTAATAAAATAATTATATATAGGAAAACTAAATTATCACTAATTATTACTCATATAGAGGTGGTGATTACTTTAATAAATAATTTAATGAGTTTTGTGATGAAAATGGTATAATTCATCTATCTAATATCCCATATAAACTTAAAAATAATAAATTTACTAAAAGAAATAATCATAATTTAATTGAAATGATAAATTTTATACATAATAAATCTAAGTTACTATTAAATTTATGGGGTAATTCTTTATTGGTTTCATGTTATAATCATAACATAATTACATCTAGGAAAACTAAATTTCCCCTTATGAAATTTTGAATGGTAGAAGACCTAAACATTCATATTTTAAAGTGTCGTGGTTTTTATCATATTATAGATTTCCTGATCCTAAAATATCGAAAATTAAACCTATAACAATTGAAGGCGATTTTTTCATTATGCATAGAATAGTAAATATTATAGAATTATTTAATTTTAGGATAATGCTATTTTTAAATAAATAGATTTATTATTTTTCAAAAATAAAATTTATAGGGATAATATAATGGATTTTTGCTCCCATCCCTAGTTATATTACTCTATCTGATATAAACACAATAGTAGATAATGAATATGATTCTCAAGTTGAAATTAAATGGAGTAAAAAACCAAGGAAATAAAACAAATATATCCTATTTTTATTTATTATAATTCCATTGTTTTCACGGTTAAGGTAGATAAAAATTACCATCTTCTAAATAAATATCATATGATTTTAACAGTAGAAGATATCTCCCTGAAATATAATGAATCCATGTCTTTAAGATATGTTTCATTTTTTCATGAAGAAATCAATGATGAAACTTATTAAATTTTGTAGAATGATACTTGGGTATTTGTGGATCTACCAAAAGGCTCAAATACTATTGAATGAAAATGGGTATTTAGAAGAAAATATTATTCTAAGGGTAAAATTTAAGGTATTAAAGTGAGATTTTCCCCAAGGTTTTATAAAATAATGTAATTGATTAATTTGATACTTATAATTATTATATATAATAACTTCAATATGGAAATTATTTTTCATTAAATTATATTAATCATTTGTCTATTTATAAAATTGATATTAAAAATAAATTATTAAATGGTGACATAAATGAATAAATTTAAATGGGAAAACTAGAGGGTTTTTTACAAGGTAATGAAAATAAAGGATTTAAATTTTTTGGTAACTTTATAATATTAAACAATATCATAAATAATGGCATGAGAAATTTGATTCTAATATATTTTATAATTGGTATATTTATAACAATATAGATAAATATATTTATTCAATGTTAATAAAATAATATGGTGTTATTTTGTGTCTATACATAGATGATATGTTAATTTTTAGGACTAACATTATTAGTGTTAATGAGACAAAGATGTGTTTATCCTCTATGTTTAAAATTATTTATATTATAATAGTTGATACTATTCTTGGTATTAATATTAGAGAACAGAATTGGTGTTATTATTTATTTCAGTATTATTACATTGAGAAAATGTCAAATAAATTTAATCTTATTTCTTTCTAGGATATAAATACTCTATTTATTTAGGTGTTGATCTATTTAAGAATATATATTTAGGTATGGATTAACTTGAATATACAAGTGGAACTGGTTATTTAATATATGTGATACATTGAACTAGTATTAATATTACATTTTAAGTATATAATATGGGTATATCTATTATTAATATTAATGAAAATCTTTGGAAATATATGAAAATAATATGTGGATAGATAAAAAATACCAAATATTTAAGTCTATACTTTAATGATTATCTCACTATATTGAATGGATACACTGATTCAAGTTGTGATACTAGTGTTGGGGAAAATAAATCCACAATAAATATAGTAATTTAATCTTTGATGTTGTCTTGTTACTTAGGAGAGAAACAAAAAAAATGTATTTCATATTAAACCACATAGTCAAAATTTATTTCCTTAGGAACATGGGCAAATGAGTTAAATAGATTAATAATTTATTGATCGGAATTTGTGTCCTAGTTCAATGCCTATTATATATGTTAGTTTTGATAGTTAATAAACATTATAAAGGTATTATATTTTCATTTACAATGTAATTTTGAGACATATTAGTTTTAGACATGATTATATTTGTCAATTTTTATTGGATTAAAAAAAATGTATGTGAGATCATGTAAAAACCATACAGACCCATTTATAAAATCTCCCCTGAGAGATTTCATATGCGTGAATGATAAATAAATCGAACTAAAACCCATATAATGAATCATTTAGTAATGGAAACCCAATAATTTATTTAGGTGAATTTTAATTAA
Source organism: Viscum album (assembly GCA_963277665.1). NCBI lineage: Eukaryota > Viridiplantae > Streptophyta > Magnoliopsida > Santalales > Viscaceae > Viscum > Viscum album. The sequence goes on from OY728141.1 coordinate 1,250,336,113, forward strand.
AGTGTTTAATGCATAAAAAGTTATTAAAATGATTGTTGATATTAAAAATTATAACCCTGGATACTTGGTGTCAATATAATTAATTATGATTAAAATGTTCAGTTATAAACTATTCATTAAATAATAATTATCAATGATTTATATGTTTTAATAAGATAAAAACGTTTTAATATTTTCATATTTAACTTATAAGTGGTGATGCTTCTTATAAGAGTTATCATGATTACTACTTAGAGTGTTTGTAACAATGATATAATTACATGGATATAAAAGTGATACAAAATGAGATAATTAAGGAGTAAATCATTAAATTTATAATATATATAATTTATCTCTAAGAATAAAATGTTTAATGTTTTTAAAACTTTTAAATCGAATAATTCTTTGAAATATTGATACTATGTAAAGGTTTGAATTAAAATATACCATTATTATGAACGAGGATAAAAAAATAATAGAAATTTAATAGTTTAGGAATAAAATTAGAATATTTATATATTTTTATTATTATATTTTAGTCACATAATAATAATTGAGACTCACATTATATTTAGCTATGGATTGTTGAGGTTGAAAAAATATTGGGTGGGGAATGATGAGGAGGACCTAAAAGTGAGTAATCTCGAAAGGAAAATGGAATACAATTTACAAGGATCCACTTCTAAAAACAAGTGTCTTTGGAATTTTATTTTCACAAAAAATATATGTTTGGGTAAATGATTTTCCAAAATATTTAGAATATATATTTTTGGTAATTTTTTTTAATATATATATATATATAACAAATTAAAATAATTTTTTTAATAAATATGTAAAATGAACATCAGTTGGATTTCCAAAATTTCCAACTGAAAAGTTTACCAATTTGATTTTTTTCGGAAATTATGTTTGATGTGTTGTTTAATGTAACAAAAAATATTTTCAATGAATAATTATAATTTTATTGCTTAATGATCATATAAATATGGTCATTACCTAACCGTTGTAAACAACTTTTGAAAATCCTCCTCATCCATATACAATTTTCATTCTATAAAAAACATCTAGTATACTTTGGAGAAGATTTATGGTGTTACTATATATTTATCTTCACAACATTTAGGTATTCTAGAGGGTATCTTCCACTACAACCACCCATAAAATTAAAGGGGAAGATTAAACCCTTATGGATATTTAATTATTTCATTCTTTAATGAAAAAAAATAATTCATTATTCTTCCTATAATTTATCAATAATTTATTCAATCCCCTTCTATAAAAATCTTACTCCTCAGATATGTAGTATAAGAAATGGTGTCTTCTCTACATGAAATTAATATCCCAAGTAATATACCAAATGTTGTTTTCTCTTCAAGTAATTAATATACAATAACACTCATATGTATGAATTATGTACATCTGTTTAATCCTTGGTGGTAGATCATATAGCTGTATTAACTATAAAAATTTATATTATAAGAGGAAATGGTCTATTTGATATCCCACGATTTTAAAATTAATGATAATGTTCGATTGTGTATAAAATATGAAACACTAAGCATAATCAAACAACAAAATATTATTACTTAAATATGGCTGTTATAACGTAGACATTAAATTTATGGGTAAGAATATAATTTAGTAATTATATATATATATATATATATTAAGGTTTTAGTCAATACATATTTATTGATAAATTCTTATTAAATAAGAAATCATTTTTTAGTAAATTCATTTTATGCTTCAAAAATATGTTTTCTTAAAAAATGATTTTATTTATTTTCTATGAGTGAATATTATAATTTGTTTTTTTAATTTATAGAAATTTTATTTTATAAAATAAATACCATTTTTAAAATCATTATATTAAAATAATATTTGTGGGAAATTCTATTATTTTTATGAAAATAGTTATTTTTTAGTAATTAGTAAAAATAATGTTTTTATTGAAAACTTTCTTTTGTTTTAAATTATTTACAAATTAAAATTATATTTTTTATTAGTTTTAAAATTTAATTAGTTTATTTTGATCTAAAATAATCCAATTATGGTTTTTAAAATTAATTTTATACTCTAATTTATAATAAAAACATTTTGTACTAAAAATAGACATTTTTATGAAAAACTGTTTTTTGTCACGTTGTGCTGGTTTAATTTTAGATTAATTTATGAAAATTCAATTTATTGAATTTTTGAAAAAGGATTTAATATATTGTATTAGTGGGTAAAAATTTGGTTAATAAGCCCCTTTTTTTATTTAATATTAATAGTAATAATAGTAATTTTTTGTTTCCATGATAAAGGGTAAATCAGATAATTAAAGGTTAAAAATAATATGATAAAGACTATAAAATGACCCAAAATAATTCTTTAATTTTATTTAATGAGTTCATCTCATCCAAAATCATCCAATATTTTGTTATATGGTATTTATTATATTTAGGTGTGATTATGAACTTTATAACATTTTATGTAATGAAAAGTAAAAAATGTCACACTCTTATTTTTAATTGTTATAATATTTTTAAAATTGGGATAAATAGAGAATATTTTTGTTTATAAATATTAATTTTAAAGATAAATATTATATCTTCATCATTTGAATTTATTTCTCATTCTTATTTTCAAAATATTTATATTAAACTCCTAGACAACACAGACGTAAAAATTATTCTGTTAATAAAAAAATAATATAAAGGATATTTAAAATATTAAATGTAATATAATTTGAAATAATTATTATGATCCAATAAATTTCTAGATAACTAAATCATTTTATGTATATGTTAATTTATTATATTATAGTCCCTTGGTTTTCATGATGTTATAAAAAATCATGGTAAATGAATAGTTCTAAAATTGACATTATTAATATATTTTGAAATTATTATTTTACTAAATGATATAAAATTATTAAGAAATTTTATTTAGAAAAATGAATGGGACATGATTAATGAAATTAAAAATGGTCCATTTATGGGTTTTTTTTGGTTTTATAGTAACATTATTAACCTTCAAAGTGTGGAAAATTTTAATATTATGGTAATTATCAAAATGTGTAGGAACATTGATAAGATGAGCCAGTAAGGGGTGTATAATTTTAGGTTCCTCCCAATCATCGTCTTCTTCTTTTCCTCATTTGGATGGTAGCTCTTCTTCCATCTTCCTATTGTCTCATAGTACGGTGACTTTTTCCGCGTTGAGGGCAGCCTCTCTTAGGCGTGGGGTTCGTTCTTCTGCAGTGAGGGTGCCCAAGTCTTTAGTGGGCTCGGGGTTGGTTTCTAAATCTTCCGTGGTGTGAAGTAGAGATCCGGTGTGGCATCGGGGTGGTGGTCCTTATCTACAGTGAGGGATCTGGTTCTGGTGTGTCGGGGATGAGATCTGGTGTAGCGTCGGGGTCATGTCTTTGGCGAAGAAAGGGTTTTCATCCGGTGCACTGGGGTGAGATCTGTTTTCTATGGTGTTGGGGATGTGCTCCGGTGCAGCTCTACGGTTGCAATCTGGGCGACGTCAGGTTGATTCTAGTGCGATGTCAGGGCGGTGACCTATTATCCTTCTGTGGAGTGGGGTCAATTTATCTTCCTATTCTTCTTCTGATGTGTGGGGTTGAGACCATCTTCCTTCTCTTCTTCCATAGTGAGGAGTTGAGATCCAGTCTTATTTAATGTTGAGGCCATGTTCTAGCTTCATGGTGATGGGGTTGAGTTTCTTCCACTGCATCGTGTTCCAGTAGGGGTTCCTTGGATGGTTTGCCACGGTCTCTACAGGTGGGTATGAGGGTGGTGTTAAGTCCTATGGTGCGGATGGTGGGGGATTGAGTTGTTATGAAGGTTTGATGTGAAGGTTTAGTGTTGAATATTGAGTTGGTTGATATAGTGATTTGGTGGTATTTGGTCGGATTTGTGATTTGGTTGTGTTGTGGCCTGTTGGAATGGAGGTGCTTTAGGACTCAACCACATTGAATAGTCCACAAAGGAGGTTTTATAGATAGCCGTATTTCCTATAGAGCTTTATGGATTTAGATGTTGAGAGGGTATGGCGTCAGCCATCAGATCGGGCCTGTTCTTGACACATAACACTTGTTTTCCATTTGGCCATGCATCGGTGGATAACTTTATCATGTTCACATGCTGGGGTGGGGTAGCACTATGTTGTCAGTTTGTTTTGTCTCTCTAGACCTTAGGGTTTTGTAATGTATTAAGTCTTGAAGTCTTTTTTGGGTTTCCCCCTTCATCCCTTAAGAGGGGGGTTTTAGCTTATAATAAATAAATTTTTTAAGGCCTTCAGGGTTTTGGATGGATGGTAATTGTCAAAATGGTTGATGAAGGGTTAAAACCAAATGATAAGGGTAAAAACATAGTAAAAAACTATTTAATTTTTATTAGATAAGATTATATAAATCCATATTTGTTATATTTTCAAGATAAATATTTTTTTATACTTTTTGAAATTTAAAATTAACTAATATTAATTTAATATATTAGTAAATTCCAAGAGTGCCCCTTCAATCTCATATAAAAGGTAATCTCATCTTCCCCTTACATCACACTTCAAAAACAATTTTTTGGAAAATAACTACCCAAATCACAATATATAATCCATAACCTCATTATATATATATTATTTTAGATTTAATATGGACCCTAGACAGATTAAGGTGTTAATCAAAGAGACTTTCCAAAGAAGCGGTATTGTTTTTAACCGCATGTTTTACTTTTATTTATTCTTACACCACCTTAAAATATTCTTTAACCATGAGTATATAATAATAAAAGTATAATCCACATAATTATGTGTTTTTATTTTAATGAAAAAACCTATATATATCTCCTCTTCCATTAAATTGGAAACAAAACCATCATTCCTGTGTACGAAGAACTACCACCTCGTGAATCAATGTGATTCATTTTCCATCACTGTCTATCAAGGATGGTTATAATGTTGGAAATAATGTATATATATGATATTAAATATATATTTATAATTATAAAATATAATATTTCATTTAATTTCATACATTTCTATTCATTGAAAAATTATATCGCCGTTCATGAGTATGTGTAGACAGCCACCTCTAAGAAGCGACGTGATTCATTTTTTATCACCACATCACATGGTTAATATATATATATATAATTAAAGATATAATATTATATTTATGATATTATTATCATATTTTAAAGATGAAATTATAATTACCTTATTTCTATAATGATCATCGAAAAATTGAAATGTTACTCATGCGTATATACAGACTACCGTATCTATGATTGTAATATTGTTCATTTTTCATAACCATATTTAATTATTTAATATAAAAGTACAATTTATGTATAAAAATTATTATTATTTACTGATTATTATTCTTTATATTTTTTACCAATTACCCCCTTTTCCATGGTAAACATACCGAAGCTGTTTTGAAAATTACATACTGAATGTCCTCAAAATACCTGATATAGACTTACCTGACTATGAAATTGAATATATCATTAAGATAAATAAAATAAATGGTTTTTGGATAAGTTATTATAACCATAATATGTAATTAATAAATAAAATAATTTATATTAGTTTATTATACATGAGTTAAAGGATATACAAAGAATGTTTTGATTCGAGGTAATGAATTCCATCTTAATTTCCTTTCATTGAGGCATGTTATATTATTATACACCAATTTATTTTGTAAGGTGTATATATAATTACCCTTTGATATTTTATTTTATTAATATATTTATATTATTGTTATTTAATGTTTCATTTAATTTTATTATTTCACAGGGCTTGTGATTGAAAATTTACCAAAGTGGCAAAGGCCTTATATTAATACATACTTTCTATTTAGAATTATTTATGTTCTAGGTTCTTTGGGGGGTTGGTGGAGATCATATGATCTTATTTTCTTGAACTAAATAAAATTTATTATCTTATATTTTTTAATGTGGCTTACATGTTTAATTTAAATTTCCTCCCTTATATATTAAAAAACATCAAGAAAGGTGTTTGTATGTGATATATATGTTATATATTCTTTTATATCAGTAATATTTATCTTCTATATCCATGTTTTATAATGTTTTTTCAAAAGTTTTATTTTATAAAGTTAAATAATTTCTTAAATTTATTTAATATGGAATTTGACCTTCTTTGAAAGGTTTTAAAAAGGTTATTTCTTATTATTTTTCAAATGGGTCACTTTAGACTCTATTTACAAAATGTTTTAAAAGAATGTTTATTTTTAACATTTACAACATGAATGGATTTTACCAACATCATGATCATTATTTTATTTGAATCTTCATTTATAAGTTTCCAAGGTGCACTCACCAAAGAAGAGCCAAATGGTTTGTCAGAATGAGAGGGTATGGTTATGCCATCGGTTCCAGCTTGTGCTTTCTCGGGAAGCCTAGACAGACGGACATGCAAAGGTTGAAAGCTACTATCATGATGTAGATAATGGGGAAGGGAAGTTCCTTGTAGATAGTCTGGTTTAATTCCCTAAGACCTTCAGGGCATGTAATCTTCTAAGCCTACATGCCTTGTAATCTTTGAGCCTACAGGCCTTGTAAGGGTTCCCCCTCATCCCTTGAAAGGGGTGTTATCTAAAATAAATTAAAATGAGGTCCTTCGGGCCATTCAAGAAAAATGGAATCTTCCTCAAGAATGTTTTAATGATATTTTAATGGTATTTTAATTTATTAACATCAACAACACTTGCTGTTAATTATGATCCACTATATATACATTGTAATGATACAATCCTCATTTTTATTTGGATGGATTATTATTGTTTCAAATATATTTTCATGGTACCTATTTCTTTCAAGGGTTTAATCATGTTATGAAAGCAATAATGTATGGTTATATAAGTTTTATAATGAAATGATAGCTTTATATTTTTATTAAAGACAAGGTTCTTCGACATTGTTTTTTATGATGGGTAGTTCCCTTATAAACCAAATATGGGTGATAAAACTATAGCTCTCACTTACATTGGGTAAAGGGATATAGTTAACTGATTACGATTATCCTAAGAGATTATGAGAAAATATTATGATGATTATTCCAACTATAACCATGATGGTTAATTCAAGTATAATTTTGATAGTTACTCCAAGTGTATCCATGATGGTTATTCCTTGTGTTACCATGAGGGTTGCCCCAATTATAACTATTAAGTTTATTTCATATTTAAGGGTGATATTAATATGTTCCAAGATACCAACATGTTTTATTTGTGCTTGTTATGGGGTTTTAATGATTAATTTGATCAATATTGACATCACATGGATCATGATTATTGATTCAAAGACAATTTCCTTTGTTAATGCTTTATTACATAATTTATGATCAAGGTATTTATGGGTATAGATTAATTTTTTTTATTATCACGCACTATGACTATGTCATCATACCCTTATGAAAATCTTACTCTCACTGATGACATTCAATTATTAATTATTATGTTTACACTTACTGATCATTTGAACTCACTCTTCTTATGTTTTCTTTTCCCCAGGTTATGAATAATAAGGAAAATTGATTTTTGGTTATAAATTTTTCTTATTTTAAGAATTATATGGGATATTTTGATGACTAAACATAGAATTTGAAAAGATAGGTATGGTGGGAGATGATGTTGATGTTTATGAACCAGTTGTTTATGATACCAAGTTGTTAAAAGTTTGTCTTAATTCTCTAAAACCCTAAAAGTAAAAATACATGGGTATGTAAGTTATCTAATATTTCATTTTTATTTTATAAGTTTTTGAAGGAAAAAATTGGGTCACATTTATCAGTATCAAATACAAAAATGTAAAGTTTATGTTTTTACCACAAGATCTGGAAGTACGGGTTTAGGGATCTTATAGTTATTATGAGATAAACGTTTAGATAACTTTTGAGATTATGATTTTTTCATATTAGGTCACCTTAAGAGCCATGAATACCATCATGGGTTTAAAATATTAAGGTTTATCATATGTATGAACTCTTAGACACCCCTTTTGAGGTTTTAAGTGATGTAATTTTATGGTGAATATTGATAATTTGGGGGACATTTTATTGGTTTTAGGTATATGAAACCCTTTGGTTTGACATGAAGTATTATTTCTGGAGCCATGTTTGAATTATATTTTGAAAAACATATATGATATTAATGCGTCTTTATGGATATTTATTGAGATTATATAATTAGGCCATATACCTTTTTGGGTATATCATTTTATAAGTGAATAATGTTACTTAGAGATAAATGATACATTTATCTGGGAAGAATATATGATCAAATCCTTCCAATTTTATTTCTTTCATGTTCATTAAGGAATATTTTAAATAAAATTATGGATAATTATTAACAAAATTATTTATTTTGAACTTTGGTTATTACTATTTAATTTGGAAGATTGATTTATCATTTTGTTTGTATGAAAGTTTGTTCATTTTTTGGAATTATATTATCTTGTGAAAAATATTTTTATATTTTTAAAATAAAAATACTAGTAAAATGGATTATTATCATTTTTAGAAGTATATGATCTGATTGAAGTTCTTCATTCATAAAAATTTAATCTAAAATACTCATTATTTAGAGAAAAAGAATAGATTAAGTTGAAAATTGACCAAAGAATGAAATTATACTTGTCAAGTAAGTAAATTTACTTGTGTTATTATTATATAGGATAAATGAATTAATTAAATATAGTAAAAGTGTCTTGAAATAATAACATTATGCATTTACTTTTTTTACCTAGAAATAAATGGTCTTCTAACCCATCAAATATTTATGGTTTTATAATTGTTAGATTTCTCAATATCATGTTATCAATTACTCTTTATTAATCCTAGAAAAATAGTTTTCTCTACCATGTTAGTTTTTTTAATTCTCACTAATGATATAATATTCATAAACGTAGTTTTGGGTTATTGAATATGACCTTTTCACTTCCCTTTCTCTATTTTCAAGTGGACGTTTTATTGAATCTTTTTTACGATGTGGGGTTTCGACAAAGGAATTTCAGAAAGTCAGACCCCTGATTATAAAGAAAGAGTAAGAATTTTGAGGTTTAATTTTATTAAATTGGGGAGAATTCACTATCCCAATATTTTAAAATTAATGATTATGTTTGATGGCATAAAAAATATACAGCACTGAGCATAATCCTACCACAAAATATTATTACTTAAATATGACCATTATAACCTAACCATAAAATTAGAGGGTATGAATATGATTAACTAATATTATATATATATATATTATGTTTATAATAAATACAAATTTATTGATTAATTCATAGTAAATAATCACTCATTTTTTTAAGTAAATTCTTTTTATACTTCAAAAATATGTTTTCTTCAAAAATGTCATTTATTTCTTTTTGTGAGTGAATATTATAATTAGTGTTTGAAAATTTTAGAAATTTTATTTGATGAACTAAATATAATTTTTGAAATCAAAATATCAAAATTATATTTGGGTTAATTTTTTTTTATTTTTCTGAAAAGATTGATTTTTCAATGAATAATGAAAAATAATTATTTTTATTGAAAACTGAATTATATTTTAAAGTATTTACAAATTAAAATTATATTATGGATTAGTTTTAAAATTTAATTTATTAATTTTTATTTAAAATAATATAATTATGCATTTTAAATTAATTTTATACTTTAATTAATAGATAAAAATTTCGTACATAAAATAAGCATTTTTCTAAAAATGTGTTTTTCATTGAATCTTTCCAGTTTAATTTTAAATTAAAATAGTCCAATTATTTTTATTGAATTTTGAGAAATGTATTTAATATTTGGCATACGTGGTTATTGATTTATTAAATACCCCTATTTTATTCTTATTCAATATGTATAGTAAACATAGTAATTTTTGTTACCACGTTAAAAGGTAACTCATGTATTTAAAGGATAAAAATAATATGCTCAATACTGTAAAATGACCCTTCAAATTTAATTAATTTTACACTACAAGTTAATATCATCCATAATCATCCAATATTCATTCATATTATTTTTTCCATCTGGTTTTGATTATGACCTTTATAATATTTTATATAAAGAAAATCAAAAAATGTCACACTCTTGTTTTTAATTAATAATATATTTTTAACATGGAGATTAATAGAGGATACATTAAGTTATAAATAATAATTTTAATTATTAATAATTTATCTTCATTAGGGTAAATTTTTCCTATTTTTTTATTAAGAAATAACTACCTAAAATTCTTACACAATGCAGATGTAATAATTATTCAATTAATAAAAAAAATAATATAGTAAATGATAACAAAAATATTAAAAGTAATATAATTTGAAATAATTATTGTGATAAAATATTTTTGTAGATAACTATAAAATATTTGGGACATGTGAATTCATTATATTATAATTCCTTGGTTTTATTGATGTTATATAAAAATCGATGTAAATGAATAGATTTAAAATTTCTTTTATTCAAATTTTATGAAAATACTTTATTATTAAATGATATAAAATTACTAAAAACATAAATTATGAAAAAATGAATTTTATATGGTGAATTAAATTAAACAAGGTCTATTTTTGTGTCTTTTTTCATTTTATAGTGACATTATTTACCCTTAAGGTATATAAAATTTTAATATTTCCGTAATTCTCAAAAGGGTTAATGAAGTGTTAAATCCAAATGATAAGTGTGAACACATAGAATAAACGAGTATATTTTATATTTTATGATAGGATTTAGATACATACACATATTATGTTAAAACCAAATCAGTTTTTATCAATTTTTCATTGAAAGTTAATTTATATTAATTTAATATTTTGATAAATTCCAAGTGTACCCCTCCCCAATCTTATAAAATGGAATCTCTTCTCCCCTTTACTTCACACTTAAAAACCAATTTATTTTGGAAAATACCTACCCAAATATCTTTGAAAAATAAATCCACTTATTCTATAGGTCTTTTTTCAGCATAATACCAACCCTATAAGGATTAAGTTGATAATCAAAGGTGACTTTCCAAAGGAGAGGTATAGTTTTTAACAGCATGTTTTAGTTTTATTACTTCTTCCACCGCCATAAAATCTTATTTAACAATGGTTATATAATAAAAATAGTATATTTAATATAATTATGTGTTTTTATGTTAATTTAACAACCAATATCAATCTTCTCTTCTATAAAATCGGAAATAAAACCACCATTCATGTGTACGAAGGACTACCACCTCGAGAATTAATGTAATTCATTTTTCATCACCGTCTCTCACAGATAGATATAATTATAGAATAAATGTTTATATATAATATTAATGACCTATTAAAATTTCAGAAAAATTATATTCCATTTAATTTCTTACTTTTCTAATTAGAGAAAAATGATAACGTTGTTCGTGCATATGTGTGGACTACCACCTCCACGAAGCGATGTGATTAATTTCTCGTTACCACATTACATGAATGATATATATATAAGTAAAATTAAAGAAATAATATTATATTTATCATATTATTATTATTTTGTAAATATATAATTATACTGACCTTCTTTTGATAATGATAGTTGAAAAATTGAAATGTTATTCATGCATTCGAACAATTTACTGTCTCAATGTTTGTAAAGTAGTCTATTTTTCATAACCATATTTAATGCTTGTATTTAGAAATATAATGGATATATAAAAATTATAATGAATTATTATTATTCTATATATGATGGAACAATGAAACCTTTTTCGACAATCAACATACTGAAGCTGTTTTGAAAATTACGAATCGAAAGTCCTCAAAATAGCTGACATGGATTAACTGACTAAGAAATTAAACATGCCATTAAAATAAATTAAATAAATTGATTGAGTATAAGGTAATAAACCCTAAAAATGATCTTAATAAATCAAATAATTGGTATGATTTCATTATACATGAGTTAAATACATACATGGAAAGTTTGGACTCGAGGTAAGGAATTCCTTATAAATTTCCTTTCATTGAGACATATTCTAAAATTATGCACCGGTTTGTCTTGTATGGTGTATATAAACAAACAATTTTACATGTTATATCATTAATATATTTATATTAATGGTATTTACTGTTTAATTGGATTTTATTCTTTAATGGTTCTTACAATTGAAAGGTTACCAATGTGGAAAAGGTTTTATGTTACAATCTTCTTTCTATTCAGGATTGTTTATGTTCATGGTTCCTTATGGGGGATCATATGCTCTTATTTTCTTGAACCACATATCATTTGTTATATTCTATCTATGAATTTATTTTACATGTTTAATATCCATTCCCTCCATTATTAATTAAAGAAACATCATGAAAGGTGTTTGTAAGTGATATCGATATTGTATCTTATTTTAGATAGGGAATCTTTCTCTTCCATATCCATATTTTCAAAAATAATTTTAAAAATGATATTTTGTAAAGGTAAATTATTTACTAAATATATTTGTCATGGTATTTTAACTTATTTTTAAATGTTTTAAAAGTGTTATTTATTAACATTTTCCAAATGGGTTATTTTAGACTCTGTTTACAAAATGTTTGAATGAAATTTTTATTTCTAATGCTTACAAGATGAACTTATTTTCCCACCATCATTATGATTATTTTATTTGAAGATTCTTTTTTTATGTTTCCAAGATTATTTTCAATGAAAATATTTTTCAAAATAATTTATGATTTTTTAGTTTTTAAATAATATTTTAAAACTAAAAGGTTATGTTTCTCTAGAATGTTTTTGATGGTCTTTTAATAGAGTTTCCATTCATTAGAATCAATAACCCTTGATGTTACTTATTATACATTGAAAATAATTTTTAATTATACCATCCTCAATATTTATTTTTTTTATTAGGATTATTTCAAATATATTTTCTTGGAACCTATTTCATTTCTAGGGGTTAATCAAGTTATGAAAGCAATAATGGATGTTTCATTGAGTTTTATGATGAAATAAAGGATAAATAAACATTACTCATGATATGGTTATTATAAAATATTTATGATAATGTTTGGTTCCATTATAAACCAATGGAGGTTGATCCTATTTTAGATCTCAAATGTATTGTGTAATGGGATGGATTTAACCTATTAGGTTTCTCCTAAGAGACTATGGGAATATACTGAGATGATTATTTGAAGTATAAACATAATGGTTATTTCAAGTGTAATTATGATATTTACTCTAAGTGTAATAGTGATTGTTAATCCATGTGTAAACATGATGGTTACTTTACTTATAACCATGAAGACTATTCCATATGTAAGAGTCAAATGAAGATGTTACAAGATACCAAAACATTTTCTTTATGATTTCTATGGGGTTTTAATGATTCCTTTGATCAAGATTTACATCACTTTGCTCATTATTATTGATTCCAAAGAAAAATTCATTTGTTAAAGCTTTATGATATGATTTATGATCAAGGTATCGATGATAATGAATTCCATTATGTTATTCTCATGCACTATGATTATATCATCATACCATTATGATCCTCTTACTCCCACTAATAAAATTAAAATGTTAATGCTTATTTTTATCCTTACTAAGCATTTTAGATCACCCTTCTTATGTTTTATTTTTCCTAGGTTACGAATATTGATGCTAAACTATTTATGTTTGGAAATCTTTCTTATGTGACGAATTTTTTGGGAGATGTTGTAGACTTGACATAGAATATGGAAAATTGGGTATAGTGGGAGATGATGTTGATTCTTATAAACTAATGGGTGATAAACCCAGGTTGGTTAGAGTTTTTCCTAATAATCTAAAACTCTAAACCTAAAATGTCTTTATGTATGTAAGTGATTTAATATTCTCTTTTGATTTTAAATGTTTTTGAAGGAAACAATTGGGTCACATTTATCAGTATAAAAGATATAAATGAATTGTTTATTTTTTTAGCACTATATTTGGGAGTGTGGGTTTAAGGATCTTATAGTCACTATAAACCATTAGAAAAATATCAACATTTATTAACTTGTTTAATTGATTAATTTTATTATTCATTCATTCATTATTTGTTTGTTTTCAAAATTTATTATCCTTTATTTCTATTTTTTATTTTATTAATTAATTTATTTTTTTATTTAAAATTATTTATCTATTTATTTTATGCTCTTAATTTATTTTATTTATTTTCACATTTTTTATTTACTTTTTATTATTTTTCATCGTTTTTTTCTTTATTTTATTTCTTTATTTTTTGTTATCTTATTTATAATATTTATTTATAATATTTATTTTTATTTATTTATTTTAATTATTTTTCTGGAGTTGTCAATTAATTAATTTATTTCACCATTTCATTTATATTCATTGATTATAATATTATATGAGACTAAAAAATAGTTTAGTTGTGATTTTTTTTTTTCAATCAGTGATATAAATTCAAAAGAAAAGGGACATATAGATAACATTGATTCATCGACCTTTTGGTATAACAAAAAATATCAACATGTCTATTTTAGTTATGTTCAATTCCTATTAAATGTTTTTTCCAATTTTAAAATCTATCAGGGGAAACATTTCACTAATTTTTATGAACTAGTTAATGTCACATTGTCAATGATGTTTTTTATCTCCCTTAGTTCTATATTTAATTATTTTTATGGAAACTAAGAACATGATAAATACAGATTCCAAAATACTTCCATATATTTCCATATATTTATCAATGAGAATACTATCATTATAAATGGTTTCACATACATCATCTATCTACCTCAAGGAGTGATGATTTCTATATTGTTGAAGCCATTTTTTTTGGAAGCTTGAGCGAGATACTTTAATAATGAATTTATAAACCATGAATACTAAATGAAAAATGGATGAAGTATTCAACCTTTTCTACTTTTACTAGATCGTGTTTATCATGATATTCCTAAAAGGGGAAACACTAGAGTAGTTGGACATCAAGAGTTATCATTTCATTATTACATTGGTTAAGGTACCTTGATAAACACTGTTTATTTCATTATAATTCACTTATTAAGTGTTCAAATCTCTTAAATGGTGTTCATTTTTGTTGGAGGATACATCAAGTTGTAAAGAAAATCTTGATACTTTTACTCTGATTGTCTCCAAGGTTTTTATGAATGAAGAGGTAATGAAGAATCATGGAATTCATATCCCCCAAGACCTGATACATTACAAGCCATGTAGTAGAAGGAGTATGATAAGTACCATTAGTATAATATGTATTAGGCATAATAACAACTTAATACAATGGAAAATACACTAAATAATCCTTTTCTTACACATAGGACATTCAAGAAATTACTTAACCCATTTGAATTTTGGATGACGAGTACCCATCTAATGTTTGAAACTCTACCAAAATATACCCCAAATAAGGATTCTAGGTAGTCTATGAGGCATTAGACCCTCCATAAGGCCCATGGATTGATAGGAAGATTATAAACCATGGATAAAAGGATGAATTCTATTCAAAATAGATATTTGGACTTGTATTATAATTTTAGGATGTTAGGGATGAATGCCAATAACTATATAGAATACTTTCCTTGTTATCCTTATCTATCGCCATAAAAAATTGATAAATTTCCATAAATTTAATGTAAAATCAAATATATGAATTTATTTCACTAGTTTAATTTTAAATAAATTAATATGTTAAGTGTTTAATATTATATTTTATAACTAAAACTAACTTACAGACACAATTTGTTTCATAAATACTCTTTCATATGGAATTTTAAAAAATAGTGACAATTTTTAATTTTTAGATGGTGGAAGAACTTAGTATTAATTTTCTAATTCTTATAATAATGAATAATATTTTCCACTTTAATTTTTTCCCTTTAAAATTTTCTAAAATATTTTCCATTACAGGAAATATATTTTATTTTTTGTAAATTAAAATTTTTATATAAAAAATGATAAAGTATATATATAAATATTTTATACACATTATTAGTATTGAAAAAACTTGATGAGTAAAGTCTTTAAAATGGTTTGTGATTATCTTTATAATGATATATATGTATATATAAACTATCTATTATATGTACAATATTAAGAAAAGTTATTATGAATTTTGTTAACATACAGTAATAGTTTATATGAATTTAATATATATATTTATTTTTGATGAAAATGTATTTTCAATAATTTTTTGGGTTGGGTATAAAAATGTTTTTTGGTTTCTATGGATGTGTATTTTAATAAGAAATACCCAGGTTTTTATTGGACTAGACATTTATTTGTGTTAATTATTATGTTATTTATTCAAGTGACACAACTAAATTATGGTATAAGATACTATATGGATTTTATGAGTTCAATAAAAACTTATAAAAACATCATAAATGGTAAATAATTTCTTTTTACAAAAACAACTATAATGTAAAAACCAAAATCATAAAGAGAATGATTACACTAGTGAAAATGTGATTTTCTCACAATAATATTATTCTCAAGTATCTTAAATTTATTTTAAGAGTAAATTTACCAAAATAAGATCCATTATTCCAATATATAAAGGTTTTAAGTGTTTCATTGATGAAGGAAATCATATAAAATATATTTTCATTTTTTAATTGCTGGGGTATAACAACCATTGGCCCTCATTTTATAGGATCCTAAAGTGAAGTATTTGATCATGTTAATTTTTAGTTTTGAATCAATTGAAATTGTTATTATTAATTTAAATGGTCATTGATAATGTATTATCCCTTTCATATCAAAATTGTTTAAATAGATATAAACCATAGATGAATGAATAATTAATTAACTTAATTTATACACAGATATATATTCCGTATTTATAAAAAAATACAAACTTGAATTCCAGACATTCATTTTATAATTATAAATATCACACACACACAAATATATATATTTATATATATATATATATGTGTGTGTGTGTGTTTTGTTTTAAATATCAATATAATTTTTTTTAATAATTTTTTTTGAAAAATACTTTAATAAAAAAAATCCAATCCCATTGGATAAATAATTCCAAAATTGATAATATCATTTCAGTGAACCATTTTAATTTTTTTATCAATATTATAAATAATAAATCTTATTCATAATATCGATATACCTAATAAAATATTTGACATGATCTCATAACCTATTTGTATACATGATTATGATCTTATTTTATAATACATTGAGTACCAGCTTGAAGCATGGATTATGTCAATCCCATATCACTAAAATAAAATATATATTTCAACATATTATATAAAATAATTAAAAAAATAAACTTAATACATTTAGTAACATCAATAAATTTCCTACTAGAATTTGTCCCATAGGTATAAAATTCATAATAAGTCTTAAGTTGATATCCTACCCATGATTGGAAACATAATCTATGATTATATGTTTTGGTAAAATTTTAAAATGATGTAGGTTGGAAGAAAAAACATGAAGTTTATCAAATTGATCATACCTCAAACCTATAAATTATTGGATACATTATAATATCCCATTATATTTTAGAACCCAAGTGTAATGAATTTTTTGGTGAATGGTGTTATAAAAATTTTCAATAAAATATGAGTTATAACATAAGATATAGAAAACTAGTACTCGAGTTACAAATGGATCATATACACAAAATTGTAAGCACAAATAATAATAAATAAATTATACCATTGACATATATAAATATCCTGATATTATTCAATAAATATGAAATTTTCCAAGATCAAATGTTCCAAGATATAATCCATATAGACCATCAAAAATTGTGATACAACCCTATGGATTATCATTATAAAACATTCATGTTATATTATGAGAATGTTGAGTGGTTTATGTTTCCCGTACATTTCCAAAAAATAATAAAAACAATCTATGAATAAAAACATTGTTTTAAGTTATTTATCCACTTTCAATCTTTAGAACATGAGATAATGAGAGGTATGGGAGGGATGATAGGTTAAAATAAATTTTATACTTTGGTTAAAATTTCTTTAATTTAAATTTAGTCCTTCAAGAAACATAAATACTTAGACTAACCCAAAAATTATTTTAAAACCTAAATAATTAATCATAAATGTCACATTAATTTCACTTCTCTCATATAACACTATCACATGTCATGTGATGAAATTAAAACCATTAAATCTATTGATTTTATCTTAAATACAATTATTAAACCCCAAAAATGTATTGTTTATATACAAAACATTTTTTATATTTACTTATTTAAACATAAATAACTTTTGAATACTATAAGAAACAAATTCAATTCATATTATTATTAACTTGGATGAATAATAATTATATTTATTTATATATTTACTTTTCATCATTCACATATCAAAAAACATAAAAACATTAATATTCGGTCAACATCATTATAATATATGATTTATTTGAATTAGTGATTTTTTAATACATATTGTGTTTTACCCTAACGGCTCTTATCTCAATATAAGTGAGTCCACCTCAAAGACTAAAAGTGTTATATAGAAATATATCATGTCCCTTAAAGAGATAAGGGTAAGTCATAACTATGACAACATCCTATGGGCACTAGTTATTTAATATAATCTCTTTATCTAATGATATTTCATAAAGTGGGATGTATAATTTGTGTCACCATTGTTTCATGATTTATTTTTATTTCATTATCCCTATTTGATGATCTTTTATTAATTTACCAACACTATAAATTTAATCATGGTTATACCCTATGAGTCAAATAAATATAAAATCTCAATTAGATAGTTGTATTTTATTAAACAAATCAACTAAATATGAAAAATATAGGCATTATTAATAAACATATGCTGTATATTTTTAAAATATCCTAACCTAGACCCCATATCCCTCTCATTTCATCCACCTAAACACCAAATAATGTTTACCCAGTCTACCTATGCACCCTAGAACACTGCACGATTCTTGTACCTCTCCTATTTGATATTTATGATAGCCCACATCTTCTCTACATAATAATTGCAACACCATTACATACCCACAATTCCAGATCCGAGGTGAAAACTTCCCTCTGCATAACTTGCTCCTACCATTTATCTATCATAATGCCACAACCCTTCTCCCAGTTTACTATCCTCCTTATCATGAAATCACAATGACTATGAATTTTTTAAATTTAATTTAATTATTAGAAAATATTTTCAATGGATATTATTAATTTATGAGGATTAAGTAGTTAATAAATATTTCAATGGATTTTTCTATATATTGAATTAAATTATGTTAGATTGATGGATCAATTTTGTTAAACATTTTTTATTTATGATTTTTATATAGTTTTATTTATGGGTTTTTTATTAATTATCGGTTTATTATATTGATTGAATTATATATATGACTTATAGTTTTCTTAATCATTTTATATAAAAATTAATTGTTTTATACATTTTATATATAAATTTAATTTTAAATTTAATTTATATTATCATAATTATATATATATGTATAAATGAATAAATGTTATTTTTATTTTTAAATTAATGTTTCAGTTTTATAATTCATTTTAAAGTTCAATTTTTTTTATTTGTATCATTTAAAAGACCAATTATTTTAAAATAAAACTTTTCATTAATAATGAATTTGACTATAGTGGTTTTGATTAATGTTGATTATTAAACTAAAGGACATATTGAGAACGGTTTTTATTATATTTTTATTCTTACTAGTTCAAGTGAACATAAATAATTAAAATAATTAAAAAATTAGTTTTAAATAGTGAAATTTATTTTGAAGGAATTATTTTAATTAAATAGAGATTTATAATGATTATAATTATATATATTACTTTAATTATTTTACTTTATTCATATAATGATATTAGAAATTGATATTATTATATTCATTAAAAATTTATATATATATTTTGAATTTATAGGGTGAAGAGTAGTAATCCAATATATATTGATAAAATTTGGATTAATTTACCTCAGAAGACATCTCAATATATTAGGGGTTTGTAAAGTTATTTATATTATTAAATTAAAAATTTATTGATGGATAATAAAATAAAATTCATATGTATAAATAGTAAATTTATGTAAAATTTGAATAGAAAAGAAATATATTATCACCTGATATTGAAACAATTTTCTTGTTGATATGTATGTTGTGTTTGACATGAAGAATCAAATGTTATAGAAAGTTAAAGTGGAAACAATCCTATCAACGAAACATAAAGTAACCTGCTATAGGATAATTCAACTTAAAATATGATAAATTATGCATTTGACAGTACAACACATAATGAAAATGATCTAAATAGATCACCAAAACCTTTAGTTGATCTTTTGTTTTTTAATATATCTTTTAACTTCTGAGATTAAATAAGTATTTTTTAAGAAATAGTTTAACAAAAAAGTAGAGAATTATATGATGGATATTCTAAGTATTTGAAGCTATATTTTCTAGTCATTTATATTATAGAAATTGTCTCTATGGAATTACTAATAAATAAACGTTCATGATATTAACTTTTATTCATTATGTATTTAATTAAGCTAAGAATGAAACATTATTCTATAATATAAAGAAAATTATCAACAATTTGACTCTAATAAACAATAATAGTTACTCGTTCAAATGATTAAAGTCCATATTAGGGCGAGGAACCCGGTAAAGAATAATGATAAAATATTATTCAAGTAAATAGAAATCAATGAGTAGTGGTGGGAGTATAAATGTCTATGAAACAAGAAAGAATCAGAAAATGAAAACCAATGTGAAGACATTGCATTACTTTCCTATAAAACAATGCTTTAAAATATTATCTATGTCAACTAAAACCAGAAATGACTTGAAGCAGAATGCCTTCAATATTAACAACCATGGAATAATGAGGCATCTTTAATATTTGACAACATTGTAGATATTAAATGAAAAATATCCATATTTATCTTTGTGTAATAGGAATGTATAGCACCCTGATAAGCTATGATATAGTTCTCTATAGATAAATTTTATTTATTTGATAGGTTTCTTTAAATGAAAAATTGAGTTTAAATGAACTAAAATATACTATTGAAATATTATTATTTAATGTGAAAGTTATAGTCTAGCCATTGGATTGGTGGGTACGAATTGTAATAACTAAATTACGAAAAATTTAAGGATTAAAAATTTATAAAATTAATTCACCGATTATTAATTGATTTAAATGAAAATAAAAATCATTTTAAAGTTAAATAGATGTTTTTTTTCTGAAAACTATTTTTATGCATTTAATGTGTTTTGATATTAATAAATTAAACTAATCACTATTAATGAATGATCTTAAATATATTTATATAATATATTATTAATCATATGTTCTAACATTCATCTAAAGTTTTTACTAGGCATGGGATATGAGTAAATCCATTTTATGCCTAAAAACACATTTTTCTAAAAACAATTTTTCATTGTTTTCTATGAATTTATATTAAAATTATTTTCTTCTCTTTCTAGAGATTGAATATAGAAAAATGGATATAATATTTTAAATTATGAGGTTCAATTTTTTTTAAATACATTAATTTTATTTTTGTTCATTATAAATAGTAACCTCAGAAAACATTTGTCACCTTAGTATGGTTAAAATGGATAAAATATGGTTAAAACCATGTAATAAGGTCTCAAAATCAACCCAAAACATGACTTTGTCCTATATATGGGTTTATTTATTCTATTTATATCTAATTATCAAATATAGTTCCACTTGGTTAAATGTTTCTTTGATTATGAACATTATATTAATTTAAGGAAGGAATTAATTCAAACTTTCACTCTCTTGAATTTAATATATTTAAAATTTTTATATAAGGATTAAAAGAGGATAAGTTCAATTGGAAATGATTATTTGAAATAAAAATTAATTTTGCTTAACATTTTAATTTATTTATATTTTTAGTGATTAAATAATTACCTTAAATTCATATGCAATACTGATATAGTATTTATTAAATTAGTAGGAAAATAAAATAAATAAATTTAAAATATTAAAATTAATACAATTTGGATGAAATATTGTGATACATGAATGTTTTAGTTAAAAATAATATATTATAGGTGTGTGAAATATATATATTCTAATTCCATCTCTATCCTGATGAATTTAAATTCAAATTAAATGAATAGTTTCTAAAAGGAAACTAATGATATTTTATGAAACACAATTTACTATTAAGTTATTTAAAATTCATAAAAATCATGAAAGAGGACAATTAAGTTGATAAATGTCAAAAATTACATCCCTTGGTCATTTTTTATCCAAATATTACCTTATAAATACAATTAAATCCCTTTAATATTAAAAATACATGACCATGATTAAGATTAAAATTGTTTACCGAAGGGGTTAAACTAAAATAAAAGGTTTAAAATGACAAAAAACCCTATATAATTTAATTTAATGATGATATTCAACACTAGAATAATTTTATTAAAATATATATCCATTTTTAATCATTTTTATTTACAATTACTTAGTTATATTTTAATATTTTTAGTAAGTCAAAGTTTTCCCTTTCCCCTATAAAAGGGAACCCCTTCTCTTATTTCTTTAAACCAATTTGATTCATATAGATCGACCAAACCCTAAAAAAATACCTTCCAAAAATCCTTATCAATGATATAGAGGTTATTTTATTCCAAAAATACTATCCCTAGGGCCGTTAAGAGGAGATATAAAGGAGTTCCTTCAAAGAAGATGCAATTACCTTAACTGATTATATTCTTTTTTTACTTATTTTTTACTCCTCTAAGTCTATTTTAATTATTATGAAATAATTACTTTATTATGCTTAATATACTATAATTTTATTATGATTATTAAACTACCACAATCCACTATCTTTTCCATAAAATGATAAACAACAATGTCAATCATGCGTACATATTGACTACCACCACTAAGAAGCAATGTAATTCGTTGTTTGATTATGCATTTAATGGATTGTAATAAGGATAAATTTAATAAATATACAATATAAATAAATGATATAATAATGATTCCATAAATTTCAATTAATATTGACTATTCTTTCGTTCCATCTATTGAAAAGTGAAAAAAATGTTCATGCATACGTACGACTTACAGTCTCCATGAATAGGGTAAATAATTTTTTCTATTTCTACCTTATATGGATGATTATATATATATATATTTAATATATATTATATTTATTTAATTATTAACATTTTTAATATGATGGGTCTGTGGTAAAAGTATGGTGAAAAAACCTACCGAACCAAAACATAAATGAAAAACAAAGTAGTTATCACTCAAAACAATGATTTTAATAAATAATTTCTAATAAATGGGTGATAAAATTTTATAAGTAAATAATATATGGTATGATATATATGATTATATTTCTTTGGTATATGTATAATAAATCAATATTTTTTATATGGGAGTTTCAAATACATATGAAGGAAGTCAAAACTGAGGTATGATTTTATTTAATAATTTCATCATTATTCATGATTATTTATGTTTAAGTATCCTCTGGGAAATTATTTTATATTTATATATTAAAAAATCATAATTTATTCTCCTGTGGTTATTTTTATAAATTACAGGTTTTTATTTTATTTTCCTCTCTTTATGTACTTATGAAACCGAAAAAATGTTTTATAAGGAAAACATGCTTTTTTTCGACTTTGTCAAGAAACTTTCACTTTTATGAAAATATTCTCCTTAAAATTTTTTATATATATTTTTTTAATTTTGTACAATGATATATTAAATAAATTGTTAACCATGTTTTACTTTTTATAAAATGTTTAGATAGAATCTTATTTTCATATTCTTAAGAATGCACTTTTGACATGTTACAAAAAATGTGAAAGGAATATTTGTTTCAATGTACATGGAATGAATAAAATTTAACTCTATCATGACTACCCAATTCCCTAAATATTCCATGAAATATTTCAAAGGTTCCGTTCAAATAATTTTTTTCCTTAATATTTTTTATTTTTTTAGTTTTTTAAAATGTAATTTCAAAGTGAAAAAAGTATTTACCACAATAAATTTTACAGTGATAATTTTAAAGTGTTTTCTTCTATGTCAATTTCCATTGATAAATCTTAAGTTTAGGATATTCTACAATGGTACCATCCACCTTTTTTATATGGATGGTTTATTATTATTTTAACTGGGGAAGGTATTAACATTATTTGTGCTAGTACTTATAATACTGATGATTATTTAATTTAGGTCATATTGATGAATATGTATTGTTTATTAACATGATGAATGAATTGGAATTATTAAATTATGGATGAGTAAAAAAAATTACATATCCCCTTGATAAATTTATTGGTATCATGAGAAATAATAGGTTGGGTATTTGGATGAGTCCTTACAGATTTATATAGATGTCTTGGAAGGAATCCTTAATCATATGTTCATCATGTATGAAATTATGATTTCCATGATTATGAAATCTGTTATTGGTATCCATGAGATCATTTGAATAGTTAATATATCCATGGATAATTTTTATTTTCTTTTGATTATTTATATGAAATTATTTGATCATTATTTATTCCTTCCATATTATCCATTCCTTATTAGCTTTCTCGGAACACATACCCTTAAAGATCATATGAAATCAAAAATTTATTATGTTACCTTTCCCCACAATTTTTGTAAGTGTATTATGATTAATATATTGGGATATTCTATAGAAAATATTGGTTTTATCAAAGAAAATACAATGTTGTATTTTTTGTTTTAAAATGTAATATCATATTTATGTATGTATCTTGTTTTCCAAGACTACTATACTATTTGGTCATTTAGGATTTGATCACTTGTATCTAGTAATGATGTAATAATTTAACAAATAGATCTGGGATACTAGGGTTGATGTATTTATTGTTAGTATCAGAGGAGGCTTAACAAAAACCTTGGGAATGATATTTAGGAAAACATGGATTAGGGAACATAAATGAATGTTGTCTTTTAGGATATTTTTAAGTATAACATACATCTTAAAGTTTTTCTAAGGTAGATATTTTGTGTTTTTACTAGAAATACATCCCTGTTTGGATACAATAACTGGATATGGTTTTATAATATATGTATCTTGCGGTAATATCCCTAAAAAGGGTTGTTCGAATATATCTCAACCATCATTCTACTGCAGGTGAGTGTGTCCATATTGTTCACCTGATTTGATAGTCTTGGTAGATATTCATGGCTTAATTAAAATTTTATTTACAAACCATTTTTTAATATTTGAAAAATATTATTATGATTTTATAATATTCCAAAAGAAACCAACTTTATGATTGTCATATTAGTTATGCATAATTTTTTATTTATGTTAAGTGTTTTTCTAGATTCAAAATCATACATTATAATTAATAATATGATAATCTAATCTATTATATGCCATTTTTTAGAATTGAAACCTAATGGATGGAATGGAAACCATATTAATGCATATAATCTATGTAGTGATTTCCCTCGGGGGAAAGATAATGAAGCTGAGGATGGAGATAGTACTGGAACTTAAAAAATTATAAATATATATGGGAGGCTGAATCAAGTTATAGCCAATAACCTTTCCTATATAGAGAATGATACAGATCTACAACACAATGTAATAATGTTAAACCATTTCATGCGATAAGAACCTCCATCCTTCACTGGAACAACAAATAAAATTTTAGTCAAGTAATGGATAAATTCCTTAGAATAAACATTTCTCACTTTACGAAGTAATTAAAGGAAACAGGTTTTCCTATATATTTATCAATTCATAGGGGATTTGGATCAATAGATGTCAATGATTTAAAATACTAAGGATGACAAGAAAATAATGAACATGGAGTGGATGGATTTTAAGGTACTTTTCTTGGAAAAAATATATTCCTCACGAACAATGAATGGATATGGAGAGAAAATTACTTAGTCTAAGACAAAACAATGAGAAAAATGATTCTATGTATGAATATAACATTAAAATTATAGTAAGACATATTGCAAACTATGTGTGTAATTCAAAAGAAATATTGACCATTTATTTTTTAGTGTTAATCCAATCCTTTAAAGGGGACTAATCTCCCAAACATTATCACCATATTAGGATATATAATTTTTTTTATCAAGTTAGTGAAATAATTATCCATGTCTTGTGGTTTTGAATGAAAGTAAGAGAATAAAATGAGAAAAGAGGAAAAAATGTGTAAGTGAAGGAATAGAAAGTGGAAATTTATAATATGTGATACTTTTGGAAGGAAAGACCTTGGCACATGATTAAAAAGAAAAGGTTTTTCTTCAAGTGTGGAGAAAAAGGCTATCATACCCATGAATGAAAGGGTAAATAAGAATCCATTAAATCATAAAGTTTTATATTTAAGAATATTATTTATAATTACAACGAATTCCCCAAATGTGAATGGAACTTACCATAAAATAATATAAGGGGATAAGGCCAATCTTATACCACTACTATAGCTGAAGTGGAAGTTCCTACCTACATGGTGAACGATACACTTATCATTCACTCCGGGATTACAAATGTTTTATTTGATTTTGGTTCTACCCACTCTTTTATATCTGAACAATCCTGTATGGGTATCACATCACCACCTCAATGAATAAATATTTAGTCAGTTATAAAAACTAATAATGGTAGAATGACCACATCTCAATTCTATAGCCCCTATCCAATATAAATTTTTGGGAATGTTTTCCCATGAATCTTGTTATTCTTCATCTAGTTTAGTTGAATGTAATTATGGGTTTGGATTGGATCTCCCAATATTTATTCCATTTCAATTGTGGATGAAGTGAAGTTAAATTCAATATTTCAAATCAACCATGAATCTTTTATTATTTTGAGGATGAACCTTGACACCTAATGGAAATTAATTCCATAGTATTTGGTTTTCTACTTATTCATGAGGTATATTTATCTCAAATGGTTGGGGAGAAACTCAACATTTAAAATTTCTCTATTATTCAAGAAAATACTGATGTATTTCTTAGGGACATTCCATGTATTTTCATGAATCATGAATTTGTGTTTTCAATACCTCTCATACCTATTACGACACTTATTTCAATGAATCTATATATAATAGACCCAATTGAGTTATATGAATTGAAAAAGTAACTCCATAAGTATCTAAATAAGTGATTCATTTAGCCTAGTGCTTCACCATGGGGTGAACCTGTTCATTTTCTTAAGAATAAAGACTGTTCAATCCGTCTTTTGATTGATTTTAGAGAACTTAACAATACCACTGTTAAGAATGAGTATCTTATACCTCATATAAATGATATTTTTGATCAATTAAAATGATAACTATATTTTTAAAAGATTGATCTTTAATCTAGAAATCATCATCTAAGGATAATGAAGAAGGTTATACATAATAAATCTTTCTGTATGAGCTATGGTAATTTTTAACTTATAGAAACTCCCTTTGGACTTACCAATTCTCCTAATATAATCATAGATTTAAGGAATAATGTCTTTAATGTTTTTGTTTACTATTTTATGCTAGTATTTGTAGATAATATTTTTATATATTCAAATATCAAAGAAGCACATGAATAACATTTGATAATTTTGGTGAAGACCCTAAGGGATGAGAAGATTCATGCTAAATTTACCAAGTGTGAATTTTATCCTTAAAAAGTTTCATTATTGGGTTATATATTATAATGTGAGGGAATATTTATGGATCATTAAAATATTTAATTTATTGATCAATATCCTAGACTAGCCATGGGAACTAAAAAATATAGTTTTCATGGGTTGGATAGATACTACTGATGATTTTTGAGAGATTTATCATGTCTATCTAACCCACTCACCAAGTTTACTCCTCAGGTGGTTATGTTCTTATGGACTAATAAACGTGAAGAGTGTTTCAAAGAACAGAATAAAAGGTGTTTTAGTGATCCTATGATTACACTACCCTATAATAGAGAAGGGGTTTAGATATGTGGTGATATTTATATTAAGGGTTTGGGATGTGTCCCCGTGTATAAAGACATGGTAAGATAATATTCAACTCAACAATTGAAAATTCATACTCAAAATTACCAGAATCAAGATTTATAGTTGGTGGTAGTTCTATTTTCATTAAAGATATAATGAAATTTTTTGTATGGTGAAAGATGTGATTTATATACTGATCATAAAATATTAATGTATATATTTACACATAAAGAGTTTATTGTGTTCCAAATAAAATGATTATAGATGAAAGAGATTATGATTTCTCAATACATTACCACATTGGGAAGGAAAAAATGTGGTTAATGCTTTGAGTTGGAATGAATAAGCTAGTTTGTTCCTGATAAGGATTTAAAGAGATGGAATTTTTATGGATTTTAAAAATATATAACTTGAAATCACAAGTAAATGGGAAGATCTTATCTTTATTAGATGAATGTTTAACTATCCATCCACGAGAGGATTAATAAGGCACATAAGGAAGATATTGAATTACATAAGAAGTTGAAGATTATTCCCAAGTTAAACAATGGAAAAACTGGAATGAAATGTTTTAGGAATGTAATTTGTGTCCCATCAATACTAGAATTGAATAAGGGGATTCTAGATTTATCTCACAGTTCATAATTCTCTATTTATCCTATAAGTATGAAGATGTATATAGAACTAAAAGAATATTTCCGGTGGGATAACATTAAAATGGATCTTACAGTGTATGTATCTCAATGAAAAGTTTATCAGAATTCTAAGGCTGAGAGACTGAAGTATAATGAGTTGTTATAACCATTACCCATACCATAATGGTAATGGGAAAACATCACCATGATTTTTTTGTTCAGAATCCCAAAAATGTCAAAAGGCCATAATGCTACTTCAATTATAGTTAATCGATTTACAAAGTTATCATACTTTATTTCAACCATATAATATTTATCTATTGATTAAATTTATAGAATATAAATTAAATAAGTGGTAAGGTTGAATAGAGTAACACATTATATTGTACCTGATTGGGATTAGAGTTTTACCTTGAAGTACTGGTGTAGTCTTCAATAATATCTAGATACCGAGTAATGTTTTACCACTACTTGTCATCCTCTTATAGATGGTCTATCTGAGAAGTCTATTAACACTCTAGAAGACATTTTGGGGTATTTATATATGGATTTGAATTGTGTTTATGATAAAAATACACCTTTTTTGAAACTTATTTATAATAATATATTTCACTCGAGTATTTAGATGGATATTTATAAATCCCTCTTTGTTAATAAGTGCAGAACTCCAATGTTCCAGAATGAAGTTAGATAAATTAAGATATAAGGACCTGATCTAGATGAGGAAAATGATATAGAATTTTAGATCCATTCGACAAAACATTAGGGTAACTCAGAGTTAACAAAAAAGTTATTATTATAATCGCTAATAAGATCTAGAGCTTAAAGTTAGTGAGATGGTATTTTCATGAATTTATATATGGATTAAGGTAATGAGATTTGTAAAGAAGGAAAATAAGATCCATGGGTATATTATCACCATTGATATTATTGACTATATCAATATTCTAGATTTTCAAACAGAACTTCCACTAAATCTCACTCAAGTTTACAATGTGTTCGATTTAACTCTCATGAGGAATTATATATCAGATCCTTCATATATAATGAACTTATAGGTCATACCAATGGAGGAATATCTCTCTTATATGGAATAACTAGTTGATATTATATATAATATGGAGAAAATTCTATGAAATAACACCACTCACCTGGTAAATATTTTTTTGATGAAACCATAAAATTGAGGAAGCAACATGGGAACCCAATGCTGCAAAAAGGAAAAATTATCCTTAGTTGTTTGTATCAGAGTGATATAATTTCAAGGAAAACATCATTTTAGGGGGGGTAGAATGTAACATCCCAATATTTTAATATATTATTCTCTATAAATTTTTTAATTTCTTTGATATCTTTCTTTAGATGCAACACTGTGTTTAAAGGAACCATGATATACTATTGAAATATTATTATTAAATGTGGTAGTTATTTACTAACTTTTGGATTGGTGGCTATGAATAGGATTAACTAAATTATTAAACCTTTTTGGTATATAGATGTATAAATTGAATTCTTTGGTTATCAATTGATTAGAAATGAAAATAAAAATCATTTGACAGTAAAAGAGATATTTTTTTTCAGAAAAAAACTATTGTCTGAATGCAATGTGTTTTTATATTAATAAATTAAATAAATAATTATTAGTGAATGATTTTAATTAAATTTATATATTATATATTCAATATTGTCTTAACATTCATCTAAAAATTTTACTATGAATGGGAAAATAATAAATCAATTTTAATTATTAAAATGGAATTCTCTAAAATATGTTTTTTCATTCAATTTTATGAATTTATATTAATATTTATTTTTTATATTTCTAGTGATTGAATATTGAAAAAAATTCCATATTTTGAATCAAGAGGTTCAAATTTGGAAAACAAGTCCCATTTATTTTAGATCATTATGAATAGTAACCTTGGTAAAAAAAATCACCTCGGTAAGGGTCAAATGGGTCAAATAGTGTTAAAACCATGATATAAGGTCTCAAAATAAAACCAACACTTTCATGTTTCCAATTAGGTGGGAGGATTTTGGTAATTTACATATAATTATCGAATATAAGGACACTTGGTGCCATTTTTCTTTAATTATGAGCTCTATATTAATTTATGGTAAGAATAAATACAAAATGTCTCTCTCTTGAACTTGATATATTTAAATGTTTTACATAAGGATAATAAATAAAAATTTCATTTATAAATTTATATTTGAATTATAAATTATTATTTTTTGTTTTGGTAATATATTTATAATTTTTAGTGATTAAATCATTACCTTAAATGTTTATACAACACATATATAATATTTATGAAATTAATAGAAAAAAATAAATGATATTAAAAATATGAAAATTAATAAAATTTGGTTGAATTATTATTATCCATGATTTTTAAATAAAATAACATATTGGAGATTTTTTTAAAGGTTCATATTTGAAATACAAATTTGTCTTGACGTCTTCAAATCCAAATTAAATAAATAGTATCAAAAATTATATTAATGATATTTTATGAAAACAATATTCTATTAAATTATTTAACAATCATTAAAATCTTTAAATACGAAAATTAAGATGATAATTGGTTGAAAATTCCATCCCTTGTTCATTTATGATCCAATTTTTACCATATAAGTATAATTATAACCGTTTAATATTAAAAAGTCATTACCGTGATTATGATTAAAATTTGCTATCTAAGGGGTTAAATCAAAATATAGGGTTTAAAATGACACTAATAAATGTATAAATTTCATTGGATGATTATATTTCGAGCTTATCCTATATTTATTTGAATATTTTTCAAGTTGGAAGAATTTTTCTTAAGAATGCATTAGTTATATTTTAATATTTTTTTATAATTCCAACTGTGTCCTTTCCCGTCCTTAAAAAAGTGAACCCCATCTCAAATTTATTTACACCAATTTGAGCCACAAATCCAAACTAAATCCTAAATAAATACATCTGAAAAATCCTTATACATTTTCTAAATGTTTATTTCTTCTGAAAAGACCAACCATAGGGTCCTTAAATAGACATCTAAAAGAGTCATTTCAAAGAAGAGGCAACCACCTTAAGCGATCAATTTATTTTCATTACTTTTTATTTTAATGCTTATAAATATATGGTATTTATTGTAAAATGATAAATTAAGTATCCTAAATATAATAAAATATTATTATCATTATGAAATCACCATTATCCACCCTCTTTTCCAACAAATGAAAAATAACAATGTCACTCGTACGTATGTTTGGACTACTGCTCCACAGAACGTTGTGATTAATTTTTCATTTCCACAATAAATGGATGGTAATAAGGATATATCAAATAAATATATATGATATTTATTATATAATAATTATTCTAGAAATTTGAAATATTATTTATCATTCTTTAGTTCCACCTTTCAAAAAGTGCAAACAACGTTCATGATTATACACGTCTTACCATCTCCATGAATGGTGAAATTCATTTTTTATATCTAACTTTTATTGATGATTATTAATATATATATGTATTTAATATATATGATAATATAATCATTATTAGAATTTTATAGATTATGGAATCATGATGAAAGTACAAGGAACAAAACTACCAAACCAAAACAAACATGAAAAACAAGACATTTGCCACTCAGAAAAATGGTATTAATAAATAATTTTTAATAAATAGGTGAAAAAAGGTTATAAGAAAATAAAGTATGGTATTATATATATGAAAGTATTAATTAAATATTTTTATTAAAAATAAATATTTATTATATAGGAGGTTTGAACACATATGAAGGCTGTCGAACCAGAGGTATGAGTTTATTTTACAATCTCATAATTATTCAAAATTATTTAGGTTTAGGTCTCTAATAAGGTAATTATTTTATGTTTCTATATTAAATAGAATATATTTTATTTTTCTATTTTTAATTCTATAAATTAAAATATTTCCTCTAATTTTCCACTGTTTAAGTGTTCAAGGTACAAAAATAATGTTTCTAAGGAAAACCGACTTTGTTTTTATACTCGGTCTAAAATATTTTTCTCCCATATCTCTATTTTCCTTAAAATATTTTAAAGAATTTTTTTTATTATTCTATAATGATTTATTAAAGGTATTTTTACCCATGTTTTAATTTTTATAAAATCATTTAAATTGAGGCTTCTAATCTTTTTCCTGAATGATGTACTTGTGACTTTTTACCAAAAATTTACAATAAATCTTTGTTTTAACATACAAAATATGAAAAAAAAACTTCCCATAGATAGGACTACCAAATTATTTGTAGATTAATTTAAAAAATTCAAAGGTTCCTTTAAAATAAAAATATTTTACTTATTATTTAGGATTTTTTTTAGATTTTAAATAAGTAATTTCAATGTAAAAAGGGTATTTTACTCAATAAACATTATAATGAACTTTTTAAACTATTTTCATATGTGTTTGAATAGTTTTTTTAATCTTATGATGAGTATATAATATAACGAAAAAATACACAATATTTATCTGGATGGTTTATGATCTGTTTGACTAGGGAAGGCATTGACATTCTGTATGATAGTTCTTCCAACATAGAAAATTATTATTTTTAAGGCATGTTGATTAATTTGTATTTTTTATTCATACGATGAATGAATTAGATTTAATAAGTGATTGTTGGGGTCTAGAATGACATATCCCATAAATGTATTAATAGGTATCTTGAGTCAAAATAGGTTGTGAATTTGGTTGAGGCTTCATCCATTTATGTAGATGTCTTGCAAAGAAGCCTCAATAATAAGTTCAAGATGTATGGAATTATACATTCCATTATTATGAAATTAGTTATCAATGTGCATGTGATTATTTGAATAGTTATGATATCCATGGAAAATTTTCAAGATCATGTGATTATATATGGAATTATTTAATCATCATTTTTCCTTCCATATTATTCATGACTTATCAGCTTCTGTTGTACGAATACCCTTAATGAGTGTTTAAGGTCATGATTTATTATGTTTCATTTCTCTAGGATTCCAAAAAGTGCACTCTAATTGATATACACGGATATTATAGAGATAATAGTCATTTTCTCAAATAAAATACAAATTTTTATTTTATGTTTTGAATTGTAATGTTATATTTACATATGTATATTGTTTTAAAAGAATACTAAACAATTTTTTCATTTGTTATGTGATCACTTATATCTAAAATCAATGTTATAAAGTAACTACTACCTTTGAGATACTAGGATTAGGGTATTTCTTATTGGTATCAGGGAACATTTAGTAGAAACAATGTGAACTAGATTTTTGAAAACATAGACTAGGGAAGATGATCCAATGAATAAAATTGAGGATAAGTCTAAGTATAAGATAACATCACGTTTTAGTAAGGTAGAGATTATATAGTTTTACTAGTAATAAATCCATGTATGGATACTACAAGTGAATGTGGTTTTGGAATAGAGGCGTCGAGTGGTAACAAACCTAAAATGTGATAATTCACATTTTATTTACAAATAATTTTGAAAGATTTGAAAATATTCTTATGATTTGAGAATATTCCAAAATAAAATATGTTTATGATTATAAGATTTCTTATACATGAATTTTAATGTTTTGATAAGAATTTCAATAGTTTCGAAATTATACATTATGATTTATAAAGTCATGATCTAATATAGTGTATTCCATTGTTTAGAAATGGTTCCTAGAGGAGGGAATATAAACTATATCACTAAACATAATCTATGTTTGTATTTCCCTCTTGGTTAAGATAACACATATGGGGATAGATCTAGAACAAGAAATGAACAAATTATAAATATATTAGGGAATTCAACTCATTTTATGACCAATAAACATGCCAGTATGGAGTGACCTGGTGATTTAAAATTTGGTGTAGAAATGTTATATATTTTCATGAAACAACAACCTTCATCATTAACTGGAACCAAAATTCCATTTTTATATTAGAAATTTATATGTTATTTAGAAAAAATATTTCTCGCTTTAAGATGTAATGAAAAGGGAGAAGGTTTTTATGGAAGTTTATCATCTTAAGGGGGTGAAGATCAACTATATTAATTAATTAAAAATGATAAGAATGAGGATAAAATAGCGATCATGGAGAGGACGGATTTTATGGTATTTTCTTAGAAAAATATTTTCCTCTTGAAAAAAAAACTATATATAAAGAGACAATTCCTAAGACTAATAAAAAATAATAGTAAAATCTTTCTATGTACGAAGCTAACTTTACAAGGTTAGAAAGGCAAATTATGGATAATACACATAATCAAAAGAGTAAGATTGCTTTTTTCCTTGATGGGATTGAACCAATAATTTAAAGGGTATTATTTCCCTAAACATTCTCATAATATGAGAATATTATATCATATCATATCAAGAAAGAAAAACAATTATCCATTTATTATGGATTAAAAGGAATGAAAGTGGAGGTGTATATAGAAAAAATGGATACAGGAAAGAATGAAAAGTTTAATTTTCCAACATGTGATACTTGTGGTGGGAAACAACTTGGTAAATGATTAAAAGGAAATGGATATTACTTCAAGTGTGTAAAAAAATACCATCATGTACATGAATTAAAGGGTAAGGGAGAATCCAAAAAAGTATAATTATTTACCTATAAATCAATAGAGAATTATTCCAAAAAATTCACCTAATGTCAACATAACTTACCGCAAAATAGTCCAAGGGGAGAAGGATAAGATTTTGAAATTACTACAACTGATGTTTAATTTTCGAATGGTATGGTGAAAGATACATGTATCATTAACTCCAAGATTTCAAATGTTTTATTTGATTATGGTTCAACTCACTCATTTATATTTAAATAATTTTTTAAGGGTATTTCATCACCACCATAATGAGTATATATTGAGTTGGTGGGATAAAATCCTAATGGTATGATAACCATATCTCTAGTCTATAACTCCTCTCTAATAGAAGTTTGTGGGAATGATATTCTTGTGAATCTTTTTACTCATCCTATAGTTTAATTTGATGTAATTTTGGGTATGGATTAACTCTCATAGTATTTAGATCATCTAAATTTATTAGGAAGGGATGTCACATTAAATATTCCAAATCAAACTTTAATCATATATTAGTTCAAGGATGAACCAAAAAACCCAATGGGAATTGCATCCATCACATAGATTTTTTACCTATTCATGGGGTATATTTATCTCAAATAGTTGGGTGGAAACTCAAAATTTAAAATTTTCCTATTATTTGACAGTATTATGATGTATTTTAGGAGGAATTTACTAGCCCCTACTGAATCATGAAGTTCAGTTTTCAATAAAACTCATATATGGTGCTACACCTATTTCAAGGGATCCATATAGAATGGACCAGCCTGAGTTGTAGGAATTAAAGAAGAAACTTCAATAAATTCTAGATATTTTATTCATTTAGTATAATGATTCACCATAGGGTTCACATATTCTTTTTTAGGAATAAAGATAATTCAATGAATATTCTCATTGATTATTGGTAATTTAACAAGATAAATATTAAGAACATGTTTCTTCAATAATGTATTGAAGATTTGTTTGATCAATTATGAGGATCATTATATTTTTAAAAGATAGATCATTAATCTGGATATCATCGGCTAAGGATCAAGAAGGAGGATATAACCTAGACAAACTTTCATATGTGGTATGTTCATTATGAATTTTATAGTAATTCCATTTGGATTAACCAATCTTCCTACTATCTTCAGGGATTTTGTAACACCCTGAGATTTAATGAGATAGATTATTTTTAATTTCTTTGATGTCTTCCATTATATGATACACCATGATTATCTTGCACTTTACACAACACTTTATTATCTTGAATTATACTCAACACTGACTTGGCTTGTGTTACATGTAAGAGCATCCTTCTTCGATAACTTGCAGTGTAGGCAATACCGTGTTTCACTAAACAATGATATATTATTAAAATATTATTATTTTATGGGATATAAACTAGATATTATGAATATTAGTAACCGAATTTTGAATTTTATATAACATTAACATTCAAACTAATTATTTTCTAGAACATTATATAAGAAAAAAACAATTTTTCCGATAAAAGAAGTATTTTTCAAAAAATGCAGTTTTGCCACATTTTGTCAACTCACCAATTTTATATATAGTTTTAACACTTTGATAGATTCTATTTGAAAAAATAAACATATTCTTTAGAATTGGGACATCAGAGTTTATTTTGGTTGAATTTTTGCTATTTTTCTGAAAAAATTCATATTTTAATGAATAGTGAAAAATACTGCATTTTAATTCAAAACTACCTTTTCATATAATTTATTTATATAGTTATATTATATTTTTGATTGGTTTTAAAGTGTAATTGGATTATATTTTTATAATTTAATCCAATTTTGTTCACTGGATATAATTTAACATTTAAATTGGACATAAACACATGTCAATCTTTTGGTAGTTTTTACTTCTTAAAAACCCTCTTTCTGGTTTTAACAATGAGAATTGATTTTGAATTAATTAATGCAGCTGATATGTTTTGAATTTTGAAAAAAATATTCCATATTTGGAAACAGTGGGTCCAAAATATGTTTATAGGTTACTTTTATTTTATTTTCGGATATTATGAATAGTAACTATGGTAATTTTTATTTACGAGAGTTAAAGGTAAATCATGTAAATTAAGGTAATAAAAAAATGATAAAGAAAATAAAATTATCCCAAAACATTCCAAAATCCTATAGGATGAATTAAAGTATAAAAATACCACCTAATTGTCAAAATTGATACATTTAATGGACTTTTTTCTCTAAAAGTGATGTAATTATAATTAAAATAAAAGAAAGTGACAATATGTCAATCCTGTATATCTTATAAGTATAATAATTTTAATATCATGATAAACATGATAAAACATTGAAAATAAGTAGTCTCTAGAAATATAATAAAATTGCCTAAATCCTTTTAATTTATTTATAATTTTTAGAGATTAAATAATTAACATTAATGAAGACACAATAGTGATATAGAAATTATTTTATTGATATAAATATTAAACAAATGGTTTTAAAAATATTAAAATAAATATCATATTAACTAATTAATGTTATACAAGAATTTTATAGGTGACTATGACATGTTGGGAGTGTATTAAATATTTTAGTTAGAATTTGTCTTTTGTTTGGATTTTATTTAAATTCAAATAATTGAATAGTGTCAAAATTGACACCATTGATATTTTTTAAAAATAACATATTATTAAATTATTTAAAAATCACAAAAATATTTAAAAATTCCAAATTGAAAATTATATGGTAAAAAATTTCAAAAAGTATCCAATTTTGCACAATTGAAAACACATAATTAAATATTTATAACCATTTAATATTTAGAATATTATTACCACAAATAAAATTAAATAGATTAAATTAGGATAAATCAAAATGAAAAGGATAAAAATAAAATCAAAAGATATCTAAAATTTATTTTTTTAGATTATTTCTAATCATACTCATATTATAGTCGAGATAAATGAGTTTGGGACAATTATAAACTAAAACATAATTTATAATAAATTAATATTTCAAGAATTTTCTAAAGTGCCCCATCCTTCTTATAAAAGGCCCCCACATCTACTCACTTATGCTCACATTTAAATACCTTTGGAACACCCAAAATATTCTAAAATAAGCGTCAACATCCCTACCTTCCTCCTAGAGGCCACAATTTGTGCATAAAGCTATTATAGGGAGAACTTTTATGCAAATCAAAATGAGATACTCGAAAAAGAGGTAATTGTTTTATCACCTCTTTCATAATTATGCTCGTCTTCCACTTCATCTTCTTATGTTGTTTCCATTATAAAGAAAAAAATATAGTACATTATATATTCTTCGATTTTATTATAATTATGGGACAACCTTATACCTCCTTTTATCCATCCTATGAATATCAATAACACCATGCATGCATACATACGACTTACCGTCTCCACGCCGTGGTGTAATTTGTTATTCAAAAACACTTAATTTGGATGGGTATAATAATGAGTATAATGTTTGTAAATAATTAATATAACATGATAATTATTTTTCATAATTAACATACCATCCAATTCCATACCATTTAACCCTTAAGTGAATGATATTGTTGCTCGTGCATACGTATGAATTACCATCGCCAAGACGTAATGAGATTCATTCTCCACGTTAACCATTCAAGAATGATTATAAAGGATATATAATAAATAATAATGAAATATATTACATAATAATTCTACTATATTTATATATATATATATGTCATTTACTTTCTTCCATTCAATTCAATAAGGACACAAAAACAATGTTCATGCATACGTACGACCTACCGTCTCCATGAACGGTGTATTCTATTTCATTTATCCTTCTGTTATATATATATTTCTATACTGAATATATATGATATATAAATCATATTTTAAATTATGGAAGTAAATAAATCAAGATCTAGGTAATAAGATCAATAATAACAAGTCAAAACATTTATGATAAATAAAACGATTATTACCCATACTATTGCATTAATATGGACTTGATAAATAAATGGGTAGTATAAAGTCATAAGTGAATCATATATGATATCATAGATATTATTATGATTATTTTACAAGTTAATAATATTTTTAAACCCACTATAAGATAGTTTCAGACACAAAAGGAAGAAATTAGACCTATGGTAAGGGATAATTTAGCAATCTCATTTTTATCTAAGATTGTTTATACGTAAGTATTTACTGGGGATATATTTATCATTAGTGTCCATGTTTTATAATTTTTTTTCATAAATTTTTTACTATTTTTCTATGTATGTTTAAATTAATTTTTACCCATTTTTTACTTTTACTATATGGAATGGATGAAATCTTTCTCTTGTTTACCATATGATGCACTTTTTGACTTTTTCGAAAAGAGTATGAAGATAATGTTTTTTAACTTATACGACATGAATGGATTTTTATATTTTTGTGATGAACTCTTTGTATGAAGCTTCCTATACAATATTTAAATTTTATTTTCAACTAAATTCTTTTCATTCAATGTTGCACATCATTTTGAGAAAAGAAAAAAAAAATTAAAGAAGAAAGGATATTTTCCTCAAGAATTATGTTCAAGTGTTTTATGAACATTATTTTCCATATAATATGACAATCTTATATGGGGTTATGTTTATATCCCTATTACTACTATTATTTGATTGTGTTAATGATGTAATGATCTTTTATATGTGTCATGTTATGATGGAATAATGTTTAAGAAACCCATTTTATTTGTTGCGTTCTACTATGGTGAATGATTTATGTTTTTGTGGATAATGTAAGAATGATATCTTCATGATATGGGTGGGACCTATATCTCCCTATAATTCATTGGGTAAAGATTTATATCTCATGATATATGAAGGTTCCGGGCGCAGCAGAAGCATGGTTGGGGCGGTACCCAACTTTGTTTTTACCATGATCAATTATTATTCCAGGATCAATACGACGATGAACACCAGTCTCCAAAGAATATAATCAAAGATTTAGATAATGAAGAAAGAGTCCCGGAACCTTTAAAAGATCTTTCACATCATGTTTATAATTAATTTAATTAATTTCATAAAGAAAAATAATATCTATATCTTTGGTTTTTTTCTTCATTGATGATGTTGATCATCCAGAATGACCCTTACAAATTATCTCATTGTACTTGTAAGGACCCAAACTAGAATCCCACTAGCGGTGATACACACGTACTCCGATGACCTCCAATTGACACCACTCGTTCTCTAGGTGCTAGCGTGGTGAAGCGAGTGTCTTGTGTCAGTCATTCTTGATCTATTATTCTTCATCCTTGAAGAACGTCTCTGTTATTGAGAGGGGAGAGAAGAGGAATCGAGAGAGAAATTGTTTGGCTCAACAATTCTGAATTCACCAGGCGTGTGGTGTGGTATTTGGCACAATAGGCATACTTTCCAATTTATATACATGGAATTTCAGTTACAATATTTAATGGCATAGAAAAAATTAAATACATTCATTAACTTAGACACAACCCATGCATTTAATAATAGTACTGCGTCATTATTTATGGTGCGCCAACTTGCGCAAAAATAAATTATAAATAAAATTCCACGTCATAAAATAATTGCAGTGTTATTTTAATTTGTTCCAACTAGTTAAATAATAATTTACCATCTTGAAAATAATTATTTTACTACCAGACTGACCTTGGTCCGCTCAAAATCCACTTCCATTTAATGAACACCCGAATAAGTAAATATATAATTTATTCTCTTAAATAAATATTTTATTTACAAACTAGTAAATAAATATTTATTAAATGTTCAATAAAATAAATAAATAAATTTTATTTAATATATGCGATCATTGTAACTTGAATAAAATTATTCCATGGTCTTGAGAATAATATTTATTTCATTAATTAAATTCAAATAGAATTTAACCGAGGCCACAAAAAACACTTGGTGTGTGACCCTCTAGGATTATTTCTCGTTGGCATTAGGCGAGCTTGCCTAATGTCCAAGAGTACTATCTAGCAATGGTTCAAGGCACCCAAGAGAAAGAACTTAAAGTTGCAATAATGACATCCACATATGAACGCTCACTGTGTAATAAAATCCCTTTGTCGCAATATCTCATCAAGCAGGTTTCAGGATTGTGTTATCAATTTCATGCTTGATACGTCATTCTACAACTACCTGAAATAAAATTATCATTACACCATGGCCATGGAATTTCATGCGACAGTTCTATTTCAATCAAAGGTCCGAGATATCAACTTCCATAAATGGAAGGGAAAATTATTCCTCGACTTATCCATTAATAACATGCCACTCATGATGCACCCAACATACCCTACTTCCCTCCAACTATCTGCAAGACAGTTTTTGTCAATAAATTGAATTGCGTGTCTCATGACATGTATTATTGATAATCATAATGACTAAGGATCATTACACATGCTCACAGATAAAATTATCCGATGAAACCGAAACTTGTAGAATTCCTTCTAGTGGGTCTGTTCTCATAATCTTTTATCTTAGAGATTACCAATTGTGAACTTCATGAGAGGAAGTCTCATCTGCTTATGAGTACTCACACCTGATGGTATGCATGCTATGTGTCCCATCATAACATGTCATCCAACCACAAAACTATATTTAAGAATATTATTATAGCATTTCAAGGTTCTCATCATAGCGGGGAACTACCATGACCTTATCAATGCAATAAATACTCTAGGACATTATTACATCATAGTCATGGAGAACAATGAACAATATGTAATAATACATTAAATATCCATGTAATCAAAGTAAAACCAGTTGGTTCTAGGACACCATCTCTTACAAACTCCCACTTGAACTAGAACCAACTTCCTACAACTTTCAGTCTGCTAGACCTCACATGATTATCATGTTTATGCTGAATTAAGGATTTAGTGAAGGGGTCCTCCACATTGTCTTCCATGAATATACTGCTCACTACATCTTCACCTCTCTAATAAAAATCCCTCAAGAGATGATACTTCCAAAGTATGTGATTTTTCCACTTATGTGACATTGGCTCTTTTACGAGAGCCACCACTGCAGTATTGTCACAGTACAGTGTGATGTGATCTTTACTGCAAGGTATCACATCTAGCATCTAGATCAAGCTTCACTTCCAAACTACTTCTTTATCTACATGAGAAGCTGCAATATACTCGAACTCTTCTATAGAATCTGAGACCATGCTCTTCTTCAAGCTCTTCCATCTCACTGTACCTCCATTCAATGTGAAGATTTATCCCATTTGCAACTTCATGTCATCTTGATCAGTCTGGAAACTAGCATCCACATGTACATTGATGACTAGCTCCTTATCTCCTCCATAAACCAGGAACATATCCTTAGTACACCTTAGATACTTTAGGATAGTCTTGACTTCCATCCAATGGTGGTCACCTGGGTCAGCTTGATATCTTCCTACCGCACTCAATGCATAGGTGATATCCACCACATTACATAGCAAGGCATACTTGACTGGCCCAATCGCAGATTCATATGGAGTCATTTCTATTATTTTTATTTCCTCATGTGTCTAAGGACACATTGTCATGGAAATATAAATGTCATGTGATGTGGGAAACAATCCCCTCTTGGATTGTTCCATACTGAATCTCTTCAGTATCTTATCAATGTATTTACTTTGACTTAGGCCCAAAAATATCTTGGATTTATCATGATGTATCTTGATCCCAATAATATACGCTACCTCACCCAAGTATTTCATGGAGAAGAACTGGTTCAACTATGCCTTAACAGACTGTAACATTGGTATCTCATTTACAATAAGTAATATTTCATCAACATATACTATTAGGAAAATGACTGCACTCCCACTAAACCGTTTGTAGACACAAGGCACACATTAATTCTTGATAAAGCAAGATTCTTTTATGGATTCATCAAAACAAATGTTCTATGACCTAGATGCTTGATTTAATCCATAAATGGAATTATGAAAATTTCATACCTTATTGGCATTCTTTGGAGTTACAAATCCTTTAGGTTGTGTCATGTAGAAATCTTACTGAAGGTTCCCATTAAGGAATGCTATTTTGACATCCATTTTCAAAATATCATAGTCATTGTAAGCCCCAATGGAAAGTAGAATTCTAATGGATTTCAGAATTTCAACTGGTGAAAAGGTTTCATCATAGTCAATTCCTTAACACTATTTAAAACATTTTTCAACCAGTCATGCTTGGTATGGACTTGTCCTTCCATGTCCAATTTCTTCTTGAATACCCATTTGCAACAAACAGACTTTACATAAACTGGAGGATCTACCAGAATCTAGACTTCGTTTTGGTATATGGAGTCCATTTCAGAATTCATGGCTTCTTTCCACTTGGAAACTTCTGTACCACTTACGGATTCTTTATAAGTTAGAGGATCATTATTATCAACTATAAGGAGTCACCATCCTCGATAACTAGAAAACCGTACCATTCCAGTTCTCTAGCCTCTCTTGTACTCATACGCAGTACTTATGTCTCTGGTATAGATTCTTCTTCCATGGGACTTTTTGGAATCTGTTCCTGTACCAACTCTTGTGTACCTTGAGCCTCGACTTCATCGAATTATCTCTCTCCTACTATCTCTTTTGGAGATGTGCTCCCTCTCAAGTAATATGTAATTTCTTTCCACTATAACCTTTTTTCTAAGGGGTTTTAAAAGTAATATCCCCTTTTTTTCTTGGGGTATCCTATAAAGGCACAATTTGTGCCTTGGGGTGTGAGTTTGTTACCTAAAGAGGCCTTAACAAAAGCTTCGCTACCCCAGACGTGTAAATTCGATAACATGGCTTTTCTTCCACTCCAGAACTCGTATGGAATAACATTTGTCGATTTAGTTGGTACTTGGTTTCGTATGTGTGCCTCTGTTTGTAACGCATATCCCCAAAAGGATAATGGAAGACTCGCATGACTCAACATTGATCTCACCATGTCCAATAGGGTGCAGTTTCTCCTTTTTCTCACACTATTACACTGGGTTATGTTTGGAGGAGTGAGTTTTCATAGGATCCCAAACTCCCGTAAGTAATCAATGAAGTCTTGATTAAGATATTCCCCACCTCGGTCTGAGCAGAGTTTCTTAATCATCTTACCAAGATGGTTCTCAACTTCATTCTTGTATTCTTTGAACTTATCAAAAGAATATGAATTATACCTCATTAGGTAGATATATCCATATCTACTAAAATCATTAGTAAAATATATGAAGTATGAGTACCCTCCCCTTTATTAAACTATAAATGGTCCACACACATCAGTATGAACCAATTCAAGATGTTTTTTAGCCCATTCACCTTTCCCACTAAAGGGGGATTTGGTCATTTTTTCATGTAAACATGCATGACAAACACCAAGTGGTTTTACTTACAAAGAAACTAAATATCCCTCTTGATGTAACTTTGTCAAGCATTTCTCGTTTACATGACCAAGATGGTGTTTCCAATGTTGGGTTTG
This sequence comes from Viscum album, assembly GCA_963277665.1. Taxonomy (NCBI): domain Eukaryota; kingdom Viridiplantae; phylum Streptophyta; class Magnoliopsida; order Santalales; family Viscaceae; genus Viscum; species Viscum album. Next base: position 1,250,380,749 of record OY728141.1, read on the forward strand.
GTATAAGTAATGTGAAGTACCTTTCTTATCAATTTCTATTACTTGGTTTGTGTAATCCAACACGTAAAGTCCGTTGTATAAATGTGCCCTACCAAAACAAATGTAATCTTTGTAAAAGAAGAACCATTCATTTCCAAACATGAAAACAAATCCATCTATATCTAATTTGGATACAGAAATAATGTTTTTAGTAACAGAAGTCACATAATAACAACCCTTTAACACCAAGATCATCCCAGTTGGCAACGTGAGGTGGTAGTCCCTGAAAGCTACAACAACAAGTCTGGATCTATTGGCTGCTCGTAGATCTACCTCCCCTTGATCAATCTTCTTGAATATACTTTGTTCCTATATTTGGAAATATATGTGAGCACCGGAAGCTGTATCTAATACCCAATTTTTGGAAATAGATAGATTGAATTCGATAACAAACACACCTAAAGCTTCCCCTTACTTCTTAGGCTGGGTGCAATTCTTCTTCTAGTGGCCCTTCTTGCCACATGAGAAATAAAAAACCTCATGTTCCCTTGCCTCCCCTTTGATCTTAATTTTCTTGGAAGGTCGCAAAAAAGGTTTGGGCTTAAAGCTCTTTGTCTTCCCTTTACTCTTATTCACCATAATTACAGAAGGATTTTCACAATTTATATCTTTTTCCACATAGAAAATGAGGATAAGAATATTATATAGAGACTTCTCAATGTTTTTCATATTGAAACTGGCAAAAAAGTTAGAGAAGATCTGAGGGAGTGATGTGATAATGAGATCGGTTCCCAGTTCTTCGGGGAGTTTAAAACCTAGAACCTCCAGGCGTTCAATGTAGCCAATGATCTTGACTACATGAGGCCCAGCTGGGGAACCTTCTACAATATTACTCTGAAAAAGTGCCTTAGATATCTCAAACCTTTCCTGTCTTGCTCTCTCCTGGTAAATACCACAGTGGCGCTCGAGCATGGTTTAAGCATCCATGTTTTAATGAGACTTCATGAGCTTACTAGACATTGATGATAACATTAAACATTGAACCTCGACCATGTCGTTCATATGTTTTTCATAGACTAGGAAATCCTCATCACTCGCCTCTTTGGGAGGCAGATCAAGTAATGTTGACTCCATCATGTAAGACTTCTGTTCACAGTGTAGGATAACCCAAAGGCGTCGAAACCATTCTTAGAAGTTACTATCGGTGGAGATGTTGTCTTTATCTTTAATTGATCATAGGGATAGTGTGGTTTAAAAGTTTGTAATTTTTATTCTACAATTAAAAGAGCAGATCATTAGTACTTTCTTGATTATATTTTATAAGAAATAATAAATTTTATTAAGTCTCCCATTATTTTATCAAGTCCTAATAGCCATCACCATTGAACTAGGAATGTCTAGTTTCCATGAAATTCTAGTGGCAAGGATCCATATTCCCCTTATCATAACCCCATATATGGTTGTTCAAGCAATTAGAAGGTATTTAGTTAGGAAAATATTTTCCAACAGTGGGCTTGTAGCTCCTTGATTTGTTGAGTAGACTCCCCAATCCTGAAATCATGACTTTGGATTTCCTTAACTCTTACCTCAAATATTACACCAAGTCTATAAATAGATACTCCTCTTGAGGTAATATGGTTTAGTCAACCCAAAACCTTTCATAAGGGATTCCTATATAAAAGTATGTGTCCCAACAAGGGTTGGTCAAACATATAGTTTTATTTAGTTTTTCCCTTAATCAAGTAATAAAAGGTTTGTTCAGACTTAATATTTTATTTGAGGTATTTTTTTTATCTCTTATGCGTGAATTTATTATTATCATCATCAAAAGCTTGTTAATATTAAGTAGAACTTACTTAATTTATTAAAAATTTCTTGATAATATTTATGCATAAGTCTAGTTTATTTTAGTTCCATCTTTCATGCTTGTTCAATTCATTAATTATGTGATCGTGACAACACATCCATAATGATAAACCATGAAAATGACAGAAATAAAATAAAGTAAATGGAATGATCATGAAATTTTCTAATGGTTAGTTTATCTTGAAGTTGATAAACTAACCCTGACGTAGGGGATAAACACCTTGAACCTTTTGGGTTCGTGTTTACAGCTTCCACCGGTCCACCTCTGTATCTCTTGGGATTGGTTTTGTCTCGGCTCCATATTGAACCACCTGCACTAGCTTAGAATTTCCATGCATTACATATTCCTTTTTTTAACTCACATGTAGGTGAGGGGTAAAAAGGGGTTTTATATAAAAGAAACCTTGGGCACGAATGCCCTACATATTAATGAAGTGAAGGTTTGAATGACAACAAATTTAATTCAAATAAATAAATTAAAAGAAACCATCCACATACAAAGGTCTTGGTCTATCTCATGACCATCCATACATTCAATTATATTTATGCATAAATAAAACTAGTAATCAATTCTTTAATCATTATTGTTTAAGATAAATCACACTCGAATTAATTAATTATCATCTTTAATTAATCAATCCTTTTATCTTAAATCATTTTCTAAATTTCCTTGAGATTCTCATCCATCATAATTTTAAACAAATAAATTCATTTAAAATTATCTTTGTACGTAACTTGTACCTTGGAGGCAACCTAGTGAATTCCTATTCATAACTACCCAATGAGTATAAATGATCATTATGAAGATGATAAATTAAACACATATATATAAAACAACTATCATGTGTTGTGCCTCAGCTTTACGCCCGCACGATGGTACACGTATCAATGGTTTGTATAATAAAATAATAAATATCAATAAATCAGCATAATTTGGATGAGTACATGAGGTGTAGTTCCAAATACAATACGTGTACTATTTTACACCGTCTATAAAAAGTACACGCCTGAAAAAATGGCATGTGAGTATACTTCAGAAATCTTTAGAGTACATGTTGTGTGGTGTAGTTACTCGTTACACGGTCTCCAGCCGGGCAAGCCATGCACGGGGTACACAGTCCAACCCTAACCTGAACGAACTACACACCGTGTCCATTGGTCCCCTTGGTGTGTAATCCGAAAACTACATGCCACATGTTCTTGGTCAACACACAGAGTAATTTAAGACTTCGAAAGACTACAACACAATGATTTGTTTGGCAGACCGTTCCGATGCATTGAATAATGAATACACAACGTGTACTGCTGAATACATGTTGTGTGTTCTGGTGTTGTACGGACAAGAAGCTTTGGAACCTCCGGATGAGATCCTCTATTTTATTTTAATCTAAATTAAATGAAAAGATGGTTTCTTTAAGGTGAACGAGAAACTAAAGAGGAGGAATAGATCTTGAGATTCAGATTTGTAGAATGATTACCTTTAATTGAAACAACTAAATTATTAAATGCATAATTCATCAACGAAATATTTAAATAATTATAAACTATGATGTAACTACTCTGATACCACTTGTAGGTTCCGGGCGTAGTGGAAGCGTGGTTGGGGAGGGACCCAACATTGATTTTTACCATGATAAATGATTATTCCGGGATCAATACGATAATGAACTCCAGTCTCCATGGAATATAATCAAAGATTTAGATAATGAAGAAAGAGGCTCGAAACCTTAGAGAAGATCTTTCACATCATGTTTATAATTAATTTAATTAATTTTATAATGAAAAATAATACCTATATCTTTGGTATTTTATTCATTGATGATGTTGATTGTCCAGAATGACCCTTTCGGATTATCTCATTGAGATTTTAAGGATCTAAACAATAATCCCTCTAGTGGTGATCCACACATACTCTGATGGCCTCCGTTCGACACTGTTCATTCTCTGGGTGCTAGCGCGACGAAGTGAGTGTCTTATGTCGGTCATTCTTTATCTCTTGTTCTTCAGCCTTGAAGAATGTCTCTCATTCTTAAGAGGGGAGAGAAGGCGATTCAAGAGAGAAATTGTTTGGCTCTACAATTCTCAATTCACTAGGCGCGTGGTGTGGTATCTGGCACAATAGCCTTACTTTCCTATTTCTATATGTGGAATTTTAGTTACAATATTTAATTTCATAGAAATAATTAAATACATTCATGAACTTAGAGAAAACCCATACATTTAATAATAATACCGCGTCATTATTTATGGTGCTCCAAATTGCGAAAAACAGAATTATAAATAAAATTCCACATCATAAAATAATAGTAGCAATATTTTTATTTGTGACAACTAGTTAAAAAAATATTTACCGTTTTTAAAGTAATTATTTTACTATCGGACCAACCTTGGTTTTCTCGAACTCCACTACCATTTATTTAACACCCAAATAAATAAATAAATAATTTAGTATCCTAAATAAATATTTTATTTACAAACTAGTAAATAAATATTTATTAAATGTTCAATAAAATAAAAAAATAAATATTTTTTAATTTATGCGATCATTGTAACTTGAATAAAATTGTTCCCCAATCTTGAGAATAATATATATTTCATTAATTAAATTCAAATAGAATTTAACCGAGACCACCAAAAACACTTGGTGTGTGACCCTCTAGTATTTTTTCTCATTGGCATTATGTAGGCTTGCCTAAAGTCCAAGAGTACTGTCTAGAAATGAGTCAAGGAACCCAAGAGAAAGAAAGTAAAGTCACAACAACGACATCCACATTCAAATGCTCACTGTGTAATATAATCCCTTTATCTCAATATCTCATCATGAAGGTTTGATTATTGTGTCATCAACTTTTATGCTTGATATATTGTTCTTGGACTACTTGAAATAAACTCTTCGTTACACCATGGCCATGGAATTTCGCGCGATAGTTCTATTTCAATCAAAGGGTCGAGATATCAACTTCCATAAATGGAAGGGACAAATCCTTCCTCGAGTTATCCATTAATAACATGCCACTCGTGACGCACCCAACGTACCCTACTTCCCACCAACTGTCTGCATGACAGTTTTCATAAGTAAATCAAAGTGCGTAAGTCATGACACATATTAATGATAATGTTAATGCCTAAGGATCATTACACATGCTTGCAGATAGAAATATCTGATGACACCAAAACAAGCAGAATTCCTACTAGCAGGTCTATTCTCATAATCTCATATCTTGGAGATTACCAAGTGTGATCTTCATGAGAGGAAGTCTCATCCACTTATGAGTACTCACAACTGATGGTCCGATTGATATGTGTCCCATCATATCATGTCATCCAACTGCATAACTATATTTAATAATATTTTTATATCATTTCAAGGTTTTCATCATAGCGGGGAACTTCCATGACCTTATCAGTGCAACAAATACTCTTGGACATTATTACATCATAGTCGTGCAGAACAATGAACAATATGTAATAATAAATTAAATATCCATGTAATCAATGTAAAACCAATTGGTTCTAAGAAACAAACTCTTACAAGATATACATGACTAGAACGAAAAGTAAATCTGGTTCAGTAATACAGGGTTAGAACAAAAAAAAATTTGGTTCAGTAATACATGGCTGGAACAACAAGTAATCCCGGTTCAGTAATGGATTTTTTCCACTATGATGGTGTTGGAAATAATTTCTTGGATACTATGGAAATCATATTATTTGATTATTTCTTTTCCACAATTCCCTGTTTTATTTGAATGATATTTTCTCAATGTTCAGGATTCCATTATGATTTATTCCTTGTGAACTACCAAGCTTTATTTCATAACACAAAATTTTGGTATATGTTAAATGTGGTATATTATTTTTCAAAAGTTATGTTCATGTTTTTACATTCTTATATTTATGTTTTGTAAGATAGTTTCCATTCTTACCCTTACTAAGAATTTTTTCTCTCCCCTTTTCATGTTTCATTTTTCCTAGGATTTGAATAATGGTATTAAGTAAGATCTGTCAAAAAGGGGTTCTAGTTATAAAGGATAAAGTATGAGAAAATGTATATGTTTTATGAATCAGTTGTTTATGTTTTCCAATTTACAAAGGCACTAAACTAATATGGTATTTGGGTGTCTGTTTGTGTCATGTATTAAGTATTCCATAAAATTAATGTAATGTCCACATATGTCAAGCTTGGGTATTTAGTGTTGGTATCAGAGAAAAGATTTAGTTAACCTTTGGAAACTAGGATGCAAAAACCTTAGTGAGATCCGTAGAGATATTTCTAAGGTTATTCTAGGGATGTCCCTAAGGATAAGTCTAAATATAGGTTACAATCCTATAATTATAGTAACGAACATGAATAACCTAGTATTAAACCTAAGATGCTAGAGATTGAAAGTTCTCCCCCATGATTATGTTGTTTCCGTTGTATGATTTTTTCCTCTCACACTATTTTTTTTGAGTTTTAGATAATGGTTTGAACCCAAAGGAACAATGTTAATGATCAATGCATTGGGTAATTAAATTATTATCCTCCTAATCAACCAATTGTTTTGGGAGATGGATTGAAAAATATTATTTTTATACTTACACAAGTGAGGAATCATTTTGGACTTCCAAATGAGCAGAGAAGGGAACAAAATTCTATTGAGTCATTCATGAGGAAACATCCACCTTCTTTTAGTAGGTATTTTGATCCACTTGTTGATGAAAAATGGATTAGTAGAATTGAAGATATATTTTCCATCCTTTTCTGTTCAGAACGTGAAAAATTTATTTTTCCTATTTATTATTTAGAAGGAGAAGCAGACTGGTGGAGGACTCTAATCAATAATACAAGGCAGCTGGATGAAATTAAATACATGGAATGCGACAGACTCAAGAATTTATTTTCCAGTAAGTACATCCATATAATTATTCAAATAAATGTGGAAAATGAGTTCCTTGAGCTTAAGAAAAAGGATGAAGAATTTGTCGTTACATACAAGGAAAATTTTACAAGAGTTGAAAGTTGTACTTATAGTTTTATCATCCAACCTGAAAGTAAAGTTGATCTATTATTCAATGGATTAAATCCAAGTATTCAAAGGGAATCAGCTATAATATACATTAGTAGCTATGAAGATATTGTTCTTTGTGCTGTCGAGGTAGAAATGGAATTTGATGTTACATATCAATCTCATGGTTTTGAAAAGAAACGAAAGATGGAGTTTAAGTGTAAATATCAAAACAACGTTGAAAAGAAGATGAATGTTTCCATATGATCAAAGTGTGTAAAGAATCATGGTGGATATTTTCTTAAAGGGAATAGAAAATTTTTTAAGTGTGGAAAAGAAGGCCATCGAGCAGTTGAGTGCTGAAGTAATGGTAAAAAGTTTGCTGATGATGTTAATAGAGAAAAGACCACAAAGAATGCACCACCCACACCTCAATGCTACAAGTGTATGTAAATGGGACATTATTCTAACCAATTCCATAATCAATGGTTTATAGATGATTATTTACATTAATAACCTATTAAGGACAAGGAAAAAGTCAAATAACTTGTGATCACTATTGGTAATGTTGAGTATGACAACAAAGTGGTGGAATGATTATGTGTTTATGTAATTGAATTCTATAATAGTGTTATAGAATCTATTTTATAGTATTAATTACTGGAATATCTATGTATTGTTCTATTATGGTTTTTCATAAGTATATGGTACCGATAACCATGAAAAGTGATTCAAATAATTTTTTTGGAAAACACATGATATGCCCATAATGAAGGGACAATGAGATAAAAAGATATTTGATAGTATTAATGAATTCATGATTGATATAATGACAATGTGATTTTTGGAATTTTTGGTGTATGAAAAAACATAATTTTTAAAGAATGCACGTTTTTACTAAAGTTAAATGGTAATTCATGTTATTACCATGTTTTAAGATAATATATGATTAAGGTATTCACATATTTGGACTTGAAAAAAAGAACTACCTTATGAGAAATGAGAGATAAATGTTATGTCATGACCCGTCCCCTGGGGCCTGTGCCGTGACTACCCCAAGCCCGCCTTCCATAGTCCAGGGGCTGGCAACTAGAACCGAAAAAGGGTGTATTCCCTAAAATCGGGAAGGCATTGCCTTTAAAACCTGTAAACTCACGCAACCAAAAACAAAAAAAGATACAAAGATGAGTAAACTGAACAGTAATAAGAGTGTGAAGATTAAGTAAAAAGGGTCCAGAATACCAGCCCAACTAGAAATGACAACAAAACTGAAAAGTACAAGTAAACTGAACAGCTCCTGTGAACACCCGCCAAGGATCCTACCTGAAGGGTAGGTACAACTATCGAACGGTCGGCTCTGCGATACGCCTCGTTTAGGTCCACCTTCGAGCTACCCAGTCCTTGTACCCTCTTCCTCAGTCAACACTGTCCATCATCTACACCAAACACAATAAGGTGTGGGTGTAGCCGGTGCAAGGGTGAGTATAATGACACTCCGTAAGGACCCCGAGGCCCTCAATGGTCTCACAAAATCAACAAAGGATAAACCAAAAATCATGGAAACAACTGACAAACCTACTTAGGTATATGACCACACATATACCTAAGTTACCAAGTATACCCATATCATTCAGGAGGAAACTCAAGGCCCAAATCCTTATCCAAAGTACAACCGTTCCATGATGTAAAGAATACCACGAAGGTAACACCACAAAGGTAAGAACCAAAAAGGTACTCCACAGTAAATAATACCACAAAGGTATCACCATGAGGGTAAGTACCACAAAGTTACACCACACAGAAGATTTCCACAAAGGTAAAGAATCATATCAAACTAGTTATAATATAGGTATGGTAGTAAAGATGATTAGATGTAACTACTGTATCAAATTACTCTGTTAAGGGGCAGACCCACGTAGGATCCTAAATCATTAGACCCACATAAGATCCTAAATCATCACACCCACATATGATCCTAGAACAGCAGACCCACATAGGATCCTAGAGTAGTCCCACATGTATTCCTAGAGCGTATCCAAATTAGACTCTCAAACACGGACCCAAATAGGATCCCAAAGCATAGACCCACATAGGATCCCAAAGTACAAACCCACATAGGATCTTTTTCTCATGTTACAGCCTGCTACAGGGTTTCCACACTAAGTTTGCTTGATTCCGAGAGGATCCACTCCTCAATCCACTGGTTGATACTCCAACTACCATGAAGACCCACGAAGGAGTATCCCAAAGGACTGCCACATAAAAGGGAACTCAACGCAATAGAAGGTGTGTCAATCGGATGCCCGGTCTGTAAGTTATTGGCTTTTTAGTCCCAAGGGCCAGGTTGGATTCGTACTCAATCCAACCCGGCCATACCAACAACATTATCCAAAAATCATGTTGGGTAGACCAAAAGGACCATCTTGATCCAAGGTTTCCGACGCCATAGACGGTTCGTCAAACGGATGCCCGTAGCTCAAGATATGGATGAAAGAGCGAAAAGGGTCGAAGTTTGTCTGGGTCCGGTCTGACCCAGCCCGACCCGGCCTGGGTCGACCCGATTTTGGTCTCGAGTCCAACCTAGCCTGCTGGGTCTGGCCCGGCCTGCTGGGTCCCACCCGACCCGCTGGGTGGCCCATGGTGCGGCCCGCGGTGGCAGCCCGCGCTAGGCGGCCCCAATTGGATGGATGGCCAGCCGCTCCTCCGCACAGCGAGGTCGCACACCGCACCATCGCTAGCAGCTGATAGTGAGCCGACCACCCCTCCACCACCACTGCGGCCTTGCACCGTGACACTTGCTCTCCTGGTGTAACATATGTATGACACCGCCTCCCTATCACGCTGCTGGCCGCGAGCCAGCCGACAGATCCGCTCCGTCGCAGCCGACGGGTCGCGACCCTTTTCTGCCGGTGCGGTCACACCCTTGCCTTCATCTTGGCTGGCCAGAGTGCTGGCTGCCATTCACTAGTCCCACTGCTGTCAATCTCCAGCATCGATTGTCGTCTTCCTCCATTGCGAAGAACGCAACAAAAACCACAAAGATTGTGTAGTGGTCAGGACATGTTGGTTTGGCCCGCACCCTCCGTTTTAGAGCGGTAATAATCTGATCACATGAATTCTTAATTCAAGAAGGATTTCAAGAATGGTGTAAAGGCATTAAAAATAATATTCCCTACTTTTCATTCGTTGGATGAGTCAAGTGGTAGAATATGAAGTCATTGGGGACGTCGGTGTTCATCGCTCCCGCAAGATGCTTCCGATCCGGGCTCAAGTGTCGTCATCGTTCATCGATTTCAGTGGTCGTTATTCATTCAAGAATGAACTTCATTGGGAGGTGTTCTTCATTGGAGAAAATGATCCTCCAAAATCTCTCCCTTTCCAATAATTTTCCCCCAATGATAAAGTGAGGAGCCAATATAAATTAAAGTAGGTTTATACAATTAATTTACATTGGCACAAAATTAAATGGCTCAAATAATTAATTAGAGAGTTATAATAATTATTTATTTGAAATTGGGAGGTTTTACCTACATTAAGTGGGGTTCGGGGGATCCCCACCACCATGAATTCAAAAATGGGGGGTTTCCTAGCTCGGGTGGCCCCTACCACCGAGCATTCAAATGGGAGTTTAAAAATAAAATTAAGGTTGTTCATTTTTTTATTTCCACAAAAAACACAAAAACTAACTTTCACCCTTGAAAACCTACGGTAGAGTTGAAGGTCAACTTAAGAGAATATTGATGCTGCGAGTTCAACGGTGTCCCCATATTTCAATTCTGAGCACTGGTTCAAAAGTTACAAAAACCCACTCACACGTTTAATGAACGTACCTGAAAAAAAGTTCAGAAATTCATTCTGGGCACACTGGGCTTCAGAATCCTGCACCGTCAATTTTTTCGGACTCGTAATATTCAAAAATAATTAAAAAAATTTACATGACAAAATTCGGGTCTTTACATTCTCCCCACCTCAGGGCCTTGTGTCCCTGTAAGAAACAACTCAAACTAAGGGAACACGTGGGGGTACTAAGCACGTATCTGACCCTCCCACTCCCACATGATCTCTTGGAGGTTCTTGTGCTGCCAAAAAACACACACTAAAGGTATCGACTGCTCACAATCGACCTTATCCTGTCGATCCTCAATCTCTACTGGAACCTCCTTAAACATTACCCCATCATTGATGTCCATCTCTCCGTGGTTGATGATGTGAGATGGGTCGTGCACATATCTCCTTAGCTAGGATATATGGAAGATGTCCTGCACCTAGTGCAACTAAGGTAGAAGAGCTAAGCGATAATCCACATAGCCAACTCTACTAAGGACCTAAAAAGGTCTGATGAACCTCGGAGATAACTTGCCGCCCCAAGCAAATCTCTGCAAACCACATTGAGGACAGACCTGTAGAAAGACGTGGTCACCATCCTCAAACTCCATAGGTCTCCGTCTCATGATGGCATAAGACTTATGCCTACTCTTTGCAGTCTTCATCCACTCCTGGATGATCTTCACCTTCTTCATGGTATCCCATACCATCTCCGGTCCCATGAGTGCTGACTCCCCTAGTTTAGTCAAGCATAATGGAGATCTGCAAGGTAGGACATTCAAAGCCTCAAAAGGTGACATCCCAATGGTGGAGTGATATCTGTTTTTGTATGAAAACTCCACCAAGGTAAAGTGATCCTCCCAGTAGTGATCAAAGTTGAGGACACAAGAACACAACATGTCCTCAAGATTCTGAATGGTCTTCTCGGTCTGGCCATCCATATGAGGATGGAAGGCAGTGCTCAAATGAATCTATGTCCCAAAATAATCCTAAAACCCCTTCCATAGGCATGAATTGAATTGTTCATCACGACTGGAGGCAATCGTCGAGGGTAATTCATGTAGCCACACAATCTCCTGCATATAGAGGCATCCCAAGCTCTCTACTGAACCCTGCTCTCTGATCGGTAGGAAGTGGGCCGACTTAGTGAGTTAGTCAATGATCAACCAGATAGAATCATGACCCCTAGATGTACGTGGAAGTCCTGTAACAAATTCTATTGATATCCCATCCCACTTCCACTATAGGACCTCTAAAGGATGAACTAAGCCTACTGCTACCTGATGCTCCAACTTCACTTGCTGACAAGTGAGACACCAAGAGACAAACTTTGCTAATGATTTCTTCATTCTTGGCCACCAGTTCTATCGTCGGAGATCCTGGTACATCTTTTCCACTCCTAGATGTACCTCTATAGGGGATGTGTGGAACTCCCAAAGTACTTCCTCCTAAAGAGATATTGGTACCATGGTACATCCTCTGAAAAAGATGACGTGATCACTACCTTTAGAAAATCTATCAGGTGCCTGCCCTGAGGATATATGAACACATTGATCCTCATAGTCAGTGTGCCCATGCTGCACCTCCTTGACTCGCTGAAGAAGTGGGGGAGTGACTGTAAGAGAATAAAGAAAATATGATCCATCTCGTTCCACAAAGGATATCCGTAAAGCGGCCAGCTGCTCTGTCGCATCACCTAGCAGTTGTATACCAGATCTCCTACTGAGTGAATATTCTAAAATGTTCCCCTTTCTAGGATTATATACTTTCTCAAAGTTATAGTCCTGGAGGAACTTCAGCCAACGTCACTGTCTCAAGTTTAGGTCCTTCTGAGAGAAGATATACCTGAGACTCTTGTGGTCTGAGTATACTGTAAAACGTTCGCCCATCAAGTAATGTCACAACATATTCAAGGATAATACCACTGGTTCTAACTACACGTCATGGGTAGAGTATTTATACTCATACTGTCTTAGCGGTCAGGAACTATATGTGATAACTGCTCACTCCCGCATTAGGACACATTCGAGCCCGATCCCTAATGTGTCTTAGTATACTACGTACCCAATGCCCTCCTCCATAAGCTTCAAGATGGGGGCACTTGTCAGTCTCTCCCTCAGCTCCTGAAAACTCCACTTGCATCTCTCTGACCACACGAAGGGTTGCCCCTTCTTCATCAATTTTGATAAATGTGCTACAACTCTAGAGAAATCTAGAACAAATCTCAGGTAGTAACTGGCCAAACACATGAAGCTTCGTACCTCTATCACACTCCTGGGTATCTCCCAATCAAGTACCGCCTCAATATTTGTTTGATCCACCACAACTCCAGCCTTTGAGATGACATGTCTTAGGAAGTGACCCTCTCAGATCTAGAACTAGCACTTCGAGAGTTTAGCATAAAGTTGGTGCTCTTGGAGTGTGTCCAAAACTACTTGTAAAAGATAGGCATGATCCTCCTCAGTAGCCGAGTAGATCAGAATGTCACCGATGAAGACCACCACAAAGCGATCCAGATATGGCTAAAAGATCATGTTCATGAGTCCCATGAACACTGCTAGAGCATTGGTCATGCTGAACGGAATGAAAAAAAACTCATAATGGTCGTACCAAAATCTAAAAGCCATCTTATGCACATCCTCATCTCATACTATGAGCTTGTGATAGCCTGATCTGATGTCTATATTCAAGAACCACCGTTCTCCCTTCAGCTGATCAAAGAGATCATCAATCCTCGGGAGTGGGTACTTGTTCTTCATGGTCACATTGTTCAGGCACTGATAGTCTACACAATGTCTCAAGATTCCATCTGCTATCTTGGCGAACAAAATCGGGGCTACCCAAGAAGAAACACTGGGCCAGATGAACCCCTTCCCTTGTAAGTCCTCTAGCTATACCCACAGCTCACGAAGCTCCATGGGAGCCATCCGATACATTGGTGTAGATATCGGTGCTGTCCTGGGGTACAAATAAATGTAAAAGTTTACCTCTCTGTGAGGAGGTAGACACGTAACATCATCTGGGAAGACATCCGGGTACTGGTCCACCACTATAGGATAGATCAGACTCTTCACATCAACCACTCTAAGGGTAAGGCTAGCCAACTGATGAGTGATCAGCTACACTCTCCTCCAGGTAAGTCCATCTTGTGCTGAAAAGGCACCCTTCTCGCCAGTGAAGGTAAACCTAGTGTCATCCATGTGGACACACCGCACTTTGCACCTAATAAAGTCAATCTGAGCATGGACTGTAGATAACCTGTCCATACCCAAGATGACGTTATAAAGCATCGACGCCGCTACTAGGAGATCTCAGCCAAAGCTCTCACCTCCTAGAGTAAGCTCACACTACCGGAACTAGTGTGTAATCATCAAATCCTCTCCCGTATAAGTCTCTACCCATAAGGATCAAGCCAATGAATCTATTGGAATATCCGAATTCTGAACAAGGGATGTATAAATGAAAGAATGACTGGAACCTGTGTCTATAAATACTGTAACTATGGTGGAGTAGACATAAATCGTACCTCGTATCATCTCTGGAGCACCGTGATCGTAGGCCTCAGCTGCCTAGAGCTGAGCTCTCCCCTATCTATCTGCTCCCTGTGGTCGGGGTGGACCACCTAGTGGTGGTGGCGGTAACATCTCAAATCATCGCCCACCGCCTACTACACGACCATCTCATCTATCACGTCCGCCTTCACCATGCGGACCTCCTCGGTCGAACAACTATCTCTTCTTGGGTGGTCCTTCAACTATCTGCTAATCCTCCGTACAGTGGGTCAGATAGTCACGTTCCATGTTACCATGCCCGCCGCATGTGTAACACTGATTGCTCCTCACATGACTGGCTCTGTCTCCGGTTCCCCACACAATCGACCCTGAATCCTGCGGTCGTCCACCTGTAGGTCTGGTCATCTTGGACCTCTATGACATTTGTATGCTGTCAGCTGCAGAAGACTCCCCAACGTGACGCCCGGGGTTGGGTCTCGTTGCTAGCGACTGCTCAGCAAGAAAACACTCCACTAAGAGGGATCACTCTAACACCCCCGTCTGCATCGAGATACTGAAAAAATTCATCGAAGCCCTGATCTTCCGTCTAAGTACCTGCTCAAAGGTCCGGGACTTGAAGAATGGATCCTTCACCATATCAGTGGAGTAGCATGAGAGTTTAGTGAACCTTGCTGAGTACTGAGCCACAGTCATGCTGCCCTACTGCAGATAAAGAAGCTCTTGTATGCACACTGCGCAAAGGGTTTCCAGAACAAACACTTCCTGAAACAGGCTCTCAAAGTCTTCCCAAAGAAGTGTCACCTAATTGTGAACCTGGAGCATCATGATCCACCATCTACCTACTACTACCTATAGAATAATGGTTTCAAGGATCACCATGAGATTAGTGGGTGTCCCTACTAGTCAGAAGACTCTCACCATGGCCTCCAACCAATCCTCAACCGCCTGTGTGTCCGTCTCTCCCCTGAACATGGGTCTCCTCTTGCATTGGAACCTGTGCAATGTGCTCAAGCAGTGTGCATGATCTACTGCTGGGTCTGGTGGTATCAGTGGTCCAATGGGTAATGGTATCACTGGTGCCCCCACTGAAAGAGGGACTTACACCGAGGCCTCCTCACTCGGTGGGCTATCATCGCATACTATACCCGGAACCCCAGCTGGCTGTCTGTGTGGAGGTATCCTATAAGGAAAAAGATGAACCACGATTAATAATTTATACATGATGAGATGAATCAAAGAGGTCACAAATAAAAATCTTCAAAACACACACACAATCAGTGTTTTTATGCACTAAGTCAGAAATCAGAATTTAGGGTCCTGGTGTATGGATACGATGGACGCCACACCAACACTGGATTCCCTAAAATGATAACCAAACTCATAACACTTAACACTATTGATATTAAAAGATCAGAGTCTAAATTTCTACGGTAGAACTGAATCCTCTGATACCAATTTGTCACAACCCGTCCCGTGGGGCCTGTGCCGTGACTACCCTAAGCCTGCCTTCCATAGGACAGGGGTTGGTGACTAGCACCAAAAGGTGTATTCCCTAAAATGGGGAAGGCATTTCCTTTAAAACCTCTAAACTCCCACAACCAAGAACACAATAATATACGAACACTAGTAAACTAAACAGTATTAAGAGTGTGAAGAGTAAGTAAAAAGGAGCCAGAATACAAGCCCAACTAGAAAGTACAAGAAAACTGAAAAATACAAGTAAACTGAATAGCTCATGTGAACACCCACCAAGGACCCTACCTGAAGGGTAGGTACATCTCTTGAATGGTCTTCTCTGTGGTATGCCTCATCTAGGTCCACTTTCGAGCTACCTCGAGTCCTGGTACCTTCATCCTCAGTCAGCGTTGTCCGTTGTCTGCACCAAACACAACAAGGTGTAGGCGTATCCCGTACAGGGTTGAGTATAACGATACTCAGTAGGGACCCCGAGACCCTTAAAGGTCTCAAAAAATCCACAAAGGATAAACCAAAAATCATGGAAACAACTGAAAACCCTACTTAGGTATCTGCCGATAAATATACCTAATTTATCAAGTATACCCATCTCATTCATTAGTAAACTCGAGGCCCAAATCCTTAGCCAAAGTACAACTGTTCCACAAAGGAAAGAATACCACAAAGGTAACACCACAAAGGTAAGTACCACCAAGGTACACCACACAGAATAATACCACAAAGGTATCACCATGAGGGTAGGTACCACAAAGGTACGCCACACAAGAGATTACCAAAAAGGTAAAAACTTAGATCACACTATGTATAACATAGGTACGGTAGTAAAGATGATTATATTTAACTACTAAATCATCTTACTTTGTTAAGGGGAAGACCCACGTAGGATCCTAAATCACCAGACCCACATAAGATCCTAAATCATTAGACCCACATAGGATCCTAGTAAAACAGACCCACGTAGGATCCTAGACTAGTACCACGTGGATTCCTAGAGCAGATCCAAGTGAGACTCTTGAACATAGACCCACATAGGATCTCGAAGCATAGACCCACATAGGATCCCAAACCACATACCCTCATAGGATCCTTTTCTCATGTTACAACCAGCTATAGGGATTCTGCAATATGCTCGCTTGATTCTGGGAGGATCTTATCCTCAAGCCACTGGTTGATAATCTAACTGCCATTAAATCCCACAAATAAGTATCTCAATGGACCTCCACATAAAAGGGTTCTCAACACAATAGACGGTGCGTCAATCGGACGCCCGGTCTGTATGTTATTGGCCCTTTAGTCCTGAGGGTCCGGTTGGATTCGTGCTCGATCCAACCCGGTCGTACCCCCACCTTTATCTAAAACACAAGTGGGGTATACCAAAAGGACCATCTCGATCCAAGGTTTCTGACACCGTAGACGGTTTGTCAAACAGATGCTCGTTGCTCAAGATATGCTCGAAAGAGAAAAAAGGGTCGAAGTTGGTTCGAGTCCGATCCGAAACGGTTGGACCGACCCGGCCCGCTGGGACCGGCATGGCCTGCCAGCGTGGCCCGACCTACATGGCAGTCCATAGGGTGACCCGAGGTGCGGCTTACGGTGCATCCCGTGGTAGGCGATCCGCTAGGCGGCCCCATATGGCCGGATGGACGGACGCTCCTCCGCGCAGCATGGTCACGCGCCGCGCCATCGCTAGCGGCCGACAGCGAGCCGACTTCCCCTCCCCCACCAGAACGACCTTGCGCCATGGAACCTGCTCGCCGGGCAGTGCGGACGCACGCTTCCGTATCCCCATCACATGGTCGGCTGTGAGCCGGCTGCGACCTTTGCTTCGCCGCGGTCGACGGGCCGCGACCCTTCTCCCGCTGCGCGGTCGTACCGCTACCTTCATTGCAGTTGGCCGAAGTTCCGCCCTCCATTCCTGAGTCCCACCGGTGCTATTCACTAGCACCGGTCACCATCTTCCTCCATCGCGAAGAACTCAAAAAAACCACACAAATAGTGGGGTGGTTGGGCCATGTTCGTTTGGCCCGCACCCTCTACGTTAGAGTGGTAACAAGCGGCTCATAGGAATTCTTAATTCAAGAAGGATGTCAAGAACAGGGTAAAGGAATTAAAAAAAACATTCCCTACATGTCGTTTGTTGGAGGATTAGAGAGGTAGAAGATGAAGTCGTTGGGGGATGTCAGCGTTCGTCGCTCCCACAAGATGCTTCCAATCCGGGCACAAGCGTTTTCCTCATTCTTTGATTACATGGGTCGTTCTTTATTGGAGAATAACCATCTTTGGGAGGGGTTCTTCTTTAGAGAAAATGACCCTCCAAAAAATTTCTCTTTCCAACGATTTGTCCCCAACGATAAAGTGAGGAGCCAACATAAATTAAAATAGTTTTATACAATTAATTTTACGTTGGCACAAAATTAAATGGCTCAAATAAATAATTGGAGAGTTGGAATAATTAATTTTTTAAGTTTGGAGGTTTCACCTACATTAAGAGGGGTTTGGGTGGTCCACACAACCACGAATTCAAAAATGGGGTGCTTTCTAGCTCAGGTGGTCCACACCACCGAGCATTCAAATGGGAGGTTAAAAATAAAATAAAATTTGTTATTTTTTTTATTTCCACGAAAAACACAAAATATAATTTTTACCCTCGACCTACTATAGTCGAGGTGAAGGTCTCCTTAAGAGAATACCGGTACTACACGTTCAACGATGTCCTTGGATTTCAATTCCGATAACCAGTTCAAAAGTTACAAAAACCCACTCACACATTTACTGAACGTACCCGAAAAAAGTTTAGAAATTCATTGCAAACACACCGGGCCTCAGAATCACGTGCCGTCAATTTTCACGGAGTCTTAATATTCCCATATAATTAAAAAAATTACATTAAAAAATTCAGGTCTTTACATGTTATGTTTATTTAGTTCACCTCTTTTTAAAGTTTTATATTTTTAGTTTTGGAAGGACAGTAATGATATCCATTTATAGATAGTATAAGTTATATTCCATTTGAAGCTTGTTAGATTAATGTGTTATCTCACTGTAGGTGTATTTATGCATATTTTATTACCTGTGCTAACATTTTGTTAAGATAGATGGAATGAGATATCATTATATTTATGGATCAGATGATATGTTAACACTTCCAGAATGAAAAATTCAACTTTATTTATTTGAAGAAAGGGAATTTATTTTAAATTAATTAATGAAATTTTTGTGTTTTGAATTTTGAAAAATCGATTCCCTATTTGGAATTAGTGGGTCAAAAATAAGTTAATTGGTTAATTTTATTTTTTTGGATATTATGAATAGAAACTACGATAATTTTTATTTACCACAGTTAAATGTAAATCGGGTAAATTAGGGTAACAAACAGTATGAAAAATATAATAAAATTACCCTAACAAATTCCAAAATCTTATTGGATGAATTAAAGTTGAACAATATTACCTAAGGGTCCAAATTTATTCTTTTAATGGACTTTATTCCATGAAAGTGATGTAATAATAATTGAAACAAAAGAAAGGGACAACATGTCACTCTCATATATCTTATAAGTACAATAATTTTAATATAGTGATAAACTTGATAAAACTTCAAAAATAAATAGTATATAAAAATATAATAAAATTCCCTATATCATGTGAATTTTATCAATAATTTTAAAGGTTAAATAATTACCATTAATGATGACATAATAGTGATGTAGAAAATATTTTATTGACAGAAATATCAAATACATGGTTTTCGAAATATTAAAATAAATATCATATGAACTAATTAATGTGATAAAAGAATTTTATAGGTGGCTATGAAATTTTAGGAGTGTATTTAATATTTTTTTTCATATTTATATTTTTTTGGATGTTATTTAAATTCAGATTATATAATAGTGTCAAAATTGAAACTATTGATATTTCATAAAAACAACATATTATTAAATTATTAAATTTTTTTTTAAAAAAAATTCAAATTGAAAATTCTATGGTCTAAAATTTCATCAATTATACAATTATGGATAATTTAATACATATAAGAAAATATTTATATCCATTTAATATTTAGAATATTATTACCATAAATAAAATTAAATAGATTAAATAAGAATAAATCAAAATGATAAGGTTTGAAATAAATTAAAAACATTTATAAATTTTATTGGTTTAGATTATTTCGACCCATAATAATATTATATTTTATATAAATGAGTTTGGGAACATTATAAACCGAAAATAAATTTATAATAAATTAATATTTCAAGACTTTCCTAAAGTGCCCCTCCTCCCTCTTATAAAAGGTCACCATCTATACTCACTTACTCGTAGATTAAAATCCCCTTGGCTCATCCAAAATCTACAAAAATAATCTCCCAACATCCCTACCTTACTCTTAGAGGCCAAAATTTGGGCATAAAGATATCATAGGGAGAAGTTTTGTAAAAATCAAAAGGAGTTACTCGAAAAAGAGGTAATTGTTTTATCACCTCTTTCATAATTCTATTCTTCTTATACTTCCTCTACTTATGATTTTTCCATACTAAAGTAATAAATACAGTATATAATACATAATGATATGTTATTATAATTATGGTACAACCTTATACCTCCTTTTATTCATCCTACGAATAATAATATCACCATGCGTGCGTGCGTATGACTTACCGTCTCCACGCCGTGGTGTAATTTGTTATTCCACAATACTTAATTTGGATGGATATAATGATGATTATAATAGATTTAAATATTGAGTTTGACATTATAATTATTCTTCATAATTAATATACAATAAAATTACATACAATTTGACCATTAAGTGAATGATATTGTCGCTCGTGCGTACGTACGACTTACCGTTTCCACAACGCAATGAGATTCATTCTCCATGTTAACCATTCCAGAATGATTATAAAGTATATATAATAAATAATCATCAAATATATGACATAATAATGATACTGGATTTATGTAAATATTTATATATGTCATATAATTTCTTCCATTAAACTCAATAAGGAAACATAAACAACATTCATGCGTACATACCACCGACTATCTCCATGAACAATGTATTCAATTTCACTTATCTGTCTATTATATACATTTATGTACTAAATATATATGATATATAAATCCGGTTTTACATTATTCAAGTAATTAAATCATGATCTACATAAAAAGATCAATAATGACAAGTCAAATCATGTACGATAAATAAAATGATTATTACCCAAAATATTGGTTTAATATGGAATTGATAAATAAACGGGTAATATAAAGCCATAAATTAATCATATATGATATAATAGATATTATTATAGTTCTATTATAAGTTAATAATATGTTAAACCCACTATACACGAGTTTTGGACACATACAAAAGAAATTGGACCTAAGGTAAGAGATAATTTTGCAATCTCAGTTTTATCCAAGATTGTTTATACGTAAGTATTTACTGAGGATATATTTGTCATCCATGTCCATGTTTTCGGAAAAATGTTTTCATAAAATGTTTAGAATTATTCTATGTATTTTTAAAGTCATTTTTACAATTTTTTTTCTTTTAATACCTGGTATGGAAGGAATCTTTTTTTTAATTACCATATGAGATTCTTTTTGACTTTTCCAGCAAAAGTACGAGTAAAATGTTTTTAACATATACGGCATGAATGGATATTTACAGTTTCATGAAAACTTATTCACATGAATATTCTTCTAAAATCTTTAAATTTTATTTTCAACTAAATTAATTTCTTTTAAAATTACATAGCATTTTTAGAAAATAAATTTTTTTGAAGAAGAAATGATATTTTCTTCAAGAATTAAGATAAAGTGTTTTAGCAAAACTATTTTCTGTATAAGATAACGATCTTAAATAGGGTAATGTTTATATCCCTATTGTTACTAAGAATTTGTTGTGTTAATAATGTAATACTATTGTATGTGGATTATGTTATGATGGAATGATGTTTACGAAACCGATTTTATTTCTTGGGTTATGCTATGATGAATGATTTATGTTTTTGTGGAACATGTATGAACGATTTCATTATGAGATGGGTGGGACCTACATCTACCTCCAATGCAATGCCCCGACCCCAGTTACTCAGAGTCAGTGCATTATTTTATACATTGGCATGATTACAAGGAATCAAGTCCCGAAGGACCGATCAGTTTAGCAGTCTTGGAAAAATAGATCACATACGTGAATGATACATTTGAACTTTAAGACGTATAAGACAACATAAATAATCATTATGAACGCCATTATTCCCTTTGATTATCACTGCATATCAATAACAATACAATTCTTGGAATCCTGGGAAAAATAAAACATAGAAAGGGGTGAGATCAAATGCTCAATAAGGGTAAGCAATACAACAGAAACTTTCAAAAATAAGCATAAACATTTAAGGAAATGTATAAAACTAAAACAAAAGCCTTTTAAACGTGAACATCAGCATAATGTGGTAGAAGTAAAATGAAATAATTCCGTTTACTTATTCACATTGATATCCTACTAATCGAATAATCACATGCAATATCACTAACCACTTTCATAATGATGGAATGTATAATTCCAGACTATCATAACCGTGTAGCCAAGGCCTCGTGCCAAGACTACAAATAAGATTTTCTCAAGGCCTCGTGCCAAGACACTAGTTTGTCTCATAAGACCTACCGATGCATTGAGGATCTATATCAGGCTCCACCCGTCACTTAATATTTCCAATTCATTCCTCATATGAATAGGTTTAAACATAACATTAACATTCGTATTAAAACTAGCATACGAAATGTCAGTACTTTCTCTATAAACCATGAATGGTATAAAGATAACACATCCACAGTCAAAAATATCACAAAAACTTCAATGGAAGTTTTTTATAATAAATCAACTTCAAATTAGATTAAAATACATCAAAGGATGTTGACATAGATGAAAATGATGAGTAAAACTTTTTGAGAGAAATATCCTTTTTGTAAAATCATTTAAAAGTCACACATTTATAAAAGATGTAATTTAGAAGATATTTTTGAATCAAAGTGTCCCATACCACTTTGAAACTTTTTAAAAGAAATATCATTTCAAAGCATTCATGTCCATATAAATAAATCCTTAAAATCATTTTGAAAACATGGACATTAATTAAAAAGATTTAGAAAGACAAATATTTAAAACATTTGAAATTCTGATCATGATAAAGAGTACCTTTCAAAATCCTTAAATTCTTTATTTTGAAATAATTCTCATGAAATGTGGACATGGATGATAAAAATGTCCCAGTAAATACTTACATAAAAAAAATCTCGGATAATAATGACATTGAGGAATTGACCCTTACAAATTTGGTAACTTACGAAACATACAACCCATGAAAGAGGTATCATACAATGAATATGTAAATACACATAAATTAAAGTGTATTACACAAAGAATACAATTATGGGCAGTACATACACCACAAAAAAGGTAATAGTGGGAATATGGCATGAATATCATGGGAATAAGGATTCAGATGAAAACCCCTTACCTTGCACTTTCCTTTAGTCGAGGGTACGTTTAACCTCCTCTTCTTCGGGTTCTTCCTTTTGATTTGATCAAAAGGGCCCCATAGGTTGGATTTCTGATCAAACTAAGGCCTCTATGTTGAATTGAGGAAAGTTGAGAGAGTATTTTGGCAGGGTTTGGCCTAACCAAAAGGCTTTTAA
This sequence comes from Viscum album, assembly GCA_963277665.1. Classification (NCBI taxonomy): domain Eukaryota; kingdom Viridiplantae; phylum Streptophyta; class Magnoliopsida; order Santalales; family Viscaceae; genus Viscum; species Viscum album. Next base: position 1,250,404,104 of record OY728141.1, read on the forward strand.
GGTGTGAATATTTGGTTATAAGTTGATACCTTTTATAAGGGGGAGGAAGGGCTCTCTAGAAAAAACTTAAAGTATTAATTAATAATAATTTCATATTTGGTATCTAATGGCTCCAAAGTGGATTATTCAAAGCCTAAGGTGGGGATGGGTCGAAATCATTTAAACCAATATGTTTTAGACAGGTTTGGGTCATTATATTAACCTTATATTTTAGTTTTAACTCTTGGTTAATTAGTTCGACACTTACCATGTCACTTTGTATTTTTATATTATATAGTTAATAAACTTACTATATACCTCCAAAAGACCCCAAAGTGGTCCATTAATGATACACCAATAATGATATAAGTCCTTTGGTAGAACCTTAGGTTTTTATGAATATAATATAAATTAATAATATAATATTTTATTAAAAAACTAATTTATGACAATTTTGACACTACTCAATAATTGATTTTTTTAAAGTCTTAAAAACTTTATTAATTAAAAAAAATCATTTAAGATATCCTAACATGTCATATTAACCAATAAAATTCGTTTATGTCATCAAAACTTTCAAATTATATCTATTTTAACATTTATAATACCAATTATTTCATTCATTCATTAACAAGGAAAATACTTCATCATTATTGTGTCATATAAATTTTTACTTTTCCAATGTCTAAAAATTATAAATAAAATATAATTATGTAGGAAATATTTATATATTTCTAATGAATACTTATAATCGAAAATATAACACATATAATCCAATGTAAAATTTTTTTTTATAAAAGATATGAGCTTATGCCATTTTTGTATTTACTTTATCTTAATTAAAATAATGTTTCCCTATCACCAACAAGTGGCTCCATGGGGTCCCAAAAATTGACCCAAATATACCCATGGTCGGACATATATCCACCAATAAGGTTAGGACATGTTTTCGGGTAATTTATTATTATTATAATAATATTATTTTTAACCCTTATTTACCGGATTTACCCTTTAACTATGGTAAATAAAATATTTACCGAAGTAATTATTGCAAATGTCTAAAAATAAAATTTACCTATTTACGCAATTTGGAAATCCTGATTCAAAATAAAGAATCCATTTTTCCAAATTCAAAACACAGAAGTGGCAGAAATTAATTTAAAATTAATTCCTGCTGTCAAAACAAAAAACGTGTTTTTAAGATATAATAACCATCAAAATATTGACACTTGTTTATGTTCAGTTTAATTGTGATATTATGTCCAATGACCAACATTGTATTAAATGGTAAAAATATATTCTAAATATACTTTTAAACCACTCAAATTCATAATTTATCAATAATAATTATTTTTATTAAAAAATTTGTGTTTAATTAAAATTTAGTAATTTGTTCTGCTCATCAAAATATAAAAGTTATCCAAAAAGTACCAAAATTTCACCCTAGGATAAATTCGATATTCCGAATTCAAAAATGAAGTCCATTTTGAGAGATAAAATTTATAAAATTTTAAAAAGTAGGTATTACTATTCATAACGGCCAGTTTGAATGGTTGTAGTGTGTGTTAGAACTCGAAGTTGTGTACAAAACACGCTACTGTTTTATTCAAAGACAAGCGTACCGTGGAAGCTTGGGGTGTTACATTATTCCCTCCTTAAATAAATTGCTTCCTCGGAATTTGATATTTTTCTTCGCAAATAAAGGTTGAAAATAGAAAATATCTTTGTGGGAAAACCCACATCAGAAATTTGGTTGATAAAATTTAGTCCTAATAAGATGAAAATAGAAATGAAAGGGTCACAAAAAAATTATGATCTCGATTAGGAGAAAATTGGTAGAAATTAGAGACATATAATTGGAGTAAAAATGTAAATATTTATAGGTAGTGATTGAGGTCATCAATCAAAAACAAGTTTAAAATTGAGGTTCTTAAATTCATCAATCTATGATGATTTAAAATACCATCGGTTCAACAAACCATAGGGTATTAGGATAACACATTTTTGACATTTCAAAATATATTAGTTGAAATCCCACATTGAAAAATGAATTAATGAGGCGTCTATTTAAAATAAAGAGTGGTAAGTATGAAGACTGACGAAAATGACACATATTATGGTTCCATGTAGGAAAATATGGATATGGAAGAGAAATATAACCATCAATTATCTGATTGAGTGGTAGAGAACATGTCTATGAAAAGGCCAACAATCCGAAAGCCATAAATTAGTTATAATCTAAGGTACCAGCTAGGGCAACATTTTTGTTCTAAGTTCCTTTTCTTAATGTTGAGGAATTTATTTATGATATTGGATAAGATCATAAGGAGATATAATTAGTTTATAATTAGAGTATTATCCATTAATAAATTTCTACCACAAACTCATCTTTCACCCCAAAACATAATACAACTCAAAAAATACTCTATTTATCCTAATCATATAGGGATGCAAATATAATGAATTTATAATTCACATATCAGAACCTTTATGAAAAGAAAATACATTATACCATCGAGGAACTTCATGTAGCACAATGGTAGGCAATAAGTCCCAATTTCACTATGGTTGTGGGTTTGATTCCCGTAGCTTTGTCTGACACAACAGGTCGTCACACAGTCTGCGTGTGGTCCTTTTATAAAAATCCAAAATTAACCTTTCAAACTTAATCCATTCCAACCGTTAGAATTATCCAAAATACTATTATCCAAACTCACAGTCCAAAATTTACAAGGAAGTTAAACATAATGAGGATCCTTTTTTCCAGGTAATAACATGTGAACGCCTTCCTCATATATTCTTTTACAACATCGCAACATCCTGAATAACCAAAATCAACCATCTCTTATTCGAAAATCACTACCTCAATATTAGGACCATATTAAGGTTTATCTTTCCTTCAACCATGTAATTTCCAAAAATTTAACTCACTGTAGAGTCTCTTTTCTTAGTACCATAAAATCTCAAATCCTTAATGAAATATTACTGCAGTACAATCATTCTTTATTTCCAGAATATCATTGATACAACACTTCAATGAAATAATTCTAAAACAAAAACATAATAACTCTAGTCATTCCTCTTCATCTGTGGTAGTATCATAACTTGATTATTATCCAATAGCATCATTTGCGGCATCGTCTAATGACTGGGAAATTGGTTCGCGTAGTGTCCAAACTCCTTGCAGATGAAGCATTGTACATTTGAAACCTTTTTATTACACGTGCAGTCATGTACTTGGTGTCCTTTTTCTCTACACTTATAACACACTCTCATTTCCTTAAAGCATTTTCCATGGTGATTCTTTCCACAGTTATCACATATGGTAAAAACCCTTATTTACCTTCTTCCATTCATCTGTCCTTCTCTCTACCATCCTTTTCTTCTATGGATTCCCTTCAAAGCCATAAGACTCCGATAATTCATTACTTATCTTATCAACACATGATATTATTTCTTTATATGATGATAATACGTGGGAGACTATTTCCCTTCTAAATTCTGGCATAGGACCACAAAAGATATGATCCTTCGTACTCTTTGGATCATACATATTACGGGAGTTCACATTCATTATACTGGGCACCATTTCTATACAATAGCATAAACTAGGCCAGTTTATGAATTGCAACGAATAATTCCAAATTCTTTAAATACCTAACGCAAATTGAATAGTTTATGGATATAATCCATAATCATAAAAAAAATTCTTTGAGTAAGTATATACTCATGAGCACTTCATAATGGTTTGTAAAGAAAATGAGAATTATCCTAAGCATATACCCTAGGAGTGTCATAACCAAGAGTGCAGCAAGGCCCGTTGTCGTGCACCAATTCCCATTCGAGTTTAGCTCAAAGAGGTGTTTTTAGGTTTTACCTCTAGGTACATCTGTGCAAGAGCCACCTCTACCTGCTCGTATCCAGACATGGATGTATTGCTCGGAAAACTCACAAAATCTCTACAATACCAAAATTCTAGGAAGTTCTTGTATACTAATCCTCAAAGTCAATATTAGGGCTATGTTCTCTAATAATAGTTTATCTAAATCTAGTTTCTAAGGTAATTGCTAAACTTCCTCTGGTACCAACTGTAATGCCCTTACCCCAGTTACCTAGAGTCGGTGCATTATTTTAATACATTAGTATGATTAAAAGGAATCAAGTCCTGAAGGATCGATCAGTTTAGAAGTCTTGGAAAAATAGATCACATATATGAAAGATACATTTGCACTTTAAGATGTGTAAAACAACATAAATAATCTTTATGAATTCCATTATTCCCTTGGCTTAACCCTGGATATCAATAACAATACACTTCTTGGAATCCTGGGAAAAATAAAACATAGAAATGTGTGACCTCAAATGCTCAGTAAGGGTAAGTAATACAGTGAAAACTTTCAAAAATAAGCATAAACATTTAAGGAAATGTATAAAACTAAAGAAAAAGCCTTTTAAACTTGAACTTCAGAATAATGTGGCAGAATTAAAATTAAATAATTCCATTTACTTATTCACATAGATATTCTACTAATAGAATAATCACATGCAATATCACTAACCACTTTCATAATAATGGAATTCATAATGTCCGAATATCATAACCATGCAGCGGAGGCCTCGTGCCAAGACTACAATTAAGATTTTGTCAAGGCCTCGTGCCAAGACACTAGTTTGTCTCATGAGACATACTGATGCATCGAGGAGCTATAGCGGGCTCCAACTGTCACTTACTGAGTCCAATGCATTCCTCATATGAATAGTTTTAAACATAACATTAACATTCGCATTAAAACTAGCATACGAAATGTCCGTACTTTCTCCATAAACCATGAATGGTATAAAAATAACACATCCGCAGAAAAAAAAAATATCACAAAACCTTCAATGGAAATTTTGTATAATAAATCAACTTAAAATGAGATTAAAATATATCAAAGAATGTTGACATAGATGAAAATGATGTGTAAAACTTTTTGAGAGAAATATCCTTTTTGTAAAATCATTTAAAAGTCACACATTTATAAAAAAAGTAATTTAAAATAGATTTTGAATCAAATTTTCCCATACCACTTTGAAACTTTTGAAAAGAATTATCATTTCAAAACATTCATGTCCATATTAATAAATCCTTTAAATAATTTTGAAAACATAGACATTAATTAAAAATATTTTGAAAGATAAATCTTTATAACATTTGAAATTCTGATCCTGATAAAGAGTACCTTTCGAAATCCTTAAAATCTTCATTTTGAAATCATTTTTATGAAAAGTGGACATGGATGATAAAAATTTCCTAATAAATAGTTACACATAAACAATCTCGGATAATAATGAGATTGAGGAATTAACCCTTACCAATTTGGTAACTTACGAAACATACAACCCAAGAAAGTGATATCATACAATGAATATGTAAATACACATAAATTAAAGTGTATTACACAAAGAATACAATTATGGGCAGTACATACACCACACAAAAGGTAATAGTGAAAATATGGAATGAATCTCATGGGAATAAGTAGTGAGATGAAAACCACTTACCTTGCACTTTCCTTTAGTCGAGGGTACTTTTAACCTCCTCTTCTTCGGGTTCTTCCTTTTTATTTGATCAAAAGGGCTCCTTAGGTTGGATTTCTGATCAAACTAAGGCCTCTATGTTAAATTGAGGGAAGTTGAGATAGTATTTTGGTAGAGTTTTTCCTAACCAAAAGGATTTGAAGGTGTTAATAATTGGTTAGATGTTGGGACCTTTTATAAGGGGGAGGAGGGGCTCTTTAGGAAAAACATAAAGTATTAATTTATAATAAATTCATATTCAGTTTATAATGGATCCAAAGTGGATTATTCAAAGCCTAATGTGGGGATGGGTCGAAATACTTTCATCCAATAGATTTTGGAGAGGTTTGGGTCATTATATTAACCTTATCTAATAGTTTTAACTCTTGGTTAATTAGTTTGACACTTACCATGTCACTTTTTGTTTTTATATTATATAGTTAATAAAATAACTTTATACTTCCAAGTGACCCCAAAGTGGTCAATTAATGATAAAAAAATAATTATATAACTCCTTTGGAAGAACCTTAGGTTTTTAGGAATAAAATATAAATTAATAATATAATATTTGTTTTAAAGACTCATTCATGACAATTTTGACACTACTCAATAATTGATTTTTGTTAAAGTATTAACAACTTTATTAATTCGAACCAAATTCATTTAAGAAATCATACCATGTCATATTAACCAATAAAATTCGTGTATGTCATCAAAACTCCCAATTATATTTATTTTAATATTTATAATACCAATTATTTGATTCCTTCATTAATAAAGAAAATACTACATCATTATTGTGTCATATATATTTTTACTTTTTCAATGTCTAAAAATTATAAATAAAATATCATTATGTAGGAAATATTTTTATATTTCTAGTTAATACTTATAATAGAAAATATAACATATAAAATCCTATGTAAAAATTGTTTTTCTAAAAGATATAAGCTTATGTCATTTTTGTATTTACTTTATCTTAATTAAAATAAAGTGTCCCTATCACATACAAGTGGCTCCATGGGGTCCCAAAAATCGACCCAAAGATGCCCATGGTCGGACATGTATCCACCAATAAGGTTAGGACACATTTTAGGGTAATTTATTATTATTATATATTATTTTTTAACACTTATTTTCCGAATTTACCCTTTAACCATGGTAAATAAAATATTTACCGAAGTAATTATTCGAAATGTCTAAAATTAAAATTTAACTATTGACACAATTTGGAAATCTTGATTACAAATATGGAATCCATTTTTTCAAATTAAAAACATATAAGTGGAAGAAATTAATTTAAAATTAATTACCAATGTCAAAACAAAAAACGTGTTTTTAAGATATAATAACTATCAAAATATTGACACTTGTTTATGTCCGGTTTAATTGTGAAATTATGTCCAATGACCAACATTGTATTAAATTATAAAAATATATTCTAAGTATAATTTAAAACCACTCAAATTCATAATTTATCAATATTAATTATTTTTATTAAAAAAGTTGTTTTTAATTAAAATTTAGTAATTTTCACTATTCATCAAAATATAAAATTTATCCGAAAAGTACCAAAATTTCACCCTATGATAAATTCAATATTATGAATCCAAAAAATGAAGTCCATTTTGAGGGATAAAATTTATAAAATTTCAAAAAGTATGTATTATTATTCATAACGGCCAGTTTGATTGGTTGTAGTGTGTGTTAGAACTCGAAGTTGCGTACAACACATGCTACTGTATTATTCAAAGAGAAGCGTATCATGGAAACATGGGGTGTTACATCCAATGAATTGGGTAAAGACTTATATCTCATGAAATAGACATGACTATAATGGAAATAAAATCTAGTTCAGTAATACATGGCTAAAATGATATGTAAATCCGGTTCTGTAATAAATGGCTAGAACATCAAGTAAACTCGGTTCAATAATAGACTCTGTCCAATATGATGGAATTGGAAACAATGACTTGGGTACTATGGAAATCATATTTTGTACTTATTTTTTTTCACAATTCCATGTTTTATTCCAATGTTATTTTATGATGGTTCATCATTTCATTATGATTTATGCCTTATGAACTACCTAGATTTATATCATGACTCAAAATTTTCGTGTATGTTAAATTTGGTATATAATTTTTCAAAAGTTATGTTCTTGTTTTTACATTATTATATTTATGTTTTTAAGATATTTTCAATTCTTATCCTTACTGAGAATTTGAGCTCACCCCTTTTCATGTTTCATTTTCCCCAAGATTTGAAGAAGGGTATTAAGAAAGATGTGTCAAAAAGGGGTTCTAGTTCTGAAGGATAAAGCATGATGCGATGTAGATGTTTTATGAACCAGTTGTTTATGTTTTCTAGTTACTAAAGGCACTAAAATAATATAGTATTTGGGAATATATTTGTGTCATGTATTAAGTATTCTGAAAACATAATGTAATGTCCATGTACATCAAGCTTGGGTTCTTAGAGATTTAATGAATAGAGTCTTTATAGGTTACCTTGATCAGTTTGTGGTAGTAATTATAGATTATATTCTTACATATTCAATGATAAATAAAGATAATGAAGAAATTTTTTTAAATGTTGTGAATACCCCAAGGAAAGATAATTTTTATGATGAATTTACCATGTTTGAATTTTAGATCCCAAAATTTTCATTCTTGGTTTATATAATCACAATTGAGGATATATCAGTGGATCCTTCCAAGATAGAATTTATTGAGTAATGGAATAATACAACCATGGTAAATAAAATACGTAGTATTCTTAGGTACAAGGGATACTATAAATTCTATGTATGATATTTCTCATGACTATCTAACCCACTCACCAATTTGACTCGAAAGGGGTTATGATCTTATAGATAGATGAATGAGAAAATAGCATCAAAGAACCGAAGAGAAGGATAGTATACAAGATTTTGCGTATACTACCATATAATGGAGAATGGTTTGTGATATATAGTTATTCATAAGAGAATATATTTGGATAGTTACTCATGTAGAATGACATGGTAATATAATATGCCTCACACCAATTAAAAGTTCATGAGAAAAGTTCCCCAACTCATGATTTAGAGTAGGCAATGAGGTTTTTTTCATTCAAGATATATATGAATTATCCATCTGGTGAATGTTTTGATATTTATACCGATAAAAAAATCTTTATATATATATATTTACATAAAATAGTTTAATATTCACAAAATAAGATGGTTGGATATGATTAAAGATACCGATTTCTTAATACATTACAAGTATGGGATGGAAAAAAAGGTGGATGATGCTCAAAGTCAGAAAGACCATGCTAATTTATCTATGATAAAGATTGAATGAGATATAATATTTATATATTTTAAGAATATAGATCTTGAAATCATTAAGAACAGGGAAATATCTTATCTTTATCAGATAAATTCTCAACCATTCATCCATGATAGGATTAAGAAGGCACATAATAAAGATGTGTAATTAAAGAAAAGGTGAGTAATGTACCTAAGTTCAAGAATGACCATTCTAAAATGATAATTTTCAAGAACCTAGTATATATCCCATCAATATCATATTATAAGAAGGATATGTTGTATGAATCTCATAGTTCATCATTCTATATTCATCCCAGAAGTATAAAGATATGAAAAAGTATTTACAATGGGATAATATTAAAAGGGATATTGTAGAGTAAGTATCATGGTTTCTAGTATATTAGCATGTTGTGACTGGGAGACTAAAGTATAAGTAGATTTTGTAACCATTACTTATACTAGAATGGAAATGGGAAAACATCACCATGTATTTTATTATCGAAATCTCCAAAACATCAAAAATAAATAATTCTAGTAGCGATGTAGTCAATAAACTTATAAAGTCAACACACATTATTACAATTAGATAAGATTTATCACTTGATAGAATTTACAAAATATACATTAATTAATTAGTAAGGCTTCATGGAGTACCTCATTTAATTATATGTGATTAGGATCTAAGGTTTACCTCAATTTTTTGGAAAATTTTGAATCATGTTCTGAATACACAACTAAGATTCAACATTACTTATCATTCTCAAATATATGGTCGGTTTTATAGGACCATTAAAACCCTAGATGACATATTGAAATCTATCTCTATGGATTTAAAAGGTGGTAGGGATCAAAACCTTCCTTTGGTGGAGTTTTATTACAAAAATATCTCTCACTATAGTATTCATATGGCTCCTTATGTATCCCTATATAAAAAAAGTGTAGAACTAAATTTTTTTGGAATGAAGTTAGAGAGACAAAGATATTGGGACCCCATAGAATTGAGTAAATGGAATAGAAGGTTATATCAATTCAACAACATATAAGGGAAGCTCATAGTAAACAAAAAATTTATGCTAACAATCATCGATGAGATCTAGAGTTGAAGTTGGTGAGAATGTATCTTTTCAAATTTATTAATATTAGAAGGTAATGAGATTTATAAAGAAAGGAAAGATTATCCCTAGATATATTATCCCATTATAAATTCTTGATCATATTAGGATGATATCTTATCACATAGAACTTCCAAAAATCCTCTCTCAAGTTCATAATGTGTTCTAGATAACTCTCACGAGGATGTACATACATAATAATTCACCTATACTATACTCAATGGTTGTACCACTGGATAAATATTTATCATATGAGGAAGAACCAGTATAGATTCTGAATCATAGGGAGAAAGTGATAAAAAATAAGACCACTCACCTAGTGATTTTTTAAAAAAAACTATAAAGTTGAGGATGCTACATGGGATCCCAAGGATATGATATGGAATAAGCATCATTCATTGTTTGTATTAGTGTGATATAACTTTGAGGGAAAAATTCATTTTTAGGGTGGTATAATATAACACCCTAATATTTTATGATATATATCTTTATAAAAAAAATTATTTCTTTGATTTCTTACCTTACACACAACACTGAGTTTAAACGAACCAAAATATACTATTGATATATTATCATTTAATATGACTATTATCAGCTAACCATTTTATTGGTGTGTGCGAATAAGACAAACTAAATTATGAAAAATATATGTCTTAAAAATTTATAAAATTATTTCATTGGTTATCAATTTATTATAATTTCAAATAAAAACCATTTTAAAGTAAATGAGTTGTTTTTATAAAAAACTATTTTTGTGCATGCAATGTGTTTATATCCTAATAAATTAAATTACTCACTTTTGGAGATTTATTTTAATAAAATTTATATATTATATATTCAATAAAATGTTTTAAAATTCATCTTAAATTCTTACTAGGCATGATATAGGAATAACTACTTTTTTATTCTTAAAAACAGTTTTTTCTAAAAACAGTTTTTCATTTTATTTTATGCACATATATTTAAATTTATTTCTACCACTTTTATAGATTGAATCATTATAAATTTATACCATATTTGGAATCATTAATTTCAACTTTGGTAAATAATTCTCTTTTATTTTTTGTTATGTGAACAGTAACCAAAGTAAACTTTTTCACCTTGGTAAGGGTAAAATGGGTAAAATAGGGTTAAAACCATGAGATAAGGTCTCAAAGTCAACCCAAAAGTTACCTTTATCTTATTATATGGGTGGGGTTTGGTCATGCACATCAATTTATCAATTTTATATGGGAGAGGTTTTCCATGTACATAAATTTATCAATTATATATCAACATTATGTCATTTTCATATTATGATCATTATATGAATTTAAGGATAGAATAAGTACAAAATGAAACTCTATTGAATTTAATATCTCTATTTTTAATAAGGTTTAAAAGTAGATAAGTTTAGTTATAAATATTAATTAGTTTCTTTTGTCATGGTAATTTATTTATAATATTTTGTTATTAAATAATTACCTTAAATTCCTACGCAACACTAATATTTTATTTATTCAATTAATAGAAAAATAAAATAAATATTTTATAAATAATAATTGTAACACAATTTGGGTAAATTATTGGGATCCATAAGTTTTGTATAAAAAAATAAAATATTATATATATTTTCAAACGTTTATTTTCATATACCATCTTCTTATTTATGTCTTTAAAGTCAAATGAAATTAATAGTTTCAAAAATGACGTTAATGATATTTTATGAAAAATAATTTATATTAAATTATTTTTTAAAAAAAATCATTTAAGATTAATATTATGATTATAATTGTTATATAATTTCTTTAATTTTTCATTTATTATCCTATTTTTACCTTATAATTAAATTTATAACCCTTTAATATTAAAAATTATTTACCATAATTAAGAATAAATTTTTTTATCCAAGCGGTTAAACTAAAGGATAAGGTTTATAATGACACCAAAACCTAAGAAAATTTCATTTTATAATTATATTTATATCTTAGAGTATTTTTATTCAAATATAAATCCATTTTTAGTCATTTTCCTTGAAAATGAATTATTTATATTTAAATATTTTTTGTTATTCCAAGTGGGTCCTTTCCCTTCATTTTAAATGCAATCCGTTCTCTCTTTTATTTAGAAAAATTTGATCCATCTATCTCAAAAAAAACCTATAAAAATTTATCCTTTACATATTTATACAAATCCTATAGGTGATTTATTGAGTGAACTAGTCTTAACATACATGGATATTACATAATTTTAGATGAATATTTTACACATTACAAAAAATACATACCCGAGGGCCAAAATAGTTTAGTGTCTTTGGATACATGGAAAAAAATCCTATATCCTAGTAAAATATCTTCAACCTATTCCATAAATAACACCAACTTTATTACTTCTACCTAGAATATATCTTCATAACCTGGGAGAAGGAAACATAAGAAAGGGGTGAGCTTAGATGCTCAGTAAGTGTAAATAAAGGAAATGCATAAGAATAATGCGAAGAAAAGGGTATAGAACTTGATCATAACATTTTAAGTTCATACCCTGCATATTAGATATCATAATAAATATTATAATTTTATAATACATTAATTATAAGTTAAAAAAGAACATAATCCATGAAATCATAACATATGAAAAAAACATGAAATTTTGGTACACACATAAACACATATAATTATTTCCATAGTAGTAAAGATATTTCTATTAATACCATATCAGTGTAAAAAGTCATTTACTGAACTAGGTTCACCCTTGTTCCAGAACCACGTTATTGAACCAAGATCACTCCTCATTCTAGCCCAGTAATAATGAATCGAGTTCAATTCCCATTCCATCCCTACAATAATGAACCAAGTTCATTTCTCATTCCAGCCATGTCTATATCATGATATATAAATCATTACCTAATGCATTTTAGGGGGATATAGGTCCCAACCATCTCATAATGAAATCATACATACATGTGCCAAAATATCCTACACAATCATATCATAACACATGTAATGAAATGAGTATCATAAAAACATAAACATATCATCACCTTTGGAAAAAGATACAGGTTTCATAACCATTTCATTTAAAGAATTACCCATGAAAGAGAAACGGATTTCATACACATATAACCTGTGAATGAGAAGCAGATTTCATAAAAAAATAACCGATGAAAGAGAAATGGGTTTGATAACTACCATGACATTAAACATAACCCATTTATTGAAATAATATAAATATAACCATTAGATAATTTCATATAAGGGAATGAGTAACATAAATTGATGTCATCTTATATAGATGATAATTTTGAATCATATTTCAAAAAAATTTATTAAGGAACATAACCTTTCTTATTTGAAAAAGGATTTTAAATACATAAACCATTTGATAAAAATATCCTTATAAAATACCTTAAAACTTATTAATAATACTTAAAATCATTTTGAATACCCTTTTCCTTGAAAATATATAAAATAAGCTTCAAAACATTAACAAACTTTTTTCTTATAAAACAGTTTGAAAACTTATATAGAAAGATTGAAAATGTTTTGATAAACTTTTTTAATTAAAACCATATGAAATAAGATTGATTTTTTTGAAAACCATTTCTTTTAAAATACTTTGACAACTTATAAGTAAATCATTAATTTTTTTTTGAAAACCTTTTTACTTGAAAAAATATGAAAGAATATTGAAATTTTTTTGAAAATAATTTCTTTGAAAATAAATTTAAAACCTATAAATAACACTTGAAAATGTTTTAAAATCCTCTTTACTTGAAGAAATATTGAAGAAGATTGATTTTTTTGAAAACCATTTCTTTTAAAATACAATGAAAACTTATAAATGAGGCTTGAAATCATTTTGAATTTTTTTTCATTGAAAACATTTAAATAAATCTTGAAAACATTTTTGAAAAAAAAATTCTTGAAAACATATAAAAGAAGCTTGTAATTATTTTGAAAACCATTTCTTTGAAAATATATTTTAATTTATTTATTAAAAATTATCCTTTGAACCAGAAAATAAAGCTTCAAAGAATTAATTGTAGATAAATATGTACATGTTTTAGGAGTTAAAAAGAACAATCCTTTTTTATGACAAAAAGGTTAGAAAATTGATTTGTTCGGAAAGTTAAAATTTGATTCCATTAAAAACATAGGAAAAGAAGGATAAAATTGTATTTTAATGATCATAGGATAATAGTAGAATATTCATGGAAAACCTTTTTATAAAACATGATTTTAAAGGAACCAAAATTTCTGACCTAAGAGAGGTTAAAGATGGGCATTATAAAAAAAATCTTAACTATATTATGTACTAAAGAGTGTAAGAAATGGCACCAATATATGAATAAATCATTAATAACCATATGATAATAAATTTACTGAATTTTATTGAGATATGGATTATAATATTTCATCAAAGGAAGCATAAATATAATAATATTAAAAAGTGATATGATTTTCTCAATAAACTCTTATAATTTGGTAACTTGGGACCATACACCCCTTGTAAGAAAATGAAATTTAATGAAGATTAAAATATAATTAAAAGAATAAAATTCAAGATATAACATGTTAAAATGAAGTATATATACCTCGAAATAGAATTTAGGTTAATAATAAAGGATGAGTCTCCAAGAAGGAAAATTGAGAAAAAATCACAAATTTGGAAACATTTAAACTTATACCCCATGAAATAAAGAGCATAAAATTCATACATTAATACCCAAACTTTTATGTGTAAGATACATGGAATAAAATCATGGGATTTACATACACCATAAAAAATGAACGAGTGGTGAACATAATATGCGTCTCAGGGAAATAAAAAGTGAGATGAAATCCCCCTACCTTGTGTATTGAATCTCATTGCAATCATTAAAACTACATTTATAATAAATATAAATTTATTATAAATATTTTTACAGAACCATATTATTATATATATATTTTTATTACGACCTTATATTACCTTCTTTTTAACAATCCTATGTTAAGGTTTCACTTCGGATAATATTCACTTTATTCTTCGTATGTGTCTTAATTTGTGATATATTTGGTATTTATAATTTATATCATGACTTACTGAATTTAAAACAAGATAAAAATATAATTTTTATACATTATATGTGTATTATAATAATCTATATAATATATAATTATGAAACATAATACACTATTCTTGGAGATGGTAGGCTGTATGTACGCATGAACGCTATTTCTGTTTAATTTATTTGGTGATGAAAATAAAATAAATAAAATATATATATATATATCATTATTTCATTAGATTTATGATATAAAATATGTCTTATATATTCACGAAAACCATCTTTAATAAAATCCATGTAGTTTATGAACGAATCATATCGCTTTGAGGGGGCGGTAGTCCACACTTCCTCAAACGAAATTATCGTATTAAAAAAAATGGAAAGTAAAAAAGATATATGTTTTAAAAATAATACATAAGCTTAAATAAATGATAAATATAATATGTAACATATATAAATAAAGTTTCCATCATAATTTCCACCATGATATGCAGTAAGGAAAATTGAACAATCATCATTTAGTGAGGTGGTAGTTCACCATACACATGAACAATATGTCCATTATCCATTAGATGGAGGTGTGTGTATGTGTAGGTTGAAAAAGTATCGTAAAAACAATTTAGTATGTTGAGGATACTTGTGTTGTTATAAAATAATGTGCAAAATAAAGTGGAGGGGGTGGTGAATGAAAATAAATGAAAGGATTTGAGAGAAGAAGTTACCTCTTAATTGGGAAACTCCTTTTGGTTTGTGCCAAAAGTATTACTTGGATTTATTTCTACAAAATGGGAGGATTATATAAAGAATGGAGTTATTTTGAGAAGTGAATTGGTACAATATTTTCCAAACCTATGATTTTTGATAGGTGTGGGGATATGGGAGAGGTGGTGGCCTTTTATAGGGAAGGAAAAGGACTTTGAATTTTTGAAAAGTAGTTAGGTGTACACATGTTCTTACACAAAATAAGTTATTCCAAACCAACCTAAAACAACAATTAAAGGTTTTTTCCGAAATATGTTCATAAAATGGAATTTAGACAAGTTTCTTGGTCATTTGGGACCATAATATTAAGGTTTTCTTTCTAATTAAATTTAATTTGACTTTAATCACTGTGATTAATTTTAATCACTTTTACTAATATGTTTGTTAAAAAATTAATTTTATAATATTATAATATAAATATTAGATTTATTACAATGTTTTATTTTAATTTTTCAAAATTTAATTCATATAAGTGATGAAATTAAGATTAATGCTAATCCTGTAGACGAGATGAAATTACGAGTTTTTAAAGTATAAATAAGTTCAAAAGTTTATTAAGTTTTTTACATTCAATTTCAACGTCAAATTGATTATAATGACATAAATTGTGTTAATAAATTTTTAATTAATCTAATTTTACCTTAAAATAATTTAAAACATAATTTAACATTAATTATTTTTTTAAAAAGGAAATTTTTAACTAAAATGCTGTATTTTTCAATATTCATCAAAAAATGCAGTTTCTCAGAAAAATCCCAAAAATTGAACGTGAGCTTAATTAAGAATTTAAAATTCAAAAATTAATTTTATTTTATGGAAATAAATTTCTATATGAGTCTAAAATTAATTTTATTTTTTTCATAGGAGGACATGAAGTGTTGTTCATAATATTTTTAAACATACAAGGACATTACCAAAAACTATATATTTCATTATCAATGGGTTTTTTCTATAAAAAAATTATAAAAAATATTTGTAAAATATTTATTAATATTAATATCACTATGTTTAATGGATAGTTTATAATTATATCATTTAAAAAATTATAATAAAATGATGCTTTACAGAATCTAAGTATTGCATATAATGTACGCAAAGTTAGTGTTGCGGGTAGTGCAAGCCAATTTGGTGTAGTGTAGTATAAGCCAATTTGGTGTCATTTAAATGGAATGTTTGACTTAGTGTATTTATATAGAGAACTATTTCAAGTGTAACATGAAATGTATACGATCAAAAATATAAATTAATTTGAAAAAATAATTCACAAAATCTTACGATGTTACATTATACCCTCCTTAAAATTAATTTCTCCCTCAAAATTAGTTTCGGTTATCAAAGATTTAATAATTGAAAATTCATTTCATAGAAACCCACATCATAAAAAATTAATAATAAAAATTCCTTTTAAAATTGAAATTTGCAAGCATAAGTGTTACCCAAAGTAATATATAACTAGGTTTCCACATAGAAGAACATAGGATGGGAGTGAATATTGGACATGGAGGAAAATCATAAATATTTATAGAGAGTGATCGAGGTCATCAATCACAAAAAATTTAATGATCAAGGAAAATTTGAGGTCATCAAATTTATAAATAGGTGATGATTTAAAAGGCTATCGGTTAAAAAAATTATGGAATCAGGACAACACATTTTCTTTTGATCATTATCCTAATTTTACTAATTAATTTATTGAAGAAGAATATAATTAGATATACATACATTATATATTTCAATAAAAATAATTTCATTCTTTATTTTTGCTTTTATCAATTTCTAATTTATCCATTACTTTGTGTAATAGACATCTAGAAAGTAACTTTTATACCTGAAGTGCTAAAATAAAATTTTAGCATATCTTAAGGCTCATAAAAGAATGAATTGTATAACTATTTATCTATAAATATTCTTAACAAATCAATAAGGTAAATATATTAATATATAAACAGAAAAAGTAACACTACTATTTCATCATAAATAATTATTCATAAATTTTAATTATACATTAACCAAGATACCATATAGGCCAGTGGAAAGCGTGAAACACTTATCATCATTCGGTCATCAATTCAAGACCCACGACCTTACTGGACTAGATTGGTTTTCACCTTAGATACAAGAATATAATTTTCTAAAACCAAACTAATATAATGTACAAAATATAATTGACATCCCTAAAATAAGGTCAATAGCTAAATATCCTTTTAGTCAAGGTTTTCCATACAATATCTATACATAAATACTTTCTTTGTTTTTTAAAATAATCTTTTCATGAATGATTAACCTTATAACCCCTATGAAAGATATAAATCCAAAACATTAGAAAGAAATTCATGAAATTATATTAACATTGATCCCCTATATGTCACAAAGTAGTTATTGGTTGTCCTATTCCAAACATGTGAATACCCACATGGTAAATTATCTTGGAATATGGTAAAAACTGATTTACCATAAATCCTTTTGAAACAAATTCATTCTTTCATATTACATATATTATTGGATATATTTTATAAAACCAAGAAGTTGTAAACTTCATCTATGATATCGTAAACTACTTTTCAACATTTCCTTAATTATTTTCAAGGTAATTAGTACCTTCCAATTTACATTTTCATATCCCACATATATTTATAAAATAAAAAATATCTCAATATAAGGAACATATTAAGGATTATATTTCCCTTAATCATGTATTTCATATGGACATAACCTTTCATTTAATCACATTTCTATTCCATTAGATCCATTCAACATATTCTTGAAAATCATTAGCAGAAAACATAAACTGAAAAATCCTTATATATTTCACCTTTCATATAACACAATTCTTGCACCCAAATAAATAAAATATTTTATTCTTACACTTCATCCTTATTACATTAACATGTATCCTCATCCAATTAAACAATATAGTTTTCCTTTCACATTTCATCTATATTCTCGTCATCATCTGAGATGTAACCATTACTCAAAACACATTTCTCGTTCCTTCAAGAGATTTCATTTTGGGACATTGAGTTGCATAATGAAAATTTACTCCACACTTAAAACACTTAACCTTTAATGATGTCTTAGGGAGCCCAATATTCTCATCAATTTCGTTAACTAAACTCTTTATTTTTCCCTTTTATTCACTTTCTTTGTGTCCTTCTTTCCCACAGTCAACACACATTATTGTTCCTATGAAACATTCACTTAGGTAATTATTTCCATATTCTGGAAACAAAGGAAACTTAATATTCTTTCCTCCATGATATCTATTACCTAAACTCTCAGTAAAATCCGTCTTTCTCTTCCTTGTTTATTTCGAGAGTTAGTTAAGGTACACATTGTTAATCATGTTCCATGAAAATTGATTCAGCATGATGAAAAAATATTTAACTCCAGTGATCATCCCAATTGACTACCCATCATCCATCACATTCAACATTAATCCAGTCCTTTCCAGTTCCCACCATTGACTAAAACTAGAAGCATAGTGTGATAATTTCTTGTCATAATAGAAAACCACATTGTCATGAAAATAATTAATTATATGACGTATAAATCATGACATCGTCCTTAATATATGATGCCCTTGGTTTATCCTTGGTTATTCACAACCACTTTATGTTTAAATCTTTTATGATGGTTCATGATGTGTTATTTAATTTCCAAATCATATCCCCTGAGAGTGTCAAACCAAGCGTGCAGCAAGGCCCAATGTTGTGTACCAGATTACACCGAGTAAGGCTCAGAACGTCTTGTAAAAGTTGTAACCCCTAAGTTAATATATTCCATAGACACATCCATTTGTAATATCCAGATAGAGTCGTATTTCTTTAAAACCACTCGATCTATCCTTTACAAAAATTCAAGGACATTTTCCTAAATGGTAACTCATCCATAAACATATACTTAGAGACATACCTAGACATATACTTATAAATATACATATGTATATCACTAATGTTTTATCATTGAATTTTATAATGTTTTAATATACCTTTCCATTGATAAAAAATATAATTACCCCTGCTTAACATACATGGAGAATACATCATTTTAGATGAATATTCTGTAAATTACAAAAATACAAGGCCATGGACTGTAATATTTTAGTGTCATTGAATACATGGAAACAAAATATTCTATCTAAGTGAAATATCTTCAACATTTCCTATAAATATATTGAAATTAGTTAATTCTACCTAAAATCTTTCTTTATAACCCAAGGAAAGGAAACATAATAATTGAATTTTCTTAGATGCTCAGTAAGGGTAAATAAATGAAATACGTAATAATAACATGAAAAAAAGTTTATAGAACTTAAGAATAACATTTTAAGATCATACCCTACATATTGGATATCATAATAAAAACTGTCTGTTCATAAGACATGAATCATAATGAAATAAATAACATAATCCATGAAATCATAACATAGGAATAAAACATGGAATTTTTGTAGACACACAAGAATATATAATGATTTCCATAGTAGTCAAGAAATTTCTTCTGAGACCATTTTAGTGGAAAAAGTACTTTATTAAACTAGGTTTACCCTATCATATCCCTGTATTACTTAACCAAGTTCACTCCTCATTCTAGCCTTGTCATACTGAAATGAGTTCATTTCCCATTCTAGAGCTATAATAATGAATTGAGTTCATTTTTCATTCTATCCATGTCCATATCATGAGATATAAATATTTAACCAATGTATTATAAGGATATATATTACCCACACACCTCATAATTAAATAATATATACATGTGCCATAATATCATAAACAGTTATATCATAACCCATGAAATGAAATGGGTATCATAAACATGTAAACATATCATAACCTATATAAAAATATACATGTTTCATAACCATTTCATCTATATCATAACATGTGAAAGAGAAACGGATTTCATAAACATATAACCCATGAAAGAGAAACAAATTTCATAAACATATTACCCATGAAAAAGAAAAAGGTTAGAAAATGACTATGACGTTAAGAATAACCCATTAATAGAAAGAATATGAATGTAAACTTTGTATCATTTTATATAAGGGAATGGGTAACATCAACATATGTCAATTTAGATTGAAAATAATTTTGAAATATATTTCAAAAAAATTTAATGAAGAAAATATCATTTCTTCTTTGAAAAAGGATTTTTAATACATCAAACCATTTGAAAATAATTTCTTTATAAAATACCTTGAAAATTTATAAATAATACATTAAATCATGTTGAAAACATTTTTCCTTGAAAAGTTATAAAATAATCTCAAAACATTTTAAAAAAATTTCCTTAGAAAAAACTATGAAAACTTATAGAGAATGATTTAAAAAGTATTGAAAACGATTTTATTTGAAAACATATGAAATAATTATGAAAATTTCTTGAAAACCATTTCTTTTTAAAATTATTTTAAAACATATAAAGAAAGTTTGAAAATGTTTTGAAAACCTTTTTACTTCAAAACATATGAATGAATCTTGAAATTTTGTTGAAAACCATTTCTTTTAAAATACTTTGAAAACTTATAAAGAAATATTTAAAATGTTTTGAAAACCTATTTACTTGAAAACATATGAAATATGTTGAACTTTTTTTGAAAACCATTTCATTGAAAATACGTTAAAACATATAAACGAGGCTTTAAATCATTTTGAAAAAAAATTTCCTTAAAAACTTATAAAAGAAGCTTGATTTTTTTTAAAACCAATATCCTTGGAAACTTATAAAATAATTTTTATTTTTTTGAAAATCATATCTTTTAAAATATATTTAAAACATTTTCTTAGAAATTAACCTATAAACCGGAAAGGAAAGCTTCGAAGGATCCATGTCGGGTAAATTCGTGCATGCTATACGTGGTAAAAAAATATCCCGTTTTCACAATAAAAAGGTTTTGAAAACTTCTTGTTTGGAAAGAGACAAGAATATTACTTTAAAAACATTAAAAAATTAAAATAAGGGTAAATATGGATTTTAATTATTATAAGAGAATATTAGAATATTCTTGTAAACCCTTTTTGGAAAACATGATTTTAATGGAACACAGGTTTCCGACCGAATAGAGGGTAAAGTTTGGATTTCTTAAAAACACATTATTAACTATATTATGTACCATATAGTTGAAGAAGTAGTAATAATATATGAATAAATCATTAATAACTATAGGATAAGAAAATTAATGATTTTTTCAAGATTTGGATCATAAGATTTCATCAAAGAAAGCATAAACATAACCAATATTAAAAAGTGATAATATTGTATCAATAAAATCATTAACTTAGTAACATGGTATCATACTCTCCATTTAAGAAAAAGAAATTTCATAAAGCTTAAAATATAATTAAAAGAGGTAAATTCATTATATAACATGTAAAATGGAAATATATACATCTCTAAAGAGATTTTTGGTGCATAACAAAGCATGAGTCTCAAAGAAGGAAAATAGAGACAAAAATATTTCTCCAATTTGGTAACTTTTAAACTTATACCCCATGAAGGAAATATCAAAAAAATGTATACATGAATACCCATAAATTTATTTATAATATACATGTAAAACAATCATTAGCATTATATACACTATAAACAAATAAATAGTGGTGAACATAGCATGTATCTCATGGAAATAAAAAGTGAGATGAAATCCCCTTACCTTGTGTCCTGAATTTCACTGTATTCATTCAAAACACCTGTATAATAAATATTAATTTATAATACATATTTTACAGAACCATATTCTTATATATATGGTTTGATTACAACCTTATACTATCTTCTTTTTAACAATCCTATGTTAATTTATCACCTTCTGTAATATTCACTTTATTCTTCTCATGTGTCATAATTTGTTATATATTTTTTATTTATATTTTATATAATGATTTTCAGAATTTATCCATGATATAAATATCATGAATATAAATTATATTTTTATTACAATAATCTATAGAACCTATATGTATTATATTAAATACACCATACATGGAGACGGTGGGTCGTACGTATGCATGAAGGCTATTTCCATTTAGTTGTCATGTTAAAAGAAAAAAAGTAAACAACATATGTGTATATATATGTATATATATATCATTATTATAGTAGATTTATGATATCATATATATATTATATATTTACTAATTTTATTCTTAATAAAATCTGGGTAGTGTGTGAATGAATCATATCGCTTTGAGGAGGTGATAGTCGACACCTCCTCAAATGAAATTATCTTATTAACTCCAAATGGAAAGTAAAAATACATGTGTTTTAAAAGGAATGAATAAGCTTAAATAAATAATAAATATAATATATAATACATATAAATATAGATTCCATCATAATTTACACCATGATAGGTGGTAATTATAATTGAAAAATCATTATTTAGTGAGACGGTAGTTCACCGTAGACATAAACAATATGTTCATTATCCATTATATAGAGGTGTGTGTAAGTGTAGATTGAAAAATTAGAATAAAAAATCATATTATATTTATCGTACTGGTGTTTTTATACAATCATGGAGAAAATAAAGTTGAGGGGTGGTGAAATCAAATAAAACAAAGGACTTAAGGGAATACATTACCTCTTAATCTAGTAACTCCTTTTGGTTTGTGCCAAAAGGATTCCTTGTATTAATTTATTCCCAAGGGAGTTTCATAGGATTAAGGTAGGTATATTTGGAAGCTAATTGGGCATATATTTTCCCAAACTTAGATGTTTTATAGGTTTGAGTATGTGGGATAGGTGGTGGCCTTTTATTGGGAAGGAAATTGGCTCACATGGAATTTCTGAAAAAATTGTTGGTGTACACATGTTATTAAATTAAAAAAGTAATAAAAAAGAACAATAAATCAGAAATGTAAGGTTTTTTGACGTAATATGTCTA
Organism: Viscum album; assembly: GCA_963277665.1. NCBI lineage: Eukaryota > Viridiplantae > Streptophyta > Magnoliopsida > Santalales > Viscaceae > Viscum > Viscum album. The sequence goes on from OY728141.1 coordinate 1,250,427,752, forward strand.
TGAAATTGGTTTTAGACAAGTGTCTAGGTCATTTGGACCCCTAATATTAAGGGTTAGTGCCTAATTAAGATGAATTTGGCCTTAATCATTGTGACTAATCTTAATCACTTTTACTAATATTTTTTTTTAAAAAAAAGTAATTTGATATTATTAGACTTCAAATTATATAATAATTACAATGGTGTATGTTAGTTTTTCAAAATTCAATTCACGTAAGTGGAAAAATTAAGATTACTTCTAATCTAGCAGATGGGACGAAATTACGGGTTTTTAAAGTTTAAAGAAGTTCACAAGTTTATTGTGTTTTTTTATTCAATTTAAAAGTTAAATTTTTTATAATGAACTAAATTGTGTTAATATATTCACAATTTATCTAATATGGCCATAAAAAAATTTAAAATATAATTTAACATTAATAATTATTTAAATTAAAAGACAATTTTAACTAAAATGTTGTATTTTTCACTATTCAAAAAAAAAGGATGTTTCTTAGAAAAATCCAAAAAATTCACCCGTAGATAATTTTGGAATTCAAAATTTCAAAAATTAAGTTTATTTTATCAACATTAATTTCTATATGTTTCAAAAAGTAATTTTTTCTTCTTCATAGAAGCACATGAAGTGTAGTTCATAGTATTTTTAAACATATAAGAATTTTATCAAAAACCATATATTTCATTATAAATATGTTTTATTTATATAAAAACACTATAATTTTTTTTAAAATTAGTTATTAATATTTGTATCACTATGTTTAATGGCTAGGTTATAATTATATCATTTAAAAAATTATAATAAAATGATACTTCATAGAAACTTAGTCTTTCATGTAACGTACACTAAGTTGGTGTCATGGGGTCACAAGACAAGTCAGTGTTGTGTAGTGCAAGCTAACTCATTGTCATGTTAAAGAATGTTTGACTTAGTGTTTTAATATATATATATATATATAACTATTTCTACTGTCATGTGAAATGAAAAATATCAATAAGATAAATTAATTAAAAATAATAATAATTCAAAAAATCTTAGGGTTTTTAAATTTTATTCCCAAAATACCAACCTTAGAGTCCTTATGAGGAGATCTAAAGTATTTCTTCCAAATAAGAGGTTATTTCCTAAACTGATCACTTTATTTTTTTTACTTATTCATTTAACACATTTATAAATCTATTATCTATCATAAAATAATTAATTTAGTATCCTCAGTGTACAAAATTTATATTATAATTATTGAAACACCATTATCTACACTCTTTTTCATCAAATGAAAAACAATTACGTCACTCGTGCATATGTGTGGACTACCACCTCCATGAAGCGATGTGATTTGTTTTCCATTTCAACTTTACATGGTTGAAAATAAGGATTTATTTAATAAAAATATATGATATATATTATATAATAATAATTTTTAATGGTTAAATTTTATTTACATTTCTTTTATTTTATCCGTTAAAAATTGAAAATAGCATTCAAGCATACGTATGACTTATTTTCTCTATGACCAGTGTAATGCATTTTTTATATCTACCTTATATGGATGATTTTAAATATATATATAAATATATATATTGAATATATATGATTTTTACATCATTATTAAAATTCTGGAGATGATTTATCCATGATCAAATTATAAGGAATAAAACTACTGACCAAAAACATACATGGAAAATGAAGCAGTTATCACCCAGTAATGTGTTTATAATAAATGATTTTTAATAAATGGATTATAAAAGGTTATAAGTAAATCATAAATAGTATTATATATATTATTATGGTTATATCGTATATGAATAATAATTTAATATTTATTATATAGGTTTTTGAACACATACAAGGAAATACTGACCCGAGGTACGGGTTTATTTCACAATCATATCATTATTCAGGATTCTTTATGTTTATGTTTCCCCTAGAAATATTATACGATTTTTATATATTAAATCAAATATATTTTATTATACAATTTTTATTCCTATAAGTCGAAATTTTCCTTTCATTTCCCTCTCTTTAATCACTCAATATACGAAAATATTGTTTTTAGGGAAAACCGACTTTTGTTTTTCTACTCAGCTAGAAATATTTCTCTTCCATGTCCATATTTTCAATAAAATGTTTAAATTTTTTTTAATATTTTAAATTTTTTTAAATTAATTTATAACCATGTTTTAGATTATAAAAAAATGTTTTAAAATGTATTTTCTTATCGTTTTTTGAATTAGTTAGTTTTGACTTCTTACAAAAAAATGTGAAATAAATATTTTTTTAACTTACTAGGCATGAAAGAAATTTCATACTATCATTACCATAAAATTATTTGAACCATACTTATCATTTTTCAAATACTTTTTCAAATAAAATATTTCCTTAATATTTAGGAAATTTTTTAGATTTTAAATATTTAATTTCAAAGTGAAAAGTGTATCATCTTCAACAAATTTTCCAGAGATCTTTTAAAAATAATTGAATCTATGTCACCATAATTTATTGAATATTATGATGGGGATATAATCTAATTATACCATCCAATATATTTCTCTATATGGTTTAGGGTATGTTTTACTAGGGAAATTATTGAAATTTTGTATGGTAGTTCTTTCAATACAAACAATTATTGATTTTTTAAAGGAATGTTGATCGATTTTTAATGTTTATTCTTATGATTAATTAATTGGAATTATTAAGTTATTGGTGGAGCATAGAATTAAATATTACCGTGATTCATTAGTAGGACTTAGGAGACAAAACAGGTTGGGTATTTTTATTTAGACGAGGCATTAACCATTTATATAGATGTCTTGGAACAAGGCATCAACGTTATGTTCAATATGTCATACGTTATGCATTCCATAATTTTTAAATAATTTATTAATTATCATGTGATTATTTTAATAGATATTATATCAACATATAAGATTCAAAATCATGTGATTATTTATATAGTTTAATTTTATAATTTTTTATTCTTCCCAAATTATTCGCGCCTTAAAAGATTCCACTATATGTATACCTTTATCAAGAATCTGAGCTCACCCTTTCTTATATTTTCTTTCCCCATGATTCTAGGAAGTTTATTATGATTGATATACATGGATATACTGGAGTGAATAGATGTTTTCACAAAAAAATACTATGATTTATCTTTTGTTTTCCAATGTAATGTTAGATTTATGTATGTATCTAGTTTTCTAAGACTACTAAAATATTTTATCCTTTGGGATTTAATAACTTGCATTAAATTCAAATTTAATATTCTAATCACTGGATTTGGGGTACTATGGGTTGGGTCTTTATAGAATGTGTGGTTTCGATTATCTTTTGATGGTTTTAACACTTTTAGTACTTTAAGGACCAATTATAGCATACAACCAATTATTTAAATCCCTTATAATTTACCTATATAGATGTGTATGATGTATATTTATTTAATAATTTCATTCATTATTCTATGAAATAAAATTCTTGGAAATGAAATTGATGTATACATTTATCCTCAAATAAATGAATTTCAAGTATTTTGGAATGATGGTCCGGAAGCATTTTATACATCAATAAAAAATAATTCCAGATTATATTATATTAACATATAAAATCTATGACTTAAATGGACTAATAAAATTATCAAATTGGAATACTCATACTATTTTATCATTTTATATTATAATTTTTAGTTTAAACCCCATCAATTACCTCATATACAAAATTTTTCTTCATGTGTCATCATCGATTTCTTAATATATTTCATAAATTATAGTTTAAACTGAAACAAAAATAGATAAATTTAATTAATAAATCCACTAAATGTGTTTTATAGTTTATAAATCTTGATAAAATTAATAAATATTACTATAGAATTTAGGAAATTTAATCTGTTAAATGAAAGAGGAAAACTAGCACGAGGTACAACATCTGATTCACTTAGAATATAACAATGTAATAAAATGACTACATTTTTCATAATTTCTTATTAAAGGATTAATTTTCTGCATTATAATATTGATATAATTCTTATTAAGAAGAATAATTTTGATAATATGTTTTTTAAATCTCATAATGAGTAGGGTAAATAGAATAATTATCTTTGTTCTCACAAGGTATTGTATGATTTGAATATATAACATGGTATGTGGGAAAATTTGAATGGAAGTATCCTACATAATTTCTTGTAATGAAAATAAATAAAAAATCTTCCATCAAACTTTAATGAATATAAACATGCTTTATATATTTTCAACAAATATTTCAAGGATTTTTTTCTTAAAAATTAAATATATACATTAATTTAAAAGTCATGAATCACATATTTTGATGTAGAAATTGTTTCCCTTGGAACTATGTAACTTGTTTTCTAAAAAAGTAACTATTTTAATAGTTGATTTTGGTTCCTCATTTCAATAGTTTTATAAAAAACTCTAAATTGAACTAATATTTCAGAACTTTAAGAATTAATTTTAATGAAACTTTATCATTCATAAGTGTTATATCTCTCTTATTTTTTCACTCTGATTATTCATTTCATAGTTTATTTAATCAAGGAAGATAAAATTAGAGGATTAATACATTATTAATGGATGTATCCTATTGAGACTTACATTAATATTATTTTTTTACATTAAAAACCTATCATATAATTATATAAAAAAATCTATTTTGTTTTATTAAATATTATTTTCAATAAATTGGGTTAGTTAAAGTAATATATAAGAACTAAAGTTATTCTAGAAGGATATACATTTGGAGGTTAAATAGAAAAAGATATTTTGACTTATATTTTATAAATTTGGATGTAATTGAGAAAAAATTCAATCTTTTGGGATGTGTTTATAACATATTAAATAATTATAATTCTAAAAAATAATCATTAGTGTTTCTAATAGTATATTGACAAATAAAAAAGGGATTAAATTTTATAATAAATGAATTGAAGTTTCTATAATTAAATAGATATGCGATAACTCATAGTGATATTTCATATCCATTAATTAAAAAATTAAGATTATAAATGAATATATTATTAATGGTTCAAATGGATTACATATCATGTATGTATATATTATTTTTCTAATAATATTTTTTACTCCCAAATGTCCACATTGAGGTTAGGGGGAAACTAGGTACAATCATGAAATAAAAAAAAGAACCATAAAAACAATACTAAACCACAAGATCTACATATCACCCACAAAACTCAATCCAAAATTACTGGGCTGGTCTAGGAAAAATAAACCAATATCATCCAAAATTAATACGGGACTTAGAAACCCGATTCAATATTCTCAAGCTTCATGAAATCAGGGATACCTGGGTAGGGATCCATCAAATTTGTTCCCCACACATGGAAGGAACCTTGAGTTTTACCCCAAAACTAGACCCATCAATCTGAAATTCCACCAGCACACCTCCACCAGTGAAAACCCCTATCGTCCGAAGCTGAAAACCCTTCCAAACCATCGACGAACCTTCACTAGATAAGTAACATACCATGAAAAACCCAATATTCAAAACATTAATATCCAATCTATAACAAACATTTATGAATTAGAAAATAAAAGTCAAAATATATTTGAAAACCATCTCTGAGACATCACCAAAGATATTACAACTGACAAAACCATGAAAAAATATCAACACAATAATGGCCTACTATGCATTAGAGAAACTATCATTAACAAAAATGATAAGAACCTCTAGAAAACCATCAAAGTTGATGTAAAATTTCATTGATTCATAAATTTTTAAGGAAGAAACAATAATTCATCGCTTAGTAACTTTATCTAGCCATAAAGAAAGCTTCATGAGAATATATCACTATTCTAGATATATACTACTTCCATTAGAGAAAATAGAAATGAGTAATGTTTTCATGAATTTGGAATAAAAGTAGATCATGTAGATGAGAATTGAGAGGAAAATGATTAGGGTGGACCGTAAAACTGGGACACTCCATCAAAAAATTATCCCATTAAAGAACCATGAGAATACTATAAATTTATAGGGAGAACCGAGGGAACGATAAAATAGGAAAAATATATTTGTATTAAAGAAAAAGAGAGTTCAATATTGATGTGACTACTTGATCTGCCACTATCTCCACTATTATAGTCCCAAGACAACGTAACAAAAATTATTCATACCCAAATGTTTGTCAAATCTTAATGGGTTTTGTGGAATGTTAAGAGGGAGAGAAGAATTAAACCGAATCTAGAAAATACCACTTGAGGAATCAAACCACCTCTTATTTAGGAAACATGAAAAAACTAAGAGGTGGAACCCAAATCTAAAAACAACCAATGAACATGAAATAATTATTCAATTTTTAAAAAAAACCTCAAATACTATCACATGTGACTAGAAATAGAGTCAAGAATGGGGTTTCAGGTAGAAGGTGAAACTATATTGAATGTATTTTCCCTCATATATGGGAAATAATGACTTATAACAACCACATAGTAAAACTAAGAAGGACAAACAAGAATACTAAAACTGAATGTAGTAGGAATGAAATAATGGAACACCTAAAAAAAGAGTGATAATGAAAAAATAAGGAAGAAATTGGAAAATAAGTATTCTATGTGGAATAAACCCTAACACAGTGCATGAAGTGATATACATAGAGAAACTAGTGAGAAAGGAAACATAATTTACTCCCTTTTTTCATTAAGTACATAATAAACATCATTTTATTGATTTTTTATCACTTATATTATGTAAAAGGTAATATATTATATCCTTTTTTTAGATCATGAATAATTATAATTGAGCTAAAGTGATGAATTATTTAATGTTTTCTGCTCAAGGAAATATAAAGAATTATAAGAGAATCAATGATTACAAGAATTATGGATTTGTGTTTTATAAAATTGATCATATGTAATGATGAAAAACTAAAAATATGGGTTTATTTAAACTTTAAAGCATGTGATATGATGTAAGGTTGGTTTATATCATCAAATTAAGCTATCATTTTAATTTGTTTTGTACTTAAAATGGAAGTGGGTCAAAATTCACCGGGGTATAATGAAATATTATTTACATTTTACTTCTGTTAATTTCTATATATTGATTGGTATTGGTGCACGAGAAGAGTATAATCCATTCATCTAGAATTAAAAAACAAAGATGTTATATTTTGTGGATGAGGAAGTTCTAAAAGGTTTGTTTTTTATTATATAATTAAAATCAAGAGACATGTATAACAAGGGTAATGAAGATGAAGTTGTATTTTTTAATAGTGGACCTCATTAACAATAAAAAATTCAACAGTTTTTTCTGCAGAATATTGAAATAGTACGACTTTTAAGGGAGTTTTAAAATGAATAAGTACCATTAGAAATGAATGTTAATAGCTGTGTAGACAATAAAGATAAATATATTTTAACATACAAATTACTAATGAATCTACACTACACTTTGATATCAATAAGGTGTTTTTTATTGTAAGGGATAATATTTTATATATAATATTATATATATTTTTATCTTTTTATAATATATAAATGTAAAATATAAAACATTTTATCTATTAATTAATCAATTATAGGTTACTTTATAAATATACATTCTTGGTTTATAAGGGGTTGAATAACACTTATTTAAATAAAAAAAAGTGATTTAGAAACCAAATGCCCAAGATCTCTATGATGCAATAAAATGGAATCATAAAGTATAAATTAAGAACAAATTAAATATGTGTACCATACACTAATGATTCATTTGTTATATCTTGAGCTTCATCCAATGTAGTTGATCAATACCACTCAAGGGAAGCTAGAAGACACCCCCTATCCATAGGTATATCCATGAGTTATGCCAAAATAAATCATAAGATGATCCGGGAACACCAAACACCATGATGTGAAAGCACCTTCCTATGATAATGTGGTATTTGGTGAGAAAAATATGATTCTATTCGTCTCAATAAAGTATAAAGTACCCACACACATGACATCAAATGGTTGTGGGGTCTTTAAAAGACCCTTGAGGAAGCTCTTTGAGTTATTTCTTATTAACTCTTGTATTGTAAATTATAACTCAAAACATTATTCAATACACACATCATAATTGTGTTTAAAAATATTTTAATTACAACTTATGTAATTATCCATTTAATGAAATATTATGTGGGATAATTGTTTGAATAATAACCATTAAAATTCAAGAATTATGTTTGTTCTAATGTATTATTATGATATTTATCTCATCAATATCATAATATTTTGGTGAAAGTGTGTTATTTTTACTTTGATTAATAATATGAAGGAACAATATAACCTCAAAGTCGTATCCACCAAAGACATGAAATATTTGATTTTGGGCATATCTGCTTTAATATCTCATTTTCACTAAAGACAAAAAACTTTTTTGCTAATTTACCTTATGTTATGTCATATATAATAACATGTGGATATCATATCAAAAAAATATTTTGTATAACTTCAAAAATATTTTTTGAAAATATACCATTAACTTCACCTCATATTACATCATATTTAATACCTTGTGAATACCTATAAAAAAATCATCTGTATTAACTTTAAAAAACATTCATAATATCTCTCTAAGTCAAATTCAATCCTTATTTAGTAAACCAAAAAGTGTTTCCCCATGTATATTTATAACATTGAAAACAAGTTTGAATCATTAGATCCATAAATGTAAGAAAACGGTATCCTTTAGAAAAGTATCAGTACCACTCAAGATAAAAAGGGATCTAGAGTGATCTCTATCAGACACATGAATCTCTATAACTATGTCCAATGAAAACATAAAATACTAGCTACAATTCTCTTACATTACCTTTTTATAAGGCATCAAGTGACTATAATACATATTTTATATAAATCAATTATAATCAATTCATTAATTCTCAATTCTTTGTGTATAGAATGACATGGACAATGAATATATCACATGTCATTTATCTTTGTAGTAAACCATATCACATGCCCTTCATCTGAATAGTCAATGACATGATATGTTCCATCTATGTAAAACCAAAATATCCCTAGTTTATCTCAATAATTGGACTAAATTTTATACTCATCATATGAGAGGTAAAATCCCATCATGATTGATCTCCAACCGATCACATGTTAAACAACATACACAACCACCCCCTGATTAGCTAAGTCGCATTTGACATTAAAAAGAAAGGTATCAAAGTATGATGTTTCTCATGGAAGGTATCTCACCAACCTATGGTAACATGGACCAAATATAATCCATGAACCCCTAATATAACAAAGATATAGTGAATTCCACTCCATGTGGTATACGTCATGGGTCATCTAAAGCACATAATGTTTCCAATTCTCCACTATAATTAAATATCATGAGCATATTCCATATATCTATATAGAAAATATACTCACACTAACCATAATATTTCTTCACGACCTTCAATAAAATGTTATGAATATCATTTAAGGATAAATCAATGTCGTACTTTGAGAGTTCAATTATCATTACACTTCAAAAGATTTACACACACACACACACACTCATATATATATATGAAACCAATATGAAATAATGATAAATTGGATATTTCATTTAATATGTTAAATTTTATATTCTTAAACTATTTTACTTAGAATTAAAAAACCCAATTAAAAAACCTATCTAATTACATATATGATAGATAACCCAACCATCTTTATATATGCTTTACTTTTTGTTGTTTTGTTAACTCTTTACATCTTTATGTAATTCCTACCACATCCCTATGTGTCCATCTGATAAAATAATCTCACTAAACTCTTTAGTGAGAAACATATGTGAATAAATAAAGCTTGAATAATGGTGATATTTAGGAATAATATTCTTAATGTTCAACTCTAAGAACATATTAAATATTCTAAACTTTACAACATAAAATATTTTTACGTTAACTTCTTATTTCCCACTAATAATTCTTTCTATGTTTACCACAAGTATATTATGAACTATATTCCATCAATCTATTTTTTCTTTTAATGGTATAACTATTTACATTATTTTTAACCATCACATCCTAAAATCATTGAGGATAAAGTGACATTATTATTAACTGGAATAATACATTAATAAAAAATGATATTTTTTTATTTAAATAACTAAATGTAAATCTTTATTTTTTATTGATAATGTTATAATCTTTTATTACTTATCCTTTATCTTCATTAAGTAAAAAAATACCCCACTATCCTATTATACATATTATTCTTTTCAAAATATATTTCTATGAGAAAAATATCATTTTCAATATAGGAAATAACACATATTTTCTTTTAGTAAGAATATTTACAAATAAATTATTATTCCATATCATATATGGTATTCAATGTGCTTAGAAAATTTTATTTTAACCCTCATCTCCCTTAAATGAAATTATAGAATTTGAATTAATTAAAAAATATGTGTATCATGAATATTCATCTAATTAATATTCATAAGAAATTGATTACAAGATTTGAATATATGTTGTATGATGATAATGAATGTATTAGATTTTTTATCAATATATTATTTACAATTAAATGATTAGTTCAAAGAAATTTCATATAGATTTTGAAAATATGTTTCATATGAGGTTTTCTATGAAAATTAGATGATGATTTATTATTACTAAATGTTTTTAATATCATGATTACTAAATGTATTTATGGTTATAGATGATTTCAATCATGAATTTTCCAGATAACGAAAGTTTATACAATGTTCGTGTTAAAAAATTATGAAGTTTAAAATTATATAATGTTAAAAATGATGAAGTCATAGAGTTATGGTATTATGAAGTATGATCCCTAAATTTATAATTATAATGATAAGATATGATAGAATCTCTAAAGATAATTAGAAATAGACTTTGTAACCATAGATGAAGGAAAGTTTGAAGAAATTTCATTGGATGGAGAATTGTGAAGTACACCGAATCAAATTTATTGTATAGATATGATCAATTTTTTTTTGATGAAGTGTAATAAATATTGGAAAATCAAAAGTTATACTGGATAGATAAAAATAAAAAATTTCACCATATGGATAAAAATAAAAAGTTGTACTACCTGGAGAAAAAAACAATGGTATACTGGATATTGAAAAATACAAAGTTTTACCGTATGAATAAAAGTATAATATTGTGTTATGAAACACAGGAGATATATAGTTGATCTATATGAAGTTATAATTATAAAGTCGATTTATATGAATTTTGTGTTATAAAGTTGATATATATGAAGTTGGAATTATAATATGGAACTGTATGAGTTTTGAGTTATAATGTTGATTTATACAAATTTCATGTAATAAATATGATCTGTAAAATGTTTGAGTTGTGAAATTTTTGAGATATATTGTAAACCAAGTAGAGGTTTGAGGAGACTTACAAAATCTTCATAAAGTAAAACATCTTCAAAATACAAATTTTTATTTTTAATTATAATAAATCTAGTTGATATTTTAGGAATATTGGAATAAATCATTGAGGTTGAGATTTTTCAACATTTTTTATGAAAATTATGGATTAAAAAAATTCCCTGGGTTTTTTACATTACATTATGTACATAAGATTATTAAAAAATGGTGAGGGTGATTTATAAAGATCCATATATTATAACTCATGATAGAGGTTTTATCAACATAAAGAAATTAAAAAGTTTAATTTTACTTTAACTTATAAAATTTAGTCACTCTTGATTCAGTCCCCCTCTTAGGGTGACTACACAATAACTTGAGACATACAATTGGTTTTAGAGCATAGGTTACCACAATTTGAATCTATAAGTTTTTTTCTTAGTTATTTTTAATAAATTTATTTGAAGAAAATATAACTAGAATTTGATGAATTATTTTCCCCAGAATATAACAATGTTATTCACGAACTAATGTTAATGGAAGATACTCCATTTTTTGGAAACATTTAGGTATCACATAAGACTATGAGAATTAGGAAAAATAATTAAATTTAAAATTTAATAAAGTTTTATTCTGTAGATTACCAGAATGAGGATCCACTACAACTATAATTTAAAGTTCATGGAAGTTATATTGAAAAATATATTCGATTTAATCTGTTAGAAGAGATTTTTTATAATAGTAGTGAGTATTATTTAGTTGATTCTATAGATTATTTTTACTAAAAAATAAAATATTATATAAAAAATTTCCCTATTGAACCTATTTGATATATACTTTCATATATGAAGGGACTATAGGAATAATAATCATAGTTTGAATCTAAGCATGATGAGACATAAAATTAATCAGGAAAGAAGTTCGGAGAATTAAAGTACTTAATAAACTCATTTTAGGAAGGGAAGAAAAGTTATTACATTCTAAAAAAAAATTCATCCTTTTGGAAGAATCATTACAAATAAATTTTTATGAGTATATTTTTGTAATGGATATTGTTATGGAAACATTCCATGCATAAGAATAAATTATAAATATCAAGAACTCTCATATATAGATCATATCTAGAAAGAATAAAGAAATTGAAAATGATTTTCCAAAATAAGGTAAGATATATAAATAAAATTTTATAATGTTTAAACCTAAATGTGAAGAGAAAGTGGATTTCAAATAAAAAAATATTTGAATTTAAAGTTTCTTTTGGGGGATATAAAATTTAAAAACTTAAAATTTTCTTAAGTTGAATATATAAAGTTAAGAAAAGTGCCACTGAAAAAGTTTTCAAGGAAATTATTACTTCTAAAAAGTCTTAATACATCAATAATAAAATAGTGAAATAATTATAATTATAATATTCTGATAAGTTAGTAAAAAATGTAACTACAAATTCCTTTGAATATACATGAACCAACTCCCATAATTTGAGTATTGTAGGTTTTAGTTTTTAATGAATATGGGTGAAGAAATTTTTTGAGAAACTCAACTCTTCTATTATGGTGTAAGTATGAAAATATAAGGAATAATTCCCCCACAACATTTCTAAATGAAAAAATAATATCCAGAATAAATAATTTTCAAAATTAGTCTCCACTGGAAAAAATTCAATACAAAAAAGAATCCGAGACATATTCACTACTCTTGGTACTGTGGAAATATTGAGCAACATGCTATCAATTTTTGGCATAATTTATCAACTATCGAAAAAATAAAAATATAAACATTAATTGGGAGTCAAAATAAATTTTGGAAGCATTTAGTTTAGTATTAATATAAGTTACAACCGAAAGGTAACTTAATGAAATCAAATAGCCTATGTGGAAGATGTAAGAAATATGAACATACTCTTGAAAAATTCTTAACATAGTTTCTTAGACCGGAGAAAACGATAAGTTAATTTAATCAACCATCATAATAAAAAATGGGTTTTTTAACAAAATATTAGAGAAAGAATAAAGTTTATCATATTATAATGGTTTTCATAGTTGGATATACTAATAAATTGGAGGAAGAAAAGAAGGTGGAAGTACAAGAAAAGAAAAATCCTTATTTTTTGTTGTTGAAGGATAATAAGAGTTCTCAACACAGAGTTAATAATAAAATAAATAAGTAAAAATCCATATATAAAAAACGTTTTTGAAAACCATGGTAGATTACATTAAGAAAAAAAAAGGTGAAGTGAAGGGAGTTTTTGGGTTGAGAAATTATTCTCATCCATGTTTCTATAATTTATTAGGAAATTAAGGTCCATATTATTTCCTAATACGTTGTGGAGAACTTAATAAAAATTGGAATTTATGTTGATGTAATTTATTGTGATTTTTTTTAATGAATTTAGTAACGGAGAATACTAGTTATTTTGGAGACCTAATGAAATTGAAGTTTCCTGTGGGTGTTCTAGAAGTACTTTCACCGGATGGAAAATTTTCAATATTAATGAAAGGATTTATATATAATGGATGTGAAAAATAGGAGAAAATGAGGTTAGAACAATAAATTATAAAGAGAACTTTCTCAAAAATAAAAATAATCCGAATAATGGAAAATGAGATGTATGTAAATATTGTGTAAGTATAAAAATGCACAAGAATGAAGAATAATTTTGATCAAAAGGAAAAAAAACTAGATATGATTATAGTAGATAAAGATATATGAATTCATCATAATAATATTAGAAATCTAGTTCAAAATATGATCTCATAAATAATATGTGAAATAATTGGAAGGATGATTTAGATAATATCAGAAATGGAGAATGAATGATTGGTTGTGGGAAGAAGTATATTTTGTATATTGTGGCACAATCCATAATAATTTGACATTGTAGGGTTAAGGAACACAATTATAAGGGATAATATTGGAAGATGAAAAGTAGAAGTGCACACACGATCTTATATAATGTTAGGTCCACTAGGATGAGTACCCTGAGAGGGAGGGTGAATCAGGGTATGACTAATTCAAAATTAAAGAACGTTCTGATCTTGTTTTGCTATTAAGAAAAACACTCTTCTCTCACTTTCCTGTTGCACAATACAAACAGAAGGTAAAGCATGCACAGGACACAGAAATTTTTAATTGGTTCACCACTAAGGGCTACGTCCAAGGAGAATACGCAGACAAGTTGCCGGTCGTACCAAATTCCACTATTCTTCACTAGATGTGGATTACAAAGTTCAGGTACAGTCACTATATCCCAATATCACTGCCTTTAAAAGGTTTACGGTCAGCTCACTGCTTTCCCAAGGGTCACTCCCTGTTTTTCTCTCTCTGGCTCACTGCCGGTGGAGAGGATCACTTTCTTCCTCTTCCTTTTCTCACTGCGTCGGAAAGGATCCACTCACAGTTTATTGACCTATAGTTCTCTTCATTTTCTTGAAAGAATGCATATTATTCTCTATGTAGATGCTCTGTTGAAGTTCAACTTTCACCCGTAGATGAATCTCTCTTTTCACCGAAGGTATTAGGGAAACTTCCATCTTCTACGCAGCCCGAAAATCACTACTGGAAATAAACCTTACTTATTGCGCAAGTCAATCTCGGCGGGCAAGTCACAATGGGCGTGGAAGTCCTCCTCAAACACTTGCATGACTCAAGCTTCCTCAACTCCAAACCTACACGACACACTTTCTTTTACACCCAAACCAACATTGACGTGCAACTGCCAACCGGCACACAACTTCTCAGACCGGCGCACAACTTCAACCACCAGCGTGCAACTTCACCTACGCGACCACACACCACTTGCGCGACCACCAAACCTACACGAAGGGAGCTCTGAATCTTCAAATTGTTGAATTCCAGTGAGAAATGAGGAGGGTTGGTCCAGTATTTATAGGAAAATTGACCACCCTGCACGATGGCGCGCAAGTCATCTACGCGACCCAGGCTCAGCGCGCAAGTCTTATGTCCTCCTAAACACTTGCCGACCAACTCCCAAAATTACGCGAACCTGTTTCCTTTTCCATATTTTGATCTTTTGATCATGAAAAACATATGGTGCACAAGTTTCTTATAGTCCAAGTCCTCAGCACGCAAGTCCTTTTTCCAAAAACACTTTTCTTCATTTGTCGATTTTGGGGCCCAAAAATTTGGAAAACACTGGAAAACAGCACCACCTTGTATCAGTTATTTTTGTAACGCCTCCAGATCGTCCATTCCATTATCAAAATTCTTGAATCAAACATGGATCGTTGACCACAAATCTTGAACTCAACATTCCACCATGAGATCCCCTTTGTTGACAAATTTGCATGCCATGGTTTGCATTTTCAACAATCACAACATAGATGATCACTTTGTCAACAAACACAATCACCTAAAAAATACTTCAATGAGTCCTGGAGGGATTTTTTCCCAACATATAAGAATATATATAGGTTACCAGAAGAAAATTTGAGGAGTTTTAAAACACAGAAAACCTAGAATAACTTTAGTTAAACTAAAGATGGAAGCCAACAATGAAGACAAAAAAAGATATTATATAGGTGTTTGTATGTGAAAAATGAGTAGTGTGATATTTCATTCATTTCACTTGATTGGAAGGGATCAAATGACACTTTAATATAAAGAAGGTGTATTTTTAAAATTTTGTACGTTGAATAGTGTTATGGAAGCTGTGAGTTAACCATAACATGATGTATTATAAGAATATGGAACTGGTATTTATGAGTTCCCAATCTTGAACCAATGTGTATTGAATTTTTTTTTGATATCAATCATACAAAATAAAAAATATATTTGGTATAACTGAATTATCAGAAGAGAAGGATGAGAATGAAGGTATTGAAGGATGAAAATCTCAAGATATTCATGAAATAATGACATAGTGGTAAAAAAGATTGTGAACTAGGGTAATATGATATGTTTTATCATATTATGTTTTGATTATCTTAATAGGGTTCAAAAAGGAGAAATCGTGCACAAATTTTTCACGAGTTAATAGTTTTCTAGAAAACCTTTCAACTAGATTAGGATGAACATGGATGAAATGATTAGATGATCAGAATATTATCTACATGACCTTGAACACTATAGATACTAGAGTACTAAGGATCAGAAAAGTAATGTACACATGATTATTAATAGAATCATAAAGGTTACATCGAAAGAGGATGGTGTTTGAATGCCTATAGATCAAGGATATTTCTTATTGAAAGAAAAAAGATGAGATAGTATGGTTATAAAACAATTGATTATAAGATTGAGTATAATAGAAATTTACTTTCAGACATTACACTATCGAAACCTAATTTTTCAAAACCATTATGCTTCATGAAGAATATAAATACATGAATGGTTTCCAAACGTTGAAATATATTACATAGATACAAAAAGCAACATGTTTTAATGATTCCTTATGTCTATCAGGATGATGAAATGATGAGAAGAACACAATACATGTAGTTGTGATGAAATAGTTCTATTAGAAGGGGAGGAATGATTTTATCACAAAGGGAACTTCATAATAAAAAATACATTATATCTACCTATGAACCATATATAATGTGAATTATCGAAAAAACTAATTGAGAATCTGATATAGAATCATATCAGAGAGATCAAACTAAATATCATAAGGGTGGTAATTATATAGAAATATTATTTACACTACTAAGATGTTGAATTGAAAAATGTATATCCATGCAGATAAAAATCCACATATGAAATAGTTGACATTGGATTTCTACATAGAGGATGAGAAATACCAATTTGTATAATCTGAATTAAGATATTCACTTATTGTTAAACTATCAACGATAAATAACTGTCATGAAAATATGATATTCCATATAATAAATATATTATGAGTTTTTTATCATAATTTATAAGATCGTTCATGATTATGTAGGTATCTAGAATATATGAGAGAAAGGGAAAGGTTGATGAAAGAATCTGACTGAGTACCAGACAAAGAATTTTGAGTTGAGTGTATTGGAAAAATAATTTTAGACTAAGATTAATAAACATAGGATATGAGACTGATATGTTCATAGGATCTTCTTGTGGTAAAATATTTGGGTTGAAAATAACAGAGCCCGTATGATCCTCAGGAAGGTGTTTAAAATAATCAGAAAGTGTGTCATGATGATGCTACTACTGAAAGGATAACATAGTGCATGGATAAGTAATCATGACCAAAATAACATAGTTATTAATATTTTCAAATTCACGTGAGAAGATATGTTATCAAAAATAGGTGTTCAAAAAATACAACCATTTGAGATGATGGTCAAAATGAAGTCTAAAATCATTTGGAAGAAGAATAATTATCATTAAATAGTTTACACCATAACCAATATAGAGTTTTAAGAAAATTAAATGAATAAAGAAAATGTTGATGAACAAAAATGAATATTTATACAAGAAATATAGTGGGATTAGACTTTAGAGTTCCTAAATAATGGAGACATAGAGCCAACATCTATTTTAATCATCATTATTTTCTACACCAAGAAATGATCATGCAGACATAGAGTTGGATTATTTGTGGCTCAATGATTTTAGAATAGTGATTCCAACCTTATCTCAATAAATTCAAGAAAACATAAGAAAATGGGGTAATAAGAAAAGGTATGAGGAGATTTTCCTCCTTACCCATGGATACTAGTAAAGGGGATTCTGATTCAAATCATTAAGGGGGAGAGGGAAAATAATATACCTCATAAGAGAAGTTTTTTATTTATTTTCAACAACGGGAGAGAAATATAATTGATTTTAATAAGAATATGGATTCCAAATAAATTTCAAAAGGGTGAGATTGAATATATGTTGGATGATGATAATGAAATTATTTTCTTTTTTTCAATAGATTATGGAAAATTCAATGAATTAGTTGAAAATATTTCTTACAGAGCTTCCTGTAGAGTTGTTTATAGAGTTTTGTATGAGGTTTTCTATATATTTCAGATTATTATTATCCAATTTCCAAAGTTTCTAAAATCGTGATTACTAAACATTCACATTATTAAAGCTGAGTTCACTCATAACATTTTTGGATAAAGAAAGTTTGTACAAAGTTTAAGTTAAAATGTTGTGATGTTTCAAACTATATAAAGTTAAAAGTTATGAAGTCATAGAGTTTTCATTGTATAATGTTTGAACCCTGATGTTATGATTGGATATATAAGATTATAAATACTCTCTGGATATCAAAGTGTATTCACTTTTCAACTCAAGTTATAAGAAATTTTGAAGATGATTAACTAGACATGGAACAGTGAAGTATGAAAAACTGAGATTAGCAGAGAGAGACGATTAGATAGAGTAAATTCTAATGAAGTGTATTGGATGGAAAAAAATAAAAATTTGAACAAGGTGGATAAAAATACAAATTTTTACCATATATAAAAAAATTAAAAATGGTATTGGAGGAAGAAGGGTACAATGGTTCACTCGATATAAAAAAATATAAAATTCAGTTGTAAAAAGCTGAGTTGTAAAAAGTATGAGTTATAAAGTTGAGTTGTAAAAAGTTCAAATTATAAATTTGAGATATAGGAAGATCAAGTTATAAAGTTTAATTATATGATTTTCAAATTCTAAATTTAAGCTATATGAATTTTTAGTTATAAATTGTTGGAGTTGGTGGTCTAGAACCAACTACTTTGTATTTTATTCATTATTAAAAGCCTTATCACATCTTGATTATTCTTCTGCGTGACAATGCATGCGATAATGTACTAAGGATAGTTCTTTCATTAATGGGTCATAGCGGATCTCTGATATGATGAGAACCCAGAAGTGTCATAACACTGTTCTTGAATATATGTTCTATGGCCAGATGATATTATTTGAGGGACAAAAATAATACAGGTCATTAGGGGTGACGACTCATAAAACGTTGAGGCACCTTCTCATGGTGTGAGCCCTTGGTAATATCCAGGAGGATATTATGATAACGAGACTCGCCAGTAGGAAATCCAAATTTCATAGTGTCATTGGATGTTCCTATCTGCGGACGTGTGTATTGGTCCTTAGACTTTAAGATTATTATTAATGGGCATTACAACTGACGCACTTAGATGTATTGAAAAAAACTGTGACAACACACTATTCACAGTGAGGTAGGATATGTTAGGTGCATCATGAGTAATACTGCATTAATAGATAATGCGAGAAAGGATTTGTCCCTTATGTTCCATAACGGAAGTAGATATCTCAGGCCCTTTGATGGAATTGATATATTCTAAATAAATCCATGGCTATAGTAAGGTATGTGCGAGTTCAATTCCGAGAAGTCAAAGAAAGAATAATTGAGCACATGTGTCATGAACCAGGCCGGGTCGCTATCCGACCCGGTGCCCGACCCGGTCCGCGACATGGCCCTAAGGGCATTCCCGATCACCACGGGCTGGCACAAGTGCCCGGGTGTCAAAACTAACACATGGGAATGATTTTACCCAAAATAAAAGACATAAAAATAACTAACCAGATAAATACACTAGAACTATAAATTGACAACCAAACACACCTTTAAACTATGAACAAGTTTATAGTCTAAAACTCCAACCAATAACCAAAAAGAAAAGATGACAGTGGAAACTAAAACTCTTACTCAAACCTCAAAGCAACAGGAGAGGTGCGACATCCACACGTCACAAACATTAACCTGCACGAGAAGACCACCAATGAACAACCACCATCACTGAGCATGGTGCCTCAACCTAGAATTCACAGAGAACAAGGCCTACATACACCCAATGGTGTATGTAGGGTGTGAGAAAAGAGCCCAGTAGGACGTCACCCAATAAAAAGGTTCCACACATAATTATTAAAGGACAAATACATTTGCAATATTAACTAGAGAAAAGAAATAAAAACATGAACGGTTTAAAAGAAAACAGAATTTAAAGAAAACAATTTTAAATGGAACAACTTAAATTAAAACACACACACCCTTATTTTTTTAAAATGACCAATATGTCACACCAACGAGCGAAAAGTAACCAATAAGCACTAATATGGGAGAGGCCGCATGGGTATTAGCTAGCTTGGGTCCCTAGATCTCCGTGTCTCGGTGAAACATGGCTTAGAAGGCCATGACCCTCAGAAAACATGTCTTAGAAGGTCACAACCCTCAGAAAACTTGGCTTAGAAGAACACGATCCTCAGAAATGCATATGTTAAGTTAGTGTTGCAATCGTCAGTCCTGCCAGTGAAACTGGGTCGAGTCACCTCCAGAACACTCGCTCACTAGTCTAGTCTACCCTCCTAGCTACCCAGGCTTCCCGGTTTGTGCTCAAATAAATTTCAAGTTCAGGTCACATGTCACACTAATGCATAAAAACCAAACAGGATATTTACACACACATAATCACCATTGCACACTCAAACCCTATTTAAAAATCATACGCACACAAAAAATGTTTTCAAAACTCAATCTGCATAGGTTGTGTACTTGGTTAAACCATCCGCACAATAAAAAAATCATTTATCATTAAACCACCCACCACTTACACACATAAACGACATTTTGAAATATGAAACACACTAAAACGTTTTTCAAATTCATTTTACACCATTGCCCTAATTTAATACACTGTTAAAAAATATATATTAAGCAGTAGTAAAAGGGTGTCACAAGGATTTGGCACCCACTAGAATAACCAGTTATAAACCCAAACGCATTCCAACATCACATGCACTCAAATAAAGTTTTAAAGTGTAACATGAACCACCAAAAGTTTTGATGGAAAACCCATAAACCATATGGAAAACACAATTGCATAAACCACATAATTTAACAAGCCAAAAATAAAAGCTTATAAAACAATTTAAAATAAATCATTTAGCGTTAACCACTAAACTCAAGCAAAAACAAATTTTATGACCAAACGCATCCAAAACCACGTTAGAAAAAGCAGTTCTCACCACTTGCACAATTTAAAAAGATAACAGCACAATTCAGAAGTCACAAATTGAATTCTCAGCAGAAAACACTCAATAACATTAACAATTTACTAAAAAATTTCAATGCAACTCGGACTTTAAATTGAACCAAATTCGCACAACAATAATTAATTAAATAATATGCGAAACAAATTAAGCATTGCAAATAAATTTATCAGATAACAATTAGACATGGAACCACCTACCTCGACGTCAAACCCCAAGGATTGATGTGAAACCATAAAATTCTAGTGTGAAACATCAATCGCGCGCCATTTGCACTGCAAGGAACCTTGTGTGAACTCAAGGTCACAAATTCAAATTAAAAACATCAAGTTAGAACCACAATGTCGGACCTCAAATCCACTGGAAAAACCAAAACAACAAAACTATAAAAAACAGAAAGAAATAATAGCAAATGCAAATTAATAATAATGGAAATAGGGGAGGCTTAACTGGATGGCGGCCTGGCGGGGTTCGGGGGGGGGGGGGGGTGGGGTTGCGCTGGGTTTCATCAGACCAGGAAAGGGGGGAGGGGGGGAAACGCCTGTTGTGCGATGGGGTGAGCAGGGAGGGTTGGCCGGTTGTGCGACGGGGCGAGCAGGGGGAGGCTGCCAGACAAGGGGCGAGGGAGGCGGTGTACGGGATGGAGAGGGAGGCATCACACAGACTGGAGAGGGAGGGATCGCACGGACTGGATAGGGAGGCGGTGTTCCACCGAAGGGGGAAGCGGGAGGCTAGTCTGGCAAGAGGAGAAAGAGGGGAAAGGGGAGGCCGCGGTTCCGGGCTGGATGCAGGTGGAAAGGTGGGGTGTGCGACGGGCCGAGGAGAAGTCACCGATGGGGGTGAGGAGCATGGAGAGGTGCCGCCGGACAGGAGCAGGAGGGGAGCGGCTCGTCGGGAGGGTTTGATGGGCGGTCTGGCGAAGATAGTGGTTTCCGACGACTGTGGATGGGGAAGAGAGAGCGGTAGGGATGGGGGACTTAGTGCGACGACGTGAGGGAGTTGCACCTGCAGGATTTTTGCAATGGCGCAAGGGGTGGAAGCTGGCTTTAGGTGCGGCATCTAGGGTTTCAAGGGAGAGGAAAATGCCCAGGAGATCCGGATGGGGAGGGGGTCGTGACGGGCTTATGCAGGGAGAGCAGAACTAATCACCAACATAAAAAAAGATAAAACAATTAACAATATCAAAGATAGTATTAAAAAAATACTAATAATAATTAGAATAAACTAAACATGATATGAATAAACATAATAAGCTTCACAAAAGTTGATAAAAATAAAGTAAATCAAATTAACTTAAAAATAATATACCTTATATTAACAAACACGTTGAACATATTGAGAATAATGATAATTATTATAATTTTAATAATAATAATAATAAAAATTTTTATTTTCATCATCATCAAAATAATTACTTAAACTTCGTTTGATTATCTTAATTAATTTTTTTTAAGGATTCGGGCAACTGCACGGCTACTCCACGTGGCCCATAAAAAAATTTAACAGAAAGATGATGATGATGATAATAAACATTATAAAGTTATCATGTTCAACACCATTTTAATTAAAACTATTATTGATCACTTAACTTAATTAATTTAATAATTAATTAAATAATCAAGCACCGGGCAGGCATTGCGGTTAGCCGAGCGAAGTCGGACGACGACATGAGTGAGGTTGCACGACTTCGACCATGGTGCGCCGAACGTACTCAAGACCATTACAAGCGTTTAAAAAACATCAAATTTTTATGTCGGGCTTAACTTCACACAACCTGAAGCCGACGAATTTAATAAAATAAACAAATTAGAAGAGGCGGGTGTGACAATTCTCCCCACCATAAAGATTTACATCCCCGGAAAGCCACAACTAGAACCAAACCTCAAAGCAGAAAACCATCTATCTTAAGGTTCAAAGGAGATCCCCACAAACATTAAGCAAAGAGAGGCAAAAGTATCGTGCTCAGAGAAAGTGACTCAAAGACAACTTCGAGACACTCATATAAAGACTTTTTGATATGTGTCACCTACCCCAAAAAACTAGAACGCCTCCAGCTGACTATTTTAGAAGACGAACTCTTGAACCCACAGGAACTAACTTCACAAGCCAAAACACCTCAAGCACTATGAAACTGAAACCACACCACTTGGATAAAATGAAAAAAACAATGTCAAACCACGTCCAAGGAACAATCTTATCACTTATCACCAATCCATGTTTAAAATTACAAGGAAAAGGTCAACTTGGTGAGGACCGAGGGGATCCCCACCATTAGGAACTCACTGACTCTCGAGACGAGACTGCAGAACCTACATGGGGAGGTTCGAGCGGACTCCCCGCCATTAAATAAAAGTCCATCACTAATTCATTCTAGAGACATTCATGTGTGGCCCAATGTGGGTCTACCCACCATTAGGACTAACGGAAGGTACAGAACATTGAAAATTTCACGATGGTAACCAAACACCCCACCTCTAGGGGTGGGGAGGGAGGGACCTGACTACAGGGCGTCAAAACCATGGCCAAAGACAGACCATCATATCCAAATCCCTAGATTAGCATCATTCAAATTTGAAATTGATTTATCCAACAAACCCCATAAGGACACTAAAGCAATTTCATCTAGTGGAACGCTACCCCCAAGACATCAAGGCATCGAGGCGGACATGCCTACGTATAGTCACTGAAACCTTACGCACCCAGAAGGTTCGTTCAAAACGAAACAACCATAGAAAACAATTTAATTTTCTTTCACTTTCAACACCGATGAAAGAAATAAAGTTGGGGTCCCCTACACTCTCAAGGTTCGTGACCATGTGCCAGCTTCACTCCGAGGCCTACGGCTGGAGCCCTGATGTTTGAAGCATCTTCTGCCTCACGGTCATGCATGGAAGACTCCCGAACGGAGCTTTTCATTTTGGTGTCACACGCAACTACACTACAACCGAGACAACACCCGCAAACACAACACATTACGACATCCAATTGATCATACACAAAACATTCACCAACACAAGAGATGAAATGGTTCATGGGCATCAACCATTATCACACTGGATGAGAACACGACACCACAAATCATCACATGATCATGACCACTTCTGTAGAGAGGAACATTATATGGAGAGGGATTTCAAACTGAGTCTGAAATGACACGTGATTCCTCCAATCGATCATAGCATCCCCATGTGACCGGGTCTGCCACACTAGTGCCCTAACGTAGACCCTTTCTTCTTAAACAAAACCAACGAAGGACCAAAGGTCATTTAGAATAGTGGTCAGCACCGACCAGTCCAGGCTGCTTGCACCATTGCACTTCGAAAAGAACTCACACTGCAAGTGGTCAACAAACATGACCCTTACAGCTGATGAAAACACTATAACCCATTAAAGATATTGGAAAGCACTGATAACTCTGAATCACCTTCACCATTCCCTACTAGAATTTCTTTCACCACTTCCAGGGGGCCTTCAGATGCAACAATGTCAAACTTCATACCCGGCGACTCAGACAACTCAAAGAGACCAAAACTCTGTTCAACTCCCATCGCATCTGGCATCCCGCTGTGAGAGGTCTTAGTTGTAAAAAGGAGAGGTGGGTTCAATTCTAGAATTCAAGAAGAGAGTACTCTGATCAACTGGAGGTCCGACCAACGGCGAATTGCCCGTGGCCATATTTCAATTGCATTTTAACACTTTATGGGGGTCATACACTAGTGAAGAAAGAAAACCATGGACCCAAATCAAATTGGTCCAACGGTCAAGAGATACCGTAAGCGAACACTAAACGTGCGGAGGGAACCGCTGCAAGGGCATCCCAAAGCACTTTTCAAAATAATTCACTAACTACACGAAAACATACCAACTTACAAATAAGAATTCAAACTCATGACAAACTTTAGTCAAAAAGGGTTCTCGGCTCGAAATGCCTCACATCCAACCTTTCAAAAATTCAAGGACACACCACACAATCACCGGTTATTTAAAAACACAAAATTTTCCATTAACAAAACATTTTGGAAATATGCAAAGCCAGTGGGTTGCACAAACACCAATGGTGTCCCATGAGCCTCGCACATGCATGTTCTCATGCCGCACCGACACACACCTCATGTTCATCCAGACACTCATCCACTTGTGCCATTAACCATTTATTTTTCCCATATACACACATGAATGTGGTTGCCCACGAGAACACCAAGGGTCAAAACCAAAGCTTTCCGTTTTTCAAAACCAAAAAAATCCAAACCACAGTTTTCAAACCTCACACGCCATTTAATTTTTAAAGCGCTTCACTTGAAAACATTTTCCAAGACCAAAACATATTTACTTAAAAACCAAATCTCACAATTCCAAAACAAAGAGATGAAAATCAAAACAGGAAGAAATTAGGGACAGTGGGTGATTTGAAAATATGGTTGGCGGCCATAGGCCGATCACACCACTGGCCATAGAGAGTATTTTAGGACAATGTCCCCGACTCCACAAGGCTTGCCAAACCCTGCAAGCTCACTAAGACCACTGACCTTACTCCATTTTCATTTACCTTAGACACGATCATCCGCAAGGACCAAAAACTCAGAAAAACCTCAACATACTTTGGTAACTCGAGTCCCGCCACGAGGTGTTCTGGCTAGGCACATTGCTCGTAGTCAGGACGTCGAGTCCCGACAACCTTAACTCAAGTCTACCATGACTCTATCCCAATAGAAAACGACCCAAGAGAGAAAACCTTGCCCCTCTGATACCATTTTGTCACGAACCAGGCCAGGTCGGCATCCGACCCGGTGCTCAACCCGGTCCGCGACATGGCCCAAAGGGCGTTCCCGATCCCCACGGGCTGTAACAAGTGTCTGGGTATCAAAACTAACACATGGGAACGATTTTACCCAAAATAAAAGACAAAAAAACAACAAACCAGATAAATAAACTGAAACTAGAAATAGACAGCCAAACACACCTTTAAACTATGAACAGGTTTAAAGTCTACAACTCCAACCAATAACTAAAAATAAAAGATGACAGCGGAAACTAAAACTCTTACTCAAACCAAAAAGCAACAGGATAGGTGCAACATCCACACGTCACAAATGTTAACCTGCATGAGAAGACCACCAATGACCAACCACCATCACTGAGCATGGTGCCTCAACCTGGAATGCACAGAGAACGAGGCCTACATACACCCAAAGGTGTATGTAGGGTGTGAGCAAAGAGCCCAGTAGGATGTCACCCAATAAAAAGGATCCACGCATAATTATTAAAGGACAAATAAATTTGCAATATTAACTAGAGAAAAGAAAAAAAATTGAATGGTTTAAAACAAAACAGAATTTAAAGAAAACAATTTTAAATGGAACAACTTAAATTAAAACACACACAACCTTATTTTTTTAAAATGACTAGTATGTCACACCAACGAGCGCAAAGTAACCAATGGGCACTAATATGGGAGAGGCCGCATGGGTATCAGCTAGCTTTGGTCCCTAGATCTCTGTGTCTCGGTGAAACGTGTCTTAAAAGGCCACGACCCTCAGAAAACGTGGCTTTAAAGGCCACGACCCTCAGAAAACGTGGCTTATAAGACCACGACCCTCAGAATTGAATATGTTTAGTTAGTGTTGCAATCGTCAGTACTGCCTGTGAAACCGAGTCGAGTCACCTCCAGAACACTCGCTCACTAGTCTAGTCTACCCTCCTAGCTACCCAGGCTTCCCGGTTTGTGCTCAAAAAAATTTCATGTTCATGTCACATGTCACACTAATGAATAAAAACCAAACAGGATATTTACACACACATAATCACCATTTCACTCTCAAACCCCCTTTTAAAATCATACACACACAAAAAATGTTTTCAAAACTCAATCTGCATAGGTTACGTACTTGGTTAAACCATCCGCACAATAAAAAAATGTTTATCATTAAACCACCCACCACTTACACACATAAACGACATTTTGAAATAAGACACACACTAAAACGTTTTTCATATGCATTTTACACCATTGTCATAATTTAATACACTGCTAAAAAAATATATTAAGCAGTAGTAAAAGAGTGTTACAAGGCTTTGGCACACACTAGAATAACCAGTTATAAACCCAAACGCATTCCAACATCACACGCACTCAAATGAAGTTTTAAAGTGTAACATGCACCACCAAAAGTTTTGACGGAAAACCCATAAACCATATGAAAAACACAATTGCATAAACCACATAATTTAACAAGCCAAAAATAAAATATTATAAAACAATTTAATAGAAATCGTTTAGCGTTAACCACTAAACTCAAGAAAAAACAAATTTTATGACCAAACTCATCCAACACCATGTTAAAAAAAGAAGTTCTCACCACTTGCAAAATTTAAAAAGATAAAAACATAATTCAGATGTCACGAATAGAATTCTCAGCAGAAAACACCCAATAACAAGAACAATTTACTAAAAAATTTTAATGCAACTCAGACTTTAAATAGAACTAACATTGCAAAACAATAATTAATTAAATAATATGCGAAACAAATTAAGCATTGCAAATTAATTTATCAGATAACAATTAGACGGGGAACCACCTACCTCGACGTCAAACCCCAAGGATTGATGTGAAACTATCAAATTCTAGCGTGAAACATCAATCGCGCACCGTTTTCACCGCAAGGAACCTCATGAGAACTCAATGTCACGAATTCGAATTAAAAACATCAAGTTAGACCCACAAAGTCAGACCTCAAATCTGCTGGAAAAACGAAAACAAAAGAACTATAAAAAAAGAAAGAAATAATAGCAAATGCAAATTAATAATAATGGAAATAGGGGAGGCTTAACTGGAGGGCGGCCTGGCGGGGTTCCGGGGGGCGGGGGTTGCGCTGGGTTTCGTCAGACCAGGCAAGGGGGAAGGGGGGCAATGCCGGTTGTGCGACGGGGTGAGTAGGGAGGGTTGGCCAGTTGTGTGATGAGGCGAGCAGGGGGAGGCTGCCGGACAAGGGGTGAGGGAGGCGGCATACGGGCTAGAGTGGGAGGCATCGCATGGACTGGAGAGGGAGGCATCGCACGGACTGGATAGGGAGGTGGCGTGCCACTGAAGGGGGAAGCGACAGGCTGGTCTGGAAAGAGGAGAAAGAGGGGAAAGGGGAGGCCGCGATTCCTGGATGGATGCAGGTGGAAAAGTGGGGGGTGCGACAGGCCGAGGGGAAGTCACAGATGGGGGTGAGGAGCATGGAGAGGTGCCGCCGGAGTAGAGTAGGAGGGGAGCGGCTTGTCTGGAGGGTTTGTTGGGCGGTCTGGCGAAGAGGGAGGTGTCTGACGATAGTGGATGGGGAAGAGAGAGCGGCGGGGATGGGGGACTTAGTGCGACGACGTGAGGGAGTTGCACCGACGGGATTTGTGCACTGGCGCAAGGGGTGGCAGCTGGCTTTAAGTGCGGCACCTAGGGTTTCAAGGGAGAGAAAATGCCCAGGAGATCCGGATGGGGAGGGGGTCGCGAAGGGCTTATGTAGGGAGAGCAGAACTAATCCCCAACATAAAAAAAAGTTAAAAAAATTAATAATATAAAAGATAGTATTATAAAAATATTAATAATAATTAGAATAAACTAAACATGATATGAATAAACATAATAATCTTCACAATAGTTGATAAAAATAAATTCAATCAAATTAACTTAATAATAATATACCTTATATTAACAAACACGTTGAACATATTGAGAATAATAATAATTTTTATAATTTTAATAATAATATTAATAAAAATTATTATTTTCATCATCATCAAAATAATTACTTAAACATTGTTTGATTATCTTAAATAATTTTTTTAAGGAGTCGGGAAACTGCGCGGCTACTCCACAACGCCCATAAAAAAATATAACAGAAAGATGATGATGATGATAATAAACATAATAAAATTATCATGTTCAACACCATTTTAATTAAAACTCTTATTGATCAATTAACATAATTAATTTAATAATTAATAAATTAATCAAGCACCGGGAAGGCAATGCGGTTAACCGAGCAAGGTCGTAGGGCGATAGGAGTGAGGTTTCACGGCTTCGACCATGGTGTGCCGGACGTACTCAAGACCATTACAAGCGTTTTAAAAAAAACATCAAATTTTTAAGTCGGGCTTAACTTCGCACTACCCAAAGCCGACGAATTTAATAAAATAAACAAATTAGAAGAGGCGGGTGTGACAACATGGGTTGATGGTACTATCATCCAACCCGCTTGATTGGAGATATCGAGACAAAGGGATTATATTACACGGTAAGCATTCGTAGGAGGTGACACGTCATTGCGGTGTTAACTTTTTTTTCTATGGGTGCCTTGGGGTGTTTCTAGACTCTAAACCTGGACTTTAGGCAGGCTCCACCTAATGATACTGAGAAAGAGGCCTAGAGGGTCACACACTGAGTGTGTCCATGTATCTCAGTTAAATATTAATTTAACAAGTTAAATAAATATTATTCCCGACAGTGGTTTAATAATTATTTAAGGATGCCTGATCACATTTATTTTGACCCTAATTATTCGAGAGAATATATTGTGGAAAAAATAATATATATTTATTAGCGAGTAATGCATTTACATTTATTTAAGAAATAAATAGCCATTACTCAAGTTCTAATAAATATTGTGGAGGAAATAAATAAAATAAAAAATGAAAGTACACACCGTGTACATTTATATACACGCCGTGTAGTTTGTTTTTCGGGATTCGTGAGAAAATTTTGTTTATTTAATTAAATGATATTAAATGTAATACATTGTGTGCATGTCAAGTAATAATTATGGTAAACTATCATTATTAAAAAATGGGGTATTAATAAGAATTAAATGAAATTATTAAATGATATTGGGAAATTAATTCATTTTATTATTCTAAGTATTATAATCCCAATTACGTTATTCTCAAAGAAACAGAGCCATTGTTGTGCACAACGGATTTGGAAATACTCTCAAGCCAAGAGATAATTGCCTTTTCACCAAGAACGCCCTCATGTTACGAGATCGAGATCCTCCACCAGATCAAGGCGGTTGAAGGCGGACATCGCAAGCGAAGGCTCTTCCACGCTAGCACCCGGAGATCCCTTCAGCGATGTCCAGAGATATGTGGCACACATGTGGATCACCACTAGAGGAATCCTACACTTGGATTCTATGACGCAACGACGAATCATAGGATCTTGACCAGAGACATCAATGAAGAAAGAATTCCACTAAGGTAATTCTTTTGAATTAATTAAATTAATTATAACCAAAATATGATGATCCTATCTCGAGGGCTCCAGGACTATTCTTTTCTTTTACGTTCTTTGTTCTATTTTGAAGATTCGGCGTTTTAAGTCGTGATGGATCTCTAATTGAATGTTGTTTAATGTGAAAATTAAAGTTGGGAAAACCCACCAATGTGCTTCTGTTGCACCCAGAACCTACATAAATTTCAGTTGTACAATATCTTATCTATAATGATGATTTTTATGAAGTTTGAGTTATGGAGTCATAGAGAACGTTTGTCCATAAAAAATTCAAGGATATTTGTTAAAACCTTGTAATGTCATACATTTTGATTTTTCTGAGCTATAATTTTAATGATCATAAATATAGTTGAATTTGAGGAATATTTGAAGATATTCTTCATGATGATATTGCAAATTTTTATGACGATTATTGTCTTTAAATAAATCATAGGATTTGAAGGAAGTCAACTAAAGTTTGAGTTGGGTAGGAAAATCAGATTTGAAGCCTGCAATTATTCCTTAGTTTTTAGAGGAAGTTGTTCCTATAAAAATTGGAAATCTCGTTTAGATATTGTTGTTGATAAAAAATAATATTAGTGAGTGAATGTTTTAGATTAATTAATTTCCAAAGGTTTACGTTGGGTCAAGGAAAGCTGAGAAGAATGGAACATTAGGTTCCAAGGAAAGTTGAGAAGATCATAACATTAGGTTCTAAGGAAAGATGAGAAAACCAAAACATATAGTTTCAAGTAAAGTTGAGATGGCTAGAACATTAGGTTTTGAGGAAAGTGATATATTTATAATTACAATTACTGGGGTATGAATATGGCTGAAATGGAAATACTAATGTAAAATACGAATTTATAGTTAAATTACTATTTAATATTATTGAGACTATTTAATCTAGGAGGTGTTAATATAATCTGATGTTGGGAGACATAGTGTGTGGGATGCACACTGTTGGATAATATAGTAACATCCCATGTCATTTTTAATTTATTGAAAAGAATTATTATTAAAACAACACATGACTTAGTTAAAGTTGTCATGATAAGAATTAGGTCCTAAAATTGAGGTCAATGGAAAAGTTTTAATCAAATTAAATGAAGTAATAATTTATGTTGAACTTCATTGGTAAAATTTTTCCACCCCTTATTCACCCCCTCTGAGGGTGACAGAAAGACCACCTGGGACATATAAGATCTTTAAATAGAAAAATGAGACAAAAAATAAACATCCTTCCAAAGATTTAACCAATAATGTAACATCTATTTTTTAAATTAGAAACTCTATTAAAAGAAAACATCAAGCTCTAACATAGAAAAATTTATTACATTTTCCCCTCCTATCTGTTTATAGATTCTTCAAACATATATCTCACATGAAATACTTCTCAACATAAAATAATTTATATCAATGACATTTTTACCTAGACTCATCTCTATATATAGATTCTTATAACCCCTTCTTAATCTGGAAAATCCATTCCCCAATGGATAATCTTGCCACAATGAAATAATTTTCATTCATCCTTTTTCTTCCACTTTACTGATAGAGTGGACTCTCCATGAAAAATTTAATTTTATTTCTTTCAGAAAATCTATATAATTATATTTTTGTAATATAAAAATTTAAATTAATCCTAGAATAACCATTTCCTACTCAACTATCCTCTATATATTAAGAATATTAGGTAAAAGTTTCCAAAAATAATTCATGTCATAATAAAAAAAACTATCAAAAATTTTCTAGTTGTGATTATAGAATGAAATATATTGGTTATTCAAGTTTAAGAGGCAAACTTATCATGTAAAAAACATTGAAATACTAATAAAATTGATATATGAGTTGAGACTGACATTTCTTCCATCATTTTTCACTAAAATATTCCTTTTACAACTTTATACATTTTAACCCTATCTTTCTCCTATTAAACCATTTTTTAAATTTTCTATCCTTTTTTGGAATCCATATTATCATGTTTATTTTGTAACTTAGAATAAATTATCACAAGAATGGATTTGGAGTCTTGAATTGAATCCTTTAGATACTTTTAATTATAATCTAACTCTATTTTTTAAATAACATCACCAAATGTCTTCATTGGAATCAGTTGTTCTAACAAAAATAATTCTCTTTCTTGTGTGATAAATATTATCATGTTATGGAATCGATTGAAAAAATTAATTCAATTAAGTTTTTTTCGTATCCAATGTTGATCTTAAGCTCATTATTGTTAATAAATATAACATTATCTGTAATTTTTTTTATCATATGAGTATCATTTAATATAAACAGATAATAAGGAATTTTACTAAATGAGTTCCCACTAAAATAATTAACCTTTTAAAATCATCATATTTATTAGTAGTCCAAGATATATATTCCACTATGGAATTAATATTTTTTGTAATTACTCTGACCACATATCTATTTTGGTAGGCAATTATCTTAATAATATCATATTGGTCTCTTAGATTGCTAAATGGGAAACTATTGAACCAATCGATCCTATAGAAAAGTCAAACTCTATTAATTTGGTATCCGAACTCTTAGGGATTCCTTTTTAAGTGTAACCTAAATTAAACACAAAAAACATGATAATAAAAGACAATCCAAGGCACCCTACTTTAGAATAACCTATACAAGGATGATCTAATGTAAATTATTACTCTCTCTCCTTAAACAAGATAATATTGGGGCACCCTGTATTTTAATAACCTACCTAGTTGGATGACCATGGTCTTAATAAGTGATACTCTAGAAGGAATATATCACTTAGTATTTGATGTGGATTTAATCTCACCATGAAAACTCATATTAATTCTTTTATGTCTACATGATTCTATTGATTTAGTTTGGAATCATATTCCTCCCACCAAACCTATATATTCAATCCATATTGATATGTATCTCTTTAAACAACTTATAGTTTGTGTTACTCTCCCAAAAATAGAAACTAAATATATTTACACATATCCAAATGCATCTCATGAATAAGTTATATAAAAGATTCATATAAAGTGTTAGAATTGTATACCTTTGAAAATCTATATAGGAGTAATAAAAGATCCATATATAGTTAACCCTCACCTTTATAGTTAACCCGTGCCTTTAATGTGGTCTATATAACATCCATATAAATCTTCATAATTTTAACACTTTAAATTAGGAATTAAAAATAATTTTTAATCTTAAAATATAAAATTTTATATTATGGCATTATTTTGATGTTTATAAACCATTTATAAATTTCTCCTTTTGGTTTATAAATAAATTTTTTGTAGATCATAAAAAATTCCATATAAAATTGAAAAAGGTATCTAATACACTACTGGAAAAACTACCTTTACCCACGGTTCAAAACTGTGGGTATAACCCCCAAAACCGGGGGTATAGCTTATACCCATGGTTTTGGGAACCGTGGGGCTGAGTGGTGTCGGTATAGGGGTATTAACCTATACCCACGGTTTAACTGTGGGTATATTTTATTTACACCGTGTCAAAGCCAATACACCCTATCAAACTCTTATATCCATGGTTTTTAAAACTGTGGGTATTGGTCTTTAAATATAATCTATACCCACGGTTCTGGACAAAACTGTGGGTATAGGTCACCTAAACCCATGGTTTTCAGAAACCGTGGGTATATGTCCCCATAATATCCCTATACCCATGGTTTTCTAAAACCGTGGGTATAGGCCCGTTTTCTAGTAGTGATATTAACAGTTAATATTAGGTGATATTTATTAATAAATGTTTCAAAAAAATTAATTAAAATGGAAACTTTATTATTAATTAATTTATAAACATTTTATAATTAATAAATATTTTATAATTAATAAATATTCAAAATAAAATTTAACTATAGTTTAAAAACCGTCAATTATCATTTATTAATAATTTATAAATAATAAGAAAAATTATCTGAATATAAAATTTTAATTTTTTATTGGCACGTAACATCATATTGGTTCATCATACTATCAAGTTAATTCCACACACCACATTTCTTAAAATGGAGTGTTTTGGAAGTGCCCTACATTTTTTTCATAGAATTTATTGTTGTGATAAAGTATCAAATATTCCTATTACATTACCACTAAATATTATATTAGGAAGTATTCACACACTATGTTAATATTCAATGTTATATAAGGAAGTGTTTTTACAATACATTGACACTCAACACATCATTAAGGAACCAAAAATGTTACTCTCATTTCATGGATCACACCTTATAGTACACTATCACATATTTTATGTTGGGACTCTTACTCCACATTATGTTAACTAATTAATGTAATTTCATGTACTAATGAATGATAAGTTATCCCACAAACATATCATTAGAGATCCTTAAAGATTATGGAAACTAGTTAACATAATATCAAGAGAAGAGCATCATGTTACCTTTTCATACATCTTAACATTAATTTGATAACTTAATAGTACATTTCTAAGAAACGAAATTTTAAGTGGGGGAAATAGTTTATGAAAAAAAAGTTCATCATTTTTTAACAACATGATTTAAAATAATAAAAATTAATTGTTTCTCTGATACCACTTCTAGGTTTCCAAGGGGATGAATAAAAATTATTCATGGAAAAAAAGTGGTTTAGAAATAATACCAAGATATACATTCAATGAAAAAATGAAATTAGAAACAGTAACTAAGAAAATGGTATAAGTTTTACCTAATGATGATTATGATACTGCTATTTCTTGATCCTCATTCAACGTGTTTGATAAAGATCACTCAAGGGAAACATAAAGTAATCCACCCACCATAAGTATATCCATGGGTTATTTATGAATTGATCATTATGTGGCGAGGAACCATGAACCACCACATTGTGATATCACCTCTTAGGGATAATGTTGTAGGTGATGGGAGAAATGAGTTTCTAGGAGTCTTGAATAAGTATGAAGAACCCACACACTTTCCACAGAATGTATGATTTCTCTTTAGTAGCCACTAAAGGAATCTTCTTGAGTGATTATATATTAAATCACATGTTATAATTCATGTGTTAATACCTCAATCAATGTATACATAATATAACTTAAATTACCTCCACATTACATCTTATATAATGCTCCTTTTAATGATTGTTTATGTGGAATTTTTAGAATGATAATAATAATCATTATAGGATTATAATTAGGCTAACATATTCTTTAGATATACATCTCATGAATATTAGTATACATTAGTTCCATTGTTTTCTTGAGCCTTTTTTAAATATTATGTTGGTAATAATGTAACCTCAAGGACATATCCACTAAAATACATCACATAAAATATTGGATTTAAGGAATATATCTTTTAATACATTGTATATTCTATTATTACTTATTTTATAATTATTTAATTTTTTTGTACTTAAATTTAACAGATTCTAATAAATTTGATATTTAGGATTGATGGTTGATAAGATTAGAAAAATCATGGCTTTTATTTTCTATAGAATGATGAGCATAATGCTTGAGAAAAGTTTCATTCTTATAAATTTTCTAAAATATTTAATTTTTGTACTCAATCTATAAAAAATATGAATAAAATGAGAGTTTCAATTATATTATATCAATACCTTTTCATTATGATTATATTTATTTATTTTTTTAGTTGTAATAGTGAATCTATACTAAGGATGACTTATTTTTTTCCTGGATTTTTTCACTATGACTAATTAATTGCAGCCATGTTATCTAATTTATCTAATTTAATGCACTATATGATATTTTTTTACATTTTATTATTTTATGTTAGTATTTTTTTCACATATAAAAAAAATAATTTTTTTTGTTTTTTTGTTTATTTTAGTTAAATTTTTCTGGTTTCCCATGTCAAATTAGTGAGATGTTCTTTTCCTATTTGTTGATGCTTTATATGATAAAACATTTCATTGTATTTATATGTTTTTTATGAAATTTAATAACTTATGTTTACCACTATTGAATATTTATTCCTCATATTATAATTATTTTATACAGAAACTATGATAAGTGAGATGTTGTTCATTATTTATTTATATATTGTAGGTGATTCCAATAGTTCGTTAGGGTTTTAGAATTTTGAGCCATGTAAATACTTAGAGGGTAGTAGTGATATATTATATTTTTTTGGTATATTTTTTAAACAATGTTTAGATTAATCTATTATCACTTTTTCTTGTGATTATTTGTTCTAATTAGAATAATTTTTTTATTTTAGTTGATAAGACGATGTTGCATTTAGTTTTTTGTATGATGATGTTGAATATTGTAATGAAGGATATAAGTTTTTAGCAGAACTATTTGTACAATGGATGAGATGGTTGAGGGTGAATGTTTGTTGAACTTATGTTTCTTTTATGATATTTGAATGTATGATGCTACTTTTTTGATAAACTAGTATGTAAAGGATGGGTTAGGAATTATTTTTTATGTATATATTATCATTATATATTTTTACAGAATATACTCTTCATATTTATTAATTTAATAATATTTAGTTAATTGATTTATTAAATTATTATTTTTTTATTGTTTAGTAGTGGATTAGGATAATCGTAACTAAAAAAAATACCACAAAAAAAATAGTTCTGGTTTTTCTATCTTTTTATAAAACATTATAAAACCACCATTGTATTTTTTATTGTTGGTTTTAAAATTTTAAGTATATTTTTAGATAAAAAATTTTCATAAATGAATGTAATACCATCATCAATTGAGAAAAAATACAATTTCTTAAATTTATGATAATTATAACTAAATAAATGTGAATATATTTCTAACACTGATATGCATTATAGTTAAAAACTCTTTTAAATAATTTATTAATGGTTTAAACTATCCCTAATCTATAAGAAATTAAGTATTATACCCTATTATCCTATTATGCAGGAGTATATATATCTTCTCCATATTATTTTAAGTGAAAAATACTATATTTATTTTTTGATTATGGTAATTCCATTAGTGATACACCTGACACAAGGTAGCTTAACACAAACATAAACTGTCATGGTTTTTATAAAGAATCAAATTTTCTATTTAATGATATATATTAACAAGGATACCATGTTGAGAAGCTAATATAAAATTTTATAAATATTAATATGCTATGAAAAAAACATATGGTGTTATTATTGTGTTTCTACCCAAAACAAACTTTTATAATTGAGATCACTAAGTGTGAACTGGAAGACAATAAGCTACAATTCTTATCATTCCCACAACACTTGATAGTCACACATCATTTTTAACCATGTAAGATTGATGTATCGAGACCATTTGATATATATTCATGATTATTTCCATAGTATTTCTAGGATCTCATTATATTTCAGAACTACTATATGCTTTTTATGTGACCGATAATCCAAGTACATTTCCATATATAGTATATAGGGAATAAATATTACATCATCGTAAGTATAAACCATACAATATTTTTGATATGGTAATTAAAACATAAAAGTTACATTTTGGTCTAGGGATAACACTCTCACAACAATATATATATTAAAAATATATGAATTTAAGGATCCATGTAATATTTTGTAATCCCCATTACAAACAATACAGTAAGTCCCACCTATAACCTGTGTATAAACTCTCTCTATATAAATGTTTAAAAACTTAACTCAGGAAAACATTAAATCAAAATATACACTTACATAAATGTTATATAATAATAATAGAACCTTGAATTTATTTACCAAAAATATTATTTACACAATAAATTTTTTTAATTATTAAAATAAAAATGGTGATAATTGAATACCACCTCTTTATTAGTAAATAAATTAATACGTCATATAATAATTTCCGTATACCATTTTCTAATTATTTTTATATAGATAAAAAATCACTAAAATAAAAATTTCCATAGATTGAAACTCCCATATATATAAATCTTATATATTATATGTATCAATCTTGTGTATTTTACAATAGTAGTATTGTTAATTGTTTTAATGCATTATTATTTACATCAAACAATTTTATAATTCCAGTTCAAAAATATATAATATCATGAATGAGAGGATATCATTTGAGAATTTTCTTATATTTATTGTGATAACATGGTTCCTTAGGATGTGTCATATCCCTGTTATTATTACAAAAAATATCAACATGATTCACAATACTCCAAAAATATTCTTGTATAATAACAAGGCTACAAATATAATCTTACCATATGTTATATCCAATGTTTTGACATATTATTAAAAAATTATTTATCTATCAACAATAATTTTATTGGAAGAATTACATATAATAATTCCCCCATTAAAGATGAACATAAATTGATGTTGTGATTTAACATAATATTCTTTAATTGACGTAAAAACTTACAATGAGTTTTTTGTTAGCTATCTATACTTAGTATATATCCTTAGTCCTTTAATGTTAATTTAAAATATTCTTATTTTTTATATAATACCGTTTAATAGATTCATATTTTCATATATTCATAATCCTCTAAACATATAATAAATTTAGGAAAGTATATAATATTATATATATAAATTTTTATATAGATGAGGCCTAAGATATTTTTTCTATTTACTTTTCTATAAATTATAATATAAAAATTTATCATTCCAAAAAATATTTCCAAGTGAAATTGGTATATATCCTCTCTAATAATCATTTAACTTAAATTTATTAATGATTTTCATAATATAATTTCCTTATATTAGTTTAATAATCCTTTTCTATCTTTTATAGTATATCTTCATATCAATGAGGTACGGTGCTTCTCCAAAGTATTTCATTGAATAAATTTCCCCAAGACATTGCATTATATATATTAGGATATAAATATTATTACAAAATTTCTAGTGTGATTATATATATTTGAATCTCCTACATTATTATTGAATTTAATATCTTGGATTGTCACATTAATGTAATGATTATAACTATAAAAAACGTCGATAAGTCTCTATATGGATCCTTATAGCTTACACACCTTCATAAAGTTATTTGAATTAATAAAACTATCATTAAAAATTATATACAATCATTAGGAAATTTACTATTGAATAATTTTTTCATACATATAATATATCTCATATTAATATAATATTATAATGATAAGGAAAATCCTGATGTGTTTATTAATTATAATCACTAATAAGGTTTATTTCTAAAATAGCACAAGATTTTGTGAAATGTTTTTTATAAATAAATGTAATATTTTTGATATTTTTTATTAATATAATAACTAGGTTAATATTTAATTACATGAAAAACTGATTTTAGCTTGCGTTACATGAATCATCGAGTTTATCTTTTGTTACACACAACAATGAGTTTAAATGAAACATGATATGCTATTAAAGTATTACAATTATTTAATATGATAGTTATCACCTAGCTATTAGAATGTTGGGTATGAATATGAATAACTAAATTATGATAACATATGGTTTGTACATGTACATAAAATCATTTTTTGGATTACCAATTAACCATAAATGAAAATAAGAACAATGTGCAAATAAAAGAAATATTTCTCTGAAAAAATATTGTTATGCGCACAAATGTTTTTACAACAATAAATTACCAAAATTACTTTAGGTAAAATATTTTAATGAAAATTTTAAATTATATGTTAAATAAAAATTTTAATATTCATCTTATGTGTTTTATAGACAGAATATAAAAATAAATCGAATTTTATTCTAAAAAACAATATGTTTCTAGAAAGTAATTTTCACCTTTTGTGAACTTATAACAAAATAAAAATTTTAAACTTTTAGAAAATTGATTTTCTAATTTTTTTAAATCATAATATAAAATTTATCTTTGGGTTATTTTTTTGATAATTTTTTAAAAAGATATTTTTTTGATGAATAGTTAAAAATACTAATTTTTATAAAGAGTTGTTATTTATTTTAAAAATTTTAATAACATAAAATTTGTTTTAATATTGGTTTAAAGTTAAATTAATTATATTATATATCTATTAATCCAATTTAGGTCATTATAACAATTTCATATTGAATTTTTATATAAAAAATTTGTAAATTTTTGAACATTTTCTCTTTGAAAAATCGCTTTCTCGTCACGCCTGTGAGATTAATTGTAAATTATATTTTTTCAATTTTGTAAATATAATTTAGAAAAAAATATGAAATATTTTTAATCATAATAATATAGATTATTTAATAAGTTAAAATTTATTTTTTACCTTAATTAATAGTGAAAATAGAAAAAATTAATTATCACGGTTAAGGAAAAAATGGATTTACCGAGGGGTAAAACTAAATAGATAAGAGTTAAAAATGAAAAAAAACATGTATAAATCTTATTTTTAGGAAAAATTTCCATCTTACCCATGCAAATTTAGAATATAGTACCATTTTAAATCTTTTTTACATGTGAATTACTTTACTATTTTGGATTATTTTGGGGAATTTCCAAGTAGTTTCCAAGTGTGTTCATTTCACCCACTTATAAAAGGCCACCACCACCCTTAACTTATTCACACCAATAAAGAAATATATTTAGAAAAAACCATACCAAAATACTTCCCCCAAAATCCTCATCCATATTCTAGATCTAACGTTCCTTCCAAAATACCAACACAAGGGTCCTTAATAAGAGATCTAATAGAGGTGCTTCTAGGAGAAGGTATTTGTCTTCACTAAGATCTTTATTTTTATTTCATTTTCAACCTTAAATTATGTATTAACACTTTAATTACAAATAAAATATTATATAATATATACTAATATTTTATTATGTTAATTTAATATCCTAAAACCATATCCACTTCCATCAAATGGGTTACGAAATCATTATTGATGTGTATAAAAGATTGTCGCCTCGTGATGTGATTTGATACGTTCATTCTATAAATGGAAGGTGATAATGACAGGTTTAATGAAATTATGTGATATATATGGAGTAAATATTATAATTTAATGTTATTATATTATATACCTTTCTTTCTTTCTATATTTTG
This sequence comes from Viscum album, assembly GCA_963277665.1. Taxonomy (NCBI): domain Eukaryota; kingdom Viridiplantae; phylum Streptophyta; class Magnoliopsida; order Santalales; family Viscaceae; genus Viscum; species Viscum album. The sequence continues at coordinate 1,250,469,251 of OY728141.1, forward strand.
AGAAAATGAAAATAGTGTTCATGCATATATACGACCAAGAATCTCCATGAACGATGTAGTTCATTTAATATCTCTAGATTTTATAGAATGATGAAAATACATATATACTGAATATTTTTTATATTTATATAATTTTCAACATTATTTTTATAACTTAATAATTATAAAATTAATATAAACAAAAATAAAAAATCAAAACATACACAAAAAAGAAACCAGTTATTGCTTGAAACATGACTTTAAAGTGGAATTGTTAATAAAAGGGTCCTAAAAGTTCAAAAGAAAATCATATATGGTATGATATATATAATTATGTTTCTATAATAATTTATTATAAAATTATATTTATTATATAGTAGTTTTTAATGTCTATGAAAGAAGTCAAGACTTAAGGTAAATGATTTCTATCTCACTTTTTAACATTTATGAGATACCATCCATATTCACCACTATTTGTTTTATGTGATGTATATACTAACCATGAATGTATTTTATAATTATATTCCTGAAAATTATGATATTTACATATCCATTTTAGGATATCTTTTCCATGGAATTTATAGTTCAAAAGTTACCAAATCGGTTAGGGTTTTTTTCTTAATTTTCCTTCCTTGAGACATATGTTATACTATACACCTATGTTATTTTATGTTGTGTATATTAAGACCCTTTTAAATGTTATATCATAAATTTATTTATTCCCATGATATTTTAATATTCATTTAATGTTATTCCATCATGGGGATTACAATTCAATGTTTCCAAAGTGGTAAAGATTTTATTTCAAAATCTCATCATTTATTGTTATATTTTTTATGATTATGTTTCAAATGATAACATATTTTGATAAATATATAAATAAACTCATAAATTTTATTCTACTACTTATATTTCATGACAACACTTGTTTTCCCTTCAATATCCTCTCTTTATTTACTCAATATTTCAAAAGAATATTTTTCATAAAAATCATCTTTATTTCTCTCTTCAGTCGAAAACCCATTTACTCCCAAAACTATGTATTCAAAAAATATTTTCAAAAATATTTTTAAAATTATCCATATTATTTATTCAAATTTTAACCCATTTTTGTAATTTTACAATTTTTTTAGAAAGTAATATTTTTGGAATTTTCTAAATAATTTATGTTTGGATTTTTTCAAAAATGTGAAAACTATATTTGTTTTAACATGGATGGAATAAATGAAAATTTCCACCATCATGAAGATCATATTATTTGAATATTAATTAATATGTTTTGAAGTTTATTTTCAAATAAAAGTGTTTTCAAAAGTTTTAATTTTATATTTTTTTTAAAATGTAGAAACAATATTTTTCCCAAGATATGTTTTAAATGATTTTTAGTGATTCCTTTATAAGTTTTAAAGGTTATTTTAAAAGAAAATGAAATCTAAAACAATTTATGCATTTTTAGTTTTAAATATTTATTTTCAAAGAAAAGTTATTTTCCCCAAGAAATGTTACAATTGATCTTTTGGAATCATTTTCCATCTAAGATGACATCCTTTGATTCTACATTTTATTTTTTGGGGATATAATACAAGGAGACCATTATTATTCTTTCTATGTATGGTTTATGATGAAAAGATATTTAGGAGACCCATTTATCTTGAAGTATTTATAAAATTATAAAATACTAATGAAACCATCTTCTTTTCATGGGTTGTGCTATGATGAAATGATAAAATTACTAAACCTATATCTTTTCCACATGTTATGATATGATGATATTTTTTGAAACCAATTTCATTTCATGGGTTATGATATGATGAATTTTTTATAAACTTGTTGAACAAATATGTATGATTTTCATTATGTGATGGTTATTACCAATATCTACCTACAATGCATTGGGTAATGATTTATATCTCATGAGATAGACATGACTAGAATGGGGAGTGAACCCAATTCAGTAAAGGACTTTTTCTACAATGATGGTCTTGGGAGTGAACCTTTACTACTAAGATGGTTTGGGTAGTAAACCTATTCCACAATGGGAAATAGATGAATCCAAATACACTATGGGAAATAGGTACCTCCTGTTCCAAATTGGGAAATAGGTTATGATTTCTAATCCACTATGTTGATGGGTTTGGAATTTAACCTTTACATATAAAAGAGTTTTCAATATTTATGATGGTGCCACACTTTTATGACATGATCCTACTATAAGATACCTTATATATGACTCCTTTAATTTTTTTGGTCAAATTCCTTTTTTAATTTAATCTATATCTAGAATTAATTAACAACTTCAAAAATTTACACCCCTTATAACTGTCTTTCACCATGTGTCAGCATGTCACGAAATTAAATTTCACCATTTGTAATCAGATTTCACCATGTGAAATATTACACCTATGTAATCATATTTCACCATATGTAATATTACAGCACGTGTAATTATATTTCAACACATGTAATTTTTATTAATTTTTTTAAAGGGTTTGACTGGATTTCACTCGAAAATAGGGGAAATGCGTTACACAACGTGAAAAGGGAGTTCACGTCGTGTAATTTTGATTCCCAATAAATTTAAAATGCATATCCAGCAACACGTAACCCCCCAAAGGCCTTTTTAATCTCCACAAATGCTTCACACACCATATTATTCGACCAAAAACACTCCAAACAATATTTTCCTGGACTGAAACTCTTACACACACCTCTGGATTCAATAAAAGACCCTCCGCACACCTCCCTTCTTTCTATGAGTCTTCTACCATTGATTTCTACGAGTCCTATTCGATCCGGAAGCGATATCACATCAAATCTTGGATGTCTAAACCTATAATTTATGTTATGTGTTCCATTTATTAATCTATATCTATATCCATTGGTAATGGGTTACTTGGTTCTTGTTGATTGGTGTCCTAGAGATGATTTATATCGAAAACTAAGTGCTTTTGTCACCATATCCTCCACTTTCAAGGGGTTAGACCTAAATCTTGTTCTATAACGTGTTCTTGATTTATTACTTTCAATTTGGGGATATTCATTGGTGATGGTTATTCATCACCGATCTTGAGGTTGGTGGTCTAAAATTCCAATCTCATTGTCCTGAATACCATTATGTGTACGTAATTGTATAATTTCTCTTAGATGATTATCAATTATGTCCTTGATTAAGTTAATTTAATTTGGTGAATATACTAATTAAAGGATATGTGTAATTGGGATGTTGGAATTTTAGATCATGAATAATTAATTTCAGAATTAGTTATAGAGTTTTTAATATTGTTGAACAAGATTAGTTAATTGTATCATTAATTAGTGCAGATGGTTTAGATTATGGAATTTTGATTTGAATAATTAATTGTCAAATTAATTATTAATATGTTTAAATTGTGAATGAGGACATTAATTGTGGAATTAAATATAGATTTTTATTTTTTGAATATTGATTAATTAATTTTTGAATTAATTAATTGTATATAAATGGTTAATTATTTTAAAATTTAATTAACATGACCATTCAAATGTGTGAGTTAAGAAATGGAAACATGGTTATCCAAATGTGTGAGTTAAGTAATGGTAACATGGTCATTAAAATATGTAAATTAATGAATGGTAACATGGTCATTCAAATGTGTGAGTTAAGGAATGGTAACATGGTCATTCAATGGTAACATGGTCATTCAAATATGTGAGTTAAATAATTGTAACATGATCATTCAATTGTGTGGTTGAATAAATAATATATATTACCCGAATAAACTATTTATTTATGCATTATATTTAATTCCTTATAGAACCACATAAACTATTGTTGATTGGTTTTGTTTTAGACACTATTGGTGGTGGCCTACAGAGTTATACTGACACACTAGTCAAACAACTAGATTGGTACCCAAATAGACTTTATTGTTTCAGAATATATATTAACATGATAAAAAATTTATTTATTCATTATAATTAATTCCTTATAGAACTGCATAAACTATTAATGACTAATTTTGTTTTAGACACCGTTGGTGGTGACCTACTGAGTTGTACTAACACACCACTCAGACTGTCATATTGGTACCCAAATAGAATTTATTGTTGTAGGAAGGGTTATGGTAAAAGGCCCTAGATTAAATTTCTAATTTGGGATGGAGATTGGTTGAGGGAACCAGAATTTTTTTGGGACCCGAATGGGAGTCATTGGTGTCATTATTTTTCAATCATTCCCTTTTAACACTTATATTGGCATTGTATATTTACCTTTAAATTGAGTAATGTTTTCCAATATTTTTTATTCTTGTTACATTGGTATTGTTATGATTAGTAATGCTTCCACTACTGCTTATTTTCATTCGCACTTGTTTTACTCAGATAAAATAGGGTATAGTCTCCCCATGTTTGAATTACTAGACCCTCGATACTATTTGGATGCATCTGGAATATGGGGAACGACGCCTGAGGTCAGGTGACCCACCAGCTTGGGGAACCATTGCACGGAAACCGGGTTGGGATGTCACAAAGTTGTATCAAAGGAGTTTTATTTTCTTTTTATTTTATCTTACTATTTGTGGAAGGGTATACAAAATATTAGGAAGACTCAGGGGCTTGGAAATGAGATAATGCATGGGAGTTGCAAACCCATGTATGGGAAAAAACCCAAGTACATTGGGTGGGATTGTTGTCATTGTTGTTTTATGTTATAGTTGAATATTATTTCACCTTCATTGACCCACATGTTGTGTGATGTGATTGTTATTTATGAAAATTTTGAGTATTGATTCGTGGCCCAAAATGGAATGATAGCTGAGTTTTGATGCATCATTCTAGGAACTTAGGACTATTTTGTGACATGCATCATTTTAGGTACGTAGGGGAAAATGGGTTATGAGTATGTTGTTGAAGATAGACTATTTTTCCTTATTTTGAATTTGAATAGATAAAGGTTCTTAGTATGAAATTGATAATGATAAAGTGATGAAAAGTGTATAAATTGGTGTATAAATGAGAAACTTTATTAATGTGAATGGGTTTAACCTTGTTAATCAGGACCTAGGTGTAGGATGGTTAAGGGTAGTGATAAGTCATCGGTTTTGTGCATGTGGTGAAACATGGGGAAAGTGATTGTTGTGTTTGAATCTTAGATAAAATTGTTAAATTTGTGATTTTTTTCCTAAGGTACATGTTTAGATTTGAGAGATATTCCTCCATGATGATGCTTGATAATGGGACGAATGGAAGACATGGCAGTGGATGATCCACTAGTAGTGGAACCTGAGTCACCGATAGTGCCAGGTGAGGAAGTTAGAGACAAGTTCTGATATAATTTCACATGTTTCATAAAATTGATGGAAAGAGACCCGGCGCGGTTTGTGAAAATAATGTCTAATATAATGAGGGAGTTTTAGATCCATCACCATCCAACTTTTACTAGAGAGGGTGGACCTAAGGGAGTTGTGTTCAGGATTGAGTCTATCTTGACTATACTTGACCATTTGGAGACTCCTTCAGAGATGATATTAAAGTTTGATGCCTATATGTTACATGCTCAAGAGAATAATTGGTGGGACATTGCGACATGGAATGGATAGCTCAAGACTATGGAATGGAGGGACTTTCAAGAGAGGTTCTTCGGTAACTTTGAACCAAAGATGCTTAGGATGGAAAGAGAAGTTGAGTTCATGAGATTGACTCAGGGGAGCATGTATGTGATAGACTATGCTGGATGCTTCATAGATTTGCAGTGCTTTACCCTAATATTGGTAGGATACGATGTTACAATAGAAAAGAGGGTTCCAGATGGACTTAAGTGTTAAATTAAATCCTAGGTGAATTTATTTAGGCTGAAAAGGTTTTCATAAGTGGGGAATTAGGCTCTCATCAATTAGGGGAACCAGAAAGAGGATTATAGTGGTGGAAAATTTATTTCTATTGGACATTTAGGTGGTATGAATTTTGAGATTAGGAAGAGATGTTATGAGAATGTAAGACAGGGTAGTAGGAAATAGAGTAACACGATAGAGGGTCCAATTACATAAGACCTTTAGCTAGTGGTTTTCCACCAGTATGGTTGGCGTGGTCCCTATCGTAGACACTTTACCTGAACCCTAGTTTAGTGAAGATGTTTTCTAATTTTGGGAGATCTAAAATGGTTCTTCAGGAACCTAAGGTTTTCAGGTAGTGATAGAGGATCTACATAGAACCAGAGTGTGGGAAGGGTTCCTTATCTACCATATCAGTTTGGAATATAGAGTTTTACTATCCAGGGAAGTAGAGGTAGAGGATATGGTACTTCTAGGAAAGAGAACCCATATTACTAGAGTATTAAAACTAATGGGAGTCAGATAACACTACAAGGAAGAGGGGCATGGTAGTTACATGCGGTGAAACCTACACATGTGGATAACGAGGCTTGACCATCGACAGTGAGAGATAATATTATAGTAGAATGTACATTATAAAGTGCTTTATTTGATACTGGTTCCTCTAATTCATTTATATCTAAAAAACTATTAATGGTTTGATACTAGTGATGGAGTTTGTGAGTGGGGTTAGGATGATAGATACACACTTGGGAGTGTGGTCTAGTGACATCTGTCTATGCAAGGGATGTTCTCTTGACATTAGAGAGTACCATTATTTATGGGATCTATATATTCTTGAAATTTTAGGCTTCAATAGAATTATTGGTATGGACTATCTAGTCTCATACCAAGCCCACATAGATAGTTACCATATGAGGGTGATCTTTATATCTCATATGGGTGACCATTACATTCAATATGGGGAGTGGAATATCCAGGCAGGATAATATGGTAGAATTACTGAGCTATTGGGAGAGCTCACAACCCAGGTTTCAAGTATTTTACTAGATGATAAAATTGTTAGAAAATATTTCCTTCCACAAGTAGTAGAACTATTTCATGATGTCTTTCCTGAAGACTTCTCAGGGCTTCCACCTAAGAGAGATGTGGAATTCACTATTGAGCTCATGTCGGGGGCCAAGAAAGTGTCTATTCCACCATATATAATTGAACTGACTATGCTTCAAGAGCTCAATAATAAATTGGAGGAGTTAGAGGATAAGGTATTTATCCTTCCAAGTATGTTTCCTTGGGGATCACCTATATTGTTTGCAAATAAGGATGATATGATTTTATGTTTGTATGTCAATTGCCATAAGCTGAACAAGGTGACTATAAATAAACAGTACCCTCTTCCATGTATCAATGATCTTTTTGACCATTTAAAAGGATATTGGGTGTTCTCGAAGATCGACTTGATATCAGGGTATCATCAGCTAAGAGTTTGGACTTTTTATATACCAAGGACTAGTTTCAGAAGCTCGTATTCCCTATATGAGTTTTTTCGTAATTCCATTTGGGTTGAAAACATACCAGCATTGTTTATAGACTTGATGAACATGATCATTAATCTCTATTTGGATAAGGTTTTAGTGTTCTTTGTGGATGAAATCTTGGTGTACTCCAAGAATCATGAAGATCATTCACAATATCATCACATCATCCTGATTACACTGAAAGAGCATTGACTATACGCCAAGCTATCAATATGTCAGTTTTGGATTGACCAAGTACACTTATGGGGGAAAATGATCTTAGAGGAAAGTGTGTCAGTGGACCTATATAAGGTTAAATAAGTGGTTTATTAGGATAATCCAAAGAATGTTTTCGATATTCAAAGATTTTTGGGATTATCTAGTTATTACAGGTGGTTCATCCAGAACTTTTCCCAATTATCAGTGCTTCTTTTGAGCATGACAAAAAATGTGGTAAAGTTTTAATGGTTGGAATCTTGTGAGAAGTCCTTCTAGGAGTTGATGAATAATTTGACATTGACACTAATTTTGATCATACCTAAGACAGATGAGGAATATATGGTTTATTGTGATGTTTCAGGGATCAAACCTAGATCACTGTTGATGTAAAGAGATAGAGTTGTGGTATATGGGTCTCAGTAGTCGAGGGCACATGAATGGAACTACCCTAAAAACAAACTTTAGTTGGAATTAGTGGTTTATGATTTAAAGTGTTGGTCGAATTACATTTTGGTAGATAAGTTTAGTATGTTTTACAATCATAAGAGTTTGAGCTATATCTTCTCACAATGAGATTAGAATCTATGACAACAGAGATGGGTAGAGTATATGTAGACATTTGATTTTGAGCCCTCATATATGCTTGTGAAGGGAAAAAATATTAACGATTATTTGAGTTGGAAGACTCATACTCAAGAATTTCATGAGTGTAGTGATGAGTGGAAAATTATGACGTTTCTAGATGAGATGCATGTTGTGGCTCAAGATGGTCAAGAGCAGATGACTCTCATATCAGTGTTAGTGGAGTTCACTCTTTTGAGATGGATCTGAGATAGAAATTAGGAGGATCTAGAGTTCTTGGCCATAAGTGAAATCTTTGAGGGTGGGGAGTCCCCTTTAAACTAAATGATAGATGAGGATGATATTATCTATGTGAAGGATCGAGTGGTTGTTCCAACAAGCATGCGAGAGGAGCTCATGCAAGAATTTCATGCCATGAAGTGGGCAGTTCATTTAAGTGTGACCAAAATATAAATTGAACTACGATGAAAATTTTGGTGTCCGGGCATGAATAATCAGATAACATTGTTCATGACAAGTTGCTTCACCTATCAGCAGTTGAAGGAAGAGCATCAATGACCTAGAGGTTTACTTCAAATGTTGCCTATTACAGAATGTATGTGGGATGATGTGACCGTGGATTTTGTTGTAGGAATTATATAGACTCTTAGGTAGAATGATGCTATTTTGTTAATTGGGTATCTATTGAAAAAGGTAGATCATTTCTTTCCTATAAAAGAAATCATCATAGTAGAGATGTTGGGAGAACTATATGTTTGAGAGATAGTCCTTTTGCATGGGGTTCCATAGACTATAGTATCAGATCACGATTCACACATTACTTCAAACATTGGGTATGGATAACATAAGCATCTTGGTATACAAGTATTATTTAGTACTACATTCAACTAAATAAATATGAGAATTTGGAAGGTACTATACAGGTGCTTGAGGATATATTGTGCGCATGTGTTCTAGACTTCGGTGGGTCTTGGGAGAAACACTTGGACATAATGGGGTTTTCCTATAAAAACAGTTATCAAGAAACTATAAATATAGAACCATACATGTCTCTTTATGGTAGGCCTTGTAAATTACCTCTATGCTGGAGGAAAGAAGGTGAGTCAGAGTTTTTGGGACCGAGTCTCGTGCAGGAGACACCAGAACAAGTACAGTTGATTTGGAAACATCTGGATACAGATCAGAGTTTGAAGAAGTATTATGACAATAGACAGGGAGGACCCCTATATTTTACAGAGGTTGATCATGTATTCCTTTAGGTGTCACCTAGGTTTGGTCACCATAGGACATGGAGACAGGGAATGTTCGCACCCAGGTTTGTTGGACCATTCGATATTGTGGAGAGAATCAGGATGGTGATATACCGATTGGCTCTTCCACAGAAATATAGCACTATGAATACTATTTTCAATGTATCAAAACTTCAGAAGTGTCACCCTAGACCTTATCATTTAATCAATGTGTGATGTTGAGCTTGAGTTAGATGCGTCCTTTAAGGAGCTTATGATATGTGTACTGTATCGTAGTGAGAAAGTGTTACAGGGAAAAACCATGCTGATAGTTCATGTATTATAGAAACATGGACATGTGTAGGAAGAGGCATGGGAAGGGGGGGGAGATATATAGGATCGGTGGCCCAATATTTTTTACTCTAAAATTTATAGAGTATTTTAAGTGCAGCTTGAGGATGATCTATTATAGGGTGGGGAGATTTTAAGATCCCATTTTTTTCATGTATGAATCTTTTAAACTTTTTTGTCAAAATTGGTTTTCTTGAATTTATCCAATTTCTATAATTAGTTAATAAATGAAAAATTTACAAAACCGATAACATTATTTCTCAAGTTTTATAATGTCATCAATTAAATTTCACCATATGTAATTTTACACCACGTGTAATCAGATTTCACCTTGTGTAATATTACAACATGTGTAATCAGATTTCACAATGTGTAATATGACACCATATGTAATCAGATTTCACCGCATGTAATCTGTATTAATTTTTAAATGGTTTGATGGGATTTGCTTCAGAAATAGGAAAAATGAGTTACAGGATGTGAAATGGGAGTTCATGTTGTGTAATTTTGAAGCCCAATGAATTAAAAACAAGTATCCAGCAATGCTTAACCCACTGAAAACCTTTTTAATCACTGCATATGATCCACAAACTATAGTATTCAACTTTCGACACTCCACACGCCATTTTATTAGACCAAAATTCCTTCCCACACCTCCGGCTTTGATCGAGGACCCTCCGCGCACCTCCCTCCTTTCCACGGGTCTTCAACCATTGATTTCTAGGAGTCCGATTTGATACGGAAGTGATCACATATCAGTTCATGGATGTTAAAACCTAGATTATCAAGGTATGAATTCTGGTTATTAATCTACATCTATATCCATTTCTAATAGATTACTTGGTTCTTTTTGAGTGGTTTACATGAGATGATTTCTATCGCAAACTTTGGGATTTTTTCAATGATTCCTACACTTTTAGGGAGTCATGTCTGCATCATGTTCTACAATTCATTCATGATTGATTATTCTCAATTTGGGGATATTCATTGGCAAGAGTTCTTCATCACAGATTATGAGGTAGGTGGTCTAAAATTTAAATCCCATTGTCTTGAATACCATTATGTGTATGTAATTTTGAATTACTATTATATTTTTAAATTTTTTTTCATTGATTAAATTAATTTAATTTTCGGAATAAATTAATTAAAGGAAATCTGGAATTGGGATGTTGTGGTTATAGATCACAAATAATTAATTGTTAAATTAATTATCGAGTTATTAAGATTTTTGACCTTGATTAGGTAATTATATCATTAATTAAAATTGATGTTTTGGATTATGAAATTTTTATTTGAATAATTAATTATTGAATTAATTTTTAATACGTTGAAATTGTGAATTAAGAAATTAATTGTGGAATTATTTATGAGAATTTGTGTTTGTGAATAGTGATTAATTAATAGATGATTTAATTAAATGGATATAAATGGTTAATTAATTGATGAGTTGATTACCATGATCATTTAAATTGGTGAGTTAAGGAATGGAAACATGGTCATTCAAATGTGTGAGTTAAGGAATGGTAACATGGTCCTTAAAATGTGTGACTTAAGGAATGGTAACATGTTCATTCATGTGTGTGAGTTAAGGAATGGTAACATGGTCATTCAAATTTGTGAGTTAAGAAATGAAAAATACTCATTAAATTGTGTGGTTTAATAAAGAATATTTATTATCTTGATAAACTATTTATTTATGAATTATATTTAATTTCTTATAGACTTACATAAACTATTATTGACTGGTTTTGTTTTAGACACCATTGGTTGTGGCCAACTAATTTATACTCACACCCTAATCAGGCCACCTCATTGGTACTCAAATATACATTATTTTTATAAGATAGGTTAAGGGAAAAGACCCTAGATTTGATTGTTGATTGGGGATGGATCCTGGTTGAGGGAACCAGATGTGGTTTGGGACCCTCTTGGGAGTCATTAGTGTCTTCATTTTTTAGTCTTTTTTTTAAAATGTATATTGTCATTGTATGTTTTTCCTTTAAATTGTGTACTATATTTACTATATTGGTTATTCATATGACCTTAGTATTGTTATGATTAGTTTCTCTTCCAATATTTCTTGTTTACTTCCATTGGAGTTTTACTCTAAAAAAAGAGGGTATCGTCTCCCCACGACTGATTTACCAGACCCTCACTACTAGTCGGCAGTCTAAGGTATACAGGGTGGTGCTCCTGAGGTCATGTAGCCCACCATATTGGGGAACCGTTTTATGGTACCTAGATTGGTATGTCACCCCTATGGTTCTTACTTTATTTATGATTATTTTTCACTCTTTTAGTCCATGTTTTCAAAAATCATAATGTTTTATGTCATGAATAACGTTTCTGATCTATGAATGTTTGGGTATGAACTTCACATTTTATATTCATGATCACTTACACTTATGATTATTGTATGATTTCTTATGATCATATATTTATATCCTTAAATTTTATCTTTAATATGAATATTTTCCTAGCCTTTCTTATGTTTCATACCCCTGGTTATGAATAAAGGTTTATGTATATTACTCCCAAGAGGAGTACTGTGTGAGAAGATCTTTCTAGGCGATGTTGAAGAAATTTTATAAAATAATTATATTGTGTTTTCTATATCCAAAGAAACTATACCTTTAAGATCATATGGTGTGTTATTATGTAATTTAATGAATAATCGTCCAAGAAGATAAAATATCTATGTATGAGAAGCTGGGGTCTCTACACATTATACTAAATCCCATTAATTTTTAAGAAACTAGTTTCAACTGATTGGGAATTAATGATAGATAGTATGAATTTTTCTTCCATATGTCCTCTTTAAGACCCATTATCAAACTTATGACCATAAACCATTTTTTAGATAAATTAAATTCAAAAATTAGTTAGTAAAATTATAACAATTATAATATTTTAAAATAATTTTTTATTAATGGTATGTGAAAATAACACTAAAAAATTACACTTATATTTAGTGGTGGGTTTTTAAAATACTATTTTTAAATATAAAAAAACAAAAAAAAACATTCTTCCTTTAGCCAAACTTTCTTTTCCTAACCCAAGTGGTGCCTTCCCTCCTCAAGTCACACCTTATCATGTTTTTTCACCTCCCCCATAGACCACGGTTGGTTCTAATCTTCATTTCGTTTGGTTATGGTATAAATGCTAGGAATAATGTAAGGTATGTCCATGGAATCCTTCCAATACTCATCATTCTATTTCTCACTCAAAGTGGATGAAATATCTTCCTCCCAAATTATATTTCTTCTCAAATTCATCATTTCCTTATTATTTCATCCAACCTAGTTATAGTAGAAGGTTTATTTCGCATATATGAAGGTAATACTTTGATTTATTTAATCGATTTCATATACTATTTCAAATAAGACTCCAAACCTAATTAATATATGGATATAGGTTTGTTTTAAGTGGTTTTGTTTAATATTCATCCAAGGAATATTAATAACTATTCTATAAATATTTTGGAAGGAATACCACACTTTCATCTCACACTCTTTAAGATTTAGTTGGGTATTAGTATAAGGATGACATAATTTAACTCAAATAATTTTATTTAATGATAAATAAAATCTTAACTTACCTTTATCAAAGTATAATATTTGTGTGTGTGTTTCATTGTATTTAGAATTATTTTTTACAAGAATTCCTTGAATGAATCCCTTATTTCCTTCATATATCTTAATTTCATTCTATTGGTATATAGAAATAAATTTATAAATTCTAAATTTTCTCACTATAATGGATACCTCAATTTTTGTGTCTGTGTATTCTTAAGAAATACATATAAAGTGATATGAAATAAAAATTTGTTAGAAAAACCTTCACTGATTATATTAAAAACTCATTACCAGTCTATTAAGTATTTAATTTAGTGAATCTATCCACAATATCATACCGAAAAATATGGGGAATATAGTACATAATGAAATGAATGAGAAACATATCTTTTCCCGAAATAGATTGTATATGTTACCAAGGTCAAGAAATGTGTTTTGATATGGACCAAAATAGTTTTCAAACCATGATGATGATGTTTATTATGTGACTCCCCAATCACCTATCATCCAAAAAAAATAGAATACTTAGATATTGAGTTTCATTATTCTTTATTTCATTATTACAAAGGAATATAGAAATAATGTAATACAATAAAATATAATTGATGTTTCCCCCATGAATCGGTTTAGGGTAAACTAGATGATGTGTGCACACTATCCTTTAGTAAATAATTATAAAAAAAGTTTTGTTTTGGTGTTATCATAACACAATTATTTAGAAACATGATGAATACTATTACACAAAAATGTATGTGAGGATGGAATGGTTTTAAAAACATTAAAAATTGAAGCTAGGATTAGGTAGGAATAATTTTCATTAAATAATCATGAATCATTCATCAATGTTATACTGCACATTCATTATCTTATAATATTAAGAAATGATAAAAGAGACCAATACTGAGGAAGTGTATTCAATTAGATTAGTACACCATTTAAATATTGGAAAAATTAATTTTGATCATTATCAAGGAAACATTTACTTATTAATGGGTGTGTAGTGTTCTATATAAAGTCGATTTTGGAAACATTAAACACTAGAAAAAAGAGTGGGTTTTTATACGAGTTATATTTCTATAATGTGATGTCTCCTCTACCTATAATACACTGGGAACTATAAAAAATGTTGTTAATGGACTGTTAGATTCTATTCCATATATTTTTACCCATAGAATTCTCATCAGGACACCTGATTAGAGAGTTACCATAGATTTCATTGGAAAATATTTCCCAAATGGTGTTTGTAGAGATCACTTCCAAGTCTATTTTAGCATGAATATACTATATGTTTTAATAAATATATGTAATGTTAATTCCACATTATTAAATAGGAATTTCTAGGGAATACTATCTAGAATAGTGGTACTTATCCTCTTTATGGTATTTCAAGATGAAGTTTTTTTATAATGAGTTTAATACTTCTAATCATAGACCAAGATGCCTTAATTTTTAATAAAACATGAATTGGTATGGAAGAGAGAACAATATTAAATAGTGAAATACTACATCCAAATAAGTTTAAATTTATTAATGTTTCCATGTTTTGGATTTTTTTTTTTTTCAAAATATCAAAATTCTTTATGTAAAGTAAATTGGTGATACTTGGACGTTTTTCCTAGATTTATTCTTATAGGACTCACAAGGATGATTTTACATTGGACTTCATGATTGAAAAAGAAACCAAGATCAAAAATAGATATTATGTTTGAGGCTAAAAATTTGAGCTCATCACTTGTATATATTCAATAAAAACAAATAATTTTATGTTTGTTGATCTATACATAGACATGAAAAGTATATACGAAGTTGAGAGAACTGTCTATAAAAACTATAGAGAACTGATGCATATTATGAAATACATGTATAAGCTATTATTAAATAATTTTCAAGATTGTTACATAAAAGAATAAAGAGATAAATTACTGGATAAACTATCATAATTAAATTGGGGTAATTATAATTAGTGTCAAAATACTTAGGATATAGTTTTGAGGTGTTTGAGAAGGCTTTTATTATTCTGGAAAGTTCTAAAGTCATTTAGAGAAATTATAAATTTTTATATTTTTATAAAATTGAATGAATTCAATGGAATTTTAATAATTTGAGTTATATAATTTAAATTTTAACTTTATGAATTTATTATATTAATTCATCATCAAAATTTGAGCCATACCATAAGACTTTGGCATCATAATTTTCTGAATTTTAAGTCTTCAACATAATACTTTAATGGATCGTACAAATTTCACATATAAATTTGAGAAATAAATTTAATTTTTTTGATGAGAATATAAATTTTATGTTGATCATATCACTACTTATAGTGTATGACATCGAGTTCCAACATCAGACTTTTATGGATATCATATGACTTTCAATGTGATATGGAAAAGCTAAAATTTTGAAAATTTCCATAATTAAACTCTGAAGAGGAAT
This sequence comes from Viscum album, assembly GCA_963277665.1. NCBI lineage: Eukaryota > Viridiplantae > Streptophyta > Magnoliopsida > Santalales > Viscaceae > Viscum > Viscum album. Next base: position 1,250,484,946 of record OY728141.1, read on the forward strand.
TTAATTTGGAATATGATCATGATATGTTCTTTAGGTATTTAAATATTATGATCAATTGAAGTATCATAATTAAAGATGACATTAGTGGAAGATCAACAGAGTGGGTAGCTGGATGTTGAAATGAGTCCCACACTGTAATCCAATGATGCCATTCTATAAGAATGAGATCATGAACATGTAGATGTAAATATCAATGGATTATAAATGAAATTAATTTTGTAGATAAATTAGAAGAAGAAAATAAAAAATTATTGTAGAGATTTAGAGGGAATTATTAACCAATAATTAAAAATGGGTTTGAAAGTGAAAATAAAATCGGATGTTATTGACCGATTTAAAAATAAAGATCATTATTACTGCCGAAGATTATGGAGTATCCCAAAAAATGATAAACTAATATTATTCATGAAATTATATTGAAAATATAAATATTAATTATACATGGAATTAATTTATAAAATTATGATTTAGATAAATCTCTAAATTTAGAGTGAGTGGTTTTTGAAGAACTGTGAGGCTCGATACACCTTTGTATTATAGAGAGAAGAATTTGTTCGATGATGGGGGAGTTTTTTTCTAAATAACAATACCTATTTTCCAAGTATTAATAGGGAAAAAATACATAGATCTTTAAATATCTAGAGGGTACTTCCAGAATAGTAGTTTTGATTATAATTTTTAGCTATTGAAGTTCGTGGAGAGGTTGTACATGGGTGAACCAGTTTATCCAGTTTGCTCATTGGATATGATCATCTCTATTGGGGAAAATAATCTAAGGTAGAATAATGTTATATTTTTTATTTATATAAAAATTATTATAGATTCTCATGTGTAAATTTAGACAATCTTATGTGACTTTAGATATGAAATATAGTGTGACTCTTTCTTGATAGGATTATGATGGTCCTTGAAGTTGTAACCACATATGTATATAATGAAGAATCTGTTATTAGGGTATCTAACCAATGAAAAAATAGTAGGATTTTACACTAAAACATACAAATAATATTGTTATTTTTTAAAATTATATCTACTACATATGGTGTGAGGTTAAGAGAAGATATTAAGTGGATAAAAACATTAAATAATTCATGTAGTTGAGTTTTAAAGAAGAATTATTAACAAAAGACCACTGGTTCAACCCTGCCCCTTAGTGATCAATTATTATTGACGATTCACAATTTGTATCATAGAAAATCTCCACTCTTAATATCCAATAAGTTTCTAAATATAAATAATATCAATTATTATAATTTTAGGTGTGCTCCAATATTCAATAGAAATAACAACCACAATTGGAAGAATAAAATGTTATACTTACTATTATTAATTATCCTAGAAGTCCATGATGCAACAATATTAGATTTTATAATAATTTCATAGGTATGACCAATATATATAACTCATAAAATAAATGTGTAAGAGGATGAAAAAATAAAAAATTTATTATGATATCTCTATTGGAGAAATATAAAAAAATTATTTGACTTGTAATTGTCCAAAAAATAAGATATGTTAAACATCGTTACCTTCCCTCAGGTATTCATTGAATTTTTTTAGATTCTCTTATTTGGGGGGCTTTGTTAGCTTCTCATAAATGTAGATCATTTTATAGGGGAAAAAACTAAATTCATGGGTTGTATGTGTTTTTTATTAATGGATTGCAGGTATAAATGTATAAATGGATTTATAGGGTGTTCCTAATGTCTATAGAGCCTTCAGTTTTGGTTTGGAGGTTTTTTTTGCAGAAAACTGGGATGATCACTACCTATTGAATGCATACACATCGTTAATGGGTTACATGGTATGAATACATTGTATGTAAGATTATTTATTCCTCATTAAAGGTATAAAACGTTTATAGGCCATGAAGTCATTACACAATTTGAAAATTTCAATGGTATTTAATTTAACCTGAGGTGATTCCTTTTTTAGCATATTTATAGTTCATGGGATTTTATGCCATGAAAGGGATTTATGATGTGAAATCCTTGGGTCTAGTCATCTTAAACATGTTTCATGACTATTTATTTTTCCATTATGTTTGTTGGATTACCTCTCAAACCCTATGTCTATTTTGGGAAATCTCCCTTCTTCTATATCACATTGTTCGGTGTTTGAATCATGTGGAAGTTGTGTCACATATCCTTGGTAAGTAGTATTTCTCTCTCGTCAAAAAATTTGGTCATATAAGCACAAATGAATATATTTTATCATCTTATTCATCATCAATTTGTGTTCTCAGTAGATACTTTGTAGTTTCATATCATGTCTTTTCGATCGAAGGCTAACTTGTGGTTTTTTAATCTCTACTATCAAAGGTAGATGGGATTCCATCCTTATTTATGTATTTTTATCAATGAAAGTATTGATAATTATTGAATTTCTGTATGTTCTTGTTGATCCCTTTGAAAATTTTCATCTAAATAGAATTTCTATGGTATAAAAATGGGTTTCTTTTAAAAGTGATCATGGATTTTGGAAATGGTTTTAGAAAAACATTGCATATTGGGAACCATGGGTATGTCTAGAAATGGACATTAATTACCCAAGTGTGTATGAAACCATTAGGGGTTAATTTTGTGATATATTAATAATGTGGAAGGATTTGATATTAGTTGGAACCGAAATATTCATAGTTTATACTTATTTTATGCCTAATACGTATTCTCATAGGCTAGAGACGAAATGGTTCTCTCTGTCTTTTATAACTTTTTTATCACATAATTGTTTATTTTATGAATATTTAATCACCTGGATAGTTTACCTATTTTTATTTTATACCTTATATATTTTTATAATTTGTGAATATGGTATTAATTTATGGAAAATAAATATATTCTTACAAATGGTTTTTTTGAAAAAATATTGGTAAAGTGGATTTTTATTTAAAGCTAGAACTTGAAAATTCTTAATATTAGAACTTTTACAGATTATTTGGTGACATATTATTGGGTTTTGTGATCGAAACCTAATTTTTTCTTTGAGAAGTTATATACATTGTTTTTCAGGGCCTATGGAAAGGGAAGGGCATCATGTAACATGCTAGGTTCTCTTATCAGTTATTACCTTTTTAGTGGGATAGATTGGTCATGACTGATTGTTACATGAATTTTTCTTAGTATGTTCGGCTTTATCTTTATGGTTTGGCTAGTGTGGCTAAAATGTTTATGTCTAATAGGTATTTATTTCTTTCTTCAAAATGTTACATTGAAATTTCTTATGTTTTTCATGAGGCTTTTGGTTCTTTTCTATATATCACCATCTGGCGGACCATCTTGGGTGACCTATCCAGTTTCCCCATGATGGTTTATTAAAAATTAGTATAAGAGGGAATTACTAGCCAAAATTATTGTTAAAACTTCCAAGGTGTGGTTTTGTGATTTGGTAGGCTAGAGTTAGGACCATCAGAATTTAGTAAGTGTGGAAAAGGGGCATATCGAGCTCACTTCTGTGACTGAATCCGAGATACCATTGGTGGTAAGATATTTTTTAAAAGATTGAGACTTTTGTTGAGGTTATTTGAATAATCTAGATGAGGGTATTATTTAAGTGGACGCTTTATTTTCGTAATGTTTCATCATTACTCAAATAATTCATAATTTATTTAAATTCTTATTGTTTTTTTTCATTAATATAGATACCTAATGTTGGTTCTATGATTTTAGAATCTACTCATGACTGATTGGTTTTTTTCTAGTTATCATTAAATAATAACTCCATGAATATATATTCCAAATTTTAGTGAGGAATATGTAAGATAGCTTCCATAGGAAAATTCTATATTAGACCCTTCTTTGGTAAAAGATATAACCTGCACTATTCAAACTCTAGGTCAAGTAGGTGTTGGGAACCCAGGATGAGTAATGGATCATGAATTATAATTTACTAAGAATCATCCAACTTTATTCAATAGTGACAAAGTAACATAGGAATATACAAAATTCATTTAGCATATTGAGAGGATATTTAGTTTTTTAAAGACATCTAAGGACTCTATAGTAGGTATTTTCGTTTATATTCTAAAAGGACCTCAACAATTATGTTGGGACTCTATTGTGTAGACTAAGTTGAATCAATATATAACCAATTATCTTTCAATAAAATATTAAAATTGAAGTTTTATCCTAAGGAATTACATAGGGAAAATACCTAGTAGTTTTTGACTATAGAGTAGGTAGAGTGTAACATTATATAGTATTCTACCTATTTTGCTAAGTTTGTGGACTTTTCACTAGAGCGAGTCACCAATCATTACCTAAAGCCCCAAAGGTTTGAGTTGGGGTTGAGGTCCTCTATTAGGTTGATACTTATTCTCATGTGACTTACTACCTTTGTAGAGGTATTTGGTAAGGAATATATGGTATAGAATTACATAACTAGAAAAAAGGTTTGGGAGGAGATTAAGTTGATACTGTCGTTAGAAAGGGTGTATTTTCTAGCTAGAAAAAGAAGTTCAAAGGTAGCCTGTTTTTCTTGACTAGTTTTATGGGATTCATCTAGAAATAAGTATATTGTTTATATCAATATAGGTGACTTGGTCATACAAATATGAACTGTATGAAGTCTCCCAAAAAATTTCATTACTGTGGAAAATATGGCCATTTAAAGCATTTTTGTAAAAAGATTTCCCAAGGTAGTAAGGAAAGATCCACTTTCACCAAGGTCTCACAAGTTCATAAATATTTTTCCATTGGTGTAGGGTGTTATCCTTAGGATAAGGGGGATGCTGATGTGGTTAAGAGAGCTCATGGAGGAGTTGCGACCAGAATTATTTATGCAGTGGAGTATACACTAAAGGACTCTAAAGTAGGGTCAATCATAGTTAGACGTACAATGTTTATTTCATCTTCTATTTTTCATGATTTTCTTGATATAGGTATGACTCATTATTTTATATCATGAAATCTAGTTAACGTACTGGGATTGCATTGGACGCTTATGAAATTATTACTGGATATTTCCATGCCTTTGGAAAAGAGGTCTAAATAAGGGTTTTAGTGCCCAAAATGTCGAGTGATGATAGCAGACCATGAGGTGGAGTGGGAATTCTTAGTTCTCAATCTTTACTTCTTTGACATGATTATCTACATGAATTTTAAGATTAGTTCTAAGGTCTAGATAGATTATTTTTGTTTTCAGGTTTAGTTCTTATCTACCGATGGGGGAACTCGTGTTTTTCAGTGTGAGTGGGACTCTATATTGGGAAGGGTGGAGGATTTTTTTATTTAGGAAGGGGAAATATCATGATAGTTTTTAGATATGTCTCTTTATTTTATTGACCCTTGTTTTGGTAGCCAACTACCTTCCGTGGTGTGTGTGTACCCTGAGGTCTTTTCAGATTATTTTTGTAGTTTACCACTATAGAGAGAGGTTAATTTTACTATAGATACTATACTTGGTATAATTACCATTTCCACGCCATATTACTGTATGGTGCCTGCTCAGTTGGTATAACTTAAGGTCTAAATTTCAGATCTGTAGTATAATTGATTTATTCTTCCTAGAATTTTACCACGAGATTTTACTATCATATTTTATAAGAAGTAAGGTAGAAGCCTCAAAAATTTTATTGAATATTGTAACTTAAATTAGGTGATGTCAAGAAATAATATCCCTTTCCCAATATTGATGGTCTATTCAATCAGATTAGTGGGGATCATTGGTTTTCAAATATTGACTTTCCATTAGGTCAACACTAGTTTAGAGTCTAAAAAGATGATATACATAAGACAATGATAAGGAGCTGACATAAGAATTTCTAGTTTTTTGGTTTTACCATTCAAACTAACTAAGGCACATTAGGTGTTTATAAAATTGATGAAACATATCTTTCATTGGTTCTTGGAATCTTTTGTTATTATTTTTGTAGATGATATCTTGGTTGACTTAATGTCAGAAGAGAACAACATGGAAAATATAGATATCATTCTTGGAATAACGAGATAAGATCATTTTTATGGAAAAATTTACAAATGAGAGATTTGGATTAAATAATTAATGTTTCCAGGGCTTATTATTTCAGAGATGGGTGTCTTAGTGGATCCTGAAAAGGTACATGTACTTATGTAATGAGAGCGGCCAAAAAATATTTTTGAGAACTGGGGTTGGTTTTTTATTATTAGTGGATTATTTAAGACTTCTCTAATATTTAATATCCAATTCTATATTTAACCTATATGGCTATACGATTTTATTGGAATGAAAAGTGTCAGATATATTTTGAGGAACTGAAGGTAAGGTTTACTTCAGCTCATGTTTTGATTCTTACAGAACTAGGTTTAGGTTGTGATACTTTTTGAGATTCTTAGAGCATGGGTTTGGGGTGTGTCTTGATTTAGGGGAGATATGTGGTAGCCTACGGATATCGATAGATATTACCTCATGATAAGAACTTCCATATCCACAATCTTGAGTTGGAAGTGGTTATATATGCACTCAAAACTTGGAATCACTACCTCTTTGGGAAGTGGTTTACAAAATATTCTGATCTTAATAACCTTAGGTATATTTTCCCTCAAAGGGATGTGAACTAATCCCAAATATTCCGGGTGGAGTATCTTCAGACTTCTGATTTTGATATTACTTATACTTATAGAAAAGGGAATGTGGTTATTCATGTCATGAGCAGAAAACTACCAACACAAGTAGTGAAAGATTCAGTAGAAAAGTGGTATCTGATGAGTTTGTTTGACGAGATGAGTTTGGGAATGTAAGATGTTAGAAGGAATTAATTTTTATATTTTATGAAGATTGAATCATTATTTGATCAGAGGGTTACGATTGAGTAGATGTATGATCCTAAGTTCCAGAGCATTTGTAAAATATTTTATATGGGGAGACCTTGGGTAAGTGGTATCAATATCCCAATGGAACTTCATGTTTTTGAAATATGTTTATTGTTCCTTTTTATATCATGTATGTGTTTTTAGATAGTTTAAACCATTATTGTTGGTATGTAAACCAAGGTACTACCAAGATGTATCATGATTTGAGACATCGGTATTGGTGGTCAGAGAATAGATGATCAATTTCTTATTTTGTATCATGATGTCTTACTTGTCATAGAATTAAGGGATAACACCAAATACTTGCTAGTATATTATAACCCCTAACCCTTATAGTATGGAAATGGGATGAGATATGCATGGGATTCATCATTTTTCCCCTTGACTCATAGTGGGAAAAAGGAAATACGGGTGATTATATAACGACTCAAGAAATTAGCACATCTCTTACCTGTTAAGTAAATGATGAATGTGTATTATCTTAAGGAATTTTATGTTTGAGATATTTTGAGACTTTATAAGGTTCCATCTACACTTTCATTATAACAGGGAACCATGGTTCGCATCTAGGTTTTGGAATTCTTTGTAAGAGGTGATGTGTTATTAGTTGAAATTGAGCATGACATGTCATTCACAAATAGATAGACTGGTAGAGAGATTTGTCTTGGTTTTTATGGATATGCCTCAAGCTAATGTGATTGATTTAGGTTGTTATTGGTAAAAGAATTTACCTTTAATCAAGTTTTATTATAACAATAATTATCTTGATTCAATGAATATGGTGCCCTTGGAGGCTTTCTATTGGACACTATATAGGTCATTATTAGGATGGGAGGAGTTGGGAGAGTAGTCATTAGTTGGGATAAGTCTTGTTCAGGTGATAATGGAGAGGGTACAATTGCTCCAGAAGAGATTGATCACAGTATAGATTTGTTATAAATATTATGTCACCTTCATCACCGAGCACTAGAGGTTGGGGTTGATAATCATGTCTTTCTTAGAGTTCCACCATGTTTAAGACGTCATGGGTTGGGTAAGTAGGCTAAGTTGTCACTAAGGTTTGTGTCCCCTTTTGAGATCATTAGATGAATGAGAAAGTTATAATATTAGTTGGACTTAATGTCATATTTGACTTCCATCCACTGCATTTTTATCGTTTCATAGTTGAGGAGGTATCAAATAGATCCTCCCCATTTTATTGAATTAGAGGATGTTGATCTAGAGTCGGAAATCATTGTAACTAAGAAACTAGTTAATATTACAGATTGCTTAGAGAGGGTGTTTCATGGTAAAATGATTCCATTCATATGTGTATTATGGAAGTCTAAATAGGATATCCAAGAGAAATGAAAATGGGAATTATTAATGTGGCCACCATGACATTTTATTTTTTAGAGTCCATGTTCTTGAGGAGTTTCTGGGATAGAAAGTGTTTATATTTGGAAGATTATAACACCCATATACCATAATTTTGGTATGATTTGAATTTTTTTAGTTTCTCTTTTTGTTTGGAAGATTTATTGGATTCTCAATAAAGGATATTCTCTATTGGGGGAAATGAAATAATTTATTGGGATGTATGTATTATAAGATTAATGGAGTAAGAGTATAAATGCGTAAATGGATTTAGAGGGTTCTCTTTGGGTCTATAGAGACTAATTTTTTTGGGGAAGATTTCTACAAAAAATGGGTGGAGCACTATCTACAAGAGGCATACATGTCATGAATTAATTAAAAAACATGAATATATTGTAGGTCAGATTCTATGAGTCTCATGTAGGGTGTGAAACATTAATAGGTTGTGAAACTATTACACAATGTGAACATGTTAGTCAAGATTTAATTTAACCTAAGTAAATTTATTTTTCAACATATTTATAATTCATGGGATTTCACACCATTAAAGGGATTCATGACATGAATTCCTTTGGTCGAGTGGTTTTAAAAACATTTCATTCCACTTTATTTCTCCATTAAGTGAGCATGAATTCTTCTCAAACCCAAGGGTGATTATGGGTAATCTTGGGTGATCTCCCTCCCTCTGGATCTCTTCATTTCGTGTTTGAATCCTATGGTGGTTTCGTTTTATATACATAGTAAGAAAAATTTATACTTATTAGTTTCCTTGGGTAAAGGTGGTGGTTTTGGTTTCATTTGTGATTCAGATTCATGATATATTGGTTTTTTATTGCTCCTTTTCAGTTTTTTGTTGTGCCTTATCTTTTGAAGGCCGATTCATGGGATTTTAATCTCAATTTTTGAAGGTGGATATGTTTCCATCATTATTGAGGTTGGTGTATCAATGAAAGTGATTCTAAATCTTGAATTTCTATATGGTCTTGTTGATCCCAGTGGATTTTTTATTTAAATGTGTTTTTTATGATATAAAATGTTCTTTATTAAATGTGATCATGGTTTTTTTTTTAAAACATAGCACATTGGGAACCTTGGGTGCGTCGAGAAATAAATATAGGTAACCCGAGTGTGTGTGACCCTTTAGGGGTTAATTTTTTGATATCAATATACTATGGATGGACTCAATATCATTTAGAAACACCATATTCTTGGTTTAGTATTTTTTTTATGTATACAATGTATTCCCGTAGGCTAGAGCCAGAATGGTGTGTGTTTTATTTTATACCTTGTTTATCGCATGACAGTTTATTTCATGGAGATTTTCTCACATGTTTTGTTTACATTTTTTTAATTTATCCTTGATATATTCTTGGTTTTTTATGAACATGGCATGATTTTATGGAAAATAAAAAAAGGTTTAAAATAGTTTTTTTGTGAGAAAAGTTTTTATAAACTATATTTTATTTTAAATGTAGATCTTGTGAATTCTTGATATTATAAATTGTATAGATTCTTTAGTTATATCCTACTGGGACCTATTCCCACACCCTAATTTATCCATTGGGTGGATTTATACCTCGTTTTTTAGGACTTCGGGGAAGTTAAGGGAATCATGTAGTATTCCAGTTTATCCTATCATCTGTCTGCTTCATAGTGGGATGGATTGGTGGTGATAGATGGTTACAGAGTATTTTGTTTGGAATGGTATACTTTATCTTTAGGTTTTTTCTAGTTTGTCCTGACTTTGTTTGTCTTATGGATATTTACTGATTTCTTATGCATGGTAATTTGATTTTTTCTCTGTTTTCAAGAGACTTTTTGCCCTTTTTTATATATCTTTATATGGTTGACCATTTTGTCCAACTTGTCTAATTACCCCTTTCCTATTTGTTATAGGATACATTGAAGAGTAATTATGAGGGAAATACAATAATTAAGGAAGAAAAAACAAAATCCTAAAGGAGTATATTTGAAGAAATTAATATGGTTGATGATGAGAATATTTCATATTATTTCACAAGAGTTAATGAGATTTTGAGTAATATATGGATGTTTTGTTAGAATTATGATAATTACACCATTTTTAAAATAATGTTGAGGAATTTTCAATATTTTTTTGATGTTAAAGTATTATTCATATAATATATTGAAGATAAAACTTTTAATGACATACATAATGTTCTTATTTCATATGGGATGATAAAATCACATACTTTTCATAATAAATCCTAGGATGTGATTAAATTTGAGGCCTTGTAAAAAGAAAATGTCCAATAAGAATAAGAATTAGAATCAAGTGATTCTAAAATGGAGGGGGATGATTAATAATTAAACAAGATTATTTATCTTCCCTTCTATAAATTCATAATGGTAAAGTAGAAAGGAAAAAAGTAAACAAGCACCAAGGTACTACAGTTGCAATTTAATTGTTCATTTTTACTATGAATGTCCCAAGAAGAAGGATGATGATATCGAGACAAATAATGAAGATAAAAAACCCAAAAAATAGAAATGGGGTAAGAACCCTAAAGAGAATATTAAATTAGATAATAAAATTAAAAATTAACTATTGAGAAAGAAGAATATGTCACGAAAGAAGTTACCTTTATTGATGACACAAGGAAGTATAAATCGAAGGTTGCAAAGAATGAGAAGATTCTTAGAGATCATGAGGAGAACCTAGTTACTGAAGAAGAGGAGTCATATGAGACCAAATTAATGTATTTTATAGTTTAAAAATAGATGAATACGTTCATAGTAATTCAATAGGTCGGCTGAGGTTAGAGTAGAATCATCCTGGGATGAAGAAATGAAGAGTACCAACATTCTTATGAAATATATTTCCAAACGGTATCATAATAGATCAACTATTTATAATAATGTATGTTTTTAAAATAAACCTAAATCTATTTTTAAAAAGAATCAAATTAAAAGGCATTATTCTAGTTAAAATGAAGATAAAAATGATCCATGAAGACCTATGCCCCCTAAGAAAATGAATTCTCGAGTTGAAGGAAGAAAAAAATAAAATATTATGAATAGTTTTATGAAAGATAAATATTTCAAGGATTAATCTCGTGTTATATTATGTATAAAGATGAATCCTACTATTTTGGGAATTTTATGTCATTTTCTGAAAAAAGGTATGAACCAATGGTTAGCTATGATGAGAAAATAAGTATTAATTGTTAGATAAAGAAAGTTGTGGCAAGAAATTCAGGTAATGTATCTACTCAAAATAAATCTAATATTTTAGAATACTTTTGTGGTATATGTGGATAAAAAGTTCACAAGACAAAGGAATGTGTGGCTATATTACCCATATATATGACTGATGATGTGAAAGTGAAGAAAACTCATATGTTAAAATAAGATAAGACATGCCATTAAAATCTTAGGAAAACTAAACATTTCAATATAGAGTGCTTATAAGTTTATCTAGATTCAATGAATAAGGATATGAAAATAGAGAAATAGAAGAAAAATTCTTGTGATAATGGGAAATAATTGGTTACATATGAAGAATATATCATTCATGATAAGCCAACAAGATGCGGTGTCTTGAGAATTAATTAGAAGCTGTTAAAAATGATGACATGAATATTCAAGAAAAGTTATGGGAAATATGTGGACAGTCCTATCCTGGAACAAAAAATTTTATTCTAATCTTACCAAACCAGAAATATATCATAAATAGATGATTAAAGCTAACATAAGGGAAGATTTATTGACATATAAGGCAGAGTAAAAATTATTAAATATGAAAATAGGTCAAGGGAAGAAAGAAGAAAAGAAATACATTGAAACTCAACACTAAAAAGTGTGTCTAAGAGAGTATTCCCATTATGGAACTAAAAGTAATGGTAGTTTTAGTTTTAGAGTATAATCTCATCCTTATTTATACATCTGAGGAATATAATATGGACCAATATATTCCCTAAAAATTTATTTATTTATACTCACATAAATGGACTTAAAGGAGAAAATTAAATGTTATATATATTGGACAAAAAATTATATGTTCATTATGTTGTTTCTTAAATATAAAAAAGAGGAGTTGAGTTCATCCCATGGTAGGGAGAAAAACTGAGATGAATTATTCATTTAATGAATTTATAAATTATAGATAGCTATGAAAAACTAGATATTTGGGTACTTCAATAACATATAAACCCTTTATATTGTGACAGTTTAATGGTTATTAAAAATGGGGAGTGTTGGTTTATAAAAACATAAAATGGGGGGATATATGTTTCATGAAAATGAATTGTTTTTATGGGTTTATTAATATGTGTATAGGTTAAATATATCCAGGTGATTCTAGCAATACAAGCACTAGAATGAGTTCTGATAATGGTATCATGTATATGGTTGTTTTAGAAAACATTGAAAAGAATGGTTATGTAATATTGTTTTATATAATGGAATAGATAAAATAGGCATAGAGTTTCTTTACTAAATAACCATTTATAATAAATTCACATGGTATCATAATTATCTCAACTTAGAAAAGCTATTATTTTGATTTTGAAAGGTAGAAGAATTATGAGAATATAGAAAGAAAGAAGATGAGGTGAGAAGAAAACCATATATTTCCTTTTTTTTATCAATAAGTAGGAGGGAAAGGTTCACACATATTGATATGATAAGTTCTTATAGGTATTGATAAAAAAATGGGAAAATTGAATTTTCTAAGTGTTGGATTGTATTTTTTGTTAATATGTCAATATGTGTTTGTTAATGGAAATTAGTGGTTCATATAAGATTATTATGGATTCATACTTATAGGAATCAAAAGTTTTATTTCGTATTAGATGAAATGATTTAAAAGTAAACCAATTTCACAAACAATGATTGTGCTAGGTATTTCAGTTTAGAGTTCATCAATTGGAATGATTCATAAAAATCTGTGACATTATGTGTTGATTGCGTGTGCTAATATTTATAGAGATAAACAAAGTGGAGATGAAGTTGAGAGTATCTATAAAATATGTTTTTATAACAATTTTTTTGTGAATAACTTTCATACGTTGTTATTGAATATTTTTAAATATGATCAAATGAAAGAAGGAATATCTTAAGTGTCACACCTTATCTCTGATTTTTCCAAATCATTTTCTTTATTTATTGTTTCCCATCCTTATTCTGGAGATTCAGTCTGAATTCCCTTGAATTTTTAAGGTTTTTATGATTTAGTTTAAGGTGCATGGTAAGTAATAATAGTGAAGAAAAACATGAAAAACTTGAAATTCCAAATTAGTGGTGGATTTCATGTTTATCACATATATAGCCAAACAGTGTAGGAAGACCATGTCACTACCCAAGTGATCCCTTTAAAAGATACATAGTTGGAACACAATTTGTTAAACTATGAAACCAATCCATTTAGAATACCTATTTTTTTTTAAAAATATTCAAATTAACAGTCCACTATCATTCTATTTTAATTTATAATCCTTCATCTCTCCTCTCATTCAAGCCTTATAACCCCCAGTCATGCTTATTTATGATTTCTTCCACCTTGGTCTATTTTTTGGTATTTATTTATGTTTTGAGGAAATTTTCTCAATATAATCGTATATAAACCTATTATCTTATTATATTTCCATGGATAAGTCTTGGAAACCTAGATTATCACTTTTTTTCTTTTCACAGAGTGGTTTCCTTATTTTAGGGTTTAGTTTGGTTCTTTAAAGGTTATTCTTTCTTCTTTGGAGTTAATTAATAATTCACTTGGTAGAAGATAATATTCAAGGTAAAAGTTCATCATGTATTCGTCTCTAATTTATAAACCATTTAATTCTTGTTTGTTTAAATTTAAGTTTTAAATATTATTTAGTATTATAATCTGTTTTCATAGATCTTATAAAGATAGAATATCAGTTCACATGGTTTCCATAAAATAAAAAGGAATCGTATTATTTTAATATATATTTTAAATAAAATTTTACTTAACCACGCACACCAAATGATTAATAAAATGATTGAATGGAACTTATAAATGAATTAAAAAATTTAAAGAGTGGTTTTAGACTTTAAATTAATTTCCAATTCTATTAAATAATTTTTGAGAAGTGTTTATAGATATTTAAAAAGGTAGTTTCAAACTACTAGAATGTTTCAGATCATCTTAAATATTAATTTTAAGGATTTTAGAATTATTTTTATAACTCTTATGTTTTAAAAAATGATTATAGGTCCAAGCTGGAAATTTTAAATATATTATTCTTGTTTGAGATTCACCCTTGGAACATACCACTTTACTTTTTTTATTTTGAAATGGATTAAAGTGTTCTTAGAATAAGACACACTTATTATAATGATTTTATTTCAAGTAAGGTTTTTATTATTTGCAGGGTTCTCAGGGGTGATGATTGTTTATAGTTTCTTTTGGGAGTATTTATACTTATATTTACATTCATATTAGTGTTTAGTGATAATATTTGGTACACCTACATTTTAAACATCATGAGAATATGAGAGCATCCAATAGAATATCTATGAGAACATAATGCACTAGTTTAAAATTTTTCTTGGGATAATGTCCCTTAGTATTTACTTCATCCTACTTTGGGTGTTTACCACTGAGTTATTCCATGAAGGGATAGACTAAGTGTTAGGGTATTTGGATTGAATTAGGAATTCCAAGTGGATGGATGTGGTTATAATATTTTTTAGATTTTCCGCTAACTACCTAGGTTCCTATGATTTATTATTTTTTAATACAATGTGATGGTCATATTATATTTTCCTTTATACTAAAAATTTTACCATATATATATATATATTTTTTTATCTTAATTCACTTTCAATTTCATTTTCAAAATAAATATAGAGGGCTTATTTTATTATAATGGAAGGTTTTTAAAATCGTTGACCGTATTTCATTGTTTTCACTCTACCTATACATTTTAAAAGGAATATTTTTTAAACCAATTGGATTTATTAAGGTTTTATATTTATCTTCATATAAATTTTTTAAAAGGATATTTTTCATAATAGTGAAACATCCATGTTTTTGGTTTTTGATAAAAGTGGCAATGATACATTTTAAATTAATTAAAACTATATTTAAATGAATATATTATTAAATGTGGGGTATGAGGTGTGGATTTGGAATACCTAATGGGAAATTTTTCTCATTATAATTATTTTTCTTGTTCAATCTATTTTACAGTTTGTCATGGAACTTATGTGGGTTTGGGATCGAAGGGTGACCCATGGAGTCGCCTGGAGATTTGGTTGGGTATTCAGATTTATTTTTATTTCTTTTCTATCTATATTAGATATGTTCTACTTTATTATATGATATCTTATTTCTATCATTATGTTTTAATTTTTGGATTAGCTGTTAATTTATCAATTATATATATTTTAGTTATATATATTTTTTATTTGTTTAAATTTATATGCATGGAACTACATTATATGAAGTAGTCATAATAAACTTTCAAGATGGGGTTCTATATTTATTTACTTATTCGGAAAACCATTCTCTCTTAGTGAATCCTAATTCCCTTAGTGATTTTGACCAACCTGGGGGATCTTGAACACCCCTTGGGCCTTGTCATGGGTCAGAATAGGTTCTTAGACTATGGGTGTCCTAGATTGGTTAATGAAGAAATGATATCAATGTTTTTATGATATTTGGGGAGTTATGGTATATTATAAATTTTGATTTAAGTACTTGGTAGGTATGTGTGGGGGGAGTCAAGATATATCTTACACATTATGAGCCTCAAATTACGATGGGACGTTAGGTTATAAGTCTTCAATTATGATATTTTTTTATTTTTTGTGTTATTTTATTTATATTAGTGGTTTTTTAGTTATATTGATGTTATATGGATATTTATGAGATCTTCCCTTCTTTGGGGGTGAAAATGATGGAAGATCCAGAGGTGAAATACTACCCCACATTATATGGAAAACTATGAAATTGCTGTATTAAGGTTATATTTCTCCATCTGGTGGTTGTTTCATGGTTGGTCCACTATTTTCCAAACTGTGTGAATAAAACATGAACAACCACTAGCCCCCCTAAAAATAACTTTTAGGGTTATTTTGTATCTTTATATAGTTTTTGTTATTAGTGGATTTTATTTGGGGTAAGTTGGATGGTATTTTTAGGGTATTTTATGTTATTTTACCGAATTTGATTTGATTTTTCAAATCAAATATTATTGTTAAGAAGTAAAGGGTTTATAGTTGAAAATTTGAGAGTATAATGAACCGAACCTTATTCAACCAATAATTTTATTTTTAAATATTAAACCAATTCCTTATATTACCAAATATCTCGTCATGTTTATATTTTTTGAGAATTAGGTCATAACTATTATTCAACAAACCTATACATTACAAGTTAGACACTTACACTCAGTATTAATTTATTTATAATAAAATAATTTTAAAATGAAACAAGTTATATTTTCATTAAAAAAAATTCACATTTTTCAACTTGAATTTATCATTTTTCTTGATCATTCTAAAAATTAGTATTTTTTTGATAATGTGAGATGTGAATAAAAATCTTAGTAAGAGACATATAAAAAGGAATAAATAAACCTATTAGACTATTTTAAAACCCTGGGTTCATATAAGATATTTTTTTTTAATATAACATACTATGATCTCAGATAAATACTTACTTACACATGAAATTATATTTATTGACCATTGTTTTTCAAAAACACTTATAATAAAACATAATCGAAAAAATATAATCATGGTGGTTTTTTAGAAAACATGAGAATTCAAGTGAAACGTTTCTTAAAAACATATATTTTTTTACCCTTAATGGGTATAATATTTTCCTTAAAAAATATAATTATTTTATGTTATAAAATCAAAATATTACCATGAAAAATCATTAACAAACATAGAAAATCCATGTAGGTTACTTGGGAAATTATCTTCATATATCCCTTATAAGAACCCTTACAAATGTAATAACCTTCTCAGTTAATTGAAACCTAATTTTATAAAGAACATAGTCATTAACCAATGTATTAGAGATATTATCGGGCTCACACGTCGTAATAAATTTTTTAAAGGACCAT
Organism: Viscum album; assembly: GCA_963277665.1. Taxonomy (NCBI): domain Eukaryota; kingdom Viridiplantae; phylum Streptophyta; class Magnoliopsida; order Santalales; family Viscaceae; genus Viscum; species Viscum album. Next base: position 1,250,502,152 of record OY728141.1, read on the forward strand.
TTAGTTCATAAAACACATATAAGAGTTCATTTCCATCATCAAACTCATAAAAATATACATTCTATTCCTTAATAAAGACATTTGTAGATATTGATATATCCATTTTTTAAAAAATAAATTTCAAAGCTAAAATACCCAAAAAAAATGGAATAAGGGTTATTCATTGAATAAAACATAAAATCTTATAAAATAATCTAAACATGAAATAATTGTTATAGAAGCAGTAGAATAAGTTTATGTCATGTATGTTAAAATATAACATTCCCTTTTAATTTCATTAAGAATGTTAAAACATTCAATATAAAATAAATATAAATATTATTTTTTATAATCTTTGAAAATAAATAAAAAAAGCATTAAATTTATTTTATAATTAATTAATTTCCATATAAATACATCCATAAAATTTTTTCTAGTGTGGAAATTTAATAAGAATATTTATAAAATTAATCATTAAAATATGTTAAATGATGTTTTAAGGTAAATTTTAACTTAACTCGAGTCTGACATGTTATGTATATTATTTATATTAATGAATAAGAAAGTTATTTTAATTATTTAAATTCGTAATAACATTTATGGGATTTATTATTCCATTAATTTTACTTTTATCCATGTCATAAAAGATAACTTAATTGGTAAAGTTTACTTTAGACATTTTTAGAATGTTTGGTTCATGAGTCCAAAATAAATTACATAGGTTCAATATAGTCAGATAGATCCTAATTATATCATTAATATAATATTAATAATGTTATTGCTTCCATTTTTAAAAATTATTTATAATTTTAGAGCTAACTATGTAATATTGTTAAAGAAAATAGATTACCTTACAATCATGGAGACAGTAGGCCGTACATATATATAAGAAACGTTTCCATTTTTTTATCAAACATGTGGGAAAGAAGGTAAGTATAATTTTATATTTTATGAATTATTATTATATCATTAATATAATATTTAGTCACTAAATCTACCTATATATACAATCCATATGAGGCGGTGATGATAAATAAAACACATTGGTCCGTGAGGCAATAGTAAGCACGTATACTTTAGCGACATTTTTATTTTCATTTGAATGGTGAAGAAAGAATTATTATATTTATTTACCATTAAATAAATAAATTTATATCACATATATAATATTATTTCATCTATATCCATAATTATTACTAACCATAATATTCAATTATGAAAAATGAAGTACATCATCTTGCGAGGTGGTAGTCTGCATGAACACACGAGCAATCTTTTTTTTTGGTTATATGGTTATGTATATTAAAAGGGTTATAAAATGAACATAATAATATTAAAGAATACTAAATATTTTTATGTTATTAATTCATCATATATTAAAAATAACTAAATGAGTTAGAAGAAGAAATAAAATGAAAACCCTTGGTTAAGAACTATACATCCTCTTCAGAAAACCTCTTTATCTTTATACCTAGTACCTTTATATGTTGGTATTATGATAAAACCATGTACTCTAGGATGTGAATAGGAATGTTAGGAATATATTTTTAATAGATTTTAATTGATCTAAGGGTCTCTTTATGTGTGTAGAAGAGATGATAGGGGGTGTATTTTTATAAGTGGGGGAGAAGGAACACTTGGAATTTTTCAAAAGATTAAAATATATTAATGTAATAATAAATAAAAATAGATCCAAAACAACTCTTATTATAATAAAAAATAATATATGGTTTCAATATGACCATAAAATAGGATTTAGACTAGTTTTAGGTAATTATTTACATTTATATTGTTTTTTATTTTTAACCTTCTAAACCCATTTTAACTCTTACCGAGATAACTATCCTTTTTTCCCAAATTTAATATTCATAATGAACAAAAATGAAAGATGAATCATTGCCAAATTTTTACATGATGATTTCATATATTTTTTCCATTAGGTCAATGTCAATTACTATAATTTTCATAAATTAATTTTTAAATAAACCCACAAAATATGATGAAAAACAATTTTTTAGAAAAAAGTTCATTTTTAGGTGTAAAAACGTTTTTACAAAAAATTAAATTATAATTTTAATTTAAATAAAATTTATTTTATTTTTTCATCTAAATTATCTAATTTTATTTAAAATATAATATAAAATAGAAGATTTATTTTTAAATATACGGAATAAAATATCAATTTTCTTAAAAATCTGTATTTTATTCTATTCAACAAAAGTAATATTTTTTAGAAAAGTCCCCAAAAAGTATTATAAGATTATTTTTACATATATATATATGAAACATATGATTTTTCCAAATTCAAATTCTAAAATTTGGAAATTAATCTTTTAAATGAACCCTTATAATACATATAAACAAATTTAGTAAGAATAATACTATTTTATTTTTGATTAAACAATTACATAATATCCTTATAGTGGATATAACTCTATAAAATATAATTCATGAATATTAGTAAGGAATTTATTTTATTTGATATTAATATTATCCAGATTATTATATAGATTTATTTGGATAAAGGTTATTCTTTGATAAATTTGATTTGGTAATAAATGGAAGAAGCAAGTTTTATAAGTAGAAAAGTTAATTTTGACAATGCCTTTACATTTATGGATTTGAGTATAATTTTATTGTGAAATTTAAGCATGTTTTGGATTGTAAATGACCAATTTTGAAATTAATGCAGAGTTATTGTAATTTTTTTTGAAAGAAAGTTCATTAATTAAAATTTTATAAAGGATTCCAATAACGATTATTTTGAATTACACATAGATTTTTATGTTCCATAGTGGATATTTAAGAAGGATCTTGTCCTATGGGTTTAGCATAGTAGACTGATATTTATATGGCAATGTTACTAGATACCCATTCAGATATCTTTATTTAACTTATGATGTATTAGTTCCTTATTCCATACATTCTAAGATGTCAGAAGTGATATTTAAGGTTTGTTTGACTTATTATCGGTCTCCCACTTTATGAAAAGTGAGGACATTATTATCAATGACCATATTAAATTTTCTTTATTTGTTCATTATTTAATTATTCACTATAATTTTAGGGAAAATTGGTTATCCTTATAAGGCACGTGCATTAGCCTGAATGGCCTGAAGGCCTTCTTTTTTATTTTATTATAGATAATCCCCCTTTTAATGGTTGAAGGGGAACTCATACATAAACCATATGCCCAAGGAACAAGGCCTGACAAACCCACAATACATTAACCGAAGGCCCAGAGGCATACCATGCCCAATACATGACAAGTAAGCCCATCCAACTTGAACTGCCCCTCCCCAGGTGCCTGCGTCATTGATCACCTAGCACCACACCTTACATTACTGATCGTCTAGAATTTCCTTGTACAAAGCTACACAGTGCCTGGTCCTAATAGCGGCTGCCATAACCTCTCATTCTTCCAATCCGGTTAGCTCTACAGCTGGTGGTTGTTACTCCTATTTCTCCGATCCTCTTCTGGGGCCTGTTCTGTGTGAACTAGGCTACTCTATAGTCTATATGACTCTAAGGCCCTGTAGCCCGAAGGCCATTGATGAACCGAAGTCCCTAGAGACCCATATCCCCAAACCGGTGTCTCGAAGGCCCAAATCAGGTGAATATTTCCAGCAGCAATAGTACCGAACAATAACTGCTATAGTGACTGCTACAGTACCCCCTAAATTCGCCTCCACCTGGTTTTGAACCTGGGTCTCTTGGATGCCAAGCATGAGCCCTTACCACTCGTCTACGGGCTCGTTGGCTATGGCAGATGCATTAGATTAATTATAAATATGGTAGGGAGACCAATATTTTTGATCATTTATTGTGAGGAGTTCCTTGTTTCCTTTTTGGAGTTTAGTGTTCTGTTTTCCTGATGTTTCATTTTTTGAGTGTAGTGTTCTATTTTTTTGATGTTTCCTTTACCTAAAAAAGTTCTTAGATTAATTTACCATTTCAATATTCTAAAACATTCTTTATAGTCTCTCTCTAGGAGATCTCTTATGTGATGAAGTTATGAATTAGTGTCAAGCTGGACAATTGTGGTAATAATGGAATGCCTAATCTATGTTTGGGATTTTTTAGGTTATTTAGGAAACGTGTTGATTTTTTCACATCTTATAATACTATTATCATTTTTATCCCTATTTTCATTTATGTTTTCGTGATCCTTGGTTTTATATATAATTTAATTATCCTTAATAAAGTGGAACCTCATTTATAACTTGATCAACCTATCCAGGAAGCACTTTCTAGGGGCATAAAGTATTATGGTGGGGATAATTTTCACACCTTGACATTAATTTTTCCTTATTATTTTATTTATTAATTATTTTTAATCCTTACTCATAACTCTTGAACAAAATTCCCTTGATTTTTTATGAATTTTATGTTTTAATATAGATAATATAGTTTTCTTACGGATAGTACTACCCGTATGGAAAACCATGAAAAACCTAAAATTCTATGTCACCAAATATTTGTATGGTTCGTCAAAATTAGTCAAAAAATTTAGCCAAAATTAGTAGGTTCTTAAGTTATCCAAATAGTAGGTTCATGGTTGTTTCATTGATTAGTAAACTATGCGACCAAATCATGCATCCAGCCTATATTTTTTAAATATGGGAAATTAACTATATACTCTCATTCCAATTTAACACATAATTATTCCCCCCTCCTCAAATTCAAGACCTATGACCAATATCCACATCCACCTTATATTTACAAACCCTATGGGTCAATTTTACTGGTGTTTTTAATGTTTTAAGGTCGATTTCTTAAGACAGTCCTCTATATACTTCTCCTCCTCCTGTTTTACCTTCTTCATTTTTATTGTTCTTAAATTAAATAGGCCATGGATACCTAAGGCATCCCTTTATTTGATTTTCTAATAGAGTTTTCTTATTTTTAGGGTTTAATTTGGTTCTTTAAAGATTATTCAGGGGTTTAAGGAGTGGATTAACACATTAATTTGTAGAAATAAATATTAAAGGTAGTTTCTCCCTTGTATTGATCTAAAATTATATAAAAATTGATTTATTTCTTTTTTAAATTCATGTTCGAGCCATTATTTTATAGTATTATATATTTAAATGGATATTTTAAAGAGAAAATATGTTTTTAATTTGTTTTCATGAAATGTAAAGGTGTTTTATTATTTAATTGTTTTGTTTAAATATGTTTTTACATAACCATGAAAACTAAATGTTTGATAAAATGATCGAATATACCTTATAAATTAATTCTGAAATTTCATGAGATGTTATTGCCTTCTAATTAGTTTATAGATATTTTCTTTAATATTAAAGTGTTCATGGATCATCAAAAAGGGGATTCTAAACTACTAGAATGTTTTTTAAAATCTTTAATTTTATGGGAATGTTTTTATAAATTGGTTTTATAACTCAAAATTATTAATTAATCATTTTTTGGTTTGGTTTTAAGTTTTAAATAAATTTTTATTTTGAAAATACACATTGAGAACACACCCCTTTCCTGTTTTGTTTTGAAAAATATATAAGCGATGCTGGTAGAAGAAATAATTACTATTCTAGGGTTCTTATAAGTAAGGGTGGGACAAGATTTTGGGTTCTTATTTATGTATATATAAATTTATTTACATTCATTTTATTTTCTTCAATACTTATCAGCTCACCTCTATTTTATTCATCATTATAAAATGAGTGTCACTAGTGGAATATTTGAGAGAATGTTTTTCTATAGTTTAGGATTTTTTTTTCCTGGTATTCTATTTTATTTCTCAATTATTGTTGTATCTATGTTGAAAAATTCATTCATTATTATAAAAAATTATGTTTCCAGGTTTATGTTTTCATTTCTACCATATATTTCTATTTATCAATTATATATGATTTGATTTTGTTTATTACTTTATATTTATATTGTTTTGTATTGAACTATGATGTATGGAGTAGTAATGCTAATTAATTTAGGGCTTTATTTATTTATTTATTAAGATAAATCATTACCTCTGGGTGTATCCTAATAACCTTGGCATTTATCTATATCCATGGGGATTTGGAATTCCCATTGGGACTTTTTTAAAGTTTAACAACACCACCTATAAGTGGGATTGGTGGGTATGAATGAGACCAGGAAAACTATGAAAATGTATTTTTATACATGTATAAAAATAATCCATTGGATATAATTTTTTTGGAAATGAAAATAAAAGTATTTTAAGGAAAAGTGAGTTATTTTTTAGAAAACTATTTTTTATGTGTTCACAATGTGTTTTTATCATAGTAAATTAAATTAATAATAATTTATTAATTATGATAATTAAATTTATATATTATATATTGAATAATATATTTTAAAATTCATATAATAGTTTTTACGTGGAAATGAATGAAGGTAAAGTCATTTTTTGCTTAAAAATGTTTTTCTTTTTCTAATAAACGATCTCTATTGCAGTTTTGCACACTTATTTTAAAATTATTTTCTACAAAGTATTGAAATTGAATCTTTTGAAATGAATTATATATTTTTAATTACAATAATGAATATAATTTTATATACTCAACATAATATTTGATCATAATGAATAGTAAACACAATAATTTTTTTATCATGGTTAGTGTTAAAAAATGTTTACAGGGGGTTAAACTAATAGATAAAGGTAAAAATGCCACTTAAACTTGTATAAGTCTTATTGGTTGAAGTTATTTTTTACATATGTTATCCTAAATTTGAATAAATTTCTTTTTGGATTTAATTTCACATGAAGTGTTATTTATATTATTTAAATCATTTAAGTAATTCTATATGTGTCCCTCTTCTCATATAAGACATTATTTCAAAGTTCATATATTCTTTTACTTCTTAAAAATTTATTGAATCCAACCTAAAATAATAAATCCAATATCATTAATATAATGAGTTGTCATTATGATTAATTCAAAACCATTTTCCACCTACATTCCAGCAAACGAGAAATGAATATATCACTTGTGGGTACATATTGACTACCACCTCCATATAGTGATATGATTTATATTCCATATACATATTTCATAGTTGGTTATTTTGATAGAAAAATGAAATTGTGCCATTTAATCCTATTAGTAGTAGGAAATTTAATTTATTTTCCATGATTATATTGAGAATATTGATCACACAAGGGAGGATTGAGTAAAAGAAGAATCAATCGACATGATAACAATATGGCCATTGAAGGAGAAAATGATTGTTTGTATATGTTCCCATTAAATTATCAATTAACTATGTATTATATTATTTATTTTCATTATGGTGAATTTATTAGAGAATTTAAATTTCTCTTTACAAATTATGTTTAAAATTTTGAAATATTAAATGTTATACCTGTTTTAAGTTATTTATTCTAATTTGTTTTAATTATTTTAAAGGTAAGAATGAAAATGAAAAAGTAATTCAGTAATTGTAGTAAATAAATGACATATGGTTTTCATACCATATAAACGAAATATAATTTTCTAGATTATTCATGAAATGTCATATCTAGCATTCCATATGAATCCCTCTCAAAATATATTTTGGAATGCCTTCTGTCTCCTTCCAAAAAACAGCTGAGTTTCTTCATAATGATTCATCTACCCCATCGAAGCATGATAAAGGGACATTTCAATGTTATGAAAATGTTAATCAATTGAGGGATCATGTGATCATTTTAGTTACCTCATGATAATATTCTTAGATTTTTATTATAAGTAATAATTTTAATGAAAACAAAAACTTTTTCCATTTAGATATATTAATAGAATATTTTTCCCAAACAGACGGTGAAAATAACGTTAAAGGCAAAAAAATTAATATTTTAGAGGTGTGGAATCTAAATTTCATGAAGATAATGTTACCATTTTATTGTTTTTAGAATCAAATAGAGGATTTTTCTTTTCAGAAATGACAATTATTTTATGATATAGTTGGCTTCTAAGCTAGTGACCCTTACCATTACATATTCAGACGAGATTGTCTCAATGTAGGGAGTTGATATAGAGTCAATACTCACTCATCAAGAGGTATTTATGCATATGATGGATTTTGAACTGCATATTGGTAATGTTTTATAACAAAACTATGTACTTGTAAACTATTAATGTTTTTGGATGAATTTAATTTTGAAGAGTTTTTTTAATTTTATTAATTTTATTTTGGTCGAGTAAATGTAGGGATGTGTTTTATTTTTTATATAAGTCCATTCAAAGTTGTATTATTAGGAAGAACTTATTTTTGTTTGGTTTCTTCATACGTAATTGTTTTTCAAAATTATATTTGAGTAAAAAATAATACATTTTTTCTTTTTAAAATTACTAGATACTTTAATTCATAAATTTTTTAGATTTTTTTCTTATATATTGGTTTCATAATATAATTGGGGGCAATTGAAAATTAATATTTTTTTTTCTATTTGGGCCATAATCAGTTGGTAAAAAACATGGGGTTTTCATTCCCTCATATCTTCACATTTTTCTATAATTAGTGTGTTTAAAATTTTATCTTTTATGAGTGATTATTTATAATGGTTCTTTTAATTATGATGTTTAAAATTATGTGTAACATGAATGATTTATTCTTTTTTCACATTCTATTTATATTAAATGTTTACAAGGGATTTCAATGATGTGTATATGTGGTTTCTATCTTTTATAAATTGTAATTGTAATCTAAATTTTATTTTCCCATTTATTTTTTTGGTAACAACTACTTTGAAGGGTTTTGAATTATTTGGGATGTTTGTTATTTTTTGAATTGATTCTTAAAATTGGTAATTTAAAATTTGGTTGAGTTGTTTTTGATACTATTTTTAGTTCATGTTTTTAATATATTTGATTATGGTTTATATAAACATGTTTATGTTTTCATAGTTATTGATGATCGATATAGTGAATATCTAACCTAAACATTAAAATATCCCTTTAAAATACATTTGAATTGAACAGATATTTAAACTAGTTTTCTGGCATTTTGAATTCATGTATTTTTTCACTATTTCAATGAAATTGTGTTTTTTTTATATTTAATAAAAATTTCACATGACATGAGATGTGAGACTTTTTTTACTTGTGATTTGAAAATTTATTTAATGGATCTATTGGTATATCTAAATCTACTAGTGTTGTATTGGGAGGTGAATCTTGTTTTAGTTCACCAATTGTTCATTCACCAAAACTTAATTCACCAAAAATTGGTTAGTAGAAGGCGGAGTTGACGTATGTATAGATAGTGGAATAAATAACTATATAGGTTTTACTAAAGTCAAAAGAAGTTTAGGAACTTCTCATGGTCAAATAAGGAAGTGTTTTGTGTTTATTTTATAGTGATAGAGTTTGATAAAAGGATGATGTGTGAATTTTGGTTCACTAATAGCAACTAAAAATACAATGGTTTTAATGAGTGTTTTATTAGATTGGAAGGAAATATTTAAATCCATTTTTATTGATCTATGATTTTAGGGGGACATGTAATACTTATTTACTAAATGAGGTTTAGTTTATAAGTGTCTGGGATCTTTGGATAATAGTGTATTATCAATAATCAAGGTAGAAAATTTATTTATATGATTAATTATACTTAATAATATAATTAGAAACTATTTGAAATAAATTTTTATAATAGAAAAGGTTTGTAATATAATTTCTCCTATGAATTTAGGAAACATTGCTTGAAGCATGTATTATTTCCTTATGTTCTTTCTTCATAATTTTTTTTGTTGCTTCCATGATTTGTGTGTGAAGGTTGAATTAGTGTGGTGTCTTGGGAACTTTGACTAACTAGTTTTGGTGCACTTATTCAGGGGAGGATTTTTAGAATGTTTTATGTTTACATTTCATGATGAACTAAACTTACATAGTATTTAGTTATGTGAACTTCCAATGTTTTTATTGTAAGTACACGTGTTCAAGGGTTTTTATTCCCCCAACAACCAATATCAGATATGGCATTTCTTTTGACATCTGATACCAACAAATGGTATTAGAGACCATAAGTTATTTCATTCCAATGATGATATATCAATATTAATGGGAGTTATTATTATTAAATTTTATTATCTTTGATAATATAAATATTGTGGAAAATATGTTTTATAGAGAAACTTTTAGATTTTGTAGAATGCACATAGATGATCATCTTATTCAAAAATACTTATATGTTCCTATGACTATATAATGTCTACAAAATAAGGAGAAAAATTAATGGGGGAGGTTTTATTGGAATTTTAAAGTTCATTTGAGGATTTATTTAACAAGTAATTTATCCTTAACCATATTAGATATAAAAACTATAGTGGAAGTTATGAATACATTAGAAAAAATGAATGATAAACCAATGAAACAAATGAATTTTTTCATGATGAAGAGGCAATTCATCTTAAGGTTTTGAGAAGGAATACAAATTTTAAATAACATGAATGGATTCAATAATATATAAGTTTTTATTGAATCAATTAAGGTTACTTTCAAAGATTTTCTGTCGGAGATGCTCCTATTTTCCTTAATTCCTTAGAGTTGGAATACTATGATGACTCTAGTAAGTAATTATAGTTGAAAATAGACTTATTTTATGATTATTTAGGGAACATATTATTAAATGAGGTGCTAAGTTATGTGGTATTATAAGAATAATTTATTAATTTCATTTATGTTGAAGGACTAGGATGGACACCTAAATGAAAGAAATTCTATTTTAAGACACCATTATAACATAAATCTCAAGAAATAGGAAAGAAGTCATCGAATGTTGATTGGTCCTTATCATACCTTTTAAAATTATGGAAAAAGTATACAATTCTAGAATATTTAATAAATCCCCAATAGTATTACACAAATAGCATCAAATCTCAGAAGTTAATATTATCTTAGTACAACATAAGGATCAATCAACTATTTCCCAATGTGAATATTCAAGTGGATCCATAAGTAGTTAACTTTGGTGAATCATTTCAATCAATAGAATAAATAGGATTCATTGGGAATTATGTATCTGTATATTTTAATACATTTCATCTAGTTAAATATGATTCTCAAAATATTTTTGGTAAGGTTTATATAAATATTCAAATAAATGAGATTAGATTCTTGGAGTTTATAGAACTAAGTCACTTCCGTGACCTTATGAGAAATATAATCTCAGTAGGGAAACTAATTGAGGTGGTGTGTGGAAATATCATTTCCAATGGGGGTATATATAGTAATATAGGGGTTCATGTTGGTTTCATGCGGAGTTAAATATTTAACTCTTTACTTGAATAGATTATCAGATAGAATTAAAATGGATGGAAGTTCATCATTGGAAGATCATAATATTTGGAATTTTAGGTTTGTTCACCTTAACGAGTAGAATATAAAAGTTATAATGGAAAATGGTATACTAAATCTTTATCACATGGAGATAAGATACTGTGAAATTAATGTTCTAGGAAAACAAATAAGGGTGTCTTTAAATTTATATATATGGAACCCCATGTTTTGAAAGTCGTAGATAGTTTAATCAAATGTTTGTAGACTTACCCATGTAAAGTCCTTAATAGGTTATATATAAATTATAATATTAATTTATTATTCTAAAAGGAATTTATGGATTTAATTTTTGAAGAATAATTTTTATTCTTGAAAAGATATTGATAATGTAAATATTTGGTGGAAAGGGAGTGCGGCCGGAAGTTTAAATTTCTGCGTACATAAAATGGATGTGAGATAACCATATACAACTTCTAGAATAACTAAAAGTAAAAGGGAATAAATAATTAGAATATGATGATCAAAAATCTGTAGACTAATGAAGTTTATTATAGGTTTAATAAAAAATTTAAATAGAAATCATGATGTATTTAGTAACATTGTAGAATGTTCAATGGAATTTAGGAAGAGGAACTCGTCATAGTGGAATAATTCCTCAATAGAAGTACAACATTGGTATTCATAAAGGAAAATTAGAAGAATATAAGGTTTATAAAATTAATTCAAGTTCATATCATTAAATTTTTAGGAAACATTAAATATGTGAATATTGATGCTACGAGCTATGATAAGCTTGATTCTAACCCTAAAGTATGTTTCTTCATTGTGTATGGTGCTCAGAACATTTGATACTAGTTCTGGGATGATGAAGTGTAAAAAGTCAATATAATTAAAGATGGTTACTTTATATAAGGGGTTCGTGGAAGAATAAATACTTGGTGGAGAAGATGGTTGAAGTAAGTAAATCAGATATTAATGTCCATGTTAATATGATAAGTTCATGGGAAGATCAAATGTTCTATAGAATATAGACTAAGGAACATGAAGTCTAGAGGCGAGACTACTTGAAGATGTTATATATGGTTCAAGAAGTGATATATCAAGAGTTAGATCACTAATTTTTAGGGTTACTAAGATTATAGTACGTGGAGTTCTTGTACCAATTGTTAGAGAAGGGCTAAGAAGTGTAGAGTAGCCAACTTAGATGAAGAGATGAACTAGAGTAAGAAGGCCAGTTCAATGGTTTGAAGCTAACATGAAATTTATTATTCAAATATATAATAGAGAGATATGTAAAACAAAATATATGGTCACATATAGTGATTCCAAATAGTGTAATTAAATTATGAATGTTGAGATGATTTATATGGACTCAGATTTAAACAATTTGAAAAATTAATTTATTAGACAAGAATTCATTAACTTGAATTACCATAGAACTTTTAGGTTTATTTTTTAGATAATTTTTTTCTCACCATTACATAAATCAATATTACATTAAAAATTTCACCCTTCCATTTAGTATCCATTTTTTCTACAATCTAAAACTTTTTGTATATAACAAGTTGTATTTTCAAGAAATATATTCTCAATTTTCATCATAACCACATACTTGTCCCTAATAAAGCTTATAAACTTTTGAGAATAATTTTAAAAGGTGGGATTAGAAAAATTATATTATAAATTGATATATAAAAAGAATAAAAGATAATTTTTAGTCCCTGAATACTCATAAAAATATTATTTTTTTTCAAAAAAAACATTGATCTTTAAATAAAAAAAATTTTACCCAAGAAATCAACATCCCTACAAAAATATTTTCATAAAACCATTAATAAAAAATATTACATGATAAAAAAAACTCATAAATATTTATTTTAAATCATAAAAAAATCATGAAAAAGTTGTGAAAAAAATTATACATTTCACCCTAAAAAAGAAGCATAAAATTCCCTTTAAACTTTATTTCATTATCATACCTTATGAGTTCATAAAATTTCTATATAAAACATTTAAATAATAGATAAATCATGTATTTAACTTATGAAATAATTTTAATAACACTCATACATACAATCTTAAATAATTAATTTCCTAATCAATAAATCCCAATAATCTATTTGGAGAAACCTAACCGGTTAAATCTATACCTTTACCCAATTAATTGGAGAGCTATAACATGCTCACCCATCATTATGAGAAATATTTATATCACCCATTAACAAAACATATATATGGATTACCCATAATTATAAAAAATGTTCATTAACCGTAACATAATTCCAATACATGAATTATGTCATTTCTATCATCAAACTCAAATTTTTTTCACCCATAAGAAAACATTACAAATATTAAAATATCCACTAAAAATAAAATAATTTTTGAAAATACCTATAAAAAGGGAAGGAGGGTTTTTCTTTGAAGAAAACATGAAATCTTATAAAGAAATAGAAATATCAAACAAAGGTTTTGTTAGTGGGAAAATCTGTTGATGTGGTTTATTATTAACTAGAACATTTATTTTTCGATTTTTATAAAAATGTTCTATATAATATATGTAAAAATATTTGTTTTGAACGCCAAAAAATAAAGTAAATATGTAACACCCCAAGATTTCATAGCGAGTTATTTCTTCAAAATAATTCAATAACTTGCACTACACGCAACACCGAGTTCAAGCGCACCACAACTTACAAAACTAGCCATTCAAAAGTGGTTATGAATAGTATTAACTGAGTTTTTAATTTTATATAATCCTAATAATTCTAGAATCTATATTATGAGTTTTTGCGACATAATATAATAACAAATTCATTTTTTTCAGATAAAAGATGTATTTTTAAAAAAATGCACTTTTACCGACTTTTAATGGTGAACCATTTTTAAATCCAATATTTTAAAACTTTTATATATTCAATTTGACTAAATAAATTTATTCTTTAAAATGGGGACATCAAAAATTTATAATTTAAAACCCCAAGCTTCCTCGGTACGCTTCTCTTTGAATAATACAGTAGCGTGTGTTGTACGTAACTTCGAGTTCTAATACACACCACAACCAATCAAACTATCCCTTATGAATAGTAATTCCTACTTTTTGAAATTTTATACTTTTTATCTTTCAAAATGGACTTCATTTTTGGATTTTCAATATCTAAATTATCCTAGGATGAAATTTTGGTACTTTTCAGATAACTTTTATATTTTGATGAATAGTGAAATTACTAAATTTTTATTAAAAAAAACTTTTTTGATCGAAATAATTAATAGTGATAAATTATGAATTTTAGTGGTTTTAAAGCATATTTAGAATATATTTTTACCATTTAATACAATTTTGGTCATTGGGGATAATTTCACATTTAAACTGGACATAAACAAGTGTCAATCTTTTGATAGTTATTATCTCTTAAAAACACGATTTTTGTTTTGACAGCAAGAATTAATTTTAAATTAATTTTTTCCAATTATGTGTTTTGAATTTGGAAAAATAGACTCCATATTTGGAATCAGGATGTCTAAATTGTTTAAATAGGTAAATTTTATTTTTAGTCATTTTGAATAATTACTTTGGTAAATATTTTATTTACTATGGTTAAAGGGTAAATCTGGTAAATAAGGGTAAAACAATAATATTATAATAATAATAAATTACCCTAAAATGTGTCTTAACCATATTAGTTGATAAATTTCCAACCATGGAATCTATGGGTCGATTTTGGGACCCCATGGATCCACTTGTAAGTGATAATGACAATTTATATTAATTAAGTTAAAGTAAATACAAAAATGACATAAACCTATATATTTTAGAAAAACAATTTTTAAATAGGGTTATATATGTTGTATTTTCGACTATAAATATTAATTATAAGGATAAAAATCTTTTCTACATAATTTTAATTTATTTATAATTTTTAGACATTAAATAATTTAATTTATTTATGATACAATGATGATGCAATAATTACTTTATTAGTGAAATATTAAAGTAATTGATATTATAAATACACAAATAAATATAATTTGAGACTTTTAATTAATTACACGAATTTTATAGGTTAATATGACATGTTAGTATTGATTTAATTAAATTTTTGTGAATTAGTCATTCTATTATGATTTTCAAAATAAATGAAATATCAAATAGTGTCAAAATTTACATAAAAGAGTTTTTAAAACTAATATTATATTATTAATTGATATTAAATTCCTAAAAATTTAAGGTTCTTCCAAAGGACTTGTATCATGATAGGTGTATCATTAATGGACCACTTGGGAGTCTCTTGAGATATATAGTACGTTAACTAACTATATAATATAAAAATTCAAAGTGACATGGTTAGTGTCAAACTAATTAACCAAGAGTTAAAACTAAAAGATACGGTTACTATAATGACACAACCCTATATAAAATCTATTGGTTGAAATTATTTAGACCCATAAAACCTTATTCTTTTAATAATCCACATTGGAGCCATTAGAAACAGAATATGAATTTATTATAAAATAATACTTTATGTTTTTCCTAAATAGCCCCTCCTCCCCCTTATAAAAGGACACCACTTATAACCAATTTCTCACACCCCTAAAGCCTTTTGTCTCATCCAACCTCTTCCCAATTAATCTCCCTATATCTATCTCTTCATATTATAAGCATTACCATAGGCATAAGGCACTTCAAGAGTCCTTTTTGGTTCAAACCAAAGAGAGTTACCCAAATTAAAGGTAACGATTTCTCTTAGCTTCTTTTATTTTATTTTACTTCTCCAACCCCTAAACTCTTCTTATTACTTTCTTTTGTAACAAAACCAGTATCCTAAATATACTAGGATATTTTTATTATATTTATTTTAACTACACTTACACACACCTCCATCCAATGGGTGAAGAACATAATGTTTCTGTGGATGGAAACCAAACGCCTCACAAAGCGATGATTGTTCAGTTATCTCCTATCACCTCTCATGGTGGACATTATGATGGAACTATAATTAAATATGATATTAATTATATTTATTTTATATATAATATTCTTAAATTCCATTTTATATTATACCATTATTCATTTCATGTTGTATATATATACGATAATTTCATTTGAGGAAGTGCGGACTACGACTCCTTCAAAGTGATATGATTTGTTCATACCATACATGGAACGTATAAAATATGGTGTTAATTAAATCAAGTAACACATATAAGATATTATATTGTACTGGAATAAAAATATACCAATATATAATTTTGTTTTGATTCCTTTTAAAATGAAAAATGAAATGGAAGTAGCGTTCGTGCGTACGTACGGATTACCGTCTCCACGAACGCGATGAGATTCATTTCCCCATCATATCCATTAAAGACTAATTATCGTTTGATGAATAAAATTAATATCTAAAGACTTTATATCATTCTGGATATGAATAAGACACAACCTATCTATAAAAAACACGGCTTACGTAACGAAGCATATAAAGGAAAATGAATCAGTTAACACTTGAATCGACGATAATACTAAAATATTATTAACAAATCAAAATTAAAAGATCATATATGATATCATATTTATGAATATGATTCTTGTATAATTTAATAAAAATTATTTAACTATTATACATAAGGTTAAAATACACACTATCAAGGAAAATTACAAGGTAAGGGGTTTTCATCTCACTCCTTATTCCCATGAGATTCATGCCATATTGCCACTATTACCTTTTGTGTGGTGTATGTACTGACCATAATTGTATTATTTGTGTAATAAACATTAATATATGTGTATTTACATATTAATTATATGATACCTCTTTCATGGGGTGTATTTTTTGTAAGTTACCAAATTGGTAAGGGTTAATTTCACAATTTCTTTATTATCCGAGGTTTTTTTTACGTAAGTATCTACTGGGACATATTTATTATCCATGTCCATGTTTTATGAAAGAGTTGTCAACAGATTTATTTTTAGGGACTTTTTACAAAAACATCATTTCAAAATTTTTAAATATTTATTCTTCTAAATCTTTTTCATTAATGTCCATGTATTCAAAATGAGTTTTAAGGATTTATTTATATAGACATGAATGTTTTTAAAATGTTAATTCATTTATAAAGTTTCTAAGTTGTATGGGACACTTTTATTAAAAATGTATTTAAATGACTTCTTTTCTAAATAGTGTGAATTTTAAATGTTTTCATGAAAATGGGGTATTTCTCTCAAAGAGTTTTACAAATCATTTTCATCTATGTCAAAATTCTTTAATGGATTTTAAACTTGTTTTGAAGTTGATTTATCATGATACAAATCGTCCATATTGTGTTGAAGGTTTTGTGATATGTTTGACTATTGATGTGTTATTTTTATACCATTGATGGTTTATGAAGAACGTATTGACATTTTGTATGCTAGTTTTAATACAAATGTTTATGTTATGTTTAAACCTGTTCATCTGAGGAATGCATTGGACTTAATAAGTGACGGGTGAAGCCCACTATAGCTCCTCGATGCATCGGTAGGTCTAATGAGACAAACTTGTATCTTGGAAGGAGGCCTTGATTAAATCTCATTTTTAGTCTTGGCACGAGGCCTTGGCTACATGGTTATGATAGTCTGGAATTATGCATTCCATAATTATTAAAGTGGTTAGTGATATTGCATGTGATTATTCGACTAGTAGAATATCCATGTGAATAAGTAAATGGAATTATTGCATTTTATTTTTGCCATATTCTGCTGAAGTTCATGTTTAAAAGGCTTTTGTTTTAGTTATACATTGCCTTAAATTTTTATTCTTATTTATGAAAGTTTCCGATGTATTGCTTACTCTTATTGAGCGCTTTATCTCATCTCTTTCTTTGTTTTATTTTTCATAGGATTCCAAGAAGTTTATTGTGATTCATATGAAGGGTTACACCATGGGAATAATGGCGTTCATAATGATTATTTATGTTGTTTTGTATGTCTTAAAGTAAAATGTAACATCCATGTATGTAATCTATTTTCCAAGACTGCTAAACTGATCCGTCCTTCGAGACTTGATTCCTTGTAATCATGCTAATGTATTAAAATAATGCACCGACTCTGGGTAACTGGGGTCGGGGAATTACAGTTGGTATCAAAGGAAGTTTAGCACTAACCTTGCAAACTAGATTTAGATAAACTCTGATAAGAGCACATAGCCCTAAGATAGACTTTGAGGATTAGTATAGAAGATATTCTTAGAATTTTGGAATTGTAGATATTTTGTGAGTTTTCCAAGCAATACAACCCTGTCTAGAAACAACTCGGTAGAGGCGGCTCTGTCACAGATGTACCTAGGGGTAAAACCCAAAAACACCGCTTTGAGCTAGACTCAAACGGGAACTGGTGCACGACAACAGGCCTTGCTGCACTCTTGGTTATGACACTCCAGGGGGACATGCTTAGGATAATTCTCATTTTCTTTAAAAACCGCTATGAAGGGTTTATGAGTATATACCTCCAAAAAGAAAACATTTTTGTGATTATGGATTATATCTATAAACTATTCAATTTATGTTAGGTATTTTACATGTTTGTAATTATTAATTGTGATTCATAAACTGACTTATTGTATGCCATTGTTTAGAAATGGCGCCCAGTAGAAGGAATGAGAACTCCAGTAATACATATGATCCAAAGAGTAAGAAGGGTCATGTCATTAATAGTATTAAGACAAAATTTAGAAAGGAAATAGTCTCCCACATATTATCATCATATGAATAAATAGTATCAAAATATCAGTAATGAACTCTATGAATCCTATGGCTTTGAAGGGAAGCCAGAGAGGAAAAGGACGGTAGAAAGAAATATGGATAAAGGGAATAAGGGAAAGAATGAATTTTCTATATGTGATAAATGTGGAATGAATCACCTTGGTAAATTCTTGAAGAGAATGAGATTTTGTTATATGTTTGGAGAAAAAGGACACCAAGTAAGTGATTGCAAGGGTAAGAAAACGTTTTCAAATGTACAATGCTTCATCTGTAAGGAGTTTGGACACTACGCGAACCAATGTCCCAGTCATTAGACTATGCCAAAAATGATGCTATTGGATAGTAATCAAGTTATGATACTACCACATATGAAGAGGAATGACTAGTGTTCTTATATTGTTATTTTGGAAAAATTTCATTGAAGTGTCGTATCAATGATGTACTGGAAATAAATAAGGATTGTACTGCAGTAATATTTCTTTGAGGATTTGAGATTTTATGGTACTAAGAAAAGTGACTCTATAGTGAGATAAATTTTTTGGAAATTAAATGGTTGAAGGAATGATAAACCTTAATATGGTCCTAATATTGAGGTACTGATTTTGGAATAATACATGATTGATTTGGATAAATTATATTAGATATTTTTGACTACCTTGAAAATGAATAATGATTTGTATATTCCATCATTGCTGGAGTTTACAACATTTTTGGATTGAATGAGTATATCCATTATTTTTTAAGGAATAAGGGATCATGAATGTAATTAATAAGGTTTTATAGTAATTCAGGATGTTGCAGTGTTTTAAAAGAATACATGATGAAGGTGTTAACATGTTATTATGCGGAAAAAAGGATCTTCATTGTGTTTACCTTCCTTATAAATTTTGTACTGAAGTATTTTTGATAGTTTTAGTTTGCATTATTTTTGGATTTCCATAAAAGGACAACCCGGAGGTCGAGAGGAAACCTGTCGCGTCCAGCAAGGCCGCAAGACTTGAATCTGCAACCGAAGTGTGACAAGGGTGTACCACCTACCACTGGCCCATGTGATGTCCTGGATTAAATAATGTAGTTTTTTTAAAAGATCTAGTAGATGAATTATAAAATAATTTTTTTGGAACCCTACACGAATAGGATAAATAGAATATTTTTTTTACGTGCTATTATCTTTTAGAGTTAAAGAAGAGTTTGTGGTAGAAATTATTTAAAGGATAGAACTCTATTTGTCAAGAATATATTTTTCATCTTATCTTATTCTATGAAGAAAATAATTCTTATACTTTTTTTAAGGGATCCTAAAACCAAAAATGTGTTATACTAATACCTTATGTTTTGTTGAACCGATGATATTTCAAATCATCATAGATTGATGAATTTAAGGACCTCAATTTTACAATTGTTTGTGACTGATGACCTCAATCACTACCTATAAATATTTATGTTTTTCCTCCAATTATATGGCTCTAATTTCCAGAAATGTTCTCCTAATATAGATCATAATTTGGTGGTGGCCCTTTCATTTCTCTTTTCCTCTTATTGATAATAAATTTTATTTACCCAATATCCGATGTGGGTTTTCCCACATAGATATTTTCTATTTTCAACCTTTTATTTTCGAAGAAAATTTTCAAATTCCGAGGATGTAATTTATTGAAGTATGGGAGAATGTAACACCCCAAGATTCCATAGTGCGTTATTTCTTCAAAATAATTCAATAACTTGCACTACACGCAACACCAAGTTCAAGTGCACCATGACTTACCAAACTAGGCGTTCAAAAGAGGTTATAAATAGTATTAACTGAATTTTGAACTTTATATAATACTTATAATTTTATAATCTATATTATGAGTTTCGTAGACATAATGTAAGAACAAATTCATTTTTTTAGATAAAAGAAGTATTTTTCAAAAAATACACTTTTACCAACTTTTAATGGTGAACCATTTTTAAATCCAATATTTTAAAAATTTTATATATTAAATTTGACTAAATAAATTTATTCTTTAGAATGGGGACATCATAAATTTACAATGTAACACCCCAATATTCCTCGGTACGCTTCTCTTTGAATAATACAGTAGCATGTGTTGTACGCAACTTCGAGTTCTAACACACACCACAACCAATCAAACTTTCCCTTATGAATAGTAATGCCTACGTTTTGAAATTTTATACATTTTACCTTTCAAAATGGACTTCATTTTTGGAATTGGAATATCTAAATTTTCCTAGGATTAAATTTTGGTACTTTTCGGATATCTTTTATATTTTGATGAATAGTGAAAATTACAAAATTTTTATTAAAAACAACTTTTTTAATCGAAATAATTAATAGTGATATATTATGAATTTGAGTGGTTTTAAAGTATATTTAGAATATATTTTTAACATTTAATACAATTTTGGTCATTGGACATAATTTCAAATTTAAACCGAACATAAACAAGTATCAATCTTTTCATAGTTATTATCTCTTAAAAACACTCTTTTTGTTTTGATAGCGGAAATTAATTTTAAATTAATTTCATCCACTAATGTGTTTTGAATTTGGAAAAATGGACTCCATATTTGGAATCAGGATGTCCAAATTGTGTAAATTGGAAACTTTTATTTTTAGACATTTTGAATAATTACTTTTGTAAATATTTTATTTATCATGGTTAAAGGGTAAATCTGGTAAATAAGGGTAAACAAATAATATTATATTAATAATAAATTTACCTAAAATGTGTCTTAACCCTATTTGTTGATACATGTCCGACCATGGTCATATTTGGGTCGTTTTTGGGACCCCATGGATCCACTAGTAAATGATAATGACACATTATATTAATTAAGTTAAAGTAAATAAAAAATGACATAAGCCTATATATTTTAGAAAAACAATTTTTAAATAGGGTTATATATGTTATATGTTTGACTATAAATATTAATTATAAAGATGAAAATAATTCCTACATAATTTTATTTTATTTATAATTTTTAGAAATTAAATAATTCAATTTATTTATGACACAATGATGATGCAGTAATTACCTTATTAGTGAAATATTAAAGTAATTGATATTATAAATACCCAAATAAATATAATTTTAGACTTATAATGAATTAAAATAATTTTATAGGTTAATATGACATGTTATTATTTTTTCAATTAGATTTTTTTGAAGTAATAACGCTGTTATGATTGTCACAAAAATAAAATACCAAATAGTGTCAAAATTGACATAAAAGATTTTTTAAAACAAATATTATATTATTAATTGATATTAAATTTATAAAAATTTAAGGATCATCCAAAGTAATTGTATCATGATAGGTGTATCATTAATGGACCACTTGGGGGTCGCTTGGAGTTATATATTAATTTTATTAACTATATAATATAAAAATACAATGTGAAATGGTAAGTGTCAAACTAATTAACCCAGAGTTAAAACTAAATGATAGGGTTAATATAATGACCCAAACCTGTCTAAAATCTATTGGTTGAAAGTATATCCACCCATACCCACATTTTTCTATGAATAATCCACTTTAGATCCATTAAAGACCGAATATTAATTTATTATAAAATAATACTTTAGGTTTTTCCTAAAGAGCCCCCCCCCCCCTTATAAAAGGACACCACTTCTAACCAATTACTCACACCCCTAAAGCCTTTTGGCTCATCAAAACCCTCCCCAATTAATATCCCTACATCTCTATCATACTCTTATAAGCCTTACCTTAGGTATAAGGCACTTAAAGTGTCCTTTTTGGTTCAATCCAAAGGGAGTTACCCAAATTAAAGGTAACGATTTCTCTTAGCTTCTTTTCTTTTATTTTACTTCTCCAAACCCTAAACTCTTATTATTATTTTCTTTTGTAACAAAACCAGTATCCTAAATATACTAGGATATTGTTATTATAAGTATTCAAACTACACTTACACACACCTCTATATAATGGGTGAAGAACATAATGTTTCTGTGGATGATAACCAAACGCCTCACGAAACGATGATTGTTCAATTATCTCCTATCACCTATCATGGTGGCCATTATGATGGAACTATAATTAAATAAGATATTAATTATATTTAATTTATATATAATCTTATGTAATTTCATTTTATATCATACCATTATTCGTTTCATTTTGTATATATATACGATAATTTCATTTGAGGAAGTGAGGACTACCGCCCCCTCAAAGTGATATGACTCGTTCACCCCATACAAGGAACGTATAAAAGATGGTGTTAATGAAATAAAGTAACACATATAAGATATTATATTATACTGTAATGATAAAATACCTATGTATCATTTGGTTTTGATTCCTTTTAAAATGAAAATTTAAATGGAAGTAGCGTTCGTGCGTACGTACGGATTACCGTCTCCACAAACGCGATGAGATTCATTTACCCATCATATCCATTAATGAATAATTATCTTTTGATTATTAAAAGTAATGTTTAAGGACTTGATATCATTCTGGATATGAATAAGATATAACCTATCCATAACAAACACGACTTACGTAATGAATCATATAAAGGAAAACGAATCAGTTAACACCTGAAATGACGATAATACTAAAATGTTATTAACAAATCAATATTAAAAGATCATATATGATATCATATTTATGAATATGATTCTTTTATAATTTAGTAAAAATGATATAACTATGATAAAGGAGTTTAGCATACACACTATCGAGGAAAAGTACAAGGTAATGGGTTTTCATCTCACTCCTTATTCCCCTGAGATTCATGCCATATTGCTACTATTACCTTTTGTGTGGTGTATGTACAGCCCATAATTGTATTATTTGTGTAATAAACTTTAATTTATGTATATTTACATATTCATTGTATGATACCTCTTTCATGGGGTGTATGTTTCATAAGTTACCAAATTGGTAAGGGTTAATTTCATAATCTCTTTATTATCTGAGGTTGTTTTTACGTAAGTTTCTACTGGGACATATTTACTATCCATGTCCATGTTTTATTTAAAAGTTTTCAAAGGAATTATTTTTAGGAACTTTTTACTAAAACATAATTTCAAATGTTTTAAATATTTATTCTTCTAAATCTTTCTCTTTAATGTTTAAGTATGAAAAATGTTTTTTAAGGATTTATTTATATGGACATAAATGTTTTTAAAATGTTAATTCCTTTCAAAAGTTTCAAAGTGGTATGGGACAATTTTATTCAAAAATTTCATTAAATGAATTATTTTCTAAATTGTGTGACTTTTAAATGTTTTCATGAAAAATGGGTATTTCTCTCAAAGAATTTTACAAATCATCTATGTCAAAATTCTTTAATGTATTTTAAACTTGTTTTGAAGTTGATTTATCATGATACAAATATTCCATATTGTGTCGAAGGTTTTGTGATATGTTTGACTGTGGATGTGTTATTTTTATACCATTCCTGGTTTATGGAGATAGTATTGACATTTATTATGCTAGTTTTAATACGAATGTTTATGTTATGTTTAAACTTGTTCATATGAGGAATACATTGGAGTTAATAAGTGACGGGTGGAGCCCACTATATCTCCTCGATGCATCGGTAGGTCTCATGAGACAAACTAGTGTCTTGGCATGAGGCCTTGAAAAAATCCTATTTTTAGTCTTGTCACGAGGCCTTGGCTACGTGGTTATGATTTTCTGGCATTATACATTCTATTATTATGAAATTGGATAGTGATATTGCATGTGATTATTCGACTAGTATAATATCAATGTGAATAAGTAAATGGAAATATTTCATTTTATTTTTTCCATATTATGCTGAAGTTCAAGTTTAAAAGGATTTTGTTTTATTTATACATTGACTTAAATGTTTATGTTTATTTATGAAAGTTTCCGCTATATTGCTTACCCTTATTGAGCATTTTAGCTCACCCCTTTCTATGTTTTATTTTTGCCAGGATTCCAAGAAGAGTATTATGACTTATATGTAGGGTTATGCCAAGGGAATAATGGCATTCATAAAGATTATTTATGTTATTTTGTATGTATTAAAGTACAATGTAACATTCATGTATGAAATATATTTTCCAAGACTGCTTAACTGATCGGTCCTTCGGGACTTGATTCCTTGTAATCAAGCCAATGTATTAAAATAATGCACCAAATCTGGGTAACTGGGGTTGGGGTGTTACAAATGAGTTACATAAAATGTTCTTTAAAAATTATTTATTTTCATATAAATACATTGAGAAAATAATTTTACGAATATAGAATGGAATAAAATTATTTATACTATAAGTATTTAAAACATTTAGAGAAGAGTTTCTAAGGTAATGTGTCCCTCACCTCGAGACTAACTTGTGACATAAATTATTTTTCTTACTAAATAATAAAATTATGAAAATTATTTACTTTATTTATAAAATTTTCATCTTTATTATTCCTTTTATTTAATTTATTATCATGTTTTATACAATTACATAATCAAGTAACCTAATATCTAATTTTTTTACGATATTCAGGTAATATCTCCAATATAACTTTGATAAGTTGAATATGGTCAAAGAGTTCATTATTGAATCATCTACACAATTATAATAAGGAAATAATTATCTTTTTTATACATCAATTATACTTCTAAAACAAACCATGGTAGATGATTATGAAAAATTAATTTTGTTACAATCAAGGTGATGGTAGGCCATACATACAAATGAGTGACATTTCCATATTTCAACAAACTTGATAGAAATAAATTATGTATTATATTATATTTATATAATTATTATTATATCATAAATTCATTATTAATTTTTTAAATACACTTATTTATGTCATTATTGTGATGTGGGCATGAAAAATAATTCATATATCTTTGTGGAGTGGTAATCCACACCTATGCATGAAAAAAATTATCATTTTTCAACTGATGGAAAGATAAGAAAGTACATGATGTATTTTCATTCAATAATGATAAATATTTCATGAATAAAATATATAAAATTTTTAACCATCATTATTATCATCCATGATAGGTGGTTATGGAAAAAAATCACATCGGTTCACGAGGTGGTAATATGCCGTACACATGAATGATGTTTTGGTTCCCATTAGATGGAAGAAGGATATATATATATAGGTTATTTCATTAAATTTAAAAAATATAAATATATGTAAGATACTAGTATTGTTATTTCATCATGTTTTAAGAATATTTTAAGGAAGTGTAATAAGAAATAAAATGAAATTGCTTACATAAAAAATATACATTCTCTTTGGAAAACCTCTTTAGGTTTATATGTAATTCCTTCCAATGTTGGTTTAATGATACAAATGGAGTATAGGATGTTTTTAAGAACATAAGTAATGGATTTAGGCAGTTATTTTCCAAACCAAATGGTTCTTGAAGTGTGATGAGGAGGTGAGGGTGTGTCTTTTTATAAGCTCGGGAGAGAAAAAAGTTTTAATTTTTAAAAATATTAAAATTTATTAACGTATTACTCAAGAATAATTGTTCCAAAATGGATCATTTATAAATATTAGATGTTTTAGGGTTTATATATGGATACAAAATAGGATTTTATTAATCTTTTAGGTCATTTTACCATTATCTCTTTAGTTTAACCCCCAATATATCTATTTTAGCCTTAACCATGGTAATGGATTTTTATTGTTTTTAATATTCCTTGTGGGAAAAAATTATGTTGAACTTATTAAATAATAATTATTATTATTATTCTAAATGTGGAATAAATTTTTTCAAATTCAATTCACATAATTTAAATAATATAATTTAAAATCAAACATGAAAAATGTGATAGGAAATAGTTTTTCATAAACATACCTTTATAAGTATGAAATGTTTTATTACAAAATTCAAGTATAATATTGATTCCAATAACATTTATTGGATTATTTTTTTTCAATAAGAATTAATTAAATTGTAAAAATAATCCAAAAATAGTATATGAATTTTTTAATACTTGAAAATAAAAGATTATTTTTAATACAAATCAATATTATTCACTATTAATTAAAAATTAAAACTTTTAAGAAAATATTAAAATTAATACTAAACTAATTTTTGAAATGATTAATTAAAAAATTAGGTTAATATTTTCAAATTAATTTTATATAATTTTCAAATTAATCATTTAAATAAAAACATATAAAGTATGAAAACCCAATTTGGTTATAAATAATTATTTTTTACTTTTGATTTTAATAGTACATAATATTTTTATAATGAATATAAATATATAAAAAATAATTAATTAATATTAATAGTAGATGAAAATGGTTTATTTTAACAATAACGGGGATGTTATATTATTCCTCATTGTTATAATTGCGACCTCACAATTTTATTCATTATTTAAATAAGTGGGGATACTTTTACTTCATAGAATTTTATGATTCCCATGTTTCTTATTAGATAATATGTATTTGAAAAAGTTCATTAACCTGGTAAATAATTTTATTCTAAAAAATTGATCTATGTTATCAATACTATGTACTGTCTATTCCTCAAAAGAAATATTTTCTTCCAAATGAACTTATTTAAGGCTCAAAATATGAGATGAATAGAGGATATATTTTACTAACAAAAAATATTAAATATTTCATGTACTTGAGATAAAAATAGAGGAAAGGTCATTTGATAAGATACTAATCATATATTATAAAAAATTCATTTGGCCTAATGAACTATGGACTCCACTTTCCATTTTTACAAAAAATATAATTTTTTTACATAGAGATACTTTAAGAAAAACATTATCACATACCATGAATAAAATATATTTCTTATGGTCATCTACATAATTTTTATTCCTTCTCTAAGCCATCATCATGTGCTATAGAATCATATTCATCTTCTCAACCATTTAGTATACCAATTGTGCCCCCAACAAATTCATTTCACCTACTTCATCTCAATAAGATGTAGTCTAACACCACATTCCATATAATTCCTCGAAAGGTGTCATCTGCATACTAGAATGAAAAATCATATTATAAGAATAATCAACTAAAGTAAAATTTCAATCCCAAATTAGTTGATAATCTATTAAATAATATTGAATAATATCTTCTAAAGTCTTAATAATTCTCTATGAATTTCATTCGTAGTGATGATGAAAGTCCATACTAATATTTAATTCAGTACACAATGAATTCTAAATTCCTTCCCAAAAATTATTGGAAAATATGGGATCATGATTAGATACAATGAAATGAGGGACTCTACATAATCTTATTATATCTTTAATAAAAAGTTGACAAAGTTTTTCCAAAGACATATTATCACAAATGTGATGAAAATGAGTAGATTTATTTAATAGATCAAAAATAACCCAAATCACATTATTAACTCACGATGTATTCCATAATACCACCATGAAATCTATAGATATATTCTCCCATTACGATTCTAGTAATAGAGAAGGATAAAACATCCCCTTTAGTAATTTTTTTTAGGATTTAACCTATTGATAATTTAAATATTTCATAGTAAAAGATATAACATCTTTCTTCATTTATTCCCACAAAAAATGCACCAAAATTTCTCCATTTTGGAAACATATTTTTAGTGATACACATCGTATTTTCTTCTAGTAGTGACAAACTACTTGTTTTCCTGAATTACCATTTTCTAAAGGTGGTTGTCTTCCTCAACTTTAATCAATGATATCAGTGCCTTGACTGATATGAGATGATGGGATGTTAGTTTCACCTTCCATGTATTCCTCTATGGATATCATCTCTTAGTATGGGACTCCCTCATAAATTTATGTCACATTAATGAAACTCATTATCGGTTCCATTTGAAGGTGGATAATGGTTAATTACATTTCTTCTATCTTGATAGGGTAGAAACCTTCAGTTAGATAATATGTTAATGTTTGGAACATTTAAGAATTTGTGTATATTGTGTGTGTTGAGAACCTATAAAGTATTCATATTTTAAATTTTATAACATATCATATATGAGGAATCTTAGGTGTGGAGCACAAGGTATCCCTTATCAGACACATGATAGTTTACTCTAGGGTCATATGCATCTAAGGATTTTTACCATTTATATAAAATGATTATTGTATAATGTAGAGATTATGTTTAGGTGGTTCACATGTTTAATGTATTTTGGGGATAGGTGGGTCGCATTTTTAATGTCCTCTGGTGATAGGTGGGTCACAAGTTTAATGTCTTGTGGGGACAGGTGGGTCATAGGTTTAATGTTTTGTGAGGATATATGGGTCATAGGTTTAAATTACTATAGGGATATATGGTTTATAAGTTTAATGTCTTATGGGAATAGGTGGGAAGTTAAGTGTGTCCCCTAAGGGGAATATTTCACAATTGGGATTTTGTTATGTGTTTCCCCAGGGGGAATATTTTACACTTTGGATTTGATGATAATTTTTGGGGGGTGTCAGGATTGAACCTCATGGAGGTACCCCATGTGTATGTGGATGTTAATATTTAAGTTCATGAAGGTTTCCTACATAAATAATTGGGAAACAGTGATAAAAACACATGTAGTTATTTTTCCCAGTTTAAGGTCATGTGATAGGACTGTTCTATGAATTTTAACATCCTGAAATATCGACACTCATGTCATAGAAGGAGCATCAATTAGGGATGATGTGGGGATTATGTTTTTGGGCTGCCAAGGGGTGTTGGTCATAGGGTGACATCCCATTGAGGGGGAGAATAAGAATCCCAAGATGATCGTACATAGGGGATCCGATGCCCATCACATGGGGTAAGGATACAGTTCAAAATCATGTCTTGAGAATGTTGTCATATAGTTTAATGTCACGTCACTATGATATTGGGACATGTAATTTTATGTCATAAAACTCATAAGTCGGTAAGAAATAATCATGGGGAGGCCATTTCAAAGTGGGTATAGAGGTATAAAAAATACCTCTCTACTAGGAAAGGTCGATATTTTACCTTTATGATAATACCATTAGGAATTATGTTTCTACTACACACGTGACTTTGGGTGAGGAATGGAATAAAAATTTATATAGAGGAGTGGAAATTAGGGTTCCTAGAGTTAGGTTTCCTTTGGTTAGAATCAAGACTCATTAGGGTGATTATTATTAGAAGAAAATGAGAAAATTAATGATCTATGGAGTTTTTGAAGAAAAAGGTCTGTACACACAAGTTTATAGTTTTAGTCACATAGGGATGTACGGTGCGAATGAGTTAGTTATAATGGGAAATTGGATCCTAGGCATTCAACTTGTGTAAAAAATTATTTTTTAGAAAGATGAATTGGGTTAGGAAAATGAATTTTGTTGTGTGAAACTCTATTGTATTGCATGAAAATGGGGTTGTACGATCCATGAGATCTAGCATAAGACCATGGCATGGGTCCTAGATGAAATAAGCATACCCAAATTCTGAGGTCGTGCACAACATAGTGTTGTGTGAAGGAAAATGATAATTAATGAACTTCGATAGCCTTAAGGGATGTTACACAAGGAACTCTAAAAAATATACCAAGACACATTAGGTCCCATTTTAGGTTCATCGTGTAGTTTACCCACCTTTGGAAATCCATTTATGTATGGAGTTGCGCGATGTCGTGGAAGAGAGGTTCACACGAGCGAGTGACAATGATTTATCTTATTAATATACATCCCCATTATGGAGAGGTTTCATGTTCTATTTATATCAAAAATGTGTAATAATACATGTTAAACACCAGTTGGGTCACTCACCTTGGTTACAAGCTTCCCATGGCTTTGTCGTTGGGGTGAAAAAGTGCATGTAGTTTGTTTTAATGTCACATTTTTCATACAAAGGGATTTATTCCCCATTGAGGGGATTTCATAAAAATATTTGATGTTGCATGAAATTTAGTTTTCCAATGTTCTAGTTCACACAAATCACCAAATAAATTTGGTCTTTAGAATAACATTTCATGTGAAAGTGGGTTGCATGCAATCTATGGATGTTATGTGAAAGTTATTATAGTTGCATGCCCCTACTACCTTTATTACAGAATGGTTATTTGGTAGTGATTTTATATTTTTAGGAAAATATAATATCTAGGAGTTCAAGAAAAGTTTTTTTTCCAAAAAATTCCTCCTTCAAAATTGGAGATTATGGGTGACCAGAAGGTCGAGTTTTAAGGGGGATGTTGAAGTGTAGGTTACATTTTCACAGTGTCACGAAACTCTCTCATAGTGTCATGCAACCTGGTTGTGAGATATCAAAAATGAAGAATTTCCATGACTATAAATAGGGTTAGGGGTCCCTTTCATAATTACCTAACTTCTATGAAAAATAATTAGTCTCCCATGCATGGAACTCTGAACTTTTCATGAACACTAGAGATTTAAGCAGAGACGTTCTTGTAATCCATTCTTATGTGACTGTTCTTAAACCCTCATCCCCACACTTAGTAGGAATTAAATAGAAGTTTTAGGACCTAGTGTTGTCTTCTTGATCAAATTCCACTTTTCATGACCTAGTTTTTTCATATTATCACAATGTATAAGAAATAGAAAACCTTGCGGACCATGCCCTTGTTGATGCTTTTACTACTATCTAAAGGGAGATAATGGAAAAGAACCCCAAAATTACTCAGGAAAGAAGTGTTATATATGAAAATATCGATCATCCAAGTCTACTAACAGATTATCAGAGCATTTACATGCAAATAAACATGCTTATATTATATAATTATAGGCTCCTAGATGATGTGGTGATCTTGGGCATGGAAGAAAAC
Source organism: Viscum album (assembly GCA_963277665.1). NCBI lineage: Eukaryota > Viridiplantae > Streptophyta > Magnoliopsida > Santalales > Viscaceae > Viscum > Viscum album. The sequence goes on from OY728141.1 coordinate 1,250,533,832, forward strand.
ACACCACAATTCTGGTTCACCCATCATGATGGACTTATCCATTGTAATATTACTTTTTTATTATGATATATTTGTTGAATTATTATAGAATGGTTTATATCTTAATTGGTACAAAGAGGAAAATTATTGGGATATAACCACTAAATGAGGAGTTCCCTTATCGTTATGCAAGAATTATTCCAAACACCATTTATAATAATAGCATGGAATGTTATGAAGACTGGTACACATGAGATGAGGGAAACTTCAACAATGACTGGGAATGGTTGTACTAGATACACTTCACCTGTGAAGTATTTTGGTTTGATCTACATCATATTGGTTTATATGAGGCAGTTTGGATATCCTAATTCAACATCTAATGTTAATAGGATCTACTGTCATAGATTCCATTCTGGTGGTCCCAAGACACCAAAACCTTCCACCTTTATCATGTGTAGGTGTATATTATCTATAGGACCTCCATTACATTTGGTTAATCCCACCAATGGGGTACTAGCATAAATAATTCCTTCTGGACCAAATGTATGGGGGGATAGTGTACAACCCCCATCGTAGTAAAAATTATTTTTGATGCACTTACTGAGATATTAAATAACCACACTCATTTCCATTGGTATATAAAATTAAGGACTTTTTTGGTCATGATTTTTGAATCTACTAACTATGAAGATGTAGGGGAGATCAAAGATGTGTCTAGTGGAACAATATAGGAGATGTTCAGGGTCTTATTGGATGATTTTGGTATAAGGTTAGTACCAGGAATGGGGCTTTATTATGAAGTAATAGCCTAAAGTGATCATATAATTGGAGTTTCAGAAAACATTATTGATTTGTTGGATACTACCTATCATAGATTCCCGTATGGGCCTATATCCCAATATCTTTGTGATGGAGCTATGATGGAGTCCTCAAACTTGGTTCACATGGGAGTCCTGTTTCTAGATAATCTCTATAGAAAAATTAGGAATGTTTCAAGGGGATGAATTATAGAGTGCATCTAGAATTTATTCCATTTCCTTCATATGTGTTTCGTAGAAAATTTCTAGGGGTATGAGTTCCAAAATTCTGTTGCTCCTCTGAATACCATCCTGCGACATGAGCTCCTCAATATTACTTGGGTTCGACCAATAAATCTTAATGAAGAAAGGTTCATCATCAGTATTGGAAATCGTGATAATTTCTATATCTATCCATTATAGACACATTTTAGAGAGATTTTTGATAACCTTGAGGGTATTTTAATTAGTGGGAGTATCTTTAAGCATTCTGAGGTAAAGTGTTGGTTTTAAGGATAGAAAAAAACACCTAATGTGAACCATACACTCTATCTTGGGTAGATCATCATTTTGGATGAATTCAATAGATAATAAAGTGAGTATACATGGGGATCTACAAAAAATATATCTTTTTATCCTTTTTTAATTCTAGTGGTTGATGATGGACGAAGGCACATGGGTGATTATCATACTTCCACCCATAGATATCAATTTCAGCATATCTTCAAACTATGTAGGAAATTTGGTAGCTAAATACCCAGTTGAAATCTGGAACTAGAATTTGAGTAAGATTACTCCATCATTAATGTTGCAGGAGTAGAGGGTGGAAGATGATATACTGTCACGACCCATCCTCGGGGCACGTGTCGTGACTACCCCAAGCCTGCCTTCCATAGGCTGGGGGCTAGCGACTAGCACCAAAGGCGTAAACCCCCCAAAAAGGGAAGGCATTGCCTTTACGAAACGAAAGCACACACAAACAGAGTACAAGAAGAAGCTACCCTAAGTAAAGCAGTATAAGAAACGTGCTGAAAGTACGAGGGGCCGGAAATACAAGCCCAAAAGAAAGATACAGAAACAACTGAAAGTAATGTAAAACTCAAAGGACAACAGCTGAAAGGTGAAAAGCAGATCCTGAATCATCCTACTAGTTCCTACCTAAAGGGTAGGTACATATGTCCTCTGCAGCACTCCATGTTTGTTTGTATCCTCCAGGTACCGACTCGTCATGAGATCCACCTCCACGTACCGGCTCATCGTGAGATCCACCTCTGGGTACAGACTCGTCATGAGATCCACCTCCGGGTACCGTCCAGCTCTACAAGGCTCAACCACGACCAGGGACATCCATCTTCTGCAACCAAAACAACGTAGTGCGGGCATAGCCCGTGATGGTGTGAGTATACGCTACTCAGTAGGGACCCTGAGACCCCCGAAGGTCTCCCAGAATCCACAAAGGATATTCCACAAAATAAAAATAGAATCACAAAGTAACAACCAATACTAATTAGGTATATTCCCATACATACACCTAAGTCATCAATTCCAGTTTGGCTCCAGCATCCGAGCCCAAGTTCGATCACGTCCACACTGGATATCAAAACACAATCCACAAAGGAAAGCAAGTCAATCATATCGAAGATAATGATTGAATGTCAAAACTCAGATCAAACCAGGATTAAAATCATGATGTCGAAACCATAGCTGCTGGGGAAACTCCTCCTCTATCGAGTACAGTGGGCCTGCCGCTACAACCAAGTGCATCCCATTAACCTTGGACTGTTGTAGTACTCCACTTTTCAAGTACTGTGGGCCTGCTGCTACAACCAAGCGCTTCCCACCATGGTTGTGCTGCTACAACCAAGCGCTCCCCATCATAGCCTCCAGAGGTACTCCTTCTGTTGAGTACCGCGGTCTGCCACTATAACCAAGCGCTCGTCCACCGTGGGTCTGTCGCTACAACCAAGCGCTCCCCCTCATAGCCACCAGAGGTAATTCTTCTGTTGAGTACCGCGGTCTGCCGCTAAAACCAAGCGCTCCTCCGCCGTGGGTCTGCAGCTACAACCAAGCGCTCCCCCTCATAGCCTCCATAGATACTCCTTCTATTGAGTACCGCGGGTCTGCTGCTACAACCAAGCGCTCCTTCGCCGTGGGTATGCAGCTACAACCAAGCGCTCCCCACTGGGCTATCTGAAACACACCGAGTCGATCGATCAATAGTCATCAAGTCTCATCCATCTCTAGGGTTTCATAATGATTGAATGTACTGTAGTCGTCACCGTCGAACCCACAGATGATTCCTTTACGAAAGTCATTGTCGTAGCAGCCAGCTCCAGGGTTTCCGCACACAACACGCTCATTCCGGGAGGGTCCACTCCACGAGCCAAGAGTTCGATACATCAGATGACACGTAGTCCGGAGTTGATGTATCCAAAAGTTACGTCTTGTCAAAAGGAACACAACGCGACAGACGGCGCGTTAATCGGACGCCCGGTCTGAGAGTTATTGGCTTTTTCGTCCCAGGGGCCCGGTTGGTTTTTAAGTCAAAACCAGCATGAACGCACTCTATCTGCGTCCAAAACATGAGTGGAGTAAGCCAAAAGGTCCGTCTCACTAAGAGGAATCCAACAAAGTCGACAGCACTTCAATCGGACGCCCGAAGCTCATTTATAAGCATTTCCGCTCTGAGGCCCCTGTTGGTTTTGTGTTCGAAGCAACCCGGCCATGCCCAAAGTTCTCCTAAACCTTGAGTGTAATATACCGAAACGACCGTCTAGATACAAGGATTTCTACTAAACTGACGGTGCGTTGATCGGAGGTCCATAGCCCATGTTATGGGAAAATGACTGAAAGTGGTCTGAAAATGGGGGGTCTGGGCTCGGACCGACCCGACCCAACCCCCCCGGGTCGGCCCGAACTGGGTCGACCCAATCCGGGCCCCGGTCAGGCCCATTAGGGCGCGGTCAGACCCGGCCCGGGCGGCCCGGTCCGGTGCGGCCGGTCCGGCTCGGGGCGGCTCGCTGCTGGCCGAGCGGGGTCAGCACGACTCTGGCCGAGCGGCCGTGCAAAGGGGGCGCTGCCCCCTTGATTGGAGTCGCGGCCCCCGCGTGGGGGTCGCTCCTTGCTAGCGGATGCGGCCCGGAGTCGCATCGCCCACGGTCACGCGTGGCCGCGGGACTAGCTGCCTGCCGCCGCCGCGACCCTTCCTGACAGCGCGTCGGGTGCCGCCGCCTCCTGGCGGCCTGCCGGTGCTGGCCGCCGCCTCCGGCCGCCGGTGCCGCCTTGCCGGCGTGGCGTGCCGGCAGGGTCTTCCGCGGACCACCGGACGCGCTCCGTTGGATCGTTTTTCCTGTCGTCTTCGCCATCGGTCCTCCCGGGACCAGCTCTTCACTGCGAAGACCTCAAAGCGCCTTTTCGGCCTACTTCATCGCCACCCGTCGATCCGCACACCAAGAACAATGAAACGGTGGGTTCAGACTTGTTCGTTTGTCCGCACCCACCGCGTTAGCGGTTCAAATGACTTCCAACAATTAAACACATGTCGAGGATATAATTTACATAGATTTAAATAACCAACCCCCTACCTAAATGTGTTGATGAACAAAGATTGTCGCAGGAAAAGACATCGCGGGAGACGGCATCACGGTAGAGGATCATCGGTGTCACGAAAGGAGGATCATCAGCGTCGCGGTACGCGGTGTCGCATCGTCGATATCTGAGGAACTAGCATTCTTCTTCATCTTCCATTAGAGGCCGGCGTTCTTCTTCGTTCTTTCCTTTCTCCAACGAAGAAGATGGAGATTCAAGGCTTTGAGTAATTCCTCCCCCAAATCTCTCGCACGACACAACCACTATAATAAAATAAGGCCTTGCATTATTTTATTTCCCACACCAACTGTTTTTGAAAATAAAAAACAGATCATTCAATTAATTGATTTAATTGAATAGTTTTAACTGCCCAATTAAAGAGGCATTTAATTATTAATTAAACATGAGAGTTGACTTGGCATTTAATAGGGGGTGCGGGTGAGTTACCAAAATTAAAGCACGTGGAAGGTAAAAGGAAATAAAGGGGTGGGGATCATGTGGGCCCCACCTCACTAATATCCTAACTAGGAGTTAGGGTATTAGTGGGTCCCACTCCAACCATCAATCTTAGGGTTAAGCTACCATAAATAAAAATAAAATTTGGTTCCACTATATTTTATTTTTATTCTTTAGTTAACCCCAAAATTTAATAACCTCACCCGAGAAAACGCAACTCCGAAAAAGGTGTTCTTAAGAAATTATCAGCGCTACGATTCCATCGGTGCCCTTGGATTTCAATTCCGAGCACCGGTTCAAAAGTTAGGAAAACCCGCTCGTTTGTTTACTGAATATACCCGAGTTAATCTTCGGAAATTGATTCTGGGCACACTGGGGCTCGGAATCTGGTGCCGTCAGAAACTGCGTTCTTGTAAAATTCCGAAGAAAATTAAGAAAAAACTTTTCTTGAATTTTACGGGTCATTACATATACTCTTTAAATTACCCATCAAGAATCATTCACTTAAATGAGAGTATTGAAGAGGGTGGACACTAAGGGGTTTTATACCACCCCACCCCATAGTAGTTTGGGGATCCCTCAAAAGATTTAATAAGAGTAGGAAGAGGGATATTAGTATAGGTATACTATGTGGAAGAAAATACAGTGTCTAGTGGATCCATCCATTGATGTCACTTATCATCTACCCTAGGAAGTGTGGGTATGTTGAGACTTTTCTGGATGGTGGAACAAATATGTAGGAAGCTCAAGAAATATGTGCTCTAACTACATGAGGTTGGCCTTTCTAGGATCATGGAATATGTGTTCTTACAAGAGTGAATCACCTATCTATCATATATGGGATCCTTTTTTTATAAGCGCAGGGAAGCCAAGACTACCACCATTCAGACACAAGCAATGCTCAATAAGTAATGTAAATAGATAGAGTCTGTTGAGGCTCTAAATCATGATACATTAACCTTTAGTGTCTATGTGTAAGGATATTGTGATGAGAATTCCATGGGGTTTTCCGATGGTTGGTATACCTCTTAGGAGAGTGAAGAGGTCTCTGTTAAGGGTGATGAACTGACCGAGCTCTTATTCGATGAGGAAAGTTTTTTATGTTAACTTCCTTAATTAATTTAGTCCCCATTTTTTAAATGATTTGACCCTATAGTTTTTGATATGGTGGAAGGATTATAAGAGACACAAGAGGCCCCTGTTGAGGGGGGAGAGAGTTCCTCCGTATAGCCTAAGGAGCCTTCCTGAGAGTCTATTCTAGCAGTTTTGGTGGGAGATGAGCCTATATAGTGTGTCAAAGGGAAGACTTTTGATTCTATGGCCTTCCTAGTCATCAATAGGGGAATATTTCCCATAATGTTTATAGAGGATCATATTCCTAGGGAGTTATATCATAGAAGTAAAATCATCATTAAAATCCCCACACCTCAGGGTGAGACAACCTCTTAGTTATCCATAGGCTTGATCTTCTTCAAACTTTTATCGTGTTTTCTTGTCCCACTGCATTAAAATTATTGTTTTTTTGATGTAGCTTCCATCCGGGATGTACTTAGTAGTTCAATTATTAATATTGAGTTTCCAACTAGCACAAAGGGATCCATAGTGTGGGAATTCACCTTTAAGGACCAGGGGATGGATTTCGTCCAAACTCTCAACCCTTGCAAGTTATTTTATCTTATCCAAATCAAAATTTTCATGATTTTTTTCTTAGGTAAAACTAACTAACATTATTTTTATTTTGAAAATATACTTGATAGAGTGCATTCCCAACAAAAAAATGCATTGGGGGAAGTTAGGGAACCTCTCTCGATAGATTAGAAAAACCATGTAGATTTGATCATTCAGGGTAGGATCAGATTAATCCCAGGATGGAAACCCACTGTAGTCATGTATGTGGCTATTGAGGAGGTTGAGTTTTAACCAGGTAAATAATCTACCTATGTTGAAAATTTGGACAAATACAACCGTTCTCTAAACATGTAGATTATCCAAACTGATATTCTCCTAGATGAATATTATTTTTCACTATTATTGAGTTTTTTATAGTGTGATCCAGTATACCCAATAAATTCGATGATTTTGGGTCTGACATTATAAAGGAGAATAAAATAGTCCAATAAAGGTCATGGAGAATCATGTCAAACTTCATCACCCACACTCCAGAGTTGGATCTTGTGATCCAGATTAGGTCTCTCAAAAACTGGATGCTAAACCTGGTCACCATAGGGTGTGGAAACATGTTCTCTCTAGGAATCATCTCATGATTATCTCATTGATATGTTGTGCAAGGAATATCAAGAGATTGGAGTTTCTTGGCCTAATGAAAAATTTAAAGGTACCAAGAATATCTAAGAATATTAACAAGAACTCACATGTCTAGAAGATCAATCGTGTTATGATGTAGTAATATTCAATGCATAAGTAGGTATCTTCAACTAAATTAGGGACATATTAATTCCACTTGAGGCTGTGGAAGTAGATATTTCATTACTGACAGCTGAGTGAAAAGTTGAGTAGGGTCATGTGTGAATTAGAGTTAACAACACTCACCTGAGGGACTAGGAGGAGGAGAATATGTAGATACCCATCCCCTGATAGCCCTGAGCTGGTGTCATACTAACATTACATTGGCATAAGATACAAGTAAATCACATCCCAATGTAATAAAAAACTTATTAGTCATATTAAATTGTATATATACATGTCTCTTAATTTACAAATGAATTAACAAATTACAACATAACTTTTTTTTCAAGGATAATAAATTTCATCCGTCTAGAGTACCCTTGTATATCTTTCTTATTACACTTGAGGGAATCCTAGGGAATGAAAAAATATAAGGGTGAGCTAAAATGTTTAGTAAGGGTAAAGTACAATGAAAACAATATTGAATCAATGAAAATAGTTAATATGTAAAGGTAATAACATAATACACATGGCATGTAATCAATAAACAAAGAAGGAAGTGTATAAAAAACCTAGAAAGGTAAATAACTAAAATAACATTCCATTTAAATAACTGGATAAAGAATAATCAATACGGTAAGGTGAGAAACTGAAAATACAGGGAATTAAATCAATAATCAAAGAATGAAATTCATCCCCAAATTTTTTCATAGTGAAAATATCATGGATTATAAATACTAAATATAAATGAAGGTAATGATTAATTGTTGGATGTGATGTTTGAGGAGCATGAAAACCCATACCATAAAGACCTTTAAAAATCTTCTTTAAAACTACAGGTAGAAACCTGTTTAATTTATGAATATAATTTGTCTTATGAGAACCTCTTGATATATCTTGGGGCTATATAAAGTACATGACCACACATAATTACATGTACAAAACATCACTCACATCAAATAATCGATTTAATCAATACACAATATGCCTTATAAAATATCTTTATTTTATAAAGAATACATATTTATCAATATTTAACAATATAATCAAATATTTTTAAATGTAAAAACTATATGTAAAAATGATATATTTTGTTGTAAATAAACATTTCTATGAAAAATGATAGGAATAATTCGGTTAAATTCAATGTTAAATGATTATAGGTAATTTAATATTACAATGAGACGTAAAAAAGTAATCAAGGAAGTGAATGTCAATACTATCCTTGGATAAATCAACAAAAACCCATCTAAAAAAAGAATAAGGATGAAATCAACACAAAATATCCAAAGGGAAGTAAAAATTAAGGGGTACGACCATTAATGAAATAAAAGAATAACTTTAATTTTTTTTGGGGGAAAATATCCTTTTGTTTTGAAAAACATTTTAAAAATAATATTCCTTGAAAATAACTTTTAAAAACATAAAAAAATAAAAGGGAGAAAATTTATTTGAAAAATCATATTTAAAAGGTAAAAAACATTTTTGAAAACATTTCATTAAAACATGTTTTTTAGAATAAAGCAGGTTCTTCGACTAAAGAGAGAAATATTGATGGGTTTTCTTAAAAACATTTTCATATACATTTTGAGTAACATATAATGAAAAAATGGTACTTTTACTTGAAAAAGGTCATTAATAACCAGAGTAGAATAAAATGAAAGGGTTTACTAAATAATTGTTCAATAATTTACTCTAATATAAATTCAAATCTAAATAATCCTGAATAAAATGAATAATTAATTAAATAATCATGATACTATATTTTAAAGTGGAATTATTTAAACCATATATAATAATTTAGTTGCACATTATTAAAGTATGTCTCAAAGAATGGAAATTGAGAAGAATTCCCCTACTACATGGTAAATTTTGAATCGTAAGACACATGAAAATGAATACATAAAATGAATCATTAAATACATTTAATATAAAATAATTAGTGATATAATATATCAAAAGGGGTAGTAGATATACCACAAAAAATAAGTAAGTGGGGAAAGTTGTGTATGCCTCATAGAAAGAAAAGCGGGAAATAATCCCTTACCTTGCATTTCCTTTTCAGGTGAATGTCTATTAAATTCCTATATAATTGTTTTAAACATGTTAATAAATTATTAAAGAACCATGTTAATATTTATGATATCATATATGATCTTATTATTATATATTATTACTCATATTTATGTAATCATTCATTATTTTCACTATTTCATGTGTTAATTGCCTTGTTTCTGAAGTATGTTTTAACTTGTGAATTGTTCGTATTATTAATTAGATCATGATTTCATCATATGAAGAATTTAAAAACTTAGTTAAATATCATATAGATTAATTATATATGTATTAATAATTAACTATTATATTTTCATATAATAAATGGAATGCACTTTTTATGGAGAATGTCGGATGCACATACACATAAATGATATTTTCATTTATTTTTCACAATAAAAGAATGAAAATTGAACTATATATATGTATGTTATAATTATTGTATCATATTTATATCATTTATTTAATATAATATTATTAAAACCATCCATTATACAGTCCATTTATATCGTGAATGAATCACATTGTTTTGAGGAGGCGGTAGTCCACACTTCTGCAAACGATGTTATCATATTTACACAAAAATGGAAAACATAAGGGTATCTGTTATATAAAAATTAAATAATCATAAATAAATTTTAAATATAATATATATAATATATTAGAATCATTCCCATCATAATTCCCAACCATTAGCGGTGCTAAATGAAAAATTAGCAACATCATTTTGTAAGGAGGTAGTTCAATGTACACATAAATGGTATGTTCGTTACGCATTAGATAGAATCATGTGTATGTGTACATTGAAAAATTAGAATAAAAACATCTCCGTATATTTAGGATAATTTTTTAATTATTTAATAGTGGACTAATAAGATTTTATTTGTTGGAGAATGAAAATAAATCAAAAGATCTTGAGGAAGGATGTTACCTCTTATTCGGGTAACACCTTTTGGTTTTCACCAAAAGGTTTCCTCAGTTTTATTTCTTCCCTATGTGAGTTTTATAAGATGAGGGGAGGAAATTTTAGGTGCTATTTGTTTTCATGTTTTGTCATGATTAGGTGGCTGGAGAGGTGTGAGGATGTGGGAGGGTTGAGTGCCTTTTTTATAAGGGAGGTGGAGTGGCATTCTTGTAAATTTTTGAAAAGGGAATACCTCCAATGTTTTTCCCATTTCAAGTAGATAAAATAATGAACAGAATTATAGAAAATGGAGTATAGGGTATAAATATTAACATAAAATTCCTTTTGGACAAGTTTATAGATCACTTTTTTCCATTATGTTTAAGGTTTAGTCTTTTGTTAAAATAACATTTCTATTCATCATTGTAATTAATTTTATTCACTTTCACTAATAATTTTTGTCAAAAAATAATTTGACATTATTAGATATTATAAATTATAATTATTACAAATATGAAATCCATTTTTCAAAATTCCAGTCATTAAAGTGGTATAAATTAATTAAAATTTAATCTCATAGATGGGATGACCAATGAGGTTTTAATGTAAGATGCTCAAAAGTTTTCTATGTTTTTATATTCCATTTCAAATTGAAATTGATTCCAATGACATACATTGGATTAATTTATAAATAATTTATATAATTAAATTTTAAAACCAATCAAATATATAATTCATCCTTATAAAAAATAGATGGTAATGTAGTTTTGAATTAAAATTCAATATTTTTCACTATTCATCAAAAAATAAAACATCATTGAGAAATTCCATTAATACACCCTAATTTAAATTTTATGTTTTTATTTCAAAAATTAATTTTATTTTGAAATATATAATTTATAAATGGGAAAAAAATTGTATTTAAGATATGTTCACCATTAAAAGGAGGTAAAAGTGACTTTATAAAGATATATGTTTTATGCATAAAATTGTAGTTCTTCTCATATTATGCCTATAAAATCTACTTGATGAATGTTAAAAATATTTTATCAAATATAAAATATATATATATTACATTAATATCACTCATTAATTGTAGTTAATTTAATTTATTAGAATAAAACGCCCTTATGAGCATAAAAACATTTCTTTTATATTAAATTGGATTTTATATTCATTTATAATTAATTTGTAACCAATGAATTAATATTATATTGATGTAAAACATATATTTTAATAATTTATCTAATAATATTCATAACTAATAATTTAATGTCTAGTTTAAATATTATTATATTAAATAATAACATTCTTAATAATATATTTTTTCTCAGTAAAACTCAGTCTTGTGTGTATCATAAGATATCGAAAAGAGTATTTGTTGTGTGTAATTCATGATAAATCAGTATGGGATGAACATCAAGATATATATTAAATTGATTTAAAATAATAATTTTATTGTTACGTCTTAGGATATTATATTCCCTCACACACTTAGTGTTGCGTGTCATACATGATATCGATTAAAATGTTCATACTTCATAATTTCAGGGCATTACATTCTCCCCACCTTAATTAAATTGCATACTCATAATTTAAAATAGACCTTGGAAATAGATTATTTGATATTTCTTATGTTGAAATCACACATCATGTGAAGGGTTCCTAAAAATCATATATAAAAGATAGAATATGAGGTACAAAGGTCACACAAACAAGAATATATATGTCTCTATGAAGGAGAACATTAGTGGAAAGTATAGATATATATGTGAAAAAAAGAATAAATATTTATCGAGATCACTTGAGGTCATAAATAAAAAACAATTGAATGATCATTGGAAAGTTGAGGGACTCAAATCCATAAATTGATAATTATTCAAAAGACCACATGTTCAACACAAATTATGCTATTTGGATAATATTTAATTTATATATCATTTTACTAATGTTGGTTAATTCTTTTACTAACTATGAATATATGGAAATATAATTACATAAAATATTTCTATAAATAAAATGTTTACCATTTTTTGTGCTTTAATTAATATCTAATTCATCCACTAATTTATGAAATGGATATCAAAAAATTAACAATGATTCATGAATCACTAAAATACACTTTTAATGGATCTAAAGGCCCATAAAAGAGTGACACATCTAACTATTTGTCTCTAACTATTATCCAAAGACAAAATGGTTAATACATTAATCTCTAAACCTAAGAAGCAACACTTCTATTTGCTCTTTAATATATATTCATTAAATTTTTACATTAAAATTACATATTAACCTTGAAATTGTATATGTAAGTTGTTCTAACTGAACGCTATTTATCCTTTGGTCATGGGTTCAAGTCCCATAGCCTTGTTGGATTTGATGAGAATCACTTAGCATATAGATTTTCCTTTTCAAAAAATGTATTAATAAATATGATGGACATCTAGGAAATTTATTCATTAAATAACTTATTAACTTAGGTTTTCAATAAAACCAAAATACATAAATAATTCATCCATTTATTTTCAATTAGGTCGTTGTTATAGTTTTTATCCACTATAAGAGGGAATTGACTCAGGTAAGGACGAGTTTCCCAACATTTATGGAAACCTACCATAAATGGATTATTTGGGTGAGATTTATTTCCTTCTCTCATACCCTTCATTTTACCTTAGAAATTATGTTCTTTATGTACTTATTTACCACACATAAAGTATCTATCCATTTGGTTGAGACACTTTCTTGGGTGTCTCCTTTCACATTTCTTGCATTATGGAAATTGATCCTTATTTTTCATATGCTCTCCCCCACTCAAGATCTTAGAAACCTACATCCTTTTCTTATTTGGTGAGTTCAGATGTTGGTTAAGGCATATGTTTTTAATCATATTTTTTAAAACTAATTCAGAATAAACAATATATGTTTCACTCCTATAAACACCTCATTTGGTTTCTCATTATCACCATATTTTCCTTCATGTTCAATGTTGACATGACTCTTTCGGGTTCCATCCATTGAATAAAACCAAAATGTATAGTGCAAGTAACAATTGTCAGGGTGAGGAAAGTGTGTGATCATTTATAGGATATCTAATTCATGACATCTTATTTTCAATCTGGAACACCTTAGGTTTAATATAGTTTATTCATGTTCATGACTTATTCAAATCCTTCATAATGGTTTGTAATGAAAATGTGAATTATCCTAAGTATATCCCCTAGGAGTGTCAAACCTGGTGCATAGTAAGGACCATTATCATATACAAGGTTACACTCAAGTCAATATTGAAACACCTTGTTGAAGTTGGTACCCCTATGTACATCTATTCTAGAACCATGTACACTCGTTGTATCTAGGAAGGGATTTATTGCTAGGAATACCCACCTAATCTCTACCATACAAAAATTCAAAGATGTTCTTCTATACCTATCCTCAAATTCTACCTAAGGTCAATATTATGTAATATATGTTTTCATAAATCTAGTTCCCAACTATTTTACTAAACATTCTGTGATTCCAAATACGGCAACCCAACCATAAATAGCCTGGAGCTAGTGTCATGAAGACATTACATTGGAAAAAGATACAAGTAAATAGTGTCCCAAAGGAACGAATCGTTTTTTAATATTGGTAAACTAGATACATACATAAGTATTTCCTTATATACGAATATAAAAATTACAACACAAATTTTTTTAGGATAATAAATTTTTTCCATCTTTAGAATCCTTTCATATCTTTCTTAGTACACTTCAGGGAATCTTGGGCAAAGAAAAAAAGGATGAACTCGAATTCTTAGTAAGGGTAAATTATAGTGGAAGTAATAATGAATCAATGATAATAGTTAATATGGTAGGTAATAATTGAATACAAATTCCATGATATCAAGAAACCAATATGGAATGGAATAAACAACATGGAAAGGTAAATAAATAAAAACACATGCCATTTAAAGAACTAGATAAGGAATAATCAATATGGAATGGTGAGAAATTGAAGACGTATTCCATTTAATCAGTAAATTGATAATGAAATGAATCCATATATTTTTTCATAGTAAAAATCTCATTGATTATAAATATTGAATCAAAATAAAGGAAATTCTTAATTATTGGACATCATGTTTGAGGCACATGAAAACCTATATCATTAAGACCCTGCAGAAGAAAGTTTAAAAATATATTTAGAAAAACTTTTAATTTTTGAAACCAATTATATAATGAAAACCTATTGATACATCGAGGGGATATATAAATTTCATACCCCACCAATTATTTCTAGGCTAAATCATTCCTCATATTGAATAATCTATTTAATTAATGGACATTATGCATTATCAAATATCCGTATTGAATAAAGAATACCTATTTATAAATATTTCCCCATATAATAAAATAATTTTAAAGGTAAACACCATATATAAAAATAATACATGGATTAGGAAATAAAATATCCATGATAAATTATATGTATAATTAGAGGAAATTCAATGTTTAATGACCATATGGAACTGAATATTTTCAAGGGGAATTAACAAAGTAATCAAGGTAGTTAATTTTAATACAATACATGGATAAATAAATAAACAAATATAGAGGAAGAATAATTATGGTATCAATAAAAAATATCACAAGTGATGTAAAAATAAAGGGTTGTTGTCATTGATGAAATAGAATAAATTTAAAAACATTGATGATGAAAATATCCTTTTTTTTTGAAAAACCATCAAAAAACATATTTTTTGAAAATAAAATTAAAAAAATAAAAAAATAAAAAATTTTCAAAAATCAATTTAATAAATTATTTTGAAAAGGATAAAAACATTTTTTTAATCATTTCAATAAAACATGGTTTTTATAAGAAAACATGTTCTCCGACTAAATAGAGAAATAATGCTGGGTTTTCTTAAAATAAATTTATAAAACGTTTTGAGTAAAAAAGAGTGGAAATATGGTACCATTACATGAAACAGGCCATGAATAACCAGCGTATTATAAAATTAAAGGGTTTACTGAAAAATTATCCTTTAATTTCCTTTTATGTAAATTCAAGTATAAATAATCTTAAACGAAATGTGATTATGAGTAAACCCTAGTTAATTCTATAACATTGATGTGATAAAAAAAATATTATGTGTGTCAAATGTAAATGAAAATAAAAAAATTGGAGATACAAAACTATATAGTAATATTTATTACATGAATAATATTAAAATATTAAAAAAAATGAGGATGTAATATAACCCAAAGAAAATAGATTGAGTTATAAATTTTTTTTCAAGTTGGTAGTGCTTAATTAAACTACCCTTAGATGAAATAGTTAAAATTGAAACTTAAAATATCATCAATAATGAATTAATAACTATAATATATGTCAAAGTGGTAGTATTTACACCATATATAAGAATTTAGGTGCACAACAATAAAGTATTTCTCAAAGAATGGAAATTGAGATAAAGTCCCATACTACTTGGCAACTTTTGCATCATAAGACTCATGGAAGAGATAAATTCAAAATAAACATTAAATACCATGAATATAAAAGACGTAATGATATAATATATCAATATTGGTAGTAGTTACACCACAAAAAATTAGTAAGTGGTGAAAACAGTGTATACCTCATGGAAAGAAAAGTGAGACAAGAATCTCTTACCTTGTGTTTCCTTTTTGGGTGAATATACTTTCTATTTATGTATAATGGTTTTAAAAATCTTAATAACTAAAGAAAAAACTATTTTAATATTTTTATTTCATATTTTCTCTTATTTTGATATCTTATTAATCTTTTTTAGTAATCATTCACTATTTTCACTATTTTATGTGTTAATTGCCCAGTCTCTCATGTATGATTTGACTTGTTACTAATTGTTCATATTAATTATATCATAATTTTATCATCTAAAGTGTATATAAAATTATCTAAATATCATATATATTTATTATATAGGTATTTATAATAATCCAAAATATTTAGAGATAATAAATTAAATGCACCGTTCATAGAGACGGCATGACGTACGTATGCATGAATGCTACTTTCAGTTCTTTTTCTCATTAAGATAATTAAAATTATTTTATATATATGAATATTATAATTATCATTTAATATTTATGTCATATATATAATATATGTGTATTAATATCATCCTTTATGCATTCTAGGTAGAGAGTGGACGAATTACATCACTTTGAGGAGGCATTAGTCCGCACTACCACAAACGATGTTATCATATTTACACAAATTGGAAATGATAAGGGTATGTGTTATATAAAAATTATAGAAGAATAAATAAAATATAAATATAATAAATATAATATATAAATACTATGTTCATCAATAATTTTCAACCATGGGACATGGTAATGGAAAACGAACAACATCGTTCTGTGATACAGTAGTTCGCTATACAAATAAATGGTATGTTCATTACCCTTTAGATGGAAATTTGTAAAATATCAGTTCAAACCCTTATAATTAAAAAATATATGTATATTTAAGATAATTTTTTTATTATATTATATTTTAAAAATAGTATTTGAGTGGGTCTATAATGAAAATAAAAAAAGAGCTTGAGGAAGGATGTTACCTCATATTTGGGTAACTTATTTTAGTTTCCACTAAATGGATTACCTAGTTTTATTTTTATCCAAGGTGAGGATTATAGGATGAGGATATGTATGTTTAGGAGATATTTGGCACTATTTTTTTATCCAAAGTTTCTTGAGAGGTGTGATTAAGTGATAATGTTTAGTTCCTTTTTATAGTGGAAGTGGAGTGGTATTTGTATAAATTTTTGAAAAGATAATTCCACCAGAATTTTTACCCGTTAAATTTTCTAAAATAATTAAAAAATTATATAAAATGTTTTAAAGGGTCTATATATGTCAAATAAATGTTTTTTGGATAAGTTTCTAGGTCACTTTGGATCATAAATTTATGATAGAGTCCATTATTATGCATAATTTTTTCTTAATCACTGTAAATAATTTTAATCACATCCAGAAATATTTTTTTCAAAGAATAAGTTGAAATTATTAGATATTATAAATTATTTTTATTCCAAATATGGAATCCATTTTTCCAAATTCCAATCACTTAATTTGAAGATATTAATTTAAATTTAATCCCACAAATGTGATGACAAATAATGTTTTAAATGTAAGATGTTTAAAAGTTTTCCATGTTTCTATATTCAATTTCAATGTGAAAATAATAAAAATGAATTAAATTAAATTAATTATTACAAAATTGATCTAATTAAACTTTAAAACCAATAATATTATAATTTATCATTATAATGAAATTATATGAAAAAGAGGTTTTGAATTACAATTCAGTATTTTTCACCCTTCATCAAAAAAGGGAACTTCATAGAAAAATACAAAAAGTTAACGTAACATAATTTTTATTTTTCAATTTGAAAAATGAATTTTATTTATAAATATAATATTTATAAATAATCCAAATATTGTATTTAAAATTGTTTCTCCATTAAAAGGCAGTAAAATGATTTATAAAAATATATGTTTTTATGCATAAATTTGGGTTTATTTTCAAATTAACCGTATCAAATCTATTGGATTAATGTCAAATATTTTTTATTGAATATTATATTTATATATTAAATTAATATCACTCAATAAATTTTTTTAATTTAATTTATTAGAATAAAACACCCTTGTGAGCATAAAAACTTTTCCTTTATATTTTATTGGATTTAATATTCATTTATAATTAATTTTCAACCAATGAATTAATTTTATATTATTGTAACCATATATTTTCATAAGATAGATAAGAGTATACAGAACTGCTAATTTAAAGGATATTTTATATATTATTATATTAAATAATAATATTTTTAATAATCTATTGTTTCCCGGTAAAACTCGGTCTTGTGTGTATTACAAGCTATCAAAAAATCTTTGTTGTGTGTAACACAAGATAACTCAGCGTTGTGTGCATTACAAGCTATAGATTGAATTTATGTAAAATATCAATTATATTTTAAAGGTTTGGGATATTATATTCCCTTATGAGTTTGGTGTCTCATTTCATACACACTATCAAATTCATTGTTCTTACATTAGGATTCCAGTTCATTACAGATAGAGCTTTATAGACTGAAATTATTTCTATAGGCCACTTGCTAGAGGTTATCTGGGCTAGGGTGAGCATTTGTTGAGGTAGAGAAATATGGAGCAGTAATTTTGCTAAAATAAATGGGAGACCCAAATGTGTGGGTGACCCTCCCAAAATTTTGTACTTTATCTTCATTAAATCCATATGTGCTTAAATGTGTTTTATTTTTATTTCATATCAAATCACATTAATAGTAAAGACAACAATAAATCCATAATCCCTCATGAGTCATGCTTGGTCTGGGAAATAAGGAAAAAATAGAAGATTGATCATGTATATGAGAGTGCTAGATAGGATCATAATAGTAAGTGTTTGAATGGTTTATTAACCACAAAGAGTATCATGATTGGGAGATATTTGGTTGGAAATTAGTGCTCTCTGTATAGTAGACCAGATTTCTCAACATGCGCTACTGCAAAAATTGGTTAACACCAGAGGAATTGAATTCCACCAAAATAAAGGGGATGAAGAGTGTGAATCGGGATGTCCAGGATCTATAATACAAGCAGGGAGACAAGATGATAGAGGATGTCTAATGACCATGTTCGAAACATAGATTCCACTATCATTTCATTAGGAATTGGGATAGAAAAATTAGTGTAATCTGTTCACCATGTATGAGAAATATGACCTATCAACATATCATTTTAAGTCTTTCTGTGCTTGTGTCCAGGATGATAGTTGAGACAATAGGGCTAAACACCATTTGCATTAGGGGTCCTGATCAAACATAAAAGATGATAATGATTCAAATTAATGGGGAAACAAAACGTGTGTATGAATTGATGGGATTTTTGAATGCTACTCAACACTATTAGAATTATGTCATAATGTTTCCAAGAATAATGGGTCAACATATTGATCTGAAAAAAATTCCAAAATCATATTCCTGGGTGATTGTCATCTCAAATTCCAAGGGGAAGTTAAATAAGTCAAACAATGTGGTAGGTGACTGGTACCAGATGGCGAAAGATGAATTCTCAGGTGATGGGCAAAGATGTTTTGTAATTTTACATTATGAAATGAGGATAAATGGATTTATGTTTAACATCTTGAACCATTGATATTGAATGTGTATTTTAATTTCATATGGTGGGGATGATGCATAATATAGTTTGATATCATGTGATTAATACTTTTATAGAACATTTTATAATCTTGTGACCAGGACCTATGAACCAATGTGAATAAATAATGATAGGTCAGGGTAGTGGGATACATGAACATGAAATACAATAGGAAGAACCTCATAGAGGAGATCATGATGAAAAGGGAGATGTAATTTGACTATAAATTATTCCTTAATTTATGGGTTCAGTGAGTACTTCCAAGTTATTTTTGTGGCCTGTGGTGGTTCCTACTGGCTTTGCACCTTTTAATTTACACCCTTACCTTTTCCAGATTCATGGAAATAAACTGATGAGAGGGAGTCTATCCTTTTATATATTTTCCACTATATATTTTCAACCTAGTATATGTATGTTCCTATTTCATTTGAAAGTTTATGTTCATATCAGTTGGTCCAATAATTCAAAAATTGTTTAAGTTCCTAATTCTTTGACCAATATTTGAAAATATTTTAATGTCACAATGCTTCGACTGTGGTTTAAAAATAGTTTAAGGTCATACTTATTGTACTAGGTGGGGTCATGTCTCAAAGTTGTGTGTATGTGGAATAGAGGGGGGATAACCTAATGTGAATTTAGGAACATGGAGACCCGATGCCACATAGAAAATTTCCAAGACAAGTGTCACATTGTTTAAGGTCATGATTCTTGATCAATTGAAGAAAATTTAAGGGCATATAGTTTATACCAAATATATGATTCTATTTTTATGGAACACATCGGTGTTTCAAATATTCCTAGGTAAAGTCCTCCCCAAACCCTAATCCCATGTGATCCACGATTGGTGTGAGAAACAAGGAGATGTACAGAGTTCCCATTTTTTGAAGTGGAGAAAAAATAAGGAGAAAAGGTGAAAAAATGGGTAATCCCCAAAAGGCTTTATATTATTCAGTAACAATGTGAATTTATAAAATAAAATAATGCACAAGGTGTCGGGTTCCCCACTAGAGAAAATGAAAACGGAAGGGAATGTATAGGATAATGATGATCCAAATTGATTGAAGAAAAAAAGGTGAAAATGTAAGTTGATAATGTCCTAGGGGTGTTGAGTTCCCTAGGAGATATACTTCCATAGGCTTGAACGCACTGGATGATCATGTAAGTAGGAAAGGGTCAAATTGGGCCTGGAGGGGAAAAGCCCTGAAACGAGTTATTGGTGGGGTTGAGCCAAGGATGTAAGATCTTAGCATCACTATGTATACCAAGGAAATGGTAATCAAGATATGTGCAGTTCATGACAATGGATTAGTGGGGGACCATTATTTAAAAGTTAGTATACTTTCTAGGTTGGATGAAAGATCATCCCATAATTATTATATGAGGCATCCTTTGTTCATCACATAGGGTAAGAATACAGTTTAACATAATGTTCTATGGATGTTGGTTTTATTCATCCCATATCATTCATACAATCCATCCTCTGTTTATCACATAGGGTAATGATACATTTTAATGTCATATTTTGAGGACGTTGGTTTTTTTCATTCATATGAGGCATCCCAAGTTAATACATGGTAAGGATACAATTCAACATCATATGATAAGGATATTGGGATTTTTTTCTTCCCACATTTATCATATGAGGAATACTCTATTCATCACAGAAGGTAAGGCTATATTTTAACATCATGTTCTTAAGATTTTGGTTTTGTTCATCCCATATTTTTCATATGATGAATCCCAGGTTTATATGGGGTAAGGATATAGTTTAACATCATGTTATGAGGATGTTGGTTTTTCATCTCATATTTATTATATTAGTCATACTACCATCATCACATAGGGTAAGGCAATAGTTTAACATCATGTATTGAAGATGTTGGTTTTTGTTATACCATTCTTAATATATAAGTAATCCTGAGTTTATATTAGGTAAGGATAAGTTTAACATTATGTTATGAGGATGTTGGATTTGTTCTTATCACACTTATCATAGGAGGAAGCCTATATTTATCACATAGGGTAGGCTATTGTTTAACGTATTATACTGAGTAAGTTGGTTATGGTCATACCATATTCTACATATGAGGAATTTTGGGTAAATATAGTGCAATTCTACAATTTAACATCATGTACTGATGATGTTGGGATTTCTAGTTTAGATACATAATGATCGGACTGCAGTTGCTGCTAGATTAAGGCCGTGGAGCTTGGAACATAGCATGTGTCTGTCATAAAGAAAATTTTATGGTAAGAAATCATGATATCCTAACATGAAAGAGGTATAATGAGGCCCTTTACCACACACACATCTGATAAAAATTACACACAAGTTGATATCCTAATGTTGAGGGACGAAAGACCTCGTGATGAGTTGACGGTAGGGGGATGAACCACGAATATGATATCCATGCATTTTTTGGAATGTGAATCAAGTAATACATAGTTATATAATGTAGAGTGGTAGAATACCAACACTGGTACAGTTCCATATTTTTTAGTGAGGTTGCGATGAACAATATAAAGGGGGAATTAGTTTGTTGAAATACCAAGGATGAAGAAAACTGTGTGAATGAGGGGACACAAAGGGCTGGATGCTCATATTTTGTGGTCCTGATATATGGACATGAAGGGTTCTTGGAATTTCGAGGTGTTTAGGTGGTGAAAAGAGTTAAAACCCAATGTGAATGAGGGGCTGAAGATGTCGTACACCACACATGGAAATATTGAAATTGGTTTCATGTAGTTTAAGCTCATGATTCATAGACCATGGGAGGAAACAAAATAGGTAAGTGCTAAGACTGATCCTAGGATGTTGGATCTAAGAATCCCTACATATCATATCAGGAATATTAATCAAGATAGATGTAGTTATTGAAAATGATGTGGTAGGAGAAAATATATGAAAATGTGGCGTTCTCTATGATGAGTACACCAAATCATCTCATAATTTTTATATGATGAATATTATGTTCATCACATAGGTTAAGGATATAGTTTAAAATTGTTTTCTAAGGATGTTGATTTTTTTCATCCCATTTTTTTCATTTTAGGAATCTTGTATTTCCCATATAGGTTAAGGCTACAGTATAATTCCATGCAGAAAGAACATTTTTCTTGTTCCTCTTATATTTATTATACAAGGAATCATATGTTCAAAAGATAAGGTAGGGATATACATTAACATCATCTTATAAGCATGTAAACATTTTTTTTAGATTCATATAAATTATACCACAAGTTATTCTAGTTTAAAGTCATAGAGATTGGACCATAGGGGAAATTGTTTGTTTAGAGTTGTAAAGCTCACATGAATTACTATTGGAGAAACTCTGTGTTGGGGGTGGGGGGTGATATGCATCCTATACATGGTGATTAATGAGAATGATCTATTAGAATAGATTTTATATATAATTTAAGGCCATTACTATTTTGATTCTATCTTTCGATGCTTTTTAACTGGTATCATTGGTGATCTGAGAGACAATACCATGTCATGCTAAAGGAAGAAGCAGAGGTGGACCTTCTTATTGAACTCTCCCACTACCATATTGTGGTGCCTCTCTAATTCATTATATACCTGAATCTTGTATTGATATAGAGATTACAACATCTATATATGAACTTAGACTATTCTTTTTAGCATATTGTTTTTCATGAAAAACTATTTGGAGTGATGGTATCCAAACCATAGTAGGTAAAAATTCTATGGTTCCATACACTAGGGAGAAACAAGTAAGATGTTAAAAAGTTTTAAAATTAAGATATTAAAAATTATTTTTATTCCAAATATGGAATCCATTTTTCCAAATTCCAATCACTTAATTAGAAGATATTAATTTAAATTTAATCCCACAAATCTGATGACAAAGAAAGTTTTTAAAGTAAGATGTTCAAAAGTGTTCTATGTTTCTATATTCAATTTCAATGTGAAAATAATCAAAATGAATTAAATTAAATTAATTATTATAAAATTTATCTAATTAAACTTTAAAACCAATAATATTATAATTTAACATTATAATGAAATTAGATGAAAAAGTGGTTTTGAATTATAATTCCGTATTTTTTACCTTTCATCAAAAAAGGGAACTTCATAGAAAAATACAAAAATTTAACGTAACATAATTTTTATTTTTCACTTTCAAAAATGAATTTTATTTTTAAATATAATATTTATAAATTATCAAAATATTGTATTTAAAATTGGTTCTCCATTAAAAGGCGGTAAAATGCATTTATAAAAATGGATTCCTTATTTTTATTTTTATCCAAGGTGAGGTTTATAATATGAGGATATGTATGTTTAGGGGATATTTGGTATTATTTTTTTGATCCAAAGTTGCTTGAGAGGTGTGATTAAGTGATAATGTTTAGTGCCTTTTTATAGTGGAAGTGGAGTGTTATTTATATAAATTTTTGAAAAGACAATTCCACCCAAATTTTTACCCGTTAAATTTTCTAAAATAATTAAAAAATTATATAAATCGTAGTAAATGATCTATATATGAAAAATAAATGTATTTTGGATAATTTTATAGGTCACTATGGCTCTTAAATTTATGATAGAGTCCATTATTATGCTTACTTTTCTCCTAATCACTGTAAATAATTTTAATCACATCCAGAAATATTTTTTTCAAAGAATAAGTTGAAATTATTAGATATTATAAATTATTTTTATTCCAAATATGGAATCCATTTTTCCAAATTCCAATCACTTAATTGGAAGATATTAATTTAAATTTAATCCCACAAATGTGATGACAAAGAAAGTTTTAAAAGTAAGATGTTCAAAAGTTTTCTATGTTTCTATATTCAATTTCAATGTGAAAATAATCAAAATGAATTAAATTAAATTAATTATTATAAAATTTATCTAATTAGACTTTAAAAATAGTAATATTATAATTTAACATTATAAAGCAATTAGTTGAAAAAGTGGTTTTGAATTACAATTCAGTATTTTTACCCTTCATCATAAAAGGGAACTTCATAGAAAAATACCAAAATTTAACGTAACATAATTTTAATTTTTCACTTTCAAAAATGAATTTTATTTCTAAATATAATATTTATAAATTATCCCAATATTGTATTTAATATTGGTTCTCCATTAAAAGGCGGCAAAATGCATTTATAAAAATGGATTCCTTAGTTTTATTTTTATCCAAGGTGAGGTTTATAATATGAGGATATATATGTTTAAGAGATATTTGGTATTATTTTTTTGATCCAAAGTTTCTTGAGAGGTGTGATTAAGTGATAATGTTTAGTGCCTTTTGATATTGGAAGTGGAGTGGTATATGTATAAATTTTTGAAAAGATAATTCCACACAAAATTTTACCCGTTAAATTTTCTAAAATAATTAAACATTTATATAAAAGGTAGTAAAGGGCTTATATGCGAAAAATAAATGTATTTTGGATAAGTTTCTAGGTCACTTTGGCTCTTAAATTTATGATAGAGTCCATTATTATGTTTACTTTTCTCTTAATCACTGTAATTAATTTTAATCACATCCAGAAATATTTTTTTCAAAGAATAAGTTGAAATTATTAGATATTATAAATTATTTTTATTCCAAATATGGAATCCATTTTTCCAAATTTCAATCACTTAATTGGAAGATATTAATTTAAATTTAATCCCACAAATGTGATGAAAAAGAATGTTTTAAATGTAAGATGTTCAAAAGTTTTCTATGTTTCTATATTCAATTTCAATGTGAAAATAATCAAAATGAATTAAATTAAATTAATTATTATAAAATTGATCTAATTAAACATTAAAGAGAATAATATTATAATTTAACATTATAAAGAAATTAGATGAAAAAGTGGTTTTGAATTACAATTCAGTATTTTTCACCCTTCATCAAAAAGGGAACTTCATAGAAAAATACCAAAATTTAACGTAACATAATTTTTATTTTTTGCTTTCAAAAAAGAATTTTATTTTTAAATATAATATTTTTAAATTATCGAAATATTGTATTTAAAATTTCTTCTCCATTAGAAGGCGGTAAAATACATTTATAAAAATATATGTTTTTATGCATAAAATTGGGTTTATTCTCTAATTAACCTTATCAAATCTGTTGGATTAATATAAAATATTTTTTATTGAATATTATAATTATATATTAAATTAATATCACTCAATAAATTTTGTTTTTTTAATTTATTAGAATAAAACACCATTGTGAGCATAATTACATTTCCTTGGTATTCTATTGGATTTGGTATTCATTTATAATAAATTTTCAACCAATGAATTAATTTTATATTATTGTAACCATATATTTTCATAAGTTAGATAAGAGATTACACAAATTCTAATTAAAGGATATGATATATATTATTATATTAAATAATAATATTTTTAATAATCTATTGTTTCTCAGTAAAACTCGGTCTTGTGTGTATTGCAAGCTATCGAAAAAGTATTTGTTGTGTGTAACACAAGATAACTCAGCATTGTGTGCATTACAAGCTATAGATTTAATTTATGTAAAATATCAATTATATTTTAAAGGTTTGGGATATTATATTCCCTTATGAGTTTTGTGTTTAATTTCATACACACTATCGAATTCATTGTTCTTACATTAGGATTCTAGTTCATTAAAGATAGAGATTTGTAGACTACAATGATTTCTATAGGCAAATCGCTAGAGTTTATCGGGGCTAGGGTGAGCATTTGTTGAGGTAGAGCAATATGGAGCAGTACTTTTTCTAAAATAAATGGGAGACACAAATGTGTGTGTCACCCTCCCAAAATTTTTTACTTTATCTTCATTAAATCCCATATGTGCTTAAATGGGTTTTCTTTTTATTTCATATCAAATCACATTAATAGTAAAGACAACAATAAATCCCTAAGCCCGCATGAGTCATGCTTGGTGTGGGAAATAAGGGAAAAATAGAATATTGATCATGTATATGAGAGTACTAGATAGGATCATAACAGTAAGTGTTTGAATGGTTTATTGACCACAAAGAGTATCATGATTGGGAGATATTTGGTTGGAAATTAGTGCTCTGTGTATAGTAGACTAAATTTCTCAACATGCGCTAGTGAAAAAATTGGTTAACACCAGAGGAATTTAGTTCCACCCAAATAGAGAGGATGAAGAGTGTGAATCGGGATGTCCAGGGTCTATAATACAATTAGAGAGACAAGATGATAGAGGATGTCTAATGAACATGTTCTAAACATAGATTCCACTATCATTTTGTTAGGAATGGGGATATAAAAATGAGAGTCATCTATTCACCATGTTTGAGACATATGACCTATCAAAATGTCATTTTAAGTCTTTTTGTGCTTGTTTCCAGGATGATAGTTGAGACAATAGGGATAAGCACCATTTTCATTAGGGGTCCGACTCAAACATAAAAGATGATAAAGATTCAAATTAAGGATGATACAAAGCGTGTGTATGAATTGAGGGGATGTTTGAATGCTACTCAACACTATTAGAATTATGTCATAATGTTTCTAAGAATAATGGGTTAGCATATTGATATGAAAAAAAAATTAAAATATCATATTCCTGGGTAAGTG
Source organism: Viscum album (assembly GCA_963277665.1). Classification (NCBI taxonomy): domain Eukaryota; kingdom Viridiplantae; phylum Streptophyta; class Magnoliopsida; order Santalales; family Viscaceae; genus Viscum; species Viscum album. The sequence continues at coordinate 1,250,560,802 of OY728141.1, forward strand.
TCATCTCGGATGCCAAGTGGAAGTTAATGAACTCGAACAATGTGGTAGGTGACTGGTACCAAATGGCGAAAGATGAATTCTCAGGTGAGGGCCTAAGATGTTTTGAAATTTTACATTATGAAATGAGGATAAATGAATTAATGATTAACATCTTGAACCATTGATATTGAATGTGTATTTAAATGTCATATGTTGGGGATGATTCATAATATAGTTTTATATCATGTGATTAATACTTTTATAGAACATTTTAGAATCTTGTGACCAGGACCTATGAACTGATGTGAATAAATAATGTTAGGTCAGGGTAGTGGGATACATGAACCTGAAACACAATGGGAAGATCCTCACAGATGATATCATGATGAAAAGGGAGTTGGAATTTGACTATAAATTATTCCTTAATTTATGGGTTCAGTGAGTACTTCGAGGTTATTTTCGTGGCCTATGGTGGGTCATGTTGGCTTTGCACCTTTTTATTTACAGCCTTACCTTTTCCCGATTCATGGGAATAAACTGGTGAGAGGGAGTCTATCATTTTATATATTTTCCACTATAGATTTTCAACCTAGTAGATTTATGTTCCTATTTCTTTTGAAATTTTATGTTCATATCAGTCGGTTCAATAATTCAAAAATTGTTTAAGGTCATAATTATTTGACCAATATTTGAAAATATTTTAATGTCACAATGCTTCGACTATGGTTTAAAAATAGTTTGAGGTCATACTTCTTGGACTATGTGGGTTCATGTGTCAAAGTTGTGTGTCTGTGGAATAGAGGAGGGATAATCTAATGTGAATTGAGGACCATGGAGACCCGATGCCACATAGAAAATTTCCAAGACAACTTCCACATTTTTTAAGGTCATGATTTTGATCCATTGATGCCAGTTTAAGGGCATATACTTTATACGAAATATATGATTCTATTTTTATGGAACACATGGGTGTCTCAAATATTACTAGGTAAATTCCTCCCCAAACCCTAATCCCATGTGATCCACGTTTAGCGTGAGAAACAAGGAGATGTACAGAGATCCCATTGTTTGAAGGGGGGAAAAATAAGGGGGAAAAGTGAAAAAATGGGTAATCCCCAAAAGGTTTTATATTATTCAGTCACAATGTGAATTTATAAAATAAAATAATGCACAAGGTGTCAGGTTCCCCACTAGAGAAAATGAAAATAGAATGGAATGTATAGGATAATGAGGATCCAAATCAATGGAAGAAAAAAAGTGAAAACGTAAGTTTATAATGTCCTAGGGGGTGTTGAGTTCCCTAGGAGATATACTTCCATAGGATTGAATGTCACTCCCTGACCCCAGTTATCCAGAGTCAGTGCATTGTTTTAATACATTAGCATGATTACAAGGAATCAAGTCCCGAAGGACCGATTAGTTTAGCAGTCTTGGAAAAATAGATCACATACATGAATGTTACATTTTCACTTTATGATGTATAAAACAACATAAATAATCTTTATGAACTCCATTATTTCCTTGGATTAACCCTTCATATCAATCACAATACACTTCTTGGAATCCTGGGAAAAATAAAACATAGAAAGGGGTGAGATCAAATTCTTAGTAAGGGTAAGCAATACAGTAGAATCTTTAAAAAATAAGCATAAACATTTAAGGAAATGTATAAAACTAAAACAAAATCCTTTTAAACTTGAAATTAGGCATAATGTGGTAGATGTAAAATGAAATAATTCCATTTAATTATTCACATGGATAATCTACTAATCGAATAATCACATGAAATATCCCTAACCACTTTCATAATGATGGAATGCATAATGCCAGACTATCATAACAACGTATACAAGGCCTCATGCCAAGACTATAAATAAGATTTTGTCAAGGCCTCATGTCAAGACACTAGTTTGTCTCATGAGACCTACAGATGCATTGAGGAGCTATAGCGGGATCCACCTATCACTTACTAAGTCCAATGCATTCCTCATATGAATAGGTTTAAACATAACATAAACATTCGTATTAAAAATAGCATACGAAATGTCAATACTTTCTCCATAAACCATGAATGGTATAAAAATAACACATACACAATCAAACATATCACAAAATCTTCAATGGAAGTTTTGAATAATAAATCAACTTCAAATGAGCTTAAAATCCATCAAAGGATGTTGACATAGATGAAAATGATGAGTAAAATTTTTTGAGAGAAATATCCTTTTTGTAAAATCATTTAAAAGTCACACATTTATAAAGGAAGTAATTTAAAAGAGATTTTTGAATCAAAATATCCCATACCACTTTGAAACATTCGAAAATAATTATCATTTCAAAACATTCATGTCCATATAAATAAATCCTTCAAATCATTTTGAAAACATGGACATTAATTAAAAAGATTTAGAATGATAAATCTTTAAAACATTTGAAATTCTGATCTTGATAAAGAATACCTTTCAAAATATTTAATATATTCATTTTCAAATCATTTTTATGAAAAGTGGACATGGATGATAAAAATTTCCCAGTAAATACTTACACATAAAAAATCTCGGATAATAATGAGATTGAGGAATTAACCATTACCAATTTGGTAACTTACGAAACATAAGACCCATGAAATAGGTATCATACAATGAATATGTGAATACACATAAATTAAAGTGTGTTACAAAAATAATACAATTATGGGTAGTACATACACCACACAAAAGGTAATAGTGGCAATATGGCATGAATCTCACGGGAATAAGGAGTGAGATTAAAACCCCTTACCTTGCAATTTACTTTAGTCGAGGGTAAGTTTAACCACATGTACGAAGAACTTAGTATGTTATTAAATTATACGAAAACTATATTAATATTTATGATATCATACATGATTCATTTATGACTTTATATTACCCATTTAATAATTATTTCCATGTTAAATTAACATTTCGGGTAATAATCACTTTCTTTATCGTACGTGTTTTAACTTGTTACTCTTGGTTGTATCACTTAAATCATGATTTAAATACTTCCAAAATATAAAACATGATATATATATCATATATATTTAGAATATAAATAGAAATATATATGAAATGGAAACCACCGTTTATGGACACGGTAGTCCGTACGTACGCATAAACGTTGTTTCTATTTTCATATAGAATTGAACGGATGTAAGTGAATAAGATATATTTAAGTAAACAAATCCTTATATATATAAATATATATATATCTCTCCAGTATAATTATTATTTAATATATTACATACTAATTAGTAATATATATTTTTATAATCGTCGATGAGTGGTGAACTTGGAAATGAATCTCATCGTGTCGTGGAGACGGTAATCCGTACGTACGCACGAGCGAAAACATCATTTTTTTATATATTAAAATAATATTTAATTGGATGTTATATCATATATACAGAATCCTTATAATGTTATATTTATTATTTACATCAAATACAAATAATTATTATACCCATCCAAATAATAATATATTGAATAACAATTACACCACGACGTGGAGACGGTAAGCCGTACGTACGCACGTCTGGTGACATGTCATTCAAAGGATGGATAGAATACTGAATATGGTTGTAGCAAATTTATAATAGCATCACAGTATATATGAGATATTGGAGTTATTATTTTAGAATAGAAATAACAAATAAAGAAGAAGTTGAAGAAGAAAGGAACTTGAAAGAGGGTGGTGAAAACATTATCTCTTCTTCGGGTTCTTCCTTTTGATTTGATCAAAAGGGCTCCTTAGGTTGGATTTATGATAAAAATAAGGCCTCTATGTTGAATTGAGAAAAGTTGAGAGAGTATTTTGGCAGGGTTTTGGCTGACCAAAATGCTTTGAATGTGTGAATAATTGGTTAGAAGTTGGGACCTTTTATAAGGGGGAGGAGGGGATCTTTAGGAAAAACATAAAGTATTAATTTATAATAAATTCATATTAGGTTTATAATGGCTCAAAATTGTATTATTAAGAGAATAAGGTGGTGATGGGTCTAAATCATTTCAACCAATAGATTTTAGACAGGTTTGGGTCATTATATTAACCTTATCGTTTAGTTTTAACTCTTGGTTAATTAGTTTGACACTTACCTTGTCACTTGGTATTTTTTATATTATATAGTTAATAAACATACTATATACCTCCAAGAGACCACAAAGTGGTCCATTAATGACACAACAATAATGATATAAGTTCTTTGGAAGAACCTTAGTATTTTAGGGATAGAATATAAATTAATAATATAATATTTGTTTTAAAAACTTATTTATGACAATTTTGACACTACTCAATAATTGATTTTTTTTAAAGTCTTAAAAACATTATTAATTCCATAAAAATTCATTTAAGCAATACTAACATGTCTTATTAACAAATAAAATCCATTTATATCATCAAAACTTTAAAATTATATTTATATTAACATTTATAATACCAGTTATATTATTCTTTCATTAATAAGGAAAATACTGCATCATTATTGTGTCATATATATTTTTACTTTTTCAATTCCTAAATTTTATAATGAAAATATCATTATATAGGAAATATTTTTAAATTTCTAATGAATACTTATAATCAAAAATATATCATATATCACCCTATGTAAAGATTGTTTTTCTAAAAGATATAAGCTTATGTCATTTGTGTATTGACATTATCTTAATTAAAATAATGTGTCCCTATCACCAAGAAGTGGCTCCATGGCGTCCAAAAAATCGACACAAAGATTCCCATGGTCGGAAATGTATCCAACAATAAGGTTAGGACACGTTTTAGGATAATTTATTATTATTATAATATTATTTTTTAACCCTTGTTTACAGAATTTACCCTTTAACCATGGTAAATAAAATATTTACCGAAGTAATTATTCAAAATGTCTAAAAATAAAAGTTAACTATTTACACAATTTGGACATCCTGATTCCAAATATGGAATCAATTTTTCCAAATTCAAAACACAGAATTGGGAGAAATTAATTTAAAATAAATTCCCGCTGTCAAAATAAAAAGCGTGTTTTTAAGATATAATAACTATCAAAAGATTGACACATGTTTATGTCCAGTTTAATTGTGAAATTATGTCCAATGACCAGAATTGTATTAAATGGTAAAAATATATTCTAAATATACTTTAAAACCACTCAAATTCATAATTTATCACTATTAATTATTTTTATTAAAAAAGTTGTTTTTAATTAAAATATAGTAATTTTCACTATTCATCAAAATATAAAAGTTATCCGAAAAGTAAAAAAATTTCACCCTTGGATAAATTTGATATTCCGAATAGCAAAATGAAGTCCATTTTGAGAGATAAAATTTATAAAATTTAAAAAATTACGTTTTATTATTCATAACGGCTAGTTTGATTGGTTGTAGTGTGTGTTAGAACTCGAAGTTGCATACAACACATGCTACTGTATTGTTCAAAGAGAAGCATACCGTGGAAGCTTGGGGTGTTACATTCTTCCCTCATTCAATAAATTTAATCCTCACAATTTGATATTGTTCATCAAAAATAATGGTTGAAAATACAAAATATCTTTGTGGGAAAACCCACATCGGAAATTTGGTTAATCAAATTTAGTCTTAATAAGATGAAAAGAGAAATGAAAGGGTCACCACACAACTATGATCTCGATTAGGAGAACATTGGGGGAAATTAGAGACATATAATTGGAGTAAAAACATAAATATTTAAAGGTAGTGATCGAGGTCATCAATCACAAACAAGTTTAAAATTGAGGTCCTTAAATTCATCAATCTATGATGATTTAAAATACAATCGGTTCAAAAAAACATAAGGTATTAGGATAACACATTTTTGACATTTCAAAATATCTTAGATAAAATAGCACATCTAAAAATGAATTAAGGAGGCTTCTATTTAAAATAAAGAGTGGTAAGTATGAAGATTACCGAAAATAACACATACTAGGGTTCCATTTAGGAAAATATGGATATGGAAGAGAAATCTAACCATCAATTATCTGATGGAGAGTGGTAGAGAACATGGCTATAAAAAGGCCAATAATCCCAAAGCCATAAATTAGTGATGATCTAAGGTACCATCTAGGGAAACATTTTTTTTCTAAGTTCCTTTTCTTAGTGTTGACGAATTTATTTATGAGATTGACTAAGATCATAATGAGATATACTCTATAATTAGAGTTTTATCCATTAAAAATTTCTACCAAAAACTCATCTTTCACTTGAAAACATAATACAACTCAAAAAATACTCTATTTATCCGAATCGTATAGGGTTCCAAATATATTGAATTTATAATTCACATATCAGACTCTTTATGAAAAGAAACTAAATTATACCATCCATGAACATCATGTAGCTTAATTGTAGGCGATAAATCCCAATTGCACTATGGTTGTGGGTTCGATTCCTGCAGCTTTGTCCGACACGATGGGTCGTCACACGGTCTGTGTGTTGTCCTTTTATAAAAATCCAAAAAATAACCTTTCAAACTTAATCCATTCCAAACTTTAGACTTATCCAAAATTCTATTATCCAAACTCATAGTCCAAAATTTACAAGGACGTTAAACATAATGAGGATCCTTTTTTCCAGGTAATAACATGTGAACGCATTCCTCATATATTCTTTTACAACACCGCAACATCCTGAATTACCAAAATCAACCATCTCTTATTCCAAAATCACTACCTCAATATTAGGACCATATTAAGGTTTATATTTCCTTCAACCATGTAATTTCCAAAAATTTTAACTCGCTGTAGAGTCACTTTTCTTAGTACCATAAAATCTCAAAGACTTAATGAAATAGTACTACAGTAAAATCCTTATTTATTTCTATAACATCATTGACACAACACTTACATTAAATAATTCTAAAATAACAACATAAGAACACTAGTCATTCCTCTTCATCTGTGGTAGTATCATAACTTTATTATTATCTAATAGACTCATTTGCGGCATAGTCTGATGACTGTGACATTGGTTCGCGTAATGTACAAACTCTTTACAGATGAATCATTATACATTTGAAACCTTTTTCTTACACTTGAATTCACGTACTTGGTGTCCTTTTTCTCCACACATATAACATACTCACATTCCCTTCAAGCATTTTCAAAGGTGATTCTTTCCACAATTATCACATATGGGAGAAAACCTTCTTTACCTTCTTCCCTTTATCTGTCTTTCTCTCTACCATCCTTTTCTTCTCTGGATTCCCTTCAAAGACATTAGACTCCAATAATTCTTTACTTATCTTATCAAAACATGATACTATTTCATCATATGATGATAATAGGTGGGAGACTATTTCCCTTTTAAATTCTGGATTAGGACCACAAAAGATATGATCCTTCTTACTCTTCGGATCATACGTATTACAGGAGTCCACATTCCTTCTACTGGGATCCATTTCTATACAATAGCATAAACTAGGTCAGTTTATGAATTACAATGAATAATTCCAAATTTGTAAAATACCTAACAAAAAATGAACAGTTTATGGATATAATCCATAATCATAAAAATGATTTCATTGAGTAAGTATATACTCATGAGCCCTTCATAATGGTTTGTAATGAAAATTAGAATTATCCTAAGCATATCCACCTAGAGCTTCATAACCAAGAGTGCAGCAAGGCCCATTGTCATGCACCAGTTCCTGTTCGAGTCTAGCTCAAAGCGGTGTTTTCGGGTTTTACCCCTAAGTACATCTGTGCCAGATCCGCCTCTACCTTCTCATATCCAGACATGTATGTATTGCTCAGAAAACTCATAAAATCTATACAATACCAAAATTCTAGGAAGTTCTTCTATAATAATCCTCAAAGTCTATCTTAGGTGTATGTTCTCTAATCAGAGTTTTTCTAAATCTAGTTTCCAAGTTTATTGCTAAACTTCCTCTGATACAAACTATAATTCCCCGACCCTAGTTACCCAGAGTCAGTGCATTATTTTAATAAATTGGCATGATTATGAGGAATCAAGTCCCGAAGGACCGATCTGTTTAGCAGTATTGGAAAAATAGATCACATACATGAATGTTACACTTGAAATTTAAGATGTATAAAACAACATAAATAATCTTTATGAATGACATTATTCCCTTGGATTGACCCTGCATATCAATCAAAATACACTTCTTGGAATCCTGGGAAAAATAAAACATAGAAAGGGGTGAGCTCAAATGCTCAGTAAGGGTAAGCAATACAGCTGAAAATTTCAAAAATAAGCATAAAAATTTAAGGCAATGTATAAAACTAAAACAAAATCCTTTTAAACTTGAAATTCAGCATAATGTGGAAGAAGTAAAATGAAATAATGCCATTTACTTATTCACATGGATATTATACTAATTGAATAATCACATGAAATATCACTACACACTTACATAATGATGGAATGCATAATGTCAGACTATCATAACCACATAGCCAAGGCCTCGTGCTAAGACTAAAAATAAGATTTTGTCAAGGCCTCGTACCAAGACACTAGTTTGTCTCATGAGACCTACCTCTGCATCGAGGAGCTATAGTGGCCTCTACCCGTCACTTACTATGTCCAATGCATTCCTTATATGAATATGTTTAAACATAACATAAACATTCATATTAAAACTATCATATGAAATGTCAATAATTTCTTTATTAACAATGAATGGTATAAAAACAACACATCCATAGTGAAAAATATCACAAAACCATCAATGTAAAGTTTTTTATAATAATCAACTTCAAATGAGCTTAAAATCCATCAAAGGATGTTGACATTGATGAAAATGATGAGTAAAACTTTTTGAGAGAAATATCTTTTTTGTAAAATCATTTAAAAGTCACACATTTATAAAGGATGTAATTTAAAAGAGATTTTTGAATCAAAGTATCCCATAACACTTTCAAACATTTGAAAATAATTATCATTTCAAAACATTCATTTCCATATAAATAAATCCTTAAAATCATTTTGAAAACATGGACATTAATTAAAAATATTTAGAAAGATAAATCTTTAAAACTTTTGAAATTCTGATCTTGATAAAGGGTACCTTCCAAAATCCTTAAAATATTCATTTTGAAATCATTTTTATGAAAAGTGTACATGGATGATAAAAATTTCTCAGTAAATACTTACACATAAACAATCTCGGATAATAATGAGATTGAGGAATTAACCCTTACCAATTTGGTAACTTACGAAACATAGAACCCATGAAAGAGGTATCATACAATGAATATGTAAACACACATAAATTAAAGTGTATTACACAAAGAATACAATTATGGAAAGTACATACACCACACAAAAGGTAATAGTGGCAATATGACATGAATCTCACGGGAATAAGGAGTGAGATAAAAACCCCTTACCTTGCACTTTCCTTTAGTTGAGGGTACATTTAACCTCCTGTACGAAGATTGTAGTATGTTATTAAATTATACTATAACCATATTTATATTTATTATATCATACATGATTCATTTATGACTTTATATTACCCATTAAATAATAATTTCCATTTTAAATTAACATTTCAGGTAATAATCGCTTTCTTTATCGTACGTGTTTTAAATTTTTACTCTTGGTTGTATCACATAGATCATGATTTAAATACTTCCAGAATATAAAAAATTATAAATATATAATATATATTTAGAATATAAATACACATATATATGAAATGGAAAACACCGTTTATGGAGACGGTAATCCGTACGTACAAATAAAAGATGTTTCTGTTTTCAAATAGTATTGAACGGAAGTAAGTGAATAAGATATATGTAAGTAAATAAATCCTTATATATATAAATATATATATCTCTAGTAGAATTAATATGTCATATATTACATACTTATTAGTAATATATATTTTTATAATCGTCGATGAACGGTGAACTTGGAAATGAATCTCATCACGTTGTGGAACGGTAATCCGTACGTACGCACGAGTGAAAATATCATTCTTTTGATATTAAAATAATATATAATTGGATGTTATATCATAATCATCATATTTTTATATTTATTATTTACATCAAATAAAAATCATTAATATACCCATCCAAATAACAATGTATCGAATAACAATTACACTGCGACGTGGAGACGGTAAGCTGTGCGTACGCACATATGGTGACATGTCATTAAAAGATTGGATAGAATAATGAATATGGTTGTACTATATTTATAATAACATCAATGAATATATGAGATACTGGAGTTATTATTTTAGAATATAAATAACAAATAAAGAAGAAGTTGAAGAAGAAAGGAACTTGAAAGAGGGTAGTGAAAACATTACCTTTTCTTCGGGTTCTTCCTTTTGATTTGATCAAAAGGGATCCTTAGTTTGGAATTCTGATCAAAATAAGGCCTTTATGATGAAGTGAGGGAAGTATAGAGAGTATTTTGGAAGGGGTTGGGCTATCCAAAAGGCTTTGAAGGTGTGAAGAATTGGATAAAAGTTGGGACCTTTTATAAGGGGGGGAGAGGCTCTTTAGGAAAATGTTAAAGTATTAATTTATAATAAATTCATATTTGGTTTCTGATGCCTAAAATGTGGATTATGAAAATACTAAGGTGGGGATGTGTCTAAATACTTTTAACCAATAGATTTTAGATAGTTTTGGGTTATTATATTAACCTTATATTTTAGTTTTAACTCTTGGTTAATTAGTTTGACACTTACCATGTCACTTTGTATTTTTATATTATATAGTTAATAAACTTACTATATACCTCAAAGAGACCCCAAAGTGGTCAATTAATGAAACACCAATAATGATATAAGTCCTTTGGAAGAACCTTAGGTTTTTTGGAATATAATATAAATTAATAATATAATATTTATTTTAAAAACTCATTTATGACAATTTTGACACTGCTCAATAATTGATTTTTTTGCTAAAATATTAACAACATTATTAATTAAAAAAATAATTTAAGTAATCCTAAAATGTCATATTAACCAATAAAATTTTTTTATGTCGTAAAAACTTTCAAATTATATTCATTTGAGCATTTATAATACCAATTATTTGATTCTTTCATTAATAAGGAAAATAAAGCATCATTATTGTGTCATATATATTATTACTTTCTCAATGTATAAAAATTATAAATAAAATATAACTATGTAGGAAATCTTTTTATATTTTCTATTGAATACTTATAATATAAAATAAAACATATATAACCCTATGTAAATTTTTTTTTGCTAAAACATATAAGCTTATGTCAATTTTGTATTTACTTTATCATAATTAAAATAAAGTGTCCCTATCACCTACAAGTGGCTTCATGAGGTCCCAAAAATCGACCCAATGATGCCCATGGTCGGACATATATCCACCAATAAGGTTAGGACACGTTTTAGGTTAATTTATTATTATTATAATATTATTTTTTAACCCTTATTTACCGGATTTACCCTTTAATCATGGTAAATAAAATATTTACCGAAGTAATTATTCAAAATGTCTAAAAATAAAAGTTACCTATTTAAAAAATTTGGACATCATGATTCCAAATATGGAATACATTTTTCCAAATTCAAAACAATGAAGTGGCAGAAATTATTTTAAATTAATTCCCGTTGTCAAAACAAAAAGCATGTTTTTAAGATATAATAACTATCAAAAGATTGACACTTGTTTATGTCCGGTTTAATTGTGAAATTATGTCCAGTGACCAAAATTGTATAAAATGGTAAAAATATATTTTAAATATACCATAAAACCACTCAAATTCATGAATTATCACTATTAATTATTTTGATTAAAAAAGTTTTTCTAATTAAAATTTAGTAATTTTCACTATTCATCAAAATATAAAAGTTATCCGAAAAGTACCAAAATTTCACCCCAGGATAAATTAGATATTACGAATAAAAAAATGAAGTCCATTTTGAGAGATAAAATTTATAAAATTTCAAAAAGTAGGTATTACTATTCATAACGGCTAGTTTGATTGGTTGTAGTGTGTGTTAGAACTCGAAGTTGCATATAACACACACTACTGTATTATTCAAAGAGAAGTGTACCATGGATGCTTGGGGTGTTACATTTTTCCCTCCTTAAATAAATTGCGTCCTCGTAATTTTATATTGTTTTTTGAAAATAAATATTGAAAATAGAAAATATCATTTTGGGAAAACCCACATGGGAAATTTGTTTAATAAAATTTAGTCTTAATAAGATGAAAAGAGAAATGAAAGGGTCACCAAAAAATTATGATCTCGATTAGGATATAATTGGTGGAAATTAGAGACATATAATTGGATGAAAAACATAAATATTTATAGGTAGTGATTGAGGTCATCAATCACAAACAATTTTAAAATTGAGGTCCTTAAATTCATCAATCTATGATGATTTAAAATACCATAGGTTCAAAAAAACATAAGGTATTAGGATAACACATTTTTGACGTTTCAAAATATCTTAGTTGAAATCCCACATAGAAAAATAAAGTAATGAGGCTTCTATTTAAAATAAAGAGTGGTATGTATGAAGATTACCAAAAATAACACATACTAGGGTTCCATGTAGGAAAATATGGATATGGAAGAGAAATCTAACCATCAATTATCTGATGGAGAGTGGTAGAAAACATGGCTATGAAAAGGACAACAATCCCAAAGCCATAAATTAGTGATAATCTAAGGTACCATCTAGGGCAACATTTTTGTTCTATGTTCCTTTTATTAATGTTGAGGAATTTTTTTATGAGATTGGTTATGATCATAAGGAGATATACTTACATTATAATTAGAGTTTTATCCATTAATAAATTTCTACCAAAAACACATCTTTCACCCAAAAACATATTACAACTCAAAAAATAATCTATTTATCCTAATTGTTTAGGGTTTCAAATATAATAAATTTAGAATTCACATATCTGACCCCTTATGAAAAGACATTACATTATACAATCCATGAACTTCATGTAGCACAATGGTAGGCGATAAATCCCAATTGCACTATGGTTGTGGGATCGAATCCCGTAGCTTTGTCCGACACGACAGGTCGTCACATGGTCTGTGAGTTGTCCTTTTATAAAAATCCAAAAATCACCTTTCAAACATAATCCATTCCAACCTTTAGACTTATCCAAAATACTATTATCCAAACTCACAGTCCAAAATTTACAATGAACTTAAACATAATGAGGATTCTTCTTTCCAGGTAATAACATCTGAACGCCTTCCTCATATATTCTTTTACAACACTGCAACATCCTGAATTACCAAAATCAAACATCTATTATTCCAAAATCACTACCTAAATATTAGGACTATATTAAGGTTTATCTTTCCTTCAACCATGCAATTTCGAAAAAAATTAACTCGATGTAGTGTCACTTTTCTTAGTACCATAAAATCTCAAATCCTTAATGAAATAGTACTGTAGTACAATCCTTAATTATTTCTAGAACATCATTGATACAACACTTAAATGAAATAATTATAAAATAACAACATAAGAACACTAGTCATTCCTCTTCATCTGTGGTAGTATCATTACTTGATTATTATCCAATATCATCATTTGCGGCATAGTCTGATGACTGGGACATTGGTTTTTGTAGTGTCCAAACTCCTTGTAGATGAAGCATTGTACATTTGAAACATTTTTCTTACACTTGCACTCACGTACTTGGTTTCATTTTTCTCCACACTTATATCATACTCACATTCCCTTCAAGCATTTTCCAAGGTGATTCTTTCCACTGTTATCACATATGGAAAAAACCCTTCTTTACCTTCTTCCCTTTATCTTTCCTTCTATCTACCATCCTTTTCTTCTCTGGATTCCCATCAAAGCCATAGGACTCTGAGAATTCTTTACTTATCTTATCAACACATGATAATATTACATTATATGATGATAATACAGGGGAGAATATTTCCCTTTTAAATTCTAGCTTAGGACCACGAAAGATATGATCCTTATTACTCTATTGATCATACGTATTACGGGAGTTCACATTCCTTCTACTGGGCGCCATTTCAATAAAATAGCATAAACTAGGTCAGTTTAAAAATTGGAATGAATAATTCCAAATTTGTAAAATTCCTAACGCAAATTGAACAGTTTATGGATATAATCCATAATCATAAAAATGTTTTCATTGAGTAAGTATATACTCATGATCCCTTTATAATGGTTTTTTTTAAAATGAGAATTATCCTAAGCATATCCCATGGGAGTGTCGTAACCAAGAGTGCTGCAAGGCCTGTTGTCGTGCACCAGTTCCCGTTCGAGTCTAACTCAAAGCGTTGTTTTCAGGATTTACCCCTAGGTAAATCTGTGACAGAGCCGCCTCTACATTCTCATATCCAAACAGGGATGTATTTCTCAGAAAACTCACAAAATCTCTACAATACCGAAATTCTAGGAAGTTTTTCTATACTATTACTCAAAGTATATCTTAGGGCTATGTGCTCTAATCAGAGTTTATCTAAATCTAGTTTCCAAGGTTATGGATAAACATTATCTGATACCAACTGTAATGCACTGACCCCAGTTACCTAGAGTCGGTGCATTATTTTAATACATTTCCATGATTACAAGGAATCAAGTCCCGAATGACCGATCAGTTTAGCAGTCTTGGAAAAATAGATCACATACACGAATGTTACATTTTCACTTTAAGATGTATAAAACAACATAAATAATATTTATGAACTCAATTATTCCCTTGGTTAACCCTGCATATCAATCACAATACACTTCATGGAATCCTGGGAAAAATAAAACATAGAAAGGGGTGAGCTCAAATGCTCAGTAAGGGTAAGCAATACAGTGGAAACTTCCAAAAATAAGCATAAACATTTAAGGCAATGTATAAAACTAAAACAAAATCCTTTTAAACTTGAAAATACGCATAATGTGGAAGAAGTAAAATGAAATAATGCCATTTACTTATTCACATGGATATTGTACTAATCGAATAATCACATGCAATATCACTAACCACTTTCATAATGATGGAATGCATAATGCCAGACTATCATAACCACCTAGCCAAGGCCTCATGCCAAAACTACAAATAAGATTTTGTCAAGGCCCCGTGATGAG
Organism: Viscum album; assembly: GCA_963277665.1. NCBI lineage: Eukaryota > Viridiplantae > Streptophyta > Magnoliopsida > Santalales > Viscaceae > Viscum > Viscum album. The sequence continues at coordinate 1,250,575,887 of OY728141.1, forward strand.
ACAGTAGTTTGTCTCATGAGACCTACTGATGCATCGATGAGCTGTAGTGGGCTCCACCCATCACTAACTAAGTCCAAAGCATTCCTTATTTTAATAGGTTTAAACATAACATAAACATTCTTATTAAAACTAGCATACGAAATGTCAATACTTTCTCCATAAACCATGAATGGTATAAAAATAACACTTCCATAGTCAAACATATCAAAAAACCTTCAATGGAAGTTTTTTATAATAGATCAACTTCAAATGAGCTTAAAATCCATCAAAGGATGCTGACATAGATGAAAATGATGAGTAAAACTTTTTAAGAGAAATATCCTTTTTGTAAAATCATTTAAAAGTACCACATTTATAAAGGAAGTAATTTAAGAGATATTTTTGAATCAATGTGTCCCATACCACTTTGAATCTTTTGAAAAGGATTATCATTTCAAAACATTCATGTGCATATAAATAAATCCTTAAAATCATTTTGAAAACATGGACATTAATTAAAAATATTTAGAAAGATAAATCTTCAAAACATTTGAAATTCTGATCTTGATAAAGAGTACCTTTCAAAATCATTAAAATCTTCATTTTGAAATCATTTTTATGAAAATTGAACATGGATGATAAAAATTTCCCAGTAAATACTTACACATAAACAATCTCGGATAATAATGAGATTGAGGAATTAAACCTTACCAATTTGGTAACTTACGAATCATACAACCCATGAAAGAGGTATCATACAATGAATATGTAAATACAAATAAATTAAAGTTTATTACACAAATAATACAATTATGCGCAGTACATACACCACACAAAAGGTAATAGTGGCAATATGGAATGAATCTCACGGGAATAAGGAGTGAGATGAAAACCCCTTACATTGCACGTTCCTTTAGTTGAGGGTAAGTTTAACCTCCTGTACAAAGATCATAGTATGTTATTAAATTGTACCAGAACCATATTAATATTTATGATATCATACATTATTCATTTATGACTTTATATTACCCATTTAATAATAATTTCCATGTTACATTAACATTTCGGGTAATAATCGCTTTCTTTATCATACGTGTTTTAACTTGCTACTCTTGTTTGTATGACTTAGATCATGATATAAATACTACCAAAATATAAAACATGACAAATATATCATATATATTTAGAATATAAATAGAAATATATATGAAATAGAAAACACCATTTATGGAGATGGTAGTCCGTATGTACGCGTAAACGCTGTTTCTGTTTTCATATATTATTGAACGGAAGTAAGTGAATAAGATATATATAAGTACATAAATCACTATATATATAAATATATATATCTCTCCAGTAGAATTATTATATCATATATTACATACTTATTATTAATATATATTTTTATAATCGTCGATGAATGGTAAACTTGTAAATGAATCTCATCGCGTCGTGGAGACGGTAATCCGTACGTACACACGAGCGAAAATATCATTATTTTGATATTAAAATAATATATAGTTGGATGTTATATCATATATATAGAATAATTATAATTTTATATTTATTATTTAAATCAAATACACATCATTATTTTACCTATCCAAATAATAATGCATTGAATAACAATTACAGCATGACTTGGAGACGGTAAGCCGTACGTACGCACGTATGGTGACATGTCATTCAAAGGATGGATAGAATTATGAATATGGTTGTACCATATTTATAATAACATCACAGTATATAGGATATACTGGAGTTATTATTTTAGAATAGAAATAACAATGAAATAAGAAGTTGAAGAATAAAGGAACTTGAAAGAGGGTGGTGAAAACATTACCTCTTATTTGTGTTCTTCATTTTGATTTGATCAAAAGGGCTCCTTAGGTTGGATTTATGATAAAACTAAGGACCCTAGGATGAATTAAGGGAAGTTGAGAGATTATTTTGGTAGGGTTTGGCCTATCCAAAAGGCTTTTAAGGTGTGAATAATTGTTTAGAAGTTGGGACCTTTTATAAGGGGGTGGTGGGGTTCTTTAGAAAAAACATAAAGTATTAATTTATAATAAATTCATAATCATTTTATAATGGCTCCAAAGTGTATTATTCAAATACTAAGGTGGTGATGGGTCGAAATCCTTTCAACCAATAGATTTTAGACAGGTTTGGGTCATTATATTAACCTTATCTTTTAGTTTTAACTCTTGGTTAATTAGTTTGACACTTACCATGTCACTTTGTATTTTTATATTATATAGATAATAAACATAATAAATAAAACAAAGAGAACCCAATGTGGTCCATTAATGATACACCAATAGTGATATAAGTCTTTTGGAAGAACCTTATGTTTTTAGGAATAGAATATAAATTAATAATATAATATTTCTTTTAAAAACTCATTTATGACAATTTTGACACTACTCAATAAGTGATTTCTGTTAAAGTCTTAACAACTTTAATAATTGAAAAAAATTAATTTAAGAAATCCTAACATGTCATATTAACCAATAAAATTCGTGTATGTCATCAAAACTTTAAAATTATATTTATTTTAACATTTATAATACCAATTATTTTATTGTTTCATTAATAAGGAAAATACTCCATCATTATTGTGTCATATATATTTTTACTTTTCCAATGTATAAAAATTATAAATAAAATATCATTATGTAGGAAATATTTATATATTTCTAATGAATACTTATAATTGAAAATATAACATATATAACCCTATGTAAAAATTGTTTTTCTAAAAGATATAAGCTTATGTCATTTTTGTATTTACTTTATCTTAATTAAAATAAAGTGTCCCTATCACCTACAACTGGCTCTATGGGATCCCAGAAATCGACCCAAGGATGCCCATGGTCGGAAATGTATCCACCAATTAGGTTAGGACACGTTTTAGGGTAATTTATTATTATTATAATATTATTTTTAACCCTTATTTACCGGATTTACCCTTTAACCATGGTAAATAAAATATTTACCGAAGTAATTATTCAAAATGACTAAAAATAAAAGTTACTTATTTACACAATTAAGAAATTATGATTCCAAATATGGAATCCATTTTTCCAAATTCCAAACATAGATGTGGCAAGAATTAATTTAAAATTAATTCCTGCTGACAAAACAAAAAGCGTGTTTTTAAGATATAATAACTATCAAAAGATTGACACTTGTTTATGTTCGGTTTAATTGTGAAATTATGTCCAATCATCAACATTGAATTAAATGGTAAAAATATATTCTAGATATACTTTAAAACAACTCAAATTCATAATTTATCACTATTAATTATTTTGATTAAAAAGTTTTTTAATTAAAATTTAGTAATTTGAATTATTCATCAAAATATTAAAGTTATCTGAAAAGTACCAAAATGTCACCCTAGGCTAAATTTGATATTCCGAATCCAAAAATGAAGTCCATTTTGAGAGATAAAATTTATAAACTTTCATAATGTATGTATTACTATTCATAATGGCCAGTTTGATTGGTTGTAGTGTGGGTTAGAACTCGAAGTTGCGTACAACACACACTACCTTATTATTCAAAGAGAAGCGTACCGTGGAATCTTGGGGTGTTACATTCTTTCCTCCTTCAATAAATTTCATCCTCACAATTTGATATTGTTCTTCGAAAATAAAGGTTGAAAATAGAAAATATCTTTGTGGGAAAACCCACATCGGAAATTTAGTTAATATATATTAGTCTTAATAAGATGAAAAGAGAAAGGAAAGGGTCACCAAAAAAGTGTGACTCGATCAGGAGAACATTGATTGAAATTAGAGACAAATAATTGGTGGAAAAAACGTAAATATTTATAGGTAGTGATAGAATTCATCAATCAAAAACAAGTTTAAAATTGAGGTCCTTAAATTCATCAATCTAGGATGATTTAAAATACCATCAGTTCAACAAAACATAAGGTATTAGGATAACAAATTTTTGACATTTCAAATTATCTTAGTTGAAACCCCACATCAAAAAATGAATTAATGAGGATTCTATTTAAAATAAAGAGTGGTAAGTATGGCGATTACCGAAAATAACACATACTAGGGTTCTATGTAGGAAAATATGGATATGGAAGAGAAATCTAACCATCAATTATCTGATGGAGAGTGGTAAAGAAATGGCTATGAAAAGGCCAACAATCCCAAAGCCATAAATTAGTGATGATTTAAGGTACCATCTAGGGAAACATTTTTTTTCTAAGTTTCTTTTCTTAATGTTGAGGAATTTATTTATGATATTGGCTAAGATAATAAGGAGATATACATACTTTATAATTAGAGTTTTATCCATTAATAAATTTCTACCACAAACTCATCTTTCACCCCCAAACATAATACAACTCAAAAAATACTCTATTTATCCTAATCGTATAGGGTTCCAAATATAATGAATTTATAATTCACATATCAAAAACTTTATGAAAAGAAACTACATTATACCATCCAGGATCTTCATGTAGCACAATGGTAGGCGATAAATCCCAATTGCACTATTGTTGTGGGTTTGACTCCTACAGCTTTGTCCGACGTGATGGGTCGTTACATGGTCTGTGTGTTGTCCTTTTATAAAAATCCAAAAATAACCTTTCAAACTTAATCCATTCCAACCATTAGACGTATCCAAAATACTATTATCTAAACCCACAGTCCAAAATTTAAAAGGATGTTAAACATAATGAGGATCCTTTTTTCCAGGTAATAACATGTGAACGCCGTCCTCATATATTCTTTTACAACACCGCAACATCCTGAATTACCAAAATCAACTATCTCTTATTCCAAAATCACTACCTCAATATTAGGACCATATTAAGGTTTATCTTTCCTTCAACCATGTAATTTCCAAAAAATTTAACTCGTTGTAGAGTCACTTTTCTTAGTACCATAAAATCTTAAATCCTTAATGATATAGTACTGTAGTACAATCCTTATTTATTTCCAGAACATCATTGATACAACACTTAAATGAAATAATTATAAAATAACAACATAAGAACACTAGTCATTCCTATTCATCTGTGGTAGTATCATAACTTGATTATTATCCAATAGTATCATTTGTGGCATAGTCTGATGACTGGGACATTGGTCTCCTTGCAGATGAAGCATTGTACATTTGAAACCTTTTTCTTACACTTGCAGTCACGTACTTGGTGTCCTTTTTCTCCACACTTATAACATACTCCCATTCCCTTTAAGAATTTTCCAAGGTGATTCTTTCCACAGTTATCACATATGGGAAAACCCCTTCTTTACCTTCGTCCCCTTATCTTTCCTTCTCCCTACCATCCTTTTCTTCTCTGGATTCCCTTCAAATCCATAGGACTCCGAGAATTATTTACTTATTTTATCAACACATGATACTATTTTTTCATATGATGATAATATGTGGGATACTATTTCCCTTCTAAATTCTGGCTTAGGACCTTAAAAGATATGATCCTTCTTACTATTTGGATCATACGTATTATGGGAGTTCACATTCCTTCTATTGGGTGCCATTTCTAAACAATTCCATAAACTAGGTCAATTTAGGAATTGCAATGAATAATTCCAAATTTGTAAAATACCTAACACAAATTGAACAATTTAAGGATATAATACATAATCATAAAAATGTTTTCTTTGAGTAAGTATATACTCATGAGCCATTAATAATGGTTTGTAAATAAAATGAGAATTATCCTAAGTATATCCCTCAGGAGTGTCGTAACCAAGAGTACAACAAGGGTCGTTGTCGTGCACCTGTTCCCATTTGAGTCTAGCTCAAAACAGTGTTTTTGGGTTTTACCCCTAGGTACATCTGTTCCAGAGCTGCCTCTACCTGCTCGTATCCAGATCGGGATGTATTTCTCGGAAAACTCATAAAATCTCTACAATACCAAAATTCTAGGAAGTTCTTCTATAATAATCATCGAAGTCTATCTTAGGGCGATGTGCTCTAATCAGAGTTTATCAAAATATAGTTTCCAAGGTTATCTCTAAACTTCCTCTGATACCAAATGTAATGCCCGACCCCAGTTACCCAGAGTCATTGCATTATTTTAATACATTGGCATGATTACAAGGAATCAAGTCCCGAAGGACTAATTAGTTTAGCGGTCTTGGAAAAATATATCACATACATGAATGTTACATTTTCACTTTAATACGTATAAAACATCATAAATAATCTTTATGAGCTCCATTATTCCCTTGGATTAACCCTACATATCAATCAAAATACACTTCTTGGAATCTTGGGAAAAATAAATCATAGAAAGGGGTGAGATCAAATGCTCAGTAAGGGTAGGCAATACAGTGGAAACTTTCAAAGATAAGCATAAACATTTAAGGAAATGTACAAAACTAAAACAAAATCCTTTTAAAATTGAACATCAGCATAATTTGGTAGATGTAAAATTAAATAATGCCATTTACTTATTCACATGGATATTCTACTAATCGAATAATCACATGCAATATCACTAACCAATTTCATAATGGTGGAATGCATAATGCCAGAATATCATAACCACATAGCCAAGGCCTCATTCCAAGACTACAATGAATATTTTGTCAAGGCCTTGTTCCAAGACACTAGTTTGTCTCATGAGACCAACCAATACATCGAGTAGCTATAGAGGGCTCCACCCATCACTTACTAAGTCCAATTCATTCCTTATATGAATAGATTTAAACATAACATAAACATTCGTATTAAAAATAGCATATGAAATGTCAATACTTTCTCCATAAACCTTGAATGGAATAAAAATAACACATCCAGATTCAAACATATCACAAAAACTTCAATGGATGTTTTTTATAATAAATCAACTTCAAATGAGCTTAAAATCCATCAAAGGATGTTGACATAGATGAAAATGATGAGTAAAACTTTTTGAGAGAAATATCCTTTTTGTATAATCAATTAAAAGTCACAAATTTATAAATGAAGTAATTTAAAAGATATTTTTGAATCAAAGTGTCCCATACCACATTGAAACTTTTGAAAAGAATTATCATTTCAAAATATTCATGTCCACATAAATAATTCCTTAAAATCATTTTGAAAACATGGAAATTAATTAAAAAGATTTAGAAAGATAAATCCTTAAATTTTTTGAAATTCTGATCTTGATAAACAGTACCTTTAAAAATCCTTAAAATCTTCATTTTGAAATCATTTTTATGAAATGTTGACATGGATGATAAAAATTTCCCAGTAAATACTCACACATAAACAATCTCAAATAATAATGATATTGAGGAATTAACCCTTACCAATTTGGTAATTTACGAAACATGCAACCCATGAAATAGGTATCATACAATGAATATGTAAATACAGATAAATTAAAGTGTATTACACAAATAATACAATTATGGGCAGTAAATACACCACACAAAAGGTAATAGTGGCAATATGGAATGAATCTCACGGGAGTAAGGAGTAAGATGAAAACACCTTACCTTGAAAATTCCTTTAGTCGAGGGTACGTTTAACCTCCTGTATGAAGATCGTAGTATGTTATTAAATTATACCAGAACCATATTAATATTTATGATATCATTCGTGATTCATTTATGACTTTATATTACCCATTTAATAATAATTTCCATGTTAAATTAACATTTCGGGTAATAATCGATTTCTTTATCATACATGTTTTAACTTGTTACTCTTGGTTGTATCACTTAGATCATGATTTAAATAATTCTAGAATATAAAACTTTATAAATATATCATATATATTTAGAATATAAATAGACATATATATGAAATGGAAAACACCGTTTCTGGAGACGGTAGTCCGTACGTACGCGTAAACGCTGTTTCTGTTTTCATATAGTATTGAACGGAAGTAAGTGAATAAGATATATGTAAGTACATAAATCCTTATATATATAAATATATATATATATATCTCTAGTAGAATTATTATGTCACATATTACATACTTATTAGTAATATATATTTTTATAATCGTCGATGAATGGTGAACTTGGAAATGAATCTCATCACGTCGTGGAGACGGTAATTCGTACGTACGCACGAGCGAAACTATCATTCTTTTGATATTAAAATAATATATAATAAGATGGTATATCTTATATACATAATCATTATAATGTTATATTTATTATTTACATAAAATACACATCATTATTATACCCATCCAAATAATAATGTATTGAATAACAATTACACCATGACGTGGAGACGGTAAGCTGTACGTACGTACGTATGGTGACATGTCATTCAAAGGATGGATAGAATACTGGATATGGTTGTAACATATTTATAATAACATCACAGTATATAGGATATACTGGAGTTATTATTTTAGAATATAAATAACAAATAATGAAGAAGTTGAAGAAGAAAGTAACTTGAAAGAGGGTGGTGAAAACATTACCTCTTCTTCGAGTTATTCTTCTAAAAATTAAATATAAAATATCATTATATAGGAAATATTTTTAGATTTATAATGAATACTTATAATCTAAAATATATCACATATAACCCTATGTAAAAAAAAATTTGCTAAAAGATATAAGATTATGTCATTTTTGTATTTATTTTATCTTAATTAAAATAACATGTCCCTATCACCTACAAGTGGCTCCATGGGGTCCCACAAATCGACCCAAATATGACCATGGTCAGTCATGTATCCACCAATAAGGTTAGGACACGTTTTAGGGTAATTTATTATTATTATAATATTATTTCTTAACCCTTATTTACTGGATATACCCTTTAACCAGGGTAAATAAAATATTTATCGAAGTAATTATTCAAAATGTCTAAAAATAAAAGTTACCTATTTACACTATTTGTAAATCATGATTCCAAATATGGAATCCATTTTTTCAAATTCAAAACACAGAATTTGTAGAAATTAATTTAAAATTAATTCCAGTTGTCAAAACAAAAAGCGTGTTTTTAAGATATAATAACTATCAAAAGATTGACACTTGTGTATGTCCGGTTTAATTGTGAAATTATGTCCAATGACCAAAATTGTATTAAATGGTAAAAGTTTATTCTAAATATACTTTAAAACCACTCAAATTCATAATTTAGCACTATTAAATATTTTGATTAAAAAAGTGGGTTTTAATTAAAATTTAGTAATTTTCACTATTCATAAAAATATAAAAGTTATCCAAAAAGTACCAAAATTTCACCCTAGGATAAATTCAAAATTCTGAATCCAAAAATGAAGTCCATTTTGAGAGTTAAAATTTATAAAATTTCAAAAATTAGGTATTACTATTCATAACGGCTAGTTTGATTGGTTGTAGTGTGTGTTAGAACTCGAAGTTGCGTACAACAGACGCTACTATATTATTCAAAGAGAAGTATACCGTGGAATCTTGGGGTGTTACATTGAATGCATTGGATGATCATATAAGTAGAAAAGGGTCAAATTGGGCCTGGAGGGGAAAATACATGAAATGAGTTATTGGTGGGGCTGAGCCAAGGATGTAAGATCTTAGCATCACCACGTATACCAAGGAAATGGTAATCAATATATATGCAGTTCATGACCATGGATTAGTAGGGGACCGTTATTTAAAATTTAGTATCCTTTCAAGGTAGGATAAAAGATCATCCCATAATTATTATATGAGGCATCCTATGTTTATCACATACGGTAAGAATACAGTTTAACATCATGTTCTATGGATGTTGGTTTTATTCATCCCATATCATTCATACAATCCATCCTCTTTTTATCACATAGGTTAATGATACATTTTAATATCATGTTTTAAGGACGTTGGTTTTAGTCATTCATTTGAGGCATCCCGAGTTAATACATGGTAAGGATACAATTCAACATCATATGATAAGGATATTGGGCTTTTTTCTTCTCACATTTATCATATGAGGAATCCGCTGTTCATCATAGAAGGTAAGGATATATTTTAACATCATGTTATTAAGATTTTGGTTTTGTTCATCCCATATTTTTCATATGAGGAATCCCAGGTTTATATGGGGTAAGGCTATAGTTTAACATCATGTTATGAGGATGTTGGTTTTTCATTTCATATTTATTATATTAGTCATCCTATGTTCATCACATAGGGTAAGTCAATAGGTTAACATCATGTATTGAAGATGTTGGTTTTAGTTATCCCATACTTAATATATTAGGAATCTTGAGTTTATATTAGGTAAGGATACAGTTTAACATTATGTTATGAGGATGTTGGATTTGTTCTTCTCACACTTATCATAGGAGGAATCCTATATTTATCACATAGGGCAGGCTATAGTTTAACGTCTTGTACTGAGTAAGTTGGTTTTGGTCATACCATATTCTAAATATGAGGCATGTTGGGTAAATATAGGGAAAGTCTATAATTTAATGTCATGTACTGAGAATGTTGGGATTTATAGTTTAGACACATAATGATCGGACTATAGTTGCAGCTAGATTAAGGTCATCGAGCTTGGAACATAGCATGTGTCAGTCATAAAGAGGATTTTATGGAACGAAATCATGATATCCTATCATGAAAGTGGTATAATGAGTCCCTTTACCACACAAACATCCGAGAAAAATTACACACAAGTTGATGTCCAGATGTTGGGGGATGAAAGACCTCGTGATGAGTTGATGGTAGGGGGATGAACCACGAATATGATATCCATACATTTTTGGGAATGGAAATCAAGTAATACATTGTTCTATAATGCATAGTGGTAGAATAAAAACACTGGTAGAGTGCCATCATTTTGAGTGAGGTTGCGATGACCAAGATAAAAGGGGAATTGGTTTGTTGAAACACCAAGGATGATGAAAACTATGTGAATGAGGGGACACAAAGGGCTGGATGCTCATATTTTGTGGCCCTGATATACGGACCTAAAGGGTTCTTGGTATTTAAAGTTGTTTAGGTGGTGAAAAGAGTTAAAACCCAATGTGAATGAGTGGCCAAGGATGTCATACAACACATAAGGAAATATTGAAATTGGTTTCATGTAGTTTAATCTCATGATTCATAGACCATTGGACGCAAAAAAAATAGGTCAGTGTTAAGACTGATCCTAGGATGTTGGATCTAAGAATCCCTACATGTCCTATTAGTAATATTAATCAAGATAGATGCAGTTCTTGAAAATGAAGCGGTAGGAGGAAAATTACGAAAAGGTGGCGTTCTTTATGATGAGTACACCAAATCATCTCATAATTTTTATATGATGAATATTATGTTCATCACATAGGTTAAGGCTATATTTTAAAATTGTTTTCTAAGGATGTTGATTTTTTTCATCCCATTTATTTCATTTTGGGAATCTTGTATATCCCATATAGGTTAAGGCTACAGTTTAATTCCATGCAGCAAGAACATTTTTCTTGTTTAACTCATATTTATTATACAATGAATCATATGTTCAAAAGATAAGGTAGGGATATACATTAACATCATCTTATAAGCATGTAAACATTTTTTTTATATTCATATAAATTAGACCATGAGTTCTTATTGTTTAAAGTCGTATATATTGGACCATAGGGAAATTATTAGTTTAGAGTTGTAAAGCTCACATGAATTACTATTTTAGAAACATGGTGTTGGGGGTGTGGGGGGGGGGTGATATGCATCCTATACATGGCGATTAAAGAGAATGATCTATTGGAATAGATCTTATATATAATTTAAGACCATTACCATTTGGCATATATCTTTGGATTCTTTTTAACAGGCATCATTGGTGATCTGAGAGACAATACCATGTCATGCTAAAGGAGGAAGCAGAGGTGGAACTTTTTATTGAACGCTCCCACTACCATGTTCTGGTGCCTCTCTAAGTCATACAATACCTTAACCTTGTATTTCTATAGAGAATACAACTTCTCTATATGAACTTACACTATTATTTATAGCATATTTGTTTTCATGAAAAACTATTTGGAGTGATGGTATCCAAACCTTAGTAGATAAAAATGATTTTGTTCCATACACCAGGGAGTATGAGGTCAACTGGGTGGAATTTTAAGTTATATTCCAATATTGCTAGAGGGAATTATAAGCTTCTTAGAATTTTTTTTCCAACTATATCTTTGAATATTTTAGATAGGGTCTTGTTAAACACATCAACCTTTCAATTTCTATATGCATGATAGTTGGAAGTGTGGTTGTACTAGATGTTTTATTTAGAATACATTTCCCTTAGCTTGGTAGCAGAAAATTAATGTCACTGTCTGTGAGAATAGTGAGATGAAACCAAAAATAATGAACAATGTGAGATTTCATGAATTCAATCATTTATCAGGTTTTATATTCTTTGAGGGAAGCTTCTTTTACCATTTTTGAGAAGTCCATCAATTTCAAAATGATCCTACACTATTGAGTTATCACTGGTGGGAAGGTACCCACAATAGAAATTTTGAAAACTTCAAAGGTCCAAGAGTCTTTGGTGGTGTGGATAATATCTATATATCATTGTATGAAATTGGATTGGATATGGAATGCAAGACACCTCTAGGAGAACTCAATGCAGTCATGAACCATGTTGGGCCAGAAGAAACCCAAACTCTGAATTTGATGAGAGAGCATCAATCCTGCCCAGTGAGATCCACAAGAGAGAGCATGGACCTATTTAATTACATGAGTTATCTCCTCCCCTTAGATAAAATATAGAATAAATACATCAAACCCTAACTTTTAGAGGGTTTTCTAAAGGTTAGGGCCACTATGGAAGGTAAACTAGAATGCACTTTAGCAGATTCACTCATATTCAACTTGACCTAGGGGAGGATTACATGATGGATATACTAGAAAAAGGTAATAATATAATCAGGTTTTTCCTTGATAAAAAGTTAATTTGAGGGATCTATGTAAAAGGTACCAATATCCAACTGGTATACATATTGATTTCCACCATCTTCAGAATTGGTGTGAGTGATGACCCTTTAATGTGGCACATGAGTGACCAGGTCATCTTGGCCAGGGTTTTCAAGGGACACAAATAATATTTCCAGAGCATCATCTCGAACATTTTCTGACTTGTTAATGTGGTCCACCTTTGTAAAGAAAGGGAATTGGGCCACCGGCTAATGAGTTTTTTCCAATAGGGGCACAAGTTCTTTCATTATAATGACATAGTCACCCTTGATTTTTTTGATGAAAAACATAGAGTCCCCCCTTCACATGTGGAAAGGGGACATCAATCTTGAGGGACAACAAGAGACCAATAAAAAGTGATTAAAACTCCACCCCGTTATTTGTGAATCCCTTTAACAATAGAAATGATTAAGGAAGGTTGACCTATTTAGGAGTGGTAAAAACAACCCCCAGGCTTAACCCATTGATTTTAGTGTTATTGAGCATTCTACTGGTCAAAATTTTAAGCCACCATCAAAATTCATTTACCAACATAGAACATCCTAATCCACTAAGAGAATAGATTCATTTGGGAAATTGATATCTCAATGTAGTTCCATAAGGGTCTGATTCACAACTAGAAAGTATGCTAGTGCTTGGCCCATGAAGGATTTCTATGGGACAAACCAGATGTCAAAATGCTAGAGGATTAATTTCCAATGCGATAATCACCATGTTAGCTTGGGACAATTAAGAATGTACTTTAACTAGTAAACTCATGAAAAAAGTTATATCTCATGGTACTAAAAATAATTTTGTAACTTATGTACTATGAAGACCAGAATGAGGGAACTCTTCTTAGTGGGAGAGTATTTGGCCTCTGTGTTGAGGATCATACAGTGGAGATAATATAGGATGTTTTTTATACCCTCATTGTTCTTATTGTCTTAGAGGGTGCTGAGGGATCATTTCAATATATTTACATAAAGGTAAAAAGAATTAATTAAGATGGTTCACCTCAAAACTAGATGTTGTAGAAGATACTACTTAATACACTCACAGGAAATCTGACAGTCCTCATCCCATTAGTAAACGATGCCTTTTTTAAAATCCTCAAGAAGGGTTTACACATTCCATCCAAATTTTCAATATATTGGTGACTATATGATATATGGACTTGGAGGCCTCAAAACTTCTAAAGGTTTCATGGTGAAGGAATTTAGTAGATTTTAATAATTTTATATGGGTTAATATTGATACCTCGTTATCTAAAAATGATGTTGAGAAATTTTCCAGAGGAGACCTTTAATATCTCAAGGAGTGGTTTGAAGTTATAGTGAATAGAAAACTAGTATTTATCCCATGTATTCCTTAAGATAAAAGGTATTACCTGGTAGAAAAAGGATTATTTTGGTGATCTAACAGTAGTCACCTCTTTATCCTCGAAGCCATCTAAATATGATTATACCCGAAACATCCATTTATTAAGTTGAAGACATTGGACCAATCTATAACATCAATTGAAATGTTTTTCAATTGATGGGTAAAGTCATACTTTGGAAAAATTTTGTTTAGATTTTATAAGTAGATGAAAAATATGAATTTTCTATTCTTCTTACTCACTAGGACAATATTGGCCAACTATATGCGGTTTTGGACCTGTTTGAGGAATTTGAAATTAATAGGTTTGTCAACTTCTGTCTTGACCAGGGAACCATGGAAAGGGTTCGTTTTTGTTGGAGGCTATTTAAAACCTCAGCTACCTACTAGGAGCACAAGGTTATAGACAAAAATATGAGGATTTAGGCATATCATCTCATTGTAGATCTAAGAGAACACATTATTAAGATGTATAAATAAAGAAAAATATTTCTATTTCTTCTTTGGTGACATGGTTTTGAAGATTAGTGTTGTCCTTATATCTTATTGAGTTCCAAATTTTATATATGTCAACTCGTTAATAGTAGTGGATACACCCTACTCAAATGATGGTGGGTAGTATTCAAAATCTTCCTCATTATCTGAGATACGAGGGTCAGAGAAAGGAAACATGTCTCCAAAAATAGAAGGCCCATGGGTAGCCTCAAAACCTAATATATTAGTGGAATATCATTTAATTAGGGGCTATTTATCTATGAATACATCAACAAATAATGTTGAAGATCAAATCCTGTGCATTTTTTGATCGCAAGTTCTACTCCTGATATCAAAGAGTGATGAAGAGTCAAATTCTATTGAGTCATATTTTCCTTATGAATCATATAGTAATTCCAAAGATCAGTGGAAATGGGGAGAACATATCAGTACATTATATATTTAGGGTATTCTGGTAATATTTAAGACTATCTTATGCAGTAATATGAGGTAACATGAGTGCATTTCTTCTTGGAGACTATAAAAAAACTCCAATATCTAGTGTTATAGGTTCAAATTGATGGATTGGAAGGGAAAAAATATTTTTCAAGTCTGACCATTATTCTTCTATATGGGTTATCAGATCATCAGGGGAATTGGTATGGTCAACCTCATTAATCTACGACTATTTTACTTCTCTTTTTTAGTTCATGGAATCTATATAATGGGACTCACAAGATACAAAGTGAATCATCACCCTAGTGTATCCCTACTTGACCGTCAAGGTAATATTTCAGTCACATGTGGGACAAAGAGGGGACCACTACATGAAGATAGAGGTAGGTCCATCCCAATAGGTAATGATAGGTTGTGTCCTATACAACAATCATAAATTCAGTACTTTCCACTAGGACATCGAATTGAGTCATTAGCCGAATCATTCCACATGGATTATACTCACTCTTATCATACCCCTAAATTGTCAGTTTAGAGAGGTTCATATCATCATCTATGAGACCTAATTTTTCGAGTGTTTGGGTCAATATAAGATTGATCACAGAGCAAGTATCCACTAGGTAGTGGTGGAATTCTAGGTCATTGTAATGGATAGTGATATAGAGTGGGTGTATTTTCTCTTGAGTGGTTGAACCTTCCTCTTATTTGGAAAATGAAATGATGATTTTAAATTATTACTTCTAAACATCCTCTATGAAATAGACCTTAGAGAAAGCTACATGAATCTCTAATTAAATGGATATTTTCATATATTCGATCGAGTTTTTGTACAAGTAATCATATAAGTGGAGAGACTCACGGATCACGAGTTATACTGGTATGCCAATGAGGTTATTCAAGACATCATATTTCTTGGTGAGGGTCATGTTTTTTCCTACAGAATGTTGTCCTTTAGAAGGGAGCATAGTGGGAACCATCGACTGATCACCTAGGGATCAAATAGTGCTAGATGTACTATGTTGTTCATTAGTAGGCCTGATCTAAATTTATTATGGTTAGGAACTAGATAAATGAGGTTGATCCTTGGCTGTGCATGGATGGTCATGGTACAGTCATGGAAGAGTCACATGATCAAATAATACAGACTGCTGTAAAGGATCACATGAAAAAGAAGCTTAGAAAGGATGTATTTTCTATGTTCTATGAAAAACTTTCTTCCTAGTTTTAGTGGCACGAACAACCTAGTTAAAATTGTTAGTCCACACATTCTTTTATTCTTAAACATTGGCCTTATCATTTTTCCTACAGGCATGTCCTCTACCTCTCCTCCGAAGGAATTATCTTAAAGTGTCTGAGGGGATTTCATAGAATTACTATTTTTTTATCATTTTGTAGATATACACTAGTTAAATATTAGTCATGGAGGTTTATTATTACTCCTAATCTGTGCAACTATCCATAGTTGGACGTACATTGGGAGAATCTCCTAATTCGAGAGGCATGAAGTCCCCAAGGGTGTAAGATGGTTTCAAAAATTATGGGGGAATATTATTTCTCTTGTATAACCAACGTATTATCTTTTGAGACTTATATTTCTGTGAAATAGATGCGGATGCAGAAGCTAAGGGAGACTTGGTGGTCATAAGAGGATTTAGTTAGATAAAAAGATCACATATACTCCATGAGCATGAGAGAGTATCTTTTGAGCCAACCATTCATTTTAATTATGAGTTTCGCAGCCAGGGAACTATTTTCACTCACTAGAGTCATCAATATCAATATTGAGGTCTAAAAATACATGTGCTACATATATCGGTGAAAATACCAATTTAACTAACCCATGATCCCCTCGGTCCTGGAGAAAATACTAGAGGATAAAGTATTATTTAATGATGTGTTAAATGATCCTATAGTATGAGAAGTTATTGTAAAGATCAGTGAGTGTATACTATTGGGGATTATTGCATTCTAGAAATTTAAGGATTCTGTTTTCTAGGAAATTGATGAAATTACCTAGGAATTTTAAATACTAGATTTAGTATGTTTTTTTATTTTAAGGAATGGAAACATGGGTGTATGAAGCTGATGAGGTGATGAGGATGAATTAACTTTGTGAGGTTGTGCATGTTCTTGGTGAGGCTGCCTGATGAGAGGTTGCACCTGGAGGGGTTTCACCTGGTGGGTTTCTACTTGGACAGGCCGCACCTGGCATGGCTTCACCTGGTGGGGCTCCACCTGGAGTGGATTTACCTTACGGGACTTCACCTGGGGGCTCTTCACTTGGTGGGGATCATCTGGTAAAGTGGATAGTAGTTTAACCAACTGAGTATCCTCTATATACACATAGCTTGTTTTCTCTACTTTTACGAACCTCCTTACGAGAGATTGAAGTAGTAATGGTCACAACCATTTCTTGGTCCAATACAAGGCTTCTTCCAAACACTAATCTTTTTTGGATAACTCTTGAAATCCATAAGGATAGTTCAAGGATATGTGGATGGGGACCAAATCATGTTTTAAATTATCCATCCATATCGTCAGTAGTTGTTACTGAGAAAGTGGAATGTCTAGTGAGTATGTGAGTCCTTTCCACCAGTAATTGAAGTTTAAAACTCCCTTATCAGACCTCTGATTTCTTTTTTTAAGGTGAATGACACTAGTATTGCATGATTTGGAGATGAAAAAGTAGAGGAACCATATGTTGAGATCCTCCCATATAGAAATGGATCCTAGGGACAATTAGCTATACCATAAGAATGCCGGTCCTTCAAAGGTTTGGAAAAGACATCATAACTTAGTAGTTTCCTACTGTTTTAGAGTCCCCAACATGAGGATAAACCACAAGGTGATGTTGGACAAGTGTTTTAGAGAATCACCATTACCATTTAACATGGTGAATCTTTTTTTCCAAACTATGGTGGTGAGAATATATGGGCTTCACATGGAGAAGAAGGATTTTTGTCAGACATAAATGATTGTTGTCTCGTCATTAGTTCCTCAAACCGAGTGGTGAGAGAAGAAATCACATCATCCTGGTGAGTATTTAAAGTCACCAGTTCCCAAACCATCTCATCTTTCTGGGAGGTTATGTATCCTTGATCTCTATGAATATAGGAATGCTTCTTAGATGGAGTGGGCGACTCATATCTTGGCCATTTTACATATCCCTTAGATTCTACCCCCTTTGGATATGAAGGTCCAACTTGTTTAAATATTGGGACGTAGAAAATAAGAACCAGGTGGCATACTGAAGGTGATATGAGGTCCCATTTGAAATTGTCACAACTCGGGTACTTCTCATAGATAAGCTTTGCAGTAAGCCTCTAGTGTCCCTCCATCTCTTATAGAAAATTTTCCATCCTTGCCTCTAAATCAGTCTCCAGTATAGTCTCGAATGTACTGGTAAGCTCTACGGGACCCTTTAAATTTTTGATACATCAGAAGGTAGGCATAACTGTCTCATTGGGGGGACACCCAAAGCCCAATGACGAACTTTGATGATGAGTACGAGCACCTATCAAGTGTGTTTCTTGGTACTTTGTCAACCCTTGGAGTTGGTTCTCCATATCATGAATTGTTGCAGTGATCTAGTTTCTATGATCCTTATAAGGGTCAATAGTGACCACAATCACTATGGTAGTATCTATAGGATAACATTCACTATCGATGGGCAACTTGATTAATGGTCCCATAATTGTTGTGGGACATGATTGAAATAGAGAGAGGTGTACTGCCCCTGGCCTTTGATCTGCAAGTGTTGAGATGACTCTACTATGAGTCACTATAGAATAAAGAGGATTTTAATAAAGGTCCACTAAAGAGTCTATCAAAAACCATTGGATTAGATTTTCTTATCCACT
This sequence comes from Viscum album, assembly GCA_963277665.1. NCBI lineage: Eukaryota > Viridiplantae > Streptophyta > Magnoliopsida > Santalales > Viscaceae > Viscum > Viscum album. The sequence continues at coordinate 1,250,594,899 of OY728141.1, forward strand.
ATGATCTATATTATCTCAAACATCTTGCACTAATGGTGAATGGAATTGAGATGATCATGGATTCTTGGATAGGTCATCTTACAATCATGAAGGTGGTTCAGTGTCACCCAGATATTCTAATGGAAATAAAATTCCTGGTCCTAAATAAGTGACTCTAGGATGTTATTGTTTAGAGATGCAGGTGGCCAAAATGTGACTGGTATCTATTGGATTTAAAATAATCTTCATATGTCCTCTTATACATTATTAGGAGGGTGATCCTACTCCTAAGAATCAAAAGCCCTAATTGGCGTAATCTATGATACTAGCAGTGGTATGGACGCATATATACATTTATACTAATTTATCGGGAGAGGGTTCAACACAAATAAAAAATACCCACTAAATATTGGAATCTCTCTTGGAGGTGGAGACAACTTCAAGATCATATTCATATAGGATGAGGTGTTTAATAGATCCTCATGTGTGAGAGTAGTGGTATTTTTTTGGGGATCAATAGAGTGCTAAATATCATTTGAGGGAATCACCCCAGACCTTTAAATCTCTCTAAAATCTAGTGTGGTCGTAGAGAGGAAGAAAAATGAAGATGAAGGGGATATTTGCACTGTGAGTACCTAAAAGGAGGATAGAACATCCCCGAAATACTGTTACATGTAGAAGGTTTTTTTGATTTTTAGACCTCAGATTTTAAAAATCATAATCTAAAATTGATTTTATTTTACCCCAACTTTGGATGTAGGGGTGGTGGATCCCTCATCAATTCATCTTTCACCTCGACATATGAGAGGTCATAAGTGATAAGATGGGTCCTAGGGTTCTATCTTTGAGGGGTAAAAACTTATTTAATGAATTTTGTTGAGAGACACTTGTGTCCCTTTCATTAGCATTTCAACTTGCACTATGGGCATGACCCCTGCGGTGGGTTTTCACCCTCCTAACCCTGTACATATCTTCAAAGTAGGGAATATCTTCATCATAGGGAGGAACTCCATGATAGTATATGATGGTGTAGGGAGGACCTTCACATTGGTTAGTGGTGGGTGAGGAGGACTTCCACATTGGTTTAAGGAGGCATGAAGAGGAACTTGGCATTGGTTTTCTTCATCTTGGGAACCATAGTGGTTTCCGGTGGTTATAGAAATTGGGATACATAGCCTAGAATGTATGACAGGTAATTTGGGTCTCAATATAAAATGGGTGAAGATTTTTTCCTATTCATTATTTGGAGGAATGTGATGGGATTCATAGGTAGTGGACGGGCTGACTAAAGCCATAAAATTTTCCTTCTACTGAAAATTTTTTTGGGCCTTCTAACAGCATTGATACCAAGTGTTATAGAAAAGGGAATGTGGAGCAAGGATGGCGTCAACTGCCTCATTTACAAGTGGGAATGATATGTTATGGAATTGACATGGTTTAATGGGATCCTTCCTGGGTAGCTCCTGATCAATTTTTAAGATGGGTAAAACTAAAAGACCTCATACCGCTTTATAATATAGTATTGATCTTTCAAAACACTCAGGGGATAGGCTCCTGAAATGGGTTTTTTTGTTTTAATTGGGGGTGGTTTCCCCATGCACGGTCCATGGGGGTGGTGGTGTTAGTGAGGCACTAATTCTTTGAAATCCCAATGGAAAATGTACATAGTAGGAATAACCCTTTCTTGTTTGTATAAAAAAACGGGTGTTGATCACCCTCCTCTAGATGAACTTAGAGGGTGAGATGGGTAATGGGTGACCAGTATTCAAAGTTGTGGTGGTTATTGTGGGGAGGGGGAAATTTAGTCATGCGGGATTCCTGCACAAACATTCCCCATTCCCCTATGCCTGTTGGTGTTAGGTCACTGATCTCCAATAGCTCAATCCCTATAAAGTACATGGAATCATTCGTCAGTACTAATCTGATAAGAGAAATTCCAAATTCCCCAACATCACCCAATATTTTGGAAGTATAAAAAGTCTCCATGTTATTGATGTCATAGATCAAGGATGCGTATTGTTATCTACCCAAGTCACTGAAGAGTTTCATGCTTGGCCAACCACTCATTATGTTGGAAATTGTGCTAAGTATCTTGATCCAGAGACATAAAAATATGATGGTTCCACAATGCTACTAGATCTCATAGTTAATAGAGAATATTTTTCCCTTTGGTTCATCATTTGTGTTTCTAATGCTTTCCACAAGGTCTTACATCATCTCTATGTTTGGAGGTGACACACCACTTGTTCCCCAACATTCCATCTTTCCAAAGGTGGGTGGCTTCCATCACTTCAATAGGCGAAGTCATCTACATTATCAAAATAGGTTGATGGGATTTCAGTTACACTTTCTATGGATTACTCCTTGTTACTCATCACTTAGTATATGTATCAATCATATATTTATGCCTTGTTCATGAAACTCGTTCCTAGTGCCTTCTTGACATTGATGTTGGTTATTTACACTAATTATATCTCTATAGGAAATAAAGTTTTGGTTAGAGAAGATAGTAACATTGGGAAATTCTAGGTATTTCTAGACATTGGGTATATTATGATATTATAAATTCTTCCTCTTTAGAAGATGAGGGGTTCTCATTTATACAGAATCTTATGTATGGATCCCAAGGAAACATGTGTTGGACACAGGGTAGTTGACTCTAGGGGCATAGGAATCTAATGATTTTTGCCACACTATCTCATGTTTATAGTATAGGGTATATATTTTGTTTAGGTGGGACATAGGTTTAACTTTTTATGGGGATATGTGCGCCACATGTTTAATTTCATGTGGGGATTGGTGGGTTATAGGTGTATTTTATTATGGGGATAGGTGGGTCACATGTTTAATGTCTTGTGGGGGCATGTGGATCACATGTTTAATGTCTTGTGGGTATAGCTGGGTCATAGGTTTAATGTATTATGGGGAAATGTGGGTCATAGGATTAGTGTATTGTGGGGACTGATGATTCACATGTTTAATGTCATGTGGGGACAATTGGGTCACATGTTTAATGTATTATGGGGATGGGTGAGTGACAAGATTAATTTCTTATGGGGATAGGTGGGTTGTTATGTGTGTACCACAAGGGGAATATTTCACACATGGTATTTGGTTAAGCGTGTCTCTAGGGGGGGGATTTCACACTTGGGATTTGATGGTAATTTTGGTGGTGTCTAGATTGAAGATCATTGAGGTAACCCATGTGTATCTGGATTCCCAGATTCAACCTCATAGAGTCATTCTACATAGCCCATTCGTAACCAAATATCAAAAACCACATAGTTTTATTATATAGTTTAAGGTTATTTGAAAAGGCTAGTACATGTAGTTTAACATTATATGGTAAGGGTTCTCATGTTGAAGAGGGAGCATCAACAAGCGATGGTGTGGGGCTTACCCATATGGACTACCCAAGGGTGCCGGAGATTGGGTTACATCCCATGGAGGGGGAGGAGTGACATCTATTAATGATCATACATGGGGAATCTCATGCTCATCATGTAAGAACCCCAATCTTATTTTCAGGTATGTTTTTCCTATTTCTGGAGTTTTTGAGAAAAGGGGAGTTTCTGGAAATTTTTAAAGTACACGTCGTCTACTTTATGAGTACACATCGTGTACTTCCTTACTGCTGGAGGCCGTGTGCTAGCCGTATAGGGTCCAAACACATGGCCATGTGGGAGTGTTTGGAGGCCTCTTAAAGAAGAGTACGGAAAAAGAGAGTACACTCCGTGTACTTCAAAATTACATGCCATGTATTTTTTCTTTTTTTCGTTAAACACATCAGGGTCGGGTCTAATAGAAAAAACACTCTTCTTTTAGGTCCCATATGACCGAGAGAACCCGTACAACTGCGGATCTTCGGTGATCCCCCAAGCCATCGTCCGTCCTCTGAATCAAACACCATTGGCTGTGTTGGAATCACATCAGTGAGTTCTTCCTTCTCATAGAGCATCGTTTTCCAATTCATCCTATTTTCCAAGTTATCATGGGTTGAAAGTTTTATACTTTTTTGTAGATCTATGGAATTATAAGGCGATTCAATCCTTGAGATTCACGTATAGTGATCTCCCAATGCCAAGGTAGGTGGTTTTTGACTTTCCGTTCAAAGTCTTTGAGTATTTTGTGAAAATTCCACCAATACCCTTGAACGGGGTATTGCGTGTTTACCATTTTACCCCCATTGACTTCCTGCCAAGCTTTTATGCCTATGTAGAGGTTAATTTGACATGAATAGGGTTGAATTTCAATGCTTTTTATGTTTTGACCACGCATGTTCTGTTTAAGACTGTTTGGTCCTATTTAGCCAGTTTGGCCGCCTTACCTGTTTTCCATGCCTGTTGCTATTGGAAAGAGAGTTTGTATTTATGACATGCTTGATATGTTGTAGACTGATTAGATGAGTAGTTATGTAGGTTTACTTTGTCCATATTGCACTACTATGCTCGTTAACCTACATAGGGCAATGAGAACCTAATGTAGTAGATTATACGGGGAATTGATGGGTTGAGCTTCCTCGGAGAGTGTTTCAGAACTTTTGTCTATAAGGGGGGTTGACCGAGTGAGCATCCTCAGAGAGCCTAGAACCACTTGGGGATATAAGGGGAATTGACCGAGTGAGATTCCTCATAGAGTCCTTGATTTATTTAGACTATAATGGGATTGACTGTGAGTGCTTCCTCAGATATTCTTTGTTTTATTCCTGAACTGGTTATACTATAAGGGGAATTGATGGTGAGTGCTTTCTCAGAGAGTCTTTGAATGACCTGGGATATAAGGGAAATTGACCAAGTGAGCTTCCTCAAAGATTCCATGACCTTGGGGTTATAATAGGAATTGACTGAGTGAGCTTCCTCAGAGAGTTTCTAACTACCATAGACTATAAGGGGAATTGACTGCGAGTGCTTCATCAGAGTGTCTTCATATACTGAACCAGAGTGGATAGGATGTGTGTAATTCCTAGAGGGTTACTATACATGATTTATTGTTTGACTTGTTGAACTGTTTGCTGTTAAGCACCTTATAGTTTACTATTTTCTGTACTTTTACCTGCCATATATTCGCTGACTGTTAGGCACAGATCTTCAGGTGGCTGCCTACTGGGATTTAGTCTCACTCCTTTCTTGGGCCATGATTTTGGTCCCAAATAGATTATATTTTTGTAGGTACAGATAAGGGAATGCACCCTTATACTTCAGGTACATGACTTGCTGTAGAGATGGAGAGCATGGGACCAAGCATAGGTTTGCAATGCTGATGAGCTGTTTATCTATTAATTTTTTACATTGGTTTAGTAATGTTTGTATTCAGCATTGTGACTTGTTTGGCTGTTTTCCTAGACATATGCATCATGAATCATTATATATATATATATGTTTTCCAGTTGTTATTATTTCCGTCTTCCGTTGATTACTATTTTTGGATATTTACTACTTATATTATTAATTATTTATTCAATTACATTGTGTACTCTTCTAATGAGGGAATAGTTTCCCCACTATCACACCCAAGGCCCTCACTGCTAGTCAGCAGCCTCTGGAATTCAGGGAAATGTGCTTGAGGCGATGAGACCAACTGGGTATGGGGTGCCTCTGGGTAACTTTCAGAACTGGGACGTTACAAAGTGGTATTAGAGGAATTATTTTCCCTTGACTTACTATTTAGAGCCTTTATCCAGGGATAGTATGGAATAGGTACTTGGTAACAAGTTGTTCTTGGGTGTAGCTAACCCATGTATAGGGAAAAGCCAATCTACCCTGTTTATTGAAATTGTTTCTAGTTTTTAATTTTACAGTTGATTTGATTTCACCGTTGGGTGATTCACATGTTTTGTGTTGTTACTGTTGATGTTATTGAGGTTCTATTTCTGTCTCCACCTGATGAGATGAGGGTATTCCATCTCATTCATCATATATGAACAAGCTATAAATCACATGTCAGGCATTCTTTCCATGCCATCTAGGATGTATTGGCTATTTCATGTTTTTATGATAGATTTTGTGTTGAATATTCATGCTATTGTGATAGATACCTTGATAAAAATATCTTCTTCTTGTTGGAACATTGATTATGAAAGGTTTTTCCTTAATTAACGCCAAACATTGGTTCTTGAGGCGTTAGGGGACCTCATGGACCAGAATTTGGTGGATCATTGAGTTTTTTACCTTGTTGTAACATGTATAAGATTCCAACATTGATTTATGGAGAGTATGGGCCCTCACAGATCGGAATTTGGCACTTTCAATGTGTGTTTTTATTTTTTCTGGGCTCTGGAGTAGTTTATGAGGCTTACTGTCTGGAAAATCCTAGAATACATGCCTTGTAGTTTTGACTACACGCCATGTGTTCTTCTGTTCGGGAAGAAAAAATAATTCTCAGGTACACACCATGTAATTTATGTATACTCCATGTAGTATCTAACCATGTCATAGGCCATGTGGACAGATACATGGGATTGGGAAAAGATTGTGGGAACACGTCGTGTACCGGTTGTACACACCGTGTGGTGTTAACCCTATGTTTGTGCGTGTAACTAACAACACGGGTCAGTGTTATCCTTTCTCGTATACACCGTTCCCATTTGGAACATGCCGTGTTGTGTAAGCAGTGTAGCCTACCGTTTAAGTAACCACATAGTTGGTTGGGACTTCTTAGTACATTCCATGTCCGTCTGAAACAGGCCGTGTAGTGTGACTTGGGTACACAGGCCATTTCACTAACAACACGGTCCAGGTAAATCTTGTTGAGTACACACCATGACTACGTTGAACACACTGTGTAGTTTTGTCTTAGGAGATCTGTGTGGCTTAACCGTTTAGAAGGAATCAGGCAGGGGAAGAGGCTTCAGGTATATGTCATGTGATAAGAGAACACTCTGTGAGTTTAGGGTGTTTCACGACCAGTTTAGGCAGGAGTACATGCTAATGTAAATAACTAAATGGGACACACTATGTACGAATTATTCACACCATGTAGTTATGTTTTATTAAAAATGAATTCTTTCATTCTCCTATTACCCTCTCAAACTTATAGCTTTCAGTACTTAATAATGTTGATCTAATGTGTGCGCTTGACCTTGGAGAGTCATCGCACTGAGACGTCCTCCAGTTGTCCACCAGTTACAGGATGGTGATCAGACGCCAGATATAGCTGATCAGGGACTTCCATCAGATCCTCCTGTCATGCCAGTCTTGGAACTAGCCATTATAATGGCCACGAGAGTTTATGCTCAGTTCAGAGAGGGTTTTAGGAGGATGATGCAGACTTTTCCGGAGTGTCGTCTCCCGCATCGTTGATGGAAGAATTGACGTGGGTCTTTCAGTAACACCATCCTTCTACTTTCTTAGGGGATGAAGGACCCCAGGCTGCAGAGTCATGGCTAAAAGCCACACTGAAAATTTTTTAGCATCTGAAGATACCTCCAGAGAAGAGGGTGAAGCTCGCTACCTGCATGCTTCAGGACTCTACCAAGAGGTGGTGGGATGCGATCTCACAGTTGGGCCACCAGCAGAGTATGGATTTGGATGAATTTCATCATATCTTCTATGACTAAATCTATCTGGAGACCTTGAGGGATGATCGATCCTGATAGTTCATGGGTCTAGAGTAGGGTACTCTTACTATTATGGAGTATTCCTCTCGCTTCATAGAGCTACAGTGTTTCAAACATATTCCACGAGGTTATGAGTCATTTATTTTCACGGAAGTTTGAGGATGGTATGAGGCACAAAATGCAATCATAGGTGAACATCTTCAGGTTGACTTTGATATCCTCTATTGTCAAACATGCGCTAATCATAGAGCACAATCTGAGGGATTCTGGAGTTGTGAGCTAGAGTGGTTTGGCATCTAGAGTTAGTGCTCCACCAGCTAATAGTAGGAAGCACCACAAGGAGATTTGATGAGGAGATCAGAGAAGGCAGGATGCATTTTTCGGTATCCAGGTGGTGTACTAACAGTGTGGGAGAATCGGGCACATGAGGCCATGTTTCCCGAAAGACCCTATAGAGTGCTGATCTTACGGAAAGATGGGCCATCTTCAGCGCTTATGTCAGTTCTTCTCACCATCAGCTAGTGACAGGTGTTCTTCTATGAATCCTCATTCAGGATCAGCACCACCAGTTTCTCACCAGCAGGGGAACTGGAGTTCTTTCGGCCATTCAGACCGAGGTGGAGGTCATGACTGTAGTAGTAAGTCACTAGGATACCAGTGACAGTAGGGTAGATCAGCTCAGAGTGGTCAGGCAGGGTCACAGGGCTGCAGCATAGGCCAATCCTTTGCAGTGGAGTAGACCTAGCAAGAGTAGGATCCCATACCCTCTACAGTTTTTGGTATGATCCTAGTTGACTCAGTTTTATCTTCATATCTTTTCGATACAAGGGCTTACCACGAATTTATCTCTGTTTCTATCATGGAGAGCCTTGGGCTCTACATCTTTTCTTCTGCTGATAGCTTGACACTAGACACTCCGTTCGGGACTAGAACGACTAGTGTATGTCAGTGCAAGGAGTTACCTCTATAGGTTGGTGGGTGTCACTTTTTATGGGACCTCTATGTCCTAGAGATGACGGGCTATAATGTCATTCATGGAATGGATTGGCTACTTACCTTCTAGGAAGTCGTCAACTGTTATTTCCATAGGGTGAGTTTCATATCACCAGAGGGTGGATCCTTTTTTCATCGGGGAGAGTGGGATATCCAGGCAAGCAGAGAGGGTCCAGAGAATCATGGGTTGGGAGGAGTTATATTCCAGATTTCTAGTATGTATCTGGATGACCAGGGGACTTCACAGATGGACTTTCCTCTTATGGTTGATTGTTCCAGAGATGTATTTCCAAAGGAATTTTCAGGTTTTCCTCCAGAGAATGAGGTAGAATTTTCTATAGAGCTTGTGCTCGAAGTGGCACTAGTGTCCATTCCTCCCTATAGGATGGTTACACTTGAGTTGCAGGAGTTCAATAAGCAGTTGGAGGAGTTGCCGGGAAAAGATTTCATCTGACCCAGTACTTCTCCTTGGGGTTTGCCAGTTCTATTTGTGAAAGAAGGCAGATGGAACCCTCAGGATTTGTGTGGATTATCAAAAGATGAACCAGTTGACAGTCAAGAACCAATAACCCTTTCCCATGATTGATGATCTCTGTGATTAGCTTCGAGGATCCCGCGTGTTCTCGAAGATTGACATGAGGTATGGTTACCATAAGTTTTGCATTAGACCATCAGATATACCTCTTACTTACTTATGGAGTAGGTATGGTATATACGAGTATATGATTATGTCGTTTGGTCTCAGGAATGTGCCTAAAGTTTTAATGGCACTGATGAACCGAGTGTTCCATCCATACATGGATTCCATCGTGCTGGTCTTCATGGATGATATCTTGGTGCACTCTCACAGTCGACATTACCATGATACCTATCTTGAGATCATTTTGAGTACACTGAGGGAGAATCAGTTATATTCTACGATCTGAAAGTTCCACTTTCGGATGGATCAGATTCACTTCTTAGGTCATGTTATCTCAGATACAAAAGTATTAATAGACCTAGAGAAAGTGGGAGTAGTAGTTTCCTGGGAGTATCCATGAACATCATTGAGGTGTGGAGTTTTCTAGGGATGGCCGGATACTATAGACATTTTATACAGGACTTTATACGCTTAGAAACACCGCTGACAGGTCTGAATAAGAAGGGTGTGATGTTCTTATTGTCAGATTCTTGTGAGTCAGTCTTTCAGGAGCCTAAAGGAAGGTTGAATTCAGCACCGATACTAGTCTTGTAAGATCCGGGAAAGGGATAAACTGTTTATTGTGATTCATCAGGTATCAGGATGGGAGTTGTGCTTATGCAAGGAGATGGAGTCGCTGCGTGACAGGTCTTGGTAGTTGCGGCCACATGAGAGGAATTACCCGATACACGATCTAGAGCTGGCAGCTATTGTTCATGAGTTATGTTGTCGGAGACATTATCTTATGGGACAACACTTTGTGGTTTTCAGAAACCAAAAGAGTCTCAAGTACATCTTAACTTAGCGTGATCTGAATATGAGACAACGTAGGTGGGTTGAGTACCTTCAGTCCTTTTACTTTGAGCTTGCCTACATGCCGGGGAAAGGCAATGCAATGGCTGATGCGTTGAGAAGAAGGACTCAGATCCAGGATGTCCAGGAGGCCACCATCGAGTGGAATATTATGGATCTGTTCTCTGAGATGCATCTGGAGGTGCACGACACACAAGGCCAGATTTTCTTTTCTTCTATAGTTTTTACCGATACACTTCTTGATCGAGTTTGAATGAGGAAGCTATCAGATTTTTAAGGCCAAGTCCTACGTGAGAGTGTGTAAGGAGTAGACCCTATTCATGGATGGACCATAGGTGAGGATGAGATCTTGCGTTTCTAGGGGCGCATATGGGTGTCAGCAGATATACACGATGATCTGATGCGGGACATTAATTCCTTAGTTTGGGCAGTTCATCCTAACATCACCAAGATGTACCGTGATCTACACCATCAGTATTGGTGGCCAGGTATGAAGAGGGATATTGCTGGTTTCATCATGATGTGTTCCACTTGTCATCAGGTGATGGTAGAACATCAGTGACCCATATGGATTTTACAGTAGTTACCCATTCCTGAGTGGAAGTGGAACGACGTCGCGATGGATTTCATGATAGGGTTGCCGAGGTCTCCTCAAGGGAACAATGTAGTATGGGTTGTCATTGAAAGGCTTATGAAGGTCGCTCACTTCTTTCCAATGAAGGAGACCTTCAATGTTGATGAGCTGGGATGGTTGTACATCCATGAGACTGTACATATGCATGGAGTTCCACACTCCATCATTTTAGACAGGGATGACCGTTTTGCTTCTCGGGTTTGGAAAGGACTTCATAAGGCTTTGGGTACACAAGTACTTTTGAGTACAGCTTACCACCCACAGACAGATGGCCAGTCCGAGCGTATGATTCAGGTTCTTGAGGACATGCTCTGAGCATGCATTCTGGATTTTGGAGGTTTTTGGGAGAATCATATACGTCTTGTGGAGTTTTCCTATAACAATAGTTTTCAAAAAAACTATTTAGATGGAACCTTTTGAGGATTTGTATGGTAGGCCATGCCGATCACACTTATGTTGGTTGGAGGCAGGAGAGGCAGCTTTGCTGGGAACTCATCTTGTTCAGGAGACAACAGATCAGATAGAGATGATTCAGAAGAGGATGGCTACTTCACATTCTCATTAGAAGACTTATGATGATTATCGGGGATGACCTCTGGAGTTTGAGGTTGGAGATCAGGTTTTCCTGCATGTCACACTGAGGTTGGGACACAAGAGGATAAGGAGATAGGGTAAGATTTCATCAAGGTATGTCGGGCCATTTGAGGTGTTGGAGAGAGTTGGGCCAGTTGCCTACCAGTTTCAGTTACCTTAGAGGTACCGATATATGAACGATGTCTTCCATGTTTCTCAGCCTCGACGTTACTTCTCAGACCCATATCATATCTTTCAACTCGAGGAAGTCATGTTGGAGGTGGATACATCTTTCGAGGAGCATCCTATCCAGATTGTGGATCACAGCACAAAGGTTCTCTGTGGCCGGTCTGTTCCTCTGGTACGAGTGATATGGCAGCACAGGTGAGTATAGGATGAGACTTGGGAGATGGAGACCGATGTACGAGCACAGTGGCTGGAGTTGTTTGAGGTTTCTTCTTCTAAGCCGCGCTATGGAAATTTGCGGACAAATTTGTTTAATGGGGAAAGTTTGTAAGAACCCAGATCCTCTTTTCAGGTTTGTTTTTCCTTTTTCTGGTGTTTTTGAGAAATGAGGAGTTTCTGGAAATTTTTAAATTACATGATATGTACTTTATGAGTACACGCCGTGTACTTCCTTTCCACTGGAGGCCGTGTGCAGGCTGTATAGGGGCCACACACACGGCCGTGTGGGAGTGTTTGAAGGCCGCTTAAATCGGATTATGGAAAATGAGAGTACATTCCGTGTACTTCCAAAGTACATTCCGTGTATTTTATTTTCATTAAATGCACTAGGGTCATGTCTGAATGATAGAAAACTCATCTTTTAGGTCCCACCCGACCGAGAGAACTCGTATAACTACAAATCTTCGGCGAACCCTCGAGGCTCCGTCCGTCCTCCAAATCAAACACTTTCGGCTACATTGGAATCACATCGGTGACTTATTCCTTCTCCTAGAGCATCGTTTTCCAATTCCTCATCTTTTCTATGTTATCTTGGGTTGAAAATTTTATACATTTTCATAGATCTACGGAGTTCTAATACGATTCAAGCCTTGAGATTCACGTATAGAGATCTCCCAACGCCAAGGTAGGTGGTTTGTGCCTTTTTTTCAAAGACTTTGAGTATTATATGCAAATTCCACCAATAAACTTAAACGAGGTATTTCATGTTTATCATTTTACCCACGTTGATTGCCTTCCATGATTGTATGCATGTGTGGAGGTTAATTGGACATGAATAGGATTGAATTTCCATGCTTTGGTTGTTTTTCCCATGCATGTTCTATTTACAATCGTGTGGTCATGTTTAGCTAGTTTGGCCACCTTACCTATTTTCTATGCTTGTTGATATTGAATGGAGTTTTTTATTTTTTACATGCTTGATATGTTGTAGACTTATTATCCAAGTATTTATATAGTTTTACTTTGTCTATATTGAAATGCTATGCTCGTTGACCTAGACAGGGCTGCGAGAACCTAGTGTAGTAGACAATAAAGGGAATTTACCAGGTGATCTTACTCAGAGAGTCTTTGGGAACTTTTGGCTATAAGGGGGATTGACCGAGTGAGAATCCTCAGAGATCCTAGAACCACTTGGGGATATAAGGGGAATTGACCAAGTGAGCCTCCTCAGAGTGTCCTTGATTGCTTTAGACAATAAGGGGATTGACTACAAATGATTCCTCAAAGAGACTTTGTTTTATTCCTGAACTATTTATACTATAAGGGGAATTGATGGCAAGTGATTACTTGGAGAGTCTTTGAATAACCTAGGCTATAAGGGGAATTGATCGAGTGAACTTTCCTAGAGAGTCCTTGTAGAGACCCTAAGCTTGACGTACATTGACATTGCATTACATATGCGGAATACTTAGTACATAACAAAAACACACACACAAGGATCTTAATAGTTTAGTGTCTTTGGAAACTCGGAATATAATCTTCTAATCCTGGTGAAAGATCTTCAACATCTCCCATAAAGATCTTCCTTTTTTTATGCCTAAAACCTTTCCTTATATCCTGGGGAAATGAAAACATGAAAGGGTGAGCTCAAATGCTCAGTAAGGGTAAACAAAAGAAATATCAATCACATCATATTAATAAGAACATATCATTTTGGAAATCTTAACCTGCAAAAGAGATCAAAATTTCATAACATGGGATAAATCATAGTAGTGAAATGAAATCCCAATAATCATAACATAAAACATGAAATTTTGTGGGATACACACATAATCATAGAGAATCATATGTTATTAGTCAAGACTCATTGTCAAGACTATCTTAGTGGACAAAGTCCCTTTCTGAACCGAGTCACCCTTGTTTCAGTCCTGTTTCACTGAACCGGTATAACCTACCATTCCATCCATGTCTATCTCATGAGATATAAAATCTTTACCCAATGAATTGGTGGGCGATATAGGTCCCACCCATCTCATAATGATACCATTCTTATGTGTGCCACAAAATCATAAACCATACATCATTGCATAACCCATGTAATAAAAATGGGAATCTTAAACATCATGACATCATAAAACAATTCATATACGGTAAAGGAATTAATAAAAATAATTCCATCACAACATAATCAAATCAATTTAATAATTGGGATAAAAACAGAACCCTTTATTATCTTATATGGAAAATAATTTTGATAAAACAGTTGAACTCCATTCTTGAGGAAAATATCCTTTCTTCTTCATAAACATTTTTCCTTTCTTAACATGTCATACAACATTAAACTAAAAGAAGTTGATAAAAGATAAACTTGAAAATTTGTAAAGGAAGATTCTTGAAAATAATGTTTTAAAAATCCATTCATGCCGTATAAGTTAAAAAAACATTCTTCGTACTTTTATCGGAAAAGTCAAAAAGTACCTCATACGAAAAATGACAAAAGATTCCTTTCATATCCTTTACTAAAAACTCACCGAAGGGTAAAATTGGATTTAAAAAATTGTAGGTGGATGGAAATAATATTACATATTGAGGAAACATGGATGTGGATGATAAAATACACCCCAGTAAATACCAAAGTATAAACAATCTCGGATAAAAATGAGATTGTGATATTTCCCTTACCTTAGGTCCGATTTTCTTCGTAGGTGTCCGAAACTCCTGTATAATTATTTAAATAATGTCATTGACTTATTCAAGAATCATATTCATTGTTATTATATCATATATGGTTCACTTATGACTTTATATTACCCGTTCTTTTGTAAATTCTTGTTAAAGTAGCGTTTTGGGTAAAATCGTGTCATTTGTCGTTCGTGTTTTAACTTGTAATTATTCATATGATTATTTAGATAATTATTAATTAATTATAGTATATAAAACATGATTTATATATAATATATATTAAGAATATACCTATATATATCGTATCGATAAATGGAAAGAAATACACCGTTCATGGAGACGGTAGGTCATACATACGCATGAACGCTGTTTTCTTTTCGTTATTGAATTGAGTGGAATTAAGTAGATGACATACATATATATACACATAAATACAGTATCATTATTATGTCATATATTTCATGATTACTTATTATATATACTTTATAATCATTCATGAATGGTTAAAGTGGAGAATGAATCTCATCGCGTCGTGGAGACGGTAGTCCGTACGTATGCACGAGCGATGATATCGTTCTCATGATCGTGGGACTGTATTGGAGTGTATGTATACTATTTAAGAATCAATATCACTTTAAAATAATAATATATAGTTATGATTTACATCATTATACCCATCCAAGTAAGGTGGTTGTGGAAAATTGATTTCACCACGGCGTGGAGACGGTATTCCGTACGTACGCACGCGCGGTGATTTCATTTTCCGTATGATGGATAGATGGTGAAATAGGATTTTTTCATAATTATAATAACATATCAGTATATGAGTTATACTTATGTTATTACTTCATAATGAAACAACCTCAGACGAAGAAGTGGAAGAAGAAATAAAGATGAAAGAATCGGTAACGGACATTACCTCTTCTTTGAAGTGCTTCTTTGAGACCTCCTTTTAGGGCACTAAAATGGGTCTTTGAAGAAGACCATAACCTCTAGGATGTTTCTAGGGAAGTAGAGAAGGGAGTTTGGCAGGCGTTGGACGAGCTTGAAGGCTCAAAGTTGTGTGAGGAAGAGAGGGAGGAGGTGCCCTTTTATAAGGGAGGAGAGGGGCACCTTTGGAATAACTAAAAATATTATTTTATTATAAAGTCAAGTTCGGTTTTAAATAGCTCCAAATTGATTTATTTCGAGGATAATGTGGGTACGGGTCTAAATAATCTCATCCAATAGAATTTATACATGTTTAGGTTCCTATTTTAACCATATCATTTAGATTTAACATTAAGTTAAATAATTTTACTTTTACCGTGTCTTCTTGTGTTCTTACACTATAAGGTTAATAAACATACTATAAGAAGCCAAACGAACCCCAAGTTGTTTATTATTAATATATATAACCTTATCTATGTCATTTGGCCGAACCTTAGATTTTTAGGAATAAAATAACAATTAATAATATAATATTTGTTTTAAAAACTATTTTATGTCAATTTTGACACTATTTAGTAATTGATTTTTTTAAAAATCATAACAGAATGATAAGTTAGAACAAAGTTAATTAAATCAATACTAACATTTCATATTAACCTATAAAATTAGTTTAATTTATAAAAAGTCTCAAATTATATTTATTTGGGTATTTATAACATCAATTATGTCAATATTTCATTAATAAGATAATTACTGCATCATCGTTGTGTCATAAATAAATTAAATTAGTTCATGTCTAAAAATTACAAATAAAATACCATTATGTATGAAATCGTATTATCTTTCTAATTAATATTTACAATCGAATTTATCTTATGAATAACCCTATATTAAAAATGTTTTAGTAAATAAACTTTGATTTTAACTCTTTTAACTCTTCTTTGAATTAAATAATAATAAATGTCCTAATCTAATCCAAGTTGGCCTAAATGGTCATATTTTATTCCTAAGTTTGTTTTTGGTCGAATTACACTTGTCCAATAGAATTAGGACATGTGTTAGGGTAATAATAATATCATTTCTACCCTTAATTACCCTATTTACATTTAACCGTGGTAAATAAAAGTAAAAAGTTACTATTCACCAAAAATTATTTTCATCTCATTGAACCAAATTTTACTTACTGACATCAACCATGTCTCTCGGATTTTTGAAATTCCACTCACAGAAGCGGTAAAATTAATTTTAATGGAAAATTCAGTTTTTTTGTCTACCACTTAGTGGTTTCACTATTCATAAAAAATTGAACGTTTTCAGAAAAATACAAAAAATTGGGCCTAAGATATATTTGATATTATGAACTCAAAAATGATTTCTATTTTAGAAAATTCAAAACATATCAGTTGCATTAATTAATTTAAAAATTAATTCTCTTCATCAAAACAAATAGCATGTTCTTAAGAGATAATAACTATCAAAAGATTGACACTTGTTTATGTCTGGTTTAAATGTGAAATTAAATCCAATGACCAACATTTTATTAAATTGTAAAAATATATTCTAAATATACTTTAAAACCACTCAAATTAATAATTTATCACTATTAATTATTTCGATTGAAAAAGTTGCTTTTATTTAAAATTTAGTAATTTTTACTATTCATCAAAATATAAAAGTTATCCGAAAATCACAAAAAAAATCACCCTATGCTAATTTTGATATTCCGAATCAAAAAATGAAGTCAATTTTGAAAAATAGAATTTATAAAATTTCAAAAAGTGGTTATTACTATTCATAACGGCTAGTTTTAATAATATTTTAATAGCATATCGTTGTTTAGTGAAACTCGGTATTGCGTACTACACACGCTATCAAGGAAGGTCGTGATTGCGTGTAATGATAGGCAAGTTAAGGATACGTGTTGTGCAAGCTCCTTTTGGTGTAGCGTACAACACAAGACATTAATGAAATTAAAAATAATATTTTTCATAAAATCTCATGGTGTTACATTCTACCCCCCTTAAAATGAATTTCGCCCTCGAAATTCGTCGGGGTTATAAATGGTTTACTACTCGAAAGTTTCTTTAATAGAAACCCATATCTTAAAAAGAAATACCAAAACCAATAAACAAAAGTATGAAACATAACGGTTACCCAAATAAACTAATCACTGGGTTTCCACATAGGTGAAAATATGTATATGGAAGAGAGATCTAACCATCATGTTCTGATGGAGAATGGTAGAGAACATGGCTATGGAAAATCCAGAAATCACAAAGCCATAAATTTGTGACGATATAAGGTACCATCTGATTAATCAGATATAAGAGAACTAGGACAACATTTTTGGTTTTCAAGATCGTTTCCCTAAAGTTGAAGAATTTGAATTAGAATAAATACTTACTTTATTTTGGTACAATCTCACTGTTGTTTGTGCCTTGAACAATTTCCACTTCATCTCTTAAATAAATGAAGTTGAATTTGTTATTTGCGAAGTGTTAGCAGATAATGTGATAGAATGACGGGTCATTCCATCTATCTCAAACAAAAGGTTAGCAAAAGTTATTAAATATACATAAGTTATTCTATAGTGAGATTAATCATATATGGTTCCTAAAATGGACTTATAATTCATATATCATACTGCTTAATATAATAAAACTAGTTTCTACTAACCAGGGACTTCCTATAGGCCAGTGGTAGGCGGTAAAGGCCAGTCACACTTCGGTTGTGGGTTAGATTCCCACAGCCTTGTCCGATGCGATGGGTTGTCTCCCGTCCTGCAGGTTGTCCTTTTTCTAAAGCTATATTACTATAACTTCCCGCCAATAATATCGAAAAACGTTTTATCCTAACTTATTTCCAAAATAATATATTCTAATCTTTAGGCTTATCCATAATACTTTAGTCCACTCTCATAATATAGTGAAAACGATTACCAGAGATTTAATACCATTGTTGATCCCCATATATCATAAGATATGTTTTGTTGGTCACATTCCAAACATTCAAAGGCCTTAATCATGTATCCCATTGAACCTTAGTAAAAACATGAATGCAGTTAAAAGTTAACACCTTCCACATACCAAAATCCTCAAAATTCTATATACTCAAACAATGATATCACTTAGTCCTTATATCAATCATGAGCTCATGAATACTGTTAAACATTTCATTTTCTCGTTTTCCCTTCATTATGCGCATATCATCTTATTTCCAAAAATATCTCAATCACTGTGAATACCACATTAGACCAATACATAAATATTCCAATACTCCATGATACAACATTATTTTGGAATCCCATTAAATAAACACTTAATCATTCCACCACATCGTTGTCATATTCAACATCTCCAATAGTGATCGCATGTGACTTCCCATTGTCCTTTTCCTTAAGCGGTTGCTCATGTCGATCATCACTAACCCTTGGATTAGGGCATTTATTAGCATAATGTCCCATTTCCTTGCACTTGAAGCATTGAAGTGTTAGTGGTACGTTCTCTGCAGTGTTTGCTTTATTCACATCATTAGAAACCCTTTTTCCATTACTTCGACACTCAGCTGCTCGATTACCTTCTTTTCCACACTTAAAACATTTTCTAGTCCCTTTAAGACAATCTCCACCATGGTTCTTTCCACACTTTGTGCATAAGGAAACATTCATCTTATTTTCACCATTATTCTGAGATTTCTCCTTGAACTCCATCTTTGGTTTCTTGTCAAAACCATGAGATGGATATGTAACACCAACTTCCATTTCTACCATGATAGCACAACGCACAATTTCTTCATAGCTACTGAAGTCTCTAATAGCTAATGCCCTTCCAAGACATGGTTTTAAGCCACTGAAAAATCGATCAACTTTACTTTTAGGTTGGATGATAATTCCAGATGCATACCTTGCAAGTCTTGTAAAATTCGCTTCGTATATACCAACAGATTCATCATCCTTCTGCTTCAGCTCAAGAAACTCCTTTTCCATCTTTGTTCGAAGATTACGAGGGAATTACTTACTGAAAAACAAGTTCTTGAACTTGTCCCATTCAATGGACTCAATTTCATCTCTTTGCCTCATATTCTTGATAAGATTCCACCATTGATCAGCTTCACCTTCCAAACGATATACTGCTAAGATGAATTTATCATGTTCAGAACAGTGAAGAACTGAAAATATCTCTTCAGTGGTACTGATCCATTATTCATCTACAAGTGGATCAGAAGACCCACTGAAAGAAGGTGGACGTTGCCTCATGAAGGACTCAATAGAATATTGTTCCATTCTATGCTCATTTGGAAGTCCAGAATGATTCATAGCTTGTGTAAGTATAACAATAATATTTTTCACTACATCTCCCATTACATTTCTTTGTTCAGGAGGACAATCATTACATTGTCCATTGCATTGATCAACACGGTTCCTTCGGGTTCCATCCATCGTCTAAAACCCAAAAGGAATAGTGTGAGAGGAAAAAATCATAATAAAGGGGGAGTAACTTCAATATCTAACATCTTTGGTTTAATCTAATATCGTTACCATAGTTCTAGGACTATATCCTATACATATGCTTATCCTTAGGGACATCCATAGACATACCTTAGTAATATCTCTAGGGATCTCACTAACGCTTTCACATCCTAGTTTCCAAAGGTTGACTAAAACTTTCCTCTGATACCAACTATAGAGACTGGAAGCTTGACGTACATTGACATTACATTACATTTGTGGAATATGTAGTACATAACAAAAACACACAGACAAGGATCGTAATAGTTTAGTTTCATTGGAAACTCGGAATATAATCTTCTAATCCTGGTGAAAGATCTTCAACATATCCCATAAAGATCTTCCTTTTTTTATACCTAAAACCTTTCCTTATATCCTGGGGAAAAGAAAACATGAAAGGGTGAGCTCAAATTCTCAGTAAGGTTAAACAAAATAAATATCAATCACATCATATTCATAAGAACATAACATTTGGGAAATCTTAACCTGCAAAAGAGAGAAAATTTTCATAACATGGGATAAATCATAGTAGTGAAATGAAATCCCAATAATCATAACTTAAAACATGAAACTTTGTGGCATACACACATAATCATAGAGAATCATATGTTATTAGTCAAGACTCATTGTCAAGACTATCATAGTGGACAAAGTCCCTTTCTGAACCGAGTCACCCTTGTTTCAGTCTTGTTTCACTGAACTGGTATAACCTACCATTCCAGCCATGTCTATCTCATGAGATATAAAATCTTTACCCAATGCATTGGAGGGTGATATAGGTCCCACCCATCTCATAATTATACCATTCTTATGTGTTCCACAAAATCATAAACCAAACATCATTGCATAACCCATGTAATAAAAATGGGAATATTAAACATCATGACATCATAAAAAAATTCATATACGACAAAGGAATTCATAAAAATAATTCAATCACAGCATAATCAAATCAATTTAATAATAGGGATAAAAAAGAACCCTTTATTCTCTTATATGGAAAATATTTTTGATAAAACACTTGAACTCCATTCTTGAGGAAAATATCCTTTCTTCTTCAAAAACATTTTTCCTTTCTTAACATGTCATACAAATTTAAACTAAAAGAATTTGATTAAATATAAACATGAAAATTTGTAACGGAAGCTTCTTGGAAATAATGTTTTAAAAATCCATTCATGCCGTATAAGTTAAAAAAAACATTCTTCGTACTTTTGTTGGAAAAGTCAAAAAGTACCACGTACGAAAAACGACAAAAGATTCCTTTCATATCCTTTAATAAAAACTCAACGAAGGGTAAAATAGGATTTAAAAAATTGTAGGTGGATGGAAATAATATTACATATTGAGGAAACATGGATGTCGATGATAAAATACACCCCAGAAAATACCAATGTATAAACAATCTCGGATAAAAATGAGAATGTGATATTTCATTACCTTAGGTCCGATTTTCTTCGTAGGTGTCCGAACCTCCTATATAATGATTTAAATAATGTCATTGACTTATTCCAGAATCATATTCATTGTTATTATATCATATATGGTTCACTTATGACTTTATATTACCCGTTCTTTTGTAAATTCATGTTAAAGTAGCGTTTTGGGTAAAATCGTCTCATTTGTCGTTCGTGTTTTAACTTGTAATTATTCATATGATTACTTAGATCATTATTACTTAATTATAGAATATAAAACATGATTTATATATAATATATATTCAGAATATACATATATATAATGGATCGATAAATGGAAAGAAATATACCGTTTATGGAGACGGTAGGTCGTACGTATGCATGAACGTTGTTTTCTTTTCGTTATTGAATTGAGTGTAATTAAGAAGATGACATACATATATATACACATAAATCCATTATCATTATTATGTCATATATTTCATAATTACTTATTATATATACTTTATAATCATTCATGAATTGTTAAAGTGGAGAATGAATCTCATCGCGTCGTGGAGACGGTAGTCCGTACGTACGCACGAGCGATGATATCGTTCTCATGATCGTGGGACTGTATTGGAGTGTATGTATACTATTTCAGAATCAATATCACTTTAAAATATTAATATATAGTAATTATTTTCACCATTATACCCATCCAAGTAAGGTGGTGGTGGAAAATAGATTTCACCACGGCGTGGAGACGGTATTCCGTACGTACGCACGCGCGGTGATTTCATTTTCGGTAGGATGGATAGATGTTGAAATAGGATTGTTTCATACTTATAATAACATATCAGTATATTAGTTATACTGATGTTATTACTTCATATTGAAACAACCTAAGAAGAAGAAGTGGAAGAAGAAATAAAGATGAAAGAATCGGTAACGGACATTACCTCTTCTTTGAAGTGCTTCTTTGAGACCTCCTTTTAGGGCACTAAAATGGGTCTTTGAAGAAGACCAGAACCTCTAGGATGTTTCTAGGGAAGTGGAGAAGAGAATCAGTCAGGGGTTTTCCGAGCTTGAAGGCTCAAAGTTGTGTGAGGAAGAGAGGGAGGAGGTGCCCTTTTATAAGGGAGGAGAGGGGCACCTTTGGAATAACTAAAAATATTATTTTATTATAAAGTAAAGTTTGGTTTTAAATAGCTCCAAATTGATTTATTTCGAGGATAAGGTGGGTATGGGTCGAAATCCTCTCATACAATAGAATTTAGACAAGTATAGGTTCCTATTTTAACCTTATCATTTAGATTTAACATTAAGTTAAATAATTTTACTTTTACCGTGTCTTCTTGTGTTCTTACACTATAAGGTTAATAAACTTACTATAAGAAGCCAAACGAACCCCAAGTTGTTTATTATTAATATATATAACAGTATCTAAGTCATTTGGCCGAACCTTATATTTTTAAGAATAAAATAACAATTAATAATATAACATTTGTTTTAAAAACTATTTTATGTCAATTTTGACACTATTTAGTAATTTATTTTTGTGAAAATCATAACAGAATGATAAGTTCGAAAAAAGTTACTTAAATCAATACTAAAATGTCATATTAACCTATAAAATTAGTAGAATTCATAAAAAGTCTCAAATTATATTTATTTGGGTATTTATAACATCAATTATGTCAATATTTCATTAATAAGATAATTACTGCATTATCGTTGTGTCATAAATAAATTAAATTAGCCAATGTCTAAAAATAAAAAATAAAATACCATTATGTAGGAAATGTTTTTATATTTCTAATGAATATTTACATTCGAATTTATCTTATGTATAACCCTATATTAAAAATGTTTTAGTAAATAAATGTTGATTTTAACTCTTCTTTGAATTAAATAATAATAAATGTCCTAATCTAATCCAAGTGGGCTTAAATGGTCATATTTTATTCCTAAGTTTGTTTTTGGTCGAATTACACTTGTCCAATAGAATTAGGACATGTGTTAGGGTAATAATAATATCATTTCTACCCTTAATTACCCTATTTACTTTTAACCGTGGTAAATAAAAGTAAAAAGTTACTATTCGCCAAAAATTATTTTCATCTCATTGAACCACATTTTACTTACTGAAATCAACCGTGTCTCTCGGATTTTTGAAATTCCACTCACAGAAGCGGTAAAATTATGTTTTATGAAAAATTCAGTTTTTTTAACTACCACTTAGTGGTTTCACTATTCATCAAAAATTGAACGTTTTCATAAAAATACCAAAAATTAGGCCTAAGGTATATTTGATATTATGAACTCAAAAATGATTTCTATTTTACCAAATTCAAAACATATTAGTTGCATTAATTAATTGAAAAATTAATTCCCGTCGTCAAAACAAATAGCGTGTTCTTAAGAGATAATAACTTTCAAAAGATTGACACTTGTTTATGTCTGGTTTAAATGTGAAATTACATCCAACGACCAACATTGTATTAAATTGAAAAAATATATTCTAAATATACTTTAAAACCACTCAAATTAATAATTTATCACTATTAATTATTTCGATTGAAAAAGTTGTTTTTAATTAAAATTTAGTAATTTTCACTATTCATCAAAATATGAATGTTATCTGAAAATCACAAAAATTTCACCCTAAGCTAATTTCGATATTCTGAATCCAAAAATGAAGTCCATTTTGAAAAATTAAATTTACAAAATTTCAAAAAGTGGTTATTACAATTCATAACGGCTAGTTTTAATAATATTTTAATAGCATATCGTTGTTTAGTGAAACTCGGTATTACGTACTACACACGCTATCAAGGAAGGTCGTGATTGCGTGTAATGAAAGGCAAGTCAAGGATACGTGTTGTGAAAGCTCCTTTTGGTGTAGCGTACAACACAATACATTAATGAAATTAAAAAGAATATTTTTCATAAAATCTCGGGGTGTTACAGTCCTTGACCTTGGGGCAATAAGAGGAATTGACCGAGTAATCTTCCTCAGAGAGTTCCTGAATACCTTTGACTATAAGGGGAATTGACTGTGAGTGCATCCTCAGAGAGTCTTCATATACTGAACCAGAGGGGATAGGTTGTGTGCACTTCCTAGAGGGTTACTGTGCTTGATTGATTGTTTGACTTATGGAACTGTTTACTGCTGAGCACCTTATTGTTTACTGTTTTTTGTACTTTTACCTACCATATATTCACTGACTGTTAGGCCCAGATCTTAGGGTGGTGGCGTATTGGGACTTAGTCTCACACCCTATTTGGGTCATGATTTTGGGCCCAAAATTATTATATTATTGGAGGTATAGATAAGGGAAAGCGACCTTCTACTTCAGGTACCTGACTTGCTATGGAGCTGGAGAGCATGAGACCAAGCATAGGCTTGCAATGCTGTGGAGATGTTTATCTATTTCTTTTGTACTTTATTTTTGTACTAGTTGTATTCAGCATTGTGAATTGTTTGGATGTTTTCCTAGAAATATGTATCATGAATAATTATATATATATATGTTCTCTAGTTTTTATTATTTCAGTCTTCCACTGATTATTGTTGTTGGATATTTACTGCTTCTGCTATTGTGTATTTACTCACATCCACTGTGTACTCTGCCAATGAAGGCATAGTTTCCCCACTATCACACCCAAGGCCCTCACTACTAATTGGAAGCCTATGGAGTTTGGGGAAATGCACTTGAGTCCATGTGACCAACCGGGTATGCGGTACCTCTGGGTGGCTTCTGGAACAGGGACGTTACACATCAGATGGGGTAATTCTATAGAGAAACTTCATTTTATAAAGATTTTTTCATGTATTTTAACATCATATGACAAGGATTTTGTGCTTTGAATTTTTACATCATACATGAAAGATTATAATTTTACATAGATGAAACCAACTTTAGGGATTATGTGTTTACTATTCAAGTGACTTTCTTGGTAGGGCACAACATAAACACTATCATAAAGAAGTGTCCATCCGGGTTCCTGATGTAAGGGTGACTATTATAAGGAGTAAGAGGAATTATGGTGCTTATTATTATGGGAAAAAGATAAGGGAATGATCCGGGATTGTTTTCAAGAATAAAGGGTGGACACATGTGTTGATTATACCAGTCACACAAGGAATTGGGGAGCGGATGAGCCCATTTGGATGGGAATCGGGTTCCTAGGCATTCAACTTGCAAGAAAATATTTCTAATAGCATGAGGCATTGGGTTTGGGACCCAGAGGCTATTTTCCACATGTCTTCTATACTCCATGCAAATAGGGTTTTGTGAGCCTTGAGCTCTAGCACAAGACCACTGCATAGATCCTTGGGGGTATAGGCTTTTACAACTTCTGAGGCCAAGCGTATCATATGGTTTTAGGAAGGTAGCTTCTATTGCATGAACCCGACTAGCCTTAAGGGATGTTGTGTACGGAACTCTCAAACACATGCTAAGACACATTGAGTCCCATATGAGTTCAATCCCTCGTGTTCCTTAAAATTGAGAATCCATCAATGTATGGAGTTACATGTTTTTTCAAAAGAGAGGTTCACATGAGAGAGAATTGATTATTATTATTCAGGAGATCCGTACCAAATGGGGGGGGGTGATGTAATATTTATATTTGAAATGGGACATGATACATGCACAACCCCAGATTAGTTTTCCATATTGTTTTCACACATCTCAGGCCTTTATTGCTAGGCTGTGACTATGTAAGTAATTCATTTTCACGTCACCCATTTTATGAAAAAGCATTTATGTTCCATCGAAGGTATTTCATTAAAATGTCTAATGTTGTGCATAGTTTTCATTTCAACTGTTTGTGGGCTCTCAGAGCACCACAAAACATTGATCTTTAGTGGTTCCTTTCATGCACAAGTGGGTTGCGCATGGGATATGAATGTTGCATGAAAGGGATTATAGTCGTGTTACTCTTTTTATTTTTTTCCATATGGGTCTTCAGTATCATTTGAAACATTGTTTTAGGGAGAAGTGATCTTTTAGTGATCGAAATTTTTTTTCATAACCAACAATTTCTATTTATTTTTATGATTCCATGACAAATTTTAAATGGGTAACTATGAGCCGGGTTTTATTGTTCCTTGTTCAATTGTAACTCACATGCAATACATTACCTTTTCTTGAATATCAAAACACTTTATTTTTCAACACTAAATATAGGCACTTTTCTCTTATTGAATAATTATACCATTTCTTATAACTCACAGTCTTCATTTTGAGCTTTTTTAATTTTGTCTGACAATGATTATTTTGCAGACACTTGAAAAAAATAGAGGGAATTCCTTCATGCACAGTTTCTATGATAACATTTATAAAATCATTAAATAAAGGATAATTTTTCATGCATAACATAGTTAATGATAAATTATCTTTGTAACTCAAACATCATCAACTCTTTTTACCTTTCTTAGATAGTAAATAATAATGCAGTTATAAAATATTTTGAATTCCATCCATCACCTCTATCTCAAGTTCAACTATTTTTGAGTTAATATATACTTCAAATTATTATTATCAGTATATATTTCACACATTACTCCATATAAGTGATTTCATTAAATTTTTAAATAAAACACTATAATTTCAAGTTAAAGTTATTTTTAGGATAGTTTTCCACTTGAGTTTTTAATAGATGTAAAGAATAATAAATTACCGGATAATTATTCATTAAAACACAACCTAGTTCCTTTAATTAAGCATAAATGTAGACAATAAATTCACCACTTTTAGATGGTAGGGAAAAATTGGAGCATTCACTAAAATTATTTTCAATTCTTGGAAACAACCATGATATTCCATTTTCATGATAAACCTAACTCTTTTTCATGTTCACTTGTTTAGTGGGAAAGATAACCATGCATTGTTTTCAACAAAATTCCTGTAATATCCTGATTATCCAAGAAAACTATGAATCTAAATAAAATTTTAAGGTCATGTACATTTATAAATTATCGTATTTTTTACATTATCAAGAATTATGACATCTTTATTTATGAAATTTTAAAGTATTAAAATAATTTTTATCTAAATGTCATATTGTCAACATTTTCCATATAACCTCTTTTCTTTCATGGTTTTTAGAATAATTCTTATATTTTTTTGATGATAATCATAATTTTTTGAATAAACCAAAATATCATCAATAAAAATAACAAAAAATTTAGCCAAAAAAATGTATATAAAATTTTATTCATTAGATCCATGAATATGACTTGATCATTAATCCGCAAAAATAGAATAACCACAAAATACTAAATCTCATACCATGTATGAAATGATGTCATTGGGATTCCATTTTCCATCACCTTCATCTGATGGTATCCAAACTTAAGATCAACTTTCAAACAATACTGATATCTCTGAAGATTATCAAACAAGTTATTGATATGTGGAAACAAATAATCATTCTAAACAATGATGCTATTCGATGCTCTATAATCAATGAAAATCCTCATGTAATCAACATTGTTTTTTGAAAAAAAATAGGATCACTCCATGGTGAAGTTCGATGATGAATTAAAACTTTATCATGTAACTCCCAAAACTATTTTTTTATTCCTAAGGTTCTACTTAAGCCATTAGATAAGGGGTTTCTAAATTATCTTTGAATCTGGTACTAATTCAACAATAAATTCAACTTCCAAATCATATATAATACTAGAAAACACATCAGGAAGAAAAACTAGATATCATTTTACTACCAGGACATAAATTGTCTAAATAATTCCCTTATTTTCAAAAATATGATAAGGGTAACATTCATTTATATATTTTAGTAGTTTATTAGCTTATTGATATGTTATCAAATGTATGAATTCATTATTATATAAAAACTAAAAATAATTTTGTAAAATAAAATCCTTTTCTCTATAATACATCTTATTATGAAAAATTAAAAGCTAATTCATACCAAAAATAGGATCAAATTATATAATGGGAAATATAAAAATGTTTATTGGGAAAAATATTCCATAGATTCTAAGATGAAGATATTTATAATTTTTTTTACCATAATACTATCCCCAGGTGTTTGTAATAGACGTCCCAACATTATTTCTTGAGTTGAAATTTTTATTTTATCAATAAAGTTCTCATAAATGACATAAAGTGTACAACCCAAATAAAAAAAATACATTTTCATAAATTGAATAAACAAGTAATGTATATATTAAAAAATTAATTTCATGGAATTTTATATGATGAACTAGTTTCAATGGATTTCCCTGAACCTTTCTTCTTATAATATTTTGGATTCTCATCATTCCTTCTCTTCTTCAAACACACATCCATATAATGACCCATTATGTTACACTTAAAATTCCTTATTGATTTCTTATCAAAATTCGTCTTACCATTGGAAATATATTTTCCTTTGAAATCATGTTCCATATACTCAAACATAACACATTTAAATCCATTTCCATATTTCATAAGGCATTACCTAGGTTGTTTTTTTTGAAAAAAATTAGAAGCTAAAAAATTTATTTTCACATATACATATTTCTTCGATAGATTCTTCACATTTTTCCACCACCAAGTCATATTTTTAAATTTTCCATCATCGAATATATGGTCTTACAAAAACTCAATTCCCACATTTTATGGATATCGAACAATGTTTTCATAATTTTAAATTCGTCAGAGTCTAAATAACATTAGTAACATGGTATTAATCCTGATTAAAATACATTAATTTTCCTATCAAGATCGTGAATATAATTTGGTGCTTAACTTTCCAATTAGGTTATGTTTTCTTCATATGAATCCAAAAAAA
The DNA here is from genome assembly GCA_963277665.1 of Viscum album. Taxonomy (NCBI): domain Eukaryota; kingdom Viridiplantae; phylum Streptophyta; class Magnoliopsida; order Santalales; family Viscaceae; genus Viscum; species Viscum album. The sequence continues at coordinate 1,250,623,858 of OY728141.1, forward strand.
ATTTCTCCTTCCACCTCAATTCCAATAATAAATTTTCCATCCTATTTCAAAAAACCTTGGGAAAATATTTTTAATGAAAAATATTCAAATATTTATCGCATTCCCTAGAGTGAATCTCTTAAATTTATCTAGTATTATAAACCATTGAAAACCATGGATTAATTTCACCATAAAAAATGAAAATATAAATATTTACCTTTTGATGCAATGAATAACCCATCACCATGAATATAGTTTCCAGATATTTATTCTATTCGTTTTCTTCCGCTAGGACAGAAGATCCACTAAATTATGTTGGGTTCTATCTCATAAAATGATCCACTTTCCACATGTTTCTCTATGGTAGATTCAGTTTCTCTATAACATGGATTCCACCACCATTTATATAAGGCCCCAGCCTTAAACCTTACTTAATCTTGAGTTATTACAAGATTACACATTGAGTATCTTTTCAGGTTTAGAGTTTTAGAGAATTAGATCATGAAACTTGCATTACATTCCACATTTAAACAAAGTGGTTACATAAAAGAAAATATTCATTCGTCCCATCAACGGAAACATATTGAAAATAAAACACGGATTCTTTCTTGACACATCCTTGACACTATCTTCACATCATGTACCTTTCCCATGACCTGTGAAAAGCATTTCAAAAACTTGGGATGAGCATAAAAAGATCAGTAAGGGTTATAAAAATATGGAAAGGAAACATGAGTTCATATATACATAAGAATGAAATCATACTTTACCCATAAAACATAGGCATATCAAATCATGAATAAATCATAGAAAATATAAGACATAAAGGTAACTTGAGGCATTTATAACATTCTTACATAGGGAGTAACCCTCTTGGTTACGTTTGGAATACCCATCATAGTATATTCCCTAAATATCTTCGGAGAAACCTTAACGTTTCACTCCTTCGCATTACCCAATGCATTGGAGAGCTATATCGGGCTCACCCGCCCTTAGTTTATCACGGAACCACCCGTTCTTCATAACAATGCCCAAGAACCATAACATAATCGTATCACATAAACATGAATAATGGAAACATAACATTTCCACATATCAATCACAATATAACATTTTAGGATATTGAAATAATGAATCCATTAAAAAAGAAACCATTTCCAAAACCATTTAAAACATTTAATAAAGAGATTTTTGAATCAAAGTTTCCCATACCACTTTGAAGCTTTTAACATTTTAAACCATTAATATCCATATAAATAAATCCTTAAAACCATTTTTAAAACATGGATATTAATAAGAACAAATAATTAAAACATTTAAAACGATATTTTGGTTAAAGGGGTTTTACCAAAATTAGAGACACTTGAATACAATAATCGAGGAATAACATTTAGTCAGAACTTTATAATATCATGAGAATAAAAGGATTCATGATATAATACTCCAAAGGACAGTATATACACCATATAAGAGTGAATTGGTGCATAACAACAATGAACCCTCAATAGAAATGTCAAATGTGATGAAATCCCTTATAAAGAAGGTATCCTTAAATTAAGGACAAATAAATCTCAAAAATATGTGTGAAAAATATATATACACCCGATATAAGTGGATATTAAGTTTAAAACAATAAAACGTCATTCACACATATTCAATGGATGACATATTCAATGACTACAAGTTGAACCCAAAGAAATCGAAATTGGGTTAAAAAGTTCCCTTGACAGCCTAACGACATCACATAAAAATGAGTTGATGAGAGATAAAAAGTGTATCTCATCACTTGGACATAAAATTTACATCAATAAGGATGTATGAGAACATATCCCAACATATACATATGTAAATTAAAAGACCCAATAAGAGAAGTCTTTTAAAAAAGAGGAGGGTGAAAGGTTCCCTTACCGACTTGGGTATCTTTCAAAACATACACCCCATGAAAGAAAGACAATAGTTCATTGATGTAAATACTCATAATCGAAAGTATATTACACAAAGAGTAGAATAATTGGCAGTACATACACCACTCAATGTAATTTGTGGCAAATGTAGCATAAATCTCAAGGGAATAAAAGTGAGATGAAAAATCCTTTACGAAAACTCGGCAGCCTAGCGGCGCCACATAAAACTTCCGAATATGGATTGATGAGATCAAATAGAGTATCCCATCATATTAAAATAGAATTTACATCAACTGTAATATAAAAGAAAATCCCCCAACATTGAAAGGAGGAGTTTAAAATAAGTGACATAAAGGAGAGTACTTAAAGAGAAAGAGAGAGGTTAGATCTCTTACGAAAGTTCGGCAGCCTAACGGCGCCACTCAAAACATCCAAAATGGATTGATGAGAGAGAATAGGGTCTCTCATCACATGAAGATAAAAATTACAGTAAATGTAATATAAAAGAACATCCCAATCATAAGAAAGATGAGCTTAAAATAAGTGACATAAAAGAGTGTACTTAAAAAGAAAGAGAGTTGTTGGATCCCTTACCTCGGGTCCGACTTGACTCGATCGTTCTTTAATCTCCTGAATAATAAAATTGAGTTAATTTATACTTCCTTAAGAACATTTTTAAAGATCATTATTCCTTTTATATCAATTATTACCATTTTATAAACATTATTTAATCATTTAAGTTAATCATGTTTGTTTTGTCGATATTTGGTTCTTAAGTCGAAAGTGGACTTCTTACAATTACATGTTGTTCGTGTGGCCAAATGTTTATTATATACAGAATTGTATTCATTATGTAGATATCATATATATCATATATATCCAGTACATTCATGCATTTATAACATTACATAATCATTTAGAGGTAAGAAATGAAATGCACCGTTAATGGAGACGATAAGCCGTACGTACGCATGAACGCTACTTTCATTTCTACTTCATATTTTATAGAATGTAATAATAATGATATAAAGGTATATTATAATTCCAGTATAATATCATATATAATATCATATTTCCATCCTTTATACATCCCACATATGGTATTTAACGAATCAAATCACTTTGAGGGGGCGGTAGTCCGCACTTCCTTAAATGAAGATATCGCGTATACCAATAATGGAAGCCATAAAGGTAAGACAAAAATGAAAAATAAATAAGCATAAATAAAACATAAACATATTATATATAATATATAAAAATAGTGACATCATAATGGCCACCTTTGAAGGTGTTAAATGAGTATTGAACAATCATCGTTTCGGGAGGCAGAATTTCACCATCCACGGAAACCGTTTGTTCATTAAACATTTGATGTAGTTGTGTGAGAGTGTAGCTCGAATAAATCTTATAAAAACATCCTAGTATATTTAAGATACTGGTGTTGTTACAAAAGAAGTAAATAAAAAGAGTTTAGGGGGTTGGAGAAGCAAAATAAAACAAATGAACATGAGAGAGTGAATTACCTTTAAAAGTGAAACTCCTTTTGATTTGAGCCTAAAGGATTCCATTGAAAGGATTCTTCCCAACGGGAATCCTCTAGGATGAGGAGAGAGATGTGGAGAGATTAAATGGGCAGGGGTTGGCCGAGCCAAAGGCTTGAGGAGTGTGTTAAATGAGGTAGAGGTGGGGGCCTTTTATAAGAGGAGATGAGGGGCACTTTTGGAAAGTAAAGAAATATTACTTTATTTGAAAATGTGTTTCGGTTTCGAAAGGTCCCACATTGATATAATTCGTGGATAAGGTGATAAGGCTTCGAAATCCACTCATCCAATTGGTTTTGGACGTGTGTAGGTTATAGATTTTACATTATCTTTCCATTTTATTTAAATCGTCAAATAATGATGCCATCGCTGCATCATTATTATGTCATAAATAATTTAATTTATTTAATGTCTAAAAATTATAAAAAAAATACTATGATGTACGAAATCTTTTTATCTTTCCAATGAATATTTATAATCAAAAATATGACATATATATCCCCACATAAAAATTATTTAAGTAAAACATATCATGTTTGTGTCAATTTAATTTTAACATTAAATAAAAAGTTATTTATGTCATTTCCCAACCAAAGTGTCTCCATGGGGTCCCCAAGTTGGCCCATGGCTTGTCTTGGTCGACCATGACTCACCCAATAGGTTTAGGATAAGTGTCATGGTGTTTTCACATTCTTATAATATCATTTTTACCTTAAATTACACTAATTACCTCTAATTGCGATTAAAAACTTAATAAGTTACTATTCACCATTAAATTATTATAATCTCATTGAACCACATTTTACTTCTTAATGAAAACCATGTATGTCAGATTTTTGAAAATCAAAACACAATGATGGCAAAATTTCATTTAAACGGAAAATCAGTTTTTATAAGTACCACTTAGTGGTTTCACTATTCATCAAAAAATGATGTTTTTCAGAAAAATCCCAAATATTCACCCTATGCTATATTTGATATTCTGAATTCAAAAATGAAGTCCGTTTTACAAAATTCAAAACATATAAGTCACATTAATTAATTTAATAATTAATTCCCGCTGTCATGACAAATAGCGTGTTTTATGAAACACTAAGTATCAAAAGATTGACACTAGTTTAAGTCTGATTTCAAAGTGAAATTGATTCCAACGACCACTATTGGATTTAATGATAAAAATATTTTCTAATTTCACTTTAAAACCAATTCAAAATATAATCCAATCATATAAATAAATTAGATTAAAAAGTGGTTTTGAATTAAAATACAACATTTTACACTATTCATTAAAAAAAATGAACTTTATCGGAAAGATACCAAAAATTTACACAAAGTAAATTTTGATGTCCCGATTCTTAATAAGAGTTTTATTTGGTCCAAAACAATGTTTAAGAGTGAACAAAACTATATTTAATGACGGTTTTCCATTAAAAGGCGATAAGTGAACCTTTGGTGAAAACTAGTGCATATACGCCTAAAATTGAATTCTGTACGTATTTTAAGCCTTTAGCTTTTATTGGATAAATGTAAAAATATTTAAGAACATATATAATCATATTTTAGTTATTTCTATCCATTTCCACTATTACAACGGCTACATGTTAACTACCATTTAAAATATTATTATTTTATTATTAGAGTGCAACGTAAGATTCCCAAGAAACTCGTTGTTGCGTGTTGGGTACGCCATCGAGAATAGCGTCCCCTTTAAATTCATTTAAATATTTTATTCACAAATATGGATAAATATGAAATTTCATATTCTTTATTTACCTGGGGTGTTACATCCTTCCCCCCTTTAGGGAATTGCGTCCTCGCAATTTTAAAATTGCGCTTGGAAACATCCTTGAAAGTCCCACATCGGAACAAAAGTCGGTAAAACAAACACTTTAAAATAAAGAAAGATAAGTACAAAGGTCACCCGAGTTAACCCATACTGGGATTCCAAGTATGAAAATATGGACATGGAGGAAAAAACAAAGGGTCTTGTTCTGATGGAGAGTGATAGAAAACATGTTTAGGAGAAAGTTAACCATGAGAAAATCACAAACTTGTGATGGGTTAAATGGTATTCGATTCCCCAGTAGGAAAAGTTAATAGACAACATTTTTGTTTTAAGTTACTTTTTATTGAGGAATTTATTCATAAGGAAATATAATCACTTATCATGTTGACTTTCAACTTTTACTAGATTCCTTAGTCAAACTCATATTTTTTCCAAAAGATGAGTATTTAGGGAGACTTGTTCGCATTAAGAGTACTATAATCAACTTCTAAAGAATCACCTAATCCCCAAAAGAGAACTATATACTTCCCATGTCATTAGAATTTAACTAAAACCAAAACCAAAAAGGCTAGTACAAGATCAGATAATCCAGAAATGGATAACCCTTTATAAAAAGAAAATCTATTCTTAATCTCCAAAATTTGTCCAACAAAACACAAAGTTCAACGAGGACCATTCTATAATCAGTTTGTCCATAAAATTCTTCAAAGTAAACCAAACTAAGATTGAAACCCAAATATTTGAAGGATTTAGTCACATAGTCTTCCACATTAAATCGTAACATTTATCTCCAAACAACATCAGTTTCTCCTAAAGTCCCGTATTGAAAAGTAATTATCCTAATCACATATCCTCCATGATAGGTTAATCATTTTCATAAATAACCCAAAATCAACTTACTCTTAATTCATAAAATCATATAACTAGAATTAATCAGTCAAACTAACCAGGGACTTCACGTATTCCAGTGGTAGGCGATAAATACCAGTCGCACTTTGGTTGTGGGTTCGATTCCCGCAGCTTTGTCCGACGCGACGGGTTGTCACACGGTCTGCGTGTTGTCCTTTATTCAAAACTATATAATTCTTAAAACATTCCCCAAAATGAGATAAAATCTTCAAGAATAATCATAACATATTTTAACCTCAAGTTTATCTCATTCCTTTCATTTTCCATCATATCATATAGTAACCCATAATTACCTAAAAATTTAGTATCATATAAACCGTAATGGTTACCTTAATAATTATTACCTGAATTTCCACATCGAGTTGGCCATCTCGTACATGATGCATTAGAGAACTCACCAAGGTTGAAGTGGTTGATCATGACTCCTTGATATTTGGTTTAGAACAACCACGAGTTTCCTCATTGAATCCTCCATTTTATCTAGTATCTTAATCAGATAACCACCACAGTTTCCTTCAAACCTGTTGTCTCTTTGGTTCCTGCTAGATCCATCCATTCACTAAAAATAGAAATGTCAGTGTGAGTATATCAACAAAACCATCATGTACTAATGAGGAAGGTAAACACTAAGATACACTTACTCATTCACTTTATCTAAAACTAGGACTCTTTCTGAAATCCTAACCATTATGGTAATGTCACTTATGCTTAAAGAATACCCTAACCTCTATAGTTATCTAAACCGACCTTTGATACCAACTATAAGGCCCCAGCCTTAAAACTTACTTAATATTGAGTTATTACAAGATTACACATTGAGGATCTTGTCAGGTTTAGAGTTTTAGAGAATTAGATCATGAAACTTGCATTACATTCCACATTTAAACAATGTGGTTACTTAAAAGAAAATATTCATTCTTCCCATCAACGGAAACATATTGAAAATAAAACATGGATTCTTTCTTGACACATCCTTGACACTATCATCACATCATGTACCTTTCCCTTGACCTGTGAAAAGAATTTCAAAAACTTGGGATGAGCATAAAAAGCTCAGTAAGGGTTATAAAAATATGGAAAGGAAACATGAGTTCATATATACATAAGAATGAAATCATACTTTACCCATAAAACATAGGCATATCAAATCATGAATAAATCATAGAAAACATAAGACATAAAGGTAACTTGAGGCATTCATAACATTCTTACGTAGGGAGTAACCCTCTTGGTTACGTTTGGAATACCCATCACAGTATATTCCCTAAATCTCTTCGGAGAAACCTTAACGTTTCACTCCTTCGCGTTACCCAATACATTGGAGAGCTATATCGGGATCACCCGCACTTAGTTTATCACGGAACCACCCGTTCTTCATAACAATGCCCAAGAACCATAACATAATCGTATCACATAAACATGAATAAAGGAAACATAACATTTCCACATTTCAATCACAATATAACATTTTAGGATATTGAAATAATGAATCCATTCAAAAAGAAACCATTTCCAAAACCATTTAAAACATTTAATAAAGAGATTTTTGAATCAAAGTGTCCCATACCACCTTGAAGCTTTTAACATTTTAAACCATTAATATCCATATAAATAAATCCTTAAAACCATTTTGAAAACATGGATATTAATAAGAACAAATAATTAAAACATTTAAAAAGATATTTTGGTTAAAGGGGTTTTACCAAAATTAGAGACACATGAATACAATAATCGAGGAATAACATTTAGTCAGAACTTTATAATATCATGAGAATAAAAGGATTCATAATATAATACTCCAAAGGACAATATATACACCATATAAGAGTTAATTGGTGCATAACAACAATGAACCCTCAATAGAAATGTCAAATGTGATGAAATCCCTTATAAAGAAGGTATCCTTAAATTAAAGACAAATAAATCTCAAAAATATGTGTGAAAAATATATATACACCCAATATAAGTGGATATTAAGTGTAAAACAATAAAAGGTCATTCACACATATTCAATGGATGACATATTCAATGACTACAAGTTGAACCCAAAGAAATCGAAATTGGGTTAAAAAGTTCCCTTGACAGCCTAACGACATCACATCAAAATGAGTTGATGAGAGATAAAAATTGTATCTCATCACTTGGACATAAAATTTACATCAATAAAGATGTATGAGAACATATCCCAACATAAAAATATGTAAATTAAAAGACCCAATAAAAGAAGTCTTTTAAAAAAGAGGAGGGTGAAAGGTTCCCTTACCGACTTGGGTATCTTTCAAAACATACACCCCATGAAAGAAAGACAATAGGTCATTGATGTAAATACTAATAAACGAAAGTATATTACACATAGAGTATAATAATGGGCAGTACATACACCACTCAATGGAATTTGTGGAAAATGTAGCATAAATCTCAAGGGAATAAAAGTAAGATGAAAAATCCTTTACGAAAACTCGGCAGCCTAGCGGCGCCACATAAAACTTCCGAATATGGATTGATGAGATCAAATAGAGTATCCCATCATATTACAATAGAATTTACATAAAGTTTAATATAAAAGAAAATCCCCCAACATTGCAAGGAGGAGTTTAAAATAAGTGACATAAAGGAGAGTACTTAAAAACAAAGAGAGAGAGGTTAGATCTCTTACGAAAGTTCGGCAGCCTAACGGTGCCACTCAAAACTTCCAAAATGGATTGATGAGAGAGAATAGGGTATCTCATCACATGAACATAAAAATTACAGTAAATGTAATATAAAAGAACATCCCAATCATAAGAAATATGAGTTTAAAATAAATGACATAAAAGGGTGTACTTAAAAAGAAAGAGAGTTGTAGGATCCCTTACCTCGGGTCCGACTTGACTCGATCGTTCTTTAATCTCCTGAATAATAAAATTGAGTTAATTTATACTTCATTAAGAACATTTTTAAAGTTCATTATTCCTTTTATATCACTTATTACCATGTTATAAACATTATTTAATCATTTATGTTAATCATGTTTGTTTTGTCGATATTTGGTTCTTAAGTCGAAAGTGGACTTCTTACAATTACATGTTGTTCGTGTGCCCAAATGTTTATTATATCCAGAATTGTATTAATTATGTAGATATCATATATGTCATATATATCCAGTACATTCATGCATTTATAACATTACATAATCATTTAGAGGTAAGAAATGAAATGCACCGTTCATGGAGACGGTAAGCCGTACGTACGCATGAACGCTACTTTCATTTCTACTTCGTATTTTATAGAATGGAATAATAATGATATAAAGGTATATTATAATTCCAGTATAATATAATATATAATATCATATTTCCATCCTTTATACATCCCACATATGGTATTTAACGAATCAAATCACTTTGAGGGGGCGGTAGTCCGCACTTCCTTAAATGAAGATATCGCGTATACCCATAATGGAAGCCATAAAGGTAAGACAAAAATGAAAAATACAGAAGCATAAATAAAACATAAACATATTATATATAATATATAAAAATATTGACATCATAATGGCCACCTTTGATGGTGTTAAATGAGTATTGAACAATCATCGTTTCGGGAGGCAGAATTTCACCATCCACGGAAACCGTATGTTCTTTAACCATTTGATGTAGTTTTGTGAGAGTGTAGCTCGAATAAATCTTATAACAACATCCTAGTATATTTAAGATACTGTTTTTGTTACAAAAGAAGTAAATAAAAAGAGTTTAGGGGGTTGGATAAGCAAAATAAAACAAATGAACATGAGAGAGTGAATTACCTTTAAAACTGTAACTCATTTTGATTTGAGCCTAAAGGCTTCCTTTGAAAGGATTCTGCCCAAAGTGAATCCTCTAGGATGAGGAGAGAGATGTGGAGAGAGTAAATGGTCAGGGTTTGGCCGAGCCAAAGGCTTGAGGAGTGTGTTAAATGAGGTAGAGGTGGGGGCCTTTTATAAGAGGGGAGGAGGGGCACTTTTGGAAAGTAATGAAATATTACTTTATTTGAAAATGTTTTTCGGTTTCAAAAGGTCCAAAATTGATATAATTCGTGGATAAGGTGATAAGGCTTCGAAAGCCACTAATACAATTGGTTTTTGACATGTGTAGTTCATATATTTTACATTATCTTTCCATTTTATTTAAATCGTCAAATAATGATGTCATCGCTGCATCATTATTATGTCATAAATAATTTATTTTATTTAATGTATAAAAATTATAAAAAAAATACTATGATATAGGAAATCTTTTTATCTTTCTAATGACTATTTATAATCAAAAATATGACTTGTATAACCCCACATAAAAATTATTTAAGTAAAACATATCATGTTTGTGTCAATTTAATTTTAACATTAAATAAAAAGTTATTTATGTCATTTCCCAACCAAAGTTCTCCATGGGGTCCCCAAGTTGTCCCATGGCTTGTCTTGGTCGGACATGACTCACTCAATAGGTGTAGGACAAGTTTCATGGTGTTTTCACATTCTTATAATATCATTTTTACCTTAAATTACACTAATTACCTCTAATCACGATTAAGAACTTAATAAGTTACTATTCACCAAAAAATTATTATAATCTCATTGAACCACATTTTACTTCTTAATGACAACCATGTATGTAGGATTTTTGAAAATCAAAACACAATGATGGCAAAATTTCATTTAAACGGAAAATCAGTTTTTATAAGTACCACTTAGTGGTTTCACTATTCAACAAAAATTGAAGTTTTTCAGAAAAATCCCAAAAATTCACCCTATGCTATATTTGATATTATGAATTCAAAAATGAAGTCCGTTTTACAAAATTCAAAACATATAAGTCACATTAATTAATTTAATAATTAATTCCCGCTGTCATGACAAATAGCGTGTTTTATGAAACAATAAGTATCAAAAGATTGACACTAGTTTAAGTCCGATTTCAAAGTGAAATTGATTCCAACAACCACTATTGGATTTAATGGTAAAAATATTTTCTAATTTCACTTTAAAACCAATTAAAAATATAATCCAATCATATAAATAAATTATATTAAAAAGTGGTTTTGAATTAAAATACAACATTTTACACTATTCATTAAAAAAAATGAACTTTATCGGAAAGATACCAAAAATTTACACAAAGTAAATTTTGATGCCCCGATTCTTAATAAGAGTTTTATTTGGTCCAAAAGAATGTTTAAGAGTGAACAAAACTATATTTAATGACAGTTTTCCATTAAAAGGCGATAAGTGAACCTTTGGTGAAAACTAGGGCATATACGCCTAAAATTGAATTCTTTACGTATTTTAAGCCTTTATCTTTTTTTGGATAAATGTAAAAATATTTAAGAACATATATAATCATATTTTAGTTATTTCTATCCATTCCCACTATTACAACGGCTACATGTTAACTACCATTTAAAATAATATTATTTTATTATTAGAGTGCAACGTAAGATTCCCAAGAAACTCGTTGTTGCGTGTTGGGTACGCCATCGAGCATAGCGTCCCCTTTAAAGTCATTTAAATATTTTATTCACAAATATGGATAAATATGAAATTTCATATTCTTTATTTACCTGGGGTGTTACAATTTATATCATATTAAAAATTATACATAATTTTAATAAACTAATAAGTTAAAATTAAATCCACACAAGGTTGTTTATTTAGAAGGATATTATCCTCTTGGTGCCTTCCAATATCAGTTTCAATTTTTTTTTTGAAATACTATTATGGACATATAATCATTAGATAGTGTAGCATGGTAATATTAAAAATCTATATAATGATAACTATAAATTATAATATCATAAGGTTATTTAGTTCTGTTATTGAAAAATTTTAAATTATCTAAAACATTCCAATAATACAAATTATAAGGACCCATACTTAAAAATATGCAAAATAAATTATTTTGACATGATTTCATTTTCATTAATTTTGGAAGATATTTTATGTTTATCATTGAAGAGAATTATTTCACGACCCTTAAATTATTTAATATTACATCAAAAGGTTTTTAATTCTATTTAGTATATATTTTTTCAATAATACATAACTTTTAAGATATAATAAGATTTATTTTCATGAAATATCTTAAAAAATTTCACCTTGAACTATTCATTGTCCCTAATCAACCATAATACCTTATGAATTTTTTTTAAAATGTAGAAAGTGAACAAAAATATTAGTAAGATACATATAAAAATAAATAAATAAACTCTTTATTCCATAAATGATCATAAATATTTTATTTTCTCAAAATAAACATTGAACTCAAAATAAACATTTTCTTAACTAAGAAATCAACTTCTCTGCCCAAATATTTTCATAAAACCTTTTATTAATAACTATTAATGGATAAATAAAACCCATAATTTTTTATTGTAAATCATGAAAAACTCATGAAAATATTCTATTTAGAAAAATTTATACATTTCATTCTTAGGAAGTTATATAAAATTCCCATTGAACATAATCTCATTAGATTACCTTATAAAATCATAATTTTTTTTATAAAAGAAATTGAAATAATATATAAACCCTATAGGTAATTCCTGAGATAATTTTCATATCTCTATTAAAATAACTCTAATAATTGTAATAACTACACCAATAAATTCCAATAATATCTTAGGATAAACCAAACTGGTTAACTCCATCCCATTACTTAATTCATTGGACAAATATATCAAGCCCACCCATCATCATGAGATATATCATTCCCACCCAAAATAATGAGCTAGAGATGATTAAAACATTTTCACAAACAATTCATAAGATAAATAACATAATCATAATATAGGAAATATAGAATTTCAATATATTACACATATAAATATTATTTGAACCCATATTGAAACCTTTCAAGATATTGAAAAATCCATTAAATTTGAAAACCTATTTGAAAATACCCTGAACAAAGGGAATGAGTTTTTTTATTTGGAGAAAAAGTAAAACATTGAAATGTAATACAAACACCAAAAAATGGTGACAATAGATGGAAGAAACAATGATTCCATATATGATAAACTATAAAATTCCTTTTTCTTTTTTGTGAAAAAATTCCTTATAAAATACGTAAATAGATTCCTTTTAAAAGCATTTAAAATTATTTCAATAGTGACATAAAATTTCCATTATAGTTAATTTATGGATATATAAATAAATCCATAAAATAATTTTAATAATATCGAAAATAAAAAAAAATAGAAAATAAATCATTAAAACATTTCAAATGAGGTTTTCATGTTAAAGTGTCTCTTAACTCGAGTCTCAATAATCACATAAGTAATTTATCATTATGAATAATAAAATTATTTTAATTATTTTTTTTATTAAGAATAATTTTCATGTTATTATTATTGTCATTGTTTTATTACCACATTTTGTATAATTACTTAATCAATTTCATTCATGTCTATTGTTTTGATGACATTCATCTCATATGTCCAAAATAACCTTGGTATGTTAACTATGGTCAAAGAAGTCATTATTCAATCATATAATTAATAATAATCATTAACTAGTTATAATTTTTATACATAAATTATACTTTTTAAACTATCCATGAAAAATGATTATGAAAAATTAATTACTTTACCATCATGGTGATTGTAGGTTGTACGTACAAATGAGTAACATTTCCATTTTTCAACAGACATGATGGATGTAAGTTATGTATTATTTTATATTTATATAATTATTATTATATCTTAAATATAATATTATTTTTTTAAATACAATTATATATATCATCTATGTGCTGTGGTCCCAAAAAATGAATTACATCGTTCCACGGAGGTAGTAATACACAGGTATGCACAAATAACATTATCATTTTTCATTGGATGAAAAGATAGGAAATTAGATGATATATTGTCTTTAAATAATGATATATATATAATTAATATAAAATGTATACATTAATTATATCTTTAAGACAATTCTTAAGTGGTAGTGATGGAAAAAATTACACCGGTTCGTGAGGTAGTAGTCTGTCGTACCCATGAACGATGAATTTATTTCTCATCTGATGGAAGAAAGAGATATTTATATGTTATTAAATTAAAATGGAAAATATTATTATATTTAAGATACTTATGATATATTTTATACTTTTTTAATAATATTTCTAGGTAGTATAGGAATAAATAAAATGAATATGCTCTATTATTAAATATACCACTTCATCATAAAACCACATTTGGTTTATACCTAAACCCTTCCTAGGTTGGTTTTATTGTAAATATAGGGCCTTTAGTACATGTTGAGGGATGTAAAGAAGGTATTTGGTCAGTTATTTGTTTCTATAAATCTTTTTTACGTGTTCATAGAAGATGATAGGTTGTGTCCTTTAATAAGTGGGGGTAGGTCGCACTTGGAATTTTTTTAATGATTGAAATATATTAATGTATAAATCAAGAAGAACAGCTCAAAAATGGAAAATTTATTAATATTATATGATATAGTGTTTTAATGTTTCTATAAAATATGATTTTTACAAGTTTTTATGTCATTTAACCCTTACATATTTAGTTTAACGCCGGATAAATCTGTTTTAACCCTAATCACAGTAACCAATTTTTACATTTTTTTCTATTATTTATGAATAAAAATTAAGTTGAACTTATTAAATAATATTAATTATTTTTAATAAAAATATTTAATCAATTTTATCAAATTAAATTCACATAAATGAAATAATTTAGTGTAAAATTAAGCCCACCAAATGCGATGAAAAAAATGTTTTTTAGAAATATATACTTTTAAGTATAAAATTGTTTTTATAGAAAATTTAATTATAATTTTTATTCCAATATTTTCATTTTTATAATTTATAACTAAAATTAACAAATGAAATTTTATAAATAATAAAAAATATATTGTGGAATTATAAAAACTTGAAAATAAATGATAGTTTTCAATAAAAAATAACATTTTTAACTATTCATTGAAAAACAAAACTCTTCAAAAAACTATTAAAAAATCACCCTAAGATAATTTTGTGATTAATAATTAAAAAATTAATTTAATTTTTCTGAAATAAAATTATATAATTTTGAAGTAGATATTTTAAATGAAAATATATAATACATGAAGACCCAATTTTGTTGAAAATAACTGATGAATATTCATTAGAAATGAAAATTGTTTATCTTAACATTATCTACGTTGTTACATGCCTTCTTTGGAAAATAATAGAACTTAGGAGTTGACTGAGCTTTTAGTTGGTAAACAAGCCTGAGAAAATTAATGGGTTACCGTATAAAAGAAAAATATGATAGAAATAAACTTTAGAAAGTAATAATGCTGGTAAATGGATTTATACATAATGAAGGTGTTTATTTTTCTTAAATATTTTCACTAGTAGTTAAACATTCTACTATTCAGATAGTATCGTAATTGTAAAATAATTTTTCTTAGAGAATATAGATAAAAAGATGAGTTTATTTTATGATTATTTATAGGAATAATTTTAAATATAAAAACCAATTGGATTCATGGAATATGGGTACTATAATATGTTATATAAATTGAAGAAAATATCTTATGAAATAATAATTCAAAAAGTGAAATGAAAATAATAGCTATTATTGGAAGGCGTGGAGTGATGAAACATTCCTCATATTTTTATTTTATATGGATGAAATGATTTTATTGGGTTATTAAATTCAAAAAATTTATTAGTTTAAGAGTAATTTGGATGAAATATTCGTGATGAAGGATCTTGTAAAATCCAATAAAATATTAGGGATGAAAATTGAATGGGATGTGAAGGATGAAAAATTAATTCTATCTCAAAGGGACTATATCTAGAAGGTTATCAAAAGATTTAATAATATTAGATATAATCTGATCTGAAGACCTCATTTTTGAAACTTTAAATTATTTAAGGCATAAGAACCTATAATATGAGAAGAAAGTATGTACTTGTAGAAAGTTCTCTATGCATCATAATTCCAAAGTTTGATGTATACAATGATTTGTAGTCAATTAGATATATATTATATAATCGGACATGTATGTTGATTTATGAAAAATCCAAGAATGGTGGAATGGGAATATATAAAATAGACCCTTTAGTACATGAAAGAGAATATATATATATATATATATATTTAGTGAGGAAGATCTATTACAAGGATTCATGGGTATAGAATTTTATGAATATTTTGATACCCATAGGAGCATGACCAAATTCCTGTTTATCTATAGAGGAATAGTGGTAAGTTGAATATTATGGTTGAAATTGATTTTAACTTTAACAGAACAGAATAAGAATTCATAACTTCAATAGAATATGGAAAATAATTGATTTGGATTATGTTTCTTCTAAAGAAATTTGAGAAAAATAAAGAAGGAATAATTATTTTTTATGATAGACAATGTATAATGGACTTAAATAAAAACATGTTGTTCCATTCAAGGAAAACGTATATATATATGAAGAATATTTAAATAATAAATTCTATATACAATAATGATCTCGAGCTATGTAAGATACCAGGATGCCAAAATCCAGTAGATATGTTCAACGATGTGATAATTCAAGAATGTTTGAGGAAAAATCACTCCTCAGTTAGACATGAATGAGTAGAAGGATAAGGTGTAAGAATGCTAATTCTTATGAATGATTAGGTAAAAATGAATTTTCATAAGTATGGAGGGTTTTTTAGGTTATTGATAAAATTATCAAGTGGTTCAATTGATTGGAACCTCATTCACTGGAACATTGTTCATAGAAAATTAGTCAGTGGAAGGTGATGTGGATTTGTGTAAAAACACTGCCTAAAATACCTCTAAAGGTAGTAGTTAATCCATTATAAGTTGATAAAAATGTGATAGTAAAATAATACTATGTTTTGATTTCATTAGATGGGGATATCATCAGCTATTGAGAAGATATATGAGATTATTTTCATCGATATTAGTGAAAAAATTAATTGTTTTACAAAGGGGTCATTGGGATGGTATAAAAGATAAATAGGTTAGGATTAGTGATCCATGATTTTTGAGGAGCGTGTATTAATTTCATTCCAAAAGGAATATATTTTATAATTATAAGGTTTATTTATGGAAATGTTTGTTATTGAAAATAAAGTTGAAGTATTTATTTCTAAGACTAATTGAATATAGTAATATGATTGTAATTTATTTTTAATAACATTTTTATTGGAAAATGATATATTAGTATTTATCCTATGAATATATAACACATTGTATTAGGTCTATAAAATTTCCGTATATTATTTATTTACCATTTTAGAATTATTTCATGGTATATTTGTGAAGGTTCACTTTGTGTAGTGGATAGGGTGCTTTGTATTCAATGTTATTGTACACCTACTTAGGAAGAAAAGTATTGTAGGTTTGAAGTTTCCACTATGCTATTCACTTAAATTATATTTGATATAGAGGAGTTTACTTATTTTGTGTTTTCTAGAAGTACATAAATTTGAGGTTTTCTCTTCCCCTAATAGTGTTGGTATATTTATATATTTGTGTATATATGGATGCTATAATATTTCTATTTTTTACTCTATAGATTATAATGGTGGTTTAAAATTATTTAAAATATTATTAGAATTTATTTTTAGTTTTAACCAATTATAAATATTATAAATGTTTATAATTGGGTTAAACTACTACAAATTAATTGATGTTATCTAAAAGTGGTTTAAACTTATGTTTTCTGGAAAAGAAAAATGAAAAATAAAACTTCTCTATGATATGTAAAAACCATCACTAAACATTTTTTCCTACACATCTATAATACCTCAATAAAATTTGAAAAACCACAATGAAATATATATGAATGTATTATTTCATAGAGACTACTAATAACCAGTAAAAACAATTTATCAGTAGTTTAAACCAAAAAAATATACAAAAAATGATGTTAATGAATCATTTTATCTACCATATACATGGATTCAATCTTATCTTTAATGGATCAAATAATTTTTTTGATATTCATAAATTATAGTAAATTAATCATAGTTGGTTGGGCCAACACTGATGACTGCAACCTCATCATCATTCTAAGACAATTTCATATATCATGAGAACATGAGTAATTTTAAATACCCTTATTAGTTATAGTTTGTACTACAATGGTTATTAATCAATTTTATCTCATGGAAGAAAATCTTCAACTATATATACTAATTACTTATAATATTCTTAAACATCTAAAAAGTTCTTGTTTTCTCACAACATTTTCTTATAAAGAATAGCCTATTCCAAAAAACTCAATATTATGCCAGAAAAACATTTTAATTTGATGTATTATAGGAATAACATTCATTAATTTATTTATGAAAACTATAAAAGGGACACTTATCAAATTTGGGTCCACAATTGGAGAACATAACATTCGTATCATTTTCTTAACAACCCCAGGTATTTATGAAATATATTTTCTGAATGAACCCATTTCAAACCTCATATGTTTTATTTTTACTCACATTATATTAAATAATATTTACTTTTGATACCATTGCTTCTAGATAATAACACCCTAAATGATACAGGAAAATCAAAATATATTATCATTAATCAATTTATATCAAATTGGTTATTATTATTATTTTTGAAAGAATAATTCCTTTCTAGAGCTCTAAGATAAGTGCGTTGTTGTAATTCCTCATATAGTTCAATGTAGATGAAGCTCCAAAATGTTGGGATTCCTCAATAATGGAATATGGGTGAAATAAAAAAATAAATCAAATCAATTAGGAGTACTTTTTAGTTCCTCTTAATAGGAAAAACGGAGGATTTGACTCAGTCAAGTTCAAGGAAAATACTAGTGGTTATATTTTAGGTTTAAAATAAATTGATATAAATGGATGTGGCTATAGACACCACTTGGTACCGAGAATGGTGCCATTGGGTATTCGATATAGTGACTACTAGTTTTGTACCATTGGCCTAGTCTGTGGGTGTCTAGTGATACCTAGAGGGTTTTTTAAGTGGGGTAAAATAGTTATTTAAAGGTTAATACCATCTTAATTTTAATTAATGGTGGATTATAGGGTAGTCTATTTTATCTAGGCTCCCCCATTTTTTCTTCTCTCATAATACCCTCTATCCTTCATTGAAATGAATTTAACTTAGAGTTGTTTCTCATGAAAATTAATGGTGAGTTAGTCACCTCCTGTCTTTTTTTTCATTCTCTTCATTTATTATAATTTTGTATGGTCATATTTAGGAATTTGGAATCTAGATATTACTGGATCATGGTTAAATCACTATGATAACTTGGGATTCCATATGCAGTGGAAAGAGGTTGTAAGGAAATGATAAATAAATATCGGTTCTAGTTATTACTGTAAAGGTAGGTAAGCCGATAGGTTTTTCGATAAATTTTTTAAAATTGGTATTTAATTGACATTATATTGAGTTAAGGGATTTGAGGATTTTACTCAGGGTGGTGGGTGGATGTGTCAAATACGAGGCATATGAGATTCGTTTCTCAAGATTATAGAATCAATATATCATTCAGTGTGTATTATCCATTTATAGAGCTTATGGTTTTTAAATTTAAAATGAATTTCATATAGGATGATGATATTCTTGATGTTAGGGTTACTCATATGAACATAAGATATCCAGTATGGGTATGGATGATTAATTAGATATATAATTGAGGTTGGTTTCCTTTACTCATTAAGAATATTGATTATGTATCTTGTATCGACCTTTATATAAGTTATTGTTGTGGTTATGTGTGATATTATTACTATTAAGTGACTTCTTAAATACATTTTTTGAGTTTATAAAATTGAATGGACTTCTGTTAAATTAATATCCACTAAATGATATCATAAAATTAGATAAATGCTCATTTTTATCACCCTAGTTAAATTAGAGTTAGTGGTCCATATTATTGGTTTCCTGAGATGAATGAGATTATTTTTTGGCATTTTTTATAGGAAATAAATGTTTTGATCTTAAAAGGACGATTTTGAAGTTATAATGATTCGAAAACATATTTTAAATGAAAATGGGTGATTTAAAAGGTTTTTTTTTAAAATAGATTTCAAAATTAATTGATGGTTTTATGAAGATAGCTTTCAAAAGTTTTTTTCCATGGAAAATTAGTGGGTAAATAAAATATGATATGCCTTTTTGAATTATTTATAAAATGGGTATTCAACTTTTATTTCAAAGTAATTTTAAGCGAGTCTATTTTGATAAATAATTTGGTCTGATTTTCCATAGGTATGTTTTGTATTATTTTTGGAGCATGTGTGCTAGTGCATGCTCTCCAAATTAATGGTAGTCTGATCAAACCACATATTTCAAAAGAAACATATTTTATAGGATTATCACCATAATTTTTTTAAATTAAAAATAAATGGATTGAACATGGTAATATTGCTTACTTTTTAATAAAAATAAAAATAGGATTATATTCATAGTTTTACAATTATTAAATCATTTTGGAATTTATAGGGATAAATATTACACTAATTTAGTTCTATTCCATGATTTTTAGATATATTTAGTTAGGAAGAAAATGGGTTATAATGTTGAAATTCTATAATTTACAAATCATTGAAGAAAATGGAATATTCCATTGATTCTTACGAAACTCTCACTATTAAATATTATATATATGGTTTGTAAAGAAAACTTATTTATGAATAAAATGGATGGGTTTTCAAAATTGTAATATAAAATTCATACATAAGAGGCTACCTCACTAAATATTATATTTAATATCAATCTTTGGAGGAGGACTGATACAAACATCTTTGAGTTTAAGATATTTTGAAGTCATCTTGATATGTAAGATGATTTTCATATACGAAAAAGTTTACAAGTTAGATGTTTTTGAATAATTATGTCATAAATAACAAGATAAACATTTTTCAAAATATAAATTTCATCATATGTAAGATGATTTCTCTTAGGGACACAATTACGCCTAATACACCATACTTTGAAAAATCTGAAGAGCTTTATATATAAGATTCTATCTCCCACTTAAAGAAAAATGTAAAAATATGTAGTTTATGAAAATTATATGGAATGATACAAAATATTATTAACCCCAAGGATAATTATATTTAATAAGATATAATATCAAAAATTTATAGAAGCTAATACTTAAGTAGAATTCATCAGGGGAGCATTGATATGCATGATGTTGTATTTTGTGTAATTTTAAGAAACTCATACATGTGATAATTTTATCAAGATATAAGTAGATATATATTTTTTTATTTGTATAATAAAAGGATTTAGATGCCACAATATGAAGATATAAATTTCCCCACAACTATTATTCCAAAAAAATCATTTCCATACTAAAATAATAGTTATTATATCATGGTAAATACTGAATAAACCTTGGTTTATAATTGTGGAAAATATTTTATTTGTTGTTAATGTTTTTTATATGAATGTTTTTATTTTTTATTTATAGTTGAGTATACAGAGAGGATGGTGTGTAGTGGTAAGAACTCAAAAAAGGAATTATATATTATGAAAAACAATATTAATGTGACCAAAAGAAGAATATAGGGTGTGATTTGTAAATATCATCAGAATCTAGGTATGTTTAGTTTATAGGGACTATTTCTCAAACATCTTCAAAAGCCAAAGAAATATTCACACAATATGATCTCATGATTAGAATATGAATCATTAGTATACCATAAATATTAGGGTCCAAAAAGTGTAGTGTGAAGATGAGAGCACATGAAGAGTAGAATGAAGTCCATAAAACTGATATTTGTAAAGGTATAACCATGAGTTTAATTGAAGGAGAGTACATTACATCATCATAAATCTCATCCAGAGGTTTTTTTCCTATGATTAATTCATAGAATAGAAGCTATAGAACTGAGGAGTTTGTGTCTCAACTCTAGAATTTATAACGAGAAGGTTTTCATACATAGGGGATTATGTATAAGCTACTAGAGGTTATGTCAAACAATAAAGGGATGAACATTTTACCAAAAAATATTAGAAGATGGAATGTGTGTGGATGATGATAATTACTTGAATAATAGAAGCACTGGTTCCTATCTATCAGAAGAATATGTTGGATGATTGGTCATAAAAATGATGTTTTTTAATTCTATCATAGAAGAGGTTACAATAGTGTATTGGAAGTTGAGGTGATCTAAAAAGGAACTAGAATATGTTGTAGTAATAGTTAAATATTTCTGTAAATGATTAGTTGATTTTAATATAAGCTATATTTGTGAATATGAATAATTATTTTACAATATTTTTTGAAAAAAAGATCAATAATGGGTTATTTTTTAATTATTTAATATTGTTTGGAAGAAAAATACCAGATGATGAATCCACATTGGATGATTTCTTACAATAAGTGATGAAGATATAATTAGAAGGAATTAATTCATGAATAAAAACTTATGTGAATGTTTTTATAGTATTTGAGTTATATTGTGGAAGTAATTTTATATTACACATTAAGAATACAATTCAATTGACAATGTTGTTAATGTTTGAAGAAGATAATACACTGGAAAATGTTGAAGGACTTTTCACTTATGTGAAGTTAAAAATATTTTGATAATGGTGGGATATATAGTCAATGTTCAGCATTCATGGAATAATTGTTTTCTCCTCTGTATTCTATTTCATTTTATAGTGTATATTCATGGCTTGACAAGAGATGAAACTATGAGGTCTGGGTACCCATATTGGGAATGCACATTATAAAAACCTATGTACCTGGAATTATTTTCTTTTGTATTTAATTTATGTGAGGTTGAGTTATAATTTTGTGAGGATTAAAACATTAAAAAGTTATAATGGTTAATTTTAGAGGGAATGAAATTATAAAATATGACCACTAATTCCACCCCACCTTCTTTGTGGTCAATAAATAATTGGGTTCTTTAATTGGTATCAGATCTAGGTTTCACCTACAAGATCCATTATTATTTATCATTGATAATCTAAATAAATATTTTAGTAGAGGTATTTATACATTTAATGATTTTTTTTTCAAGGATTGAAAAATAGAATGATACCCCATATTTTTTTTTATCTAGAAGTTATTGATTCAACTAATACAGGGTTTCTACTGATAGAGAAATACAATCATATGTCATTTACTAGAAAATGAAATCTCAATATTTATGTAAAATCATGGATTATTATGATATTTTCCTTATCCAAAAACGATTATATAATTTTTTGTGTCTCGAAAAAATGAGGAAATGTTGGGAAAAACATTAAATAAAATTTTAGGGGAATTTAAAAGTATAGGGAGAGAAACACCAAATATGGAGAAGAATGTTTGAAGATATAAGGATGTTGGAAGAATAAACTACTGATGATTACATTACCCGAGTGAATAAGTTTTTCAGAAACATTAGAGTATTTAGATATATCAAGAAATATTCACATATTATTGTAAAATTAATGAGGAACTTATTAGAAATTTTTGTTTGTAAAGTCTCCGCATTAGAAGATAAAGATAATTTATCTCTTTATGAGAAACATAAAATTATTGTTACATATTAAATGAGGAAATTTACAACA
The DNA here is from genome assembly GCA_963277665.1 of Viscum album. NCBI lineage: Eukaryota > Viridiplantae > Streptophyta > Magnoliopsida > Santalales > Viscaceae > Viscum > Viscum album. The sequence goes on from OY728141.1 coordinate 1,250,647,510, forward strand.
TTTTAAGAGAATATTAAGGATAATATGGATTTTGAATCTATAAGGAAGAAGAAAATCCATGAACTAGAAGATGATATTATGATCAATATCTAATTACAAGATAATAAAGATGATGAAAAATATCATAAGAGGATTGTGTCCCTTATCACTATAAATTTTAAGAAAAGTAGAGGTATATATAAAGTAAAAATTCATCTAAAATGTTTTTGGTGGGGGGGGGTAAGAAATTTTGTAATTAATTATCCCAAGAAGAAAGATAAAGAATACAATAATGATGATTCTGAAAAAAAACTTATAGAAACAAGTGGGATATGACAATAATAGAATTTAAACAATTCATCAGAAGTAATAAAATCTTAAAAAAGGTATTAAATAATTGTGTTGAGTAAAATGGAGTAGGATAAATATAATGATAAAATTTCAATAGAATATGAAGTTTCATATAAGTTTTAAACCTTCTTGGATTATGTTAAAATAAAGGATGATAATTCAAGTAGTAAAGAAGTCAGAGGTAAAGAAACTTGTATGGAACATATGTCATGATCAAAACATTATTCAAGTACTTAGAAAATCACTAAACCTAAGAAATAATCTTGAGTATTGAATAATTAAAGTAAAAAATAATAATTAAGGAAAAGAAAAATTACTCAAAAGGGAATATTCAAACCTAGAGGAAATAGAAGACCTGAAGTTGAAAGTTGAGGAATTAGGGAAATTGTGAAATCAAATGATGTAAAACATACCAATAATGATGAATATATGTGTAAGACACAAAAAAATGTGCTGAGTTTGAAAATAATTAAAATAATATGAACACATATTTCAATAATGCCTAATTGGTAAAGGTTGAAACATCTTAAGATACCAAAAGAACTCACAAAAAAATCAAGTGAAATATATATTCAAGAATTTAAATTTTCATTTTATTTTGATAACCATGAATATTTAATAACCAATAATGTAATATCTTAGGTTGATAAAGGATATAAAAAATATTTTACATCAATAATGGTTAAAAGTAACTTCCAAAGAATGGTTCCCCACACTAAAGTAAAGAAGATGTTTTAATGTTCGCTAAATCTCAACAAACTTATTATAGGTAAAAAATAACTACTATTAATATCAGTTTTAAATGTATATTATTGATGGTATAGGATATTTGAATATAAGGAACATAATTATTGGTACAACATGTCTCTCCCAGGGAGTAGGCATAAAATTAAGGGGTGAAATAGTGGAAGAAAAGGAAGATATTTCTTATAGTTAACGGAAGATTAAAACATAAAGGTCAATGGAAGATAAAACCCCCTCAATGTAAAATACATTTCTCCATTTAATGAAAATAAATGGAATATGTGACCAACTTTGTAACTATAGTAAAAATTTCATAACAACACTTCCATGGAAAGTTACTTGTATTGGAAAAAATATTAGAAAAAGGAAGATAAAAGACAATTATTTTATTCATTATATTTATCCAAAGGTTATAAAATGAAATAAACCATTTATAATTAATATTGATTTTTCCTCACATAAAAAATGTGATATGATAATATCTAAAAAAATAAATTAATATTAGTGAGGTGTACCTTTGGAAATGATAGTTCCTCTAAAATAAAATGAATCGGTATAATGGATATTGAATCTTGGAAGTTATGGTAAAAATATAATATGTTTGTTGAAATATGTAAACATAAATTACCCTCTGTTAGAAAAAAATTTGATGATGAAAGAAATTTATCTCTAGAAAAGACTCTTATATCATCTAATATTCAAAAGATAAAAAGTTTGTTAACATAGAAGAAATAACTATTGGTTATCTATTCCAAAGTGGATATCCTGAGAATTATTTTGATTTGAGTACTAATGATGAAAAAAATCCATGGCACCAGAGACTTGGATATTATGGGAAAAAATTCATAATAAAAATTTATAAAGAAGTCATCATACGAGATTTAACAAAATAGTAGAAGAAATATGATGTAATTTTCAGCTCTTTACCCAAATAAAAAATGGTTAGTGTAAGTTAAATTTATGTTAAAATTTAGTTCACCAAACTATTTGATATCATAAACTCTATCCTATTTAGGAATATGAGACATCAATAAAAAATTGTTGATTTATAATTTATTACTTTATTTTATGATTTCACTTTGATAACCAACATAATCGAGAAGAAACATAAATTAGATGTTATAGAGTTCTTTAAAAATTTCTTACGGCATGTTGAGAAGGTTAGGGGTGGATATATTTCAATTTTGTGAATGGAAAATGCAAATAAATAAAAAAACAAATCTTTATAGTCTAACCCGGAGAAACATGGAATTAGACACGAGTGTAGTTATCCCTACACTCCTCAACAAAATAGAGTTTCATATAAAAAATAGAGGAGTAGTTAATATGTGAATAATCATGATCAATGAATATTAACTTTCAATGTTATTATAGAGATAATATCTAAGTACTTGCAAAGATGTTAAAAATAGATTTTTTCTTTGACTAGAATAAAAAATAAATCCCTATGAGATGTGGGATAAGAAGAATCCTAGAGAGAAATACTTTAGGGTTTCTGGGATCCCTTTCTTAAAAAATATTAAAATATGTATTTAAAAAAATTATTAAAATGATGAAAATTAGTTTTAATTGAATAATCTTATAACAGATAAAGGTATATGTGATAGATTAAATGTCTATATAATTTGGTTGATTAATTTTATTTACAAGTCATTTGAAACAATTCCACATTAAAAAAAAGTTATTGAAGTTGATGTGGATGGTTTAAATGAATATAAAGTGATAAAATTGAGATATGTTAATTAAAAGGATGCTGAATATGAGTCTAATGTTGTACAGGTACATTCTAATTAGTCTAGTAATGAGGATAGTAAGAGAAAATTAAAACCTCTAATATTTTGGATATTGAAATAAAAATTTCAACCTGATAATATCATCTGAAATCAGGAAATTACAGTTTAAATGTGACATATATTAAATTTTGAAAATACAGAACCGATTACCTCATAAGTGGAACCAAAATCCATTTTAAAATCAATTGATCAAAAATAATGGTTAAATTTTATGAATGAAGATTTGGATCAAATTTAGAAAAATAAAACATGGTATATTGTTCCCCAACTAGAATGAAAGAGTGTTATGAGAACAAAATGGGTGTCTAGAAATAAAGCAATGAAATGGGAAAAATTTCATGGAAAAAATCTAGGACAGTTTTCATGCACTACTCATATGTAGACAGGTTCATTTTGAAGAAATGTTCTCTCTTATTATATGATGTGCAACCATTAGTATGTTTTTCGATGTTTGTTTTCATCAAAATTAAACATTATATAAGTGGTATGTTATTTAAACATTATTTGATAATGAAATTTTAAAAAAAGTTTATATTTAGCTAAACAATGGGTTTATAATTTATAATGATGGACCCATGGTGTGAAAACTAAATAAATATTTGCACAAGATGAAATAGGGACCACATGTCTACTAATTAAAACATGATAGTTTCTTGAAGTAGTTTAAATTTTCATAATTAAAAGTTAATGAAAACTTATATATAAAATATATGATTACATATAGACTAATTTCATTTTTCTTATTGATTATATAATTTTTTTCTAGTGACAAGGATAGAACTTTTGAAGAATTTTATGATTAGGTGAAGATGAACTGTGAGATTCTAATTATCAGAGATTCAAATATCATTATAGGACTAAATTTTCAATAGAAAGTAATATGAATATTCATTCAACAAAAAACATAGTCTAGAGAATTATTAAATTAACTTTTTCTTGGAAAAATCAAAAAATGTTAACACACTCATTAAAATTGGTGTGAAAATTAAGAAATATGAAATCAAGAAAAGTATAATTTGGAAGGGAATTTATAAGTTAATCTGAAACATTCTTCATCTTACTCTACCAAGGCCATAAATTTTATATGTTTTAACCTTGTTTAAATGATATCAATGTGATAAAAATTAATCACACATGATGGCATTATTTTTTTACTCATATATATTAAATGAACATCTAATTATGTACTACTTTAGAGGAGTAATTAGTTGACCTTAATTGGTTTCTCTAATACGGATTGAGATCAATATTTAAATAATCAGAAATAAACATCAAGAGAATTATTATTTTTTTGGAAGGTTTTTTAATCTATATTGGTAAAAAAATAAATTACTTTGTGTATAATAGAAGACGAATATGTTTTCGCCACCCAAAAATATAAAAACGATATAGATAATAGTTTAGATGGAATATTTGATGGTAAATATTGAAAATACATTTAAAATTATTTTTGATAATAAATCTGAAATTGAACTATCTAAAAATAAGGTGCAACATTCTAAATCTAACAACATTAATATTAAGTTTCATTTTATTAAGGAATGATATTCTAGTGGATATATCAAGATGGAGTTTATTTCATTGAAAGATCAAATTACTGATGTATTCACAAAAGATATTCTATGATATGTTTTTGAGAAATTGAGGATGATAGTTTATGTTCAGCTTTAAATAACGACTTAAGAAAGTTCTTGAGTTTTCCCTATTTTTTTTGGATTATGATTTCAAAGGTGGAGAGAAAGTACGACTCTATACATTATCATTTTTAAATATAAAGCTAGTATTATCATAAAAAGGGGTAGTCAATGTTCAGAAAGTTACTCTAGAATATTCCATAGGAATAGTACATCAATATAACATCCACAAAATTTATTGTCATCGATGGATGTAATTCCATCAAAAGAATTACTTAATCTAATAAGGTGGTTTCCTGCATCCTCTCTATGAGAAGGGTTTTTATTTAAGTGAAAGATAAGATTAACTAATGTAAGACTTATTGATTCTTATTTTTCTAACCACTCTAAATGGGGATATTTAAGAACCCTTAGTTTGAAAATATTAAATATATTTTATTTTATTTCAATTTGTTTTTCATATTTTAGGTATTGTTGATTATACCTGGAGGATGAGATGTGGCAGGTATAAATAGAACTAGGTGTTGGATACTCAAATGGAAAATATTATTGTTTCCAAAAGAAGTGCATAGTCTATGTAATAAAATATTATGTTCATGGAGAAGCTATTTTGGTAATAACTTTGAATAATGATATAATGTGGTGAAAAAAATGATGTTGTACACAAGGATAGTTGAACATTGAGTACTGAAATCAGAAAACATATGAAATATTCTCAAGATGATTGAATCATTGAGTATGTGGGAAACTATATGAAGGAATTTCTAGATTAATGTTATTTTCTATTAGAGTAATAATATTATATATGATCTGTAATGATCACTAAAAGAACGGTAATTTGATTTTTCATGGAGAATTTGTAAAACATCCTCCCAAACCAAAAAAAGAACAAATATATAAAAGTTCATGATTAGAAGATGAATATTTATTGTACTATATGGATGAGGCCACGGTAAGTGTAGTGAAATGATGAGAGTTCCTACAAAGTTTAACAAAGTATATGAACTTGATATTTATAATGGCAGAACCTTGAGATTAATTGAATGGTATATATGCGATCATCTTCATCCTCTACCCAAGGGGGGTTTTCTCACGAGTCACATTTGGAACTGATTCCACAATAGCATCATATTTTTCATTTCACCTATAGAATTTTTTATAAGAGAGCTTTCTTACATATTAGATCCTTAAAATATTACTGGAGTTAATCTTACACAAGAAAGGGATACATGTTATACCACAAAGATCAGAAGAAAGAATGTGTGAGCATGATGATAATTAAAGAAAGAATAACACTATTATTTCCTTAACATTAGTTGAATATAATGAATGAATGATCATAAGTATAATTATTATCAATGGTTTATAGTTCACTAGAATTTTAGGTTGCCTAAAAACCCACTAGAAGATGTTGTAGTAATTATTTAGAATGTTTAGAAATGATAAGTTGAGATTAATGGAAGCTGTAATTATGAATTTTTAGAATATCATTTTAAAATAAAATATATATATCATAAGATTAATAATTGATTCTTATAAATGATGTAACCATGATTCAGAATAAAAATAATGGAAAATGAATCCACATTAGATTTTGTTTCATGAGACTGAAAAATCTAAAAAATACTGGTAGTGAGTACAGTTATACAAAAGGCAGTGTGAATTTTTCATATGTTTGGAAAATGATTTAAAAAAGAATCAATAAGATTGAATCATATGGAGTCAATTCAGGCATAAAAAGTTTCATGTGATGTTTTTAGAATAATGGAGTTATGTTAAATATGTCATGTCCAATTTAATACGTAGATTAAAATTCAAATGATAAGGCTTTTGAATACTAAATAAGTTAATAAAATGTAAACTTTTGTAGGACTTTTATCTTTTACTAATTCAAAAGTACTTCGAATATGTTGATTCATACAAATAATGATCAAAATTCCCAAAATGATGTTCATTATTTTGGTATAGTTTCAATAAAGAATCCAAAATAGTACTTGGAATCTTATTTAGAGGATATTTATGTTAACTCTAAAGTTTTAATAAATTTTTATGGTCTTTAACTAGACTTATGAATGTCTGAAAAATGAGGAGTTCAAATTCCATTTATCTAAGATTAGTTTGGGATATGAAAGATTATATAACGATGTAGGTTCCTCGGAATTGTTTTTGAGCTTTTTGAGATTACTAGGAAGATAAATATAGAAGGTGTGGCCAAAGAATTTTTTTTAGAAATCATAAGTTCTAATAAGATGAAAATTTTTGGTCAACTAATTTTGAAGAAATTACACCTTCAGTATATTTCATAGTAACAACATTACATTGGATCGAAAAGATAATTAAATATTTTAACTAGTGGGATCAAATAAAATTTTATTTTGGGTGATATATTGGGAATTATGGGAGTTGGATATTTTTTATTAAATTTCATTGTATTAAAGATATTCAGAGATTTATGAAAGTCAACATAGAATGTAATAGGTTATGAAATTGGGGTGGGGCCATATAAAACTGGTGTTCCTTGAATTATATTCTTTATATTCCATGTGAGTGAGGTTGAGTTTTAAATTTGAGAGGATAATAACTTTATCAAGTTATAGAGGTTAATTTCAGGAGGAAGGAAAATATAAATACTGACCAATGATTCAACCCCCCCACTTAGTGTTCCATACATTCCTTGGATATTTAAAAACACAAAAACACAAATGGAATTCTCACATGGTATATTACTCAGAATATATGTATTATAGAGCTATATTTCAATCTATTTAGTGACATTGAGAGGAAATTAATTTTGAAAATTCATTAAATACATATGGAATAAAATAAAAATAAATTTCAAATCATTTAAACTCTCCATACAAATCATGAAATGATTCTTTAAGAGATCAATTTATTACCTATCCAGTAGTTGATTGAGGAAAAAATCATGGGGGTAGTTGAGAAGCTTGGAGACTACTAGAACATTACATTTTTTTGAATATATATCCTTAATCAATAAAAATTTAATCCATTAGAGAATATGGGATATTCAAACTGAATAATTGTAGGATTCTAAAACTACTTGGGTAACCAGACTCATTCAAAGAAGATAAGACACATTCCACCCACATGAGAGATCATTCTTAAAAATTATGAATTGGTTATCAAACCATCAAAATACATTTTGTAAATTGTTCGACCACTTATAAAAAGGGAATATTATCACTATAAAATAATTTGTCATTTGGTCAATTAAATTATCTCATTGAACTATTTTTTTTTATTTTCTTCATTTTTTTATTTCTTCTATAGTGATGGAACACTCGACCAATAAGGGATAATAAAAGAATATTTCCACCACTCTTGTTAATGAATTATACTCTTAATTTATAGCCATCTTTATCTTGAAATTTATGGAAGAATTTATTTCTTAGATAAAAGGTGATTTTCATTACTATTTGACCTTGAATTACTCATCCTTATCTTTGGTTTTCTTACACAAGCCCCCCCAGATAAGCTACATTTCAAATAAAATGGAGGGATGTGAGGTTGTGTTGTGTAGTGGTCAAAGTTAGTTGATCACAAGGCTAGGAAAATATAGGGAATATAGTAATTATTTAATTTTTCTATTTAATCCTAAATTTCATGTTAATAGTAATCAATTATGGTTTTATATATTTAGAGAGATATTTAAAAAGAGTTAATTTGAGTGAATCATCATTTAAAAAGTGTGGGGATATATGAGGTTAGACCACTAATTTTGAAACTAAATTTTAATAAACATTTTAATATAATTTAAAAAATAATGAAAAACATTACTCAATATTTTAAAAACCAAGACGAACTCACATAACAAAATAATAACACTAAAAAATCCTTACACTCATGAGAAACCCTGAGAACCAATTGTAATATACTTAATTTGGTTAAAAAATTATTTATTTTTAATCCCATATTAGCGACAGTGTGATATCCCTATCCTGATTCTCAATCTTGTGATAGAGTTAGGTGGTTATATTACATCATTCAACCCTCCTAGTATGCTAGAGGCTATCAAATAATAGTGAAAGTTTAAGGAATATTGTTGGGAGAATATACCCAATTAAATAAAATTGAAATATTTTTATAAATAAAAAAAATAACTCCACCTTGAAGGTAAATGGACCAAACCAAACATTTCAAATAATAATAATATTCAACTCCACGTCTTATAATATGTCAACTAAATGTCATGTAGAAAGTCATACTAGTAGAAAATAAAAGATAAACTATAAAATAAAAACTTATAAAAAATCCATGTCCCAAGACCCATTCCCAATACTCTCTCCAAGCTCTAATACCTTCCCAAATGAGTAATAAAATCAAGCACAAATCCCCTTTCCCTTGTCCACACCTACATCCATGTAGTCTTTCTTGGTACCAAATAGTGCCAGAATAATGTGTGAGTATAACCTAACATGATAAAACGCACTATGTATAAAAAATCATGTATGAATATATAGTGCAGGAAATAATAAGATAAAAAGAGTAATTAATTCTTAAATTAATCAAGAACATCAAATAACTCATTGTTCCATGAGCTCCAGGATGATGCTTGAGGTCATAGAAACCTTATTTGAAACAATGTTGGGTATCTCTATTAATTGATGGATTCACATTCCTAAGAAGAATCAGCCACACTGTTGGTGGATTCTCTAGCTGTGGATGGATTGAATATGTCATGAATCAATAACTAGAGTGAATTTCCCTCAACAAATCATGTAATGAATCCTCTCTCCCCCAACAATAATGTAAACATGCATCTAGACCCCGTGAAGTATATACCCATGGATCTAGACCTCATAAAGTATGTTGAATATATCTATCCCTAAGGTGGTATATAACCATAAAAATAACCCTCATGAATTATGTACCATTCCTATAAACCTTAGTTGGTATGTAACTATGAATTTTTCCCTGTACTATACATCTATCCCTCAAGATATATGTGACCTTGCATCTATCCATAAAGAAATATGTTTTCTTGAATCTTACCCTAAATAATAAATATAATGAATGTTTCATGATGAGAAAATATATGAAGAATAATATTTATAACACCAACCACCAAACATGCCAAACATGTCAAAAAAATCCATATTAGATAGTTCATCAAATTACAAATTAAAAAACTTTTAATTTTGTTAAGACAATTTATCAAATTATCAAAATAATTGTTATTATTAATTACACATATTAATTAATCCCAGTTTACATTTCACAAGAAATTATATCCATTATCTATATTGTTATCATGTGAATCCATTTACATTTAAAATTAACCATTTTCTAACTAAGTTTCACTTTTCCAAGTTAATTATCAAAATTATTCCAATTCCATTCCAAGCCTACTCACATTTTTAATTCATTTAATTAACAAATAACTATTATAATATGGGCTCTGGGTTTTTATGTTCCACATTATAACATATGTTTAATGGTTGTAACACATCTCGGGTGGCTGAAAGTCCCAGTCATAATGCATTCAAACATATAGTGAACCATGTAACCATTAGTCATAATGAATTACATAATTACAATCAAGAAGTATTCATTCATTGTGTTCTGGTGTGATTTCATAGGTTTCACATACCAGGGACACAAACCAATCTTTAGAGAGTTATTTTAGACAAATCTCCAAAAAACATTCTCGACACAAATAAATTCTTCAACAAACATGGTAGAATTATGTTCCTCCTTTCCACACTTTAATGAATTCCCAAGAAACATTTTCATCATAATTCATCCGTCCTAGATCCATGTATGGAATTAATCATCTTTGGTTATTACCAATGGAAAACTAGTGAATCTAGAAGGAGACTTAGAATCAATAAGATCACCTTCAATTTCAGGGTACAATGTACCAATATCTAATGAAATTGGCCTTTTGTATGAAGATAACTCCAAAAATCACCTAAGGATGGATGGAGTTTGAGAGAAAACTGAGAGAAAATTGGGAGAATCACTAGATTTTGAAATTGTGAAAATATTTTAAACACTACCTTATTCAAAACACGATTTTGTGTCTCATATCGTGAATATTTGAGTTGCAATATACACTGAAAATCAAGTCACTTTGGCTTAAAATCCTGAAAAATAGTTCACATCATGAATTGATTAATCCTAGTAAATCTTACACACCCTAGATCAAATTCGTGGAATTTCCCCAGAACCATTTAGTAATTCAATATCCATTCCCTAAATAAATTTACTTTTATAACTAGATTTACTTCTCCCATCTCTTTTATCGTATGAAAACCTCCAAAAATTTAAACCAGCTAGAATTAAGGGAAAACTAATATAATTGAAGAGGTTAACCAAAAAAATAATGAGGTATATAGTTGGGTAAGATACATGATCTTATAAACTTATTAGAATATAATATCTCATCTCTAACCTGTGACCCCGAGCATCATTTTAGGGTATTAGTGAGAAACTCTAGCCACTATTCCCACATATCAAAATCCATATCCCAGGTCTCCTCTTGAACATGTCCACGATTCCACTTCACTCAAACTAAAGGAAAAGTATTCCCTTATATATTCTACTCAATACAGACCATGATACATGTCATATGCTCCTCAAAAAGAAAATCGACATCAATAAAAACATCGTCAACATCTATCACAAGAGAAGGGCCAGGGTGATATCTCTAAAGCTATGGCATGTGAAACCTATTATAGAAACTCAAACCTTTAAGCCCAAATTTGGTTCCATATAAAAATATATTGGCACTGATACATGAAAATAATTCCCTGAAAGACAAAAAAAGTTACTAGTCTTGGTAAAATAGATATATTCACAAGTCTTGTATATGAATAAACAAATTAAAACATAATTTTTCTGTAATAAATTTAATCCTTTTAGAATATTATTTCATATTATTCTTAGTAATTTTCATGGAATCCTGGAGAAAAGAAAAAAAGGGTGAGTTCAAATGCTTATTAATGGTTGAGTAAAATGGAACAAATAATGAATCAATGATCATAATCAATATTTCAAGGTAAATAAATGATCACATATTCCATTAAATAATTGGATAGGGAAAAATAATTATATAAATAATAAAATATGATCAAATAATTATATATAAATAATCAAATGAGCCTCAAAACTGAATAAGGATATTCAAACTAAATAAATAATCACATGGAATAACAGTAATAATGGAATTCCTAATTCTAGACATATGAACTACCATGATCTATCCTCAAGATAGTTACAGTCAAGATATATCCTTTAGATAGTTTAAATTTTTTGGTAGAAACCCGTATGAACTATCAAGATCTATCCTAAAGATAATTAATATGAAGATCAATCCTCTAGAATGATTTAAACTACTTTGATACAAACATAATGTATTTTTCACCAATTTAATTCATCCCATGAGACAACCGATACATGAGGGGGATAATTTCCAATGGTCCCCAAACAGTGTACTATATTTCTAAAACATTCCTCACATATAAAATAGTCAATTTAATTAATCAAAAACGTTTCTTATAATAAAATATCCATATTTATTAAAAGATATATACTTATCAATATTTCTATAGTCAGTTAATTAACATTCAACATAAAAACTATACATAAAATGGTATGATGTTTAAATAATTAACATATCCATGATAAATGGTATGGATAATTTGGTGAAACATAATGTCCAATGATATAAGGATAGTGAATATTTCAAGGGGACTTGAAAAATCAATCAAGGAAGTAATTTTCAATAATATACTTGGGAAAATAAATCGTAAACCATCTAGATGAAGAATACTGATGGTATCAATAAAACATATTTCAAGTTGAGTAAAAATAAGGGTCATTGTTTTTTATGGAAATATATATAATAAAAATAACTTTAAAAAAATTCTTAAGGAAAATATACTTTCCATTATTATTTTATTGAACATAATGTTATTTGAAAATGACTTGAAAAAACATTTTATTTTATAATATCATTGATAAATTAATAATGTAGCTTCAAATAAATACTGGTAGGTAATTTCATATGAGGTGAAAAGAACATTCCTTTTTCACGTTAAAAATATTAGAAAAGTAACTTGCTTGAAAAGAGACAAGAAGATTAATTTAAAAAAATTAATAGAAATAAATAGTAATTTTTTTTAATAAATCATTTTTAAAAGGTAAAATATATTTTTAATTTTTTTACAAAACAAGGTTTATAGAGAGAAAATATATTCTGATTGAAGAGATAAATGAAGTCTGGTATTATTAAAAAACATTTTAAATTATTTTAAGTATCAAAGAGTAGAAAAATAGTTCTGTTAATTGAAAAAGATCATAAATAACCAAAGGATAAGAAAATTAAATGATTTATTGAAGAATTATTATATAATTTCTTATAATTAAATTTTCAGAATAAACAATCTTGATTAGAATGAGATAATGAAATAAACCCATAAAAAGACTAAACATTGAAATGATAATAAAAAAAAGAATATATTTTGTGTATGAAATATAAATCCACATAAAGTAAGTGTTAATACAATAATATATATTCAAAATTCATTATACACATAATCATAGAATATTTATGACAACGAGGAAGTAATACAACTCAATGAAAATGAATCGAGTTATAAATTTTTTTACCACTTGGTAACTTTAAATTAAAATACCCTATGTTGAAATAATTAAAATTTAAACATAAAATACTATTAATAATTCATTATTAATGATAATAAATTTCAAGTGTGAATTATAAACCATATAAAAATATACTAGGTTCATAACATTACAATCTGCCTCAATGAAATGAAATTTAGATGGAATCTCTTACCTTGCGCTTCCTTTTGGATGAAAAATATTTAACCAACTATATAATGGTTTTAAAAATGTTAATAACTTATAAAAAACCATAATTCGGTCTATAATATCATTTAATATTTTCTTATAATAACTTAATACCTTTTTGTTTATAATCAATCATTATTTTCACTATTTTAGGTGTTTATTACCTAGTTTTTAAAGTATTTTTTGGCTTGTTATTTTTGTTCCTATAAATTCGATCATGATTTGTTAATATAAAGATGTAAAAATGATTTAAATATTATATATATTTATTATATATGTATTCATATTAATCCATAATGTATAGTTATAAGAAATGAAACACAACGTTCATAGAGACTGCAGGTCATACATACATATGGGCACTACTTCTGTTTTCTTACCATATTAAAAGAAAGAAAATTTAATGATATATAAATATATATATTTATATTATTATTACAACATATACATTATTTCATTTATCACATATTTTTATTAATAAAATCCCAAATAAATTCCATGTAAAGTGTGAACGAATCACATCACTTTGAGTAAGAACCAGTCCACTAGTCCACAAACGATTTTATCGTAGTCCCAATAAGTTGCAAACATGAAGGTATGCATTATATAAAAACTAAAAAAAATCATAATTACATTATAAATATAATATATATAATATATAAACTATAAATTCATCATTATTACCAACCTTTAATTGTGGAAATGGAAGAACTAATGCCATCAGTTCGTGGGGCTTTAGTCCCCCGTGCACACGAGTGATGATTGCATATCCTATTTGATGGAAGTATATGATTTTTTATGTTAAACCCATAACATAAAAAAATCTCATTATATTAAATATATATAGTTTAACATATAATAATGACATAATAATAATTTAATTGGTGGATAAATAAATAAAATGAAATTTCTCTTTGAAGAGCATTTCTTCTTTTACGAACCCCTTTTTGTTTTAACAAAAGGTATTCGTTGGTAGGATATATTACCAAACTGTGGATTCTAGTATATATGGAGGGATTTTGGGATATTATATGGGTATATTTTGGATGAGAAAAATGGATTTTTTGGTGTTAGTAAGTGAGGTAGTTTAGTGCCTTTTTATACTGGAGGTGGATTGAGATTCATGTATATATAAAAAAGAATGCGCTATTTGGAGGTATCCATTACATCACAAGCCTAAAATAATAATAAAAAATATCTAAGAGGATATAAGGTATAAATATGTACATAAAATGGATTTTAAACTTGTTTCTAGGTCAATTTAAACCTTATGTTTAAGGTTTAGTCCCTCATTAAGCTAGTTTTTCTTTTAAACATTGTAATTTAATTTAATTTATTCACAAATTTTTTTTCATAAAAAATGTCTAATAATTAATATAAATTAATAATTATTTTGAATCAAAATATTTAATCCATTTTTCAATATTCAAATACCAGAAGTTGAAGAAATTAATTTAAAATTAATCTCACATACATTACGAGAATGCAAGTTTTCAATGGTAAAATGTTCAAAAGTTCACTAAGTTTTTATATCAGAATTCATAATAAATACAATTAAAATGAACATAATTTTGAAATAGATGTATAATTGATATAATTTTACTTTAAAACCAATTAAAAATATAATTTAACACTATAAATTAATTATATGAAAAGAAATTTTTCATTTAAAGTTCAGCAGTTTCCACATCTCATAAAAAAACAAACTTCACTAAAAAAAGAAAAATTAAAACTAAGTTAATTTTGAATTAATTATTTAATAAATGAAGTTTATTTTTTCAAATAAAAATTATAAAAGTTTCAAAATTTATATTTAAAACAAGTTCACTATGAAAAGGAGAAAAAACTAGATTTAGCAAATTATTCTTTTTATTTTTCAAATTGGATTTGTTATTTTCTTATGAATATAGAATATATTGATTAAATTTAAAAATATTTTATAATAAATAAATTTCATAAATATTTTCACAAGTAGTTAATATTATTTTTTTATTATGAATAAATTCCTTTTGGTGGTTAATAATATTTTTTTATAAAAACTTATCCATTACATTAATTTTTTTTATTTTCATTTCTAATTAATTGGAAAAAATTGAATAAATAATATATTTTCTCAATTTATTTAAAAATATTCATAACTTATAATTTAAAAACTAGGAGGTAATATTAAGTATATTTGTTAAAACTCGGTCTTCCATGGAAGACAAGACATTGAAGAAGGTTGTTGTTGTGTGTAATTCAAGAAAAATTCAGGGTTCCTCATAGAGTAATCTAAGAATATTGTTGTTTGTAATACAATATAAACTCAATGTTTCATGTAGTGTAATATTTACTTGGTTTTATGTGTAAATAAATCTATAAGAAAAATTAAATATATTCTTAGAGGTATATATAGTAATGTCTTGGGCTGTTGCATTCTATCCAACTTAAATAAATCATGTCCTCATAATTTAAAATAGATATTTGTAATAATTTTTTCTATTTGAAAATTACATCATTGAAAAACCCACATTATAAAATAGATAATAAATCATCCACTTAGTAAGAGAGAATGAGAAGTATAGAGGTCACATCATAAGGGTTGTACTTTTTATAATCTACATGAATATAATTACTATAATACTTCCAAAGAGTATGACATACATACTGGAAATGAAATTAATCAATAAATAACCTTTTTAATAGGGGTTTCAATACAGCTTATTTTTTTTGCAAATTCTAATAATATAATTTTTATATAAAACTTAAATTTTATCAATTCCTTTAAACTTATTTCTATAAAATGTAATGGAATTATTTAAGAAAACAATTTTCCTTTAAAACATGTACCAAACTAATGAGATGAATTTCCATAAATTACTTGCAAAATATCCCTAATCTTGTGTGACATCCCAAACTAGGTTCCATAAATGGTGTACCGAGCCAGTTGGTCACATGACCTCAGGCATGCCTCCTTGTGAGACAAAGTGTGTTTACTAACAGTGAGTGTTGAGTAAGTAAGTCATAAGGGAGAATATACTCTCTTTTATCTGAATAAAACACCAATAGAAGAAAAAAAAACAATAACTAGGAACATATGTGTATTTAAAACCAGAAAAATACCTTGTCATATGATATTCAAAATAAGAAAATAAAACACTCAAATGAAAGGTAAAACTTTCTATTACAATGTGATGTTTAAGTGTCAACAATGCAACTAAAATTATAGACACAATGACTCCCAAGAGGGTCCTGAACCACGTCTGGTTCTCTCTCTCATACACTAATTACCCAACAGAAACCTATCCCATGGCCTTTCCCTTATCCCCTCCCGCAAAAAAATTTCTAATCGAGTTCTGAACAGGTGGCTTGAATAGGTTGTGAGTACAACTCAGTAGGCCACCACTAATGATGTCTAAAACCAGTTCAGTAAAAAGATAGTGTATTAATTTTTATGAAGTAGTAAATACAATTCATAATTAACAAGTTACCACATTTTCATTTAATATTTAATGATCACATTATGTACAATTTTAATTCATGTTTTCCATTTGAAAAAGCAATCATTATTATAATTAATTTGGTGTTGAATCTCATGTTAAGCACCCCAAATCTCAATGAGTGTAGGTCATCGGGGCTAGCACCCTATAATCTCAAGCTTGGATTAATTTTGGAGAGGAATGCAATGTCCAAGTCCAAAATTCTAATCAATCTATAATTCCCTTTCTAACACCACAAAAATGTCAACCATTTAATCATTCTTTAATTCACAAGGATTAGCCACAACATTCATTACTAATCCAATTATTAGTTAAAAATCTCAAAGGCCATTAGTTACCTCAACAATTAACTAAGGACATAACCCATTAATTAATTCCTCAATTAATTAATCAATTAATATAAATCTACTTCCATAATTAGTTATCCATATGAAATATCAACTTGTAATAATTAATTATCACAATTAATTATCATTGATCAACATCATGGAATATAATTAATTATCCCAATTAATAATCATACACAAGAAAACATCATTTCATAATTAACTTCCTCCAATTAATTATATTATGAAAATTAATTCAATATCTCAATGACAATATATCAACCCAAAACCAATTTAAAAAATAAATATATTTGGGAAACCCCCCTTAATTTTTTCTATTATTAAATTATCAATTAATCACTAAATAAATCCCATGTCCATTAAATATTCTTAATTACACCAATTTAGGAAATAAAATAGCAAGGGATGCTATAAAATTCATAAAATCACAATCACATATCAAATCAAAAACTATGGGAGTCATATTTAGACCATTTACCTTAGTTTATTGATGGGTGTTAGCCTAATGGAAATCCCAAAAATCTGAGAAGCACAACGTCGTCGATCAAAATTTGGATCTAGACACCTAAACTAAAATTATGTTCAAAGGCATCAAGATCCAAAAAATCTAGATCTATATACAAAATCCAAGATCTAGATCTCAACTCATTGGTTTAGATCCATGAAAAAAGTTGATATCTTCTATGAAAAGATCAAAGAATGATATAGGAATGAACTAGAGAAGGAATGAAGTGAAATCCACTTACCAGGAAGAGGGAAGATCATCAATTCTAGCTTTCGAACTTGAAGAACGATGTTTGAATCACCTTCGAATCCCTCTAGAAGGCTATGTGATCACCCACAATTTTTCAAGCCTAATCCAAAGTTGAAATATTAATGTCTTGGGGTTTTAGTGGTTTTAAAAAACATTTTCGGATAATTAATCCCGCGTTCTAGGTTTCTTGGGTAGGGGTTCATGGTTAGGGAAAAATGTGCGCCAACCGTGCGGACTACTGTGTCTTGGATTTCACAGTTTAGCCGCACGGTTTATCAAACTGTTTGAAAATCATGTTGACCTCTCGATACATATTTGAATTACCCTAGAAAATTACCTAAAAACATGCCCGAGACAACTATCTATCCAGTACTGGAAGCCTCCTTTAGGTTCCCCTCTTAAATGAAAGCCTAATTAACCACTTCTGATAATTTCACCAGCCTCAATATATTTAATTGGGAATTAATTTCACACCTAAGTCTGTCCTAAAATCGTTTTTCCAAGTAAGCCTCGTCTACTGAAAAATCTAGAGAAAAACACTATAAATCTATGAAACATTCAGCATAATCCATTATGGACATGCTTCCTTGGGTAAGATGCATAAAATATGAAGACTTATATTGTATTAGTATATCTGGATAGAATTGGTCTAAGAACATTCATAGAATGTCCTTCCATAACATATCATTAATCTATCTATATTGTTCCTAAAAGTCTCACCGGCACTTCGCTGAACTACATAGCATATAAGCAGCCAGCTTGACCCTCTTCCCAGCTGGATTCTCCAAATGTTCATGTATCGTCTATATGTATTCAACACATAATTTAGCTTCGATAGGTCTACCCTCTCTAGTAAAAGTAGGAGGGTGATGTAGATGAAACTCCCTTGTCATCTCAGACATGACTTTCAGAACCCACCCGGGGTCTCTCTTCATGAATTTCATGAAAGGAGATATGTTATCTCAGAAGTTTTCCCCTCCCCCCATAGCATGCACCAGTGGTGCCTCAGGATCCCTATATCGAAGTTCATTCCAGGACATACCCCTTAGTCTCTCATATAAGAACCATTCTGGAGGCATAACTCTATAAATCCAGACACATGTCTTACGTATCATAACACAACCTTATAACATTTACGTAAGAGGATAAACTAACACAAAAATGTTTCAACATGTCTTTTTCCCAATTTTTCTTGCCACATGGTCAACACCGAGGCCTTATCACTACACTTAATCATCCTACTCCTAGGTATTCATTAACAAGGGTACATACATACTCATTAATTAATTCCACCATTAATTAATCAAATTATCTCCAATTAATTAATTCAAAAATTAATTAACAAATCATACTCCTTTCATAAAACAAGGTTATCATTAGAAACCAATTTATTATCATTGTACATCACTATTTCAATCTAACAATAAGGAAAATAGTTTAAGTTTATCAACTTACCATAACCCATTTTCCCATGAGTTCATAGAATGATGCATGTCACAATAACCCTGAGTGCCTAGAATGATGAATGCAGAATCAAGTATCATGCCTATTTAGGCCATGAATAAACATTAAATAACTGTCAAAACAAATATCACAACACACCAAAAATGCATCACCCAATGTAAAATAATATCCATCCATAACAACAAACATCAATCACAACAATCCCACCCTAAGTACTCATCTTTTCCCATGTACATGGGTTTTCAACTCCCATGCATGAGCTCATTACTAAGCCTCAATTATTCATAGTCTCATGTATACCATTCCCAAAACAGTAATATAAAAAAAGAAGAAAGAAAAGGAAACTCGTATGATACCAATTTGTTAGGTCCCGACCTGGGTACCACTAAACAGTTCCCCGAGCCGGTTGGATACATGACCTCAAGCGCAAAACCCCATACCCTAGAGGGTTCTAAATAGTAGTGAGTTTCTGTTAAGTCATTCTTGGGGAGACTATACCAACTTTTATCAGAATAAAACACCAATGGAAGAAAAAACCCAGTATGGAAGAATATAAATAACCAGAACAATACCATGTCATATTATATTCAAAACAAGAAAATACAATACTCAACTGAAAGAAAAAACATTCTATGACAATGGGAAGTTCAAGTGTCTATAGTGCAACTAAAATTAAAGACCCAACAACTCCCAAGAAGGTCCTGAAAAACTTATAGTTTCCTCTCCCATGCTCTAATTCTCAAACGAAAACCTATCCCAGGGCCTATCCCTTATCCTTTCCTTCAACAAAAAAGTGTATTTGGGCGCCGATCAGGTGGCCCAGATAGGGTGTGAGTATAACTCATGAGGACCCCTCCAATGATGTCTAAAACAAGTCTAGTCAAAAGATAATTAATTCAATTTTATGAAGAAATAAATACACTGCATAATTAAGCGGTTATCCCTGTGTCATTTTAACTTTTATAAATACATTAGCCCAAGTTTTATTTCAAGTTTTCCATTTGAATCAATAATCTTTGTTAACATTCATTTAGTGTTGAACATCATGTCAAGCACCCCAAATCTCATTGAGTGTTGGTATTCATGCTTAGAGCACAAAAATATCATTCAATGTAGGTGGTCATGCCTAGCACCCCATAATCTCAAGCATGGAGAACTATTGGGGAGGAACACCATGTCCATGTCCCAACTTCTAATCTATCTAGAATGCCATTTCTAGCACCCAAAAAATATCATCCATTTAATTATTCTTTAATTCACAATAATTAGCCACATAATTCCATTACTAATCCAATGATTAGTTAAACATTTCAAAAGACTTTACTTAACTCAAAAATAAACTATGCACATAAATTATTAATTAAATCATTATTTAATTAATAAATCAACACAATTATCATTCCATAATTAAATCCTGACAATTAATTATCCATATAAAATATCAAATTTTCATAATTAATTCTCACAATTAATTATATTTGATCAATATCATGGGATATAATTGATCCTCACAATTATTTATCTTACATAGAAAAAAATCATTTTATAATTAATTTCCCCCAATTAATAATCTTATAAAAATCAATTCAATATCTCAGTTACAATATCTCAACCCATAACTAATCTCCAAAACAAAAAACTATTTGGGAAAACCCCTTCGTTTGTTCCGTGATTAAATTATAAATTAATCACCAAAGAAATCAAAAGTCCATTCCATATTCCTAATTACTCTAATTTAGGAAATAAAATATCTATGGAATAAATAAAATCCATAAAATCACAATCACATATCAAATCCACAACAATTGGGAGTTCAATTTAGACCACTTATGTTAGTTTCTTGATGGATGTTATCCCAATGGAAATCCCCTAAATCTGAACAACACAACATTGACTATCAAGCTCTGGATCTAAATCAATAAACCAAAATTAAGATCAAAGGCTTCAAGATCTTTCCAATCTAGATCTAGATCCACAGTCCAACATCTAAATCTCATCTGATAGGCTTAGACCCATGGAAATAGAGTATATCTTTCATGAAGAGATGAAGGAAATATAAACAATGAAAAGGAGAAACAACAAGATGAAATCCACTTACCGGGAAGAGAGTAGATCTCTAATCCGGGCATTCGATCTCAAAGAAAGATGTTCATATCACCTTTGAATCCATCTATAAGGCTCTGGGATCACCTATAAATTTTAAAGCCCAATCCAATGTCAAAATATGGAAGTCTCAGGGTTTTGGGTGGTTTTAAAAAGAATTTTTAGATAATGAATCTTGTTCGCACATTTTCTTGGGTCGGGGCGTGTGGTTAGGGTAAACCATGCACTAACCATGCAGAACTCTTTGTACAGGTTTTCATGGTTGACATGGTTTAGTCTCACAGTTTTCAAGCATTGCGCTAATCGTGTAGACATTTCTGTTCAGGGTTTCATGGTTGTCACAGTTTAATCACACGGTTTGTCAAGTCATTCGAAAACCGTGCACAACCCACTGTCCATTAATTTTTCTTAAAAATTCACCCGAATGAACCCAATGAAACTACTACAAAAAATGGTACATAAAAATATTGAATAATACCTAAAACGAGCCCGATATGACTCCAGAAAAGGCCGATATATTACATCTTGGAAGACTCCCTTTACATAAAAACATAAAAAAGAGATGCTTAAGATATAAAACTTATCATCATCCTTAATGTAATAATCCTTTGATGGTATCCATAACTATTATGTTAATTAAGATATATGTGATTCTATTATAATTTTGAAAGTCTATCTAATGGTTATATTCCCAAACCTATGTTTTCTTAAATATATTCCCCATGGTTACTACTAAAATTTCTCTGATACCAATTGTATTGAACCAACCACAGTAGCCTGAAACTGTAGCCCGCCATCATTACATTAGAATATATAAAATAAAATTACATCCAAGTGGACTGAATATTTTTGTAGTCTTGGTAAACCAGATACATAAATCAATCATGAATTTAAATTGAATACAAAAATTAAAAAATAATTTTTTATAAGAAATTTATTCATTCTATAATATATTTTCATATATTTCATAGTAGAATTCATGTAGTCCTAGGGAAAGGAAATAAAATAAGGGTGAGATAAAATGTTCATGAAGGGTTTAATAATGTGGAAAATTAATTAATTAATGAGGGTAATCAATATGAAATGGTATGTTACTAAAAAACGACTCCATTAAATTACTACATATAGAATAATAAATATTTTAATAATAAAATATGATCCAATAATTTCATATAAATAATGACATAAGATTCAAACTAAACCATGCATATTCAAAGTAAATAAATAATCACAGGGAATAATAATAATGCTGGAATGGATAATGTTGGACGTCTGAACAATAAAGATATATCCTTAAGATAGTTACGGTTAAGAACGATCCTCAAGATATTTTATATTCGTGGGTGGAAACCCATATGAACTATCAATATATATCCTGAAGATACTTACTATAAAGATGTTTCCTATAGACATATTTAAATTTATTAGAAAAAAATGTGAATAATTTTTTTCTAAGTGAATTGAGACTCTTGATGTATCAGGTGGTTTTTTCCTATGGTCCCCAACCCATGTACTACAAGTCTAAAACATTCATCATATATCAAATAATTGATTTAAAAAATAAAAATAATTCACCCTTTCATCAAATATCCATATTTATTTAAAGATATAGATTTATCAATATGTCCCCAACAATCAAATAACATTCAGTGTAAACATTATATGTAAAAAACCTATATGGTTTAAAGAATAAACATATCCATGATAAATGATGTGGATAATTAGGGAAATTTAATGTACAATGATCATAGGAGAGTGAATATATCAAGGGGACTAAAAAATGAATCAAGAAAGTTAATTTTAATACTATAATTGGATAAATAAATCATAATCCATCATAAATAATAATGATTATGGTATCAATACAAAATATCCCTAGTAGATTAAAAATAATGTTTTTTGTTTTTGATGAATATAAACATAATAACACGATCTTTAAAACCTGTCATTAAGAAAATATATTTTCCTTTTTTAAAACTATTTTGAAAATACTTCTCTTTTAAAATCAATTTTAAAAACATTTTCTTTAATAATATAATTGTAAAATTATAATGGAATCATCAATTAAATGATGGTGGGTAATTTCATATGAGGTAAAAAGATCATTCATTTTGAATTGTAAAAATGTTAGAAAAGTGCCTTGTTTGGAAAGCTAAAAGGAAATTACATAAAACAATTTAGTGAAAAAATAGGAAAAAAATGAATTCAATAAATAATTTTGAAAATATTAGATACTTTTTTGATTTTTTTTAAAACATTGTTTTGAGAGAAAATATATTTCTCACCGAAAATAGAAAATAAGTTGAGATTTCATAAAAAGTATATCTATAAAAATTTATGTACTAAAGAGTGGAGAAATGGAAATATTTATTGATAAATCTAATTAATAACTATACTATAATAAAATTATAAGGTTTACTGAAAAATGGTTATATAATTTCCTTGGATGTAATTTCAAGAATAAAAAATCTCGATTATAATGAGATTGTGAAATAAACCCTTTAAAAGACCAAAATGTTGAAGTGAGAATCAAGAAATGAGTCGATTATCTACATCAACTATAAATACGTATACAATAAGTGTAAATAAAACAATATATATTCAAAATTTCTTATACATAGAATCATATAATATTAATGGAAATGAGGATGTAATTTAACTCAATGAAAATAAATTGAGTTATGAAATTATTTACGACTATAAAACTCGTAATTAAAATATATTTAGGTGAAATAATTAAACATAAAACATAAAATACCATGAATAATGAATTATTCATGATATTTAATGTCAAATTGTTAGTATATACAATATATAAATGAAACTATGTGCATATCATTACAATATTCCTCAATGAAATGAAATTGAGATGGAATCCATTACCATACAATCACTTTTAGTTGAATGATCTTTAAGCTCATGTATAATGGTTTTAAGAATGTTAAAAACTTATACCATAACCATAATCATATTTATAATATCATCTATGATATTTTCAAAATATATTATTACCCGTTTGATAAAAATCAATCTTTATTTTCATTATTTTAGGTGTTAATTGACTTGTTTTTTTTTCGTATGTTTAACTTGATATTTTTGTTTCTATTACATAGATCATGATTTAATAATATCCATATTTTTAAACATGATTTATATATTATATATATTCATTATATATATATATTTAGATTAATCCATAGAGTATATGTATAGTAAATGAAATACACCATTCATAGAGATGGTAGGCCGTGTGTACGCATGAACGCTGCTTCCATTTTCTTTCCATATTAAAAG
Organism: Viscum album; assembly: GCA_963277665.1. Lineage (NCBI taxonomy): Eukaryota > Viridiplantae > Streptophyta > Magnoliopsida > Santalales > Viscaceae > Viscum > Viscum album. Next base: position 1,250,672,287 of record OY728141.1, read on the forward strand.
AAATAAAAGTAAATGATATATATATATATATATATATTCTTATTAGTATTAAATTATAATTTCTATTTCACATATATGACATATTTTTATTAGAACCATCCTTAATACATTCCATATAACGTGTGAATGGATCACATCGTGTTGAGGAGGCGGTAGTACACACTTCCACAAATGATGTGATTGTATTCCCACAAAATGGAAAGAATGATGGTATGTGTTATATAAAAATTAAAGAATCATAAAGAAATTATAATTATCATATATATATTATATAAACTATAAATACATCTTTATTACCAACCTTGAAAGGTGGAAATGGATGAATGAACAATATAGGTTCGGGAGGCGATAGTCCGTTGTGCACCTAAACGATGATTGTTTATACCATTTGATGGAAGTGTGAGAATTTGTTTGTTTAAACCATAAAAAACAGTATATAAGTATATTTAATATACTAAGGTTATTATAAAATCATTATATAATAATAAATGATGTGATGGAGAAATAAATAAAACAAAAGTTCTTGTTGTAGAACGTTACCTCTTTTTTGGGTAACTCCTTTTAGTTTTCACAAAAGGTCTTACTCGAATGGATTTATTCCCAGGTTGAGGATACTAGGATGAAGGGGTTAATGTTGGGAGATTATTTAATTTTTTTTGGATGATAAAAAATTTATTTATATGTGTTATGAAGTGAGGGGGTGAGTTCATTTTTAATAGTGGAGGAAGGGTGGCATTCTTATAAATATAAAAAGGTAAACACTATTGGGAGTTCTCACTTACATCATGAGCCTAAAATAGTGATTTTTTCTCAAAATAGAGTCCATATGGTATAAATATGTACATATAATGGGTTTTGGAAAAGTTTATAGTTCATTTTTTCCTTTAAGATTATGGTTTAGTCCCTTGTTAATCTATTTTTTCTCTTAATCATTGTAACTAATTTTAATTCATTTCACTAATATTTTTGTTAAAAAAATAATTTGACATTCCTGGAAATTATAAATTATTCAAATTACCAATATTGAACCCCTTCTTCCAATTTTAAAATCTCAAAAATTTCATAAATTAATTTAAATTCGATCCCACAGATGAGAGGGGAATGAGAGTTTTTAATGTGACAACGTTCACAAGTTAGCTATGTTTTTATATCCAAATTAAATATAAAAATAATACCATGAAATAAATTGAATTAATATATTTATAATTAATAAATGTTTTCTTTACAACCAATTAAAAAAATAATTTAACACTATAAATCATTTAGATAAAATTTAGTTTTCAATTAAAATTCTGTATTTTTCACTCTTCATCAAAATATGAAACTTCATATAAAAATAAAAAAAATTAAAACTAAGTTACTTTTATGTTATTATTTAATAAATAAAATATATATTTTCAAATAAAAATTATAACATTTTCAAAATTTATATTTAAATCAAGTGCGCCATTAAAAGGCGAAAAAACTACGTTTCATAAAATAGATCTTTTCATGTGTAAAATTGGATTTATTATTATATTATAAGTATAAAATATATTGAACAAATGTATAAAAATTTAATAATATTTAAATTTCATTATTATTTTTTACTTGTAGTAACTAATTTAATTTATTAAGACAAGATTGCTTTGGGAGAATAAAAAAAGTTTTCTTACAAAATATTTTCCTTTACATTTAATTGGTTTTTATTTTCATTTATAATTAATTAGTAACCAATTAATAAACCATTTATTTTTATAAGTTAGTGAATCCTATTCATAAAATCTATTTTGACATATATGAGGTAATTTTCATATTAAATAATATTGTTAATAGTATTCGGTAAAACTCGATCCTGCGTGTAACCCAAGCCATCAAAGAAGTTCATTGTTTCATATAAAACAAGATACATTTGATGTTCCATATATAGAAATATAATAATATTATTTCATTTAACAAATTATAAACTCAATGTTTCATGTAGAATATTATTTACTTGGTGTTGCCTATCAGGAAATCTAGAAAAAATTACATTTATTCTAAAAGAAAAATATTGTAATCTATTGGGAGGTTACACATACTGTGCATGTAATTGTAGAAAAATAGAAGTAACAACCAATATTACACAAGACATAACATCTTCATTATCAGAAATATCTTGAATAACCTAGGTGGTAGATTTACCGGCTTCTAGATTCATCCTTTTCCCAAGTTAGGGGACACTCAATGAAAAAATATAAAACTAATCTCAAACTCCAAAGGTTATATTTGATGGCCAAAAAATGATTTGTGTCATCTTTACAAGGCCTGAAACACATTTTTGATCATTTGGACATGATGAAATGTCTTCTATATGATACTGGTTCCATGAATAAATGACTCACCTACCCCTTCCTACAGAGATTAGAGTAGGATGACTTTCTAAACAAGGCCTAAAAAGGATCCAATTAAATATATTAATACAATATTCTATTATAATTGATCTCCATGATTACCATATTCTGCTCCCAAGAGCCACCAAAATCCAAAAAATGGGCTCATAAAATGTCATTTTGAACTAGAATCATCAATTCAGATTAGTCATCAATTTGAAGGTAGTTGGTTATGCTCAAAAGAACCTGCGATCCTAGTCCCTTCTAAAGGACCTACCACAAATGTTACATGAAATAGTGTTCTTGATCTGAAATGATACAACTAAGATCATTGTGTATCTGAAATATCTCTTGAACAAAGATATTACACAACTTATCGATAGTGAAGATAATCTTGATAGGAAAGAAGTGTGATAGCTTCATTTGTTGATCCAAAATCATCCACACTGCATAATGTTTTTGAGGTGTCATGGGTAATACTGTCATGAAGTCCATGTTGATTTCCTCCTACTTCTATGCTGGAATAGGAAAAGGTTGCAATGACCAGGAAGGTCTGTGGTGCATAACCTTCACCAGTTGATAGGTGAAACATCACACCACAAAGCATGTTATCTCTCTATTTATCCACGGTCACCAGTAGAACCTATAGAGATCACTATAAATATTTATCAAAATAAGGTGCACTTCCCATTTAAAATACTTAAATTCACTAATAATCCTCTCATTCAATCTTATTGGGTCCCATATACATCCATAAATTAGAATAGCATTATCACTTCGAAGAGAACACCCTGATGGTGGCTACCCACCCTATAAGCTACCCCTTAGATATAATCCCTCTTGATAACATATTTATCTTCTCTTGATCTGGTCTAGGAGAATGAGAACAACATATTCCATATTTAGAGTCACTCATCCCTAGAAATCCTAAACATCCATATGTATATCATTAAAGAGTATCGTTAGCCACAACCCATCACAAGATTCCAACACTATCTTTACCTATATATTCATATTCAAGGCATTGGTAATGACATTTTCCTCTCCTGGAGTGTATGGAAACTCAAATTAAAAATAATTTAGATACCTAAACCACCCTTATACTATTTGTGTGGGTCTTTTATTGAAAATATGTACATGGATATTGTGATAAGTGTAGAGCACAGACCATTCACTGAACATATAATCTATCAAGTATCTCAAAGAATGAACCACCACAGATAACTATAGATATATTTTTAGATAATTCCAAAAAATGTGACATTAAATTAATTGATCCATAATAAACTAATAGATTCTCTTATATCGTAACTAATTCAAGCTCAACTATGAATGAATCACAATACAAGACATATTCTTTACTCTGATTATACATGGTGAGGATTGTTATAGAGGTCAACCTACTATTCATTTACTAGAAAGAATCATCACAAATATCTGACCAAACAATATTCAACCCATTATTGGAAATCCAAGACATAAATGATTATGAATATAACAATTCTTTAATTAAACACTATTTATAGTCTTATAGACCCATAATGATCTAAATTTTGATGTTTATCTTGGGTCTCTCTTAATATACCAAGGCTGTAACCTTTTATGGGTCCACTGAAATTCCATCCTATGAGATAACATGACCAAAAAATTCATATTATCAATCCCAAATTCATATTTAGATTTCTTTTCATAGAGATTATTGTTTCTTAGTATACTCAAGAAGATTTCAATATATTGTGAACAATCATCTATAGATTGTGAGTACACTAAGATATCAATGATAAAAACCACTAAAAACTGATCTAGAAATGAATGGAAGATATGATCAATCAATGACATGAATAATGATACTAGATTCATCAAACTAAACAATATCACCATGAACATGTATAAGCCATACAAGCTCATTAAAATACATTGCGGTATATCAGATTGTCTCAACCACAATGATGGTACCCTGACCTCAAATCAAACTTGTAGAATATCCATGCACCTCTCAACTTATCAAAGAGATAATTGAAGTGTGGATGGGGATACTGATACTCGACCACTATTTGGTTAAATAACCATTAATACACATACAATAACAATTTCTCATAATACATCTTGGAAAAAGGCATTTGAGAAAAACATTGTAATGTACTAGGCCTTATGAATCCATTAGTTTATAGATATTACAACAACACATTCAACACTTGAAGATATGATGGTTCCATCCTATAATGAAATATATAATGTATTTAATCTCCTAAAACCAACTAGATGGTTAACTTAATATTCTAATATAGTGTTAACATATATAACTCTTTAGAAAATATATCATAAAGTGATCCACTTCTAGAGGAAAAGTATTCTGTTTCACCTTGCTAAAATTCAGAACAAATCATACTATTGAGACTGTGACCCAATCTAATCTATACTGAATTCATACTATATGACTAGTATTAATATTCCATTATACATTTTGAGAATAGCTTCCCCCTAACATTGATATGAAGGAAACTCTCCTCTGATTATAGTCAGTATAATCTTGGTACATAATTATCCAATCCATACACATAATCAAATTTTACACATCCATTTCCAGTTCAAACTACTCCAAGATGTAATTTTAGCCACGAATTTAAAAAAACACTCCTTGTATCATCATATATCCTCACATCTCACCTATAATGGAGGTATCAGTTGTAACAACCAATTTTTTTATGAAAATACCTCTTGATCTAATTAAATGTCTTATTATGTAAAATTATCATATAAAATATGAACTTATTTGGTTTTATGATTTTGGATTTCAATAGACCATTAAAAATTGTAGCTGTTTCTAATATATCCATTGAACAATGATCATATGATTAGTATAAATATAGGGATTTAACAAACCCAATTTACTCAGACAAAGGAAGAGATGACCTTATATAGTAGCATTTCTCAACACAAATCCCATTTGTCGGAGCTCAGAAATGTGGTGGAATCATTGGCTTCACTCTTGACCAATCCCAATCTGAGCTTCAACACATTAAGCTCGAATGGAACAGCCTACGTGAGAAGTGGAAGTTGATAGAGATTACCACCCGAGCGCGGTTATCCAAGCCACCCCAAGAGTATGTCATCATCTGACACCTTACAATTAGGTCATATGCAGGTGTTATAAGAGGTTAGGTAACAATAACCTAGCACCATGATTATGTACATTATTTTTTTAGAGAAGATAAATTCATTTTATTATTGTTACTCTATAAATAGTTTTAAAAGAACAAATGGTATTTTTAGTTAATATTCAATTAAAAAATATATTTTTACGAATTAATGGATTTTTTAGTTAAATAATATTTTAAGAAAAAATTATTACTAAATTACTTTTTTTTAAATATAAATTATCATATAAATTTTATGAATTCAATTATAATTTTTATTAAGGAATGAAAGTTGTTTTTGTCAAAACCCATGAATTTTTGATAAATGTAAGTTTCTATTTTAAAAGTGAAAATTCAAATATTTTGAAAATTATTTAGATAAAATGAATATTATTTTTGTAATTAGGACATAGAAATTATCCAACGGTGAATTATTCATAATTTTCCAAGACAGTCAAATGTTTGGATAAAAATTAAATACCTGTTAATTATATAATGTGTTTTATGACATCATAGAGACTAAACAGTGAAATAATAAAATAATATAAATTGGATTCTTGGAAAATATATTCTTACCATTAAAATAATTTTATTTTAGGTTTTATTTATTTATTTTAGAAAGCTTTAGTGGACCGTCCAAGACTTATAAAACATTTTATCTTTTAAAAATCATTTCCATGAGAGTGTGACTCACCTCTACATAAGGAAGCCTAATATTTTAATAATTTTGGCCATTATCCTTATAAAATAATTTTTTACACTCCCCTTTGGAAAAAAACTAGGGAAAACCCCATGGGTTGGTTTGTGGTTTTGATTAGTTTAATTTCTGGTGTCCAAAACCTAAATAAAAAAGAATTCCCTCCTTTGTCCTTTATAAACCCACCCAAGATCGCACTTCCTCTTCACTAAAAGACTTTGGAGATCGACCAATCTCTACCATCCTCTCTCTAGAATCCTCCCAAGGCACCCCAATCTCCCAATAATCCTCTCTCAAGCCTCTCCCAAGCCTTTGAGGTCACACTTCCAAGGGATTTCTTCGTTTCTCATTTTTTTCCAAATTTCATCATGTTGTTGTACCATTTTATTTTTAATTTAAAATGTTGGTATATGATTTCAAACCTCCCTCATACTATTCTACTTATGTTTTAATGATTATATACCTATTTCTATCTCATTAATGCCTCCCATGTACATCTATTACCATGCCAAAATTCCTTAAGGAATTTCTATCTTCTCATTTACATTCAAGAAATTATTTTGTATTATGAATCTAAATTCCATTACATATGTTGGGATATGTATCTATATGACCCCTTACTATCCATTTCATATACATATTATAATACACCCCTTTCTCTCTCATCAGCCATTTTTATAAATTCTTATGTCACGCCATTATGCTAACAAAATTGCAGTGAAATTTTCCAATCCAAATTCATTGTGTAGTGAATACCATTCACATTTCTATATCAAGGGTATTCACCTTCATGTAAATTTACTTATTGATTATAATTTCATGTATGAATTCCACATTCCTTTATTGAGGAATAAATGATGATGTTTAATAAATCCATGTTGTATGATCTATGTGGCACACTTATGCATGAAATGAAATGATTAAGAAGGGCGGGCCCTGATAGCCCTCCAATGCATTGGGTTAAGATTAGTATCATGATACGGTAGCTGTAATGAGGGTTTACTCATTCAAATTAAAGTTAAATGAGTTTTTACTCATTCTTCATGTGCAATTTTCCTTGGATCATTCTAATATCATGTTAAATGTTGATGCCACATTTCCATGTTATGATAATCATGCTATATCATGCCTTATGTTCATGTTTATTTTATGCACCATTGATATGCCTATTTCCTAACATGTATTGTATTCTTCATTTTATTCCTTGTTTACTCCCTTACTAAGATTTATAACTCACCATTTTCTTATGCATGTCCTCGGGTTATCCCACTCAATTCTAAGTACGAGGGAATGTAGTGGTCATGTAAATGATGTTCTCAATAAAGATGTGATGTTTCTTGTTTTCAATCATAATATAATGTTCCTAATTTCCCATGACACTAGACCACTCTATCCTTAGAGTTATCTTATGTTAAAGTTTATGTAATAAATCATTTTTATGTGTGAATTAATGATCAGATTTATTATAGTTTGTATCAGAGGATAGGTTTAGTTATTTTTGGGATTAGGATTAGAAAACCCTAGTGAAAGCCTTAGGGACAAGACTAAGTATAATAAAAACATCCCTAAATTTTTTTGACTATAGAGTATGTGGTTTATCAAGAAAACACATCCCTATCTAGATACTAGTAGGTAGAGGTGGTTTTGGCACAAATATACCAAGGGGTAAAACCTGAAAACACCGCTTTGAGCTAGACTCGAATGTGAACTGGTGCACGAAAATGGGACTTGATGAACTTTTGTATACGACACTCCCAGAGGATATTATTTGGTAAATTGATAAGCTTAGTATAAACCATTGTTAAGTGAATAAAACAAAATTCCCCTAAGGATATATGTTGGGAAGTAGATCATGGATAACATAGATTGGAGACTATAAATTAATTAGTTAAGGATATAAAAGTAATTTATAAGTATTCCATTTTTTTCATTGAATTATCATTTATGTGTTACCCTTAACTTTCCTTTTATTCCATCCAATGGCCATTAAAAGGAGGAATTGGGCTAACAAACAATGCGAAGATCAACTTGATGACTGTTCTAATGACATGCACAATCCGATGGGAGTAGAAATCATGAACCTTGTTATAATACTCTCTCAGTTAACTCATGCTTTTAATAGAAACATAGATAAAGAAGAAAATTAACCCCCCCCCGCAAGAAATAATAACTTGCAATTGAGAGCTTCATGAGACAAAGACCTCATACTTGTAATGGATCATCTGACCCCTCGATCACCGAACAATGGATCACCTCTGTTGAAAAGATCTTCTCCATCCTTCAATGTTTAGAAAAATAAAAGTTTCTTCTGGGTACTTATCATATGTAGAGTGAAGCTGATCAATGGTGGACACTGATCGAAAACAAAATGCCTGAGGATGAGATCGAGGTGTTGGAGTGGAAGGATTTCCAGAAAATGTTTTTTAACAAATATTTTCCTCACAACCTTAGGCTTAATATGGAAAAGGACATCCTTGACCTCAATAAAAAAAGGCGATGAATCCATTAGATCGTACGAGGAAAACATCAGAATGCTTGCACGATACACATCCAGCATTGTTGTTACCCCTGAATGAAATTACGACCGCTTCTTTTGGGAGCTGAAACTTAGCCTATGGAAATCCATAGCGATCCATGACTTCAATAGCTATGAAGAAATTGTCTGATGTTCCCTCAAAGTATAAATAGAGATTATAGAATATTAGGGGTATCATGTGGATAAGAAACATAAGGTGGACTTCAATTATGGTAGTTTGATGGATAAATCAAATGGTGGTAAGAAAATCTAGCACCCCACTTGCCAAAGGTGCGGAAAGAAGCACCCCGAAAATTTCCTGAAGGGGATGACAAAATGCTTTAGGTGTGGAAGAGAAGGGCACCTAACCGTTAAATGCCAATAAGAAAAACCCATGGCTATGATAGAACAGAGGAACACACCATTTGACCCTCAACATATTGTTCATTACTTCAACTAGAAAGAACTAGGACACCTTTCGAATTATTTCCCTAAGCCAAGGGTTTTCGGAGGAAACCAACAAATGAAAAGGCATCAAGGGAGATATTTTTCCATCACTACTACTGAATTGAACACCAACAATGTAGTGCTGATAGACATGTTTTTTAATCATTCAAGAATAGAGAACAGACTTTTTGATTCTTTTTCTACACATTCTTTTATATCCTGAACGTTTAGTAGAAAACTCTCCACACCACCACAATCCATGGAAGTAAAGATGTTGTTGAGAATGGATAATTGGGAAGTCATTGCATCTGATGAATATAACTTTCCCCCGATCACAATTTGTGGATTGAAATTTTTAGGGAACCTCATAATACTCCATATGGTTGAATTGGATATAATTATCAACATGGATTGGATTTACTTATATTGATCCAACATAAATTTCTGTGAGAGGGAAATCACTCTCCATATGGAGAATTGACCCCCGATTCTATACAAGTGCAAGGAGGAGGATGAATCTTATTTAGTACCATCATCTCAAGCGTAGATATTATAGCCATATGAGCATGGTTATCTGTCTCAGATTACTGAATCCAAGGAAGCAACCATCCTTGATAACATGCCTATTGTGAGGGAAATCACTAAAGTGTTTCCCGAGGGATTTCCTTGTCTTCCATCTAGAAGAGATGTTGAATTATCAATTTACTTTATACCTGGGGCATTGCCAAAATACAAGACTCTGTATAGAATGGCTATTGTATAGTTTGAGTATCTGAAGAAACAAATACAATAGAATCTGAATAAAGGGTTTATACGCCCATGTGAGTCACCATGGGATGCACCAGTCCTCTTCATCAAGAATAAGGATGGGTCAATGCACCTTTGAATTGATTACCGTGAGATCAAAAAAATCACGATAAAGAACAAGTATCATGTTCCCTGAACAGATGACTTGTTCGACCATCTATGTGGAGTAAAAAACTTCTCCAAGGTAGATCTGTGGTAGGGATATTATGAAGTAAGGGTGAAGAAGGAGGATATCCCCAAGACTAATTTTTGTACAAGGTATGGGCACTATGATTTCATAGTAATTATTTTCAGACTCACTAATGCTCCAGAAATCATCATGGACTTGATTTATAGTGTCTTTAGAGATTTCCTTGACAAATTTGTCTTATTATTTATAGACGATATTATATTATACTCTAAAACTAAGGAGGAGCATGAGGAACATCTACGCACTGTACTAGAGACCTTACGAAAGGAGAAGATTTATGAAAAGTATAACAAGTGTGAGTTAGGTTGAAAGAAGTATCAATAGTAGGCCATATCATCACAAGAAATTGAATATATGTGGATCCCTCAAAGATAGCTACAATAAAGGGATCGATGAGGCCAACATCGGTAACGAATATCCGTAGCATCTTGCGGTTGGATGGATATTATCACCAATTTGTGAGAAATTTCTCATGATTGACGAACCCTCTTACCATGATAACTCGGAAGGGATTAAAGTGTTCTTAGAGTGATGAATGTGAAGACAGATCTAAGGAGTTGAAAATAAGGCTTATAACTATACTCTTTCTCACATTACCTAGAATTGGATAATTTTTTTTGGTATTTTGTGTTGTTTCAAATAAGGTTCTGGGTTGTGTGTTGATTAAAAAAGGAAAACTCATTTCCTATGCTTCCAAGAAATTTTAAATTAACATGAAAAACTATACAACACATGATCTAAAGATGGTTGTAGTAATCATCATTTTGAAAATTTGGTGGCATTACCTCTTTGGGGGGAAGTGGGAAATATATACAGACCACAAAAGCCTCAAGTATATATTCACATATAATGAGATAAACATGCACCAATAATGATGGTTAGATCTGATCAAAGACTATGACATATCAATCCATTACCACCCTAGGAAAGAGAACAAGGTGGAATATACTCAATGTAGAAAGGACCCAACAATTCTATCATTTATAAGAGTTGAAAATGATCCAATCTTCTTATATTTGATTTAGATGTACATGAGAATCATAAATAAGGGAATATCATCAATCCTTTCACAGATGATTGCTCAACCATCTGTTGTGGAAGGTTAACGGATTTTCAAAAGGATGATGTGGGAATTCAGAAGAAGGTGGAAAATACCAGAAAAGGTAAATCCTCAAAGATCAATGTCAATGAAGAAGAAATTGTGAGATTTGGGTCAAGAATATGTGTTCCATAAAATCTAAGGTTAAATAATGAATTTTTGGATTATGTAAATAGTTCAAATTTCTCCATTCACTGAGGAAACACAAAGATGTATCAAGATCTATAAGAGAACTATTGGTGGGATAATAAGAAGAAGGAGATAGATGACTATAAATCAAAGTGTCTGGTTTGTCAGCAAGTGATGGCTGAGAGGTAGAAGTCTAATGGGATTATACAACCATTACCCATACTATCATGGAAATGGGAGAACATCACCATGAATGTTTTCACCGGAATTCTGAAGAAATCCAAAGGAAACAATGATTTCTGGGTTTTTTTGGATCATCCTACAAAGACTGCACACTTCATTTCTATTCGAGATGATTTATCACTAGATCAACTGGAAAAGATAAACATCAGAGATGTGGTAAGGTTTCATGGAGTACCACTATCAATTATATCTGATCGAAATCCAAGATTCATCTCTATTATTTATAAGAGTCTTCTACATTCTCTGGATACTAAACTGAACTTCATTATGACTTATCATCGTCAAACTGATGGCCAATCTGGGCGAACTATCCAAAAAATTGAGAAAATGTTGAGATCATGCTAAATGGCCTTCAAAAGAGGATGGGATCAATTTCTTTCTCAAGTTGTGCTCTCTTAAAAAAATAGTTTCCACTAAAGCATCCAAATGTCTCCTTATGAAGACCAGTATGGGAAGAGGTGTAGAACACTAAAATGTTGGGATGAAGTTGGGCAGAAAAAACTCCTAGGTCTTAAAATGGTTGAAGAAATGTTGGATAAGGTTAAGACCATTTAGTATCACATTACTCTATTCAGAGTAAACAAAAGAGCTATGATGATAATCATCGACAAGACATTGAGTTTGTTATTGGAGACATGGTAATCCTCCTCCTATCACCGTGGAAGAGGGTTATGAGATTTGGGGAGAAGGGAAAGATTATTCCAATCCACATCATCCCATTTGAGATCTTTGATCGCATTGGAGTAGTGGTCTACCGACTAGAAATCCCACCGATCCTATCTCAAGTACATGATGTATTCCATGTATCAATATTTGGGATATACATACCTGAACTATCGCATGCACTCAATCCAAATGTTGTACCATTGGATAATTCCCTTCCTATGAATAGAATCTATTGAATATCACAGATCATAGGGAAAATGTTCTACAAAATAAGACAATTCCTCTCATCAGGGTGTTTTGGAGAAACCACAAGTTTTAAGATGCATTTTGGGAATCAGAGGAAGTGACGAAGTAGAGCTACACACATCTGTTTTAGTGTGGAAAAAGGAAATATTGAAGGCGAAATTTCTTGAGCGGGGAAGATTGTAATGACCAAAAAAAATTTAATGAAAATTTCTCTTGATCTAATTAAATATATTATTATGTAAATGGCTATATAAAATATTAAATTCATTTGTTTTATGATTTTGGATTTCAAAATATAGTTAATAATTTTTACCATTGCTAATATTGCCTTTGAATAGTGATCATATGATTAGTATAAATATAGGGCTTTAAGAAACCTAGTTTACTCAGAAAAAGGAATCAAGGGCCTCATCCACTAGAATTTTTCCATACGAAGACCATTTTTTAGTTCCCAAAAAGGGGGTGGTGTCATTGGGATTCTCTCTTGACCAAGCCCTAGCCGAGATTCAACACGTTAATCTTGAACGGAACCGCTTATGGGAGAAGTGGAAGTTGATAGACATTACCACATGAGCACTATTATCTGAGCCTCTCCAAGAGTCTTTCACCATCGCAAACCTTACCCTTAGGTAATATGTGATTGTTATAAAAGGTTTTGTAATAATACCCTAGAACCATGATTATGTTCATTATTTTTTATAGAAAATATACATTCATTTTATTATTGTTACATTGAAAATAGTTTTTGAAAGCACAAATAGTATTTTTAGTTAATATTAAATTAAGAAATATATTTTGATTAACTAATGGAGTTTTTAGTTAAATAACATTTTAATAACATTTTATTACTAAAATAATTTTAATTAAATATAAATCATCATATAATTTTTTCGAATATAATTGTAATTTTTATCAAGGCTTGAATGTTTTTTTTTGTCAGAACCCAGGAAATTTCGAAAAATGCCTTTTTTATTTTAAAAGTGAAAATTAAAATATTTAGAAAGTTATTTATCTAAAATGAATAATATTTTCGGAATTAGTATTTCAAAATTATCCAACAGTGAATATTTCATCATTTTCCATCTTAGTCGAATTTTCAGGTAAACATTAAATACCAGTTAATTATAAAACATGTTGTTTGACATAATAATGACCCAATAGTGATGTAATAAAATACTATAAATGATATGTTCGTCCAATATATGTTTTACCATTAAAATAATGTGATTTTAGGTTTGTTTTATTTATTTTACAATTCTTTAGTGGACCCTCCAAGACTTATAAAACATATTATCTTTTTAAAATAATTTCCTTGAGAGTGTGACTAACCTCCATATAAGAAAGCCTAATATTTTAATAAGTTCATAAATTGTCCATACAAAATAATGTTTTCCAATCCCATTTGGAAACAACCATAGTCTAAAACCTTGGGTTGTTTTGTGGTTTTGATTAGTTTAATTTGTGGTGTCCAAAACCTAAATAATAAAGAATTCCATCCCTTTTCCTATATAAACCCACCCAAGATCCCACTTCCTCTTCACTAAAAGACTTTTAAGCTCAACCAACCTCTACCCTCATATCTCTAGAATCCTCCCAAGGCACCCTAATCTCTGAAGAAGCCTCTCTCAAGCTGTCCCAAGCCTTTGTGATCACAGATCCAAGTAAGAGATTTCTTCATTTCTCATTTTTGTACAAATTTAATCATGTTGTTATACCATTTTGTTTTCAATTAAAAATGTCAGGGTATTATTTTTCACCTCTCCCATACTGTCATTCTTATGTTTGAATGATGATATACCTTTTTATCTATCACTAATGCCTCCTATGTACACCTGTTACCAATCTGAATTTCCGTAAAGAATATCTCTTTTCTCATTTACATTCAAGAAATTATTTTGTATTATGAATCCAAATTGCATTACATATGTTTGTACATGAATATATATAACCCCAATACTTTCCATTTCATGTACATATGATGAGACACCCATTTCTCTATCATCAACCATTTTTATGAATTTTCATGTCACGCTATTAGGCAACCAAAATTGTATCGCGGTTTTCCAAGCCAAAGTCATTGTGTAGTGAATACCATTCCCATTTATCTATCAAGGGTAATCAACTTCATGCACATTTAATTATTGATTATATAGATTCATTTATGAATTTCACATTCCTTTATTGTGGAAAAAATGATTATGTTTAATGAATCCATGTTGTATGATCTATGTGGCACACTTATGCATGAAATGAAATGATTAAGAAGGGTGCGCCCTGATAGCTCTCAAATGCATTAGGTAAAGATTAGTAACATGATATGTAAAGTGAGATGAGGGGTTACACATGATAAATAAAGTGAAATGATCGTTTACTCATGATCCATGTGCAATGGACCTTGGCTCATGCTAATATCATGTTAAATGTTGATGTCACATTTCCATGTTATGATAATCATGTTATATCATGACTTATGTTCATGTTTCTCTTATGCTCCATTGAAATGAATATATGCCTAAAATGTCTTGTATTATTCATTTTATGCCATGTTTAATACCTTATTGGGATTTATATCTCACCCATTCCTTATGAATTTCCTCAGGTTATCCCATGAAATTCTAAGTAAGAGGGAATGTAGTGGTCATGTAAAGGAAGTTTTCAATAATGATGTTGCATTTCATATTTTAAGTCATTATGTAATGTTCATAATTTCCCAATACACTAGACCTCTTGATCCTTAGAGTTATCTAAATTACATGTTTATGTATTAAATCATGTCTAATTGTGTAATAATGAGTAGGGTTGTTATATCATTGGTCATAAAACCATCCAAGTTTTCCATAGCCAAACCCAATCCATTGGAAACTGGGAATAAATAAAGGAATGTGATGATACTGTATCACAAAAATATTAAAAAGGGCATATTACACAATAATTGTACATATGAGAGTGGAAGTTCCTTCATCTCAACTAGATGGAGTAGACTATATAATTTGTATCAAACATAAATTTTTGTCATTGGCTTCATATTCACCTCCTAATGATGATCTCTTTAGATTATAGTGTTACTCTTATATTTGGGTTCCACATCCCCTACCCGATCCAGAACACTCAATGTAACTCCAACTACTTAAAAATGTGTGGTAATTTGGTCCTTCCTAGTACCTGGTGCTTTCCCTAACCATATACAACAACTGCACTTATGAATTCCCTATTGAACCAAAATAGACGGCCCATCATACTTTATATAAAACACTCCGCTAAATTTAAATGAAACTGAATACACTTGTGGTTTTTCCCTTCCACACTTAAATCAGTAACTTTAACCATGGACCTAAGGTGATTTTACACTCCACTGACTGATTTTACAACTAAATCCTTAGAAGTAACTATCATATTTGTGCTTCTAGTTGCCTAAAGAAGAGCTATTTGGTCATCATAATGAAACCACATTCATTCCACTCATGGCCTCCTTCAAGTTTCCTTCCATGATGAGAGTCTGATTCATCATGTTAGTGAAGTTTCTCAAGATAAATATATTCACCTACATCCTGATCTCATAAAAAACCCATCAAAGAATCACTTTCCCTAGGATATATCATCTAGTTTAAAGGTTGATGTAAAATACTACAAGTTGGTAAAATATATAGTGTAGTCCATCACTGCAAATTATATCTATATTAGGTGCATGAAATTATGATCCTTCACGTCCCGTAGAATATATAGATAAAAGTGACTTAGTAACTTCACAATTATTTCCTTCCAAGTTATCTCCACCTACATAGAAGCCTGTTCTATGTTGTCCCCCCAGAACTTGGATGGTCCTTATAACATAAAATCAGTAGGCTTAACCCCCTATATATGGTTGTCTCATGGTATTCACATATTATTTCGATGTAATATATCTAGAACATTGTTTCATAGGGTTCCTACTTCACTAATAAACAAGGGAACATACTACATCTAAAACTCTATAGTTAGATATGAAATTTAAGGCATAATTAAAGAAATTTCCATATCTATAGATCACATGAACCTTTGGGAACCATCATTAAGAAAATCATCTATAAGGTTATCTAGAGCTGCAAGAAGTTCATTCTCAGCTTCTTGTGGGGGTGTGCTGATTAACAATATAATGATTCTTAACCTGAAAATGATGCATATTCATTTTCTTTACAAAGTCAACACACTCCTTAGATGATATGATACATTGAATGATTAACATCCGAAGGTCAAGAAAAAAACCGAGAACCATAAAACCATATTGTTCGATATTTTTTCTCAATAATTTAATTGTCCTATCATAATTTTTCTATTCATTCATTTTTATCTGACATATCAAGGCATTACATTTAAAAATTTCGGTAGGTATATATATCATATTTAATAAATATATCATTTTCATGAACATTTCAAGTAAATATATTTTCCCAATGTCCCTACCATGATGCATACATACTTAACTCATGAAATACTAAACAATGTTTGAAAATATCATACCATAGTAAAATTAAACAATAATTTAACCACTCAAGGTGAATTAATATTACAACTATAATGAGGAAAGTTCAAGAATAAAATATTTTTCCTAGGTACTTTTGTTATTCCCAATACAAGGGTTAGCTACTACCATGAACAAGCCCATTTCCAAGATCTGGAATATCCTAGTCTTTTTTTGACCTTCCCAAAATAGTCAATCAATAGTAAATACCCTATCTATAAAATCAATTTATCATGATCGACACATTTCTCCCTCACATGACTGATTCAATTAGTAAGATGACCTCAAGATTGACTTCCCATATTATAAAGGATGCCGACTAGTAGTGGGGGGGGGTAAGTAATATGGTGGGGAGACTATACCCTATAGAAAAAGTTTTAATATTAGTGAAAATAAAAAACACAATATAGAAAACCGAGTATAAAAACAAACCGAAACACACATTTCAAATAATAATAATAATATGTTATGTCTCATCATACTATATGTCAACTAAGTTACATGATAAAAGTAATACAAGTAGAAACTAAAAGATATAAATTTAAATAAGTAATTCTTAATAATCCAATTCCAAAACCATATCCCTGGTCTATTCTCTATTATCTAATCCCATACAATCACAACAACCAAATTAATCACAAAGTTCCTTCCCATGTCAAGACCTACATCTAAGGTTTCTTCCTAGGTAGCAAATGGAGATTGAATAGTGTGTGAGTATAACTCAGTAATACAACACCCATAGTGTCCAAAAAATCTAGTATGAATATATATTTTATGAATTAGTATAGTAAATAGCAGAATTAATTCATAAATTAATTAAAAAAAATCAAATTACTCACTAAACCTAGATCTCCGGGTTGTGACTTGAGCCAACCAGACCTTCTTTGGTACAATGTTGGGTATCTCTATCAATTAACGGATTATACTACCTTGGATAAATCACCACTAAAATATGTGGATTCTTAGTTCAAGGATGAATCACCCATATAATGAATCAAGATCAAAAGTTTATTTTTCTTAAGAAATCAAGTAATCAAGTATTTTTCCTTCTGACATCATGTAACTGTGCATATATACCTTAGAGGTATGTACCGATGAATCTATCCATCTGGAGGTATTTAATATCTATAAAGACCTTAGTTAGTACATAACCATGCATCCAGACCTCATGTGGTATGTACCATGAATTTAACCCTCAATTGGTATGTAACCATTAATCTATCCCTCAAGAACTATGTACCATGCATCTTTCCCTTAAGAGATATTTAACTACGTATCTATGCCTCTATAATTAACATTAACAAAAGTTCATAACAATATAATATTCTAAGAAATCCATTAATAACACCAACCACCAGAAATGACAACCATGTTCAAAAAATCCATATTTGTAATTTCTTCAAATTACAAATTAATGAACCATTTATTCCATTAATCCAAAATACCAATTAACAAAATAATTATAAAAATTAGTTACACCTATCAAATAATACAAGTTTTCCCTTAAAAATTTATTATATCTAACATCCATATTATTATCATTTATAGAAATTTAAATTCGAAATTAACTAGTTTCAAGGCAAGTGTTTTGTTCCCAAGACAATTATCATAATTACTAGGTTATTCTAATTCAATACTAAAACAACTCATGTTGTTAATCCATTCCATTAACTATTATAAATTCAAATAAGGGATCTAGGTTATCACATAATATGTTCCAACCTTGGGGTAAAGGTTGTCAAACCTCTAGGGTTGCTGCAAGTCCCATTCTCAATTCCAGAAAACCTAAGATGATCCATGGGAGGTTTAGTCATAATGAATTAAGAAATTTCTATGCAGAAAGGTTTTTAACATTACATGATAGTATGATTACATAATTTACACATACTAGGGAAATATAAAATACCTCAGAGGTTATTTTAGACCACCCACATCAAAAATATTCAACATGAATAAATTCCTCAATTGAAATGGTAGAACTGGGTTCCTACTTCCTCCCATTTCAGGAAATCAAATGAAATTTAGTAATCATAAGTCATTAATCTTAGATCAGGGTATGAAATTCTGAATCCAAGATTCATTATAAGGGAATACTAGAGAAGAAATAAGGACATGAAGAACCAAGCAGATTACCTAAAATTTCTAGGTCTGGTACACCATGATCAAACAAAATATTCCTTGGGTTCGAAGTGAAGTCCTAAAATCGACTAATAGAGGGATGGAATCTGAGAGAAATATGAGTGAGGATATGTATAATCGCGGGGATCAGTAATTAAATAAAACTAATGAATACTAACTCATTCACAACATGAATCAATGTTTCATGATGTGAATATTATAGTTGTCATATACACAAAAAAACAAGTTTCCTCAGGTTAAAACATGAAAATCAGTTCATGTCCGGAAAGGAATTACAAATCATAACTAATTATTTCCAATAAAACTCTCACTCCTAAAATATATTCTTTTAATCTACCTAGAACCAATAATATCATGAATACCCATTCATGGTGTTAATTATTAATTAGATCTAGATTTACTTATCAATTATTTTTCCCCTATGAACACCTCTAACTATTTGACGAAGATAAGAATAAGGTTTCATTGAAAAAATTTAAAAGGTTAAACCAAAAACATAAAAGTGATATACACCTATATAAAAGACAGGATCTTACACACCGCAATAATATTAAGATCCCCCACTATTCCATATGAATAAATTTAAACCCTCTATAATATACCTCCCTTAAGGATATTCCCAAGAACCATTCATCACATAAATTCCAAGATAACTAGTGGAGAATCAATGTAACCAAAAATCAACTCTTATAACTCTTCGATAAAAAATAATTTCATTGAAATGTTTATTTTGAAAAATTATTTCTTCTATGAATACATTGATCAATCAGGGATCGTGAAATATTCCTTACCAATTAATTCCTTACCATAATGGATATTTTAGTTATATTTATCTTATAAGTGGAAGGAATGTTAAGAGGTATAAAAAACAAGACATAAATCCAAATCTAGAAGTAAACCATTTGATGAAGAAGAATCAATGATTATGGAAAAAGAAGAGGAAGAAAATGTTGATACACCAATGGTAAATAAGAACAAGGATAATGGAAAAGATAATATAGAGGGTTATCATTAACCCAAACCTCACTTTTCAAAAAAAAAATTCCATTCAAGAAAACTAATGAAGAAGGTCTCCACTAAGAAATATCGGACACCTTCAAAAAGGTGGAATTCGACATACATTTGTAAGATATAATCAATTAAAAACTAAGGTATGAATTTTTTATCAAATATATGCATACAAAGAAGAAAAAACTATAAGGATAAGAAAAATAATGATTGGTTAATACTAATGAATCTACAAAAACCAGAGAAATGTAAAGATCCATGTACTTTCCCTATCCTCTAAAAAATATTAAATATCTCTTTTAAAAATGGTTTATGTGATTTTGGAGAATCAAATAATGTCATGAATTACTCAATTAATTCTCCCCTATATGTATGAGTAGTTATACTAATCATATTTTTTATATAACTGGCCAACTGAGCGACTACTTACATAGTCAGAGTACTCTAGGAAGTATTGGTAATTGTGAAAGTCTTACTAATCTAAGTTGACTTTAAAATCCTAGACATTGAATAAGAGAGTGTTATAAATAATTCCTATATCATATTAGGTGTGAAAATTTTGAAAACTAATATTATCAAAATAATTTTTTCTGAAGGAGCCCATTCAATTGATTTAGGGAAGATAATCTGGATTTTTTTATTCTAGATTATATGAAAAGCACTTAATAAGAACATTATATTTTCAATATTTCCCATTATGATACCCCATTCTTCTCTAGGGAAGAAATTAAAATATTTTATGAAATAATAAATTTATGAGTATCCCTAGAGTCATAAAATATTTCTGGAAATTATATTTTGGGAAAAAATTAAATCTGCAACCAAATCTATGATGTTATCAATTTGAAACACTCTATGAATAAATATTTGATGATCTACTTAAATTTGATACTTGTTATTATAATTTTCAAATATATGTTGAAATCATGGGAAAATTGAATTTAAACCATCAATAGAACACACACATAAACTATAAAAAATAGTTGTCACCTAATATAACATATTTTAATCTCAAATAAGAAGAAAAACTACCCAGGATAATTTTAAATAATCTAGAATTTAATCAAGAACACCACCTTATAACCTTCTTCAAATAGATTAACAAGGCTATAAAATGGTCAGTTAGATATTATTGGGGTTATCCACATAGATTTTATGTAAAAAAGTTTTCTTGAAAATGATTATAAAATTTCAATACAACCCCAAATATTTCTTAACCCAAACCTTATGGATATTTTATAAAATGAAACTGAAAGGCTTTTAGGATATGGTATCATGTAAAGAATTTCAGATTCCTAGTCAGTGATCCCCATTTAGTTTTTACCTAAAAAACACTAGAATTACCATTATAAAAAATAGCCAGTGCCCACTAGGATTCAAAATAGTTGGGAGGTCTATGTTGATTAAAAAAAATGGAACTGTGTAAAAAAACAACTTCCCAATTAATTTGGTAAATAAAATGATATATGGACTAACTAATAATGGTAATTATTATTTTTTATGTATTTTATGGTTATTTTGAGGTCCCCATAGAACCGTATTATCATGATAAAACCAATTTAACTTATCCCTTTGGCATTGTTTCATGCCAATGGATTATTTTTGGGTCATTAAGTTAACTAAGTACATTATAATGATGCATGGTAAGTGTCATTGTAGGCCAGATTGAATGGTACATAAATGTATTTATCAACAACATGATAGTGCATGGAACCTCTTGGAATCATTCTTGGAAATTTGGAAAAAATTATTAAAAACTAATTTAAATGAACATGGTTTTACACTATAGAAATTTTTATTTTATGGAGGAGAGAGGTAATTTATTGGTAAAAATCACTTATAAATTAGGAATTGTGGTAGAAAAGGCCAAGGATAACATAATTTGTATATTACCTAATCCGGCCACTTTGAAACATGTTATATCATTGTTAGATCATAATGGATTTCATATAAGGTATATTGAAAAATTTAATATAGATATATTTTTTCTGACAATCCTTTATAGGAAGGATAATGATTTTTCATTTAAAGAATCATATTTGAATTTATTTGACTTAATATATGAAAACCTAACCAACTCCCCTATAATCCATCCACAAATCTGGGATAAAATTTTTAAAGTGTTATGTGCATTCTTTAATGAAACTGTAGGATCATATTTATCCCAAAAGATCAACATAGACTCCCATGTGATTGTTAATGATTCAAAGAACTCATTAATAGATAAAATAAATTATATAAAAATAAAGAAATAGTTTTTGTCTATATTTGTTGTAATGAAAACAAATTTGTTCATATTTATTAGGAATAAAAGTAATAATTGTTTCCAATCATGCATATCTCATATAATTGATAACCAAAAATGATGAAATACCATGTTTTGTAAGATGGGATGTGTCTTCTAAAGGAATTTAACATGAAGATAAAATATAAGAATGGTTTTGAGAATGTAGTTTCATACCACATATGTAAACTACCCCACACTTTTGAAGCTAAAATATCGACAAGAATAACACAACATGATTCCCTCCCCAGTGAACAACTACATGGAAGCACTAGTAAGTATACTTATTATGATGATATGGTGAAATAGTTGACTTCATAAAAGGTAACCAGGAATAAATTTATCAATTTAAATATATATCAAAATACTATGTATGTCATGATCTACTTTTTCTAGAAAATCTATATTGATCAAGTGATTAGGAGATTTGTGCCTAGGGATGTGGTAAATCATCTGCTTAAATTTTTCCATACCCTTTCACATGGGGGACACATTAGAACTTTTATAACGACCATAAAAGTGATGGATGATAGTTTTTAACAGATAATAATCTTATAATAAGGACATAATTTTTGTAAATCTTATATGAAATACAAAATCTACTGGAGTAATTTTTAAAAGATATTAAATACCCCAATATCTTTTGATTTTTTTAAAATATTTGATAAAATGGGAATTTAAATCATTAGAAAGTTTATTATTTATATTTTATTTACCTATGTTATGTTATAATTTGGTTCTGTTTCAAAATAATTGAAGACCAAGAAAAAAGAATTTTTAAATAATGACGTTTTATTAAATTTTAAAGATCACATAATTTTTATAGGTTTGGAATAAATTAGGTAATCTTAAGATATTATTTCATAGATTTAAATAGCTAAATCATGGAATTAATCATGAAGATATATGGAGTAAAACCGAATAGCTCTACTACCTACCACTAAAATACCCATTACTGGGTCAATGTACAAAATAGAGAAATAAAAATAGTGTTTGAAAGGACAAAACCAACTGATATAAATAACTAGAGTATGAAATTAGAAGATTAAATATAATCTTATATAAATACCTTATAAAAACCTTAGATATATCCCCTTATATAATAATTTATACTAACAATAATAAATTTATTGTTGAACTTCAACATAAAGCATATTGGGCTATAAAAAATGAATATGAAATTTAGAAATGTTGGTGAATAGAAGAAGTTATAAATTACATAATTATAGGAGAGCGGGAGGAAAAAATATATAAACTCCTTGATACAAAAATAAAGAGCCAATTCAATCCATGATTGTCTCATTCATATAGACGACAAAGAAGTTTGTGAAAAAGTGATGTTATACTTATCTGATATGAAACCCATGCCTATTAATATTTGTTCTAAATTTAATATACTATTTACAGTTACTAACACATTTCCAATTGGAATAGTTGATATTAGAGGAGTAGAATCGAATAAATCCTTAAAATTGAACGGGAAACAATTGAATAAATTGAATTGGTATTTTTGGAAGGAACTAATGGAGGATTACATACTCCTTCATGTTTAATATGAATAAGAACTACCTAATTTTCTATTTTCATTACACTAGTTTTGAAACTCACACCTTAAAACTAACTATCATCGATAATTTCATGATGGAATAAATTTGAAGAATATTGTATGATAAGTGTTGGGGTGAGGGAAATATATCTAGGATATAAATTGTTATTTTAACTTATTTATTTTATTTATATGTGTTTATGGAATAAAAATAAAAGATAAATGATAATCCAATTTTGAAAATTTTACTTCCTCCTCCACTTAAAAAATTATCCAAGTTGCTGTGGGAACTTTGTAAAACTTATATTTTAGAAATTTGGAAAAGTGTGTCAATAAGAACGAACATAGTGGAATAAAAATAACGACATGAATAAACTAGAATTATGAAATTATTCTTAGGTAATATATATATGTTGTGATTGATAATGACCTCATGGGGACTCCTTAAATGCTATTTGGATAGCTTATATGAAATGGCATAAAAAATTTAGCTGATATCTAATCCATAATCATTCTTAAACCAACAAATAACATGTTTGTGTAAGTTATCCATCAAATAAAAGTTAGAGTTAACTAAGATACAACATCCCAAATTTTGTTTCTATATCCAAAAAATTACAATTAGTCATGGGGTTACTTACTATGTTGGGATACTCTAGTTCATGGTTTAGATAAACTCATCTCATTAGTTTTTAGTAAAAACATGATAGGGATATCCAATAACAGGTAATTGAAAAAATGGATGAAAATATTTGGGGAATTATGAACTTGGATGAATATGGGGAAAATGAAATATATAAATTTCATACTGGAAGTATTGACTAAGTGTGAAAAATATCATTGTAATAAAGAGATTATGGGATATGTATTTAGGAAAGTTCCACTTGTTAATATAGTAATTCATCTTAATTCTATTTTGTTTACAATCCTAAAACTATAAATTTCACTTACGAGGAAGTGTAACACTTTTTAACTTGAGGAAAATTACTTTTTAAAGTGTGGGGGAGTTATTTATCCACAAATTGTATAAAAAATTAGAATCTTTTAGTAATTTTATTTTTATTTTTCAATAATTAAGAATAAATGGTTTCAACGAGGTAATAATGTTGAATATATAATTAAACTAGAAATAGGATTATATTAATAGATTCACAATGATTAAATCATTTTGATATTTATGGGGAAATATTTTACAATAATTTAGATGTGTTCTATGATTTTTAGAAGAAGTTTTTTGGGAAGTTAAAGGGGTACAATACTGAAATTATAGAAGTTATAAATCATTGAAAAAATGGAAATGTATCTCGATACATCACATAGTCATACTATTGAAGATGATACAAGAGGTATTTACATAAAAATTCTCCATGCATAACATTCAATATGTTTGAAAATTTTAATATATAATTTAATACATAAGAATTGTTTCCCACTTAATATCATACATAAGATTATTATTAGGAGAATGACTGATATGTAAAGTCTTGGATTTTGTGAAATTTCAAAGATAATTTTTTACATAAGATGATTTTTTAGATGAAAAAAATGATGTATAAGATTTTTTTAGGAACCATGTGATATGTAACTTGCCATCCATTATTAAAATTTAATGATCATCATATGTAAGATTATTTCTCCTTGGGATACAATTATGCATAATATTCCATACCATTCTAAATATTAATATCTTCATATATAAGATATTATTATCCAATTAATTAAATACATAAGAAGTTGAAGTTTTGGAAAATCATAAGGAATGAAAAAAAATATGATTCTACCCTGGGGAAAATGATATACAGTGCAACGAAACAAAATTTTATTAGGGGAATTTCTTCAATATTATAGTAATTTCATATAGTATAAATCACATACAATAAGTCATGGACCATAATAAAAACATAAAAAATAAATAAATAATTAAATAAGAAGTGATTCTATAAGATAAGGAACCAGTACTGATTAAATAATGACTTGACCATATAAATATTAATAGGACCCTTATGAATAAAAAATTGGCCAAATGAATAGTAACCTCACCCAAGAAAGTCTAAATAAATTTTTTTTCATCATAGAAGTGAAAATATAATATAATTATGTTATAGTATAAGAAAGTAAATGTTTTAAAAATTATTATTTAAGTATTGGTATTTTTATAAGTCATAAATATTTAATTACAATTTTATGATTAATTTAAGAGTTTAAAAGAAAATTTATTTTCAAAAAATTTATTTATAAAGTAATATTTTGAGGTATTATAATTTTTATATAATTTTATGAGACCTTACGTAAATTTTTAAAGTGTTATAGAATCACTTATAATTTTAAAATATGTATTTCCCAAGTAGATGATAATATTAATTAAAAATTAAATTACTCATATTTAGAGAATTATTTTTATAAAATAGTGTTTTTTTATTCCAAATGTCAAAAAATGTTTAGGGTGAATTTTTGCGAATTTTCTAAAATACATGAATTTTTAATGAATAGTGAAATACGGTAATTTACGATATATATACATTATAAGATAAATATACTATTCATTGAGTCATATCTGATTTAAAAAACCCTGTATAGAGATTACATGATCTAATTACTTAGTATCAATAATCAACACTATAACTTGTCTTGATAGAAATAACAATCTAATGAATTAAATAATCAGAAAACACCCCTCTCCTCTACTATAAATTCCACCCCTCACACCCTCTTCTCCTCACACCTCTAAAGCTTTTAGAATTTCCCAAATTTTCTGCAAAACTCTTAATTAACCCCTTATTCACGTCTAGGTACTCATGGACTCATCAAAAGGACAATCCAAGGTGACTTGAGGAGGATCTCAAGATGATAATTCCTGAGGAAAATCATCTCTCTTTCTTTTAATTTCCTTTCAATTTCATTTATTGTTTCTCTTATAATAACCATATCTTCTCCAACTGGAATTATAAATCCATTATGTTTGATAGGATTATATTATATAAGGTTAAAGTAATATCCATTAATAAACTCATCTCTCTCTCTCTCTCTCTCTCTCTCTCTCTCTTATTCTAAAAATGAAATTGTTGCTCGCAATGTGTCAATTTAGCAAAACCGTGGGCGATTCACTTTAATTTTCATTTAATGCCTTCAAGGATGTAAATAAAAAAATTATAATGTTTGAAATATATTGTAAATATTATAGTACAATCCTATTTTTATTCTAGAAATAAACTTATACACATAATAGAAAATGATCAAACAAAATGAGTTTGTTTTAATTGGAAAATCGAGAAAATTAACCTAAAATAGTCATTATTAAATTTTATCTATTGATTAATCCTAATTCCATATAAACAAATTCTTTATAATATCATTTAAAATTCCTTAAGATCAATAATAACATATAATAACCATTCTGGATATTATTCCACACATTACATGAACTTCCATTCATGTATAGATGCAAACAAATCATGAAAACCATGAAAACAAATGCTCTCAAATGATAAATTTAAACTCTATTACTCATCCAAAATCCCACAAATGAACTTAATAAAACAATAAGGAATAAATTTCATGTATAAAAGGTTCTATATTTTTTAATTAATTAATATAATTTGATTATACTAGATATTAATGTGAAGGAAGCATTCAGAATCAAGGTAAGGGGAATTCTCAAACCCAACACCCTTTCTTTGGGTTTTCTATCTTTCACCCTATTTTCACTATAGATATTACTTAAATATAATTTAGTAATAATTATCTTACCTTTTATGTGATATGAATGTTTTATACTTGAGTTTATGAAAAGCATAATGTTTTTCAAAAGGCCTCTTCTTAAAAAAACACACCTTTTACATATGAAGATTGTTTCTTCTTCACTAAAGTTTTATGATTCAAGTATGTTATTCCATTTTCATTTGGGAACCCAATGATTAGGAATGTATGATTTTGAAATGAAACCCATTTCTTCTAAAGGCTCATTTTATGTTCAATATTGATATATGTTCTATGTGGCATGCATGATAATGAAAAAGATATGATGTGACAGGTGAACTTGAATATTATATAGCATTATGTAAATGTTATGATGTGATGGGTGCACCTGGAATTATATAACACTCTAATTAATTTGGTAATGCGATCTATATCAAGAGAAAATTTAAATATATGTTAACATGACACTATAATTTTTCACAACTATGTGTGGTAGTTGACCACTAAGACATGATGTTTCATTTTTATGCATTTCTACATTCTATACCTTTTCATAATGCTTCCTCTCATGATTATGATCCAATTTTTATGTAATGATGATAATTATTATGGTCACCCCATGTTATATTGTTTCTTGTTCTTATATATCCTCCTAATGGGATTTTAGCTCACCCCTTTTTTATGTTTATCCTCAAGAGACTACATATACTAATTAGAATTCTCGGTCCAATAAGAACCTAGAGAAGAAGGAATTAAATAGATGTTTATGTTATATTTTTTAAATGTTATGTATGGTCCTAATTATTATAAGACACTACATATTTTTATCCTCATTGTGTAATGATATTAGGTTTTTTGTTTTTAAAATGATATAATGGTAATGAAAGGAAAATCAGGTTTTCTATATATATGTATCAGAGGATAGTTTAGTAAATTTATGAATTAGGACTAGAGAACCCAAGTGAAAACACTTAGCATGATACTATGTATATGTTATCACCAAATAAGCTTTATTTTCTAAAATGATAAATGTATTGATCCC
Source organism: Viscum album (assembly GCA_963277665.1). Taxonomy (NCBI): domain Eukaryota; kingdom Viridiplantae; phylum Streptophyta; class Magnoliopsida; order Santalales; family Viscaceae; genus Viscum; species Viscum album. The sequence continues at coordinate 1,250,701,027 of OY728141.1, forward strand.
ATAAGATATTCCTTTTGAGTTAACATTACAAAGGGATATTTTTTTATGTCTTGTTGAGTTATGTTTTATTCTAATATTTTCTATTTAAGAAAATTGTTGGAACCAGGAGAAATAGGGACAAAAACTAGTGTTAGGGACAATGTAGTGATTTCACAAACAACATCCCTAATTACTTAGGAGTTGTAGTTAAAAATTTAAGGGTGATGATTACTAAGCTGTCTTAGGTTGTGAACAATAACCTGAATAATGTGAAACATATGACTTCACCTAAGAGGAAGCAACAGGTCGTTGAATATTTTATAAAACAACAACAAATGACATTTAGTGGATCATCTAATTCACTTTTTGTGGAACTGTGGGTCAACTCGATGGAGAAGTTATTTTTTATTATTCACTATTCATATATGGAGAAACCGAATATTGCTGTTTATCGTCTAGATGGAGAGGCCGATCAATGGTGGGATTTGATTAGGAACACCAAGATGAAGGGTAAAATTGAATTGATCGAGTGAGAAGACTTTAGGATAATGTTTCTTAACAAGTATTTACCTCAAAGTCTTCATAAAATTATGGAGAGAAACTTCATAGAGATGAAGAAAAAGGAAGGATAATCTGTCATGGTATAGAATGAAAATTTTACAATGCTTGTAGGGTACGCTTAAGTTTTGTTATCAACAATAATATATAAAAATTGATAGATTCTTTAGTGGTTTAAAACCACACCTTCAAAAGGATCTTGAAATTATAGACTTTTGGAGTTATGAGAAAGTTGTAATATTTTCACTCAATGTAGAGATAGAGTTTGAAGAATGGTCTCATGGCTATGGTGATAATAAATGAATGATGGAGTTTCAAGCTGGGGGATATATTGAGAAAGGTGGAAAGAAAAATCAACCATTACATATAAAAATATGTGGGAAGATGCATCATGTAAACTACATCAAAGGAATAGGGAAATTATTCATGTGGGGGACATAAGGTCACCAAGCTAATGAATGTATAAAAAATGAATAAATAGTACAATGTGGTGGTGGAAAGGAGAGAAACACTCATGGTCTAATACTAAATCTATAGGGAGCATGGAAACTATTCATTCCAATGTATTAATCTTTGAGTTCTCAAGGGTAGTCAATGTCATCCGCCACCAAATCCAAAGGAGCAATGAAATTATTATTCCATAAAAACTAAAAAAGAAGAGAAAGAAGATGAAGTCATACAGGGTAAAATTCCCATTCAATAAAGAATGGGAAAATTATTATTTGATTCTGGTTCAACGCATTCTTCTATAGAATAAATGTTTTATATAACTATTTAATTAAATCCCATATGCCCTGAAGTAGATATATCTATAAAAACACAAAGTGGTGTAATCACTATAACTCAAGTTCTAGGCTCTTCTCCGTTTGGATTATTTGGGAATATTCTTCTAGTGAATCATATCATACTTCCCTTGGTGGAATTCAACACTATACTAGGGTTGAATTGTACCTAATTATAGAGAGCACATATCAATTATTTGAAAAAAGAAATATCTTTTCATATTATAAAGCATCCCATGCTTCACTACAAATGCACAAAAGATCTTGGATATCTTTTGGAAAACCATTCGATATTGTGGTAGTTCATTCCCTATGAATAATCATAGATCACTAAAATGGTTCAGTCAAAGGAACGTATCAACCTCGGGGAAATGCTCATTTAGAGGGAATACATTATTGTATTTCCTAAAGAGTTACCCAAACTTTCCCAAGATTATGAGGTAGAGTTATAAATAAAACTTATACTTGGAGCTAATCCTATCTCAAAGTATCACTATAGGATGTCTCCTATAAAATTAGAGGAGTTAAAGACGTAACTGTAAGAGAATTTTGTGAAAGGGTTAATAAAAACTAGTGTATCAATTTACGGTGCAACAATGCTCTTTTTTATAATGAATGGTGGACCAATGTAGCTGTGTATTGATTATCGAGAACTTAACAAGATCACCATAAAGAAAAAATATCCTTTTACAATGACTGATGACTTTTTTGACTAGTTATAAAGAGAATAGTACTTCCCAAAGGTGGACCTGTATTCTGGATATCATAATGTAATGTTGAAGAAGGAAGATATTTAGAAGACTTCCTTTCGTACAAGGTATATGCACTATGATTTTCTGGTGATGCCCTTAGGGCTTTCTAATGTTCCTAAAATCATCATGGATTTTATGAATAGAGTATTTAGAAATTACCTAGACTATATTTTGGCAGTGTTTATTGATGATATTCTCATATAATCTAAGAGAAAAGAGTAACACGAACAACATATAAGTCTTCTGTTTGAGATGTTAAAGAAGGAGAAGTTGTGTTCCATGTTTAGAAATTGTGAATTTTTGACGTAGCAAGTCACATTCCTGGGACATGTGATCCCAAATTAGGAAAATTCTATTGTCCCATAAAAACAAATGCAATTGAGAAATGACCCAGACCCTATAGGGTCACTAAAAATCTGTAGTTTTCTTGGATTAACATGGTACAATAATCATTTTTTATAAATTTCTAATGATGTCCTAGCACACTAACCAAGTAAACAATAAAGGACTAATATTTGTCTTGACATAACAATGGGAGGAAAGATTCATGGAGATAAAGGGAAAGTTTTTCACTGCACATGTACTCACATTACTGAAATGTGTATAATGTTTTGTGATATATAGTGATGATTAGAAGAAATTCTTGGGTTTTGTACTCATTAAAATGATAATGTGATAGCATACACATCACGGTATTTGAGGATCTATGAGGAAAACTACCTGAGAAAAATCTGGAGTTAGCATATAAGATTTTTTTCTAGTAAAATATTGCGGCACTACTTCTATGGGGAGAAGTGTGAAATATATATTGATAAGAAGATCCTAATGTATATATTCATGAATAAGGAGCACAACATGTATCAAACGATATTATTAGAGCTATCCAAAGACTATGATTTATCTATTCACTATCATCCTAGAAAGGCAAACACGGAAGCCGATTCTCTTAGTATAAAATAACCTGCTACTCTATCCATGTTTCAGATAGAGAAAGAACCCATATTCATGGATATATAAAGGATGGATTTGGAAATCATATTGTTTGGAAAAAAATCATTCCTTTCTAAATGATTACCCATCCATATATCCAATATATGGTTATGGGGGAATAAATGGATGATTTGGAGTAACAAAAGAAGGTGAATGTAGTAATGTAAGGTAAGGTTCCAAAGTTCCATATCGACGATGATGGTGTGATTCTATATGGAAAGTGGCCTTGTGTGCCTCCATCACCTAGGATAAATAAGTAGCTATTGGACAATGAAAATATTCCAACTTTCTCTGTCCATCTCAGGATTACCAAGATGTACAATGACAATTGAGAACACTTTTATTGGGATATCATGAAGAAGGATATTATGAAGTATATCTCAAGATTCTCAATATGTTATAAATTTAAATATGTGTGATAGAATTCCAAAGGGATGATGCAACCATTATCAATACCCATGTTGAAATGGGAGAATGTCACTATGGACTTTGTCACTAGTCTCCCAAATATATCCAAAGGAAATAATTTGATATGGGTTTTGGTGGACCGACTCACCAAGGCTTCCCAGTGTATCACTATTTTGGAAGATCTCCCACTTGGGCTACTTGATAAGATATATGTGAAGGAATTGGTGAGACTGTATGTAGTTCCACTTTCAATTGTCTATGTTCGTGATCCCAGGTTCACATCAAAATTATGGAGGAGTCTACAACATGTTTTGTGTATTGAATTAAATTTTAGCAGTACCTTTCACCCCCAAACTGATGGAAAATATGAAAGGACTATTCAGACACAATAAGATATTCTAAGAGCCTTATCTTTAGAATTAAAAGGTGTATGGGATCATCCTATACAATTGGTTGTGTTCTTATACAACAATATCATCTAATTGAGTTTTTAGATGGCTCCATATGAAGATCTTTATGGAAAGTGATGTAGAAATCCAACCTATTAGAGGTGATGTTGGATATATGAGGCTACATGGACCAGATACTATGGAAGAAATGATAGATAAGGTTCAATCCATCCAGAAACATATCAAAGATTCTTATAGTTAGAAAAAGAGCTGTGGTGAAAATGATCGAAGGGACTTGGAGTTCAACATTGGAGATAATTTTTTCCTTTGAATATTAATATAGAGCAGAGTCATGCAGTTTGGAAAGAAAAAGAATCTAATCCCACAGTACATTAGACACTATGAGATCCTTGATCACATAGGATATGGGGCTTATCAGCTATCACTTCTATTAAATATGTCTCAAGTTCATGATGTGTTCCACATATCACTCTTAGGGATGTACATACCAAATTCCTCACATGTACTGAACTCAGACGTGTTACTACTAGAAAATGATCTCTATTATGAGGATCATCTAGTAATGATTCTAGAATAGATAGATAAGGTTCTACGCAACATGACAACCCACCTTGTCAAAGTGTTGTAGAGGAACCACATGTATGAAGATGAACCATGGGAACTATAGGAGGAAATGAAGGACAAGTACCCTCACCTGTTTATATAAAACAAAATTTTGATGGTGAAATTTCAATAGGGGGGGAGAATGTAATGGCCCAAAATTTTATAAGAAGAATTTATTCCTTATTATAGTAATGTCATATAGTATAATTCATATATAATCACTTATAGACCATAATACAAACCTTATAAATGAATAATTAATGAAATAATAAGTAATTCTAAAACATAAGGAACTAATACTGATGAAATTGTAACTTGACCTTATGAATTGTAATATGACCCTTATGAATAGTAAATCTACCAAATGAATAGTAGCATCACCCATGAAAGAATAAATAAATTTTTTTCATCTTATAAGTGAAAAGATGATATAATTATATCATAGTATAATTAAGTAAATATGTTAAAAATTATGAATTAAGTGTCGGTATTTTTGTAAGTCATAATTATGTAATTAAAATTTTATTATTAATTTAATAAATTAAAAGAAAATTAATTTTCATAAAATGTATTTATAAATTAATATTTCACTGTCTTATGATTTTAAGATAATTTTAGGATACCTTAATTAATTTTTCAAAGTGTCATAAAATTAGTTATAATTTTAAAATCTATATTTTATAAGTGAATGAAGATTTTAATTAAAAATTAAATTACTCATATTTAGAAACTTATTTTCATAAAATGGAGTTCATTTTGTAATTATACTCATTGAAATATATTTTGGGTGAATTTATGGGATTTTTTTTGAAATATATGAATTTTTTTGAAAACTGAAATATGGTAATTTACGACATAGAAACCTTAAAATATGAATATAATATTCATTTATTTATCACTAATGAATGAAACATTGGTTTGAACTCACATTATCTAATTAATTTATGTAGTCTCAATAATTAACACTATACTTTTCTTGAGAAAAATAATAAACTAATGAATTAAATTATGAAAAAAACCTCTCTTATCCACTATAAATAACACCCCTCACACCTTCTTCTCCTCACACCTATCATGATTTTATGTTTTTTAAAATTCTTCCGAAAACTCTTCCTTATCCCCTAACCCATGTCTAGGAGCTCTTATTCCCATCAAAAAACCAAGCCAAGGTTCCTAGAGGAGGATTTCAAGAGGAGATTTCAAGAGATAAATCCTATATCTCTTTCATTTATTTTCCTTTCAATTTCATTTTTTTATCTTATACTCACATTATCATATCCAAATTCCATGATAAATCCAATATGTATTATATAATAGTATTATATCATGTCAATGGAAGATCCATCAATAAAATTATCCCTCCATATCTTTTATTCTAAAAATGAAATAATCACCTGTGATGTGTCAATTTACCACATCATGGGCGATCCACTTAAATTTTCCTTTAAAGCCTTAAATCATATAAATAAATCCATTATAATGGTTGAAATATATTATAATTTTTATTTTAAAACCTTATTTATATTATAGAAATTACTTATACACATAATACTAAATGAGAAGACAATACAAGTTTGTAGTTATTGAAAAAATACCAAAATTAACCAAAAATGATCTTCATTAAATTTTCTCTAATTATTCATCCTCATAAAATATAAAAAAATCATTATAATATCATTTAAACTTATGGAATATAATTACTAACATATAATAACAATTTTTGTTATTTATCCACACATTACATGAACTTCCATTCATGTGTACAAGAAAACCAATCATGAAAATCATGAAAATGAATGCTCCTAAATAATGAAATTAAACTCTATAATTCAACGAAAATCCCATAAATGAACTTCATAAAACCATAATAAATAAATTATACTTATAAAACGTTATTTATTTTTTAATTAATGAATCTGATGTGATTATACTAGATATTAAAGTAAAGGAAGCATTCAAACTGAAGGTAAGGGGAATTCTGAAACCCAACTCTCATTCATTGGGTTTTCCCCCTTTCACCCCATTTTTAGTATGGATATTCCATAAATATCACTTCTTCATAATTATATTAATCATTTTTGGATATAAATTTTTTCTAATTTAGTTTCTGATAAACCTAATGTTTTCCACAATGACTCTTTAAAAAACACACCTTTTTCTTATAAAGATTGTTTCTTCTTCAATAAAGGTTGATGATTCAAGTACGTTATTCCCTATTTTTTTGGGAAACCAAATTTTATGATTTTATTCTTATGAAATAAAAAATTCATTTCCATGGGTTGTTATATTTTTAGTATTGATATATTTTTTTATGTGGAATTCACGATAATGTAAATTTAATGATGTGACAGGTGCGCCTGAAATTATATAGCGTATTGTAAATGCTATGATTTGATGGGTACAAACAAAGTTATATAGTGATCTAATTCATTGGGTACTATGATTTATCTCATGATAAAAGTGAATTATGAGTGAACATTATGGTATCTTTTATTACAACTATGTGTGGTAGTTGACATTTTAACACATGATGTTTCGTTTTTATTCATTTCCACATCAGATGCCTTTTCTTAATTCTTCCTATCATAATTATGATCATATTCCTATGTAATTACGATATTTATTTTGTCACCCCATTTTTTATTGTTTTGTTTTCTTATCGATCCTCTTACTGGGATTTTAACTCACCTTTTTTGATATATATCCTCAGGTGACTACTTGTACTAAGGATAATTCAATGGCCAATAAAAATATAGAGAAGAGGGAATTAAATAAATTTTTATGTTTTATTTTTAAATGTTTTTTATGGTCCTAATTCTCCCAAGACACCAAACCGTGGGATCCTCATTGTGTAATTATTTTATGATGTTTTTATTTAAAATGATGTAATAGTAATGTAAGAAAAATAAGGGTTTCTATATATAGGTAGAAATGTTTTCCAAAATTTAGAGAAGCCAGAATGCATGTATTTTTTACCAAGGAGTATCTATACACAGGAAGTTAGAATTTCTGATATTTTATAAAAATTATACATGAAATAATTTTCTTGATGTAGAGGATTAAATAAAATTTTATAACTTTAAAAATAATAGGATTCATATTCCATATATTCAATAAATCTATTTCACCATTAAGGGTATTTCAATAATATTTAGTCTCTAAAAAATAAATTCTATGGGCTATGGGAAATTCACCATGTTGTAAAGGGATGTTCCACGAGGAGAGTACAAAATATCTCCACAATTTGGAGATGATCCATGATCTATTTTTTGTTCCATTACGGAATTATTTTTTAAAATTACTAAAATAAATAGGAAAAAACTTAAAAATACATTTCTAATAATTATTGTTGTCTTAAGAAATTGGTAAATTCTATTCTAACCAATCCATGTGGTTCCCATGTAGTAGCTAATATGGAAAAATGATTATGCAGTGAATTAAAAAGATGGGAGACTTCAAGAACATGGTCCACTAAGGAATCAGGACCCTCGAGCAATACTAATGGATCTCATAAATGAATATGGGATCATAACACATAATTAATAGAGTATTTTGAGGGAACACGAGGAACTTGACATGATTAATGAAGAGGTTAATTGTGTCACCCATAGGGGAGATCAATCATTCCAAATCATGTGATGATAATCTTATATTTGAAATAATATACTAAAAATTATGCTACACTATATAAAAATGGATTAAGTATCACTATAAATGGGTCAGGGGTTAGTCGAATGAGTTATTTTATTGATCTATTGTGGAAATATTTTATTCATTTATGTAATTCTTCTTCAGTGATGGAACAAAAAACCCATAGTTGTCAATACATGAATATTTCTCCCACAAATTTTAATGAATTCTTATATTATTTGATAATCCTTTCTAATTTAAACTTTATAGATGTTTTTATATTTCCTATAGATTTGGAGGTTTTAAATTTTTTTTCGATGTCTTCCTCTCACTAATTTTTGGTTCTCACGCATATGCCCTTGGACCTACTTTATTTATCAATTTATGTAGGAACTTAAGGCAGTGTTTAGAAGTGATCGAAGTTATTTTATCAAAATTATAGGAATTATTTGGGAATGTGGAGATTTTATTATTATTTTTATTTAATCTAATGTTGTCATGTGAGGGTGATTAGTTTTTGTTTTAGCTAGTTAGAGAGAGATAGATCAATATTCCTTAATTGAGTGACTCAAGATTTAATATTTAATTTTAGGGATATAAGAGGGTAGAACCATTATTTTAAAATTGAATTTAAACACCATTTATAATTTCATTAAAAATCAAAAAAGAAATCATCTCTATTTTATCCCCAAAGTGAACACACGAAAGCTAATAAGAATGCAAACATCTGCATCCACATTGTAGATAACTCGTGTCCCACTATCACAACATTTAAACGAGTTTTTTTGCAATGAATAAAATAGATATTATACTAGTTTCTAGTATAATAACTCTAGTTACATTATGATTTATGATGTTATGTGATGATTTGACAAGTTCCATTACTTTTATAATGGTTTGGTTAGACTTGGCTGAGATATCTAGTGTGTCCCTAGAGTATCATTTATTAATGGAACATAAAATGAACACAATAAAATTATTTTAAAATATAGTATAATTTTTTTTCATATTATAACAATATTAGTATTGGTATCTTAGTGATAATTTTATGTTCATTATATTTGGTTTATGATTAGGTTATTTGAGGAACATTGAGAAGATGTTAGATACCTTGTATCGACCAAGTTATCAGTGAAAACATTGAATTTCAAACTTATGGGTAGTGATTTCCATATTTCATGATAGTCCAAGATTATTTTGAATAATATTAAATCCTAGGTATGATTAGATTTTTCAATTATTTTTTATATTAATGGATAAGTGTGGTTTCATCGATATTGTCTCATAGTTTTTTATAAATGTCAGTTGGGGTTGTGATCTTGAAATAGGAGGATATTGGGTTCCTAGAATATAATATTTTAACTCTTCTAGTCTGATATAGAGTGAATTTAAATGTAGCTATTAGGTATATATACTTCTGAGATGGTCATTATTAATCATAATAAGAACCCTATAAAGAGGTTTCATCTAAAAAAACCTCAAAGATCAAGTTGATGTCAAGGGGGAGGACTTATGTTTTTAATGTGAGGTAAAGTATGTTGATAATATTTTTCCTAACAAATATTTATCCTTGTTAATGGTTTTCATTCTATTGTGTGTATCTCAATGATGAACTATGACTGATGATTCTTTTGGGGAGAAGGTTATAGAGGTTTGATATTTTCAAACAATATCATATGATTATATGATTGGACTTCTTCAAGGATCTAACTATAATAATACCATGTATATTGAACATTATATTTAATGATATTCACAATGATACTCTACTCGATCTAGGGGATCTAGGAGTTTCTTTATTGTTTCATAATATTATAGTGGAAACCAAACTTTATGAAAATACCTGACTTATGGGGAAGGGCCTGAGGTGATCTTAGGGTATTATGGCTAATATCCCCATCAAGAACCAATGATACAATATGGAATGTGTATAAGATATGAGATATCTATATCTTGGATATAGTTATGATATATATTTTTCCTAATTTTGTTTTTATGGTATTACTATTTATTTGATATTTTTTCCTCAATCCCTCATTGATGACTATTATTACCTAGAATGAGTATCTTCATGAAGGCAGATTGTTCAACAGAGGATATATCATTCAGTTGGAAAAAAACCTTGTGCACTTTATTCAATTTATTATAACATATATGTATTAAAAGAGGGGTCATACTCTATTTATTTATAGAATTATTTTTATATAACCAATTAGAATATTTTTTTGTTGGATACTATATCATATAGATAAATTTATTTTTTATACCAAATTACAGGATACAACTATTGGATCCAATTTTATTTTCAATTGTTTTGGTAATGTATACTATATAGAATATTAATGTATAATTTTAAATATATTGTGATATAACCTTTATTGGTATAAACACTCCACATATAGATTAAGACCTCACTGCTGGTTAATAGCTAATAACATATGGAGAGGCACACATGTGGTCCTAGAACACTCAATCATAGTAATTGTTTTGTTATATTGGGATTATTATTTTACAAAGTGGTATAAAAGTATGTGTTTAGTTTTGAAATTTTTTATAGGTAGAGATAGTATGTTAGGATGTGAGAGGTAAGCTGGGAGAATGTTTGGACATCATTACTTGGGGTGAAACCCATATTTCTAGAGTATGTCTAGTGTTAATGGTAGTCACACCAGGTATGTGAGATATTTTCAGTTTGGAAATTATGGGTATTGATAGGTGATTATTAAGTCATAAGGATTGATGTGGTGATATTCTTTCATTAATCACGTATCAGAGTTGTGGTATGCTTAGGGAATTTTAAATGAATATAAGGGAAATGTTGAGTTACATAATTCAATTATTGGATCTAATATTAATTTAAATATGATAATATTTTATTCAAAGATTTATTACACAGATTATAGTGGGTTACATAATAAATTTATATCATATAATTTTCATTTTTTTTGGAATTTTTCAATATATTTCATATAGTGATTTTAATATTAAAAAAATTGGGATTTTTGAAAATTAAAAAAATCTTGGTGGACTATGGTGTGCGTAAAATTATTTGACAAGTATATTTTACAAGAAATGGTTGTGAAGAAATTGGGTTCAAATGTAAAAAGTATTTTTTAGAAAAATTAGTCTCTTATATTATTTATTATTTAATTCCATAAATAAAATGATTTTATGAATTTAATTTCATGTAAATAACTATGAAGAGAGAGAATTCTATATTTATTATTTTTATAAAAACAATGGATGTCATGGGGTGTTTAATAACTTATGTGATTCTTGGGAATATAAAATTATTTGACTCATTTATTAAATCTATTATTGGTTTGTGAATAACTATGATATTTATTTTTTAGTTTTTAATATGACCCAACCCATAGGGAACCTATCTAGGTTGACCAGTAAGTTGATTTTGTGACACCATTCACACCTCTCATAGGCCAGGGGCAGGTGACGAGAACTAAAAAGAAATATATCATACATGTGAGGCCTTATTATGATAGACATTCACATAGTTACATATATTTAGAATCATTTGTTATAATTAAAATCTTGAAAAAATATCTACTTATAATATACAAATCATACAAGAAATTTTTAACTTCATAACTATAATGAAAATAAAAAACTAGGAAGTATGTGTAAATTCAAGAGGCCAATATCTCAATGTAAAATCAGACCCTAATAAACTAATAAGGATAACTCTATGTCACACTAACTACTGTAATGAAAAACCCCAGTAACTATAATTTATAACCACCACTACAATGCATCCATACAAGTACTATAGCCACCAAATTCACCACATACCTTTACATTGACTATGTAGACACAACATGTGCAGACGTAGTTACCATGTAGAGGTTAGTATAAACATACCCAATAGGATTATTTGAAGCTGAAAAGGATATAAAAAAATATGTTAGATCAAATAGTAGAATCCCATATATTATTTAGGGAATAAGTTAGCCAGAAATAAAATTAAATCCCAATGATAACAACATAGATCCCTGGAAATAGTATACCAAAGTGAACATGTAACACCACTAACACCACAAGACTGAAATAATATGATGTGAAAATATTAGTCAAGTCAAATTAATTTTATGTCACCTATCCATAACTATATTATAGGGCCCACACCTTTCTTAAGAGTGAACATTTTCATGTAGAAAGTACATCAGCTGAGGGGTAACCTTATTTATTAATAGATTACCCATGAACCATAAAGAATGGGGGTAAAATACTCTACTAAGTTTGTATTAGACCCATTCTATTATATTAATGAGTCTCCATTGGGGTGTAACAACCTCTTGTTTTCTCCAAACTTCTCACTCATAACTTTTCATTATCTCTAAAAATATAAGGCACTCAAACTACTAACAATGACAAAAAAATGTATCCTTTTGATTAATAGATACGAATAATAATTTTCTATACATAAAAAATGAATATAATGAACATGTCGCATGCCTGATTATATGATATAGGTGTGTAGATATGAAAAATACCCAGAAATTTCTATAATACGACATGTATATCTATTGACATGTAGTGTGGGCCTTGGGTTGTAGTTGGGAATGCAATTTTTAACGACCAAAACTCTAGTATACCACATATGGTGTATAAAGTAGTACATTGGAACTAAATTCATAAGAACACATCCCAAATGACCAAATAGTTTATAATTATTGAAGAACTAGACATATAAATGATACCCATTTTACGTTGGGAATAGAAAAATAAAACATATTACATAACAAAAGTAAAGGATATGCATCCTTGAAACTCATTCAAATATTTGTTCTTCATATCAGGGGGGAAGGAAACAAAAAAATAGTGGAATCAAATGCTTAGTGAGGGTATACATAATAATAAATCTATCATAAATTTATAAAAAATAATAAATATGGAGAGGTAAATAATTGAAACATACTTCATTTAATCAATAACTTGAACAAGAATAATAATATGAAAATAATAAATGATAATAAAATAATCCCATAAAAATAATCACATGAGCATAAAACATAACCTTTAATATTATTAATAATTTAATAATCAAATGGAACATCAATAAATAATATAATAATGAGGTAATTCATAGTTCTATACTAAGAAACATACTACCAATACCATTTAGAATATTGTATAAATATATGGGTATAAACCAATCTAACTTGGCCATGTGATTTGTCTCATGAGACCTGTCAATGATTCGAGGGGCTACCTATAACCAGACTCCACCCATCAGTTACCAATACCATTATATTCCACAAATTTAATGGTGGAGAATAATCAATATAAATATTATTATTGAAAAAAACATACAAAATTTTAATAATTACACCAATCAAATAAACATAATCATAAACCACTCAGAGTAATATAGAGAATGGTATCATAATAGTACATCCCTAGACAAATTTTTCATAAAACAACTAGATAAATAATTATGATGGTATCATTAAAATATATTCTCCCTTGAGATAAATGTAAAATGAAGGTTTCTTTTATTTCAGAATAGAAATACCATAAAAATTTTATTAAAAGTAATCTTGAGGAAAATATCACTTTCACTTCGAAAATTAACTATTAAAAATAAAAGATCAAAAAAATTAAAAATTAATATATTTAAAAATAACATTTTAAATTGTAAAATATTATTAAAAATATTTAGTGGTCATGAAAGAGGGAAATTTATTAGATTCTATATATGTTAAAAAAACATCCCTTTCACATTTTTAGTAAATTAAAACATGCCTTTATTGAAAAAAACATGAAGATTCATTAAAAAATAATTTATAAAAACTCAAAAAAATGGGTAAAAATAAATTTAATAAATCATTTATATAATTTTATAAACTTTTTAGAAAACTTTTTTTTAGAAAACATGGATTTGGATGAAAAATGATTTTTGATCGAAAAAATAAAAAATGTGATTCTCTTAAAACATATCTCAAAAATTTTAAGTACAGAAGAGATTAAAAATGGTACTATTACTTGAAAAATCTCTTGAATATCATAATTATACTAAAATATATTTATTTTAATAAATATAAAATAATTCCACAATTGGAGACATAAAAATAAACAACCCTGATTAATGATGAGATTGTGAAATACACAGTTATCACTTTGGTAATGTTAGAATCATAAGCCCCATGAAATAAATAATTTAAAATAATAAATTAAATACCATTTTTATAAATATATTCATTATTTAACTTATCAAGTGGACTTATATGCACCACACAAAATAATCAGCAGTGAATATGGCATATGTCTCTCGGAAGAAAAAGTGAGACATGAAACCCTTACCTCATGTTAGAAATAATTAATATGTGTATGAACCTCATATATAATAAATATAGTTTTATTATAAATAAATTAAATAACCATTATAACATATATCATATCATATATTATTTTTTATAACATTTTACCACCCTTTTGTTTATAATATTTTTTTATTTTCATTGTTTCGAGTGTTAATTGCCTTGTTTTCTCAACCGTTCTTTATAATGATGGTTATGGTTCTAGTATATATGATGTAGTTACATAATATAATGAATTATATTGATGTTATGTATATTTTTATTCATTATATACATCCTTATAACCATTCATGAAAATTGGTCATATAAAATGAATCGCATCGATACGGGGAGACAGTAGGCCGTACATACACACGAATGACGATTTCATTCTCTTAAACGGTGAAAGGGAAAAGAATTCTATGATATATTAATTTAATATAATTGACATATTTTCACATATATCACATATAATCATTAAATTTATCCTTATTATTTCCCATGTAAAGTGTAAGTGAATAATTAACCACATTCCTTCGTGAGGTGGTAGTCCGCCATACACACGAGCGACATTATCATATTTTAAAAGGAATAGAATGTAAGGAGTTATATGTGAAATTATAAATAAATGAGTATAATTATATTATAAATATTATATATATATTCATTATATCCATCATTATATCCAACCATGGGAAGTGTGATGGAAAATGAGTTACATCGGTTCGTGAGGTGGTAATCCTCCATAAACACAATTCATGATTTAGTTTCCCATTTAATGGAAGTGGATATGGATAAATATTATGAAATAAACATAATAAAATATAAGTATATTGTATATACCATTTTTATTACATTTTATTTTTTAATACATAATTAGAGTTAGTAAAATACAAATGTAAAAGAATGGGATTAGTTTATGAAATTACATTCTCTTAGTGAAACCACCATTGGATTTATTCATAAGGAACATAGGTTTGGTATTTCAAGATGAAAAGATGTTATAGAATGTGTATAATGATTTTTTGAGGTATTTTTGAAGTTTTTGGTTGATCCAAAGGTCTTGATAGGCAACAATAATTGATGGGAGAGAGTTCCCTTTTACAATTGAGGAGTGAATTTTTTAATTACCCATGTCTATTCAATAATGGGATGTAACGCTCAAACAAATTAACTAAAAAATGATAAATATTATAGTGAGTAAATTTTATATAAGATAAAAAACCTCCAAAATAATAAATAACATGTTTTAACTATGTTATTTTAAAGCCTTTATGTTTACTTACATTTACCATTTTAGTTTTCACAATGGTAACTTGTTTCTTTTTATTTATTATGCAATTTATCCATTAAGACTAAATCCAAAATTATACATATTAAATAAATTAGAACCAATAATTCTAAAATTTATATCCAATTTCTAAAATAGAAATTCTTTGAGTGTTAAAAATTAATTTTAACACAGGCGCAATTAATGCGCAAAATCACGTTGTAACATTAATCATGTTAATTAATTTCTTATTTCTACTATTAATTATTATGAATGAAAATAAATTTTACCTTATTAATTAATATTAATAATCATTATTTAAATTATGGAATCCATTTTTTCAAATTCAATTTACATAATTAAAAGAATTAAATTTCAAATGAAACCCACATATGTGTCAAAAACTGGTGTTCCCAAAGAAAAACCTTTAGAGGTTTAAAAACATTTTATAACAAAATTCAAAATGAAATTCATTACAATGAAATAAATTATATAAATTTTAATATAATTGAACTAATATTAATTTAAAATAAATTTAATATATAATTTAACATTGAAAATAATTTTGATGAAAAGTCAGTTTTCTTTATAAATCATTGATTTTTTACTATTCATTATCAAATTTATTTTTTCTGAAAATTATAAAAAATTCACCCAATGATAATTTTAAAATTATATTTAAAAATTTAAAATTATTTTTTAAAATATTTTACAGCCCAAGCTTCCACGGTACACTTCTCTTTGAATAATACAATAGCATGTGTTATGCGCAACTTCGAGTTCTAACACACCACAGCCAATCAAATTAATTGTTATGAATATTAAAATCCACTTTTTGAAAATTTATAAATTTTACCTTTCAAAATAGACTTCATTTTTGGATTCGGAATATCGAAATTATCTTAGGGTGAATTTTTGGTATTTTTTTGAAAACTTTCAATTTTTGATGAATAGTGAAAAAGACTAAGTTATAGTTAAAATCCAAATTATTATTTAAATAATTATTTACTTTATTTAAATTAATTTTATGTCAAAATAGATACATAATACCTATATATGTTCAATGTAATTAATTGGAGTCAGTTTATAATAATTTTAGATATATATAAATTTTATTGAACTTTTCACCGTATTTTACCCACCTCTTGGGAGAATTTGCAAATTCACATAAAACATAATTTTACCACTTCTGTGAGTGAAATTTTAAAAAACCAAAAGACATCGTTGATATCAGTTAGTAAAATTTGGTTCAATAAGATGAAAATAATTTTTGGTGAATAGTAACTTTTTACTTTTATTTACCACTGTTAAAAGTAAATAGGGTAATTAAGGGTAAAAATGATATTATTATTACCCTAACACATGTCACAATTCTATTGGATAAGTATAATTAGACCAAAAAAACATTAGGAATAAAATATGAACCTCTTTGGTCAACTTGGATTATATTAGGACTTTTATTATTATCTAATTCAAAGAAGAGTTGAAAGAGTTAAAATCAAAGTTTAATAACTAAAACATTATTAATATACGGTTACACATAAGATAAATTCCAATATAACTATTAATTAGATAGCTTAAATTATTTCCTACATAATCATATTTTATTTATATTTTTTAGATATTAAATAGTTTAATTTATTTATCACACAATGATAATGCAGTAATTACCCAATTAATGAAATATTAAAATAATTGATATTATAAATATCCAAATAAATTTAATTTTTGAATTTTTATGAATTCCACTAATTTTATAGGTTAATATTACATATTAGGGTTGGTTATATGAATTTTTTTCGATGTAATAACGAGGTTATGAATTCACCAAAAACAATATACCAAATAGTTTCAAAATTGACATAAAAGAGTTTTTAAAAACAAATATTATATTATTAATTGATATTATATTCATAAAAATATTAGGTTCGGCCAAAGGACTTATATAATTATATTTTTATCATTAATTAACCACTTGGGGTTCTCTTGGAAGTATATAGTAAGATTATTATCCATATAATATAAAAATACAAACAGACATGGTAAATGTCAAATTATTTAACTAAGAGTTAAATCTAAAAGATAAAGTTAATATAGTGACACAAACCTATCTAAAAACTATTGGGTGAGTGGTTCCCGACCAATAACAACCTTATACTTTAAATTTAATATTTTGGAACCATTATAAACCAAAAATTATTTTATTATAAAATAATATTTCTAGCTTTTGTTAGGTGCGCCTCACCCCTCTTATAAAAGGGAACTACACCTTCTCTCTAATTCACACCTTCAAAGCCATTTGGCTCGGCTAACATCTTCCCAAATACCCTCTCAACTATCCTCCCTTCATTCTAGAGGCCTTATTTTAGTCATAAAGCCAACCTATGGATCCCTTTTGATCAAATAAAAAAGAAGAATCCGAAGAAGAGGTAAATATTTCATCACCTCTTTCAAGTTCCTTTCTTCTTCCACTTCCTTTTTCTTTGCTGTTTCCATTATAAAATAACAACTATAGTATATTATATATACTTTTATGTTATTATAAATATGGTACAACCAAATTCATTATTCTATCCATCATTTTAATGACATGTCACCATATGTGCGTACGTATGGCTTACAGTCTCCACGTCGTGGTGTAATTGTTATTCATTACATTATTATTTGGATGGGTATAATAATAATGTGTAATTGATGTAAATAATAAATATAACATGATAATTATTCTATATATTTTATATACCATCCAATTATATGTTATTTTAATATCAAAAGAATAATATTGTCGCTCGTGCGTACGTACGGATTACCATCTACATAAACTCAGTGAGATTCAGTTCCCATCGTATCCATTCAAAATTAATTTTCATTAGATTATAAAAAATAATGTTTAATTACCAGATATAATTCTGGAAATGAATAAGATACATCCCATCCATAAAAAATATGACTCACATAACAAATAATAAAAAGGAAAATGAATCCGTTAACACCCAAAAAATGATAATACTAAGATATTATTAACAAAGCAAGAAGATCATATATGATATAATATTAACGTATATGATTATTGTATAATTTAATAACAATTATTTCACCATTATAATATACGTTAACATACACTTGACCAAGGAAAATTACATGGTAAGGGTTAATTTGAAAATATCTTTATTATCCAAGGTTGTTTTTTTGTTAGTATATACTAGGACCACTTTATCATCCACATACACATTTCTTAAAAATATTTTTCAAAAAGTTTATACAATTTTATAGACTATGGGTTAAATTCATTTATACCCTTGTTTCATTTTTACAAGATGTTTACAAAGGAATATTTTCGTCATTTTCCAAACAAGGTACTTTTTGACCTTTTCGACAAATTTAAGGTAAGATGTTTTTTTAACTTATACAGAAGGTGCATCTATTTTCCACCGATATAACCTTGTCCAAGCTTCCCATACAATCTTATAAGAATATATAAAAATATAAATGTTTTATTTTATAATTAAGTTACCTTTAAATGATATCAATATAGAATGATATATTTCTCTAAAAGGTTCTGATTTCATCTATGTCAATATCCATTGATCAATTTTAAGTTTGTTAGAAGTTGATTTATTATGATAAAAAACATCCATATTGTATTGAAGGTTTTGTGATATGATTGACTGTAGATGTGTTATTTAAAACCATTCATGGTTTATGGATAACTTATTGATAATTCATATGGTATTTATAATAAGAATTTTTA
This sequence comes from Viscum album, assembly GCA_963277665.1. Taxonomy (NCBI): domain Eukaryota; kingdom Viridiplantae; phylum Streptophyta; class Magnoliopsida; order Santalales; family Viscaceae; genus Viscum; species Viscum album. Next base: position 1,250,720,474 of record OY728141.1, read on the forward strand.
TGTTATTTTTAAACCCTTTCATATGAGAAATGAATTGGAATTAGTAAGTGACGGGTGGAGTCTGCTATAGCTCCTCGATGAATCGGTAGATCTCATGATACAAACTAGTGTCTTGGAAGAAGGACATAACAAAATATTATTGGTAGTCTTGGCACAAGTATTTGACTATGTGGTTATGAAAGTCTGGCATTATGCATTCCATAATTATGAAAGTGTCTATAGATATTGCATGTGATTATTCGACGAGTAGAATATCCATGTGAGTAAGTAAATGGAATTATTTTGATTTATATTTTCCATATTATGATGTCGTTTATGTTGAAAAATCTTTTGTTTTAGTTTTATACATTTCCTTAAATGTTTGTGCTTATTTATGAAAGCTTCTGCTATATTGTTATCCTAACTGATCATCTGAACTCACCACTTTCTATGTTTTATTTTTCCCAGGATGCAAAGAAGTATATTATGACTGACTTGATGAGATAGTCTATGGGATCTCAGTGTTTTCTATAGAAAAAATGTTGTTGTTTTTTTTCCATTTTATGATGTAATGTAAAACTTATGAATGTATCTAGTACTTCCAAGGCTACTAAACTAATCGGTCTTTCGAGACTTGATCTTTTGTGATCATGCCAATGATACATAATAATGCACTGACTCTGGGTAACTGGGGTTGGGTCATTACAAAATATGTTTTTTAAAATTATTAAAAATTAATTTTAAAATATGTAGGAAAAGAGTGATGAAACCTCCATTTAGAAATATACTATTTTTTCAAAAAATATTTCATTTTCTTTAAAATGTTTTTTAATTTTCAATTATAATAAATTGGTTAAAATTTTATTTTTTTAAATATGTTTAAACTATATAATTTTATTAATTTATTTATTCCTATTCATACCCTACAACTTAATGGATTGTTCATAATGGTCATATTAAAATAATAATATTTTAATAGAATGTCTTTTCTGTTTAAACCCAACATTATGTATATTCTAAGATATTTAAGGGTATGAATTTATTTAAAAATAAATATATCATAAGGAATCATTGTGTTACATTATCTTAAAATATTTGGGTTGTGTTTTAGAAACACTATCAAATAGGATGATCCTCTATTAAAATCTCGAGGCATTACATCCTACCCCCAAAAATTAAATGTGAGCTCAACATTTAATCTTACTCTTGGAAATTAAGGGTTTGACATTTGAAAATATTTTTTTTGGATAAAAAAATAATAGAACAGTTTAATAAAAATATTCTTGATAAGAGATAAAGGGGCATACAATGGTAATCTAGAATAACATATAACAAGGTTTCTATTTTGGAAGACATTGGTGGGAAGTAAAGATATGAACATGGAAGAAAAGTGTAAATAATTATAGAGAGTGATAGTGGTCATTTATCCGATGGAAGTGAGTTATCAATAGAAATATGAGGAATTAAAAAACATAAATATTTGATGATATAAATGTTAATTTGATTCATCAGATATGAATGTAATATGATTACTTTTTTTTCTTCATGATCTTCTTCCTTAAGCTGAGGTATTATTTTACTTTCTAAGAATATATTGAAATATAGTTACATAATACATTTCTATTTTATAAGTATAATTTTATCCTTTGTATGTGGGTAGATCAATTTACACACCATCTCTTACTCCAAGAAATGAATATCCAAAAAGGTTTTTTATGCTTGAATCACTAAAATTAACTTCTAATAGATCACACAATCCCTAAAATAATTACAAGGTATTACTCCCATCTTTACAAAAACAAAAAATGGATATAAATTTTTTTACAATATAATAAATTAATTTTTAAATTCTCAATAATAACTCCAAAATTTCAACTTAATCGATTTCATAAATAGTTACTCTTCTAAAAAATGTCTTCCCAAATTTAACATTCAAAAAATTTAGAAGGAAGGTCCATAAATATCCAAAACTCAGTATAACATTATATTTACTAAAAACATAATGTTTATCATAATAAAAAATACCATTTATGTGAATAACTTTATCAATATAAAAACTAATTTAAAACATACATGTTTCTAAAAATTATTTTTATATTTATTACTTAAATAAAATCTCAAATAACCCTATTTATTCCTTAATTCCAAATATAATTTAAACTATTTATAAAATACCATAAACCAAAAAATCACTAACAAAATTCACGGTCAAAAATACTATCACATAAAAAGATATTTATCATTACTGTCTCAAAATAGTTTAAATAAAAATGGTTATCATAACCCAATCATTATTTTTCCAAGAATTTTAACTTTCTATTGAGTCACTTTTCTTGGTCATTGGTACCATTCAACATATGATCTCAAACCCTTAAAGAAAAAGTACTATAGTACAATATGTATTCAATTCGTAATTCTTATAATCAGAATATCGTTAGTTAAATACTTATACAACATAATTGTTGAATCCAAATACATAGGAACTTTAATCATTAAACTTTATCATTTGTAATTTCATAAGAATGACCATAATCTCTTGGCTTCTTCTAATGCATATTTCCCAAAAAATTGGGGTATTAATTTCTATAATACCCTATTTCCTAAAATTTTAAACACCAAACATAAAAGGTTTTTTTCTTAAACTTCAATCCAAAAACCTAATAGCCTTTCAACCTACTCATGAAACTAAATATCATTCCCTTCAATAAATTACTACTGTGTTTTTCTGTAATTATCATATAGGTTGTGAGTATAAATGATATTGGAAGTTTTCATAGGTTTGGAAAATGATTCATAGAAAAAAGCGTGAAGAAGGTAGAATTAGAAGAAGGATGTTTGTGAGTATTTTTTTGTTAACTGTATTTAGTATATTTGAGTTATACTAAGGAATTTATGTCATATTCAACATGAAGATTAAAATTCATGTGAGAATATTGTTAAATTTGAAAAATATAATAAACTAGGAAATATTGTAGGTATTTTCACTTATGTGAATTCAAAAATATTTTTGCAATGCTAAGTTGTATATTTATTGTTAAATATTCATGAAATGATGCTTGATATTCTATATGAGTTTTGAAGAACATTTAAAAGATGAGTTGGTAATATATTTTATAGATATTTAAGATGACTCTGAATTTTCAATAGTCCTTAATGAAATTCAACTTTCTTTATGAAGGTGTAAATATTTATGGGTAAAAATTAAATTTATTTTTTATTTTTCTGGGTTATTCGTGACTATACAATGAATTACGTTAATTCAATATATGTTGCTGAGATATTTAGATTATTGATAAGGGAAATACTAAAGGGGTGGCTGACCACCATTGTTTAAAAAATTAAAAGGGTCAAAGATGAGTTAAGGTTATAGAGAACTTATTATCGATATATTATATAGTGATAATATTTAAAAATTACAATATTATACTGTCTTATAAGATGAATAATATATTTTAACTTTTGATGACCCATACCTGGATGCCACTTAACGGGTGCCCCGAGCCTGGTGGGCTAAATGGCCTCAAGCGCATCTTCCCAAATGCCAAAGGTTGACGCCTAGCGGCAAGGGCCTATGTTGTGTCTGTGGGAAGACTACTACCTCATTAGAAGAGTATAACACAAAGGAAGAGATATAAATGAATAATAAAAATCGATGTAATATAAATAGATAGTAGAAGCAAACTGATGCAATTGATAAACAAGAATAACAATAACCGTATCAACTGAAACACTGATGATGTAATGTCATGTCACTAGAAAAATAGAAAGCATGGATACAAGACAATGGTCATAACAAGATCCACAAGGTAAAAGATAACAAGTCTCCTCCAAGCATCCAAAAATCCTACTCAGTCATCTCATATCAGGCTCCATCCTATCAGCACACAATCATGTATTAGAAGATGCATGCTTTCCTTTGTCAATACTTACAACCATGTAATCTACTCTGGGTACCAAACGGTGCCCGGAGAGGGTGTGATATAAATTTCAATGGGACACCACCAATGATGTCTATAACAGACGGCCCATGTAATGAAATATTAAAGTGTGAAGGAATGCATATATAAAGTAAAAAAAACAGTAAAATATAACTAAATAACCAAGTACCTGCTTCAACCCGTGGTTGGTTTTTGAACATGTAACAAGTTTGTTAATTAATCAATTACCATTACTGTTAATAGGTCACATGAGGCATAGCCAACACTGACATCATCCAATGATATAATCAGTAGTGAAGGTCCCAAGACGTAATAGGGAAACCAAAAAATGAACTCCGGTTAGGGATCTCCATGGTAAAAACCAAGGTAATATAAACTCATAGAACGATATCTTTGTAGTATCTGAGTCTAGATAATGGGTAAGAGTGTAATCCAAGGAGAAAAATCTATGGTATTCTACAATAAGGCACCTACCAAGTCCAAGGTGATCAACAATGGAAAAATGGTGCTACTAAATGATAGGGACCTATGGGCTTTCACCATGGCACTTACTAGTAAGTGCTGGATCCAAGTAGTGTATCTGATGTATCAAGTAATAAAGAAAGGGACCCAACTATAGTATACAGGGCATCCAAGAAATAAACAAGAACCAAAGTCTAGGTGGATATCAACCTAAGAAAACTCTATCATTGAATAGAAATGGGGTTACCGAGACCCAAGGTATTCCCCTCTCAAAATCAAAGGGGATTTCGAGTAATTCCATTTCTTTTTGATATTATAATCATGTAATAATTAATTTGGTTCATGTATTTCCTTCCATTAGTGTGGATATGACATGTAGAGTTGAAACTATTGGTCCAATCATTGTCTTCCATCAATGTGGATATTCCAAGTAGCGTTGGAACCATGTAATCAAGTATTAGTTATCAATTAAGGCATTATCAATTATTGAGGTTCACTCCACTACCTTCCATCAATATGGAAATGGGTGCTACAGACATGTAACCATTATTCAATCTATTTTAAAAAGTCCATGTTATATACTTTCTATACTTTCCATTTCACATTTAATAAACATTTGTAAGAACTTACCTTAGGAGGGTCAAGCGGTGAGAATACATGGTACATGCCATTATGAAATTATCATTAACAATAAGCCATTTATTATAAGGGTTGTCACCTTTATAAAGGTCAAGAAAAGGCACACCTGAACGGTGGCTCAAACATGCCGAAACACTAAAACCCAATTATGGCATAACCATCGACATGAGTTGCATTGAGTTGTGGTTGTAACCACTAAGAACTAATCATATATTAAGAAATAACATAATCATAAGATTCTAACAAGTATAATCATGACATGTAAATTTACGAAACAATTCCCAATGAAATCAGTGGGCTCCAAAAAAAGATTCCAAAAATAAGAAACTTTAGGGATGAGTTATAGAACACCCACCTTAGGGTTGTATGAACCTTATCCTCTTGTATCATCCTTTGATTTTTCATGGATTACAGTAGATCTAATAAAATGTGAAAAACACTCACATGGATATTACTAGGTCGATAGTGAAAGTGAAGAAGTATGTCTTAAGACGAATTGAGTACTTACCGTTAAGCATCCAACATGACGAGAAAAAGCCCAATCATAAGCCGGATGAAGAAGATCTCTTGACTACGAGTTTTGATCTTCAAAAACCCCAAAATTGAGAGACAAATATGTCAATACTGTATAAACTCGAATTAGTGAGGAAGGGGAAGGATTAATAGATCATTAATGGTGTTTTGGTCATTTTACACATGTTTTTAGGCTACACATGGTTTTTATGCATGGTTTTTCAAAACGTGCGCAAACCGTACAAGATGGTTCTTCCCGAACCCTGGAAAAATGGGCGTTTTCATGGTTAGGCCACATAGCCATGCACAAACCAAACGGGATACCACTCTTTGAAAAAACACAAACTGCATGGTTAGGTAAACTGTGTGAAAACCAATTGCAAACAATGCACAAACCAAGCACAAACCATGGGCAAACCATGCGACTTGGCCTATTTTCCCAAAAAGAGTTGTTCCGAGCTCCAAACAGTCCTCGAACACCCTCAGAACCTTTTCGAACTCATTAGGAATCTATATTAGGTCCAAATTAATGATTTAGATTGAAAAATAGGAATCCATACCTGAGTGAAAACCCAGGTTCTTACAGTATTCCCCCTTCAAAGAACTCGCTCCCCAAGTTCTCCTTCCATGGGTAAAGAAACACTGTCTGAGAGAAAATATGGATCCTGAGCATGTGTATCGGCTTCCCTCTCCCAATTAATATCCCATACTCCACCGTGCTTTCATATCACCGATACGAGAGAGAAAACATGCCTCAGATAACCTTCATGCTTCAATCAATGATGCGTACTGGATACTCCTAAAAGGAAGCATCATCATCTTAATCAACTTTTCAAGGTCAAAGGTCTGAGATGGATCAACATGATATTCGCAAAGCTCTGATACATGAAAGACGTTGTGCATGGCATGGCACCTCTAAGGTAGTAGCAACTGATAAGCAACTGGCCTGACTCTTTCTAGAATTTCCAATGGTCCGATGTAACAAGGCAACACTTTTTCCTGCTTCCTTAACCATCTATGCTCTAGCCCAGGTGATACCAAAAGAGAAACATGATCCCCAACATCTAACTCAAGAGGTCATTGATGAAGATCAGTATAATATTTCTATATAGATTAGAAGTAGTTGTACGCTCCCTGATCAGCTATACCTATTCTGAAGTCTCCTGAACAAGAGGAGGACCTATTAGGGATTCCTCACCTGCCACTAGACAACACAAAGGTGAAAGACATGTCCTAAAATATAAGGAATCAAAGGGATCCATCTAGATCGTCGCCTAAAATCTTTTGTTATAATAGAACTTTACGAGAGGGATATGCTTCTCCCATGAAACACCGAAATCGAGGACACATGCTCAGAGCATATCCTCTAAAACCTGGATTGTCCATTTTGATTGTCCATCAGTCTAAGGGTGAAAATATGTGCTTAAGAATCACTTGAGTTCCCATAGATTTCTACAAACCCTACCAGAACTGTGAAGTGAAACGAGCATCGCTATCTGAAACAATAGTACTTGGAACCCCGTGTTGTCATACAATCTCACAAACAAAAAATCTTCTCAGCTCATCAACTTAGAAGTTCTCTTGAATAGGAATGAAGTGGGACGATTTATTTAGTCATCCAATGACTACCCGGATATCATTGCTACCCCTCGACAACCTAGGTAAGGTAACTACGAAATCCATAGAAACATATTCCCATTTCTATTTCAGTACTGGAAGTGGCTGTAATAGGCCTACAAGTATCTGGTGCTCTGCCTTCACCTGTTGATAGGTGGAACACCTGGTGATGAAGCCTACAATCTTAAATTTCATCCTAAGCCACCAATACTAACATAACATATCTCGATATATCTTTTAAATTCCTGGATGAACTGCCCAATGGGAAGTGTGGGGTAGTTTAATCAACTCCTCTCTCACATATGAAAGAACCCAGATATTTCAACATAGACACAGGACATAATCTCTGTCCACAGACCAATATAGAGGTGGGTTATCTCCCGATATACTCTCATGGAGAACCAAACCTTCAGGATCTAAAAAGTGCCTACTCTTCACCTTCTCAAGGAGGGAAGATGAAACTATTAAGGCTGAGAGGTAAGACTAGTCATGACTGTTGTGATACTCCAAATGAAGTTCATAAATAGGGGCCATTAACTTCCATTCATCACTGGATTCTTATGCGGCCTGCAATTGAGTTTTCTAACTCAGTGCATGTGTAACCACATTGCCTTTTCCAGGAATATATGTAAACGAAAAATCAAATGATTGTAGATATTCGAACCATCTTCACTATTAGTGGTTCAAGTCACACCGAGAAAATACTTACTTGAGGCTCTCGTGATCTGTATACACTACAAAGTGACCACCCAACAGATAGTGTCTCCAACAACGTATAGAATTGACAACTGCTACAAGCTTGAGGTCGTGCATCAGGTAATTTCACTCGTGAGGCCTCAACTTCCAAGATCCGTACACAACGAATTTGTCTTCCTACATCAGAACTGCCTCTAGTAAAATTCATGATGCATAACAGAAGATGATATAACCTTTACTAGGTTCAAGAAGAATAAGAATAGGTTCTGAGACAAGCCTCCCTTTAATCTCCTGAAAGGATTTCTCACATTCTTGTGACCATAGAAACTAAACACATTTCTCTGTAAGCCTAGTAAGATGTGAATAAAGATGTGAAAAGTCTTGTATGAAATGCTTTTAATATCCAGCCAACCCCAAGAAACTGCTGATATCAAACACATTCTTGGGCTGCCCCCTGAAAACTATAGCACTAAACTATTTAGGGTCAAATGATACTCCTGATTTTGAAATATTATGACCCAAGAATTGGACTTTGTCGTTCTATAAGTCAAATTTAGCAAGCTTGGCATAATGTTGATCCACTCTTAGTGTACTCAGAATGATCTAAAGATTTTTGGCATGTTCGTTACTAGTGCATGAATACACAAAGATGTCGTCCACAAAGACAACAACAAAAGAGTCCAAATAAGGATGGAAAACACTATTCATTAAATACATGAAAATGGCAGGTGCATTTGTAAGACCGAATGGCATAAAGAGATACTCATACAAACCATACCTGCAATGGAAATCTATACGTGGTATGTATGATGGTCTGACTCACACCTGATGATAACCTAATCTCTCCGGTCGATCATGGAGAACACCTTTTCTCATATGAGATGATCAAAGAGATCATCTATTCAAGGAAGTGGATACTGGATCTTGACCATAATCTGGTTCAACATTCTGTAATCCACGCACTAATGGAGAGTTCCATCCACCATCTTAGAAAAAAGCATGGGTGAACCCCAAGAAGATGTAATAGGATGTATAAATCCATAGGACACTAAGTCCTCTATCTACCACTTAAGAACCTGAAGCTCAGTAGGTTCCATCCTATAGGGAGGAATGGACACTAGATCTACTCCTGGAATAAGAATGATTGTAAACTGTACTACTCTATTAGGATGTAATCTAGAAAAGTCATCTGGAAAGACTTCCCTGAAACGATCAACTACTGGAGGGAAATAAGATTGATTCAAACCCTAATCCTCCATGAAAATATTTTCAATTTGAGTAGTCACTTCACCTAGACCATGATGCTTTGGTCCCGCTCTCCCATCCTGAACACCCCACTCGGCTTTAAAAATATAACTGCTGTCATCTGGGGATGTAAAAGAAACCCTGTGTCGTTAACAATCTACAAAGGCATGATAGTGGACTAACCTGTTCATCTTGGTAATGACATAGAATCCAGTCATCTCTAGAACAAAGGGATTCTCCAAGAAAGGGTAACTTCCGACCTCAACCAAACAGTACCTGCACTGGCGTATGCCCTCCGTTTGTGTTCCCAATAGTGTATCAAGGGTCATTACACCATAGTTATACTTTATCTCTAGTCCGATAAGTTCCACAATAGATACAAAAATAACAGCATTTGAACCATATGTATCAAACAAAGTAGAGAAAGTAGAAGAAGCTACTAGAATATTACCTCATACTATAGATGGTCCCACAGCCTGATCCTCATGTATCGGCTATAAGGCATGTAACTGACCTGATCCACAACCCTGTGCAATAGATGGACTACCATGATCATGAGTTCTCTACTGGCGCTGCTGGTGATCAGGGATCAGACTACCATGAGTACGATCTCCTCCTCGTCCGGAACTCCTGGTGATACTCCAACTCTCCACGTGACACGGAATAGAAGATCTTGCTCTTGAAGGTGGAGCCGAAGCTGATCCTTTTCCACTCAAAGCTAGTGGAATGGTCCTAAAAAATCATGGATGATTACCCATATGTCCACAATTAGGGCACTCCATAGGGTCTCTATCACACTAGGGATTCTTATTCCCTAGTTTTCCATACCGATGAAACACTAAAGAGATATAAAACTGGATACTTTGGCTACCACTGACCGGACGAAAAACCTCATAGGAATGATTCTTACCACCAGAAGAACTACTGGCATGATGCAGAACTAATCCTTTAAACCCAGTACTCACTACACCCCTCAGGTTACACTTAGTGATAAGGGTCTGATCAACTATTTTAGATATGGTAGGAAGGAAAAATATATTCACCAGAGTTCAGATGGTGTACTGAAGCCCATTCTCAAAACGTTTATCCTGGGAAAGCTCATCACTGGATAGAAGTGGTGAAAAGCGCTGTAAATAAGTGAAACATGATAAATATTCCATAACTGACATAGAAACCTGATTGAGATGCATGAACACAGGGTCTCTATCATCTCTCAATGAAAGAGGAATGAAGTGACCATAGAAGGTAGTCTAGAAGTCAACCCATAACATGACCTGATGACGTCCGGCCTGGGTAATGACATCCCACAAACGCTTGGCCGAATCGAATAACATGTTTATAAAAAGCTTGAATCTCCTCTGTAGAGTTATTTCCATATTCTCAAAGATAGAAACCATGGCCTCTATCCAAGACTCAGTAGCCTGACATCCACCATCCCTGTAAAAAGTAGGAGGATGTTGCTACTGGAACTCGCGGGTCAAATCAACCCTCATAGGTGAAACCCATGGAACACCAATCATGGTCTGCATCATACATAAGAAAATACAATGGAATTGGGAATCCATTCCAAGATTAGGTACAGGAGGGGGTGCCTCATGTGGCACTCCTGGAAGTAAGAAGGGAAGCTCGGGGCCCACCATGCATGGAGCATGGTTGTCACTACCCTCCCATAGAATGACATGAGGACAACACAACAACATTGGTGTAAAAATTCCATAAACACGTCCTTTAAGAAGAATATAATCATGGAGATATAATCACTAACAGAATATGAATGTATGAAAACTCACTACCCAAGGCTTACCACCCAAACTACCATCTTAGATGGCCATGTATCGGTAAGTGCTTGAGTATAAGTTTTATGTCATTTTGAAATTAATTCTTAGGTTTAATCCTTTACCTTTCATAAACGTGACAGCTGGGACAAGGATGTGCAACCAATTCATTTTAGATTCCAGGATTCACTTTATGATGGATAGTCATTTCCGATGAATCAATTCCCATACACCTATCTCAAAAAAAATGACACCCATCAACTTATAGCAAAATGTCTTGACTCGGTAAATTACTCATTCCAACCCATGAGGGCCCATACACATCCTGAATTGAGACATGAAATCACTCAATAAAAGGAAAAGAAATAGGAGTACAAGAAACTATCACAATATCACTGAACAATCAAAGGCATATCAAGAAATGCAAAGTAGTGAAAAGTAACTATATGGCATGAAAATATGCAAGACGTGTGAATTCTTGGTGCCTATAATAATGAATGTAGCAATAATACTTGCCCTCATATAATTTTTTAGGAAGAAATAAATTCTCAAGATGAGTAATAATTAACAACACCACACAACATGTGAGTCACCAAACAGTGATATAATATCAACTATAATATGGAAAATAGTACAACAATTACATTATGGGTAACTTCGATTATACCCCTTACATCGGTTCGCAATGCCGAAGAACGAGTTTTGACTATGTCCCAAGTGTTCTTATTCTATAATCTATTGTCTCCAAATATTCAAGAAATAAATGAAACCACCTTTGATACCCCTTTGTGATTACCTGGACCTGGATTTCACTTAGCGGTGCACCGAGCCCGGTGGGCCACATGGCCTCAAGCACATCTTCCCGAACGCCAGAGGCTGCCGACTAGTAGAGAGGGCCGAGGGTGTGTCTGTGGGAATATTATTCCCTCATTAGTAGAGTGTAGCATAACGGAAGAGATATAAATTAATAGTAAACAAGGGAAGTAATATAAAGAAATAGTGGAAGCAAACTGATGCAATAGATAAAAAAGAATAACAGTAATTGTATCAATTGAAACAGTTAGTTGTAATTTAATGTCACTAGAAAACTAGAAAACATGGATACAAGATTATAGGCATAATATGCACTACAAGGAAAAAGAAAATGAGTCTACTCAAAGCATCCCGAGTTCTTACTTGGTTATCTTTTATCAAGATCTATCCTATCATCACACAATCATGTATTTCAAGTTGCATGCTTTCCTTGGTCAATATCTGCAGTAATGTAATCTAATCCGGGTACCAAATGACAGTTGAAGAGGGTGTGAGATAAATCTCCGTGGGCCACAACCAATGATGTCTATAACATCCATCTCGTGTAATAGAATTATACAGTATACATGCATGCATATATAAAGTAAAGAATGTTGTACAATATAACTAAATAACCACGTACATTCTTCATTCCTCGGCTCGTGTCTAAACATGTAACTAGTTCGTTAATTAATAAATTTCCATTTAACAATAATAGGTCACATGAGGCATAGAAAAAACTGACATCATCTCGTGATGGTATAAGTAGTGAAGGTCTCAAGACATAACAAGGAAACCAAACAATGATATCCAGTGATGGGGTTCTAGGGTAAAACTAAGGTAACATAAACTCACAAAAATCTAACTCTATAGTATATGAGTCTAGATACGGGGTAAGAGTGTAATCCAAGGAGAATAATCCTTGTAATTCCATAATAAGGTGCCTACCGAGTCCAAGGTGATCGACCAAGGTAAACTAGGATAAGAAAAGAAAAGGCCCTATGGGCTTTCACCATGGCACCTACTAGTCAATGCTGGATCCAAGGAGGGTATCTGAGTTATCCTGTAATAAATAAAGGGACCCAACTATAGTATATTGGGAATCCATGGAATAGACAACAACTGGAGTCTAGGTGGGTATCAACCTAAGAAAACTCTATGCTTGAATCAGAATGGGGTTCCCGAGACCCAATGTATTCCCCTGTCAAAATCCAAGGTGAACTCGAGTATGTCCATTCATATTTTATATTGTAATCATGTAATAATTCTTTTGGTTCAATTCTTTCCTTCTATTAGCATGGATATGTCAAGTAGAGTTGAAACCATTGGTCTAAGCCTTGTCTTCCATCAGTGTGGATAGTCCAAGTAGCATCACAAACATTTAATCATGTATTAGTTATCCATTAAGGAATAATCAATTATTGAGGTTCAATCCTCTACCTTTGATCAACATGGAAAGCGGTGCTATGAACATGTAACCCTTATACAATATCTTTTAATAACGATAAGTTATATAATTAGTATAGTTTCCATTTCACATTTCGTATTTCCCATTTAATAAACATTTGTAAGAACTTACCTTAGGCGGTTCAAGTGGTGAGAATACATGGTACATACTATTAGGAAATTATCAATAACAACAATCCATTTATTATAAGGGGTCTCAAATTTTGAATGATCTAGTAGAGGAACACCCGAACAGTGGCTCAAACGTGACGAAACACTAAAACCCAATTATAGCATAACCTTTGACCTGAGGTGGGTTGAGTTATGGGCGTAATCACTTACAACTAATCACACATTTATAAAGATAATAACCACACGATTCTAAAAAGTATAATTATCGCATGTAAATTTAGGAAATGGTTCCCAGTGAAACCGTTTGTCACCACACAAACATTTCAAAAACAAGGAACTTTAGGGATGTGGTATAGAACACCCACCTAGGGGTTGTACGAGCCTTCTCCTTCGGTATCGTCCCTTGATTTACCTCAGATTTGAGTAGATCTAAGAAAATTTAAAAAATTATCACATAGTGATAAATAGGTCGAGAGTGAAAGAGAATAAGTATGGATTTAGAGGGATCAAGTACTTTCTATTTTGCATCAAACATGATGAATGGAAGTTCGATCTGAAGTCAGACGAAGAAGATCTCTTGACTCCAAGATTTTATTTTCAAAAAACCCAAAATTGAGAGAGAAATAGGTCAATCCTGCATAAACAAATATTATGGAGGAAGGTGAAGGATTAATATATCAATAAGGACATTTTGGTCATTTTACACACGTTTTTAGCCTACACATGGTTTTTCCACATAGTCTGTCAAACCGTGCACAAACCGTGTGAGATGGTTCTTCCCAAACCTAGGGGAAAGGGGAATTCACATGGTTAGGCCGCTTGGCTATGCGCAAACCATGCGAGATGCCACTGTCTAAAAAAATAAAAAACACATGGTTAGGAAAACAGTGTTCAAGCCATGCGGAATCCATGAGACTTGGCATGTTTTCCCAAAAAGAGGTGTTCGGAGCTCCAAACAAACCCCAGACACCCTTAGAACCTTTGATAACTCATTAGGCCTTTATATTAGGTCCAAAGTAAACAGTTAGACTAAAGAATAAGGATCCATACTTAAGTGAAAAACCAAGTTCTTACATAGCTAGTGGGAACTAATAATATGTCATATCATAAGGCAAAATGATCTTTATCAGAGTTTTCTCACTACTATACACTTTAATTATATAGTGGATATCCATGGATTGACAAGAGTAGACACAACGAGGAATAGGTACCCACATTTGGATAGAACCATGTCGAAACTTGTGTGCCATTCATTATATAATTTATTATTTCATTTATGTGAGGTTGAATTATAAAGTTGAGAGGATTTACAATTTAACAAGTTAAAAATGTTAATTTTAAAAGGATAGAACTTATAAAAGAGGACCACTAATTCAACCCCATGTTTTTAGTGATATATTAATTTCTGGGATATTTAATTTCTATTAGAGATACTTTAACTCTTTAAGATCCATATATTATTTATCATTGATAATATAATACATTCAATAAAAGAGGTATTACAACCTTCAATGAAAAAACTCTCATTGATGAAAAAAATGATAACCTATATTTTGTCTCTTGGACTATAGGTTATTAATGAAACTACCATATAATTTCTAACCATAGGGAAGGACACTACTTTGTAATTTAATAAAAAAAAATCTCAAGGTTTATGGAAGATCATGAAATTCCATTATAATATCATGTCCAACAAAGTTTATATAAAGTTGATGTGTCTCCCAACAATAAAGGACACTTGGTAAAACATGAAATATTTTTTAAAGGAATGAAAAAGTAAATGAATAAAATATTATAATATAGATAATAAAATTGAAGATATACTGATTGTTATAGAATAACATACTAAGAATTAAATCACCTGAGTGAATGAAATTGCTTGAAACATCATAGGATTCTTATACATTTTAGAAGATTCAAATAATTCTAAGACTTAGTGAATACCTTTTAATACTATTTGTTCTTAAGGTATTTGTATTAGAATATAGAGACATTTATTCTCTTTAGGAGCTATATAGCATGATTTTTTTTCATTTGAAATGATAAAAGCTCTAATATTTATGTAAAAATTAAAGAAGATATGGATTTTAAAACTATGGGGAAGCTATAAATCTGAGTACTAGAAGTTAGGACTATGATCTATTGTGAATTATAAGATGCAGAAGATGATTAAGAATAGAATAAGAGGATTGTGTCCCTTATATCTAGGAAGTTTTAAAATGGTAGACGCGTATACATTTGAAAACTCCCCCTCAAATTTTTTGGATGTGAGAGTGAACAAGTTTTGTAATAAATTATCCAAATAAGAAATATAGAGAATATTATAATGATGATTCTAAATAAAAACATTAGAAAAATAAGTGGTATAAAACATTAATGGAATTTAAACAATTCTTAGAAGGTAAGAAAAGGTTCACCTAAAGGTATAAAAGTATTATGTTGAGTAAAAATAGAGATTATAGATCTAATAACAATAGATTGGTAGAGGACTATGTTTCATATATTTTTAGATCCTTCATGTATCATGATAAAATAATGGAAGATATTTCAAGTTTTAAGGATTTAGGATGTAAAAAAAATTATATGGAACATATGTTGTGATTATAACATGAGGAAAGAATTTTAAAAAAAGAATAAAATTTAAAAATAAGCGATGTAATTTAAAAAGTAAAGTGAAAATAAGAATTAAGGGAAAAGAAAAATTTCACAAAAAGGAAGATTCATACATATATAAAATTGAAAACCTCAAGTTTAAATTTGTGGAATATGGGATAATGGTGAACTAAATTGATGAATAAAATACCATTTAAGTTGATGATCTATTAATAATTCAGTCAAGTTATCATTAGGTTGATAATAGTTTATAGAATATTAATAAAAATTTCAACAAAGCTTCCGATTTAAATGATGTAAATTCTCAAGATATTGAGAGAACCCACTAAAAAAATCATTTGAAATATATATTCAATAATTTAATAGTTTATTTTATTTTGATAACCATAAGTACTTAATAACCAATAATAAAATATTTTCTCTTGAAAAAAGATATAAAAAATATTTTACATCAATGAATATTAAAGTAACTTCGAAAACAATGATTCCCCACACAAAGGGGAATTAGATGTTTTAATTACAACTGGATAAAAACCAAATTTTTCTAGGGGAAACTGATACTACAATAGAATGTCATGTTTTAATGGATATTTTTGGTGTTATGGGATCTTCATACACAAGTTATAAAACTATTGGTACAACATGTCTCTCCTAGGGAGTAGGCATGAACGGAGGGTGAGATATAGTTGAAGAAAATGGAGAGATTTCTTGAAGATAAATGATTATACAAAAGAAAGGTCATTGGAAGAAAAAAATACATCAATGTAAAACAAATTAGACCATCTAAATGATATTTATGATAGATTTGACCAACTGAGTCACTATACTAAATATTTCATGACATCCCTTCCATGGATAATTACTTGTATCGAAAACAAATCTCGAAAAAGGTAGATAGATGAAAATTATTTTTTAAAAGTTTTATCTAATGTTTATAATATGAAATAAAACATTTATAATTAATATAATTTTTTTCCTTACATAAGGAAGGTGATGTGAAAATATTGAAATACAATAATGAAAATGAGCGAGGAGTACCTTTATAAATGATAGTTCATTAAAAATAAAAGGAATTGTTATGGATGAGATTGAAGGTAAAACGTTAATATAATAAGAAATTATGTTTTTTATGGAAGAAAATTCAAAATATTTAGTTTTATACAAAATTTTGATGATAGGAATAAATTTAACTTTATAAAATATATTTGTATCATATGATGTTCAAAAGATAGAAAATGTTTTACCATAGAAGATACAACTAGTGGAAATATATTCCAGATTAGATATCATGATAATTCTTTGAATTTGAGTAATAATGACGGAAACAATACACAGATCCAAATACATGGCTATCATAGAAATGAAATTATAAGAACAATTTCTAAATAATTCAATGTAATAGATTTACCAAATCTAAAGAGGAATGATGCTGTTATTTTCACCCTTTCCCAAAAAAGTGATGCTTAGTGTAAGATAAAATAAAGTTGAAATGTAGTCCACCAAACCACATGATCTCATACACTATGACCTATTTTGGATGATGATAAATTGATCAATAATGGTTCATTTACACTTTCTAACTTTCATTGATGATTTCACTATGATGACCAATGTAATCTTCAAGGAGGATAAATTTGAGGGAGGGAATATGTTCAAAATTTTCAAAAGGGAATTTGAGAAGGATAAGGGTCTATATATTTTAATGTTGTTAATAGATAATATAAAGGTGTAAAAAAATAACTATTTCGAGTCTAACCCAAAGAAACCAGGAATTGAACACTAGTGTAGTGATCTCTACACTCATTAATAAAATAGAGTTGCATAAAGTTAAAAATAGGACTTGTTGATATGTGAAGTAGCATACTAACTAAATATAAAAATTCAAATTTATTTTGGAGATATTCTCTATGTACAACTATACCTTTTCAAAATCGATTTTTTTCATTTACAAAAATCAATACTGACTCCCTATGAGATGTGGAGGAAGAATAATTATATAGTAAAATACTTTAAAACATTTGGGATTAGTTACATGAAAAATATTAAAAATATATATTAATATATGTTTAATTAAAAAGAGAATATTTTTTTTTCATTTTATATTCATCTAACAAATGAATCTACAGGTGCTGGAATAAATGGATAAATAAGTTGGTTGATTAATTTGATATAAAATTCTTCGGAGAAAGGATAGCATAAAAAATGTTTTTGAAGATGTTGTGGGTGTTTTAAAGTAATATAGAATGATAAAATCTATAGAATTTAATTAAAAATATGGTGACTATGATCCTAAACTTGTAACAGTGTATTTAAATTATTCTGATGATGATGATAGTAAGAACTAATGAAATCCACTAAAAGTATGGACATTACCAAAAAAATTTGAAGTTGATAATATCATCAGAAATATAAAAGATATAGTTTAGAAGAGACATAAATTGATGTTTAAAAATAACACAACACTTATCTCATAGGTGGAACCGAAATCTATTTTAAAACTAGTTGAACATAAAGAATGGTTAAATTTGATAAGATAAGGGTTGGATCAAACTTAGAAAAATGACACATGAGATCTTGTTCCTAAACTAGAAAGAAATAATTCTATATGAAAAAATAGATGTTTAAAAATAAAATCAATGAAATGGGGGAAATTTCAAGGAATAAAGGTCGGTTAGTTATCAAGAACTACTCACATATAGATAAGTGGATTTTGGATAAATGACTTCTCTTATTAGAAGACATGAAACCATCAGAATGTTTTTATCTATTTCTTCTCATCAATATTAAAAATCCTATTAGTTATATGTTAAGTCTTCAATCTTGAATGGGTAAATTAAATTAGATGTTTATATTAATCTGAAAAACTGGTTTATACTTGATAATGATGGAACCATGTTTCAAAAAATAAAGAAATATTTATATAGGTTGAAACATGGACCTCATTCTTGATATTCATAACTTCATAGTTTTCTAAAGTAGTTGAAGTTAACTTTATGAAGATATTATAAATAATATTATTTGAAATAGATGGGAACATTTAATCTAATTTTCATTTTTTATGTTGATGGTCTATTTTTTTCCAGTGATAGTGATAAATACAATGAATAATTTTCAGAATAGATTAGTGGAACTTTGAGATGTTGATTCTTTGGGAGTTGAATTTATTTTTTAGGAAAAAAGATCAAAATAAATAAGATAAATATTCTATCAACAAGAAAATTATTCTAGGAAATTATTAAATATAAAATTTACATAATAATCAAAATAATTTAGCACACCCATTAAATTGTTTTTTTGAAAATGAGCAGATATGAAATCAAGAAAAGTGTGATTTTGATGGACTTTCTGAAGTTAATCAGAAGCTTGGATTATATTACATTCCCAAGACTTAAAATTTTATATTTTTCTCCTTGTTTGAAATATATAAAAGGCATACAATTGAATCACACATGTCATCATAACAAATAATCCTAATGTATGTTAGAGGGACATATAATTATGTACTATAGTATAGAAGTAGACTTTATTTGAACATAATTGGTTTCACTAATGATGATTTGGATCGAAATTTCAATGATAAAAAATAAATAGCAGGGGAAACATTATTTTTGGTAGACAGTTGTGTAATCTATAGTAGTAAAAAATCAAATTTCTAATACATTTATTTGAATAGAAGTAGAATATTTGTTCTCCACCTAGGCATATAATCAAATGATATATTTAATAGCTTATATGGAATATTTGGGAGAGAATATTTAAATTAAATTATGATTTAATTTTTATAATCAAAGTGAAATTGATATTTCTGAAAATATAGATAAAAATTAAAAATATAATCACATTGATATTAAGTATCATTTTATCAAGGAAATAGATTCTAGTATAGATTTCAAGCTAGAGTTTATATCAATGAAAGATAAAATTTCCAATGGAATCACCAAAAATATTCCCATGGAAATTTTTGAGTAATAAATGATGAAAATACATGTACATATTCGACTACTAACTTAATAATGTTCATGAGGTACCCCCATTTTTCATGGATTATTTTTTCAAAAGTGGAGAAGAAGTATATATCTATAGTTTATCTTTTTTAAATATAAATCTAGTGTTATATTAGAAATTGAGAGTCTATTTTATAAAAGTTACACCTATAGATTATTCTTTAGTAAGAATACATAAATATAATAAACACAAAATTGGTTTCCATCGAGGGATGTAATTCTTTAAAAATCATTTCTTAATCAAGAAAGACAGTGTCACGATTCTTATCCATTAGAGGGTTGTCATTTTAGAGGAATGTGAGACCAACTAAAGTAATACTTTTTTATTATGGTGTTTCTAAAAAATATAGGGGGGTATTGAAGAACCCTTGGTTCAGAAATATTGAGAAGATTGTTTTTTTTGTCAATTTTGTTTTTGATTTTTTTGTATTTCAGGTACATTAGAGTCTACATGGAGGATGATATGCGATGATCAGAACATCATTTAGCTGTTTTATATTCTAGAGGACAATATTAATTTAATGAAAACATATTTAGAGTGTACTTAATAAATTATTTATTTAAAAAATAATCTCTTTTCATAATAACTTCGAAGGAAGATATGATGTGGTCATGAGATGTTGATGCTCTAGACAAGGATGGCTGAATATTGAGTACCATAAGAAGAAAATAGAAGACATATTCTATACAATTTGGGGGAAATTAATATGTGAAAAACAATATGATGAATTTTTTAGATGTAGAGTAATTTCCATTGGATGGATAAGACGAGGTGTGATATATAATGACCATGGAAATAAGAGTAAGTTGATTTCTCATGGTAAATCTGTAAAACATCCCAACAAACAAAGAAACCAGGACACTATAAGAGATTATGATTAGAAGATGTATCTTTATTTTACTGAAAAGATTATTTATAAACAAGTGTAGTGAAAATATGAGATTTCCTACAAAATTTAACAAAGTCCATGAACATCATATTTATAAATGCATAACCATGATAACAATAGAAGGTGAACAGAATAATTTATCATCAACCTCCACCCTAAGGTTTTTCCCCTGATTCACGGTTTTAATTATTGAAACACTACTTCAACATATTTTCTCGCACCTTAATACATTTTATCAATAGGTATTTCATAAACATCAGAGCATGAGAAAGGTATTGAAGTTCATCTCACACAATAGAGGGATTCATGATGTACCAAAAATATCATAATAATTAATGTGTGTATATGATGAGAATTACTATGTGAATAAGATCAGTATCCCATTATGATCAGTTAAAGATAATTCATCCATTCTCATTAGAAGTATTTTTTTTAATTACATAGTGTAAGAGTTTAAAAAGATCCCTAGAGGTTAAAGTAGCCTATGGAGCCACTCTAAGATGTTGCAATAATGATTGAGGATGTTCAGAAATGATATGTTGAGTTTAATGGAAGTTGTGTTTGTGAATTATTATAAGCAGTATTTTACACTAAATTATATGTTAAAAGATCAATAAGGGTAACTTTTTAATAATTTAACAATGATTTATAAGAAAAATTCTAGAAAATAAAGACACATTGGATGTTGTGGAATGAAACTAAAAATGCTAAAAAATATAGGTAGTGAGTACATTTATATTAAAGGTCATGAATTTTTTTCTTATATATAAATAATTATTTCAAAAAGAAAATGATTATGTTTGAATTAGAAAGATGTAATTCTTGAATACAAAGTATCAAGAACATTTTTTAGAATACTGGAGTTATGTTGAGGAATTCAGGTCTGGTTCAAGATGTAGATTAATATTCAAATGAGAAAATTGATATATTATAATGGAGTTAATACACTTGTATATTTTTTGGGACTTATGAATTATTAAAATTGAATAATATTTTAAAATATTGTTCTATACAATTAACGTTCAACATTACCAAAATGATTTTCATGATTCTAGTCGAGTTTTCAGGAATATATGAGAATATGATTTAATGTCCTATATTGAGTATATTTAAGTTGACTAAATTTTTTAATGAATATTTGAGGGTTTTAAATTAGAGTTTTTTTTCTTAAAATTGAGGAGTTAAAATTCAATGTATCTATGATTAGTTCAGGACATGAATTAGTATATAAAAAATAAGGTTCCTTTGATACTTTTTGTTGTGATTTTCGAGACTACTAGGAATATAAATACTAATGGTTTGGTTGAATAACATTGTTCAAAAACTCAATTTTTAAAATAAGTTATACATTTCGATAGAACTCCTTATGAATATATTACACCATTAAAATATTTCATAGTAACAATATTATATTTGACCAAAAATAGAATCAAAATTTGTAATTGTTTCGATCTAGTAATTTTTTCAATTAGGTGATATAAGTGTAATTATGCGAGTTGGATAATTTTTATTCACATGAATTATATAAACAATAACCATGGATCTATGGGAGTCAATATAAAAAGAATTAGGTAACCACATTAGGAATAAACCCTGTAAAAACAAATGTACCTTGAATTATATCCTTTATCATTTCTTGTGAGTGAGGTTGAGATGTAGATTTGAGAGGATAAAAATTTGAAAAAGTTTAAAAGGATAATTTTCGGAGGAAAGAAATTATAAATTATCTCCAATGATTCAATTTCCATTCATAGTGGTCTATACATTCCTTGGACCTTCAAATTCACAACAATGAAAAGGGAAGCGCAAAAAGTGAGAGTACCCAGAACCTCTATAAGATATATCTACACAAAAATCTCTTTACTCATGTTGTGAATCAATTAATTTTAGAAATCCCTATTATAAATTAGGAATAACCTAAAATTAAATGTCAACTCATTTCTACTGTCTTTCCAAATCAAGAAATTCTCTTCTAACTAATTCATTAATTTCCCATCTAGTTGATGATTGATGAAAAAATCTTGTGGAGAGCTAAGAAGCTTGGAGTCTCCTAAAAATTACATTTATATAAATATATACCCTCACTCTATACATGTTTAATCCATTAGAGATTATTAGATCTTGACATTGAATAAAATAATGATTTTTAAGAGACTTAGGAAACTATACTCATTCAAAGAAGAGGATACACATTCCACCACCATTATAGATGAAGCATAACAATGAATTTGAAGGTCATCAAAGCATAAAATAATTTTTTTGAACGTTTTTATAAAACTTATAAAAAATTATCTTGTATCAATATAAAAGAATTTTTCTTTTGGTTATTAAAAATTATTTCTCTATTTTATTTATTTTTTATTTCTTCTCTTGTGATGGCACACTAGAATTATAGTATCAAATAAAATTAATGTTCCACCACCCTTATAAAATATTTCCATTCTCAATTGTTAATAATATTTTCTTTGAACTTTATGGATGTATTTGATTTCTTATATAATAAGTGGTTTTCGTTACTCTTTGACCTTGAATTTTTCTTCCTTATCTTTAGATTGCATAAACACCCCCTCAGATCAACTTCATTTCCCAAACAATGGATGGATGTGAGGTTGTCGTTTACAGTGAAAAATTTATTTAACTAGTAGTCTAGAAATATATAGGAAATATAGTGATTTTTTTAATTTTTCTATTTAATCCTAAATTTCAAGGTAATAGTGATTATTGGAGGTTTTAGCCAGTTAGAGAGAGTGAGATATAGAGAGAATATAACTGAATCCTAAATTAACAAGTATGGGGATATCTATGTTTAGACCAATAATTTTAAAACTTAATTTAATGGCCCATCTTAATAGCATTTAAAATCAATAAAAAACACTATTCTCTATTTTAAACACTAAGATGAACTCACACAATGAATGAGTCACCCAACAAACTCTTCCATATCAAGTTAAAACATGGGTACTAATTTCATTACAATTAATTAGGATTAGAAATTATTTATCATGTGGCCTTTAATTTCTTTTTTTATATCCCTTTCATGGTTCTCCCTCATGTGAGTAATTCGGGTGGTTGCATGACCTCATACATGAAAACAATTATTCTAGAGGTTGTCAGATAATAGTAAGAGAGTAAGGCATATAGTGGGGATAATATAACCTATAAAACAAAGTTGAAATATCAAAATAAAATAAAATAAAATAAAATAAACCATGAAGATAAATAGGCCAAACCAAAAATTTCAATTAATAATAATAATCCATGTCACGTCATATTGTATGTCAACTAAATGTCATTTAGAAATTCATATAATTAGAAACTAAAATAAATAATATTAAATAAACAATTACGAAAAATACTTATCCCAAGAACCATTATTGATTCGGACTCCAAGATCTATTCTCATCTCAATATAGTAATCAGATCAAGCACATGTCCCCTTTATATTGTCCAAACATGAATCCATTAGGTCCTTCTGGGAACCAAATGGTGGTAAAACAACATGTGAGTACAACATAGTATGATGAAATCAACATTTTTAAACAATCTAGAACGAATATATAGTTCTTCTAACAGTATGAATAATAGGGTAATTAATTCATAAATTTATGAAAAACATAAAATAACTCACTAACCCTTGAGCTTCCGGTTGACACTTGGGTGTAGAAATACCTGATTTGGCACGATGTCAGGAATCTCTTCTAATTGGTGGATTTTCTTGGCTAAGAGAAATCACCCATATTGCAAGTGGATTCTGCTATTGAGAATGGATTGACCATGTCATGAATCATGAATCAGAGTGCCTTTCCCTCAGAAAATAAAGTAATAAAACATCTCACCCTTAGGAATCATGTAACCATGTATTTATCCCTTAGGAGGTATGTTCCCAAGCATCTATCCCTTGAGCATTATATACCATTCATGTAACCCTACAGAGGTTTGTAACCATACTTATAGACTATAGAAATTACATACCATTTATCTAAGCCTCATGTGGTGTATAACTATTCATCTAGACGTCGTGAGGTATGTACCATGCATCTATCCCACATGAAGTACATAACCATGTATCTAGCCCTAAAATGGTATATTACCATGCATCTTTCCATTAGTAATAAACATAAAAAAATAGACATAACAAGAAAATATATCAATATATCCATTTATAACACCAAACACCAGACATTTCAAGCATATTATAAATATATATTTACCGGTTCTTTGAATTAAGAATTAATGATCCATTAATTATATTAATCCATGTGACCTAATTATCAAAATAATTTTTAGAATTCATTACACATATAAATTAATGCATGTTTCACATTCACAATCCATTTTGTAAAGTTTCTATATTTTTATCACGTGAATTCATTTACATTCCAAATTAATCACTTTCTCGACAACTGTTTCTTTTATAATCTAATTATCACAATCAGTCTAATTCCATGTCAAATATATTCACACTATTTTTCCAATTCATTAAAAAATATCAATTCAAATAAGGGCTCTATTTTATTATGTTCCACGTACCAACCTACATTCAAAGATTATCACACCTCTTAGGTGGGTGCAAATCTCGAACTTTATACAAACAAACAAAACATGATCTATGGGGGGTTTAATCCTAAATAATTAATAAATTACAATAAAGTAAGGGTTCACACATGGTATTTCAGTGAGATCAAATAGGTTACACATACTAGGGGAAAACCTTAAGGAACTATTTTAGAGTAATCTCATAACAAATAATCGGTAGGAAGATATTTCTTAATGACCTTGGAATAATTTGGTTTTTCCTCCCCCCCCTTCAATGAATTCCCAAGAAAAATTTTCATCACATGTCATAAGTCGTAGATCTAGGTATTTTAGTACCAATAAAGGGTTATTCCCAAGCTACAAATATAAAACCATAAAGGAGGAAAAGGATAATGTATATTAACTTCCATTTTTATGTCTGATGCACAAAGATCTAATGAAATATACATTTGAATTGAAGATAAATACAAAAAATCTCCAAAGGGATGGATGCAGTTTATGAGAAAAGTGAGAGAGGATTGGGATAATCACTGGGGTTAAGAATTAAATAAAACCACTAAACTAAACCTCATTCATGAAATGAATTACAATTTCATACCGTGAATATTTTAGTTGTTATATATGTGGAAAAAACTAGTCACCATGACATATAATCCTAAAAAATAGTTTACATAATGAATAGAATCTCATGTCATGAAATGATTCTATCTATAAAACCATTCACACCCTAAATGAAATTCATAGAGTCATCCCATAACCATTCACATCATGAATAACCATTTCTAGCTTGAAGTATTTCTTTTATCTTGATTTCCTTCTCCATTCTCTTTTTCCCTCTGAACACCTTCCAACATTTAATATATCTAGGAACTATAGAGCACTGAAAGAATTAAAGAGGATCAAAATAAACTTATATATGTACATACTTGGGTCAAATATAGGATCTTATAACCTTCCTAGAATATAATAGCTCATCCCTATGATATGATACCAAGAATCATTATGGGGTATCATCGAAAAAATTGATCCACTATTCCAACATATCAAATTCCATCTCCAATGTATCTAACTAAACTTTCTCATAGTTCCACTACACTCACACTAGAGGCGCAATATTCCCTTATATATTTTTAGAACTATAGTCCATGATACATATCTGGTGCTCCGCAAGGGGCACATCGAAATCCAGCTAAAAATCATCAAATCTATCACATGAGATGGGCTAGGTGATATCTCTAATGCTGAAACTTGTGGAACATATCAGGAATGGAACAACAACAATGTAGAAGGACCAATCTCTATTCCACTAAACTGAACCTCTACACTCTCTCAAATAGCTTGGACAAACTGGGTTCTAGGTTTCCCAACTTCCGGATTTGGCCATCTCCCAATCTAGGAGACACATGAAGAAGAAATCGACAACTGATCTCAAACTCCAATGGTCGTGTTTTAGGGTCATAATATGATTTATTATAGCTTCAAAAGGTCACCGACCATATTTGGTTCATTTAGACCAACTCAAATATCTTCTGCAAGAGACTAGGTCCAATGAGAATAGACTCACCTTACTCTAACCAGCACAGAGCCGAATAGAACAACCATTCATACAAGGCCCTGAATGGTTCCATTTAGATTGATTCCTAGAATATGTGATTCTAAGTGAACTCCACAAGTACTAGATTATTATCTGAAGATCCAAAAAACTCCAAAACATTGGCTTACAACAAGTCCTCTAGAATATGAATCATCCATTTAGATTAACCTTCTATCTAAGGATAATAGGTTATTCTTAAAAAATATACAATCCAAGTGAATTCTGAAAGCCCTACCATAAATGTGACATGAAATTGGGATCCTGATCAAAAGTGATACACCACAAAACACCATATAGATATTCTATCTTATATATATATATATATATATATATATTTCCAAGATCATCAATAGTGAAGGTATCCATGATAAGAAGGAACTGGGACCCCTTCATTTGTTGATCCAAAATCACCTGTAATAAATAATTTTTATATGTTTTATTAGGTAATAATATCATAAAGCCCATGGTTATTTCATCCCACATAAATTATAGGGTGATAAAATGTTGTAGTGACCCAATGAGATGATGATATATTTCCTTCACTTTCTGATAGGTGAAACACCACACCAAATTTTTTTTATCTCTTTATTTATCTCTAACCACTAGTACTACCTATAGAGATCAGAATAAATATTTACCAACAAAATATGTACTACTGATTTAAATGTATAAAATTATCTCATCTTCCCCCTGTGTAAACATAAAGGATACTATATAAATTCATAGAAAAAAAGAGTATAATATCTTCTAAGTGACCATTATGATGGTGGATCCCCACCATATAAGATATCCATCAAAGCTAATCCCTCTTGATCAGATAAATACCCTTGATCTGGTTTAGGAGAATAAGAACAACATATTTCAATGTCAGAGTCACTCATCCCCAGGACTGCTAAATATCCATATGAATATCTAAAATCCTCGAATAATCCACCACTCATCACATAATTTGAATGATATGTCTTCTTTTTTGTTGCTAATAAACACACCCGTAATGACATTAACCTTTCTTAGAGTGTATGGAGAAATTATTTAGAAATAATATAGATAATAGACCAACCTCATATACCAAAGCGTCAAGTTCTACTATAAAAAGATGTAATTAATGATCTTATGATCTGTGTACCCCAAAAACCATTCACCAAACAGATAATATCTTCAGTATCCCAAGGTATAAACTACCACAGGTAACATTAGATCATATAGAGGATAACTACACTAATGTGACCACAACTTTCTAGAGCCATAGGAAACCTGCGAATCCTTCTACATTATATCTACTTCGGTCACGAATCTATATGCATCACATTACAAGGTATATTCCTTTCTCTAATCAGATATAGCGAGGATTGATGTAGAGGTCAACCTTCTCTTCATATCTAGAAAATCCTCCTCACAAGATTCTAACCATTCAATTTGTACCGCTTTCTTAGTTAATCATGATATCAGTGGATCTAGAAGAGATAATTCCTAGATGGAACACAAGTAATATCTTTAAAGACACTATAATAGGATTAATCTTAAATATGTTCTTATGTCTCTCCCAATATACCATGGCTGCAACATTCTATGGTTCCACTGATAATCCATCCTCTTAGATCACATTCTCTAATAAGTTCACTTTACTAACCCAAAAATGATATTTAGAGTCTTTGGAATATATATGATTCTCTATCACTATACTAAAGATGATTTCATGATATTTGAAATTAAAATATGTTGATTGAGTCTACACCAAGATATCATAAATGAAAACTAATACAAACTAATCTAAAAATATATGGAAGATCTTGTTCATGAATTAAATGAATAATTTTAGTGCATTTATTAAATAAAATGGTGTTACAATGAACACATAAAATCCAATCCAACTCTTAAAAGTAGTTTGGTGTATGTTAGGTGGTATTACCCTCAAATAATGGTACCATAAACTAAAGTAAAAATTAGAGAAAATATGAGAACCACCCATCTAAATGAAGATATCATCAATTCATAGAGGGGGATAATGATTCCTAAACATTATTTGGCTCAAACATTGGTAATCCACACATAAGAACAACGTCATATAAAACTTGTTAGAAGAAATTATAGGAGAACCTCAAGCAAAAGTACCAAGCCTTATGAATCCTTTAGCATCCAGATCATCCAATTTCACATTCAAATTTCTAAGATCTAATGGTTCTATCATGTTCGGTAGGATATAAACATGTTCAACTCCTAGAACCAACTATATAGTTAACTTAATTTTCTACATAGTAGATAAGATAGATAAATCTTTAGGAAATGTTTCCTAAAAGTAGAACACTGATGGATAAAAATTACTTTCACTCACCTCACTATAAACCAGAACAAATATTTCTATTTGGGATATCATAGAATCCAATCTATATTGAATTGATCCTGGATGAATAGCATGGGTCTTAAATTTTACCTAATGAAAATAGATTACCCCATGCAGTGATAGGAAGATAACTGTCCTATGATACCAGTTGGTATAATCTTGTTAAATAACTAGCCAATCCATGCCTAGAATCAAATCATACACATCCTTTACATGCTCCAATATCTCCCAGATGAAATGGTATCTAGTAATTTAAGGAAAACATTGTTTGAAGCAAATGATATTCTCTAATCACACCCCTAATGAAATATCAATGATCATAACCCCATCTAATTTTTCCATATCAAAATCCAATCCACATGTAAATTGAAAAGATATAAATGAATGTGATGATTTTGTATCACAAAAAACACATGATATTTTAGATTACAACTAAATTACTCCCCTGACCGTGGAATATCCTTCATCTAGACTATCTAAGTTAGACTATATAACATGATTCTTTGAAAGGCATATGACTTCGACTCCAGCCTGACTCCCTAGTTATGATCCGTCCAGCTCATAATATAAATCATGTGTTGGGTTTCCATATCCCCAACCATAGCCTGAGAATCCAGTGGAACTCTAGCTACCAGAATAATGTGGGGTAATCGAGTCCTTACACATTTCTAGTTTCTTCCATGTTCCTATACCACCACCTGAATATTGAATGACCATCTATAACCATAATATATGGACTATCATACTGTCAGTGTATAACTCTACTATATTGAATGGGCGCATGGTATTATTGTTACTAGCCCAACCACATTGAAATCACTAACCATGATCATGGTACTAAGGTTTTTTTACACTCCCCTGGATAATTTTACCACTAATTCTCATGAAGTATCTATAATATTTTAACTTATTTATACCTGAACAAGAGCTATCTGATTATCCTACTGAGACTACTTGACTAAAACATGGGTCCTCTTTCAGGTACCCTTCCATTATGAGAGTTTGATTTATCATTCCAATGATGTCTCTGAAGAGATTTATGTTCACCTCTATCTTTAACTCATAAAAATTCCCAACCTAGAATCTCTTTTGCTTGGGATTATCATCATTTGGAAATGATGGAGTTAAAAATTTCAAGTTAGTAATATGTTTTTCATTTTACATCATTGAAATACTTCTCTATACTAGGTTCATGAACTCCTAAGACTTCTCATCTCTTAATGTCTCTAGATAAAAGTGACTTTGGGACTTCACCTAGAAGTACTTCTAAGTTATCCCCTATCTCTTCTAGGGTTGTTCTATGATGTAAAACCAGCACTTGTCTAGTCCTCATAGCATATAAGTGGTGAGATTGACCCTTATATATATATGTATTTCTCATAGTTTTTAGATATAGTTTGGGTGAAATCTATCTAGAACTCAGCTACCTGGGGTCCTCCCTCCATAGTGAACATAGACAGATGATGTAATTAAAACTCTCTTGTCAGATCATACATTAATGGTATAATTAAATTAGTCTCCCTCTTTATAAATCAAATGTCTCATATGAAACTATCTTGAAGGTGATAATCCATAAGGTTTCCTAGAGTTTCATGAAGTTCCGTCTCAACTTCATGAGGGGGGGGGGTCTAATTACTACTTTCCTGATTCTCAACCTAAATATGGTGCAAATATATTTTATCCCTAAAGTCACGACACTTATTATATTATATGTTTCACCAAAAGACAAACCGCATAAGGTTAAACATGATTTATTACATAAAATATTCACTTGATTCAACATATAAGATCCAGAGGTCCAGTGTCTTTGTTTCATAGGAACATTACATAATGACTGAAAACATGAAACACAATATCTTTTTTAAAAACACCCTTTACATGACCACTACATTCCCTCGTACTTAGCATTGAATAGGATAAACTAAAGACATGCACAAGAAAATGGTGAGCTATAAATCCTACTAAGGGAGTAAACATGGAATAACATGAATAATACAACACATGTTAGGAAATAGGTATATAAATGGATCATAAAAAACATGAACATAAAGGCATGATATAGCATGATTATCATAACATGGAAATGTGACAACAACACTTGACATGGTATTAGCTTGAGGCAAGACTCATTGCACATATAGTATGAGTAAACCCTCATTGAACTGGACTTATAAGGAGTAAACCACATTGAACTTGACTTATCATGATTCCAATCTTTACCCAATGCATTGGGGAACTATTAGTGAACACCTTTTAAAACATTTCATTTCATGCATAAGTCTACCATATTGATCATAAAACATGGAATCATTAAACATCATTATTTATTCCAACATATAGGAATGTGGAATACATACATAAAAAAATTTAAACAAATATTTAAATGTTCATAATGGTGAATACCATTGATAGAGAAATGGTGTTGGTATTCACTACACAATGACTTTGTCTTCGAAAATCACGGTACAATTTCGGCAGCATAACAGTGTGAAATTAAAATTAATAAAAATGGTTGATGATAGATAAAGGGTTGTAACATCAAATTTA
Source organism: Viscum album (assembly GCA_963277665.1). Classification (NCBI taxonomy): domain Eukaryota; kingdom Viridiplantae; phylum Streptophyta; class Magnoliopsida; order Santalales; family Viscaceae; genus Viscum; species Viscum album. Next base: position 1,250,752,233 of record OY728141.1, read on the forward strand.
CATGAAATGTTAAGTAAGGGGTCATATATATACATGTCCCAACATATTTAATGTAATTTAGACTCATAATACAAAAGAGTTTCTTGAATGTAAATGAGGAGAGGGAGATTCATTACAGAATTTCGGCATGGTAACAGGTATACATGGAGGGAATCAATGAGAGGGAATGGGGTCTATAATAATTCAAACATAAAAAGTACAGTATATGGGAGGTTCTAAATCATACCCCAATATTTAAATTTTAAGATAAAAGGGCATAACAACATTAAGAAATTGAATAAAATGAGAAAGGAAGGAATCTGTTATGGAATTTCGACATGGTAACGAGCATACATGGAAGGAATTGATGAGATAGAAAGGGGTATATCATCATTTAAACATAAATAGGGATGTATGGGGGAGGTGATAAATCATACCCCAACATTTTTAATTGAAAAGACTTGGATATATCCACATAAAGACGTAGACAAAAAATGAGAGAGGAAGAAATCCCTTACATGGAAGTGTGATCCCAAAGGCATGAGATTGGCTTGAGAGAGGCTTCTTGAGAGCATTAGGATCCTTGGTAGGATTATAGAGAGGGGAGGGAATGGGTTGGTCGAGCTTGAAAGGATTTTATTTAATATTAAACGGGATCTTTGGTGAGATTTTATAGAAAGGGAGAGGGAATTTTTTATTATTTAGGTTTGGGTCACCATACATTAAACTAATACAAAACACAAAGTAGCCCATGGATTTTTACCATGGTTTTTCCAAATGGTAGTGGAAAACATATTTTATAAGGACATTGACATAAATTCTTAAAATATTAGGCATGCTTTTGTGGAGGTGATTCACACACTCATGTAAATCAATTTAAAAAGATAAAATGTTTTATAAGTCCTGGAGGATCCACTAAAGCTTTGTAAAATAAATAAAACAAACCTAAAATCACATTATTTTAACGTTAAAACATATATTGGCCGAAAATATCATTTATTTTATTTTATTACATAAATATTAGGACATTATGATTTCATAAAACACATTATATAATTAAACGGTATTTAATTTTTACCAAATAAAATCGATTGTCTTAGAAAATTATGAAAAATCTAATGTTGGATAATTTCAATTTCATGATTAGTAAAAATAATATTTATTTCATGTAAGTATTTTTCTAAATATGTGAATCTTTAATTTTCAAATAAAAACCGATATTTATTGAAAATTCATGGGTTTTGATAAAAATGACTTTCAAAATAGAATAAAAATCACTATTGTATTCATAAAAATTATACGATCATTTATATAATATAAAAAGTAATTTAGTACTAATATTTATTTCAAATATTCTTTAACTCAAAAATCAATTAATTAATCAAAATATATTTCTTAATTAACTAAAAATGCTATTTTTGTTTTAAAAAAACTATTTACAAAGTAACAATAATAAAATGAAAGTTTATTCTCTATACAAAAAATAATGTACATAATCATAGTACAACTGTCTCATTACATAAACCCTTATAGAACTCACATAAGACCTAAGGGTAAGGTGTGCGATGGTGAAAGACTCTTGAGGTGGCTTGGATAACATCGCTCAGGTGGTAATCTTTATCAACTTCGATTTAACTGTAGGTAGTTCTATTCAGGCTTCATGTGTTAAAGCTCGGCTTGGGCTTGGTAAAGAGAGAATCCCAGCAACACCACCACCTTTCTGATCTCGAACAAATGGTATTAGTATGGGTCAATTCTACTAGATGAGGCCATCACTTCATTTTTTTGGGTAAATTGGATTTGTAAAAGCCCTATATTTATACTAATCATGTGATCTCTGTTTAATGACTATATTAGCAATGATCAAAATTCTTAGCGGTATTATAAAATCCAAAAACATAAAACCAAAGAAGTTAACATTTCATAAAACCATTTTATATAATAAGAAATTTAATTGGATTAATATGAATTTTCATTATTAAAATATTGGGTCGTTACAATCTCTCCCCTTAAGGAATTTCTCCCTTGAAATTTCCCTTTCCCTCACAAAAATAGATTCTGGTAACTCTGCTTCATCACTTCCTCTCATTACCAAGTTTCTTCTTCAGACTTGTGGTTTCTCCACAACACATTGATAAGGGGAATTTTAATATTTTGTATAAATTTTTTCTCTATGATCTAAGATATTCACAAGCTTCTCTTCATAAGAGAGGTCATTCTCCAATGGTACCACCTCTGGATTGAGTACATGTGGTGGTTCAAGAATGTACTTACTCAAGAGTGATACATGGAATACATAATGTCCTTGAGATAGGTTTCATTGGAGTGCTAGAAGATAGGCCAAATCTATTATGAGATCAAGGATCTCAAAAGGGATGACGTACCTTGGACTGTGATTTCCCTTCTTCCCAAATCTCATAACCCTTTTCCATGGAGATATGCAGAGGAATACCGTGTATCTAACATAAAACTCTAGGTATCATTGACTATTATCAACATAACTCTTTTTTTGACTCTGAGAAGCTCTAATGTGTTGATGGATTTTCGAAACCTTCTCCACCATTTCTTCAACCATTTACAAACCAATGAGTTTTATCTCCCCAACTTCATCCCAACATGTCGGTGTTCTTCACCACTTCCCATAAATGTCTTCATCAGGAGCCATATGGATTCTTGAGTGGAAACTATTATTATAAGAGAACTCAACTAGAGGAAGATGTTGATCCCATCCCCATTTTAAGTCCATTTATAACGATATCAACATATCCTCTAGTGTCTCGATAGTTCGGTCAGATTGGATATCAGTTTGAGGATGATAAGCTATAATGAAGTTCAGATCAGTATTCAGAGAGTGTTGAAGTCACTTCCAGAACATAGAGGTAGATAATGGATCTCAATGAGATACAGTAGATAGTGGTACTCCATGTAGCCTTACCACAACTTTGATGTATATCCGTGCCAGTTGATCCAAATAGAAATCATCCCAAATAGCAATGAAGTGTGCAGCCTTTGTAAGATGACCCACAACAACCCATATAGCATTGTCTCCTTTGGATGTCTTCGGAAGTCCAGTGGAAAAGTACATGGTGATATTCTCCCACTTCTATGTTGGTATGGGTAGTAGTTTCATCGCCACCTTAGAATTTTGCCTCTCAAACTTTACTTGTTGACATACCAGACACTTTGATGTATATTTAACAATCTCCCTTTTCATATTCTCCCACCAAAAGTTATCTTGGAAATCCGGATACATTTTTGTGCTCCATGGGTTAATTTAGAAGGTTGAGCTACGAGCGTCATTCAGAAGCTCCTTCTTTATATTGGGATCAGATGGTACATATAATCATCACCCAAATCTCACAATTCCATAATTGTCAACCACAAATTATGATCATTTCCCATTTCTAATATCTTCCACCCTTTTCAGAATTTCCCCATCCTTTCGTTGAGAAACCTTTATTTACTCTATGAGGGATGGTTTATCAATAATTTGATTAAGGATTGATTATGCTCCTCCCTTAATGATTCCCAAGACCATCCTCTACAAATCTAAGAAGATTAGAACCTTTTCAACTTGTATTATTGATAAGGATGCCAGATCCTTTCTACTTGGAGCATCTACCACCTTGATTTCTTTCCCAGGGTGGTAATGTATTGAGTAGTCATAGTATTTGATTAGATCTACCCATCCTCATTGGTGCATGTTCAACTATTTTTGTGTGAATATATACTTGAGTATTTTTTTGATCGGTGTATACTTCACACTTCTCCATAAATAGGTAATACCACCAAATTTTTAAAGTGAAGATCACCACATCCAACTCCAGATCATGTGCTGATAATTCTTGTCATGAACTTTCAATTTCCTTGAAGCATAGACAATAACTTTTTCATTTTTCATCAACACACAACCCATTCCCTTCTTCAAAGAATCACTAAATTCCACAAAACGTTATCCACTTGTGGGTAGTGTGAGCACGGGTGAAGTGATAAGCCCACTTTTCAAATCTATGAAGCTTTCTTCAAATTCATCACTCCAAGAAAACTGGACTCCCTTCCGAGTTATCTTGGTAAGAGGGTTTAACAATCGTGAGAAATTTCTCACAAATTAGCGATAATATCCAGCTAACACCAAGAAGCTACAGATATCTATTATTGATGTTGTCCTCAGCTATCCCTCTATTGCAGCTATCTTGGAGGGATCCACAAATATTCCATTGCGTGTGATGATATGACCCAAGAATGAGACCTCCTTCAACCAAAACTCACACTTTCTGTACTTTTCATATATCTTATCCTTTTACAAGGTCTCTAGTATAGTTCTTAGATGCTCCTCATTCTCCTACTTGGTTGTTGAGTACATTATAATATCATCTATAAATACTAGAAAAAATTTGTTGAGGTAATCTCTATAGACTCTATTCATCATGTCCATGATGATTTCTATAGCATTAGTGAGTCCGAAAGGCATTAATATGAATTCATAGTGCTCTTTCCTTATACAAAATGTAGTCTTGTGGATGTCATCCTTCTTCACCATTACATGGTAATATCCTGACCGCAAATCCACCATGGAGAAGTATTGTTATCCACGTAGCTGATTGAACAAGTCATTAATTCGGGAAAGAGATACTTATTATTTATCGTGATTTTGTTGAGCTCACAATAATCAATGAAAAGGTGCATTGACCCATCCTTCTTCTTGACGAAGAGGATAGGAGAACCCCATGGTGAAGCATTTGGGCATGTAAACCCTTCATCCAGATTCTCTTATAGTTTTTTCTTCATCTCCTCAAGCTCTAAAACATCCATTCTATATGGAGTCTTGGATATTGGCAATGCCCAATGTATAAGATCAATTGATAATTCAACATCTTTTCTAGGAGGAAGACAAGACAATTCCTCCGGAAACACTTCAACGAATTCCCTCATAATAGTCATGTCTTCAAGGATGGTTTCTTCCTTAGAATCAATCATCTAATCTAGATAGACATTCTTATAGGCAGTAATATCCTTGTTTGAGATGATGGTGCTAAAGAGGATTCATATTCCTCTTTTCACATGTATATAATTGGGGGTCAATTCACTATAAGGAGAGTGATTTCCCTCTCACACCAATTTTTGTAGGTGCTATATAAGGAATGTCAATACATGCTAAGAATTGCATCAAATTCCACTAGAGGGAGTATGAAGAGGTTCCTGGGGAAGTTAAATCCACAAATTATGATAGGGGAGGAGTTATATTCATGGGATGTAATGATTTCCCCGTTTTCTTTAGTAACCAACATATTTACTTCCATGATTTGTGGTGGTGTTGTGATTGTTCTACTAAACATTCATGATACAAAATAATGCATAGAACTACAATCAAAAATTACATTTACTATTATTTAATGAAGAACTTGCGTACCTATCCCCACTTCGTTCCAGGGGTTCACTTTAGCGGCAGTGATGGAAAAACATCGCCCTTGCTGCCTTGAAAGTTGTTGGTTACCTTCAAAAACCCTTGTCTTAGGTAACTAGTTTGAAAGGTCCTGTCGTTCATTGTAGTTGAAGCAATGAACAAGTCATTTATGGACAAATGAAGATTTACTCTCCTCTATCGCAGCAGTGAGTTTCCCTTGTCAACATTTAATGGCTAGGTTCCATTCTCTTCCCCACATAAAGCATTTCCTCGTCCCCATCAGGCAATTTCTAGGGTACTTCTCTCAATAACTTTTTCAAGTGGGCTGGTGGATTTTCTTAGCACTGTTGGATTTATCAATTGGACAACAAGAATTGATTTCCACCTTGCGCTTCATATCCCCAACACACTGCTGATATTTTTCGATCTCTATTTCAACATTGAGGGCACATCAGACAATTTTCTCATAGCTATCGAAGTCGAGGATCACCTGGGGTTTCGGTAGGCTTTGTTTTAGCCCACTAAAGAAGTGGTCAACCTTGAATTTGAGGGTAATGAAAAATTCATAAGAATATCATGAATGATTTTTGAATTTTTCATCATATGCTCTGATATATTCATCATCATTTTTCTTGAGTAAAAGGAAGTCCCTTTCCATATTATGTCACAGGGGGCAGGAAATATATTTATCAAAAAACATATTCCATAAAACCTTCCATTCCAAAGCCTTGATCTCCCCCTCAGGCTTCTTATTTTTGATCAATTTCCACCATTTATCAGCTTCACCATTCGTATGATAAACAGCCAGAAGAACTTTTTGTTGATTGGAACATTGATCGATGGAGAAGATCTTTGCAATGTATTTGATCAACTGTTTAGTGATTGAGGGATCTGATGATCCATTGAAAGTAGGAGGCCTTTTTCTCATGAATATCTTAATAGATAATTGTTCTTTATTTGGGGGGTGGTTGAACATTCATATTGACCCATGTTTCTATTCAAATATTGAGTTAACTGAGAGAGTATCTGAACAAAGTTCATGATTCCTTCCCCCATCTGATTAAAATTCTCATTAGAACATCCATCAAATTGATCGTTGCATTGGATGTTAGCATGAGTCCTCCTATTAAAAGCCTTTGGCTTGAAGAAAAGTAATGTTATGGGTAACACACAAAGGGTAATCCAAGGAAAAAAGAGGATGACATATTAATAACTTTTACTTCTTTAACTTAGGAATTTATAGGCTTCAATATATGTTATCCATGATCAACTTCCCAATATATATTCATAAGGATTTTTTTATTCCATTAACAATGGTTCATACTAAGCTTAGGTATTTACCAAAGCATATCCCCTGGGAGTTTCGTATCCAATAGTGCATCAAGGCCTGTTGTCGTGTACTAGGATACCCTAGGTCAAGCCCGAAACTCCTTCTCGGAGTTTTCACTCCTAGGTACATCTATGTCAAAGCCACCACTATCTGATCTTTTCCAGATAACGATGTATTTTTTTGATAAGACACATAATCAATACTCACCAAAACTCTAGGATGTTTTTATTATACTAAGTCCTATCCTTAAGGATTTAAATGGGGTTTTCTAATACTAATCCCAAAAATAACTAAACCTATTCTCTGATACCAACTATAACAATCCTGCTCTTTATTAAACACTTAAATATGATTTATTACATAAAATATTCACTTGATAAAATTTAGAATATCGATAGGTCTAGTGTCTATGGGTCTTAAGAACATTAAATGATGACATAAAACATGAAACACAACATCTTTATCGAAAACTTCCTTTACATGACCACCACATTACCTTGTACTTAGTATTTCATGGGATAACCTGATGACATTAATAAAGAAGGGGTGAGCAATAAACCCTAGTAAGAGAGTAAACAAGGAATAAATTGAAGAATAAAATACATGTTAGGAAATAGGCATATAAATAGAGTATAAAAGAAACATGAACAAAAGGTCTTGATATAGTATGATTATCATAACATGGAAATGTGGGAACAACAATTAACATGGAATTAGCATGATTCAAGGTTCATTACACATGGAGCATGGGTAAAAACTCATTTCACTAGAATTATCATGATTAAACCTCATTTCACTTGAAGTATCATGATATAAATCTTTACCTAGTGCATTGGAGCGCTATTATGGAACACCCTTCTTAAAATAAATTTAATGCATAAGTGGGCCACACAGATCATACAACATAGAATAATTCAACATCATCACTTCTTCCACGATAAAGGAATTCATAATTCATAAATGAAACTATTTAAACAATACATAAATTTTCATAATGTTTAATACCCTTGATAGAGAAATGGGAATGGTATTCACTACACAATGACTTTGTCTTGGAAAATCACGGTGCAATTCCGGCAACATAACAGTGTGACATAAAAGATCATAAAAATTGTTGATGAGAGAGAAAGGGGAGTCTCATCATATTTACATGAAATATAAATTAACAGGGTCATATATATACATGTCCCAGCATAAGTAAATGAATTTAGACTCATAATAAAAATGAATTTCTTGAATGGAAATGAGGAGAGAGAAATTCCTTGTGGAATTTCGGCATGGTAACAGGGACACATGGATGGAATATATGAGAGGGAAAAGGGTATCTAATAATTAAAACATAAAGATTAAATTATAGGTGAGGTGTGAAATCAAACCCCATCATTTATAATTGGTAATAAAAGGGCATAAAAATATTAAGAAACGTGGATAATGTAACATCCCCAAATGATAAAGGGTTAAATGACTAAATGATATGACTCATGTCAACAAGGTGCATCTTCCTTTTTGGGAGCCTATCTGATTAGAACTCCACAGTTAAGCGTGCTTGGCCTGGAGTAGTGATCAGGATGGGTGACCTCCTGGGATGTTTCCCAAGGTGTGTGTGAGTGAGGACAAAACACACTGGAAATGACATGTGTTGGCCTGTGGGGACTGTCATTAGTCAGATGACCCGTTCAAGCACGTGGGTGGACCTTAGGGTGGGCCCCACGTGTCTACGGGGGCAAGTGGTGGTACCTAGTGGGTCAGGACCCGACGACCATGTTAAAGGCGGGGTGGCTGTGCTGTCACCAGGGCCTAGTTGTCACATTTGGTATCAGAGGAGGAACCCAGCCTTAAGTGCATGGTGCCCTGCCTGGGTTGAGATGTAGGGCCCACAACGAGGGCGTTGTGCTCTAAAGGGGGGGTGATTGTAACATCCCCAAATGATAAACGGTTAAATGACTAAATGATATGACTCATGTCAATAAGGTGCATCTTCCTTTTCGGGAGCCTATCTGATTAGAACTCCACAGTTAAGCGTGCTTGGCCTGGAGTAGTGATCAGGATGGGTGACCTCCTGGGATGTTTCCTAGGGTGTCTGTGAGTTAGGACAAAACACACTAGAAAGGACATGTATTGGCCTGTGGGGACTGTCATTAGTCAGATGACCCGTTCAGGCATGTGGGTGGACCCTAGGGTGGGCCCCACGTGTCTGCGGGGGCAACTGGTGGTATCTAGTGGGTTAGGACCCGATGGCCATGTTAAAGGCGGGGTGGCTGTGCTGTCACAGGGGCCCAGTTGTCACAGATAAAATGAGAATGGAAGGAATCCCTTACAAAATTTTGGCATTGTGACGAGTATACATGGAAGTAAATAATGAGAGAGAAATGGGTCTATCATCATTAAAAAATAAATAGGGCAGTATGGTGGAGGTGAAAAATCATAACCAACATTTGTAATTGAAAAAGCAAGTGTATAATAATATAAACAAACATAGAAAAAAATGAGAGAGGAAGAAAACCCTTACTTGGAATTGTCATCTGAATGGCTTAGGAGAGGCTTGAGAGAGGCTTATTGAGAGCTTGGGGTTCCTTGGGTGGATTATAGATAGAGTATGGAAGGGTTTGGTCGATCTCCAAAGGATTTTATTGAAGAGGAAGTGGGATATTGGGTGGGTTTATATAGGAAATGAGATGAAATTCATTATTATTTAGGATTGGGTCACCACACATTAAACTAATCCAAACCAAACACCAGACCATGGTTTTTTCCCACGGTTTCCTACAAAGGGGATTGGAAAAAATATTTTATAATTCCAATGTCCGAACTTCGTAAAATATTAGAATTTCTTATGTGGAGTTGAGTCACACTCTCAAGGAAATCGATTTAAAAAGATAAAATATTTTATAAGTCCTCGAGGGTCTAGTAAAACTTTGTAAAATAAATGAAACAGTCCTAAAATCACATTATTTTAATTTTAAAACATATATTGGCCGAAAATATCATTTATAATATTTTATTACATCACCATTAGGTAACTATTATGTCATAATACACATTATATAATTAATGGTATTTAATTTTTACCCAAAAATTCAATTGTCTCAGAAACTTATGAAACATTTACCATTGGATAATTTAGATATCCTGATTTCAAGAATAATATATATTTTATCTAAATATTTTTTATAAAAATTTGAATTGTTTAATTTTAAAATAAAAACACACATTTATCTAAAATTCATGGGTTTTTGACAAGAACGACTTTGAAAACTTAATAAAAATCACTATTGTATTCATAAAAATTATACGATCATTTATATTTTATAAAAATTAATTTAGTAATGATATTAATTTAAAATATAATTTAATTCGAAAATACATTAATTCATCAAAATATATTTCTTAATTAACTGAAAAATCTATTTTTTCTTTAAAAAAATATTTACAAAGTATCTGTAATAAAATGAAAGTATAATCTCTATACAAAATTTAATGTACATAATCATAGTACTAGGGTAATGTTACCTAACCCCTTATAACACTCGCATAAGACTGAAGGGTGAGCTGTGTGATGGTGATATACTCTTGGGGTGGCTAAGATAACATTTCTCGGGTTTCAATCTATATCAATTTCCAGTTCTCCCGTTAGCGGTTCCGTTCAAGCTTCATGTGTTAATGCTCAGCTTGGGCGTGGTCAAGAGCGAAGCCCAGTGACACCACCACCTTTCTAAGCTCCAACAAATGGGCTTCTTATAGATAAATTATACTGGATGAGATCACTTCTTTTTTCTTGGTAAATTAGGTTTGTTAATGATCTATATTTATAATAATCATGTGATCACTGTTTAATGGCTATATTAGAAATGCTCACAATTCCTAATGGTATTTTAAAATCCAAAAACATAAAACCAAAGAAGTTCATATTTCATAAAACCATTTTACATAATTAGATATTTAATTAGAGCAAGAGGAATTTTCATTAATACATTTTTGGGTCCTCACAGTAACCATAGACATAGTATTTCTACTCAAACTATCCAAATAATTTAATTGAAATTTCATAATAGTTCTATTTTCTCCTTTTATCAGATATATCCAGGGATAAAATTTCACAATTCAGATAGGCATATATATAACATGAAAGAAATATATCTATAGAATAAATATTGCATATCAACATATTTTACTCATGTTCCTACCATGATGAATTAATACTCACCTTATTAAATACTAACCCATGAGTAAAAATATTATAAAATAGTAACATAACATAATAATTTCATCCCATATGGCGAAGTAACATTAAAACTCTAACAAGAAAACATCAATAATACCAATATAATCCCTAGGTACTTGGGTTTTCCCCCACACATGGATTACTTACCCCCATGAATGAGTTCATTTCCAAGACCCAAAATATCATAGTCTCTTATATACCGTCCCTATAAAGTAAATAAAAATAAAATACCCAAGTTATGATAAAAAAAATTTATGATCATCCCTCACATGATTTATTCGAGTGGTTAAATGACCTTAGGCATGGCTTCCCAAATGATATAGGCTACCTAATAGAAGTGAAGGTGTATATAATGTGGTAGAGAGACTATATCCTATGGAACATAATTTTAATATTAGTGAAAATAAAATAAATAAACAATACAATAAACGTAGTAGATAAACTTGCTAAAATACAAATTTCAAATAAAAATAATATGTTATGTCATGCCATACTACATGTCAACCAAATGTCATGATGAATGTAGTACAAATAGGAACTAAAATATAGAGTCTAAAATAAAAAAATTCTTAAGAATCCCAATCCCAAACCCCATGCCCAGGAATTCCTCCATGATCTAGTCCCATCCCATCACAACTATAAAATCATGCACATATCCCCTTTCCCTTGTCCAGACCTATATCCATGAGGTCTTCTCGGGTATCAAATGGTGGACAAATTGGGTGTGAGTATAACATAGTAAGCAAACATCCATGGGTTATAAAAAATATAGTATTAATATATAGTGCATGAAATAATACAGTAAATAGAGGAATTAATTCCTAAATTAATGCAAAAAATCAAATAACTCAATGACCCTCGAGTCCTGAGATGACACCTAGGGCCATCTAAACCTGCTTCAGAAGAATTTTGGGCATCTCTATCAATTGGTGGATTCTCATATCTATGAAGAATCACTAATTCAACATGAGTATTTTCCTATCAAGGATGAATCACCCACATTATGAATTATGAACTAGAGTCTATTTCACTATTGAAATCATGTAATGAAGCATATCTTCCTTGATCATGAAGTAACCATGCATCTAGAACTCAGGTGGTCTTTACCAATGAATCTAGACCTCCAGTAGTATGTACCATGTATCGAGAGCTCATGCATTATATAACTATGAATATTTCCCTAAGGTATTATGTACCATGCATCTAACCCGCTTTTGGTATGTAACCATGCATATATCCCTCAACTAGTATGTTACATGAAAATATACCTTAAGTAGTATTTAACCACAATTCTAGACCTCAATGGATATGTTACCATACATCTATCCACTAGGAATTAACATAACAAAAGGTTACTAATAAGGAAATATGATTAAAAATCCATTTATAACACCAACCACCAGATTTTAAAAACATGTTAAAAAAATACATATTGGTTAGTTCTTCAAATTACCAATTAATAAACCATTCATTCTATTAATCAAAGAAAACAAATTATAAAAATAATTGTAACAATTAATTACACATAACAATTAATAAAATTTCTTAATCAAAATACAATGTATCCAGTTTCCATATTTTAATCATTCTAAGACGTTTACATGAATAATTAACCACTTTTAAGCCATGCGTTATTTTCACAATCCAATTATCACAATAACCAAGTTGTGTCAAATCCACGATAAACCAATTCAAACTGTTAATCAATTTAGTTAGAAATTATGAATTAAAATAAGGAATCTTGTTTCTTACATTCCATGTTCCAAGATAGGTTTAATGGTTTTCACACCTCTCAGGTTGCTGCAAGTTATAGTCTCAATTCCAACAAACAAAACAGGATCCGTCAGAGGTATAATCATAAATAATTAAGAAATTACTATCATGAACAATTTAGTTCATCGCTTTATATTGTGATTGAAAATTTTATACATACTAGAAACAAACATACCTTATGGGATTATTTTAGACCACCCACTTCAACAACCCTATACATAATACAATTCCTCAATGACGATGGTAGAACTAGGATCCTTCTTCACCTACTTCAATGAATCCCAATGATTTTTTGTAATCAAAAGTCATAAAACTAATATTGGCGGTATAGAAATCCAAATTGTGGGTTCATTATAATATAAAAATAGAGAATAAATAAGTATAATAGTATCCAATAGGCATAGCTAAAACTTTTAGGTCTAGTAAACCATGTTCAAACAAAATATTTATTTAGTTCGAAGAGAACTCCAAAAATCACCTAAGGGAGGGATGGAGTTTGATAGAATTTTGAGTGAGTATTGGGAGGATCATATGGAACATGAATTTTTTTAAAAACCATATAATACATCCTCATTCACATAATGTATCAATTTTTAATGTTTTAAATATTCTAGTTGTCGTATATGCCAAAAATCATTTTTCCTCGTGTTAAAATCCTAAAAATCAGTTCATGTCAATAAAGGAATCTCACATTATCAACTTATTCTTCCCAGAAAACCTTTCACACCCTAAATAAAATTCATTTAATTTTACTATAACCATTTAAATCGTGAATACCGATTCATGGTGTTAATAAGTTATTATATTCATATTTATTTCTCCTTTATTTTCCACCTCTGAACACCTCTCACAATTTGACCCATACAGGAATGAAAGATCATGGATAAAATTAATATGGTTTAACCAAATAATTAAAAAGATATATACCCTAGTTAAAGATCGGATCTTACACACCACTCCAATATTATTACCCCCAAAATTCCACATGAAAAAATCTCATTCCTCTTTATCTACTTTATTAAATCATAGTACCAAGAACCATCCATAAAGGAAATTCTATGAAAACTAGTGGGTAATTAATATAACAAAAAATCAATAACTACAAATCATTGATAAGAATTAAAGGAGTTAAAATGTTAGCATGGATATATTATTACTACTATTAATAAATTTATCAATAATGGTTATGGAAGGATTCCTTCCCATTCAATTATTAACCCAAATGGAAATGTGATTTCTATTTTTTCTAGAGGCGGAAGAAAAGTTAAGATAAGTAAAGAACTAAAACTTGAAGAAAAATATTGATGTAAACCACCCAATAAAGAAGAATGAATAATTTTAGATAAACAAGAGGAAACATCTATAGATACACTAATGGTAAATAAGAACATGGATAAAGGAAAAGCCAAGATAGAGGGTTCACATTAACCCCAACCTCCCTCTCTATGAAGAATGACTAAATTTAATAAAACTCATGAAAACTACCTGTAATAAAAAGTGTTGGACACCTTAAATAATGTGAAATTTAAAATACATTTGTTCAATTCAATACAATAAATCCCAAGGAATTAAATTTTATCATGGATATGTGTAAAAAGAGGATAAAATAGTAAGGATATGAAAAGGGAATCCTGGTATGCACTAATAAATCTACAACTACCTATGAAATGTAATTATCCAGGTATATTCATTATCCCCTACATAAAATAAATCTCCCATTTAATAATGAATTGTGATATTAGTTAGAATAAATTAATGTTATGAATTACTCAATTTATTCCCCCTATAGGTATGAGGATATAAAAAATCATATTTTTTTCTATAATCTCCCAATCTAGTTACTTATTACCCATTTAGAGTATTGAAGAATCTATTGGTAAGAATAAAAGGCTAAATATTCCTAGTTGATTTTGATATCCCAAATATTTATGAAGAAAGTGGAATAACTCATTCCTCTATCATCTTAGGTGGGAAACTTTTTCAAATTAATAGTAAAATAATAAATGTCCATGATGGAACCCATTTAATTGATTTTGGAAAGATACGATGTATTTTAGTATTCTAGATTTGTTGAAAAATTCTTAAGAAGAACATTTTATTTTCACTCCTTCCCATTATGAAACCCCATTTTACCTAAGAAAGAAATTAAAATACTGGATGAAATAATAAATTTAGGAGTATACTTAGAGTTATAAAATATTTTTGACAATTCTATTTTTGTAAATGAATTGAATCTAGAAACAAATCTATGAAGTGGTCAACTTGATTGACTATATGAATATTAATTTTATAATCTTCTTAAACATGTTACTTTTTTTATAATTTACACATATAGGTTTCAATAATTTGAAACATTGAATTGAAAATATATATAAAAATCACATCTGAACGTTAACTTAGACTATTTTTATCTAATTTAAATTGTTTTTATCTTAAATAAGATGAAAAAATACCTATGCTAATTTCTAATAATTGGAAATTTAATCAAGAATAACGTCTTCCAACCTTGTTGAAACATAATACTAAGGATACCAAATGGTAATTTGGATATTTTTTGGGAATAATTTCATATTTTTTATGAAATGAATCCTTCTTTTAAATTAATTTAAAATTTTTAGACAACCTAAAAAATTTCTGAACCTAACCCTTATAGAAGTAGTATAAAAGTAAATAGAAAGACTGTCAGGATTTTGTATCATGTAAAAAATTATACTCATAAAGGGTAATTCCAATTTATATTTTAGCTAAAAATAATGGAATCACCATTATTAAAAAAATCTATTTCCCACTATGTTTCCAAATAGTTTTCAGGTCTATATTGATTAAAGGAAATTTAACTAGGTTCCCAAAAAAAATTTCCCTATTCATTTTGTAGATAAAATTATAAAAATACTAGTTGGTAATGGTTATTATTATTTCAGATGGATTTTATAGTTATTTTAATGCCCCCATAGTACTATACATTCAAGATAGAACCACATTGACTTATCCATTTGGTATGTTTTCATACCAAACAATTATTTATTTGGTTAGGCAATGCCATATGTACATTATAATAGTGAATGTTATGTATTTTTCTAGTCCATATTGAAATACACCATGATATATTTCTCAAAAAAATTATAATATTTGGAACCTCTTGAAATATATCATGGAAATATGGAATTTAAAAAAAAATTAAAATAACTTCTATTTACACATTTATAATTTTTTTTATTTTATGGTGGAGAGATGTAATGTATCTGTATGAATAATTTATAAGGGTGGAATTGAGGTATAAAAGGCTAAAAATAAAATAATTTCTATATTACCATAACTCGTCACTGTGAAACATATTATATTATTTTTTAAGTATGCATGATTCCATATAAGGCATATTAAAAAATTTAAGGGATATATAATACATCTAAAAAACCTTCTTAAGATGGATATCAATTTCATATTTGATGAATCATGTTGATATTTATTTGAAATAATAAAGGAAAGTATGACCACTAACCCTATAATCATTCCCCCAATCTGGGAATACATCTTTAAAGTGTTATGTGATGCCTCCAAATATGTAGTAGGACCCTATTTATCACAAATAATCACTAGAGACTCCCTTTGGATAAATAATAAATCACAGACCATGTACATAGTTTGAATAAATTATATAATAATAGATAAAGAGTTTTGGTCTATATTTTTTCTATTAAAATATTATATTCATATTTATTAGGAAGGAAAGGTACAATTTATACACACCAGGAAACTCCTATATACTTAATAAAGAAAGTTAATCAAAATCCAAGGTTGGTAATATGGGTGCTTCTTCAAAATTTATTTAACATAGAGATAAATGAAAATAATTTTTATGAGAACCTAGTTTTATACCATATGAGTAGACTATCCCACATATTTGAGGTGGAAATATCAATAATAATAGCTTATGATGATTCTTTCTATGGAAAACAACTATATAAAATCCTTAGTCTGATGACTCGGTATACTAATATAGTGAACTACTCGACCACATAAAAGGTAACCTTTTAATTTTTTGGGAATAAATTTCATAAGATAAAATATAAATCAAAATACTATGTATAATTGGATCCATTTTTGGGGAAAATATATAGTAATCTACTGATTAAGGGATTTGTACAAGAGTAAGTGGTAAAATCTATGATTAAAATTTTTTATACCCTTGCATATAGAAAACACATTAGATCCTATAGAAAAACCATAAATGTGTTGTAATATTTTCTTCTTGGATAACAAATTTTAAAGATCCGCATAATTTTTTCAATGAATGTATGAACTAACAATCTATTGAAGGAATTCCAAAAAGACAGTAAATAACCCAAAAAAATCGTATTTTTGTGAATTATTTGATTTATTGGGTATTGAATTCATGGGGAAATTTACTATTTCTTTTGGATTTACCTATTCTATATTTCTAGTTTACTATGTTTCTAAATCAATTGATCTCCATGAAAATAGAATATATGATTCGGGATTTGTTATTGAATTTCAAACATCGCATAATTTTTATATATCTAAATTACCTCCATAAATCATCTATGATAATGGAATATATTTCAATAACTAAATCATAGAAGAACTCATGAAGAGATATTGAGTAAAAAAAAGCTGTACTACATACCACCAATTTACTAATTGTAAGCTCAATGTATCCATTGGGGAAATAAAAAGAATGTTAGAAATGATAACACCACCCAATAGAAAGAACTGGTGTAATATATTTGAAGATGCAATATGGTCATAAAAACTATATTTAAAACACTTAATCATTTCCCAATATAGAATAGTTTATAGTAAATACTATCACTTGTTGAAATAAAACATAAATCCTACTAGGTTATTAAGAAAATGAATTTAAAATTTAGCAAAGTTGGTGAATATATAATGTTACAATTCATGGAAATCAAGGAGTTGATTAGAGAAAAATATTAGAAATACTTACTATAAAAATAAAGAAATCGTTTAATATATGATTAAATAATTTAGAGAAAACAATTCCAAGTTGTTGACAATGTTTTGTTATAATCTTCTAAGATGAAACTCATTCCATGTATGCTTCATTATATAATTAATATACTATTTATAGTTATAATCATACTTACATTGGAAATAGTTAGGATCATAGGATTAGAATAAAAAACTCTTTAAAATGAATTGTAAGTAGTGGAATAAATTTCCTGGGTATTTTTGGATAGAAATACTGGAGTAGTCCATACTCCTTTATGTTGAATATTAATAATAAGTACCAAGATGTCTCTTTTCTTTACTTGAGTTTGAACACTTACATATTAAAACAACCTGTCATTGAAAATTTCATGATTAATCTAATTAAATCATTATTTAGGATATGTTATGGGGATATGAAAAAGTATCTAGGATATAAATAGTTTTTATTTATTTATTTTGTTTTTATTTTTTTGTGGGATAAAGAATAAAGAATAAATAATAATTTTATTTTAAAAATTTTACTTCCCACTCAGCATAAATTAAATTACCAACTAACATTGGTAACTATGAAAAACATATATTTTAGAATATAGGAAAAGGGTGTCAATAGAAATAAACATAGAGGAATAAAAATTGTAATAGGAGGAAACTAGATTTTGAGATTAATATTATTTAACCTATTCATATGATTGGTTATCACCTCATGGACCTTCCCCGAATGATATTTTAATAGGTCATATGAACTGGAGTAAATAAAGGAGAGTGGAACTAATTTATAATCCTTGGTAATGCAAAAAATAAAATGGGTGTGAGAGTTATCCATTAAATAAATGTTTGAGTGAACTGAGTTCTAGTATCCCATGTGTTTTTCCGATATCCTAACAAATAAAATTAGTAATGAGAGTACTTAATATATCGGGATAGTTTACATCTGGGTTCAGTGATGTTCATCTAATAAGTGCTTAGGGAAAACATGACTGAGATAAATCTAATATGTGATAATTGAAAAAGTGGATTGAAATATTTGGTGAATTCTAATCTTGGATGAATAAGGTTGAGATGATATATATGAATTTCATATAGGATGTATTGACTAGGTGTGGAAATCATCAACGGAATTAGGAGCCATGGGGAGATAGATTTAGGAAATCTCCACTTGTTAAAATCCCAATTACACTAAACTATTTTTTATTTTCAATCCTAGGTCTATAAATTTCAATTAAGGGGAAGTAAAACACATGTGTACAGAATAATCTTTACATGTTTAAGTGTGGGGGAGTGATCTATCCAAAAAAAATTAATTTTTTTAATTTTATTGGAATTTTATTTTTAATTTTTATTAATTCGTAATAAATGGTTTGAACCTGATAATAATGTAGAATCTAGAATTAAACTAAAAATAGGCTTATATTCATATTTTTATATTGATTAAATGATTTTAAAATAAATTTCTATAATCGTAATACTGATTTAGTTGTGTTTCATTATTTTTTGAAAAAGTTGGTAGAGAAGACAAATGGGTAGATTAATGAAATTATAAACAATATAAACCAATTAATAAAATAAAAATGTCTCTTGATACATTACTTACTCTCACTATTTAAGATGATACATTAGGTATTCGAAGAAAAAATGTTTATGTGTAACTTCCTAGATGTTTATAATTTTGAAGATATATTTCATATGTATTAAGATTATCCCACTTAATGTAATATGTAATATGATTATTTGGAACATGAGTGATATATAATATCTTGGTGTTTATGAAACACTAAGGTTATCTTGTTACATAATATGGGTTTTAGAAGGGAAAAATTATCAATAAGATGTTTTTAGAACAACCATGTGATATGTAACATGCCATACATTATTCAAATTTAGACATAATCATACATAAGATTTTTTTCTCCTAGGGATATAGTGATTCATAAAATCCCATAATTTTCTAAATATGATGAGTTGTATAAGGAAGACATTATTTTAATCTAAATACAATATGTATGAAGCCGGAGTTTGGAAAAATTAAAATGAATGATACATAATATGATTCTACCATGAGGAAAATGATACACAGGAAGACAAAGTTTTCTAAATTTATAGAAGTTTGTATATAAGAAATTTTTTTACCAAGGATAATTATTAACTAAGAAGTTAAACATTGTGAAATTTTGAGAAACTAATACATGAAAAAAAATCTTGATGTAGAGGCAAGCATATAATTTTAGACTTTTCTAAATCAGAGGATTTGGATACCCTAGATTAAATAAATATAATTCACCATGATTTTTATTTAAATAATATTCATTCTCTACAAAAATATAATTTCATACGCTACGGGAAATAAGATGTGTTGTAAATGGAAGTTTTGTGGGAGAGAGTACTAAATATCTCCCCATGTTGGAGAAGAACCACAAGCTATTTAGTTGTGTAATGAGGGAATTCATTTATAAAATTATTAATATGAATAGGAAACAACATAAAAATAAATTTCAACTAATTTTTGTGTACTTCACAAATAGGTAAATACTCCACTAATCAATCCATTTGGTTCCCATGTAGCAACTAAAATAGGAAATGATTTTATAGAGAATTAAAATTTTTTGAGTCATCAAGAACATTATCTATTAATGAATCAAGACTCTAAAAAAGTATACAAAGAACCCATTAATGAATTTGGTATCTCAATAATTAGAACTAGGTGATTCTGATGGCGCCTAAGAAGATAGACATGGCCAATAAAGAAGAGAATCATTCCACCCTTGTGGGTGATCAGGCATACTTAAGCATTTTATGGAAATATCATCGTTGAAATAGATTAGATTTTTTTTACCCTTTATAAAATGGATTAAGTCTTGCTATAAAATGGGTGAGTGGGTTAGTTTACTGAGTTAAACAATTGAACTATTGTTTCTATGTTTCATTCATTTTTGCAATTCTTCTCCCATAATGGAACCAAAGACCCATAGTGGTTAATACAAGAATATTTATCCCCCAAATATTAAAGAATTATATTATTATTTAATAATATTATTTTACTTGAACTTTATTGTAGTTTTTTATTTAAAAGAGTTTATGAGGTTTCCATTTCTCATTGGCCATGATTCATTATTCATTCTTTATGGATTTCATGCACATAAACCCTTGACATACTTCACTTCTAATACAATGGAGGGCAGTGATGATGTGATTAGTTGTGATCAAAGGTATTTTATCACTATTATATGAATGAACATGAAATTTAGTGATTATGTAATATCTTTATTATATCCAAATTTACCAAGAGAGGGTGATTATTTTTTATTTCACCTGGTTTGAGACAGAGATCAAGAAAGATTATTTGAGTGAATCACAATATAATTGGTAAATTTGGGGATATTTGAGGTTAGAAAAATAATTTAAAAACTAAATTTAAAAACCATTTATAATTGAATTCAAAAACAAAAAATACATCATTCTCTATTTTATCCCCAAACATAACCCAAACAACATATAAAACGCACTAAAATCCTCTTTGGAGCCAAGTCATGTCCAACTATCGTAAAATTTGCGTGGGCTCATAAAAAATTATACAAGGACCATAATAGGTACCATACCATGTCTAGTTTGATATATATAGTTAAATTTTTTTTTGATGTTATGTGATTATTTCACATACACTATTACCAATATAATCTTTTTAGTCTTGGATGAGATATCTCTTGTGTCCCTATAGTATCATTTGTTAGTGTATCATAAAAGGTACCCAATGGAATTTGGATATTGTATATGATCATTTTTTCCCTAATACAAGAATATTATTTTTTGGATCTTAATGATAATTTTATGGTCCTTATATGTATTTTATGATTAGTTTATGTGATTACATTTGATATGATGTTAGACTCTTTGTAATGACCGAGTGATGGGTGTAAAATTTCACAATGAACTTTGTTAGTAGTGATTTACATATTCTTGGATAGTCCAATAATTTTTTTGAATAATTTATGTTGCTGAGAATGATTATATAGTTCATGTATTGTTTTCATTACTAGATATTGATGTTTTCTATGAGATAGCCTATTTGTTTTTATAATTCTTAGTTTGGGATGAAATCTTGAAATAATAGGATATTGGATTTTCTATATAATATATATTTCTTTTTCCAATCTGATATGGAGTGACTTGTAATGTATTTATGAGGTAGAGATACTTTTTACATATTCCTTATTAATTGTAATATGACCCCTATAAAGAGGATGCATCTAGGACAACCTCACTGATCAATTTGATCCCCAGAAGTATGATTTATGTTTTAATGTGCGGAACATTACTTTGAAAATATTTTTCTTAACTAATATTTATCATTGATTACATTTTTACATTTCTAATGGGTATCTAGATGAGAAACTATGACTGATGAGTCTCTAACAGATAAGGTGGTAGAGGGTTGAGATATCCAAACAACATCATATGAGGGTATGCATGGACTTCATTTGGGATCCCACTATAGTCAGTCCATGTCTATAGAACACCCTATTTAATGATATTGATGACGATACTGATACTCGCTTATATGGATATATGAGTTATTATATTGTTACATAATCGAATAGTGGGAACCAACCTCTATAAAAATAAATAAATAGGGGGAAGATCCTTAGGTTCTATTTGGTTAGTATGGTTGATTTATCCATCATGAGACAATGGGACAAGATGAAAAGAGTATAATATGCGAGATATATATTATTTGATATAGTTAGGATCTGATTTTCCCTAATTTTATTTATCAAGGTATTACTATTTAGGTGATTTTTGTTTACTCAATACCCTATTGATAGAAATGATTGATTTCATTATGGTTTGGAGATTTTTATTGATGTAATAAACATATTTTATTTATTATTGTTTCTATTATTGATATGATTGTTGTTTTCATGATATTTAATGTTTTTATTATTTTATAGGTATTAAAATGATCAAGGAGTCATGTGGGAATTTTTAGATGTAGACAATATGGATATGAGATGATACATCATGATGATAGTTTCTAATGAGATTTGAGTGTCCTTATAGTATATCTCATTTGTATATGAGGGTATTCATGGCATTGGTTAAAGGTATATTAGTCTTGTGAGGAGTTGGGTAGTACTAGTATGTATCGTAATGGTGTTCATGACTTGTTTCCCACAATAGAATGTAGGTTTGATTATATTGTACAATCATGAATGGGTTATGATTTTGGGTGGATTGACTATTACTCACCACATAATTGTATATGAATTAATTTGGTCACAATAACTTAGTGATTAATAGTGAGCGGGTGGATCCAACTACATCATTACACTCACCCTTAATCATTAAACATGATAAAGAGTTTTATAAACATTGGTATATTATTATGTTATATTTTAATTTCATGTATAATATTTTATAAATTATTATTACATGGGATGAGAGGATTCAAGAAGTTCGATGATTCAATAGGATATGTATCATGGAGTTGGATAAAACTCTTTTGAAATTTATTCCATTTATTGTAACATATATGTATTGGACAAGGGGCCATACTCTATTTATTAATATAATAATTTTAAGGTAAATTATTTTATTACATTGATGTAAGATACTATATCATATAGGTTGATGTATTTTTATTTACCAAATTGTAGGATACCACTATTGGATCTAATTTTATTTTAAATTGTTCTGGTTATGCCTACTATACATATTATTTAAGTATAATTTTCAATATATTTTGATATAACCCGTACATTTATACTCTCCACATCTATATTAGGACCACACCTCTTGTCATAATCCAATAGTATACATAGAGGCGCTCCTAAGGTCACATAACACTCCAAAGTAGGAACTATTTTGGTAGATTGGACTATGTATGTTTCAAAGTGGTGTAATATTATATGTTCAGTTTTGGATAAAATTTGTTAGAGGTAGATATAAGATGTTTGGATTTGGGAGGTAAGCTATAAAAATTCGTGACCATCTTACATTGGTTGAAACCCATGTTTCTAGATTATGTCTACTGTTAATTGTTGGAATAGTACGTATGTGTGATATTTTTTGTTAGGGAATAATGAGAATAGATAGGTAAGGAATCATCACTGATTCCTAGAACTTAATGAGGTTACCGTATTTAATTATTCATGCATTATTATAGTGGGATGCTTAGGGAAATATAAAGGAATGTAAAAGTAAATGTTGGTTGACATCCTTCCATGATTAGATCTATTATTAATTTATTTAAAGTAATAACATATTCAAAATTTTATTAGATAAATTATTGGGGTTAATTAATTAATTTAGATCCTAATAGTTTCATATTTTTTTCATTGAAAAATTTTTTTCTGTTAAATATTTTAATATTTTTCAAAAATGGTATTTTTTAAAAATAAATCAAGATTGGTTGAATTATGTGTTATTAAAACCATTTTAAAAGTTTATTTTTATAGAAATGGCCGTGAATCCATTGGTTTTCAAATTTAAAAATCTTTTTTTGGAAAATATTTTTTTTCCATTTTTTTATTTAACTACATATATAAAATGGTCATATGAAATGACATTCATGTAAACAGATGGTGATTAATGAATGTTTTGGATTTATAGTTTTGATAAAAACAATATGAATGAAAAGGTTTGTTTTAAAATTAACATGAGTATTGGGTGTGTATATTTATTTGACTCATTTATTAAATATATAATTGGAGGATGCATAACTAGGTTTTTTATTATTTAGTTTGTGACATGATAAAACCCACTAGGATGAAAAATAATTTGACTGTAACACCCCAATCCTACCTCTTGTTGGACAATGGATAGTGACTAGAACTAAGTAGCAATATCTCATGGATGGGTGACCATAGTCTAATAAACATTCACATAGTCACATATCTACAAAACTGCGCATTGAAATTGAAAGCTTGATATAATAAATAATTCTAATATAATAATCATATACTATATGTGAAAATTCATAACTATAAAATAGATTCAATACTTGTAAGTAAGGGTGAATTCAAGGGCCCAAAATCTCAATGTAAAATTTGACCTCGAAAAGCTAAGAAGGAGAAATCTATGTCAAAAAACTAATGAAATTAACACCCTCAACAACCATCATTTCCAATCACCACTAAGGTCCACCTCTATCAACACTATATCCATCAATGTCACCACATACCTTTACATCTTCTATATAGATAGAACATGTGTAACCATAGTTCCCATGAAGAGGCGAGTATAAACATACCAATATGATTCATTAAAACCAAATGTATCGATGAAAAAATATGTTAGAACAAATAGTATAGTCTCATATTCACTTTAGGGACTAAGTTACCTATAAATAATGGTAAATCCCAATCTTCACAGAACATTTCCACAGAGATTGTATACCAAAGGGAACTTAGAATACCCATAACAACACATGACTCAAAGCATCTTAAGTGACCACTTTAACCTAATACATTTTATATCACCTCTCTATAATTGAATTATAGGTCCCATTCTCTTATCATGATTTTACATAAAATGTGGAGTAAATGACCTAAATGGAGGTCATACACCTTTCTATGCAGAGTTCCCATTGGACGAGGGGTTACATTATTTATTAGTACAGTACCCATGATCCCTAAAAATTGGGTGTTACCTACTATAATAAATGTACACAGGACCAATGAACTGGTATTAATGAGTATCCAGGGGGTGTACCAATCTTATGTTTCCTTTAAACATCTTAACAACACCTTACCAATGTCTCTAAACATATTAGGATCTCAAACTACCAAAAAAGGATAAAAATGTATTTATATGATGAATATAAACACATAATCATTTTATATAAATACAAATTCATAAAATAGACAATTCATATTTCAAATTCAAACTTATGGGTGAAAATATATGAGAAATAACAAAAATTGACCAGAATAAAACATGTACTTCTCTTGACATGGAGTGTGGGCTTTGGGTAGTAGTTAGGAACGTACTGTGTAAGAACCTCGACTCTAGTAACATGGAGACAATGTCTACATTATTTTATTTGAACTAGATTCTAATGATCACATCCCAAGGGACCAAATAGTTTAATATCATTGAAGAACTAGACAGATACATGATACCCATTTTACATTTGCAATATAAAAAAAAAATATTACAAAAAAAATGATATGCATCCTTGAAACTAATTCAAATATTTCTTCTTCACATCTGAGGAAAAGAAAAAAAATAAGGGTGAGCTCAAATTCTTAGAAATATTATGCATAAAAAGTTTTCTTTGATGTTTAAATAAGATATAATAAATATCAAAATTTAAATAATTGAATCACATTTCATTTAATCAATAACCTGAAAATAAAGAATAATACTTCTGAAATAAACTATGATCAAATAATTCTATATAAATAATCACATGAGCAAGAAAATTAATCATAGATATTATAATTAATATAATAATCACATGGAAAATCAATAAAAAATATCATAATGAGATAATGAACAATTAAGGACATCTCAAGAATACTATCAATACCTTTCACAAGATAGTTTTAATCCATGGGTAAAAAACCATCTGATTTGTCTAAAAGATTTGTCTCATGAGTCCCATCGATGCATCATGGGGATATCTATCACTAAGCCCCACACATAAATTTTTAATACCAATGTATTCCTCATATGATATGATTGAAACACAATTCATATAAACATTATTATTAGAAAACTAACATATGAAATTTTAATACTCACCCCAATCAAATAAACATAATCATAAACCATTAAGAGTAATATAGAGAAGGACATAAAAATAGTACATCCCATGTCAAACTAATCATAACCCATAAAAATAAATAATAAGGTTATAATCATTAAAAATTATTCCCAATGTATAATAAGATATAATAAGGTATTTCTCTATTTATGAATAGAAACTACATAATGATTACATTAGAAACATTCTTCAAGAATATATTTTTTTCAATTTAGAAATCAATTTTTAAAACTAAAATATCAAAAAAAATTGAAAATAATTTTCATTAAAATAAAA
This sequence comes from Viscum album, assembly GCA_963277665.1. Lineage (NCBI taxonomy): Eukaryota > Viridiplantae > Streptophyta > Magnoliopsida > Santalales > Viscaceae > Viscum > Viscum album. The sequence continues at coordinate 1,250,778,949 of OY728141.1, forward strand.
TTCTAAAAATGTAATATAATATTTCAAATATTGGGTGGTAATGATGGTGGAAAATTTCCAACATGTCATATAAGTTAAAAAATATGACATTACCATTTTTATTTTAAAACAAATGGGAATTTTTTGGAAAATGACATGAAGATTAATTTCATAAAATTGATTAAAAATTAAAACTAGGGTAAAAATATATTCAAAAAAAATTTAATAAACTTTAAATCATTTTTGAAAATTATTTTAGAAAAAATTGATTTGAATGAAAAAGTTGTTTTGACCAAGAGGGAAAACCGTTTTATTTTATTCAAAACATTTTTGATAATTTTATGTAATAAAGAGAGGGAAATTGTACAATTACATGAAAAATATAATTTATAGCCATATGAGGAAAAATAAGTTTATTTTAATAAATATAAAATAATTCCACCAAAGGATACATAAAAATAAACATTCATGAATAATGACGAGATTGTGAAATATACTCTTACCACTTTGGTAACATTTGAATCATATGGAACATGGAAGAAATAAAATAAAATTAAACTTCTTATACCATTAATAGATATATATTCATGATATAACATATCAATGTGTTGTTATATACACCGGAAGAAACGAATAAGTGGTGAATATTGCATATGTTTCATGGAAGAGAAAGTGAGAAGAGAATCCCCTACCTAAAGTTCGAATTCCTACGTATGTGTATGAAAATACTATATAATAAATATATGTTTATTATAAATTTATTAATGAAAAATTATCATGTATCTCATACTATATATACTCCTCTAATTAACTTTTACCACCCATTAATAATATTTCATAATTCCACAGTTTCGGGTGTTAATTGCTTTGTTTTCTTGTGCATGTTTTGTCATGAAATCATTGGTTATTGTGCATAATATATTTTCCTATTATATAAAAGGATATTAATGTTATAAATAGATTTTTTAGATGATATATCCATATAATAATTCTGAAAAAATGGACATAGAAAATGAATCACATCGATTCGTGGAGATGGTATGTCTTACATACGCACGAATACAGATATAATTTTATTAAATGGTGAATGGGTAAAGAAGTGTATGATATATTAATTTTATATAATTTATATCATGGCCTATTTATCATATATATTCACTAAATTAATCCTTATCACTTTCCACGTAATGTGTAACTCAAAAATGAATCACACTACTACTCGAGGCGATAGTCCTCCATGCACACAAATGACATTATTGTATTATGAAATGAGTTTAATGTAAGATGGTATATGGGATATTATAAAAACTGTAGTATAATTATATCATGTATATTTAAATTAAATCCACCATTACACTAAATTTTAGAGGTGTTGATGGAAAATTAGTTACATCGTATTGTGAGGTGGTAGTCCACCGTACACATGATTGATGGTTTAGTTTCCCACTTGATGGAAGTAGAGATAGATAAATATTACAACATAAACATAAAATTATATTATTATATATGATATAATATTTATATTATATTTTAATCTTTAATAAATCATTTATTTTTGTAAAATATGAAATAAAAAGAATGAGCTTAGTGAAGAAAATTATCATCTCTTATAGAATCCTCCTATGGATCATTTTTAGGTACCATAGTACTGGTCTTTTGGGAATATTTGAAGCTATAGAATGTGTATAAGGATGTTGGGGAGGTATTTTTTAGATTTTTTTGAGTAAAAGGGCTTTAGTTGTGTGAATAATTGAGGGGAGTGAGTTCCTTTTTATAATTGAGGAGGAGTGACATTAATGTAAATCCCCAAATCTATTCAATAATGGGAATTCAATATCACCCCAAGATCCAAAAAAATTAATAAATAGTGTATTTTATAAATTATATGGTCTAGAAAAACCTCTGTCAAAAAAATTTATTTTTTTTAATCTTTTTATTCCTCAGTCTTTGTGTTTACATAATTTTACCATTTTAGATTTAAACCTGGTAACTTGTATCTTTTTATTTAAATAGAAAATTTACATTTAAGAATGAAATTAAATTGATACATACTATATAATTTTGACATTATTATTATTATTAAATAAAATTTATCAATTAAAAATTTTATGTGTGTGGAAAAATATTTTTAACACAAGATCATGTAAAGAAATAACTTATTTTAACCATAATTTCCTTAATAAATTTCTTACTATTTTTACTAATTTTTGAGACAAAAAATAATGTGTACCTTATTATATAATATTAATTTGGTTTTTAAAAAATATTGATTCCATTTTTTAAAATTATATTATCTTAATTAGAACATTGAAATTTAAAATTAAACCCACATATCCATCGAAAAAATAGTTTTACATATAAAAACATTCAAATGCTTAAAAAGTTTTTATAATGCAATTAAATATTAAATTGATTATATTTAAATAAATTAGATAAATTGAATTATAATTTAACTATTTTTTACCTTATCCAATTTAGAATATAATTTCACTTTGTAAACAATTTAAATGTCTAAGAAGTTTTCATTAAAAACCTATATTTTTCACTATTCATAGACAATTGTTATTTTCAAAAAAATTAAAAAAATTTCTCAAGGATAATTTTTACATTTAGATTTAAAAATAATCTTTATTTTTTCAAAAAAAAATTCTAAAAATTTTAAAAATTAATTTTTAAACATGTCTCCAAAATATGACGAAACAGCCTTGAAAAAGAATACGGTTTTTAAAGAAAACATTTATTTTTCTTTTGAATGATTTTTTTGTTTTCATTTCTAATAAATTGACAAAAAATTTGTTTATTTAATATATTTTTAGACAATATAATTTTCATATTATATTTGTTACTTTATATAACTACTAACATAATGGAATGGTTTTAATGCTTATTATTAAATAATAATATTTTAATAAAGTATCATGTTTCATTTAAAACCTATGTTGCATGCATTACAAGATATCAAAGAGATTTAATTTATTTTAAAAAAATATATCATAAATTATCATTATATAACATTATCATCTAATCATGGTGTTTTGTGTCATATATTATATTGAAGATCATGTCCCTCTTTAAAAATCTCATAGAATTATATTCAAGACCCATGAATAAATTACGTCTCAAAATTGTAATCTTAATATCTGAAATTGATGGTCCGAAATCATAAATTATTTTTTGGATACCCACATCATATAAAGGGTTAATAAAATATCCTCTTGATAAGAGAGAATGTTATGTACAATGTTAATCTGTAATAACTCATAAGTAGGTTTCCATGTATGAGAACTTTAGCAGGATATGAAGAAATGGATATTGAAGAAAAGAATAAATTATTAAAGATATTGATTAGATCATTGACCATAATAAATTGATTGATCAATGGAAGTTTTTGGACTTAAAAACCATAAATCTATGATGATTTAAAATACCATTTTATTTATCAGAAATGAAGGTAATATGATAACATTTTTGTTTCAATATCCTTTTCCTAAAGATGAGGAATTATTTTACTATATAAAAATATTCTAAAATATACTTACTAGAAATATTTCTATTTTCAAAACATAATTTTTTTCAAATTTGTGGTTTTATGAATTTCAAATTCATCTCTAACTCTAATAAATGAACCTTTAAAAACTAATTTTTATTCCTGAAGCACTAAAATTAACATCTAACAGATCATAGAATCGTTAAAAGAATAAAAGGTTTGTCCTCCCATCTTTACTTAAAACAAAATGGTAAAACATTTTTTTCCAATATAATAAATTAATTTATAAAATATTAATAATATCACCCAAATGTCAACATACTCCATTTTATAAACAGTAACACTTCTAAAATATGTCTGACTAAATCAATTTTCCAAAAAATTAAGAAGGAAGGTCACTAGATTTTCCAAAATCAACTTAACATTATATTTACCAAAAAATATAAATTAGATCATAATATAAAATTCATATATGTGATTATCTTGATAACCATAAAAACTAAATGAAAATATGCATGATTTAAATAATTTTTTTTTCTCTTTATGCCTTAAAATAAATATCAAATTATTGAATTTATTCTATAATTCCAAAAGTGCAGTAAACTCTACAAAAAAATAACATAAAACAACAAATTACTAAAAAAAATTAAGTCTACCAGTACTATCAAATATTCATATATTTATAATTACTATCTCACAATAGAGAACATATTAATGGTTAAATTCCCTCAATATTTAATTTTTCTAGAATAGTAAACTTCAACCAAATCACTTTTCTCTGTCATTAGTACTATTCATCATATTCTCTCAAATTATTAAAGAAAAATTATTGTTATACAGTCCATATACATTTCATAGTTATTATAAAAAAAATATAATGGATAAAAAATTTCTATAACATAATTATTGGATCCATATATACATTCGGTTAAATCATTAAACATTATCTATAGTAATAACATAAGCTTCAACTTGATATCTTATATTATTCTAAGGAACATTTTCTTTATTATTTGGGAATTAATTTTTGTAGTACCCCATATCCTAACATTTAAATACTAAACATAATTTTTTTATTTATTACCCTTTAATTCACACAACTAATAGAATTTATTTGATCACTTGAATCAATTTCACATTACCTTCAAACATACACCAGAGTGTTTCTTTCCACAATTATCACATGTGGGAAAATCCTTCATTTCATTCTTCCCCTTATCTTGGTGTTTGATTGGTCGTCCTCTTCTTAACTTACTTCCGTTCAATGATGGAATATTTATATTATTCTTTATCTGTCTTAATTTCATATGATACTATTTCCTCATGTGATGATAATTTTTGAGAGACTAGTTCAAATTAAATTATTGGATTAATCCCATCAAATAAATGATTGTTCTTACACTTTAGATTATGTGTATTGATATGTTTCAAATTCCATCTTCTAGGTTCCATTTTTAAACAATGAAATAATCTAGATCAGATAATAACATTATGAAACATAAAGTATAATCCTAAAACTAGTGAGACACTAAGAATAAATAGACAATTTTTTTCATGGATAATCTCATAATCATAAACATTTTTTCATTGGGATATTTTAAAATCCTAAAATATATTCAAATTCTTAATAATTGTTTGTAAATAAAATGTGAATTAACTAAAGAATATCCCCCATGAGTGTCAATACAGTTTCATAGTAAGGCATATTCCCATGTACTGGGTAATTATTGAGTCAAGAAGGATGTTCCTTTTTAGAGTTATTAACCCTAGGTATATCTGTTCCAGAACCACCTCCACATATAGTATATAAATATGGAAGTATTTCTAGTAAAACCCCAACAACCCTTCCTCACCAAAACTATAGGATGTTATCCTACACATAAAATTATCCTTAAATTAATTGATATGGTTATATTTCTTGATATATGTTTTCCTAAATCTAGTCCCTAAAATTTTATTTAAAATTTCTGTGCTACTAATTGGAATTACCTCAACTCCAATAACCCAGTGTTGGTGACTACATTATTACATTGAGACTAGATATAAGTGATCACATCCCAAAGAAATGATATATTATAAATCTTGAAGAACCATATACAAACCTGATACCTATTTTACATTAGGAATGGAAAAATAAAGAACAATACATAACAAAATAAAATGAATTTCATCATTGAAATTCATTAAATGATTTTATCTTTATATCTTGGGGAAAGGAAACAAAATAAGGGTGAGATCAAATAATCAATAAAAGTATGAATGAAATGAATAATTTCTTGAATTCATAACAATGAATAAATATGGGAGGGTAAATAAATGAAACACTTTCCATTTAATTAATAACATTAAGATGAAGAGTAACATGACATGAATAAATGATTATTAAATAATGGAATATAAACAATCACATGGGATTGAAACATAACCCTTAATATTCAAACTAATCAAATAAATATATGGAACATCAACAACTATTATCATAATGAGTGAATGCATAATTCCGGACTTATGAAACCTATTATCAAGACCTTTCACAAGACAATTTAAATCCATTGGTAAAAACCCATCAAATATGGAAACAATTATTGCCTCATGAGACATGTTGATGCACTGAGGGGATTTATATAACTAAGACCCACCCATCTCTTACAAAATCCAATTCTTTCCTCATATGAATTCATTGAAACATAATCAACATAAACAATCGTATTGGAAAACTAACATACAAAATGATAATAATTACCCAAATTAAATATTCATAATCATAATCCATTTTGTATGATATGGTTAATGGTAACATCATAGTACATCCCTAGTCAATATGATCATGAAATATAAAGATAAATAATAAGGATGGTATCATTAAAATAAATCCCCAATGGAGAATAATTTAAAACGAGGGGTATCGTCATTAAAGGGATAATATTAACTTAAAAATTCTATTAAAATGATTTTTTGGAAAATATCATCTTCACTTTGAAAATAACCTTTTAAAAAATCAAATTACACAAAAGAAATTAAAAATAATTTTCATTAAAAATAACATTAGAAACTTTCAATATAATATTTGAAACACTTATTTTTCATTATGGGGGAAAATTATTTACATTTCCTAAAAGTTTAAAAAAAATATTCCTTTCTATTTTTGGTAAATGAAAAATGGGCCTTGTTTGAAAAAATATATGAATATTTATTTCTATTTTTTGTAAATAGTAAAAATGGATAAAAAAGTCATTAATAAATAATTTTAATAATGTTAAATACATTTTTAAATCATTTTTAAAAACATAGATTTAGATGAAAACAAATTTTTAATCGAAGAGAAAAATAAAGTATGATTTTTTTAAAAACATTCTCTCCATAATTTTATGTAACCATGTGAAGAAAAATGGTACTGTTAATTTAAAAAGATCAATAATTACTAGAGTGGAGGAAAAATGATTGAGTATAAGAAATATCAAATGATTTCTCGAAGGTATACTTAAACATAAACAATCCCGAATGAAAATGAGATTTTGAAATACACCCTTACCACATTGGTAAATTTTGAATCATAATACCCATAAAAAAAATAACTTCAGAAAAAGCATGAAGATAAATATATACCTAATGCTGAAGAATAAGTAGTGAATATGGCATGTCTCATGGAGGTAAAAGTGAGATGAGAAACCCTTACCTCAAGTTCAATTTACTTCATATGTTTCTCAAAACATATATGTAATAAATATATGTTTGTTATAAATATATATAACATTAAAAAATCACATATATATATATATCATAACACATATGATCTTTTTATAATATTTACCACCTATCTGTTAAAAATAATTTATTATTTTCATTGTTTTGTGTGTAAATTGTCTTGTTTTTTAATGTGTGTTTTATTACGAGAGTAAAATTTATTTACATAGAATATATTTCTCCCATATAGAAAAATATATTAAAGTTATAATTTTTTTCATTTTTTAAATCCATATAATAATTATTGTAAATTGGAAATAGAAAATGAATCACATCGCTTTGTGGAAACGGTAGGTCGTACGTATGTACGAGCGAAAAAATAATTCACTTAAAGGGTGAGAGGGTAAGGAAGTGCATGATATATTAATTTTAAATAATTGATATCAATTTATATATATCACATATATTAATTAAATTTATCCCTATTACATTCCATTTAATGAGTAACTAAAAAGTGAATCCCATCTTTTCGTGAGACAGTTGTCCGACATACACACGAGTGACATTACCGTATTTTAAATAGAATGGAAGGTAAGAAGTTATAGGTGATATTATAACTTTAGGAGTACAATTATATCATTAATATATATTTTTATATGTATTCAATCCATCATTATATCCAACTGGGGGAAGTGTTGAGGAAAACCGAGTGACATGAGTTTATGATGTGGTAGTCCTTTGAAGACATGATTGATGATTTATTTTTCCATTTTATGGAAGTGGAGATGGATAAAAATTATGAAATAAACATAATAACATATTATAATATGGTATGTACTGGTTTTATTATATTTTAAGAGTTAATATATAATTGCAGATTTTAAAAATTGAACGAAAATGAATGATTTTATTTAAGACAATTACTTTCAATTAGAAAAACCTCTTTTAGATATCTTCTTAAGGACTTAAGGTTTTTATTTTGGGAAGAAAATTAAACCTAAAATGTGTATATGAATTTTGGAGATATATTTTTTCAAGTTTTGTTCAATCTAAAGTACCTCATATGTATAAATATGTTAGGGGAATGAGTACCCATTAATAATTGTTGCGGAGATAAATTTTTATAAATGAAAAAAACTATTTTAATATTTGATGCGACTATTACCCCAAGTGACTAAAATTTTTATTAATAATGGAGTTTAGAGATTATATGGTAAAAAAACCTCCACCAGGTTTTTTAAACATGTGGTTTCTTAGGCTTTATTATTATTTAATTATACCATTTTATTTTTCACCAATGTAACTTATATCTTTTTATTTATCTAGGTAATTTATACGTTAGCTATAAAAATAATATCAGAATAAGTAGATTATTTTGAACAAAATATTAAAATAAATAATCAATTTTTTCAAATAAAAAATATATGTGTGTTGTAAATTAATTTTCACACCTAAACATGGAACGAACAAATCCTTATTTTAACCATAATCATGATAATTATTTTCTTATTATTTTAAATAATTGTCATAACAAATTAATTTTAAAATTTTTATATAATAATAATTATTATTATTACAAATATGGAATCCATTTTTATAAATTTAAATGACATATATTTCAGGATTCAATTTAAAATTAAACTCACAGACGCGTCAAAAAATCAGTTATTCTAAAGAGAAACTTTAAAATGTTTAAAAAGATTTTATAACTGAATTCAATTTGAAATTTCTTCCATTGAAATAAATTTATTAAATTTTAAAAAATTGAACTAATTTTAATTCAAAACTAATTCAAAATATAATCTAATGATTTCATGAATTTAATCATAAATGCAGTATTCATAAAAAATCATTATTTTTTACTATTCGTCAAAACATTAATCTTTTTGAAAGATTATCAGAAATTCACTCTAGAATAATTTTAAAATGTAGAATTAAAAAATGGGTTTTGTTTTATAATTTTATTTCTTAAATTTTTAAAAATGAATTTTAAAATATGTAAAAAAAGCACAACGAAGCTTCCTTTCAAAAAAAATATTGTTTTTTTTTTCAGAAAACATTTCTTTTTCTTTCAAATGTTTTTTTATTTTAATTTATAATAATTTTTTACCAATGTTTTTATGTTATATATTTTTAATCGATTTAATTTTCATAATTTAGTTAGTCTTACTCATTTCCACCAACTTAATTGTTGGATTATAATGCATATGTTTAAATAATAATATTTTAATAGAGTATCATTTTTTATTTAAACATGGTGTTGCGTGTATTCAAAGATATAAAAGTGATTGAATTTATTTGAAAAAATATATATCATAAATTCTCAGTTTTTTATATTTTATTCTATTCTTGGTGTTTCATTTCATATACACTATCAAAGATGATGTTCCTCTTTTAAAATCTCAGGGCGTTACGTACTTCCATATTTTAGTCAGGTTGGGTTCACTTGTATAGTGTTCCAAATGGGGGAAATATTATGTTAGACCAATGGGGTTTCCATGACTATAATTCCTCAAGATCCCATGCCTTGTTTCCAAATTACAAGACATATTTACCCACACACACAACATATGATGCTAGGATGTTATCCTAACATATACCCGGTTACACCTGAGGTCGAGTAGTCAAACATACATATAATGTGACAAATTGTCACATATTGACTGATAATAATCTCTTTTACATAATTCAAAGACAACATCAAGTGATACAAATGGTGTCTATTTTGGAAATTACATGTTCTGTGATTGGGGAACCAATTTTCAGAAACTATAGGCACAAACTTTTTACATCGTTATGTTAAAAATATCATTGATTATCATTATTAAAATATCACCAACTATACCTTGTATTCCTAATTTCATCAAACCTGTCAAGTGATTCACATATGTTCAATGAAACTCAGTATTTTTTAATTCCATATAGAGCTTCCACACCTAATATGTCATCTCCAATTGATCAAACCCTCCTTCCACTACCATGGTACTTGTATCTCTATCTACTTTCACATTTCATAAAAATTGAAACAAATACCTCTAACTTGACCTAAATAGATCTAACTTCCCTTTTAATCATATTTATCACTATATCAGGATACTATTGTTTAATCATTATTTTTAAGTCCGAAGAAAAAAATATTTCATGAGGAGGAATAATGATCGAATGGAAGAATTATAGTGGCTCAAGATTAGCTATTCTTCATTGAAATTAACATGTTGAATAATATGTCTTGAAATAATGGAAATAATAATAACAAACAAAATAAAAAATATTAATATTAATAAAAGTAATAATAGTAATAATAATAATAATATTATTATTATTTTCACCCAATGAACAATATAACCAATAGGGAATCTAAAAATTATGAATAAATAATTCAAGAGGTAAAATCATATCAATCCATTCTAGTAAAATTATATTTATCAATAATTTTGAAATATACAACTCATAGAGATGTGAAAATATAATTAATAATAAATCCCCACCACATGTTGTTTAAACCAAGGCTTCAAGAATACGGCTTTGACCCTTGACCTTTGTTGATACTTCCACAAAGAACGATATTCCATAATATTCCTATATGGTAGGGTTTTGAAATGTTGGATAATTCTTCTAATTATAAGATTATTATCACATTTATAATGTGAGAATTAGGATAACTATTGGTTTAAATCAATAGAGGTTAATTATTAATCTACAAACCATATCCTAAAAACAAAAATTACACTTATCCTTGGTAAAACCATTCATCATGGACACAACTGTGGTGTTATATTTTTAATATAGATATTTAATAAGAGATATAAATTGATCATGTGTGTAAGGGAAAAAATAATATTTTAAAAAACTAATTTTTTTTCCTAGACATAAAAAACTTATAAAAATGTTTTAACCACACACGAACATTAATAAATATTATTAAAAATATTTGAAGTCAGAAAATTTATAATATAAGTCACTACATCCTCCCTACCTTAAAGGATTCTCATTCTGAAAAGATAAAATCATATAAAGTGGTTTGGTCACTCTTATAACATGTTATTTTAATTCTCCCCTGAGATCTCAGAAAAATTTCCATACCACCACTTGATGCACATCATTTGGACCATTCAACAATTAATCATCTTCTCCTTGTGATCTTGAATCAGCACTAGCTGGTTAACAATTTTGGTGTTTTCTTTTCTATCCTACTCACCCCAATCAAAAATGTGTGACATATCATTCATATATCACTGCAAATATGACATATATAAAATATTTTTCTCCTATACCATTAGCTTGGGTTATTCTAAGTGATATGTGACCTCACCTACCCTACCCAAAATCTAGAATGACGTTATTAATATCTTAGACAACACTCTTCCCTGAGTAAATCTCTTTATACTACATTGAGGAGAGACCTTCAAGAACACATAGTCTCCCTCATGAATATAAAAAGGTATATATCTTTTGTCTATAATGAAAATCTGAGAACTCTATTATGTTCGTATATTTTCTAGGATCAACAAAACCTTACCATCATTAACCACAATATCTAAGATTCCAAAAGAAATGATCCACAAATCTCTATAAAACAAAGGGGTGACTTCTGTGGCTAAGAAATATTTTATGATGATAGTGGAGGGATATATGTTGTTATAATATAGTATTTTTAGGTGATCTACACAACCCCTTCATATATAAATCATTAAAGATTAAAAAATACCCTTGAGAAATTAAATAGTCCCCTTAGTTATAAAATATATCTTGGAATATTGTAATCAACAAAAATTGGGTTTGAATGTCACTGGTTATATAATCTACAACCAAGACATGAAAAAAGAAACTTGGTCAAAATTTATTGTTAATGGAACCACATTAAACCTTACAATCAATCTATGTACATGCGCCATAATAAATTCATTCAAATCAATTCCTAGAGAGGGAGGAATTGATTTTTCATGACCAATCGATCAATATACACTTAGATAGATTCATTTCCCTTTGTTTATTGTGGAAGTCAAGTTGTGAGATCCAAAAATATACTATCCAACTTATATTTGGGAACATCAAGAGGTTGTCTTAAACCAGTGGGAACCTAGTGCTCAACATTCACATTCATATAGGTGATACACTGTGATATGAACTCAAAAACAATCTACTTTCTGCTTAGATACTAAAAATAATACCTGATTTTCAGCACATATTTATCACTTCAAGATATACTACCAAAGGGGAGGTGTGAAGATCCCTAAAAAACTCCCCATACAATATAACTAGAATGACTATTCAACCTTGGAAGATGTCGATGTGCTCCCAACTTTCATATAATCTATTAAGTGCATATTTTTATAATATCTAGTCACATACGATCTCATAATAATTATATCCATGATGGTCTACCCTCACCCAGTGAAGTAGTGTGGGGGACACCACCATTGATTGACGGTAACAAATGTCTCATTATTATAGAAAAAACATAAAAAATTGAGGCTAACGGATAAAACTCCTATATCATCACCTAAGCATGAGATTTATTTATAATGAAATAAACCGATATGTTGCCCATAATATCTCCCAATATTTAATGTATCACATAGATAAATAATGGTATTTACTTGACTTAAAGTGTGCCTCTACATATTTCAGAGGCACCCGACTAGTAGTAAGAGTGTAATGAATATAATGGGGAGACTATACCCCCTGGTATAGATTTAAAATACAGTTGAAATAAGAAAATATAATAGTAATGGAAATAGAATAAATAGTAAATAATTCAATTAAAAGGTAAAGGATTAACCAAATAATATTATAATAATAATGTAATGTGAGGATGGTTTATATATAACTTTCAAACTGAAACTAATAAAAATAAAACAACAAGATAGAATAATAAACTCGAAGACACTAGTCCCGAAACCCATGTCGGCCCTGTCTCTAATATCCAACACATCCAATAATAAATAATCAGCGATAAGGTCCTATTCCATTGTCTGAACCTGAATCCATGTAATCCACTCGGGTACCAAATAGTGTCCCACATTGGGTGTGAGTAAAACTCGGTAGGTTGATAAAACTATGTCCAAAAAAAACCATTATGATAATAAGTTTATGTAATAAATTGATAAAAGTTTTATTAATTAATCAAATTAATATAATTCAACAATCAACCAAATTTTACACAATGCTAAAATATATCTAATCTTGTAACACAACTATTGAAACCGAAAAATTGTGTCCATGGAATAATCACATAACCAAGAAACACCCTCTGTATAATAATTATATCATTACTAATCCAATACCTATAAAATTTACTACATATCTAGGCCAAGACCTATATGAATTAATGTATAACTAGTCTAATCCTTCTATATAATCATTTCATCATTCAGGAAAATCCCTCTATATATGAATTTAACAAGATTTATAACCCAAGCCATAACAAAAGAAAAAACAAAACATCATATCCAAAGGAAAAATGTTTAATCATTCTATATATTTTTTTTCCTTTCAATTAACCTTTTATTTATTAACTTATATCTAAAATTGATTCCATTGCAGTTTTTAAATCCAATCTTTATCAATTTATCACCAACCATTTCAATAATCAATTTGACCATTTTCTATGATAAATCTATCAAAAGAAATCACCATAGGTCTCGTTTCATGATAAATCATACTTTAATCCATTATCCATTTCATAATTATTCTAGGGTAGGCTCACTTTATGAGTAGCATCATGATAAGTCTCAAAACCATTGAATCCAAAGTGACCAAACGAATAAACCAACATAAGATTTATCGTCATCCATTTTTTAATTAATCACTACAGAGATTGTTTCGGTTTAATCATGTAATATTGAACATACTTAAACAATAGAAATAAAAAATTGGAATTGATTTTATATCACCTACCATTATATGGTGATCAAACAATGTTTCAAATAGATAACACTAATGAAGAATGAAATAAAATATAATAATGAATAAAACCTAGATCACGTGAGAGCAAGATCAACATCAAAGAAACATGTGGTCAATAAATTCCACCACCACAATAACGAGTAATACAGAGAAGGGAAATCTAAATAAAAACAACTAATTTGGGGTCCTATTCTTTATCAAGACCTCTATAAATGAAGTTTTCACTCTAAAAACTCCTTAAAATCACCCAACGATTGAGAGAGGATGGCTTTTTATGAATGACTAAAGAATCATATTCACATCATGTTTTTTAAACCACTGAGCCAGAGAAATAAAAGATGTGTTATACTTTAAGGTAATGTATTTCCGAAAATATGAGTTATGCTTATAGATTTATCATCTCAGGTTAAAATAAACCTACTCAAACATTACACAACATGTAGCAGTTTCACGATGTGTAAATATTTAACATCATGAAATAGTTCACGATATCTGTCACGCCATATTTACAATTAGTGTAATAGTTTCATGGACTATGTCATATTAATTTCCTACACTTTTTCATTACATAAGCATGAAGAAATATAAATTTCTTGTAATAGGTTTATGTCATATAAATTTAAATTAGATTTCCCTCAACATATTTTTCTACAGAAGTGACTAAAACTCACAAAAAAACATTTATAATCCATTGAGAAGATTACCAAAACTATATTAAATCAAACAAACATTCTTATATATAATTCAATTTAATTTATATTGAAAAATTTATATATCCTAAAATGAAGCCTGGCTACTATTGTTCATGTACGAAGGAAGAAAAAAATAGGTTTAACGAAAAAATCAACGAGGGGGGTACGTAGAAATTGAAAAAATCATACAACCTCCCCACCATATAAAAACTCATCCATGAGTTTCTCTAAGAATCATTGTGGGTTCTCAGTGAAAAAGGATCGTCACTGCTCTTGCATACTAGATTCACTCTACCATATAACCCCTAGAACATTTCATTGCTACCATTACACTCAAACTATAAGTATAGCCCTTCCCTTGAGATACTTCAAACGATGGTCCAAACTGAATTAGATGTTCCTTAAAGGATTCATTTACACTAATCTCAACATCATTAAGGTCTACTACATGAGTAGTGTAGGGACGATGTCTCTGAAACAGTAATATGTGATGCATATCAAGCATAGAACTGTAGCATTTTGGAAGGGATAATGGATATGGCAATAGACATACCATTTCCACTACCTCAAATAGCCAAAAAACCTTGAACCTAACATTCCATATTTCATAATACTACATTACACCAAACTTGGTGACACCTGAAAGAAAACGTGATGAAAAATCATAAAACTCTAGAGGTCATATCTATTGGTCAACATAAGATTTTTCCCTACCCTATATGGTCATTAACTATCTCGTAACCAACTGATCATGCTCCGTCATCTCTTTTATGAGACCAGGTCTAACAAGAATTGACTCACCTACCTATAACCAACAAATTGGATAATGGAATTACCTACTATAAAATGCCTTGAAAGGTACCATTTTTATTTATTCCTATATTATATTATTATAAGAAATATCAATGAGTACCATATTTTTCTCTCAAAAACCCAAAAAATAAAAAACATATCCTAACGAATTTGAGTAGTCCACTCAGATTGACCATCATTCTGAGGATGATATGATGTGATAATATGAACCTATGATCAAATATCCTTCAAATACCTTACTAGAACCAGGAGTTGAAACTAGGATCTCTATCAGAAGTCATACTCATTGGAACACAATGAAACCAAACCATTTGTCGCATGTAAAGACTATCCATATCATCCACCATGAAGGTATCCCTGATTTATATGAAGTTCTACCTTTATTAGTTGATCTATAATAACCCATATTACATCATTATTTATAGGTGTCCTGGGTAATCCCATCACAAAATCTATAGTGAAATATTTCTATTTACTCTACAAGATGGACCGATGCAACAACAACCGAGTAGGCAGTAGATCCTCGAGTTCACCTGATGACAAGTGAAACATCAATCCAAAAACCCTTCTACCTAATTCTTATTCTTGAAAAATACTACTATCTACAAATATTGTGAAGCATCTTTATCAAACTAGGACTTGCCACCTATCTATAAGAATTAGACTCTATCATTAACTCCTCACACCAGCCCATAGGAACCCCTAGTCAACTATAGAAAAGAACAAAATTTCTACTGCTAGGAGACCATACTCATAGTGTATTTAAACCATATATGATGTGTCTCAGAACAAAGCCCACCATATTGGACAAATGCCCAATTTTGATCTAGTTGAAAAACATGGGTATAATAGATGTATAAGTCATATATACTCATCCCTCAGACTTTTGAGCTGTAGATGCATGATTATAAAGAGTACGATCATCATCCACTCATCATAAGACATCTAGAATGCCTCCTTATAAATCTTATGGCATAAGGTATCAACAACGACATTTCCCTTTCATGATGTATAATCCAAATCAAAGTTGAAATACTGTAGATGCATGACTCAACTCCTCTTCCAAAGGTTCAGGTCTCGTTGAGAAAAGATATACCTAAGTCTCTAATAGTCTGTGTATACGGAAAACATATATCCCAAAAGATATTGTCAACAACATATTAGGAAAAGTAACACTACATTTATCTCCAGATCACAAGTAGGATAATTCCTCTCAAATGGTCTTAGTTTTCTAGAAATATAAGAAACCAATTGATCCCCCTACATCCAAGCTAATCTATGTCTAACTCTCGAGGAATCACAATACATGGTATTTTCATTATCAAGTATAGGTAAGGTGAGATAGGTGTTGATTTAAACGTACCTTTTGGACCATGAAAATACCTCTCACAAGTATTTGGCCAAAAAAAACATCACTCCATTCATGGTCAGACCAGATATTGGTGCTTCCAAATGGGAGGTGTCCAGGATAAAGCACCGATAATAACCTAATAATCCCAAAATGTACGAATCTAGAAGACATTCTTGGGCCACTTCCAGGATACTACAACTGAATCCTTATCTTGGTCCATTGGCACTCCTCCCTCTAAGATGACATATCCTAAGATGTTTACTTTATCAATATGTAAATTTCATTTTTTTATCTTAGAATAAAGAAAATTATCTCTTTATATACTCAAAATGATGTAAATATGTTATGAATGATATTCATATGACTGAGAATTCCCTAATATTTCATAAAAAAATCCACCACAAAATGATCTAGAAAAGGATAAAATATATGATTTGTAAATCCATGAATACCACTACTGTATTCATCACACCGAACAACAAGACCATAAATTTATACAATCTATAAGTGATCTTAAAAGAAATATGACGTATTTATAATGGCCTCAAACTCAAGTAATGGTATCATAATATCAAATTCATCTTAGAGAATATATAAGAAACTCCATACTAATCAAAGATATCCTTGATACACATATGTCGATATTGGTTCATGACTTCCATCTAATTCAATATTTGATAATCCACACATAAGTGAAAATCACCATTATCCATTTTGGTGAAAAGAACATGATAACCCCACGGTGATGTACTAGGCCATATGGAACACTTGGATTATAGAACATCAAACTAAACTTTCAACTCATGAAGATCTTCTAGTGTTACACTATAAGGTATAAATGAAATTGGATTTGCTAATTTAAACCCCTATAAAACCTCTAAAGGTGACTCATTCTGTTAGAAGAATGGTGCTGCATTGAATTTTAAAAAAACTGAAGTTGATTTTTCCCTGACTCACCACACTGATAACACTACAATAAAACATTTTCATGATATGGATTCCCATTTCCCGGACCACTCTTCCTATTGTTTCCTTGATGATAACTATCATATAGGTGCTTTTTTATACTATAAAGTGAGATCATATTTCACCACAAAAAAAACATCATGGATACTTCTCGAGGCCCCTATTAGATTCCCTTCTGTGATGAGTTTTCGATTGATCACATTTTAAAAGCTACTCATGTGAAATATGTTCACTTATAACCTGATCTCATAGAGAATCCCATCCAAAAAATTTATTTCCAAGGATATATCATTTGTAGATAAAGATAGAATAATTTCCTTCAACTCAGTGAAATATATAGCATAGTCCATCACTAACATTCTTTCTTATTCTAGATAAATTAATTAATGAGTCTTATTATCCCTTAATGTATTTAGATAGAATTGGATCCAAAACCTTTCTTCAAATCCTTCCTAGATAACACCTCTTTCTACATATCTTGATCTAGAATATCCCACCACTACTTGGGAGGTCCACAAAGAATGTATGATGCAACCTTCACCCTCCTATCTATAGGTTCCTTGAGGTTCTTAAAGATCATTTGAAATGACTTGATCCATAACTCGACTACCTCGGGGCCTCCCTCCATAGTGAACATAGGTGGATGAAGCAGCTGAAAGCATCTCATTAGCCCAGACATCGAAGGCATGGTATAAAGAATATCTCTTTTCATGGTTAACATGGCCCTCAAGAAGTGATCGTGATATTGAACACCCATATGATCCTCATGATCTATAAGAAGAACTGGTTCAACTCTTATATGATCATTCTTATTTATACTCCCTTGATTCTCAATTCAATGAAGATTAGGGGGAATTTTCTCTATAATGATAATGAACACCTTATAACACTGAAAAACAAAAAGATCAACCTCAATAGGTGAAATTAGTAGAGAACCATAAAATAATTTCCTCTATAAAAATGGTTTAACAAGTGATTCAATATGTAATAATAGTTACATTCATTTAATTTTTTAGATATAACATGTATCTCATTTCACAGTTCATAGTGGTAAATATATCACATGTAATAAATATATACCTATCATAAACAATGTGTGTCATGTTATATCCCTATATTCCTATAATGATGCATTCATACTCATCTCATCCCATACCAGTACACTGGTATAGATATCAATAAATACTAACATCGTAAAACATGTGAATAAATCATGGAGAAATAACATAAATCATAATAAGTGAACAACAAGAACCACCATCCCATCCTTGGGAAGTCATATTTTCTCCCATATATGGGTTAACTACTCCCATGAAAAATCAAATTACAATGTCCCTATATATCCAAATCTCTTTTCCAAAATTACAAAATAGTAAATAAATAGAGAATAATAACAATCTTCTCATCTGATACCACATTGAAACATCTCTTGATACAGAACTCTCTCATGTGGCCAAATCAAGTTGGTTGTTGAACCTTAAGTTCACCTCCCTGTATGACAGCAGCTTCCAACTAGTAGAAGGGGTGTAAATAATATAGTGAGGAGACTATAAACCCTAGTATATAGTTACAATACATCAAAAATAAACAAATATCAGAGTAACATAAACAGAAGAAACAATAGATAATATTACTGTAAGTTAATGAATGGTCCAAATAATCAAATAATAATGTAATATTAGGATAGTATGTGTTTTAATGTAAAATAATTAATACAATAAAAATAAAAATACAAAACAATAATATCAAATACATTAGTCTGGAACATCATGTTGGCCCTTTCTCTGAGAACTAACCCATCTAGCTATCAACAGTCAACTATAATGTTCATTGTCCTTGATTAAACCTGCATCCATGTAATCTTCTTGGGTACCAAATGAAATCATGAATAGGGTGTGAGTAAAACATAGTATGTTAACACTTCCTTTTCAAAACAAAACTATTCTAATAATAAGTTCATGCAGTAAATCACTATACATGTTGATTAATTAATCATGTTTATATAATACAATAATAAACTTAGTTCAGAACTATGATAGAATATCACTAAATATGAAACATAACCATGAAAACCATAACCACATATCCATTAAATAATCCCATAATCAAGAAATGACCAATGCATAATATTACAATATAACTGGGCTAATCCCTATAAGCATTACAACATAACTAGGCAAAGCCTTATAATCATTACAGCATAACTGGGCCATATCCTCTATATAAAAATTTCTGTATCTAGGCCAATCCCTCTGTAGAATCGTTTCATCATGAGTCATAACCCAAATCATAGTGGTTAGAAAAAAACATCATATCATATGACATAATGGTTAATTATTAAATTTACCATTTCCTTTCAATTACCCATTTATTCATTAACTTATAACATAAGTAATTTACATTTACTTTTTCACACCCAATCATTATCAATTTATAAATAATCATTTAACTAATCAATTTAACCATTTTCTGAGGACAATTTACCATGAGAAATCAGTTGAGGTCTCATGTAATGCTAAATAAAACTTTATGTTATTATGAAAACCATTATAATTTCAATGTATGATTACTCTACAAGTATCCATAAGCAATGTCTGAACAACATTGATTCCAACAGGATCCATGGAATAATTTAATAGAAGATTTATCATCATCCATTATTTAATTAATTACTATTCATGTTCTATCAGTGTAATCACGTTATATTGCACATACTTGAACAATAAAAATGGGCCACATGGTTTTTCTGACCACCAACCTTTATCTATAAATCAAACAATGCATACAATAGATAACACCAAAGAATAAATAAGGGGAAGATGATCTTAAAGAAAACCTAGATAACACATGATCAAGATCAACACCCAAAACAACCACGATTAAAAGATTCCAGCATCACAGTAGATAGGAATAAAAGAGATGGGAGAAACGAAGAAAAACAACTAACATGTGAACATAATCTAGATCAATATATAAAAAATGGTAGTTTGTACCCCCCAAATAACCTAGAAATCATCTATAGGTCAATAAAAGAGGGACTATTGTGAATTAAGAATGAATCATTTGAGAATAATAGTTTCTAAACTTTTGAGGTCAAGAGGTACTTGAATTATAATCCTTTAATTCCTTTTATTTCCTAAATTCAGAATTATACTAAAAAACGTGTCCCCTCAGGTAAAAATAACCCTACAAAAACACTACATGTTGGGTACTAGTTTCAGGACATGTAACAATTTCAAGTACTAGACCATTTCACAATGTATCCCTGGCCACATCTACATGATGTGTAATAGTTTCATAGCACATAACCAATTCACATCATGCAACAATTCTCAACATATTCCTAGTGACATTTACACATCATGTAATAGGTTCATGGCGTGTGAATTTCTAGTAGACTGATCTCGATCTAGTTTTCTAAATTGGATCCTAAAGAACTTCATATTCCTTCCAAACTCACTAAAAACCTTTATAATTCCTTAACTCACATACCTAAACTCCATTAATTCAATAAAACATAAATCCCCAATCATTATTTCATTTTCACCAAAAACTATTCTCCATCCTCAAAAGGATGTCCACCACCAATGTTTAAATATGAAGTACAACAAAAAAATGTTTAATGAGATACTAAAATTTGGACATAACTAGAAAAGGGTAAGACCTGACATTTCAATCTGATGTGAACTATGTTAAACACACACACACACACATATCTATATATTCAATATCAATATCATAATTCAAAAATTACATCATATAAATAATATCACATTCTCAAAACCTAAAGTTTTAATATCTTGTATGATTAGTTACATTAACATATTATTACACATTATTTATTCACAATCTCTCCTAAACATTACCACCCAAATATTTCTTCTATACGTAGTTATGCATATGATTTATTGAGTAAGTTTAATATAAATGGAGTGTGATAAAATTATTATTTAATAAAAATATATAGGGGAGTCATAAAGGGTTAGATCATAATCATATGAGACAACATGATAATGGAATTAATATCTGATTAAAATTTTAATTAAATCATAATAGATACTCATCACTATATGTTATCACATGATAATAAAAGGACCATAAAAAAACATGAAACTTATACCATGGCTTAAAAACCAAACTTTAGAGTGTTGAATAAACATAATAATAAGAAATAATAACATTACGATTAAATATAAATAAAATCATGTACACATACAAGGATTATGAAAAAATCTAAATTGAAATCAGGTTTATGCATCGAGTTATGAACAAAGATAAACCAAAGTCATGGTCATACATAACAGTGTGAAAACAATTAAATAGAAATAATATCAATGAAAAAAATATTTATTTCATGAGGTATACGAAATTATCCAATTCATTACAGGGCTATATATGACCCCAAATATCATATATTTATAAAACATACTTATATTTTCTATTATATCTTAATATCATTCATCATTACTTTATACTTTAATTGACCAAGTGGAAGAAACATGTTTTATGAAAATTTATTCATAACACCATCATAATACATCTAGATAAATAGTTGGATGGTATCATAATATAACATCCCCATTCGAGTTTAAAAATAACTAATTGATTATGAAAAAGATGAAAATTTCATTTATAAAATCATTAAAAATATTGTTTGAAGAAAAGAAGAAAAATCATTTTCTTTTGAAATAATTTAAGAACATAAAAGTAATAGAACAATAAGAATTAGATTATACTTGAAAAAAACCTGAATTTTTTTAAATTAATATTAATAAATAATAATGTTTTTGATGACAGTAAAATTCCTTCAAGTGATAAACGTAACGTAGCATTATTTTCAGACCATTGTAAAGAATGTAAAAAAGGACATGTATGGAAAATGTTAAAAAGATTAATTTTTTAAATATTTATAAATAAAGTATAATATGGTTTAATATCACCATAAAAAATATTTTAAATATATAGAATATCATTTTTCAAATAATATAAGTAATATGGATATGGAGGAAAAATAACCATTAAAAAGGATGGGAATTATTATTAACAACAACATATTTTTTAAAGAGAATGAAATCCATCAATGAGTAATATTTTGATTTAAAGATATAATTTACCTATAGATAAATAGAAAACACCACATATTTTATATAATTGTAAAAATAAAATGAACTAATAAGTGTGTAGTTAAGAGAGAATTTTTTTGGATCAATGAAAAGGAAATTGAATCAATGATACCATTAACTAAGATCCACGCTTGGTTAGACTTGAAATAAATACCATGTTTAATAAATTTAGGTTTATTATTAATTTAAATAAAAACCATATTCATTTTTATTTTACTTAATATGACCACTCTATAATTACTTATCACTATATATTAATTATATATTATTAAAATATATAGTTTGGTGTTAACAGTTCTGTTTCCTTTATATGAATCAGTTTGGTGGTTCTAGTGCTTGATCTTGTTTTATGTATTCATAACGTAAAAAATGTTTATGAAAAGTTAATTTATGTGTTTTATATATTTCTTGAGTCCAAGAGTATTATAATGAATCTTTTGTTGACAGTTCTGATGAAACAATTACAAATTACCATTTTTTATTATTATTGAATTAACAAAAGAATTGAATTCATTTATAGATATATATTTTAAAACATGACCCTAGAAAAATGAAAAATTATTTAATTCATAACTATTATATATTATTACCATTTTTTATGTTCTAATAGTCATTCATGAGATAAAAAATATAAGAATATCCCTATATATGGTAAAATTGATCAAAATAAAAATACGTTATAACAGCTGAATGAGTAAGAACATGTTACTTTACTATGAAAAAATAAATTTTATAGAAAATTAATAGACTAAAAAATAATAATTTTGAAGTGATAAATTAAATTAATGAATAGGTGGATGAATTATAAATAAAATAATAAAAAAATTATCGCATACGTTGAGAGCATGAATATCCTCTTGAGAGGCCACTTGTAAATGAGGGGTTTGGCCCTTATTATTAGAAATAGGGGTTCCAAAAAATAAGATATTATTGTAGTGTAGATACATTGGATAGGTATTAAAGTGTATTTTTAATGAATGGTGTTTGTTGGGGTGGTAATTGGAGAGGCCGTTTTATTGAAGGGAGGAGGGGTGCTTTTGGAAATATTCGTTTATTAAAATAAAATTAAAGTCACACTCAACCCTTATTGATAAAAAGTATCAAAATTTAATAGATAAGAATAATTTGGTTGATAATAAACTCATAAATCAATTAGATATATTTTTTATGATATTTATGGCCTTATCAATTAATTTAACCCATTGATTACATTTTAAACCATCACAAAAGTGATTAACTTTTAATATCTTTTTCCGAAAAACAATGAAATTGACATTTGTATCTACTTTTGAAAATTATAATTATAAAATTTATTATATTTTTATAACATTAATTTTATAATTTTCATAAAAATAATTATAATAAAATTATGCTCAATGCAATGAAAACAAGTTTAAAAAAATCGTTTTAAGTATAAAAATGAATTTAAACCAAAATCATGTATAATATTTATTATTTTGATATTTATTGGTTTATGGATAAAAAATAATATTTATGTAACATTCAAAGAAATAATAAACCCAATGGATCATTTTAAATACTTAATTAATGAAAAAGGGACAAATAATTATTTATTCAAATTAAATATAACATATGTTTTGAAAAGTCAATAATGGATTTTTAAATAAAAAATAATTGTTTTAACAACATTATATTACTCCTTAAATACATATTTGTTTGATAAAATGGTTTTACGATACATTTATATATGATTATTTCATAATTATATCATAAATGTTATACTATTTGTAAAAACATTTTTTCCACTATTCACAAAAAAGTCAACTTATTGGAAAGATATCAGAAATTAAACCTGAGATATTTTTTATTTGATTAATCTGAAAAAAAAATTATTTTAAAAAATCAATTTTTAAAATTTATAATTAATAATTTCAATATAAGAACAACAAATGTGGGGAAAAAATTATATAAAGTATTTTTAAGCATAAAATGCATTTCATCATTAATTTTTTTATAAAAAATGATCAGTTACATTGACATTTAAATGATTATATTATCTTAAATTATAATTAAAAAATCATTCAATACCACCTCATAAGATATAATGCTATTATATTCACTGGTGGCAGTATCTTGTTGTGATTCATCTAGCACGAATCTCACAGTGATTTCATCAAGTTGTACTTCTCTTTGATGTGATTAGGTCATGCTGTATTTATTATATTTCATCATGGGCTTGATCCAGGGAAAACCATAGTGAAACTGCATCATTTAAAATATTGGAAAATTACAAATATATGGAATTTTTATACTTCTTGATTCCATAGACTTTATAATGAGGTTACTTCTATTTATACCCTCTAATTTAATGGTTATATAATAAAAATAATTTTTAATACTTATAAAATATATCAGGTTTGTGTCCTTATTCAATATTGTGTGTGAAACATTATATTTAAAAATATTTAATTAATTATAAATAAATACAAAAAACATGGGTTATTACATTCTACACCATTAAAAATATTTTTTCCCTTGAAATTATATTTCTAACATAAAAATAAGTAACAATACTTTTGTCTCGTTATAATATTTTGTTTCATCATAGATTCACTATACTTATGTTTTCTCCAAAAAATATTTAATATATTGATGGTATTGTATTAAATAACTTTATATATTTTATTCAATATCACCATTTGGTTTTCCTTATAAATGATATCATGTTCTAATTTCTCAAATTTGAATTTTAGTATATATGAAGGATTGATTATAAACATCCTTAAAAGTGATACATGAAACACTTCATATACTTATGAAAGGTGAGGAGAATATTCTAATTGAAATCAGGTATTCCCTACATGATAAATTTTATCAAATTTATTGATGTACCTAGGTCTTAGGTCCCCCTTCTTACAAAATATCATAACCTTCTTTCAAAGAGATATCTTGAAAAACATATTTTCCCCAACTTCAAACTCTATATCCCATTGGTGAATATATTCATAACTCTTCAATAAAAATAATTTTTATTTTATATTTCACTTAATGGTTTAAAAATTATATGTTATTTTTTTATAATATGAATTCCTAATAATTTTCTTTCCCTAACATCATCCCTTCATCTTGGAATTCCAAATATATTTCTATATGGAGATTTATATTATTCCATTTGTATGATAATGTGGAATCTATTATTATATGAAAATGTTTACTATAGGAATATATTGATCCCATATTTATTTAAATTCCATTGAACATGTTCATAAAATATCTCTAAATATCACAATGGATCTTTCATATTGACCATCGTTTTGAGGGTTATATGGTATATTATTGTTTAGTTATGTATCTCATTATTATTATTTAATCAATCATAATTTTGATGTGTACCATGGATATATATTATATAAAATTTAAAGTGGTACTATAGGTAGTCTTACAACTTTTTTAATGTATAACCTGAAAAGTCGATCGAGTGTTAAATCCTCCCAAGTAGCAATAAAGTGATTAATTTTATAGTTATTATAACACTATAGAGATGGAATCGTTCCATTCAAGAGTTTTATGGAGGGAAATGATGAAATCTATGGTGATGTTCTACCACTTCCCTAATGGTATAGGAAATGGTTTCATCACCCCATTATATTTTTTCATTTAAAATTTACCTGTTAACATACAAAGCATCAAGATATATACTATAAAATCTCCATCTTCAAGTTTTCCCACATAAAGTGTTGATTAAGATCTCTATACATCTTAATGATTATTGGATGACTATAGAAGGATGTGTTTTTTTACCAACCAAATGGCCCATAATCAATTATAGTATTTATAGGACACATATCTTGGAGTAAAACCATATAATTTTATCTTTATCAGGGCTGAACATCAAAATATTTCCTCCATATTTTATAGATCCATACCACCATTTCAGTCTTCATTAAACTTTATGTAAATGGATGGTTAATAAATAATTTGGGAAAGGTAGGATTTCATGACATAATTTATGTTCTCTATATTCATCCTATAAATATCCATAAATATAGGGTCCCTTTCAATCCCCATCATGGATTGGGTAGAACAAACCTTTTTATTTATATCATCTACCATAATATATGATTTCCCAATATAGTAATTTACTGATAAATCACAATTTTTAATCAATTCCAACTATAAATTTTGGTTCATGATCAATTAAAATTATGTGAATATATACTTGATGATATTTTTTCCATTATATATATCTAACCTTTAACTATAAATAAAATTACACAAAATTATAAATATAAAGATTACTGATTCCCACTCCAGATAATGTGTTATGTCATTTGACTCATAAAACATTAATTGACTTGTGGAATTATTAATAACCTTATCACTTTTCACGAGGAATCATTTTAATATCCTCTTTTAAAACCCACTATAGATTACAAACCCTTAAATACTAAATGGTAAAGTAAGTACATATAGAGTGAGCAAACTATTATTAAAACACTGAAATAATCCTTCACATTCCTCTATCCTGAGGAATTTTACTCCCTTTTATATTAACATGGTCAGTGATTCAGATATCTGTGAGGAATTTTATCTGAAAATATCATTAATATACCACTAATATAAGAAGACAATAGATATCTATTATAATGGTCATTATATTCCATTTTTCAATAACCTCTATCATTTAACGATATATATATATATACTCAGCTATTATTACATAATCCAAGAATGGTACCTTTTGTAAACAAAATTTACACTTTCTATGTTTGGAATATAGTTTCTCCTTTATCATGTTCTTTAAACTATGCTCAAAATAATATTTACACACTTAATTAATCCTAGGTTATATGAGGATATCATCTATAAAGACTACTAAATATTTATAAAGGTAGTTTATAAAGACTCTATTCATTAAATCCATGAAAATTTCATAGAAATATTTATGTAGGAAATGAATCAATATGATTTCATAGTTTCTATACCTCATATGAAGGGTTTTCTTGGATATATCATCCCTTTTGTCCCTTAATTCATGATATCCATATTGAAGTTCAATTTTTGAGAAGTAATGATCCCCTCTGGGTTGAACGAACTAATCATCAGTATAGGGTAGATGATACTTGTTCTTGATTTTTATTTTGATAAGTTCACAATAATAAAAGAAAATATACATTGGTCCATTATTATTATTAGAAAATAAGACTAAATAATCCCATAGTTATGTACTATAATGTATAAAACCCTTTCCTAAATAATATTTCTCTTCATTCTTCAATTATTCAAATTCCATGGGATCCATTTGGTAAGGACTCTTAGATATAGAAATAGAAACGGGTATGGGTTCAATTGAAAATTGAACCTCACATTATATGGGAATACCAAACAATTTATTAGATAATACATCAATATACACCTATACAATGAGAATATATTAAATATTGATTTATTTCCAACCATTTGAGCCCAGATTCCCTCATTCTTGGGTATCATTACTCATTTTATAGAATTTAAATCCAAAGGAATTTATAATCATTATTGTATTATTATTTCATAATTGGATGATTCATTTTATAAAATGAGGCCACCCTGTCCCAAAAAATGATTTGGCCTCTATAAATTGATAGTTGATCCAAGCCCACTGTAAAATCAAATTCCACAAAGGGAAGAAGAACTAGATATTAATGAAGTATCATTCCACAAACCTTATTCAGAAAAGAGTTGTAAAAAATATATTTAATCAATAAACCACTATGATCCATCACTATTAATTCAGTATCTAATGATTTAGGGAGTGAAAAAAGATTCTTAGAAACCTTTAATGACATGAAATTCTATTTAAAACCATAATCAAATAAGTCATTCAGATGTTTTTAGTGTAAAGTAAGTTAAACTTTCATCATTTGATTACAATAGTCTAGTTTAGCTATAGTTATTTAATATTATATTCATTATAACCATGGTCTAGAAGGTTTAAACTACCTTTTATCTATGTTATCCCTTTATCTATGGGATTGTTTTTATAATTATTGAACTCTTTTCGTATAAATCATTTGTGTTTTGGTGGTCCATTAGTTGGTGTTGTATTCTCTAATATTACATCGAACAACCTATTTATCCATCTTCGATAGTCCTCAGATCAATATCAAAGACTTCCAAACCTAAAAAATTCAACTTTTCCTTTTTGTAAAGTTCATGGGTGCTTTTTCAAATATTTTTGGCATGTAGTTGGTTGGAATTTATTTCCTCTATGTGATATTTCAATCGAGTTTAAGTGTAAATCTTTTATTATTTTATCAAAATGCATGAGAATTATGAAAGTATATCAATTAAATTTTAAATACAAGTTTATATTGATAAAATTATTTTTTTCTACTAAATTTTCTTATAGTTAATTACTTTTAACAAATTGGTTTGATTTCAATAAAGAGACAATTGATCTTTATTTTGGAGTCGAAAATAAAACTGAATGTGTACCTTGGTGGTTTTTTCAGTTTTCTTCCAATGTTTAATAAATTCATCCTCCATTTTATTTTTGATATAGGAATTATAACTCATCTTTCATGAGAATATGTTGGATAAAATATTTGGTGAATAATATTTTATTTAAGACCTCCCATTCAACAAAGTCAAAATTTTCCATTTTTATCATAAAATAATGAGAAACCACCATTTTTCAGCATCACCATCAAATATTTTAATAGTTAAAAAACATCATAATTGTTTAAGAATTGTATAGTGGAAAATTTATTCTCTATCCCATTAATAAATATACTATAAATTAGTGTGTTGGAAGACCCCATAAAAGAAATTGAATGTTGTTGTATAATGTAAAAAATATAATATTCCAATTTCATTGGTTCATTTGGGATCCCAACATGGTTTTGAATATTTTTCATTTCTTGAGATAGTAGATTGGGAATTTATTGGACTTTTATGAACTTAAATATCCCTCCCATTTATTTTCTAAAGGAAATAATCACTTCATTGTCCTTTAATCCCATTGTTAACATGGGTTTCTTTAGTTATATCCATTTACAAAAAACAAAATAGGTTAACGTGTGTAATAAACAATTATATCTTAAGATATTCAGAGTGAACTAATATTCAAAACATAATATTCCATCTTATGAATGTATTACTCTAAAAAACCATACCCTTATAATGTGATTATTTCAATTAAATTTTAATTTAAAATATGCCACTTTTTGTTCAACCTAGGTTGTTTTAAGTTGGGTTATCTTATTCCTCGTAAAATAATTTCCAAAAATTTACTAAACCATTATCTGATTCCACATGAAGAGACCTAATCTATAAATACATATATTATATTTCTTTTTCATAATTAAAACATTTAATCTCTAAAATAATATCACAATCTTAGATCACAAATGTTTAATTTATTTGACGATTAACTACATATACAAATTAACATACATTATTTCTTCAAAATCTCTCAAAAAAATATCAATACAATTCTTTATTATATAAATTTTCTTGAAAAATTTTTTCCTAGGGAATTTGTAAAAAATAAGTGATCTCAAATTCTTATTTTGGAAAAAATAAAAAATGATAAATAAAGGGTTAGATAATAATAGTGTGACATAACATTATCATGGGAGAAATATTTAACTAAAAGGATCAAGAAATCATAAGAGATAATCATTTTAACATGATATCATAAGATCCTATAAGTACCTTCATAGATTCCTAAAAAATATAAATTTTCATGGGAACGTAATATTATTATATGACAGAATAATTTTCCTAGAAAACCAAAAACAATTTGAAAAAAAAAACTAAATGAATTCATGTCCATTCACAAGGATTGTGAAAAAAGATAATCACTAATCATGTACATGTAAAAAAATTGTGAACAAAGCTAAAAATTAATGTCATTCACAAAAAAATTTACAAGAAAACCTTAAAAAATAATTCCCACACAAAATATCATTATATCACGAGGTATAAAAATATAATAAATTAATTGGATATCTATATAATATTACACTCATAAAAAATGATAAAACGAACTAAATTTTTTTGCAATAACATGATAGAATTAATCAATCCTTCATATATATTTATGCAAATGGAAATGAAATGGATTTCATGAAAACTACTTCAAAATAGAATCATAATACATTCAAAGAAATAATGTTTACAGAATCATAATAAAATACACCTTGTGAATCATAACATTCATTAATATATGTTTACATGCATTAAAAATACTAGAATAATAGAATGAAAAATATTTTATAGAAAACTAGAAATAATATCTTCTCTTTTGGAAACTTTTAAAATAAAAAAATCTACAAAAAAATGGAAGAAATTTAAAAAAACATTAAAAATTGTAATGTTATCTTGATAATAAAGAATGTTCATCATTGTGAGAAAATTTTTCCTAGAAAAAAATGTTAAAAAACATTCTTTTCAATCCTTTTTAAAAAATGTCATACATGGACCATACCAAAAAAATATAAAAAGATTCATTTTTAAACAATTGTAATTAAAGTCCATAATATTTTTAAATTAATTTAAAAAATCATTAAAATATTTATTAGTAAATTATTGAAACAAAATAATGAATATGGATATGGAGGAAAAATAACCATTAAAAATTATGTGAATGTTTCTTAACAACATTATATTTTTTATAGAAAATGGAATCCATAAAATAGTAGGATTTTAATATAAACATATAATTTTACAAAATAGAAAAGTAAAAACCTATATAATAAAGTAATGGAAAAATAATAGACACATATAAATGTGTAGACAAGAAAGAAGTTTTTTCCCTGAGTGAAAAGGAAATTGCGTTGACAATACCCTTACATTAGATCCATTCTTGGTCATACGTCCAGTAATATCATAATATAATAATTTTAGTTTTATCATTATTATGAATTAGAACTATATTAATAGTTATTTTATTTTATATTATCCCTTTATAGTTCTTTATTACCATAAATTTATTGTTTGTTATTGAAATTTATATGTGAGTGTCAACTGTTCCATTTTCTTTACTTGATTCAGTTTGATGGTTACATTACTCGACTCTTGTTCATGGGTTAATGACATAAAAAATGTATATAATAGTTTAATTATTGTTTTCATATATTTATTGTTCCCCGTATAAATTTCATTGCACTTATCTTCATGTTTTTCGTGAAACACTTAAAAACTCTCTTTTTTGGATATTATTGAATTAACCAACGAGTTGAATTTATTTGCAAATATAAGTTTTAAAATAACGACACCATAATTATTAATAAAACATCAATTCATAATTCATAATTATTATTTATATTATATGAGATTTATTAGTCATTTATGAGATAATAATTATAATAATTTCCTTATAGGTGGAAAAACTAACTACAACAAGAACATGTTTTAATGGTTGTATGAGTAAGAATATGTTATTTCATAGTGATAATAAAATTTTTATATAATATTAGTGGTTCAAATAAAAGGATAATAACTTTATAAATTAAATTCATTAAGTGGTTTATAAAGAAGAAAAATGATAATAATCAAGGAGAAGATATCACTTATATTGAGAGCATGAATCTCCTCTTGAAAGATTGAATGGAAATCAAGGGTTTGGGGATTCTCCTTATGACTAAAGGATCCAAAATGAGGTATAGGAATAATATAGTGACAATTTGGGATTCTATTGAATATTATATCAAATAAAAGGTGAGTTTTGATTTGGTTAGAGGGTATTTTCCTTTATATATTAGAGGAACAATACTTTTGTAAAAACTCATTTATTAATATAAAATTAATGTCATTCTAAAATAAGTTTCTCACAAATATTTTTAAATAAAATATAATGGAAATTAAGAATAAACTCATAAAATAAATTACATATAATGTAATTTTGATATTTTCTTCATTATATAATAATATAAACCCTTATCAACCAATTAAACCTCCACCAAAGTGACTTACTTTTACTATGGTAGTTGTTTTTTGATTACTATAAATGAGATGTAAATTACTTAATAATTTGAATATACTAATTCAGTATTTGATAAATATTTTATGAGATTAAATTCATAAATGTGGTAAAAGTTAATTTTTACGAAAAATTATACTTGACTCAATAAAAAAAGTGTAACACCCTAAGCTTCTACGGTACTCTTCCCTTTGAATAATACAGTAGCGTGTGTTGTACGCAACTTCGAGTTCTAACACACACCACAACCAATCAAACTAGCCGTTATGAATAGTGATACCCACTTTTTGAAATTTTATAAATTTAATCTATCAAAATTGACTTCATTTTTGGATTTGGAATATCAAAATTAGCCTAGGGTAAAATTTTGGATCTTTTCGGATAACATTTATATTTTGTTGAATAGCGAAAATTACTAAATTTTAATTAAAAACAACTTTTTTAATTGAAATAATTAATAGTGATAAATTATGAATTTGAGTGGTTTTAAAGTATATTTAGAATATATTTTTACCATTTAATACAATTTTGGTCATTGGACACAATTTCACAATTAAACCGGACATGAACAAGTGTCAATCTTTTGATAGTTATTATCTCTTAAAAACACGTTTTTTGTTTTAAAAACAGGAATTAATTTTAAATTAATTTCTACCACTTCTGTGTTTTGAATTTGGAAAAATGTATCCCATATTTGTAATCAGGATTTCCAAATTGTGTAAATAGGTAACTGTTATTTTTAGACATTTTGAATAATTACTTCGGTAAAAATTTTATTTACCATGGTTAAAGGGTAATTCTATTAAATAAGGGTAAACAAAATAATATTATAATAACAATAAATTACCCTAAAATGTGTCCTAACCTTATTGGTCGATACATGTCAGACCATGGGAATATTTGGGTCGATTTTTTCACCCCATGGAGCCACTTGTAAGTGAAAATGACACTTTATATTAATTAAGATAAAATAAATACAAAAATGACATAAGCATATATCTTTTAGAAAAACAATTTTTACATAGGGTTATATATGTTGTATTTTGGACTATAAATATTAATTATAAAGATAAAAATATTTACTACGTAATTGTATTTTATTTATTATTTTTAGAAATTTAATAATTAACATTATTTATGACACAATAATGATGGAGTGTTTACCTTTTTAATGAAAGAATCAAATAATTGGTATTATAAATGTTAAAATTAATATAATTTGAACGTTTTGATGAGCTCCATGACTTTTATTGCTTAATATTACATTATAGGATTTCTTAAATGAAATTTTTCTAATTAATAAAGTTTTTAAGACTTTAACAAAAATCAATTATTGAATAGTGTCAAAATTGACATAAAAGAGTTTTTAAAACAAATATTATATTATTAATTTATATTCAATTTTTAAAAATCTATGGTTCGACCAAGAGACTTATATCATGATAGTTGTGTCATTAATGGACCACTTGGGGGTCGATTGGAGGTAGATAGTATGTTTATTAACTATATAATAAAAAATAAAAAGAGACATGGTAAGTGTCAAAATAAATAACTAAGAGTTAAAACTAAAATTTAGGTTAATATAATGACCTAAACCTGTATAAATTATATTGTTTGAGTGGTTATCAACCTATACCCACCTTAAAATTTAAATAACCACTTTTTAGCTATTAGAAACCAAATATGAATTTATTATAAAATAACATTTCTAGATTTTTCTAAGGTGCCCCTCCTCCCCCTTATAAAAGGACACCACTTCTAACCAATTTTTCTCACTTTCAAAGCCTTTTGGTTCGGCCAAAACCTACCAAAATACACTCTCAACTTCCCTCACTAAAACCTAGAGGCATTAGTTTGATCAGAAAGACAACCTAAGATCCCTTTTGATCAAATTAAAAGGAAGAACCTGAAGAAGTGGTAATGTTGTCACAACACTTTTTCAAGTTCTTTTCTTCTTCAAGTTATTATTTCATTGTTATTCCCATTCTAAAATAATAACTCCAGTATCTTATATATACTTTGATGTTATTATAAATATGGTACAACTATATTCAGTACTCTATCCATCCTTTGAATGACATGTCACCATATGTGCGTACGTACGGCTTACCATCTCCACGTCGTGGTGTAACTATTATTCAATATATTATTATTTGGATGGGTATAATAATTATGTGTAATTCTTGTAAATAGTTAATATAACATGATAATTATTCTTTATATATGATATACTATCCAATTATATATTATTTTAAAATCAAAAGAATGATATTGTCGCTCGTGCGTACATACAGACTACATTCTCCATGAACTCGATGAGATTTATTCCCCATCGTACCCATTGAAGACTAATTCTCATTTAATGATTAAAATAATGTCTAAGTACTTGATATCATTCTGGATATGAATAATATACAAGCTATCAATGAAAAACATGACTTATGTAACAAAAAATATAAAATAAAACGAGTAGGTTGACACCCGAAACAATGATAATACTAAGATATTATTAACAAATCAATGTTAAAAGATCATATATGATATCAGAATTATGTATATGGTTCTTGTATAATTTAATAACAATGTTTTAACTATTATAAAGTAGTTTAACAGACCATCGACTAAGGAAAAGTACAAGGTAAGGGTTATTTCACAATCTCTTCATTATCCGAGGTTGTTTATACGAAATTATCTACTGAGACCCCTTTATCATCCACATCCATGTTTCTTAATGATGTATTTCAAAACATTATTTCTAGTTTACAGAATATGGGTTAATGTCATTTATACCCTTTTTGACATTTTATAAGAGGTTTATAAAGGAATCATTATGTCCTTTTCCAAACAAGGTCGTTGTTAACCTTTTCGACAGAATTAAGGTAATAATGTCTTTTTTTAACTTATACGGTGGGTGCGGCTATTTTCCGATGTTATAAAATCATAAAATCTTCCCTTACAAGCTTCTAAGAATATTTTCAAAGTAAATGTTTTATTTTATAATAATCAGACTTTTAAATGATTTCAAAAAAAGATATATTTCTCTCAAATAGTTTTGATTTCATCTATGTCAACATCCTTTGATGGATTTTAAGCTTATTTGAAGTTTATTTTTTATGATACAAATATTCCATATTGTATTGAAGTTTTTTTGATATGTTTGACTTTGGATGTGTTATTTTTATACCATTCAAGGTTTATGGAAAAAGTATTGACATTTCGTATGATAGTTTTATTATGAATTTTTATGTTATGTTTAAACCTGTTCATATGAGGAATGCATTAGACATAATAAGTGATGGGTGGATCCCGCTATAGCTCCTCGATGCATCGGTAGGTCTCATGATAAAAACTAGTGTCTTGGCACAAGGCCTTGACAAAATATTATTTTTAGTCTTCGCACGAGGCCTTGGCTATGTGGTTATGTTAGACTGGCATTATGCATTCCATCATTATGAAAGTGGTTATTGATATTGCATGTGATTATTCGACTAGTAGAATATCCATGTGAATAAGTTAATGGAATTATTTCATTTTATATTTTTCATATTATGATGAAGTTCAAGTTTAAAGGGCTCTTGTTTTAGTTATACATTGCCTGAAATGTTAATGCTTATTTATAAAAGTTTCTTCTATATTGTTATCCTTACTGAGCATCCGAGATCACCCCTATCAATGATTTATTTTTCCCAGGATGTGAAGAAGTAATTTATGAATGACATATAGGGACAGTATGATGGGATATGAAGAAAAGATGTTGGTGTAGTTTTTTTCATTTTATGATGTAATGTAAGACTTATGAATATATCTAGTGTTTCCAAGACTACTAAACTAATCGGTTTTTTGAGACTTGATCATTATTGTGATCATGCCAATGTTATGTAATAATGCACCAAATCTGGGTAACTGGGGTCAGTGTAACTGGGGTCGGGGTGTTACAGTTGGCTCTAGCACAAATGTACCTAGGAGTAAAACCCAGAAACACTGCTTTGAGCTAGACTCAAACGGGAACTGGTGCACGACAATGGGCCTTGCTGGACTCTTGGTTACAACACTCCCAGGGGATATGCTTAGGATAACTCTCATTTTCATTACAAATCATTATGAAGGGTTTATGAGTATATACATACTCAAAGAATTTTTTTTTGATTTTGGATTATATCCATAAATAGTTCAATTTATGTTAAGTGTTTTATAAGTATAGAATTATGTATTTTGATTCATAAACTGATCTAGTTTATGCCATTGTTTATAAATGGCGCCTAGTGGAAGAAATAGAAACTGTATCAATGCACACACTCCATGTAGGGATTTCCCTCCTGATCAAGATAATTATAGTGGAGCCGGTGATGCAACCAGTGTTGTTCAACTAATCACCATATTGGGACAACTCACTTAGGTTATGAATAATAACCATACCCGTATGGGGCACCCTGATCCACAACATGGAGGATCAATGTTAGATCGCTTCATGAGGAAGAAACCACCAAAATTCAATTGGAGTACAGATCCATTAGTAGTTGAGCAACGGATAAGTTCCCTAGAGAAAATATTCCAGGCTTTGGGGAGTAGTGAAAGGGAAAAAGTTATCATGGCAGTTTACCGCCTCACTGGAGATGGTGATCAGTGATGGTCATTGATTAAAAACACGAAGGAATATGTTGAAGTATCAAATATGGAATGGAGGGAGGTCAAAGATCTATTTTTAGAAAAATACATTCCTCGTGACCATAGAGCAGATATGGAAAGACAATTTCTCAGTCTGAGACAAAAGGAGGATGAAAATGTCGCAAAGTATGAGGCTAACTTTACAAGGTTTGCAAGGTATGATGGAGATTATATACGTAACCCAAGAATTAATATTGATCATTTCCTTCACGGGTTAAAACCATTTCTCCATCGAGCATTAGTCTCACAATCCTTTTTGTCGTACGAAGACATTGTCTCATGTGCTATCAAGACAGAAATGTAATTCTCTATGTCTTATGACTTTAAAGCAAAGCAAGAGAAGAAGATATCTGCTGATCAATCTGGGAATGGAAATAATGGTAATAAGGGAAAGTTTGAATATCCATACTGTGGTAAATGTGGGAAGAAACACCCTGTTACTTGCTTAAAATTAATGGGAGTCTGTTACAAGTGTGGTAAAAAAGGCCACCCAGCTCGTGATTTCAAGGGGAAGAAGGAAGCTACCGATGTCCAATGCTACAGTTGCAGGGAGATGGGAAATTATGCAAATGAATTTCCTAAGAATCCGGGGAACTTACCTCAGAAAAGACCAAGGGATCAAGGCCAATATTATGCTATCACTACTGTTGAGGTAGAAGCTCCGAAATACGTGGTGGCAGGTAATTTAATGGTTTCCTCAAGTTTAGAAAATGCATTATATGATTATGGATCATCGCATTGTTTCATATCTTCGCAGTTTTCTAAGAAAATTAGATATTTCAAATTTGATTTAACAATAGAGTTTTTAGTTAAAACTCTTAAGGGAAGTATCATTGCAATAAAGTTTTGTGAATCAGTCCCCATTAGAGAACATAAATGTTCTTTATCCACTGATCTCATCATCATACATATGATTGAGTTTGATATAATCCTATGTATTTATTGGATTTTGAACCATGATGTGAAGATTTATTGTAATAACAAGGAGAGTAAGATTTTTTATGATGATGATAAGGAACACCTTATCTTTAGAGAAGAATCGTCACCACCTAATTCTTATCTAGATCCACCCCGAGTAGCTCAACTAAATTCAATTATTGGGGAGGAAGAGAATGAAATGACTGTGGGTGAGGAAAGGAATGTTCAAATAGAGGATGTAACTATTTTGAAAGAATATATAGATGTGTTTATGGAAGATTTACCTAGACATCCTCTAGAACGAGAAGTTGAGTTTTCCATTGATTTAATTCTTGGATCAAGGCCTATATCGAAGACCCCTTATAGAATGGCCACTGTGGAATTAGTTGAACAAAAGAAACAACTAGAGTAATTGAGTAATATAGGATTTATTCGCCCAAGTTTTTCTCTGTGGGGAGCCCCTGTTCTTTTTGTTAAAAAGAAAGATGGATCTATGAGGTTATGTATTGACTATAGGGAGATCAATGATATAACAATAAAGAACAAGTATCCCCTACATCACATTGATGACTTATTTGAACAACTGCATGGAGCTCAATACTTTTCAAAGATTGTCCTTCGATCTAGATACCATCAGTTGAGTGTGAAGAAGGAAGACATTCTGAAGACAGCATTTTGAACAAGGTACGTGCATTACGAGTTTACGGTAATGCCTTTTGGGCTGACTAATGCACCCTCTGTATTCATACATCTAATGAATAGAGTTTTCAAGGAATATCTCAATGATTTTGTAGTGGTATTTATTTATGATATCTTAGAATACTCCAAAAAGTACGAAGATCATGAAAATCCCTTGCGCATTATCTGGAAGACTCTGAGAAGACATGAATTATATGGGTTGTGTAGAAAGTTTGAATTATGGCTTCAGGAGATTTCTTTTCTTGGCCATATTGTCTCTAAAGATGGAATCACTGTTGATCCTTTTAAGAACAAGGAAATCCAAGAATGGCCTACACCGATGATTATAACTGAGGTACACAGTTTTATTGGTTTGGCAGGTTATTATCGACGTTTCGTCCAGAATTTTGCCCGATTGGCTAACCCATTAACGAATCTCACACGTAAATGGGATAAGTTTGTTTGGAAAAAAGAGTGTGAAGAATGTTTCGAAGAACTGAAGAGAATATAAACAATTCTCCCATATTGAATCTACCATTGGGGAATGATGCATTTGTTATTTATAGTGATGCATCGAAGAAAGGACTTGTTTGTGTCCTTATGCAGAATGATAGGGTTATTACCTATGCATCACGACAGTTGAAAATTCATGAAAAAAACTATCCTACTCATGATCTTGAGTTATCAGTTGTGATATTTGCTTTGATGATATGGAGGTACTACCTCTAAGGTGAAAAATGTGAGATTTATACTGATCACAAGAGTTTAAAGTATATTTTTATCACAAAAAGAACTCAATATAAGGAAAAGGAGATGGCTTGAACTACTAAAGGATTATGATTTCACGATACACTACCACTCAGGGAAGGCAAATAATGTGGAAGATGATTTGAGCAGAAAAGATCATGGAGTTTTGAACAATATGTGAATTGAAAGGGATCCAATTTTCATGAATCTAGTGAAGATGGACGTGGGAATCACCATGGAAGATGAAACATCAATGATTTTTCAAATGGTTTCCAAACCATCTTTACTAGAAAGGATAAAGAGTTCTCAGACCGATGATGAAGAGTTTCAAAAGAATATTAAATCTATGAATGATGGGATATTGAGAGACTTTGTGTATGAAGAAGGAACATTAAAATTTGGGAAGAGACTTTGTGTTCCCAATATACCTGATCTAAAAAGGGAATTGTTGGATGATCCTCATTGTTCCAATTGCTCTATACACCATGGGAGCACCAAAATTTATAGATATTTGAAGGAATATTTTTGGTGGACAACATGAAGTGGGAGATTGCTGATTTTGAGTCAAGATTTATGGTTTGTCAACAAGTGAAATCTTGATGGAAACAGCCTGGAGGAGTCATGCAACCTCTTCCCATACATGAGTAGAAATGGGATAATATCATGATGGAATTTTTCATGGGACTACCGAAGAATCCTAGAAGGAACGATGCAATATGGGTTATTGTTGATTGTCTTACCAAGTCAGCACATTTTCTTGATATAAGGGAAGATTTACCACTTGAATTTCTAGCAAGACTATATATTAATGATGTTTTGAGACTTCATGGAGTAGCCCTATCGATTGTTTCGGATCGAGATCCTCGTTTTACTTCGAGATTCTGGAAGAGTCTCCAGAAGGACTTGGATACTGAACTTCATTTGAGCACATCTTACCACCCTCAAACAGATGGACAATCAGAATGGACTATTCAATCCTTAGAAGACATGTTGAGATCACGCTCACTTGACTTTCAGGGTATGTGGGATCAATATTTACCTCTAGTGGAATTTTCCTATAATAAAAGCTTCCATTCAAGTATTCAGATGGCACCATATAAAGCGTTATATGGAGAGAGATGTCTCACACCAACCTGTTGGGATGGCGTTGGTGAAAGAAAACTTGTAGGCCTAGAACTGGTGGAGGAAACGATGGAAAAGGTTAAGGTAATCTAAAACCACATCAAAGATGCTCAAAGTAGGCAGAAGAGATATGCTGAAAATCAAATAAAGGATTTGTAATTTCATGTGGGAGATCATGTTTTCTTGATGGTATCTCAATGGAAGGGAGTTATACGTTTTGGAAAGAAAGGTAAATTGAGTCCCAGGTACATCGGTCCTTTCGAAATTCTAGAACAAATTAGGGATGTAGCTTACTGTTTGGCAATGCTGGAAAATCTCTCCAAAGTTCACGATGTGTTCCACGTATCACTGTTGAGAAAATACATTCCTGACCCAATGCATGTACTCACCTATGAGGAATTGGAACTGTAACCCGATCTATCTTATTGTGAATAGCACATCAGGATTCCTGATACAAGAGAACAAGTGATGAGAAACCGAGCGACTCGTTTGGTAAACGTTCTATAGAGAAACCATAAGATGGAAGAGGCAACGTGGGAACCTGAGGAACATATGATGAAGAACCAACCAAGTCTTCTCATGGGGTATTATTATAGAAATTTCAAGGAAGAAAGTATTTGAAGGAGGGGAGAATGTAACACCCCAATCTTCCACGACATGCTTCCTTTTGAAAAATACAATAGTGTGTGTTGTACGCAACTTCGAGTTCTAACACACACCACAACCAAATCAAACTAGCTGTAATGAATAGTAATACCCACATTTTGAAATTTTATAAATTTAATCTCTCAAAATTTACTTCTTTTTTGGATTCAGAATATCAAAATTAGGCTAGGGTAAAATATTGGAACTTTTCGGATAACATTTATATTTTGATGAATAGTGAAAATTATTAAATTTTTATTAAAAAAAACTTTTTTAATCGAAATAATTAATAGTGATAAATTATTATTTTGAGTGGTTTTAAAGAATATTTACAATATATTTTTACCATTTAATACAATTTTGTTCATTGGACATAATTTCACAATTAAACCGGACATGAACAAGTGTCAATCTTTTGATAGTTATTATCTCTTAAAAACATGCTTTTTGTTTTAACAACGGGAATTTATTTTAAATTAATTTCTGCC
Source organism: Viscum album (assembly GCA_963277665.1). Taxonomy (NCBI): domain Eukaryota; kingdom Viridiplantae; phylum Streptophyta; class Magnoliopsida; order Santalales; family Viscaceae; genus Viscum; species Viscum album. Next base: position 1,250,821,144 of record OY728141.1, read on the forward strand.
ACTTCTGTGTTTTGAATTTGGAAATATGGATTCCATATTTGGAATCAGGATGTTCAAATTTTGTAAATAGGTAACTTTTATTTTTAGACATTTTGAATAATTACTTCAGAAAATATTTTATTTACCATGGTTAAAGGGTAAATCTGGTAAATAAGAGTAAAAAAAATAATATTATAATAACAATAAATTAACATTAAACATGTCCTAACCTTATTGGTGGATACAGGTCCGACCATGGGTATCTTTGGGACGATTTTGGGACCCCATGGAGCCACTTGTAAATGATAATGACATTTAATATTAATTAAGTTAAAATAAATACAAAAATGACATAAGCATATATCTTTTAGAAAAAATATTTTTACATAGGGTTATATAGGTTGGATTTTAGACTATAAATATTCCATAGAAATATAAAAATATTTCCTTCATAATAGTATTTTATTTATAATTTTTAAAAATTTAATAATTAATATTATTTATGAAACAATAATGATGCAATATTTTCTTTATTAATGAATGAATCAAATAATTGGTATTATAAATGTTAAAATTAATATTATTTGAATGTTTTGATGACATCCATGACTTTTATTGCTTAATATGACATTATAGGATTGGTTAAATGAATTTTTTTCTAATTAATAAAGTTTTTAGGACTTTAACAAAAATCAATTATTGAATAGTGTCAAAATTGACATAAAAGAGTTTTTAAACAAACATTATATTATTAATTTATATTCAATTCCTAAAAATCAAAGGTTCGGCCAAAAGACTTATATCATGATAGGTGTATCATTAATGGACCACTTGGGGGTGTCATGGAGGTATGCAGTTTGTTTATTAACTATATAATATAAAAATACAAAGTGACATGGTAAGTGTCAAATTAATTAACTTAGAGTTAAAAATAAAACATAAGGTTAATATAATGACCCAAACCTATATAAATTCTATTGGTTGAGTGGTTTTAGACCTATCCCAACCTTAAAAATTAAATAATCCACTTTTTATCCATTAGAAACTGAAGATGAATTTATTATAAAATAATATTTCTATATTTTCCTAAGGTGCCCATCCTCCCCCTTATAAAAGGACACCACTTATAACCAATTATTAAAAAATTAAAATCCTTTTGTTTCAGAAAAAACCTGCCAAAATACTCTCTAAAATTCCCTCACTACAACCTAGAGGCATTAGTTTGACCAGAAATCCAACCTATGGATCCATTTTGATCAAATCAAAAGTAAGAACCCGAAGAAGAGGTAATGTTTTCACCACCCATTTTCAAGTTCCTTTCTTCTTCAAGTTCTTCTTTATTTGTTATTACCATTAGAAAATAGTAACTCCAGTATCTTATATATACTGTGATGTTATTATAAATATGGTACAACCATATTCAGTATTCTATCCATCCTTTGAATGACCTGTCACCATACGTGCGTACGTACGGCTTACCGTCTCCACGTCGTGGTGTAATTGTTATTCAATATATTATTATTTGGATGGGTATAATAATGATGTGTAATTCATGAAAATAATAAATATAACATGATAATTATTCTTTATATATGATATAACATCCAATTATATATTATTTTAATATCAAAATAATGATATTGTCGCTCCTGCGTACGTACGGACTACCGTCTCCACAAACGCGATGAGATTCATTCCCCATAGTATCCATTAAAGACTAATTCTCATTTAATGATTAAAAATAATTTTTAAGGACTTGATATCATTCGGGATATGAATAATATACAAACTATCCATGAAAAACACTACTTATTTAACAAAAAATATAAAAGAAAACGAGTAAGTTAATACACGAAACAATGATAATACAAAGATATTATTATCAAATCAATGTTAAAAGATCATATATGATATCATAATTATGTATATGTTTCTTTTATAATTTTATAACAATGTTTTAACAATTATAAAATATGTTAACATACCATCAACTAAGGAAAAGTACATGGTAAGGGTTATTTCACAATCTCTTCATTATCCGAGTTGTTTATAAGTAATTATCTACTTGGACCCCATTATCATCCACATCCATGTTTCTTAAAAATGTATTTCAAAACATTATTGCTATTTTAGAGAATACGGGTTAAAGTCATTTATACCATTTTTTGACTTTTTATAAGAGTTTTATAAAGGAATCTTGTTGTCGTTTTCCAAACAAGTTCCTTTTAACCTTTTTGACAGAATTAAGGTAAGAATGTCTTTTTTTAACTTATACGGTGGGTGCTGCTATTTTCTGCTATTATAAAATATTAAAATCTTCCCTTACAAGCTTCTAAGAATATTTTCAATGTAAAATTTTTATTTTATAATTATTTGACATTTAAATGATTTCAAAAAAAAAGAGATATTTATCTCAAATAGTTTTGATTTCATCTATGTCAACATCCTTTGATGGATTTTAAGATTATTTTATGTTTATTAATTATGATACAAATAATACAAATTGTATTGAAGGTTTTGTGCTATGTTTGACTATGGATGTGTTATTTTTATACCATTCATGGTTTATGGAAAAATTATTGACATTTCGTATGCTAGTTTTAATATGAATGTTTATGTTATGTTTAAACCTGTTCATATGAGGAATGCATTGGACTTAATAAGTGATGGGTGGAGCCCGATATAGCTCCTCGTTGCATCGGTAGGTCTCATGAGACAAACTAGTGTCTTGGCACAAGGCCTAGAAAAAATCTTATTTTTAGTCTTGGCACGAGGCCTTGGCTATGTGGTTATGATAGTCTGGCATTATGCATTCCATCATTATGAAAGTGGTTATTGATATTTCATGTTATTATTAGACTTGTAGAATATACATGTGAATAAGTAAACGGCATTAATTCATTTTATATTTTCCACATTATGCTGAAGTTTAAGTTTAAAAGGCTTTTGTTTTAGTTATACATTGCCTTAAATGTTTATGCTTATTTATGAATGTTTCCACTATATTTTTATCCTTATTGAGCATCCGAGCTCACCTCTTCCAATGTTTTATTTTTCCCTGGATGTGAAGAAGTATTTTATGAATGACCTGTTGGGACAGTATGATGTTATATGAAGAAAAGATGTTGTTGTATTTTTTTAGTTTATGATGTAATATAAGACTTATGAATATATCTAGTGTTTCCAAGACTACTAAACTAATCGGTCTTTTAAGAATTGATCTTTCTTGTGATCATGACAATGTTATGTAATAATTCACTTACTCTGGTTAACTAGGGTCGGGGCGTTACACACATTTTTTATTAAAATACCCCTTAAATTATAAAAATTAAATTACATTAAAATATTGTACATTATTGATTATCCTGATATTTGTTGATTTATAGATAAAAAATTATAGTTATATTTTTTTCAAGTCAATAAAATACCGACAGGATCATTTTGAGTATTTATTTAAAGTAAAATGAGTAATCATTTTATTATAATAATATTTAACTTATGTTAAAAATGTCACACATAGATTTATAATTTCGAATTAATATTATAAAATTCATTAATTTAATCCTTAAATACATATTTTTCAAGGAAATATTTTTACATGTTTTTATGAAATTCATATATGATAATGATGTCATAATGTTATTGAATTTTGGGAAACTGTATTTTAACAATTAACTTAAAAATTAATTTTTTAGAAACATCCTAGAAATTTAACCAAAGATAATTTAAATATGAATAATAAAAAATGAAGTTCATTTTATCAAATTCAAAGTTAAAAAAAATATAGGACCATGTAATGTGGGAAAAAATATTGTTTTTAAAAAAAAATTAAGCATAAAATGAGTTTTATCAATTAATTTTTATAAAAAGTGATCAATTAAATTAATAATTACAATTTTATATTATCTTAATTACTACTTAAAAAAATTATCAATACCTCCACTTAAGATATTAGGATAATATATGCATAAGTGGGTGTAATGAGTTGTGGTTTAGATAGAATGGATCTTGTTGTGATATCCACAAGCTTTAACTTATCCTATAGTCAATTTCAATTAAGATATAATTGTTAGAGTTTAGATTAGGATTAGTCTATAGGAAACTCTAGTAATTACACCTCTTTTGAAAGCTCAAAAAATGGCCCTAATAAGGAATACAACTACTTATTTATATTATTGATTTTGTAATGTGGTCAATTATATTTATTCCCATTAAAGGATATATTATAACATTAATATTTAATAATTATAAAATGTATCACACTTTTGTTTTAGTTTGGTGTTGTGTGGGAATAATTATATTCTAAAAAAATTATTTAAAGAAAAATTATACTAAAATCACTGGTTATTACACCTTCCAAGATGTATAAACTATCTTAATATTATAGTCTGAAAATAACTTCAGCCTACTACACTAAATCGCATTCTAATATCCCTGAAAAAATTTATGACTAATTCATTTTGATACATAAAGACCATAAACCACTCATCAAAAAGATAAAGACTCTATATCTTTAGGAAAAACACCACCATCATAAACTCTAACTCATGGGTCATATAGTTATACTTGTGAGGTCTTAATTTCCTATACCCATAAGAAATCATGGGCTATCTATTAATTATCAAACAACCAATACCATACCAAGAATAATTAAAAATACCTCATACATAAATTATTCCATTGATATCTCTGAAACTAAAGCAATGGTCATCCTCTAATTTAGCTCCTTAAATACTCTCTGATAACTATCAAACCAAATAAAAATATTCTACCTTCAAGTAAGTATTGTTATAGGAGATATTATCCTATATATTTCATCCCCAAACATTTGGTATTATCCCGCTATAAAAAGGAGATATTGAAACTCAAACAATAACATGAGTGAATCATAATCCATCCCCACCACATTCTTTGATGGTTCATCTATAAATCTTCAATATGGATAACAAGACCCATTAAACAAACCTTTAATGTTCAAAACAATCACTTTTAGGGCCTACAATATATTTAATTCCCATTGATAATGTTAAGGTAAATAAATAAATTCACACTACGCATCATATAATAGATGAGGATAAAATCAATCAAAACCACCACAAACTAGTCCAAGAATTATTAAAAGTTTGGTTTATGAGTCCCCATGAGAATAAAAAGGGAATTAATCACCTCAAGAAAAATCACTAAGCACTCATAGTGACTATTGATACAGTTATACAACATATTTGTAATATCATCCTTGGTAAACTAATGATTGGGATATCTAGACCCTGAATCAATCTTAAAGAACCTGGTCACTCTTATCAAATGTTAAAATAAATCATTGATCCTCTAAATGGGTATTTTTTCATAACTCTCACATTACATAGGTGATGAAAATTAATACAACCCATTAATTATCATATGTTTTTTTGTGAATATAATAATAATTTCTTAGTAGGACATGTTGGGTTTTATAAACCATTTTATATAAGGTCCTCTAAATTCATTGTTATCTCTCAAAGCTTATCAAGGTCCATTCAATATGTTTTAAATATAAATGGTCCCATCTCAAGGTAAAAATCAATGATAAAATCTTCTTATTAATGAGGGGGGGGGTATTCCCTCTAAAAAATATCTATATACAATGCCAATGAAAGTAACCACTCATCCATGGTATCTAAGGCACACATAACTAAGTATGAAAACCAGTGTATAATAAACTGCAAAATTTTGAGGGCTTTCCTTAATCATCCCACCTGATAGACCAATTAACTATTAAAGATGAATCTAGACTCATATAATTAGTATCTTAAAACCCTACTACGATAGGTATTTATATAGATTTGGATTGTGTGTGGAAAATTTGGGTTGAGTATAATCTCATAGGCCCTCATCTTGACAATGATGAGAACCCAATAAAATATATATCTACTAAGAGTAATATAAAGTAGATAGTATCCATGGGTAATAATGTAATCACCACTACTAGGAGTATTTCACCAAAAAGGATAAGCTAGGGGATTTTCTAAAATCTCTACCTCATAGAAAAATGATGAAATAATAAATTAATGTCTTACACAAGTATCAATGAGTATGAGTTCCAATGTTGGGGAGACACAAATATCCCCATGAACCATGTTGGGTGCTTCCAAATTAAAGCCCTTATTGATCTATGTCTAGCCCTAAAATTATACCCTATCATTATTTATTTGATATGGACTTTTTATGGTCAGTGGTGGTGGAAGTGGATCAATGTTCCTCCCATACCTAACTTCTCATGTGCCACAAGCTCCTCTACTATAGACGTCTCTTGTATGGACACCTTTTACACCAGTGTGAGGCCAATAATATCTATGTTTCCTCTATTAGGGAGTCTCATCCATAGTGTCTTCATAGCTATCCTCTATTACATTCCAGGTGTGACACACATGATTTTGGTTTCCTCTAACACTGTATGCATGTCATGTTATATCTAATAATTGATTAGGTCTCATGTGGGACCCATATATAGCTATCTAGATACACAGATATTGAAAATTAACAAGTATTTAAAAGAGACACATCCTCATCTATCACCAGATAGATACTATTTATAAAAATTCTCTATGAATACCTGAACTGTCTCTATCATTGGTCAATAATCCCCAAGAAAAAACTCTCGATCACCAAAGCATTCTCCATAACTTTTTCATAGATAGGGATACATAAGGGACTATTACCAACCCAAATATTCCTCCAATTTATACACTTAATCATCAAAAATTAAATAAAAACATCATGAATCGGGTTTTTAGAATTCCTCATGAGGCCTATAAACAATGATGTGTAATCAAACATAGTCATGTTTCCCTGAAGAAGGTATAGTCTCTATTAAACTTTTAAAATCCTTAAAATTTCATGATAGTAACACTTTGTTAAAAATTATAAAAATTTGAATAGGGTATAGTTGTCCCATCCTGAGCCTTGGTGACCAGTTTCTAATAATGGTTAGTTATGCTATGAAAGAGGCTGAGAGTAAGGAAAAATATATGGTTAGAGGGTGTCTGGATGACCCCAAAAATTTGAGTCACTAACTATAGATAATATAATACTATACTATTATCAAACCCATCCTCAATACTAAGATACATCTGATACTAAAACACATAAATTGTACTAAATTTTCCAGAACTCTCATCATGCTTATTATAGGAAACCACCTAACCAATATTTGGTTCTGATATTTATGCAACTAGTGAAGGAAAATCCCTATGTATTTGGGGAGGAAATACATCATGTTATGATCAATTTACTAAATCATATTTTCCCAAATAATCAATGAATATATGATAAATCACTTGAATAATCTCAATAGAACCTTAATTTTTTATGTTATTTGGTTTTCAATGAGGTGATATCCAACTTTATCACAAGATCAACCCACATTTTTCAAATCATATATATTGAGAAATCAAAATATCAACATGGAAAATAAATATAGTTGAAATTAAATATAATACACATACCATCTAATTACACCCAAAAACTAATGTGTAAGTTTTTTGAGTTGATTTATATATTATCAATGTCTTGGTGAATGAATAAATTTGTATCCCATTGAAAACATTGAGTTCCCGAGTCTAAAATAAACTCAAGATACATAAATGTTTTTCCTAGGATTCCCAAAAAAATTGGAATAAAAATAACTGTAAAATATATCTATAGGACTAAAACCACTTTTATGTCAATATATCATGATGTGAACAATACAATCCCCACTTAGGAAGGTAGTAAATTAAGAGTTCCACCCCATGCCTACCTCCAATCAGCCAAGGTATAGCGAATAAAACCAATAATACACATATGACATATAGAAGGTGTTATCATCCTAAACCTATTCCCATATTTACATAATAGTGTATAAAATGGGAAGGTAGATACAATGAATAGATATAATTAATATGAATTTTACACGTGATAAAAATCATAACATTAAAACAAATACAATAATAAGAAGTGGAGGAAAATATGAGGATCCAATATCATAATTAAAAAATAGTCCTAAAAAATATAGGTATAAATTCACATAATATAGCCTATTAAGACAAAATAATTATGAAATTATCACCATAAAATCAACACTTTATTTTGGATCCACCATCATTATATCCACTGATGTCACCTTTGAACAATGTATAATCTGCATCGACACAACACATGTGAGCATACAGACCATACATGGTTGTTTATAAATATTCCTAACAGGATGAAAAAAACCAATAAAGAGAGTTGATAAAACATGTTATCTAAAATAATATAATCATAGATATTATTTTGGGAATGAGTTAATAGAGAAAAAATGTGAATTCTAGTCTTCATAGCACAAATCTATAGATATCTTATAAAAATGGAACATAGAATTCATAGAGAACCCAAAAAAACATGATTCAACTAATGTAACCATATTATCCAACGATTATAACTTATATATCACATGTCTAGATTCATAGCGGTGGGATCATGCCTCTTTAATGAATGTAAGTTATTTGAGGGGGGGGTATTGGTCTCTATAGATGACCCACATGTCAATATGTATATTGCATATTAACTTAGGGTGTTAATTACTCAACAATTATAGGACCCATTATACAATCCCAAGGGATTACTTACTACAGTAAGTTTATAGAGGACCCACCACCCAGGTATCAATGAGTTCTTAGGGGATTCACTGATATTTTGGGGGATGAAAACATCATTCCAACACCTCATAACTATCTCTATAAAGATAAGGAACTCAAACTTCCTAAAATTACTCAAAAATATATCCTTAATATTAATTGATATTAACCATAATAATTTATATGGAAAATAAATAAAATATACAACATGAATTCCTAATTTGAAACACAAATTATAATATATTAAAATAGGTTGAAAAACCCCTGTGTATGGAATGCACTTCTCTAGACATGGTGTGTAGGCCTTGAGAAGTAGCCGAGTATGTATTTAAACTATCCAATCATGTGGGGTTAAACAATATGGAATGATAGATGGGTGATAAATTATGTGAGACCCGTAATCTAGTTGGGAATGTACTGAACTAGGTACCTGAGCCATGTCACTAAGTACATGATGTGTTAACTTGTACTCATGGTATGACTAGAAGGTTATCCCGATATCTGCTTCAATTTATACTGGGTATGGTGGTCTGAAATACACAATGTATAAAAATCTATCACACATAGAGTGATATTATTCTCCATCACTTATACCATAGTTTCCATTGAGATTATATAAAATATCTATTTTGTAAATCACACAATATATGATCGCAAAAACAATTTCCAGACACCCTAAAAACATCAGGTTCCTCATCATTGTGTTTTTTCATTCTACCACCTCCCTTACTAGATTAATCACCCACTACATCCCATATTTCACTATTCATTTACCATCTACAAAAATACCCCATTTTCACTATTTCCAACTAGTCCATGAATCTGCACCAGGCTACCTTTCTATATCCTCCATCTCACACCGATCCATCAATCATGCCACTTCCATGGGTTCTAGTCTCACTAAACCCCACTATTTTTCACCAGAATTATTCTCCACAAGATTTTCCTACCATAACCATATTTTCCTTCCCCTATTTCCATTTTTCTCAAAATACCAAGCTACTAATGTCAAAATTTCGACCATTGAAATGATGAAAAAATAATACATTTTTCAAGAATGAGTATTGGTAATGAGCATCAAATGTTATAATCATGGCAGCTAAAGACCACCCATTCTTCATTCATCATCACATAATAAATGAAAATTTTGATATAATAATTTTAATAGTAATAATTATTATTATTATAATAATTATTATTATTATTAATATTTTTCACACCCAATGAGCATGATAACTGGTGGAGATACCAAAATATAAAAATAAATAATTGAAGAGGGAAAATAATATAAAACAATGCCATGATAATTATACGTATCAACGATGTTAGAATAAACAGGGAAAATGATGAATTAATTTAACCAATAATAAATCCCCAACTCATGTAATTTATTCTAAAACTTCTAGAATGTGTATTTTATCCACCATATTTTTTGAAAACTAAATGATTGATGATCTTCCACAATAATATTGTTAGGTGGGGTTTGGAAAATTTGGTTAATTACTCTAATCCTAAGACTAACACCGCATTTATAATATTATAATTAATTAAAGTAGTGGTCTAAATAAAAAATAATTAAATATTGATTTCTGACTTAAATACTGAACATAAAAACTACCCCAATCCTAAGTAAAACCCATCATTATAAACACAATAATTATGTTAGATTTTCTATACATGTCTCTTTATATGAGATACTATTTATCCACATGACTACTGGATAAAATATTTTTTAAAAACACTATTTTTTTAAAAATATGAAATATTTCCTGAAATAATAAAATTGTGTAGACACTTTAATAAATACTATCAAAATTATTCGATGGTATTAAATGAGAAATCTGTCTCAATTTAGTTTGGATTTTAATTTACTATGGTATTGGGAGTGTATTTTTCAAATAGGGGCTTCGGGATCCATACTTGATATGTCTACTATAACTTGTATGAGGGATCTATATAGTAGGGGCTAAAATGAAGATCTTTTATAGTATGTATAGAGAATTCAGCTATTAGAATTGATGGTATCATAGTTTTGATATTATATGGTAAATTTTGGATGGGATAACCTATATATTAGAGAACCCAGATGTAAAACTAGGTATTAATAATGGATCCTTATAGTGGGTAGGATTATAGAGTTGGTTATATTACTTATATCCATGTTTTAGATTTTAAGGGTTTATTTCACACTGTTATAATATTATAGTAGAGAAGGTTATTGATGTTCTTGTATGATCAATATTGTTCCATGAGAGAATGTATGAAACATTAAAGAAACAATTATTTTAATGATGTGATGAAGAACATGGTATTTTATAAGGAATATTTATGATCAAATGACATGAAATTAAATGATAAGTACACTCATGTGTTAGATTCATATAAGGGGGGTCATGGTGAGAATTCTAGGAAAGGGCATAGTATGATGGTCATGAATTGACACCCCAAACATATAGGTATATATGGGTGAAAGTATGGAGATGATTTTTTGGGAAAAAAGGAATTATGGTGTGCATTCTGTAATGACCCATGTCATTGGATGTTAGTGAATTTGGATGATTTTTTATTATGATAGTGTGATATCTAGAAGAAATATATAATTTGTGAATCAGATACATATGGATTTTTTATTTCTATCAGGAGTTATAAATAAGGTTTTAGAAATATAGAAGTTCAAAAAGAATCATTGAAGAGATATTTTGGAGTATATAATAAGAATATATATTTTGGTATGTCAATACATAATCCATAAAGTACCCATTATAGTTGGAAAAAGTAGTTTATGGAGTGACTAGTGGTGCTTCCCCACTAGTCTAGCCACTAGGTGGATGGTGGTCAACCACTAGGCAGTTGGTGATGTACCATGGGGTATCTAGTGTGACTTAAGGGAGGGGAAGGATAATTGTTTAATGATCAACCCTTTATATTTTAAGAAATAGGTTTATATAAAGGAGTGAATTTTTTCTAGCTTCTCCCCCTTTTTTATTCACCCTTAATCCACTTTGGATCCTTTTGATCAGATTTTAACCCCAAGATGTTTCCAATTATTGATAAGGATGAAAAGGTATCATATTCCCCTTTTTATTATTTCTATTATTTTTTTGATTTTGGATGGTCATATTTGGTTATTTTGAATCAAGAATTCACAATTTATTTTCTAAATAACTATAATTATTGATTCTTACAAGTATAGTGGATAAATGAAGTTCAGATAGGATAGACACACATCAGTACTCAACAATTTAGTGGAGGTAGCTCATTTGGTTATTTTTCTTATGTGTTTTGACAAATTGGTATGTTATTAAAACTGATTTTTCATAATTAAGAAACTTATGGGAATAAAATGAATGTTTTTTTAATTCAAATTATGGTAAAGATAGAATGTTATAGGAAACTATTTTGTTTGATTAACTTCAAGTGGGTGATGCCTTTTTTTTAAATCACATGTGCAAGTGTATTCTCTTATAATTTCTTATAAGGAAGTATAAATTATATGGTCTCATTATGATTCGTGATGATATGTGATTATTATACATAAAACATCCATTATATGATGAGTTGGTTATTCACGGACCAAATTTCAACTTTATCCTATAATGACTACATGTTAGTTGGATCTTGAATGTACATGATCGGATTAGGTTAGAGCCTAGGATTCTCCCATCGACAAATACATGGATCCATTTTAGTATAACTTAGTGATATTTTCTATGGATGATCATGTATGTGTTTTTATTAGGATATGTGAATACCCAATGGATAGTTTGTGACACATTTTATTAACCATATAGTGGGTAATAGAGTTCATCATCGTTATTATTGGCAATGTTTTTCATATTCTTAGAAATCCATCTATTTATTTTAATTGAAAACTATCATATATTTTCGGGATATAATCTTATTTTTATTGGAATTAATGTATAATGATAGGTTTGATGTGATTATACCAGTATTTATCATCATCTCGGATGTGATATTAGAATAGAAGGTGAGTGGGTTCTATTCTCAGAATAATCATAACTTTATAATGTGAGATCAAGAGACCGAGTATATAACCTAAATTCTAATGAAACCTTTTTTATAGACCCAATTTACGTTTATAGAACCCCTATTTAGTGGTGATTTCTAGGATGACCTCCAATATCAATAGATAATGTCGATTTTTATTTATATTCTTTTGTAAGATTTTCATGCAATGATGAAATTTTTAATAATTGATAATTATACTCATTCTATTTATGATCTTCCTAATAAGTAATCATACATGGAAAAAAAGTTGATTACGGTCTTGGTGGGAGGGTGAAAAATGATTGCGATATTTAGATAACTTTATATGAAAACTATACTAGCTTTCCTTTGGGACCCACCAATGGTATGGATATGGCTAGGGAATACACTAGGTGATGGTATTGATGATAATACTCGATACTCGATATGAGAGATTGGTGCCTAGTTATAGTTTCACATAGTCAGACATTAGATGAAATACCTTCTAAAAACATGTGATATGTCAGTTGGATCTAGAGGTTCGCTTCAGTTCAATTTTTAATAGATTTAATGAGGAATAGTGAGAGGAGATGGAGAAATGCAAGATATATGGGATCTTAATTATTTGATATATTTTGGACCCAATATTTTTTTCTCATTTTATTATCATGGGATTTATTATTAATTGAATATTCATTGCATGTTTGATCTTTCAATTCCCCAATTATTTTCATTTTCATTTCAAAATTTCCATTTATATATGGGACCAATTTGATAAGCTATAGTTCTATTATTTATATGAGTGTTATTTATGAAGATATTATATTTTTGGTTATTTTATTGGTATTGAGATTACTATGGAGTTAGGAGATAGTCTATTGAGTGAGTCAATGGGGATATTATACGATTACTCTATATGATTATTTCAAATAAGAGGATATTTTAATTTCAGTACACCTCATTAGAGATTGGTGGTATATGTGGATTCAATATTGGGACAATTCGTTCTTGCCTGAATTGGTTAATACTTATATGTTTAATTGGGGTGTTTTCTTATTTAGTACCATAGTATGAAGGTTTTATGATATTCTATAAGTATGATTGGGTTATGTTTATGGTTATTTTAATGAAACTCACAAAATAATTTGACATGAATCAACTTGATCACTAGAACTCATTATGTCTAGATGAGTGGGTAAAACCTACTAGAACAGTGGACTCACCCATACCCAAAAACAAGGCAAGTGTTTTTTATTTTGAGTGGATATTCATATTTTATTATAGTTTTAACTATTCTATTAGAGTTAAATCTATGGATCGTGATGATCAGTTTCATAGAGGATGATGAATTGATGAGAGATGTCCTAGTCAGTTGTGCCAAAGGCCAATATACATTATTTCATTTCTATTACGGTATATTTATCTGTTTAAAGGATAAAATATCTACTTATTTATAGATGTAATATTATGTCTATTATTAGGATGTTTTTTATAGTTATTTCATCATTAAAATAGTTTTTATTTTATATTCTCATATATGATATGCCACTATTAGATTGTATTTGTATTTTTTTATTGTATTTGATGTAAATATGGGTCATAATTTTTTTAATAGATTTTAACATGACCCATAAAATTTATCCATAAATTTATAATCCCACTATGTTTATATTTGGCCCCCTCCACTAGTTGATAACCATTAGAATATGGGGAGGTGATACTGAGGTAAAATATTGCTCTAGATCTGAAGAGGTTTGGGTATCTTGGGATGGGATCATTACAATTGTGATAAAATTCCACTCTAGATAATATTTTTACAAAACAAATTATCCAATTATTCACATCCTTGTTCACAAAAAAAGATTTTAATAAATTTTCATGTTGATTTTGTACTTTATTTTGAAATTATATTTTTAAAGGATTTATAAGTATTTCTTATAAAACACATATACTTTTATATACTATGATAATAATAATTATTAATAAAGTATTTATGACCACCATGTTCCAATATATTTTAATCTAAGCATTTATTATATTATTCTAGGTTCAATAATTACTTTTCCATCTATATTTTCTTTATAATAGAGTTTTGTTCATTCTACCAAACCAAAAAGATTTATATATATCATATGATTTTTTATATAATGACTCTAAGAGACAATATTCATGTATTATTCCATAAAAATATCATTAACGTAACCCATAAGATAATTCCATTAAGATTAAGGATATGAATTATTTTTCTTTACCAAATTCACTTCTATGTTATAATTTGGAAGAGTTATCATGTATAACCACATTGATAAGGATATAGTAATAATATAATTTACAATGTTGAGTGTTATTTCTCCCAAATATATTTCTCATTTTCTCTGTGACTTAATTTTTGAGACCAATAAGTTGTAACAAACTATTATGTTTAAGAGTTTATGAGTTGATGAATTTTACCAAATGTGAAGATGTCTGCTAAGGGGGAAGTTTGGTTAAATAAAGATCAAATTGATATGATATAATTCATTTGGTATTTTATTTTATTGTTAATTAATTTATAATTATATAAATAATATTCAATACATAGTAATTCATGTTATATTAGTTGACAGGAAGTTGTTTTGGTTTCTTGGAAGATCATAGAAGTTGTTCAGATTTTAGATGGTAATTTTTTTGGAGGAGTTATATTATTTCATAGGAGGAAACACCATAAGTCTAGTTATAATGTTGTATTGTATACTATGTAAGATTATAATTATGGGGATTTAGGTTAAATACTACCTCAAAAGAAGGGTCCATTCCATGGTCAAGGAAAATAATCTAATGATTTTTTTGATATAGTCCTTCATGACATAGAGATAACACTAAAATGATTTAGACATGATTTTTCATGTTCAAAATATTTAGATAAAAGTTGATATTTAAAAATGAATAATAATTTCATCCCATAAATCACATGGATGAGAAGAATTTCTTGTTGTGGGAATGTCAATGTTGTATAGTAAAGAAGTGGGTTCTGATGTGAAGACCTACGATCACACTAAAATATTGATCCAGTGATAATTTATTGTTGTTTTAGAATGTATATGTTTAGAGGACATGCTGCATTGAGAATATCTATGCATAAATATAACCAAAATTTTTTGAAGTAGTTATAGGATAACTAATAAATTCCATCACTATATATATTTTTGTGTCAGGAATATAATAATCACACTATAATGATGGTGTTCATACTATGTTGGAGGATTTTTCTCTAGAATTATATTTTATAATATAGATCAATTATTGGGTCAAAGTTTATTCCTACAAAATCTTTTAATATTTTAAAACACATTAATGATGAGTACAAGGATATGATTAATCCATTATATTAAATTAAATTGGAAAATTTATTTATGAAGTTTTTTTGTTTGAATTTGAATTTGGAAATCCAATAATTATTTAATTAGAGGAAAGGTATTTTTTTATTGAAAGAGGGTGTGGAAGTGTGTGTGGGTAGAAATTCATATAAAATATAGAGTGGAATAATTGGAAGAACAGTAGTGTAATAAGATGGTGAATAATAATAAGAGGAGAAAGAAGAAAGAAAACATGAGTAAATTCTACATAGGATGAACACTATATTATTATCTACATCTTAGATAATAATTTATTTTTTATATGATAACATATTAAACAATTCAAGAGATAAATTTTCATAACATGATTTTAAGGATAAACCCAAATCATTATATCTAACATTTTTAAATCATATTGATTGAATGATCATGTGTTTTATTGGCTCATATCAAGGATGTATACATTTTTTTTGAGTGGTGAACCATGTAAAAAAATATCGCGACTACTTTATTTCCTTATTATTTGTGTGGATCTTCGAAACTGATATTTTCATTCACATTAATCAATTTCAACGTTTGTTTTAATGAGAGATGTAAAAGTAGTTGAATTAAATAATTCAACCTCCCCCCTCTCAGTGAATTCCCACTATTAATATAAGCCCTCTCATTTTTCAAATTCTCACTGAAGTTCTTTAGAATATGGGAATATCATACTAATAGGTGGTAGATTGTTTACCATTATTAGATCTCATGTTCTTTATATAGAAAAATAATTCTTTTTTAAACACTATTATAAATAGGTATAACTTCTTATGATCTTTAAACGTATGCATCATGAATATCAAGATTCCCAATTCGATAAAATCATCAAAATATAAGATAAAATATTAAACACCATGAGAATATTGATTCAACTTGGGATAAATTAGTTCTATATTAATATGTTCAAGTGCATTTTTGATATAATTTAAACACTAATATGGATTGATTTACTTTTTAACCCTTTTAAAATTTTTATCAAAACAATATATTTTTTTATATTGTACAAAATATAATTCACAATAAATGTGAAAATTTGAAAAGATATTTACTATGAAATCATATTTCTCAAAGTCTCATGTTTTCTCCTCCCCACAT
The DNA here is from genome assembly GCA_963277665.1 of Viscum album. Taxonomy (NCBI): domain Eukaryota; kingdom Viridiplantae; phylum Streptophyta; class Magnoliopsida; order Santalales; family Viscaceae; genus Viscum; species Viscum album. The sequence continues at coordinate 1,250,838,218 of OY728141.1, forward strand.
ACCCATATCAATCACTTAAAATAAATTTTCATCTAATCTATCATTAAAAATAAATATTACAAGAAATTAAAGATATCTTAAAGAACTTCCAACTTCATTCAATAATATAATGATAATATATTTAAGAGACTTTTTTTTACTAAATTCACTCCTTTGAATACTGATCCTTTAACTAAAGTTGTTGTTTTTACTAGGGAAGTCACTTTTTATGGGGACACTTATATCTTTACCAAATTTTACATCCACTCTTATACCATCATACTAAAAAAACCATTTATAAAATGTCATCTCCTCCATATATTCTATATCTTTCGTAATTCTGTAGTCATCTAATAAAACTTCATCTTCATCTTTTCCATAAACTAGAGAGACCTTAGGACCCCCTCTTGAATATATCCAATAAAAAAGTGTATTTTTTAGCAATGGGTTACATATAATCATGGCGATAGTGGTGGGTGGGATCAATAATGACCTGAATATTTATAAATTAATTTTCATTTCTAAATGAGTAAATTCATTATTGTGAAATGAAATTATAGAAGACATGTTCACTAAATTGGTAATTTTGGACCTTTATAAGTTATATCCTATCAAATTTTAAATTCCATTAATTAGTATAACCATTAATACTATAATAGTTATAAAAGGGTCATTTGATTAGTACATATTAAGGGTTATGATAAAACCAAATAACATAGTTCGAGGAAGCAATGGCCTTGACTTGAAGGATTGTACCCTATAAATACCATTTATCAAAGAATCCATGGGAGATGGAATCAATAGGATTTTTCCTCAACCAATATCATTCTATGATTCAACAACTAAATCATGATAAAAAATATATATGGGATAATTTAAAGCTCATCAAGATCATGAAGAAAACTATGTTCACCAGACCCCCCATGAAAATATCATCATCACAGTTGTTACCCTTAGGTAATTCACCGGTTTCATGAAGGGATTTTTATCTAGACCTAATAGTATTAATTTTTATATTATTTTATTTATTTAAATAATTATTAAATTTATCTTTTCTTATTACATTATAAGGATTAAAAAATAATTTTTATAAAAATATGATTTTGATAGATGAAAGACAAATTGTATTTTTGGTAAATATATAACTTCAATCAAGTAACTCTTTTTGATGAATTAAAGATATTTTTAAAGAAATTATATTTATGTAAAGTATTAATATGAAATAAATAAATTAAATATATATTATAATATAATTTATTAATCCAAATTTAATATTTATATGTGTCATAAAACTGTAATTATCAAAAATCATTTATCAATAAATAGATAACTTTTATTTAAAAGTGTAATTTATCATATTTTTACAAATATTTTGATAAAAGACAATATTTTTTCAAATAATCATAGTAATTTATCAAATGTTGAATTTTTCAAAATTTTCCGAGACATCTGATTTTTTGGGTAAAAATTAAATATAGTATAAATATATTTTATCAAATAAGACATCATAATAACCCATAAGTGATTTAATATATTCCAAAAAAGGTATCCATGACCAAAATTATGTATCCCATTTAAAATTATGTGTATTTTATGTAATTTGATTGATTTTATGAAGCCTTAATGAATACTCCAAAATCAATATTATATTTTAAGGTTTTAAAAAACAATCTTTATAAACACGACTGACTTCCACATAAACATGGGTATTATCTAAAGGATTTGAGTTCTAATCCATATAAAGTACGGAAATCCACCCCTCATAGGCTAAAATCATGGGATAAAATCTTGTTTTTTCTTGTGATTTGGATTAATTTATCATATAGGAAAAAATATATATGTTTAGAAATAAATAAATAATTCTCCTCTCTTTTATGATAAGAAAAAAACAAAACTACCATTCCACTTCACTCAGAGAACATTTAGAATGAAGTTACTCTGATATTACCTCTCTATATCCATCACATGGTTCACCAAGCTCTTAATATGCTCCTCCACATCATTATGAATCACCTTCTCAAGGTAAGGGATCTCATCCTTCCGCCATTTATTCAAGAACCTTATTTATATAATGAATTTTTATTCCCAATTGATAATGTAGGGATATGTGTTCACATATCCTTGTTACTATAATTATGGTTTCCAAGTGATTATATACCCATTTAACTCTCATAAAACCCTTCCATGAATCTTTATATAATCCCATTATGCTTCTGAAATTATCCTATGATTTTAATTCCCATCATTTATATAGTTAATACTCATCCCCATTTCCACTAAATTTTATTCTCCTAGATGTAAATATATTTATTTATTTGGGATAAATCTATTTACATAACCCATACTTCTTAATAATGTGATAAAAAATTAGGAAATTATTCCTTCTGTTTTATGATATATATGGAACACTTATGCATGTACATGATATAAATGTGATGTTTGGGAAAAAATTTATATTTCTCTCCAATTAATTGGGTATTTTTTTTAATCCCATGATATTGCATGTATGGATAAAAGGAGGTTATCCTAATAAAACTAGGTTATGATTTCTCAGTTGTTATCCTTGACCTATTCTTATGATATAATGTTTTATGTTTTTTCCACATTATAAAGTTTCATTTATGTTATCATGTTATATCATGCCTAATTATTCAATATTATGATTCTCACCCCTTTTATGTCTTTTTGATATGTTTATTTACTCACATGAAATATTTTCATCTTGTTGTTCTTTGATTATCCCTTTACTTGGCTTTATATGTCACCCCTTTCTTATTTAAATCCCCATGAAATATCATGTTATTTTAGATTATCCATTCAATATAAGATCATTTTATAGAGTAATTAAATAATTTTGTTGTATTTTTTTCACCTCATTATTTTATGTACGAAATTACCCAGATATAGTAACACTCCAAATCTTTTAGGGTCATATTAAGTGTATATTTATGTAATAAATTATGAAATAAAGTGTATAAAACTATGGGTTATCATTGTTGGGACCAGAGAAAAGTCTAGTTATTTTTGGTGATTAGGATTTCCAAACTATAGTGAAATCCATTGGGATAATCCTAAACATATGAAAATATCCATAAATTCTGGTAAAAAATAGAGTAATTGGTTTCCAAGAAATTACATCCTTTTCTAGATAATATAACTGGATGTGTCTCCGGAACTACTAAACCTCGAGGTAAAAACCCTAAAAGGGTGCATTGATCTGGACTCAAACATTACATAGTTCAGGAATATGGGCCATTATACACACCTTGTTTGACTCTACCATGATAAATGCTTTGGTAAATTCAAATGATCTTTACGAACCAATATAATGGGAAAAAAATTCCTATAATATTTTATATTTGGAAATAGATCATTTATAATGTAGATTGGAACCTAGAAATTCATACCTTAGGGAATATATGTCATTGATGAGTTATCCATTAAATATTCCAAGTTTCCCCTTCATATGATTAATTTTTTAAAAAAATTCGTCCCCAAGTCTATTTTTGGATGAAGTTAATGATTAGAAACATAACTATATAGCAAAACAAAGTATTAAATTCCATTTTTTAACTTCTAATGACTTATGAAAATATGGTTCTATACAAGTTTTCATATCACGCATGTTTAGTATAACTATTCAAACACCACTAAAAAACAAGGAAGTGGAGGTATTGGAATAAAATAAAAATGGGACAATTATTATATCCAAAGTATATAACTCATCCCCTATAAAACTTTGTGGGATAAATTTTCCAAAATACCTTATGATTACCCATTTTACTCGATTCAATGCTATTTTGGTCGTGGATTGGATTTCCTTATGTAAATACAATAAACATTCTTGAGGGAATAAAATCGCCCTCTGTATCATAAATTGACCTCTGATTCTATACAAGTTTAAGGAAGATGATGAATCTCATTTGGTATCACCATCTCAATCATGGATATTATTTTCTTGTGAAAAAAAAATATCTAACAAAAATGATTGAGACTAAGGAAAAGATCATCCATGAAGATTGGACCATTGTTAAAAAAATTCCCCAATGTGTTTCCTAAATAATTACATGGTATTCCTTCAATATGAGAGTTTTTGTTCTCAATCGTACTTATACCCAAGAATTTTTAAAAATCCAAGACTCCATATAAAATGGTCACTATTTAACTTGAGGTGATGAAGAGGAAACCATAGTAGAATCAAGATAATGGTTTTATATGCCCAATTTCATCACCATGGGGTGCATATGTTATTTTTTCAACTTGAAGTATAGGTTAATTTCCCTCTATATTGATTATGATGAGCTTGGTAAGATCGTAAAAATGAACAAGTCTTCTCATTACTAGATTGATGAATTGTTTTATCAGCTATGTGGATCCCAATACTTCTCTGTGGTGAATTACTAGTTAGGAGATTACCATATGAAGGTAAAGGATGATGTCCCCAATAACACTTTTTATACAAGGTATATAAACTATGAGATCTTCGTGATTATATTGGGACTCACTAATTCTCTATAAACCTTCGTGGGCATATTGAATAGAGTATTGAGGGATAACCTGGAAATTTTTTTGGAAGTATTTATAGCTGATATTATTATATACTCAAATAAAAATAAGGAACATGGGGATAATTTGAATGTTGTACTGAGGATGGTCCAAACCAACCTTTGTGGGGGAAATATATAGCCTCCTTGGATTAGTTTTTTATTATAAACTATCTATGAGAAACATGTCATGATTGTTAATCCCACTAAACAAGATAACATGAAAGGGTTATTTTTTTGGAATGAAGAATAAAAAAATATATTTAAAGAGCTTGATAAGAGGCTAGTAACTGCACATTTACCCACATTGCCCACCATTGGGAAAGGGTTTGTGATCTACAATAATTCATAGAAAAAGGAATTGGGGTATGTACTCATTCAAAGATAAAAATTGATAGTCTCTAAACCCCTAAAATTAAATATTTATCAGAGGAAATACAAAAAAAATATTTATAATTGGTTTTAATGATATTCACATTGATGATTCAGAAAGATTAACTAAATGAGGAGAATTTTGACATATATATGAATCATAAAAGACTCAAGTACATATTCAAAAATAGTACATAAATATATTACAATGATGGTGGTTAGATATGATAAGGTATTTGGATTATAAAATCCATTAAGATATTGGGAAGGTGAATAAAGTAGAAGATTATATGATCAGAAATAATCCTAAAACCATATCTATGTTGAGGATTGTAAGGGATCCAATATTATAGAGCATGAAAATGATAGACAATAAATAATAAAAGGATATTTATCCAACATTTCTAAAATAATTTCTCAATAATCCATTCTTGAGAGGATCTAGGTGGATCATAATGATGGTGTGGTGATTCAGAAAAAGGTAGAGAATATGTCAGAGATCAACTTTTATAAATATAGAGTTATCAGGTTTGGAATCTAGATATGTATTATGAAAACCCTTTTCTTTATTGGTGGGATGGAATTAAAAGAGATATTTCTGATTTTACCATGGAATACTTGACATGAAAATAGGTTAAAGCAGAGTAGTATTTACCAAAGGGGATTCTTCGGCCTTTTCCAATACCATAGTGGATGTGGGAGAATGTATCCATGGATACTATGGTGGGACTATCTAAGAAATATCAAGGTAACAATGCGATTTCAGTTATTGTTGATCGACTAAAAAAATCTACACATTTTTATTCTATTCAAGATAAAATGTCTTTGGATCAGCTTTCTCAATTGTAACTCAAAGTGATTGTCAGGATAAATGGAGTTCCTATTTCAATTATATATGACCAAAATCCCAAATTCACTTCTAACATTTGTAAGGTACTTTAAAAGTCGTTTGGAAAAAAAATAAAACTTTAGTATAGCTTTTCATCCTCAATCAGATGGGCATTCAGAATGAACGATTCAGATTTTAGAGGATATATTCTGAGCTTGTTCAATGGTCTACCGGGGAATTTGGTGTCAGCATCTTTCTTTAGTTATGTTTTCTTATAATAATAGTTTTTATTCCAATATATAGATGGCACCTTTCGAGGAACTGTATGGGTAGCGGTGTCGGACTCCATTGTTTTGGGATGAAGTTGGTGAAAGAAAGTTGATGGGGCCAAAATTAGTAATGTAAGTGATTGAGAAAGTTAATATGACCCGGAAGCTCATGAGGATAGCTCAAAGTAGGTAGAAAAGTTAAGTAGATAACAGAAGGAAAGACTTCTCTTTCATGGTAGGTGACCATGTTTTCCATAAAATCTCTCCTTGGAAAAGTGCGATGTGTTTCTGTAAGAAAGGGAAGATATGTCCATGGTTCATCAGTATTTTTGAAATCCTAGATAAAGTTGGACCCGTTGCATACCAAGTAATTTTGCCTCGGATTTTGTCTCAAGTACACATTGTTTTTCATGTTTTGATGTTGAGGAAATATGTTCCAGATTCGACTCATGTTTTGTGCCCAGAAGTAGTTCAGCTAGAAGAGAACCTTTATTATGAAGAGAAACCAGTTTAGATTATTTATTGAATGGAATAGGTATTGCGAAATAAGTTAATCCACTAGGTAAAGGTTTTTTAGAGAAACCAAATGGTAGAAGAAGCCACATGGGAGTTTGAAAAACCAATGAGAGTAAGGAACCCTCACTTATTTATTAAGTAAATAAAATTGCGATGACGCAATTTCGAAAATGTGGGGATAATGTAACACCCAACAGTTTTTTAAAAAGGAAATAGAAATGCATCAAACTTTTTTTAAGTATATATTTATAACTAGCCTCTAAAATTATTTTTTCCATTTTTATGTTTTTAATTTTGAAAAATGGACATCAAAAATTGTGTTGACTAAGTTATTTATAGCCTAATAGGACCAACTTTTTTTTGGTGAATGAAAACATACCCTTATGAATTGTAATATGAATAGTAATATAACCCTAATGAATAGTAAGTTGTACTATTATTTTATTTTCTTAAGTCTTGAAGACAATGAAATTTTGGTTAATTTTTCAATGAGATATAGAAGAAGTTCGAGTTTTAAAATTGTTAATTTTTGAATTAGGTATGATTTTATTTAAAAATTAAATTAATAATATTTACAAAGATATTTTCAAAAAATATAGTTCATTTTTTAATTCTACATGTCGAGAAATTGTAAGGGTGAATTGTTGGGAATAAAATGAAATTCATAAATTTTCAATGAATAATGAAATACAATAAAATACCATATAATAAAATTATCAATAAAATACACTATTTGTGAAAACATAAGTGATGTAAGACACTAGGTTCTAACTCACATGCCATTATTAATATTTTTTGTCACATGAATTAAGATTATTCAATGTCTTAGGAATAAATATTTTAATAATGATTAAAATAATGAAAAATATCCCCTATCCTCCACTATAAATTCCACCATCATTCCCCTCTTCCTCCCACACCTCGCAAGCCTTTAGCCTTCCCAAATATCTTCCCAAAACTCCTCCAAAGAATATTATCCATGTCCTAGAGCTTCTGTTCTCACCAAAAGGCCAAAACCAAAGGCGTAAAGAAGGATCTAAAGGAGAAGAGATCAAGAGGTAAACATCCTCTTTTATTTTCTTTCTTTTATTTCTTTTTATGTTATTATTTTTCATTCCCATTGGATTATATTGGGATATTTAATTCCATATACACCTTACTACCCAAATTATGTAATAATTATGAGAGAACTCTTTTCAATAATCAAATTATTTTATGATATTTTTAGCAACGTCGTTAGGCTGATGAATTTTGGTGAGAGCTTTCTCAATTGTTTCTTTTATTTATTGTTTATTTCTTCTTATTTCTTAAACTCCTATTATCCAAGAGGAATAGACGGTAAAAAATATATTATATTCTTGATTTTATCATGTTAATGGAAAATTTATCATCAATATTCTCCTCCTCCACCACTTATTCAAGGAATAAAAAAATTGACCATGACGTGTCGAATTACAGTCATCATGGACGATGTGATTTCAAATTGCATTAATTTATTTGAGGAGGGTAATGAAACCATTTATGTGGTTGAACCATGTTATAATATATGTATTATTTCTCATAAATGGTTCTATAATTCTTTTTTACATATGGTTTTAATTTATAAATAATAATGAGGTCGTTATTATCAAAGAACCACTAAAAAGATCTAAATGAACAACATTAATGTTTTAACTTATGAATCATCCTCATGTAAGAATTAAAAATGATAAATGGTTTTAATTATAGTACTGAAAATATTTAAATTTTATTCCATTCCAATTCTGGATTTTCACTTCCAATCGACAAGAATAATCCATCATGAACCAACCATGAAAATCATGTAAAGAACTCACATAAAACAGTGCAAGGAACAAAATACTAACAATTAAAGGGTAAAATAATGGAATTAGATGATCATATAATGTATTATAAAGATGTATTTGATTATTTAATATGTTAATAACACTTTTTTAACTATTATATAGTATGTTTAAACAAGTTGGAAGTAATACAAACCTGAGGTAAGGGAATTCTTAACCCAATTTCCATTCTTTGGGTTAGCCTACTACTTCATTAATTAGGTGGTGTTTAAATTGTTTTTGTGATAGGTTTTATTTATTTTATGTTTAATTATGTTTATTTATAGTTTATATACATATTACATCATTCCTATTAAGTATCTGTTCAATTTTATTGTAATTATAATGGGATTCTCTTTCGAAATCCTCTTTTAAAATTCTGTTTTATAAAATTCAAAAGTAATGTATTTATGAAATTATTCATGTTGTGTGATTATTTTCTGGTTCTTGGGAATTTCTTATGATAAATTTTGAGATCTATATCTCCCTCCAATTAATTGTGTATATTTAAGTTGGAGGTTAGTCGTATGGATAGTCCATGTGTAACTACGATGGGTACACAAATTGTAAGGTAGCCATGAGGGTTTCAAATTATAAGGTACCCAAGAGGGTTACAAGATTATGTAATTAATGACCCAAGATAACTTTATGATTATATTTATGTTCTCATGTTTTTTTGGATCTTTTATAAATATCATGTTTCAAAAATTAAGTATATATGGGTGACAAGCTTGTCCTTTGAAAATTATTTCATACGATTACAAGTGTTCATGGACTAATGTTTTCTTTACTTATTTTTATATCCCTTACTGAGATTGTTTTTCTCATCCCAAGTTTTTTAAATATTTTCATAGGTTATAATGATGTGTAGGAAAATGAAGGAATCCATGTTAAATGTTTGAATAATTATCAATGAAATCATGTTTTGTTTGAAATTTGTTTATTTGGGAATAATTGATGATTGTTTTAATGGTATCCACTCTGTAGTAATGTGTAATTTTATAAATGTGTTATGTCCCAATTCTCATAAGATATAAACTTGTAAATATCCTCAATGTAAAAGGATGTGAATTCTTGACTAAATTAAAGATTATGTAATGTAATAAGTCTAGGTCCTTATACTAACATTCTAAGACAATGTTAGAGAGTAGGAGATTATGGGGCCATATCTAGTCAAAGAGCTGACGAAGATGGGTCAAACCATTCAACTTAATTTGAAAATCACTCAAAGCTAGGAGGGTAGAAATGATGACAATAATCTTTGAGACCAATAGTTTGACGTAAAATTTACAGTGTTCATTTATAAATCTACAAGGAATAAATTCATGAGTTTTGGGAAGAAGGGAAAGCACAGACTAGTATACATCGTCCCCTCCGATATCCATGATCGTATTAGAGTTTTGGCCAATCGACTAGAGCTCCAAATAACTTGTATCAAGTATATGATGTGTTATATGTATCTATTTTAATGTAGTACATACCATACCCCTCACAATTATTGAACCCATATGTGGTACCATTAGATATTGTTATTTCATATAAGGATCATTCGATGAAGATCATTGACTATAGATACATTGTTCTATGAAACAAGACAACTCATATGGTTAAAGTACTATGGCGCAACCACATGTTTGGGGATGCACCTTAAAAATCAAAAGTGGTGATAAAATAGAAATACTCTCCTCGTTTATATTTCATGAATGAACTATTTAGGGAGAAATTTATTAATTGGGAATAATTTAATGACCCAAAATTTTAGAAATCTAATTACATTTTTAATCAGTAAATTCAGTATTAGGAAATGAAATTATAGAAAAAAATAAATAATTAAAATATTTTGTACCATTAAAAGTTATATCCCATCAAATTTAAAATGATGATAAGAATTATTAACATTGATAATTTATCTAGTATTTAGTGATCATATGATTAATATATATTATGGGTTTTGATAAATTGTATTTACATGGTCAAACAAAGCCATGGACTCAACCAATAGGACTGTATCATATGAATCCCATTTATTGATGATTTTGAGGGATATAGATTCATTGGGATTTTCTATTAGCCAAGCTCAAGAATACATTCAACAACTAAAATATGAGTGAAACAAATTATGGAAAAATTTCAAGATCATCAAGATCACGAGAAAATCATGTTTTCCGAACCACCTAATGAAAATCTCACCATAACACACCTTACCCTTATAGAATTAACTATTGTAATAATGGTCTCTGTATTTGGTTCATAATAGTATGAATTTGTATATTTATTTTACCATTTATAAAATAGTTATTATTTTAAACTTTTTTTATTCTTTTATAATAATTAAATAATATTTTTGATAAAAATAGTTTTTGACATAATGAAAAATAAATTATAATTTTGTGAAATATATAGCTTCAATAAAGACTCATTTTATGATGATTTTTACTCATTTTTTAAATAAAATATATTTTAATAAAATAGTTATATTAAATAATATTTATTAAATATAAGTTATGGAATAATTTTAAGAAATCAAATTTAATTGTTATAAGGATCAAAAAACTATTATTTTAAAAATGACATTATTTTTAAATAAATGGGGATTATTTATTTAAAAGTGTTATTTATAATATTTAGATAATTTTTTTTATTAAATTGATATTATTTTTTAAATTATAACATAAAAGTTATCCAATGGTGAAATTTTCATAATTTTTTGAGACAGACGAATTTTTTGGGTAAAAAATAAATACAGTATAACTATAAAATATGTATTACGACATCATAAAAACCCAATAATGATTTAATATATGAAAAATGTATCCATGACGAAAATTATGTTTCCCATTTAAAATGATGTTTTTTTTATTTTATTTTATTTATTTTATAATGCCTTAATGAATCTTTCAAAACCTGGGTTGTATTTTTAGTTTTTCAAATCAATTATTTATAAAAATGAATAAATTCCACCTTACCATTATCATTATTTTAATGAGTCTGGTTTTTATCCTTATAAAACAATGAAATAAAATATTTTTGGGTAGAAACCATGGGTAAAAACAATTTGATGGTCTGTTGTTTGGATTAATTTATCCAATGGAGTCGAAAACCTATGTTTAGAAATTAATAAATAATTCAATTTTTTTCTATAAAAACCAACCGTGAATCCCCTTCCTATTCACTAAAAACTATTATATCATGATTTTATACTGCCATTACACCTCTAAATCTCTCTTAAGGTACCCAAAATATCTTAAAAAGATCCCCCCCAATCTTTAAGAAGCACCCTCTCATGGTAAGGGATCATCTTCTTCACCTCTTTATTGAGGTAAATTCTATTAAATATGCCATTTATTTCCAAATTTATTAGGTAGGGATACATTTTCACATATCCTTATTACAGTATATATGATTACCATGTGATGAGATACCCCTTCCACTCTCATTAAACCCTTCTGTGAATATTTATTTACACCGACTATCTACGAGAATTATCCTATGATTTTACATGCCCAACCTTTTGGTAGTGAATATACATCCACATTTCCACGAAATGGTATTAAACTATATGTACCTATCCTTAATTTATTATGTACATATAATAATTTAACACACACTCCTTAATCATGTGATTTAAAGTGATGAATTTCATCCTTATGTTGTATGACCTATGTAGAACACTTATGCATGTACATGATATGAATGTGATGGTTGGACCAAAATTTTAAAGCCCTCCAATATATTGGATAATTTTTTTATCTCGTGAAATTTTTTTTGTTTCAAGGGATATTATCCTAAAATAACTATGATATAATGTCTCATTAGTTATCCTTGCCCTATGATTATGATGTCATTTTTATTTTGTTGTGATATTTCTACAGTTCCTATACATTTTCATGTTATATCATGATGCATTATCCAAGATTATGATTTTCACCCCTTTTAGGTCACAATGATATTACTATTGACTCAATTTTATTAAAATCATCATGTTACTCTTTCATTATTCCCTTACTAGGATTTATAGCACAGCCCTTTCTTATGTATGTCCCTGGTTATCCCATGTATTTTTAAAAATACATGGAATATAAGTGCATGTTATGGAGTTTTTAAAAAAAAATTATTATATTTATTTTTCAAGATGTTATGTTATGTTCCATATTACCCTAAAATATTAGACTTCACAAGAATATATGGTTGTATTTTGTAAGAATGTTTCGCATCATTCCTTACAATATTTTTCATTTATGGGTAGTTATTGGAGGAAATAAACTAAAAAATTATTTAATTATTATAAATTATCCAAAATAATGTATAATAAACTTTATAGATAATCCCTATGGTTAACCATGTAACTCTAAGATATTAAATGTAGGTAATCGAGGGAGGATTTCTTAGATTGAGATTAAGAGGTCGTATGATCAATGAATGGAATCGGTGTAAATCACCAACAACATCAATGCAAGTTCCTTTTTACCGAGTGATTGATCCATGATTGAGGTAGAACATGTTATTTTACAATTTCTCACAAATTATCTCTAATTTATATCATGGATTTATAAATATATTTTTATTTTCAAAAACAATTCCTATATTGGATGGAGTTTTTAATATATTGAATTCTGTTTTCCCTGGAATTTGATTCATTATGCTAAATTATTCATCTAATTTTAGATTCCATGATTATTATTGGTGGATATGTTCACTAAACAACCAATTATCTCACATTTTTGAGTATTTATTTATCCCCTCTTTCTTTACTTATTCATAATCAACTTGTTGTTGGCTAGAGATTAAACTATCTGTCCTTGTTAAATAGTGATCAAACATTCAATTTATATTTGTTAGTAAAATCCTTGGTTGGGTGTTGTCTTGTATAAATATTCGTTGATGATGATAGATCATAGGAGATGTATGAAATCACTCATATCTGGGTGGAATAATGAGGCATGATGTGGCTTGTGTGAATTAACTAGAATATATATTTTCATCCACTGTTTTTTGGAAAAAATTGGTAAGTGGTGCTATATTAAAATGTTTAGACCTTTTATTACATTCAGGATTAATTTGACGGTGTGATCGGTAGAGACAGTGGATTCTAGTAAAGGGGGAAATTAAAATTCAATGAAAATGACTACATGGTGTACATTTTAGAAGAACACATATAATATAACTTAAGAAATTTTATGGCAAATGATTCATATAGAGATAAATATCACATGTTTTATGGAATTTACCTATACACCATGCACTACTGTCTAACCAGATTAGTGTGTATGGGGTTCAAAAGCCTTGCGAACTCAAGTGTATTACATGTTGTGTTCTCCCATGCCACATGTCATGTGACATCAGTGGAATATGACATACAAATCTAGGTACACATTACATGACTGGATGAACACACACATTATGAAAAATTTATACTATATTCAATGTGAATTTTTGAGAACTAAATACCCACCATATTTATTTCCATGGGCTCTAAATTTGACACACAAATTTTTATTATGTTTTAGAATTCCATATAGTGTGCGGTGGTGGCCATTGTTTCTATATTAGAGAAATTAAATGAGGTGGGGAACCTAGGTCACCTATACTCGCATAGTCATCTATCATTGAGATTCGAGTCTATTCTCCAGTATGATATTAGGGTTGATACCCACATGATGATGATAATTCATAAAGGAATGTGTCCTCTATTTCCTTGGTATAGATAGTGTTTGTACCCCCTAGTACTCAATCAAGGCATAGGTATTCAATCTATAGAGTCGGTACCACCTATTATTGGATCACAGGTTAGGTGTGGGTTGTAGAAACCTGGCCTTAGAAAGCTCGGAGTTGGTGTCTACTACCATTAAACTAGCATAAGTTACAAGTAAATCACACCCCAAAAGACTGAATGGTTTATTAGTCTTTATAAAATAGATACATACATTAGTATTGTGTTGAAAATTAATATACTAATAAAATCATAATTTTCTTTTTATTTTCAGTAAAATAACATTATTCCATCTTTCATATCCTTGAATATCATTCTTATTACACTTCTCAGATTTCTAGGGAATGGAAACATAATAAGGGTGAGCCCAAAGTCTCTATAAGAGTAATGTATAGTGAAAAAATAAATAAATAAATGAGGATAATGAAATGAAAAACTAAAATAACTAAACACACATTCCAATTATATAACATGATAAGGAAAATTCAACATTGAAATGTAAGAAACTAAAACACATTTCATTTAATCAATGAACTTAAAATGAAATGAATCCCTACATCTGTTGACCAAAAATATCATGGAAAATTTATAAAAAATAAAAAATAAGTCAATTATGAATTATTGGATTCCATGTTTCCTAGGTACATGGTACCTTTACTGTCAATATTTACTATTAATATAGTTTAAAGTAATCTAATTTTCCCAAATTATCCATCTATTGAAACTACAGATGAATCAAGGGGCTTGCATTAACTGGTCCCTAACCCATATCACATCAGACTATTATACTTGAAAATAAATGAGAATAGTATTTGACCAATTGATTTAATCCCATGATACTAACAAAGAATAATGGGGATTACATTAATCAGTCTAAAACCCATAATTCTTTCCTTAAACTACAAATGAATAATGGGGCTTACATTAGTCGGTTTTTTATCAAAATTTTTTGTAAAATATATTTTGTACCAAAAAGTGGAAAATGGCACTAATACCAGAAAAAGATAACGAATAACCAAAGTATCATAATATTAATTTTTTTATTAAAAAATGGTCATATAATTTCCTATAATGTAAATACTATTGAAAGATCATTCAATTTAGTATTAAGGAAAATAATCTTTAAACATTCCCAAGTGCCTCCTACCACTTTGAAACATTTTAAATTATAAAGCTAATGAAGGAATAAAATTAAATGAAATTTATAAATACCATTAAGATAAAAGGGTTAATGATATAATATATAAAATAGGAAGTATATACACCACAAGAAATACGTATGTGGTGGACGTGGCATTTATCTCACAGATGAAAAAAGTGAGATGAAAATACCATTCATTGCATTTCCTTTCAAGTGAACATACATTAAATTTATATATAAGGGTTTTAATATTTATAATGACTTATTATAGATACATATTCATGTTTATAATATTGTATATTATTTTCATATAATATCTCATTACCTGTTTGATAAAACTATTTCATTATTTTCACTATTTCAGGTGTTAATTGCCTAGTTGTTGAGTATTTTTAACATGTTACCTGTTATCACTATAATGGTTTTATTATATCTAGAATGTGAACCTTTATTTTAATATAATTTATATTATATATATATATATATTTATAAAAATCAATAATATTTGGAAATAATAAATGGAATGCACCATTCATGGATATGGTAGGTCATATGTACGCATGAACACTACTTTCATTTATTTTCTATATTAAATGAATGAAAAGTAAATGATATATATATTTATATAATAATTAAATTTTAATATCTTTGAAATATTTATAACATATTATTATTAAAACTATTCTTAATACATTCCATGTATAGCATGAATGAATCACATCACTTTGGGGGGGGGGTAGTCCACACTTCCACAAACGATGTTATCGTATTTACACAAAATGGAAAGTATAAAGTTATGTGTTATAAATTATTAAATAAGTATAATGAAATTAAAAATATAATATATAAGACATATAAAAATATTTTCCATCATTATTTCCACCATGATAGGTAGTAATGGAAGAACGAGCAATCATAGTTTTGTGAGTCGGTAGTTCGCCGTTCACATAAATAGTATGTATGTTACCCATTAGATGGATGTGTGTTTCAGTGTAGGTAAAAACCATTGCGTATAAACAAATCAATATTTTTATTATATAATCATTTAATAAATATATTATAGTGGTGATAAATAAATAATTCTAAAGAGCTTTTGGAATGATGTTACCACTTCTTGGGGTTACTCCTTTTGGTTTGCAGAAATGGGATTTCTTGGATGGATTTCTTCCCGATGGGAGACTTCTAAGTTGAAAGGAGGAATTTTTAGGATCTATTTGGGTATATATTGGTCCACAAAAATGTCTTGAGAGGTTTTGGGTAGTGGGAGGAGGGGAGGTCTTTTATTGTGGAGGAGGAGTGACACTCTTGTAAATTCTAGAAAAGGTAATTCCACCCATGTTTTTTCCTTTGAATTCAGATACAATAGTTGAAAAAATTCAATAAAATCAGCTATATGGTCTACATATGTCCATAAAATGTATTTTGGTCTTGTTTGTTGGTTATTTTATCCTTAATTTTAAGGTTTATATTTTTGTTAAGCATAATTTTGCCTTAATCGTTGTAATTAATTATAATTACACTCACAAATATTTTTGGCCAAAAACTAATTATACATTATTATAAATTATATTTTATTATAATTAAAAATATATAATCCATTTTTTCAAATTCCAATCACATAATTGGTATAAATTAATTTAAATTTAATGACAGAGACAAGATGACAATGTTGGTTTTTAAAGTAAAAATGTTCAAAAGCTTGCTAAGTTTTTATATCCAATTTCACTATAAAATTTATTTCAATGACCTAAATTGGATTAATTTAAAAAAATTAATATCTTTAAACATTAAAACCAATTTAAAATATAATTTTTACTTATACATAATTTAGATGAAAAATCATTTTTGAATTAAAATTTAGTATTTTTCACAATTCATCGAAAAATAAAACTTCACTGAAAATACCAAAAATTAACCCCAAGATAGTTTTTATGTTTTTATTTAGAATATGAAATTTATTTATATATATAATAATTATAAAAGTGTGAAAAATTGAGTTTAAAATGGGTTCTCTATTAAAATCCGGTAAAAGTTCCTCAATAAAAATATAGATTTTTATGTGAAATATTGGTTTTATTCTTATATTATTCTTGTAAAATCTATTGGAAGAATATGAAAAATAATTGATTGAATATAATATATATATATATAATTAATATAATTCAATAATTCTAATTAATTTAATTTATTAATATAGAACAACATTATGACAATAAAAATAGTTTTCTATAAAAACATTTCCTTAATATTAAATTTGTTCTTATATTCATTTATAATTAACTAATAACCAATGAATTAATTTAATATTTGTGTAGATATTTTATTTTTATAATTTATTTAATCCTATTCCCAAAAAGTAATTTAAAATCTATGTAATATATTATTATATTATATTTTAATATTAAAATAATTTATTTCTGTTTGGTAAAACATGGTCTGGCATGTAATTTAAGCTATAGAAAATTGTAGTTGGTGTTTAAAAAGAAAGTTAAATAAATGATGAATTCATTTCATGCTACCAAATATATTAAATTTATTCAAAATAATAAACATATTATAAAATATTCTGTTATTATATTCCCTAATTCACTTGGTGTTGAGTATTATACATGCTATTGAATACAATGTTTTGACTTTATATTGTTGGGGTGTTATGTACTCCATACCTTAATTAAATCTCACACACACATGGGATACCATGTTACAATTCATCTAATTAGGAGAACATTAGTGGCATATTGATATACCTACATGGAGGAAAAGAATAAATATATATTGTGAGTGATTCGTGTCATCAATAAAAAACCAGTGAATGAACAATGGAAATTTGAGGGCCTAAAATACATAAATATTTGATGATTTATAAAACCATTAGTTCAACAAAAATTAAGGTATTATAAAAAAATTTAAGATACTTTTCATAATGTTCATGAAACATTTTATAGACAAGGAATATAAGGAAATATATTTACATGATATATTTTTATAGAAACAATTTCATCCCTTAGTTCTGCTTTGATAATGTTCCATTTCATCCATTAATTCAAAAAATTGATATAAACAATTTAACATTGAGATCTGAAGCACTAAAATAAAAACTTAATAGATATGATGGCCCATAAAAGGAATAAAAGTATAAATCATAGTCTCTAACTATCATCCATTTCCAACATGGTTAATACTTTAACCTCTAAACCTAAAAGTAACACTACTAATTCATAATTAATATTTATTCATAAAGTTGTTAAACTAAAGACAATGACATGTTAACTAGGACATTGTATTAGTAATTAGTTGGAATTAAACCCTTATCTTCTTTCGTTCATGCATTCAAGCCTTGCATCCTTATATGATTTTATTAGTTTTCAACCGGTATAAAATTTTTCCTTTTCTAAAACACTATTAATATAATTTCAAAAATAAATATAATTAACATACTTGAAATAAGGTTAATAACTAAATATCCTTTTAACTAAGGTTGTCAAAACAACCCTAATACATAAATACATCATTAATTTATTTCCACATAGGACTTTACTTGGTCTAGGGTTTATCCATAATATATTTTATAGGATTTAAAAATCATGAAACCTTATATTCAATCTAAAACAACTTAGGTTTAACCAAGGCCATTTATTGTGAAACTCATTCATAATGGTTGTAAATAAAATGTTAATTTTCTTAAGAATATGACTTGGTAATTTCAATCTAGGTTTGCAATAAGTCCCATTTTTGTGTACTAGGTTACACCAAGTTAGGCCAGAAACACCTTTCCAATGTTTTTACTCCTCGGTACATCCATTATAGAACCACTCCCACTTATAGTATCTAGACATTGATGAATTTCTAAGAATTCTTACATAATATCCACTTCACCAAAATTATAAGGTGATCATATATACTCATACACATGTTCTATCTTATGGTTATCTTCTCTAATATTTGTTTTTATAAAATCAAGTTCCCAAGGTTGATACTACACTTCATCTGAAATGAATTGTTGTGACCTAACCCCATAAATATTAGGGATGATGTACACTACCATTAAATTGACAAAAGATAAAAGTAAATCATGTCACAAAGGACCAAATAGTTTAAATGTATTGTTATTACACATACATACACGATTCTTCTATTAAATATTAATACAATAATTACTACATAATATTAGTTTTCTTTCGAGTATAATAAATTTATTCCATCAATCGTGTCAATGAATATCTTTCTTAGTACACTTCTCGAATTCATGGGGAATGAAAACATAGTAAGGGGGAGCTCAAATTCTTAGTAAGTGTAATGTATAGTATAAGCAATAATGAATCAAAGATAATAATCCAATGAAAAGATAAATAACTAAACACACATTCCAATAACATAACTAGGCATGGAAAAATTAGTATGGAAAGGCATGAAACTAAAACACGTTCCATTTAATCATTGAACTGAAAATAAAATGAATCCATAGATATATTGACACAAAATATTATAGAAGAATAAATATTGAATGAAATTGAGGGGAATTATTTATTATTGGATGCCATGTTTCCATGGTACATGGTACCATTACCATCATGATCTATTCTCAAGATAGTTTAAAATATTCTAATTTATCCAAATGAATCATCTCATGATACTACCAATTCATCGAGGGGATTTTTTTATACAATCAGCAACCCATATCATACCAATCTATTCCACTTTGAAACAAATACAAAGGGTATTTTGTTAACTGATTTTATCCCATGATATTACCGATGCATCATGGGGATTTTATTAACCGGTCCCTAACCCATCTTGATTTCTTTAAATGGTCCCCAACTCGTGTCTTTCTGGTCTAAATCATTCTGCATATCGAATAAACAATATACCTTATCAAAATATTCATATTGAATAAAAGATATATATTTATCCATGTTTCCCCAAATAATAAAATAAATTATAATGTAAACACCATTTAAAAAATAGTATACAGTTCTGGAAATAATTATATCCATGAAATAATATATGGATTTTTATGGGAAATTCAATGTAAAATGATCATAGAAAATTGAATATTTCAAGTGTACTAAATGAATTAAGGAAGTGAATTTCAATACTATTATTTTCCCAAATAAATCATAAACCATATAGAGGAATAATAAGGATGGAATCAATACATCATATCCTGATTTGAGTAAATCTAGGGGTTTGTTGTCATTGGTTAATAGGAATACTATAAAAAAGATATTTTGACAAAAAATTCTTGAGGAAAATATCATTTTATCTTGAAAATCCATTGTAAAATAGTTTCTTTGAAAAAAAATTGAAAATATTTTATTTAAAAATTATGATTTTCAACATGAAAGAGAGGCTTTATATAAATGAATGTGGGTAAATATATATATGTTGAATGAGATAAAAAGAACATTAAATTTTTTAAGATAAAATGGTTAGAAAAATTCCTTGTTTAGAAAGTGATAAGAAGATTTTTTATAAATATTGGTAAAATAAATAAGGGGTAAATTTTTCATTACTAAATCATTTTTAAATGATTAAAAACATTTTTCAATTTTTTTTCATAAAGCATGGCTTTTTGAAGAAAATATGTTCACTAAATAAAGATGGAATTGATGTTGGATTTTATTTAAAACAATTTCTAAAGAATTTTTGAGTACCAAAGAGTGGAAAAAAGTAATAATAATTTAAAAAGTTAATGAATAACTAGAGGATAGGAATATGAATTTTTTTATTGAATAGTGTACATATAATTTCTAATAATGGAAATACTATTTAAATTTCATTGAACATTCCAAAGTGTCCCAAACAACTTTGAAAAAATTTAAATCATAAGAATCATGAAGGAATAAAATTAAATTAACATTATAAATACCTTGAATTATAAAATTATTAATGATATAATATATAAAAATTGTCAGTAGATACACCGCATGAAAGGAGTAAGTTGTGAACATGACATTTATCTCTTAGTTGTAAAGAAAGTGAGTAAAAAATCCCTTACCTTGTGTTTCCTTTCAGGTGAACATCCTTTCAATTCTATTATAGTGGATTAACGAGTGTTAATATATTTTTAAATAACAATATTCATGTTTATACTTTTATTTATTATCTTTTTATAATATCATACTACCCGTTTGATAACACCATTTCATTATTTTTACTATTTCATGTGTTAATTGCCTGGTTTATCGAGTACGTTTTAACTTGTTACGTGTTGTTCCTATCATGGATTAATAATCCCCATAATTTGAACCATGATGTAAATATAATATATTTATTATATATTTAATGACAAAAATACTTAATATTTGGATATAATAAATGGAATTCACTATTAATGGAGACGGTAGGTCCTATGTCTGCATGAATGTTAAATTAATTTCTTTGTTCTATTAAAAGAATGAAAAGTAAATGATATATATATGTTTGTAATAATTATAGTGTCATATATAGGTAACATATTATATATATTTTTATTAAAATAACCATTAATAAATTTCATGTATAGCGTGAACAAATCACATTGCTTTGAGGGCCGATAGTCCACACTTCCACATAGGATGTTATTATATTTACAAAAAATGGAATGTATAAAGTTATGTGTTATAAATTAATTAAATATGTATAAATAAATTATATATATAATATATGAAATATATAAACATATTTTCCATTATAATGACCACCATGAGAGGTGGTAAACGAAGAATGAACAATCATCATTTTGTGAGGTGGTAGTTCTCCACACACATACACAATATGTTTGTTAACTATTAGATGGAAGTGTGTGTAAGTTTAGGTCAAAAAATTATCACAAAAACATGTAATTATATTGATGACTTTTTTGTTTTAAAATAAATTAATAATGATATTTTAGGTGGTGGGTAATGAAATAAAACCAAAGATCTTAAGAAAATATGTTATATATACTTTGAATAACTCATTTTGGTTTTCACCAAAGGGATTACTTGGATGGATTTATTAAAAAGTGTATGATTTTGTGCTGAGGGGAGTGATTTTGTGGGGCTATTTGGGAATATATTAGTCAAGAAAAAGTGTCTTGATGGGTGTGAGGAAGTGGGAGGAGAGGAGGCATTTTATAGTGGAGGAGGAGTGACACTTTTATAAATTATGCAAAAAGGAATTTTGCCCATGATTTTTCCATTTTTAGCGGATCTAATAATGGAAAAAATTAGAGAAAAGGTTGGAAAAGTTCTAAATATTTCCATAAAATTTCTTTTTAACAAGTTTCAAGATCATTTTTCCCTTATGATTAAGGTTTAGTCCATTGTTAAGCTTAATTTTCCATTAATCATTGTAATTAATTTTAATTACCATCACTAATAATTTAGGTAAAAACATTTTTTGAACGTATAAAAAAGTATAAATTATGGCGATTCAAATTATGGAATCATTTTTTCCAAATTCCAATAACGAAATTTGAAAAAATTAATTTAATTTTAATCTCGTAGATATGATGAAAATGTGTGGTTTTCAAGTAAAAACATTCTAAAGTTTGATATGTTTTTATACAATTTAAAAGTGAAATTTATTACAATGATATGATTTGGATTAATTGATAAAAAATTAATCTAATTAACCTTTTAAACCAATTGAAAATATAATTTATCCTTCTAAATAAATTATATGAAAAACTAGTTTTGAATTAAAATTCTGTATTTTCACTATTCATTAAAAAATGAAACATCACTAAAAAATACCAAAAAAACACCGTAATCAACTTCTTATGTTTTTATTTAAAATATAATTTTTATTTTGATATATATAATTTATAAAAGTTAAAAAAAATTGTATTTAAAATTGGTTCTCCATTAAATGGCAATAAAAGTGCCTTAATAAAAATATTTTTTTTTATTGGAAATATTGGGTTTGTTTTTATCATATTCTTATCAAATAAATTAGATGAATGTCAAAAATATTTTATGAATATAATATATATTTTATTAATATAACCAACTAATTGTAATAAATTTAATTTATTTGGATAAAACCACTTTCTTAGCATAAAAATAGTTTTCTATAAAAACATTCCCTTTATATTAAATTGGTTCTTATATTCATTTCTAATTAACAAATAACCTATGAATTAATTTAATATTTGTGTAAACCATATATTTTCATAATTTAGTCAATCCTATTCATAATAACTAATTTAACAAACTGGTTATTTATTATTATATTTAATAAAAATATTTTGATAATATATTTTTATTCTATAAAAATCGGTATTGAAAGTAATGTAAGCATTTTAAAAAAGTAATGTTTTGTGAGAAGAAAACAAAATAAATTTTTTGTGCATTGAAAGCTATCAAATATATTTAATTTATTTCAAATAATAAATATATTATAAAATCATGGGATATTACATTCCCTTACATGCTTGGTGTTTCATGTTATAAATTTTATCAAATATAATGTTCCAAATTTAGGTTTTTGGGGGTGTTACATAGGTCCCCTATTAGGGTCCATACCCCCTCATCAATGATGTTTCATCAGAAAGTTATGGGACCCCCACTAAAAATATGGCAATGATGCATTGGGTTATGATCATCAGGACCTCACATATTAACTTAGCTATAAGAAGAGTCATCATATATAGCTAGTTGTGAAGATCATGTTCTCTCTTTCTCTCTTTGACATAAATATTTATATTTTTATATTTTTATTATTGGGTTCTCTTTATCCCATTATTAATATTGTGGTAGAGTTGGCTAGTGTTTAGTTCATTCCTTTATTTTTTAGGGGAATCCTCTTATATATGTATATAATCACCCATGTATGGTCTTTTCCGACAAATGTCGTGTATTAAGAATACAATGAGCAGTTAGACGGTTAACTAAGTGAGCCTGGTGTTGATAGTGTAGATATATACTCAAAGATAGTGATTGGTGATAGTGGTCAGTGACGGAGATCATGAGTGGGGATCCTTTATCTGTTTTGGCTAATATTATTAGACTCATTTTATTGTTGACCATATATTTTTTACCCGTTATCTAATAAATTTATTATTTGACACTAGTTAGATCTCAGTGGTTGATGCAAGAAATATAAAATATTTATCTAGTTTATTTACCATTACTTTTACCTTGTTGTGGTGCTTTGATTTATACTTCATATATATGTTAATTAATGTCAGTACCCCTAGATGTTTGATATTTCAACTTGATAATAGTCTCCAAACCATAGTGTATTGGATGTGGGATTGTGGCTTCATACCTGGAATTCCACCAGCTCACGTGGAGACTCGGTTGGTTAGGTTTCCTCAGAGTTATATTAAAATGAGGTTTCATTGGGGAAAGAATATAGATATTAAATTTTTGTGAGTATTTGATTTGGAACATGGGAATTTATATTACGGAACCCAATGTTTAGCATTCAAGACAAGGAACCCAGTAATAGTGCACCAACCAATGTATCCATTCATCGTGACTATTATATCAATATAGTTAATCTAACACATCGAGACATCAGTTGTAGGGAAATAACTGGTACATGAATCATATAGAAAGAGTTCTGGAATTTCAAGTCCTTCTTGAGGTTACTCCTTAGATATGGTCTTCTAACCATATTTCATCTTGTTGAAATTTTAGGATGTTACAAAAATGATGGATAGCGATGATATTGAGATAAGGGTGTGATGAAAAATAATTGAGTAATAAGGCCTTAGTACAAGGGACTATTCATGTTTTATTCTCTCTGTGTTGGAAAAGTGAATCACTCTTTCCCATTAAGAAACAAACATACCCACCTCCAGTAGTTGAAGATGATGTTTCCCTTCATGTTGATCAGATTATTATTGAGAAAATATAAAATAATGATACACACTGGTTGAGAACACTACATGAGTTTTAGTTGTAAAAAACACCCAGGTTCTAAGATGATCAAAATCCATAGGAATATGAATATTGTATGGAGTCCATGTTTTGAGTATTCTAACTCATTTAGACCCCATCCAACGAGATGGTTTCCCTCCAAAGAAACATTCTTCATGGTGTGGCAGGGAACTGGTGGAGTCTAGTCACCTATACTCATGAAGAGATGAGACTCCCCTATTTAGAGTTTTACCTCTTGTTTTGTGAGGATTATTTTCCAAAAAAATTAAGATTAGTATCAATTAAAAATCATCTTGAGTAGTAGCAATGTGATATTTTCATGGAGGATTATGAAATTATGTTCTCCGAACTTACATGATACTCTCTCTATATGGATTGATATTCATTTTTCAGGTAAATAATGTTTATAATATGTATTTATATGGACATTTAATCTAGATTATCCCCTCTATACATTACCATTTAAGTTTAGTTTCAAGAGTTATCATTGGTGATTGAGAGCTTCATAGTGGGGGAGTGACATAAATCAAGAGAAAGTGACCAGAAATGTAGACTAGAGTCATCTTCCATAGAGAACGACCATCAAAAATCATGTTCCTAATATTGATGTAATTTGCATTTTTATACTCAGACTCATGGATTAGTGGCATGGGTATTTAGTCATGCCATAGATGATCTGTTATGTACTTTTGAGGGGTGGGATCACTTAGCACATGATTACTCAACGATGTGTGGTTTGGAGTGTGGATATATGGTCAATGTCCCTCTAAAATAATGGAAACATCATGAACATAGATCACATTTGGGTGGTCAGCATGGCCCCTAGGGAGGAAAAGATAATAAAGGGGCTAGATGAACCATTGGAGGAGGAGATATAGGAAAATAATGTAATTTTTATCAACTAAAATCACCACCCCTAGGTGGACCACTTGAGACTCATAGTTATGGTAGTAGAGGGCATGTAAAACTACATTCTATAGATGTAAATGATCAATCTATACATGAAATGATTTATGGTATGATCATCATCTTCTCTATCTTAGAAAAAATAATCATAGAGCCATTTAATATTCATTATATAATTTATTTATCCTCTATTTCAGAAATTGATAGTCCAATAGAACCATTATCTCAAACATTATAGTTGGAAACTCATATTGGGAGTGATCCACTATTTCATGCACCTAACGACATTGCAATATTGTGATTATTGGATAAAAGTTCCCATGGGATCACTTCATAGATGTGATCAATCAATGTGAAATAAACCACATTATAGACTAGACATCCATCATTAATTCCTCTATATACCATCATTGTATATACTAAGGTAGAAAAGGTATATTATATAATATTATCCATTAGTGATGTGAAGGATTTTTAGATAGATCAAGTTGATCTTAATCAATAAAAAAGTAACCCATCGCATATTAGTTATGATGTTAATAATATGGCCTAGAAAACAATACAATTTCCTATATTATATTGGTAGTTAAGGACTAAATGGTTTTCCCCCTAATGATATCCATGAATTACCCCCCCCCCAACTATGATATTAACATTTTCATTGACATAGATCCATTGTACACAATGATATCTTATATATAATATCAAGTGGATCTTGATATGTATTGAGAGATTCGGGTAAAACTAGAGGACCTTCAGGAGAATAGATTTATTAGAACCTATTTATCTTATGGGGTAGTGCAAGTATTGTTATCCAACTAGGTAGATGAGAAGCTCAGAATATGGACTGACTAACAACAACAAAATTAGGTGAAAATCAAGAACAATTACATTCTACCGAGGATTTATGACCTCTTTGATTATACGAAAGGGCTTGATTATTCTAAAATATTAATCGTAGGTTATAATATCACAATGTGTGAGTTTATCAGTTGGCAATTCCAATGGAATCATTATAGTTTTTTTACAAGAATTATGAGTTCTTTATGATTATATTTGTCATGATGAACTCCTATGAAGTGTTCCTTGGACTATAACCCATATATTATATCCATATATAGAATAGTACATGGTTATCTTCAGTGATTACATCCTCCATTATTCTACATTAAAAGTATACAAAGAAAATCATTTGAGTATGTTTGTTGATATATTTTGGGAGAAATATTTATATGATACACTCTCTAAGTGTATGTTTTTAATAGAAAGGTCTACATCATGGGGAATGTTTTCTTAGAGGATTGAGTACTAGTGGACCCATCAAATAATGAAACAATTATTTCTAGTGATCCACCCAAGATCATATCTGAGGTATGAAGATTCTATTGTATGAATTGGTAGTATAAAAAATTGGATTATTTCACCAAGATTATAGCCCATTTAGATTCCATGACTTAAAAGGGGTTGTATTTTTTTATGGACCAAGTTGTTTTAGAGTTCCTTTGAATAGATGAGACAGAGGTCTACTAACACTCCCATTTTCTGGCAACCAATGGAGGGTGTTGGGTACATGGGTCTTTATAATTCCTCTTGATATGGTACCGTTTATGATTTAATGTAGAGGAAATATATTAATCCTTATGCTTCTAGGAAATTGAGACCCAATGGATGGAACTTTGTGACCCAAAATAAGGGGTTGGAAATAATGGTATTTACATTAAATGTGTGGAAGAATTATCTTAAAGGTGATAAGTCCAATGTTTACTTAGACCACTAATGTCTCATATATATCTTTTACAATATATATATCAACCTGAAAAGGATATGTTGTATGTAATTACCACCATACTATGAATTTTATTTGGTATATACTCCAACAAAGGGAAACATGGAAGTAGATTACTTTAAAATGAAATAATTATCTTGGATGATGGAGGATTCTTCTGATAATTCTTCCTTAATATAGTAAATATTAGTTAATGAAAGCGGAAAAATTTATCTACAAATAAGTATGGTGAATCAATACCTACATCAACGTGTGTGAGAGTATTAGTTGGGAGATATCTATTGTGAGGATTCTCATGACCATATTTCCTTAAAATATACACCCAATTTATTTTCTAAAGGCGGGGGAACATAATCCTTTTCAAATTATAGATAGTAGTTATAGTATCATTGGGTAAAAAGGTTTTGAGAGATTTACATGCATACCATATGGTGGTGAATCCTTGATTAGTGAAGATATACTAGGACCTTTGATGATATTTTTTTAGTTATGGATAATGAGGATTATTTCCCTATTCAAATTATGATGCATGACCTCTCAGTAGGTAAAGGATGGGCATTATGTTCTCGATAGTTTGGAGAAACCACTTGTGATTATAGAGTTAATGTGGGATAGCATGTACCAGTATTTCTGGACTTGACTTCCATGGACAATGAGAGGCCACAACACTATCTAGGTGATAATTAAATGACTCTCCAAGTCATCCCACTTACTCACCATCAGAGAGTAGAGTTTAATGGAAAATTAAGAATCTTATACATACATGAGATCATTAAGACTTCCAAGGTACCCATGATGATTGTCTTTGATAGTTATGCTCATTTTAAATCTTAGTTTTGGAGAGGATATCAAGAGGATGTTATAACCCAATTATGGATGAGTATAACATTCCACCCTATGAGGAACATCCAGATAGAATGAACAATTAACATTTTCGATGCCATGATTGGAGCATACATTTTAGGATTTAGTTATAGACAGGTGGATCATTTAACATTACTGTAGTTGATTTAAAATAATGGTTATCACTCCATTATCAATATATCACCTTTGGAGGCCATCTGTTTAAGACCCTGCAGGTTACCATTGTACTAGATAAAGATAGGCGACACACCTGCCATGAGGAATGAGTTGGTGTAAGTGGAAATAGGGAGTATTTAGGTGATCAATGAGGGAATTTGTACCACTCAAAGTCAGAATAAATATTATATATACCAATTTCATATTCCTTTGTAATTAAATTAGAGAGACTATGTGTTCCTAAGATTCTCTCCATGAAAATGATTATATAATTTTTTAAGGTATAATGTTATCACTGAGATTCATCAGACCGTTCAAGATACAATGAATATTTGGTGAAGTTTCTTACTATTTTTCTTTACTGCTATAGTTGGACAGGGTTCATGGTGTCTCCTATATTTTAAAACTGAGGAGGTACATGTAGGATTCACTACACATTATTGACTAGGGAGAGATTGATGTTGAGGATAAAACTACATTTTCTATGTACCTAGTGATGATCATGGATAAGTAGGGGAGGACCCTTATTGGGTGATATATTATTCGATTATGAGTTCTTTAGCAACATGGAAACCATCGGGAGAGATCATGGGAGAGGGCGATCTATATGTGGGATTAGTACTCACACCATTTTAAGTATGTTTTACTTTTCATGATGAAAATACATGAATGTGGGGAGAATATAATAACTATAGTTTTTATGATTGGACCCTTTGAATATTTTTAAATTTTTTATATGTCATATTTCAGAGTTTGTAATGAGTTTCTAGTGTATTAGAGACGCGATGTTGATATTTTAAATATATTAACCCATGTGACCAAATTATTTAGGAGATGATGGATTTCCTCCTAAACAAGGTCTCGGATAGGGAAATACATACCACCCTTACATTCAAAACGTCAGGTGACCCCTATGAACAATGAAATTACTATTTGGATTCGGTCCCATGGAAACTCATGGTCGTGGGTGGAAATTAAAGGAATTAAATTGAATGAATAATTAATTTATTCATTAAATATTATAAACAATCACATTATCTATATAATCTCATTTATGGTTAATCCGTAGTTCTTTCCACATAACTGTGAAATGTTAGAGGGAGTTCATCATGGTTGGATTTCTAGGATTGTGATTGAGTGGTCATTAGATCAAAAAATGGAATTAGTTGAAATCACCAAAAAATATAGGTTAGGTTCCTTATTATCTATGAATTGACCCATAATTTAGGGAGGTATTTTTATTTGAGGATTCCTAACCTATTATTTTTTATTTCAAGAATGGATTGTAAAATCTGTATGAAATCCCTGATTTCCTTCAAAACAATATCAATTTATTGAATTCTTCTTGACCTAGGATTTTATTCATTACATTGTATTATTTCTATAACTTTTTTTTCTATTATTATGATCAGTGTCTATATTTTCTGCATCCACCATGATATATCTTTTTTATTATTGATTTCTCTCATGAAATTAATATATTCATCATTAGCATATGGTATGATGATAATTTGAATATCTTTTTGGTTTGAATTGTGAATGAACCTAGAATCTAAATTTTTTGTTATGATTATTGATGAGGTGATGGATTGTGAAAATATTACTAGAGGATGAAATATCTTGGGATATTTATGAGCTTGCATGTATTCATGTGGAAGAAAGAGGAGCAACAAGGGAATATGTGGATTTATGGGAATTCTTATTTTTTCTACTTAATGTAACACCACATTCTTTTATAATATAATTTCTATTTATTAATTTTATTTGTTTGATAGTTCTATTTTCATAAAACAAAAAACACAAACGAACTGTGATTGAAATATTACATTATACATGACCTAGCTATTGGATTGGCATGTTCAGATAGGAACAATAACATTATTAAAGATATTTATAATGGTTTCATGTAATTAATTTTTTTATGAAAGTATAATAAATAAGTCTCAATTTTTAATAACATCTTTTTATGTTTCAAAAATATGTTTTATTCAAAAAATGATTTTTATTTCATTTTGTGCATGAACATTATAAATAATTTATAATTTTTTTATAAATATTATTTAATGAAATGAATATAAATCTTAAAATCAAAATTTCATCATTATATTAGGGTGAATGTTTTGGATTTTTATGAAAATATTTATTTTTAATTGAATAGTGAAAAATGTTATTTTTAGTTGTCTTTTCTTATTAAATCAATTAATTTAAAGTACCATTATTTCTTAAATTTTATAATAAAGTTAAATAATTCATCCTTATTTATAAATAATATATTGAATTAAATATGAATAATCATTAGATATGATTTTGGTATAATTTCGTTTTTAGGTATATAAACACATTTTTCTAAAACCAATTTTCATTTTATTTTATGCGTTTGAATTAAACTTTGTTTTCCCCACGTTTAGAAATTTAATCCATAAAACTGGATTTTATATTCGGAATCAGGAGGTTCAAATTTATTATATAGGTCACATTTATTTATTTTCATTATGAAGAGTAACCATGGTAAATATTTTTCACCTAGGTAAGGGTGAAATTGAAAGATTTTGGATAAAACAACGGGGTAAGGCTTTAAAATCCATCTAAAAATTTCCTTTATACTATTTTATGAGTTATTTTGAAAAAAAAAGTTATTTTTAAGATGAAAAATATTTTATTTTAAAACATTATTCTGAATTTTGGGACTCATGATTGGATTTTATGAAGATAATTTATATTGTATTCAAATTAAAATTTGATTGTGGGTATTTTAATTTAACGGGTTTTTGGATGGTTAATTTCAATTTTGGGATTACCCAAATTTTTAAAACCCATGGATTTTGTTATTTAACCTTTTATGAATAATCTTTTTATTTTATTCCATATTAAAATTATTTTTATGATTAAATTAGTTATTTTCCTAAAAACTATTTTTCATGTGTTTTTCATATTTGAATAAAATATAATTTTTTACACGTACAGATTTTAAATCAAATAATATGGATTCCATATTTGGAATCAAAATTGATTATTTTATAATGATACTTTTATTATTTATCTTATAATTATTTTTTCAAGTTAAAATGATAAATTATTGTGATTACGGTTAAATTGGGTTTAACAAGGGTATAACTAAGAGATAAGGCATAAAATGTTTCCACCGCTTATCTAAATATGATTGGTTGAATTTATTTCAACCCAAACACATATTATCTAATAATTTTTTGATAATTATTACCAATTTACCATGAATAATACCTTATATTAATTTAAAACGATGAATAATTACCAGAGTGACACTTCTCTCACATATAAAAGGTCACCACTTCTCATCTCTTCTTCACAACTCTTGATCCACAATACTCTGCCAGTTCCTACAAAAATACCTTACTTGATTCTATCCCCATAGCCTATATCTTATTTTATTCTCCTAATAAAATCTTAATAATCCTTATCTAATAAGCCAAATAAGGCCTCCCAAAAAATAATATGTTTGAATACATATAATGAAAGATGAGACTGAAGGTAAGATATTTATGGTACCAATCTATTTCTTTTTAGGATTTTTATGATAAAAAATTTACAAATATAAATTCTATGGATATTATCCTTTGAGCACTATATATTTTATTCTTCATTGGTTATTCAAAAAAAAATTATGTATTAGTATCATTTACCTCTCTTCGGTACTTAAAAATATTGGGAAAATGTTTCCAAGAAAAACTGACTTCATTTCTTCTTTAGTCGTTGAACTATTTCTTCCATATCTATATTCATTAAAAAAATAATAATGCAATTTTTTATAATCTATTTATTATTTAAATTCTTTTTCATCCATATGTTTTTTTCTTTTCAAATGTTTAAAGTGGATTTTTTTTAAATGTTTTTTGACAGGTTATTTATGACTTTTTTATAAAAAATATGAAAGGGGTCTTTATTTTATCATTTACCCAAAAAAGAAATTACTATCATAATGACTATTCCTTTAATTTTCTATTCGTTTAAAATTATAAATGTTAATTTTAATGAAAATATTTTTCACAATATTTTGGTAATTTATAGATTTTATTGATTTCGAAATAAAAGGGTATTTTTCATGCTTTCAAATAAAGGGTTAAATTTTCTTTTATATATATTTTTGGTCAAATTAAGAATAATTTAATGATTATTATGATTAATTGTGTAAATTATCTTATGATACCATCTTATTAGTTTATATATATGGATTTCAGGGATGATTATTTAAATATGATTATATAAAACTAGTTTTTTCCAACATGTTATTTATGTTATATTAAAATATTTATGAAATTCCTTTCATTTCCACATATTATTCTTGGATGATATGAAGGTATATTTATGAAACCTATTTCTTTTCCTTAGGTTATATTATGATAAAATTATGGAATGTTTATGAAACCCATTTCCTTTCTATTGGTTTTGATATGATTAATTGATGAAAATTTAATAGTCATTTGGAACACAAAAGTATGGTTTTCATTATCTGAATGTTGGTCCTATAATTATATATCCCTACAATTAATTGGGTAATGATTGAAAAATCCTGATATAATAAGGAATAAATAGGGATTGAACAATGTTTAGTAAGGGACTTCATCCAATATTATTGCCTTGGGAGTGAACCTTGACTATGGAAATGATGGAATATAGAGTATACCCAATCTAATTTGATAGTATTGTAAGTTCTCCTTTAATAAGGAAATGATTTTATATTATTATTTATTTGAAAAAACTTATTCCTTGTCCTTATGACATGTTCTCAAAGATCATGATAGATTATTGATGACTTTACACTTTTATAACTTATTCATTTTGTTATGACAAATCCTTTTTCCATGAATCATTATTAAAGATCTTTGATTGATTGGGTATGGATTCTCTATGTTATGATCATGTTATCATACCCAGAGGATTATCTTATTCTCATTTATGATCATTAATTTATATATCCTATTTTTACAATTCTTGAGAATCTTATATCACCATTTCCTTTACTTCCTTTCCCCAGCTGATGAAGAAATATTTTAAGTAGTGTATGTCAAAAAAGTATACTACGTGAGAAGAATATTATGGGAAATTTTAAAGATATTTAATTACATAATATAATCATGAATCCATACTCTAAAAAATCTGTTTTTTAGATTTTGGGGGTGTATTCTTATGAGATATAGTGAATATTCACAAAAAATAGTGTAATTTTTATGTTTGTAATTCTTAGGATTCCTCAGGGTGTATCAAATAAGGGTTTAGTTATTTTTTGAGATTATTATTAGAGAATAATTTTGAAACCACTAGGGATAACTATAAGTGTAGGATATTATCTTTATTCTTTTATAAATTAAATATTTTGATATTTTTTTATAAAATAAATCCTTGTATGAATATTGGTTAGTGGATGTGGTTGTGTCAATCATACAGTTAGTGTTAATAACATTCAATGGGGTATATTGTGTATTTACTAAATTATCACTAGTGTATGTTGCGTGGGACAAAGGATAAAAACCTATATAGACACTCCTGGGATATATTATTCTATTAATTTACATTTTATTTATAAACCTTTATAAATGATTTGAATATATAATGAAATGAATCAAATAGGTTAAACTAAAAGTTTCATATATTAAAAACATGAATTCATGATTCGAACATCCTATAAATAGTATTTCGTGATTATATGAATTCTATCTAATATGTTTAATGCTCACTCTAACCATTTTGGATTTAGTGATTGAATAAATATGTAATGATTAAGATTAGGTAGTGATAGACATGCTCAAATATTGATGTATCCTATTTTATCTAACTCAAATTAATTCATTTTTATCATGAAAGGTAGCAAGGGATGTTTAATTATATCCTCAATGATTATATTTTGAGTTATAAGTAAAAACTATAATATTATGATGATCACATTTCAAGTCTATATATCCATTCCGATAAAAGTTTTTGGGAATTTTCTTCATAATAATATTATGCTTTTACTAGGATTTAATATGATGATTTTTGGAATGTATTGGATTTATTAAAATAGAGGCTATATTAAATTCCATAGAAGGTAAAATGCATTTGATTTTCTAAATAAACATATGATAGTATTTTTATGAAATTGTAAATATGAACTTCCAATGGAAATTACTTCCATTTTATGGGTATTACTACATTTAAATGAGGGATATTTATAAAAAATTGTTGGGAAAAACAAAAAATTGGGGATATTCTGATTATTCAAGAATATACTATTGTATTTTTTGAATAATTTTTTAATTTTCCCCCAAATCTTGTAGTTTTATTTTCAATATAACTCATACCCAGTGATATATTTATTTCAAATAATGTATATATAATGTAACAATTGATTTGTGGGAATTAAATAATAAATTCTAGGAAAATCATGATAAGGGCTTCATGTACCCTAGTAAGTCAACATGGGTTAAACCTTCTCCTTTTTATAAGAATAATGATTGGTCAATGATTCTTTGCATTTATTATCAATAACTTAACCAAATAAAAATTAAGAGAAAGCATCATTTACCCTATATTGATGAATTATTTCATCAACATCTTGGATCTGAATACTTTTCAAATAATGACCTTCTTTTGAAATATCATTAATTAAGGATGAAGAAAGAAGATATATCCAAGATAGCCTTCTTCACAAGGTATGGTCATTGTGAATTTATTATGAATCTATTTGGGCATAGAAATGCCCCATTCTTAATATATTTAATGAAAAGTGACATTATAGATGACCTCGATTAGTTTATGGTAGTATTTATAGATTAAATTCTTATATATTACAATAGTAAGGTAGAGTGTGAATATCATTAAATGAATGTATTGAATACATCGATAAAGAAGAATTTTTGTTCAAAATTTAGTAATTGTGAATTATGGTTACAAAATGTTTCATTATTGGATTATATAATCTCAAGAAAGGGGTTTATCAGTAGAAACATAAATGATATAAGTTATTGGTAAAAGTACCAGAATTTCCATGGTGATAGAGATCCATTGTTTTCATGGGTTTGAGGGATACTATAGATGCTTTGTGAGATATTTTTTACAGATATCTAGTCTAGTAAACAAGTTTCCTTGGATGTGATCCATGTTCCTTTGGATATAAACATGTAAGGAAAATTTTATGGAAAGTAGGAGAAGGTTAGTTAGTGTACCTATTCTCACACTTCCATATGATAGATAAGAGTTTGTGCTCTATAGTTACTCATTAAAGAACGGAATTGGATTTACACTGATGCATATTGATATGGTAAAAGATTATGCCTCAATCCAATAGTTAATTCACGATAAAAATTAATTTAATCCTAATTTAGATTTGGGAATATTAATTTTTCCATTGAGAATGTGGAGGAATTATCGTTATAGTAAAACATGTTATATATATATATTTACTGGTAACAATATAATGATGTATATAACACCTATTAATATTTGAATATATTAAAAATGAAATAGTTGAAATTGATTAAATATTATGTCTTCTCAATTCACTATAACCCTTGGATGGTGAAAAAGTTATTTGATGCTTGTTGATGCTTCTTTCCATCATAGAGTCTACCCACTGAAAAAAAGGAAATACCTTCATCCAAAGTGATTCATCCTTTAAAGAAACATCAAAAATCAACAAAGGCATGAAGAAGGATTTCTTCCCATTTGGGTCACACAATTTTCATCATGGCCGCACTCATATATCTGTGCGACGCATAGTGGTCGTGCAGGTGACTTGTGCGCCCTCTTTGATTTTCACCCAAGGTCATCCCTGGCCTATAAATACCCCTCGTGGGCCCCCCATTTTAGGATGAAAACGTTCCAAAACTCATATTTGATCTCTGGTCGCACTAGTCTCTTCTGGATGTCTTACAAACACTTCTAAGTTAATTTATTACCTAGAATGGAAACTCTAAACAGGAGAAACAAGACCTAAGTGTTGAAACTCATCAACACTTGCACGCCTGAGTGGCCAACCCTTAAGAGAAATGGCTACACACGCATTCCACCTTATTCCTTCAACAAAACTTGTGTGCCACTCTTTTGGAAGCCATTAGGGATAATACTAAGGGCTTGAGCCATGTCTCTCCCAAGTATTACCCTAAGGGTAGACCATCGAGAAAGTACACATGAGTCGCGCAAGTATACTTTCACGACCAGGACTTGTGTGCCCTTGCAGGACTTGCGCACCTCTCTATTTTTGGGTTCCATTCCTGCCTATTCACTTGATTTCTTCAAATCCACCTCTTCTATTCAATATTTAGCCTTTAGAACCATCTTCAAAACCATTTATGGCATGGTTCCTGTGATGGCTTCCTTATCTGAAAGGAATTCTATGGAACATCTCTATAAAAAATAGTTATTTAAATATCTTCAAGTCACTAAGGATGGATATTTCATTCATTCAAACTCATCCTTTAAAGATGAGAGGATATTTAACCTAGGCCTTCTTTTCATAAGTAAGACCCAGTCAAAATTTTCCTTAACTTGGGCCTCCTTCTCAGGAGTAAATCACAATCTCAAAATCCCAAATATGTGAATCCTCCTTAGGAGTAAGCCCCAAGTCCCCTAACATGGGACTCCTTTTCAAGATTAAGCCCCAGTCTTTATGTTCCCATAATTTTGGGCATCCTCATCAGGAGTAAGCCCCAACCATAATTCTTTTAATATGGGAATCCTCCTTAGGAGTAAGCCCCACGTTCCCAAAATCCAAATTCCCTTAATTTTGGGCTTCCTTTTCAGGAGTAAGACCTAGTCATAATTCCTCTTACCAGTCTTAATTAATTTTGATTTGGGCTTCCTTCTTAGGAGTAAACCCCAATCATAAGTACTCTCTAATTTGGGCATCCTTCTAAGGATTAAGTCCTAAGTTAAGTATCCAAATCTCCATAAAGCACATATACCTTTATGTACCTTGTTCTTGGGTTTCTTCCCTGAAGTAAAACCTAATCTTCATTCATCTGGGAAATCATAAAAACATAATCCCCACATCATTTCTTATAATTGCATCTTTCAAGGCACAATTTTCTGGTTTTACCAATACCTATTTTTTCTCACACCGGGCATTGACTCACGTGATATTAGAGTGTAAAAGTAATTATGACATCTTTATTTGAGCCATAAAACATGCATAAACCTCATACTTCTTTATTCGAACTACGTGGGATCTGATTCCTTTTTCAAAACAAAGGATACGCAGGTGGCCCATCTTCGGGTACAATCCCAACTTTGAAATAATCTATGTCCTTCTAAATGACAATAAACTTCAAGTGCCCCGCTGAGTGGCTTTAAAACCAGTATGGTTATCATAATGACAAAGATATTTCTATATAATGTGTCAAAGGATACCACTGACTATGAATCTCTAATAAATACAGATGATTCTCTATCGATGAAGAACCTCAAATAAATATAA
This sequence comes from Viscum album, assembly GCA_963277665.1. Taxonomy (NCBI): domain Eukaryota; kingdom Viridiplantae; phylum Streptophyta; class Magnoliopsida; order Santalales; family Viscaceae; genus Viscum; species Viscum album. The sequence goes on from OY728141.1 coordinate 1,250,876,409, forward strand.
AAGATTCTCTAAATCTCATACATATTAATCAATGATTGTCATATCTAAAGGAAAGCTTATTTTCATAATTGGTAATGTAATAAGGATTCACAATTATAACTTAAATCTATAAATAGAGTCTTAGAGTAGGAAATAATTCCCCTAAAATGGTGTGATGAGTCCGACCTCCATCCACTGGACCAATAAAAATTATTAAGCCTCATCAGTTCACAACTAATGAGAACCTACCTTTGTAATGTATGTCAAAATGGATATGGAATCATTGGATGTTTCTAGTTCTACGAACAAACCCGTTAGAAACCGCTTGGAATGTTGGAACCTTAAATCAATGAGGTCGTCCCCAATTCCAGAGGAAACAATGATCTATGTTGGAAGGAACTTGTTAGTTTATTGATGAGAGGGATTGAAAGAGATACAATATTTATGAATTTTATGAAGATGGAACTTGTAATAATTTCGAAATTAAAAATATAATATCCTTCTAATATGAATGTTCCATTATCTTTCCCTATATTTATTAAAGAGGAAAATAATGAGTATTTGAAACTAAAAAAGAAGGTGAGAAATTTTCTCATGTTCAATAAGGATTTTGAAGGAATGATAAGGTTTATAAAATGATTATATGTCCCTTCAATACCGAACATGATGAATGAGTTGTTGGATGAAGCTCAAAGTTCATCATTCTATTCTCATCCCAAAATTATGAATATGTATACAGATCTGAAAGAATTATTCTGGTGGGATAACATGAAAATGGATATTTAAAAAGTATGTAACTCAATGATTGGTATATTATAAATCTATGACTAAGAGATTTAATTATAAGGGTATGTTAAACTATTACCCATTCTATAAAATAAATGGAAAAACATCACCAAGGACATTATCAATAGATACCCCGAAACATATAAATGTCATTATACTATTTGGGTTATAGTTTTTACCTTATGAAGTCATCACATTTAATTACATCATGATAATTATTATATATTAATAATATTTCCATGAAAAAATTTATTAAAATGTTAAGGTTTTATGGAGTACCACACTCTAATATATCTATTCTGAGAATGTGGTTTACCTTGATGTTCTAGAGAACTCATCAGAAGGTGTTGAATTTGAGATTGAGATTTTAAATATTATATCATATTTAGATAGAATGTTAGTCAAATATTACAAGTGAAACCCTAAAAAATATACTAAGAATGTGTTCTATGGAATTAAAAGATGGTTGAGATCACAACCTTTCTCTAGTCATGTTTTCATACAGTAATAACCTTCACTTAAGAATCTAGATGGTTCTTTATAAATCCCTATATAGTAGGAAGTGCATAATTACATCATGTTGGGATGAATTTGGAGAAAAATATCAATTGGAATCTGATCTAGATGATGAAATGGTATAGAATGATAGATCAATCCAGCAACACATTAAGGCATCATGGATTTTATAGAAATGTTATGCTGACAATATTCAATAAGATATAGACTTCAAATTTTGTGTTAAGGATTTCTTATGAATATATCCATGGTAGAAGAATATTATTTTTTAAACTTTGGGAAAGATGTGCCCTATATATATCATCCCATTCCAAATTATTATTTTTATTAATAAGGTTGAATTTCCCTTGGAGCTTCCATTGATTTTCTCTCAATTTCACGATGTAGTCCATGTATCTCTATTGAGGAAGTCTATACATGATCCTTCACACATAGTTAACATAGTGGTCATATAACTGGATCAATATTTATATTATAAGTAATATTATATGGATTTTATTAATCAGATATAGAAAGATTTTTAGAATAAGACCACTCATTAGGTAAAAGTGTTTTGGTAAATCCATAAATTTTAAGAAACTACATGGGAACCTAAACAGGTGATGAGTAAATGTTATCTTTATTTTTTATATTATTGTAATGTGATTTTTTTGAAAAACATTTATAAGGTTGTATAGTGTAATACTTCATGATTTTAGAATTTAATTTCTCTTTATTAACTTTATGTCTTTTATATCTTTCTTTACACAAAACACAGACATAAACAAACCATGATTGAAATATGATATTATTTTTGACCTAATCATTGGTTTGGAAGGTATAAATAGGAAAAGACACAATATAAAATATATGTATAAAGGTTGTATATAATGAAAATATTTTTATTAATTTAAAATAAATAAGTACCCATTTTTAGTAAATTCATTTATTCTTAAAAATATTTTCTTCAAAGATAGATTTTCATTATATTTTTTGTTCAGAAATTATAATTAATTTTTCTAATTTTATAAATTCTCTTTTAGAAAATGAATTTTTTAAATCATCATTTAAAAATTATATTAGGGTTATTTTTTATAATTTTTTATCAATTTAATTTTATGTTAATAATGATAAGAATAATTTTATTAAACCAAATTTTCTATTCAGTTGATCAATTAATTTTATAGTACCATTATGTTATGAAATTGATCATAAATAAAAATAATTCTCCTTTAATTTTAAATAATATAATTAATCAGATATTATTAATTTTAATAATTTATTTTTTTATAAGTTAATTGTTTTGCTTAAAAATTCATTTTTCAAAAACATTGTTTCATTGTGTTTTATGCATTTATATTTATATTTATTTATTACAATTTTAGAAATTTAATCTTAAAAAATGGAATTCATATTTTGAATCATGTTGTTTAAATTTAGATAATATATTCATTTTTTTCTTTTTTTTGTGAATAATAACCATTTTAATGATTTGTCACCTTAGCAAGGGTAAAACTTGTAAGACATGGTTAAAATTATGGGTTATGGCATTAAATTACCCTTAACGCTAACTTTTATCCGGTAATATTAGTTTTTTTAGAAAATATATGTTTAAAGAGTGAAATAATGTATTTTAAAACATTCTTCTGATTTTGGGAACACATGGTTATCTTTTATGAACATAAATTATATTTTATTCAAATTAAAAAGTATTTGTGGGTCTTTGAATTTAATTCTATGGTTTGAAGGTTCAATTCTTATTTGGAATGATAAAAAAGTTTAAAAACCATAATTTTTCTATTATTTAACTAATAATTTTTTTAATAATCAACTTATTACATTATTTCAAGGTTAAATTATTTTTCACTCAAATTAGTTATCTTCCTAAAAATAATTTCTCACGTGTTTTGTGTAATTATATTAAATGTAGTTTCTGCCATCTATAGAATTTGAATCAGATAAAATGGATTAAAAACTGTTATCAAAATGTAATTTTTTATGACAAGCCCTTAATTTGATGTAATTAATTATTCATTGAAAAAAGTTAAATTATCACAATTAAGATTAAATTGGGTTTAAATGGTGTTTAATTAGGTGATAAGTCTTGAAATAATTCCAAAACTATACTAAATGTGATTGGATAGGTTTATTTCGATCTTATAGCATATTATATTCTGATTTTGGGTGACTTTATTCCAATTATAAATGATTAATACCACATATTAATTTAATAATTTCAATAATTTCAAGAGTTTTAGTTCCCTCACTTGTAAAATGAAACAACTTTGACTATTTTATTAACACCTTTTGAGAAACATAGCTTGACAAAGACCTACCAAAATCCCTTCCTATATTATATACCCATATACTAGTAATTCATGTATTCTCATAATACCATTATAGTAATAATTCATGCGTAATCCAAAGGAGGTGTCTCAAATAATAGGAAGCATGAATTCCTGTGAAGAAATACGAGATTTGATGTAAGATATTTATGTTACAATCTAATTTAATTTCATTAATATCTATGATAAAATTTATAGTAAGGGAGATTATATGGATATTATCAATAAAAAATTATATATTTTATTCTAATATAGTTATTCTTGGAGTTTTTTTTCATTAGAACCATTTTACACTCTTTGGTTTTAAAAATATTGAGAAACTAATTTCAAGAAAAACCTAAATTATTTTCACTTTATTTGATGAAAATTTTATTCCGTGTACATATTCATTAAACTGATTTCAATAATGTAATTTTATATGATCCAATTATAATTTAAATTCATTTCCTCTATATTTGAATTTAATTTCAATGTCTTAAAAATTAAATTTTAAAATGTTTTTTTACTAATTATTTATGACTTTTTACAAAAAAAAATATTAAAGGAATAAAATTTTTAACATTTACTACATGAACATAATTTAAAATCATCATGAATATTATTTTCATTGAATATTACTTTGTATGTTTCTATGTCTATTTTCAAATAAAATAATTTTCTCAATATTCTTGGATTTTTTAGTTTTTAATTATACTGAAAGAAAAGGGTACATTCTCAATTTTTAAAGAAAGGTTCAAATGTTATTTTAATGTTTTTTTATCTATGTAAAAATAATTTTTGGATTTTTATGACTCTCTAGGGATATGATTTTATGATACCATCCACTTAATTTATTTTAATGTATTTTTATGATGATGAGGATTTAAACATGATTCTATGAAACCAGTTTATCCCCAACAGGTTAATGATGATATGATGAAATCTATATGAAACTAATTTCATTTACATGGGTTAACTATTGTGAAATGATGGATTTTTTTTAAACTTTTTTCTTTTACATGGGTAATATTATGATGAAATTATATAATTTCTATCAATCCCATTTCCATTCCTTGAGTTAAAATATGATGGATTGATAAATGTTTTATGATCTTGTGACACACATATGTATGATTTTTTTATTAGTGGCCTCTAAATTTTATATCCCTGAAATGAAATGGATAAAAATAAATATATCATGAGATAATATGGATAATAATAATGTGTGAACCTAGTTCATCAAGGGACTCTAGCTACTTTGATAGTCTTGGGAGTAAACATTAATTAATGAAATGATGGATTGTAATGTGAATCCAAACCACTATGATAATATTGGTAGAAATCCTTGGATAAAAAAATATTTTTTTTACATATGTGTATTTTACAAAGATATTTCTTATACTTATGATATGTTCTCATTTCTTGTAAATTTTTATTGATAATTATACACTCTTATGAATTATGACTTTTGTTATGGAAAAGACTTATGTCATGACTCATTATAAAAGAACCTTTAAAGAATATGTTTGAATTTTTTAAGTTATGATAATTTCATCACACCCTTATGCTTATATTGTGATAATTTATGATCATTGATTGATATCTCCTACTATTACCCTAACTGAGCATCTGAGCTCACACATTCTTAGGATTCCTTTCCTTAGCTTATGAACAATGGTTTTAAGTAGGCTATATCTAATAAGTATAATAAATGAGAAAAGTTTATGGAAGATATTGAAGTTATTTCATGAAATAAGATTTTTATGTATTTAGTATCCAATGAAACCAAAACATTATGGTTTAGGGGTGTTTATTATTAGAATATATATTGAATATTCATAAACAATTATGTAATATTTATGTATTTAATTATTAGTTAGTCTCAATAAATGTCTTAAATTGATGATAAAAGGTGTCATATTCAATTATTGAGTATTTACAAAATTATATAGATGGATTAGATGGAAATATCAATGGAAATAGTGGGCTACGGTGAAAGAGATGATTCTATTTTGAAGAACCCAATAACACAGTGTGTAGTTAAAAATAATAGACACTATATTCTTTTTCATATTAAATGGATAAGGTTTTTGACCAAGATAAATATCACATGTAAGGTGGCATTCACCTGAATTCTCTCTGATACTATCCAAACAACTTAATGTGTATAAGGAGTACACACCCAAGGAACCCATATAGTAAATACATCATTTTCACCAATTTCATAAGCATTATACCCTTATTGGAACATGATACAACACGATTGGTACACACTGAGTGTCCCACCAGACGACACACAATGAATCATATCATACATGTCATTTAATTTTCCTAAAATGAACTACCCACCTTATATCATTTTTTATGATCAAAATTGGCCCCAAAATTAGTTTTTATCAAGTAAAATCCCATGTAGCATAAGATGGTGGATTTTATTTTGATATTAATGATATGGCATTAAGTGGTGTGATAAGGTCTCTTATCTAGACAAGCATAGTTGGTATGAAGATTCAAGTATGATATTTTGTAGAAATATCAGGTCTCATACCACATAATGACACATATATGTCAGGGCATTGGTCTTACACATTCTTGGTATAGATAGAGTCACTAACCCCATACCCATTCAGGCTATGGATCATAAATCCACATAGTCTATACCCCCTCATATATGTCTTAGATAAGGAATGGCCCCTTCATTGGTGGTGTTACTCCCTTAGTTGTGATGTTCCATTAGTGAGGCATGGGTCCCCCACTATAGAATTAGAGAGAATAACTAGGAAACTGGAATAAGGACAATGTTAATTCATAGTGTTTTGAGTAGAATCATCTTCTATAACTGGTTTTAATGATCGATATCCCCTTTTCTCTCTTAGAATCGTATCTTTTTATTAGAATATTCATCTTGATGTTATTTTTTATCCCTTATTGGTCTTTTGTTCAGACCAATTAATTTTTTATAGCTTCACCTTATGGGTTTTGAGGATTCCTACTAGGTATATATATACTCATCCCTGTATGGAATTTTCCTATACATTCCATGTATTATGTAGATGATAAGTAGTAAGACAGTGACCAACGAAGGATTAGTGTTGGGGAAACATAGAAGTACTCAAAGATAGTGACTATATGTGGTGGTTAGTATTTGATATAATGAGAGAGGCTCCCTTTTCCCATTTTAGATGGTAGGTTGGGACCCCTTTTTTGGGCATGTATTTTCTCCCTTTTTCTAGAAAAATTATTTTTGTACTTTGGTTTGATATTAGAGGTTGATAAATGAATCATTCAGTCTATTGGGTTTAGTTATTATTAATTTTTATCCATGTTCTGGTCCTTGATGACAGGTATTGTATACTTGTGCATTAGGCTAAGGACTCCCATATGTATTATATTACTAATAAATGCTATCAATTAGATCATTTCCTAGTTTATGTGGGATTGGGTGAGCACACCCAACATTCCACCAGACTATATAGGTATCGATGGGCCAGGTAATGTTATGGGGCCATTGGGGAATCATATGGTGGATACGTGGTGACTAGTTTTTGTGTCATCAAGGAGCATCAAGTGTGATGAAACATTTATTAACATGTTTGTGGAGGGTGTATTACTCCAATCATGGATGTTTTATTTGCATGTTATGGAATGTTTAGAATAGAAGGATGTGTTATAGGACTAATGACAGGAATACTATAAGGAATAACTTTTGGCTAACAGGTGGATGGGGATGGAAGATACTAAGGATATTGGAAAAATATTCCCCCTTTTCGACCCCCATGATACATAAACCATATTTTTTACTTATTTGAAAACTGATGTATCTTTATTTTGAAAATATTATAAGGGGTCTCACACATTCATAACTAATTATTTATTTCCATAATTTTTTGACCAAGATAATCAAGACATTAATTCCATAATCTATTTTTATCTTCACAACCTAAATAACATAAATACTATATGTTTAAAATATATTATAAATTGTCATATGTTCTTTCTCACATAGAGAAATTTTTTTCATATTTAAATATTTTTTTGATGTGTGTGTTCTTTTTTAAAATATCCTCTTTTACATTATCATAATGTTAACTCACACCCATAATCCTATAAAGGACTTGTAATTCATTTAATGGTCTTAACACAAAAAACATGGATAACCCAAATATTCCCCTCCATAGATATTTCTCAATTCATCTATAATCAAATGTTCATCTAAAACCTGAAACTTACTCTCGATATTTCAATACTTTAATAAGAAGGTAGCCTAAACCTAAATATAATCAATATAATAAAGATATAAATCTAAAATAAAAATTCCATCTCAATCATAAATAGATGTAAATACCCTCTTCATCGATACATAAATTTTAGTTCACAATCTAATATTAAGAAACTCTAAATTAGAAAACATTTTTCGAGGAACTTTGGGTTGTTTCTATTGAAAAACATTTAAAATTTGTTTAACTCTTGGAGAAAATCTTATATAATTCTATTTTGTTTCATAACATCATATATAGACTAAATGTACACCCATATAAAACATTATAGATGTTTGAATTTAAACAAACAATATCATCCTCCCTTATGAAATGTAAAAAATATATTGGCCAAAAATATATACAAGGAGAATTTAAAATGTTAAAAGAGATCGTTTTAATAAAAAAATGGTTGGAGACATGGCCTCTGGATAGTGCACCCACCTATGAAAATGTCAGTACCTCCAAGAAACACCACATATGGTTGGTGTGAGGATCTAGCCTAAATCACCCAGCTTAGGATGAGGTTCCACATAACCCCATGAATGCATCTTTCCCTGAAAAATGTTTCCAACTAGGGTTTATGACCTGAATGACACATGGGGAGACTATTCCCTAAGTATCAAATGACTATCAGAGAAATACAGACAATAGAATAAATAACCAATGTGGAACAAAAATATAAGTGACTAATAAAACAATAAGAAGAATAAATATCATTAACATAATTTTCTATAAAAAAATGGAATAAAATATCCAAGGTCATAGCTAGTAGTAAAAAAGGGATCCCCCTATACGGTGGATCAATTTACAAAAAATAAAAAAAGAAAAAATAATTGAATAATTATAACAAAAAAAAAGAACCTGATGTGTATCTTGACATCAACTCCACCCTAATCTACCAGCACCTAGTAAACACTATGTAATTTTTCCATTTCCCTTAGATGGATCCCTGATCATGGATTATATACACTCATCAAGAGTCCCAAGAAAGGTGTGAGAATAAACTCAGTAGGAAAAAAGTAAATGGAAATTATCTTAATTGAAAAAATCATATAAGGTTTTATTCATTAATAAAAAAGAATGGGATAAATAAACACACAACCCACTAAGTCATCATATACTAACCAAGAGACCACAAAACCTACCCCTATTTCCATTAGCTCTATACTGGAAGGATAATTTTTCAAAACAAAAATCAAAAAGAATATCCCACTACTTTTAACTGACCCATAAGCCATGACCTCATCAGCACACCAAAAAATCCTAACGAATCTTAAGAGGTCATATAATCACACAAAATCATCTATATTATTCTTTTAAGGTCATTTCATCAAATTCTGACCTATCTAGTGGATTTTGGGGAGGTTACACCATGATGTAATATTATATAAAAAAAATACACATCAATAAGGTATATCAGAAAAAAAAGGAAAACATCTCCTAATACAATAAAATATCTATCCTAGCTACACTATCCCAAAAAATCAAGAATATCTCCCACAAGGTCACTTTACCTAGGATGAAAGACCCTACATCACTTAGAAATAAACGTGGAACCACTAAATTTGTTGAACCATGTCCCATCACTCCCCCTCCATGGGGTCTAATATACCTATATGGATATAAACAATAACTTTATAATAAACGTTAGAAGAGTTATTGTGTAATAAATGAACCTTAAAGAAAAAATACACACATATTTATTCAAATTTCGTAAAATAGTAATAAAAATATTATATTTTTCATGGAAAATCCAAAACATTTAGGATCACTACTCAAAATAAGTTCAGCATATCTAATCCTTAAAATTATCCCCTAAATTAGACATTTTGGGTAATGGGAAAGAGGAAATGAGGATAAATTATTTGATAAAGATCTCTAAGGGTATAAAAACATTAAATTTACCCAGATAGAACCACTAGGACGAACAAAACTCAAAATCGTTAATAGTGGAGTATAGGACAACCAATTTCAACCATGAGAAGAATCTCATATGCCAAATCCTTAGAAACTTTGAAAGGGGAGAAATGTTATGGCTTTATAGGGTTTCAAAAAAAATGACGCATTTAACCAATATTAAAAAATATATTGGATTTCCTTCATAGTGTGAACACATTATTATTGAAATAAATGACCTCGGACAGAACCCCGAGGGTTATGCACTAATAATTCTAGGTGTGAAGTATACCATTATGTTGTGAATTCTTATACAAAGAAATTTCTATCTATAGGTCAAATCCATTCCTCTCAACCCACACTGATACCCTGAACAACCCATGATTGAAATAATACACTTTTTTAGGCTGAAATTAAATAATAACACACCTATAATCTGAGATGAATTATAAAATCCCGTTCTAAGGACTTATCATCTATAAGAAGCATATCTAGGGGTATCTTATCAAAATATCGAGCCATTATTCCTAGATATATAACTCACATTCCCATGAGTCATCAAATATCCATCCATAATGACAGAAAACAAGAAAAATAGTCACGACATTCCCATGTCATACATTATCACATCAGTCAATGATCTGCACTGGATGTTCCTCAAATGAAGTATCTTCCTCCAACTTCAAATCACCACAACCAATCATATAAGAATGCTCTAGATAATAATTACATAGCTAAAAAAATGACATATATTGTACATAAGTCAATATCAAGGAGTAAGATCTAACCAATAATCCACCATCCTGATTCTCTCCACTATCTCAAACAGACTAAAAATATGGTGATTTTCACCCCTTTATCACAAATTTTGATTCCCAAACCAATTTGAGACCCACAAGAAGATATAGTCACCTATAAATAACTCCAATGTATTATGCCTCTAGTAATAATATAAACACTACAAACTATGGGTGATAAAAAACAACTTCTGTATAAACTACACATAATCAAAATTATCCAACTCTAGGGTTGACATGATCACTACTAACTCACCTGCCTAAATCTAATACAATGAAGAATTATGTTCCTGAAAGTGAGCCATCTAAATAAAATTATGATATATTTTATTATCTTAAAATACAACCAATTATACATCCAATTATATATGCCATACCATGATCCAAAAAATAGATCACAGAAGTACTGAGCATATCTTCTAGAATCTGGATCATCCACTTATACTATATGTTTGTTTACAGGTGATTTTTTGTACATGGAATTGGATGTGATCCAAATAATTTCTATAGGCCTTTGTAAAACTATAATTTAAAATGAATATATCAGTTAGACATAATACTTGTAGTCACACTATGAAACCACACTATTATCCATATGTAAATCCAAAAAAACTCATCCATGGATTGAGTCTCCCGAATATGTAAGAAGTTTAGAACTTCCATAATCCATTCAAACACCACCCACATTGTATCCTTCCTCCTTAGAGATCTGGGTAGTATTTTAATGCAGTCCTTATTAACCTAATAAGAGTTCCATACTATAGAGGTTGAAGAAACCCACATTGTCACTGGTGATCCACCTTTACCCTCTGATAGGTAATTCAATGTGAATTAAACCCCATGACATCATTTTTGGTGTATTCCTACACAAAATGACATTTCATATCATAATACATATTTTATGATCTTGTATTTACCAATAACTATGAGTTTTGAGAGTCTCTCATAAAATCCTCTCTCACGTACAAAAGAACTACCAAGATTCTATGTACATAATGTATTATCCTCATATATTAAAATAAATATTGTTCAATGTCATAAATGATACGCAAATCAGAGATAAAACAAACCAATTTTTTTCTTTAAATATTAACTTCATATCCTAGTCATTAAATTGAAATGAATGTATAGGATTGTCCACATTATGAAAAATATATAACTTTTCTAATACAAAAAATTTGTTGATTAATGATTACAAAATAATCACTCAATCTTTAGTAAAGTAATTTTATGCTTCAAAGTTATTTTTTATATAAAAATTTTCAAATTGATTTTTATGAGAAATTGTATAATTAATTTTCATAAGATTTATAAATTGAATTAGATAATCAAGTCATTTTTTTATTTTAGAATTTCAAAATAATATTAAGATGGATTTTTAAATTTTTTTAAAAAAATTATATTTTTAAATGAATAGTCTAACATAGTGATTTAAATTAAAAACTATATGTTATTCTAAATTATTTACAAATGCATACTCTATTTTGGATTAGTTTTAAAATTTAATTAGTTCTTTTTTATTGAATATAACAATATTAGAGTGTAACTCTTAAATATTCTTCCAAATTAATAATTTTCAAATAAATGTTATATTTATTATATTTTGTATTGCACGCAACACCATGTTTAGACTACATTACATAGAACATTGACTATATATTTCATTACATCTAATGATTAATTTAAAAGAAACCTAACATAATATTAAAATATTGTTACTTGATATGGTAGTTAGCACCTATCTGTTGGAATGGTGTGTATGAATATGATAAACTAAATTTTATATGGATTAATCATTTATATAAAAAAAATTATGAACATTTAATTTTAATTTAAAATAAAAACAATTTGAAGATAAAGGAATTATTTTTCTAAGAAACAATCTTTACAAGAAAATTCATGTTTTACGTCATTAAATTAAAAAAAACACTTTTGGTTAATTATTTCACTGAAATTTATATATTATAAATTCAATAGTATTTTTATTACTAATATAATCTCTTTCCTAAATAACTAATAAAAATATAACCAATTTGAAGCTTAAAAAATATATATTTCTAAGAAGAATTGTTTTCAGCTTTTATGTAATTCTTTTAAAATAAATTTTTATAAATTTTGAAAAAATGAATCTGAAAAAATGAAATTAAAATTTTAAATAAAAATATCAAAACTTTTTTATGGGTATTTTTTGAAAATTTTTAGAGAAGATAAATTTTTCAATGAATAGTGCAAAATATAAGTTTATATTATGAATTGTCACATATTTTTAAGCATTTAAAAACTCCAAAATTATTTTATTATGGATTAAAAAGTAAAATTAGTCTAAATAAATATATGTTATTAAAATTTTGGTCACTGGAATCAATTTCAGATTGAATTTTGATAAAACATATTTCTAAACATTCAGACATTTTCCCTTTGGAAAACAACTTTCTCATTGTGTTTGTGGGATTATTTTTAAATTAAAAAATTTCTCTTATGTTATGGGAATTTGGAAAATGGATTATATAGTTAAAACTAGAATAATATATATTATATAATAATGATAATTTAATTTTTTACTATAATTTTTAGTAAAAATAGTAAAAATTAATTATCATTGTTAAGGTAAAATGGGTTTACTCATGAGTAATTGTCAAAGGATAAAAGGTAAAATGAATAAGAAACTTTCAAAACACCCATTTTACGAAATTATTTCGCAATTATAACCTATAAGGTTCTAAAATTACCCATTTTATATCCTTTTTGCATGTATGAATCTTTGGTACACCTTTTTCAGTTCAAAAATTATAGATGTTCCCCTCACCTCACTTAAAAACGTGACCCCCTAAACTATCCTATTCAGAATTCCAAAACCTTTTGGTTCAAACAAGAAATTATTAAATAAATTTCTTAATTATCTCTTTTATTCCTATAAGACTTATTTTTATCATAAATATATCATAATATGTCTTTTTGTACAATCCAAAAGAAGTCATCTGATGAAGAGGTAATATCTCTAGTCGAGCATATTATTTTATTTCTTCATCCTCCTTAAATTATTAATAAAACATGATGACATAATAATATAAATATATTTTATATAAAGATATTTTATTATGTTTAGGGAATATCCTATGCTCTTATTCTCTTACATCAAATGTGGTACAACATCAGCATTCAAGTGTACCGCAGACTACCGCCTCACAAATCGATATTATTAATTTTCCATCACCACCTCTCACAGATATATATAATGATATATTTATTGTTTATATATGATATTCAGGATATTTTTATACCTTTTTTATTATAATACCACACCTACATTTTTACCTCCAATCCCATTTGAAAACAATAATTTCACTCATGTGTACGAGAGACTACCTCCCCTCAAACCAAAATAATCTGTTTTTCACTTCCATTTTTCATGAGTGGTAATAAGGATAGATTAAATAAGTATATATATGATATTGGTAAAATATTTATACTAAAAAAATTACTATATCACTTATGCATCCTTATTTTTTATTCCATGTGAATACCATAACGTCGCTCATGTTTAAGACGGAAAACCACCTCATGAGGTGATGTAATTTATTCTTCCCATATGTTTTTAAAGGAAGATAATAAGGATAGGGTTAAATAGGCATATTTGATATTTATATTTATGACATTAAAAAATATTCTAGAGTGGTAATATATTATTTTACTTTTATAAAATCTGTTGAGAAAATGGAAACAACGTTCATGAATACGTACAGTCTATTATCATTGTAAACAATGTATTTCATTTTATATATCTATTTTATACGGATTAATATAAATTAATATATATAGAATATATATGATATTTATATAATTTTAAACAATAAGATCCCAGTATTTTATGAAGATTCCATAGGTCTATTTACAGTTATTCTTTAACTTTTTTTGAGTAATTTTGTCATGGTCATTAGTTAAGAAGTTTTTTTGGTGAAAATTTGAATTATTGGAAGTGGGAAATTTCACGGTTGGTGCATGATTTTACCAAACTTTTCTCCCCATCCTAGATAACTTTTTGAACCTAGACACATGGTATTTGAATGGATGGCACACCTTCTGGAAAATTGTTTGCTCTAAAAGGAGAAATCATACATCCCCACTAGAAGAGGTGCACATTTGAGGTTCATAGTTAGGGGGAACCATGTGCCCCTACCCAGTAAACTATTCATGTGGCTATAATTCACCCGAAAATTTTATTTTTATTTCTTAAACCCCAATTTTAAACCATAATTGACCCCATATCACTGAAAATCAAATTATCTCAATTCTGGAGTCTCCCAAACATATTCCAATACCTCCCGACTACCATTCAAGGTGAATAAAAGGGGAGATTGAAGATCAGCACCTCTAGGGTATGTTTATTCTTCTTGAATATATATATATATATATATATATATCTTTTTTCCCTCTTCCCGATTAAAAAAAAGGGATGTTATCCATTTTTGGTTCTATATCTATATCTATTCTTCTTATATCTTGATAAATTTAATCATGGATCTATGTTTCAGGTCTAGATAGTGTTTTTAAAGATGTTCTTGATTGTTCTGTTTGAAATTGGGGATTATTAGTTGGTAATCATTCGTCTCTATTCTTGCGGTAGGTGGTATAATATTAAAATCCCATAGTCTTGAATACAATTATGTGTATGTAATTATATGATTTCAATTATATTTTTAGAATTTTAGTTCTTGATTAAATTAATTAATTTGGTGAATTAATTATATAAGGGAATTTTAAAAACATGATATTGGGATATTAGACCATGAATAATTAATTGTTAAATTAATTATGAGTAAATTGAGATTGTTGATTTGGGGATAATTAATTATTGACTTAATTATCGAAATATTTTATCATTGAATGAGATAATTAGTTTTTGAATTAATTATGATATATTGTGGTTGAATTATATAATTATTTGATTAATTGATTATAGGATATTGAGTTTTTGGATACTAGTTAAGTAATTGGTGAATTAATTAATGGAGTAATGTAATTATTTAATTGTTGAATTAAATAATGATATTGATTTGGTATTAATTAATTAATTAATTAATTAATAGAGTAATGTGATTATTTAATTGGTGAATTAAATAATGGTATTTATGATATTTATTAATTGATAAATTAATTAATGTACTAATGTGATAAATTAATTAGCGAATTAAATAATGGTATTTATGGAATTAATGAATTAATTAATTAATAAATAGAGTAATGTGGTTATTAAATCCTTGAATTAAATAATGGTATTTATGGAACTAATTAATTAATGATTTAATTAATGGAGTAATGTTACTATTTAATTGTTGAATTAAATAATTATATTTATTTGGGATTAATTGATCGATGAATTAATTAATGACGTAATGTGATTATTTAATTATTAAATTAAATTGTGGGATATAGGGTATTAATTAATTGATGAATTAGTTAATGGTGTAATGTGATTGTTTAATTTTTGAATTAAATAGTGGGATTTATGGGATTAATTAATTAATTAATTAATTAATAAATGGATTAATGAGATTATTTATTTTTTGAATTAAATAATTAGATTGATAGGATTTATTAATTGATTAAATAATTAATTCATTAATTTTATTATTTAATTATTTAATAAAATAATGCGATTAATGTGATTAATTAATTTTGGAATTAATTAATGTAAATTGATGTGTACAATTAATTGGTGAATTAATTATTAGGGTTGAATTTTGTGAATTTATTTTTGAATTAATTAATGTTGTTGATGTGGAAAATTAATTGTGGAATTGATTGAAGAGATTGAATGTGATTAATTAATTGTGGAATTTATTAATGTATTTGACATTTAAAATTAATTTATGAATTATTTAAGGGGATTGGATGTGATTAATTAATTATGGATTTAAATAGTGGTGTTGATGTGTACAATTAATCAGTGAATTAATTTAAGGGGATTAATGTGATAAATTAGTTGTGGAATTAATTAATGGATTTGAAATGATTAATTAATTAGTGAATTAATTTATAGGTATTGTTGCGTTTATGTAATTAAATCAGTTGGGTTAATTAATTGGAAAACTAATTAATGGGGATTTTTGTGTTGATGAAATTGAATGAGTTAGATTAACTATATTTTGAATAAATTATGATATATCGAGATTAAAATTTGAGATAATTAATTATTAGATTAATTATGGGATAACAAAATTGTGAGTTGAGATAATTAATAATCGAATTAATTATAGGTTGTGATTAATTATTTGTTGAATTAATTAATAATATTTATGTGTTTTGTAAATTGTTGAATTAACTAGAGGAATTATTTTTATTAACTAATTGATTAATTAATTAATGTTATTGATTTAATTAGATAATTGTTCTGTTAAATAGATGAATTTTTGTGATTAATTAATTATTGAATTAATTAATGTTATTTATGTTATTAGTTAATTTATGAATTAACTAATGGAATTGTTGTTTTTAACTAATTATTAAATTAGTAATGGAATTAGTGTGGATAATTAATAATTTAATTAAAAATAAGGTGTAATAGTATGGACCTCTCTTGTCCATTCTCTTAGAAAATTATAGTGTTTGATGTGTTGTGCGAGGTCAAGGAGACTTATTTCTAACAAATTGAAAAAATTTCCAACAGTAAACTGTGTTTCCAGGACTAGTGAGACAGGACCGATGAGTCGTCTAAGGGTAGGTTGAATACTGTTTCTAGGATCCATGATTCATCCAATGGTAGGTTGAACAGAGTCCCCCGAACTGGTGAGTCCTCCAATGGTAGGTTTAATTGGGTTTTTAGGACTGGTGAGTCACCCAATGGTATGATGAAAAGTTTTTCCAGGACCGGTGAGTGATCCAACGGTATGTTGAATCGTGTTTCTTGGACTGGTGGGTTGTGAACAGTGTTTACATCTTCCTATAGTTTCACCCCTTTGTTGTTATATTTGACATAAAATGCATTCAAATAACAATTTTAAGGGATTTAAGGAAAATTCAAAGCACATAACTCCAATCTAAATTTTCCTAATGGTCTGGGAGCCTTACTTGGTTAAAATGTGTAATCTTGACCATATCTGCCTTTAATGGAAAATCTAAATTGTATATAAACCACTACCCCATTTAGATTTTCAAAAGTCTATATTCCTTCTTCCCTTATTCTTTCTTCTTGTTTTCCCTCTATATAAGATTACCCAAACCTTAGATTAATGTGATTGAACTACAATCCTTGGATAATGTTTTCCTTTGAATTTTCCATACTACATGTGCACCCCTTGTTTTGGTGTCGCTAGGAAGTGTCATTGGTTTCATCTTCCAAGGTATGATCTGCCTTTTTTCATATGTGTTCTTCAATTTATTTACTCATGTTTCTCCATTCCATGTTAGGGAATACAATCTCTATGTTTTTAATGGATCTTTTTCATTTATTGGTTGGTGCGGTGGTGTTGCAACATCCTCAGGTGGATGTAGTCATTTTGGGAGATGTGATCATGATCTTTTATGCAGTTCATTCTCAAACTAAGAATGTTGAAGAACTTTTGAGTTAAAGAATTTCTTTATTCTTTATTTAGTAATGTGAAATAGTAGATATATCATGATTATCCCATTGTATCAAAACAAAATTGAAATAATAAATATTTGAACCGGATTATAGAATTTGTATAAATTTCATAGTGTTGTAGTTTATTTATACCCAGATAAAGGTTTGCCTCTTGAATTTTTTATATAGTGTGATATCAATCAATTAATTGTTTTATCATGTTTTTATTGATCCATCCAATATTGAGACTTTTTTATTGATAAATAGGAAAATAACGAAAGATCATGGGGGCCTAAAATAATGAAGACCAAGCACATCTCCCTTTCCAAGGAAAACAAACCCAGAGGGGAGGGAACCAAGGGAAGTTAAAATAGAACAAGAGTTATTTGGGATTGTTCAAGAGGCCAAGTAGTTAGACAATTTGTTTCCCTCCCTCCATATATGTGACATATCTATGTGGGTACATAGAAAACCATTTCATTTGTAGATGAGATAGGAGATCACCCATGTGGTGATGGTTTCATTGAGGATATCATTATTTAATGTAATGGAGTTTGTCTCTAACAAATACAGTGTAATTATATGAGAGTGAAAAATCCCACGACCCATGAGAATGGTTATAGCTTCCTCTGTGAGGGACTCCCCTTGTCTACAAAAGCCACTAAAGGCTAGCATGACTGAACATTCAAGGTTTTGAATCACCACCCAACCCGTATAGCACCGTCCCTACAAGAAATGTCAGAGTTTAGCCTCAGACCCCGAGCAATGGGTTCCAATTGACACATTTTCCATGAAATGGCAGCCTTTTCATGATCATTCAATTTGGAATGTTGGAATGGATGATAGGAGAGAGTTACCATTTTTTAATGAGAATATTTAGCTCAACTGCTAAGGATCTCACGTGGATCATTATATCCTTTCATGAGCTCACTGTGAAGTCATATCTCACCATATTGCAGACATTCAAAATCTTCCAGCAACCAACTTCAAAGAATAAGGCCTGAGCATTCTGTTCATGAGGGTTGTCCACTATTCCCTAAAACCAAGATTGAAAGAAGCCATCACTGGTAAAACCTCACAACACACACCCATTAAAACTATAGAAACACATCCAGACTATAGAGGCCCACACTCCCATGAAAAATAGATGGGAAACAGATTCTTCCTGTGGGACATGGCATCACGTGCTTTTGGAGACCATGTAAATTCCCTTGTTTCACACCCTATTATCAGTTGGAATAACATGGTTTCACAAATGTTAGACTAGAAAGTTGATTTTGTATGGTATTTCATTTCACTAATGAGATAAACCCAATTTATCCTAGATGGAGGCATAGTACAGAGCCTGATGATATGCCTTCGAGTTGAAAATACATGAGGAAGAGCCTGTAAAGTTGAGTCTGTACTGATTATAAATGAATCCAATAACTTATAGGAACTCTAGCTAATCATGATTAAGAATAGTTTTGATGAAGAATAAAAATGTTTTTCCCTGGTAGAGGGAGATACCATGCATCAGATTCCTTGCTTAGAGATAAGATCTGGGTTTCCATCTAGTATTCTGCTTCTTGTGATGTGCTGAGAGCCTGGGATGGCTGATCCTGGAGGAATGTTGTTGTATGTTGGGTAAGGGAGACCTAGTGGTTGTGGTAGCAGTTGAGTACTATATTGGAGAGATTCAGCGGTTTATGCATGTGCTTGTTAGGGAGGATAAAACAGATGATCGAACAAGACGAAGCTAATATTACCCATTTATATGAATGTTGATTATTTGTTGAATCTATATTTTTATCTACATTAGTTTCCCCACTTCTTGAAGTATTTATTTTTTCTTACTCTCCTTCCAAAAGTGGTGAAGAAGCATAGGGTATTCCAGGTTCTTTCCATGGTTATCTTCTCGAGGATGGATGGGTCTATGATCCTATTATTGGTGGAAAAACTCGGCGGGTAGTTTATCTACTCACCGGGTTTAGCACTTGTGTTTGGTATCTTTGGATGTTTTCCTAGAATACATATAAATATGGAAATATGGATATTGATATCATTATTAATAAATGGGTGAATGTTTATCCCATCAGGTTGGATATTGCTCGGATGCAATTTCTAGGTAATATTACTAAGATGTCGTGAACTCGATTTGGTTATGCCCAAAGGGCATGGATCATGGTGGGAATGATAATTTAACGTAATGTGGAATTGATAATGGTAAATTAATGGTTAAATTATCAATTGACGTAAATTGGAACAAAAAAAAGTGGTAAAGTAACTTAATGCAGCACTTTAAATGGTTATGTTCCTATCAGATATATATTCTTAGAAGTGGAAGCCAGTAGTATAAGAGATGTTAGATATAGTTGAGTATAAGAATATGTTTTTCCTATATTTTGGTTGTGATCTATATTATATCTCGTTCTTTTTGTGTTTCTTTACTCTAAAACACCCTATTAGATAGGAAAACTAACTCTCCAGGTATTCTGAGCCATAAGGGTGGTGTTTTCCCCAACACCCTAGTGGGAAGATGGATGGATGACTACACCCTTTTGCCACACTCAATTATCTTGGAAGTTAGTTGTGCTGGTGTGCATGGTGGTTGTTTTCCCCATATATGTGTGCATAGGGATATAATGTATTATGGTTATTTAACCCACATATATTCAGGATATAGTATCCTACGAACTATAATGGGTTTGATGTGTATATGCTATGATGGTTTGAGGATCCTTACTCAGTGTATGGGATACAATGGAATTTGATACACGTTATGTAGGCTTTAGTGGCTCTTGGAAACTACCTGGTTACTTTTGGTTTGGTGGATTTAGTGGTGAGTTGAATGAGGTTCATGTTTTGGTGCATTTCCCAGGTGTCTTTGGGATAGCCTTTTTAGAGAGGGATTCTTAGGATGTGTGATGTTGGGCAAAAGTGAAAAACTGGTGGGGAAGTGGTAGTGGGGAATCCTTGATATTATTTATTATATTATATACTCTTGTATGATATACTTTTTGAGAGTATCCATGGTGAGGTTGGGAACAAAGTATAATTATTTTTGTGACAAGTTAGTTTCACTAGTTCTTCACTCTACTTTAGAATTCATTCTAAACATTTTCATGAGTGGCTCTAATGAGTATCCAACTGAGTGTACTATTATACTCACCCTATGTATATGAAAAAAATTTCAGGTCATTTTGAGTAGGTTGGATGTCAATATGTTTACTATAAGTTTAGGGTTTTATAGGAGTAGTTCGGGCTTTGTGTTCTTTATTGTTTTACTTCCTTTTGGTACTTGTAATATTCCCTTCCATTTGTAGTAGTTCTTGCATGACATTTCATATCTGTACTTGGGTTTTCTATTATATTGTAGTCTAAAATTGAGTTAGTTTGTGCCTATCTTATATCTCTATTTCGAATGTATTCTCTTAGAGGGTAATGCCTCCCATCTATGTGTTTGATATACCCTCAGTGCTAGTCTCCATCCCAGGGACTACGGGAGGCGGGAATAGGGGTCACTATCTCTCTTCCCCCATTGTCGTCACTGGAGGGGTACACTTTGAGGGGAGGGGGTCATGATAGAGTAGTATTGGAGGTCTGGTTGAGGGATAATATGGAGTTTGTAGTTAGGCACAAGTGAGGTTGCATGGGTTGGTAGGGAAAAAATATCAACTATCTTTAGAAAGCACTATAAACATGGGATATCAACTAAGACATGGTAATTTAGGCCCCCGTATGATCTCATGCACAAAAATTTATGCTTATAGTGGCTACTAAATGAAGTGATACTGGTTGCATGGTAGAGACCTAGGAAACGATCATGCTCCATTCTTATTTGAACCTATGATTGAATGGGTAGAACTAGGGATATACTAACCTAAAATGAATAAAATAAAAAAATTAATTAATGTTAATGTCTTCCATATTCTTGTTATGGAGATCTAACTAGTTTTTCTTTTTTGGTTATGGAACTAGGTCGACATCCTCATTAGGTTCATGTGGAATATATTCACTAGGTTGTGCCCACATATCGCCAAAGGGTAGAGGTTGATGATGATGACATTTGGAGGAGGAAACTATGATAATTTTAGTGCTAGGGTTTGAAGAGGTGTTATGAATCTATTTCTTATTCAATCAAATAATACTGGTTGGAGAAGTTAGGGATAAACATCGGTTTCATTCATTCTCAGAAAAGAGCACTCAGTGTCGTTGGCTATGATGATGCTTCATGGGGAAGTGAGGCAGTGGTGGTCCATATTGCTCAAAGATCATGAGGAGTCTTCCATCTCATAGGAGGAGTTACGAAACCACTTCAGAATGGAGTTTTGGTATTCAACTACAAATTCATACAGTCACTAGAAGTTTCATACCATTTGATAGGGGATCTCTAGTGTGCAAGGGTTTCAAATCCATTTTAGGAACCTTTTCTTATATGATTCAGACCTATTTATATATGAGGAGGATAGGGTGAGGAATATTTAGGAGGATTTGTATCCATAGATCCATTTCCAGGTCACCTCATTTAAGAAGAAGATATATCTCAAGGTGATGGGAAGAGTAGAGGTCATCGAGAGGATGTTATCCATAATTGGATCATCACAATAAATGAGTCATCATCATTCCTAACAAAATAGATTTTTGGTTTGGGGTTCCTGGTTTTTATGGTAGAAGAGATTTCAGTCAGATGATGGAAGGTACTATCCCTAATAATCATTTTAATCTAGGGGCAGCGTCTCTCGGACCTATTCCAAGGGGCCAGATTCATGTTTTTCTAATGGAGGGTGAGTTCATTAGAGGTGAGAGTGCCTGACCATTTATGAACTGCCTGCATATGCCAGGTTTTCTTCTCCAGGTTCGTGCATAGAGGCAATTCCATCCAAGGATATAGTAGTAGGTTTCACTAGCTTTGGATAAAAAGTTAGAATATGGGGTTGGAATAGGATAGCCCAGTGATGCTCCTCATCCTTAGAGTGTGGAGTGTGACCATGGAGGTGGTTTTCAATAGAGTCATAGAGGCCATAGAGCATGTCAGGGTTAGCTTCATGTATTAGTGTTTCGAGCGCTAGGCAAGATAGTTGTCATGCAAGGTACCCTTTTATTTTTTTCTACTTGGGTGGATTCCTTGTTTGATTTAGGAGAGTCACACTCCTTCATATCACCTAACCTTGTCCATACCTTTCGGACTTGAGGTAGATAGGCTTCCAGTTCGCTTGGATTTGACTACAGCACTTGGATGCTGAGATGACTTGTTTGATGCATGTAGATACTATGAGCTAGTGCAAGGGAAACACCTCTCTTGGGGAGAATTAATATGTATATAAATAAAACCATATAAGGTCATCCTTGGCATGGATTGGTGGTATTCGGTTAAGGCTATCTTGGATTGCTTCTAGAGTCAGGTTTCTTCTTCAATGTTGATGGAGATCCAGTAGTGTTTGTTGGCGAGTGAGGCCCTTGGATTGGTTAGTATTGTGACCCTTCCTTGTCATCCTTGATGGATAAGATGATGTTGAGTTTGTGAGAGGTTCAGTAAATTGTGTTTCCCAGGGTTGTGGAAGAGTACCCCGATGTCTTTCTAGATGTGGTTGTAGTATTACCCCTTGATGGAAGATCATGTTTGGTATCGATCTCTAGCCAGGAATGTCTCCTATCATGATGTATTTTTATATTATATCACATTATGAGTTTCTAGGTCATTTAATATAGCCCAATGGTCTTTTTCGGTGTGGTTTTGTTCATCCAAGCGTGTCACCATGGGGTGCACTGGTTTTGTTTGTGAAGAAGGATGACAGGGTTTTGTGGTTATCTGTCGATTATCATCACTTGAATCGAGTGATAGTGAAGAACTTCTATCCTCTTCCATAGATTGATGATTTATTTGATCAACTGAATGTTGAAATTTTGTTCTCGAAGATCTATTTTCAATCATGATATCATCAGATGCATGCGAAGAATGAGGATATCATGAAGACTTCTTTCTATTGTCATCATGGGAATTACAAGTTCGTTGTGATGCCGTTCGGTGTGACGAATTCTACATATGTGTTAACGGGGTTGATATACATGGTGTTATGTGAGTTCCTAGATAAGTTCATGGTGGCTTTCATCCATGACATCTGTGTGTTCTCCATATCTGAGTAGGACCATACAAGGCATCTGTGTGCTGTTTTGGGAGTTCATCGCCATGAAAAGCTATTTGGGAAGTTGTGGAAGTGGGATTTTTGGGATCAAGTAGCCTATCTGTTAGAGAATTTTGTATCCCAGTTGGTAATATTTGTGGATCCATCAATGATATAAGTATTTGTGTCTAGGGAATCCCCCAAGATACTGGTATAGGTGCGAATATTATTTCGTCTTTCATACTATTACAGATGTTTCATATATAATTTCTCTTGGGTTTTGACTTCTATGATAGCAGTGAACAGAAATAATTAGGAGTTTTTATGGACTGATAAATTTCAAGTAGCTTTCGAGTATCTAAAGGAGAAGTTATTTTGTGCTTCGGTTCTTTGTCATCCAGCAGAAGGTTTTTAGTTTGAGGTTTTCTTTAATTCTTTTTGTTTGGGGATAGGTTGTGTTCTGATATAACAGAGATCAGTCATATCTTATGGGTCTCGACACTTGCATCCCCACAAATGTAAATATTCCCCCCTACGATCTAGATGTTGTTGTAGTGGTGTTTTCTCTGAATTTTTTGATAAATTTTCTCATTGGTGAATATTTATTTCTTCACTGATCATAAGTTCCTAAGGTATTTTTTCTATCAGTGTAACTTGAACTTGAAATAGTGTACTTGGATAGAGTTCTTACTGGATTAAAACTTCAAAATTTCATAAACACCTACAAAGGGGAATGGTGTAGCTGATACACTAAGCAAGATGTGATGTAGTGATGTAGTGCATGAATCAGGTGATTCTAGGAGATTGATAAAAGGACTTTCAGCATTACATATGGATATGGGAGAAGTTTGGGGGAAGAGGTTTTCTTTTTTAAGATGATGGTGTATTCATCTCTAGTGAAGTAGGTAGAAGATTCTCAATTGGGGGATTCATAAGGTGGAAGTCAGGATATACCTTTTTATTTTTGGCAAGGCCTCTGATGGTTGGTCTAAATATGAATAACACTTGGTGCTATTTTAGGGAAGTATTTTTGTTCCCTTTGATTCATGTGATATGGTTCTAATAGAGTTTCATAGTTCACCCTTAGCGGTACATCATTAGTTATAAAGATGTACTATGCTTTGAGATGCCAGTTTTTTTGGCCTGGGTTGAACCATGTAGTTCGTGGAGTTTGTGTCTCAATGTTTGGTTTACCAGAAGATGATGGTTGAACATTGTGTTCCTGGTGGTTTTCTCCAGCCATTAAAAGTTCCTCAGTGGAAATGGGAGGAAATATTGATTGAATTTATTAGCAGTTTGACCTGACCTCAGAGAGGCTACAATTCTATACGTTTATAAGTGGATCATTTGAATAAATCATCCCAATTTTTAGTGATCAAGGATTGAAGATCAGAAGAGGTTTGTTGAGGTAGTATCTGGAGGAGGTGGTGGGACTCCACGGAGTCTCGAGGATGATAATTTTCAATTGATATCCTCATTTTACCTCCACAGTGTGGAGAGGTCTCCATCATGATTTTTTTATCATCTATCCCTTTAGACTACTTTTCATCCATGGATGGACGGTCAGATATAGTGGATAATTCAAAATCATGAAGAAATGTTACACTCTTGTTTCTTGGATTTTGGAGGGTTTTCAATGAGTCACCTTTCCTTGGTGGATTTCTCTTACAAAAATAGTTTTCACTCCACCATTGGTATGTCTCTGTTTGAATCCTTGTATTTTCGACCTAGCTATTATTCATTATGATGGAATGGGTTTGGAGAGTTAGAAATTCTCTGGTCGGAACTAGTACAGAATACGATAGAGATTGTTCCACTAATTTTTGAAAGGATGAAGGTAGTGCATGATCATCATAAATCTTATCCTGGTCATAAGAGTATACATATGGAGTTTTTCATTGGAGGTCCTGAGTTTTTGAAGGTGACTCTCTGTCATGGGAAGAAATAGTTTGGTCATGGGAGTAAGCTTTCTCCCCTTTTTTTAGTCCATTCAAAGTGTGGGATCATGTTGGAGCAATTCCGTATTAGGTATAACTTCCCCCATAGCTGAAATATATACATGATGTCTTCCATGTGTCACAACTATGTCGTAATATTCATGAAGACTCTCATGTATTAGATTGGGCAGAGATCGATGTTGATTTTTATGCGACCTTCAAGGACCAGCCTGCAGAGATCCAGCACTGCCAGGAGAAGGTGTTGCAAGGGAATGCTATCCCCATAGTTCATTTCTTATGGCGGAAAAGTGCCATTGAGGGGATTACTTGGGAATATGTGTTGAAGATACACACTCAGTACCCCCCGATCTATTTGATTTTCAGCTCTTCTATTTTAATGTTGTTCCCTTGGTGGTTGTAGACCCTTTCTAGTTATGAGATGGGTTTATATTGTTACTTATTTTGTCTTGCAGCTTTTTGAGAGGTTTCTCCCCTGGGATAGTTTTTAGGATTTTCTTGAAGTTTTCACATGGTTTTCAGCTATTCATTTTATGAATTGGTTGAGCTCCTATGGTGAGGAGATCCTTGAGAGGTATATCACGAGGACGATTTTCGGACAACCACTTTTATGTTTCCAATAGAGGTTGGTTTTATATTATTTAGGACTAGAATGTTTTTAGAGTTATTTGATATAATGGACCGGACCTTATGGTCTATTACTTTGAAAAAATAAGGTGTTTGGGGTGTTATGGGAGGTCAATACATCTTATTTCTAACACTTTGTGAAAATTTCCAGTTGTTAAATGTATTTCTTGGACTAGTGAGTTGTCCAATGGTAGGATGAATAGTGTTTCGAAGACCAGTGAGTCACCCAATAGTAGGTTAAAAAGTGTTTCTAGGACCAGCGAGTCATCCAACGGTAGTTTGAATAGTATTTCTAAGACTGGTGAGTCATCTAACAAATGGTTGAACAATGATTCCATGACCGAAGAGTTCTCTAATAGTGGGTTGTGAACAATGTTTCTAGCTTCCTACAGTTTCACCCCTTTGACGTTATCATTGATGTAAAATGAATTAAATGCCTTTTTTAAGGGATTTAAGGTCGATTCAAATCCCATTTATCCTATTTAAATTTTCATAAGGTTTGAGGGTTTTTACTCAGTCAAAATGTGTAATCTTGACTAGATCCACCTTTAATGGAAAATCTAAACCATATCTAAACCACTGCCATATTTAGATTTTCAAAAGTTTAAGATACCATCCGCCCTTGTTAATTCTTTTTCCCCATGGTACAAGACAACATGAACCTTGGAGTTTTGTGATCAAACTACAATATTGGGATCGTGTTTCCATTTTATTTTTTCATACTGCATGCAAACCTACTATTTTAGTCCAACAAAAAAGTTTTGGTTGTCTCATCTTCCAAGGTATGATCTACCTTTTTTATTCTAGGTTCCTTAATATATATCATCCCATTTTTCATTTCCATGTGATGGAATGTGATATCCTTGTTTCTAATGGATATTTCTCAGTTGTTGGTTGGTGATGTGGTGTTGCGACATCCTCGGATGGATGTAGTCTTGCAGGAGAGGTGATCGTGATATGTTGCATGGTTTATTAATGATCAAAGAACACTGAAGTCCTTTTGAGTTAGTGGATTCATTGCTTCTCTATTTACTTATGTTCAATCATAGAGGTAGAGTGATTTATCCCATTAGATAACAATTAAAATGATATAATAAATATTGAAACTAGATTAAGGAATTGGTATTGGTTGTATAGGATTTGTTTTCATTTATACTGTGATAATAGTTTGCCTCTTGATTTTTGTAGATAGTTTGATATATATGACTTTCTTGTTTTAGAATGTTTTTCTCGATGTAAATTGGTAAATAATGTAAATCTAGTATTATTTGACAATAAATTGGATAAATGGTTAAAGAGGCATGTTTAATAAATATTTTTTTCTTTCTCACTTTCTTATAATGTCCATGTACCTTTTTCTTGGAGCTGTGAGATCTCATTGTGTGTGAAGGCTAAATTTCATGTTTAGGGCCATGATCTCGATTTCTTGTTTGTATTCTAGTGATTCTGATGTGATGTGAGCCTAGTATGGATGATCCTAGATGGTTGTTGTGGTATGTGGGTGTATAGAGGCCCAATGGTTGTGAAAATAGTTGATTCATAGAGTGGAAAGATGCATCTGTTTATGCACATGGGTGTCAGGGAGAACATCGAACATGATGGAACAGGTTGAAACTAGGCTTACCCATTTATATAAAAATTGTATATTTATTGAATGTGTTGTTTTTTACCTAATTTACTTTCCAGTCATCTTTAGGATGATGGTTTTTCTTACTCTCCTTCCAAAATAGGCAAATAATCATGGGGTATTCCACATAATTTCCATGTTTAACTTCTCAAGGATGGATGGGTCTATGCTCCTACTATAGGTGAAAAGACTTTGAGGGTAGTTTATCTACTCACTGTGTTGAGCCCTTGTGTTTGGTATATTAGAATGTTCTCCAAGAACACCAGTAAATATAGAAAGTTTTAACACTGTTTATAAATGGATAAATGTGTAATCCATGGGGTTGGATCTTGCTGGGATGCAATGGCGAGGTAATATTTCTGAGAAGCCAAAAAAATGGTTTGGTTATTCCATGGGGTATGGATCTTGGTTGGAATGATAATGGAACATAATGTGCAATTTATAATGGTTCATTAATGGTAAAAGAATTAATTAATGTTAAGTGAAACTGATAAAAATGGATAATGTAATATAATTTTTCTCCTTAAATGGTTGTGTGGTTATAGGATATCTAGCCTAAGCAGTGGAAACTAGGTGTTCGAGAGACATTAGCTGTATTTTATTGTAATAGGTCATTTTTTCCATAGTTTGGTTGTGAGCTACATTATATCCTACACATTTTGTGTTTCTATATGATACTCCACCCTTTCGATTAGGGAAACTGAAACCCTAGGTATTCTGAACCCTGGGGGTGTTTTCACAAATATCTTAGTGGGGGGATGGATGACTAACTACCTCCTTGGCCCCCTCTCTCTTCTCTTGGTAGTTAATTGTGATGGTTTACACAATGTTTAGTTTTCCACATATACATGTGTAGAGGGTTGTAATGGATTTTGGTTATTTCACACACATATATTCAATAAATAATTTCCTATATACTGTTATGCATATGAAATGTATAGGCTGTGTTGGTTTGAGGATCCTTACATGGTTTATGGGCTGTAATGGATTAAGGTATAATACCAAACATTTGATAAACATTATGTAGGATGTAGTGCCTTCCAAAAACGTCCTTGTTAATTTTGGTTATGTGGAGTTGATGGTGAGTTGTATGACTTGCATGTTGTGGTGCTTCACCCTGGTGTATTCGAGCTAGCCTTTTTATAGAGATGTTCATAGGGCATGTAATGTTGGGGAAAAGAGGAAAACTAGTGGGGAAGGGGTAAAGGGGAACCCTTGATATTATTTATTATAATATATACTTCTTTATGAGATACATGGTGAGAGTATGGTGAAGTTGGGAACATAGTATGACTCTTCAGGTGACGAGTTAGTTTCACTTGTTGTTCACTATTATTTAACATGATTTCATTACATTCACATGAGAGGCTCTGGGGAGTATCCTAATGATTATACTATTGTACTCACCCTAGATATATAACCTTTTTTTCAAATTAGTTGGAGTATTTTGGAGATCAGGATGGTTACTACTATCTTGGGGTTTTGCAGAAGATATTTGGGTTTCGTGGTCACTACAATTTTAAATCCTTTTGGTACTTACAGTTTTCCATTTCAGTTGTAGTAGTTCTTGCATTACATTAAATATTTGTACATCGGTTTTATTTTATACTGTTGTTAGAGTAGGAGTTGGTTTATGTCTTTATTATCTCTCTCTTTCACATATATTCTCTTAGATGGTGATTCCATCCATTGTGCGTTTATTATACCCTCGGTGCCAGTCTCCAACCTGAGGCCAGCTGGAGGTTGGACTCGGGTGTCACTATCTCTTTTCTCCCATTACCATACCTAGAGGGGTACACTTTGAGTGGAGGGGGTTGTGAGATAAGGTATGAATGGTAACATGGTCATTTTGTTATGAAATAAATAATGTGTATATGCTCATTTTAATGCCTAAGGTATGAATGGTTACTTGGTAATTTATTTATGAAATAAATAATGTGAAAATGGTCATTCAATTGTGTATGGTATGAATGGTAACATGCTCATTTAGTTTTGAAATAAAGAATGGGAACATGTCATTTTAATATGTATGGTATGAATGGTAACATGGTTATTTAGTTGTGTATTAAACAATGGGAACACTTTCATTCTTTTATTTGAGGTATGAATTATAACATGGGAGTTAGGTTACAAATTAAATAATGGTAATATTTTAATTCATAGTTGTGATATTTCTCAGACATTATTTAGGATCCAGCATGAGCCAATGTAGGGATTGAGGTACGGGTGTCTACAGGAACATGTGGTCTTATGTGGTTAAATAAATATTAATTGATAACATGATAATTGTGTACTTATACATAGTAACTATTTATTTATATAATTTCATAAACATACTATTTACATGATATTTTTTAGACACCATGGCTGGTGACCTACTGAGTTGTACACACACCCTACATGGATTGCCTAATTGGTATCCGAATAGACTTTGTGTTTTCTAGATAAGATAAAGGATAAGGCCCTATGTTAAAAGGCTAATACGAAACAGATTGCGAATGAGGGAACTAGACATGATTCGGGAACTTCTTTTTGGGAGTTGTCAGTGTCTTTATTTTTGATTTCATTTTAGACACTTTACACGTACATTGGCATGGCATGTTTTCTGATTTAGTTTTGATATTGAATTTTCAGTTTTTCCACCATATGATACTAATTATTGTTGGTTATTATTAAATTAAATTATATTATTGGTTATTATTTTTTTCTTATGGTTTATTTAATCTGTTAAAATTGGATATATTCTCCCCATGATCGATATATCAAACCCTCACTACTAGTAGGCAGCATGTTGCATACAAGGAGGTATGCATGTGGTCATGTGACCAACCAGATCAGGTAACCAGTGTGTGGAACCCTGGACGAGATGTTACATTAACATTCTTGAGATTATGGAATGATGATCAATGAAATAGGACTAAAAATGAAAAATCAAAACATACAAGAAAACCCAAGAGGTTATTATCTAAAATGGGATTTTAACAAGGAATTATTCATAAATGGGTAATAAAAGGGGATAAGTAGGTGATATATTGTATGATATAAATAGGAATGGTTTTGTATTATATTAATAATAAACATATATTTATTGTACATGAGGTTTCAACACATAAAAAATAAGTTGAGGCAAAATGAAATGGATTTATAATCTCTCTTTTATTTATGAGAGACATATACAAATTAACAACACTTTTTTATGTGGTGAATATTCTACCAATTATAAATGCTATTTTATTAATATAATTATTTTATGGATTTTAAAGTATTTATTTTATTTTATAATCTATTGGGTCTTATAATAAAATTTAAATACTAAAGTGGTATGTGATTTTCATATCATATTTTACTTCTTTGAGAAAAATGATATATTGACCACCTATTTCTTTTATATGATGTGTATACAACCTTGAATGTACTTTATGATTCTTAAACTAGAAAATATTTTTATTTAAATATACATATTAGGTTATCTATTTCGTAGGGTTTATGGTTCAAATGTTACCGAAGTGGTAAGGGATTATTGAATAAATTTTCCTTCTTTGAGATATATGTTATGTTATGCACCTATACTATTTTATGAGGTGTATATATAGACCCTTTCAAATGTAATATTTTGAATTTATTTATTCTCATGTCATTTTATGTTTCATTTATTGTTATTATTTAATGGTTATTATGATTTAATGTTAACAAACTAGTGATGGTTTTATTATAAAATGTTATCATTTTTCAAGATTGTTTATGCTTATGCTTATCATTATGAAATATTATGATCTATCTCTCAATTAACATAATTATTTTATTATCCACTTTTTATTTCATAATAACATATGTTTCCCTTCATTCTACTCTATTTATGTACTCAAGAGTTCAAAATAATTTTTTTAATAAAAATCGTCATTATATTTCTCTTCGGTCAAAAATGCATATTCATCCAAGACCATGTTTTCTAAAAAAGTTTTAATTTTTTTTAATTATCTTAATGAATAAATAATGAAATTTTTATCAATTTTTTTATATTTAAAAAATGGATTTTAAAGGAATATTCATTTTGTTTTCAAAAAATGTTCTGTTTATATTTTACTAAAAATGGGAAAGGAATCTTTAATTTATGGTTTACAATAGGAATGGTATTTTCTACCATCATGAAAAAACAATATTTTAAAGATTAATTTCTATGTTTTATAGTTTATTTTAAAGGAAAAGTATTTTAAAATGTTTTATGTGTTTTTTAGTTTAGAGGAAGCGATTTTCAAAATGGTAAGGATATTTTACTAATGAAATTTTTTAAATGATTTATAAACCATCCCTTATATTATTCCATGTTTATTTATAAAGAAAATTATTTGGAAAATATTTTATATTTTTAAATGTTTTTTTCAAATTTCAATAGCTAGTTTCCTCAATAGTTGTTCCATGTGATCTTTTAAAGTCATTTTTTCATTTCAGATGAAACACTATGATGTTATCTCTTCTATATTGGTGATATGATCAAAGGATAACATTCTTATTAATTCACTAGATGGTTTATTTTTATGATGAAAAGATATTTATGAATCCCATTTATCTTACCTGGGTTATACAATGATTAAATGATTATGAAAACCCTCTTTGTTTCCATAGTTTTTGATTGGATGAAATGATGAAATGAAATCAAACCTGTTTCTTTTCTATATTCTATATTATGATGAAATTTTTATGAAACCAATTTATTTTCATGGGTTTGAATGTGATCAATATTTTATGATATTTTGGCATAAATATTTATTATTTTCATTATGTGATGGTGGTTCTGTTAAAATAAAGGATTATTGTTACGTTATAACCTAGCACAGTGGTTATGTTATAACCAAGATAAACGAGACCTATATCTCACCCCAATAAATTGGGTGAATATTGATATCTCATATGAGGAATTTAATGTGGATTGAACCCAATTCAGTATGAGAATTTGTCTACTCTCATATTCTTCGGAGTGTACGTTAACTTCTATGATGGTTTGGTAAGTGAACCCATTACAATATGATAGTATTAGAAATAATCCTTGAACAACTAAGGAAAATAAAATTCTATTCTAATGTGTATGAAAAAATATACTCCGGGTTCTAATTATATGATCTCATGGTTCATTTCGTTTAATTTAATTATGGTTCTAATGTGATGAACTACTAATATTTATTACATGAATCTAGTTTATAATCAATGATATGAAGGGTATGGCTTTAAAATATTTTTATCTTGTTCCATATCCTTATGAAAATGGAATGTGTATGTATCCCTTGTTTAACATTACTAAGAATCTGACCACACCCTTTATTATGTTTTCTTTCCCCAAGTTATGATTAAATGTTTTATGTAGGATTTGTCTAGAAGGGGTTCTAGTTATAAAGAACATAGGGGTAGATGAAGTACCTCACTTATTGACCAGTTATTTATGTTTCTATGTTTCCAAAGTCATTATTCCTTTATGGTACGGTCAAATGTGTTTATGTAATGTAATGAATATTAATCAAAAAATTTAATATTAATTTATGAGAATTTTTGGACTCAACAGTTTGTATCAAAGGAAAGGTTTAGTTAACATTTATAAACTAGGATAAGAAAGAATTAGTAAATCACTAAGGAAATTTTAAATCAAATATATGGAGACAATAATAAAGATAAGTATAATAATGGGTCAAAAAATAAAACAATCTCATGGAATTTTGGTAGAGGATAGAGGATACAGTTTCTAGGAAATTACATCCATGTCTGGATTATGGAAATCAATTTCTTAAAACTATTTTGTGCACATATATTTGGTTTTCCTTAATAAGTTAAATAAATAAATTTCAGTGAATTAATTTAATGAATTTTATATATTATATATTCAATAAAATTTTAATAATAAATATTTTTTATTTTTTAAACATGATATAATAATAAAAATAATATTACAATTAAAAGTTATATATTTCTAAAATTATGTTTTGTCACTTTTTTCACTTATTTTAAAATTTAATTTTTTAATTTTTATAACATGTATTTTAAAAAATTAAATTAATTTTTTAAATCCTATTGTAAAAATTTTATTGTGGTTCATTTTTACAATTTTTGAAGTAGTAAATTTTTTCAGTGATCAATTAAAAAGACATGTTTTATTAAGAATTTTCATTTATTTTAAAGCATTTAAAAACATAAAAAGAAATTAATATGTGTTTAAATGTAACATAAGTCCAATTATATATCAATTAATCCAAGTAGGCCATTTTATTAAATTTGATATAAAATTTTGATATAAAATCTTTCTAAACTTTTGAACATTTTCTCATTGGAAAACCGATTTCCTATCCCATCTCTGAGTTTTAATTTAAATTTAAATTTTCCACCTATGTGAGTGGAATTTCGAGAAATTTCTTCTATATTTAGAATAAAAATATTCTATATTACATAATGAGGTAAACTTACTTATTGACAACAATTAATAGTAAAAACTTATAAAATTAATTATCATGGGTAAGGTAAAAATGATTATACAGGGGGTTAAACTAAAAGGATATTAGGTAAAATGACCTAAGAAACATGTCCAAAAACCATTTAATAGAAATATTTCAATATTTTCACCTCTAAGGTTTTATTATGTCCCATTTATTATCCTTTATTCATGTGAATGACTTGGATATGTTCTTTTTCTTTTGAAAAATTATAGGTGTGCCACTCATATCACTTATAAAACGTTATCACTTATCCTATCCTCTTCACACAGCCAAAACCTTTTGGTATAGAAAATAAATGAATATATAAATTAATTAATTCTACAATATCATCATATAATACTTATTTTGGTCATAAATCCAACATTTGAATCCTATTGGTACAAACCAAAAGACGATTTTTGGAGGAAGTGGTAATGTCCCAAACCAAGTGTTTTATTTTTTTCTTCCACCACCTCCTTAAATTATTATTAGACCATGATGATATAATGAAAATAGTATATTACATATATATTTATATATTTTTTATTATGTTAATGTAATAACCTTAATCCTTCTCATATTCCATCAAATGAGATAAGAAATCATCATTCATCTGTACGGCGGACTACCGCCTCAGAAACTGATGTTATTCATATTCCATCAAAAACTCTCACAAGATTCATATAATTATGGATATAATGTTTATATATGATATTTATGATATTATTATATATTTATAATTATAAAACCACATATAAAACTACCACAAAATGAGAAAAGGGAAGTGCTTCATTTTATCAGCGCTAAATAGAAAGCGTTGATAAAGGGGGCCTTTATCAACCCTATCTAAAATCACTGATAAATTTATCACTTATCAATGCTAAAAAAGCAGTGATAAATGGTACACATTTATGAGAGATTTTATAACCGTTGATAAAGTATTCATTTATTAGCATTATTTTTAGCGCTGATAAAAGTTTTTAATAACAATATATATAGAATTATTATATTTATTTTAAAATATAATTTTCATTTCTATACATTAAATAAAAAACATGTTTATAATTAATATTTTTTTTTAATAATTCATATATATATAATGTTTAAAAAAGGTATTTATAAGATAATAATTAAATATATATGTGTTTCCAATGAATTTGATCAATAAATATATTGATCATGCATGTGCATATGTTTTGTATCATCATGAATGTTCATTTATACATTGCACTATTCTTATTATTCATGTCATCCATTAATGGATCGTTTTTCATTATGTATATTTTACTATGAGTAAATGATTAATTCAAGAATTTTACCATATATATACTATATTATGTTGTTAATACTTATGAAATTACATTAAATATATTTAAAGAATAAATATATTTATTATAATTATAATTATATATTAATACTTTTTGAATATATTTATTTTTAATTATAATTATAACTATATATATATTTAAATAATTATAAAATTATAATAAACATATACATATATTATAATTTCATATATATAGAGAAATATATATTTATTTATAATTATATACAAATATTTATAAATATATTTATTTATAGTTATAATTATAGCTAAAAATAAATAAAAAAAATATATATGTAAATAATAGTAAAATTATTGTAAATATACTTATTATACTTATAATAATGTTATAAATATATAATTAAATAAATATATACAAATATTTATAAATAAATATAAATATATATAATTATAATTCATAAATAAAAATAGATATATATAAATAGTTAAAAATTTATAATAAATATATATATTATATATATTTATATACAAATATTTATAAATAAATACAAATAGTCATAAATATAATTCTAAATAGATGTAAATATATTTAAATAATTTAAAAATATTATAAATATATTAATTATATATATTTATAAAATTATAAATATATTTGTTATAATTTTTTAATTATATATATAAATATAAATATAAAAAATATATTTGTTATAATTTTTAATTAAGAATAAATATATTTTTATTTATTAGTTATAAATATAAATTTAAATATTTCTGTTTATTTAAATATTACATTAAAAATAATATATTTATTATTTTATTATATAATGTTATATTTAATTAAATCAATATATTTCTAAATATATTTAAAAATATATAGAAATTTTGAGAAATAAATAAATATAATATATATATATATAGTTATAAACAAATAGATATATATTTAAATAATTATAAAATTATAATAAATATATTAAATATATATATTAATAAAATTATAAATATTAGAAATATTAAGTTTTTATAATTTTATAATTATTTAAATTAATATATATATTTATTTATAATTATAATTATAAATAAATATAAATTCATATATAAATAAATATAAAATTAGAAGACATATAGTCATATACATCTAAAATATTATAAATTTATATAATTTTTATACCTGTATTTTGTAAGCATCAATAAAGGCATATATATATTAGCGCAAAAAAAGGTGCTGATAAAATGAGTCTTTATCAGCGCTATAATTTTAGCATTGATAAAGACTTCCTTTATTATCACTTTTTTTGGCACTGATAAAGGAATATCATAATCATCGCTAAAAAGGCTCAGATAATGGCATCTTTTATCAGTGCTTTCCATTTTAGTGATTATAAATAATACCTTTATCAATAATTTTTATCTATCATTGATAAACGGTTCATCTGATTTTATAAAGAAACCCTCACTTTCTCCTCCTTCCTCACACCCCTCAAGCTCTTGCGGAAGCTGATCACCACCGCTATTAACTCCACCTCCTCCTCCTCTCCTGCCGACTCCTCCACTACGAACCCACCTTTATCACATGCCTCTCCTCCGTCGTGCACCTCTCATCTGTCGCATGCCTCTCCTCAGCCACAGAATCCTCCACCTCCACAATTTCACTACATCGTGAACCCAGCTTCCCTATGCGCCTCCCCTCTGCCTTTCACATCTCCTATACTGGAGGACTCCTTCGTCACATGCATCTCCTCCACCTAAGGAGTCCTCCCCCGCATGACTATCCTCCACCACGAACACACCTCTGTCATGCGCTGAACCAAACCTCCAGAGCGATTTTTCGTCTCTTTCTCCTATGTTTCTCATGTTATTATTGTTTTATAATTATGGTGATGTTTTGAATAGTATGTTCTCAATTCCCCCATTAAAAATCATGGTTGTTGGTGGTCCTTGATTGAACACTAAATTAATTGCATGTTGGTTGTACTTGTTTATACTGTTATTTCACTCTGATCTAATGATGTTTTTCTATGGCATTACCATTTTTGTGAATTATATATATTTTTAAATTCGGTGTGTTATAGTTGGTAATCCAAATAAAACAGATGTGATGGTTTAGTTTTTCTTCAAATCATCCTCTCAAAGTAGGATTTTTTAGAATTTATTTATGAAACATATTAATCTTGATTGAATCATGGTGTTCTAATAAAATCCATAAAATAAGTTTCCCAAATATGAAATGGTATTATAGAAATTTAAATAATTTAATTGCACTAAAATTATAATGTTCTAGATTTGTTTCATTCATATATAAAAATTTGATGTTCTTTATCATTTGTAATGGATTGTAAAAATGTGGAATTTTATACACTTCTAGATATGAAATTAGTTTTGGAAGGTGGAATTTTCAAAGAATCTTGATGCTTATGTGGAGGCCTTAGGCATATTAGTGCATTATTGATTTTAAAATATGAAATGTTTGATAGATATAGTATTTTAATTGATTCAATGGTATTTAGATTGTGATTACTATTTTCATTATTTATGACCTTATCTTCTTGAGAGAGTGATGAGAGTTAAGAAAGTTTGGTTCACATGTGTAGTGAACCATTTTCGATCTCAAATGGTTTACTATGAAATGTTGGGTGTGATTAAATGAAATTAGGAGCTTGGTTTTCTTATAATCAATGTTTATTCATGTTCAATGTGTCTATTGAACGGTATTCAATGTTAATATTGCATTTTTATTTTAGGTTTTTTTGATGGGGTAATAGTGTGGTTAGGAATTCTAATGGATTCAAGAAAATAGTCATATTCATAAAATTATTTTAAATGTTTTGGTAGTATATTGGAAAATATTTGGATTATATGTGGTGGTTCTGTGATCAATAGACTATATTTCATTTTTAATTTTTTAGTATGAATACTTGGTATGATATGAATAATGGCCATCGAGTCCCTAGGATTCATTTCAGGCATGAGATATGATGTTTTGGGACCTTATGGTAAAGGAGAATTGTTTTTTATTAGGAAAATGGTTGGGTGGTCAACTAGATGGGTGTTTGATATGTTTTGATACATGTATAACTTTGGGAATATGGAATTTAGATGTTAATTAAAGAACATGTGACTCAACTATAATAAGTTAGCCCTACATTACTATAACTATTTCACAATGTACATTTTATATCATATTAAATAGGAACCTCCATATTCCGTCATTCATTTTGAGGACTTTTTTAAATAAAGTTTTATTTGATTGAACCCTTAATAGACTATGTCCTATTTTTTATATAAATTCTTAAGTTTGGGAGACTAGTTTTGAGTTTTTTTTCTCACTTTTATATTATAAATATGTCACATGGTTTCATTTTTTATTAATCATATGATGAAATTTAAATAATAAGTAGTTCAATTATTTCAACATACCTGGATGAATATTAGTAAGATAAAAAATGTATATTAGATTAATCATTCTAGTTTTTTTATATTATATATAATGTAAATCTTTTGGAGTCAAATTATTTTTATTTAAAGGATATCATCACTTTCCACTTAAACCTGAATGAATTATATTTCCACAAAACCACTTTATCCTTTAATTAAGATGATGATTTGATAGTGATGTATTGGTTGAGTTGACAATGTGGGAATCGGTAAGATGAAATTAAAATCATGATTGATACCAAATAACTTAAGGCATAATTTATATTAAGAATATTGGTTTTCCTAAAGATTCAAGGGTGCAATGAATTTTTATATAAAACAAATTGTGTTTAAATGGTTTATTTTAAGATGCGTACTTAGGTAGATTTTAATATTCATTAAAATCAATTATTTAAAAATAAATCTGTAATGTCTCGAAAATTCAATGTTTTTTTAATTATATGGGATTATAATGAGACTGCATGCTCTGACGGCATTTTATTCTATGGGGCGGAGAGCCTGGAATAGAATTTGGATCTTTTTAAGGTACATCAGTAAACCTGTGA
Organism: Viscum album; assembly: GCA_963277665.1. Classification (NCBI taxonomy): domain Eukaryota; kingdom Viridiplantae; phylum Streptophyta; class Magnoliopsida; order Santalales; family Viscaceae; genus Viscum; species Viscum album. The sequence goes on from OY728141.1 coordinate 1,250,916,536, forward strand.
GCGAGTTCTTCTATCATTTGAACTAGTTCTCAAATAAAAAATAGAAGGGAACTGTTAAAATCGAAACATCGGGATTATCCTAGAAATAAATTAACTAATACTGGCAAGGGCCGAGCTAGAATGTTAATTTTAAAACTTTTCAAGAAAAATAATAAAAGAATTAAAAAAATATTATTTTTCTCACTGTTGGGTGGCGAACAACGACACTACAGTGCAGTGACCGGGCGGCGACATGGTGCATTTAACAAGATCATTAGTGGCCCATATCCAACAACGTAATGATGAAATAATTTAAGAGTGATAGTGACACTATCTCATAAATGAAACAGCATAATGACGCAATGTCATAGCATAAAATAAATGTTGTGACGTGATTCTTTTTATTAAACCAACACATGACATAATGGGGAATTAAACTGCAGGAATTCTCTAAAGACCTAGTGGTAGTTTTCCTCTCCAACGAAGAATTACAAATACTGTAGAGACTTCATCGTCACTGACATGCCTCAAATAATGGAGTTGGATGTAACGTCGACATATTGAAACCTCGAGGAAAAATTCTTTGACATCGAACATCAACGAGGTAGGGTTTGTTTAAATTTGATGTTATCCCCCGTTATTATCTTGAAATGAAGAATTTGGATCAACCCAAAAATATATTGATCTGTGATTCTAGAATTTAAGAATGAAAATGACTATATTTGGGGATTTATCTATCTGGGTTTTCAATATTACCTAATTTTATTGATCATCTCCCCTGACCCTCCCCAAATTTAAAACATCTAACGCGGAGGGTGTAGGCTGACACGAAAAAATGTTCAGACCCCTCTGTAGGTGAACTCTTTGTGAATAGATTGTCTGAAGTGGCGATAAGATGATTTCAGGACCATTGCGGCGAAGAGGAATTCTCTCGGAGGTTGTTGGTGCAGTCGGTACGAAGAACGTACCGCCAGTGCACAGCTCATGGCCCGCCAAGAAATCTACCAATGAGCCAATCAGCGTGCCATAGTGGAAGGAGGCCATGACCAACCGGTCACGACAGTGGTAGATGTGGCAGTGGGTGGGTACCACGGGGAGGGATGGACTGCATTTGGTCCATCTAGACATCTGGGGAGTCGTGGTCTGTCGACAGCGGCAGGAGGAGGCCCCGCATCCTCAGGGCCAATGTGGAAGTTGGGCACGGCGCGACTGCCGCATCCTGGATGGATAGGGCCACCCCGACCACACCACGCGGCCCGTCTTTGTATTGAAGGAGGCGCCGCAGCCAGCGGTATGGGCTGGACCCACACCCAGTAGACTGGACCCGCGTCCTTCGGGCTGGGTTGGATGAGCCCGGGTCACCGGGCGACCCGGCGGGCTGGACCCTCAGCCAACCTGGGCCGGGTCCAGCAAGGCCCGTTGGACCTGGACCACTATCCAAGACAAAACCGACCGACCCAGACCCAAAACAGGTCATGTTGAGTCTATATTATTAAATAGGGGTACTTTGGATCCCCTGGCTAAGTTAGTTGGTTGAGAAGAGGCCTAGAAGCAACCAGCCTCTGTTTACAAAAATGCTTGTATCTCTCAGACCGGGTGTCCGATTGACACGCCATCAGTGGAGTTGGGAACCCAGCGATGGAGAGGTCCTTATTATATACTCTACTTGAGTTTTGGAGGAATTACAAGTGTGTATGGGTTGGATTTGACTCTAATCCAACCAGGCCTTTTTTTATTAAAAAACCAATAACTTACAGACTGAGCATTCGAGCGACATGCCGTCTGTTGTGATGGGACCCTTATGATAAGATGGTAATTTGGGTTAATCTATATGTAAATTCTTGGAGGATGAGGTATGATTGATGTCTTGATGAGTAGATTCTCTGAAAATAACGCGTGCTATGTGTGAGGATCCAGTGGCAGGTTGTGACGTAATGAAAGAATAACTATTCTACATGGGTCATCAACTAGTGACCCTGAGTGGGTCAGAACCTAGAGATATTCTATGGGTCAGTACCTAGTGATCCTTTGTGGGTCAGCACCTAGAAATCCTCTGTTGTTCAGCAACTAGTGATCATATGTGGTCAACACCTAGCGACCCCGTGCGGGTTAGCATCAAATCCTCTCGACAGAATAAGATGATCTAGATTTACGAGTTATCATATTTACTTCTTTACATAAGTTAAACCTGGTGTGAGATGAATCTTTAATTTGTTCTATGTTTTTGAGATCTTTTTGGGTGGTGTTACCTTTTTGGTATCATATGTTGTGATTTTTTTCCTTGGTGTATTACTGAGATACCTTTAGTGGTCTCGTGGTCCCTGTTGAGTATTGTTATACTCAACCATGCATGGGCTTCGCCTGAACCTATTGTGCCTTTTGAAAATGATAGACAACGTTGATGAGGACTTTTGGGATCCAGGACTAGATGACGCTCATAGGTGGAAAAATAGATATGGTGTGATATACAAACATCTGACAGAGATTTGTACATACCCTTCTGGTAGGATCCTTGGCGGACAACCTCCAGAGCTTGTACTTCTATTTTTGTACTTTCCTTTTAGGTGGTCTTGTATTCAGGCCACTTTACTTTTAGTTTACACACTCTCCTCTCTATATTGTTACTTTTGGTGGTTATACTACTTTCTTTTCTTTGTGGTTTTCTTTGTGTGGTATTCCATGTCTGCGTGTGTATAGGTTTAAAAGCAATGCCTTCTATTTTTTGGGTTATGCATTTCTGGTGCTAGTCACCAGCCCCAGGCCTATGGACGGTGGACATGGGGTAGTCACGGCATGGGAAATGGGTGATGGGTCGTGAAAAAGTAGTATCAAAGGGCGTTCGGTTCTACCAGAAGAAGTAAGAGTCCGTGTTTTTTATAAGGCAACAGTGTTTAGTGTTTTGAGTTTGGATTTCAGGCTAGGGAGTCCAGTGTTGGTGTGGAGGCCAACATATCCATACACTGGGGTGTTGAATTCTATTTTTCGACTTGGTATAAGAAAACACTAGTTTCATGTTTTTTGGATTTTTTTCTCTTGAAATATTTTGAGTCAGCTCACCATGTATAACTCATTGACTGTCGAACATCTATTTCTCTATGGGATTCCTAAATGAAGACATCCATCCATGAACCTAGTGAGAGATCATGACGGTGTTACACCGAGTGATGAGGCATCGGTATAGGGACCACTTACAGTGAAAGCACCTTCTGGTGGTGTAACAGTAGTACTGTCACTTGGAGAGCAACATTTGCTATTATTCCCACCAGCAGACATTGCATGACGACTGAGCATGTTGCCTGAGTTCCAGAGATAGTGGCCACCATTTTTTTGAGATGAGATGGATCCTTAGGCAGCTGAGTATTGGATGGAGGCAGTTACTCGAGGTATTCACCAATTAAACACACCAACAGACCTAAGGGTAGTTCTAGCTGCTTGCCTATTTCAGGGAACCACAGGGAGGTGGTGGAGAATGATGGTATAGACCTTCCTGAGGATGATCCCAGAATGCTAGGTCATTAGTGGGGAGCATGCGAGGTAGAGGAGGTCATCTGATAACTATAGTTTGTTACTCGTGCGGAAAACATGGGCACATTGCTCGCAACTATCTGACTCCCCACATGGATGACTAGTAAGCAGTTTAGGGACCACCGAGACTACGACAGAGGTTTATGTGAGGAAGTCTGTAGGGTGGTGGACACGGCAGGGGAGTAAACTAAGAAGATGGTGGTGGATGACGGTTTGAGGTACTACAAACAACACCCTTAAGAGTTCCACCCTGAGCTCCAAGAGCATGTGGATAGTGGCGGGGCCAGCATCAGCTGATGGATCCCTACGACCATGACACTCCATATATGATTAGAGGTATGATATGTGTCTAATATACCTTATCTGAAGTTCTCATAGACATAGGATCCAGTCAATCATTCATTGACATAGACCTCGTTCAAGGCTCAGTGATTCTGGTGTAGCTGTTTGCTCGATCATTATGATTATAGACTCATACGGAAGGGGATTCGATGATTACGCACTGGTTCTGGCAGTGTGATATTACTCTAGGAGGCGAGATCTTTGGATGGGATCTCCTTGTAGCACTGTTGATGCCTTACGACGCCATCTTGGGTACGTACTGGTTATCCACAATCCATGCTTAGAATAACTATTTTAGTCACAATGTGCGGTGTGTCCACGAGAATGGGTCCATGTTTTCCTTCACGGGTGACAAGGGAACCATTGTAACATAAGATGGAATTTTTCAGAGGAGGGTTCAACCAATCACTCACCAATTTTCTAGACTCACCCTCGGTATGGTGGATAAAGGGAGTCCGAGCTTTCTTGTAGTGGTGGATGAGTATGAGGATGTCTTTTCGGAAGATTTCCCAAGAATACCACATCGTAGAGAGGTATAGTTCTGCATTGACTTGTACCTAGGGAAGACACCAATATATACACCTGCGTATCCATTGGCTCCCCGGATTTTCATGAGTTGAGGGTACAACTGGAGGAATTATAGAGAAAAAATTTTGTAAGGCCTAGTGTTTCTCCATGGGTAGCCTTGGTTTTGTTTTCCAAGAAGGAAGACGGAATCCTGAGGCTATGCATTGACTTCCAGCACTTGAACCAGGTGACTATGAAGAACAAGTATCTACTACTAAGGATTTATTTCCTCTTCAATAAGCTAAAGGGAGAGAGGTTGTTCTCAAAGATAGAACTCAGATAGGTCTATCAGCAGCTTTGGGTACGAGATGTGGATTTACCAAAGATAGCTATCAATTATTGATAGGGTCACTACGAGTTTTTGGGGATTCATTTTGGAAGGATGAAGTCCCAACAAGTTTTCATGAGACTCTTGAATATGATCTTCCATACTTACATCGATAGTTTCGTGTTAGTATTTATTGATTAAATCTTAGGTTTACTCGGCATTAGAGGAGGAGCAGGCTACACACCTACAGATAGTCCTAGATGCACTTCAAGGGCACCAGATTTATTGTAAGCTCTCGAAGTACCAGTTCTGGATTCAGAATGTCTAATTTTTGGTACACGACTTATCAGAGGCTAGAGTTGTAGTGGATCATAGGAAGATAGAGGTATTTATTGCTTGGTATCCACCCCAGAGCATGAATGGGGTGCGATGTTTCTTGGGGTTGGTTGGGTACTACCAGAGATTCATACCTGCCATTTATAGAGTATCATCACCCATTTCATCTTTGACAATGAAAGGAAAACCCTTCGTATAGACAATGATATGTGAGCAGAGATTTCAGGAGTTGAGGTAGAGACTGAAAATTTCTTCCATCTTGAGACTACCATAAGAGTGCATTGGGTATTTAGTTTATGACAACACGTCAGGGAATAGACTGGGTTGTGTCATGTTATAGGAAAAATTAGTGATCACCTACGGATCAGGACAATTGAGGCATCATGAGAAGAACTACGCGACCCATGACCTGGAGTTATCAGAATTGGACTTTTCATTGAAGATGTGGAGACACTAATTGATGGGTTAACAGTATACCATCTACTCTGAACATAAGAGTTTCAGGTATATCTTCTCATAGAATGACCAAAAATTGAGACTTTGACGATGGCTGGAGTTCCTCAAGGTCTTTGACATTCAGATAGTATATACTCTTAGGATGGGGAATGTGGTGGAAGATTCACTCGGCAAGAGGTCTAGTTTATAGCTGATGAGTGACGGGACGGAGAGTCTAGCCGTGATGCATATATCATTCATAGATAGTGATGGATCATATTACCTTCAGTCATTGACTGTTACTCCCCCACTCTTATAGTGAGTCAGGGAGGCACAACTTGTGGATGTGGAATGTGAGTCTCGATGTTCTTGTTTATCCTCAGTAAGGCCTCCTGATGGATTTCTGATAGGTGGGGATCACATCATCCATTTCAGAGGATCCACCATAGTACCAGTGGCGTTGTGAGAGGAGGTTTGGAGGGAGTTCATTAAATCCCCATTGGTGGTAAATTCTGGAGGGGCGAAGATGTACCAGGGTCTCCGACGTCAACACTGGTGGCCAGGGATGAAGAAATTAGTGGCAAAGTTTGTTTCTCAACAGCTCCCTTGTAAATAAGTGAAGGATGAGTATTAGGTTCTAGAAAACCTGGCCCAACCACTCAAGGTTCCAGAGTGTAAATGGGATGTTATCTCGATGGACTTTGTGATAGGGTTACCACATATATCCAGGGTCCATGATTCCATCTGGGTTATCATTGACCGACTCACCAAGTCTGATCACTTTCTACCCATCCAGCAGCAGGGACCAGTAGAGGTCATGGGACGACTCTACATTCATGAGATAATGTGGATTTATGGGGTTCCTTCAATTATCTCTTCAGATCATGACACTCTCTTTACCACTCAGTTGCAGAAGGGGTAGTAGGAGGTGTTCGAGACTCAACTGCGTTTGAGAACATCTTTCCATCCCCATACAAATGGTTAGATGGAGAAGACCATAACAACCTTGAAGGACAAGCATCGTGCTTGTGTTTAAGATTTTTTTCATAGTTGGGAGGACCAAATACCATTGGTGGAGCTTTCATACAACAAAAACTATCACTCCACCATTAGTATGATACTGTTTGAGGCCTTGTATGGGCGACCTTGTAGATCCCACCTATATTGGAAAGACATAGGGGAGTCAACACTTTTGATTCCAGAGATAGTACAGGCTACCACCGAGAAGGTGCAGATCATCCAAGAGAGGATGAGGACTACACAAACCATGCATAAGACTTGTACTGATAAGAGATAGAGACCCGTAGAGTTTATAGAGGGTAATCATGTTTTCCTACGGGTCTCACCCCAACGAGGATTACAGTGATTTGGTTGGGATGACAATCCATCTTTGAGGTTCATCAGACCTTTTTAGATCCTGTTAAAAGTTCGAGAGGTAGCGTACCACCTATAAATTCCCCCACAGATGCACCATGTGCATACTGTTTTCTACATGTCGCAGCTGAGGAGATACATGAATGATCCATCACATGTCATCGACTAGGGAGAGTTGAATATTTTTTGATGGAGCGACGTTTGCGGAGTTCCCAATAGAGATAGAGGGTCGACAAGAGCGGGTCCTACATGGGCAGTTGATTACTCTGGTGCGTATTCGATGACAACACATGAATCTCTAGGAGAGAAAATGGGAGCGGGAGGCTCAGAATCATACTCAGTACCCCCACATGTTTTATTATCCATTGTTTTGGATTTGAGGGAAGTAAAAGCATAAGGTGGGGAGAATATAATTCTTAGAAATTCTGTGTAATTTTTTTTAAAATTATATGGAATTATTCTAAGACTTCACACTCTGACGACATGTGATTCCATGTCCTATACAACTTGGAATGAAATTTTGTACTTTTTTAAGGTACATTCAGTAAACAAGCGAGTAGGTTTTTATATCATTTGAAACGGTGCTTAGTTCAAAAATATGAGGCACTATTGAAATCAAAACTTTAGGATTCTTTTAGAAATGAATTAAATTCGGCCACCAAGGGCTGTGCAGAGAATTTATTTTTCCGAATTTTCGAGGAAAATAATAAAAAACATTAAAATTTTATTTTATTTAATTTTTGGTCGTTGGGTGGAAGATGACGACGTTGTGGTGTAGTGACCAGGTGGTGACATGGCACATTAATGAACCTCATTAATAGCCCATATCCCATAGCATAATGATGCAATAAAGTGAGCGTAATAGAGGCACGTTTTATAAATGAAACATCGTAATGATGCAACATCATAGCATAACAGAAACACTGTGACATGATTCTTTTTATTAAACCAACACGTGGGAGAATGGGGAATTAAACTATGGGGATTATCTAAAAAACTACGGGTAGTTTTTCTCTACAACGAATAATAAACAGTTTCAAAAACTCTTCATGATCTTCGACATGCCTCAAAAAATGGAGTATGAAGCAACATCAATATAATGAAACCATGAGGAAAAATTCTTTAACATCTAATGTGAATGAGGTATGAGTTATTTAAATTTGATGTTCTTACACATTAGTTTCTAGAAATGATGAATGTGGATCAAACCACAAACAAGTTGATCCATGATTCAAGAATTTATGGGTGGTGACAATATTTTTGGATTTCTCTATCCAGGTTTCAACATTAATTGATATGATTGAACATCTCCCCTGAGCCTCCAAGGATTTATAACATCTAACGCGGAGGGTGTGGGCCGATCTGAACAATGTCATGGATCCCTATGCTTGTGTGCTCTTGTGAACAGACTGTCTGAATTAGTGGAAAGATGATTTTGGGATCATCGTGGTGAAGTGGAATTTTAACAAAGGCTATTGGTGTAGGAGGCATGAAGAATAGACCACTAGAGAACATCTGATGGTCCACCGATAAATCTTCCAGTGCGCCGGCACCAGCGGTAGCACTGATGATGGTTGGAAGAGGACTACGGTAGTGGAAATAAGAGGTGGGTGGAGGCACAGCCATTGGCGCGTCGCGGCTACAAGAAGTCGTGACCGACCGTCTTCGGCGGCGGGAGGTGCGGCCCCAGGCATGTGCCGCACGGACAATCAACAGCTGGGTCTCCCGGGTAGTTGGCGAGCTGTTGTATGTCGACCACAGCTTGAGAAAGCCCCGCATCCACAGGTCCATTGAGGGAGATGGATGTGGCATGGCTGCCGTGTATGGGTTAGACAACGCCACACCGGCTACACTGCTCGTCCGGTCTTCATCTCGCGGGCCACAACTCAGTCAGCTGGGAGGGTCGGACCCTCACCTAGTGAGCCGGACCCACACCGGCGGGGCGAACCCACACCTAGAAGGCCGGACCCACGACGGCGAGCCAAACTCACACCCAGTAGGCCTGACCCATTTTGGCAGGCCAAAACCATGTCCTTCGGGCTAGCCTGGATGAGATAGGGTCGTCGGGACCCGGCGGGCTGGACCCTCGGCCAACTTGGGCCGGGTTCACCAAGGCCCATTAGGCTTGGCCAACTATCCAAGTTCGACCTGACTAACCCAGACCTGAACCGGGTTAGGTCAAGTCTGTCTAATTAAATTGGGGTACGTGGGACCCTCGGGTTTATTTGGTCAGGTCGGTCCAACCGGGTCGGACTGGGCCCAGATGCAGTCAACCCCTGTTTACTAAAACTCATATATCTCTCAGACCGGGAATCTGATTGACACGTCGTTATTAGGACCCTTGTGATGGATTTGTCCTTATGATATACTACACTTGGGAATTTGTGGAATTTGGAGTATGTTTGGGTTGGATCAGGCTCAAATTCAACTGGTCCCTTTTTACTAAAAATCCTATAACTTACAGACTGAGCGTCCAAACGATGCTATGTCTATTATGATGGGACCCTTACGATGATATAATTTTATGGGTTACACTATGTGTGTCTTCATGGTGTTTGAGGTATGAACAATATATTGAGGATATGATCCAATGGAAATCAAGCGTGCTAAGTGCAACAATCTAGTGGATGGCTATAACGTGAATAAATAATAGTGATCTTGCGTGTTTCTACACTGAGATATCCTGAGTGGATCCGCACCTAGTGATCCAATGTGAGTTAGCACCGATAGATCCTTTGTGGGTCAGTTCCTAGAGACCCTGTGTCGGTCAACAGTAGAGACTATCGACAGAATAAGATGATCTAGCTTTACGACTAATCATCTTTACTTCTATACTTAAGTTATACCTAGTGTGAGCTGCGTCTTTTACTTTGTGACTTGTGTTTGAGATATTTCTGGGTGGTGTTAAGTCTACGGTATCGTCATTTATGATATTTTAATTCATGGGTTACTAAGAGCCCTTCAGGGATCTTGGTTTCCCTATTGAGTATTATTATACTCACCCCTGTATGGGCTTCGCCCACACCTGTTGTGTCTTTTGCAGACAACAGATATCCTTGAAGGGGACGTTGGGGATGCAGGATTAGATAGTTCTTAGTGGTGTACAGATAGGTGTGGTGTGATTCAGTGACATCCAATAGAGAGCTTTACCTAACCTTTCTGAAGGATCCTTGGGAGATGACCTCCAGAGCTTTTACTTATTTTTTTGTAAATTCATTTCAGTTGGGATTGTATTCTAGCCCCTTTACATTCAATTTAAACACTTTACTCTCAGTATTGTTACTTTGTGGAGGTTTCACTACATACTTTCCTTTGTGGTTCTCTTTGTGTGGTATGCCCTATCTCTGTGTGTATAGGTTTAAAGGAAATTCCTTCCCTTTCTGGTTTATGCCTTTTTGGTGCTGGTCACCAGCCCATGGCCTATGGATGGAGGGCTTGGGGTATTCATGACCCGGGCCCCAGGAGAATGGTCATGACCAAAAATGATTCTAAAAACACAACCATCTCTTTAGTATTATTATTTCATACATATAAAATCAAAATTTTTAATGAATTATAATGTGTGTGGATTTTTTTCAATTCCTTGGGAATGTAGGTTTCTTCTATCACCAAGAGATAATTATATAAAAGTATACCTTTTGGGTACGCGTGTGGATGCATTGGACTTGAGAAGTGCATTTTTGGGAGTGCTCTCAATTTTGAAGTTGGGTTCATGATTATAGATTTTTATAGGTGTATTTATAAAGGAATAAACTAATATAACTTCCTATGAGAGACATATACATTATTCATGGGGTGTAAAATAGATTGATTTGGTGTTAGCCAGTGATCATTAGGATAATGCAGTGTCTTTAGTATACATGAACATGAGTGTTTCATGGTTGTGAGCATGGTCACTGACTATGGAACATATCCACTGGGACTCTAGTGTTTTTGTGAAGGATAATTGATATAACTAGACCATGGAATCTTGGATAAGGGATATATAATGGTGGGGAGGACAATATAGAATGCTTATATAAATTATTATTATTACACCAACCTTTGGAATAATTTGATGTAATCGTACAACACTAATTTATTTGCGATGAATCAAGGTGTTTTCTATGTATATTTTATAAAGTGCCTCTCTTGGGATCTATTTATTTGTGAAAATAACTATGTGGATATTTTAAAATGATTTTTTGTGTTTTTAAATGTTTCATAGAGGGTTGATGATCATTTTAAATGATTAAAATTGTCGGGTCATGAATTTTACTTGAATGTTTAAAAAAAATAATTATGGTTTTGTGAAAGAGTTTCTGGAGCTAATAGATTTATTTTAAAAAGGGTGAGTCATTTTAATGTTGAATTTATGTAAATGGTTGGTTTTTAATGGGATATGAAGTGTGATTTTTTAAATTGTTTTCAAATGAAATTTGAACTATAGTTTTTCAATAATCCTTTAAGTTTATATTTTTATAGAATTAGGAAAACCATTACATTATATCAATATTTTTGGTTTTTATTTTGTGAAATACTAATATCACCTAATTAAATATGATTTATATGAATAAAGAATGGATGGATGTCAATAATTTGAGAAAAGAGTATTGAGATGAAGTGATAGAGTTCATCATGTTTTCAAAAGATCGTGCATATGACCCATCTCAAATCCCTTTTCTGTGTTTATGATTTTGTTATTCAAGAAAAGTTAGTCTAGAGGAGTTACAAGAACACTTTATTTGTCACAGAATAGATCGAAGTTATAAATGTAGGAATAAACACAAGGAAAAGAAAATGTAGCTATGGGTATGATCTATGAAGATAAACATTGGGATTACCCAAAATTGTTTGAGCAGTTAAAGAGTTATGAAAAGATTTCGTTGTATAGTGGTTCCACTAAATATATAGCATTGTCAGTCGTACTGAAGCTATATAATTTTAAAGAATGAAATGGATGGGGTGATACCAGTTTTACAGAATTAATTTCTCTATTGAATGATATTATCCTAGAAGATAATGAGCTCTTGTGCTGAACATAAGACACCAAATGAATGATATTCACGATGGGTATGATCTTTGAAAGAATACACGCCTACCCGAATGACTGTATATTGTTACTCAATGACAACTAGTCACTTATAGAACACCCAATGTGTAGTGCTTCTGGATAAAAGAATGATGAATCTGATCCTATGAAAGTTATATGGTATTTTTCAGTCATTACAAGGTTTAGGCGCCTATAAGTAAGTGACGAGAATGTAAGGAAATTGATGTGGCATGTAGACAGAAGAAATAAATATGGGAAACTATATCACCCGACAGACTCTCATTCGTGGAATATAATCTATCACGAGTATCATGATTTTGGAAATGAGCTGTGAAACCTTTTTCCTCCATTATCTACATATGGAGTGAATCCTTTCAGTTTTCAAAGAAACAGTTAAAGTACATGTCCAGTTATGTAGGTAAATTATAACATTCCACAGTGGTTATACATGAAATGAAAACACATCATTCTATATATGCTTATATTAGGTTTGAAACAATAGTGTAATGATATTGATGTTTATTTGCCTCCATTGATCAAGGATCTGAAATTATTATGGGATTCAGGTATTATTTTGTATGATGCTTACAGAAATGAAGATTTCATGTTGAGATCCATGTTGTATGGGACGATAAATAACTTTCAGTCATATAGAAAATCTTTAGGATATACCATTAAAGTAACTCATCGGTGCACCATCAGCGAACAAGGTTCACAACAAATTAGGTTAAATCATTATTCAAAAACTTTGTTTCTAGGATGTCTCATATTTCTACCCCAACGAAATAAGTACCAGTCTTGGAAGTCATTATTTGATGGAAGTGTAGAAGAACGCACAACACCATAACCACCAATATGTGATAAATTTTTTGAGAATGTAAAATATGTGGACACTACATTTTGTAAAACATTTTTGAAAAATCTTACGAAAATAAATTTGAAGTAGAGATCATTTTTTTTAACTATCATACTTGAATGGTATGTATGTCTGAAACATTCTTGATGTTATGCATGTTGAAAAAAATGTATGTGATGGAGTCATAGGCACATTGCTAAATATACCCAGAAAAGAAGTGGATGGAATTAAGGCTAGGTTGGACTTGTTTGACATGGGAATATGAGAAAATTTGGTTCTAGTGAAGGTTGAAAAACGAAATTTTCTTCCTCCAGATACTCACACTCTTTCTAGGTAGGAGAGATATAAATTTTTCAACTTCTTGAATGAATTAAAGTTTTATTGGGTTATTCATTGAATATCTAGAACATCGTATCAATGACCAATTTAAATTTAAAGGGTTTGAAATCACATGACTACCAAATTTTGATGAAATATCTAATTCCTATATCTTTAAGTTTCATTTTTCCTAAGAATGTATGTCATACATTAACAAAGATTTCTTTCTTCTTCAAAGATATAGGGAGCAAAGTTATTGACCCGAAGAAATTGCCTTGTATAGAAAGAGAAACTGTCGTCATATTATGTGAATTAGAAATGTTCTTCCCACATACATTCTTTGATATTATGGTTAATTTATTGGTCTACATGGTGAAACATATTTTACTATGTGGTCCTTTAAACTATATATTTATGTATCCAGTTGAATGATATATGAATATTTTGAAAGGGTATGTCAAAAATCGATGTCGACTAGAGGGTAGTATTATGTAGTGATATATTGTTGAGGAATACATTGAATTTTGAACTGAATTCCTATCAAGTGTGGAAAGAATTGGTCTACCAAAATCTCATCACAATGGGTGGCTTGTGGGTGAAGGAATTTCGAAAAGAGTGGTTGTCACAATCAATATTATAGATCGAGAGCAAGACCACAGTTTAGAGGTTGACCCTCATGTCAAAACTGACAATGAAATTATTAGGAATTTGAATCCATCAAGGTCTGGAAAATTGATATCTAATACACATAATAAATTGTTTATAAGATGGTTTCAGGACCATATTTTTAAGTAGTCAGATGAAAATATGGACTCAATTTTAGAATGACTTCGATGGAAAGCTAGAGGACCAAGTGTGTATGTATTATCTTATAATTATTAACTAATTAACAATTATACATTCTATACAAATGAACTTGATGAAGATAGTGAGATGAAGAATAGAAGAGTTACACTTATTGATGATGTGATGCATGTTTCTAGTGCTAAAGATAGAAACTCGATTTATGAAAATATGTCATCCTTTGGAATAATCAAAAAAAAATTCGAGTTTGATTATATGAATTTCCACGTTCCGATTTTTCAATGCATGTGGGTTGATAATAGGAGTTTTGTTAAAATATATGATTTGGGATTCTTGAATGTTCATTTGTGTAAGGAAGGGTTCAAAGACGAACCATTTATAATGGCATCATATGCAGTATAAGAATTTTATGTTCCTAATCCCACAAACCAAAACTGGTCAATTATTCTGTTATGGACCAAAACCAAAAAGGGTCATATGAAAATTCAATGGAATATGACACTTTCATTGGGAAATTGTTATCATTTTTCAATGTTTCTGTAACGCCCCGACCCCATCTACCCAAAGTCGGTGCATTAATTACATAACATTGGAATGATCACAAGAAAGATCAAATCTCGAAAGACCGATTGGTTTAGTAGCCTTGGAAACACTAGATATATTCATAAGTTTTACATTACATCATAAAATGAAAAACTAATACAACAACATAATATTTCCACAATCCACACTATTAACCCCTCATAAAATCCCTGCAGGACATTCATAACTTACTTCTTCACATCCTGGGAAAAATAAAACAGAAAAAAAAGGGGTGAGCTCAAATGCCCCGTAAGGATAACAATAAAGTGGAAACTTTCATAAATAAGAATAAACATTTAAGGTAATGTATAACTAAAACAAAAGCCTTTTAAATACGAACTTTCAACATGGTATGGCATAAATAAAATGAAATAATGCCATTTACTTATTCACATGGATATTCTACTAAATGAATAATCACATGCAAAAATCAATAACCACTTTCATAATGTTGGAATGCATAATGCCAGACTATCATAACCACATAGCCAAGGCCTCGTTCCAAGACTACAAATAAGATTTTGTCAAGGCCTTGTGCCAAGACACTAGTTTGTCTCATGAGACCTACCGATGCATCGAGGAGCTATAGCGGGCTCCACCCGTCACTTATTAAGTCCAATGCATTCCCATATGAAAAGGTTTAAACATAACATAAACATTCGTATTAAAACTAGCATACGAAATGTCAATACTTTCACAATAAACTATGAATGGTATAAAAATAGCACATCCACAGTCAAACATATCACAAAACCTTCAATACAATATAGAAGTTTTGTATCATAATAAATCAACTTCAAATAATCTTAAAATCCATCAAAGGATGTTGACATAGATGAAATCAAAATTCTTTTTAAAGAAATATCTCCTTTTATTTTGAAATCATTTAAGATCCATATAAAATAAAACATTTTCTTTGAAAATATTCTTATAAGCTTGTAAGGAAAGCTTTGAAGATTTTATAACGGCGTAAAATAACCGCACCCGCCTTATAAGTTAAAAAAAACATTCTTACCTCAATTCTGTCGAAAAGGTTAAAAAGGACCTTGTTTTGAAAACGATGGAAAGATTCCTTTATAAACCTCTTATAAAAAGTCAAAAAAGGGTATAAATGACTTTAACCCATATTCTTGTAAATAGTAAAAAAAATTTGAAATACATTTTTAAGAAACATGGATGTGGATGATAAAGAGATCCCAGTAGATTATTACATATAAACAACCTCGGATAATGAAGAGATTGTGAAATAACCCTTACCTTGTACTTTTCCTTGGTTGGTGTAGGTTAACCTCCTGTATAATGGTGAAATAATTGTTATTAAATTATACAAGAATCATATATATTAATATGATATCATATATGATCTTTTAACATTGATTTATTAATAATATCTTAGAATTATCATCGTTTCGGGTGTTAACTTACTCATTTTCTTTTATATGTTTTGTTACATAAGCCATGTTTGTTGTATCTTATTCATATCCAGAATGATATCAAGTCCTTAAACATCATTTTTAAATCATAAAATGATAATTATACTTGAATGGATACGATGGAGAATGAATCTCATCGCGTTCGTGGAGACGGTAGTCCGTACGTACGCACGAGCGACAATATCATTCTTTTGATATTAAAATAATATATAAATGAATGGTATATCATATATACAGAATCATTAACATGTTATATTTATTATTTACATGAGTTACACATCATTATTATACCCATCCAAATAATATTATATTGAATAACAATTACACCACGACGTGGAGACGGTAAGCCGTACGTACGCACGTATGGTGACATGTTATTCAAAGGGTGGATAGAATACTGAATATGGTTGTACCATACTTATAATAACATCACAGTATATGTGAGATACTGGAGTTATTATTTTAGAATGGTAAGAACAAAGGAAGAAGAAGTGGAAGAAGAAATGAACTTAGAAAAGGGTGGTGAAATCATTACCTCTTCTTCGGGTTCTTCCTTTTGATTTGATCAAAAGGGCTCCTTAGGTTGGCTTTCTGATCAAACTAAGGCCTCTAGGTTGTAGTGAGGGATGTTGGGAGAGTATTTGGGCAGAGTTTGGCCGAACCAAAAGGCTTTGAAGGTGTGAAGAAAAGAGAAGGAGGAGTGCCCTTTTATAAGAGGGGTGAGGGGCACCTTTGGAAAAGCTAGAAATATTAATTTATAATAAATTCATATTCGGTTTCAAATGGCTCCAAAGTTTATTATTCAAAGGTTAAGGTGGTGATAGGTCGAAAACCACTCAACCAATAGAATTTAGACAGGTTTGGGTACTTATATTAACCTTATCTTTAAGTATTAACTCTAAGTTAATTAGTTTCACTTTTACAATGTCTCTTTGTATTTTTATATAATATGGTTAATAAACTTACTATATACATCCAAGAGACCCCCAAGTGGTCCATTAATGATTAACCTATCATAATATAAGTCTCTTGGCCGAACCTTAGATTTTTAGGAATTTAATATCAATTAATAATATAATATTTGTTTTAAGAACTCTTTTATGTCAATTTTGACACTATTCAATAGTTGATTTTTGTGAAACTCATAACAGATTGATTACTTCGAACAAAGTCAATTATATCAATCCTAATATATCATATTATCCTAGAAAATTAGTTTAATTCATTAAAAGTTTCATATTATATTTATTTGGGTATTTATAATATCAATTATGTTAATTTTTTACTATTTTAGTAATTACTGCATCATCATTGTGTCATAAATAAAATAAATTATTTAATATCTAAAAATTATAAATAAAACATCATTATGTAGAAAATCTTTTTAGATTTCTAATGAATATTTATAATCGAAAATCCAACATGTATAACCCTATGTAAAAATTGTTCTTCTAAAAGATGTAAGCTTATGCCATTTTTATTTTTATTTTAGCTTTATTAATATAATGTGTCATTATCACTTACAAGTGGATCCATGGGGTCCCAAAATAGACCCAAAGATGCCCATGGTCGACCATGTATCAACCAATAGGGTTAAGACACGTTTTAGGGTAATTTATTATTATTATAATATTATTTTTTAACCCTTATTTACCGGATTTACCCTTAACCATGGTAAATAAAATATTTACCGCAGTAATTATTCAAAATGTCTAAAAATAAAAGTTACCTATTTACACAATTTGAACATCCTGATTCCAAATATGGAATCCATTTTCCTAAATTCAAAACACAGAAGTGGCAGAAATTAATTTAAAATTAATTCCCGCTGTCAAAACAAAAAGCGTGTTTTTAAGAGATAATAACTATCAAAAGATTGACACTTGTTTATGTTCGGTTTAATTGTAAAATTATGTCCAATGACCAACATTATATTAAATGGTAAAAATATATTCTAAATATACTTTAAAACTACTAAAATTCATAATTTATCACTATTAATTATTTTGATTAAAAAAGTTGTTTTTAATTAAAATTTAGTAATTTTCACTATTCATCAAAATATAAAAGTTATCCGAAAAGTACCAAAATTTCACCCTAGGATAATTTCGATATTCCGAATCCAAAAATGAAGTCCATTTTGAAATATAAAATATATATGATTTCAAAAAGTAGGTATTACTATTTACAACGGCTAGTTTAATTAGTTGTGGTGTGTGTTAGAACTCGAGGTTGTGTACAACACACGCTATCGCATTATTCGAAGGGAAACGTACCGTAGAAGCTTGGGGTGTTACATTCTCCCCTCCTTCAAATAATTGCGTCCTCGCAATTTCTAGGGTATTACTGCATAAAAAGACTCGGGTGGTTCTTCATCATAAGTTCCTCGGGTTCCCACGTTGCCTCTTCCATCTTATGATTTCTCCACAAAACTTTTACCAGACGCGTCGTCCGGTTTCTCAGCACTTGTTCTCTTGTATCAAGAATCCTGACAGGCTCTTCACAATAAGACAGATCGGGTTCCAGTTCTAATTCCTCATAGGTGAGTACATGCGTTGGGTCAGGCATGTATTTTCTCAACAGAGATACGTGGAACACATCGTGAACTTTGGAGAGACTTGGCAGCATTGCCAATCGGTAAGCTACAACCCCAATTCGTTCTAGAATTTCGAAAGGTCCGATGTACCTGGGACTCAATTTGCCTTTCTTACCAAAACGTATGACTCCCTTCCACGGAGATACCTTCAGGAAAACATGATCACCGACTTGAAATTCCAAATCCTTCCTTCGATTATCGGCATAGCTCTTCTGCCTACTTTGAGCTGCTTTGATGTGATTTTGGATTACCTTCACCTTTTCCACCGTTTCCTCCACCAGTTCTGGGCCTACAAGTTTTCTTTCACCAACGTCATCCCAACAGGTTGGTGTACGACATCTCTTTCCGTATAACGCTTCATATGGTGCCATCTGAATACTTGAATGGAAGCTATTGTTATAGGAAAATTCTACTAGTGGTAAATATTGATCCCACATACCCTGAAAATCAAGTGAGCAAGATCTCAACATGTATTCTAAGGTCTGAATAGTCCGTTCTGATTGTCCGTCTGTCTGAGGGTGGTAAGCAGTGCTCCAATGAAGTTCAGTATCCAGGGATTTCTGAAGACTTTTCCAAAATCGTGAAGTAAAACGGGGATCACGATCAGAAACAATTGATAAGGGTACTCCATGAAGTCTCACAACTTCATTAATGTATAGTCTTGCTAGACGTTCTAGGGGTAGATCTTCTCTTATAGCAAGAAAATGTGCTGACTTGGTAAGACGATCAACAATAACCCATATTGCATCGTTCCTTCTAGGAGTCTTTGGTAGCCCCATGACAAAGTCCATTGTAATATTGTCCCATTTCCACTCCGGTATGGGAAGCGGTTGCATGACTCCTCCAGGCTGTTGCCTTCCAGCTTTCACTTGTTGACAAACCATACATCTTGACACAAAATCAGCAATCTCCCTCTTCATATTGTCCCACCAAAAATGTTCCTTCAAATCTCTATACATTTTGGTGCTCCCAGGGTGTATAGAGAAATTGGAACTATGAGCATCATCCAGTAATTCCCTTTTCAGATCAGGTAAATCGATAACACAAAGTCTCTTCCCGAATTTCAAAATTCCATCTTCATACACAAAGTCTCTCAATCTCCCATCATTCACAGCTTTAATCTTCTTCTGAAATTCTTCATCATCAGTCTGAGAACTCTTAATCCTTTCTAGTAAAGATGGTTTGGCAACCATTTGAAAAATCATTGATGTTTCACCTTCCCTGGTTATTCCCATGTCCATCTTCACTAGCTCCATGAAAATTGGATCCCTTTAAATTCACATATTGTTCAAAACTCCATGGTCTTTTCTACTCAAAGCATCTGCCACCTTGTTTGCCTTCCCTGGGTGGTAGTGTATCGTACAATCATAATCCTTGAGTAATTCAAGCCATCTCCTTTGCCTCATGTTGAGTTCTTTTTGTGAGAAAATATACTTCAAACTCTTGTGATCAGTATAAATCTCACATTTTTCACCATAGAGGTAGTGCCTCCATATCTTCAAAGAAAAGATCACAGCTGCTAACTCAAGATCATGAGTAGGATAGTTTTGTTCATGAATTTTCAATTGTCGTGATGCATAGGCAATAACTCTATCATTCTGCATAAGGACACAACCAAGTCCTTTCTTTGATGCATCACTATAAATAACGAACCCATCATTCCCCGATGGTAGAGTCAATATAGGAGCATTGACTAATATTCTCTTCAGTTCTTTGAAACATTCTTCACACTCTTTTGTCCAAACAAATTTAACCCCTTTACGTGTGAGCTTCGTTAATGGGTTAGCCAATCGGGCAAAATTCTGGACGAAACGTCGATAATAACTTGCCAAACCAATAAAACTACGTACCTCAGTTATACTCGTAGGTGCTGGCCATTCTTGGATTGCCTTGGTCTTAGAAGGATCAACAGAGATTCCATCTTTAGAGACAATATGGCCAAGAAAAGAAATCTCCTGAAGCCAGAATTCACACTTGCTAAACATTCCATATAATTCATGCCTCCTCAGAGTCCTCAAGATAATGCGCAAGTGATTTTCATGATCTTCATAGGTTTTGGAGTATACCAATATATCATCAATAAATACTACCACAAATTCATCGAGATACTCCTTGAAAACTCTATTCATCAGATCCATGAATACAGATGGTGCATTAGTCAATCCAAATGGCATTACAGTAAACTCGTAATGCCCATACCTGGTTCGAAATGCTGTT
The DNA here is from genome assembly GCA_963277665.1 of Viscum album. NCBI lineage: Eukaryota > Viridiplantae > Streptophyta > Magnoliopsida > Santalales > Viscaceae > Viscum > Viscum album. The sequence continues at coordinate 1,250,937,200 of OY728141.1, forward strand.
TTCGGAATGTCTTCCTTCTTCACACACAACTGATGGTATCCAGATCGAAGGTCAATCATTGAAAAGTATTGAGCTCCATGCAGTTGGTCAAATAAATGATCAATACGAGGTAGGGGATACTTGTTCTTTATTGTTATAGCATTGATCTCCCTGTAGTCGATACATAACCTCATAGATCCATCTTTCTTTTTAACAAAAAGAACAGGGGCTCCCCATGGAGAAACACTAGGGCGAATAAATCCCTTATTACTCAATTCCTCTAGTTGTTTCTTTAGTTCGACTAACTCTACAGTGGCCATTCTATAAGGGGTCTTCGATATAGGCCTTGATCCAGGAATCAAATCAATGGAAAACTCAACTTCTCGTTCTGGAGGATGTCCAGGTAAATCTTCCGGAAATACATCTACAAATTCTTTCACAACAGGTACATCCTCTATTTGAACATTCCTTTCCTCACTGACAGTTATTTCATTCTCTTCCTCCCCGATAATTGAATTAAGTTGAGCTACAGGGGGTGGATCTAAATAAGAATTAGGTGGTGACGATTCTGCTCTAAAAAAAAGGTGCTCCTTATCATTATCATCAAGAATCGTAACCTCTTTCTTCTTACAATAAATCTTCGCATCATAGTCCGAAAGCCAGTCCATACCGAGGATTATATCAAACTCAATCATAGGTATGACGATGAAATCAGCAGATAAAGAAAATTTATGTGCTCTAATGGGGACTGATTCACAAAACTTTGTTGCAACGATACTTCCCTTAGGAGTTTTAACTGACAACTCCCTTATTAAATCAAATTGGAAATATCTAATTTTCTTAGCAAACTGGGAAGATATGAAACAATACGATGATCCAGAATCAAATAATGCATTTGCTAAACTTGAGGAAACCATTAAATTACCTGCCACCACGTCTTTCGGAGCTTCTACCTCAGCAGTAGTGATAGCATAAGCCTGGCCTTGATCCCTTGGCCTTTTCTGAGGTAAGTTCTCCTGACGCTTAGGACATGCATTTGCATAATGCCCCATCTCCCTGCAATTGTAGCACTGAACGTTGGTAGCTTCCTTCTTCCCCTTGCAATCATGAGCTTGGTGGCCTTTTTCACCACACTTGTAACAGACTCCCATTCCCTTCAAGCAAGTACCAGGATGTTTCTTCCCGCATTTACCACAAGATGGATTTTCAACCTTTCCCTTCTTCCCCTTATTTCCATTCCCAGATTGATCAGTAGGTCTCTTCTTCTCTTGCTTCGCTTTAAAGTCATAAGACTTAGAGAATTCTTTTTCGGTCTTGATAGCACATGAGACAATGTCTTCGTACGACGAAAAGGATTGTGAGACTAATGCTCGACGGAGAAATGGTTTTAACCCATCAAAGAAACGATCAATCTTACTTCTTGGGTTGAGAATATAATCTCCAGCATACCTCGCTAACCTTGTAAAGTTAGCCTCATACTTTGTGACATTCTCATCCTCCTTTTGTCTCAGACTCAGAAATTGTCTTTCCATATCCGCTCGATGGTCGCGAGGGAAGTATTTTTCTAAAAACAGATCTTTGAATTCCCTCCATTCCATATTTGATACTTCATCATCTTCCTTCATGTTTTGAATCAATGACCACCATTGATCAGCATCTCCAGTGAGGCGGTAAACTGCCATGATAACTTTTTCCCTTTCACTGCTCCCCAATGCCTGAAATATTTTCTCTAGGGAATTTATCCATTGCTCAGCTACTAAGGGATTTGTACTCCCATTGAACGTTGGTGGTTGTTGCCTCATGAATCGATCTAACATTGATCCTCCACGCTGCGGATCAGGGTGCTCCATACGGGTAAGGTTATTATTCATAAACTGAGTAAGTTGTCCCAGTATGGTGATTAGCTGATCGGCACCAGTTGCATCACCAGCCCCACTATAATTATCTTGAGCAGGAGGGCAATCCCTACATGGAGTGCGTGCATTGATACGGTTTCCATTTCTTCCACTAGGCGCCATTTCTAAACAATGTCATAAACTAGATCAGTTTATGAATCAAAATACATAATCCCATACTTATAAAACACTTAACATAAATTGAACTATTTATGGATATAATCCATAATCATAAAAATGTTTTCTTTGAGGAAGTATATACTCATAAACCCTTCATAATGATTTGTAAAGATAGTGAGAGTTATCCTAAGCATATCCCCCGGGAGTGTCGTAACCAAGAGTGCAGCAAGGCCCGTTGTCGTGCACCAGTTCCCATTCGAGTCTAGCTCAAAGCGGTGTTTTCGGGTTTTACCCCTAGGTACATCTGTGCCAGAGCCGCCTCTACCTGCTCGTATCCAGACAGGGATGTATTGCTCGGAAAACTCACAAAGTCTCTACAATACCAAAATTCTAGGAAGTTCTTCTATACTAATCCTCAAAGTTCATCTTAGGTCTACGTGCTCTAATCAGAGTTTATCTAAATCTAGTTTCCAAGGTTTGTACTAAACTTCCTCTGATACCAACTGTAACGCCCCGACCCCATCTACCCAGAGTCGGTGCATTAATTACATAACATTGGCATGATCACAAGAAAGATCAAATCTCGAAAGACCGATTGGTTTAGTAGCCTTGGAAACACTAGATATATTCATAAGTTTTACATTACATCATAAAATGAAAAACTAATACAACAACATAATATTTCCACAATCCACACTATTAACCCCTCATAAAATCCCTGCAGGACATTCATAACTTACTTCTTCACATCCTGGGAAAAATAAAACATAAAAAAAAAGGGGTGAGCTCAAATGCCCCGTAAGGATAACAATAAAGTGGAAACTTTCATAAATAAGAATAAACATTTAAGGCAATGTATAACTAAAACAAAAGCCTTTTAAATATGAACTTTCAACATGGTATGGCATAAATAAAATGAAATAATGCCATTTACTTATTCACATGGATATTCTACTAAATGAATAATGACATGCAAAAATCAATAACCACTTTCATAATGTTGGAATGCATAATTCCAGACTATCATAACCACATAGCCAAGGCCTCGTGCCAAGACTACAAATAAGATTTTGTCAAGGCCTTGTGCCAAGACACTAGTTTGTCTCATGAGACCTACCGATGCATCGAGGAGCTATAGCGGGCTCCACCCGTCACTTATTAAGTCCAATGCATTCCCATATGAAAAGGTTTAAACATAACATAAACATTCGTATTAAAACTAGCATACGAAATGTCAATACTTTCACAATAAACTATGAATGGTATAAAAATAGCACATCCACAGTCAAACATATCACAAAACCTTCAATACAATATAGAAGTTTTGTATCATAATAAATCAACTTCAAATAATCTTAAAATCCATCAAAGGATGTTGACATAGATGAAATCAAAATTCTTTTTAAAGAAATATCTCCTTTTATTTTGAAATCATTTAAGATCCATATAAAATAAAACATTTTCTTTGAAAATATTCTTATAAGCTTGTAAGGAAAGCTTTGAAGATTTTATAACGGCGTAAAATAACCGCACCCGCCATATAAGTTAAAAAAACATTCTTACCTCAATTCTGTCGAAAAGGTTAAAAAGGACCTTGTTTTGAAAACGATGGAAAGATTCCTTTATAAACCTCTTATAAAAAGTCAAAAAAGGGTATAAATGACTTTAACCCATATTCTTGTAAATAGTAAAAATGTTTTTAAATACATTTTTAAGAAACATGGATGTGGATGATAAAGAGATCCCAGTAGATTATTACATATAAACAACCTCGGATAATGAAGAGATTGTGAAATAACCCTTACCTTGTACTTTTCCTTGGTTGGGGTAGGTTAACCTCCTGTATAATGGTGAAATAATTGTTATTAAATTATACAAGAATCATATATATTAATATGATATCATATATGATCTTTTAACATTGATTTATTAATAATATCTTAGAATTAGCGGGTGTTAACTTACTCATTTTCTTTTATATGTTTTGTTACATAAGCCATGTTTGTTGTATCTTATTCATATCCAGAATGATATCAAGTCCTTAAACATCATTTTTAAATCATAAAATGATAATTATACTTGAATGGATACGATGGAGAATGAATCTCATCGCGTTCCTGGAGACGGTAGTCCGTACGTACGCACGAGCGACAATATCATTCTTTTGATATTAAAATAATATATAAATGAATGGTATATCATATATACAGAATCATTAACATGTTATATTTATTATTTACATGAGTTACACATCATTATTATACTCATCCAAATAATATTATATTGAATAACAATTACACCACGACGTGGAGACAGTAAGCCGTACGTACGCACGTATGGTGACATGTTATTCAAAGGGTGGATAGAATACTGAATATGGTTGTACCATACTTATAATAACATCACATTATATGTGAGATACTGGAGTTATTATTTTAGAATGGTAAGAACAAAGGAAGAAGAAGTGGAAGAAGAAATGAACTTAGAAAAGGGTGGTGAAATCATTACCTCTTCTTCGGGTTCTTCCTTTTGATTTGATCAAAAGGGATCCTTAGGTTGGCTTTCTGATCAAACTAAGGCCTCTAGGTTGTAGTGAGGGATGTTGGGAGAGTATTTGGGAAGAGTTTGGCCGAACCAAAAGGCTTTGAAGGTGTGAAGAAAAGAGAAGGAGGAGTGCCCTTTTATAAGAGGGGTGAGGGGCACCTTTGGAAAAGCTAGAAATATTAATTTATAATAAATTCATATTCGGTTTCTAATGGCTCAAAAGTTGATTATTCAAAGGTTAAGGTGGGTATAGGTCGAAAACCACTCAACCAATAGAATGTAGACAGGTTTGGGTACTTATATTAACCTTATCTTTAAGTATTAACTCTAAGTTAATTAGTTTCACTTTTACAATGTCTCTTTGTATTTTTATATAATATGGTTAATAAACTTACTATATACATCCAAGCGACCCCCAAGTGGTCCATTAATGATTAACCTATCATAATATAAGTCTCTTGGCCGAACCTTAGATTTTTAGGAATTTAATATCAATTAATAATATAATATTTGTTTTAAGAACTCTTTTATGTCAATTTTGACACTATTCAATAGTTGATTTTTGTGAAACTCATAACAGATTGATTACTTCGAAAAAAGTCAATTAAATCAATCCTAATATATCATATTATCCTAGAAAATTAGTTTAATTCATTAAAAGTTTCATATTTTATTTATTTGGGTATTTATAATATCAATTATGTTAATTTTTTACTATTTTAGTAATTACTGCATCATCATTGTGTCATAAATAAAATAAATTATTTAATGTCTAAAAATTATAAATAAAACATCATTATGTAGAAATTTTTTTAGCTTTCTAATGAATATTTATAATCGAAAATCCAACATGTATAACCCTATGTAAAAATTGTTCTTCTAAAAGATGTAAGCTTATGCCATTTTTATTTTTATTTTAGCTTTATTAATATAATGTGTCATTATCACTTACAAGTGGATCCATGGGGTCCCAAAATAGACCCAAAGATGCCCATGGTCGACCATGTATCAACAAATAGGGTTAAGACACGTTTTAGGGTAATTTATTATTATTATAATATTATTTTTTAACCCTTATTTACCGGATTTACCCTTAACCATGGTAAATAAAATATTTACCGCAGTAATTATTCAAAATGTCTAAAAATAAAAGTCACCTATTTACACAATTTGAACATCCTGATTCTAAATATGGAATCCATTTTCCTAAATTCAAAACACAGAAGTGGCAGAAATTAATTTAAAATTAATTCCCGCTGTCAAAACAAAAAGCGTGTTTTTAAGAGATAATAACTATCAAAAGATTGACACTTGTTTATGTTCGGTTTAATTGTAAAATTATGTCCAATGACCAACATTATATTAAATGGTAAAAATATATTATAAATATAATTTAAAACTACTAAAATTCATAATTTATCACTATTTATTATTTTGATTAAAAAAGTTGTTTTTAATTAAAATTTAGTAATTTTCACTATTCATCAAAATATAAAAGTTATCCGAAAAGTACCAAAATTTCACCCTAGGATAATTTCGATATTCCGAATCCAAAAATGAAGTCCATTTTGAAATATAAAATATATATGATTTCAAAAAGTAGGTATTACTATTTACAACGGCTAGTTTAATTAGTTGTGGTGTGTGTTAGAACTCGAGGTTGCGTACAACACACGCTATCGCATTATTCGAAGGGAAACGTACCGTAGAAGCTTGGGGTGTTACAGTTTCCAATGTAGATGACATTTTTTATGTCAGAGAAGACCACAATGAAAGGATTTGGATAGATGATAGAGGGGTAAAATCCCTTTAGCCTTAAAAAAGGGAGTTCAATAATCATGTTTTTCTGTAATATACAGTGTGTTACCTTATGTTATTATCTATTCACTGTTTCTTTTATGTAATATAGATTAACTGATAAACCACTTATACATATAATGAATTCTATAGGTGGTGATGCACCCAATCCCGTTGAACTATAGGTCTCTTGACATGCTTTTTCTCATATTGTAGAGGTACATCATGTCTCTCCACCTGCTGTTACTCATAGTGTAGTGGAACAATAGGTCTCTCACCCTGTTTTTTATCATAGTGAAGCAGACCAATAGGTTTATCAATATGATTCTGGTGCTCCTAGTGCACAGGTATAATCACCATCAACAGTTTCCAGAACATCATATTGATGATGTTGAAATCAAGGAAATGGTTGTAAATGAAGCACTTGATGCATAGAAAAAATTGGAGGGTTGTAGTTTGATGGTGATAGAAAAAATAATTATGAAAATAGAGAAATTCATCCAATACGAGGTAAGATGGAATATGTGGGGTCAACATGTTAAACCCAACAAGGCCATGTTCAGTAGATACATTAGAATAATCACTCAACAACGCGTGCCGATTGATGTGCTATTGTGGCACCATGTTGTCATCAGTATTAAGACACTGATGTGGGGAGATATTATAGTACCATTATGATATAATTTCTTTAATTTACTAAAAAAATAAAATAATTAAACATTTACATACTATTCATTATCCCTTGTAGAGTGAATTTATAGTAGATGACTCACACATAGACTAGGTATTAAGGGTTTATGGAAGGATTCAGAGTGGATTTCGCATCACATTAATGATAGATTTTCTTAAAGATGAAAAAGGTAAAATGAACCTGCACCCACCTCTTTATACACAGCTGATAACCCAAGGAGCATGGGATGCGTTTTCTAGTCGTCGTGCAGAGGATTCTTTTTTGGTACATTTTGTTTCATAATCTGTTGTTTGATTATACGTGTACATTGATTGACAATTTTTTTATGAAATAGAAACTGAGTGCTAAAAATAAGGAATGAGTAGTAAAACCAGTGTACCCCTACCGTAATGCAAGGATGTCATACGCTTCACTTGAAATAACATTAATACATATATTAAATCTGTCGTAATACTTTTATGTGGCATAAAACAACACCATAAGTATGTTCCTCTATTTTTATATAAATTCACGAATCCAAATCCAAAGACACTTCCATCACATTCCTTATACTGTGGAAGGAGACACATGTAAATAAAGATGATATACTAATAGATGAAAACACACAAAAAGTGTGGTAAACATATGTAAGTATTAAATAATAATTTTGTTTATTTAAATTTATATTACATAATAATGATTACTTATTTTCCAATATTTGTTTGTCTGAAATAGTCATACGAATCATCATCATCCAAACTTAATATCGAAAAAATTTTAGTGGACTTAAAGGATCTAAAAAAGTATGGCCACATCAGAGGTGCGGGATTTGGGGTGACACCCCCAACATTTTTTGAGAAAAAAATAAGAGGAGGATCAAAGTAAATAAATGAAAATGATGAGAGAAAGTGTAGTTATCCATGAATAAAAAATGAAATGACAGAGAGGGTTCATAACAAGTTTGATGGTGGGGGGGGGAGAAGCTGCAACTTAAGGACAACCAACTTGTGAAGATCCTACCCCCACCCCACCAGCTTTGTGGTGAACCATTCCCCTCAAAAACCAATCTTATTTGTGGTAATAAATTTTATAATAATTGTATCTATGAATTTTGATTTATATTGACACTTATACGTCTCTTGTACTAATATTATACAGGGTAAAAATGACTATGAAATATTTATATCAACACCCACCCATCGCCTTGTAGTGAGGTATACAATGTTCAATATCTAGAGTACCGTGCTACACAATAGACCACTTCCAACAGGTCATGTCAATGTATTGATTAACACATCCCAAGATCCAAGCACTGAGATACATGTTCCAATTCTTGATGGAAATATTTATAAGTTCTAAAAAGCTATTGGATAATTCATCACATGGGTGTCACAGCTTGTAAAAAATCATGTCGATAAAGAGTTATTAATTTCCCAATTATTTTTCAAGATAAACCATTAACATTTAACGAAATAATTTCTGAACGGATGAATTTTATTACAGATGGACATAGGGAAGGGGGTGAAAAGAACTAACGCCTCAAAACCATCTCAAGGATCAACTAACCGATCAAAATGATCTACTTAAAGCACCTTAAACCAGCCCATTCTATATCTGAATTTATTATCATTGTAGGCTCATGTAAATATGATGTTGAAAGATGGTTGTACTCACATAGTAGTTTTTAATAAAAAATGTATAGTGGGGAAGATCTATATTTCATTATGGTGGACAATGTAAGTGAAATCCTAGAGTATGATTGGCTAGGCAGCTCAGTTGTAAATTTATAAATGAGGTAAGTTTTCACGATTTGACTTTCTAAAAGATGATATAATATGATTATTATTACTCAATACGTTTCATATTTTTCACACGCATATATATGAAAAAAATTGAATGGATTTACCCATGATCACAAATTTGGACTTGTTAGTCCTCACATCACCTTTAGAGAACCAAAAAAGAATCTAATAAAGCGGGGCGAAATAGTGGTAGGCCATCTCAAATTATTTTATAGAAAAATTATAGATGACATAATCTTCTTAAAGCCAATGATATAGGGGTAAAACTCTACAATTTAATAATATAAATTATTTTTTAATTACTTTCACAACTTTTTATTTTTTGCATTCTTCGGCAGCACTGGATGGTCATTACGGTTAATTTGGATACTCCAAATATTTATTTCCTAGATTCAATGAATGGATATCCAATAAATCTACAACCCATGATGGAGTCTGTTAATTTTTATTACAACACATCCATAATTTTAGAACTAAAAATCAAGTTATATAATTTATATTATCTTTTAACGAGGTTTCTGTTATGATAGGGTGGTGGGTGAATATTTTCTACATCATGGAATAAGGACAGGGGAAAAGAAAAGGAACATTACAAGTGCTATAACTAGATAAAAATCTGGGTCTATATAATAAGACTTCACTATCCAAACACATATAAAATATTAATTATTTTTCTAAAGGTTTCTGTAGTGTTCAAAACAAATAAATGGAAAAGTTTTTTGTTTTTATGTATGTAAATTTAAGAAAGAGATCATATTCCATGAACAAACCAACATCCCTAAAAAGGTATTTTTTAAAATAATTACTATATAATTTGAAATATATATTAATCCTTTCTGTATTTATATTTTTTCAGTACTACAATGGTTGTCTAAAAATCTCATCTTCACTAGAAGATATAGATTAATTTAGAAATGAATTGGTAGCATACCTGATGCAAGAATATACATAAATAGCATGAAGATGTGACCAGTATTACTCGAAGTGTCCATTTTTATATAATATTGACAGTATTTTTAGAAAAAAAAACAAGTGTCATACTAAAAATTGAGCAACCTTATTAGGATTTGTTTGATACTTTAAGAAAATGATCCATATGTATTTTGTGATGTGTTGGAATCAACAAAAACTATATCTGACGCACTGTGTGAATGTTATGACATTAAGTGTGTATTTTTATATTAAATTAATAGTAAATATAGAAAAAACAAGTGACATATTGAAAACCAGGAAAATGAATTCTCATTATTTTGATACATTATTAAAATAATAAATCAGTCATTTGTAATGTTTAGTAATCAACCACCCCTCAATATGACGAATGATGTGACCGATTTCACCTAAATTGTTTGTTATCCGTTTAAAATTGACATTTTAGTTCAAAACATGTCACTCACTAAAATCAAAGAAAACGTTATCTGTATGTATTTATAATTTAGGACAACAATTCATAAGTTATTTTTGATGTATATGAACTAGTCTCATGTCAAACTAATGCATGACGCAATCGGTATGACTCAAAAAGCATTTTTCCAGTTTGAAATGACATTTTAGTAAAAAAATTGAAGTACTAAAAATTGAACAAATGAATTGCTATTTTTTGATACTTTAGGAAAATGATCTATATGTCATTTTTGATGTGTATGATTCAACCTCACCCATATCTGATGCATGGTGCGACCGGTATGACTCAAAGTGTCTCTGTTTATTTAATATTGACATTAGTTTTAGTAAAAAAACAAAATTGGCATACTGAAAACCTAGAAAATGGATTAGAATTGTTTTGATAATTTCGTAATATGTTCCATGACTCATTTTAGACATGTAGAAATCAACCCCACCTTATTAAAATTCATGATTTGATTGGTATATATCCAAATGTTTTTTTATATAAAATTGGCATTAATTTAATTAAAAAAGGTAACATACTAAAATTTGAGAAAATGAATCCATAGTGTTTTGAAAAATTAGGAAAATGATCCATGATTCATTTTTGGAATGTAGGAATCAACTACACTTAAAGTTTACACACGGTGTGACCGGTATGACTAAAAGTGTTTGTTATATGTTTAAAATTAACATTTTAGCTCCCAATGTGTCACTCACTAAAAGACAATCAAACACATTAGGATTGATATGATACTTTATTAAAATGATCCATAGGTCATTTTTTGACATGTAGGAATTAGTCTCACATAAAACTAACACACAATGCGACTGGTATGACTCAAAAGTCATGTTTCTTATTTTAAATGATATTGTAGTAATAAACACAACTGACGTACTAAAAACTGAACAAACACATTTGGATTTTTTTGATACTTTATAACAACAATCCATGAGTCATCTGTGATGCATAGGAATCCACCACACCTCAATCCGATGAATAATATGACTAATATATATCCAAATGTGTTTTTATTTAAAATTGACATTAATTTAAGTAAAAATAGCATGTGACATACTGAAAACCAAGAAAACACTTTTCATTGTTTTTATACTTTAAGATAATGATCCATGACTCATTTTTAATGTGTAGTAATCAACCACACCTCAATATGATTCATGGTGTGAGCATTGTGAATAAAAGTTTCTGTTATCAATCTAAAATTGACATTTTAGCTCAAAACATTTCACTCACTGAAACCGAAGATAATACCCTATGATTGTCCTAATAATTTAGGAGAGAGATTCATAAGCCCTTTGTGATGTGTATGAAGTATTATTACCTCAAACTGATGCACAATGTAACAGATATGACTCAAAATGTGTGTTTCCAATTTGAAATAATATTTTAGTTAGAAGACACAACTGACATATTGAAAACATAGAAAATGAATTTGTATTGTTTTAATGCATTAGAATAATGATAAATGAGTCATTTGTGACATGTAAGAATAAACCACACCTCAATCTATTGAAAGATGTGAATGGTATAAATCCAAATGTGTCATTCAAATCTGATATTATTTTTAGCAAAAGAATAAGTGACATTCTCAAAACCAAGAATACACATTCAGATTGATTAGATATTTTAGAACAACAATACATAACTCATTTGTGACATGTGGGAATCAACCCCATCTCAATACGATGAATGTTGTGACTTTTATAACTCCAAATATGTCTTTTTTATTAAAAATTGACATTTTATTAATGTATTTGTCCATATTAATGTTTAATTTATTTCTTTATATTATTACTAACAGAATATTTGTTTCTTATATAAGTGGATCCTTTTTCTTGAGTTGGGATGATTTGTTCGACCACTAATACCAGGGGCTGAGATGTTTTAGAGGGTATCATGAATGTAAAAGGATGAAACATTAATGTTTTTAACTATTTATTGGATAATTTAAAATGTAATTATATAAAACATTGTTTGAAATATATATAGAATTGTTTGTAAAACCCTTCTGTTCACTGATTTCTGCATGTGTGATGCTTCGTTCTTCTATGTGCTGTATAGTTGGGTTTTTTGTAGGGGTGTGTGTGAATTTTGTAGGTTCTAGTGGGTGTGATTCTATATGAACAACACATCTTAGGTATCTAGGTATTTATTATTGCTATTTTTAGGGGTGATAAAGGACCTTTATCAATGCTAAAAAAAGGGCTGATAAAGGGTACCCCCTTTATCTTTGATGAGAATAATAACACTTTTATAGCACTTCTATAGCACTTTTAAAAGTTGTTTCTAGCAATTCTGAATGCACTATCTAGAGTAGTGTAACTTATTACCTGTAAACCCATTGTAAAACCATAATGTTACTTGTGTGTATGGCAGAATTTCTCCTCACAAACCGATGTGATGTGTTTTTCATTTCCATTTTAAATGTATAGAAATAAGGAAATAATAAATAAATATATGTGATAATGGTAAAAAATTTGTACATATTTAATTTTAATATCACGTACTCCTTTTTTCTTTGAATTATGTGTGTATATGATAATTTCTCTTATGTGTATGACTGACTAGCTTCCTGTAAAGCGATGTGATTCTTTATTCACATAAACATTACATGGGTGGTTAAAAGGGCAGGATTAAAAAAACATATGTTATTTACATATTTATTTATTACATAAAAATATTTTTGAATGGTATTTTATTATTTACCTTTTTTATATTTCAATCTACTAGGAAAATGAAATCAACATTTACGTGTATGTATGGCCTACCATTTCCATGAATAGTGTATTTAATTTTCTATATATAACCTTTATAGATTAATCAGAATACTTATATACTGAATATAAATTATAGTTATATTATTTTCAACATTATATATATTATTTAACAATAATAAACGTAATATTAAAAAAATAAAAAATCGAAACATAAACATAAACCAAGCGGTTATTATCTGAAAAGCGATTTTAATAAGGAATTGTTAATAAACTAGTAATAAAAGGTCATAATTAAATCATATATGGTATGATATATATAATTATGGTTATTTATTATATTTATGATAAAATTATATTTATTATATATGATGGTTTAATATGTACAAAAGAAGTCGATACTAAACGTATGAGATTTATAGCCTCTTTTTTATTTATGGGATACATATACAAACTGAACACTACATTATTTTGTGTGATTTATATACTTCCACTTTTAAAATTAATATCATTAATACACTTAATTTAATTATATTTAACTTTTAATTTGATTTAATTACTTAAGGGGGCTTAAGATCTAAAAGATTAATAAAGCGGTAAGAGATTTCTATCTCACCTTTTTTACTTCTACGAGTCACACGCCATATTCACCACCAATTAATTTTATATGGTTTATATAATTTCCATAAATTTATTTTATAAATTTACACCTAAAAATTATTTTCTATTCACATATACATTTATGGATCACTCTTTCATTGGTTTTATAGTTCAAATGTTACCAAAGCGAAAATTGATTTTGGCCCAAATTTTCCTTCTTTGAGACATATGTTTTATTATGATCCTACATTCTTTTATGGGGTGTATATACCGATATTTTGGCATATAATATCATGTGTTTAGTTATTATCATGAAATTTAAATTTCATTTAATGTTATTCTTTCATGGTAATTATAATTTTCTCTTTCCAAAGTGGTAATGGTTTTAGGGTACAATGTCATATTTTATCGTTATTGTTTATGTTTATGCTTCTTATGATGAAATATTATAATCTATATCTAAATAAACCCATTAAATTTATTATAATATTGGTATGTTAAGAGAATATATTTTTTACCTTAATTTTCTTCCCTTTATGTACTAAAGTGTTTTAATTATTTTTTTAGAATAGTCATATATTCTTTTCACTACTGTCGAAAACCCATTTTCTTCCAAAATAGTTTTTTTTCTAAAAATGTTTCAAATTTTTTTCAATATTATCCAAGTGATTTATTAAATATTGTTTTTCACATTTTTTCCCTTTTTACAAAAAAGTAACTAAATTAATTTTCATATTGTTTTCCAAACATGGCTCATTTGGTTTTTAAAAAAATTAGAAAGGAATATCTATTTTCAAGTGTATAGCATGAACGGTATTTTACTCCATCATTACCATTAATTGTTTTAAATATTCCATTATAATTTTCAAATGTTATTTTCAAATAAAATTATTTCCCAATTTTTTTTTATAATTTTACGTTTTATAAAATAGTGATTCTTAAAATGGAAAGGATATTTTCCTCAGGAAATCATTTCAATGATTTTCAAATATTCATTTATAAGTTTCAAAGGATGTTATTAAAGAAATTGATTTTGAAAATTTTTTCTGTTTTAAATTGTGTTTCTCATAGTGGAAAGGATATTTTCCTCCAAAAAAATTCCAAGTAATCTTTCAAAATAATTTACCATTTAATAGAACATCATATGACGTTACTTATTCTATACTAGGGATACGATCAAATAAAACCATTCTTATAATTTATCAGGATGGTTTTGGTTTATGTTGAAAATATTTTTATGACACACATTTTTATTCCATGGGTTACACCATTATAAAATGATTTTTTAAACCTCTTCTTTTTCCATGGGTTATGGTTTTATGATATGATAAAATGATTATGAAACCTATTTCTTTTCCACAGGTTATGATATGATGAAATTTTTATAAAACACATTTATTTTCATGGATTATAATATTATTATTTTTTGAGTCTTATTTGACACATATGTATGAATTTAATTATGTGGCAGTGGTTACATTATAACAAATTATGGTGGTTATGTTATAACAAAGGATAGTGGTCACGTTATAACTAAGATGATTGGGACCTATATCTCCCTCCAATGCATTGGGTAAACATTAATAGATCATGAGATAAATAGGGATAGTATGGGGAGTGAACCCAGTTATGTAAGGGACTTTATCCACTATGATAGTCTTGGGAATGATGCTTGAATTCTTTGAGGGTTTGAAACGTAAAACCATTCCAATATGAAAGTCTTGGAAATGATCATTGGACTAATAAGAATTTATTTTCTATGATTACGTGTTTGTAAAAAATCTATTCATTATGAAAATTTTATCTTATCACGGTTTATTTTCTTTGATTTCATTATGATTCATGTTGTATAAACATCCACGATTTTTTACATGACTCGTGTTTATGATCTATTATATTTAGGGTATAGTTTTAAAATGTTATTCTAGTGTTATATTACCCTTATACTCATGATATATCTATATTTATCTTGTTTACCATTACATAGATTTCTAGGTCACCCTTTCTTATGATTTCCTTCCTTGGGTAATGATGAATGTAATTCTGTATGATATGTATAATAAGGGTTAAACTTATTAATAACATATAGGGAGATTATGTAGCTCACTTATGGACCAGTTGTTTATGTGTCCAAGACTCGAAAGGTAACATACCTTCAAGATCCTTAGGAAGGTGATTGTGTAATGTAATGAATATTAATATAAATAGATTAAATGTCTATGTATTAGACGTTTTTGTATCTACATATAGTCCTTGGAATTATCTTTACTTGAATTTTTAATAAAGAAATTTCTTATACATAAAACAGATTAAAAAAACTATTTTCCATCATGTTGTGCATGTTTAATTTTAAATTAAATTCTTCAAATTATTTCAATTGAATATTGAAATATTTATTACATATTTTGAATTATGTGGTCCAAATTTGGTAACTTTTTCAATTTTATTTTGGGTCATTTGGAATGGTAACCTTAGTATATTTTTATCACCATAGTAATGGTAAATCTAGTAATTAAGGTTAAAAATAATATGATATGGACTAAAATGACCCTAACACTATCATTTGTTCCATTATAAAGGTCTATTTCATAAATAAGAATCCAATATTTTAATATATTAACTTTTTCCCATTTTGGCTACGAATATGACCTTTATAATATTTCTATAACGTATAATGTCAAAAATGGCACTCTCTTTCTTTTAATATATATAATATTTCTTCAGGAATAAAAAAAAATATGTTAGGTTTTAAATATAAAAAACAAATATAAATTAATTAATTATAATGGAATTTTATTTTATATTTTGAGTGATGAAATAATTTCCTTAAATTCTTGCACAACACCAACACAATATTTATTCAATTAAGAGAAAAATAAAATAAATGAATCTAGAAATACTAAATGTATTATAATTTGAATTAATTATTATGATAAAATAATTTAATATATATATAGAATATGTTACCATTTTTTAAATGATTCAATTCTATTTACTTTGATATCATGTTGTTTTCAAAGACAATTTAAAGTAATAGTTCAAAAATGACATGAATGATAGTTTATAATAAGTAATATTTTATTAAAAGATTTAAAATTACTAAGAAACCTATATTCATAAAATTTAATTTTATATAATTTTATAATATCAAACACTCATTATTTACATGAATATTTTTCTTTATAGTAAATATCTTAAGCCCTAATGATTAAAAAAAATTATCATGGTAATCATCAAAAGGATTAAACATAGATTAAAACAAAAAGTTAAGGTTGAAAAAATAATGTATACTTATCAAATTTAGATTTGGAGAGATTATTTGGACTCAGACTCATATTATATTAAAATTTCATATTTTTTTATTCTTTTCTTAGTGAAAAATAGTTTATATTAATTTAATACTATATTAATTTCCATGAATACCCCTCCCCTCCCTTATAAAAGGAAACCTCTTCTCCATTTTTAATGACACATAAAAAAAATTTGTCCATAAAAGACAACACAAATAGTTTTCTAATGTACCTACCCATATTTTTGAGTCTTTATTTTAATCATTAAATCATCATAGGATGTATTTTGGTGTAAAACATAAGAAGTTGATTGAAGAAGATGCAATGTTCTTAACCAAGCATTTTTTATTTCTTATCCTACAACCTTAAAACCTTATTAAAACATGATTAATTACGAAAATAATATATTAAATATACCTTTATTCTTTTATTTGAGAATAATAATATATATATATATATCCCATTTTCCATCAAAAGGGATAATAAACCGTCGTTCTTGTGTTTGACAAACTACAGCGTCACAGACCAATATAATTTTTTCCCATCACCACCTCTACAAGATGTGTAAAATTATAGATTTAATGTTTATATATGATATGAATTAAATAATTATCATTATTAAATGATATTATCTCAAAATTTTCATAACATTCTATAAATTGAAAAATTATTGCATCGTTCATGTGTATGTGTGGATTACCACTTCCATAAATCGATGTCATTCATTTTCTGTCACATCATCACATGGATTGTATACATAAGTGTATTTAAATATATAATATAAAATATATTATATAATTATCATTTTTAAAATATATAATAATACTTACTATATTTCCTTTATGATCATTGAAACTAGGAGCTTTAGAGAAAAGAGGTATATCAAGATACAAAAAATGTTTTTTTATTGGTTACAGAATGTTTTGGTGATGCAGGATTCCATAAATTATGATTATATTATTTTTCTTGGGCATTAATTGTTATGATGGGTGGTTCATTTATAAACCAAGGATGGGTGGTTCAATTATAAACCGTGTATGGGGGGTTTTCAATAAATTGATAAATAGTGATCCTAATATAGATCTATAATGCATTGGAAAAAAGGACACAACTAACCGATTAAGATTCTATGAATATATTATTGGAACTTATCATGAAGGTTATTCCATTTGTAACAGTTATTGTAATTGTTATGCGAAATTAATGTCCAAAGTCACCTATATGATTTATCTATGTTTTCTATGGGTTTTATGGAAATATTATGATTTCAAAAATGTAAGCAATGATATTTTTTTCAGTACAGTATATGTTACTTCTTAATGAATATATTTATTACCATTAAAAAATTCATTAGTTTTTATGATTTATAATAAAAAAAAATTAGTTATTTTTTCCCTTTGATATTTCTTATGAAATGTTATGTCAAAATATTTGGATTGAGAAGATAAAATAGTTGGTATGAAAATTCTTATTTTGAGATCAATGTATATCTTAAATAGTGAATATTTTAAGGAGTGATCACATACAACCATATTTATTTCTTTCATTTTATGTCCAATACTGATCATTTTTATTCTCATTCCATGTTTAAAAATGTTTTTTATAGTATTTTAATGTTGGGTAGAGACAAGGGTGTCATCAAGATTAAAATTGTAAAGATGTTTCATGAAATGAAAATTTGATATATCATTAACTTTTTTTGTGAATAAAATTAATATTAAGTAGAAGTTTCCACATTCGGATGTAATATTTTTTTTGTAAGAGTGATTGGACTAATTCTCTAGAAATACAAACCATACAGATCCACAAATGTAATATAATGGATTATGTAATGTTTAAGGTTGGTTCCTTAAATTTGTAATGAGAGGAATTTTTTAGATAACTTTAGAGGTTATGATATGGATAGAAGTGTATAATTAAAATATTTATAGCATTTAAGTGTTTAATATATTGGTTTGGAATCATAATTTATTATCCTCATATAAAATATGGGGTCAGTATAATTTGGATAAATATTTTTATTTTTGGATATTGGTTCTTGAATGATAATAAACATAGGTAAAAAGGATTTTAATGTTAATGTATTACATAATTTTGATTGATATTTTCATTACAAGAACAATTTTTATTTTATAAATCACTAATTCATATAATATTTTAATAATGATATTTTGTATATATTAATGATCATTAATGAAGATGAAAGGAAAAGGATCGTGTACAGCCTATTTATCCCTTACACACGATTTAATCGTTAGTATAATGGAAAATTATTGTTTAAATGATTTTAAAATATTTTTTAAATTCCAAATAACCTTAAAGGAACTACTTAAACCCACATCTTTTCATTTATCCAAAATATCTATGAATCATGGAATCATTTTTATTTGATTTCAAAATCTAAACTAATCCATCTCATTTAGAAAGCTAAATACCACTAAGGAATTGAATTTTTCTTTTCTAGATATATGGACTGAATGTTCTAAGATAAAGAGAATTCCAATAGAATAAATTAAGACCCTAATGTTTTTATTTAATTTATGAATTATTATCTTATGTTTTATGTATGAAACCTTATTGGGTTGATATTAATGAATTATAAGGACATATTTAATATCTTTGATTTATAAGCATATAGTATTAATTAATAATATAAAAATTTGTGGTTAATGGTTTAAGAAGGATGTTGAATAAAAGAAGTGTTTATGTATTGAGTATTATTAATTACGATGTAGTGGTATTTTATCCATGATATTCTGATATATTTTAAATATTATGATAATCATGAAACACAATGGGATTATCCTATTTTAGATGGAATTGATACCTTTGAAAACTAGTGTAGTGAAAATTTGATAATTTTTTGGAGATATCCATTTAAATAAATGTGAAAAATAAATAAATAAACGTTTGTGTTAATATGTGAATTATGTTAAGGAAATAAGAGTAAATTAATAATGTTTGATTTTATGGAAAATTTTGAAATATATAAAAACGTAGTGGTTAATAACTGATTTAATGATTGATGATATTTTGAGTATTTTTTCATATTTCTAGGAATATCATAAGAATTATATTAATGTAGTTTTATAAAAATGAACATATATGGGCTTGGTGACTACTTGTCATATCCAGAAAGTTCGTAGGGTTTGAACACATAACTGAAGGGCCAAAAGGGTGTTATGCATACCATTGGACTGTGTGATGTCCTAGATAGTATTAAATTATGTAAACGACTTGAAAAATAAAGAAAAATTTGATTTTGTGAACATATTTTTTATCGTATAGATAACCATGGCACTGAAAAATGATTTATTAGTTATGTAATAAATGTTATTTTATAGGAGTATCAGTATATTTTTGTGGAAAATTATATAATATAATTAAAAAAATCTTATTGGATTTTATTTTAGGATGAAAGTTTGAATTTTATTTTGGAAACATATATTATTTAATGTTTCTTTATGGTTATTTATGAAATTTGTGGAAAATATTATCATATCTTGGAGATTATATAAATATCACATATACATTTTAATAGTTATTGATGTTATTTAAAGATAAATGTTAAATTTACCTTGGAAGAAAATTTGATAAAATAATTATTATTTTTGGGTTTCAATATTTTCCAGGAATATTTTGGAAAATTTTAAGGATTGTTAGTTATCTAATTAATTAGTTTGAACTTTGGGTATTACTATTGAATTTTAGAGATTAATGTAATGTTTCTTATTATATTAGTTTATTCATTTTCGAAATTATCATACCTTGTTATAACCATATTGTTTTTGGTTAGTTTCTAAATAAAGAAGGAATATATTTTAATCCTTTATGGAATTATGTGATCCATTATATTTTTATTTTATATCTTCAAACATAAGTAATTATTATTTAATACTCATAATTTGGAGAAAAAAATGAGATTGTGGTGGAAGTTGATTAAAGGATGAAATTATAATAGTCAAGAAATTATATTTCCTTATGTTCTTTCTATATACAGGAAAGTAATTCCAAGACTTTATGGGAATGATCTTGAAACAAAATAATTCACAAAATCTTTATTTCTATTAAACCATTGTCCTTTTTTACACCTCTTACTTTATGGTTTGGGGAAACATAAATTTATCATGATCATTTAAATTTATCTAATCAATGATCACTATCACTCTCTGTAGTTATTTTGGATAGTAATTTTTCATCCATTTCTATATTTCCACTTCACTCTATTGTTATCTTATTTTGAAACATTTCATGTCTTATTAGATATGACATTCATACTTCCTATTTTACATTTTCAAGAGAACGTTTATTAACCATTTTTATGACACTTGATTTCATAAAGGGTATATTAAATTGTAAAACCATTGATTTATTCTCCCAACTTTATATTATGATGAGAAAATTAATTAAATTGAGGATAATTTTGTATCTTGATATTTTAAAATAGATATTATATTAAATAGCATATAATATACACATTGGAAAGCTTGAATGAATCATAAAGAATTATAATTTAAATATGACTATTATAATCTATCTATTTAATTAGTTGGAATGAATAGGATTTAAAAATATTTAAAAATATATAAAGGTCCCAATCAATGTAAATATATTGAATATTTCCTAGCAAATAAGAACACAGTTTTTTGTAAAGTCATTCTATGCTTCAAAAATATGTATTCATCTAAAACTGTTTTATTTCTTTTTATGATAAAAATATTATAATTAATTTATAGAAATATTATAAATTTAATTTTATAATAGGGATATTAATTTTTAATTCTTAAGGTCAAATTTATCTTAGGATGATTTTTTGATATTTTTTTAAAATGTTTTTTTTCAATAAATAATGAATCATATTGATTTGAATTTAAAAATGTATTTTTATTTAAATTATTGACATATTTATATTCTATTTTGGATTATTTATAAAATCTAATTGATCTTTTTTTATTAAATTTATTCCCATCATAGTCTTTAGAAGAAATATTATATATGAGTTTGGTATAGGAACATTTTTTATACATAAGGACATTTTTCTAAAAAACTATTTCTCATGTCGTTTTGTGGGTTTAATTTTAAATAAAATCATATTATTATATTAATTTAATCTTGAAATATGTTATAATTTTTTTTATTATGAGCTCTAAATTTTTAAATAGGTCTGTATTATTTTGGGTCATTTTGAAAAAGAAACCATAGTGATTTTTTTCTCTCCACGATAAGGTTAAATATGGTACTGGATGTTAAAAATAATTTTATAATGACTAAAAAATAACCCTAAAAGTTTCCTTTTTAATTATATATGTCTATTTAACCCATAAGAATTCAATATTCTAATATATTTCCTTTTAATTCTATATGGTGATGAAATTAATCATTATATTATTTATGTGAAGGATAAAATAAAAAATTTCAATCTCTATCTTTTCAATCTAAAAAATTTTGTGGGAGGGATAAAAAAATTATTTTCAATTATAAATAATAAATAGGGATATAAATGATTTTTTATCATTTTTATTTATTTCTAATTTTTTAGGGATGAAATAACTACTATAAATTCTTAAACAACGCTGATACATTATTAAATAAATTAATATAAAAATAAGTTGAATGGTTTTAAAAATATTAAAAGTAATATAAGATGAATTGATTAATGTGTTGCATACGTTTTAAAAAAAAATACAACACATTATTGATAGTTTAATGTAATACATTATTATTAATTTTTATTATTGTTGTTTTCAATGTAAAATTAATTGAATACTTCCAAAAATGACATTAAATATTTTTTATAATAAATAATATATTATCAAATTGTTTAAAATTACTAAGTATCATATATTAATCCATTTTAATTGGATATAGTTGAGAATATCATATATTGTTCATTTATGGGACAATTTTTTATTCTTTGTAACTATCATAACCATTAAAGAGTCAAAAACATTGTTATAACGGTAACCGTCAAAAGGTTTAACCAAGGGATAAAAAATTATATAGGTAAAAACAACACCTAAAATTTTCACCGAAAAAATTATAAGTGGGGATTTATAATGACAATATTTTAATATTTTAATTCAATAAATCTTGAGCCATTTTTTATGGATAAATAATTAATATTAATTTAATACTTTAAGAAACTCCTAGAAGGTCCCTCCCCTCTCATATAAAAGGGAACCTATTATCCTATTTTCATAAAAATTAAAAAAACATTTTTGTTTTCCAATACCAACCCAATAACATCCTTTCATCTCTAACCTTTATACAGATTCATTGGTTTGATCATAAGAATATCCTAAGAATTATTTTGGCATAAACTATAAGAGGTTGTTCGAAGAAGAGGTATAGATATTATCCAAGTGTTTCAATCTTATTTATTCTTATAAAAAATTTAATATTTATTAAAAAATGATTAAATAATAACAATAGTTTGTAAATTATAATGATATGTTGTTTTGTTAATGGAATAACTTATGTCTATCTTTTTTTCCATCAAATGGGAAATGAAACCATCATTTGTCTGTACGAAATACAATCACCTCACATGCCGATATAATTAATTTCCCATCATTTCCTTTCATGGATGGTAATAGTAATGGATTTAACTTTTATATATAATATTCAGGAAATATTTATCATTATTAAAATATAATATATCATATTTTTTCTTACCCTTCCATCTATTGAAAAATGATAACAATTTTCGTGCGTACGTGTGGATTACCACGTCCATAAAGCGACGTGATTGATTTTTCATCACTTCATCGCATGGATGGTGAATATAATTTTATTTAATGATATAATCTAGTATTGATTATATAATAATAATAATATTAATATAAAATAATACTTACTGTCCTTCCATCATGATAAATTAAAAATGAAAACATTACTCATGCATAAGAAAGATCTACCATCTCCATGATTTTAATGTAGTTCATTTTTCATAACCATATTTCATGGTTGGTTTCCAAATTATAATATATTTATAAAAACGGTAACTATTTCATGATTATTTTTGGTAATATTTTGGAATATTTTGGAATAATGTATTCTTTGATCATAGTCAACCAATTGAAGTCATTATGGATATATTAGTTTGATATCATCAAAACAACTGATGAAAAATTAATTGATTAAGTAATTGAATATTGAATGGTAATAAATAAAATAAAAGGAATAAAAAACCATAAAAGGGTTTAAAAGAAAGTAAATAATTAACATAAATTTATTATTCAGGAAGATAAGGAACACACACGATGATTTAGGCATGAGGTAAGTGACAAAAACTTAAAACCATATTTTAAATGTTTTCAAAATTTATTTTATAAATATTTATCTTACATTTCAATATTTATGAAATTATTTTATAGATATATTTTGGAATTATAAAGTCCATTTCATTTCACTTTATAATATATTAAATTTTTTTCCAAATGAAATTTTTTATGTACTTCTATACCGAATGTTTTGAATTTATTCACAAAAAAAATAGTTTTATATTTTGATGTATACAACCTTAATATAATTTTCATCCACCACAACTATTATTTGATTCCTTGATTCCTTTTTAAGATTCCATGATTTCTTCAAATAATAGAAATCCTTCACTTTTTTCTGGAACTTTTATTTTTGGAAATTAGGTTTTAACAAAAATTATATATGAAGATCCATAAATGTTTTATTATTGGTGAAAATAATGTTTATATGATGAAAGTTTCCATGTATTATGAATATTTTATGGTTCTTAGGAATTATTTATGGTTCAAGGTTGTTCTGTTTTAATCCAAGAATGGGTTTTTTTATTATGAACCTAGGATGGGTGATTATTTAAAAAAATGAGAATTGGTGTGCTTGGTATAGTTCTCCAATGCATGGGGTAAAGGGATTGAGTTAACCTATTAGGATTATCCTAATATATTATTAGAATTTACTATGGAGGTTATCCTATTTTCAAGAGTGGTTGTAATAGAGATATGAAAATATTTTCCCAAGTTACCTATATGATTTATCTATGCCAGCTATGTGTTTTTATGGAAATTTTGTGATTTTATAAAAGTAATAAAGATGGTTATTTTTTAAAATGAATGTATATTTTACTTAAAAGGGTTATATGAATAACATTTTTGAATAAATTTTCCAAGGTATTCATGATTTATATGAAACCTTTATGATTTTTTATTTTGAAATTAATATTTCTTATTATATTTTTTTTGTGAAAATTTTTGGGCATTGAAGCTAACTTATTAGGTAAGTAAATATTATTTTTGAGATTAAATTTTATTTCAAAAATGGAAACATTTCATTAGTGTTCAGTGAATAAATGGTTTCTTTCTTTCTTTTTTATGTCCCATAATAAGATTTTTGTGATCTTCCAACATTTTGAAATATTTTTCAAATTCTTTTATAGATGATTATGGGAAACGATGAAGTCGTGATTAAAATTATGAGGAAATTTTCTCAAAAGAAACCTTGTTATATCTTAAAAGTTTTTCTCAGGGAAAAGGGGATAATAAGTGGAAGTATCCACTTTGTGATGTAATATGTTTTATTTAATAGTTAAGGATTAATTCTATAGATATGTAAATCATAAATATAATAAAATGAAATAAAATTATTTATGTAATATTTAAGGTTTTTTCCTTTTACATCATTAATATTGTTCATGTTACTGGGTTGTCATGGAATGTGATCATCTCCTATAAAACAAGATCACATCACATGTCATTATGAATAATTTTACTAATTTTCCATTTCCTAATCCACCAGTGAAGAAGAAATGACTATGGGATCGTAGTTCATTATCTTCTTATCATCAGATACACACAAATTTTAATATTTCGTAATGTTCAGAAGCTTCCACAATTATTTTTATGTATGTTACCCATGCTCATGTGATTTAATGTTGAAGGATTCTACAAAAACATTCCCCTTACCTAATAAATAGGATATCTCAATTTCAAACAACTGAAATTACTTGTACCAGTGTGTCTTTCACAAGATCATGTATCACAAAAAAAAGATATATCATATGTTTTTTGTGAATATAGATGAAAATACTCTAATCTAATAGATAGTGGTGCCGAAGCATTAATGAATAATGCATGAAAGATAACTCTAGGTCATGAGTAGGGTAGTTCCACTCAAGGGGTCAAATCTAGTGAGACGGATAAGCAACAACATAGTCTCCCTAATTAAATATATCCCCCAAACCAGTTCATGTAGAAACAAAATATATTGTATAGCTAATCCCATGTTTTTGTAGACTTTTAATTGAAGAACTCATAAACCAAATATTTAACTTCTATAAATATTCCTCACAACTACTAGTCCAATCAAAGTTTACCCCTTTTATATTCATATCTACCATAGGAACTTTCAAGTCAGATAAGTCCTGGATAAATCAAATTTATTACCCACAAAACCCAAGAAAATTCAATATTGAGAACACATTTTTGGTTCTAGACCAATAAATAACATCTTCCTCATTCTCTAAATCAATAAACATTCTTACCTTAGAAATTAAATTCGTAAGGAAACATGTCACTCGGATTTTGAAATGATACATCAAGAACATCGAAAAATTTTATGTTCTCAAAGTGTGTTCAGAATTATACCAAGATTCTTAAAATGTAACTCTAAGGTCTGGAAGTACACCATAATGTCACCATTTAATATTCGGAGGAAAGGGTCTAGGTAAGGGTGAAAAAATCATTTAATTAGAACCATGAACATCATTGGAGCATTCATAAAACGAAATAAAATCACAAGATACTTGTATTGGATTTATCTACTATATAATACAATCATTGGTATATCCACTACCCTAACTTGTAGCTAATGGAATCCTAATCATAAATCAATTAAGGAGAACCAATAGGCTCCCCTTAATAGAGAAATTAATTTATCTATACATGGTAGTGTATATCTATTTTTCATCATTATTTGATTATTTTTCTAATAACCCACACAAAATTAATTCTTTTTCATCCACCTTAATATAAAATAAGATCAAAGTTCCCAAGGATAAGTTATCAATAGAATAAACCCCTTTTTCATATAGGTCATCAAGTAACACTAGAAATCTCTTAACTCAGCTGGCTTCAATTGATATGGGGAAATCGTTTCAGGTTATACACCAGGAATGGGTTCGATCTCAAAATTAATTCCCCTCTTATTAGAGAGTATTTAGTAATATTCTATGAAAATTTTAAGGTAATGGTCTTCCATAGAATAAAAAATTGTTGGAACTATCACCTAGTCTACTACAAGAACTATACATTCCATATGTGTTGCAATGGTCTAAATATAGCTATTGTCTTGACTTGATCTACTAACCTCTAGATCCCACTCCCCATTAAGAAATTACTCCTCTAACCTAATGGGGGAAAATCCTCCCACCTCTGATAACAATTGAATAAATCATTGAAAATTTGCAACCATTGCATTAACAAATTCATTTAATCTAGTATTATCAAAAATTAGAAATTCCCATAGATTCCCATAGCATGTAACCTTTACAATAGAATCTTGGAACCTCTAAATATGGCCTACCCTCTTCATTATGGTTGTATTAAGAAATAAAAAATTATGGTAAAAATTTACTTGAAATTCAAAATTGATATCAAATTTGGTGGAAATAAATGAGTGGTCCACCCCTATCTCAATCTAAGAAGTTGATAGAATCAACATATGAAAATTTTTACATATAACAATCAAATTTCCCTCTCCACAATCTATTGGAACCTGATCTAATGAAGAATCCCTACTAGTATCAAATATACAAGGATATCCCCCATAACCCCTTACTCAACAGAGTAACTGAAACTTGTGGAACATGTAACTATTACTATTGAAAACCGTCTATTTTTCTATAGACAAAAATCATAAATATAG
The DNA here is from genome assembly GCA_963277665.1 of Viscum album. Lineage (NCBI taxonomy): Eukaryota > Viridiplantae > Streptophyta > Magnoliopsida > Santalales > Viscaceae > Viscum > Viscum album. The sequence goes on from OY728141.1 coordinate 1,250,964,918, forward strand.
CTAGGATATTTGATTGGGATCCCCCTAAAAAATTTCTAAAAACCCATGTCTTCTCTAAAACTCTACCCACACCTGATTGGGAGAATATAAAATAAAATCATCATAGATGTCCCATCCAACCATATGAATGGAACTCTTTTTGATAATTATTCCACATGATATGGTAATTCCATAGTTTCCCACACTAGAACCACAAGGTAGGATTCCCTACTGATGCTATAAAAGATAAAATCATAGCCTTCTCTAATGTTATATATTTGTGCCAATACATCTCCTCTGAATTCCTCTTCCTACCACTAGAAGTATCCCTCGTAACTCCATCTATAAGGATGCTAATGAAAGAGGGTGGAAATACTATGGTATTATCCTTTTCCAAGACCTTCAAAAAAATAAAATACATGTGAAACACATTTGAATATGAGGTTAGGTTAAATTATTTGACCTGAAACCTCACCATCGGGGGAAGGCTGATCTCCAAACTCATATCCTTATTATCCTCCCTTCCATCCAATAGTAGAGAAAAAAAATTAGTGCTCCAAAACCCATCACATATCCCACCACCAATGTTTTCCATAACTGGAGTTCAATAACTCAAGATCCCAATCCAACCTCAATATTTTAGGAATGAATTCCTAAAAAATATATATGTGATTGATAACCATGTTAGATCCTCTTATCTCCAATCCTAGACCATCACACCTGACTACCTTCTAGTAGGTCCCTATAACATAACAATTTCCAATTTTACATTAAAATCAATTGGCATCTCCATTGGGTTAAAGACCTCTTAAATTAACTTTATCCAATCTTTAGCATCTTAAGGTCCTTCCATGCCCAAGAAATATACAGTGTGTTGTAGCTAAATGTACTGGTCAAATTTCACCATTATTATCCCTCCCTGATGAGCAGCTCAAACTTCCATGAACATTATCTTGAATAAAACTGGATGAAGAGGCTCTACTACGTAAATAATAGGAGAATGATTTGGTATATTCTCAACATGACACCCATGAACATTTGTTTCTATAAATACAACATTATCTCCATCCAAAATATACCCAATTAGGCCCCTTGGAGGCACCATGGGATTTCATAGAGGTCGAAGTTTTTGAAATTCCAAAACAGATTCATAGAATCACCCTTAACAACACAAATAATCATAATACTTAAGTGGTTAACAAGTGAATACACAAAAAAATGACCCAAGGAAACACACCATGGGGATACCTTTAACCTCTTGGAAAAACCATTTATAATGTATTTTAGGACTATTCCTATAACATGGTACCTAAACATTATTCTAAAATATATAAAGACATGAAATGAACTATAATTATTCTTAGGTGAAGATAATTAAATTACACCAATTAAATATTTAGTTAAACAACGAATATATTATTGTTAGTATTTAACTAATTTAAACACATCGACCATAATCAATTGGGCATATTTCACGTGAAGCCATGTGTCTATCTACGATGCATGAACTCGTGCACTCTTTCTAACCATCTATGAGAAAATCCCAAGAACCTTAACTACACAAAAATACCAAAAAACAACATGATAGAAAAACATCACAATTAATAAAATCAATCCCACATCCCTAGAAACATGGAGTTCTACAACACAAGTGTTGTCCCTGAACAAGCATAACTTCCCAATTAGAGTCACATACAACATATATCTATTCTACAATGTGTCAAATGGTAAATAAAAATAAAAATATTGGGTCCCTTATTCCATTTTGTGATTCTCATCCCCAAATCACCTGGACTAGTTCGAGGTGCCACATGACCTCATATATGAATCATTATATACAAGAGGTTTTCTTGACTAGTGGTGGGGGAATAAATTGAATATGGGGATATTATACCCTTAGTAGGATATTAATATTAGAGTAAAACATTCAACATATGAAATAACCAAATAAGAAGAGAAATAAAAGTAAACAGAATAATAATAACTACAAGAAATATCATCATCATAAAATGTTATAAAAAATTGAATACAATATCAGAGGGGATAAATATATGTAAAAAAAGGTATCTTAACTTCTAGTAGGTCAATGTAAAAAATGAAAAATAGTAAAAAAGGCACAACTACTAAAAATCCTAATGTATGTTATGATATCTCTTCTACACCATTCTACTTGCACTTACTCAATAGTCTATCATAAAACCATTGTCCTGGATGGATCCTTAATCATGAATTTAGCATGTGTATCATGATTTCCATACATGGTGGCAGAATAAACCCAGAATGAAACCACAAATAGGCCGCTAAAAAAATTACATCAAGTGTATAATGTTGGATGCATTGATATAAAATAAATTCATAAATATTTACACAACCTTCCAAGTCATCGTGCGCTAGCAAAGCCACTATGAACCCCAACCCTACATGCTTCAGATCCATGTTGGAAGGTTAGTTTTCAAAAAAGACAATAGTAAGGCACAACCAATTGAACGTGCCTATCCCAAACATCATGATCTCATTTTCACCCTGCCTCATACTAAATAATTTGGGTAGGTCATCTCTTAACACCAACCCTTATTGAGTATTCTTGAGAGGTCATCACAGAAAATATCGACCCATCTCAAGGATTCTTGAGAGCCCTTTTCATCATGTGATGACCCTTCACGAGGATTCTTAGGATGTCCAATCTTACAGACAAACCCATCATAAGGATTCTTGTGTTCTCAAAATAAGTAGTAAGCATATAATAACATTACACATCTAAATAATATATCAAGAACAATGTAAAGCATCATCACAACCGATAAAACATATATCATGACTATACTATCCTGAACTATGTCTAAATAGTCCTTCATTGTCTATTTACTTAGATAAGCCCCTACATCCCCTGTAAATCGGGGTGGAATCGCCACTTTAATAGATCCAAAACTCGTCACTCCTCTCTATGGGGTCTACAACACCTATACAAACATATCCAAAAACATTAATACTATAGTTATAAATCTCATAGGGTTACAGAAAACCAAACATACCAAACGATACGTAAAACATTATACAAACACTATAAAATGGTAAGGGACTTCCTACCTTGGGGGTGATAAGGACATATACTAAGTTTCTCCACCCAAAACAATCCTGAAACACTTAATCACAAAAAGAAACCCCTAAATAAGATACTAGCATTTTAGTAAAGGGGAAAATTGAAAACAAAGAGAAATATAGATATAAGGGTTGAACAGAGTTACATTTACCAAGAGAGATACATCAGGATAAATGACACTCCAAATGGTGAAGAAAGGAGGAGAGGAGAAACAATTTCTTCCAAGAGAAGCTTCTCATATGCCAAATCCTGAGAAAAGGTATGAGGGGATGAATGGAAAAAATTGAGATGGGTTTCCATAAAGACTACACATTTAACCCTTATTAAAACAACCTAGAAATTAATTCACATTGTGAATGCACTATTCACAGCATGAATGAAATCATAACTAACATTTGGGGTGTTCTTCCAAAATTATTCATACTGTTATGTGTACCTTCATGTTGTAAATTCCTACCTATAGTAAATTTATGTTGTCGGTTAGGAAAGTTTCTACATAAACTATTCATGATCCACCCCAACAAAAAAATAGCCTAAGATAAGAAAAAATAGATTTTTAGGGTGAAATTAAATAGTAAAACACATGTAATATGATGGGTAATATAGTTGGGATGAGTGATCACATGGAAAATCTATCTAATCATGAAAATACATTATCTCACCATAGACGATTTAGGGGACATAATTTTAGGTTGTGCAACATGCACAACAAATCTTATTGTTACTATATTCACATATTTAATTTATAACATTCCTAATTTAACCTAAAAAACACTATATATCCAATGAATAAATACAAAAATATGATGTGTTAAAACCATCAAAACTCAATAAATACAGACATTTGAAGACCTACCACCTCAATTTCCTAGACATTTAAACTAATCTAAATAACACCTAAACCCTTTTTTTAATTCTCATCCCATTTCTACCAAACCAAAAATAAAAAATCATCTCAATTATAGCTACACATGATCTTGTATTTTGATTATAAAATTTAGTAAAAGGGACTATTAGACCAACCATTATCAAAATTAACAAAATCTATTCTTTTTATAACCTAAAATATCATTATCAAGAGATAAATTCAATAATAAACCTTTAAACTAAAACCAAACATACCCTCTTTAATAAAAATCATATATAAAAAAAGGATTCAATAAAATATATTTTTCCCACTCTATAACCACAATTATATAAAATATCAAATGATGGTACATCAGAATATATATATATATATATATATTAAAATATCTTTAATTCTTATTTAAACAACTCCCAAACTAATAAAAAATACCAAACTAGGAAAATAACCTCACATACTCCCAAAAAGACAATAAAATAATTAAATTCAAATAAATTGGACCTAAACTCACCACTCTTGATTAGATAAGAATATTTTAAAAAATAAAAAACTAAAATAGAAATTAAATAAAGAAACCAATTCAAATTATATTAAAATGAGGTTTGAATCAACCAAATTACCAAAATTTTAAACAAAACTCGTAAAAATTGAATTTCAATAAAATTAGAAAAACAAAATAAAAAAACACAATCACTTGAAAATACATTAAATTCGTTATAAAAAAAATGTATTTATATTTATAAAAAATATTCAATATAATTAAAGAATCTACAAATAATACAATAAGAATAGGTTCAAAATTTATGTATAATACATATCTCTCTTTGTCTATGTGTTTAATAAGTGTAAAATTAACGTTTTACACTAATCAAAATCAATTATCAAAAAAAATTATCAATTAAAAAAACAACCATAATAATCATCTCAATCTATTCAAAATACATTACACTCTATTCGAAATCACCTCTTGCACCATTATAAAAACATTAATTTTGTTCTTTTTAAATAAATTACATATTTAAATTAAATCATAGGGATATTTATACCAGTAATCATTCCAAACAATGAAACATTCTTTTAAAAAAATTCCAACCCAAACACCAATTAATCACATAAAAAATATCCAAATCCCCATTTAAATGACTTGTTAATATATATTAAAACATTATAAATTCCTTCTAAAATATTTATAAGAAACAACCAAGTTAAAAAATACACCATTTAGATATATGGCCCCAGCATTAAATGTTACATAATCTTTATTTTTGTCTTGAATTTACATTGAGGGTATTTTCATGTTTAGATTTGTATATAATTAGGCCATAACTATCACATAACAACTCAAAAATTAAAAAGTAGACTCTTATACTATATATTAATTTTTTCACAAAATAAAACTTCTTAAAATAAAACATGATTTTTTTATTTGTTGATAAAATCATTATAATAATATTCATTATTCCTTCCTTCCTCTTAACCATACTTATACCCTTTGGAAAATATTTGAAAACTTGTGATGTTCACAATAAGATCAATAAGGGATATAAAATATGGAAAAAAACATTAGCCTGTGAATATTTTAAAGTCATTGAAATCATTCTTATAAAATCATACTTTTCACGCATAGAATGTAAACTCTTATTCTTTCCTCTGGAAATCACAATATTCCTAGAAAACATCACAAAAATAATAAAATGTAAAGGTAACTTTTGGCATCCATATCATACTTACACTGTAACTTTCAAAGCTACATAGGTAGTAACCTTTAAGGTAATGTTTGGAATACCCATAATAGTTTTCCTTAAATATCCTTAGAGAATCATTATCTTTTACCTCTTTCATATTACCCAATGCATTGAAGAGATATCACGGTCTCACCCACCCACATTTTGTCACATAACCATAACATAATCATAAATGATAAAACAAGCATAAAGGAAAAATAACATTTCCATATTGGAGTCACAAGAGATCATTTCAAGATATTAACACAATAAATCATTTATCAGAAATTTATAAATACCATAATACATGGAAATGGTATATGGTATTTATTTTTCATTTAAATACATTTTGGCATGTAGATGAATCCAAATATAAAATTATTGTTACAATGGCAGAAAAATTAGTTTTCTTCGTATATATAAAAAATGATTTTGTCATTTAATAAAATGATTCATATAAAAAATTCCATTTTAAATCTATTGAATGAAATTAAAAGTAAAATGGGATTGTTATACACCATATAAAATAAGGTTTTGTATAACAACATAATATGCCTTAATGAAAGGAGATTGAGAGGGAGTCCCTTACAAAGATAATGTCATTAGATTAAGGATAAATAAATGGCATAAATATGTTGGAAAAATATAAATACACCCAATATAATATGTCCTTTTAATATATTCATGTTAAAAAACCAATGACATGGATATTTAACTCAATGAATAGATATTGAGGTAAGATTTCCCTTACCTTGATTCCGACTCTCCCCATACATTCATTATCATCTTGAATAATAAACATAATTTAATTTATAATTTCCTAAGATCCTTTTTCCAGTTTATTATTTATTTTATATCACTTATTACTATTTCATAAATTTTACATAATTATTTAAGTTCGTATCAGTTGTTTAGCCGATATTCAGTACATGAGTAAAAAATTACCTTGTTTTGATGTACATTTTCCTTATGGTAAAAATTACATCATATCGAAAATATTATTTGTGATTTAAATATCATATATATCTCGTATATATGTATTTATAATAATACAAAACATTTGGATATAATAAATGAAATATACTATTCCGGGAGACAGAAGGTCGTACATACGCATAAACACTACATTCATTCCTTTTTCATATTAAATGAATGAAAAATTAATGATACAGAGTTATATTATAATTACAATAAAATATATATGTTATATATATTAAATAATTTCATTAACTCCATCAATTATATGTTCCATGTTTGGCATGAACAAGTCATATCACTTTGAGGGGCTGTAGTCCACACTTCCTGAAATGAAATTATACTATTTACACATTATGGAAAGAATAAAGGTCTATTATAATAAAAATTACTGATGTATAGAGACAATATAAATATAATACATATCATATATAAATATAGTTTCATTATAATGGCCACCATGAATGGTGGTAAGAGAATATTTAATGATCATCGTTTCACAAGGCAGTAGTTTGTCATACAAAGAAATAGTATGTTCTATATCCATTAAATTGAGGTTTGTGTATGTTTATGTCAAAAAAATATCATAAAAAACATATAATATTTAGGATACTATATTTTTTATAAAATATTCTAATAAAGAGTGTTTGGGGGTTTTAGATGGAAAATAAATGAATGGATCTTGAGAGAAGAGTTACCTATAAACCGAGTAACGCCTTTTTATTTGAGCCAAAAGGATATCTTGAGTGGACTTATGCCCAAGGTAAGGAATATAAAATGAACTGAGGGATGTTGGGATATTATTTGAGAATAATTTGGGTGAGAAAAAGGGCCTGAGATGTGTGAGTAAGTGGGTAGAGGCGATTGCCTTTTATAAGAGGGGAGACTGGCACTTTGAGAAAGTCTTGAAATATTATTTAATTATAAATTTATTTTTGAATTATAATTTTTCAAAAGTGAAATATTTAGAATTTAAGATATGTATGGTTATAAAACCTCATAACCAATAGATTTTATACATGTTTTGGCCACAAATTTAACCTTATCTTTTGGCATTAACCATTAGGTAAATAAATTAACTCTAACCAGGTATTCTTGTATTTTTAAACTATATGGTTAAAATATTTACTATAAAATGAAAATAGAACCTCAAGTGGATAATTAATGAAATTTTTGATATTATATAAGTCATTTTATATAATCTTAGTTTTTTTACTATTATATGATTTAATAATATAGTATTTGTTTTAAAAACTCATTTATATCAATTTTGACAATATTTAGATATTGATTTTTGGTAATGTAATAATAACTTTATTGATTAAAAAAACTAAATTAAATTAAATATAACATTTCATAATCATAAATTAAAATTTTTATGGCATAAAAAGTTTAAAATTACATTTATTTTAATATCTATAATATTATTTATTTGAATCTTTCATTAATTAGGTAATCGCTTCATCATCATTGTGTCATAACTAAAAATATTTATTTATTGTATAAAAACAATGAATAAAATACCATGATGTATAAAATATTTTTATCTTTATAATGACTATTTATATTCAAATAGATCAATTATATAACCTTATATTAAAATTGTCTTACTAAAATAGATACATGTTTATGTTATATTTCTATTTACTTTAAATTAATTGTTATAACATGTCATTATCACAAACAAGTGGCTACCAAATGACAAAATTTCAGCCTAATTATTTTTTTGGTTGATAATTACATAACCAATATTATTATGACACGTGTTAAGTTATTTGTATATTATTATAATATTATTTTCTTCCCTTATTTAACTAATTTACCCTTTAACCATGGTAAATAAAAATAATTATAGAAGTTACTATTCATAATTGCAAAAAGGTACCTATCTACATAATTTGGACCTTTTTATTCTAAATATGGAATCCATTTTTCAAAATTCAAAACACATAAGTTTCACTAATTAATTTAAAATTAATTCCCATTGTCAAAACCCATAAGTATGTTTTTAAGAAGTAAAAACTATCAAAAGAATGACATGTGTTTATGTCCAATTTAACTATGAAATTACTTCCAATGAAAAAACATGTATTAAATGATAATAAAATAATACAATTAAACATTATGACTAGTTAAAAATATAATGAAACTATATAAATAAATGAGATGAAAAGGAATTTTTGAATTAAAATGCAGTATTTTTCCCTATTTATTACAAATGAATTTTATCATAAAAAATTAAAAAACTAAATAAAAGTAAATTTTGATGTCCATATTATAATGACTAAGTTTATATTATCAAATATAATATATAAAACTAAAAATATATATTTAAAACGGGTTCACCATTAAAAGGGGGTAAACATAACCTTTTAAAAATAGTATAGTATTTGATGCTTAAAATTGGATTTAATCTCAAATTAAGCCTATAAAATTAATTAGATAAATGAAAAACATATAAAAAATATGTTTAATAATATTTTAGTTTGTTCTATTCAATCCTATAAATACAATGGCTATGAATTAACTACCATTTAAAATTATAATAATATTATTGTTTTATTTTTCGGTATAACTCAATATTGGGTGCAACGTATGACTTCAGAGAAACCCATTATTTCATGTCATGCATGCTATTAGAAGAATATTCCCCTTAATATAAAATTAATATCTTATTCATAAATATTAATAGATATGAAAACATATTATTCTATAAATACCAGGGATGCTACTTCCTCCTTTATTTTAATAAATTTCATCCTCGCTATTTGAATTTGGGGTTGGTAACTAGGGTATGAATTTTTAAAATACCTTTATTACACACCCACATCAAGAAATTTTTTAATAAAACTTACACATTAAAATATAGAAAATGAAGTACAAAGGTCACTCAATATAACACATACAAGGGTTCCATGTAGAAAAATGTGGATATGGAAGAAAAACCAAGTTCAGATAGAGAGTGATAGAAAACATGATTATGAGAAATGTATAAACTAGAAAACCACAAACTTGTGATTGGTTAAACATTCTTGGATTTTGTATTATGAAAATGTAAATGAAAAACATTTTTGATTTACAATACAGTTCATAAATTTGATGAATTATTTTTCTACTTAGAATAATAAAAAAGAAATATATGTATTTGTCATGTAGAGTTTAATATCTTATTCAATTTCCCCCAAAAACTCATCTTTTTTTCAAATGATGAGTATTTAAGATGATTTTTTCACACCTAAAGCACTATAATCAACTTATAAAAACACATATCATCCAAATAAAATAACTATCTATTTTGTATACCTTTAAACACTAACCAAAACCAAAATGGTTAGTAAAAGAGTTTATAATCCCATAAATATAATAATACTTTACAAAGATAAGGAATACATTTATTCTCCAAAATTAAATAGTAATAACCGTGTTCTATATAGACCATTCAACAAATAAATTTCATTAAAATGCTTTAAAAAATACAAACTCATATTGAATCCCAAAATTCATAAGGATTTGGTCTCATTATCTTACATGATAAATCTTAACATTTATCTCCAAATAACATCGACTACTCTTAAAGTTTAATACTAAAAATTAATTAATCTAATCAAATATTATTGGTGATATGTTAATCATTTCAATAAATTACCCAAATCTCCATATGTCCATAATAAAAACATAGATTCCTCCAAAATAAAATTTAACCATTACTCTTCAAATTAAATCCCATTGTATTCTATTTTCCTTAGGTATACATTATTCCCAAAATAGAAAATGTCTTCCAAAATTAAATTTCTCACTTAATAACCAAATCACTTTCTTATACTAACGATATCCTTCTGATAAAACATAATTCCCAAAAATAAACTTATTCATAATCCATAAAATAATTTAACTAAAATGAATAAGTCATAATAACCAATGACATCACATAGGCCAGTGGTAGGTGTTGCACCCTTATCACCCTTTGGTTGTGGTTTCGATTCCCAGGTCATTGCTGGACATGATGGGTTTTAACCCATCCTACAAGTTTTCACCCATATTGTGGGGTTTTATTTTTATAAAAATATATAATTCTTATAAAATTCTGAAAATGAGATAATGCCCTTAAAAGTAATCATAACATATTTTAACCCTAAATTTAGTCTTATACCTCTCATTTTCATCCCAACTCCTTGTGACCTCAACATATAAATTCATGAAGTATTATATATATTGATATATTTTTTTCACCTTCATATGCTTTAATAAAACTATTTAAAAAATAAATAACATCATACCTTGATCATAGTATCCACCGGTTTATATTGTTATTTTTTTCATGTAGATACAAGGTCCATTCATTGAAACTGTGATTTTGAGATTCTTCAAAATCACTTTCTTCCTTTATCCAAATACACCATGTAGAACATAGTTTGTATGGATCTTCACAGAAAAAGCTTAGGAAAATAATCATTTTTGATATATAATTTCATAACATCAGATAAGTCATGCTTTTTATAAAACATTCTAACCGAGTTTGAGTTGAAAAATTCAATCAATGTTCTTTCTAAAATACCATAAGTCTGTGCTGATAGAATACATTTTAAATGAAATTATAAATAGTTTGTTCAAGGGTCTCCTTATTCAACTGCTTTTTCAAAATAATTATATTCTTCATAATCTTTTGAGAAGGTAAAATATCAATAAATTCCATGAAAATATTTACCTTTTTTAAAAATATGAGAATATTAAGAAAAAAAGATTTTATTAAAAATGACACATGATCCAATATGGTATCTAGGTATATAAGAGGTGTTTTATATCTTAAAAAACTACTTACAAGTTAGTTGTATGTTAAAAAATTGTTTCAGAATCATCTGGACATGTCATTGCAATAATTATTGCCATAAAATTATGAGGAAGGGATAGGAATGCTATTTGAAATCATCATCCTACCATTTTTAACTAACATTACTTTATTTGAAAATTTTATAAAACAAGAATTTAACCAAAATAATAGAAATATAAGGTTTTTATATGTTTTACCAATACTCATAATCTCAAAAGTTATCTAAACTGACCTATAATACCAACTATAAGGCCCCAGCCTTAAACATTACATAATCTTAATTTATGTCAAGAATTAACATTGGGGATCCTTTTAGTTTTATAATTTTAGGGAATTATGACATAATTATAACATAACAACTCAAAAATTACAAATTATACTCTTCTACTCACTATAATATTTTTTCACAAAATGAAACTATTTAAAATTAAATGTGATATCATTTTCTTGATAAAAGTTTAATAACATTAATCTTGATTTATTCCTTCCTTTTACCCATCATTATACTATGTGTAAAACCTTTCAAAAACATGGGATGATTCCAATAATCTCAATAAGGGATGTAAAATAAGGAAATAAAATATTATCCCATTAATATTATGAACTCATTGAAAACATTCTCATAAAATCATATTTTTCACCCATAGAACTTAAACTATTATTATTTCCTCATTAAATAATAATATTCCTATAAAATATCGTAGAAAAAATAAAACCTAAAGTTAACTTGTGGTATCCATATCATACTTACATTTTAGCTTTCGCAGCTACACATGGAGTAACCTTCAAGGTCACATTTGTAATACCCATCATAGTATATTCCATAAATCTCTGAGGAGAAACCTTCTAATTTACCTATGTCACATTACCTAATGAATTATAGAGTTATCAAGTGCTCACCCCCCTCAGTTTATCACAGAACAACCCATATACATAAACAATTCCTAGGAGCCATAACATAATCATAACACATAAAACAGACAAAATGAAAAAAATAACATTTCTACATTGAAATAAAAAGAGATAATTCCAATATATTGAAACAATAAATCCATAATAAAAACCATTTTCAATACCATAATACATTAAAAGGGTATATGGTATTTATTTTTCTTTTAAATTTTTTTTCCCTTGTAGTGGAAGCCAAATTTTAAATAATTGTTGTGGTGGCATAAAAAGACAATGTTGTCGAATACGTTAAAACAAAATCATTCATATTTCCAGTCAGTAAAACAATTATTTTAAAAAATATTCCTTTTTAATACCCTTGAATAAAATTACAATTCAAATGGTTTTATTATACACCATATAAAATAAGGTTTTGTATACCGTCTAAATATTCCTCAATAAAAGGAGATGGAGTTGAAATCGTTAATAAAGATCACATCATTAGACTAAGGATAAATAAATAACATAAATATGTGTGAAAATATAAATACACCCAATATAAGTGGATATTAAATGTAAAATAATAATAGGAAATTAACACATATTCTTTGAAAAACCATAATAATGACATGTATATTTAACTCAATGAATGGAGATTGAGTTATGATTTATCTTTACCTTGAGTCCGACTCAGCGCGTACAATCGTTATGTTGATGAATAATAAACTTATCATAATTTATAATTTCTTGAGAACCATTTTAAAGTTTATTATTTCATTTATATCTCTTATTACTATTTTATAAAAATTAAATAATTGTTTAAGTTGACAATGGCCTTTTTGTCGATATTTGGTACTTGAGTCAAAAATGAACTTGTTTTGATTTAAATTATCCATGTGGTCAAAATTACTTCATTTCTAGAATATTATTGACGATTTAAATATCATATATGTCTACTATATATGTCTTTATAATATTCCCTAACACTTGGAGATAAGAAAAAAATTCACCATTAAGGGAGACTGTAGGTCGTACGTACACAGGAACACTATATTCATTTCTTTTCAATATTAATGGAATGAAAACTAAATGATACATAGGTATATTACAATTAAATTATAATATATATTTTATATTTCTTCCATAATTTTATCAACACCATACTTTATATGTTCTATGTATGGAATGAATGATTCATACCACTTTAAAGGGCTGGTAGTCCACACTTTCTCAAATGAAATTACAATATTACAAATTATGGAAAGCATTAATTTTTGTAATAATAATAATTAAATAGTCATATAGACAACATAAATATAGTATATATGATATATAAATACATTTACATCATAATATACACCATGATAGGTGGTTGGATAAAATTGAACATTCATCGTTTTGTGAGGTCGTAGTTTACCATACATAAAAAAGGCATGCTCTATATACATTTGATGGAGGTGTGTGTAAGTGTATTTAAAATCATAAAAATAAAAAAAACCTAGTATATTTAAAATTCTAGTGTTGTTATAATAAAATTTAATAAATATAGTTTGTGGGGTTGGAGAAGGAAAATAAATGAAAGGAACTTGAGAGAAGAGTTGCCTCTAAATTGGGTAACTCCTTTTGATTTGAGCCAAAAGGCTACCTTGAGTTGCCTTCGTCCCAAGTTAAGGCATGTCAAAGGAATTTAGGGATGTTGGGAGATTATTTGGGAAGAATTTCGGTGAGCCAAGGGGCTTGAGGGGTATGAGTAAGTGGGAACAGGTAGTGGCCTTTTATAAGAGGGAAGAGGGGCACTTTATGAATGTCATGAAATATTATTTTATTATAACTTTATTTTCCAATTGTTGTAACACCCCAGGTAAATAAAGAATATGAAATTTCATATTTATCCATATTTGTGAATAAAATATTTAAATGACTTTAAATGGGACGCTATGCTCGATGGCATACCCAACACGCAACAACGAGTTTCTTTGGAATCTTACGTTGCACTCTAATAATAAAATAATATTATTTTAAATGGTAGTTAACATGTAGCCGTTGTAATAGTGGGAATGGATAGAAATAACTAAAATATGATTATATATGTTCTTAAATATTTTTACATTTATCCAATAAAAGCTAAAGGCTTAAAATACGTAAAGAATTCAATTTTAGGCGTATATGCCCTAGTTTTCACCAAAGGTTCACTTATCGCCTTCTAATGGAGAACCGTCATTAAATATAGTTTTGTTCACTCTTAAAAATTCTTTTGGACCAAATAAAACTCTTATTAAGAATCGGGACATCAAAATTTACTTTGTGTAAATTTTTGGTATCTTTCCGATAAAGTTCATTTTTTTTAATGAATAGTGTAAAATGTTTTATTTTAATACAAAACCACTTTTTAATCTAATTTATTTATATGATTGGATTATATTTTGAATTGGTTATAAAGTGAAATTAGAAAATATTTTTACCATTAAATCCAATAGTGGTCGTTGGAATCAATTTCACTTTGAAATCAGACTTAAACTAGTGTCAATCTTTTGATACTTATTGTTTCATAAAACACGCTATTTGTCATGACAGCAGGAATTAATTATTAAATTAATTAATGTGACTTATATGTTTTGAATTTTGTAAAACTGACTTCATTTTTGAATTCAGAATATCAAATATACCATAGGGTGAATTTTTGGGATTTTTCTGAAAAACTTCAATTTTTGATGAATAGTGAAACAACTAAGTGGTACTTATAAAAACTGATTTTCCGTTTAAATGAAATATTTCCATCATTGTGTTTTGATTTTCAAAAATCCGACATACATGGTTGTCATTAAGAAGTAAAATGTGGTTCAATGAGATTATAATAATTTTTTGGTGAATAGTAACTAATTAAGTTCTTAATCGCGATTAGAGGTAATTAGTGTAATTTAAGGTAAAAATGATATTATAAGAATGTGAAAACACCATGAAACTTGTCCTACACCTATTGGGTGAGTCATGGACGACCAAGAAAAGCCATGGGCCAACTTGGGGACCCCATGGAGACACTTTGGTTGGGAAATGACATAAATAACTTTTTATTTAATGTTAAAATTAAATTGACACAAACATGATATGTTTTACTTAAATAATTTTTATGTGGTGTTATACAAGTCATATTTTTGATTATAAATAGTAATTGGGAAGTTAAAAAGATTTCCTACATCATAGTATTTTTTTTATAATTTTTAGACATTACATAAATTAAATTATTTATGACATTATAATGATGCAGCGATGACATCATTATTTGACGATTTAAATAAAATGGAAAGATAATGTAAAATATATGAAATAAACATTTCCAAAACCAATTGGATGAGTGGATTTCTAAGCCTTATCACCTTATCCACTAATTATATCAATGTGGGACCTTTTGAAACCGAAACACATTTTCAAATAAAGTAATATTTCTTTACATTCCAAAAGTGCCCCTCCTCTCCTCTTATAAAAGGCCCCCACCTCTACCTCATTTAACACACTCCTCAAGCCTTTGGCTCGGCCAACCCCTGCCCATTTACTCTCTCCACATCTCTCTCCTCATCCTAGAGGATTCCCTTTGGGCAGAATTCTTTCAAAGGAATCCTTTAGGCTCAAATCAAAAGGAGTTACACTTTTAAAGGCAATTCACTCTCTCATGTTCATTTGTTTTATTTTGCTTCTCCAACCCCCTAAACTCTTTTTATTTACTTCTTTTGTAAGAACACCAGTATCTTCAATATACTAGGATGTTGTTATAAGATTTATTCGAGCTACACTCTAACACAACTACATCAAATGGTTAAAGAACATACGGTTTCCGTGGATGGTGAAATTCTGCCTCCTGAAACGATGATAGTTCAATACTCATTTAACACCTTCAAAGGTGGCCATTATGATGTCACTATTTTTATATATTATATATAATATTTTTATTTTTTATTTATGCTTCTGTATTTTTCATTTTTGTCTTACCATTATGGCTTCTATTATGGGTATACGCGATATCTTCATTTAAGGAAGTGCGGACTACCGCCCCATCAAAGTGATTTGATTCGTTAAATACCATATGTGGGATGTATAAAGGATGGAAATATGATATTATATATGATATTATACTGGAATTATAATATACTTTTATATCATTATTATTCCATTCTATAAAATATGAAGTAGAAATGAAAGTAGCATTCATGCGTACGTACGGCTTACTGTCTCCATGAACGGTGCATTTCATTTCTTACCTCTAAATGATTATGTAATGTTATAAATGCATGAATGTACTGGATATATATGACATATATGATATCTACATAATGAATAAAATTCTGGATATAATAAACATTTGGACACATGAACAACATGTAATTGTAAGAAGTCCACTTTCGACTTAAGAACCAATTATCGACAAAACAAACATGATTAACTTAAATGATTAAATAATGTTTATAACATGGTAATAAGTGATATAAAAGGAATAAAGAACTTTAAAAATGTTCTTAAGGATGTATAAATTAACTCAATTTTATTATTCAGGAGATTAAAGAACGATCGAGTCAAGTCGGACCCGAGGTAAGGGATCCTACAACTCTCTTTCTTTTTAAGTACACTCTTTTATGTAATTTATTTTAAGCTCATCTTTCTTATGATTGGGATGTTATTTTATATTAAATTTACTGTAATTTTTATGTTCATGTGATGAGAGACCCTATTCTCTCTCATCAATCCATTTTGGAAGTTTTGAGTGGCGTCGTTAGGCTGCCGAACTTTCGTAAGAGATCTAACCTCTCTCTTTCTTTTTAAGTACTCTCCTTTATGCCACTTCTTTTAAACTCCTCCTTGCAATGTTGGGGGATTTTCTTTTATATTACACTTGATTTAAATTCTATTGTAATATGATGGGATACTCTATTTGATCTCATCAATCCATATTCGGAAGTTTTATGTTGCGCCGCTAGGCTGCCGAGTTTTCGTAAAGGATTTTTCATCTCACTTTTATTCCCTTGATATTTATGCTACATTTTCCACAAATTCCATTGAGTGGTGTATGTACTGCCCATTATTCTACTCTATGTGTAATATAATTTAGTTTATGAGTATTTACATCAATGACCTATTGTCTTTCTTTCATGGGGTGTATGTTTTGAAAGATACCCAAGTCGGTAATGGAACCTTTCACCCTCCTCTTTTTTAAAAGACTTCTTTTATTGGGTCTTTTAATTTACATATTTTTATGTTGGGATATGTTCTCATACATCCTTATTGATGTAAATTTTATGTCCAAGTGATGAGATACACTTTTTATCTCTCATCAACTCATTTTGATGTGATGCCGTTAGGCTGTCAAGAGAACTTTTTAACCCAATTTCGATTTCTTTGGGTTCATCTTGTAGTCATTGAATATGTCATCCATTGAATATGTGTGAATGACCTTTTATTTTTTTACACTTAATATCAACTTATATTGGGTGTATATATATTTTTCACACATATTTTTGAGATTTATTTGTCCTTAATTTAAGGATACCTTCTTTATAAGGGATTTCATCACATTTGACATTTCTATTGAGGGTTCATTGTTGTTATGCACCAATTCACTCTTATATGGTGTATATACTGTCCTTTGGATTATTATATCATGAATCCTTTTATTCTCATGATATTATAAAGTTCTGACTAAATGTTATTCCTCGATTATTGTATTCAAGTGTCTCTAATTTTGGTAAAACCCCTTTAACCAAAATATCGTTTTAAATGTTTTAATTATTTGTTCTTATTAATATCCATGTTTTCAAAATGGTTTTAAGGATTTATTTATATGGATATTAATGGTTTAAAATGTTAAAATCTTCAAGGTGGTATGGGACACTTTGATTCAAAAATCTCTTTATTAAATGTTTTAAATGGTTTTGGAAATGGTTTCTTTTTGAATGGATTCATTATTTCAATATCCTAAAATGTTATATTGTGATTGAAATGTGGAAATGTTATGTTTCCTTTATTCATGTTTATGTGATACGATTATGTTATGGTTCTTGGGCATTGTTATGAAGAATGGGTGGTTCCGTGATAAACTAAGGGTGGGTGAGCCCGATATAGCTCTCCAATGCATTGGGTAACGCGAAGGAGTGAAACGTTAAGGTTTCTCTGAAGAGATTTAGGGAATATACTGTGATGGGTATTCCAAATGTAACCAAGAGGGTTACTCCCTACGTAAGAATGTTATTAATGCCTCAAGTTACCTTTATGTCTTATGTTTTCTATGATTTATTCATGATTTAAAATGCCTATGTTTTATGGGTAAAGTATGATTTCATTCTTATGTATATATGAACTCATGTTTCATTTCCATATTTTTATAACCCTTACTGAGCTTTTTATGCTCATCCCAAGTTTTTGAAAAGCTTTTCACAGGTCAAGGGAAAGGTACATGATGTGACGATAGTGTCAAGGATGTGTCAAGAAAGAATCTGTGTTTTATTTTCAATATGTTTCCGTTGATGGGAAGAATGAATATTTTCTTTTATGTAACCACTTTGTTTAAATGTGGAATGTAATGCAAGTTTCATGATTTAATTCTCTAAAACTCTAAACCTGAAAAGATCCTCAATGTGTAATCTTGTAATAACTCAAGATTAAGTACGGTTTAAGGCTGGGGCCTTATAGTTGGTATCAAAGGTCGGTTTAGATAACTTTAGAGGTTAGGGTATTCTTTAAGCAAAAGTGACATTACCATAATGGTTAGGATTTCAGAAAGAGTCCTAGTTTTAGATAAAGTGAATGAGTAAGTGTATCTTAGTGTTTACCTTCCTCATTAGTACATGATGGTTTTGTTGATATACTCACACTGACATTTCTATTTTTAGTGAATGGATGGATCTAGCAGGCACCAAAGAGACAACAGGTTTGAAGGAAACTGTGGTGGTTCTCTGATTAAGATACTAGATAAAATGGAGGATTCAATGAGGAAACTCGTGGTTGTTCTAAACCAAATATCAAGGAGTCATGATCAACCACTTAAACCTTGGTGAGTTCTCTAATTCATCATGTACGAGATGGCCAACTCGATGTGGAAATTCAGGTAATAATTATTAAGGTAACCATTAGGGTTTATATGATACTTAATTTTTAGGTAATTATGGGTTACTATATGATATGATGGAAAATGAAAGGAATGAGATAAACTTGAGGTTAAAATATGTTATGATTATTCTTGAAGATTTTATCTCATTTTGGGGAATGTCTTAAGAATTATATAGCTTTGAAAAATGGACAACACGCAGACCGTGTGACAACCTGTCGCGTCAGACAAAGCTGCGGGAATCGAACCCACAACCAAAGTGCGACTGGTATTTATCGCCTACCACTGGACTACGTGAAGTCCCTGGTTAGTTTGACTGATTAATTCTAGTTATATGATTTTATGAATTAAGAGTAAGTTGATTTTGGGTTATTTATGAAAATGATTAACCTATCATGGAGGATATGTGATTAGGTTAATTACTTTTCAATACAGAACTTTAGGAGCAACTGATGTTGTTTGGAGATAAATGTTACGATTTAACATGGAGGACTATGTGACTAAATCCTTCAAATATTTGGGTTTCAATCTTAGTTTGGTTTACTTTGAAGAATTTTATGGACAAATTGATTATAGAATGGTCCTCGTCGAACTTTGGGTTTTGTTGGACAAATTTTGGAGATTAAGAATAGATTTTCGTTTTATAAAGGGTTATCCTTTTCTGGATTATCTGATCTTGTACTAGCCTTTTTGGTTTTGGTTTTAGTTAAATTCTAATGAAATGGGAAGTATATAGTTCTCTTTTGGGGATTAGGTGATTCTCTAGAAGTTGATTATAGTACTCTTAATGCGAACAAGTATCCCTAAATACTCATCTTTTGGAAAAAATATGAGTTTGACTATGGAATCTAGTAAAAGTTGAAAGTCAACATGATAAGTGATTATATTTCCTTATGAATAAATTCCTCAATAAAAAGTAACTTAAAACAAAAATGTTGTCTATTAACTTTTCCTACTGGGGAATCGAATACCGTTTAACCCATTACAAGTTTGTGATTTTCTCATGGTTAACCTTCTCCTAAACATGTTTTCTATCACTCTCCATCAGAACATGACCCTTTGTTTTTTCCTCCATGTCCATATTTTCAAACTTGGAATCCTAGTGTGGGTTAACTCGGGTGACCTTTGTACTTATCTTTCTTTATTTTAAAGTGTTTGTTTTACCGACTTTTGTTCCGATGTGGGACTTTCAAGGATGTTTCCAAGCGCAATTTTAAAATTGCGAGGACGCAATTCCCTAAAGGGGGGAAGGATGTAACACCCCAGGTAAATAAAGAATATGAAATTTCATATCTATCCATATTTGTGAATAAAATATTTAAATGACTTTAAAGGGGACGCTATGCTCGATGGCGTACCCAACACGCAACGACGAGTTTCTTGGGAATCTTACGTTGCACTCTAATAATAAAATAATATTATTTTAAATGGTAGTTAACATGTAGCCATTGTAATAGTGGTAATGGATAGAAATAACTAAAATATGATTATATATGTTCTTAAATATTTTTACATTTATCCAATAAAAGCTAAAGGCTTAAAATACGTAAAGAATTCAATTTTAGGCGTATATGCCCTAGTTTTCACCAAAGGTTCACTTATCTCCTTTTAATGGAGAACCGTCATTAAATATAGTTTTGTTCACTCTTAAACATTCTTTTGGACCAAATAAAACTCTTATTAAGAATCGGGACATCAAAATTTACTTTGTGTAAATTTTTGGTATCTTTCCGATAAAGTTCATTTTTTTAATGAATAGTGTAAAATGTTGTATTTTAATTCATAACCACTTTTTAATCTAATTTATTTATATTATTGGATTATATTTTGAATTGGTTTTAAAGTGAAATTAGAAAATGTTTTTACCATTAAATCCAATAGTGGTCGTTGGAATCAATTTCACTTTGAAATCAGACTTAAACTAGTGTCAATCTTTTGATACTTATTGTTTCATAAAACACGCTATTTGTCATGACAACGGGAATTAATTATTAAATTAATTAATGTGACTTATATGTTTTGAATTTTTTAAAACGGGCTTCATTTTTGAATTCAGAATATCAAATATAGCATAGGGTGAATTTTTGAGATTTTTCTGAAAAACTTCAATTTTTGATGAATAGTGAAACCACTAAGTGGTACTTATAAATACTGATTTTCTGTTTAAATGAAATTTTGCCATCATTGTGTTTTGATTTTCAAAAATCCGACATACATGTTTTTCATTAAGAAGTAAAATTTGGGTCAATGAGATTATAATAATTTTTTGGTGAATAGTTACTTATTAAGTTCTTAATCGCGATTAGAGGTAATTAGTGTAATTTAAGGTAAAAATGATATTATAAGAATGTGAAAACACCATGACACTTGTCCTACACCTATTGGGTGAGTCATTGCCGACCAAGAAAAGCCATGGGCCAACTTGGGGACCCCATGGAGACACTTTGGTTGGGAAATGACATAAATAACTTTTTATTTAATGTTAAAATTAAATTGACACAAACATGATATGTTTTACTTAAATAATTTTATGTGGGGATATAAAAGTCATATTTTTTATTATAAATAGTCATTGGAAATCTAAAAATATTTCCTACATCATAGTATTTTTTTTATAATTTTTAGACATTAAATAAATTAAATTATTTATGACATAATAATGATGCAGCGATGACATCATTATTTGACGATTTAAATAAAATGGAAAGATAATGTAAAATCTATGAACTACACATGTCCAAAACCAATTGGATGAGTGGATTTCGAAGCCTTATCACCGTATCCACGAATTATATCAATTTGGGACCTTTTGAAACCGAAACACATTTTCAAATAAAGTAATATTTCTTTACTTTCCAAAAGTGCCCCTCCTCTCCTCTTATAAAAGGCCCCCAACTCTACCTCATTTAACACACTCCTCAAGCCTTTGGCTCGGACACCCCCTGCCCATTTACTCTCTCCACATCTCTCTCCTCATACTAGAGGATTCCCTTTGGGCATAATCCTTTCAAAGGAAGCCTTTAGGCTCAAATCAAAAGGAGTTACACTTTTAAAGGTAATTCACTCTCTCATGTTCATTTGTTTTATTTTGCTTCTCCAACCCCCTAAACTCTTTTTATTTACTTCTTTTGTAACAACCCCAGTATCTTCAATATACTAGGATGTTGTTATAAGATTTATTCTAGATACACTCTCACACAACTACATCAAATGGTTAATGAACATACGGTTTCCGTGGATGATGAAATTCTGCCTCCCGAAACAATGATTGTTCAATACTCATTTAACACCTTCAAAGGTGGCCATTATGATGTCACTATTTTTATATATTATATATTATATGTTTATGTTTTATTTATGCTTCTGTATTTTTCATTTTTGTCTTACCTTTATGGCTTCCATTATGGGTATACGCGATATCTTCATTTAAGGAAGTGCGGACTACCGCTCCCTCAAAGTGATTTGATTCGTTAAATACCATATGTGGGATGTATAAAGGATGGAAATATGATATTATATATGATATTATACTAGAATTATAATATACCTTTATATCATTATTATTCCATTGTATAAAATATGAAGTAGAAATGAAAGTAGCGTTCATGCGTACGTACGGCTTACCGTCTCCATGAACGGTGCATTTCATTTCTTACCTCTAAATGATTATGTAATGTTATAAATGCATGAATTTACTGGATATATATGAAATATATGATATCTACTTAATTAATACAATTGTGGATATAATAAACATTTGGCCACACGAACAACATGTAATTGTAAGAAGTCCACTTTCGACTTAAGAACCAAATATCGACAAAACAAACATAATTAACTTGAATGATTAAATAATGTTTATAACATGGTAATAAGTGATATAAAAGGAATAATTAACTTTAAAAATGTTCTTAAGTAAGTATAAATTAACTCAATTTTATTATTCCGGAGATTAATGAATGATCGAGTCAAGTCGGACCCGAGGTAAGGGATCCTACAACTCTCTTTCTTTTTAAGTACACTCTTTTATGTCATTTATTTTAAGCTCATCTTTCATATGATTGGGATGTTCTTTTATATTACATTTACTGTAATTTTTATGTTCATGTGATGAGAGACCCTATTCTCTCTCATCAATCCATTTTGGAAGTTTTGAGTGGCGCCGTTAGGCTGCCGAACTTTCGTAAGAGATCTAACCTCTCTCTTTCTTTTTAAGTACTCTCCTTTATGTCACTTCTTTTAAACTCCTCCTTGCAATGTTGGGGGATTTTATTTTATATTACACTTGATGTAAATTATATTGTAATATTATGGGATACTCTATTTGATCTCATCAATCCATATTCGGATGTTTTATGTGGCGCCGCTAGGCTGCCGAGTTTTCGTAAAGGATTTTTCATCTCATTTTTATTCCCTGGAGATTTATGCTACATTTTCCACAAATTCCATTCAGTGGTGTATGTACTGCCCATTATTCTACTCTTTGTGTAATATACTTTCGTTTATGAGTATTTACATCAATGACCTATTGTCTTTCCTTCATGGGGTGTATGTTTTGAAAGATACCCAAGTCGGTAAGGGAACCTTTCACCCTCCTCTTTTTTAAAAGACTTCTATTATTGGGTCTTTTAATTTACATATTTTTATGTTGGGATATGTTCTCATACATCCTTATTGATGTAAATTTTATGTCCAGGTGATGAAATACACTTTTTATCTCTCATCAACTCATTTTGATGTGATGCCGTTAGGCTGTCAAGGGAACTTTTTAACCCAATTTCAATTTCTTTGGGTTCAACTTGTAGTCATTGAATATGTCATCCATTGAATATGTGTGAATGACCTTTTATTGTTTTACACTTAATATCCACTTATATTGGGTGTATATATATTTTTGACACATATTTTTGAGATTTATTTGTCCTTAATTTAAGGATACCTTCTTCATAAGGGATTTCATCACATTTGACATTTATATTGAGGGTTCATTGTTGTTATGCACCAATTCACTCTTATATGGTGTATATATAGTCCATTGGAGTATTATATCATGAATCCTTTTATTCTCATGATATTATAAAGTTCTGACTAATGTTATTCCTCGATTATTGTATTCAAGTGTCTCTAATTTTGGTAAAACCCCTTTAACCAAAATATCGTTTTAAATGCTTTAATTATTTGTTCTTATTAATATCCATGTTTCAAAATGGTTTTAAGGACTTATTTATATGGATATTAATGGTTTAAAATTTTAAAATCTTAAAGGTGGTATGGGACACTTTGATTCAAAAATCTCTTTATTAAACGTTTTAAATGGTTTTGGAAATGGTTTCTTTTTGAATGGATTCATTATTTCAATATCCTAAAATGTTATATTGTGATTGAAATGTGGAAATGTTATGTTTCCTTTATTCATGTTTATGTGATACGATTATGTTATGGTTCTTGGGCATTGTTATGAAGAACGGGTGGTTCCGTGATAAACTAAGGGCGGGTGAGCCCGATATAGCTCTCCAATGCATTGGGTAACGCGAAGGAGTGAAACGTTAAGGTTTCTCTGAAGAGATTTAGGGAATATACTGTGATGGGTATTCCAAACGTAACCAAGAGGGTTACTCCCTACGTAAGAATGTTATGTATGCCTCAAGTTACCTTTATGTCTTATGTTTTCTATGATTTATTCATGATTTGATATGCCTATGTTTTATGGGTAAAGTATGATTTCATTCTTATGTATATATGAACTCATGTTTCCTTTCCATATTTTTATTACCCTTACTGAGCTTTTTATGCTCATCCCAAGTTTTTGAAATGCTTTTCACAGGTCAAGGGAAAGGTACATGATGTGACGATAGTGTCAAGGATGCGTCAAGAAAGAATCCGTGTTTTATTTTCAATATGTTTCCGTTGATGGGAAGAATGAATATTTTCTTTTATGTAACCACTTTGTTTAAATGTGGAATGTAATGCAAGTTTCATGATCTAATTCTATAAAACTCTAAACCTGAAAAGATCCTCAATGTGTAATCTTGTAATAACTCAAGATTATGTAAGGTTTAAGGCTGGGGCCTTATAATTATAATAGCTCAGAAGTGATATATTTCAAAGAAAAGATAAGTGTAGTTATAAATTCTCACAAACAATAGGTTTTAGACAAGTTTAGTTCCCAAATTCAACCTTATATTTTGGATTTAACCCTTAGTTAAATAAATTAACTCTTACTAGGCCTTCTTGAATTTTTACACTATATTGTTAATATAGTTACTATAACGGAAAAAATAACCCCACGTGGATAATTAATGGCATTTTTAACATTATATAAGAAATTTACCTAAATCATATATATTTTTTACTATTATATCACTTAATAAAATAGTATTTATTTTAAAAACTCATTTATGTAAATTTTGACATTATTTAGTAATAGATTTTTGTTAAAGTCATAACGACTTGATTAATTCAAAACAAACTGCATTAAATCAAATATAAAATGTCATAATTATCAATAAAATTTTCATATGGAATTTAAATGTTTAAATTACAGTTACATTAATATTTATAATATTATTTATTTGAATCAATCATTAATAAGGTAATCACGGCATCACCAATGTGTCATAAATAAATTTATTTATTTAATGTATAAAAATTAAAAATAAAATACCATTATGTATGGAATATTTTTAGATTTATAATTATTATTTATAGTCAAATAGATCAGTTATATAACCATATATTAAAAAAATAGTAAAAATATACATGATTATGTTATATTTTTCTTTATTTTAAATTAATTATTATAACATGTCATTATCACACCCAAGTTTCTCCCAAATTCCAAACATTTAGCCTAAAGATTTTTTAGTCTCCCATTACTAAACCAATAAGTTTAGGACACATGTTTTGGTTATAATATGTTATTATAATATTATGTTTCCCTTATTTACATAATTTACCCGTTCACCGTGGTAAATAAAAAAATTACAGAAGTTACTATTCATAATATCCAAAAAAAGGTACCTATTTACATAATTTGGACATTCTAATTAAAAACATGGAATCAACTTTTTCCTATTCAATACATATAATTTTCATAGATTAATTTAAAATTAAGTCATGTTGTGAAAACCAGAAAGCAAGTTTTTAATAAGTAATAAATATCAATAGATTGACTTCTGTTTATGTCCAATTTATATGTGAAATTACTTTCAATGACAAGAATTGTATTAAATTATAAAAAACTAATACAATTACACTTAAAAAATGACTACAAATATAATGTAACTATGTAAATAAATGAGACTAAATGGTATTTTTGAATTAAAATGCAATATTTTTCACTATTAATAAATAAATAAATTTTAACTTAAAAATTCCAAGATTTAATCAAAGAAAATTTTGACGCCCAAAATCTAAATAAAAGGTTATTTTTTTAAAATAGAAAATATATAGGTGAAAAGAAATATATTTAAAAAGTGTTCTCTATTAAAAGGTGGTAAAACAAACTTTTAAAAATATTAGAGTATTTTATTCTTAAAATTTGATTCATTCTCCTTTTATGCCTATATAATTTATTGCATAAATGTAAAAACATTTAACAAACATGTATAATCATATTTTAGATAGTTCTATTCATCCCTGCCAGTATAATGACTAGGTGTTAACTACCATTTAAAATAATAATAATAATATTGTATTTATTTTTTGGTATAACTCAATATTTTGTGCAACGTAAGATTTTGGAGAAATATGTTGTTGCGTGTTGAGTATGCTATGGAAAAAAGCCTCTCCTTAACATAGAATTAATAAATTATTCATAAATATTAATAGATATAAAAATATATTATTCTATAAATACCTGGGATGTTATAGTAGATGTATTGAAATTCATACTTCATGAAAAACGTTTTTTTATATAGCAAGAAAATAACTAATTTCCCTATCCTCTAACCAAATAAAGTAAATTTACTAAAATTAAGATTTCAACAATTTAACATTGGTAAAATCTTATAAATATAAATAAATAATAACCCCAAATTGTTTTAAAATACACATGAAACCTCTTTAAAGAATAACATTTTGATAATATTGTCATATCATATAAAACAATCAAAATATACATTAAAAATAATGTATATTTAAATAGATACATTAAATTATTTTATATAATATAAAAAATGAAACAAAAATATTCCAAAGAAAACCAATACCTCTATAAATAAATATTATCCCTTAAATTGAATATTTCAAAACCAAAATTATAAAAATTTGATTTTATGATTACCATCAAAAGAGATAATTTCCCCATTCAAATAATGTAACTCATGAACACAACCAAGCCATTATTTGGAAATTAAATTTTTTAAAAAATAAGGTTTTTTAAATCATTCAACACTCTACCCGTATTTTTTATTATTTAATACATTGGAGATCATGTACAACTAAACAATAACCATAAAATTATAATAAATATTGTGTATAATAAATGAAAATTAAAAACACTCATATAAAATATGAATTATTTATATTTGAATTCAAATATAAAAGGTTTCATATTTTAAAAACCATATTGAAATCTAATATAGAAAAATAATACTAATCAGCTCCTCATTTGAGGCTTACTACCCATAATGTGGGCTGGAAATCCCTAATCAATTAGTTCACCACATCATCAGACTATTTAACATAAGTTAGGTGACTAATAAATGAATTTAAAATTATATAATATTTCATCCCTTTTATAGATCCCTAATTGAAATCATAGATAAGGTATAATAGAAGTCATAATATTCAAAGGAAAAATACGGATCACGATAATTTATAGTCAAAAAAATTAGTGCATATGAAATATGATTCCAACATTCCTACATAATGGATGAGACATCAATTTCCCATATTTCAACTTTGTGTATCAAGAAACTTCCAGTGATCCAAAATAAAATTAAAATGAAATGAAAACCTCTAATATATCTATTAAAAACTATCTTTTCTTG
This sequence comes from Viscum album, assembly GCA_963277665.1. Taxonomy (NCBI): domain Eukaryota; kingdom Viridiplantae; phylum Streptophyta; class Magnoliopsida; order Santalales; family Viscaceae; genus Viscum; species Viscum album. The sequence goes on from OY728141.1 coordinate 1,250,993,360, forward strand.
GAACACACTAGTAAATTAAGGATAATTATAAAATATATTGACCAAACAGGTTTATTAATATTCCTCTCGAGTTCCAACTATATTATATCCATTGAAAAAGTAGACCAAAATAACCTAAATCCTTTTAATAGAATAGCATTTATAATTAACTAAACCAAATTAACCATGTCTTAAGTTAAGTCACCATTAACTTCCGACATATCCCCCATTATCACTAAATTCCTCTCATAAACAATTAAATATAAACAAAGCAACATGGGTTAAATTTTTTACCTTAGAAACTTCTATCCATAAGTTATATTTCATTTTACATATAAAAATTAAAGAAAATCCAATATAATATTTACTTTTAAGTTAAACTAACACATAAATAAATGTATATATGATTCATGATGAGTAACATGTAAATAAAAAAGAATACATTAAGTGAAATACAATATCATTATAATCTTAAATCTAATGAAAATGAGAAACAATGTCTAGATGATCGAAATCCTCCCATAACTTATATTTACATAACCTTGAATATCCATGTGAGAATGAATCCCTCAAAAAAAATAAGTTAATAACTCTTTAACTATAAATAAAAATAAAAAAATGCATCTACATATACACTTAAGTGAAAAAGAAGGTAGATTATATTACATACAAATAAATAAATCCTCAGATAGTTTATATTTAAAAACATTCATACTAGACATAAAATAAAAAACTATTTTAAAGAATAAAATTGTATATTTAATTAAAAATAAATAATATTATAGAAACATAAAGATGTACTTTTTACCCAAAATTAATAATTATTAAGATTATATGAGATTAATGGACATATAATTCATATGTAGACCAATACATTAAATATACATAATGTCATTATAGAATACACCAATATGATCTCAAGGTCCAATAATGAACTTTGTTATAGATAAACCCCATTATCAAACATGAAATCCTACACACACACCCTGAATTTCATGATTGAAATATTTATCAAGGGAAACTATGAAGAGAATAACACTAAACTAGTGGAGCACTCATCACAAGAATTACTAAAAATCCATGAATCATCATAAGTTTTTAAATAATCATATAGATATAAAATTTTATGAAAACACTCATGTAGATCCACATAAACTCATTCTCCTGGAAGACACTATAAAACAGAACATGAATAACCATTTCATGGTATATAAAATCACAATATCAATATTAGTTATAATAATACACCAAGGTTAGGATTATAATAAACAAAAATTAAAAAATTCAAATTTATTAAAACAAAACAAGGCCTTTTCCACTAAAGTTAAATTTTCATTCACATTTATAACTGATTAGAAAAATTCAAAATAAGGTCATATAATTAATTTCTTGGTTTAAAATCTAAAAAATATTATTGGTAATCCAAGAAAATATAAATCTAGAAACAAAAATTTTATTAATGTATGGAAGGTAGAATTGAACATTTTTTCCTCTAAAACATTTCAATAAATCACACATACATCAAAAATCTAAGTCAATCCCACAAAAATTATTTTATAAAATTAATATATGTTTCAATAATGAATGAAATTAAATATTAATAAACAACTATATAAATTTATAACACCCATTTATAAATTTTAATAAAATCCCACCCCATAATGTGCATGTGTAATTTCTATAATCAAACACTAGAACTATTGAGTCATTAATTGAAAATTAATAAGTCATAGTAAACACATTTTATAATTTTTTCGAAGAAATAAAGAGCACCTTTTATGCCCATAGTATTAAATTACTCATCCAGAAATTAAATATTGAATCCATGATCTCAAATGAGGTGTTTGGGGTTAGCCTAAAAATCCCATTCCTCTCCACAATAAATTCCCTCTTTATAATCAAGGGGTTGTCCATTACATAGAGTAACCTCTAAATAAAATCCCTGGTAATGTAAAAACTTTTAATGTGAATAAAGAATAGGGAGATGAAAAATAAGTAAAACAAACAGAAGGATTAATTGTTTCAGTCCTAATTTTCTATGGAGTTGATGTGAAAAGATGCAGTAGAAGAATGTATTTGGATTCCCTCTCCCACTGATTATAAAAAATGCACACACCAAATGAGAAATCCTTTTATCCATATAATTTTAGTCGTATTCATAAAAAATTAATCAAAATAATTTTAACAATAATGATTTTAATAATTCAATTATATATTATTATAAAAAATAAATTATAATAATAATAAATGCTCACACAAATACAATAACAATTTTAAAATTCACACAAACAAAATTATTTTTTAAAAAAGGTTGGGGCCGAAGCCTCAATTTATTATTAAAGCAAAGACCTTTTTGAAAATATAGAGAGACCCAATACATAGCCCGAAGGCCCAAGGCCAAGTGGCCTGAATACAAGTCTTGAAAGCCCATTTTTTTGTCCCAAATGACCCTCTGTGAACAATAATTCTACAGTACCCCACACAGCTACAGTACCTGCTATAGTGCCACCGCTGCTATAGTATCCTACAACAGTTCCTCCGCCGCTACAGTGCCTGCTACAGTACCCTACTACAGTACCCCCGGAAATTCATCCCTGCCTAGATTTGAACCCGGGTGTTTTGGATGCCAAGCAAGAGCCTGTACCACTTGGGTACAGGCTCGTTGGCCACACAAACAAAATAAAAAATAATTATAATCATAATAACCCTTTTAAATAATTAATATCATTATTATTTTAATTAAAAATTCCATAATCACATTTAAATAATTTATGATCCTTTATAAAGTAATATACTTATAATATAGACCTAAATGGTTTTGGATATATATATAATGTTTGGGATGGTATTTAAAACCTGTACCACTTGAATTTATATCCAATAGACTATTTTCGTAACTATATACAAGTAATTGTATTGAAAACATAATACACATAATCTACTTACATGGTCTATCCAACTATGTAGATAATAGTGCTTCATGATTTTTTCAAAAAAATACCATTTAACTAAAAATCTTATTTACATCACTGATAAAAAGTTCGTTTCATATTAATCCATTTCATCTTTGGGTTTTTCATCAATTTAATCTAATCACACTTTTTTACTTGAATTTACTTTTGAACACCATCCTAATCTCATAACTAAATAAGATTACAAAATATTTATATAGATATAACTCATCAGTATCTCTGTCATCAAGGGAATTAACCTTGGTATTAAATATTTTTAGAAGGATTCATAAAAATATAACAGAAAATAATAATTTTATAATTTCACTACACACCATTATATCACATAAAAGTTCAATTATTTTTAAATGAACTCATCCACAATTTATTTATTAAGTTTCATATAGTATTCAAATTATTATTTAAAGTATGAAAATAGTTCATCATTTACCCACTAATTTAAATAAAAAATGGTCCCCAAATTATCCTTTATTTTTTTAGTTATCTTGAGACCCATCACCTTAATCTGTTCTTTAAAAAATAAATATATTGATATAGTGTTTCAATAATTTTAATTATTATCATTATTTCTATTATCCATAGGATTTTATGTAGATCCATTATCAGTATGTGTATATCTTATTAAATAAATATAAATGACTTCAAATGCATGTTACAAAAGATAGGTAATTATGTTATATTTCAATACAAAGAAAATTTTTCACATCAAATGTTGGAAATCTCTAGTATTCATTAAATTCAAATCACTAAAGAAGAGTATAATGAAGAAAAATAAAAAATAAAAAATCAATCCTAAAATAAGAAAGAACCAATAAAGGATAACCTAGATAACTTGATACCTCTTAATTTTCTTTAAAGTGTTTGAACATAGAAAATAGTGGGAGTAAATAAATGTTGGTTTCTTTTTATAATTCTCCTTAAATATCCTATAATTAATTATTAGAGTAATAATGATCTATTTTTATTCTCAATAACTCCCATACCTATATGAATAAAAATTATAAAATACATCATATTAGGATTAAAAATTTGAAAAATTTCCTCTATTGTGGTTTTATATATCTCTAATTGTAAAGTCCCGTAAATTTCAAGGAAATTGTTTTTCTAAATTTCTTTGAGATATTATGAGTACACAGTTTCTGACGGCACTTGATTCCGAGGCCCGGTATGCCCGGAATCAATTTCCGAAATTTATCTCAGGTACGTTCAATGAACGAGCGAGCTTTTTTTCTAACTTTTGAACCGATGCTCTGAATCAAAATCTGAGGACACCAATTAAACCGCAGTACCATTATTTTATTTGGAAAACCTTTTCTGGAGTTTTGTTTTCTCTGGTGAGGTTATTAAATAAATGGGTTGACTAAAGAGTGAAATAAAAATTTGTGCTACAATTTTTATTTCTATTCTAATTAGTTATAACCTATGCATGGAAGATGGAGTGGGACTCACTACAACCTAACTCCACTTGGTAAGATATTAGTGAAGTGGGAACCACACGAACCCCACCCCTTCAATTCCATTAAACCTCCCTCTTGAAAATTATTTTTGTAACTCACCCACTCCCCCAATTTAATGGCATGTCAACTCTTGTATTAATTAGATTGATTAAAGCTAATAAATTTATTTAATTGGAGTTTTAATTTTGAATTATTTACATGAGTAAATAAAATAAGGACCTACCTTAATTTATTTCGAGTTTTCGTTGTGTGGAGATTTTGGGAGAGTTTACGCTAAGTCCTGAAGAACGCGGAGAACATCATGACCTCGACGAAGAACACCATCACCACAAGCAGTGATTGTCGTTCCTTTCTTCTCCTCTCTGCAACCGGTGTGAGACGTCGCTCCACCTCGGACATTCACTGTCAAGCACGTACAGAGCTTTACCTCACGACGTCATTTTCCGCGACAATCTTCTTTCGACAACTACTTCAATGTAGGGGTTTTAAATTCAAATTTAATGGATTAAATTTTGTGCTTTTCTTTGTCGAAGTTGTTTTATGTTATTTGGTCCACCTGTTATCTTTTTAATGGGTGGAGTTCGGACCGCATGAACACGGCCGATCCTCCTCCCCCCCTTTGTTGATGTTCATTGGTGCAGTTTGGGACGAAGGCAGCGTGGTGCAACAGCACCGCGCGGGAACGAGGAATATCATCACAGCAAAGGAGCATGGTGCCGTCATGCCACGCTATTGAGGCTGAAAGAGGTCGCGGCCGGAGTGGGGCCACAACGAAGGGGCTTGGCGTGGTCGCGTCATGCCGGTCGGACAAGGCCACGGCCTGAGGCCGCGGCGGTGTAGGGAACGGCGGTCGGAACCGCCGCCCACCGGTGCATGGAAGGTGGGACCCGCGGGGGTCCCGTGGTGGCACACCGGCCGGCCAATTCGGCCTACCGGTTTCGGAAAATCTGAGGGTCGTCACCCCCAGCAGGCAAAGTGGCGGCCCCCCCTTGCAGGGGCTGTTTCTTCAATTAAGGAGGGGGGGGGGGTAGTGCCCCCCTCTGCATCCTACTCGGCCGAACGGCTGAGCCGCTGGCCACGTGGGCCGCGCCCGCTCCAGGCCTACAGGCCGCGCCGGGGCTGGCTATCATTGCTAGGCCGGACCCCCGCGCTGGCCGGGCCGGGCCACACCGCGCCGACCGGGCCGGACCCGGTTCGGACCGGGCCCAAACCCCATGTTTTCGGACAGGTTCATTCAAAGACCCATAACATGGCCTACAGACCTCCAATTGATGCACCGTCAGTTGCACTCTGATCCTTGTATCGAGTTGGTCATTATGGTATATTACACTCAAGGTTTTGAAGAACTTTGTGTATGGCCCGGTCAGTTCGAACACGAAACAAACCGGGCCTTCAGAGCGGAAACGCTTATAACTTGATCTTCGGATGTCCAGTTGACGTGCCATCGACATTGTTGGTTTTCTCTTAGTGAGACAGACCTTTTGGCTTACTCCGCTTGAGTTTTGGATGTAGTTGGAGTATGGTCAGGTTGGTTTGGACTTAAAAACCAATCGGGACCCTGGGACAAAAAGGCCAATAACTCTCAGACCGGGCGTCCGATTGACGTGCCATCTGTCACATTGAGTTCCTTTTGTTGAGACGGAACATTGGGGTACATCAACTCTGGACTATGTGTCAGTTGATGTATCGACCCCCTTGGCTCGTGGAGTGTACCCTCCCAGAATCGAGCATGTTGTAGGTGGAAACCCTAGAGCTGGCTGCGACTGTGACGACGATGACGACTGTACTGAAATCCTCTGTGGGTTTGGCAGCGACGACTACCGTACTGAAATCCTTCGTGGGTTCGACGGCGATGACTACTGTTCTTATATCCTATGTGGGTCCGGATGTACGTGACTACTGTTCTTGTATCCTATGTGGGTCCGACAGTATTTGACTCTGTACTTGTATCCTACGTGGGTCCGGCAGAGGGGATGGTCTTGTATCATTTGTGGGTCCGACAGCTTAGCTGGTCTTGTATCCTACGTGGGTCTGATAGCATAGATGAATCAGTGGCTACATCTGATCATCTCTATCATTTTATGAAGAAGTATACCTGTGTGAGCTGAGTATTGACTTTCAATTATTATCTTTGATATGATTGATTTACTTTCCTATGTGGATTGGGTTGTGTTATCCTGTGTGGATTGGATGGTGCTATCCTGTGTGGACTAGATCGAACTTGGGCTTGGATGTTTTAGCCGAACTGGAATTGATGACTTAGGTATATGTATGGGCATATACCTAAGTATAGTGGATTGTTACTTCATGATTGTATCTTTCCTTTGTGGATTATCCTTCGAGGATTCTTGGAGACCTTCGGGGGTCTCGGGGTCCCTACTAAGTAGCATATACTCACCCCTGCACGGGATATGCCCACACTACGTTGTGTTGGATGAAAACGACAGATAGCGCTGATCGAGGTAGGAGCTCGTGGAGCTAGATGGTACGTGTAGGTGGATCACTGGACAAGCCGTACACGGAGCGGACGACTGGACCCGAGAGGCTGAGGAGACTATCTGTACCCACCCTTCAGGTGGGATTTCTAGTGGACGGCTTGACGTTGCATCTTTACTCTTCAGTTGATGTACTTTCTTTTCAGTTGCATTACTTTCTTTTCTATTGTACTTTATTTTGAGTTGGGCTTGTATTCTGACCCATTTTCTTTTCATCACTTACAGTTGTACCCAGTTTACTTAGTGTTTTATTCATCTTCCTTACTCTATGGTGTTTATTTACTTTATAAAGGCAATGCCTTCCGTTTTTATTGGGATATATGCCTTTGGTGCTAGTCTCTAGACCCTGGCCTATGGAAGGCGGGCTTGGGGTAGTCGCAGCACCGGCCCCGAGGACGGGTCATGACAAATTGGTATCAAAGGAGTTTGGTTCTACCACAGAACTCAGGACACTGATCTTTACTCTATGTGAAGAAATGGTTTTAAGGGTATTTGGTGTGGTTATTATTCAAGGGAGTCCGGTGTTAGTGCGGAGACCGACGTATCCATACACTAGGACCCTGACTAATGATTTCCGACTCAGTGCACGAAAACACTGATTGCATGTGTGTTTCAAATGTTTTCTTTGTGATTACTTTGTGTCAACTCACTAGGTATACTGTTTTGACCATGGCACACCTGTTTCTTTTCAGGATGGCCCCACGACAGCAGCTATCTAGGGTTCCGAACTTTGTGCGAGATGACAGCCCACCGAGCGATGAGGCCTCGGTGTAGGGCCCTTTTACAGCAGAGGCACCGACGATACATCTACCCGCCGAGCCACCGATGCCACCGGCCCCGGCTGCTGAGAGTGCACGTCGTCTTAGTGCACTAAACGAGTTTCAACGTCAGAGACCGCCCAAGTTCTGCGGGGAGACAGACCCTCAGGAAGTAGAGGATTGCCTGGAGGTTGTTGTAGGAGTTTTCAAGTTAGTAGTGACACCAACTGACTTCATGGTGATCCTTGCAGCGAGTCTCCTTCACACCGCAGTAGGTAGATGGTGGACCATGATGCTACAGGTGCATGATGAGGCATCTCTTCGTTGGATGGACTTTGATATCTTCTTCCGCTCAGAGTTCATTCCAGCCACCATTTGTGCGGTGCGCATTCAAAAGTTACTACAACTGCAGCAGGGCAGCATGACGGTATCCCAGTACTCAGCGAGGTTTACTGATCTCTCGCGCTACTCTACATACATGGTACGATACCCATTCTTCCGAGCTTGGACCTTCGAGCAGGGACTGAGGAATGTGATCATGGCATCGATGTTCTCCCTCAGCATTCCGACGCAGGCATGAGTTCTAGAGAAATCCCTTCTCAGAGAGTGTTTTCTTACTGAGCCTACACCAGCATCGAGACCTACCGCAGGGTGGCACGTAGCAGAGTCTTCTGTAGCTGGCAGTGGATGGATGTCACATGGGTCCAGGAAGACCAGACCATTAGGCAGATGACCTCAGGACACTATCTCAGAGGTTTGGGGCACACGGTGCAGATTCAGCCTTCTGAGGATCAGATAGTGCTACGCATACGGCGAGCAGGGCCACATGGCTTGTGACTACCCGACCTATCGTGAAGAGGAGAAGAAGATGGTTGAGGGACAACCCAGGCAGAGGCAGAGGGTTGACCGTGACGGTCAGTAGGGAGCAGGCGGACGAGGCAGAGGAGTAGACTGAGTAGCAGGTGGTGGGCGATGCTTTGAGGCTCTACCACCACCACCACCAAGAGGTCCACCCTGACCAGAGGGAGCTGGCGGACAGAGGCAGGCTCAGCTTCAGTCAGCAGAGGCCTACGAACACGGCGTGCCATAGATGATTCTAGGTACTATCTATGTCTACTCCACCCTTGCTAAACTTCTTATAGACACAAGAGCGAGTCATTCTTTCATTGCTGATGCCCTTGTTCGGAGCTCGGAGATTCCAACGGAGCCATTGGCTCGGTCCTTACGTCAAGAGACTCCTACAGGAGCAAACTCGATGATTACGCACTAGTACCTGTAGTGTTAGCTTACTCTAGGAGGCGATAGCTTTGGCTGGGATCTTCTTTTAGCAGCTTCGAGGCCTTACGACATCATCTTGGGCATGGATTGTTTATCTATAGTCCATGCTCAGATCGACTGTATTAGGCACAAGGTGTGATGTGTTCGCACCGATGGGATCAGGTTCACCTTCACCTATGAGAAGGGAGCCTTTGCAGCGTAGGATGGACTCACGCAGAGGAGAGGACAACCCATCACCCACCAGTTGGCTAGCCTCATCCTAGGAGTAGTTGACGTGCGGAGTCTGAGTTTTCTTGTAGTGGTGGATCAGTATGCAGACGTTTTTTTTACGATGTCCCAGGACAACCACCTCGCAGAGAGGTAGACTTTTATATTGACATGTACCCCGAGATAGCCCTGATATCTACTCCAGCATATCAGATGTCTCCCACTGATATTCGAGAGCTACAGGTGTAGCTGGAGGACTTGCAGGGCAAGGGATTCTTTCGACCTACTGTTTCACTATGGGCTTCCCTGATATTGGTCACCAAGAAGGTGGATGGGAACTTGCGACTGTGTGTCGATTACCGTCACATGAACCAGGTGACCGTAAGGAATAAGTATCCGCTACCAAGGATTTATGACCTCTTCGATCAGCTCAAGGGAGTGAAGTGGTTCTCGAAGATAGACATCAGGTCAAGCTGTCATTAGCTCAGATTTTGAGACGAGGATGTGTAGAAGATTACCTTCAGATGTCGGTATTTCCACTATGAGTTCTTGGTTATGCCTTTCGGTATATCCAACGCTCCAGTAGTATTCATGAGTGTCATGAATAGGATCTTTCAGCCCTACCTCGATCGATTTGTCGTAGTCTTCATTGACGACATATTGATATACTCGACCACTGAGGAGGATCACGCCTTCCACTTGTGGGTTGTACTGGACACACTCTGAGAGAACCAGATTTATGGTAAGCTCTTGAAGTGTCAGTTCTGGATACATGAGGTCCACTTCTTGGGACATGTAATCTCTGAGGTGGGAGTTGTGGTGGATCCTGTGAAGATCGAAGAAGTGTTAACTTGGGAGCCACCCAAAAGCGTGACAGAGGTGCGAAGTTTCTTGGGTCTAGCTGGGTACTACCAAAGATTTTATCCAGACTTCTCCAGAGTTGTGGCACCGCTTTCAGCTTTGACAAATAATGGAAAACCCTTTGTGTGGTCAGACAGATGTTAGCATAGCTTCCAGGATCTGAGATAGATATTGGCCAGTGAAACCATCTTGAGGCTACCAGAGGAGGGAGTAGGGTACATAGTATACTGCGATGAATTAGGGACCAGAATCGGGTGTCTCCTGATGTAGGAGCGGGCCGTGATTGCCTATGGATCATGATAGTTGAGGCAGCATGAGTAGAACTACTCTACCCATGACCTAGAGTTAGCAACAGTGGTCTTCGCTCTGAATATGTGGCAGCACTATCTGATGGGCGAGCGTTTTACAGTATATTATGACCACCGTAGTCTCAGGTACATCTTCTCACAGAAGGACCTGAACCTGAGACAATGGTAATGGATCGAGTTCCTCCAGGACTATGAATTTGAGATAGTCTATACTCCTAGATAGTGGAACGTAGTAGCTGATGCTCTCAGCAGGAGGACGAGCATTAAAGTACTTGGGGAGGTGATAGAGCAGCTAGCTTCTTTGCAGATATCCTTCATGGATAGAGATAGATTAGCCTTTCTGCAGTCACTCGCCGTCACTCCTCCACTACTACAGCGGGTCAGAGAGGCACAACGTGGGGACGTTGACTGTGAGACACGGTGTGCACATATATCCTCATGACATGCACCTAATGGATTCTTTGTGGGAGGAGAGCATGCCATCCTTTTCAGAGTACATACCATGTTACCAGTGTCTTTATAGGAGGAGGTTCTGAAAGAGTTTCACACCTCCCCTTTAGCGGTACACCTAGGAGTGGCGAAGATGTACCAGGATCTCAGATGATAGCACTGGTGGCCGGGTATGATGAAGGTTGTGGCAGAGTTCGTTTCTCGATGTCTCACCTGCCAGTAGGTAAAGGCAGAGCACCAGGTACCAGCAGGCTTGGTACAACAGTTAGAGGTCCCGGAGTAGAAGTGGGACGGGATATCTATGGATTTTGTGACTGGACTTCCACGTACTTACAGAGTTCATGACTCTGTTTGGGTGATTGTCGACTGACTCACCAAGTCGGCCCACTTCTTACCCATCAGAGAGCAGGGCTCAGTAGAGAGCTTTGGATGTCTCTACATTCAAGAGATCGTATGGCTTCATGGTTTTCCTTTATCTATCATCTCTGATCGAGATGCTCACTTTACTTCCCGGCTTTGGAAGGGGTTGCAGGAGGAATTCGGGACGCAGCTACGTCTGAGCACCGCCTTTCACCCTCAGACGGATGGTCAAATGGAGAGGAACATTCAGACTCTCGAGGACATTATTTGTTCATGTTTCCTCGACTTTGGTCACAGCTAGGAAGATCACCTACCCTTGCGGTAGTTTTGCATACAATAATAGATACCACTCCACCATCGGGATAGCACCATACGAGGCATTGTACGACCAACCTTGTAGATCACTGCTGTGCTAAATAGACCCTGGGGAGTCAGCACTTGTGGGACCGGAGATGGTCTAGGCCATGACAGAGAAGGTCCAGGTCATCTAGGAGCAGATGAGGACATCTCAGAGCTGACAGATGTCTTATGCTGACAAGAGGCAGAGACCACTAGAGTTTGAGGATGGCGACCACATTTTCTTGCGGGTCTCACCTCGAAGTGGATTACAGAGATTTGGTTTGGGTTGCAAGTTATCTCTGCACTTCATTGGACCAATCCAAGTTCTCAGCAGGATAGGTGAGGTGGCTTATCTCATGGCTCTATAACCTCAGTTGCACCAGGTGCACGATGTATTCCACGTATCTCAGCTGAGGAGGTACGTGCACGACCCGACGCATATCATCGAACATGGGGAGCTGGACATTGATGACAGGGTGACTTTTGCGGAGGTCCCAGTGGAGATCGAGGATCGATAGGAGAGGTTCCTACATGGGTGGTCGATTCCTCTAGTATACATCAGGTGGCAGCACAGAAACCTCCAGAAGTGCACATGGGAGCGAGAGGCTCAGATGCGTGCTCAGTACCCTCATTTGTTCCCCTAGTTTGTGATGTATCTTTACGGGGAAGTAAATCCATGAGGTGCGAGTAATGTAAAGACCCATAAATTTGAATGGAATTTTTTTTCTTAATTTCATTGGGATTTTACGAGTACAAAATTTCTAACGGCACTTGATTCTAAGGTCCGGTGTGCGCGAAATCAATTTTTGAAGTTTAGCTCGGGTACGTTTAGTGAAAGAGCAAGAAGGTTATTTTAACATTTGAACCGATGCTCAGAATCGAAATCCGAGGACACTGATGAAACTGCAGCGCCAGTATTTTCTTAGGAACACCTTTTCTGGAGTTGTGTTTGCTCGAGTGAGGTTATTAAATAAATGGGATAACTAAAGAGTGAAATAAAAATTTGTGCTACAATTTGTTTTCTATTCTAAGTAGTTATAACCTATGCATGGATGTTAGAGTGGGACCCACTACATCCTAACTCCACTTGGTAGGATATTAGTGAAGTGGGGCCCACACGAGCCCCACCCCTTCAATTTCATTAAACCACCCTCTTGCAATTTATTATTGTAACTCACCCACTCCCCCAATTTAATGGTATATCAACTCTCGCATTAATTAGATTAATTAATGCTAATCAATTTATTTAATTAGAGTTTGAATTTTAAATTTTTGACATGAGTAAATAAAATAAGGACCTACCTTATTTTATTTTGGGTTTTTTTTGTGTGGAGATTTTGGGAGAGTTTACGCTATGTCCTGAAGAACGCGAATAACGTCAGGACCTCGAAGAAGAACTCCGTCACTACAAGAAGTGATCGTCGTGCCTTTATTCTCCTCTTCGCAGCCGATGTAAGACGCTGCTCCACCTCCGATGTTCTCCATCAAGCACGTACAGAGATTTACCTCATGATGCCGTTTTCCATGACAATCTTCTTTCAACAACTACTTCAAAGTAGGGGTTTTAAGTTCAAATTTCATGGATTGAATTTTGTTCTTTTCTTTGTCGAAGTTGTTTTATGTTATTTGGGCTTCCTGTAATCTTTTTAACGGGAGGAGGTTGGACAGCACGAAAATGACTGATCCCCCTCCCCCCTTTGTTGATGTTCACCATTGAGGTTTGGGACGAAGGCGGTGCGATGCAACAGCACCACGCGGGAATGAGGAATATCACTGTGGCGAAGGAGCGCGGCTCCATCACGCCGCACCGTTGAGGCCGAAAGAGGCCGTGACCGGAGCGGGGCCATGGTGGAGGGGCACGGCACCGTCGCGCCGTGCCGGTCGGACAAGGCCACGGCCTAAGTTCACAGCGGTGTAGGGAGTGGCAGCAGAAACAACCAGCCACTGGTAAATGGAAGGCAGAACCCACGGGGGGTCCAGCGGTGGCACACCGACCGGCCAAATCGGCCGGCCCGTTTCGGAAAATCTGGGGGTCGTAAACCCTGGCTGGAAAAAAGGAGGACCCCCCCATGCAGGGGACGTTTCTTCAATCAGGGGAGGGCAAAGCCCCCCTCCGCATCCCGCTTGGCCGAACGGCCGAGCCGCCGGCCACGTGGGCCGCACCCGCACCGATCCAGACCGCACGCGTCATGTCGGGCCGCCCGCGCTGGGCCAGACCCCTGCGCCGGGTCGGGTTGTGCCGGTTGGGCAGGGCAGCGCCAGCTGGTCCGGGCCGGGCCAGGCCGCGCCCTAGGGGGCCAGACCCGGACTCGGGTCGGGTCGCCCGGTTTGGGCTGACCCAGGGGGGGTATTGGGCCGGGTCGGACCGGGCCCAAACCCCCTGTTTTCAGACAGTTTCGTTCAAACACCAATAACTTTGGCTACGAACCTCAGATTGACGCACCATTACTTTCATGCGATCCTTGGATCGAGATGGTCTTTTCGGTAAATTACACTCAAGGTTTCGGAAGACTCTTTGTACGGCCGGGTTGGATCGAACATGAAACCAACCGGGCCTTCGGAGCGGAAACGCTTATAACATGAGCTTCAGACATCCGATTGACGTGTCGTCGACTTTGTTGGTTTCCTATTAGGTTGAAAAACCTTTTGGCTTACTCCTCTAGAGGTTTGGAAGTAGTTGGAGTATGGTCAGGTTGGTTTTGACATAAAAACCAACCGGTCCCCTGGGACGAAAAAGCCAATAACTCTCAGACCGAGCGTTCGATTGACGCGCCGTCTGTCACGTTGATTTCCATTTGTCGAGACGGAACTTTAGGGTACATCAACTTTGTACTATGTGTCAGTTGATGTATCGAACCCCATGACTCATGGAGCGGACCCTCCCAGAATCGAGAATGCTATGTGTGAAAACCCTAGAGCTGGCTGCGACTGCGACGATGATGACGATTGTACTGAAATTCTCTGTGGGTTCGGCTGTGACGATGACCATACTGAAATCCTACGTGGGTTCGACGACGATGACTACTGTTCTTGTATCCTATGTGGGTCTGGCAGTACGTTACTACTGTTCTTTTATCCTACGTGGGTCCGGCAGTATTTGACTCTATACTTGTATCCTACGTGGGTCCGGAAGAGTGGCTGGTCTTCTATCCTTTGTGGGTCCAACAGCTTAGCTGGTCTTGTATCCTATGTGGGTCCAACATCTTAGATGAATTGGTGGCTACATCTGATCATCTCTATCATCTTACGAAGAAGTATACTTGTGTGAGCTAAGTATTGACTTTCAATCATTATCTTCGATATGATTGATTATCCTTCCTATATGGATCGGGTTGTGTTATCCTGTGGGGATTGAATTGTGATATATCTTGTGTTGACTAGATCGAACATGGTCTCAGATGTTGGAGTCGAACTGGAATTGATGACTTAGGTATGTGTATGGTCATATACCTAAGTAGAGTTGATTTTTTACTTCGTGATTGTATCTTTCCTTTGTAGATTATCCTTTGTGGATTCTGGGAGATCTTCGGGAGTCTCGGGGTCCCTACTGAGTAGCGTATACTCACCCCTGCATGGGCTATACCTGCACTACATTATGTTGGATGCAGATGACGGATAGCGCTGATCGAGGTAGGAGCTCGTGGAGCTGGACAGTACCTGGAGGTGGATCACTGGACGAGACGTACATGGAGAAGAAGGCTGGACCCGAGGAGCTGAGGAGACTATCTGTACCCACCCTTCAGGTGAGATTTCCAGTGTACGGCTTGGTGTTGCTGGTTTACTCTTCAGTTGTTGTACTTTCTTATCAGTTGTTGTATTTTCTTTTCAGTTGTACATTACTTTCAGATGGGTTTGTATTCTGAACCATTTACTTTCTAGCACTTACAGTTGTACCCAGTTTACTTAGTGTTTACTTCAACTTGCTTACTCTGTGGTGTTTATTTACTTTATAAAGGAAACACCTTCCCTTTTTATAGGGATTTACGCCTTTGGTGCTAGTCGCCAGCTCCTGGCCTATGGAAGGCTTTCTTGGGGTAGTCACGGAATGGGCCCTGAGGACGGGTCATGAAAATAATGAACCAAGTAATACTACCATAATATTGGACCTAAGCTATCCTACCAGAGGCCTAAATCCCATTTTCTGTTCAATGTGTTTTGGAAACCATTTCCATGGGAATCAAATTATTCTTTTGATATTATTTCACAAGAAAACAAAATAATACCAAAAAAAGGAATTAATACTAGGAATACAAAATGAGAACACTAAATAATAGATATCTCAAACATAAATATTATTCACACTCAAAATGAAATAATAAAAAAATAGTTAATAAATAAATAATAAAGTAAATTAAAAATCAAAAACACAAATACATAAAATATATGGATTTCTAATAAATTTCACATACATCTAACTATCGTATAAAAAATAAAAATGATTGAGAAAGGTGAGGGAATGATGAAGAGGATGAATACATGAGAGTACTAAAAATGATTATTTTTTTCAAATATAATTTCTCCATGTAATAAGGGATCACCACCCACATGTTACATCCTCCATAACCTAAAACACTATTATACACATTCCATATCAACATGAAGCCTTTCTATTATCTACATCAAATTTAATAAAGTCTACACACACACATAATATATATATTGGGTGTGTGAAAGACAATGAGTTGGATTCCACTATGATTTTATATACATCCTTTACAAAATAAACTATGTCATTCTAGTTTGAAATATATATAATTAAAATAATATTTTAATTTTTTTGATAAAAAGTAACTAGAGATGATCACATGCATATTTAATTTTATCATAATATAAGTTACTCACGTCCATTTAATACATGAATTCACATAAAAAAGTTATAATTGAAAACATTTCCATTATATAGTTTGTGTTATGGAATCTTGGGAAATAACCAACAATCCTAAGGTAAGGAAATCAAGGATCATCCGAGTCAATCCCAAATATATGAAAATGACACTAGCCAATTCATAATACAAACTACTAGTGAATTAACTAACTATTGTGCTATCTAAACTAGTGATAAATGCTCTAAATATAACTAGTTAATATATAATCATAAAGTAGTATGGCTAGGGAATTTTTTAATCTAATCTATTAGTGAATCTGGGAAGTTTTTAATTAAACCTATTAGGTATACTAATCACAAGAATCCCACCTAACTAAAAATTTATTCTGTTGATGTTTTAAAAATTAAAGTGATGGAATAGTTGAATTCAATGCATTAAATACAAGATAATATTACCTCTGATCATGAATAAAAGAAACAACACCATTCCAACAATATAAATATTACATAAATCATGATAAAACTTTTTTATATTCAATAACTCGATAATAAAAATGGATAACATCAATAAAAACATGGAGGTGAATTTTAATAGAAAAATATTTATTATATTACACCAAACTAGCCTTTATCACGTTATTTTAAAAAAAACTTATATCCACATTTTTCAATTTATAATAAGACATCTCATGAAAATAAAACCAATTATCAAAATTAAAACTAAATATCATTGTTTAGAAAAATTTTGGTGTGTAAAACATTTATTCAGGTAGAATAAATTCATTTCTATAAGACACATTTCAATAGAAATTTAATATCATGAATAAACACCAAATCCATTAAGATAAAATTATTATAGATAATATATCTATATTTTTTCAGGGAAAAATATTTAAAATCATAAAACATCTATAATAAGATCAATAAAAATATAAATATATAACTAAAAACTATTACTCTATGAATCTGATTCCATGTAGTCTTATTCCACAAAAAAGATGAGGCAGAGTCCTTAAAATGATATGGAAAGCCCTAAAATTGTAAAATAATCAATTAAAAGAGTTAAAGATGGAACCCAAGGACACTATCATCATGAAATGAAAAAAAATATTTATAAAATATGATATAAATTAATGGAGTAGTATATTTGTTGTTACTTACCTTGAGGAATCAATTCAATTTGATTATAAATCAATAATTAGTAAATAAAAGAGGATAACATGGAAGGGATCGGTTCATAGAGTGTGCTTGAATCCAATTTTAGAAAATAGAGACTCCAATAACATAAAAATAATTTAACAAAATAAAAAAATTATGTTTTTTATTTTATGTGAGGTTATATATATCATTCATATTCTACTAGAAATATTATTTTTCTCATGCATGGTCTTTATGTATGTTTATGTAAACATTGAATCATAAAAATTCCCAAAAATGTTTAAATTTTATCTTTAAACCACTAGATAAAAATAAATTAGAATAAATGACAAAATACATATCAAATAGAGGTATCATAGGTGAAATAATATCCTTAATATGGCCAATTTATTTAAATACATAGATTAATCCACTAATATCATAAAATTAATTACAAATAAATATAGGACGATATTATAATTGACCTATGAATAATGAAATAAAACTATTTCCAACAACAAAACCCTCACACTTTAAGAAATAATTAAGATTAAAATGACAAATATCAGAGTATAAATAAGATATAGATCATCATTAGAAGAATATTCTTCCTCATTTATGCGTACAGATTAAACAATAGCCTTCTATGAGTTTTTAGTCACTTGGAATATAAAATATATTCACTATATAATCTCAATATCAATATTTTAAATACAAACTATATCATAAAATTATTAACAACCTCATAATCATTAATATTACTTATTTCTATTTTTATACAATATTTATGGTCAATGGGTAAATGAATTCTAATCACCAAATTTGGGTCTATTTTTTTTATTATTCTATAATATTCATGTTCTTCACATCTTGTAAATTTACAGTTTTAATGAATAAATATGTTTATATTTTAATGCATTAAAAAACCCATCATATAATATCCATGAATCTTATTTTGAACTACATTTTAATTCTTCTTCCAATTATTAAATAATATTCTAAACACATTTTAAATACCATGTTTCATCAATTAAATTGTAGTTCGAAATAAGATTCCTGGATTTTATATGATGGGTTTTTTTAATGCTTTAAAATAAAATGATATTGATTTATTTAAGCTGTAAATTTACAAGATATAAAGAACATGATGATTATAGAATAAGAAAAAAATATTTACTCTAAAATTTGGTTATTATAATTCATTTATCCATTAACCATAAATACTGTATAAATATAGAAATAAGTTATATTATTGATTTTGAGATTGTTAATAATTTTTTGAGATAGTTTATATTTTAACTATTGAGATTGAGATTCAATAGTGAATATATTTTAACATCCACCATATATGGAGTAACTCTAATTACTCTATCTAACGTATCTTCTTATGTTTAGTAACATTACACATATTACTTTATACAAAAATTGTGTAATAAGTAACAATTTGTTATATGTTTAACTTGTTATATTTAACATTATAGTTCTTGAAAATTTTCTTTTAAATGATTTACTTCATAAAAATTAAAAAATTTAAGTTATATTTAATAAAAAAACATTATTAGTTAAATTTATAGAAAATTTCAACATAAAATTCTACGTCAAGTAGAAGGAAGCCCTACCTCACGCAAAAATAAATTTACTTCTTTTCTTTTATATTCTTCAATAAGTCTTATGGAAGCCTTTATAATTTCTTTAAAAATATATAAAATTAGTTAAAGAACATTATGAAGGATCATTATACAATCTTAAATCATATATATTTACAATATAATTCATTAAAATTAATTAAATCCCAATATAGATAATAAATATTATAATATAAATCCACGGGTTCATAATCAATATTCCCATCTCCAATATCTCCCTGTAAAATATATCTTCAAAAAATACATGGATAATTCCAATATTTTGATATCCATAGATGAATAATTTTCACTGTATAAAATTTAATAAAATATAATTCCTAATAGGATGTATAAAATTACATATTTGATTCGATAAATAATATTGGTTAAAAAATATTATGTTACATTTGAGGAGAAGTTTTTTATATTATTTTGATTATCTAAAATATATTATTATTGAGTCAAAATTCCTAAAAGAACATATTATGAATTTTTATATAAGAATAATAATTTTATAAAAGAATTTAGAGACTTTGATGGACCTATTTGATTAAAATTAAAAATAAAAATCTTAAAAAAATTATGATAGGACTAATCAAGGAATTTCTATGGTTAATACAATATGACTTTGTGAAATATTGTAAATAGATCCTGAATAACCAAACATGATCATTTCTCAAATTATTCAAAAATATATAAATCAATTATTTATTTATGGTATATTATAAGAAAATACATATTTTAATGAGATGTTTGGATATACTTATATAGATTAGGTAGAAAATATGAATAAAAATATTCTTCATTAGTTGTAGTATTATATTTTTTTAGAACATTTTTCTATTTGAACTAAAAATAATAATTTTGAAAAAAAATATTATTAAATTTTACGATGTGTTAGTAATAAATTCATGCATATAAATTATTTTGACAAAATGGAAACCTGACTAATTAATTTTGAAAATTTATTGACCATTAAATTTTTTTATGATAATAAAAGTTCCATAAATTTATAAAATAATTCATTGAAATACTCTATATCAAATCACATTGATATAAAATATTATTTCATCCTTAATAGGGTTGTCAATGGATTAGTGGTGCTTAAGTATGTTCCAATTGAAAAATAAATTTCTGTTATTTTTATACAAGATATGTTAAAGAAAAAATTTCATAATAAAAGACTAAACATGAATGATTAACTATATAATCCTACTAGACGTATGATATAATAACTCATTCCCTCTACATTCTTTTGTATTTTAATTTAAAATCATGAGGATATTAAAAAAACTATTTTTATTTAGAAGCTATGACATAACTCTAATTTAACATTACAAGTAATTTTAAAAATGGTACTAATATTTTTTTTCAAAGTTTTATTACCATAATTAAAATCCTTATATGTTTTCATCGCATAAATTTAATAAACACATTACATCCATGTTTACATAGTCATGTAAAAACTAGTCACGTTAGAACCCTAAGGCTATATTTGAAATTTTACTCTATCCTCAACATACACAAGATGGAACATTAATTCTATGAATTTTTTTGAGCAACCATATATAATCAATATAGTTCTTAAATAGTGAAAAAATGAGAATAATCTCACTTGATATTTAATTTTATTATTGTTACATTAATCTATACAATACAACCAGCCTAGTTCACCAAAATAGTAAACAATCTATATCACCATGTTGCCTCAGGTGCACCTTAAAAAATTCTATAGGTTATAGTCTAGTGGTGATGGTCTAATATATATAAATATAATTAATATATTATACCCTTTATATTATAAAAATTAAATCATATTAAAATGTGAAAATTATAAATCATAAATCAATGGATTTCTCTCTATAGGTTAATCATATAGAGTGAAATATATAAAAATAAATAAAATCTAATTTGATAAAATATCCCAAAAATTTCCTTAAACTCACCTTAAAAACTTATACCCATCCCCACTAAGCTACCAATACCCAAACCCAACTATTGATCCCTCACCTAATATTATATCCCAAAAATATGGGTTTCATGTCCACAAATGTTCATGAATATGGTGTGAGTATAAAGGTAAATAGTCCAACACCAATAACGACACTGAAATAATAAAACATTAATATATAATAGATATTTTATATTTAAATACACTATTTTATAACCCTAATGTATAATACACATGTTATGTTATTTCATTCTTATTAGGCCACCATGATTCTCAAACCTACCCACTCTAACCATTATTGGTGAATCCTACCTGTCATACTCAAACCATACTATGGTGGTACCTTAGTATCCCTACTAGTTCAACCAATAATGAAATAACATATGAATCCTAAGAGATGAAAAATATTGAAACTTACTCATCAAAAAACCACACCCTAGGGAACAATATCTCACTGTCAATCCCCTAGCATCCAAACACAATTAGGAAGAGCATAAAAGTAATTGAATAGGTGTAACATATCCAAATCCATTTAAAGTAATCGCATTATTGAGTGATATAATAATTGAAGTTGTATTTACATAAATTTGAATCAATATGAATCCATTCTATGGGTACCTTGGGATTATCCCTTATCACCTTAAATATGAGGTTACTCAAGAAAAAAAACCAAGCAGAACCACAATACCCAATTTCAATCCCTTCTTCTATCTCCTTTAGAATTAAAAAACCTCTAGGATTCATTCCACCCGTAGATAGAACTTAACTACAACATGAAAGATCACCCATGTTTTACATCTCAATTTACTCAACAAATCTGCTTTATAGTCATTGACGCATCCCATAAGTCTCACAATCCATTTTAAACCTACTATGTTCGAGGGAACACCCATATAAAGAACCATGCATGAAAATTCCTTCTATCATAAGCATTGTTCAACATACTTGATATTATCTTATAGATGATTTCTCATATATAAATCCCAAACTCATAATTATCATCGCACAATGTAAGAATTATTCTTTTATTTTAGGTACAAAACCATTTACATTAACTTAAAATTCATCAATTTTATCATAATGGAAGTTCATGAGGAGGTCATGGGAGTTCTAAGGGTGTTCCGGGCTTGTACGGATCCCTAAGACCCATATTTGGGAATAATAATGTGGGATACATGGTTAGGAGAACCCATGCTTCTCAGAATGCACTGTTAGTTTAAATTGTGAGGGGTGGTCTAGTTCTTTGTCTCGGGTTTCATGGATTATTCTTACCATGATGCCCATGCCACAAAATCGTGAATGTTTTGGAGTCCCCTTTATAGAGGGTGTTTTCATGGGTTTAACAACGTTAGTCAAACCATGTTCTTAGCCCATATAAGGGTTGTATTGGGGTAGTTTATGGCATTTTTTTGGAACACGGTTTGGAAATCAGTATGAACAAACCACATGACCCATTAAAAAGGGTGAAATGATTATTATGTGACTCATTTTCTTTAAAAGGGATAACCCTTTTCATTTTTCTCCCATGAAAAATATCCACTTTTTCCCTTGGAGAGCTCCTCCAGACCTAAATATATGCATTAAGATATCTCATCCTTTGGGACACTGAATCAATTGTTTTCAGTCTCATTGGATGTGTACTGGTAAGATCTCAATTCCACTTTCACCTTTCCTTATTTATCTTCATGTTGAGGGAGTTATTTTGGAATTATATAATATGAAATTTTTTATATAATTTTTCTATTTTCTCAAATTATTCCATTTTAGCCCATATTAGAGGCCAACAATAGAAGAGGAGTTGAATAAAAATATAAGATCAATTATCTCATGCTATTCCCTTAAATTCTTGGTATTTATATATTTTGTCATTTTGTTATGCACCATATTTTCTGGGAAACACTTATTTGATGTATTTGTTCTTTAATTAATTGAATTGGATTGATTTATATTACCCAAGAGACCAGTTATTTTATCATTATATATTAAGGACCTAGAACTGAACCACAAATTGGGTGTGTTGTAAAATTAAATAAGATCACACTGGGTGGCCTATGAATTGATTCAACTGTTAAGGTGTGTTCTTATACCCCCTATATTATGGAATGTTAAATGACATGACAGAAGTGTAATTTAATTAAATAAAATAGGGAATGGAAGACTATGTCCATATTCATTGGTCATTTTCTATTCATTTTTACTCAATAAACATTCTTAAAAAATAGAATTCATAATTAAGATGAATGGAGGGATTCATGTGATTCTATGCCTTTTAAGCCTCACCTATGATTTGATCCACCTTATGTGGTGAGTAAGTTGGTTATATAAATGTGTTGTATAATTGAAAAAAAATGTGAACATAAATGGTATGGTTAGAATTCGGGAAAATGACCATTCATATTTCTATGTTGATAGTAAAACTCAGGTTCTGAATTGGAATTCCATAAACAGAGTCATCAAACATTATTCATTAAATGAGTTGTAATTTTTAAATGAAATTATAATGCATTGGGGCTGAAACATGGGTTCCATTTCTGGACTTCCATGGATATAATAAAATGTTATATCATTATATATGGCATAAGTAATCTTCATCTCACTTTGTGGAGTTCCAATGATAGGCTCAAAGGGAATATCATTTTATATTCCATGAGTGACACATGGAATCTATTTTTGGACGTCCAAGGATGGAATAAAAAGGAGGATCATTATATAACATATGAGTGACACCTGGTCTCCCCTTGTGGACCACTATGGATGGACTTAGGGGGCGGTTAATTTCTACCACACCCAGAGAAATACCATGGTTCCTCTAAAGAATTACTAAGATGTGATGGTAAGGTTATGGGTTCATATTATACATAGAGTGATACATGAGATCCAAAATAAGAACGTTAATGATGGGATCGAGTTTCCTTTGAATTATGTAATAAATTAATTACATGAAATAACATCTAATCTAGAAGAATATTTTGGATTCGAATGAATCCTTACATTTCATTATGGCCTTATTATTAATGTCATTCTCAAATATGATTCATTAGGGATGAATTGGATATGATTCACGTCTCGAGATGTTTTTATAAATTAATTCATGACTGAATATTTACTCAAATACATTCCAGCATAAGATGAAGCATGTAGTAGAGTAGGGGTTTTCCATGGGAACCTGGACCTATACAGTTTCATTATTTACTAATTTTTTTATAGGCTTTAATTTTATCTGAAAATTGTTTTTATGTACTCACATATTGGATAGAATTAAACACATTTAGTGGTGACCTACTATGTACATCTCACACCCTATCCCAGAAGTCATTGGGTGCCTGGGGAATCTTTATGGATGAAGGTAGGACAAAGGAAAGTGACCTACCATGGACACTTGACTTCCATGATAGGATGGTGTTGGATAGAAGAGGACATATCCTATGCTCAAGATTCTACTAGAGATATCCCTAAGTATTTTGTTGATTTTTGTATAGAATTTTTTATATACAAGTTCCCTTGGTTCCCCTAAATTTCCTATTTCGAATAGCATTTCAAGATCATCAGTTTTTCATATGACATTGATGGATGATATTTCATTGTTATTTATATGATGATGTTTACTCTTACATTTTTAAGCTATCTATATGATTCCTATAGTGATTGATATGATTATACCATTATGATAAACTCTAATCAAGTTGGTATAGTATCCCCCCTATTCCACTATGGACCCTCAGTATTATTCAGCAACCTATGGCATATGGGGAGGTGTGCTTGAGGTCATGTGGCCAATCAGGTTTTGTTTCTATTGATTGAACCAGGTCCAAGATGTCAAAAAGTGTTATCAGAGGAGTTTTTGATATTTTCTTTTCATTACTTATTGATTGTAGTGGTATAATAGAGAAATAGGATGTGTCTGGATTTGTTCATGAGCATATTCCTAAGAGTAACTAACCCATGTATAGTGAAAATCCAAATTACCTTGGTTGATACATGTTGTTTTGTATTATGCTTATTATTGTTGCATTTACTTCACCATTGGGTGATGCACTTGATGTTTGATATTCCTCATGAATTTTTATCTTTATCCTTAGTCGATAAAGAAAGTAAGTATTGATTTATGCATCATAATAGGCACGCGAAAAAATAAATGTCACGAATATTCCATGCCAGGATTATATTACTGCATGAATTACTTGTAGAATGTTTGCGTACCTTTATTACTATGTCCATGAAATTGCACATACATTTCAGACTAGTATTGTAAAAATAATCATTTTTTATTAAATAGATTCCATATTAGAATTTATAAAGAGTATAGACATTTAAAATTGGAATTGGTGGTCTATTTAATTTAACCATTTATATGGATTTTCTATATAAATTAGTATGAACTTAAATAAAATTTAATTTTAAAATAAATGGGAATTGTTAAATGGGTATTAAAATTTCAACATAAAGGGTGTTTTCCAATATAACTTACAATTAACCCTATGTATACCATTAATTTATATATATATATATAAGAGAACATGACCCTAACCCAACCTCCATAGTGGGAAGTATTTAGTGTCTCTTTCTTTTATTATGATCTATATGTTTCCAAACCTTAGATTTAGGAATAGGTAAAGGGGTGTGACTCCTGTATGTGAAGTCTTGTACCTGTCCTACTCTTATATATGTGATTATAGTGGTTATTAAATCTTATATCGAGGCATTTTTGGAATTGTAAGATACATACCACCAAAAAGGCCTCAATACATGTTCCAAGAGGGTGGAGATGACCATGAATTATAGGTGGTGGGCCTGGGACACCAGTAGAACCTTCAGTAGTGCCACTTGATGAATCACCTATTATACCTAACATGGGAATTAATGCCCAGATATGGGAGGGTTTATAATGATTTATGAATACTTTTTAGGGATCCCCATGAAAATATTCAACTATAAAATAGTTGACCCATTAGTTTCAACATTATTATATGCCCATGTTTTTATGAGATGGAGGTCCATAGATATGGGATTCATTATTAGAACCCATTCTGATGATTTTCAATTATCCTGAGACACCTCTTGCGAGGAGATTGAATCTCTCCTGGTATATAATTCGGGATTCAACCAAGATATGGTGGTATGTTATTACCTGGATGGATTTTCAAAGGGATATTCCTTCGAGGTTTCTTTAAACAGCCTTCTATGATTATTTATATCATGATAAATTGAGATATAATGGAGCCAATGAGATTTTTCACTTGTAATAAGGTAGTTTATCTGTAATAGACTATTCTACCCATGTCACAATGCACCAGATCACAGAACCTATTCTGTTAGGTGATGAGTTATCTAAATATAAAATACATGAGGATGGTATCACGTATGTCATCTGATCATAGATAAATTTCATTAATCTTACTACCATATATAGTATAGTGATCCGTGAATTTATCTTCGAGCATAACCTAAGTGATGTTGGAGGTGAATACCAAGGAAGTTAGACACCTATATCCAAAACTACATTGACCTGTAGTCAGAATCATCTTATGGAAATTCCATGTGGTAATATTAGAAGCTAGGATGAGTATTCATATAGATGGTGAGGTTCCATCTATGTAGTATGTGGGTAAAAATGAATCCCAAGTGTGCCAAGGGCCCATTAGAATGTTGGAATTATGGAAAGATGGGTCATATTAATCGCATTTGTTGATATTTTACTCTAATGTCTAGGGAGAGATGATCTAAAACAAATCTATATTCAGGAGATGGGTCAGTAGCTTCTCATCATGTAGGGAGCTAGAGTTCAACGGGATGATCAGGCCAAGGTGGTGGTCATAGATATGGTTATCAGACACTGGATTTTTTGCACCTATAGAGTGATCCTAATCAGGGTATCTAGACTATATCTCAAGGACATGGATTAGGGTAGATATATGAAATGTAAATGATACCTGAGGAGGACAGTGACATACCTTCAATGGTGCAAGGTATTATTCTAGTGGACTGTACTTTTGTATCTTCTCATTTAGATAAAGGTTCTTCTCATTACTTCATAAATGTTCATATTGTGGAGAGCCTTGGGATCAATGTTCATTTTTCATATGTCATGATGACACTTGATACTCTTTTGGGAATTTGGTCAGAGATTTTACGCTAGTGTACGGAGTTCACCATTGAGATAAGTGGTTGTTTCATTGTATGAGACAAATTTGTTCTTAAGATGAAAGGGTTTGATATCATTATTTGGATGGATATTTTGGTTCCCTGTCATGGTTATGTTGTCTTATATCACTAAATGGTGATTTTTACATCCCCAGAGGTTGGAAACATTATTCACAAACGTGAATGGGTTTTCTAGGGATGTCAAGATGGACCCAAGCATCATGGGATGGGTGGGATGCCCACCTAGATTACTATATTTTATCTTGATGATCATGTAACATGTTAGGTAGATTTCCTTATAGTGGTAGATCAATTCAGGGATGTTTTCATAGATGTCATTTGAGGACTACCACCAAAGAGATATATAGATTTTTCTATCAGGCTAGTTCTTGGAGATTCACCATCATTCATTCCTCATTATCGGATGGGTACTACTAAGTTACCACAGATCAATAGGCAACCATATTATTCAAAATCTATGTGTCATATATGACCCAGTTCTTTGTCATTAGGTTCATCATTCCTTTTTTACAATAAGGACGATGGTAACCTTATGATTTTCATGTATTAATATCATTCAAACCTTCGTATAGATAAGAAAATGTATCCATTACCTCGTATAAGTGACCTCTTTGATCATCTATTTGGGAGAAAGTATTTTCTCTAATAATTACCTGAATGTTATGTTATAATAAGGTGAATTTTAGACAACTAGATATACCATGTACAACATTCCATAGTAGATATGGCTTATATGAGTATTTTTTCATGCAGTTTAGTCTCATGAATGCACTGACAGTTTTCATGGCACTGGTGAATCAGGTTTTCCAACAAGAACTAAATTTTTTTATAGTGGTCATCATAGATGATATCATGGTATATACTCATACATGACATGAAAATGTAAAAAATATTGATATCTTATTAAATACGCTAAGGGAACATCAATTATATTCTTATATCACAAAGTTACTCTTTTGAATGGATAAAGTTCACTTACTGGGTCACTTTATCACATAGATAGACATATCAGTTGACCCAAAGAAGCTGATAGATTTAGTTTTCTAGGATAATACTAGTAATTTCTTTGATATATAGAGTCTCTTGGGGGGTTTTGGTTATTAAAATTACTGCATTAAGGGATTCTTAGGCCTTGCAACAACTCTAAAATGCTTTAATAATAATTTTTTAGGTTCATATTGTCATAAACCTATGACATAGCCTTTTAGGAGTAGAAAGGGAGAATAACATTAGCTTCAAGCCTAATTAAACTATAGCTTGGAAGGAGCTGTAATGTTTATTATGATGAATCTGGCATTAGGGTAGATGTATTTTGGATACAAGAGGAGTGATTCAATGTGTACAACTCATTCATTTGAGGACACATGAGAGTAACTACCAGACACATGATCTTTAGTTATCTGTTGTTGTTCAATCCTATGCTATTGGAGTCATTTCTCATTGAGAGACAATTTTGGGATGTATATAGACCACAGAACCGTCATGTACATATTTATACTGTGTGATTTATTTCTCAAGAAATTAAGGTGGTATGAATTCTTAAAATCCATTGACATAGGGAATTCTTGTATGCCTGTGAATGGAAATGATGTTTCCAATTATTTGAGAAGGATTACTCAGACATAGGAAGTCAGGATTCCGGTAGAGAGTACCAACTTATGGACTTATTTTTTAATATACCCTTAGTGGTTCAGGAAAATAATGGACAATATGTTATTTCATCACTACAAGTAACCTCTTCACTCATGGAGAGAGTGAATATGGGGAAACAATAAGATCCTATGGTCTTAGTCCTGCCAGATGGTATTGAAGGTGATGACCCAACACCTAGTTGGGACGTTGATCATAATGATATACAGCACATTCATGGATGCATTTGGGTTCCCACATATATTCAAGTTGAGTTTATGTGAGTGTAACATGCATATTTGTGTGTTGAATGATCTGATCATATAATTATTTCACATGACTTATGATGAAAATACTAGTACTCGATGATGAAATAAGAGATAGTTGGGTTTTTTACTCGATGTACCACCTGTCATAAAGTGAAGGAAAAATCCCAGCGACTAGTAGGTATTTTAGATCCATTACATTTTCATATGTGTAAGTGTGTTGAATTTACCATGGATTTCATGATAGGTTTTCTAAGATAACCTTTTGGATGTGACATCATATGGATGATCATATATATATTTTCAAATGTCACTAATTTCCCCCTTATTCGGGATACCATTTTAGTGGATGAACATGGGAGGCTCTAAATTCACAAGATCATACGCCTCCATGGAGTTCCACATTCCATCATATTATAAAAAGACACATGCTTCATGTTAGGGTTTTAATAAGGGTTATAGAGGGTGTTGGGTTTACATGTATTATTGAGTACAACCTATCACCTGGAGATCGATGGTCAACCCAAGCATACAATGCATGTTTTAGAGGACATGATCTAAGCATGAAAATTTGATTTCAAATAATATTTGGAGAAACACTTATTTCTCACCGAGTTCACTTACAATAACATCTTTTAAGAGACACTAAAAATGTCACCTTTTGATTCTCTATATGATAGGTCATGATGTTCACGCATGTGATGCTTAGAGGAAGGAGAAAACATGTTATTGGGCCCTCATATCATTCAAGAGACTTCATAAAAAGTTTATATTATTAGGGATTTAATATCTATAGCTTAGTCTATGAATAAGTCATATGTTGATTATTATTTTCGGCCATTAGATTTCAAGGTGAAGTGTCACTTATTCTTACATGTTTTACCTAGATTGGAGAATATACATAATCATAAAAATGGAAAGATAAACCCTTGTTATATTGGGATATTTGAGATATTGGGGAGGGTCAAGCCGGTAACCTACTGGTTGCAGTTACCTTAGAGGTACCAAGCCACGCATGATGTCTTCCATGTATATTAGCTTCACTGAAGTCATCCTGATTCATCACATATTCTCTATCATGGGGAGGTTTAATTATAGGTTGATTCATCCTTTGAGGAGTATCTTATCCATGATGTTGATCATGGAACAATGGTTATATGAGTCTAGTTTATCCAATTAGTATAGGTGTTAAGGTAGCATGACCATGTATAGGACATGACATGGGAGAGGAAGGCCAATATATTGGTAAAATGATTGGAGTTATTCTCATATGTTGTTTTTTTGGCCTTTAAAGGATATCTTAGGGAAAAACATTTATTGTGGGAAATGGTAAGAACCTGGATTTTCATTGAGGTATAGATTCTTTTACATTCCATTTAAATTATTCTGTTTTATCCTGATGGAAGTTCCTAATGATGTCAAGGGAGTTTTGTGGTGTATGATGATTTTAAAAATCCTAGATACTATGATTCTATTATAAGTAGGTGGGACACACGATTATAAGAAACTATGAATCCGTATACAGAATTATTTTAAACAATTAAGGGTGGTCTAATTATCTATCTAGGGTTTCATGATTTGTTTTAAACATACATCCTAAGCCACACAAATATTTGAGTACTTAAGAAATATTTATATAGTGGTTTTTATATTTTGTTCATTGGTATTCTAACCATGCACATATCCCGTGTAAGGGATGTCCTGGGGAAGCTCATGGTGCACAATTGGCACAAGGATTGTCCAACCATGTGTCCAAACCATACAACCCTTTAAAAATGATGAAATGAGGATCATTCCTTCATTTTCATTAAAGGGGATAACCTTGTCCTTCTCTCTCATATGCGTAGTACCCTCTTACCCATAGAGAGATCCTCCATGCCTAAATCAAGGCAATTAGTTATATCCTCCAACTAGACTATGAATTTATTTTCATCACTCTCATTTGATGTGTACCGATATATCTCCATTCCCCTTGCACATTTTGTCATTTATATTCCTATCGATGGAGTAATTTTGGTGTGATCGAATATGACTTATTTTTGTGTCATTTGTCTATTTTCTTGATTTATTCAATTCTAGCCCAGATTACAGGCCAACAACAGATGAGGAGTCAACAACCAATCGATGTTAAGTGGTATCATTATTTTCCCTTAAATTATTGGTGTCTATATATTACACCATTATGTCTCACACTACATATCCTAGGTGAAACATGATAAATGTTTTTGTTCATATATTAATTGAATAGGCCTGACCTATATGACCCATGATACCCATTGTTTTATCATTAGAGGTTAAGGACCTTGAACTGAACCACCCCTTGGGAGTTTTGTTAAATTGGTTAAGAGCGCCATGGGTGACATATGAATTGATTCACCTCGTAAAGTGGGTTATTTTACCCCTATCTTGCAGTATGTTAAATGATTTTATTGGATTTTATATTAATTATACTAAATAGGTAATGGAAGACCATGTCCATATGAATTGTCCATTGTCCATTCAGGCTTAGTCTCGAGATATTCTTAAAAACCAAAATGTAATATTGAGACGAATTGCAGGATTCAAGGAATGATAGGTATTATAATCCTAGATAATTAATTGAGAAACATTTTTAGGTGAGTAAATGGATTATATAAATTTCATTTCAAAAGGAATTAAATGAGAACTTAAATGGGTTAGTTATAATTTGGCCTCATAACCATTCATATCGCCACACCGAGAGTGAAACCTGGACCTATGTAGGTTTTTATTTATCAAATTTTTATTTATAACCTTGAATGTAATCATCATACTGTTTATTATGTATTAATGGACTAGATTACATTATAAACCATTTTTGGGAACCTACTTAGTATATATCACACCTATTTTAGGATGTTTTTGGGTTCCTAGAAAAACTCCAGAGATACAGGTAGGGACAATGGAAATTGACCTTCCACATATGCTTGTTTACCTTTATAGGATGATGTATGGGGTATAGG
The DNA here is from genome assembly GCA_963277665.1 of Viscum album. Lineage (NCBI taxonomy): Eukaryota > Viridiplantae > Streptophyta > Magnoliopsida > Santalales > Viscaceae > Viscum > Viscum album. The sequence goes on from OY728141.1 coordinate 1,251,025,400, forward strand.
ATTGATCATTTTATTGAGATTCTACTAGGGATTACCTTAGGTATTTTAAAAAAAAATTCTATATAAATTGGTAAATTCTTGTTCCCCTGGTTCACATGTATATTTTTTCTGTACTATGTCATGATCCTCATTTTTGTATATAAAAATTGTTGATGTGATTAATTGGTTATTTATATGATAGGTCTTTACTCTTACCTTGTTTGGTTATATTTATGATTCAACTATCTATTTATATGACTATACTAATGTGTTACACTCTAGTCATAAGGGTATAGTCTCCCCATTGTTACACCATGGACCCATGATGTTATTTAGTAGCCTCTATCATATGGGGAGGAACACTTTTGGTCATGTGGCCAACCGAGTTTGGTTACTGGTGAGTGAACTGGGTCCAAGACATCACACTCAACTCCAATGTTATATTAATTTGAGTATTTTAATAAATATACTACACTTGGTAGATCATGTCACTCAAACTTGGAAGACACACACAGTTCTTATATTGTCTATAGTTCACTTCCAAGGTGAAATAAAGCCTATAAGGTTTATTTATAATAATACCACAGCCCAAAGCCTTTATGAGAACCATTCTAAGTGTAGTGGAATCATGTTCAACTTTAAGAAGTCCATTCTACTAGTCGAGTAACAAAAAAACCTAAACTTTTAACTAGTCCATAGAAAAAACTTTATCCATATATTTTATCCCACAAGGTCGTCCATAATATACTATAAAAACACCCTAAAAGTTTCATTAAAGGTATTATGACCCACTCACAACCCTTACACAAGGATCCCATTATCCGAATTTCAATCACATAACCTGGTCCAAATGGGAACGACTTATGAATCCAGGAAATAATAACTTATTCCCATTATATTTAATTTCATCCTAAAACACCCATTTAAAATATTGTGCCAATACTTTTTTAAAGACTTACAACATGAAAATATATCTAGAAGACTATAGGATTGTCACATTGTAATGAAAAAATCATTCTAGCACCCATAGGTTCTACCTAATTATAATACATGGCCACATTGGTTAAATTTCCTCTTGATTCTCCCTAAATTAAGTAACCATGAATAAATATCAAAATGCACATAAAAGACATAAAATATTCATAGCTTGATAATTTTTGGACCACTTACCTCAAATATAAATCTAACTAACTTATGTTGCAATCATAAAAATGATTATATGCTCTCTCTAGTGATTCTTAATCACCTGAGACCATAAATTAAGAAATAATAGTTATATAAATAATTTTAATAATTTATAATTTATTATATTTAGTTATTTATATGGTAATTAAATCTAAAAAACTCACAAAGTAGTATGTACTCATAGAATTCTCATGAAATGGTATTTCAATTACCCTCGTATAAATCAAAACAACTCTATAACAGAAATACACAATTTATACAAATCAATTCATCATAAATTAACAAAATTACTAAGAAAAATAAATTAAAATTAACCTCAAGAGAAATGGATAACAACACATTCATCATTTTTGAACTGCCTATAGTCATTTATTGAAAATGTCCCACGATAACAAATGGATAAAAACATGATTGGTTAAAATTCATTGAGAATACATAATTGAACTCCAAAATAATTATAGGGAATTAATGATATGGTAAGAGTAATATATTGTGGGAATGAAATAATTATAATCGATAAATCATTCCCCTCGAATAGCCATGAATTTAATGTTAAGAATGATGGGGAGAGGGGGAGAGGGATAACCCCCCTCCCTAGTGTGTAGTCAAAATTAAGATAACCAAAGGATAATGTAGATAATAATGATAGATAAACATGGAAGATAACCTAAGGTTATTGTTTAAAAGTTGAATTCCACTTTAATAGTATAATATCATGTTAATCATATAATATGATTACCCCACACTAATATATCACTACATCATATGATATAATTTTACAAGGAAAATTAATGATATATCCCTATCATGATGTACTATATACCTAATCCAACATATATCATATGCCTTGTCTTTAAGAATGTTTTACCCCATGACATGATCATATAATCTTTTATGATGTCACTAAAAACATCTACTGGGTTACCTTGGTTTTGGGTTATATCTATATGACACATATAAAATGTCGTCCTAGAATTATACATGCCTTTATTGAATTAGGTAAACATTTCTTATCATCATATTATTACATCATGGAATATGGGTGGTTAGCCCAATCCATTATATTATAAGACCTAGTGGTTAGTATAATCTCTTATGATATGTATGTCTTGGTGAATGGACTTATTTATAGAAACTATTTAAGACATATTATGTCTGGTTTTAATAATTGATATTCTTATGGTTTAAATAAAATCTTCTGATATTTTTTATGATAACATAATATATATATATATATATATAAGAATTTTCTTGGGACTACTGTTACTATAATGCTTCTTGAATTATCTTGAACATCTATAATATATAGACCTCCATTCATTTGAAATTTAGCTTTCAATGATACATTTATATCAATATATTTTTCTATTATGTTTTGACGTTTCAATAATAACTCTTCATTAAATATCTAATTTTGACGTCTAACCACCATCCAAAGGTTGTATTCCTGGAGTAAAAAAACAAACTCTTCGTCACCAAGTCCCATAAAGAAAATGTTTGTGACTTAACATCTAAAATTTTATTCTCATTAACATTAATTTAGATATAGGATAACACACTAAAGAATTTGATATTAGTGAAATAAACCTTTCTTCTATACCAACAGGCTTCTAGTATTTTCCACCCTAATGAAGAAGAAGAATATCGGTCGATTAAGTATTCCACATAATTCAACGCTTCCAAACAAAACTCCTTGGGGAACATTGTATGACATTTAATTTTACTAGCACATTAAAATAGTGTTTGGTTTATCATTTCTATGAATCTTTTTTATTCTAGATTACTTGGTATATACTTCTCAAATCATATTCTTCTTCACGAATAGAACATATTGAACTCTATGCCTCTGTACTCACCAACATTGTCTAACTAGGATAATTTAACACTATGTTTAGTCTCCTTTTCCAGCATCCATATCCACCGTTTGATCATTGAAAATTATGATGGCATAGACCCTCATTCTGATATCTAGTTATCATAAATAATTTCTTTATATAATGGTTTTGAAATGAATAAAAGAAACCCAGTTTTCATCCATAAATAATTTCAATATCACCAAGAAATATTGAGTAACATACATTCAAATGACCTTTTATATTAATAGTTTTAAAGAGTTAGGTAAAACATTTAAATTATAAATCCATTTACTTTCCCATTAAATTGGAATTTTTTCACTATATACAAACTATATATTTCATAATACGTCATCAATATCAAAAACAAATCTCTAAAAAATCTACTTTTCTAGACATATCTTGTGTAATAATTATCATCGTAACCTGGAGAAATGGAAATATAACATGGGTGATGTCAAATGATCGGTAAGGGAAAACATATGCCAAAATAATTCATGGCAGGAATAATATAGAATGAATAAATAAGATTCAAATAATATTATATAACTGAACACATAATATTGAAACAAATATAAGGAAGATATAAAAATATAAGTTTTCACATGTATAAAATATTTATTTCATAGTTATTGAATTAATAATTATGTAAATCATGATATTTACTATTAGTTTATCATATAGGTTATTATTCTTATCATCACAATCGCAACCAAGACATCATCATTTCCTGGCATAGGAATACACCAAATACTCAAACCTTTACTATCATGAAACCAAATAATGAAAAAAGGGGATATATAATATTATGCCGCACATTTCCCCTATTTATGTCGAATTCATTAACCATGTGAATTATTGAAATATAAATTCAATACACAATCATCCTTACTTGTTAATTAATAAACATCAATATTAAGATAAAAAAATATAATGTTAATAATTTCTTAGATAATAAATGAGTATAATCCATCCTGATAAATAAGGTGGGTGATTATAAAATAGCATATTCCTACTATGATGATAAAAACCTATAATAATTTGAGCATATATAGAGAACACCCTTGGATAAAGAATACTTCGAATGATACCACACAAGTGTGGATCCTGAATTGGATTGTTTGGTACCATGATATCAATCCCCCAAAAGAAAAACAGGATAATATAAAATAGAAGCTATATTATGAAACATGTGTACCATTACAATATGTTCTTTTGGAATATTAATGATACAATGGAAGGGAAATTTTGATAGAGTTTTTAGAAAAATTATTGATCCTTATCGTAAAGATATAGTTATAGATCACTCTAAAAAGTCATTTTCAAAGAGGTGTAGTGAAACTTTTAAAATTAATTAATTTAAAAAAATCACCAATAATGGATCCTTGAAAAATACACAATGGTATCCATGTTAATTTTTTCTATAAGACATAACATTTGATCATGAAAGGAAAAACATTTTATATCTTCAAAGCACATTTTTTGAAGCCCTAGATCGTAAAAATAGTAATAAAATTTAATTTTTAAAAGAGTATATGAAAAATATACAAGTTACATGAGATAACATATATTTTTTTCCAATTATAAAGGATAACATTAGATGTAAAGAAAAATATGCACAAATAGTGAAAACCATACTTAAATAGGGTGAGAAATAATCTTAACAATGATAAAACTTTTGGGAAGAGATTAATCAAGGTGAAATATGTGGATAAAAAAGTTATTCTTCAAATAAAGAAAGTGAAAGTATAAAATAATTACATTATTGTGTAGTAAAACCCAATCAATGAATAGAAAACATCATTATGAAACATTATAACTCAAAGAAAAGAGATATGAGTTATCAACATACCTTATGAGAAACATACTCCATAAATCATGAAATATTTGAAAATGGGTCTATGTGGTAGAAATTTACGAAATGATAAAATATAAAATAATATAATTAATGGGTATAATTTACACAAATTATATGAAATAAGTTCCATAGAATGATCATAACACAATGGATGAATATTGTATTCCCAAAAACTAATACGACTGGGTTAACACTTAAGTCAAAAATCCATTTGAAGAAAATAACTTCATTTGGAATAGTCTATACCATGAATTATTAGGTATTAAATTATAAAAAAATAATGGGATTATGAATCAACATAACACCACACAATGTAACTATAATCTATAATAGGTAACATGTCTTGAAGAATCAAAAATTGAGACTAAGAAAACCATTACCTTATTTCCCTATATAGTAAAATTTACAAAAAAATCATGTAAAACAAAAAAATACAATCATAATATTATATTTCATAACATTATTCATATATATATCCATTTATAAAATTCATTTATAATTATTCTCTAAATTTATATTAATTTCAATATCTATTTTTAAAATCAAGTGTCGGTAATCCTGTTCATTTTCAACTACTTTTTTAATTATGGTGTTTTTATTCATTATTCTCCAAATGATATTCATTATCATATCATAAAAGGTATTTTAAATTATTTTTTATAATTTTTTAAAAATTAATAATTTCATTTCATAAGTATTTTATTATTCATTAAAGATAAAAAAGTCGGTTACATGCTTGTTTTGATAATTTATAATGAATAAGAGAGGTTGTCTTATGTAATTAGATATATTTGTATATTGAAATTACATAATCAAAAATTTATTATTGTATTATTAATAGAAAATATTATATTTTCAAATACATTATTAATAAAAATTTATACTATTTTTCATGTAGGTGGTAAATCCTACCCAATATGAACACGCTACAATCTATGTGTGAGTATGAATATGGAAGAAACTATTTTGTAATTATATCATTTAAAAGAATAATAAGATTATTTTTATATTATTATATTTATGAATAATAATTTTTATGAGTCATAAGAATAAGTTAAATGAAAAATATGTTGTCACTTATAAATAAATCTATTTTCCTCTTAGTATGTTCATTTTAACTTGTTAGTTTTAAAATGATCTCTTATGGATAATATTACATGTAGAATTCCTAATTTATATTTCCAGAATATAAATAACGAAAAAATAACAAATATATTCACTAAAAACATTTCTTAAATCATCCTTGAATAGTGTTTATAAATATGAAATGTATCCCTCATTAAGATAGTAGTTCACACACACATATGAGCAACACTTGAATTATTTGATTGAATGAGAGGTGGTAGAGAGATGTTATAACATAAAATAAAATAAATTTATAGTATATAATATATAATTATTTCAATATATACATATGGTTATAATTATTTTAGAGGATTTTGGATGATAAGGTTAATGAAAATATATTAATGGCTAAATAATACTTACAATAATAATTTTGATCTTCTCTTGAAGTATCCTTCAGATATAAAGGACAAAAGAAAATTTCTTGGGGATAGGGGATGAAATTATTCTAAAGGTGGTATATAAAAATAAATATATGATATTTTAATTTTTATTGTGAACTATATGTGTGGATTGAAGTGGGTGGAATTTAGCTAATTTAATACGTGAAGAAGGGGAAAAATCATTAGAAAAAAATGTTTGGTAAGGGGTAAGAATGGAATAACAGGATATTTTGGTGGGATATTTGGGGAATTTGTTTTTGAGTTTTTTAGGTGTGAATTTAAAACCTCAAAAAAAGTATCATAGAATGTATAAATCTATTTTATTTTGTAAAATTTTTGGCACATTAGATTACCCATTTTTACACTTATTAATATAGATTAAAATTTATCCAGGGTAATTATTTTATTACTGAAAAAAAATGGTCCTTATTTAAAAAAAATTCAATATGATGAATCCAAATTTAAACTCTATTTAAGATAATTCGATTGCTAAATACTATAAAATAATTTTTTAAATGAAATAAGTGTGTTGAAAAACTATTTTAGTAGAAAAATATTGCATTAATCATTAAGTGTTATTGATCATATTTAAAATTAATTACACATTAAATGAGTGTTAATTTATTTCTATATATGTTTAAAAATAATATTTGAGTCTATATTTTAAAATAGGTCAATTTAATTTAAAATCATCATATTTAGAAAATTTTCATTCCATGATAAATAATTGTTTCATCATGGTAGCTAATATTTAACATTTTAACCTAATTTTATTCCTAAAAAATAAATTTAACCCATTAATAAATTTAAAAATTATGATTAAAAATATTAAAATCATATTATTCTGTTAAATTTCTAAATGTGCTAAAAATCAATTTTTATGTAAAAAAATATAATGAAAAGTGTTTCTATAGTAAAATAAGCTTAAAACAAATTAATTATTATTATTCTTATTTCCAATAAATTAATAATCAAATTGGGGTTAATATATTATTCATTTTAATAATATATTTTATCCATATTATATTTACATTCTTAAAAAACTTATAAAAAACCAATTTATTGGAAATTTTCATTTTAAGTCATCAGTTAGTCTTATTCGATATTAAGATATATAAGTTGAATTTTCATCAATGTATTAGTTATAAAAATATCCTTTATTTTTACTTCTACTTATATTTCATAATTCAGTTGAATCAATTTTTACCTGATAATTCTACATCTATATATTAATAGTTGTATTTTTTGTGGTTCATTTTTGTTCATTTATACATGTGAAGCATGTTATTGAACACGTGTGGTTCTAAATAAAAATATATAACTATAAATCTTGAGATGTTACATTATCCCTCCACCACTTAAATAAATTGCGTTACCAAAATTTTTATTATGAATTATAAAAACATTAAAGTATAACCTTTTTAATATCTAGAAAAGGATGTTATTTCCCAGAGATCACACAATATATACTTTACCAAAAATGTCGGATTTTATATTATACTTTGAATTACCACTGAAAATTATCCCAAGTCATTTCAGTAAGTCTCTATTATCCTAATCCCTGAAATATTAAATATTACCTCTTCATACCTAAAGAGTTATCTATACCATTTAAATTATGATCAAACATAACTTATCATACCATAAATTATCCTCAAATAGAATCATAACAGCTAAAGTTATCTAAACCCTCCTTTGATACAAAATATGATTCCCCAAACTTGTACTCCCAAATTCAGTGTTCATAAATACCTTATTTACATATCATCATTGAAATGAACAAAATATACTCAATTTATAATCCTCAATAATTAAAATATCACTAATAAATATTTAGTAATGCATTTAATGGATCGTTTAGGTTTTGAATTTTAAAAATATGGAGAAAACATTTAATTAACAAATACCGTGTATTTCTCATCAAATATATATTTTTCCACTCTATAAGAAGTTATTTAATACATAACGATTCTTTAATATCCCACATGAAATTCACCTCACATGATAATCTTCATGAAATGGAATGTGTTATAGTTTTTTTCATAACCCAGGGACAAGGAAACATAATAAGGGTGATCTTAATGCCCAATATGTGAAGTAATATATAAGAACCATTCATGGAATGAATAATGTAGAAGGAATAAATAAGAGTCAAAAAATTCCATATAATTAGGAACAATATCCTGAAAAAAATTCATTTCCCTATAGTGGAAAACTCAAGAGGGGGTTGAATTTTTTTTCTAATAAAATTTGGTTTAAAAAAATTTAAAAATGAAATTCCCCAATTTGATAAAATTGTATAGTTAAAAAAATTAATATAAATATATAATTTGATCTCGGGAAAAGTTTCTCCAAAGCCCGATCACAACTCTATTAAAATAATTTGTAAAATACTTTAACCTTTGAAAGAAATCTACAGATATCAATCACAGTATAGAAAACAAAAATTTATTTTAGTTATCATAGTATTTCTTTGTTTAAAACCTAAAAAGGAACTAATTTTATTTGAATATAAAGGAAAAAAACAATGCTCAATGGAATTTAACAAGGGGTTCAGTGATAAGCCAATACATAATCCCCTATACATATAAAACACATGATTCTAAGTCGTTTATTATAAAGTAAACTAATCCATAACTTGGATCAAGTTTCAAAAATAAAAATTCATACGAATTTCTAAGAGCATAGTCTCTTTCATAGTTATATGTCGGATAAAGAAAGATATCAAGTCACACGAGGCATCATCTATAGTTGTTCATGGGAATAAAAATGAAAGGTTTGTGATATTTTCATGTGCCCTCCAGTTTATCATAAGAGACTATGTTTTACAAATATGTAGAGAAATAGAAAAATATTTGTCCAATTTAAAGCATAAAAACAAGGGGAAAATAGGAATGAGATAACTAAATGTGATACATCTCAATACAAATAACTTCAATTGTCTAGAGTCCTTGATGTTATCTTTTGAAGGAATTTTGACAAGTTTTGTAGTAAGTTAAAGAAAATAGAGTGTCCTTGAAATTTCAGAAAAAGCCTTTTTTTAGAAGAATCCTCTATTATTCTCTATAAGATATCATATTCAATATATCTACACATAAAAGCATGGATTCCGTTATTGATATTATATTCATTCAAAATTATTCATTATAGAACAATGAATTCATCCTTAAATGAACTAACACTTAAATAATTGCTCAGAAAACTGGAAGTTGGATATTTAAAATGTATCACTTATAAGTTAAACATGGAAATATGTCTTCACATAAAACATAGTTAGCTGACCTCATGGTCAGTTGGCATGATCATTTTTCATGAAAAATTTTCTTTTCCGGTTAAATCATAAATGCAATCAGTTCATTGGCGTATGTGGTTGGTTCATGACATCATGTGGTAGCTTGTTTTTTCATACGGTCATTATAATAAATGAAACAGTCAATATATTACTTAATGAAAACTTTATATACCCTATAAAGGTAAATTTATTTATTCATGAAGTAGGTTTTTTCATTTATGTGGTCACTTCATTGGTTTCCATGGAAGATTCATTTCTTTACATGGTTAGTTAATTATTAATCATGGTTGGTACATCTCTATCACATGGTTGGTACATCTCTATCGCATTGTTGGTTTATTGATCAAGTGGTTTGGTGATCTTTAATGAATTATAATTTCTACTTAACTTCATGGTAATTTCATGTCATTGATAGTTTTTTTTCATCTGGCACATCATATATAGTTTTTATATACACCCAGGTAGAGAAAAAGATGTGGTAAGCTGATACGGTCACTTGATCTTAACGGTTAGTTAGAAGTTATCAAGCAGTAATATGGCACATTAATCAAAATATTTATCCATTTTAATAATTTTTTTCCAGAAAATAATTTACTAATAGAAAACAAGACATACATTAGTAAGATTATAGACATGATTTGGGATTATAAAAATAAGGACGTGTCGGTCTAAGACAACCATCTCCCCATTTTTGATGATCAAAGATAATGAAATGTAAATTGTAATGAACTGAATACAATAAAAGTAAATCATACTAGGTTTTAAAATTAAAAAAAAACTATTTTAAATTTATCAATACTACCCCTTTTGGGATTATCAAAATGTGAATGAAAACTACAACCAATAAAAATATATATAACTGAGAATAAAAAAAAGATATTTTTTAATATTTCCAAAGATTTTATAAAAGTACTACAAAAGGATTAAAAACGTTACTATTCGAGATCCTCATCTATATCCAAAATTTGGGATATCACTGATATTTATAATAATTATAGGACCCTTTCATTTAGAAGTAGAGGATGGGAAAGGAGTAGTTTTAGGAGTAGATGAGGATACAATCGTACCAATAACTAAACTTCTAGAAACACTTCTCACTTCATGAAAGGATTTTCAAGGAGTCAAGCTCAAATGATTTATGATAGAGGTGGTGGGTAGGAAAAAAAGAATGGTTGAAGGAGATATCATAGCAATCTAAGAAGTGTATTGATAAGGTTCCATCATCTAAGTGAAATCACTGATATCTCGAGAACTATGATCCAAATCAAGAATGAAATAATCTCAATTCTCTATTACTGCTTCCTAAACATGCTTCATATCCTTGATCTTCTCAACTTGTGATTAAATATCTAGGGTAAAGTTTGGCATATTGAGGTATAGGGAAAGGGTTATAAAAATACCCTTTCAATTAAAATTTTTAGATATTCATATAAGAATGAAATAAAATAAATTATTAATAGTTTACCTTTTTAGACTATCCTACATGGAATCCTCTCTATCCAATGCCAAGGTTTTGAAAGCTTGTGTTTGAAACCCATCAAACAAAACTTCCCGATTCTTTTTAAATTCATCAGACAAAAACATAAAATCACCCCTAATGAGTTTTTCAATCATTTATTTGTCAAAATCAGAATAAATTGCAGGATAATGAGTAATAACAATATTAGGTTGAAACAAATCATTTATAAACCTTTGATCTAACTGAATCAGTATATCAGATAGGTCATTTGGGAGAGCACTAATCCTAGCTCTAAAATATCTAATCTCATTCTACATTATTTCAATTATGGAATTAAATCTTGGATGAAGATGTTATATTACTATTATAATGTCAATATAAATTTTTTCTTCAATAAATTGTTGGAATGGCGTTTAAAAATTAAAAAAACATTCTTGAATATATCTATTATCTATTATTTTAAAATATACATGCTATTTTTAGTGAAATATGTTGTATAATGAATAGAGGTAGATAGATCATAATCATGTTTCCAACCATCTAACTCAAAAAAAACTGCAACGATTTATATCTATCAACCATAGCATAAAATATGACATCATTAGTAGATTATTATTCATAATTAAAAGGAGATATGACTTTAACATGTTAACTATGATCACTTTCGTTCTCAACATCTTCACCAACCATGGTGGGTGTAGAACAAAAGATGTCATTGAATTTCTAATAATAAAATTTCACAATAGATACCTAATGTCTCTCTTGAGTATCTATATTAGTAATATGTGATCCCTCTTGTTCCCTCTGAGCATACGGTGTGTAAGGTCCAACATGTCTACTTAAACTTCCCTCATCATCATCTAAATACAGATAATCCAGTCACAAAATAGGAAATCCATGGTACTTCTCCCACTTAGAAGGGGTATCTAAAATAGGTTTCATGGGAGTATTTCCAATCATTAGTGATCAATCAAAACTAACTTTATCACTTTCAAAGTCCTTTGAATCATCTATCTTAGAACTTATATCAACTCAGAGAAATATTTTTGTCAGCCAATTCCTCATATAGAATCTCTCCTTCATGTGATGGAGCAGGTAAGGGAGATCTAGAAGATCCAAAAGACATGGGATTATATACTTCCCTATGATCCACATGAGAAGCTATTTCTTATTAATACAAATATACAATTTAATATTCTTCCTCTACTTCTTTATCACCACCAACTACCTCATCATCTAAATAAAAAACTATCTTACTAGGTTCAAGGCATGGATAATAAAGATCCCTTTGTATAACCAGGTGCTTCACATGACCAAATTTGTTATAAATATTTTTTAGATTATCTACCCATTGATTTTTCTAGGGGTTCTAATTTACCTTCATTTTCTTACAATTTTATTTGTAAGTATGATACCATAAGATATGGAAATCACACCCATAGAAACTAAGCCTTTGTACTCTAACAAGGATAATATTATCTTTGGGTAATCTAAAGAAATAAACATTGATGTAGGATTACCCAAATATACTATATGTATCTAAAAACAACTAAACAGGTTGATCTGAACAACATTCTTCATAAAAGATAATAAATACAACCTGATGTTATAATATAATGAAGTATCAAATTTTGGTACAAATGAGATGCTAGATAAATTTACCATCAACATAAATTTTCCACTCAAATCAACAGCCAATGGTCTTCAAGGAGATCCATTCATAGGTAGTAAAAATAAGCCATTATGAAACTCAAAATATATATGATTAAATGGGCACCTGAGCCTCATCCCGGTTGGTGGGGACTCCTTAAGTGCATCCAGGGGACCCTAGATCAAATCCATGTGAAGGCATATTTTTTGGTATTTTAGTATTACTGTAGTTGTACAGTAGTGGGAACTATTTGGCACTGTAGTAGTCGAGAATATTCTCCTGTTTGGGCCTTCGGGCAAAAAATTTGGTCTCTGAGTCCTTTAAGGCCTTCGGGCCACCTTAAGTGCAGATACAATCTAGAAAACCTACAAGAAACAAGCTCTAGAAGGGGGATAAGCAAGGAGATTTCACCACAGAAGAAGCTAAAAATATTGCTAGAATGAGAGGGTATGGAACCTGCCATCGGGACAAGCCTATGAATGCATGGGAAAGCTTAGTCGAACAACAATGCGAAGGTGGATATCGGATTTCATGATGAAGATGCTGGGGAGGAGCAAGTCCAAGTAGTTAGTCTTGGTTGCATGTAATATTTGAAGCCTACGGGAAATTAATACCTCTGAGGCCTGTGGGCCATGTAATACTTAAACCTATGGTCCTTGTAAGGGTTCTACCTCACCCCTTGAAAGGTGGATTATCAAAAATCAATAAAAATGATGGCTTTTGGTCATTGGAGAGATGATTAAAGGGTTGTGATATATACTAATCTCAAAACACATCCTAGTGAGGATCACCAAAATTATTTTTCCATTGCCTCAATGAGAACTCTAAAATATCACAATTTATCCTTGATTTTACTATATCTTTTTTCTCTCTAGTTAAGAACTCATTGTGCATGACCTATTATATAATAAACATTATATAGAAATTATTACTATTTTTCATATACCTAGCATCCAACCCATATTCTAGAATGAATTTCAAAGATAGGGATATTCTCAATTTCAACCACTGTTAAATGATTTCCTTTTCTACAAAGACATAATGACCGATCAAGTGTAGATTACTTATCTCTACGAACATGGTTGAGATGATTTTTGACTTCATTGACTTATTTGATGTAGGATTATAAATAGGAAAATCCTTTTCCAACATACATTATTTCCTCATCATATTTGATTGGGTTCAATTTCCTAAGGCTTGGATATGGGATACAAATAGAGAGGTTTGGGTTATAGATAGCGATAGGTATAAAGAATTGAAGATGAAACGGAAAATAAAATTTTCATTTCATATTCAAATTAGAATTTTATTTTAATCATTTATAGTTTAAAATCATAATAAAACTAAATTAAATACCACCAAAATATTTTCAAAAAAAATCCTAAGTAAATAGACATCAAAGTTCTATTAACCATGGATTTTTGAGACTAAATGTACTGGAGACATACTTACCATGACCTCATGGTAGATATGATAACAATATGAATGATATCATTATGGTTAGAATTGATACCATGTAATTTAATAGTCACTGTATGTATGGTGAGTGCATGAGTAAGTGTTCCCGGTAAGCATACTAACCATGTAAACTTCACATCACATTTACTTATAAAAAAATACTTAATATATATGTTAAAAAGTTTAATGTAATAATTATGAACCGAAAATAAATTAAAAAATTTAGACATAAATTTTCATGCTCAATTCATGTTTGATAAAATTTATTCTCAAAATATTCATTACTTTTTTAAATATATCCACAAGATGGTGTTTAATACCATTGAATTCAAAATTTGTATCACCTTTTTGAAAATTATCTCTAAAAAATGATGTCTTGTATCAATGTGATTTTTCTAGAACAAGACACCGGATTGTTGTAAATTTTTATAGAACCCGAATTATCCCAATTTATTAGGAAATTCCAAAATTGAAATCTATAGTCTAGTAAAGTATGTTTCATCCATAAAACATTATTTATAAAATGTCTATTGTACTTCTTTTGATTTAAAATTATTCCATGTTTGTTTTGAAAAAATGGAAAACCAAGATATAATTTATGTTCACCCATCAAAGTAATATAAAATTAACATTAAATAAGTATTAATAATTCATTACTCCAAAAAATGAAGATACAAAAATTATATCATCAACATAGATTTTAAACAAAAACATATATTTCAAATTATTTTTATAAAAAAATTACTGTCAGCTATCCCTTTTGGAAACCCTTCTGAAATAAAAATGAGTTGATCCTATCAAAAAAATCTCTAGAAGCTTGTGTAAAAGTATATAAAAAAATCTAGTTTAAAATCATGATTTGAAAAGTTTGTATTTTGAAATTTAGGGTGTTATTTGATAAAAAAACCTAAATATAAAACCATTTGGTAATTCACTCTTAGCATCCATTTGATATATTTTTAAATTCAAATGTGTTGAATAGGCAAGTAACATCCTGATGGATTTAATTACATCTACTGGTGAAAAGCTTTCCTCAAAGTCAATATCAATTTCTTTACTATATCCCTGGTCATACAATCTATATATATTTCTAACTATGATTTCTAACTCTTCAAAAAAAATTAAAACCCATTTTTTACTAAGGGTTAGGTATTTATTCTGTATTTCAACTGGTTCATAGAAATTATTTATTTAAAAATTTTTTTACCCTTCTTCATAGATATTATCCAGAATTCATAATTAAATTATTCGTTGATGTTCTTAGGTTCAATTTAGGACTAGAATGATTGATATTGAAGAACATTTCTAATAGAGTCTTTATTTTGAGTTCCTTTATCGAGGTCACCTACAACTGCTTCTAATAGATGATGTCTATGAGTCCTAACAACACTATAAATAAAAATTGTTGACACATCATTCTCATTAACATGTTTGGGTATAGGATATTTATTAGAATTTGGAGATTATTTTACAAAGGTTCTAGAAGAATTGTCGCTCAGTTTTTTTATTTCAATGATAAAAATACCATAATCCATATTTTATAAAGGGGTCTTTGGATCATGTGTATATATATACTCAAAATTTACATTTATAGGTTTTTCCAAAATATTGGTTCTTTTAGTAAATACCCATTATGATTTACTTTTTAAAGAGTATACCAGAAAAATTTATTCATCACACTTGGATGAAAACATGTATAAATTATCTTTTGAATTGATTATAAAGACTTTATAACAAAAAACTATAATGAAATTAATATTTTGTCTTCTACCATTCTATATTTCATAAGGGGTATTTTTTTAAAGATGTATAATTAAATCCCTATTAATTATATTGAAAATTTTGTTCATAGATTCTACAGAAAAATAGATCGGTAAATTATACTCATTCAGCATTTTTTGGATAATTTCATAACGGTTTCTATTTCATCATTTTACTAAACCATTATATTTTGGTGTCTTAGGGGAAGAAAATTTATGATTATTGCTATTTTGTGAGCATAATTTTTAAAAAAAATATTTTCAAACACATGTCCATGATCACTTGAAAAGTTATAAATTCTAATTCAATTTAGATTTTCTATAGATCAATCATATTTAGAAAAATAGGAAAGAGTATAACTTTTATGAGCAAGGAAAAACACCCATTTAAATCCTGAATAATAATCCACTATAACAAAACCAAAATACATTCATGCTAAAATATAAAATCTAGAAGGAACTAAAAATCCATGTGAACCATCTCTATGTATTGAGATGTTGATACTTATTTATTTGATTGGAATGAAATTTTATACTGCTTTCTCTTCTGACAATGATTATATACTATGTATGTTGGGAATTATAGATTGGTTAGATCCTTTATTAATCCATTCCAAGTTATCTTTCTAAGTGAATGAATATTTAAATGACCTAGTCTTCTCTGAAAAGGCCAGGATTTTTTTGAAATGAACTCAAATAAGAGACATTCTGAGAAAATAAGGAATTTAAATATATAGATTGTAGATTTACAATTCACATATAAGTATAAACAAAAGCATGTTTGGATTTAAAAACATTTCATAGATTGTTTTCAAATGAATCATGAAAACCATCATCACAAAATTATAAAATGCTAAGAATACTATTATTTTATCCATTAAAATATAAAACACTAAAAATAAAAATCGGACTATTGTTGTTGATTTAGCCATGACTAATAGTTTTTATATTACCATTATCACCAGTAGTGACATATCAACCATACACCATGATTATGTTCTCGAATCATGGGTAGTTCCTAGTCATATGTCTAGAAAAACTAATTTTAAGATACTATAATTACCTACTAAAACCATTTATGTTAGTTTCTTACAAAAGATATTTAAATCAAAATTCAATTTTCAACCCATATTTCCTTGGGTCTAGATATGTTAATAATAAATTATTTAGGAATTTATAATTTTTTTAAAATTTTACTCTATGAATATCTTAATATATAATAAAAAATACATTATTGGGTCCAATACAGTAATAACTATTAATATAAATGGTATAATTGTAACTTCGAACAAATTTATTATTTTGTAATTTAATTTTTTATGGTTGATAGCCAATTCCTATAGTATGATATGGAGTATCCTATTAACCAAGATTCTAGGTATGGTTTTTTCTTCAATTTTTAAATCTCATCATATATTTTATTAATTTTTTATTAAATAATTTAAGTTCATTATTTTACTTAATTTGTTCGCCCTTGTTATCCTTTTCATTAGTGAGATCTATTTTAAGATGAGTAGACATAGAATGTTGATTCTATAAACTTTAATACATATCAATCAGTTCATTAAAAATTTATTCCAACTTGTTAGAAAATTAAAATAATTCATTGAATTTTCCTTTACATTTACACACAATGAAGGTTATTTAATTTACATAATCATTATTTTTTCATTATTTTCTTCAATTACCTCTATTATTAAATCTACCTTTATAGATTGATTTCCTGAAAAAAAAATATTTTCCAATATAACTTCTTGAAACAAATTGCTAAAATAAACCATCTCTTCATGATTATCAGAAAGTGATTCTTCATCACTTGAACGTTCAACTTTAACATTCCTTTTTTTACAATCGTGGGTATTAAAGGATATTGACTTCCTCTTTGGTTCATCTATTTCCTCTTTCTTCACCTTCAATACGTGATCATATATCATGATCTTTCAAATTATCACTTTTACTGGTTGTGTAC
The DNA here is from genome assembly GCA_963277665.1 of Viscum album. Taxonomy (NCBI): domain Eukaryota; kingdom Viridiplantae; phylum Streptophyta; class Magnoliopsida; order Santalales; family Viscaceae; genus Viscum; species Viscum album. The sequence goes on from OY728141.1 coordinate 1,251,043,372, forward strand.
TTATTACATGAAAATCAATAATGGACATAAATGTTCCTATCCTCATATATGGTAATTATATGATAAGTCACATGACTTAATCCTTATCAACAATCATCTTTCTAAGTTCATTCATCATGTTAAACATCTCATTGAACGTGATATAAATTTCATTAAAGGATTATTCTGGTTTCATCTTCAATATATCATATTTAATAGTATATGTTTTTTAAATAATTTCTTTAAAATTATATATTCCTCCAAGAGAAATATCCAAAGTATCCTAGATCTCAAAATAATTAGTACAGACATATATTTTTATAAATTCATATTCATCTAAATAAAAAAAATCAAAATCAACAATTTATAGTTATAATCATATGTTTCTTTTGTGGAATCACTCAAAACAAATATATTCACTTGAGTTCATTCATATTTATCTTCAACGGATGTCCAATTATAAAATCCCATACTCTTTAAATGAATTTCCACATTAATTGTTCTTTTAGAATAATTTGATACATTAAAATAAGGTGGTCTGTTACTGGTAATTCATTCTTGTCTATGATTATCTATAAGGAGATAATTTTTTTAAAAATATATATTTAAGATATTTAAATGAAACTATAACACACCAAAAATATATTTTGAATGTCATCAGATACCAATTTTGATTTATAGTGGAAAAATCAAGAGTGGGAGGTGTGAATTGAGTTTCTAATAAAATTTATGTTTAAAAATAATTTAAAAACAAAATACTTCAATTTGATAGAGATTCCAAGTTAACAAAAATATTATAAATATATAAATTAAACTTTTTAAAAGGTTCTCTATAGCATCCCGCCCTTTTTATCACATAAACTTTGATTACATTTTACAAAAATGAGGATCTTTAAGGTTTAGTGTCTTGGAAACCAGGAACTTAAAACATGAAAACATAAAACATTCTTCTTAAACACTTGAAAGTATTCTCGTCATGTTCATACTAGGTTCATTACTACATCTCATAACCTAGGGACATACATCAAAAGAAAGGGTGGGCATAAGGCCCAGTAAGGGAAACAAGAGAAACATTTTACATGTGAACTTGAGATACTTCAATAAGGTCATGAAAAGAACATTAAGGCATGAGAAAGAAATCATGAGATATATCATAATAAAAATAAAATTTTTCATAACTTAAAGATGTGGCTACAACATTTAATATTGAAAATCATTTAATTTCACCAAGGTCCATCCCCAAGGTGTCATTAAAAATTACCAAGGTTATTCACCAAGTTATCAGTCTAAAAAGTCATATATAGAGATTAAGTCATTACCCAATGCATTGGAGTGCTATCTGGGTGAACCCTTGACATGTATTTATTATCATGTGATCCACATATATCATCATCAATAATTTCATAAAAACCCCATATAGTATAAAACAAATGGGTTTCATTTCATAATCATAACGTTTTAAAAACTGCTTTAAAGACATGATCATTATGTCACTTTAAACCCACAGAAAAGGGAAAGCGGGTTTCATGTATGTAAATCCCAGAATTTGAAATAGAACATTTTGATATATATGTGAATACCCCTATAGAAATAAGATCTTTGAGTATTCACTTAATAACATAAAATAATTTTGAGATAAAGAGGGCGGCATTTTGAGACGAATACTATGCAGCATAACGTCTATGATACATGGTTTTAGAAAAAGTTGGAAAGAGAGGGGACATGGGTCACCCACTCAAAAATGATACATAAAACAGTAATGGAGAAAAATATAAAGTATTTAAGAACATGGTAATGAAATTTGAATGATATACCATTTGAATCGAAGAACTTGAAAGGAAGAAAATAATAAGATTTCTCTTATGAAAATTTGGCAGCCTAACGGCGTCACTTAAAACTTCCAAAAATGGATTGATGATATCAAATAGGGTCTCTCATAATATGAAGATAAATGATCAGTATGATAGATATATAGATAATACCCCAAAATAATAAAAATTAACATGAAATACTTGACATGAAAATAGATCTTGAAAATGAGAAGGCTGAAAGAACCCCTTAGAAATTCGACAGCCTAACAACGTCACTTAAACATCATCAAAAATGAATTGATGAGATAAAATAGGGTCTCTCATAATATGAAAATAAATGATCAGTATGATAGATTTATATATCATACCCCAACATAATAAAAAGGAACTTTAAAGGCTTGACATGAAAATAGATCTTGAAAATGAGAAGGGTGAAAGAACCCCTTAGAAATTCGACAGCCTAACAGTGTCACTTAAATTTAAAAAAAAACGATTGATGAGATAAAATAGGGAATTTCATCATATGAAATTAAATGATCAGTATGATAGATATATAGATCATACCCCAACATAATAAAAAGGAACTTGAAAGGCTTGACATAAAAATAGATCTTGAAACTAGAAGGGTGAAAGAACCCCTTAAAAATTCGGCAGCCTAACAGCGCCACTTAAACTTTCTTAAAATGAAATGATGAGAGCAAGAGGGTCTCTCATCATATGAACATAAAAGATCAGTATGATATATTTAGATATCATACCCCAACATGATAAAAAGGAACATGAAAGACTTGACAAGAAAATAGATCTTTAAAACGAGAAGGGTGAAAGAATCCCTTAAAAATTTGACAGCCTAACTACGGCACTTAAAACGTCAAAATACTGAATTAAAGAGATAAAATGGGGTCTCTAATCATATGATCATAAAATATCAGTATGATAAATTTATAGATCATACCCCAACATAATAAAAAGGATCTTGAAATACTTTACATTAAAATAGATCTTGAAAAATGAGAAGGGAGAAAGAATCCGTTACAAAAATTTCAGCAGCCTAACGACGCCACTTAAAACTTCATAAAACGAAATAATGAGAGTAAGAGGGTATATCTCATTATATGAACATGAAAAGGGCAGTAAGAGTATTATAAAATAACACCCTTTAACATAAGAACATGGAGCATAAAATAAATTACATAAAAGATATTTCTTGAAAAGAAAGAGAGAGATCGGATCCCTTACCATAAAACGTAACTCTTAAAACTCAAAGGTTGGGACCTTGAGGGCTTGGGGCACCTTTGGAGGACTCCTTGGGAGGTAAGGAGACCATAACATCGTTGGGGAAGAGTGGTGAGTCGAATGGATGAGAGGAGGTCTTGGTATTTATTGGGAAAGTGAGGGGACAAGGCATTACTGGCCAAAGGACACCTCATAAGTGAGTTTCTCAAAACCATGTGCTCTCCCAAGATATTTCCCATGAAGTTAGGCCATATGGGGCCCCAATACAATAATTCATCACCTTTGGTCGGCCAAACCATAAAATATATCATGACATCATCATGACACAGTTATGGTGACATTAAACATACCGAAACCCTAAAACTGTATTTTTACTATTCACTGAAAATTCAACTTTCTCAGAAAAATCCCAAAATTTCAAATTAACCAAACATAAATGCTCTGATTTCGAAAATGAACTCCATTTTATAAAAATAATTTTCTAAATATTTTTAATATTATTTTTAAATAAATATACTATTCACTGAATATTCATTTTTTTCAAAAAAAATCTCCAAAAATTACCTTAACATAATATCGATGCTCTAAGTTCAAAAATGAAATCCATTTTATAAAAATAATTTTCTAAATATTTTTAATTTAATTTTTAATTAAAAAACACTATTCACCCAAAAAAACTAATACTTGAATAATAATTTATGAAACCGTTATTTAACCATTTTATTGAATCACATTACTTAATCAAGGTGCCTAGATTATTTTAAAACATCCTTTAAGTGAGATTACTAATCCATTTGGTCACATTACTAATCCTACGCGTAAAATCACTATTCATAATTTACTATTCATCAAATATCAAGTTGATCTTATTAGACTCTAAATTTTGTAATGAACATAATTGTAGAAGACCATTTTTTAAAAATCATTACACATTTTTAATTATTTAAGGTTTACCTAATAATTTTAAAATATCTTTTCTCTAAAATTCATCAAAAATATGCATACTATATTTATCCGTTCATTTGAAAATTCATAAACTTCATCATAAGAAGAAATCCCAATTTTTATTTAAAATAAAGGATTACACAAGGCAGTTATGGTCTCCTTAAATAGCCCCTTATCACACCAGCATAGGACCTAAGTGTAAGGTGTGCTAAGGTGAGAGAATCTTACGGAGGCTCGGCCAACATCGCACAATTAGTAATTTCTATTAGTTTGAACTTCTCGCAAAGGCGATTCCGTTCTAGTTTCACACGATGAATTTCGGCTTGGGTTTGGTCCAGAGCAATGCCCAGTGGTGCTACCTCTTTCCCAAGTTCTGTTAGATCGGATTCGATCGGTCCAAGACTACTGGGTGAGGCCATCAAATCTTCTTTCTATAACAATTAACCAAGATTACTTGTATTTATAGACAATAATCGAAACGTTTAGTTTCCAGTGGTCATATTGACCAATGGTCATGTAACAGTCAAAACCCAACAGTCTGATTTTAATTATACTTATGTTATCAAATGAAACATTTTTGTTGAGTATAAAAATAAAATAAAATAACACATAAAATTAGGAAACAAGATTTATTAAAAATTTAGGGTCGTTACATTCTCAATATCTTCATTACAGCTCAATTAAAAAACATTGGAAAATATTTAATCTTATGAAACATATGTACTCATATGAAATAAAGTATATAAAACACTTATTTAAGTTAACTTTCAGATTAATTTTTGTTAAATATATTATGAACATGAATTAATTAAATATGAATATAAATAAAAAAATGATAAAGCACATCAAAATTTAACAACAGTTTCAATATTGAGATGATACTTAATACCCTCAACATGGAAATCACCTACTACAATGAAATTTGTTATAAAATAAACTGATCCACAATTATACATACTATAAAACAAGATAATAGGTAACATTGGAACTCTTACGTCATTTTTTGGGGATTAAAAATGAAATATTTGACCGAGTACGAGGTACTCATAGTTTAGCAAAGGATATTGTGTTTTAAAAGTATAGAAAGATTTAAAAAAAATGAAAGAAAATAAAAAAACATAAAGTTAAAGGGATATGTGATGAGGTGATGTGATGTCGGTCAATCTTAATAGCTTTGGTTATCCAGATTCCTTAAATTTTTAATTTTGAAGGATCTTGGGAAAGTTTCACAGTAGGCTTAGGAAAACCTATTGTCATCGATAAATCTGAAAAGGCCTTATTTTTAGAAAATAATCCTATATTATTCTATGTAATAGAATATGTTCTATAGTTCTATACACACGATCAGTTTTTACCTTATTCATAATATATTCATAAAAAATTAGTATTTGGAGAAGATTGAATGAAATCCTAAATGCACAAATTCTTCAATTAATGATCCAAATACTAGCCATATATTATTTAAAATGCTCCAATGTTATGTTAGACACGATAATTTCTCATCACTTAATACCATGTTAGTTGAGATCACTATCAGTTGGCAGGATCAGTTGGCATGAAATCTTGTCATGGCCAGTTCAATCCTATATTTAAAAAGTTCATTTTCTTAAATGTCAGGTTCATGAATTCATTTATTATCTTATTTCCTCATGAGATTACTCAAATAAAAGAAATTTTGAATATATTAATTAATGAAAAAATTTCATAGCTTGGGATGGTAAATTTATTTCATCATCTGGTAGGTTGTTTTATTTATTCATTAACTTTACTTATTGACATGGTATATTAATTTTTTTAATGATTAGTTCGTTTATACTCATAGTAGGTACATTTATATCACACGGTTGTTGGATTGAACATGTGGTAAAGTGATATTCAATGCACGATATCTTCAAATCCACTTCACAGTCAGTTCATGACTTTGATATATTTGGTTCTTATAACTCATGATATGTGTGGTCATGTGGGGTAAAAAGTTTGGTAATCTAAAATAGTCACTTTACCTTCACAACCAGCATAAATTCTTTACTCAGTGAGGTGTCACTAAAAGGCCTAGACTTAGCCATTTTCAGTTTTTTTGGCAAGAAAATCATTTACTGATAGGAAATAAGAAATTATTTGGTAACATTAAAAACATTATTTGAGATCATTAAATTAATTATGTGTTGGTCAAATACAACAAAATCCATAAATGTCCTACAAATATAAACAAATCACCTCGATAATGAAAACTAAATTTATGGTGATGGAATATATAAAACCAAATATCTTGATCTTTACTATCAAGGGATTATCCATGAAATTATTTATTCCATCAAGTTCAAAACCAAAACATCATATATACATTTTTTATTTATACACCAAATACCCATACCTTTTATCTCATGATAATAACCAATGAATTAAGGGTATATATAATACCAACCCCCAACATTCACTTATTTAAGTCCAATGATTTCAACTTGTGAATGATATGAATATCAAGTCAATTCCTAATAATGTTTCATTATTAATCCATAAACATATATATTGAGATACAAGAATATGAAATATAAATTTCTTTTTTAGTAAAAAAATTGAAATAATACATCAAGAAAAAAGAAGGTGGATGGTTGGAAATATTATAAGACCAGTGTAAAAAAATAAATGTAAGTGGATGTTGACATAAATATAACACACCATTTAAAGAATAATTCTTCAAATTGTACCACATGAAAAGGGATCAAGAATTGGGTTTTTTATACCATGAGTTCAATCCCACAAAAAAATTATAAATTTGATAAAATAAAATAGACAGTATCTAATGAAACATTTTTCCTATTAGAGTATTTATTTTTTGTATATGAGAAGGAAATTATAATTGAAAACATAGAATATTATTTAGAAAAAAAATTTAACATTATCGTAAATATGAAGTTAGAGAGTCACATTAAAAAGTAATTTTTGAAAAGGTGAAGTGAAACTACTGGAATAAAATAACTTTTAAAAATATATATAATAATATAGCCTTGAAATATACATAACTATATGCATGAAATTTTTTTCTCGATGATATATAATTTATCCTAAATAGAAAAAAAATTATATTTTGAATATATATTTTTTAAAAGTAAAATTCATAAGAAACGTAACTAAAATCACTTTTAAAATTTAAATATCGAAAATATATTGTCTACATGAGATAAAATATAAATAGGTTTCCAATTATAAGGGATATAATTAGTATGAATGTAAAACATGGACAAGGAGATGAAACCATTATTAATGAGGTTTGTAATTATTCATCAAAATGGTGTAAATTGTTTTGGAAGAGATTCAACAAGATAAAATATTTATATTAATAGGTAATTCTCCCCAAATAGGATGTGAAACCACTATATATTATAATTTAAGGTTAGTATTACCCAAGAATAGAAAATCAATTTCGATGATGAAACATTATAACTCAATGAAATGAGACTTGAGTTATTAATATCCATTACAGGAAACATACTCTATGAAGATTGAAATATTTGTAAAGGGGGTTTGTGGTAAAAAGGTTGATGATGATATAATACCACATAATAAAATAAAAATATATAAGTTTCTCAAATTATATGAAATAATTTTAATAGAATGATCATAACTCAATGAATGAAAATTGAGTTTCCAAAAACTCTTATGACTTGGGTAACACTTGAGACAAAATCTATTTAACGAAAATAATATAGTTTATATTAGTATATAAAAAATATATATGTGTAAAAAAGTATAGAAAATTCATGGTATAATAAATTATCATCATTATATACAAAGGAAACAATGTTCATAATATATAACATGTCTCAAAGAATCATGATTGAGACCAAGAAAACACATACCTTTTTTCCACCTTAGTCGAATGCGTTATGACATCCTGTAAAAAAATAAAATTATATTTAAAAACCGTTTTCATACATATATATCATTTTATATACATCATTTTTAATTATAATCTATATTTATATTTGTTAGTAATTATCCTTTTTTAATATCGGGTGTGAGTAATCTTGATCGTTTGGATTTAGATTTGTAATATCGGTTTTGTCACTATTATTCTCTCAATTTTCATCATTTTTATATCATAATGGGTACAAAAATTTATTTTTTAGAATTATTTATAATGTTATACTATTTCCTTAAATTTTTTATTTTTTATTCATGATGATTATGTCAGAGATTGACTTGTTTTGTTAATTTATAACAAATGAATAGTTTTATCATAATTAATGAGTTAAAAGTTTCTATTACCATTAAATAATAAAAAATTCAATATATATTTATTAGTATCCAATATTAATTTTCTAAATACATCCTTTGTATAAATTTATACCATGGTTCATGTAGGTGGATAAACCAACCTGATGAGAACATGTTAAAATCTGCAAGTCAGTATAGCTATAAAAGAGACTATTTTGTTATAATATAGTTATCCCAAAAGTATAATGAAATTATTAAGATTTAATTAAGGTGGTGAATAAAAAACATAAAGTTTTTTAAGAATAAGGTAAATAGAAAATAAAATTTCACTTAAAAATAAATCTTTTCCCCTCTAGTATGTTTGTTTTAGGCCATTAGTTTTACAATGATTGCTTATTACAAATATTACTTGTATAATGAAAAAAAATTATATTTATGGAATATTAATCAGGAAATAAATAAAATTTATATTTTATAAACCCATTTCTAAAACAATCAATGAAATTTGGCGATGAAAAATGAAATGTCTTTCTCAAGGAGGCGGTAGTCCATACACATGCATAAAAAAAGTTTTCATTTTTTTGATTGAATGGGAGGGAAAAATATAATGGTTATACAATCAATATAATAAATTATATTAGATTATTTATAATTATTTCATTATATACATGTGGTATAATGGGTATTTTGGAGATTGGATGGTAAGGATAAAAAATAAATTATAGGTTAAACAATTCTTACATTGAGAATTTGGGTCTTATGTTGAAGTATATTTTAGAAATGATTGAATATAGTAACTTTTTGGAGGATATGGGAAATAAAACATGTATAGGGTTTATATAAGAAATAAATAGGGAATATATTAATAAGGATATATAACTATATATATGTATTGAAGTTACTGGACGTGAACTGTATTTATAGATGAAAAATAGGGAATAATATTTGGAAAAGAATGTTAGGTAATGGGTAAGAATATAATTTCATGATAGTTATGTGAGTTAGGTAGGGAGATATTATTGAGACAAGTATTAATGGATTTATAATCTAAAAAGGTATTATATATGGTCTATGTTTCAAATTGAATTATTTCAATTCAAGCCATAATAGATTACCCATTTTAACACTTATTAATCATGATTAAAATTTAACCATGGTAATTATTCTAATACTAAAAATATAAGATAAATCATATTACCAAATTTCAACATGATGAATAATTTTTTTGACTCTATTTAATATAATTAAATTTATAAATATGATAAAAATATCTTTCAAATTAAAACATATAATATGTAGAAAAGCTATTTTTATATAAAAGTTTTAATTTAATCATTAAGTGTTTTTCATTTTATATAGCATTGATTACCAATTAAATGAGTGTTAATTTAGTTTTATATATTATTTTGAAAAATATTTGATTATTTATTATAAATATTTCATTTTAATTTTATATCATAATATTTTAAAAAGTATTATTCCTTAAAAAATACTTTTTTTACCATTGTAACTAATTTTAACTTTAGTGACTTAATTGTTTGGAAAAAATGGAATTGAACCCATTAATTAACATTAACATTATGATTAAAAATATTTCAATGATTTTATTCCATTAATTTTCAAATTTCATTGAAATTTATTTTATATAAAAACATAAAAATATAATGAAACTTTTTTTCATAGTGAAATATAAGTTTTAAAAGTATTAATAAATTTTTTTAATATTTTCCATTAATTAAAAACAAAATTAGTGTTAATATATTAATCGTATGACTAATATATTTCATCCACAATATATTTAATTTCATAAAAAAATACATAATTTTTTTTAGAAAGGTTACTTTTAAAATCATATATTAGTCTTATTGGAAATTTGGATACACTAGTTGAATTTTCATGAATGACTTAGTATTAATAATGATATTTATTTTAATTATATATATATATTTCATAACTTGTTTATATATATTTTTACCCTCTAATTATATGTATTTTTTTTGTTATAATTCGTTCCATGTTTCATTTTGGTTCAGTGTTCCGCATGAAGAAAGATATCAGACACATTAGTTTTTTAAGGAAAATATATAATTTAAAATATTGGGGTGTTGCACGAATACCAAAAAATTATGATTGAGAAATAATGCCCACACTTTCATAATTTCAACATTTATTAAATTTAGTTATTGGATTGATCCCCCATGAGAATGAACAGAATTTGTTCCCCAAATGTCACAATGCACCAACTTTAACTTTTATCTCTTTGTTATCATACCTTATGTTTTTAAGTACACCTTACAGTAACTCCCCGTAAATAATTCCTCACATATTCCATATTCCGTGATTCATACCATTACCATCCCATTAATATCCCATAAGTTTAACCCTTTCTCATTATGGTGTCATAGAAAATAATACCATAACATCAATAATGTTTCTTTCGTGACATAAAACAGACTTCTGGATACTCCCATAAGGAATAATTTTCTTTTTTTTACTCCTTTTATACCATTATGAAGTTTTGATAATTCTCACATGCTTCTTCTGTGGATTTTCACCAAGAACCCATGTCATCTAATTGTCCAATAGGAATTATGTTCTTTATTAACATCAAGATATGTTCTACTCTATGAAAATTTAGTAAGATGTTCTTTATAATCTTTATGGAAATAAAATCCATTCCAACTATCTTGAGAGATTTATCTTTCTACATATGTATTTTTCAAAACCATCCATAAATATAGTTCTTCATAATTACTCTCTCAAATGATGAGTGAATCAGATCACTATTGTCTATCAAAAAAAAACTCAAGTAACTGGTGACATTAAAGAGTAATTCAGTCATAACTTTTGACATAATATTTACATATCAACTTTCAAAAATAAAATTTCAAAGTCTATCATGCATTCAATGTAATCATTTTTTAGGATAAATGTCTTCTAAAAATTCTTGCACATGGAACCACCTTCAACCAAGCTACTCCTGCTTCAGATTCACCATCATCTACCTTTCTTATGACCCTTCTATATTGTGGTTCATCCACTTCATTACCTATTATAGGAATTATCGAGTGATTCCTAGATATAATTTCGATGAATCTCATCATTCAATATCTGGTCTCAAATGTCTATAATCGCTATAAAAATCTTACCAATCATGTTACTCATAGCGGTAACCATAGAAACCAATGATACTGGTAGAAATGATAATAAAAGAAGAACCCATTATTGATCTCCAAAGTTATCATATATTGACTTCAAATAATGTATTATCATGTTGAATTTGTTAATATGATTGATAAAAGAGTTACCTTTTTTACATCCTCATGTCAAATAGTATCTTCAATAGGAATGTTTTATCTATCATTATGGGTTTCTCATACATTTCAAAAAGTGTTTTTATATGTCCTTATGTTTTCTAAACATATAGGTTATTAAAAAAACATTTTTATCTAATGATATCATCATTAAACCCAATGATTTATTGTCACACATATCCCATTATTTCTCTTTCATAGCTTCTGGTTTCGTACTAGTCAATTGAAGATCAAGGTTCTTTTACATTAAGAAATATTCTATCAAAATATTCTAAAAACCAAAATTTGTGTTGTTGAACTTCACAACCTAAACCTTACTATCTTCTAATAGCATCACTCAAGAAATCATAAACTCCCACAAATCTCTAGAAATTGTATGAAATGATATTTAAATCAACTTAATGATATTATCTTATAAGGAAAAGATCAAAATGATGTTATTGAACCAATATCTAAAACACCCCTACTAGGGTGAGACCTTATAGACACTCTAAACAAGTGTTGATAGCAATTATTGGGATCTTATACCACTTTTGGGAACACAAATACATTTTGATAAAACCACTGGACAATATATCAGCCAAATCTTTCTAAATATATATTCATTTTCCATGTTTTTTTATTCCTTAATAAGATTAAGTGGGTACGTTTTCTATAAATTTTATCATATAGTAGTAATAATCCAAACAAATACGTTTTATATATAATTTTAATATTTCAAAATATCATATATTTAAATAAAATTAAATATAGAGGAATATATGAATATTTAATCTTGAATAAATTTGAGTTGTGAATGTTTATCTATTAATAAGTAATAAAATGATTATAATTTATTTATTTAATTATATAAAGTTCATATTTCATTGTTAAACTATATTCTTCTATAATTTATTTATAAATAGCTTATATGTTGTTAATCATGTGTCTAGATATATGATAATGTTTATATATTTATTATTATTACCTATCTTATTCATAGTTATAAATTGTTTATATTTGGAATTATGGTATAATTTGTCTTCAATAGTTAAACTAAATTTTAAATTAGAATAAATTCATATATTGAGTTACAAAATATGCAATATGATTTATTTTGTCTTCTTCTATTAGGGATTTGAATTATTCATATGTTTTTTAAAGAGTTACACATTATTATTGAATGAAAATACTGATTTTTTGGATAGAATATGGATTCCAAACTAAATAAATTAAATTAAACATATATCTAAAGTGAATAATATTATATAATATGGGGAAATTTAAAATATTTTAAAAAATATATATGTTTTAGATTCCATCCAAAGAAGACACTTTTAAATAATGTGATTATTCAACCAGGTAGGCCATGAAAAATATAGGTGCCCCTAGATTATCTTTGGTAAGGAAATAATGTAATGAGGTAACACAAACCATTAGGTTCCTGATTTCTAGAATATTATTTTCATTATAATTAACAATAAAACCATAATCTGTTGGACACATGATAAATAGATTTGATATATTCTATATAATTGTTTGTTTATGAAGTTATTCTCTTAACCATATAAGTGTCATATGTTATATGATGGATATAATTATCTATCATATATAATTGTGATTAATTTACATTATTTACTATTGTGAGTAATGATGAAATATGTATCTTTACCCACTAATGGATATTGTGTTACCAAAAAAGTGGTAATCATTTTAGTTGGAGCATGTGTTATTAAATTCCATATTAAATGTATAGAGAATATGATACTCACTTTAAAATATTCTATTAAAGATATAATGGAATAATTATCATCAAATATGATATTTAGATGAATATTTGAAAAGGAGAAGCTTAAAGCTATCATCTTCTTACACTTGTATGGAAACATTATAATTGAGTCAGGGGTCTTTCTATCTGGTTCTTGCTCTCTCATCGGTTCCGTTGATGGCACCTTTGATTTCCTTCAAGTGGGTTTTGTTCGATGGTCCTGTCATGAGTGTTTTCTGATGGAAACCCTTGCTATTCAAACCTACCCTGACATCGAGTTCCTCCGCGCCTCTCCAGGTTGGATCTGGAGCGGGGATGACAAAGTGGTTTTGGGATTAGTGGTTCGTCGGTCGGTGGTTTTTCCAGGTGCTCTTACATCGGCATTCTCTCATCCAGCTTCTGGTTCTAGTTTCGTCGTCATATGGACACCTCGGTCGTTCAAGTCCCGGCTCTGGTCTCAAGTTCCTCTCCTCCTCTCCCAGTAGAATCTGAGCGGTGGTACCAAAGAGATTTTGGGATGTGGAATTTGGTGTCCAATGGCATTCTTCACGCATCCGGGGTCAATTCCTCCTTTAAAGAAGATCTGGTTTTCTTTTTCTTTCAACATTGGTGACTTTCAAAGCTGGCAACGACATCGATAATGGTGATGTTTTTGGTCAGTGCCCCTCCGTCAAATCAGCGGTGATGGTTTGTCTATTTATTTTGACCTGTGTTCATTCTCGATGCTTTTTGGTGAATGGGTAGTTTTGTTCCTATTTTGGTATTCTACATTTCGGGTTATGACAGCCATCGATGTTTTCCACGATTGTATGTGTCTATGGTTTTTTTCTTTGATATGGTGAGCTCACTATGCATTTGGTTTGATGCTGTAGTTGAAGATGATCGGTGGTTGGATTTGTTGGTGTTTTACGGTGGTGAGGATGATCTCCGGCGGTTGGCCGATTACTGGTGGGGTGATAAGCTCGCAATGATAGTGGTGACAGGATGGTTATGAAAATGCTGGGTCTCATTATGATGGCAGGCGCAGTGACGTGACTCTGGTTGATTTGGATTTTCATGGATCGAGGAATCCTTTTGAATTTGTATGTTTTTTAAATTTGAACTTAGTTTGGCTTCTTCAATCTATATCCCATGCATGATTTGGTTACAGCTCGTCCATAAAGTAATTTTTTGAAAATCAAAAAAAGATAATTTTCAGGAAGGAGATTAAATTAATGTATCCACATTTATTCTTGTCTATAAGAAGCTTAAATTCCAAAAGTAATGTGACACCAAGAATTATAATAAGATGGTTAAAAACATAAAAAGGAATATATCATGAGTAAGAAAGACACACAAGATACAATGTTCTTAAAGGACACTTTCATTATTATTTTATAGAAGTCTATTCATTATTTGATCATATACTCAGTAGGATTTTGTATTCAAATGACTTTTATAGATTAGGGTCACCACTTGATCAATATCTAGCTACTCACTTCATTCTATAATCCTTCCCATAAAAGTTCTAATAGTTCATTATGAATTAAAATATAAACGAATTTCAGAATTTATTACCTAGGATACTCAATATATTTAGGAATTTGGGCATGAAATTGGTGGTTTAGTCTTGAGTGTTCTAATAATTGTGTAAAGGGTTAAATGTTTAATCAAAAATAAAATATATATATTGGAATTTCTGAATTTGGATCTTCCAATAGCAGATCAAGGTATTTGAAGCCAAAATGTCGAATTAAGAATGAAGGAGAAAGTTTCCTTTAGGGAAAACCTAGACACTATAGAAATAATGGACAAAAGTACATGAACGGTTAGAAACCCAAAATATACTCCATATCAATTATTATTATATATGAGTAAATTATTAGATCTTGAAATGTTATATGATTCCAAATGTATTTTTTTAAAAATTCTGAAAATATAAAATAATATTAAAAAAGGATTTATGGATTGAGAATAAATAATACATTCAAGAGATGAATAAAGGGGTTCATATGTTATAGTTTTGGATGATGTGAATATCTTTAATGAAAAAATGAATTAAAATTTACACTATGATATTTTCATCTCATGTTTCTTTTTTTATGATAAGAGGTACAATTTTAATCAATCGGAAATGTTCTAAAGATGGGCATGACTGGTCCTAAAAATTTACTAAAAAAATTAGATATGATTTTCATGCATTAAAAGTTAATTTAAAAGGTGGTATTTCATCTCATGAAACATATCCACGTCAATCAAGGGTGGGAAGTAATCATGGATCCAGAAAAAACACATAGAGATCGTCTCTATAATCTCTCTCATTAAAAGGGAATATGTGAAATTTTTTTCATCCCTATAAATATGTGAGATAGTAAAATTTAGATTACTAGTGGCTGGAATAAATCCATTCCAGTATGAGATTAGTTTCCATGGTATATTCGTGGTTCTAAACTTCAAGGATTCAACAATATTATTTGAATCTAACTCGATCTAGTTAAATTTACATTCATAGCGAACTACATGCTTGATTTTTTGAGTCATGAACCCTAAGTCCTTCTCATATACTATTCCGTTACCAATGTAATGAAATAAGAGTCTTTCCCAGAATCAAATATTATTCTAGAATATGCCTTCAAAACCAGAAGGTCCTGATGATCCAGAATCCTCGATATTGACATTCACCTAGATCCATGAAGGGATCAAGGGAATTAGGTTGATGGATTTCAGAACTAAAGGTTTTTATGTCATACCATTAATAACAAGAATTAATAATATAATCTAGTCTAATATTATGATTCCCATAGAACATGATTTTAAATATGAGGTAGTAAAAACATCCATGTGAATGCAAGTAGTACCCATGTGAAGAGAGGGTGTCTAGTTGTCAAATACCAGTGCCTTCTTATCCTATTGTAAACAAAGTATTATTATTAATAAAAGAGAAGAATATTTTAACATAAATTGTTGTGAATGAAGTAATTATAAAAAAAATTATAAAAAAATATAGTTACAAAACAAATTTCTAGGATATAATTGTTTATCGATATGTTTTCTTAAAAAATAATGTATGTGATCTCACTAACTTAGGTGGAATATTTTTATGAATATAGAATTTTTTTTAGAATATTTATAAAAACGCATAGATACCATATAAGATATAAGAAACAAGTTAATTTTTTAAATATTCCAATAAAATGATATATGATTTACTTATTGAAAACAAATGAGTTTTTTTAATATATCATGATATTTTCTAAAGTATATAGTTTTTAAGGGGAATGTGTGATTATATTTTGGAAAATATAAGTTATTTAGAAACAAATAAATAATCATACCAATTAAATACAAATTGGGAATCACATAATATCATAAAACAATTTAGGGAATTTATAAAAAGGGAAAATTTAAAAAGTTTCATTTAGTTACCATAATAAAGTGAATGGCCATTTATCTCATAAAGGAGTTTAAGATATGTTGGTAAAATAATAATTTAATTAGTTACATTTGTTACCAAAATATTTCAAGTAAAAAAATTAACAGATAATGTTCTCAGAAGGATGATGATTATTAACATGGAATGATTTATGACTAGAAAAATATCATTATACATCATAAAATTTGATATTGTGAAGTTAGAAAAGTTTGAATGTCATGTTGAATTATTTTCATATTCGGAACATGATACCTAACTATCACCTTTTTTTAAATTTCATTATTCATTGATGTTACTCAATAAAAGGGTTTAGTTAATGAATTTTCAAATATGGTCACACATAGATGTGAAATGAAATATATATATATAGTTTTAATGAGTTTTAAAAGAATTAAAATTGGAGAAAACATATGGCCTCTATGGTGGTCTATCATATGTGATTGGATTAGAAATAAATATATTTGGTTAGGATTAATGTTATTCAAAGGGTTTATGAATATAACATATATCATGTTATTAAAATAAAGTATCCACCTTATCATTATTTTATGTTGGTTACTTATATTAAATGAAGTGAAATGATAATTAACATCTCAATATATGAATTTGAGTTATCTAAATCTAATTTTGATCTTGGATTATTATAGGTTGTGACATAATATTATAGTTACCATGTTTAAGATTATATATATATATATATACAAAATATCATCCTGAGGTATAAAACAAATTTTGTGTATTGGATGCCCCCCCCCATTATACCACATGGGTTTTCGTACACTATGTATTTGGTATACTATGGGTTTGTGTTTAATGTTGAGATTTCCCTATACTAGAGGTCAAAAGGACACCTAGAATAACATGCTATATAACATAAAATCATTATTTAAAATACATATTGTCTTAGCTATATTTTTTGAAGATGTTAAGATTTGGAAATATCACAATAAAATGATATAGATTAAAAAATCCAAAAAAAAATGTGTCCCACTTATACAATTAGTTTTTTTGGAGATATGGAATTATGATAAACTAGTAAATCAATGTAAATAAATGAAACAGAAATTAATCTAATCAATATCAATGATATACCAACATTGAAATTAGAGTATTTATGTAGAGTAGTAAGAATAATTGAAATTTAAAAAGTTATAAAATTGCATACCTAATAGAAATTAAATAATTAAAAAAACTTGTTCTCATTGAATAAATTAAACAAGTAATCATAAATATAAGAAAATAGGGAATAAGAAAATGAAACAAAATGTATCAGTTAATAAAATACATACTCCTTTAATGGATATTATAAAATTAAACACTCTTAGGTTATGAATGTATATTATTTAAACTTAAATGGAAATAATTCTCTAAACCAAGATGTTGGTATCCCCAATGTTATATATACTAGAAGGTATATCTTTATATCACTACAATCCCTTGAATTAATATCTATCAGAAGGTATCAATGTTCTTACCCCAAACAATCGATTTTCCACAGCTAGAAGAATATGATATCTATGTTTTGTGGTACCTCTATCCTATTCATGAAATACACCAATCAAACAGTATTATAATTATTGAATATAAATGAAAATTTCTAATATATTTACAATAAAATCTCCATTTATCAAAAATCATTTCAAAACATTCAGAAATAAAAATACATTGATCGTAAAAACTCATCAAAATAATTGGTTTCAAAACTTCAAGAATTCAAGGAACAACCTTCTCTCATGTGTGTTCATTATCTAATAGTCTTAGAAGTCATATATATTTTGAGATATTTTTCAAATGGTAAGATTCTATAACTATCGACATCTGTTTTAATTGAATATAATTATTCTTCATCATCTTCTAAGGATATTAGTATAACTCTTCTTCTTCTAATATCATTTTTCTAGAACTTCTAAAGTAAACATAATCTAGTATATGAACTCTAGGTATAAAAACTCATTTTATTAGATTTTTTATAAACATACTATCAATATTGAATTATCTATAAATAAAATTATTGATTTTTCTTCCTAAAAAACAAGAAACATAAAAATTATATGGTTAAATAAAATTCAAATATGACTGTATTGAATTTTTCAATACGAAGGATAAAATGAGTATTTGACTCAAAAATGTAGTCACAGGGTGTTTGGGGGTGTTATTAATCATTTCATCGGTTACAGATTAACTATGTTGTTATTTTTTCACTCTTTTTTTATTTATTCTCAACCCATTAAACATTAAATTGATTGTGGACCTAAATTTAAAAGGTTATTGGTCATTGGGACTTTACCATAGATTCTCTATAATGTCTTTTGGTTGAGTGGATAGGAGGTTGGGATAATAACTTATCTTAAAGTTGAAATATTACTCAGTTTGTGAATATATTAATGATTTAACACTTGATTGAAAATTATTCTCAAATACTAGAGTTGGACTTATTAGTATAGTGTAAGAAATTGACCATTGACATGAATTAATTTGAATGTATCTATGTTTAATAGGTTATATATATTTATTTTGGTAATTGTTGCTGTTAAGATTTAAATATTCATTATTGGGCACACTAGAATATTTTATCTTCTAGGGATACATTATTTTTTGTTTATTCGAGGTCAAACCCATTAAATGGGAATCCTACATATCCCAATGGGGGAAATTAGAACCCACATAGTTTTATGGAACTTAACGAGACACATAATATCTTTTAACATTATGTGACAAGGAAAAATACAATTCTTTTTAAGCTTATTGATCTATGACCAATTGAATGCCCATTTACGGTCATGCATCTATGACTTATTTCAAGTAGTTTAGAATCGTGTGGAGTAGACCACTATGAGAATAGAACCAAGAAATAGTGGGTGTGGGAATTATTCATGGGAATCCATTTCAAGTTCAACCTATATATTATTAAATAAATATAAAAATATTATTTATGGTATTACACCTAATTGGAGGCCGATATTTAGTTGTCACCCCCCCCCCCCTCATTTATTGGTAACTAGACAAGGAATATTGATTATATAGTAGAGGAATACACCTAGTAGGAGGCCCAAAATTTAAATTGGGTTTTTAACATGAAACCTTAAAAAGTTTTCTTAGGTTTCCAGGTTAACAAAAATTAAATCCCATATAGTTCAAGTTTTATATCATAAGTTCATGTGATGAGCTAGTCCATGCTGTTTAACATAATTTGATATGAATGATATCATGCAGTTTTACACCATGCGACTAACACAATTTTTGATAAAATGGGAGACAGCAAATAATTTTTTGGGGCTTATGCATGAGGATACCATTTTGAGTCTACTTCAGTAGATGATATAGGTGGATATAATTTTGGAAAACCAATAGTAGTATCTCGTCTCAAGGTGTTGATGTGGGTCTTATGCATGGATTTCCTATCCTAGTTTATCTTATTTGTTGGTATATAAACAAAATAAGATATGATTGGGCATTACAACTATTAATAATCATAGTATTATCTTAGGTGTGTTAAGGATATGTTTCCGAATTACACATATGATTCTCGGATTTTTATAACCTAGTTTGTGACATGGGTGAGGCAGGATTTTATTAATTATACTTTTCAAGGTTTTAACCATAGAAAAAAACCAATAATGTTTTTGGTTGATCTAGAATAGGTAGGGGGATTGGGTTAAATAATGGATGCAAGGAAATCCCAGTTATATATATTTGGGTTAATCCACGAAGTGTTCATGAATATAGTAAATTATTTATGGCCTAGTATAAGTGGAAGAGCCTTATCTTTCCTTTAGGAATCTGATTTCTCATATAGTATCGATGTTCTATATGAAATATAATGGTTCAACGAAAGGGTTAATTTTAATGATACATAGTTTGAAAAGGATGGAGATTAAAATATATCATTTTAAAATTAACCTTTAATGTTTTCCCATCATAAAGGGATCATGTTGGAGGAAATCCGTGAGTATTACTCAGAGGAAGTGATTCGCAAATGAGTTTCATGGGTGTCCTTCAATTAAGGTGCTTCTTGGGAAGACATCCATAAAAAAGGATCATAAGGGGGAATTTTAAAAGGTATTTTTTATTGTTTCCTCCTGATTGGGCCTCCACAGAAGAGAATATTAGAGTTGAATATATGAAGGAGTTTTGTAGAGTGGACTAAAAAAATTCCTATAGTGACCTCCATGGAGGGTTGTGGAGTGGCCACTATGATGGGAGTTCATGAATTTTCCTCAAAAAAAGGAAGCTTCATGGGGTGTCCTCCATGGACGTAGTTCATGGAGTCTAATTTGTTGAATTTATTTCTCTATACTTTTAATTTTATTACTCTAAATATTTATCATAATAATTATATATCATATTTCTCAAAGTGGAAATGTTTATCCTGATGGAAAAAATATTCATTCCCCTAAAATATTTTTTCAAGGTATTTATAGGTAACAGTTTGTAATTACCTTCCTAGAGTAAATGGTATCATAAGGAATATACTTCCATGTATATTTATTTTGGTTATGAACAACATACATGGACATGATGTAATTTCATCAATCCACCAAAAATAGCCATTGATCAATAAGTTTTATATACAATCACAAATTATAATTTCTTGTGATCATGGTACATTATCGCAAAGGACTCTCATCACATTATCACAAATTTTGGTTTACCCTGAATGTAGTATATAGTCATTAAGTAGTTACATGAAAATATAGGATTCTCACCACATCATTAAAAGTGATACCTTCCATGAAGTATTTATGTGGATGTTTCCTTAACAATAATATCCCTATTGATGTTTCCCTAAAATGGATAATTTATGAAAATTAACTTAACCTATGATCTATAAGTATATTTTGGATCCATGAGAAGTCAAATAAATTAATATTAAATGATATATTCACTTAAATAATGGCTGTACTATATATTATGTGTTTTTTAAGACAAAAAGTGTCCATAAGACCCTCAAAAATTGGTTTTGTGGTCCCGATTGATTTTTCCTCAACAATGGAGAAAACTCCTGACTTAATCACAATGGGAGGTTTACAAAAATAAATCACTTAACTAGGAACCATTTTTGAAAAATCTCAATCCCTATATTATTGATAAAATGTACAGTAAATAAATACCTTATTTGATTCTTCTTTAGAAATGAAATTTCTTCTCTTCATAAACTCAGCATATGTTTCCTAAGTGTGGAACACGACACATATTTGGAAACATAGTGTGTGAACACATTTAATCATGACATGTGTGTTATTTTTTTAAAATATTGTAGAGGCATATTGTATTCTCACCCATCAGGGTGAATGACATGTGATGTGTTCATATGTATGATCTCTTTATACTTGGAGAATCAAGAATGTATGAGTAGGCTATATGGAATTTCCATAATATGTGTCCCTTATTTACATGATTCCATAGATAATTGGACCACATTTGAGTGAAAATGGGTATAAGATATAGCCAGTGGATATAAGTATTGAGATACACATATTTGGTGGAGATCACAATAGATCCATATATAGCATGATTATTATTGACGGATTTACAGAGGTAACTCTTTGAATACATTTATGAATTTGGGAATTAGTATTCATTATCAAAACTATATAGGCCTACGGGGTACCATTTTTTGTTTCTTAAAATTAGGATATGTTTCTAAAAACTCCTATTTCTTCACAAAATGTGTTCAAAATTAATACAAAAAGATTTTTGGGTGGATATTCCCAAGTTATTTTTTGTTATAATACAATATGAAATTGATGATAACATTACCAAAGTGTTTTTGATGATATCATGATTATTTTTAGATATGATTTCATAAGTAATTTTATATGATATGATATATGAAGTAATGGTACTATTTCTATAATGATTTAGTAGAAGTAATAGATTTATATAAATATGCCATAAATTCAATGTAAACTAATAGATGTTTTTGAATATATTGTAATATAAGATATGGGTATGTCCTAGGTTTTAATGAAATTGTGACATAATTATAATTTTTAATTTATTTCATTTTAAATAAATTCAATCTCTTTGATAGCTTGTGATGCATGAAACAACTTGTTTAATTAAAAATAATCTATTAAAATATTATTTAAACATGACCATTATAATCTAGTTATTCTGTTGGAGTGTATTAATAGTGCTAACTAAATTATAAAAATTATATGGTTTATTCATCTATAAAATAAATTATTTGGATATAATTTTTTTTTTGAAATAAAATAATAATCACTTATAAAAATAAATGTTTTCTTAAAATCAGTATTTTTCTAAAAGGCGGTTTAGCCACACTTTGCGCACATGATTTAAAATTAATTTTTTCTAATTTTAGAAGATTTATTTGATAAATGGAACTTGATTTTTGAATTAATCATCCCAAATTTATCTTAGGGTGAGTTTTTTGATTTTTTTTTGAAGTAATTCATTTTTTGTTGAATAGTGAAAAATTAAAATTATTATTAAATACCACCTTTTAATTTAAATTATTTAAAAAGATAAATTAAATTTTAATTGGTATAAAGTAAAATTAGTTCAAGTATATTATAATAAATACATATTAGGTTAGTTTAATCATGTTTACATTGAAGTTTGATCTTAAAACCTTTTATACTTATGAGAATGTTCTCTTTGGAAACCCGCCTTTTCATTGCATCTTGGGTATAATTTTAGATTATAATTTGTCTCTTCTATGAATTAAATTTCGTAAAATGGATTAAATAATTTCAATAATTGTTATTAATATTATATAATTTGATCAACTTAATTTTCAACCATAATGAGTTGTGAAAATAGTAAACAATAATTACCACGGTTAAGGTAAAAATGGGTTCACCGAAAGGTAAAACATAGAAGAAAATGGTTAAAAATGACCTACATAATATTCCAAAACCCATTTTATGGATATATTTAAAACATAAAAACTATAAGGGTTGATAATGAACATTTTGGGAATTTATTCATTATAAAAATGTGGTTTAAATTTATAGTTTTCAAAAAATCCACGTGTGTTCTCTCAACCACATAAAAAAGGACACCCACTCTCCTCCCCTCTTCACACTTCCAAATCTATTTGGTTTGTAAATGACATGAACACTTATATTCCTTCTTCCAATACCAACATCTCAGATCCAGTTTTATCATAAATTAATCCTATAAAGGCTTTTGGTGCAAATTTAAAGTGCTCAACTAATGAAGTGGTAACATTATTAAATGATCATTTTGTTATTTCTTATTCCATATTCTTAAAATATTTTTCAATAATGATATTATAATAAAAAATATATCTCCCATATACTTAGTTTTTATTATGTTAATTTAATAGCCTATATCCATATCCAATTCCATAAAATGGGAAACTTAACTGTCGAAATTTTATACAACAGACTACCACCTCACAAAAATATGGAACTTATTTTCCATCAAAAACTATCATAGTCAAATATAATGTTTTGTTAAATGTATATAAATAATATTTATTATATAATTATACTTATAGAATTATAATATAACATATAACTTTTTACCTGACATTTATTTAAAATATGATATCATTGATTGTTTGAATGGCAGACTACCGCCTCACGAAGTGATGTGATTCATTTTTTCATTGATATTATATATGGATGCATCCAATTATTACTTTAATGATTAAATTGAAATATTTTTCAGATATTTAAAATTCCATATTGATTATTCTGTATTTCATGATTAATTTATTGATTAAATGGAATGTGTTTTTAGTTATTTACCATTCTATATTTAATATGATTTGTTTACTCATGATATTTTTCTCTGTATGTAACCCTTACTATGAATTTCAGATCACGCTTATATTGTTTCACTTACAAATGTTGTAAGCATGAATCATTTTTATTAGTTTCAATGATGAAGAGCATTTACTTTTTTTTTGTTTTATTTTTTCATAAGGTAAAATGGTTTTCATATAGGTATCTGGTTCACCAAAATTTCAAGGCTGATCGATACTTTGTGATTTGACCCTTTATATCTATGCTGATGTAATCATTAAGGTACTGGATTTGGGTTTTTAGATTTTGGGTCAGTATATATAGATCTCATTTGTTTATTACTCTCTTTTATTAATTAAATGAATTCATCCCCGTGAATTTCACATTTTATGGGTAATTACCACATATTTAGTGTATAGGTGTGTTTTTGAATTTATTGAATGTATGACTTAAATTGAGATTTTAAGTTCTTAAATAATTATTTATAGTTTAAATTTTGATGCCTGGATTTAAAAATATATTTTTATTTTATTTTTATGAAATGATAATAGCCTTTGTGTATGGATCAGTTGAATACAAGTGTCAGTTATGGAAAAAATGAAATATTTAAAGGTAAGCATAGTAGATTAAGATGAAAATTTGTAAAAGTATGAGAATATGTAATATTAAACCACTGATACTCATTATTGAATTACTTTTCTGCATTAAGTGAAGTACTGAGATCTATTTCCCATTTATAAGACATACTCAATTCATGCATAATGATAACCCTATGGCCCAAGTGATGCATAAGGGGAAATTTAATTTTTATATGGAATAACCACTTAATATGTAAAGGTACCTAGTAAAAAAATTAATGTGAACCCATTGAATATAGTGATTTTTAAGAGTCAATTCCTTTTCTTCTTATAAAGATTTCATCCTCTAGATACACTAATACATTAAGGTCCATGCAATTTCTAAATATTAGAAATGAAACATAGATAATGATTACTTTGAATGAAAAGTTGTTATATAATGGACCATTTAATTCATAAATTCATAAATAAAGGTCATATCTTTTTTAAAAATTCTAAGAATAATTCTTTCTCCATGAAGTAGTAGATCACATTGTGAAGAGAGAATAATAAGAATCTAATGCATGATCTTACACATGAATCCTAATATATTTTTTCCATTGAGACATTTATATCATGATTTACTATGTGAATTAACTAAAATTGGATAAGACCATATAAAAGTGGAAGATTTCAATGAATATTAAAATCTTACTACAAGATGGATAAATCACATTAAAGTGCACTACATGCATTATTTACAAAAACTTTAATACATCTTAGTCTATTGTAGTTTTCCATTTCCAATATATATAATTTTTTCCTTATATTATAAAAAAACCTTATTTTTTAATGATATATAGATAGATTATTTTTTTTCTATTTCATTTTCTTATGTAATCATTTTTATATATTTTAATATGTAATTGTTCATTAATCTCTCTTACATCAATATAATTCACTATGATTATTCATTATTATCTCTAATATTCATAACGATGAAGAAATGATCTAAGGGTTATCATGGGGAAAGAATATAATGATGAACCTAAATCCTTATTCATTCATGTTTAAATTATACTTATTTACTTTTAGTTCTTTGGAGTATGGTCAATAGTGGGGAAAGATGACAGAGTGTCCTTACTATGGTTTTCTTTAATATTATCTTCTTCTTATATAATATTTTCCCTATCTTTCATTGATCATCCTAGAAAATTGTATAATAATTAGATTAATGTTTTTATTAGGTTTTATTTAATAATACTTTAGTGGGTTGGGTGGTGCTCTAAGTTGAGGATCCCTATGTATTTTCACCCAAGTAGGAGGCATATGTGTAGTGTGTGTGGTGATTATTTAGAAATATATACATACACACACACACACAAACACACACACACACAAATATATATATATTAAAAATGATTTAGAATATGATGAACACACATATGATGCAGTGTGATCATTGATAAAGTTAGACACAATTAAACAGGTAATGAAGGTTCAGACAGGGTAATTCTATTGGGATTAGTTCCTTTTATTTTAATTTATTTTTTTCTTACATTTTGAATCCTCATGTCTATTTTCTACAAAAATTTCATTTCCACAACCCCATATTTCTCCTTTATTTCAATAATAAAAAATTAAAAAAATAATAATATGGTATTTAAAATAGTGAGTGATTGATATGAAAAGTCTCCTCAAGGGATATGGTCATGGTCACCTACTATATTTCACTAAGAAATATAAATATAATTTTATACCACCTCATTATATGTGTTACAAAATATTATTTCATGATTATTGATCTATTTGATCACTTTTTATTTCTTTTATATTTTTAAAATAATTATATATATATTTACATTTAAAAAATAATTCTCCTTTTAATGATGAATTTAAATTTTTTCTATTACTATGTTAGGAGTATTTACACTAAGGTGCAAGAAGAATATGTTTATATGAAAGAGAAAACTGATTAAGAAATATAAGCAAAAACATGTGAAATATAAAGCAATGTTTAACACAACTGAATAGAATCATATAAGAATCTAATGAATAGTATATGGGGAAACAAGAACCTGAACTAGTGAAGGAAGAGATCCCCCATTGATATTTTTTATTGGAGAACATATTGAGGTTGAGAAGAAACTATTTTTAGATCAACTATTGGACCTTACTATGCTATTAACATAGTATATTCCTGAATATTTCATGCCTTTTAACACATATATAAGAGATAAATAATATTTGTATGAATTCTGAATTGACTTGTAAGTAGCGAAAATCCATGTGATCATCCCATAATTAAGAATGAAATATAAGTAACATTATATATTTCTATGGATTTTATTAAATTCCACTGAGGTTGTGTAATTTGAAGAAAATGTAGATTTAATTTTCTGTTATCCTTCATCAAAGACAACCTAACTATAAAAGGAACATAAAATTGAGGGGAAGATTTATGCCACGTACATACCAGAGGATGGTTTAAACATGTACTCATTTCTATCTAATTTCATTCAAACTGAATTAATCACTAAATTATACTATTTTAAATTTTCAAATCCATTTACCATAGGGATTGATTTAGAGTGACAATAAACAATAAAATTAACCTATAAAGGAAAAAATGATGCTCCTCAAAACCATGAGCATTTATTAAATGGAGTAAAAGAGGAACAACCAATGTCTCTTCATGTGAATACTAGATTAAACATTTATTACATGGAAGTAGAAAATATATATTTAAATATATACCACATTAATGAAATTAAAATTCATCTTTTAACTAATTCATATTCATATATTTTTAATGTTTCACTTGTTATGTAGGCCTTGATTGTAATGTTGGAATAAATATTACTAGTGATAAAATAAGAGGATATAAATATTCTCCTACCCACACCATTAATGTTTTATCTCATAAAAATTAAGATCAATCATTATTACACAATAAATGCTTCACTCTACATCATGTTTATGTGGATGGGAACTGTAAAGAAGAAAATGCGGTTTTTATGTCAAAGAAACCCAACCCATCATAAGATTTTTTATAATATTTAAAACTACCTCACTAGGGGAAATCAATTCTTTGTACTATCTTGGAAAAAACATACCCTAATTATTTCCTTTCATTATTTCTTTGTTCTTTATTTAAATATTTTTTTATAAATTATTGTTTTTCTTATTGTATTATCTAATGTGATAAGCTAGGAGATTAACTCAGTTTATTACTATTTAATAACCAATAGGTTGTATCAATCCATAATCTTAACTATCGTATACAATATTACAATTAGTTGTGCTTACTGTTAAATTTATAACTAATATTAAAATAGGGTATAGATAGTTTATGTTTTGGGTATTTAGTACAAACCTATGTTAGAGTTTATGAACTATTTCAAAAATGGTTAAGGCATTATTTTGGAATACCTTTTAAAATAATAAATTTATTTTTAACTTACCCATTACATACACACATTATCATAATCCTCTATTATACGTGAATAAAAAAGTTTATTAGTAAAATTATAATCCTAAATCCTTATCTAACCATATCCAGATGTTAATTCCTGATCATAGTTGAACACAAGTATAGAGAAGCACACGATTTTTGGATTATTAATCAACCGATGTGGGTATGGGGAGAATATTTAATGCCAGGAAATATGAAATGGAAAATATCTTAGAAAATTATTCAAGTAAGGTCTTAAAGATATTTGAAGGTCAAATATTTATCTCTTTATTAAATCTCAAATATATGTTTGAATTTCCATGAAAAATGAAAAAATGAAAAGAATAATGATTCTAAATGAAGAACATAGAATAAAATTTATTACTATTGAAATTTTTATAATGTGAACATTCCCTGAGAATGTAAAATAACAATAAGTGAATAATTGAAAAGAGGAGTGAGTTAAGATAGCGTTATTTAGTTTAAACATGACATCATGAGTTTTAATTCTTTTTTGAGTTAAACCCACCCCATTATATTTTTGAATTTTTTACATATAAGACCTTCATTCCCTTATTTATAGAAAACCCCCATGTCATGTATTCATGATTGATGTGTCTTTATATCTTCGTGAATTATTGAGATTTGGATGAAAGAAAACCTGTAGAAGTAAAGAATGTTATTGAAAATGATAAAAACTCTATAAAAATTCCTTGAGTAAAGAGATATACATTTCTGAGGATGTGGGTAAAAAATAAATGTTGGAATTAATAGTATATTGAATTGATTTTTATGAACAATAATGAATTTTGGAGTTGAGATTCATTTAGGAAGAATGATACATCCAAAGTTATAATAATTTAATGGTGTTTCCATTTACTTCTTGATAACCTATTTTTACTGTGTTGTAAGATTATTTCCTAGGAACATGGTTCTTAAGTATAAAAGAAATTCCACAAATCAAATGATCATTATTTTACTTTTAAATTTAGTGAATTAATCCCCATGGATTTAAAATTTTAAGGATAATTATCGCATATTTATTTTATAGTTTTTTTGGGAATTTATCTCAAATACAACCTAAGTTGTGAGTTTTATTACTTAAATAGTTATATATAGTTAAAATATTGATGGACGAATATCAAAATTTGTTTTTGAAAATTTCTAGGTAAATAGAATTACCTTATTTTATGGGTTAGTGGAATATGTAAGAGTCAACTATGGAATAAAGGAAATACATAAATTTAAGATATATAGATTAATTGGAAATTTTGGATGGAGATATGTAGGAATAGATATACAATACTTAATATTCCTTTCCTCTTCTAATGAATGTGGAGATTTGAGGTCTTCTTCCAAATTGTAATAGTTAATCTCTTCATGTGTAATGGTCACCCTATAACCCAATTGATTCATAAGGGTTAACACCACTATTATGGTGCGGAATGAATTGATATGTAAAGGTCACTTAATGGACACACTAATAAGTAAGAGTCATTTCATTTTTCATTGGGGTGTATTTTGACCAAGTGGATAAACTAATACATAATGGTCTATTCCTTTTCGATAGAGTAGGGATGACTAATATGTAAGGGTTATGTCAAACAATAAATATGATACATAAAGGTCCACTTTAGTTTAGAAATGAATATGTAAAGGTCATATATTTTGTAAGATACAAAATAACCAGTCATCTACCCTGAAGATGTTGACCATGCAATGATTATAGAAGAAGATGAACAAGCTCACACATTCTTTTACACATGAATCCCTTGATTTTTATCCATTGATAAATTTAGGGTCTTTACTAAATACATACATTAAATAAAATAGAATATTTAAATAAAATATATTGATTTCAAATAATAATAAAATCACGTTTTGAAATGGATAAATCACACTAAAGCACATTATATGCATGCTTTCCATATCCATTCATGTGTTAAGTCTATTGTAGTTTCCCTTTTAAAATTTAAATAATTTCTTTTCTATTTTCTAGAAAAATAAAATGATTCATTGATATATATATATAGCTTAGGGTTTTTTATTTTTCATTTTATTCTATAATATTTTAATTTATTTTAATATAGAGAATTATTTTTCACACTCATCTATCACTTTCTTGGACCGTACTTCTTCACTATTATCTCAAATCGTAATGATTATGATTAAATAACTTTAGAGATATACTATGGAAATAATAATTTCATGAACCTGAATCATTTATCATTCATGTTAAAATTTTTAATATATACTTTGAGTCCTTTCGAAGATGATAAAAAAGTTGATAATAGTGAAAATGTGTCCTCACTATAGTAGAATTAGGATAAACTTCTTCTTCTATATTATTTTATCACCCTTTACTCTATCATTATGGAACATGATAAATAATTTATTGCAAAGTGTTTAATTGGTGCAATATCATACCATGAAGGTGGGTTAGGCAGTGACATTGACTTAGGATCCCTTAAGCTTGATAACTATGGATGAGGTGGATGCGTAGTGTTCTAGGATATTGTTAGGTACATTGTATATTTACCTCTTGGATAGAACAATATAATCATTCATATTATGGATTTTGATCGTCAATTATGTTAGAGACTATCAAATTATTAATGAAGGTTCACCTTCAGTAATTCTCTTTGGAGTATTTCCTTTCTATAAAACGTCATAATCTCTTTATTTTACATATACATGTATATTTTATACTTAAATTATATTTTAATCCACCCACCATTTTCCTTTATATACATAGTGTAATATAACAAGAAAATATTAATAATTTGTATCTAATAGTGTGTGATTGACACCATATGATTCATAAGAGACTGGTTTTGGTCATCTATTACACTATACTAGGACATATAAATGTTATTTTGTACCACCCCGTAATAGGTGTTACATATGAAATTCATTAATGAAATTAATAATGTATTATGTGGAGTGGATATATCATACATATTGATATAAATATATCATTTGTGTAGTCTATTATTAGAATAATTTTTCTGTACCTGTATCATGTGTGCCACTACATGAGGAACATTTCATAATCTCAAGGGGATGTTGATTAGAATTGTGAGCCTATGGTAAAAGTTGTGGAATATTTCACACACTTATACAATATAATAGGTTATGATCAGTTATCATAAAACACAAAAACAACTTGTCCA
Source organism: Viscum album (assembly GCA_963277665.1). Lineage (NCBI taxonomy): Eukaryota > Viridiplantae > Streptophyta > Magnoliopsida > Santalales > Viscaceae > Viscum > Viscum album. The sequence goes on from OY728141.1 coordinate 1,251,074,960, forward strand.
CAAGTTTCCAGTTTCAATAAAAAACATAAGAAATTGGAAAACTATTATATTAACAAGTAAGATGTATAAATATAAAACTATATATATATTTATTAAGATCATAAATAAATATAACATGTATACATTATAACATAAAAATCAAGTAATACTAATTGAATCAATATAAATAGGGGAATAAGTGATGTACCAATACTACCCCTATCATTCATGGGTCTCTGCCTCACAACTTAATGGATTTTGATCACATGAATGCACATCATCTTCTGGTTAGCCAGTGAGATATCCAATTGATAATAATTTACCATTTATATGTAAAGTGAAAAAATGGTGCTATATATTTTCTGGTTTTTCCATTCATGGTGTGAGAATATATATGTAGGGCACCACCAATGTTCCTCAACTCGAAAATGAATAATTTTGTGTATGTATTGAAATGTATGCTTATTTATATACATATATACTAAAAAATTGTATCTAGTATACAATATTTTATCATGGAAATATAAGTAAAAAACCTTAAACAAATATCTTAGAATCAATACCATGCAAGAATATATACCAAGATGACATACTTTGAAGGTAGACCATGTCATCTATCATAGCCAAACCCATCGTAGGGGTAGTCAGTGCACACACACATCTAGGGGAAATTGACTGGGTATACCAGGGTGGGTCTTAGTCTTATCCCAAGGAATAGGCAATGGATTTATAAATATAGGGAATTGTTATCCCATTATATCATCGAGCACTAAAATTGGTGATTCATACATAATAGGTTATACTGTGGGAATACACACACGCACACATGAACACACCCTTAATATCATGTTTATAAACTAAAGATTGGAATCCATTCTCAATAAAAATAAATTCATAATAGCTATCATACTCACTAATATAAAACGTGATTGACATGCTTTATCATCAAAATTTACCATTTTTTCAACATAAAAAGATTTAAAATAAACATAAGAATTCCATAAATTATATGTGAACTCTTGGATACAAAATTACATGAATTATAAAGTTTATAAACATAATATCAAATATATTAAAAGTCATGGTATAATATTTCCTTTATGAAATTCAGGTGATAAATCATCTTAAGTCATAGTTGTAGTGTGAATGGAAACATAGGGTTCATTTAAATCTAGACACTTGAGATTCTTATCATCACACAAGAAACATCATGTTTTAATATATGTAACATATTAGGTATAATAGTGATTATAAATAAAACAAAAACATTGTAATCTAATTATTAATAGAGTAATTTATAAGGGATAAGTTTAAAATCATTCTTAAAAGGTGATTTTATCTTTAAAATAATTTCTCATTATATAAAAATTATTAAAGAAAACATTTTATTTTGAAAGATTCCACTTAAGATTTAGGAAAATAGGTACACTTTAAAATTATGATAATTAAAACTAATCACACTTTTAAATTAAATTTTAAATATCATTTACATTTATATTTATGACCTGTATGTAGTAATGAAGTTAAAAAAAGGAGAGTGGATTATTAATTTTAAAGTACGAGTTAAAGACACAAAAATGTTAAAAAGTATACACTATATAAGGAAAACATATGATTTTAAAAATAATAATTTTCATTTAGAAAATATTTTGGTAGTAAAATATTATCATGAATAAGATTTATCATTAAATTCGACCTAAATACCCCCAATATCACCTCTCCATTGATGAAACTCTAAACTGGATATAAGTTTGTATTATTTAATTATAAATAAACCAGGTTATAATGGAATGAAAGGATATCACTTAGTACCATATAATAATGAATATTAGTGTTTTCTTTACAGATTACAGAAACACTACATGAACACTAAGTTCAAAGGTTATATCGTATCTTGGAGGACATACCAAGGAAACATTCTACATTGTCTCAAACAAAAAAAGTTCATTATAATTAAAAATTAATTAATGAATATAATTATATATATCATTTTGAATTAAAAAATAAGGAAAATGAAAATATAATATCAAAAAATACAAGTCCCTATTTAAGACATATTGTATTAGGTATGCTCAATTGGTGCACTGATATAAAAAAAATAAGGTTCTTATCTCAAGGTTTAATGGCATAGTTTTACAAAAAAAATAAGTTCAAATCCACCAAACTCTCAGTTTATTATAAAAAATTATTTTTTATGGAATCAATATACTTTATGAAAAAACATTAAAACAAATTCATTTATTATTATGAAAACATATGATCATATTATTATTAATTGAGGAAAAATTGATATGTATATTCTTAAACTTCCAAAAGATTCATGAAAGAGATGAGTCCCCATAAAATAACCGTCAACAAGATTATAAATATATATAAAAATTTATTATCCCTTAAAATCATTATATAAAAATCAATAACAAAATAACTCTCATTAACAAATAACAATAGACAAAGAGGGGAAATATTTAATAAAAACCTAGGTAGATAACTCCTAAAATAAAAACAATCATATTGTTTAATATCCCCAAACAAAACACCCTAATTCTCCGATTATTTATTACTAAAATAATAAAAATCCTGAAATAAATTACACCCTAATAATTTGAAATAAAAACAATGATATATGGGGGGAGAATAAAATGACAACTCTTTTTTGAACAAAAAGAGTTGATATTTAGGGATTCAGATGAATTTTATCATGTTTAGGGGAATTTAATCTCAACCCTTATCCTAGAGGATTATAAAATAATAGAAATGAAGAAGAGGAATATGAATATGAAAAGGATAATGATTTGAATTGGAATTTCTGTGGAAGAACCCCCCCCCCCCTGAAACAACCTTGAACTACATGGTTAATAGAGGGAAGGAATAAAGAAAAAGGAATCCCTGGGAGGATATATCATTAGGTTGGAAGTAATGGGGTTCGAAGTGTAGGTTGAGAGGTTAAAGTGATTTGAATATGGAAGAATATGATATGAATTTTTTAAAATAAAAACTTGGATTGATGCTACTGATTACCTAGTCTTGATCCATCAGTTTCCCAATTGAACCACCTAAGAACACTCACCTCTCTTAGGATCATAAGGTACTTATTGATCCCCCATCAGGTACCTAGTTCCGTCTGTAGTAAAATTATATAGGATTTAACCCCTTACAACAAGACTTATCGAAATAAATCTCCTTCCAAAATTTCCTATAATTTCAACCATACATCTCGTAATACAAAACTGAGTAACAAAATTTAAATAAACACCCAACTAAAACTATAAATTCAAAATGGTATCAACCTTCCACTACCTAAAATATTCAATTTTAACCAAAAGTCAACTACATAAGACATAATACATTAAAAAAAATTCATCATATGTCTTCTTATACCTGAGACCTTTGATGATATTCTCACATTATATTAACTATCTTATATGAACCAAAATCCATTAAATATTTTCCCATGATTAATCCAAGTCATCGAACACTCTTTAAACACACTATTGATGAATTTTCATCAATTCATGATGAACTAAAAGGTATTTAAATTTATAACACACTAAAAAACATCCCAAATAACTTATAATAATACTTATACATAATTCATTTAAATTAATATAATCTTTAACACCACTGAATCAAATTCTCGTTCCGTAATCCATGTCAACTAAAAATGATCTATCCCTAAACCAAGAAAACACCCCTCACCCAACTTTATCACCCCTAATATAATGTGTGATTTTTAAAATAATTACAATTATCTAACACTAAATGATCCCAATAACCAAAAGACACTCTACTACTTCAAAATTACTCAAAAATCATTTCCAATATATACATGATTTTATAATAATCCACACTGTAATAGTAACATAGGGTCTACAATTCCTTCCCTTAAACTGAATTCCCATTTAGAAAACAACACTTTTCTATAAAAGTTATTATAGAATTAAACTTTCCATTTTTAAACAATTGGTTAAAATCATTCAAAAAACAATATATTTTACAAAACTATCTTATTTATCTAATGAATTATGAGAAAAACATTCCTGCTACATCAAATTATATTTTTTTGTTTAATTGTTTATTTTTTTCAAATAACCACTACTTTTTAAATTTTTTACCATTCAAATTTAATGTTGTAAAACCATTTATATTGTCAATCTGCAGTTTGCAAAACATTTTATTAATTTTGAATCTATTATAACCCTTATATAGATATTGATGTAATATAAAAACATAATAGGAGTCAACATCAAGCATGTTAACTACAAAATTTATTAAAAATAACTTATCAATACATTGTCAAAGAGGAACATCGGTCATGATTAGAAAAATATATCATTACTTGCTCTACCATGCATAATATTTATGAAAATAAATTATAAATTATCAGTGATTAAACAATGTAGGTATAGATGACATATTTCAAAATGAATACTAAATATGGAATGATAGACTTACTTAACTAATTGATTTGTATATAAATTATTCATATCTTTAAAATAAAGTTATAAGTGACATTATAAATAGAATAATAAATTTTAAAAGAAAATATTTAGAATAGGGGGAAGATGGCTTGATCTATACAGAACACTAAACAATAAATAAATAAAATTCTAATGATTCAAATGATATAACTTTTCATCAATTAATTTTTTTGATGCTGAGATCATTGATCTTCATGTAGGTAGGTATATGAGTGAAATTAATAAATTAATTAACACCCATTAAGGTATAATAGAACACAATATTTATTTTATTACTCGTTACATAAATAATTAAGTCCATTCATAGAGCATAGTTGTAATATAAATGATATACATATATATTAGAATGCAAATAGACTATATGATTCATAATTCCATATTGACTCTAGATCATGTTCAATCCATAGACAATTATAAAATTTCATTACATTAAAAATAATACACCAAAATGATTTCCTCACTTGAGCCTATGGTACAAAATCACTTAACATACATCCCCTTGTAACATGAGCATAAATTATAAATAATTTAATCAGTATTGTTTGTGGATTACTTATCAGGTCCTAACAGTTAATGATCCCTTATAAGAATAATGAAATATAAATAAACCAATATCATTTTGACACCAATTTTTATTGTCAATCACCTAAAAAACATGGTTGGAACTCATGTAACTTTCACAACTAGCCCAAGAGAATTCCCATATTCCTAGAAGTTGGTGATGAGAACCATAAGACAAAGTTAAATGTTAGGTAATGATTAACCCACTTAAAGGATATCATAGTTTATGGCCAATTATCCTAGAAGACCAATATGAATAGTATATAAGTTATAAATTTATAGAAATATTAATAAAAGACTATATAATACTACTTAGATGAAAAACAAGAAGTATAAAAGAACCACTACATTCTTGCAGTGAGAACATTTAAAGATATTATATATATATATATAGTAATCATGTAATATATATAAAATCAATATATAAATAGTGAATATGTGATATTCTAACACAACTTATACGGTCAATGGATCTTCCTCCACTACCTCATGGATTTTGAACACATGAATCCTTATGAACTCCAAACATGGTCATATAGTGTTAGTATTCCAAAAATGAAGTTGAGTGATGGATTCATTAGAAAAACATTTGTTGTTTTTTTAGTAATGAATATAATGTAGTTGTGTTAGATTTGTTAACCACATTGTGTTCTTAATTTTATCCATATGTGATTATGTGTAGGTCAATAATAGAATTTACTGTTTTGGAAGTTGTGAAAGTTTTACAAAGGATTTTACCCTGTTATGTGAAATATTTTGGGTGTTTATGAAGGATATTTTATAATTAGTTCCTATAGGATAGGTCAGTGCCATGTTGGAGGCGTGGTGTAAGAATTTACGTTGGTGGAAAATGAAAATTTATCGGAGTCTCAAGTGATATGTAATATATTTATATTGTGTAAAATACGTGGAAGTAGTAGAAATTAAAATTTCTATGAAGTGTAAGAGTATAAATGATAGGATAATTTTAAAACTTTATAATGAAGATAACCAAATCTATATTGAATACAAAACAACCAAAGCCTTCAAACCACACCATTATGGATGTTGTTTTGATCTAGAAGGATCCCTTTTTGAAATAGAATCCCAACTGTGATGTAATGATCGTTTTATTAATATCATGTGCTAATGATTGAGTGATATAATAGAAATTTGTATTTTATTTGTAATATACTAAAAATGAATTTTAGGCTGGCTGAGAAAACCATGGAGAATAAGACCATACGATTTTGGATAAAAAATACAGATCATTTTTACCAAACTATAGATGATAGTTTTTTGGGTTGAATGAATCCATGAGTAAAATGGAAATAATCTCATTAATTTTTTTGTATATAGTTCAAGGAATCTATGAGAAATGTAAAATTAATGAACTAATTAGAAACCTTGAGATTCCAAAATGGGATAAGAGAGGAGACTACACCATGGTGGATGTTGTTGTGGATTTCCAAAATCCCTATGAGAAATGAGGTTCCCCAATATGATAATTTTTATTACCATGGAGTAAATATGTGAGAATGCTATATTGAGATACTATAGAACTCGATAACCATTATCCAAGGTTTAGTGAGTGTCGGGTTTCCCAATCAAAAGTTGAAATTTTTAAGTGAGTTCTATACTAGGTGTTTCGAAGGGTGTTTTTCCCAAAAAATAGTTATGTAATGTTTATCTTTTTATAGTTTCTTAGGGAACATATTCACAATACAAATTAGGAGATTTTTAGGCCAATTATGATATATGAAATTCCATAAATAAAATAATCATTCTATTATTAAGTTATTTGATAATATTTATAAAATATTGGATTGAGAAGGAACTGATGGAATTTAAAGGAGTTGACTCAAACCCTTTTAGAATAATTAACATAATAAATTACCATCAAAAAATTTAGTGTATAAATGGAACTATATTATTCCTTAAAAAAAGTAGAATCATGGAATCATATAAAGGAGTGAATAGAAATAATTAAGAGAGATCTGAATTAAAAAATATTAAGAAGAGAGAAAAACAAATAGAATGATCATATATTCATGGGAAAAGAGGAAGAAGGATGTTGTTTTTACTATTATGAAGTAAATTTAAGAACCGTTCTATATCTAACTCAATGGGAAGAATATTGTGTTATAACCCTTGTTTTAATGATAAAAAATAATTTTTATTATATTTTTAATAGATTTTTTATGATATAATTTTATAATATAAGGAATTTTGATGAAAATGTGGCTAATTGATTAAAAAACCTACCACCATAATAGACTCACTGCTAGAAAAGACTCAGTATTAAAGTTAATTCACCTTTAAAAAAGAGTCTCCAATAGTCATAACCTACCATCAAATAAAGTACCATTGAAAAAAATCCATCATTGAGATGAGTTGTAGTTGAGATGAGTCACAGTTGATATGAGTAACCATGAAGATGATTCACTATTGGGAAGATTTACCATTGGTTCGAGTCACCATAGGGATGAGTCAATATTGAGATGAATCTATATTGTGATGATTCACCGTTGAGATGAGTCACCACTGAGATGAGATAACATAGAACATAAGTCACCTATATACCTGGCCAACTATAAGATGACCTACTACTATCCTAACTCACTGTTGGACTGGCTCACCTCTATACATGAGTCAACGTCAGCTTGAATCTCCATCGTTATTTTGGGATATTTAAATTAAATATTTACAATGACAATATTATTAAAGATAATAAAAAGGATTGTTTTTATGATTATATTTAATTATTTTAGGGAAACATTAATGTTTATGTCTTATCTTAGAATGACGAAGTAGAGGGTCATGATTATTATTCTTTAAATAAACTCTCCAAAATGAAGTTATTTATATTCCAAGATGAATCCCTCATGTGTGATGAATAATGTGTGTGATAGATGAAATAAAACCCATACTTGATAAATAATTGAAGGATCATTTCAAGAGATAGTTTCTTGAAAAATTATCCCTTTCATTTTCACAATGAATGATTAGACTACATAGAACATACAGATCTTTTCCTACATTCATAACATAGATAAATTACAAAAAAAATTTATTATTATTTATAAATAAATGGATTGTATTGCCTCCAAGATACATCTAAGGAGTCTCATGATTTTGGGGAACATTAGACTGAGCAACACTATATTTTTTCAATCTTTATACTTTCTATTTCTTCTTGTTTCTTTACATATTGAGTAGTGTGTTGCTTTTGTTGTTTATTAACACACATTTTCTCCTAGGGTATTACTAGAAAATATTAGATATTATCTACTATCCCTTCATATATGTATTCCAATGATGCTTGTAGAAGAAGTCATTATGTGACTTGGATTGTTTTCTTCCCATAGTTATTTTGGAAGAGGTACATACGTAGATTGGATAGATTTTGTGATGTTGTTTGTATAGCTAATCTAGTTTGTGGATTATATTACATTCATATAATATTATTTTCAGTGGATGATTTATATGTGGATGATATTTGGGCTTGAAATTAAATTTTACACCTTTCTTTAATTCCATTGTGTGTTTTTGTTTTTTTTTCTTTTTTTAGATTTCAAGTAAATTTCTTTTAAACTATAAAAAACAACAACTTTGATAGTTAATATTCAAAACTGGTTATATAAGTATTTTTTAGTTAATTTATTTAAAAAGTTAAAATAGTTTTCATATTATTTTAACTATGTACTAATCACGATTTGAAGAATATTATATATTATTGAATTTAAATTAAACCACTGTTTTGATTAATTGATTTATTTTATTTTAAATATACAATTTTTATTTTAAAAAATTAAAATAAATTTTTATTTGGAACTCGATTCATCCCCCCCCCCACCTTGAGTTACTCACTCCAACAAAAATTTGTTTTCAAATGAGTTTTAAAATATTTTCAACTGTACTTTCAGGTATGTTTTAAATAAAATAACTTTTAGTTAGTTTTATATTTTATTATTTAAATGGATAATAGACAAGAAGGTTTTTCTACTAATAGAACAACCAAATTTAATGTAAATAATTATACTGAATGGAATATAATGATAAAAAGTCATATTTAAATTATAGTTTTTGAAATATGGATGGATATTGATGATAAATATGAATTAACTGCAACTAATAGAGATACCGGGGATGATGCTGCTGAAACTGCCTATAACCAAAGTTGTAAAGCTTTGAATGCTCATTTTTGTGATTTAGGATATGAAAAGTTTAATAGGATATCTGCTTCTAAAAATCCATATGAAAATTGGGATACATTTTCTATTTCTCATGAAGGAACAACTAATGTGAAAAAATTGATATTAAATACTTATACAGTTAAATATTAAACATTTGAGATAAAATTGGATGTGCTTATTTTAGACATGTATCTTATTTTCAAGAAGATGGTGAATATAATGAAATCCATAGGGAATCTAGTCACTGAAAAAGAAAATGTCGTGTGACTTCTGAGATGTCTTCCAGTGATATGGAGGGGAACCTCAATCTCAATTTGATAATCTTGTGATATTATTAAGCTACCAATTAATGAGCTAATTGGAATATTGATGATGTATAGAGAGGAAATTAATATGAACTAGGAAGAGGAAGATAAAACTAAGAGGAATTATTTATCATTTATATATACTGCATCAAAACAGAAGGAAACAGTGAAGCTAAAATCTCCAATGATAAGGAATCACCAGTCAACTATGATAAGTATATGTCCCATATAGCTAAAAGGTTTAAGAAATTCCATAAGAAAAGGAAATTATTCCAGAAACTGAACATTCATGGATAATATGATAATATAGAAAATTGGAAAAAGGAATCCAAAAGAAATTATAATTCAAAAGATATTACAAGTTATGGATATAAAGTAAAAGGACATGTTAAGGCTGATTGACCCAAGATAAAATAAAACAATATGTATAAGGATAGGGATAGAAAACATAAGAATGAAATGAAATCCAGCTACAGTTCCTCTTAGGGTATCCCATGTTACTCAGACTTAAATCATGAATAAAATATTTACATACTAAATATTTTCTTCATGGAAAAAATATCTATAGTACCTACTTACTCTCATGTACATAATTATAATCATTATACAAATGAGCATAATGATGAAAACATAAAAAAATGATTAAATTATTTAATATTATAATTTTTATGAAGATACATTAAATGATATTAAAGATTTATAAAAATATTTAACTAAATAACATGCTTTGTCTTTTAGTGTTAAATAAAAATTTTCTATAGAGAAGGAGAAAAATGATCAAATTTTGAAATAAAATACTGAATTGAAATTATCTAATGAGAAATCAAAAAGAGACTTATATATATTCAATAATTGTGGAGATACTCTCACTAAAATACACATAAAAAAGATTTCACCTATGTAAATCACAATCCTAGGTTATCAATGTGGATATAGAAGAATTGTTGAGAGAAATGTCGTTCTTAAATCCAATTTTGGTCATTCTTCTACTAGTTATTACTCTGCTGGACCTAATAATGTTTTTATTATGAATTGTTTTCAATACGATTATAGGAAACCCATTTATCAAATATTGGTTATTAAATATCAAATTTATAGTATTCTATGGTACCTAGATAGTAGTTGTACCACATATATGACAAAATATTGATCAATATTTATAAACCAGATAAATCCTGATGGTGGCCATTTCACCATTGGTGATAATTCTAACCAGAAAATCTTTGGTCTTGGAAAAATCAGTAACTTGAACTCAGTTTTAATTTCTAATGTTTTATTTTTTAATGGTATAAAATATAATCTGTTTTTCATCTCATAACTATATGATGATGGTTTTCGTGTGAATTTTAAAAGCAATGCTTATAATTTTTTTGAATCTCAAAATGATTTAGTGTTTACTACTTTGATACATTAGAATGTTTTTATTGTTAATTTAGATTCTATATTTTCTCACAATGTTTACTATCTATGTTCTTTTTATAAGAAATCTTGGATTTTGTATAAGAGACTAGGCCATTATACAATATACTCACATAGAATGATAACTAGGAAAGAGTTAGTTAATTATCTACCTAAACATGAATTACCAAATGATAAAGTCTATAACCCCTATCAAAAAGGGAAACAACAAAAGTTATCATTCAAATTAACCAATTAAGTTTCAACTTCTCAACCCCTAGAGTTGGTTCCCATGGAATTTCTTAGACCATATAGAGTTTCTATTTTAAATGGGATACACTATGTCTATGTCGTTGTAGATGAATTTTATAGGTTTACTTGGGTGTTATTTTTATCTCACAAAATTAAAGCTTCCTATTAATTTACCACGTATTCTAGATCTACAGAAAATCATAGTGGATTTATGATTAAAAAATTAAGAAGTTATCTTCTCTGTGAGTCTGAAAATCAGGATTTTGAGTCATTTTACACAAAAAAAGGTTATACTAACAAATTTTATACTCCTAATAATCCATACAAAATGGTGTTGTATAAATAAAAAAGAGGACACTTCTTGAAATTTCTAGAACAATTATTAAATAATATAACTGTAACACCTGAGACTTTTATGAGAAATATTTTGTTTTTATGTTATATAAACCATCAAAGTAATCTTTCACTACACACAAAACTATCTTGGCTTTCATTACACGCAATCATGACCTTCCTCGATAGCTTGCGTCGTATGCAATACCGAGTTTCACTAAACAACGATATGCTATTAAAATATTATTAAAACTAGCCGTTATGATTAGTAATAACCAATTTTTGAAATTTTGTAAATTTCATCTTTAAAAATGGACTTCATTTTTGGATTCGTAATATCGAAATTAGCCTGGGGTGAAATTTTGGTATTTTTCTGAAAACATTCAATTTTTTATGAATAGTGAAAACCCTAGGTTACTATTTAAAAACCGAATTTTTATTTAAATAATTATATATTTTATTTAAATTTATTTTAGGTCAAAATTTATACATAATACCTATATATGTTCAATGAAATTCATTGGAGTCATTTTATAATAATTTTAGATATATAAAAATTTTTTTGAACTTTTCACCGTCTTTTACCCACCTCCTAGGAGATGTTGAAAGTTGACATAAAACATAATTTTACCGCTTCTGGGATTATAATTTCAAAAATCCAAGAGACATGGTTAATATCAAGGACTAAAATGTGGTTCAATGAGATGAAAATTATTTTTGGTGAATAGTAACTTTTTAATTTTTTTCCCACGGTTAAAAGTAAATAGGGAAATTAAGGGTAAAAATGTTATTATTATTACCCTAACACATGTCCAAATTCTATTGGATAAGTTTAATTAGACCAAAAAAAACCTTAAGAATAAAATATGACTATTTAGGCCCACATGGATTAGATTAGGACATTTATTATTAATTTATTTAAAGAAGGGTTAAAATAGTTAAAATCAAAGTTTAATAACTAAATCATTTTTAATATAGGGTTATACAGAAGATAAATTCAACTATAAATATTAATTAGAAATAAAAATATATTTCCTACATAATGGTATTTTATTTGTAATTTTTATACAATAAATAATTTAATTTATTTATGACACAGTGATGATGCAGTAATTATATTATTAATGAAATATTGACATAATTGATGTTATAAATACCCAAATAAATGTAATCTGAGACTTTTTATTAATTACAATAATTTTTTAGGTTAATATGACATGTCAGTATTGATTTAATTAACTTTTTTAGAACTAATATTTCTGTTATGATTTTAACAAAAATCAATTACCAAATAGTGTCAAAATTGACATAAAATAGTTTTTAAAACAAATATTATATTATTAATTGTTATTTTATTCCTAAAAATCTAAGGTTCGGGTAAATGACTTAGATAAGGCTATATATATTAATAATAAACAACTTGGGGTTCGTTTGGCTTGTTATAGTAAGATTATTAACCTTATAGTGTAAGAAAACAAGAAGGCACGGTAAAAGTTAAATTATCTAACTTAAAGTTAAATCTAAGTGATAAGGTTAAAATAGAAACATAAACTTGTCTAAATTCTATTTGATGAGAGTATTTAGACCAATCCAGACCTTAGCTTCGAAATAAATCAATTTGGAACTATTAAAAACTGAATATGACTTTATAATAAAATAATATTTTTAGTTTTTCCTAAGGCGCCCCTCTCCTCCCTTATAAAAGGGCACCTCCTCCCTCAATTCCTCACACCACTTTGAGCCTTCATGATCGCAAAACCCCTGACAAATTCTCTTCTCCACATCCCTAGGAACATCCTAGAGGTCCTGGTATTCTTCAAATACCAATTTTAGTGCCCTAAGAGAAGGTCTCAAAGAGCCGCCTCAAAGAAGAGGTAATGTCCGCTACCGATTCTTTCAACATTATTTCTTCTTCCACTTCTTCTTATTTAGTTTTTTCATTATGAAGTAATAAAATCAGTATCACTCATATACTGGTATGTTATTATAAGTATTAAACAACCCTATTTCACCATCTATCCATCTTACAGAAAACGAAATCACAGCGCGTGCGTACGTACGGAATACCGTCTCCATGCCGTGGTGTAATCTATTTTCCACCACCACCTTACTTGGATGGGTTTAATGTTGTAAATAATAACTATATATGATTATTGTAATGTGATATTGATTATGAAATTGTATACATACACTCCAATACAATTCCATGATCATGGGAACGATATCATCGTTCGTGCGTACGTACGGAATACCATCTCCACGATGTGATGTAACTCGTTCTACATGATCTTCATTCCATAATGATTATATAAATGAATTTACTGAATTAATATGATATATATTACACTAATACCATTCTGTAAATGAGGTATCTATAACCTAAAGTGAAGAATAAGAATTTATTCGACATAACATGCCTAAGAACAAAACGTAATAAACAGTCGAATAACAAGTAGCAATGAAATATTACTAATAAGAAGCTAAGAATACGGACATATATGATATCATAACAATGAGTATGATTCTGGAATAAGTCAATAACATTATTTAAATCATTATACAGGAGGTTCGGACACTTACGAAGCAAATCAGACCTAAGGTAAGGGAAAATATCACAATCTCATTTTTATCCGAGATTGTTTATACTTTGGTATTTAATAGGGTGTATTTTATCATCCACATCCATGTTTCCTCAATATATAATATTATTTCTATCCACCTACAATTGTTTAAATCCAATTTTTCCCTTCGGTGAGTTTTTAGTAAAAGATATAAAAGGAATCTTTTGTCGTTTTCGTATGAGGTACTTTTTGACTTTTCCAACAAAAGTAAGAGAAGAATGTTTTTTTAACTTATACGGAATGAATGGATTTTTAAAAAATTATTTCCAAGAATCATTCTTTAAAAGTTTTCAAGTTTATTTTTTAATCAACTTCTTTTAGTTTAAAATTGTCTGACATGTTAAAAAAAGAAAAATGTTTTTGAAGTAGAAAGGATATTTTCCTCAAGAATGGAGTTTAAGTGTTTATCAAAATAATTTTCCATATAAGATAATATAGGGTTCTATTTCTATCAAAATTATTAAATTGATTTTATTATGTTGTGATGGAATTATTTTTATGAATTCTTTTATCTTATATGAATTTTTTTATGATGTCATGATGTTTAAAAATCCCATTTTTATTACATGGGTTATGCAATGATGTATGATTTATGATTTTGTGGCACACATAAAAATGGTATCATTATGAGATGGGTGGGACCTATATCTCCCTCCAATGCATTGGGTAAAGATTTATATCTCATGAGATAGACATGGCTGGAACGGTAGGTTAAACTGGTTCAGTGAAACAGGACTGAAACGAGGAGTGAACTCGGTTCAGAAATGGACTTTGTCCGCTAAGATAGTCATGGAAATGAGTCTTGACTACTAAGAAATGATTCTCTAGGATTATGTGTGTATGCCACAAGGTTTCATGTTTTAAGTTATGATTATCGGGATTACATTTCACTACTATGATTTATCCCATGTTATGACATTATTATCTCTTTTGCAGGTTAAGATTTCCAAAATGTTATTTTCTTATGAATATGATGTGATTGGTATTTCTTTTGTTTACCCTTACTGAGCATTTGAGCTCACCATTTTGTATGTTTTCTTTCCCCAGGTTATGAAGAAGGTTATTAAGTAGGATATTCCAAAAAGGGACTCTAGATATAATGAAATAAATGGGAGACAATTTAGATGATTTATGAACCAGTTGTTTATGTTTCACAGTTTCTAAAGACACTATACCTATAAGGTTCTTTCATGGTTTTGTTATATGTTGTAATAACTGTACTTCAATTTTGAATTAATAACAATGTATGTAAATTATGGGTCATTACAGTTGGTATCAGAGAAAGGTATAGTCAACCTTTGGAAACTAGGATGTGAAAGCCTTAGTAAGAAACCTAAGGATAAGTCTATGTATAGAACACAATCTTAGTGTTTTAGAAATGGCCATGAATAACCTATGATAAGACCTTAAGTGTAAAATTTTATTCTTGATTATGTGGTTTTCTTATAATAATTAGTGTTTCTCACACTATTCTTCTTGGTTATAGTCAATGGCTGGAACCTGAAAGAACCGTGTTAATGCGGAATGCGACAGGAAATGAAATGATTGTCCACCTGAGCAACCAAACGTTATGGGAGCTGGAATGAAAAATCATGTAGCCATGCTCACACAACATTATCAAGCTATGAATCATGCAGGACTTCCAAACGAGCAAAAGAAGGAGAAACATTCTGTTGAATCCTTCATGAGGCAGCGTCCACCTTCATTCAGCAGGTCTTCTGATACATTATTGGCTGAACAATTGATCAGTACCACTGAAAAGATATTTTCAGTTCTTCAATGTTCTCAACATGATAAAGTCATCTTAGCAGTTTATCATTGGGAAGGTGATGTTGATCAATGGTGGAATTTAATTACAAGGCAAAGGGATGAAATTTAGTCCATGGAATGGGATGAGTTCAATAACTTGTTTTTCAATAAGTACTTCCCTCGTATTCTTTGAACAAAGATGCAGAAGGAGTTTCTTGAACTGAAGAAAAAGGATGATGAATCTGTTGGTACCTATGAACCAAATTTTACAATACTTGCACGGTACGATTCCATAATTATTATCCAACCTGAGAGTAAGATCGACCGATTCTTTAGTGGCTTAAAACCAAGTCTTCGAAGGGTGTTATCCATAAGGGACTTCAATAGCTACGAGGATATCGTTCGATGTGCTCTAAAAGTTGAGATGGAGATTGGAGTAACCCATCAGTCATATGGGTTTGATAAGAAGAGGAAAATGGAATTCAATGGAAAATCTAAAGACCACACTGAAAAGAAGATGATTTTTCCCTTATTCTCAAAGTGTGGAAATAAACATGGAGGAAATTGTCTTAATGGGACAAGCAAATGTTAAAAGTGTGGAAAATAAGGTCATCGGGCAATTGAATGTCGAAATAATGGGAAGAAAATGTCTAATGATGCAAACAAAGGAAGGGATACACATAATGAACCTACTACACTTCAATGTTTCAAGTGCAAGGAGATGGGGAATTATGCCAATCAATGCCCAAATCCAAGGGTTGATGATGATGATCGACGTCAACAAACTCTTAAGGCCAAAGACAAAGGAAAGTCACATGCAATTTTTATCAGTGATGTGGAGTATGATAATGAAGTGGTGAAAGGTACACTTTCCATCCACTCTAAAGTAGAAAATGTTTTATTTGATTCTGGATCCACCCACTGTTTTATTTCTGAAGAATTTTCTAAGGGTATCACCGTATTACCTCAACAATTAGATGTTGAGTTAGCTGTGACAACCCCTAATGGCACAACAGTCGCATCAAAAGTTTATAATTCTTCTCCGATTTAAGTTTGTGGGAAAGTGCTTCCTGCAAATCTTGTGATCCTTCCTATAGTGAAATTTAATGTGATTTTTGGCATGGATTGGATTTCTCTATATTGATCTCATATCAATTTCCAAAGAAGAGAAGTCACATTTCATATTCCAGATCAATCTATGATCTTCTATCACTTCAAGGATGAACATAACCTTCCAGTGGAAATTTCATCCATCTTATGGGTCTTTATTCCACTAAATGAAGGTTATTTATCTCAAATGGTTGGTGAGAAACTCACAATTAAGAATATGACCATTGTACGGGAGTTTAACGATGTCTTTCCAGAGGAATTGTCGGGTCTTCCACCAAATAGTGAAGTTGAGTCTTCAATAGAACTCGTACTGTGTGCTTTACCTATTTCAAAGACACCTTATAGAATGGCCCCAATTGAGTTGTAGTAATTGAAGAAGAAACTCCAAGAGAATCTTGATAAGGTATTCATATGCCCTAGTGCGTCACCTTGTGGAGAACCTGTTCTGTTTGTTAAGAAGAAAGATGGATCAATGAGACTCTACATTGATTATCGAGAACTTAACAATATCACGATCAAGAACAAATATCCTCTCCCATGCATTGATAACTTATTTGACCAACTACGCGGAGATCAATACATTTCCAAGATTGATCAACATTCAGGGTATCATTAATTAAGGGTCAAAAGGGAGGATATACTAAAGACAACGTCACGTACAAGGTATGGACACTATGAATTTATAGTGATTCCATTTGGTCTTACTAATGCCCCTGCTATCTTCATGGATCTGATGAATAGAGTCTTTAGAGACTATCTTGATCAGTTTTTGGTAGTCTTTATAGATGATATTCTTGTCTATTCAAAGAGCAAGTAAGAACATGAAGATCATTTGAGAATTATATTAAAGACCCTGAGAAAGGAGAAGCTTTATTCCAAATTTACCAAGTGTGAATTTTGGCTTCAAAAAGTTTCATTTTTGGGTCACATAATTTCAAAAGGGGGGATATCTGTGGATCCAACAAAAACAGAGGTTATCGAAAGATGGTCGAGACCAACAATAGTAACTGAGATCTGAAGTTTTCTTGGTTTGGGTGGTTATTATCAATGTTTTGTGAAAGATTTTTCACGATTATCTAATCCACTCACCAGGTTTACTCGGAAATGAGTTATGTTTGTTTGGACAGAAGAATGTGAAGATAATTTCAAGCAGTTGAAAAGAAGGTTATCCAGTGCACCTGTACTCACACTTCCTTGTAGTGGAGAAAGGTTTTTGATCTACATTGATGCATACAAGAAGGGGCTAGGGTGTGTTCTTATGCAAAATGATATGGTTATATCTTATGCCTCACGACAATTGAAAATCTATGAGAAAAATTATAGAACTCATGATTTGGAGTTAGCTGTGGTAATCTTTGCATTAAATATTTGGAGGCATTATCTTTATGGAGAAATGAGTGATATTTATACTAATCATAAAAGTTTAAAGTATATTATCACATAAAAGGAGCTGAATATGCACCAAAGAAGATGGTTGTATCTAATTAAGGATTATGAATTCTCAATTCATTACCACCCTAGGAAAGCAAACAAGGTGGCAGATGCATTAAGTCGACAAGACCATGCTTGTTTATCCATGATGAGGACCAAAAAGGATCCAATATTTATGGATTTACAAAGGATGGATCTTGGAATTATAATGAAAGGGGAAAATCGTATCTTTCTCAATTCAATGTTCAACCATCTATACATGTGAAGATTAAAGAGGCACATAAAGAAGACGTAGAGTTACAAAAGAAGTTGACAAATTTTCCTGAATTCAACCATGATTGTGATGGGATAATAAAGTTCAGGAATTGGGTTTGTGTTCCTCCCATCCCAGAATTAAAGAAGGAGCTGCTGGATGAGGCTCATAGTTCTTCATTCTCTATTCATCCTGGAAGCACGAAGATGTATAGGGACCTGAAAGAGTACTTCTGGTGGGATGGCATGAAAAGTGATGTTGCTAAATACGTCTCTTGATGCTTGGTTTGTCAGCAAGTTAAAGCTGAGAGATAGAAGTCTAAGGGGATGTTACAACCATTACCCATACCCAAATGGAAATGGGAAAACATCACTATAGACTTTGTCACCAGACATCCTAAAACATCCAAAGGCAATAATGCTATCTGGGTCATAGTTGATCGTCTTACAAAGTCTCCACACTTCATTGCTATTAGAGAGGTTTTCTCTCTAGATCAGCTTGCCATGATATATGTAAAGGAAGTGGTAAGATTGCATGGAGTACCACTTTCCATTATATCTGATCGGGATCCGAGATTTATCTCAAAGTTCTGGAGAACTCTTCAGCATACCCTGGATACAGAGTTGAGTTTCAGCATTTCTTATCACCCTCAGACAGATGGTCAGTCTGAGAGGACAATTCAATATCTAGAAGATATGTTGCGAGCATGATCTATGGATTTCAAAGGTGGTTGGGATCAACACCTACCTTTGGTGGAATTTTCTTATAATAATAGCTTTCACTCCAGTATCCAGATGGCGCCTTATGAAGCTCTCTCTGGAAAGAAATACAAGACTTCAACTTGCTGGGATGAAGTTGGGGAAAGAAAGCTATTAGGACCTGATCTTGTTGATGAGATGGAAGAAAAGGTCATATCTATTCAACAACACATTAGAGCAGCTCAGAGTTGACAAAAACTTTTTGCTGATAACCAAAGAAAAGACCTAGAGTTTGAAGTGGGTGATAAAGTGTTCTTTCAAATATCTCTTTGGAAGAGAGTAATGAGATTTGGAAAGAAGCGAAAGCTGAGCCTTAGGTATATCGGTCCTTTCGAAATACTGGATCGTGTTGGGAAGGTAGATTACCGATTGGATCTTCCACCGAATCTCTCTCAAGTTCACGACGTGTTCCATGTATCTCTCCTGAGAAAGTACATACCTGATCCTTCACATGTACTCAGCTCAGAAGTTGTACCGCTGGAGCAAGATCTTTCTTATGAAGAATAGCCAATAGAGATTCAGGATCATAGAGAAAAATTCCTACGGAACAAGACCAATCGCTTCGTTAATGTTTTATGGAGGAACCTCCAATTAGAAGAAGCTACATGGGAGCTTGAGGATATGATGAGGGAGAGGTATCCTCATCTTTTTGTTGCAAAGTGACGAATTTCAAGGGAGAAATTCATTTTAAGGTGGGTAGAATGTAACACCCAAAACTTTTATGAGAAATATTTTGTTTTTATGTTATATAAACCATCAAATTAATCTTTCACTACACACAACACTAGCTTGGATTGCTTTACACTCAATCGCGACCTTCCTCGATAGCTTGCGTCGTACGCAATACCGAGTTTCACTAAACAACGATATGCAATTAAAATATTATTAAAACTAGCCGTTATGAATAGTAATAACCACTTTTTTAAATTTTGTAAATTTCATCTTGCAAAATGGACATCATTTTTGGATTTGGAATATCGAAATTATCCTAGGGTGAAATTTCGTTATTTTTCTGAAAACATTCAATTTTGGATGAATAGTTAAAACCCTGGGTTACTATTTAAAAACCGACTTTTTATTTAAATAATTATATATTTTATTTAAATTTATTTTAGGTCAATTTTGATACATAATAATTATATAAGTTCAATTCAATTCGTTAGAGTCATTTTATAATAATTTTAGATATATAAAAATTTTATTGAACTTTTCACCGTCTTTTACCCACCTCCTAGGAGAATTTGCAAATTTACATAAAACATAATTTTACCACTTCTGTGAGTGGAATTTCAAAAATCCGAGAAACATGGTTAATATCAAGAACTAAAATATGGTTTAATGAGATGAAAATAATTTTTGGTGAATAGTAACTATTTACTTTTTTTTACCACGGTTAAAAGTAAATAGGGAAATTAAGGGTAAAAATGTTATTATTATTACCCTAACACATGTACAAATTCTATTGGATAAGTTTAATTTGACCAAAAAAAACCTTAGTAATAAAATATGACCATTTAGTCCCACATGGATTAGATTAGGACATTTGTTATTAATTTATTTAAAGAAGGGTTAAAATAGTTAAAATTAATGTTTAATAACTAAATCATTTTTAATATAGGGTTATACATACAATAAATTATACTATAAAAATTAATAATAAAGATTTAAATATTACCTACATAATGGTATTTTATTTGTAATTTTTAGACAATAAATAATTTAATTTATTTGTGACACAATGATGATGCAGTAATTATCTTATTAATGAAATATTGACATAATTGATGTTATAAATACCGAAATAAATGTAATTTGAGACTTTTTATTAATTACTATAATTTTATAGGTTAATATGACATGTTAGTATTGATTTAATTAACTTTTTTAGAACTAATATTTCTGTTATGATTTTCACAAAAATCAATTTCCAAATAGTGTCAAAACTGACATAAAATAGTTTTTAAAACAAATATTATATTATTAATTGTTATTTTATTCCAAAAAATATAAGGTTCGGCCAAATGACATAGATAAGGTTATATATATTAATAATAAACAACTTGGGGTTCGTTTGGCTTTTTATAGTAAGTTTATTAACCTTATAGTGTAAGAAAACAAGAAGATACGGTAAAAGTTAAATTATATAACTTAATGTTAAATCTAAATGATAAATTTAAAATAGAAACATAAACTTGTATAAATTATATTAGATGAGAGGATTTCGACCCATCCCCACCTTATCTTCGAAATAAATCAATTTGGAACTATTAAAAATCGAATATGACTTTATAATAAAATAATATTTTTAGTTTTTCCTAAGGTGCCCCTCTCCTCCCTTATAAAAGGGTACCTCCTACCTCTCTTCCTCACACCACATTGAGCCTTCAAGCTCTGCCAAACCCTGAAAAATTCTCTTATCCACTTCCCTAGAAACATCCTAGAGGTCCTGGTCTTCTTCAAAGACCAATTTTAGTGCCCTAAGAGAAGGTCTCAAAGAGGCGCTTCAAAGAAGAGGTAATGTCCGTTATCGATTCTTTCAAATTTATTTCTTATTCCACTTCTTATTCATTAGTTGTTTCATTATGAAGTAATAACATCAGTATCAATCATATATTGGTATATTATTATAAGTACGAAACAACCCTATTTCACCATCTATCCATTCTATGGAAAATGAAATCACAGCGCGTGCGTACGTACAGAATACTGTCTCCACGCTGTTGTGTAATCTATTTTACACCACCACCTTACTTGGATGGGTATAATGGTGTAAATAATAACTATATAAGATTATTGTAATGTGATATTGATTCTGAAATATTATACATACACTCCAATACAATTCCACGATCATGGGAACGATATCATCGCTCGTGCGTACGTACGGAATACCGTCTCCACGATGTGATGCGACTCGTTCTACATGATCTTCATTGAATAATGATTATATAAATGAATTGAATGAATTAATATGATATATATTACACTAATACCATTCTGTGAATGAGTTATCTATAACCTAAAATTCAGAATAAGAATTTATTCGACAAAACACGCATAAGAACAAAAAGTATTAAACACCTAAATAACAAGTAGAAATGAAATATTACTAATAAGAAGCTAAGAATATGGACATATATTATATCATAACAATGAGTATGATTCTGGAATAAGTCAATAACATTATTTAAATCATTATACAGGAGGTTCAGACACTTACGAATCAAATCATACCTAAGGTAAGGGAAAATCTCACAATCTCATTTTTATCCGATATTGTTTATACTTTGGTATTTACTAGGGTTTATTTTATCATCAAAATCCATGTTTCCTCAATATTTACTATTATTTCCATCCACCTACAATTGTTTAAATCCAATTTTACCCTTCGGCGAGTTTTTAGTAAAAGATATGAAAGGAATATTTTGTCGTTTTTCGTACGAGGTACTTTTTGACTTTTCCAACAAAAGTATGAGAAGAATGTTTTTCTAACTTATACGGCATGAATGGATTTTTAAAACATTATTTCCAAGAATCATCCTTTACAAGTTTTCAAGTTTATTTTTTAATCAACTTCTTTTAGTTTAAAATTATATGACGTTTTAAGAAAGGAAAAATGTTTTTGAAGTAGAAAGTATATTTTCCTCAAGAATGGAGTTCAAGTATTTATCAACATTATTTTCCATCTAAGATAATATAGGGTTCTGTTTCTATCCCTATTATTACATTTATTTTATTATGTTGTGATGAAATTATTTTTATGAATTCTTCTATCTTATATGAATCGTTTTATGATATCACGATGCTTATGAATCCCATTTTTATTACATGGGTTATGCAATGATGTATGATTTATGATTTTGTGGCACACATAAGAATGGTATAATTATGAGATGGTTGGGACCTATATCTCCCTCCAATGTATTGGGTAATTATTTATATGTCAATAGATAGACATGGATGGAATGGCAGGTTAAACCGGTTCAGTAAAATAGGACTGAAAAGAGGAGTGAACTCGGTTCAGAAATGGGCTTTGTCCGCTAATATAGTTTTGGCAATGAGTCTTGGCTACTAAGAAATGATTCTCTATGATTATGTGTGTATTAAAAAAAGTTTCATGTTTTATGTTATGATTGTTGGGATTAAATTTCACAAATATGATTTATCCCACGTTATGAAATTATGATCTCTTTTGCAGGTTAAGATTTCGAAAATGTTATGTTCTTATCAATATGATGTTATTGATATTTATTTTGTTTACCCTTACTGAGCATTTTATCTCACCCTTTTGTATGTTTTCTTTCCCTAGGTCAGGAAGAAGGTTATTAACTAGGATATGCAAAAAAGGACTCTAGATGTGATGAAATAAATGGGAGACAACGTAGATGATTTATGAACCAGTTTTTTATGTTTCCCAGTTTCTAAAGACACTATACCTATACGGTACTTTCATGGTTTTATTATATGTTGTAATAAGTTTACTTCAATTCTAAAGTAATAAAAATGTATGTAAAGTATGGGTCATTACAATAACCCACTTGTTTACTTTTTGAGAAGAGGTTGTGAAAACAACTTAGTATATAATTAATCAATTTTTAATTAGAATTATCTTAATGAAAAATACTTATATAGTTTTCAATTAGAAGAATCATCAGGTTAATTTCTATAGATTTTTTTTTCAATTTATTTATATTTAATTCCAAGTATAACCATAAAAAATTTTCCCCCAAAAGTGATGAAGTTTTTTTCCTTGATTATTCAATATCTCATAAAGACTATATAGTGATTAACAAAAAACCATGACTGTAGAAGATTCTATTTGTATCAAGTTTGATGAGACATATCCAATTGAGCCTAAAAATTCTTTAGAAAACCTTGTGGATGATTTATCAAATCTAAAAAACAATGTCAATTTCTATGATAGTTCTGTAGTGAAATCAAAAAAACCATCCAGTTCTTAGGAACTTCTTGAACCTGAACCTGAACCTGTAGAAGAACATGATGTGAAAAACCCCTATTTTCAAATAGCTATTCAGAGTATTAAATAAAACCCTATATAATATTTATTAGGACACATAGGTATAGGTACATAGACTAAATTTTTCTTAGTAGTGATGTTTAATATCAACCATTCTTTTCACAAATTCAACCTAATAACATAAATGATCCAATTAATGATTAATTATGGGTGAATTATATGTAAGAAGAAATCATCCAATTTGAAAAAAATAATGTTTAGATATTATTTATAGACCTAAATACACCTTAACTATTAGAACATAATGGGTATTTGTAAGCAAGGTTGAGTAATATGCAACAATAGTAATAAATAAGGCTAGGTTGGTTGCATAAGGGTATAGTCAGGAAGCGATTATAGACTATGATAAAACCATTAAACCTATATCCAAACATGAATCCATAAGAATACTTCTTTATTATATAGATCATTTTAATTTCAAACTATATTAAATGGACATCCAAAGTGCATTCTGGATTGGTTATATAGTTGAGTATGTTTTGCAGAACAACCTCCTGGTTTTCAAAACCTCAATTTTAAAAATCATGTTTTTAAATTAAATAATTATTTATATGATTTAAAACATTATCCAAGATCTTGGTATGAAAATCTCATCTCATTTTTAATTTCTATATGATTTTCAAAAGTTATATCTGATCCTAGTCTTTTAATAAAAAGAATAACAAAATATTTTTTTGTTATTAATATTTTTGTAGGTAATATTATCTTGGATTTTCTAAAAACTCTTTGTGTACTAATTTTTTAAAAATGATGAAAAATAATTTCAAATGAGTTTAATGGGTGAACTTAAATTCTTTCTCAGTTTTTAGATTTTTCTAAATAAAGAACATATTATTTTAAATCAAAGTAAGTATTTCAATTATAATCTAAAACGTTTTTGTTTGGATAGATCTAAGAGTAGTTACACACCCATGAGTACCAAATTTATGTTGGATATTGATGATGATGGGAAACTAGTGGATCAAAATAGTTATAGAGGTATGATTTGACATATTCTCTACATAACTACTAGTCGACCTAACATTATGTTCAGTTTGTGTATGTTTGATCATTTTGAATCAATCCCCAAAGAGACACATTTACTTACTGTTAAAAGGTTTTATAAATACCTCAAATATAAAACAAATTTTGGATTGTTCCACCATAGAGAAAAAACAGTTGAAATAGTCAGTAATTTAGATACTAATTTTGGTGGTTGCAAGTTAGATATTGAAATCACCTCTAGAACATTTCAACCTTTTGGTAAGACTCTATTACCTCGGTTTAGTAAGAAATAAAATTCTATTAACTATTCCTCTGCTAAATTTGGATCCATAGCTTCATGTAGTAGTTATATTCATATGATGTGGATGAAACACACTATACTAGATAATGGATATCAATTTAGAAATACCCCTATAAATTTTGACAACACAAGTGTTATAAATATCAATAATAATATTGTGTCTCACTCTAGAAAGAGTCACATTGATGTAGGACATCACTTTTTGTGAGAACATTTTCACATGGTTGATATAGCTCTTTCATTCATTATAACTAGACATCAACTTACTGATACTAAGAAATATAATTTTAAGAGATTAAACTATATCACACATGAATTAGGCATGATAAATTTTGGTTAAATTTTGGGGACCCACCATTGGAGATTACACACCATTATATATTACCCACAATTGAAAATTACCCACCATTAGAAATTACCCACCATTGTAAATTACCCATCATTGTATAACCCATTGTTGGATAAACAACTATTGGATAACCAACCATTGGAACAACCCACTATTTGTGATGAACTTTCTTTGGTAATAACCTTCCATTTCTAATTATTTATTTATTTCGGGGTTATTTATTTTATTTATTTTCATTGAAATATATTATTTTGATTTTTTATTTTCAAATCCATAAATGATATAAATTGGATGCTTAATAATATTTGAACTCTCTCTCACTCACACCTTTTCCTTTTGATTTTCTTTGAGTCAATTTTTCTCTAAACCATTCACCTTCCCACGACCATGCTTGAACCGTCTAATTGGTTTTTAGTTGTGAGAGTGAAGAAAGCTGATGTTTCTTCTGTTAATGAGTCATGTCCTTCAAAGAAGTAAATAAGAGATTCGAACAGACCAGTTTTTGATCCACGAAATGTGAAAATCATGAATCGAATAGAAGTACTAGAGAAACAAGTAAATGCTGAGTGGTTTTCATAGAGAAAATATTTGGTTCCTAAATTAATCGAGGAATAGGGATGGGTAGAGTGGTTCTCCTGTAATTAGAGGTTATATCCTTTTTTTAGTGTACTAGTTTAATGAGAATGTTGATTTTATTTTTGGGAAAGACAAAGATTTGATTCAATGTATGATAAGTGGACATAAGGTGGTGTTTTGTTCAAATCATCATTCTAGATGTATTAAGGTGACTCATGAAGTAGTTTCAAATGATTATCATTGGAAATTCTCGATGAAAGTGTTTTTTATATGAAAATTCATTTTTTGTGTTTATAAGAGATGATACCTTAATGAGAAAAACTATAATCGAATTAGATATTGAGTTCCATTTTCTTCTCATGTTTATTCAGAACGTGTTATGATAGGGAAAAGGTGAATTAAGAACAATGATATATCAATATGTATATATGATTTACATTATAAAAATAGAATATAAAATCAAATTGTGTAGATATCTATTGGTTTTCATGATAGAGATGTTCAATACATCATATAGGTCACATTCCTTAATTTATCACAAATTCATTTTAGCCATTCTTGATGAAAAAAGAAATAGATGTTGAGTATTAAGAAACCCATGTTAATTGTTGAGTCTTTTTTAAAATAAATTAATTTTTAGGAGAACAAATATTAATTGGTAATTATGTACTATTGGGTTTGATGATGATGATAAGTTATATGAGGAGTTAATTTCTATTCATTTCCCTTCTAGGATGAAAATTTTTGTCGATCATGGCTTGGTGAATGATGAGTTAGTTGTATATTCTAATAAAGAGTATGTTGAAGATATTAAAGTGGAGTAATTCTCAATTGAGGAGGTTAGTGATCCTGTTCATACTAATATCATAACAATACATTTTTGTCCAGCTATTCCTACTAGATCTATACCTTATAATGAAAGTATTCTATGTGAAGGAAGTGAACAAGATTAAATAGAAGTTTCAGATGAATAAGAGTTCAATTTTTCTTCTTAAACATATTCTTGTGAATTTATGGGTGTTTTTTGTAATTAAAATATAAGTGATGATGAAAATGGAAATAATGATTAAGATGATGAAGTTTATGAAGATGATGATAACGAAGAATATTATTGAAGGGAGGGAACTGATAAGGATGAAAGATATGTTGATGGAGATAGCAGGGAAGGTGGATCAAAAGATGATGGGCTCGATGATCATGAGATGACTCAAGAACTTTTTTCATCTCTGTATGTATCTCATAATTCTATGTCTGAGAAGAGATCAATCCCTGTTTGAGATACTGATAAAGATTCTAGAGATGAGTTGAGGGAATCAACTAAGGGGGAGTAAACCAACAGTTTTTGATCTACAATATTGACCATGATGATGGTGAATATATTCAGCCAATAATTGTATATTATTCCACATTTTATGTTTTTTAATTTGAATAATTATAGAGGTATCCAAGGTATGGGGGGCTTGTATTCAACTATCCTGACTCTAATGATGAGATAATCCCACCAAAGCATGGTGGAAGAACAATCATTGTTTGAATGGAGATATATCCTAACAGATCCATGTTAGAATACATTGATGTTGTATGAGAGATTTAGAGATTTGTTTCATATTTTCCTTATATACCTGATCCCTCAAAGTCTTATGTTCATCATGATGAGATAGTTGTTTCACCCTTGTCTATTATTTCTCCTTTTATACCTATTTATGTGGTTACCAGAACTGATTTGGGGTCTTTTAGGGAAATGTTTCTTTCTGATCTTGATGGAATTATGAGGAATAAACCACCTATAGTCACAAAGATCAGTGAGAGAGATTCTATATACATGTTTGATATTTTGATACACCACATTCATACTGAGATGTATCATCACATTCAAGAGGTTTAGATATTGAATACCACCTTCCGAATGATTTGGAGTCCTTAAGTATTTTGGTGGAGGAAATGAAGATATATTTTTCTGGTTCTCTGAGTGTTTTTTGTATAATTTAGAATAATTATCTTATTTGGATTATATTCATATTGCTCTTCCTCCCCCAGTTGATATATATATGATTCAGTCAGTTGTTTGGGAGTGACTTCATGATGTTTTGGGAGATGTCCCCATTATTCCTTCGAAGAGTCCGAGGAAGATCAGACATGATAGTGATCATGTTTATAAAAGGGTAATAGAATGCCTTGATGAAGTGATATTTTATTAGGAAACATATTACCAATGACATAAAATATTATCTATCATTGATATATAACAAGAATAAAATAAACTATTAATTCAAGTTCGTTACTGTGAACCTTATGTTTCCCCATGATACCAAATCCTTTAAGGATCATGTCACTCGGTTGAAGGAGATGATGGTTTTTCTTTATACATTTTTGGAAAAAGATTTAGAAATTTTAAGTTCAATGGATTTTGGAGGAAATATCATTATAAAAATCATCAATATGATGTAGCATTTCTTTCATGTGTCAAGGACTACAATGGTAGATCATGAGGCCATTCCAGTGACTACTCATCTAGCTCCTTTAGCCACTTCCAAAGAGTTTTTTCAAATCCATTGTTTTCTAAAGTCCCAGTGATACTTTTCCTTCTTAGTTCCAACTTTTCAATGTATCTCCCATGGAATTAGTTCGGTAACATTGTCCAATAATCCTCACGGAGCTACCAACATCCACCTCTATCACTACAATAACTATTTCTGTCCCTCCAGCCAGTACTTTCTCTCCCTCAACCTCTAGCATAGTGCCCTCTACCATTAATAATGGAAATTAACATGCTTATCCTAGTACCTAGGCTGAGAGACATAGATATTAGACATTTTTCTTTGATAGGGACTTCTTTATACATTATTTTATCTCCATTTTCCTGTAATATAGTCTCATATGTTCTTAATGAAATGTCTCTTATTATTCATATTTAACTATTTTAGATTTACTATTTCTTATTCTAACTTATTGATAATCCCAAAAGGGGGAGAATAAATAAGGCATTTATTTTGGGAGACTAGTTATGAGCCTATTTTATTTTTTGTTTTCATTAATTAATACCATTTCTTTGATAAGATATTTATTTAATATATTTTTTAACTTCTTAAATTTTTCTTTTATTTAAATGTTTTTTTAAATCCATACATTGTGTTTTTAAGTTTTAAGTAGATCTATTTTATAAAAAAGTTCTTCAAATAAATGTATTCTAAAATTCCATGATTTGTTAACATAAAAAAGGTTATATTGTTGGAAAACTGATTTTAATGATCCAAAAATAATTATTATTATTTTTTAATGGATTTTATGTGATATGATAGCAGTTTCTAATATAAGTAATTTCCATGAAAATTTGGCTATGTATTGAAAAGACCTACTTCCGAAACATGAATCACCCTTAAAAAGACTCACCATTATTGTTGTGTCACCACCAGAAAAGTGTCACCACCATACCTGACCTACCGTCAGATAACCAACTATTTATACAAGTCATTGTTGAGATGAGTCTCTATTGAGAAGCTCCATCGTTCGGATGATTCTACATTGGGATGAGTAATCATTGGGATTATTCTTCGTTGGGATGAGTTACTGTTGGGATGAGTCACTCTTGTGAAGAGTCAGCATTGAGATGACACACTGTTGAGATGATACTGGTAAGATGATTCACCACTAAACATGTGTTAGTGCTAAACCTAACCTACTGTCAAATGACCTACCACCAGCCTAACTCACCATTGGACTGACTCAACACCATATATTAATCACTATCATCTTGACTTATTATTGGTATTCTGAGACATTTGAATTAAATTTTTCCAAGGGATATATTATAGACATTATTATAGAAGATTATTTTAATGATTACATTTAATTATTAAAGGGAATAATTAATGTCTATGTTAGAGCTTAGTATGAGGATGTAGAAGATCAAGATGATTATTCATCAAAACAACTCTCCACCATGAAACACTTTATATTCAAATATGAATCCCTTATGTGGGATGAAAAACAGCTGTTCATGCTGAAAAACCACATAATTACTGAATACTGTAAGGATAATTTTAAGAGATCTTGCATGCATCATTCATCCATAAATTTTTACTTTGAAATAGTGGATTACACAAAATAGATAAATCCTTTCGAGAAGTTATAACAACGAGACCTTACGATGCTCTATCTTGATGTGATTTTTAGATAAATAGGTCAAGCTTCTATCCAAGCCACATCTGAGGATTATCAAGCATTTGGATCACATCAAACTGATAAACACTATATTTTCTCTATCATTATATTTTACCTTTCATCATTTTTCCTTTACATATTGAGTAGTGTTTTATTTAGGTTTTTTATTATCACACTCTATCTCTTATGTCATAAGTAGAGAATAAGAGATATTATCTATCTCTATTTTAATTTTTATACCCATGGTGTTTGGGGAAGAGGTACTTGTGTGACCTATGTTTGTTTTCATCCCATGGTTATTGTGGAAGAGGTCCCTGTGTGGTTTAGACAACTTTTACACTATTGTTTGTACACCAAATCTAGGTTGTGGATTATATTATATTCATATAATCTTCTTGGAAATCAGTGATTTCCAAAAGGAGGGGATTTGTTCTCAACTTGATACATAACCCATTATGTTCATCCCATTGTGTGTTTATATTTTTCTTTTATTTTCTACGCTTTAAACTTATTTTTTAAAACAGTAAACAAAACCACTACTTTGATAGTTAATCTTAACTGGTATAATTAATTGATTATGTAAATAGATTTCAAAGGTTAAAATAGTTTTAATATTATTTTAACATATCACTAATCATGTTTCGAGGAATCATTTAAAATTTTAAAATTGCATTAAACTACTATTTTTATTAGCACAGTGATTTAATTTTGAATTGGGAAATTTTATTTACACTAATTTTAAACAGAAATTAGTATTTGGTACTCAATTAACCCCCATCCTAATTTACTCACTCTAACCAATAGAGTGGATTCCCAAACTTTGATATAAATAATAATAAGAATAATTGCTTATTTTTTTCATTGAAGAACCGGGATTATAAATGAGGGGTTGTATAATATATGATATGTATAAGTAATGATTAACACTAATTTAATATATTTCCAAATGTTAAAAATAAGTATTTTCCAGGATGAATCATATAAATATGATAATATATTTAATATTGAATTTCATATCTGTCCTATTGAGGAGAATCTAGTGGAGATCAAAAAACCCATCTACATTTCATTCATAAAAGATAGTATTGCGGTTCGTGATACATAATGAGTGATTTGAACATTGATATTATTTATAGAGTAATGATTAAAGAATATAAGTTCTCATTATTTTAACTTTAGTGGATGTTATCTGATCATAAACACTAAAAGGGGTGTGTCCATATGAATGATAGTTATCTAACATAAACCCACCCCTGATTATTGTGATTAGTGAATTCTGGAACATGATACATTATTATTGAATTATCCTTGGGTTAGATGAGTATAGTTGGACCATTTAACATAATCATGTACTATATGTATAAATGGATTATATTATACAGGACATAATATGTTTGAGTGAGTTAAATAATCAATGATCAGATCTATTAATGTACAAGTGTGATAACCATTAAATAATCATTAATGGCTGATAAAAGGGTTACCCTATTAATATTTACATAAAACTAATCTATGTAAAATATAGTTTAACATAAAAGGCTTAACATTAAGAAAAAATTTACACAATGTTCCCCCCCTGTTAAGGGTATCTCATACTGAAGACCCTAGTGGCACCTAACAATGGGAATTAAATCATATATTACATTCTTGATTTTATTACTCTAAACTAGCCCTGTATATTTTTATTTTGAGTTTTATTCTAACCTTAAATTCTTCTAGTGACATATAAAAGTGTAAGAATATAATTTATAATGAATAATCTTGGGAAATTCCATTTTTAAAAATTTTTTTCTTCAAAAACTCATATTCAAATAGAAAAATACTACAACTCTTGAAATAATGTTATGAATGAATACGATTTTGAATCTATTATTTCATCTAATGATACTTCTATATTAGCTGAGGAACTTAGTATTTAATGTTATGTTATTTTATAGATGATGACTATATTTAATGTATTCCATTGAGTAAATATATCCACATATCAGATGAGGATAAAAAATAATGGAAAATTATATCATAATGTTGAGAGAAGAGAATATGTCTTATCTGATACATGTGAAAGTGCTAAAATTTTATGTTGATAAATTGAAATACTAAATGAGATAATTTTTTAAGTTGCTAATGATCTGAGGAAAAAAGAATAATTATTTAGATAAGTAATTATAAAATATTTCCTCTATTATTTTTAATCACAATTCTAGTTGAAATATGATGATCTATAATATAAAATAAATTAAAAATGTTGTGACTAGGAAGGATGAATTGGTTGCAAGCAAGGAATAATTGGTTTAGGAGAACCAAATATTGAAGCATATGGAAGTTTTTTAAAATTATGACATTAAAAAATAAGTTTAATGATGAAATATCAAATTAACAGACATGGTGAATCATGACACAAGATAGAAAACCCAATGGCTATAATGCAGGAGTTATAAGATAGTATTGTCTCTTTCACGAAGACAACTTAATGAGTGGAAAATGTTTGGAAAGGAATATGGATCACGTTTTTTAGAGTTATTTAATAGTTTATGGATATTGATGATAAGATCATGAAACTTGAAGAGTGGCTGAATACCATTAATGATAATAAGAAGATCAATCTCTTGGTAGAATCACTATGTAGTAGCCATAACATTTAAAATATATAATCCTTGAGAAATAAAAATATTCTTGTTAAATGTAGAATAGAATACTCACAAAGGAAGTTATATATAATATTATATTATTGTGGAAGATTAGGAAGCACTATGAGTGTGTGTCTAAAAGCCTAAGGAATCGAAGAAGAAAAGAAATCATCTACAATAATATCTCACCTGAGACATGATTATATATGGAATGATTCTAATGTGGGATATTTTATCTGTGTTATCCTTAGAAACATGTCTAGGTGTTTTAGTGAGAATAGTGATTATGTTTTCATAAGATAACCCTCTATTCATATGTCAAATAGAAAGGAAAATCACATCGAAATTAATTTTTTTAAGCTCCAAAGTAAATTCAATACATTATAAGAATGAAATTGATGATATTAAAAAGGGTATCATCAAACATTAATGTCATTTTACTCAAATTATCTCTCTTAGAAAGAATAAAAACTATATTAGGGGAAAAATAAAGAAAAATTTCCATATTTGAGAAAGAAGACTGAGAGATTAAAGAAATAATTGGAATGGAAAATTAATTATAAAGTGTATCTCATGTTGACCAAAGAGTATATATACAAAACGTGACTAATTGGTCTCACAAATACAAATATGAGTTAATAGATGAATATTTGGGTTAGATACTCCAATAGAGAATGGATCATAAAGAAAAATTAAACATTGGTGCACTAATACACGAAACCTGAATGAGTGGGATTAGTCTCACAATTGAGCTGAAGCCTAAGATAATAAATGATTCCAAAGGAAAAAATCTTAAATAACGTTTTTGTAAGTGTATCACTCTATGCAGACAAAATTTCAAGTCTTTCAGTAAGGGGATAAGTAAATGGATAGTCCACTAAGACTAATAAAATTCCTAAACTTGGGAAATTTGGAAGGTCTTGTATCTCCATGTGTTTAAAATCAATTTATTGTTGTGAGGATTTTTATGGTTTTGAGTACTTACAATACATTGGAGAAGTTGAATCAAGATATGAAATTGATGTTGTGATGTTCTCTAATGTTCCCACTAAATTTGGAAGCATTATAAGTGGAACCTAATTAATTTTTTGATTGCATGAACTAGGGATGGAGCTATACCAATTAATGTCACAAATTGGTATCAAAGACCAATTGAGTTTTTGGGGCTAAAAACCATTATCATTAATTGGTATCAACATTGATGATAGAAGAATATAACTTGATGAAAAAACAGCAACAAAAAAATATTTTCATGTTTAATATATTTTATGTTAGCATGCGATAAAAACTGATGGTTTTCATGATATCAAAGTTTTCTAGAAGGATGATTTTAATGATGAATATTTATTATATATTTAGTGATGAATTTGATGATGTCATGGTAATTTTTTAGATATAAATCCAAATATGGAATCTCTATTAACCAAGGAATGTCACTTGGTTATTATAGAGATAAGTATATGTTTGTTATGGCTATATTTTTCACAATTATTATCAAAATTGGTATCCATAATTTTTTTCAAAAGGTGAAATATAGTATGAAAAACACACTATGTAATTTATATTTATTCATTAATAGTTTTTTGAAAGATTGGTTGAATTCATAGAATGAGTTCCTTGATAAAGATAAAAACTATTAATTATTTTTTCTTAGGTAAATAGGTGAGTTCAATGGAAAATAGTGTTAGTGTTAGTGTAATATCTTGTATACTACATAAATATTTGACTTAGTAGAATTAATGGTTTATTTTATGGCTAGTTTACAAGTGGTAAGGTCACCCATTGAATGTTTTTAACACTATATCCATATCTGGATATTATCTTCATCTTGAAAGAAAAATATGGTATTATTTTATATAATTGGAGAATGAGAGAGATATTATAGGATTCATATTCAATATTGTAATAGGGGGATCCCAATTTCAACTGATATGGTAAAAAAGGAAACATTGAAAGAGTGGGAGATGATTTATTTATGGTTCACCATGAAAATGGTTTTATTTAGCTCTAAATTAGTATAATTTTCCTATCCATGCCATGGAAAATAATACCACACAATGGTGGTTCCATAATGGTGAAACTTGTTTCACCATAGTGTGAAATATGGTGTTTTGAATTGAAAGAATCCCTACATAAAATTGGGAGAATATCATGAATTTTAGAGGTTTGGGTTGAATTATTCATTTAAAAATGGAAGACTAATGAACTACTTGGAAACTTAGAGATGCTAAAATGGAAAAATGGAGGAGACTGCATTGTGGTGGACACCATCGTGGGTTTCTAGATTCCATGTGAGACACATTGAGGGCCACTATTTATAATTTGGTAGTAATGGAGGACATAAGTAACAATATTGAAGTGATATATTAGAGAAATATTATTCAATGGTCCAAGGCTTGGTGAGAATTGGGTTTCTTGGATAAAAGTAGAATAATAAAATTGAGCATGGTGTTGGGTTTTTTAAAGGGAGTTTTTTTAGAGAAGATCTATGTTGAGGTTGTCATTTCTCTATGTCATGGTGATGTTTTTACCACTACAAAGGTGGATATTAGGTTTCCAATTTCAAGAAAAAATGTTCCCTTATGGAATGAATCAGACTATAATCTAGTTATTTCTAGATCTGGTTAATATTTTGAAGTAATAAATATTAGGGAGACTTTCAAGGAGTAAACTCAACTCCTTTTAGATTAATGTAGACAAAAAAGACCCTTCACAGTGATAGGTGTAAAAATTTATCTGATATCTCCTAAAATAGGAAGGCAGATAATTTGGGAAATATAAAAAGGATCTGACATAAAATATTAAGATTGATTTGAATGAAAAAATGAAAATAAGAGATAAAAATAGAGTCCATGGATATATCTTCTTGAGAGAATATAAAGAATAAGAAGAATGTGGTTGTTGTTGTGTATAAAAGTGAAACACCATTTAATATTAAAATAATTAATAATAATATGGGATTCTATAACATTTCTATAAAGAATAATAATAAGAATACATTACTAATTTGTAATAAAGAAAAATTATCACAGATGAGGGGATAGAAAAGAGAGGATGAGAAGGAAGGTGTGACACGCATTGAATTTATTTCCAATGGATAAATAGAAGGAGTTTATATATTGAATTCTTTAAAGAAGATGAATCTTTTAATAGTGAATTTGGAGGAAAAATCTTGGAGGGGAATCAAGTGGATATCAATTGAATCCATCTATATTTAGTGAATCAATGGAAATATGGTGGTTGTTGAGGAAAGGTGAGTTACACAAATGTTTTTATTACCTATGGAGATGTGATAAAATGAGATAAGTTCTGGGAAGTTATCCTTAGGTGTTAGTGTGTTGACCCCTAAAATTGTATGGGGAATGACCCCAAGTATATAAGTGACCTATCTTAAAACCACTATTGATTTATTTTATTTTTGGATTATGGTTCATGGAATATGACTTTTTGATGCTCCATAGATTAACCTAGTGTGGGTGAGCCAATTAATATAATCTTGTCATGTATGCATTTTTTATTTTTATTTTTCTATACATAATCTATAAGAGTGGGTAAAATATCCATTGGAAAAATTCGTTAATGGAAAATACTAGTGTGATAATTATTGAATCATTAGAAAAGGTGTGAGAATATATATGCACTTTTTGAAACCAATAAAATTCATAAACTCAGCGATGAATAATAAAGTGTATACATGAAAATTTCTACATATATATATAATTAAATAGTTTTTTAGAAATAAAAAATAGCATGGAAATAGTATAAAACAAATTTTAAATAGATATCTTAGAAGTTACACCAAATAAATCCCTTTACTAAGAGGATCCATACATGTCATACCAAATTCAAGAATCATCTTTGGTTCTCAGATAAACTAGGAAGGGAAACCATTTCACCCATTCTTGTAAAACCTCACCCAAAGGTTTTAATTGAGTACGCCCATACCTGGGGTAATGGGTAAGGGTAAACTATGTCTTGAGATAATATCATCCTAAGGAATTAGGGAAGGGGTATAAAATTACATGGAACTGCATTCTCACCCCAACACCAACCACTAAAATTATTGATACCTTCTTAAACATTTTATATAGAAGGAATATATATATACACAAATACACAAAAACATACATTGAAATTCTCATTCCATGATGTTTATCAATTAACAAAGTGGTATACATGATAAAAACAATAGAATCATAATTATTATTATTCACGTTGATATAAAAATAGATAATCATGCTTAATTATCAACATTTAGTTTTTCATTAGCATAAAAAGATTAAAAATTCATAGAAGAACTTCACAACATATATGTGAACTCAAGGAGGCAAAATTATGATAACAATTAATTTTATAAATATAATACCAAACATGCCACAAGTAATCATATAATATGATATTTAAGGGATTATAATGAAAATTCATCTTAATACTTTATTATATTGTTACTGGAATCTTGGGGATCATTTAAATATAGAAACTTGATATTTTGATAATTACTTTTGAAACATCAATTTTTGACCAAGGTAATAGATTAATCATTGTAGTGGTGATAACCAATAAATAGCCATTTTAATTGAAAGAAGAATAGAGTGAGATCTGAGGGTTGAGTTCAAAATTCTATTCCAAAGGAGGTGTTCTATATAAAATAAATTTTGATTATATAAAATTTATTTAAGAAAAAACATTTTTTTAGAAATGTTTCATGTAATATTTTTGAAAATTATCACACCTTAAACTTATAGTACAAATCATTAATCAAAATTGTAAATAAACTTTTAATCATTTTGATTTTAAATCGTTAATTTGTCTAATGTAATATAGTGGAATAGGAATAGTTGTTTTATAATTTCAACATATGGTTTTAATACCCAAAACTAACTAAAGAAATTTTATATATCATATAATGTAGATTTGAATAAATGTAAAAAAATAAATTTCATTTATAAAAAATTCGAGCAGTAATGGGAAAATATGAATTAGAACCATAATTTTAGTCCTTCTAATTAACCTCATTTTAACCTCTACATAAATGAAACTAATAATATAATTTAATTTAATGTTGTTGAAATATAACTCATTCAATTTATAGTGGGATTAAATTATCTCACATAGTATCATATAATAGGGATAAAATGTTTCTTAATAAATTTGGGCCACACTACTTGAACTCTATGTTCCATGGTTATGGGAGATCATAGAAAAAACCAAGAAAACATGATAATTCATCTCACATAATAATAAAAAATCCATTATAATTAAAAATTCATTCCTAACTATTAATATATATATATATATCATGTTTTAAGTAGAAAAATAAAAAATATATATCAATTAATTCATTCCCTAAAGTAGAAATATTATATTATGTTTTCTCAAGAGGTATAATAATATAAACAATTATGTTTTCTACCACATGGGTAAATGATATTATGTTAAGGAAAAATAAGATCAAATACATACACCACCTAGTTTATTATAAATTTTTTTTATATGAACTCAAGTTATTATAAAAAAATTAAATTGAAAACCAATTCATTTATAGTTATGAAATGAATATATACTTTTTTTGTTAAGGTAGGAAATAATGGTAGGAATGTTATAGACATATCTTAATGATTCACAAAAAGAGTTAGGACACCCTAAAATAACCTCTAGTGATGTTATCAAACTGAAACCATCCTCAAGAATCCTCTAAAAATAATTATATATGAATCTATAGTTGAATAACTTCAGTAAACCAACTACCATAAACAAATAAGGATAACAATTGATGGGTAACGTGGAAGATAACTCTTCAAATAAACCCAAATCATAGTATCCCATAATCTTGACAAGAATATCCTAATCAACCTCTAATTCTATCCTAAATTTATAATGTCCGAAATACTAATCACATCCCAAATGATCCAAAAACAGTTATGGATAGGCAGTAATTGACTAAAAGATACATTATTTAAATTATACGATTGGAATCCAAAGGAATCCAATGAATTCTACTATATCATAGTGGAATTTAAATCTAAATTCCTAGCCCAAGGGATGATAAAATAGGTGAAACAAATAGAATATGTGGTAAGGGGAAAAGTTTTGGATGTCAACAAAAAGTATATGCACAACTTTAGGTTTATACATCTTCTTATACAATTTCATTGGTTATAATCCTTTATGAATTAATTAAATGGATTTCATTCATTAAAAAATTTCAAGGAATAAGTCCAACAGGAATAAATGTATAATGATACATTAAATATGACCAACAAGTTTCATTAAATGAAATAAAAAATGTCTATATAAAATGATAAGACCATTCATATTAGGTATGGTTGATTGTATGAAATCGTACTGATATTATCTTCCTCATGAGACACATTTTATCACTAGTGAAGGAACTATCACCCATTGTTTATTCCTAAAGAAACATTTTGTGATCATTTAGCTAGTGTAATCTTCTCTAAGGTAGGAGGATTGTGTATTCTTCTAAGGTGGTTTTTATCAAGTTTACAATGAGGCATAAAATATGAAATACATTTCACTTCATGAATTCATTTTTCATGTTCTTTATTTCCATTACATGTTGATACTATTAAGGAGAGATCAAGAATATATATAGGATTTAACTTGCTTCCATGTTCATATAAAGATCATATTGAACCTATTAGTGTTATCAGAGTCTTCTAGATCATCGAATCAATATGTTTCTTTTACTGTTAAATTAAGAACATATTTTATTAAATCATAACTTGTTTTTTCACACTAAATGTTATGATATATGATAACATAATATCAATAGTACAACTCAACATTATATTAAATAATAAATTAAATATATAATATAAAATGTTGATTGTGTTATGTAGTTAATACAGTCCAGGTTATTACTATGGGAAAACAAAGAATTAGATTTTTGGTTCATTTATTAATTGTATGTAAAAAATGGAATCATATATGTTGACCTGACCTATTTTGATAATACCAATTATGCTTTCACATACTTTGATATCCCAAATAATGTGTATCTATATATTAATTATTTGAATCTATGATGAAGTTGATAATTATATTAAAATAATCTTTGAAATATGATAATAAATGTATATCTATGTTTATATGACTTTTGAAATAATTATAACTCATTCGGATATGTTTTTCATAATGCATATAACAGATAAGTGTTATGTAACTGATATGCCTATAGCTACCGATATAGACAAACAGCTCTACCGATACTTAGTCTACCGATAGACATAGTCACCGATAAGAAAAGGTCACTGATACAGAGAGCTTCTAGTATGTATAAGTCCAACGGTAAGCACATGTCTGATAGATCCACAGATATGGAAAGTTGCCGATAGAAGCTGAGCTACCGATAGAACAAGTCTACCGGTATGCATAAGTCTACTGATATACACTTCACTGGTACTGAATGGAGCTGCTGATACAGACAGCTACTGATAGAACAAGTCTACTGATAGAACAAGGCTACCGACACAAATTCTACAGATAAGTGTGGTTTCTGATAGAGTTGTAGAGACAAGCAAGATACTGATATACAAGAAAGCTACCGATAGAACAAGAGCTACTGATAGACCAAGAGCTACTGATAGAAGGATTCACCGGTATATAGAGCTACTAATACACAGAGTAACTGCTACCAATACAAGGAGATACTGGTACAAGATTAAAGAGCTACCGATAGGAGCTCACTGCTATACAAAGTCCACGGTTACATATCTACCAACAGAAGCTACTTATAGACTTCCAGTCAATGATTCCTAAACCCTAATTTTGTCAATATTAATTATTTATTAACCAGCTGTCATATTTGATGATTTTAATGAAATCAATGTTATTTAATGTGGGTTTTTGGCATGTCAGGGAACCTTGCCTAGTACCCATGAAAAGGTAATCATTCCCATTGCCGGAGCTGAAAGCTATAAAATGAAGGAAAAATACCGGGCACAAAAAGAGAGTTGAAAAGAGTGTAGAAAAGTAGTTTCACGAAGAGTACACACAATGGGAAAAAGAATGATTTAAAGTGGTGCATACAAAAAGACTACTTTTATAATCTAAGATCACTGAACACACACGAAGACATTCTTCCTAAAGGAGAACACAAGCTACACCTTAGTCAAGGAGTGAAGAACTACAACAAAAGCTCTTCATGCACTCAAGCTGATCAAACTGAACATGAAGAAAACAACCCTCTGTTTTTCAGGAAAAAAAACAGAGAATGGATCAGAGCTTCATTTACATCAATCCAAGGAGTCCAAAGCTTCACTCACAACAAATAGAGCACTCTAAACTCATCTCTATCTATTTAGATCTATTGTGTTTTATTCATTTACTTTTTGAGAAGTGTGTTTACACATTTACTCCTGAACTGAACTGGAGGATACTAAATCCTCACTCTAAACTTCTTACACCTTACTATATCCCACTGTGAATTATGGAAGAGGTCATGTGTGGCATGTATAGCTTGTATGCTATTGTTTTTGTTCCCACATAGAACTATGGTAGAGGTCTTATTACTTGGACAATCCTTGCACTGTTGTTTACCATGATCCTGGGTGTGGATTAAATTTATATAAATTGTTTGAGAGGACTAAGTCTCGGCTTG
The DNA here is from genome assembly GCA_963277665.1 of Viscum album. Classification (NCBI taxonomy): domain Eukaryota; kingdom Viridiplantae; phylum Streptophyta; class Magnoliopsida; order Santalales; family Viscaceae; genus Viscum; species Viscum album. The sequence continues at coordinate 1,251,117,019 of OY728141.1, forward strand.
AGACTGAACCTCTTGGTTACATCTGTTGTGCATCTTTTATTAAGTTTAAAGTATAATATATATTTTATATTTTGCTACAAATTACTTTGAAATAAAATTTGTTTTAAAGTTACTTTGATAGTTAAATTAGTAAGTGTTTATATTTATTGTGATCCAGTACATTAGTTTCAAAAGTTAATTTAATCCATTGATTAAATTAACTGAGACCTAATCAATCTTTGAGAAACTAATTGAACTCTTACAATCTATATAAATTCACTACAGTTTAAATTGTTATTAAATAAGGGGATTTTTAATAGAAATATTTTTAACATCAATTTTAATTGGATCTCAATTCACCCCCCTCTTGAGTATCCACTCCGAACAACATTTGGTATCAGAGGTTTTTTTGTCATGGTTTTTCGAAACACTCTGTATTTTCAACTGTGATTTAGTTATATCTTAAATATCTTAAATTTTTGTTAGTTATAAATTTTATATCTTTAAATATTTTTGCTAAACACTATCTATGGATAATAGATTAGAAGGTGCTTCTACCAACTAGCCACCATTATTTAATGGTACAAACTATTCCCAGTGGAAGATTAAAATAATAATTCATTCAGAAATTATGGTATTTGATATCTGGACTTCTATAGAAACTCAATATAAGATTATAAAATATGAAAGAAATACTTGGGATGAACTTACTAATACAGCTTACAATAATAATTGTAAAGAAATGAATGCCTTGTATTGTGCTCTAGTAGATGAGGAATTGAACATAATATCTACTTGTAAAAATGATTATGAAATCTCAGACACTTTAGCTATTTCCCATGAGGGAACAACCAATGTCAAAGAAATGAGGCTGAATACCTATACTATTAAATATGATGATTTTTAAATGAAGCCTGATGAAACCATTTCTGACAAGTGTCTCAGGTTCAATGATATTGTCAACACCATGAGCTCTCTTGGTAAAGTTGTTCCTGCAAAAGAATAGATCATGACAATATTAAGATGTCTGCTAGAAAGATGGAGTGGCAAATCTGTTTCCATTGGAAAATCATGCGACATCAGCACACTGCCTGTTAAAGAATTAATTGGTAAGCCTATGATGTATGAGGAAGAACTCAAAGTGAATAAGGAAGAATATGATGAACCAAAATGTAAGTCATTGGATTTTAATTATACTACCCCAAGAAGCAAGGACAAAGAGAAAGTACACATACAAAGTGAAATCCCTACAAGTGAAAGTTCAGAATCTGATAGTGATGCTGTGATGGCTCAGATATCCAGAAGATTTAAGAAATTCTATAGGATGAAGAAATTCTTCAGAAAATCAAACTACAAAGGTAAATATGACAACAAAGTTCATTAGAAAAATTATTGGAAGCAAGATGATAAGATTTATGAAGTTATCTGCTATGAAATTAAGGGAAAAGGTCACATTAAAGCTGACTGTCCAAAATTGAAGTTCAAGAAGAAACATGACTATAAGGACAGTATGTATAAGAAAGCAATGAAAGAATCTTGGAGTGCATTAGAAGACACTTCAAGTGATTTTGATTCTTCTAAGGATGAATATTTTCATAAATCTAACATTTGTTTTATGAAAAACACATCTGAGGTAACACTGGACCCTCCTGCTTTAAATTCATACTATTCTAGAGTTGTTTATAGTTCTGATTCTGATTCTGAATAAATTTCTAGTGAAGAATTATTTAAATATTTTAATATGCTAGAAGTGACCTGTAATGAACTTAAGGTCAAGTAAAAAGCTTTAAATAAATAGCATGTTTATCTAGCACTGTTAAATCTTCCCTTGATATTGAAACGGAAAATAATGCTCAACTGTTAAAAGAAAATACTAAACTAAAAATGTCTAATGAGAAACTGAGAAAGGACATAGAAAAATTCAAAAATGGAAAATATAATCTCACTAAAATTCTAGGAATGAAAATGGAACCAATGTATACTACTGGAATAGGTTATCAGCCTAGACAGAGGCAGTTTACTAAAACTAGATTCATTTCCAAATCTGGACAGAATGCTGCTAGTTCTAATTCTGGAAATTTGTCTGCTTCATCTAGTTATTCATATGGTTATAGACCAAATAAAGTTTATATTTCAAAATAAATTAATTCTTTAAATTATATGAGACCTCTAAGACAAATTTGGGTACCTAAAGCTTTGCATGTTAACCTTTCTGGACCCAAGAAGATCTTGGTACCAAAATCATTTTCCATCTAAACTTGTTTTGTAGGAAACATGCTTAAAGATATCTAATAAGAAGGTATGGTACTTGGACAATGGATGATCAAGGAATATGACTGGGTACTACTCAGCATTAAGATTTTAATAAAATTTGATGGAGGCCATTTCACCATTGGTGATAACTCTAAAGGAATGATCATTGTCCTTGGCCAGATTGGTAACACTGATTCAGTTTTAATTTCCAAAGTTTTATTTGTTGATGGACTTAAATATAATCTGTTAAGTATTTCTCAGTTATGTGATGATGTCTTTAATGTTAAATTTGAAAATTATTCTTGTAATGTTTTTAATTCCAAAAATGTTTTAGTATTTTCTACGTTGAGAAATGAAAATGTTTATACTGTTGATTTGAATTCTTTAGCTAAACAAATTGTTACCTATTTAAATGATTTTCATAAAGAGTCTTGGCTATGTAACAGAAGATTAGGACACTTCAACATTAATTCACTTAGAAAACTAACTAGGAAAAACATTGTTAGAGACCTACCTAAACATGAATTCCCAACCGACAAAGTCTTTAATCTATGTCAAAAGGGAATGCAACATAAAGTTTCTTTCAAGTCAAAGAAAGAAGTTTCAACTTCTCAACCTCCCATGTTGGTTCACATGGACCTGTTTGGATCTTCTTGATTTTCTAGCATAAATGGGAAGAAATATGTCTATGTCTTAGTATATGACTTTTCTAGATATATTTGGTTATACTTCATAGCTCAAAAAAGTTAAGCTTGCTCTTACTTTATTAAATACTCTATGTCTGTAGAGAACTTTAGTGGACTTAAGATTAAGACCCTGAGAAGTGATCATGGTCGTGAGATTGAAAATCATGATTTTGATTCATATTTCTCACATAATGGCTACAATCATAATTTCTCTTCCCCAAGAACACCTCATCAGAATAGTGTAGTAGAAAGAAGAAATAGAACCCTTATAGAGATTGCAATAACTATGCTTAATGAGTATGACCTGAAAATTTATTTTTGGGTTGAAGCTGTTAATACAACTTGTTATATTATTAATAGAGTCTTTATTAGACATGTTCTTAAGAAGACCCCTTATGAGATTTAGAATAATAGGAAACCTAAGGTTAATTACTTCATTGTTTTTGGCTGCAAGATTTTTATTCTCAATACAAAGGATAATATTGACAAGTTTGCTTCTAAAAGTGATGAAGGAATTTTTCTTGGTTATTCATTAACTAGAAAAGCATATAGAGTCTTTAATAAAAGAACCAAATGTGTGGAAGAATCTATTCATATCAAGTTTGATGAAATAGATCCACATGAACCTAAATCTTCTCTTGAATATCGTGAAGAAGATTTTAATGTTTTGGACCTTAATGATAAAACTAAAGAACCTACTGTAAAAACGTCCTGTTCTGGAAATATTCAAGAATCTGCTTCTATAGAACCCGAACATAGAAAAGATCCTGAAATTTCTAGTCCTACATTTACTAGATCAACTAGGATTATAAAGAGTTATCCTTTGGTTTCTTTTTTTGTAATCTTGATAAAGGAACAAAAACTAGAGCTTCTCTAAGAAACCAGGTTGAACATCAAGCCTTTCTTTCATAGCTAGAACCTAAAAATGTTAATGATGCCATCAATGATGAATTTATGGTAATGGCTATGCAAGAAGAGTTAAATCAATTTGAAAGAAACAAAGTCTGGGAATTACGTGACAGACCTAAGGACACTTTGACCATAGGCACAAAATGGGTTTTTAGAAACGAAGTTGATGAATCTGAAAATATAGTTAGAAACAAAGCAAGGATAGTTGCACAAGGGTATAGTCAAGAGGAAGGAATATAATATGAGGAAACCTTTTCTCTTGTAACTAGATTAGAGGCTATTAGGATTCTACTTTCCTATGCTGCTCATCTGAATTTCAAGTTATATCAAATGGATGTCAAAAGTTCTTTTCTAAATGGTTTTATAATTGAAGATTTCTTTGTTGAAAAACCACCCGGATTTACTAATCCCCATTTCCCAAATCGAGTTTTCAAGATATACAAAGCTTTATATTGTTTGAAACAAGCTCCAAGAGCCTGGTATGATAGACTTAGATATTTTCTTATTTCAAAAGGTTTTACTAAAGGAATTACTGATCCCACTCTTTTTATGAAAATAATTTCTAAAGACATTTTGATTTTCCAAATCTATGTTGATGATATTATTTTTGGATCTTCCAAACATTCTTTATGTACTGACTTTTCAAAAAGTATGCAAAATTAATTTGAAATGAGTTTAATTTGAGAACTCATATATTTTCTTGGATTTCAAGTTTTTCAAAATGAAAATGGTATTATTTTGAATCAAGGTAAATATACAAATGATCTTTTAAAACGTTTTGGCTTGGATAGTATTAAAGAATGTGATACTCCTATGAGTACTGTATGTAAATTAGATGCAGATGAAACTGTAAAACCAGTGAATCAAACCAATTATAGAGGTATGATTGGAAGCTTACTTTACCTTACTGCTAGTCGACCAGATATTATGTTCAGTGTATGTATGTGTGCAAGATTTCAAGCTAATCTAAAAGAATATCATTTACTTATTGTTAAAATAATTTTTAAGTATCTTAAACACACAGTAAATTTAGAGTTTTTTTACCCAAAAGACAATCTTTTCAATTAATGAGTTATTCAGATGATGACTTTTCTAGTTGCAAGTTGGATAGAAAGAGAACATCTAGAACATGTCATTTTCTAGGTAAGTACTTAGTATCTTGGTGTTGTAAAAAGTAGAATTTTGTAGCTTTTTCCACTGCCGAAGCAGAGTATATAGATGCTGGTAGTTGCTATGCACAAATTCTGTGGATGAAACACACTCTTTTAGACTATGGATATAATTTTAAGCATGTTTCCATTAACTGTGATAACACTAGTGAAATTAACATGTCAATGAATCATGTGTCTCGCTCTAGGACCACACACATTGATGTAAGGCACCATTTCATGAAAGATCACTACCAAAAAGGTGATATTACTCTTGAATTTATAGGTACTGAACATCAATTAGCTGATATTTTCACCAAACCTTTATGTTCGGATCGGTTAAGTTACATTAGACATGAGTTAGGAATGATAAACTTCACGGATAAACCTCACTGATAAACCTCACTGATAAACCTCACCGATAAACCTCACTGATGTGATACCTCACCGATAAACCTCACCGATGGACCTCACTAATAGATAAACCTCACTGATAAGAATTCTCATCGATATACCCTACCGATGTGCACTATTTTAAACTTCTGTCTGCTGCCAGAATCTGAATTGTTTATACTTATGATATTTTAATTATTTATTTTTTGATTCCTAAATGATATAACTAAGTCCTAGTTAACTCTCAATCCACCGAACCATTCCATTACCCTCAAGCCTTAGCTCCTTAATTTCTCGAAAAACCTATGTTCCTCGAACTAGAGATAGAAAAAACCAAACTCCCTACTATCGAAGATGAAATTGATAAGACGAATGTGATGAAATAGAAGATGAGCCAGAAGTAAGTGGCAGTGTTGGTAGAACAAGGTCAGGAAGGAGACCAGTGAACCCTCATTTACAGAATAGATTTATTGTGATCGAAAAAGATCTATGGGTGGAATTGTTGTTGTCCAGTATATCGTTAGTTCTAGAGGTTTTGGAAGATCAGAAGTGGTAAGATTTATTTTCGAACAACAATGGCCCCTACTATCTGAAGCTGGTGAAACAGTTCTATGAGTTTGTAAGCTTTGAGAAATCAGAAGATGAGAACTGAATGATTTCCTTTTTGAATGGAAAGGAGATATCCATTTCATCCGTTGAGTGGGTTGAATGCCTAAAGGTTCCACATGAATGTGTTACTGGATATTTCTCGAGATCAGTAACACCTACAAGTGACATATTTGATTATGAGACTGTTTTAGAGGTGCTCACTGGTAGTGGCAAGCAGAGATAGGTGGTGGCTGCTGAAATGGATGGAGAGAACAGATTTTTGTTCATGTTTGTTCAAAATTTTTTAATTCCAAGAAGAGGGGACTTTGCGAATTTAAGATATCAGGATATCTATTTGTTACATCTCTTGAGACATGGTGTGAATGTGAATCTGTGCAGGCTGTTAATGATTCAAATGGAGGATATGATTACACCAAAGTCAAAAACAAATGCCTTATTCTTTGTCAAGATGGTCTCACTGATGATCAAAGTGAAAGGGGTAGCTGAGTCTCAGGATGATACAATGGTAGTAAAGAATAATTTTTGTATCACAATCACTATTTGCAAATACAAGAAAATAAACTGGAATCCATGGAGAAGAGAGTGGGTTAATGGTGAAAAGAAGATATATGATAATTTCAATCCTTTGGATCATCCTTCGAGGCCTAAGGATGTGAGGGATCCAGGTCTAGGACCTGATGAAGAAGAACATGAGTACAGTGATGAGACTGATGAAGAGGAGGCTTCTATGGGTGATGGAAGGGATCCAGTCTTTCCACCCAAGTCCTATTGATGAAATTATATCATCAGAAAAGGAAAATTTATTATAATAAGAAAAAACTACTGTTGAGGAAGACCAGTCAGCTCCTAAGAATGAAGAAGAAAGAGAGAATGAATCTAAAGCCTCTAATTCTGTCTGCTTATGTACGTGTCCATTGATTGGAAGCTCAGTTGTGCCTGTTAAAGAAGTAGTGGGTGAGATGAAAGGACCTGTGCCTAATAAATAGGGGCCTCCTTCTATTGCAAAGATGGAGTTTATTATAGAAGATTATTCTGAAGAATAAAGACCTACTATGAATGTTGTTGATATACAAGAGAATGCATCAGTTGAGGGGGAGCATCCAATCAGGTTTGGAAGTGTTTCAGTGGTAGTAGAAATTGAGGATTGGGTAGAAGACCCAAGCTTTGTGGTTTGTGGATTGTATTATCCATATTCTGATAATCAGGCATCCATCAATAGACCAAAAATCAATTATGATATTACGACTGAGTTGTTACCTGAAGATGTGGTCAGAATGCATGATCTGGATAAGCTAAAGTCTAATCTCAAAATCAGTTTTGTGGAAGAAATAAGGAAAATGGAAGCCTCACTGGTGTCATACATTCAATCTATTATGAATGACTTAGTGACTAGTATAGTATCTGAAATAGAACCTGTTGTGGTTTCACCTGCTGATATGATCACTAAGGATGAACTTGAAGCCTTAAAGAATGATCTGAAAGAGTCTTTTAGTCCTACTGTTGTCAAATTGAAGCACTGCTTTGCTGAAGAGATGAGCAATTTGGAAAAGTCGTTTGAACTCTCTCTTGGCAGTAATGTCTCTACCTTGGTGGCAGAAATAGTAGATTAAGTTACATCTTTTAAGAATCAGATATCTAGATTGGAAGAAGATGTTGAAGTTCTAAAGAATTCTGTTATCTCTTTAGAATCTTATATGAGTTTGAAATCCCAAACAGATAAAGATTTAGAGTTTGTCAAAGGTGTTTTGATCTAGATGGTATCAGCCTTTGATGGTTATAAAACCTCCATGAATGATCTTGTCATCACTGAGTATTCCCAAGTGAAAAATCTTATTAGTGGGTGGACCAAAAACTTCAAGGAAACAGTAACCTTTTCAATTGGTTATCTTGCCTCCAGACCTTCAATAGAACTGAATCAGATTCAAGCTTTGATGAAGGAGGATCTTGGTTCAGCATCAACCAGTAGCTCTATGGACTCATCTTATCTGACCAAAGTGGTCACTTCAATGAGAGATATAGCTCTAGAGATAATGAAGATTGTTCAGAACTATATGAGAGAAGCTTCTGACTCTCAGAATGAAGTGAAATACAAGGTAGATTATTACTTCCAAATATTTTACACCAAGCATCATCTCAATAATAATTTCAAGCATATGTTAGAAAACATGAAGATTCCTCCTGTCAATCGATTCTTTAGAGAACAATTCAGCAAGTTCAGAGAGTTAACTCCAGCGTTGGACAAATTCATGGAGAAAAAGGATGATTTCATATCTGCTATGAAGAGAGGAGGATGAATCATTATAGATTTAATATATCTCTGCATGACTTTCCTGAATGTGGATGTTAAGCTGGTGATTGTACCTCCAGCTTTACCTACCTCTGCATATACTACTACTCCTGTTCAGATGACTCAAGCCCAAGCTATCAAAAGCCTTACTCCTATGATCACTCAGAGGGCTACTCAGTATAGGACAAGAACAGTTTTATTTTCTCAGCCTCCTGTGATCATTTCTGGTGTTCCTAAGCCTACACCTTCATCCACACAGCCTGAATCCTCTTCTAATCCCAAGGAAAAATCTCACATTGAAGACGTGGATTGACTAAGTGGCTAATATATTTGATAGGAATCCATTGTATTTTGTTTTTTATTTCCTTGTACCTTTTGCAACATGAAATAAAAATGGTTTTCTTTTCTTTCCCATTTTCCTCCATCTCCCCTTGTTATTTCCCACTTTTTACTAATCACAAATGGGGAGAGAGAAACCTGTGATAAAAGAACTGAAGGGGGAGAGATCTACTTGTGATAATTTTAACATTTCACACCTTATATTGTTCTCTCTACTACGATTGAATTTAATGCTATATCCTTTTATACATTACTGATTATTTTGAGATTATAATATCATAAGTTATTGTTATCAAAAAGGGGAAGATTGTTGACCTCACCTATTTTGATAATACCAATTATGATTTCACATACTTTGATAATCCCAAATAATGTGTATCAATATATTAATTCTTTAAATCTATGATAAAGTTCATAATTATATTAAAATAATATTTGAAATATGATAATCAATGTTTATCTATGTTTATATGACATTTGAAATAATTCTCACTCAATCTGATATGTTTTTCATAATGCATAAAACAGATAAGTGTTAAGTCACTGATATTCCTATAGATACTGATATAGAAAAACAGCTCTACCAGTACTTAGTCTACAGATAGACATAGTCACCAATAAGCAAAGGTCACTGATACACAGAGCTACCCTTATGTATAAGTCCACCGGTAAGCACATGTCTGATAGATCCAAAGATTTAGACAGCTACCGATAGAAGCTGAGCTACCGATAGAACAAGTCTACTTGTATGCATAAGTCTACCGATATACACTTCACTAGTATAGAACGGAGCTACTGATACAAACAACTACTGATAGAACAAGTCTATCGATAGAACAAGGCTACCAACACAATGTCTACCGATAATTTTGGTTTCCGATAGAGTCACTGAGACAAGAATGCTACTAATAGACAAGAAAGCTACTGATAGAACTAGAGCTACTGATAGACCAAGAGCTACCGATATAAAGAGTCCCTGATATATAGAGCTACTGATACACAGAGTAACAGCTACCGATACAAGGATCTACCGGTACAAGATCAAAGATCTACCGATAGGAGCTCACTTCTATAGAAAGTCCACTGTTACATATCAACCAACAGAAGCTACTTATAGACTTCCAGTCAATGATTTCTAAACTCTACATCTGTCAATATTATTTATTTATTATGCAACGGTCATATTTGATGATTTTAATGCAATCGATGTTATTTAATTTGGGTTGTTGGCGTGTTAGGGAAATGTACCTAGTACCCATGAAAAGGTAATCATTCCCATTGCCGGAGTGGAAATCTATAAAAGGAAGGACAAAGACCGTACACAAAAAATAGAGGTGAAAAGAGTGTAGAAAAGTAGTTGCACGAAGAGTACACACAACGGGAAAAAGAATGCTATAAAGTGGTGCATACAAAAAGACTAATTCCATACTAGAAGATCACTGAACACAAACGAATCCATTCTTCCTGAATGAGAATAAAAACTGCACCTTAGTCAAGGAGAGAAGAACTACAATGAAAGCTCATCATGCACTCAAGCTGATCGAACTGAACTTGAAGAAAACGACCCTCTATTTTTCAGACAAAAACCAGAGAAGGAATCAGAGATTCTTTTACATCAATCCAAGGAGTCCAGAGAATCACTCACAACACATAGATCACTCTAAACTCATCTCTATCTATTTATCTCTATTGTGTTTTATTCATTTACTTTTTGAGTAGTGTATTTACACACTGACTCCTAAACTGAACTGGAGGATGCTAAATCCCCACTCCAAGATTCTTACACATTACAATATCCCACTGTGAATTGTGGAAGATGTCAAGTGTGACCTGGATAGCCTTTGTGCTATTTTTTTTGTTCCCACATAGAATTGTGGTAGAGGTCTTAGTACCTGGACAGTCTTTGCACTGTTGTTTACCCTGATCCAGGGTGTGGATCAAATTTATTTAAATTGTTTGAGAGCACTAAGTCTCAGCTTGATACTGAACCTCTTGGTTACATCTGGTTTGCATCTTTAATTATGTTTAAAGTTACTATATATTTTATATTCCACTGCTAATTGCTTTGAAATACAATTTGTTTTAAAGTTACTTTGATAGTTAAATTTTCAAGTGTTTATACTTATTGTGAACCAGTAAGTTAGTTTCAAAAGTTAATTTATTCCTCTGATTAAATTAACTGAGACGTAATCAATCTTTGAGAAACTAATTGAACTCTTACAATCTGTATAAATTCACTACATTTTAACTTGTTTTTAAATAGGAGTATTTTTAATAGAAATATTTTTAACAGAAATTTTAATTGGAACTCAATTCACCCCCGTCTTGAGTATCCACTCCTAACAACAATATATTTTTTAATATTAAAATAATTTTAAAAAATATTAATAATTAATTAACTATAAAATGTTTATGGTTAGTTGTTTTAATAATTTTGAAACAATTATAATAAATATTATACTATTATTGAGCAGTTAATATTAATAATATGTTTTTCAAATTTATATGTTTAATAAAAAATTAATAAATTATATTAAAATATATTTTCCCTTTGACCAAATTATATATAATGTCTTGTAATATTTATGTAAAGTTTTTTTTAAGAAATTATAAGTTAAATTTATATAGAATTGATACATTATGTAAATAAGACCAAAATATAATGTATTTTATATTTAAAATTTTGAATTTTTTATATTTAATAAATTCCAATAGTTCAAATTAAAATTGACATTATTTAAGATATTATTTGTACCACATCAAAAGTTTTTTGATGATATATTTCTTTAGGGTTTAAATAATGTATAAGTATGAGATATTTATATTGTAAAAGTATTTTACATACTAAAAATAGACCAATAAAATGTTCATAATTCAAAAACATATCATATATTTAAATTTGAACTGTGTATATTGGATAGTGTGAAATAGCTAACATTTAAATTGGATGTGAATTTTTTATATCCCAGATTGTGGAGTATCCATAAATTTTATCTCATGTCTAAATTTATTTATAATTTAATCCTTTCTTTATTCACGATTATAAGTTGTTTATAGAATATGAAAAATGTGTATGCCGTATTTATGTTACTATTTGTTTCTAGAATATTATGCAATACATTTCTTGATAGCTACAACTCTATAAAATTTAGTTTTCATATACCTTGACCTCCGTTTGAAATAAAATTAATTACTTTGAATTTATTTATTAGGAATAATTTTTTCTTATCAGGACATAGAATTATTATTAATTGGATTCCATATTGGGTAATGTATCCTTGGGTAGAGGGACTTTGGGTTAGACATCCCACTAGCTAGCTGGTTTACACCTTATTATAGAAATGTGGGGGTTTGAAATTTTTGGATTTGATCTTACTCAAGTGGAGATACTAAATCTTATAAAGGTATAAAACATTCATGAATAGTTTCATTACATTATCAATAATATTAATAGAGATATGTATGATTATTTTTGGATTCTATATTTGGTTGAGTAACAACAATTGTGGATTATGTAAATATATACTCATTAATGTGCTCTGAACACATTAATTTGGTGGATGTAATAGGGATTCTAAAAAAATATTAAAAGCATGAATATATAACAGGAATAAAACATGATATGATAACGATTTCATATGATAATACTATAGTAAATTTAATATTCATATGATTTATTATAAATTGGTGAGACTTGTCAAATAAATAAATAAAAACCCTTCAATTTGTTCACATGGACAATTAAGTGTAAAGAAAGAATATAATATGTTACAAAGATTATCCCTCAGGTATGTCATTCCAAATATGACCTACCCATTGGATAATCGTAGTGTTAGTGATCTAGCCTTCTCTATATAAATTTTTTTATATCTTAAATAAGTTTTAATTAAACTTTTTAATTGAATTTTTTTGTCATTAGTTAGTTATTTAATTATGTTTTATTTGAGTGGAAACTATCTTTCATTAAATATTTTAATTAAAATATGTTTTTTATTTAATTTATTATGGGTTCTATAAATTAATTTTCGTAAACATTAAAAAATGTATCTCACTGTTTGGTGTTTCTTAAATTGAAATGATACTTTTAAATGGGTTTGAAAATGAAATTAATTATATTGAAATACTATATTCCTTTAATTTAAATATATTTTATTGTAATTCATTTTAATTTTCAAATTTTTTTATTTAGGGAAATTACCCCTAGAGGCCAACTTTTCTAATTTATAAATTGAAATTTTATGGGAAGTTGAGCTTGATGTTTAAGAACTCATGAAATATTATAGAGAATATCAAGGGTATATAAATCCTGAATCGAGCCTAGGTATTTTTTTAAATTCAATAAAAACAACTCGTAATAGTTCCACGTACGGTTTGTGAATTCTATATAAGATCTTTTCTGAAGTCACACAAGGGAGATAATGAACAGTGATATGTGCACCATGTGGAAGTTGTGGAAGATGAGTCTAAGGCACTTTCATTGATATTTTGTTGAGGATATGGTGTGTGTCAGGATTTTAAGGATGGAAAAATAATTTTCTAGAGAGATGGTGTTCGACCATTTGTGAAATAGTCATTTTCATAATCACATATCATGTCAATTTATAAAATCTATTAATTCACATATTCTATTTTAAGTATTATTAAAAAATTAATAGATTATGTCACATTATATAATTCATTCAATAAGTCATTATATAATTATGGATTTATATGTTTCAATATATTTACAAGTTTATACTTACATACGATTATGAATTTTACATAATCTAGTATTGTTCTGTATAAGACAGACACATCATAAGTCTTTCAGAGTCCCTAACAATGATAGTTCAAAGGATTCACTGATGCCTGAACCACCAATGAGGACTCTCTGATCAAATAACTCACTAATCGAAGGAGTCACTAATTGAAGAAGACACCAATTCATGACTCACCGATAGAACAAACAACACAACGATGGACAAGTCACTGATGATCGGTCACACTGATAGTTCAAGGGACTCCGTATTAGATGACTTACCCATGATCAACACACCAATGAATGATTCACTGATGGGATACTTACCTATGGACAAGTCACTGATGGGAGATACACCGATGGTTCAAAATGAGTCACTGATGACAGCTAAACGATGCCCGAACAGACCGATAGCACAAACGACTCAGTGATTCCCAGAGTCATCGATACCGATGAAGAGGACTCACAGATATAGAGAGTAACTGATGCTAACAGACTGAAGATGACCGACCTACGATAACAGACCGATGTCAATGACTCACCGATACTTATGACTCACTGATAGTTATATAATTTTTTTAATTTATTAATTCAAATATATATCTAATGGACATATTTAGGAAAATTAATGTTTCTGACATTATTTAATGTTTTCTGTATGAAATTCAGTAGACAGTACGAGGTACATGAACATGGGGAGATCTTCATTGCTTCTGGACCTCAAATTATAAATGAATTACAAGATGGATCACTCTTAGAACACTAAAATCTAGTGAGGAAAGAAGAACCACAATCTGCTGCAACCTTCAATATTACTTACAAATAAAAATAACTCAAAGGAATAACATACATGGAGATAAAAAATACAAGATAAAATTACTTAGCTACATTTAATATCTTTCAAATAACGGAGATGAACATTTCACACACTAGGAAGCCAGGCCATATGGATTGGGAAACTCTGTTTTGGATCCAACTTATATAATACAACTTAAATTTCATTTCCACTACATCAATTGAGTCCAGAGTTGCACTACATAACACAAAGAGACTTCTAAAACATATTCTACATCATTAGATCGGTTGTGTTCTTTTGTTTAATTTTTTGAGTAGAGTGTGTATCAGTCTTTTATACACACACTGAATCTTATTCATAACTGAAGGATACTTGATATCCTCAAAATCACTCTCTACTTATTATTTGTATCCCACGTAGAATAGTGGAAGAGTTCAAGGGTGACCTGTTTGTTCTTTTTCCCACAAATAACTATGGTAAAGGTCATGTGTGACCTGGACAACCTTGTAAGCTTTTGTGAACCTCGATCCATAGTATGGATCAAACTATTTCTTAAATTAAATTTATTCATGGCTGGTGATCACTAAGTGTGGAGGACTATGTATCAGCTAGAGACAGAACCTCTTGTTTATATCTATTTTGCCTTTTACTTTTAGTTTTACTCTCTGTTTTTTACCTTTTCACAAAACAAAATTTATATTTGATTGATATTTTAGAAATTTTTTATAATTTTTTTGAACCAGTAGATTAGTTTTAAAAGTTATATTTATTTTATATTAATATAGCTAAGAAATAATCAACATTTTGAGAAATTAATTGAACATTAAGTACTCTTATAAATTCCTACAAAATGACTTGTATAATATATTTAATTGGGGGAAATTTTCATAGATCCAATTTTAACAGAAATTTTTTTAGATACTCAATTCACTCCCCTCTTCAGTAATCTCCTTTGACCAAAATTTGGTATCATAAGGAGGTTTAATTTTTTATTTTTCATAACATTTTCAAAAAAAATCAACTGTGATTTTAGTTTTTTTTCAAAGATCATAAAATTTATATTATTTCTAAATTTTTATCTCCTTGAAATATTTTCACACATTACACTATGGAAAATAGATTAAAAGGAGATCCTACAAATAGACAACCTTATTTTATGGAACAAAATATTCTCAGTGGAATCTTAAAATGAAAATACATCTAGAAAGCATAGAATTTGAAATCTTCAATGCAATTGAAAGTAAATATACAATTCCAAAAACTGCTAGAAATACTTGGAATAAACCTACCAAGACTGCCTATAACAATAACTATAAACTAATAATTTATCTATACTTTACACTATGATATGAAGAGTTTAATCGTATTTCTACTTGTAAAACATCCCATGAAATTTGGGACACTATTTATATTTCCCATGAGGGAACATCTAATGTGACATAGATGAGATTAAATAATTTTACTTTTAATATGAAAATTTTAGGATGAAGCCTGATGAATCTATTTCTGATATGTATCTCAGGTTCAATGAAATTGTGTATACCATGATCTCTTTAGAAAAAGTTGTCATAGCAAAGGAACAGATCATGAGGATTCTTGTGATGCTTACCAGAGAGATGTTGAGGGACATCAGTGTCCATTAGATAATAATGCTACATTGATAAGATTCTAGTGAATGAGTTGATTGAAAAATTAATTATGTATGAAGAGGAACTCAAAGTAAATAAAGAAGAGGATGAACTAAAAAGACAATATATAGCCTTTAAGACTAGAACATATAAGATTAAAGACAAAGGGAAAGTTCAATCTTCTTTTGGGAGCCCATGTAGTGAATAATCAATATCAAAAAGTGATGAGGAAATGGCCTAGCTAGCCAGGAGATTCATAAAATTTTACCGGAAGAAAATTTTCTTCAAGAGACCAAACCTTAAAGTAAAATATAACAACAAAGGATACTGAAAAAATGATTGTAATAGAAATGTCAAATCAGAAGAGATAGTCTACCAAAAATGTAAAAGGAGTGGACAATTCAATGCTGATTTCCCAATGTTAAAATAAAAAAAGTATGAGAATAAGGACAAGAAATATAAGAAAGCTATGAAGGCCAGCTGAAGTGCATCTGAGGATATCTCCAGTGAATTTTATTCTTATCATGATGAAAAATATGACATTGAGAATATGTGTTTTATTACAAAGACATATGTGGTAACCTTGGACTCTCTTGCATAAAAATATTATTATTATAAAAATGACTGCGAGTCTGAAAATATGACAATTGATTAATATTTTGAGTATTGAAATATTTTGGAAGAGACATGTAATGAACTAAAAGATAAATGTAATTATTTAAAGTACCAACATACTCATTCTATAATTATAAAATCAAAACTAACTGTTGAGAGAGAGAAAAATGCTAAACTGCTAAAGGAAAATAATGATCGAAAGTTATCTACTGAGGAATTAAAGAAGTATATTGAAAATTTACCAATGGGAAAGACACAATTACCTATTTAATTGGTAAAAATATATCTCCAATGTACACTTCTAGAATAGGATATCATCCAGGACAAATTAATTTATCAAAAACAAATTTTATACCAAAATCAAGAAAATTTGTTTCTTTATTCAAAAATCAGAATTTTACTAGATTTTACAGTTCTACAAAATCTTTTAATATATTATGTTTTTCTGGACCCAACCATGTTTATTTTTCAAATAAATTACAATATACATATTGGAAACCCATAATACAAGTGTGGGTTTGTAAAGCTTTAATTACTAATGTTTCAAGATCCAAACAAATATGGCTACGAAAATCATTTTTTTGGATAAACTGTTTTGTAAGTAAACATCCTAAAGAGATCCTAAAGAAATATTATGTACATGAATAGTGGTTGTTCAAGACACATGATAAGAGACTACTCAAGCTTCTATAGTCTCATCAATATTGATGGAGGACATGTCACATTTGTTGACAATGGTAATGTAAAAATCATCGGCTTAGGCGAGATTGGTAACCCTAACTCTATTTCAATTTCAAAAGTACACTATGTTGATGGAATAAATTATAACATGCTTATAATATCACAACTATGTGATTATGGATTAAATGTTAAATTAAAAAATGATACAATTCATGTTTTTTATGCCAAGAATAACTTAGTTTTTACTACTCTTAGAAATGATAATGTATGTGCTATAAACATAGACACACTATCATCACAAAATGTTTCTTGCCTAAGTGACATTTACAAAGATTCTTGGATCTGGAATAGAAGAATAGGACATTGTAATGTACCCAACCTTAATAAATTGAATAGAAAAGGTTTAGTTAAAGGCCTTCCCAAACTAGAGTTTCGAGAAAATAAATTTTGCAATTATTTTAAAAAATAAAGCAACATAAAATCTCTTTCAAACCAAAAAAATAAGTGACAACTTCTCAACCTCTCGAGTTGGTTCACATGGACTTGTTTGTAAAATATATATTTTCAAATCTCTGCGGGAATCACTATGTTTATGTTCTTATATATGATTTTTCTAGGTATACATGGACCTTTTTCTTATCTCACAAAATTGAAGCTTTCTCACATTTTACCTATTATGCTTGAACGGTAAAAAATCTTAGTGGACTTAAAATTAAATATCTAAGAAATGACCATGTCCGTGAGTTTGAAAATCACGAATTTGAATCTTTTTTCACACAAAATTTCTATATGCACAACTTTTCTACCCATAGGACACCTCAACATAATGGTTTAGTAGAGAGAAGTAATAGAACCTTACAAGAGATATCCCAAACTATGCTCAATGAATATGACCTACCAATTTACTTTTGGTCTGAAGCTATTAATACAGCTTGTTACATAATAAATAGAGTCATGATCAGACCTATCCTTAAGAAAACTTCTTATGAGTTTTAGAATAATAGGAAACCCAAGTTAAATTATTTTCATGTTTTTAGATGTAAAGATTATATTCATAACACTAAATATAATTTAGACAATTTCCTCCAAAATTGATGAAGGAATATGCCGTGGTAATTCCACATCAAGAAAATCTTTTCGAGTCTATAATAAGAGAAATAAATGTGTGGAAAAAATTTTCATGTCGTGTTTGATGAAATAGATCCACGTGAACCTAAGAAATCACCAGGGAATGTTTAAGAGGATATGTCCAATCTGAAAATTAATGAAAAACCCCTCAAATCATATTGTAAAAAAATCTGTGAAAACTTCCACTTCTATAAATTATCCAAAATCTAGCCATAATGTACCAGAACCAAATTATGAACCTAAAATGACTAGTCCTTCCATTCCTAGCCCAACTAGGTCCCTTAAAACCCATCCCTTAGATAATGTAGTTGATTAATCAGATAGAGAAACACAAACTAGAGCTTCATTGAAAAATTAGATTGAACATTAATCATTTTTATCACAACTTAAACCTAAAAATATCAATGATGCAATCATTGATGAAATTTGGGTGAAGGTTATGCAAGAAGAACTTGACCATTTTGAGAGAAATAAATTCTATAATCTTGTTAATAAATGAAAAGAAACCTTGACCATATGAACTAAATGGGTGTTTAGGAATAAAGTAGATGAAGCTGGAAATGTAGTTAAAAATAAAGCTATGTTGGTTACAGAAGGCTGTAATCATATAGAAGGAATTGATTATGAGGAATACTTTGCACCAGTAGAAATTCATGAATACATTAGAACCTTACAGTCCTATGTAGCACACTTATATTTCAAACTTTATCTAATGGATATCAACAGTTAATTCAAAAAAATTTATATAATTGAGGATGTTTTTGGTTAACAACCGCCAGGTTTTACAAATCCACATTTTCCAAATCATGTTTTCAAATTTTCTAAAGAATTATATGGTTTGAAACATGCTCCAAGAGCTTGGTATGAAATTTTATGTAAATTTTTTATTCCTAATGGTCTTATAGAAGTATTTTAAGATCCTACATTATTTATAAAAATAATTTATAAATAATTCTAAATTGCTAAAATATATATAGATGATACCATGTTTGGATCTTCTAAAAAATTTATGTAATGAGTTTTCAAAAATAATTCAAAGTGAATTTGGAATAAGATTGATGGATTAACTTAAATATTTTCTTGAATTTCAAAATTTTCAAAATAAATAAGATATTATTATAAATAAAAGTAATTATACTAAAGTTATTTTGAAAAGATATGGATTTGATAGAATTAAGAGCAGTGAAACACCTAGGACTTCTACAAGTAAGTTAGATATTGATGAAAATGGGTAACCTGATGATCAAACTTCTTACAAATGAATGATTGAGAGTTTACTATACTTAACTGCAAGTAGGCCAGTTACTATCTTTAGTGTGTGTATGTGTACTAGATTTCAGGAAAACCCAAAAGAGTCACATTTAAATGATGTTAAAAGTGTTTTTAAATATTTCAAATATACAGAAAATTTTGGATTGTTCTACCCAAAAGAACAACCTTTTATTTGGTCAGTTATTATGATGATGACTTTGGTGGATGTAAGTTAGATATAAAGAGAAACTCTAGAACATGTCACTTTTCTAGAATGTCTCTAATATCATGGTGTAGTATAAAGAAAAATTCAGTTGCATTATCAACTGCTGAAGCATAGTACATTGTTGCTGGTAGTTTCTATGCACAAATGTTTTGGATGAAACACACTTTATTAGACTATGGATTTAAATTTAGACATATACCCATAAATTGAGACCATACCAGTGATATTAACATTTCTAAAAATATAATTTCTCATTCTAGAACAAAACATATTCATGTAAGACATCACTTTTTGAGATATCATTATCAAAAAGGTGATATAAATCTTGAGTTTATTGGGAATGAGAATTAACTTGTTGACATATTCAAAAAACACTCAAACTCTGAGATATTACTCTATATTAGACATGAATTAGGAATGATAAATCTATAAAGACTGTTGGAACTTTTCCCATTTGGAAAACTCTGTTTGTTAGTGAAATTGGTCTGTCAAACCGATCAGGTGAAACTGTTTTCATAAAACTGATAAGGTGAAACCATTTTCATAAAACCAATTAGGTGAAATTGACATATCAAACGGATCTGTCAAACGGATCAGGTGAAAACATTTTCATAAAAATGATTAGGTGAAACTGATCTTTCAAGAATATTTTTCAAATCATTCAGGTGAAACTGTTTTCATAAGATTAATTAGGCGAAACTGATCTATCAAACTGATCAGGTGAAACCGTTTGCATGAAATTGATCATATGAAGTTGATTGAAAAATAGATCAAGTGAAACCTATTATTATAAGGACCTTTTAGTAAAACTATCTATCTTAGATAAAATGACATAGTTTCATTTATTTTTACCATTTTATGTTTTTATGAAGTACAATCCCTAAATGATAAAATAAATTCAATCGACACTTTGACCTTTCAACTCCCTCACTCTACCCTTGACCCTTTGACCTTTTGAATACCTTCAAACTAGAACCATTAGAATGGAGAGAACCAAGAATGTGATGGATGGACCGAGTGAATCACCAATGGATAAGCATTAGAAATGTAAATCTAGTAGTGTCATAGGCTCTAGGAAGCCAATTTTGGGAAGACATATAGTGACTGCATAGAAGGAAGTGACATTCAAATGGTTGTTGTTGAGTAGGTCACTTGAGCTAAATATATTGGAATCTCAAGGACCGATCTGTTGGTTCACAAATAATGATAGATCATTCTATCCCTAGTTAGTACATGAGTTCTACCTTAACTTGAAGGTATATTTGGAAGGATTTTAGGAAGCAATAATGATTTCTGTCGTGAAGGGAAATGGTATTTATTTTTCTTTAAAAGAATGGGATGATTGTTTAGAAATTCCACATGAGGGAATCTTTTCTAATTATCAGGGTAATATCCCTCCAAACTCAGATTTATTTTCATATGAGAATGATTTAATGGAGATAACTTGGAATGAAGAGTCAAAGATAGATAAAACCACTGAGTTATATGGAGAAGCAAGATTACTTTTCAAGTTCATTCAACATCAAATCTGCCCAAGGAAACAAGATTTTGAAACTGTGATATATCTGGATGTCTTCATGATT
The DNA here is from genome assembly GCA_963277665.1 of Viscum album. Classification (NCBI taxonomy): domain Eukaryota; kingdom Viridiplantae; phylum Streptophyta; class Magnoliopsida; order Santalales; family Viscaceae; genus Viscum; species Viscum album. The sequence goes on from OY728141.1 coordinate 1,251,138,268, forward strand.
TATCTATTAAATAATGGGGTAAAGGTGAAATTATGTAGGTACCTCATGGTATACATTTCTTATTTGATCAAACCATCCAATAAATAAAACTTTTTTATACTACCCTAGATTGATTTTTGCGATGTTGATGAATCTGGGATGTATAGATGATGGAGATAAATTGATCACAGGTTGTAGTGGATTCTTCCTACACAAGGAAATATTCAAGAGGATGAAGATATTTTGGAATTTATGGAAGATATTTTGGGTTGATGATGTGGATAAACTCTATAAGGAATACAATTCTATTGACTATCCTACCAGACCAAAGGATCAAGCTAATCTAGGTCTCAAACCTGGTGAATATTATGTTTATTAATATGGGGAATAGGATAAGTCTGAGTTTACAAGGTAAGAGGGGTCTCTAATAGTTGATAGGAGTGACCCATATATAACTGATATCCCTATGGATATGTCTTATAGACCTACCATTCCACCATTGGAACTACACTCTCAGGAACCTTTATTGGTTGATGAAAAAATAGAAGAGACAGAGGTCTCTGAAGTTGTAGGATACGTAAGAAAAAGGAATAGTGATTATGAGGGTGAGTAGGAGGAGGAGGAGGATAATTTTGATCATGTTAGTTACTCACTAAAATTTATACAGGATGGATCCACCTCTGGTGAGGAATCAATTCACCGAGATGATGTTGAGTTTGATGGACATGATGATGCTGATCATGTTGGACAAGAGGCTGATGATTATGTTGATAAAGATGTTGGTAGAGAGGACAGACTTGAAAACACTTATGTTTAAAACCAAGGCATAAATAAAGAGTTTAATGAATTTTTTGTTGGAGGCTAAGAGGAATAGGATGAGGATCAGATTTCACATATGCCCCAGATTGAGGAACATCGTGGAGTAACTAAAGTGGTTGAAGCTCAAGAAGTAGAACATCAAGTTCAGATAGTTTTATTTCATAGAAATTCTATTGTAACTAGTGTTTTATAAGAAGATGATGAAGCTATGATTATACATGAGCCTTAGGGAAGAAGAGTCAGAATTGATACAGTGGATCTCGGAGACTGGGCATGTTCAGGTAAGTGGAATAGAAATCCAAGGATTATTCTGTTTTGGTTGGACTATGACTGTGATGAGGATATAGTATCTCATATTCCTCCTACTCTATAAGTAAAAGATGAAGTAGAACCAGTTTCTCCTTCTTCACCAGTCTTACCTGCTGATGAGCCTATTGTACCTGTTGTTCCGGGTGACTATGTCACTAAAACTGATTTAGAACAATTCAAATCTGATATCTGTGAGTCGTTGATATATTCTATTGGATTCAGAATTAAAGCCTCCAATTCCATGAGTATTTTAGAAGTTTATGTTTCAATTATTAAAAGGATAGTCATTTGATAGATTCATACTAATCTAATTACAATATATGAGTAAATTATTAGACGCAATACTATGCTGATAGAAGAAGTGAATAGAATTGGTAATGAGTTGGAGTCTCTTACCACTGATTTCAAACCACACTTTGTGGTTCCATGGAGATTCTTAGAAACCTATTTATACATATAATAAGCGTACATTTGAAAAAATTAAAGGAGGAACTTGGAAAGATAATTTCTAGATCCTCTAGCTATAAAGGTACAAGGGCTGTTTCTATTGATATAGAGTCCCTCGGGTCTATGACTAGGGAAGAGTTCAGGGGTATTCAGAGTGATTCTGATAAGGATATTATTTCCAAGGTTCACAGAAACCCTATTCTTGTTTATAATATCATTAGATAGTGCACCAATGAAGGCTCTTCTACTCAAAAGGAGACTTGGGAAAATGTGGATAAGTATATCTCAAAAATATATACCAAGTATGATGTGGTCAACAACTTCAAGTATTTGGCTGAAAATTTGAAGATCCTTCTAGTGAAGGAATCTTTCAAGAGGAAAGTGGGATAGTTGAAGGAGTTTACTCCTCTCTTGGATAAATTTAGGGAGAAAAACGATGATTTTGAAAAGGCAATGTAGTATAGAGGTGAAATAACCAATGATTTTTTTCAGGATTCTAAATCCATACCAGAATGTGAAAGCTGAGGCAATTGTGGTCCCAACTGCTGCTTCAATTGGAACTAGTTTTCTGCCTCCTCCTCAGAAGAAAATACCTCAAGCCATATCTTAGATACATCTAGTGATCAAAGAGAAACCTCAGAGTCATGTTTTATTAGAGAGAAGACCTAGCCTTGCAGCAAATGTTCCTACAGGTGTTACCTTAACTGGTGTTTTCATTCGACCAGTCCTTCCTAAAATCACAACACCACCTTCTGCACCTCCATTTGACCCTTTAGACAAAGGGAAAGCACCTAAAAATCTGAATCCTTAGCTTTGAAGTTTTTCTTTTATATGGATTTGTAATATTCTTATTATGATTGTACTCTTTATACTTTAATGAATATCATATTTTCCTTCACTATGCTTCCAACTTTCCTTGTGTTGTTTCTTTTTATTATTTATCCATATTTTCACCTTGTTCTCAAATCCAAAAAGGGGGAGAAATATATGTATGGGATTATATGGATGGGGTTTAATAAACTCTTTATCTAAGGGGGGGGTTAATTATTGAATATGAAACATAGCATTTACTCAACAGAATATATGTATATATATCACCTCTGATACAAATCACTCTAAATTCACTAATACAAAGGGGGAGCATAGTAATGCTCTGATATAAAGTAAACTTCTATATATATTTCCTCTGATAAAATAATTAAGGGGGAGCTTAAAAGGAAAGCCTTAGTCATATTGAGATTATTCCTTAACTTTTTTTTATATCTCATTAATGCCATGATTTGTGATTATCAAAAAGGGGGAGATTGTTGGACCCTTTGTGAAATAGTTGTTTTCATAATCACAAATCATGCCATTTTATTAAATCTATTAATTAACCTATTTTGTTTTAAATAATATTTATAACTTCAAAGATTATGTCACATTATATAATGAATTTTAATAATTCAATATATTATTATGGATATTTATGTTTCAATATATTTACTAGTGTATACTTAGACACAATAATGAATTTTACTTGATTTGCTATTGTTTTGTATTAAATAAAAAATTCATAAGTCTTTTAGAGTCCTTGACACTAACAGTTCAAAGGAGTCAGTAATAGATCACTCACCGATGAGGACTCACTTATCAAAGAACTCACAGATCGAATGAGTCACCGATCGAACAAGACAGTAATGCAGGACTCATCGATAAAACAAACAACACAATGGTGTACAAGTCACTGATGATTGGTCACACTGATAGTTCAAGTGACTCGCTATTGGATGACTTAACGATGAGCGACACACGGATGAATGAGTCACCTATGGGCTACTTACCAATGGACGAGTCACATATGGGAGATAAACTGATTGTTAAAAATGATTCACTAATGACGAATAGTCGATGCCTCGACAAAACGATAGCACAAAAAACTCACTGATGCCCAAAGTCACTGATAGCGAGGAAGAGGACTCACTGATACAGAGAGTCACCGAAGCAGACAGATTGATGCTAACAAACCAATGATGATAGACTAATGCCAATGGCTCACCGATACTTATGAATCAGCAATAATCATAAAAGAGTTTTTTTATTTTATTATTTCAAGTCTATATCTAACAGTCATATTTTGAAAAATTAATGTTTCTAACATTATTTGTTGTTGTATGTAGGATATCTAGTTGATAGTATGAGGTACACACACATGGGGAGATCTTCATGTCTGTTGGACCATGACGTATACAAGAATTACAAGATGGGTCATTCATTGGACACTAAAAAGTCATGAGGAAAGAAGAGCTGTAATATCCTATAGCTTTCAATCTTACTTCCAAATCACATGAACTAAAAGAGAGAACATACGGGGATATAAACATGACAAGATAATCCTACTGAGATACATTGATCATCATTCAATCAATGGAGTTGAACATTTCACACTCATGGAAACCGGACCACAGAGATAGGGATACTCTATTTTGGAGCCAACATCCAGAAGATGATTCAAATTCCATTTCAACTACATCAATCGAGTCCATAGTTTCACTTCATAACTCACAGAGACTTCTAAACCATATTATACATCTTTATCTATGGTGTTTTCTTTTTTTCATTTTTGATAAGAGTGTGTATCAGTCTATTATACAAACATTGACACCTATACATAATGAAAGGATACTTGATTTCCTCAAAATCACTCTCTATTTATTATTTGTATCCCACGTAGAATAGTAGAAGAGGATAATTGTGACCTGTTTGTTTTTTCCCCATGAATATCTTTGGTAGAGGTCAAGTGTGATGTGGACAGCCTTGTATGCTGTTGTAAACCCCAATACAGGGTATCAATCAAATTATTTATTAAATTAAACTTCTTGGTGGTAGGTGATCACCGAGAAGAGAGAACTAAGTCTCATCATGAAACTAAACCTCTTGTTTATATCTATTGTTCCTTTGAATTTTAGTTTTTCTCTTTGTTTATTACTTTTTCACAAAACTAAATTGAACTTTGATAGTTAGCTTATAATATTTTTATAATTATATAAACCAGTAGATTAGTTTCCAAAATTATTTTAATCTTTATATTAGTATAGTTGAGAACTAATCAATATTTTTTGAAATTAATTAAACATTCAAGACTCTTATAAATTCCCTAAAAACTGACTTGTATTATATTTTTAATTGGGGGAAATTTTCATAGAACCATTTTTAATTGAAATTTCTATAGATACTCAATTCACCCCCCCCCCCCCTCTTGAGTAATATACTCCGAACAAAAGATGGATTAAGTAATACTTACACCTACAGTCTAGAGAATGATCAATCAGAACACAAGACCTAGATGACATGGGATTATTGATCTATGACCATGAATCAAAAGCTAGAAATAGTAGTATATCCCATTTATAATGATATTTCTTCTTCATTTTCTTCTAGATATTATATATTTATTTATAATGAATTTCTTTAATATTTTTGTTTGAAACATGATCAGTTACTATAATTATTTGATTAAAATATTAGTTTGGTTACTCCTTTTACTTCATTCCTGTATCTCTTTATCAAATGTTACTCTTATTTCAAATTATTTTAGGATGTTAATTTTTCAAAAACATCAAGAACCGGTGATAAATGATATCATTTAAATTATAACATTACTAATAAATAATTTTAGAATCAACATGAATGATAATTTTCTCATCAAGGGTAACATAATAAGTTCAAATGAAAATTTGGACTTGGTGAAAAATTACTACAAAATTTATGTAAATGGTTAATTACAGCAATTGAAACTATACAGCTTCTATTCACTCAAATGTTTACCATTTAGATAATTATCTAGTGAATTTCTCAATTCCAAAGTGTTTTTATTATTGCCTGAATGAAGGAAAACCTATTATAGTCCAACCAATTGAGTTCCCCTATATAATCAATAGTTTTTATGTACCTATTGTTGATAATATTACTCTTTAAAACTATTTAACAGCTTTATATTACTATTATATTCACCATTATCATTGATACTATTTTTTTATTTTCATGAGTGATTTAATTTTTTTTATTGGTCACTAAAAACAAATACCTTCCCTAAGGGATTAACCTTACTCACTAACTATAATAGTTCTTATTAGTTAATAATTAATTAATTTCTAGAGTTCAGTGACATTATGTTCAATATTTGGTGTCATGGTTACATAGGAATATATGAATAATAAAGATAAAAAAACATCTGCAAATTTTTTTGAAAAAAACAACATCAATTTTGATAAGAAAAAACTCAAAAAACACTTCTTAGAGAACCCAGAACATTTCATATTGGTAAATTTAACTAAAAAAATCTATTAACATTCTAGTTTTATGTAAACTAATTCTTTATATGAAAACTCAAATCATTTTATTCTTGATATAGATAATCATCTTAGGACTATATAGAAGAAAATGTAAACTGAAATGGAATATAATAGAAAGTTTGTGAATAATAACCAAAAAAAATGTCAATCAACCTCCACCTAAAAATTAATTATAAAAAGATTCATGATTTTGGGGTTTTATGTGCCTATGGTTTCTTGAAATAAATCAAGGATTATAAAAACCCCTAGGTATCATAACTATGAAGTTAAATAGTTCAACATGTACATGTTTCTATCATAAAATGGATTACCTAATGAAGACCCTCTTGACATCATTACTAAAATATATAGTGTGTTTTAGTATCAACCACTTAGTGGGGACGGGTGAGGACGAATTAAAATTATGAATTTTTTCATATTTTATCAAGTGAAATACTAAAAATGGTTCAGATGACTAGATAAGGAAATATTTGATACAGGGGATTCTGTGTTTAATTATATTATTATGATTTCATATCCAAGAATAATAAATACTGAAATTAGGAAAAAATATTATATTTATTGTAGTTGAGGGTGAGATGTTTCATGAAGCTTGGAACAGATTTAGGCGCTCACTTAAGAAATGTTCATACCACAAATGTAACCCATAATTCAGTATAAAAACATTTTATAATAGTCTCACCCCATACCACTAACCACCAGTTGATAAATACTTTGGATGATGTTTTAGTGATAAAATTATTTAAATGTTAATGTAAATTTCAACACACTTGCAAAAAGCTCACAACATAAATGAAAGAAAAAATATATATTTTACAAGATGATGTTAAAGATGGTAGTATTTTTAATGAGAATCATAAAAACTAACGTTGGGAAAAATTACACCACTATGGTATGTTTGGACATTCAAATTCATGTTTCTCCAATATTTATATGTCTTCTTGGCCACATAAAATGTTAATTTTCCTAGGAATATGTATAGCATATATCCTATATATAATTATTTCTCTAGTAACTATAACCAAGGGTACAGAAACCATCCAAATCTATCATGGAAATAATAATATTTATTTAGACCTATTTTTTCCCATGAGATTTAAAATAAATCTTGGAATAAATTCCAAAACCAACAAAAATAAAATATTCTTATTCAAAAGAGAATTTTGAAAGAATTTTTTTTCTAAAATGGATCAAATATTAACTCTAATGAATTCTCAAGATAAAAAAGTTAACAATAAATTTAACAAAAAAAATAATTACATGATTCAAATAAGTCTCAATTAGCTTCTAGGATGTATAATATTGAATTGTGAATCTGTTAAATAGCTAAGGAAATGAAAAAAATTAGAAAAAAGTAAGCTCAAAAATTATTAAGGGAATCAAAGGGAGAATATAACTATGATTACAACTAGTATTGGTCTTCAAACTCAACTGTTAGATCACAAAAATCCTAAAATAGACCAAATGAGAATATTGATTAATCTAAAAAATATTTAATTCTAATAAACTAGAAAATGTGAAAACTAAACTAAATTAAATTTAAATCCAATTTTTAATGTTTAAAATAAAAAATAAAAAATACCATAAAAATAAAGAGAATAAAGGGAATAAATATATTTAAGAATAAATTTTGGAGATGCCCACAATTTTGAATAATTTCACCACAAATAATTCCTTCCTTTAAATAATAAATAAGATGAATCAAGAACCAAAATTTCTCAAATTACTAGATATTTCCATGAAACATAAAATTAATGTCCCTTTTCCTAAACCATTATTTTAAATTGTATATTGTTTTAAATAATTAAAAAAATTATTTCAAATTAAAAACATTTGAATAATTTTCTAAATAAAATTTAAGAGAGTACTATAGTGTTCTCATTTAGAATAGGATGCATCTGAATCCTCAATATCCATGATTATTGGTCATCACATGTACCGTAGGAGATAGTTTCATGTTTAACAATTTCTGTGACCTTAGTGAAATTATTATAGTTATTTCATTTTCAACATTTCAAAATGTGAAATTAGGAGTACCATATCCCACCATTATTATCATAATGTTAGTAGATCTATCCATTACTCAACTGATTGTGAGGGTTGATGACTTATTAATTGGAGTAGGAAAGATTTTCTTTCCTGGTGACTTTTTTATCTTATTAATGGTTTGTGATAAGAAATTTCGTATCATCCTTGTTTAGACCTTATAATACATACGAGGATCTTTTACAGATGTGTCAAAGGGTATGTTGATTTTCCACATAGGATGAGTAAAAGAATAATTCAATGCCTTCAAAGGCTAAATAATACATATGAAATAAAATTTGTTCAAGAGATGGGAATATATAATTATAGGGAACTATATATCAAGAATATGATATGGTTTTTAGGTTTATAGAAGAACTCAATAGTCAACCAATCCCAACAAAATATTACATGGGAATCTACTATAACAAATAAGAAGAACCAGTTGATGAATATTTTGGGGAGTTCTTAGAGCATCATGATGTGTTTTCCATACAAAATATTTTGAACCCAAATATTAATTCCAAATATAAGGAGAAGGTTTTTGGGGATAGTAGTGATAAATACGATTCATTCAATATTAAATTATTTAGGATATAGTTTGAGGACCTCATATGTCCTTGGCCAAACATCCCTTCCACTAGTTAAAAACTCCCATGTTGGAGTTCAAAAATTTTCTGAATAATATAAAATAATCTTTTCTATGTGACTGATATTGATTACATGTCATAATTTTTTCATGTTTATAAGGGATTCAAGAAGATATTTTGGTTAATGTTTTAAATATGTTTCAATATATCATTTGGTAGAAAATAAATGATATTAATGGAATAAAGTTTTCATTATCTATTAATAAGATACTAATGTAACAAGGACATAAATCCTAGATTCTAGGGGAAGAGAAGAATAAATACTAATATAAAGTAACAGTTTATAGATGAGGTGATTATATTACTTGTTGCTGGAATTATATTGCCAATATACGACAATTCATGGGTTAGTCTGGTCAATTTATTTCCTAAGAAGAGTGGGCTAACTCTAATTAAAAATTGAAAAAATGAATAAAATCCAATCTAGGATTGTGAATTAGTGTAGTTTTTATGTATATTATTGAAAACATAACACATTCACTAGTAAAGACCGTTTTACAATGCCATTTATACACTAAATTCATTAGAGGTTGGAGTGAAATGTATTGTTTTGTTTTTTTAATGATTGTTCTGGTTAAAACTAGATTCCCATGTCCCTTGAACACAAGGATAAGGCCACCTTAAAATAACCATTTGGAACATTTTCCTACAGATGAATTACCTTTTGCATGTGTGGTGTCCCATTTACCTTTTAAAAGTGTGTGATAAAAATATTGTCATATATTATTGAAATTATTATTTAAGTAGTCATATATGATTTATCAATTTTTTATTACATTTCATAGCTATAATAATAATATAGAAGTTATTTTAGATATATGTAAATTGATGAACCTTAGGTTAAATGAGTAATAATGTCAATGTATGGTTACTAAGTGTATTTTTAGGTCACAAAGTCTCTAAAAAGGGGATATATATAGATAATTCTAATATATAAGTGATCCAAAATCCACCACCTCCTAAAAAATTTAATGGAATTAAGATTTTCTGGAATCATTTCACTTCTTACTGGAGATTAATCGAAGTCTTTTCTAAAATCACTCAGACCATTTTCTCTCTCCTAATTAAATGCTCACCATTTTTGTGTAATGAGAGGTTTTTAGATTTGTTAAACCTTATTATATGGAAACTCACATATTCACTAATAATTACTATTGTTGGTTATAAACATCCTTTTGATGTAATTTTTGATGATAATGATTTGGTAGTGGGGGATGTTTTAGGGAAATTAAGGAGAGGTGGTAACTAATTACTTACTGCACTGTAAATATTTTAGATGATTCCAAAAATAATTACATAACAATAAAAAAGGAATTTCCAAATATTATTTTTTCCATTGATACGTTCAGTCAATATCAGATAGAGTCTAATGTTAAAATTTTCACTCAACATTCATCCCTCAAGTATCTTATGAATAAGGACGAATACAATCTATGCCATATGTGATATAATCTTCAGTTGGAATAGTTTGATTTAGAAATAAAGGATAAAAAGGTTTTGTTAATATGTTTTCTAACCACTTGTTCAGGTTACCCATCACCCATATTGATAAACCAAGATAGATCAATGATTTATTCCAAGGTGAATGATTTTTTCTACCTCAATAAACTAGTTTACTTGGTTTTCATAACATTTCTACTATTTAGTCACTGTTGTATTTTGCAAGTACCTTTCATATAATTGAAGAATGAAATTAATTTCTAAATTAAATAATTAAATTTTTTATGATCCCTTAATTATTTTTAATGGTTTCACGATGGAATCCTTAGAATATGTGTTCTAGAGGTAGATATTTTTCTCATCCTTGAGATATTTCACTATTTACCTTGGGGTAGACAACATGGGGGTGGGAGGAAAACCCAAAAATTCTTGAAAAATGGGTTTTACTAGTCTACCTAGTTTATAGATACTCTATGTCTTTTTATAGTGTCTGATAGGTTTCAAAATATAGGAAATTAGGGTAGGAAGCAAGAGTTTTAATTCAAATATATTTTTGAGGTAAATATTTTTTATGTTTGGGTAATGATTATATGGGACCATTTTTATCATCTTATGTGAATGAAAATATTATTATGTCAAGCAGATATGTTTCTAAGTGGATTGGGGTAGTTAAACTTCCACAAATCCTAGATAATATTGTTGTTAAATTCAATAAAAAGAATATATTCTCCATGTTTGGAGTAACCAAAACATTAATTACAGATAATGGAACAAATTTTATGATTTTTAAGATTTAATTATTAATGGAGAAATATGGAGGTGATCTCAGAACTAGAAGAACCTATCATCAATATTCTAGTGGTTAAGATAAGGAATCTTATAGATACATTAAACATGGTTTTGAGAAAAAAAGTGCCTAGATCCAGTAAATATTGATCAATTAAGTTGGATGAAGAATTTTTCAATTATATAACTTCTTATAAGATATCCATTGGGATATATCCTTATGTATTCTCTCTGGGAAGACAATTCATCTACCCTTGGAACCTAAAAAATCATGTTTATCAGATTGTCTTCCTAGTAAATTCTATACTTAATATTTTTCTATGTAAGCTCAATTGAAAGTGCTCAAAACCCGTAACTGTTTTGAGAGTACTTATCATTAGGAAAGGGGAGTTATTTAGAGATGTGAAAATACTATTTATAGTTAATTTTCAGAGGTTTAAATATTATTTTAGGGGAATATGAAGAGTTTTAATGATATATATTGACATGAAATCCCAATTTTCACTAAGTGTAACTGGGGAATTTTAACTCAATACTTCATGAGAGTTAACCCATGGTCCTTATAGTTTCATTTTGATTTAAATTTTAATAATTTACTTTTTTCATTCCATCCTTATTATGATCATTTTTACCTATGGTCACATCCACTCTCATTATATGTTTCACATGCATGGTTGATTGGTTCCCATTTTCAGTCACTCGAATTCTTCATGCGGACAATCCATCACATGGTAGAATTTTCACTACTATTTTTGTTGTTCTTCATGCCTTTTATTCTTAGGATTAATCTAGGTCTTGTCAAATTTATATGCTTAATCTCGTATTTTGGTCACTATTTTTCACTTTTTTCATTACATGAGTGAAAGGATATTAGTTAGTATAACATTTGATGAATTTTTTTATGGTTATTGTGTTCAATGTGTGGTTGATTTTTCCTTCCATTTGATTGAATTAGACACATCTAGTCGATTGAACACATTGAAATTTTTTATTATGGTATGGTAATTTCCCTTAACAAAACAACATTAAGACAATCTAAAATATACTTTTTTGTTAATCTGGTCATTTAGAGCATATGATAATCTATTCTTCAAGGTGTAACTAGATACTAGATTGAAATATCTTGATCAAATTCCCTTAATCTCAATCCCCTAATTGAATTTTATTGTTAGATAAATAATTTGGAATAAAAGTTTTATCCATACGATTTTATATGACATATAACAATGAAACTATGGGTATTTATCCTGTAAAATAAAGATAAAACATTAGATGGATCATGGTTGATTATACTTATTTTATGAGGGGAGTATTGCCTTAATTTTTACACTTTAAATTTTGGGTCTTTCATTTCATTAAACTAATCACTACTATGAATTAATTGTAGGGGTTATTTATCTATTTTAGTTAAAATCAATTGAATGAGTATATTTTCTTAGGAGTTTTACCGTACTATTGTTAGGGTTATTGAAACATATATTGAAAAAAATTAGAACCATGTTGGTACCCTTAAAATGATTTTTAGATTCAATGTACTATTTTTGGGGTATTCATTATTTAAACAAGATATTTTTTAGTTTTATTGAAATTAATTCCACTTTTATTAAGATGAAATACATGTATTTTTGTTCTAGATATTATGGGAAAAATACATTTGAAATATCTTTTAACCCTCTAAAAATTCTATGATTTCTTTATTTATAAATTTGTTCTGAATTTCACTATCTTAATTGCTTCTCTCACCTTAGTATTCAACATTGGGTGCAATTTTTGGTTTTAAGTGGGGGGGGGGGAGGGGTCTCAAATGTTCATTATTGTAAATTATTGTTTTACACATTAGAAAACTTAAAAAATTACAATTCATTTTTCTTGATCTTCAATGCTCTTATTTTAGGGTTGGGTTACTTTTTTATTAACTCTTTTAAAAAAATTCTTTTCAGTAGACATTAAAAGTATGATTTATAAACGTTATTATATTTAATTATATATTATTATACTAATAATCCCTATTTTAAATTAGATTGAGAGGTAACACTTACATGACCCTGAGGCCAAAGGAAAATGTCAGATACATGACCTAACATCCCAAAGGAACTAGCCTTATACAATTTTTTACCTAACTATATAGGAATGACCCATACCTATATATTATTAAATTATTTATCTAGATAACTATATCGAGTTTTTAATAGCTTTCACTACACATGTGCATATCATCATGGGTCAATGGTTTGTCTATAACTTCCATCCTTCAATCATGGGTCTCAGTTTCTCTTCATAGTGACTAATTATTCCCCAATCCCTCAGTTTTCGGGTTTCTCTTGTAGTTCTTCATAACCCTCCCCACTAGGGTCTAACTTGTGACTACCCCAAGACCACCTCTAATAGAACATAGATTGGCAACCAGCACCGAGTAGGCATATCACACAAATGGGAGGCATCATCCTGTAATACTTGTACTCACACACACATCTCCAATCCCATAAAATGATAAAATTTAAAACAAATGAAAGAAATTCACGTATATATCTATAATCATGCACCCTGAGTATGATAGTAAAATATGAAAAGTGAAAATGGTCTAAATAAAATCCCAAAAAAAACTATAAAGAGTCTAACCTACTCCAAGGTAAAGGACTACGATCAAATGTAAGCTCTCGGAAGAAAAGTTGGTTTGAAAATATCAAGCTATGATCCACCTATTTTTTATCCTCCTTAGACATCGTCCAATGGGTTTCCATTTTTATAATACATGACATGTGAGGGAAGATCCCATGTAGATGTGAGTATTACAGTACCTAGAAGGATATCCCAAACTCACTAAACAAAAAGCACCAAGTATAATCATCTCAATATAATATGTAACAATCAATGTATAATAAAAAACCTAGATATACTTAGGATGGACATGTCACTAAAAATTAGTCACCACTAACTACCAGCCATTTGATTCTTCTTCAAGTAGTATTGTTCTAGGAAAATTGACTCCATGATCTGTGACATCATCAGAGACTCTAATTAAAGTGTTTTAGATCATTTTTTCCACCCAAGATAGTTCATTGGTATCAGAATACTCTAATACCCATATAGGGGGGCACTTCTAGAACAATTGGGGGACACCATGAAACCAATTTGGATCAACCCACTACATAGAGGATCATATGCCAAATATACCCCAAACCTTACTGATACGGCCTGGTATATTGAGGATTAACTCCCAACTCGAGGTGGACAAATTGATTCCATAAACCCCACCAAGGGTATAAAGATGATAGAGGATATAAATCCGGTATCTTAGAGGGATACCACAAACTCTATCTAGGTATTAATCCTCTAGAGGGAAATTGAATACATAGATAAGGATGTAATTCCTTATTGTTCCATTTATGGAAAGGAATAGGGGGAAACCACTCATACAAAACTGGTATGAACTGAAAAGATGAAGAGCTCAAATTTTCTCTAAGAGAGTACATGACATGTAAGTAGGGTAAATTGAGGGTATTTCTCAAATTGGATCTTCCTCTATGGTTCTTACCCACATGGAATATACACCTCAACAATCATATCATGTTATTGATACAAAAAACATATAGAGGTCACCCGGAACCCTTCTTATGTCACCTAGTTGTGCCAATGTATAGTTGGTTGTGCCATGTATACATGTTTGTGTCAATGTCTAAGGGCACGGTGTTCCTATGACTGTGTAATCCTAGACATTTTTATGTACCCTCTTTGGAACATTATGGTCCTTAGAGCTTGTTTCCCATGGTGTGTCATAGGATCACCCGATGACTGATATATTTCTTATATGTGTATGCCCTATCTCCGCATAGAGGATCCTAAACAATGTGTGTTCTCAAATAACATGCCATGTGTCATTTTATTTAGTAGAATCCATGACCATTTCATACGTCAACCTAATATTCCACCTCTTCCATCAATCATTCCCAATAACATCAGATCTGGGGTCGACGGGCCTTTCTATTTGCTACTCACAGGATTCTACCCACCAAAACAGATCAGAGAACATCCATTTTCATATGTGACACCATGTGTCTCTTGAGAAAATAAAAAACCCTTGATTTTGTTTTGTTCTCCCTAAATAAATCCACAACCATCATCGAATATCAAATCACATCTTCCATCAAAATATATACTCATAGTATTAATCTATTGTTCCAAAGAACAATCACACAATGATCAGATACTGGGTATTGGTTGAATAGTTATCCAATAAAAATACCAAAAAATATTGAAGGAAGAAACAAGGGAGAAATACATAAGCCATTGAAATTTATAATTGGGATTTTTCCTTTGTTCATTCGGTCTCAATCAATTTTCATATTTATAGACAAAAAAGTCGAATAAAACACAACAAACAAAATTTAATTCCATTAATTTAAATATAAAGATGACGAGTGTATAAATTATATTAATGTAATTGATTTGATTTCATATGATATTAATGAAAATGATGAAAAAAACAAATAGAAATGTTACTAGGAATTTAGATCATTATTTTTATGAAGAACAGTTCTTTGATGTCGTCTCTAATGAGATCCAAAAACTCCATTGGCACAATGATCCTCGATCCCGTCCTGATCTACTATCATTCTACAAGAATGATCTCCTTTAATGGTCTCTATTTATCCATGTTTTAGTGTCCAGCCTTGAAAAAAAATATAACCATTGATTCATAGGAAACTCAGCCTCTATGATAAAAAAATTATTTATTTATTTTATTTATTTGTGCACATCATATTTTTTTCACTGAAGAAGGTTATGTTGCAAATAGGGTAAAACCTGCATTTTGAACTTAATAGTGCCCTCATATTTCTAAATTGTTCCCCCATTCAATAGTTCATATAATATTTTATGAAAAATTCATGCACATGTTATTTAATATATTTAATATATTTCAAACATTTTTTCCTGTCGCACCAAGTCTTAGAAACAAATCTTGTCTTAGCACTTGGTCAGGAAAATATTCCATATAATATATAAAAATAATAAATGGAAAATATGGGTCATTACAATCTCACCACCTTGGAAATTTTCATCTTGACAGGAGAAAAACCTACTCTAAAAGATGAGGTCACTAATCTCCCATATGAGTCTCCTGCTCTTTGTTGTTCTCCTAATGATTATCAGGCTTCCAACTGATATTCAAAAGGAGAATCGATCACCCACGAAGGAACCTATACTTTTAATACTTGATCTCAAATGGTTACACCTTAAAGGTAACTCCATACTCGATGTACATATCTCCCAAGTTGATAACATGCGATGGTTCATGAAAGTATCTCCTCAGCTGTGACATGTGGAAGACATCGTGTACTCAGTCCAACTGTGGGGTAGAGCTAAGAGGTATACCACCTCGCTGACTCTATTTAGTATTGAGAAGGGACCAATTAATATATGAGATATCATGTTGCCCTAAAAAATCTCCACAATCCATGTCTAGGTATGTCCCTTAGGAACAGACGGTCTCCCTCATAGGACTCTAGAGGTCTCCATCATCAGTCTGCATAAAACTTATGATGGATTTATTCATTCCTCATCCTATCCTAGATGATTATCACATTCTCTATAGTAGAATTCACCATATTCAATCCCTTTAGTGTTGACTCACCAGTATTAGTCCAAAAAAGTGGTGAACTAAAGGTTTTACTATATAAATCCTCTTATGGTGCTATACTAATGGTGGAATGGTATATGTTGTTGTACAAAAACTCCACCAGGGGTATAAGATCACCCAAACTACGGAAAATGTACAACATTCATGCCCTCATAATTTCCTCAAAAACATGAATGCTCCACTTTATTTGGCCATCAATCAGATGGTTAAATTTTATTCTAAAGAGGAAGTAAACCCCAATGTCCTCCTAAAATCCTCTCTATAATCGTGATGTGAAGTGATCATCATTGTCTAAAATGACTGTTGAAGGAACTCCATGGAGTATGAAAATCTCCTACACATAGAGGTGTCTCAATATCTATGCTAAAACTCTTCTCTTGAATAGCTAGGAAGTGTGTTGACTTGGTTTTTTGGTCTACGATTTCCCAGATGGAATCAAGTCCCCTAGAAGTACATTGTAAACCCATCACTAAGTCTGTGGATATACCATACCACATCCACTCTAGATCCTCAAGTCGTTGAGCTAAACCAGATAAAACCTAGTTCTTGATCTTCACTTGCTGAAAGGTGAGGCATTGAGAAAAAAAGTCAACAACACAATGGTTCATTCCTAGAAACCAAAACATATGTCAGAGGTCCCGGAATATATTTTTTACACCTAGATGTATTGTAAAGGGGGTGAATGAAACTCTTTCGTTAGATCCTCTCAAAATCTAAATGGTATTATCATCCACCCTCTGAAAAGGATATCATGCACACCATTTTCAAAATATCCATCATGGGCATTTATGATAGATATCTAAGTATGTAAGGTCTCACAGTCAGTATATTCAAGATAAAAAATCCTAACACACTATAAAAGTGATGGTCTAACGACCATCAACTATAGATATGAAGCACCATACTTGTCCACCAAGGATAGATACAATGAGGGTTAATACCCTTACACCTCATCCAGAAACTAAGAACAATATATCATACTGAGATAATATTCCACCATGTTCCCCTTCCTAGGAGTATAGATAATCTCAAAATATATGTCCTGTAGTAACTCTATACATTGACTCTATCTCAAGTTAAGATCCTTCTAATAGAAGATATACTTGAGACTCTTGTGGATAAAGTGGGTGATAAACTGATCACCCATCAGGTAGTGTCACCAAATATTTAGTGAGAAGACTAAGTATTATATATCAATATCATTGGTCACATAGTTATTCCCATCTGGTTTCAACCAACATGAACCATAGGAAATCACCACCTTCCTTGGAATAGAGCACAACCAAGTCTGGTTCCTGATGCATCGTAGAACATTACATATTGGACACTGTAATTTGGGAAACTAAAGATTATAGAACTCATAAAACTCTATCTCAACACCTAAAATAAATGTTGGAACCTTTATGTCCACATGAATGGATTCCCCTTTTGGTTCAAAGCTGTCAAGGGTGCTGCTACTATGAAAAAATCAAGTGCAAACCTCATATAGTACCCTTCCAACCAAATAGAATTTTATACATCAGTAACACTCTTATGTGTATCCTAATAAATAACTACCTAAACCTTAGTTGGGTACACTAATACTCCTACATCTCAGATGATGTGTACCAGGATGTGGCCCTCCCAAATCCAAAACTAATACTTTGAGAGAATCCCATAAAGGTGGTTCCCTTAGAGCGTGTCTAGGACCAGAATCAAGTATCTCACAATCTCATCCTTGGATTCCTAGTATATTGGGATTTCATCGATAAAAACCACCATGAACCAGTCTATAAATTGATGGAAGATCTAGTTCATGGGTCCCATGAACACTGATTGTGCATTGTCAATGCCAAACGACAAAACCATGTACTCATAGTGACAACAACAACATATGAATGTCATTTTCGTTATATCCATGTATCGTACTTGAAGAGTGTGATATTCTGATCTACGGTAAATATTCAAGAACCATATCACCCCTCTTAAATGATTGAATATGTATTATATCCTTGAAAGTGGATACTTATTATTCATGGTCACTGGGTTCAAGCATCAATAATGCACTCATAAACTCAATATTCTTCCCGCCTTATTGGTGAATAACATTGGGGCTGCCCAAGGTGGATAATTAGAACTCAAAAATCCCTTATCCTATAGGCCTCCTGACTATACCCTCAGCTCATGAAGCTTTGTGGGATCCATATGATATAGTGATGAATATATCAAGGTCATCTCAAGATGAAAATAATTGAATATGTATAGTTCTTAGTGGGGAGGTAAACCTGGTACATCCTTAGGAAAGACCTTATCAAACTCTTCTACCACTACTGGAAACTGATATCCCATAATATCCACTATTAAATGAGTCATTTTATCTAACTATTCTTTAATCATTATTAATCACTTATTTTTTATCCCATCATGATTTTCTAAGGTATCCTTCTCAACCACAAAGGTAAACCTCATACCATCTCGGTGGACTGACCACATTCTCCACCTAAAAAATTCAATATGTTTATGAATTGGGGATAACCTATCCAAAAATTATATGAAATCATACAACATTTTCACTACTACAAATAAATCTTATATAAAACTCTCAATTCCAATAATCATATCGCACTATATTCACAAGTGAGTAATTGATGAGTCACCACCTATCAGACTCTTTGACCACAAGGGTCAAGCCAAAATATCAACAAGAATCTATTACTCTCTTACTAGAGAAGTGGAAAAGAATGATTGGATTTCACCTTTGTCTATAATTACAAAAACTAATGTTTAAAATTCAAAAATCATACCTCGTATCATCCTTGGATCCTTGGGGTTATAGGTCTACATAGTCTGCAACTGTCCTCATCCCAAAATATTAGCTCTATGAGCATGGAGTGGACCACCTTGGGGTGGTAGGGGTAATAACTCAAACCTTGGACCAAATAATATTTCTTTTTAATCCCCTATATCACATCCAATTCCCTTCATAACACCTTAATTAAGCATGTGTATTTGGCTCAGTGGTCCCTCGACCATCTATCGATCAGTAGTATGAAGACTCAAACGATCCCATGATAGTTTTCCCCAACCATTGTTGGAGAAACACCACATCTCCCTAAGATTATTTGAGATATCTTGGGAGCCCTACACCAATAACCTAATGTCCAAGTATCATCTCCTAAATCATCTTACATGCTTGGATCCCAACAACTAACATTGGCAACCTAGTGTCGAAGTCTCATTTTCTAGATTCCCGCAACCATCACCCATTGTCGGTTGTTCTTAATAAAGAAATATCTCCACCACTAAGGACCACTAAATCACTATATCAACCCTTCATTTTCATATGTAGGCATTACATAACTTTTGAGTAATAATTAAAACATTATAAAAGTAAAAAAAACAAGCACCGTATTAGTCTAGTGACTTTTGAAACATGAAAACATAAACATTGGTGCATAAATGAGCTACGTTATCTCCAACTATGTTCTTCTTGAATAGAACCATTCTTAGAAACATCGAACATAATATGTATCTTCATAAACTAGGGGAAAGGAAACATAAAAAGGGGTGATCTAAAATGCATAGTAAGGGTAAACAAGGGAGATATATAAGCATAATCAAGAATATAAGGGTTTGAGAAAATGATCAAGAAAATAGAAGATCATACCATGCATATCAAAGGTCGTATAAATGAATCATGGAATAAATATTGGTAGTTCATAACACATTAATAGAAAGGAAATAAGGAACATAATCCATGAAATCATAACATAGAAATGAAACATATAATTGTGTCAAACGCATAAGCATATAATTTGATCCCCATAGTAGCCATTTCATTACTTCCAAGACTATATTAGTAGTACAAGTTCAATCCACATACCATCTTGGTAGTCATGGTTCACTCCAATGGCCATATTAGTAGAATGAGTTAACTCCTTCTACCATATTGTTAGTCATGCTTCACTCTCTTGGCTATCTTAGTAGTAAAGGTTCATTCCCAATACCATCTTAGTCTATCTCATGAGATATAAATCATTACCTGATGCATTGGAGGGAGATATAGGTCCTGCATATCTCGTAAGGAAATCATTCATACATGTTCCACAAGATTATTAAAAATAATTACATAGCCCACAAAAATAAATGGGCATAATAATCATGTAAACATATCATAACCTGGAAAAAAATGTTGGTCTCATAATCATTTCATCATAAACATAACCTTTGAAAATAAATGGGTTTCAAAAGCATATAACTCGTGAGGGAGAGATGGGTTTCATAAACATTGTTACATAAAAACATATACCATTCTATAGAGAATATGAATAGAATATTTGGATAATGTTCTATATGGGCATGAGTAGCATCAACATATGTCATCTTAGATAGAAAATAAATTGGAAAGATATTTTGAAAATATTTTTTTAGGAAAATATCGTTTATTATTTGAAAAAATACTCGTTAAAACATAAAAATATTTTGAAAACCATTTTCTAGAAAATAATCATGAAATATTATAAATAAATATTTGAAATTATTTTGGAAACCTTTTTCATTAAAAATATATAATTTGAAATTAAAAACGTTTTGAAACCAATTTTCTTTATAAACTAATAAAAGGAGCCTGGAATTGTTTTGAAAACCATTTCTTTGAAAATAATTTTCAAACATATAAATATGGACTGAAATCATTTCCAAAATATTTTTCATTGAAAACATATAAAAGAAGCTTTAAAACATTTTGAAAATAAATCCTTGAAAATATATAAAATAATAATGAAAATATTTTGTAAACCATTTTACATAAAAACATATAAAATAATCTTAAAATCCTTTTGCAAAATTCTTTCCTTGAAAAATACTTTTAAAATCAATAAAAAATCGAGAAAATGTTTTGAAAACCATTTCTTTGAAATTTTTTTGTAAAATACATTTTCTAAAAAATTAATATTTTAAACATGAAAATGAAGCTTCATAGAAATGATGACTTGTAAATCTGTACATGTAATACGAGGTAAAAAGAACATTCATTTTTCACTTTAAAAGGTTAGAAAAATGCATTGTTGTGAAAGTGGAAGGAATATTCCATTGAATACATTTGTAAAATAAAAAAGAGAAAAAAATTCCTTTTAATGATTATAATTATATAATAAAATATTCATTGAAACCCTTTTTAGAAAACATGGTTTTGATGGAATACATATTTATGACCGAAGATATGGTAATATTAGCCTTTCTTAAAAACAAATTCATAACAAACTTATGTAACAAAGAGTATAAAAATGGTACAAATACATGAATATATCATGAATAACCAGAGGATAATAAAATTCATGAATTTTTTTTGAGAGGTGGATTATAAGATTTCAATAAAGAAGAATAATCATAAAAAATCTTGAAAAGATAAGAGTTTGTTCCAATAAAATCTTATTACATGGTAACTTCAAACCATACCCCTTGTAAGAAACTGAAGTTACATGAAGCTTAAGATACCATGAAATGAATTAGATTAAAGATATAACATGTAAAATGGAAGTATATTCACCTCAAAAAATTTAGCTGCGTAATAAAACATGTGTCTCAAAGAAGGAAAATTACAACAAATTGTCTTACCAATTTCATAGCTTTTGGAACAATAACCCCCTGAAAAAAAGATAATGGAAATGAAATGAAAATAACCACAAATTTAATTAAAATATTTATAAAATACATCCATCGGTAGTATACACACCACAAAAAAGTAATGGGGGGTAAATAAAGCATGTATCTCACAGAAATAAAGTGAGATAAAATCCCCATACCTTGTGTATTGACACTTATTATGCTCATTCTGACCACCTGTATTATAAATATAAATTTATTATAAATATTTTATAGAGACATCTTATTATATCTAATACCATATATGGTTTGATAATAATATTATATTACCCTTTTTTTAATAATTATATGTTAAGGTTTCACTCTGGGTAATATCTGCTTTATTCATCGCATGGGTCTTAAATTATTATATCTTTAGTACTTATACTTATATAATGAGTCAATAATATAAAAAATGAAATAAATATCACTTATATTTATTATATTTTTATTATAATAATCTATATAATATATGTGTGTGAAATAGAAGACACCGTTCACGGAGATAGTAAGTTGTGCGTAAGTACAAACGTTGTTTCCGTTTTTATTTTTATATTGAAAGAATGAATGAAAATGATATATATATATATATATATAATATCATTAGAGTAGAATTATAATGTAATAAATATCATGTAATTTCACTAAACTAGTCACATATGTGATTTAATATTCATGTATTGTTTCCATGTTATTTTCTGTTTATATTTTTCCAATAGATTTTCTTTGGGGTTTTGGATAAAATGGTGAATTTTGGATGGACAGTTTATAGCACACAGTTGGAATATAGTTAGAAGTAACTATGTTCCCTACCCAAGTAACCACGTGTTGACTTCATACTGTGTTAGTAGCTACCACTGGGATAGTGCATGGTCAGTCAGGTCGTGCATGGTAGTCGTGCAGTAGAACCCCTCTCAGATAGAGCGTGCAGCACGGTCGCCGCAGGGTTTTCCAAACCATGCGGACTTACTGAGCACCTTGTATAACTCATTAAAAAATTTGGTATTTTCTATATCCTCTAAATTTTAACCCTTGAATCCCTCATTTTCTCCCCTCCTTTTGGATTCCAAAACCTATGTGTGCCTCATCCTCCTTTCAACTCCTTTGGGGTCACAATTTCTTGTCATATTTGGGAATTTCCTCATTAGATCTTCATGAATGTCTCCATCTTCCTCATATTCTTACCATTTTTCGGGTTTCTTTCTTCTTTTCTAGGGAATCAATTTCTCCAACAGCTAGGGATTCATTTTTAGGATTCCATCTTGACATTTTTGGTTTGATATTCATGGTTAGGATTCAATTTGGCTCCCTTGTGGTACGGTTGAGGTGTGGTTTGAAGCGCACACTGGTTTTAAGGGATTTCTTCACCGAAGGTAGGTGATTCCATGATGAAACAATATTTTATGAATTTATATTTCTTTCATGAGTATATTATCATGTTATATGATTTATGTGTGTGGTTTCAATGTGGTTTTTGAAAGGATGTAGTATGAATATTGTTTGAAACTGGTTTTTCAATATGAAATTGGGTGTATTTCCTGTGTAGAACCTTTTTTTCACCTTGTGGGTGTTTCATAAAATGTGTATATGCATTATTAAATTACAAAAGTGATGAGAATCATGATTAAAATATTTTTGGTGTGCGTTTGATTTTAAAATAGAATTATGGGTGTGAAAATAATGGAATATTGTGTTGGTTAGTTTGATTAGATTTTGAAATGTATAAATTTTGTGTTATGTGAAATTTAGAACATACATTATTACAAAAAAACAAAATACAAGGTGACTAGGTGGGTGGACTAGGAAAATTATTCTAGTGATTCAGAAGTTTCTATGTCCAGGATTCACCCCAGTAGGATTACTGATGACAACACTAATGAAATATTGGTGATGATCAGAGACCACTAGAATTTTGGATGTTTATCCTCTTCAGTGGGTCATGCAAGAGAATGTGGATTTTTTGTGGTTGTTATACCACTTTAGAGAAAGATATTATGTTCCTTAGGTCACTCTATTATCTAGTTCCTAAAGGGGTTTCCCATAACTAGTTCTCTTTGGTTATATCACACTTACCATCGGCATGTGGTATACTTGGTTGGTCATTTTAAATCCAAACATGTTATTCATTAAAATTGTTTTCCTTAAAAATGGTTCTATTTTTACTTTAAAATACATGAATGTTTATTTATCATATAATGATTATTTAATGGAATCCTTTTGGGTGTCTTCGTTCTGAGATTAGGCTAACACCCTACATACACCTTTTGGTGTAAGTAGACTTGGTTATGTTTGACGCGGGTAAGGGAATGGAATTTGGAGATAGTGGTTCGGGTTTCTAGAGGTCTTATTGGTACGGTGTTGGGGAGGTGGATTGAGGGCAATTCCCCTCTTTCTATCTGGTGGTTTTTGAGTTTTTTTTGTCCTTCTTTATATAGTAGCCTTTTTGGTTTTTTCTTAAAACTTGTAACTTCAATCTAGAAATTATTGAAGGTGTGTTTGGTTATGATTTTCAATTTTGGTTTTTTATATTGTTTGTTTTTTTATGTTTATAGATATAGATAAACCATTCACATGGTGCTATATTGATACCCGGGAACATGATTTCATCCTGTGGGGATTGGGAACACCCTTTGGGCCATGCCATGGACCTGGTCAGACACGGATTTAGATGGCGACCTGGAATGGTTCATGAAAAAATGGCATCAAAGGTGGTTTTTATATTTTGGTTTATATTATTTGGGATGGCTCTAAATTGCTTGGATCTAATATTTTTGGGTATTTAGGTTCTAGTTTCAAGAAGGGTTCCTGGCTAGCACACCTAGTGATAGACCTTGAGTCACCATGAGATGTTGGTATTTCTATTTTTTTCTACTCTGGGTGATATGTACATGCTACAGACAGTATGTGAACAATAAGCAAAGGTGACGTGGTTTGCTCGTTGTGTTACTATGATGGGTTTGACTTGTTTTTATTTAGGGAATACAGATATTTGGTTTCATTAACGAAAATTTACAGAATGGTCATATTGATGGTTTTTCTTGTGGTTATTTTCCATTTGTAGAAAGATTCCTCCCCAGAGACTTCCTATGCAGTGGTGGAAAGAGGACGGAGAGATTTCTCCATCACCATTTTATTAGAGACTAGTGGAAGTTATGGTTTGGGTTGTTCATGATTTGGAGAAAGGACTGGGATTTTGTCCTACTCAGTTTATAGAATCGGAACAAGGACCTATAAAGGAAAAATATCTTGTGTTTCTCAAGAAAAATCCTCCTACCTTTTGGGGTAATGCAGAACCTTGAGAGGTAGTAGAGTGGCTTGAGAAGATATAGATTGTTTTTTAATTCCTTGACACTCCTGTTGATGTTAGGGTGAAATTCACAATGTTTTTTCTAGAAGTTACCAGTCAATGGTGGTGGGACTCGGTGGTCCAACTAGGAAGACCGAGAAGATGAGTTGGAAGTAATTAAATATTATCTTAAATGATTAGGATTGTCCTGAGTTCTTGGCCTATGCCATATCTCAGGAGTTCATGGTTCATTCACATGGTGACTGGTCAGTGTTAGAGTGTGCCAATTGCTTTTCTGAGCTGTTGTGGTACACGCATTAGATTTTCTCTAATGAGAAGCTTAAATCTTGGAGTTTCGATATTGGTCTATGAACAGAGATTTATTATCAGGTATTTTTGTTCAAACTGAATACCTATGAAAAGGTGGTTGACCATGATTTCATGGTTGAGGTCAATTTGAATGGAATGTTTGGACTCTATGGAGTGGTGTCTACTGTGGGAAGCAGTAGCTCATCTGAGAAAAGGAAGCATGAAGAGTATGTTAAAAAGGGAATTGGTAGTTAAGGCCATCCTTCACGGTGATTTTGACATGTGGATCCCAATGTTGGGTCTATCGTGTGTCACCATTACGGGAATGTGGCACACATTCGACATTCTTACATGTATCCGCCCATATCCTATCATTTATTTAGACTGGGGACACACATTCAGTGATTCTTCAAAGCCACACATTCTTATCAAAGTGGAGTAGGATTTGTGGATTTTAGGTGTATGTATGCCTAGTTGGAACTATCCAGGACAGTGGGATCTCGATTTGGCGTTTGTGGAGAAAGGGTTAGATCATCTTTTGGGAAGAGTTAGTTTAGGGAAGAGCCTCCGGATAGTGGTCACTCTCAGGCTCAGGAGGAGTCAAATCATATTCATACAGAAGAATAGGCACCAACAAGATCGAATGTAGTGAATCAATTGATTTTTACAACCAATATTATGTATTATTCGATGGAGTTAGTAATGATGTTGGGTAAGAATAAGGACATGGGTATCTGGTTCCCATCTTGTGCACTCTTTGTGTTAAGGGTTCAGTTGGAATGGGCTTCCTAGTATTAGATATGGTCATTTTTTATGTAATCCTTGGCATGGAATAGATAGTATTCTTTCAAGTGAACATTGATTGTTATAGGCGGTGGGTGAGTTTCATGGAACCTGATAGGAATACTCATGATTTTCATTGAGAATAGGATACTCGGTTGGGTCGTGTTGGACCTCCAATCCTAGAGTTGGGAAATTTTTCATTTTAATTATTTTTGCACGTGTTAGAGTATGATGGTGGTGCTCATGAGGGCCGATTAACTCATGTAGTGATTGAGTTTCTATATGTATTTCTATATGATTTATTTGGTTTACCTCCAGATCAAGATGTGGATTTCTTGATTGAATTGGTTTCAAGAACATAGCCAATACCTCTTCCCTCATACCATGTTTCCCCTACCGAGCTGATGGAATTAAAGATAAAGTTTTGAAAATTTAGAATTCAAAGTTTTTATTCACCCGAGAGTCTCTCTTTGGGTCATCCCAGTCTTATTTTCCAAAAATTCTGATGGATCTGTCTGGTTGTGCATTGATTACCAGAATCTGAATAAGGTAACAATATCAAAAAAGTATCCTCTACCCCCAAATTGATGACTTTATTGGTTATTTGAAAGGGGAAAAGTGTTTTTCTATGATTGAATTGTGTTCTATTTACCACCAAGTTTGGGTAAGAGAGGCGGATATTCCAAAAATGTGTTTCTGAAGTATGTATGCCCATTTTGAGTATATGGTCATGCCTTTTAGATTGATAAATTATCCAAACGTCTTCATTGTGATCATGAATTGGGTATTCCACTAGTATATTGACTATTTTTTTGTGGTATTCATGGATGAAATATTGTATTATTCTAGATCTGAGAAAGATCACAAGCACCATTTTCGGATCATTCTGGGAACTTTGTAGGATCATCGTCTCTATGGAAAATTCTAAAATTTCACTTTTTGTATTAGGTAAGTGATGTTTCTGGGTGATTTGATCTCGAAGTAAGGGGTTTTAGTGGACCTTTAGAAAATCAGGGTAGTTATTTCTTGAGGGATGTCGAAGAACACATTTAAATCAACAGTTTCCTGGGCATGTACAGTTATTATAGGTGATTTGTTAGGGACGTATCTAAAATTTCTTCTTCTTTGATAGTTCTCACTCAGAAAGGGGTGAAGTTTGAACGGAGCCCAGAATTATAGGTGTCCTTTGAGGAGCAGAAGTAGTGGTTGAATAAAGTACCAGTGATGATCTTTTCAGAATTAGTAAAGGGATAGGTGGTCTATTGCGATGGTTTAGGTATGGGCCTTCGGTGTGTGACCATGTAGGATAATCATGGAGTGTCATATAGATCTCTCTAACTCTGAACACATGAAAACATTTACACGACCCATGATTTGAAGTTAGAAGTGGTGATTCATGCCTTGAAGATGTGGCATCATTGTATTTTTGGGTAGAAATTTGTGGTCTATTATGGTCATAAAATCTTTTCCAACATCTTTTCCCAAAAGGATATGAATTTTAGGTAGTGTTGTTGGATCGAATATCTATAGAGGTTTAGTTTTCACATTGTCTATACCCCGGGAAATGGAAATGTGGTTGATGATGCCTTTAGAGGGAAAGTGTCAGTGGAGGCTTTGAGGAAGTCTAGTTATGAGTGGAACTTGATGGGTATATTTTCCTAGATTATCATGGAAACCAAAGAGCACAGTGGAGGAACGTTCTAGGAAAGATTCAATTTAGAACCCTCTCATTTGGATCTAGTTTAATAGGAGCATCTTGGTGAAAACATGTGTCAGTAGTCTATACAATTCCTTCATTACGGGGATATGTCTTGGGGTTTCCATTGTATCCTGCGGTAATCTTGTGCATCAATGGTCGTGTTGCATTGTTGTTTTCTTTAGGAAGGTGGTTATGCAAGATAGCCACCAGTCTTAGTGGTCCATCCATCCTGGTGCTATAAAGATTTTTTATGATGTTTATTTGGATGTTTTGGTGGCTAGGTATGAGGCGGGATAAATCTGACTTCATATCGAGGTGCTATACATGTCCGCATGTGAAGGTAGAGCATCAAAGGACCTCTTTTTTTCTTAATCCATTTCCCATTACTACCTGGAAGTGGGACATGGCTTCCATGGATTTAATTATTGGATTTCCTCATAAACCTTAGAGAAATAACTATATTTGGGTTGTAATCAACTATTTCACCAAATCATCACATTTCATTCCATTCAGAGATTCAGCTAATGTGGATGAGCTGCATCGGTTGTATATTCATAAATTGGTAAGGCTTCATGGGGTTGCATCTATGATTATTTCTGATAGAGACCCCCATTTTACTTCTTGGTTTTGGGAAGGTCTTCAAAAGGCATTGACATTGTATGTCACAATGAGTACAACATACTATCCTCAAACTGATAGTCATAACAAGTGTGAAGATTAGATTCTGGAGGACATTGTTTGTCCATGTGTTTTAGATTTTGAGGGATCTTGGGATACCCATTTGGGATTGGTCAAATTTTTATATAATAATAGTTAGAAATATTATATTCTAATATCACTTTTTGAGGTGCCCTATAGTCGTCCTTATTGATCTCCTTTATGTTTGGATAGGGTGGGTGAGACCTCACTGTTGGAATAGAGCCTTGTACAAGAGAAATCTAAGAAATTCAAGTTAATCAGGTAGCAGTTGTTGACAGCACAAAGTTTCCAAAACAATTATGCTAATGAAAGGAATCTAGATCTTGAGTTTTTTAGGGGTGACATGGTGTTCATGAATGGGGCACCATGTTTGGGTCATCATAATTTAGGAACAAAGGGAAAGCTAATGTTGAGGTATATCGGACCCTTTGAAATCACTGAATGGATTGGAAAGGTCGAATACACGTTAGATTTCCCTTCTTAGTTGATTTCAATCCATGACATGTTCCATGTATCCTAGTTGAAGAAGTATAATTCATACTCGTCTCATGTGTTGAATTGGGTAGATATGGAGTTGGAGATCGATTTTTCTATGTTTAAACAGGTAGTGCTGAAAGTGGATTCCCAATGGAAGGCAATTTGTGGGAAGTCTATTTCATTTGTTTGTATCTTTTGGAAGCACGGTATAATAATCATGATACATGGTAATATAATTCATGGGTTGATAAAGATTGTCCATTATTGATTTCTAATCAAGCTTCGGGTTGACTTTCTGGGGTTGGAATGTTTTTATGGTGGGGAGAATTTTTACATCCATGTTTTTTTTTAGGTTTTTTTCCCATTTTTTCTTCAATATATTTTTTTACCCTATATTTTCTTTGGGTTTTTTGGAGAAAAATCATGATTTTTGGATGGAAAGAGTATAGTTCATAGTTGGAGCACAATTATAAGTAATTTTTCACCCTACCTAGGTAAATGTGGGGTAGCTACAAGCCGAGGTAGTAGCTATCACACGACCAGTGCACAGTCAGTTAGAAAATACGAGGTAGCCCTGTGGTAGGAAAATTCTCAGATAGAGCTTGCAGCACAGTCACCATACTGTTCTCCAAAGCATTTAGACTAATTGTGTGCCCTGTCCAACTCATTAAAAATTTGGACGCTTTCTCTCTCCTACCGATTTTAACCCAAAATTCCATTATTTTCTCCCCTACATTAGGATTCCATACCCTAGTCACACCTACCCCTCCCACAACCCTTTGTAATTTGATTTCTTACTAGATTAGTGGGTTTCCCCCACATAACTTCATGTAAGTTTCCTTTTTCCTCCTATTCGTACCCTATTTGAGGATCTCTTCCCACTTTTCTTGGGAATCCATTTCTCCAGCTACTTGGGATTCGTTTTTTGGGTTTTATATTGACATTTGGGGTTTGAAATCCATGTTTAGGGTTCTATTTGGATCCCATATGTTGCGGATGAGGTGCGGTTTTAGATTCGCATAGGTTTTAAGGGTTTTCTCCACCCAAGTTTGGTGATTCTATGCATAAACATTATTTGACAAATTTATATTACTTGTGTATTTTAGCATGTTTTATGATTTCTATGTGTAGTGATAAAGTGGTTTTTGAATGGATATGGTATGAATTCGGTTTGAAATTGGTTTTTCTATATCAAATTGGGTGAATTTCATGTGTAGAGCCTTGTTTTGCACCTTGTAGGTGTTTTATAACATGTGTAAATTGTTTATTTAATTACACAATGATGAGAATCAGGGTATAAAATACTTCTACTATGAGATAGGTTTTATAGGATGCTTTTGGGAGTGAAAATAATGGTATATTGTGTGGGTTCTTTGTTTGTCTTGTGAAATGTAAAAATTAAGTGTTACATGATATGGGGAATATTCTTGAGTATAAAAAAGGAATCCTAGGTGACTCAGTGGGTGGAATGGGACTATTATTCTTGTAATTTGGAAGTGCCTCTAGAATAGAATCAACTATCAGTATTGATGATGACAATAATAACTAAATACTAATGATGATTGGATACCCCTAGAATTTTCGATGTTTCCCCTATCTAGTGGTCATGCCTATGAACATGGAATGTCATGGTTTTTATTCCACTTTACACCGAGACACGATGGTCCTAGAGTTCCACTCTTAGCTAGTGCCTAAATGGTTTTCCCATGATTAGTGATATTTAGTTATATCTCACTTACCATCAACATATGGTATACTTGGTTGGTCATTTTAAAAGAAATCATGTTTTTCCTTCAATTTGTTTCCTTAAAAATGGGTCTAGGTTTACTTTAAAAATCATTCATTCCTATTTAACATATAATATTTATTTAATGGAATAATTGTTGGGTGGCTTCCTGCTGGGATTAGTCTCACATCCAACTTTCACCTTTGGGTATAAGAATACTTGGTTATACTTGACGTGTGTAATGGAAAATCATTTGGAGGTGGTTGTTTGGGTTACTATATGTATTTTTGATATGATGTTGAGGAGTTGGCTTGAGGGGGATGTGCATCCTTCAATTTGGTGGTTTTTGAGATTGTTTTTGGTCCTTTCTTTTCAAGTAGCCTTTTTGGTTTTTGTTTAGAACTTGTAGCTTAAATCTTGAAATTGTTAAAGTCTTGTTTGATTATGACTTTTAGTTTTATTTTATTTATATTATTCGTTTTATTATGTTTATAGATATGGGTAAATCATTATCATGATTCCTTATTGATACCAAACACTTATTTCCATCCTGTAGGGATTGGGAACGCCCTTTGAGCGATGAAAAAGACTGGTTCAGGCATCGGTTAGGTTAACAACCCATATTCTTTTGTGAAAAAATCAACTCCTTAATACATTCCATGTAGTGTGGGAATTAATCACATCACTTTGAGGGTGGGGGGTAATAAGCCACACTTCTTCAATCGAAATTATCATATTTAAAACAAATGGAATGTAAAAAGATA
This sequence comes from Viscum album, assembly GCA_963277665.1. Taxonomy (NCBI): domain Eukaryota; kingdom Viridiplantae; phylum Streptophyta; class Magnoliopsida; order Santalales; family Viscaceae; genus Viscum; species Viscum album. Next base: position 1,251,170,060 of record OY728141.1, read on the forward strand.
TGGGTTATACAAGTAATACATAATCTTAAGGACATAATAAATATAATATATTCCATATATAAATATATTTTCCACAATAATTTCCCCCATTATCTGAGGAAATGGAAAAATGAACAATCATCATTTAGTGATGTGATAGTTCATCAGACATGTAAATAGTATGCTCGTTACCCATAATATGGACATGTATGTATTTTTAGGTACAACCATTGGCATAAAATAATACTATTATATTGAGGATACACATTTTTTCTATAATCTTGGAATAAAGAGATTGGAGGGGTGGAGAAATAGAATAAAATAAAGGAGTTTGAGAGAAGTCTTTACCTCTAAATCGAGTTACTCCTTTTTGTGTGTGCCAAAATACTTACTTGTGTTGTTTTATATCCAAGGGGAGAATTATATGTGGATGTTAGGGATGTTAGTATACTAAAATGGTAGATATTGGACAATCCAAGGTGGATTTAGAGGTGTGTGGAAGAGGTAGAGGTGGTGGTCTTTTATAATGAATTAGGATTGTCACTATAGTAAATATTTGAATAGAGAATTCCACCCACATTTGTTATATTGAAAGTGGATCCAATAATAATCCAATGTATATTAAAGGAATAATAGAGTCTAAATATGGTTATACAATTTATTTTGGGAATGTGGATAGGTTTTTGGACCCTTAAGATTAATGTTTAGTCCTTAGTAAAGCTTAATTTTACCTTAATTGATGTAATTAAATTCAATTACATTCTCTAATATTTTCAGTCAAAAAATAATTTTACCATATTAGAAATTATAAATTACGTTTATTAAAAATATGGAATCCATTTTTAGAAATTCCAACCACATAATTGGCATAAATTAATTTAAAATTAATCATGTCGATAGGACAACACTGCGGGTTTTTAAAGTAAAAATGATCAAATGTTTGCTATGTTTTTATCTCCAATTTCAATGTGAAAATATTTCAAATGACATAAATTTGATTAATTAATAATTATATTATATAATTACTGATTTAAATAAATTTATAATGTAATTTAACCTTATAAATAAATTATATGAAAAATAGTTTTGAATTAAAATCTAGTATTTTTAACAATTCATTAAGAAGTGAAACCTTACAAAAAAATACCAAAAATTTATCCTAACCTAATTTTTATGTTTATTTTAAAAAAATAAATTTTATTTTGACATATTAAATCTATAAAGGATTCAAAAATTGTATTTAAAATGGGTTCCCTATTGAAAGGTGATAAAACTGCCTTTTCTAAAAAATAGATTTCTGTACATAAAATTGGGTTTGTTCTTATCTTATTTATATTTAATATATTATATGAATATAAATAAACAATTTTATTGAACATATAAAATATATATTACATTAATATCACTCAATAATTTTAATTAATTTAATTTAATAGGGTAAAACAGTTTTGTGACCATAAATATATTAATATTTTCTTTTACATTTTATTAGTTTCCATATTAGTTTATAATTAATTGGTAACCAATGAATTCATATTATATTTGTGTAAACCATATATTTTAATATGTTACATAAAAGTATTCATAACCACTAATTTAACTCCTAGGGTATATATTATTGTAATAAATAATAATATTTTAATAGTATATTATTGATTGGTAAAACTAGGTCTTGCATGTTATGAAAGACATCGAGGAATGTCATTGTTGCTTGAAACACAAGCTAACCTCGGTGGTCTATTTAGAGAAAATTAATATTTATGTTGCATTTAGTGCATGATTAACTTGGTTCTACATATAACATAAGCCAAACATGGTGATTTAATATGAAATAAACTATTTTTTATTGTTTCATGAAATGAAAGAAAAATAAAAAAGATTAAATTAATTCCAAAATAATTATTCACAAAATATCATGGTGTTACATTATACCCCCCTTAAAATGAATTATTCCCCTGAAATTTTTCTAGTTTTTCAACGGTTTAATACTGGAATGTTTCAATCTTGCGAACCCACATCGTAAAAATGGATACTAAAACTTCCATTAAAATGGGAATTTTGAAACCATAACAGTTACCCAAAGTGACATATAACTAGGTTTCCACATAGGGGATCATAGGTCGGAAAATGAAAATTGGACATGATGGTAAAACAAAAATATTTATAGGTACTGATTGGGGTCATAAATCACAAACAAGTGAATGATCAAAGATAATTCAAGGGCATCAAAGTCATAAATATGTGATGATTTATATGGCCATCAATTCAACAAAAATTTTGGTATTATGACTTCATTTTTAATCATTATCATATCATTGAGTAATATTTTCTTGAACATAAAAATAAAAAAATAAACTTAGTTTATATATTTCTATAAAAAAATTTCATTCATTAGTTGTACTTTTAACTATTTATAATTCATCAATTACTTCAAGAAATGGATGTACAGAAATTAACTCTGATGCCTAAATCACTAAAATACACTTTTAGAAAATATTAATGCCCATAAAATATTTAATATTATAACTATTTATCTATAACTATTATTAAAAATCAATATGGTTAATACATTAATCTCTAAACATAAAAATCAGCACTACTATATCATCATAAATAATTATTCATGAATAATAATTATACATTAACCAATACATCACATAGTCCAGTGGTAGGCATGAAACCATTATCGTCCATCTATCATGGGTTAAAGAACCACGACCTTGCTAGACTTGATTGGTTGTCACCCAACATACATGATGTCCTTTTCTAAAACCATAAAAATTTAATTTCTAAAATATGATGAAAATTCTTTAAATAATTTTAATCACTAAATATCCTTTTTTAAAAGGTTTTTAATACAAACTTGAAAATAAATATTTCCTATGAAGTTTGACTTAAAATTTTCATGAATGGTTAACCTTATAACCCCTATAAATGATGAAAATAAAAAAATTGAAAGAATGTCACGAAATAAGTTTAACATTGATCCCATGTATATAAAAAAGTAGCTCTTGGTTATCAAATTCCAAACATGTGAATACCCTCATCATGTATTCTGTTGAAACATGGTAATAACCCAAATTACCATAAATACTTTTGGAAAACATGCATGCTTCATTATTCCAATGGTTACTGGATATATTCATTACATCCAAGAATTTTTAAAAATCATCCATGATGACATAGAATACTTTTTAAACCAACCAATAATAAGATCTAGGGTAATCAGTGCTATCCAATTTACTTTATCCAATTCAATCATCTCTTTCTCTAAGTGAAACACAATTTTCTCAATATCTTGATCACATTAAGTGTCACTTTATCAAAATCAAAATAAACTTCTCTATGTCTTCATCACCACTAAAAATATCTTTTTCAATCCTTAATGAAAACTTATACTGAGAATAGATATATATTTCATTATTCATATAACATAATCTTCAAATTCCAGAACATAAGTACTTCATTCATCTAAACTTATTCTTAAACCATTACTCAAGCTTAATCAACTTATTCCTTAATACTTATTTCCTTGAATATGAAATAATCGTCATTTCTTAAGTTTCCTCAACCTCAATATAATAATGATTATTTTGATCAATGTAAACAATATTGGAAAAACATAACTTACCTTTCACATAACATTTTTGGTCTCTTTATCTTCATAATTATAACCAATACTCATACCAACTTCCTAAATCATAGTTTGAGATTTCCACTTGGGAAATAAATTTTCATGATTCTCATACATTCCACATCCAAAACATTCTATGTTAACCATGTTCCTTCTAGTTTTATCCATTGACTAGAAACAGAAATCTTGGGGTGAAAAAAACATATCATACAAGAAAGCCACATAATCATAAAAAAATACTTATATGATTTATAAATCATGACACCAACCTTTTAATAAATAAAACCGTAGGTTTATCCTTGGATATTCATAGTAATATTCTATTAAAATCCTTAATAATGTTTCATGAAGAATTTATGAATTCCCAAATCATATCCCTCTGGAATTTGAAACCAGGTGTGCAGCAAGGCTATTGTCGTGTACCAAATTACCCCAAGTCAATCCTAGAAAATATTATCATATTTTTTACACCTAGGTATATCTTTTCTAGTGTCCCATCCACCTATAGTATCCAGAAAGGGATGTATTACTATGAAACCACTTACTCTATCATTTACCAAAATTATATGATATTTTCCTATAATTTTCCTTATCCTTATACTTATCCCTAGACATGTCCTTAGGTTCACACTAAGTTTTTACCATCCTAAACTCAAAATGTTAACTAACCCTTTTTTATACTACAAACTATATAGAAACTAACTTTTTATATATATACATTAAATAATGTTTTTGGAATACATAAAAAATATATACAAATAGATTCCCAAATATTGTATTAGTCAAGTGCCTTTGGAAACTTACAAATATAAAAATTGGAGCATTAATGAGCTATATTATCTCCCAAAAGGTTCTTCTATACAATAAACCTTATTAAAAACATGAAACATAATATTTATCTTCATAACCTCAGGGAAAGAAAACGTAAAAAGGGGTTATCTCAAACGCTCAGTAAGGGTGAACAAGGGTGATATATTAGCATAATCATGAGCATAAGGGAAGAGAACCTAATCATGAAAATAAAATATCATACCCTACATATCAAATATCATATATATAAATCATGGAATAAATCTTGGAAGTTCATACGAGATGAATCATAAAGAAATAAATAATATAATCCATGAAACAAAAACATAGTAGTAAAACATGAAATTGTTGAAAACACATAATCATATAATATTATTTCCATAGTAGCAAAGTCATCGCTTCCAAGACCATCTTAGTAGTATGGTTTCACTTCCCATGACATCTTGGTAGGATTGGTTTAATCCCATGAGAATGTTATTATCATTAGTTCACACCTAATATCATCTTGGTAGTCATGTTTCACTCTCACATCCATCTTAGTAGTCAAGGTTAATTCCCAATACCATCTTAGTCTATCTCATGATATATAAATCCTTTCCCAATGCATTGGAAAGAGATTTATGTCCCACCCATATTATAATAAATCATACATAAATTTTCCACAAGATCATTAAAAATAATATCATAACCCATGAAATTAAAATGGTATCATAAACATGTAACCATATCATAACCTATTGAAAAAAGACAAGTTTCATAATAATTTCATCATAAAAATAACTTGTGAAAAGAATCGGGTTTCAAATGAATGCAACCCATGAGAGAGAAATGGGTTTCACAAAAGTTATTCTATAAAACATACATTATTCATGAAATAATATGAATGAAACCTTTGGATCATTTCATAGAACGGAATGAGTTACTTCAATAGATGTCATATTATATGTAATATAATTTTAAAATATTTTTTAAATAACTTTCTTCAGTAAAATATCATTTCTTCTTTGAAAAAAAAATCTCATTTAAAAATAAAAAAAATATAAATAAAAATTTCAAGAAAATTAACCTAAAATATTATAAATAAATATTTGAAAACCTTTTGGAAACACTTTTATTTGAAATTATATAAATATGGATTAAAAATATTTTGAAAATAGTTTTCCTTGAAAACTTATAAAAGGATCTTGAAAGTGTATTGGAAACCATTTCTTTGAATATACTTTTTCAAACATATCAATAGGTCTTTAAATCATTTTGAAATTTTTTACCTTGAAATCATATAAAATAATATTTAATTTTTTTAAAAAAAATTCTTTGAAAACCTATAAAAGAAGCTATAAAATATTTTTTTATCCATTTTCATTAAAAAAAATTAAATTATTCTTAAAAACCATTTGAAAAACACTTTCCTTAAAAAATAATGTGAAAAATTATAAATAAATCATGAAAATGTTTTGAAACCCAATTCTTTGAAATTTATTTTTTAAAAACCTTTTTCTTAAAAAATTTATTTTTAAAAATTATAATTAAGCTTTATAGAAATTATGGTGGGTAAATTTTTACATGTTGTAAGAGGTAAGTAAAAAATTTCTTTTTCATGGTAAAAGGTTATAGAAATTCCTTGTTTAGAAAGTGACAAGTATTTTACATTGAAAAATTTGGTGAAATACAAAATGGAAAAAATGTATTTTAAATATTATAGTATTATAGTACAATATTCTTGGAAACAAATTTTATAAAACATAGTTTGGAAGGATTATAGTTTTATGACCGAAGAGAAGGTAAACAGTAGATTTCTTAAAAAAACTTTCCTGACTATATTATGTACAAAAGGGTAGAAAAATGGAACCAATACATGAATATATCATTAATAAAATGTTTATAATAAAATTTATGAATTTGTTTGAGATATGGATTATAATATTTCAACAAAGGAAGCATAATCATAAACAATCTCGAAAAGAGATAAGTTTATTTCAATAAACTCATATCAGTTATTAAGTTAGAACCATACCACCATGTGAGAAATTAAAGTTAAATGAATCTTAAAAAAAATTAATTGAAATAAATTCAATATATAACATGTAATATGGATGTATATAAACCTCAAAAAATAATTTACGTGCATAATAAATCATGTGTCTCATAGAAGGAAAATTGAGACCAAACTATCTTACCGATTTGGTAACTTCAAAAACATTAACCCCATGAAATAAATATTATAGAATGGATATTTAATACCTATAAATTTAATTATAATAATAATTTAAGAAATCCATGGGAAATATACACACCACACAAAAGGAATGGGTGGTGAATAAAGCATGTATCTCATGGAAATAAAAAGTGAGATGAAATCGCCTTACCTTGTGTCTTGACACTTGTCATACTAATTAAAAAACATATATAATAAATATAAATTTATTATACATATTTTACATAACCATATTTTTATATAAAATACCACATATAGTTTTATTATGACCCTATATTACACTCTTTTCAACAATCCTATGTTATGGTTTAACTTTGGGTAATATCTACTTTGTTCTTCACATGTGTCATAATTTGTAATATCTTTGATACATATACATATATCATAATTAAATAATGTAAACCATGATATAAATATCATATCTATTCATTATATGTGTATAATAATAATCTATAGAATATATATGTATGAAATGGAATACACCGTTCATGGAGATAGTAACCCGTACGTACACATGAACATTCAATCCATTTTTATTATCGTATTAAATGAAATAAAGAAAATGAAATATATTTATATATGTATATAATATCATTAAATTATAATTATAATTTTATATATATCTTAGAATTTCATTAAATCCAATCATAATACATTCCTTTTAGTGTGTGAATGAATCGCATCGCTTTGAGGGGGTGGTAGTCCACACTTCCTCAAGTTAAATTATCGTATTTACACAAATGGAAAGTAAAAAAACATATGTTTTGAAAAAGGATTAAATAAGCCTAAATATATAATAAATATAATATATTACATATATAATCATAGTTTCTATCATAATTTCCACCATGATTTGTGATAAAGAACAAATGAACAATCATCATTTATTGAGGAGGTAGTTCGTTATACACGTAAATAATATGTTTGTTACCAATTAGAAGGTGGTGTATTTAAGATTAGGTCAAAAAATTATCATAAAAGAATATTATTATATTTATTATACTAGTTTCTTTATAAAATCATTGAATAAAGAGAGCTTAAGAAGTGTATAAAGAAAATAAAATAAAGGATCTTGAGAGATGACATTTCCTCTTAATCGGGTAACACCTTTTGGTTTCTGAAAAAATGATTCATTGGGTTTATTTTTATACAAGGGTAGGATTATGGGAGGAATTTATGGACTTTTTGAGACTAATTTGTCTGATTTTGTATGAGCCAATGTTTTTTGAGATGTGTGAGGAAGAGAAAGATGTGGTGGCCTTCTAGAATGAAGGTGGAGGGGAACTCTTGTACAAATTTGAATAGAGAATTCCACCAATGTTTTAATGTTGAAATTGGATCCAATAATGATCAAAAGTAGATAAAATTCCATTTAGGTTATAAATATGGCCTTAAAATGGATTTTGGACAAGTGGATAGGTCAATTGTTCCCTTAAGATTAAGTTTTAGTCGTTAGTTAAGGTAAATTTTACCTTAATCGATGTAACTAATTTTATTTAATTTCACTAATATTTTGGGTTAAAACTAAGCAAACCTTACTAGAAATTTTAAAATTTTTTATTCCAAATATGAAATCCAATTTTCTAAATTCCAATCATAGTATTGGCATAAATTAATTTGAAATTAATCCTCTTTACAGGACGACACTGCAGGTTTTTAAAGTAAAAAATGATCATAAGTTTGCTATGTTTTTATATACAATTTCAATGTGAAATTGGTTAAGATTAACTAAATTTAATTAATTGATTAAATTTTATATAATTGAACTTTTAAATCTATTTATAGAATAATTTAACCTTATAAATAAGTTATATGAAAAAATTAGAATTAAAATCTAATATTTTTAACAATTAATTAAAAAATGAAACCTTACCATAAAATACTAAAAAATTATCCTAACATAATATTTATGTTTATTTTCCAAATATAAAGTTTATTTTGACATATTAAATAAATAAAAGTTCTGAAAATTGGATTTAAAATGGTTTTTCCATTAAAAGGTGGTAAAACTACCTTTTAAAAAAAGTTTGTACGCATTAAATTGGTCTTGTTCTTATCTTATGTCTATAGAATCTATTGGATGAATAGAAAAAAATATTTTATTCAATATATAAATTTATATTACATTAATATCACCCAGTAATTATAATTAATTTAAATTATTAATGAAAAATAGTTTTGTGACCATAAAAATATTAATATTTTTCTTTATATTCAACCAGTTTTCATATTCATTTCTAATTAATTGGTAACTTAAGAATTCATCTTATATTTGTGTAAGCCATATATATTCATATATTAGTCGACAAAATTCATAATAGCTCATTTAAATCCTATATTATATATATTATATTAAATAATAATAATTTAATAATATATTATTGATTTTTCAAACTCGGGCATGCATGTTACGCAAGACATCAAGGAAATCAATTATTGTGTGTAATGAAAGCTAACCTCGGTGTTCCATGTATGGAAAGATAATATTTATGGTGCATATAGTGCATGATTAACTTGGTTTTGAGTATAACGTAATCCAAAAATAGATCATTAATTTAAAATAAACTATTTTCAGTGTTGCATGAAATGAAAAATATAAAAAAGATTAAATAAATTAAAAATAATAATTCACAAAATATTGGGGTGTTACAATCACCCCAGAATACGTGGAAATTCCATGGGATACCATTGAAGCCCTGATGTCTTGACATAAGTCTTGCTCAATGTTCAGTGATATGAAAAAAGGATCTCAACCATATCTATATAGTAATGTGAGAGATAAGAAAACCTCGCTCAGTACTCCACCGCAGTCAAACATACCTACTATAGATTTAGAATCTCATGTATTTGCACTAATCATAATGTGGATAAATAGAAATATTGTTTGAAGATATTTTCAAAGTCTGATAAGGTGTGAGTTATCTTGTCATGTGACTGGGTCACTATGTTCCACCATCACCCTATAGATCCCTAAATAAGTCTCACCGTGAGGACCACCATCTGATATGTCAGCATCTACACAGTGTGAAAAATGTGAGTGAATATCTCTATCCAATCCATAACCAACTAGGGGTTTGGATTAGTCAAAAACCTAGGAGGTCACTACCTCTGAAACTCTTGTTGTGTACTTAGTCTATGTGAATCCTCTACTGGCACTACAAGCGCTAGCTGTAGTTCAACAGGTAGTGGAATAGTTTGTAAACCGCACAGTGGTGCTATCACTAGTATAATCCCACTTATTAATGTCTCGTAACTTGGTGGATCATCCTTATGATCACACATTGGATTCTAGGATGGTTGTATTCATGGAGCTCTTCTAAAATAACACTTGATGTATCATGGTAAAAAGATTATATCTAAGGATATGACTCAAAAATTACATGTAAGAGACAATTTATTCCTACATAATGCATGTATGAATGTTTTCATTACAATAAATTTATACATGTACTCATTTATAAGGAAAGTGATCAGAGTTTGGGTGTATGGATACATCGACCACTACACCAACACTGGAGTCCCTAGCCAAAAATATAAACTCAAAACAATAAAAAAAAATTCCCTAAACCAATATCACTAACTTTGATCCTAAGGTAGAAAATACTTCTCTCACACCACTCTGTCTCGACCTGACCCATCGGGTTCTTACCCATGACTTCCCCATGCCCGCCTCAAACAGATCATGGAATGGAGACCCGCACCAAGAAGGAATATCCCAGAACTTAGAGGAATTATTCTAATGTATTTTTACAAAAGCACATATCACCAAGACCATAAAATGATAAAATGTAAAATATATGGAAAAAATGAATGTACACATCGATAATCCCACAACCAGAGTATGACAGCTAAGTACAAAAGGTGGAAAAGGGTCCAAATGGAATCCCAATAAAAAACTATAAAGAATCCAACCTACTCTAAGGGAAAGGACTAAAATAAAATTAAAGATCCTAGAAAAAACCTTAGTTTGAAAAACTCAAGAAACACTCAACCTACTTCGTGTCCTCCCAGGACACCATCAACCTACTATGTGTCCTCTGAGGACCCCTTCAAAAGGGTCATCGTATGCATAACACATGACACATGTGGGAAGAAATCATGTAGGGGTGAGTATAAAAATATCTAGTAGGAAACCTTGGAAACACTAAACACAAATAAAAATGTATTTACAACTCAATATAATATATAACAACTAATTTATAACAGAAAATAACCATATATACTAAAGAAGGGTAATACGCTACTAGGAAATAACAAATACTTGCTAACCAAATGATTCTTCTCGAAGAAACACCCATTCTAGGAGAATCCACTCCAGAAGACATGACATCACTGGAGACTCTACTCGAAGTGGTATAGATCATTTGGCCCTACCCAAAAAAGCTAATTGGTCTCAGAATAATCAGATAGTTAGATAGTGGGTCACACCCAGAACCATTGGGGGAAACCAAAAACCAAATCTAGATCAACCCAATATGTAGGGGATTTTATACCAACAATACAGAAAACACTATTCATATGACCTCTATGAAATAGGATCAATGCCATGTTCTAAGATATCATGTTGATTCCACAAAACCCACCTAGGGTATAATGATGATTGAGGATGTCACTCTTGTCTCATAGAGGGACTCCAAAAACTCTATATCGGGATTCATCCTCTTGAGGGTATCACAATCCATATTTAAGGAAATAGTTATGCATTGTACCCTCATGTTTAAGGACTAAGGGGAAAAACTCAACTGACACTGGTCTGAACTAAAAAGACAATGATCTTAAAGATATCCCTAAGTGAGTATACAATATACAAGTAGAGTGTATGGCGTGTCTTGATCAACTTGGATATGCATGTGCGGTTCTGGATGATATGTCATGTAATCCTTAACATAGATGGCATGTGAGTGACACACTGGAAGTGTATAGGTTTCTCAACACCCTACCCTTATCTCCTCATTGTTCCCATATAGTGATGGTTGTGCTATGTAGACCTGGTTATGTCTATGTCCGAGTACACAACATTTCAATGATTGTGTACTCGTGGATGTGTCCATGTACCCTCCTAGGTTCAATCTGAGCTTCTGATCATTTGTCACACAGTGTGTGATAGGGTCACATGGCATGTGATCTTTGTAACCTCTACAAAAACCCCTATATCCACACAGATAGTCCCACATAGCATGTGTTTCTGTAAAACACGATGTGTATCATGGAATTTCACGAAACCCATTCTTGGTTCATGCATGGCCTAGATCTACTGCCTATCCATTCAATCATACCCAAGAATATCAGATCTGGGGTTGATTGGACTTCCCATAAACCGATCACCAAATTCCAGCCACAAAAATAGATCAAAAATATTCCACCATCGTCTGTGCCACCATTTTGAACTGAAGAAATTAAAAACCCTTGATTTTATCCCGTTCTCCCTAAATATATCCACCATCATAGTCGATTATAAAATTGAATCTTACATCACGATCTGTACCCAAGGTATTGATATATTGTGTTTAAGAAATATCATGGAACAATTGGATATAAGTTTTTGGTCCAAACATTGGCAAAAAAATACCGATAAATACATAATGAAGAAACGAGGGATAAATCCATAAGCCGTTAAAAGAAATGAACAAAAATTGGTCGTTGGATTAGTAATCCAACTGTTAAGAATGGTAATTTGACTAATAGAATAGTAACCTCACATATGGAAATGTAAACTAATATTTAGGTGTTTTAAAATATTAAAATATGATATATTTAGATCATGGTACAAGTAAATAACTGTTTTAAACATGATAAATCTAGCATTTGTATTTTTGTAAAACGGAAATGTTTTATTTACAATTTTATAATGAATATAATGATTTAAAAATAAAATTTATTTTCATAAAATGGATTCAGAAATAAATATTATGTTTTATTATAAGGAAAAACAAATTATGAGGCCATAAATAATTGTAATACGCATTATAAAATCAATTATAATATTAAAATCGATATTTTTCGAATAAATGATGATTTTATTTAAAATTTAAAATTCTCATATTAATAAAATTATTTTCCTAAAATTTAATCCATTATTTAAGTCTACATATAGAAAAATTATTTGGTTTAATTTTTGTGATTTTTATAAAATAGTTGAATTTTTTGTGAATAGTGAAATATGATAATTTATAGTATTAAACATTATAAGCCAAATAAATGAATTTTTTAGTCATGGATGATGTAAGAACTCATTATCTCAATCTCACATAAACCATTTACTATATATATTCCCAAGAATAAATATAATTGATTGTATTGTGAAAAAAAATATAAACTATTGAATATAATAATAATAAACACTCCTCTCCTCACCTTATAAATTCCACCCCTCACCACCCATTATCCACACACCTTATAAGACTTGAATATTTTAAGAACACTAAAAACCCTCTCCTCCCAACTCCTCGGCATCCAAGTGTTGTGTGTATCATACAAATTCCACTTCCAAGTTCCTCAATGGGTCCTTCAATGAGGTGATCTTCATGGGGTAACTTTCACAAACCACCTCTTTTAATTTCTTCTCTTATTCTACATTCTCCACACATCCTGCATCAGTAAAATAATAATAACAAAATTTTCATATATATACTAAAATTATATATTTATAATAGAATATATTCAATTTTCCTTTTTTCTCACCTCATCTTATTCAATGAATATAAAACCATTGTCAAAATTATGGTGGTAAACCATCTTCATGGATAATGATTTTTCATTTTCCATTACCTCTATCATGGATGTTTATAAAAGTATTATTACAAATAAATAATATTTTAATAGGTATAATAAAAATATTTTCATGTTCTATAACTAATATATATATATAATATTAAAAAAACTAGTTTGTGATGGTCAGAAAAACCGCCAAAATAAACTAAATATTTATCATTAAAATTTTATCAAATGAATCATCCACATACATGAAAGAATAATGATATATTGGAACATTTAAATAGTTTTATTTTCATTAAAAACACAAAATTTCACTTCTAGAGTACTATTCCCATTAGACAAGTAAATCTATATATATACCTAAGAAAATCGAACATGAAACAATGAAACCAAAAAACAAACGCTCTCAGAACAATGAAATTGAATAGTAGAACTCGTCGAAAATGACTTAAATGAACATAATGAAATTATAAAAAATCATATCTATGTTTAATATAAACTTAAATAATTAATTCTAATTATCTAGGATATTAACTGCATTTATAGAACATGTTCGGACATAAGTTAGGGGATCTCAACAAACCTTCATATTTTCTATGGGTTACACTTTCAATATCTATCTCTGTATTCCTTAATTTATCTATCCATAATGGTTTCATAAATATACTATATTCTGTATAAATGTTCAAAACATGTATATATAGCTCAATTCATCATTCTTTAATGGGGAAGTATATGTTATAATAGGTTTCCTTATCAATTCCTCTCGATATGAAATCCTGATTAAAGGGAACTTCTTAGTTTCTTACATATTTTCAAATACACTCCATAAAAATTTTAATCCATCCAAATTTTCTAAAATCAAAAATTTTCTATTGTTTTTTTTGTTTTTTTTTGGTTTTAAGGAAAGAATTATTCCTTTGTTATCTTTAAGGATTCTTTAATCTTTTCCATTAAGAAACACTAAAATGGCATATTTGTAAATTTAGCTAAACACTCTTTTTCATATTTTCAATTAGGTTGGACATCATTATTCCTGATATTTTATTATTTTCCATTTATGAATATCCAATAAGTAGTCAATTTATTATTTTATATATACAATTTTGATATACCCGTTGGTTTTTCATTATGCCAGGATTACGAAACCCATTTATTTCCATGGGTAACCCTTATGTTTATGCATTATGTTTGATTTATTTCTGTGGAATTAATATGCATGTACAATTTATGATGGGTACACCTAGATATATCTGCAATGAATTGGGTAGTTTTTTGTCCCATGAGACATTATGTATGGTAATAGGTAGTAAACCTAATCCCTTATGGGACTTTTCCCATGATGTAATATTGTTGAGAATTTATTCTTCACTTATGTTTATTTCATGTTATATGTTGTTTCCACATTCCAAAATGTCCATGATCATATTATTTCAATTTCTTTGTGTTATTTCACCATATTTTTATTCATGATCCATGCATTTTATGATATAATGATATGTCTGAAGTCTCATGATTTATGCTTTGTTTCCATGTTTATTCCCTTACTTGGACTTGTTTCTAATCCAATTTTTCTATGTATTATTTAGTTTATACTATGTAATTTTAGGATCTTAAAGGGAGTTAGAAGCTCTATATGGAGATTAATTAAAATATTTTTTTATTCTAGTTTGTAATTTTCAAATTATATACCTAGTATTCAAAAGACATTATACTTCTTGATACTTGGTTTTTATTTTAAGGATAATTATGCTTAAAATAATTTACTAATATCTGTAAAAGGTTAGGTTCAATATAAACATAGTGTGTCACTATCTTCCCATACTTCCTCAAATGTTAGTGTCCTAACTGATGAGTCACTCTCAAGAAAACCTAATCATCTACAATAAACTCCAAACGACTCATCCTATAGTTGGAATAATACTTATACCTTCTCTAATATGTGATAAACCACTTATTTAAAATCTATACTCTCTCAAAGTTCTTCTATACTATATTGATCCCCAAAACTACTACCCCACTAGCCTCATGCCAACGAATCAGTGGACGACATGGCCTCACATAAAAATATATATAAGTATCTATCTTAATCAAATAATGGTAACTACTTTTTTATAAAATCTAAAGTAAGGATTTGTGGTTATACCAGGATACATTGAATTCTAGGGTGTAAACTGGAATCATATCCCCTAATATAGATATTCTAATCTATGAATGTTCATCTGTTTGGAGATGGTAGGTGGTACTCAATCTCAACTAAGTCCTTAAGAACTTCTATAATCCCTAACAAAACTGTATTGTAAAATTTGAATATCTATTATATATAAATATAAAGATAAATACATGATATAGTATTATCTCATAGATATATATATTTATCATCCACTATGTAAGTCTCATCAATCGGTAAGAAATTATCAAATTTCATTATTCAATTAATAATCAGTCAAATTACATCCTGACTACTTGAAGTCCTGGTTATCTCTATCACAAAGTCTATCATGAAATCCTCTAACTTTCACATGGGAATGATATGTTTCTAGATAAGACCACCAGGGTGGTGGTTCTTTATCTTTATCCTCTAGTAGATAAGGTATTGGAAAACAAATCCATATATGTACCTCTACATCGTTGGCCACCAAGACTATCTTATGATGTTATGGTAATTCTTTTTATCCCTAGGATGATCCCCCACCATATAGGTATATATGTATCTCATCATATCTTCCTTGGTGTAAGGATGAAAAATCTATCTCATGTATCAGGATCACATCATCATCATCCAAAGACCACCCAGGTATCAGTTCACTACCTTCTAGCCATCCCCACATCACTATGCAATGTATATCTATATCTATAAAAACATTCACCTGGTACATTAAATAATATGTGAGCACTAATGGGGAATAAGTCATTGATCCCTAGTCCTCAAAAGTATACATCCTCCAGCTGGCCCAAAATATCATCAGGCACCACTGTTCCTCTAAAGGTCATTCATCAATCTCTTGAGCTACAAGTGTCTAATGGATAATTTATTCTTTAATGATGTTACTTTTAACTATTTTATATGAAATATAAAATTTAAATTTATATAGATACTCCACATAGATTCTCTTCCTAAAATTGAGGTCCCACTGTGTCATGATACAGTGAAGGAACTGATAGTCCATGTAGACAGCAAACCTCCCACCAAAGAGATTGCATCGTCAAAAATTTACAACATGTACCACCACTTCCATCCCCCAAGTCATGTGTAGGATAGATAAACTCATGAGGTTGAAGCTAATGTGGCCAATATGATACAACCCACTCCCTATATATTAGTACACACCCTCAAAAAATTCATCATACATCTTAAAATATTTAATAATTAATATTTGACCTAGGAAGAGAAAACACAATAGCTATAATAAACATCCTCTTCAACACAAGAAATACACTTCACACTAGTCTGACCATTAAAACAACACCACATTATTTTTCCTAACAATCATGGATGCTAATAAATTTTAGAATTACTAGATAAAATACTAAAAGTATCCCACTAAACACAGAAATCACCTGATCTCAAACATGTTTTGACGGTAATTACAACCTAATTACTCTTCGTGTGAGCCTAGTATAGAGGACCCTTTCTAGATATATGGGTTATAAATCATATGTATCATATACACATAGGGAACATCAATCTCAATGATCTAATCAAATATGTGAATGATTTCTTAACATTCAACACTGTTGACACTTGATCTGAGGTATTATACAGAGCTTATGATATGGTATGGCATTTCCATAGTTGAATAACTATTGGACTCCTCATAAGGGGCATAAATAATCAATAATATGCTCCAACTGTATGCCACCACCTTGTGGAACATCCTTGGTCTTCCTCTTTCTGCTACAAGAAGAGGCTCTCATCGCAGTAGTCTGAGGTACATCCACCTGAGCACTGAAGGGTGAAAGAAGACCAAAAGATTGATCCTCCTCGAGGTCCTTATAAATTGAAAAGTACTTTCATATAACCTCTGTATAATTTATTAGGTATAAAATCTAGACATTTCACTTGATGTCAAGATGAGGATTGATATTGACCTTCATGACCTTTTGTACATCATTTTTGGTTAATGGAGGAGAAAAATGGAGTATTTCAGGGAATCTAGCATAGTATATAGATACCATCATGGACCCTTTCTTAGATCTATAAACAATTATTATTAGTATATATTCATTTTATTGAGAAATAATTCCCAAAAAACGGTTCTTTTAAGGAATACTAGGTGATACCCTCATGTATTTCAGCTTATCTCGTCATGCTATAAGGACTCGGCCTTACTACATACATAATCATGAATTTAGTCAAGAAAAAACTTCCTTTTACATTGAGGATCTTTTCAAGTTTAGAGCTTCAGAGAATTCGTACAAAACATTCATCACATTACACATTGTTACATAGTGGATACTATAAAAACAGTTTCCATTTTTCTCAAAATATAAAACATTAAAACATAAAACAAGACTCCTTGACAATTCTTCAACATTTAACATGTCTTACTTCCTTGTATTACACATCCATTAACCAATGAAAAAATATTTAAAAACTTGGGATGAGCACAAAATCACAGTATGGTATGAAAAAGAAGGAAAAATCACAGTAGTCTATGTATACTCATAACGTATGAAAACATTATCAAAAGACATGCTTTTCACCAATAAATTCTTACTTCGTGTAACTTGAGATTTACACAAGATCCACAAAAATAGGAGAACATAAATATAATCATATAGGTATCTTGGGGAATTACTTACATAATCTTGTAACCATCTTGGCTACCTTAAAATTTGTAACCCTCACGGCTCCCATACTTTGTGTAACCATCGCAGTTACACTTGGAGTAACCATACGGCCGACCTCCAGCTTACTCATACCCAATGCATTGGAGGGAAATATAGGTCCTAACATTAATCATAAACAATTCCCAATAACCAAAACATAATCATACAATATAAATAATATCATAAAAACATTGCTTTTGAATCTTGTAAAACAAAATTTGAAAAGGGGATTTTAGAAGAAAAGTCCCTTGTAAACATAATATAACCAAAGTGAGACTTAATAGAGTGAATGGAATATGTATATAATCTGTAAATACACATAATTAAACATAATATAAACATAATCCATCACACAAACAATTTAAATAGCACCTAAATAATAAAGTAGAAGGTTAACCAAAAGAATGGAAATCGGGTTAAGAATTCCCTTACCTTAGGCTTGTCTTACATGAAACTTGTTTAAAACTCTTCTATAATGGTTAAAAGAGTGTTATTAGTATTTTACAGAAACATTTTCATGTTTATAACATCTTATATGGTCATTTAATAACCTCATTTCACCCCTTAGTTGTCAGTATTTTGTCCCTTGCATTATTTTGGGTGAGTTCTATTATAATTTTCACGATCGGTTCATGATGAATCTTTCTTGTTGATTGGAAGTGAAACTCCAGAATTGGAATGGAGTAGTATTTAAATATTTAAAGTACCATAAATTATACCATTTATCACTTTTATACTTTATATGAAGATGATTCATAAGTTAAAACATTAATTATGTTCATTTAGATCATTTAAGTGGTCCTTTGATAATAACAACCTCATTTAGTCTTATAAATTAGAAACATGAGTAAAAAACATTCCAGAACCATATATGAGTCATAAAAAATATATTATAACCTGGTTCAACCATATAAATGGTTTCATGATAAGAATTGAAAAAATTAATGGAAATTGAAAATACATCGTCCACGATGTCGGCAATTCAACACAAGTGGACAATGTTTTTTATTCTTTAAATAAGTGGAAGAGGAGAAGATTAATGATGAGGAATTTTACATAAACATGAGAACATAATAAATATACATGATTCTGGGTATTTCATTCCTCTTGGATAAGAGGGAGAGAGGAAAGAAGAGAAATTAATCATGAAATAAAAGAAAATCATGAGAAATTTCTCATGAAAATTCTGCAGCCTAACAGCGTCTCTTAAAATTTCATAAAAACAAGAATGATGAGAGGAATGGAATATCTCGTGATTCATAAAAAATATGGACATTAAGAGGGAATATTTAATGAAATATCCGAACATAAGACAAAGGGAATAGAAGATAATAACATAAAATTAAAGAAAAGAAAGAAAATAAAAGAGGATGTTTACCTCTTGATCTCTTCTCCTTGAGATCCTCCTTAAGGGTTTTGATTTTGGACTTTTTCTGAGACCAGAAGCTCTAGGACGTGGGGAAGAAGATTGGGGAGGGAATTTGGCAGAAATTAGACAGTTCTCAAGGCTTGAGAGGTGTGGGAGGAAGAGGGGAGTGACGGTGGTATTTATAGTGGAGGAGGGGAGGTATTTTAGATTATTTTAATCATTATTATAATATTTTTATCAAGACAATGAATATTCTCAAACAAAGTGTCCCTAAATAGTGATAATATAATGTGAGTTCAAACCAAGTGGCCTTGTATCACTTATGATGTCATAAATAGTGCATTTTTACTGATAAATTGATTATACGGTATTTTATCGTATTTCACTATTCACTAAAAATTCAAGAGTTTCAGAAAAATACCAAAATCAAACCCAACCATTTTTTGACTTGTAGATTTCAAAAAAGAACTCCATTTTTCAAAATTAATTTACTAAATATTATTAATTTAATTTTTAAATATGGTCACACTTAATTCAAAAAATAACAATATTGAAGTGCAATTAGTTTTATGTGACATTGGAAAATTAGTTAAGATCCCATTATCCAATTGCCTTGGGAAAATAAAATAATGTTATTATTTACTATTCATTAGGGCCATATTGTTATTAATCATACTATTCATATTACTATTCATAAGGGTATGTTACTATTCACAAAAAAAATCAAGTTTGTTCTATCAGACTCCAAATAACATACTTAACACAAATGTAGATGACAGTTTCTTGAAATTCCTAATATAGAAGTATAAAAGTTATGTTTTAAAGGATAATTAAAAATATCTATTAAAAAATGTTCCATGCATTTCTATTTATCTTTAGAAAAACATTGGGTTTTATATTATCCCACCTTCTTGAAATTGCATCCTCGCAATTTTATTTACTTACTAAACAACTGAGGGTATTTTTCCCTCATAGCATTTTCAGACTCCCATGTTGCTTCTTCAACCATGTGGTTTCTCCACAAAACCTTTACATTATGGATTACCTTGTTCCACAATACCTGTTCCCTTTTATCAAGAATCTGAACTGGTTTCTCTTCATAATAAAGGTTCTATTCCAGCTGAACTGCTTCTGGATTCAAGACATGTGATGAATCTGGCACATACTTTCTCAACATCGAAACATGAAAAACATTGTGTACCTGAAACAAGCTCGGAGGCAAAGCTATGCAGTATGAAACGGTTCCAACTTTCTCCAAGATTTCAAAAGGCCCAATGAACCATGGACTTAGCATTCCTTTTTTTACCGAAATGCGTCACACTTTTCCAAGGAGAAACATTAAGGAAAATATGGTCACCTACCTCGAAAGAGAAGTCATTCCTTCTGTTATCTGCATAACTTTTCTGCCTGCTCTGAGCTATCCTCATGTGTTTTTGGATCATCCTCACTTTCTTAGCCACTTCTTCAACTAATTCTGGCCCCATCAACTTCTTTTGCCAACTTCATCCCAAAACGCTGGAGTCTGACACTACATCCCATACAAGGCCTCAAAAGATGTCATCTGAATACTGGAATGAAAACTATTATTATAAGAATACTCAACTAATGAAAGATATTGATCCCAACTTCCCTGATAGTCCATTGAACATGCTTGAAGCATATCCTCAAAAGTATGAATCATTTGTTCTGATTACCCATCTGATCGAGGATGAAAAGTTGTACTGAACTTTAACTCTATGCCCATCAACTTTTGAAGTCCCTTACAAAATTTAGAAGTGAACCTGGGATCTCGGTCATACACAATTAAAAGAGGAACTCCATGTAACCTGACAATCTTCTTGAGGGATAATCAAGAAAGATGATCCAAAGTCATTGTATCTCGAATAGAGAGAAAATGTGCAGACTTTGTTAGCCGATCAACAATAACCCAAATTTCATTGTTACCTCGGGAAGTCTTTGGTAGTCCTACCACAAAGTCCATGGATATATTCTCTCATTTCCACTCTGGCACTGGAAAAGGCTGAAGCAACCCCTTCGGTAACTACCGCTCTGCTTTAATCTGCTGACATGTCGAACATTTCATTGTAAAATCAACAATATCTCTTTTCATCCCATTCAACCAATAATAAGCCCGAAGGTCTCTGTATATCTTAGTACTTCTAGGACGAATAGAAAATGGAGAACTATGAGCTTCACACAACAATTATTTCTTCAACTGGGAATCACAAGGGACACACAACCTTTTTCCAAGTCTTAAAACACAGTCATTATCAAGATTAAATTCTGGATTCTTACTCATTTTAACCAATTTTTTAAGAACCCGGTTTTTTCTGTGAAAGACTTTGGAATATTCTCGATGATATTCCAGAGCAGCGACTTTAGACGTCGTGCGATTCCGAGCCCCGGAGAGTCTGGATTAAATTTTCAGTGCGTTCACACTGGAAATGCTTAATAAATTGGATAACTCCTAAACGGAGTTCCGGAT
The DNA here is from genome assembly GCA_963277665.1 of Viscum album. Classification (NCBI taxonomy): domain Eukaryota; kingdom Viridiplantae; phylum Streptophyta; class Magnoliopsida; order Santalales; family Viscaceae; genus Viscum; species Viscum album. The sequence continues at coordinate 1,251,192,099 of OY728141.1, forward strand.
CAGAGATCTGAGTGTACGGATGGGTCCGGAATAGGGTTTTTACCCTAGGAACGACATAAAACTTGTCGGCGTGGGACGTTTGGACCCCTCGCCCGCTTCTGGAACGTTAAACGAATTAAATAAATTAATTAATTCGTTTAATGGAGAATCGCAGGTGTCTCTTAAACGATGGCTCGGATTGGAAAATTGAGGGCACCGTTGAGTTCGGAGCGTGTCGTTTACCCTAGGAGGGTTGTAAGTTTTGCGGGTGCGGGCCATCTGTGAAAAATGGCCCCAGGGGCGTTTTCGTTATTTGGCGGCCTCGGGCGCTACATTTAATAACTTTTGAACGGGATCTCGGATTAAAATTACGAGACCTCAGTTGTGCTCGGGAGGTGGTGTTTACCCTAGGGGAGGCTTAACCTCGACCCTGCTGAGAGTTCGGGTACGGGCCGACCGGCGGGTGGTTAAGCGTTTTCTATTTAAACGCTTAACACACCCTCCTCCATCCTCTCCTTCCCCTTCCCCATGGAAGCCCCTCTTCTCCCACTCCTCCTCCTCCATCATCGGCGAGATTCCATCGAGGCGACTCCGACGAGGTGTGGTGGTGTCGGCGGATCGTCGCGCGGCTTCGGGCGAAGCCCCACAAGGTAGGATGTTGCGTTTGCATTTTCTATTCTAGTACCTATTTCGAGCATGTTTAATACTGTCGATTCGTTGTTGGATTTTCGAACGAATCCAATGAATGCGTAGTATAAACTTATCTCTTTTTGACGCTTGTTTTGGATTTTAAATCGGATTTTGGAGGCATTCGCAATCATCTGCCGAAGTTGGCGGTTTTTCAGTTTCCGGCGGGTTCGAGCGGCGGCGCGGCGAGGTCGGACGACGCGACAGCGGGTGTTCGCGGGTGTCCGGTGGAGGCACTGGGCGCGGTAGCAGGGTGTCCACGGCATCGGCGCGGGTGTCCGGGGGAGGCACTGGGCGCGACAGCAGGGCGCTTGGGCGTCGGCGGGGGCGTCTGGCGGAGCTCCCGGCGAGGCGACTGTTGCCAGGGAGCGGCGACCGCGGGGTCGCGTCGCGCGACCCCTGTGCGGCGACAAAGACCCACGCCGCGCGGGTCTTCATGCGGAGAGGCGACCAGCCCTCGTGGCCAGTCTATAGGCGGGCCGTGAACCGGCGCCGCGCGGGCCGTGAACAGGCGTCGGGCCACCCGGCTGAGCAGCGGGCCGGGCCAGGTCGGGCGGACCGGCCGGTCCAGGCCGGTCTCGCCCCAGGGGGTGGTCCCCTTTGTGTTCGGACACCCATATCTTACACTACGGATGTCCGATTTGCATGTCGTCTGCGGAAGTGGGACCGTATTGACGAGACGGTATTTTTGAGATGGTTTTGGAAATTTTTAATTCCCGAAACTGGGGACCGCTAAGGCGCGACGTGTCCTTAAGTGGACGAGCGTAATCCCCGAGATTCTTGTTTTGGACGGCGCGGACGCGTCCGACGTCTGTTTTGAGCGCCGCAAGTGGCATTGGGACCCTAGAATAGAGGAGGAGCTTTCCAGGGTGGTTTCAGGCGTTGAGGCCGAAGTTGAGGTGCGGGCCCCATGACCTGTCTTTTGAGCTGCATGAAGCTTTTAGCGACTTTTTCCTCGGTCGTCCGTTCGGGGCGTGCGAGCAGTCGATGTTGGGTGTTTTTACGAGGGCAACGCGTTGGCGCAGTCTGCCCGCTGTAATTCCGCACGATGGTGCGGGCCCCGCGAGGGCCGTTTCGGGAGTTGACGATGATTTCCAGCTTTATCACCGGTCGACCGTTTTGGACAAGTGAGTATTCCATTTCATGTACTTTTTCGAGAGGATCACAATGTTGTGATCCGTTCATTGTGTTTCGGGAACGGGATGCGGGTCCCACGTGGCACCGCTCGGGTGCGGTGCACCGGGATGCACTTTTTCTCCGGATATCTGTGGCACTCAAGTGAGTAGTGATTTTGACGTGTTTTTTCGAGGGGATCGCAATGGTGCAATGCGCCTGACTGTTTTCGAGGCCGGGGCTCAGGATCACGGGAAGACATTTGGGCATGAGGCGGTGTTGGTGAATTTTTCGTCGGATATCCGTTGGAGGCGAGTAAGTAGTCGATCTCACGTGTTTTCCGCGAGGATTACAACAGTGCAATCAGTTTGGTTGTGCGGAGCCTCTTGCAAGATCTTGTTAAACGTGGAGAATGGAAGGTTCTCTAGTGGTGGTTTTCCCTACCTTGTTGTAGCGGACCCTTGGCGTGTGATCGCGCACTCTTGGGAGAGTGATACAAATTGTTCATGAGATGTGGCTGGCCGTGCCTGGGCCTTTGAGGTGGAGTTGTTACGTCACGCCTTCACGTTGACGCTGGGTGCCATGTGCATGATAGCCTTTGGGCGGGAATGAGGTGTACTCCGGGAGTATACGGGAGCGCTTGGAGGTACGTGTGGTTGTTTGTACCTAAGGATGTTTGTGCACTCAGTTGGGGTTGACTTGGGGCCACACGTCGCGTGGGACCCACGTGCGTGCTGTGATCTGCTTTACGTACTTTGACCTCTCGCGACGTAGAGGGTCCCTCTGCGTTCGTTTGTTTGACCAGCAGGGTGGAGTTTTCCCCTGGATTTGTGCTCGTCTGTTTGACCGGTAGGGCAGAGTTTCCCCTGGCCTGATGCTCTTTTGTCTGACCAGCAGGGTTGAGCGGTCTCCCCCTGGTCTTGTGCTCGATGGTTTGGTCGGCAGAGATGTTTTGGTTCCTCTGCTTCTTTGGCTGTGAGGGGTTTCAGTACTGTGCCCTTTCACCGGACTGCGACACCGTCTGCGACTACGGGTGTCCATGCAGCGTGGGTGTTTTCCCCACTTTCTAGGATGAGGTGTCTCGGTCCGCTTCGATAGTGACTCAGCAGATTGGAGCGGGATCGACTTGTGAGGCATGGGGAGTTTCTCTCGTTTCTCCGTGTTCCCTGGTAGAGCTTGTGGTTTCGGTGTGACCAACACTTTACGCGGGCACCGATCCTCTACCCAAGAGGTTGTTCCAGTAGGGATGAGGTTGTTCCAGCAGGGCTGAGGTTGTTTCCAGCAGGGCTGAGGTTGTATCGAGCATGGCTCGTCAGTGGGTTACCATCCAGCAGGGATGGCCAGTACAGCGGGGTTCACCGAGCAGTACCATCCAGCAGGGATGGCCAGAGCAGTTCCGGGCTTACCTCCAGCAGGGCTGGGTAGTGGTACCCGATGTCGGGCTTACCTTCAGCTAGGCTGGGCAGTGGTCCCCGATGCCGGGCTTCCCTCCAGCTGCGCTGGGCAGTGGTCCCCGATTCCGGGCTTACCTCCAGCTGGGCTGGGCCGTGGTCCCCAATGCCGGGCTTACCTCCAGTTGGGATGGGCAGTGGTCCCCGATGTTGGGTTACCTCTAGCTGGGATGGGCAGTGGTCCCATCGCCGACTTTAGCCGAGTCGTCGTCCAGTGGATTACCCTGTTACGGGACTGGGCAGTGTGGCACCCGTCGACTTTCCGGGTCTCCCTGTAGTGGGAACCCGTTGACTTCCATGGATCCTCCAGCGGGGCTGGGTAGGGAGTCACCTGTCGACTTTGAGAAGACCTCTCGACTGCAGGGCAGTGACGTGTTGTGGTCGACGTTCCCCCAGAACTCTCAAGTTTGGGGAGTGCTTTCCCCCACCGGGATGCGTCCTTGTGACGTGACCTAAAACCGTCCGGGTGAGTCAGTGCCGCCCAAAGCGGATAGTGTCAAGGTGTGGTGATTGAGCCCCTTTGCTTGCGGTTCGGTGCAGACGTGCAGGATGCTGGGCATCGATGGTGATACTTCTGGGACTGTTGGCTACTCTTTCTTGGGCTAAGCTACGGGACAGAGATCCCCTTACGAGTTCGTTCGGGCTTCTTGTTGAGCATATGGGATTGTATATAATTTTTTCTAGTACCCACTTCTTGGGTTTGGTTACTCCCCTTCCAGGAGAGGCGAAGACGCACGGGGTATGCCACGTGCTTTCCGTTTCTAGCTTCTCGTGGTTGGACGAGTCTACTCTCCTACTATAGGTAGCGAAGGCTCGACGGGAAGTTCATCTTCTCACTGTTTCCATCTCCTTGCGCCTGGATGAGTCCACCCTCTTTCCTCTTGTTGGGTTGAGCTGGACTCTTTACTGTACTCTTACTGCACTTTCAGTTGTACTCCTCTACTTTTCTGTTCGCTCTACTTCTCACCCTTCGGTACCTCCTTTGTTTCTCCCTCGAGATTTCAGGGTATCCTACTGAGTATTTTTATACTCACCCCTTCTTGGGCTTTGCCCGCACTTGGTGTGCCCTTGTAGACGACGGACAGGTGGAGCGTGACTTCAGAGGAGCTTAAGAGCCAGGAGCTTGGACCGCATGCGGTGGTCGGAGTCGGGTTCCAGGTGGGGGACACTACTATATATTTATTTTGTTTACCTGTTGCCGGTTTGTGGCACCTTTTCTGGTTGCGCGCGTGTTTTGCCCCTTTTTCCTTTTCAGCACTTTACTTGTACTGTTTAGAGGTCGATGCACTCTTGTGGTTATATATAGCAGTTTCCCTTTTCTTTACTTGTTTTCCCTGTTACTCTGCACTGTTGCATTGAGTGTGTTGCATGTGTGCATACAGGTACTTAGGCAAAGCCCTCCCCGAGTTATTGTGCCTTCGGCGCTGGTCGCCAGCCCCTGGCCTATGGAGGTGGGTCTAGGGTAGTTGCGGCTCAAGCCCGGGTAGGGTCGGGTCATGACAAAGTGGTATCAGAGGTGGTTCGTTCCTTGTGGCGCTGTTCGGACGTCCCTAAAATAAATGGAACTTGTTGGGATTTAGGGAAACAGTGTTAACGTGTCTCGAGAGAGGCTTTCAGGCCAGGGAGTCCAGTGATGGTGCGGCGGCCGACGTATCCATTCACCAGGACCTTGATAACCCGCTTGTCGACTCAGCCTGATGAGACACTTGTTGCAGGGAAATTTGTTTGTGCATCACATAGGACTGATTCTTGACTGTCCTACTTGAGTCATCTCCCCATCGTTGTTGTTATCGGTATATACATATATGCTCATTTGACCGTGACACTCCTTTATAATATTCAGGATGTCTTCGCGAGGAAAGCCAGCCAGGATACCAGCTTTGGTTCATGACGACGACCCTGTGAGCTACGAGGCCACAGTCCAGGACCCATCATGCGAGCCCCTTTCTCCGGGTGGGCTGGTAGCAGCACCCCCCACCTGTTGAACAGCAGGCAGTTTCAGTAGAGCAGGCTGAGCTTGAGCGCAGGTTGAGCGCGCTCCATGAGTCCCAGTGGCAGAGACCGCTAAGGTTCAGTGGTGAGCCAGACCCTCAGGCAGTAGAGGTTTGGCTCGAGGCAGTGGTTTGCCTTTTCAGGCTTGTGCATACACCGACAGATCAGAGAGTGGCTTTGGAATCCACCCTTTTTCGTGGAGTAGCTTGACGTTGGTGGAGTCTGGTGACTCAGCTTCTTGATGAGTCGTCGCTTTCGTGGGATGAATTTCAGTTGTTGTTTTGTGAGGATTTTTCCCCTCTTTCTTGCGCTACGTTCGGATTCAGGATCTCCTGCAGTTTCAGCAGGGAGGGATGACGGTGGCTGAGTACGCGGCTAGTTTTGCAGACCGTGCACGCTTTTACCCGGACTTGGTCCATGACGACAACCTCCGAGCGCAGAATTTAGAGCAGGGTCTCCTCCAAGAGATTCATGCTGTCATAGTACCCTAGGGAATTTCCACATATGCTGGGGTTCTAGAGCAGGCGCTGGTGACAAAGGGCTTCCTGTCGCATCCTAGTGTTGGTGGTGGCAGCAGGCACGTTGGAGCCGAGACGTCTGCCACATCTAGTGGGCGTTGGCAAGAAGAACCTCGACGTAGGTGGCTTACTGACAACCGAACTCAGGGGCATGGACATACACCACAGTGGCGCCAGAGGGCACCAGTGCAGCACAGTGAGAGTCGGTGCTATGCTTGTGACGGGCGAGGTTACATGGCACGAGACTGCCCGACCCGAGTTGCTGAGAGCCTCGGGCAGGCAGCAGGCGCACCACCACGGTAGAGGCAGCTCCGTGATCAGAGTAGTGGCCAGAGAGGTGGTGCTAGCAGAGGATCGGGAGGATCTGGAGGTGGGGGACGATGTTACGAGATCTCCCCATCACCCCTAGGCGGTCCACATCAGGCTCTGGGAGATGACTGTTGGGACCGCGGGCAGCCGCGAGCTTTGGATGTCTATTATCTTGTAGAGCATGATGTGATAAGAGGTACGCTCTATATCTCTTCTACTTTTTGTAGTAGAATTGTTAGGCTTTGCGTGGGAAAGGCTTTTCTCCCTACTCCTTGTTTGAGGTGTTACCAGGGTGACGCAGGGCGTCGGGTGTAACCCTGTGTTGGTAAGGAAAAAGGCGTGAGACCTTTTCCTTTAGTCGATGGTGTTGACTCCATCGCCTTTTGAGTGTGTAAGAGAGCATCGACTGTGGAACCTTGCGTGACCAGATATCTTTGGTTGTTTCACCATATGGATATTCTGAAGGAGGGAATCACCGGGCCTTGTTCCAGGTGGGGGCGGTGATTCCAGTCGCGGCGTGCGACGTAGAGGTTTGACCGGGGAGGTGAGCTACCCCTGAGGGCCTTCGGGCCATTTGAGACCGTGAAAAGGGATGGCGAGGTACCCTACCGCCTTACCCTAACCCCAAAGTCTAGAGTGGGTGCACGACATCGGCAAGGGCTGACCTAGCATGGACAGATCAATCCCTTGGTCTGTGTGTGGTGATGCAGAGCTGTGTGTGGGTTCTTCTGGGTATGCAGAATCCAAGTGTGGGCTTCGTACCTTGTGTTGCTCCCTAATTTTGCTTTTCGAGGACAAAAATCTTGAATGAGGGAATGATGTAAGAACCCGGTTTTTGCTATGAAAGTCTTTGGAATATTCTCGATGATATTCCAGAGCAGCTCCTTTAGACGGCGTGCGATTCCGAGCCCCGGAGTGGCCAGAATTAAATTTTCAGTGCGTTCACACTAGAAATTCAAAATAAATGGGATAACTCCTAAACAGAGTTCTGGATCAGATATCCGAGTGTACGGATGGGTCCGGAATATGGTTTTTACCCTTAGAATGACATAAAACTTGTCGGCGCGGGACGTTTGGACCCCTCGCCTGCTTCTGGACGTTAAACAGATTAAATAAATAAATTAATTTGCTTAATGGTAAAACACAGGTTTCTCTTAAACAGTGGCTCAGATTGAAAAACTGAAGGCACCGTTGAGTTCGGAGCGTGTCGTTTACCCTAGGAGGGGTGTAAGTTTTGCGGGCGCGGGCCGTCTGTGAAAAATGGTCCCAGGGGCGTTTTTGTAATTTGGTGGCCTCGAGCGCTACGTTTAATAACATTTGAACGAGATATCAGATTAAAATTTTGAGACCGCAGTTGTGCTCTGGAGGTGGTGTTTACCCTAAGGGAGGCTTAACCTCGACCCTGCTGAGAGTTCGGGTCCGGGCCAACGGGCGGGTGGTTAAGCGTTTTCTATTTAAACGCTTAACACACCCTCCTCCCTCCTCTCCTTCCCCTTCCACCTGGAAGCCCCTATTCTCCCGCTCCTCCTCCTCTATCTCCGGCGAGAGTCTGGCGAGGTGACTCCGGCGAGGTGTGGTGGTGCCGGCGGATCGTCGCGAAGCTTCGGGCGAAGCCCCACGAGGTAGGATGTTGCGTTTGCATTTTCTATTCCCGTACCTACATCGAGCATGTTTAATACTGTCGATTCATTTTTGTATTTTTGAACGAATCCCATGAACTCGTAGTATACAATTTTTTCTTTCCAACGCTTGTTTCGGATTTGAAATCGGAGTTCGGAGGCATTCGCAGTCATCCGCTGAAGTTGGCGGGTTTTCGGTTTCCGGCGGGTTCGAGGGGCTGCGCGGCGAGGTCGGACGGCGCGACAGCGGGTGTCCGGTGGAGGCGCCGGGCGCGGCAGCAGGGTGTCCGTGGCGTCGGCGTGGGTGTCCGGGGGAGGCGCTGGGCATAGCAGCAGGGCGCTCGGGCATCGGCGGGGGCGTCCGGCGGAGCTCCCGGCGAGGCGGCGGTCGCCAGGGAGCGGCGACCACGGGCTCGCGTCGCGCGACCCCTGTGCGGCGACAACGACCTCGCCACGCGGGTCTTCACGCAGATAGGCGACCGGCCCTCTTGGTCGCTCTGTAGGCGGGCCGCGAACCGGCGCCGGCCCGCACAGCTGAGCAGCGGGCCGGGCCAGGTCGGGCGGACCGGCCGGTCCAGGCTGGTCTATCCCCAGGGGGTGGTCCCCTTTGTGTTCGGACACCCATATCATACACTACGGGTGTCCGATTTTCATGCCGTCTACGATAGTGGGACCGTATTGACGAGACAGTCTTTTTGAGATGGTTTTGGGAATTTTTAATTCCCCAAACGGGGGACCGCTGAGGCGCGACGTGTCCTTAAGTGGACGAGAGTAATCCCTGAGATTCTTGTTTTGGACGGCGCGGACGCGTCCGATGTCCGTTTTGAGCACCGTCAGTGGAGTTGGGACCCTGGAATCGAGGCGGATCATTCCAATGTGGTTTCAGGCGTTGAGGCCAAAGTTGAGGCATGGGCCTCACGACCTGTCTTTTGAGCTGCGTGCAGCTTTTAGCGACTTTTTCCTCGGTCGTCCGTTCGGGGCGTGCGACCAGTCGATGTTGGGTGTTTATTCGAGGGCAATGCATTGGCGCAGTCTTCCCGCTGTAATTCCGCACGATGGTGCGGGATCCGCGAGGGCCGTTTCGGGAGTTGACGGTGATTTCCAGCTTTATCACCGGTCGACCGTTTTGGACAAGGGAGTAGTCCATTTCGTGTACTTTTTCAAGAGGATCACAACGGTGTGATCCGTTCGTTGAGTTTCGGGACCGGGATGCGGGTCCCACGTGGTACCGCTTGGGTGCGGTGCGCCGGGATGCACTTTTTCTCCGGATATCTGTGGCACTCAAGTGAGTAGTGCTTTTGACGTGTTTTCCCGAGGGGATCGCAATGGGGCGATGCGCCCGACTGTTTTCGGGTCCGAGGCTCGGGATCACGGGATTTCTTTCGGGCGTGAGGAGGTGTTGGTGACTTTTTTGTCGGATATACGTTGTAGGCAAGTAAGTAGTTGATCTCGTGTGTTTTTTCGCGAGGATTACAACAGTGCAATCTGTTTGGTTGTGCGGAGCCTCTTGCACGATCTTGTTAAATGTGGAGAATGGAAGGTGCTCCAGTGGTGGTTCTCCCTACCTTGTTGTAGCGGACCCTTGGTGTGTGATCGCACACTCTTGGGAGAGTGATACAAATTGTTCACGAGATGTGGCTAGCAGTGCCTGGGCCTTTGAGGGGGAGTTGTTACGTCACTCCTTTTCATTGACGCTGGGTGTCGTGTGCACGATAGCCTTTGGGCTGGAATGAGGTATACTCTGGGAGTATACGGGAGCGCTTGGAGGTATGTGTGGTTGTTTGTACCTAAGGATGTTTGTGCGCTCAGTTGGGGTTGACTTGGGACCACATGTCGTGTGGGCCCCATGTGCATGCCACGATTTGCTTTACGTACATTGACCTCTCGCGATGTAGAGGGTCCCTCTGTGCTCGTTTGTTTGACCAGCAGGGTGGAGTATTCCCCTGGATTTGTGCTCCTCTGTTTGACCAGCAGGGCGGAGTTTCCCCTGGCCTGGTGCTCTTTTGTCTGACCTACAGGGTTGAGTGGTCTCCCCCTGGTCTTGTGCTCGATGGTTTGGCCGGCAGAGATGGTTTGGTTCCTCTGCTTCTTTGGCTGTGAGGGGTTTCAGTACTGTGCCCTTTCACCGGACTGCGACACCTTCTGCGACTACGGGTGTCCGTGCAGCGTGGGTTTTTTCCCCACTTTATGGGATGAGGTGTCTCGGTCCGCTTCGACAGTGACTCAGCGGAGTGGAGCGGGATCGTCTTGTGAGGCCTGGGGAGTTTCTCCCGTTGCTCCGTGTTACCTAGTAGAGCTTGTGGTTTCGGTGTGACCAACACTTTACGTGGGCACCGATCCTCTACCCAGGAGGTTGTTCCAGCAGGGCTGAGGTTGTTCTAGCACGGTTGAGGTTGTTTCCAGTAGGTCTGAGGTTGTATCGAGCAGGGCTCGTCAGTGGGTTACCATCCAGCAGCGATGGCCAGTACAGCGGGGTTCACCGAGCAGTACCATCCAGCAGGGATGGACAGAGCAGTTCCGGGCTTACCTCCAGTGGGGCTGGGCAGTGGTCACCGATGTCGGGCTTACCTCCAGCTGGGCTGGGCAGTGGTCCCCGATGTCAGGCTTACCTCTAGCTGGGCTGGGCAGTGGTCCCCGATGCGGGGCTTACCTCCAGCTGGGCTGGGCCGTGGTCCCCAATGCCGGGCTTACCTCCAGCTGGGCTGGGCAGCGGTCCCCGATGCCGGGTTACCTCAAGCTGGGCTGGGCAGTGGTCCCATCGCCGACTTTAGCCTGGTCTCCCTCCAGTGGATTAACCTGTTATGGGACTGGGAAGGGTGGCACCTGTCAACTTTCCAGGTCTCCCTATAGTGGGAACCCGTTGACTTTCAGGGATCCTCTAGCGGGGTTGGGCAGGGGGTCGCCTGTCGACTTTGAGCAGACCTCTCGACTACGGGGCATTGACGAGTTGTGGTCGACGTTCCCCTAGAACTCCCAAGTACGGGGAGCACTTTCCCCGACCGAGACGCGTCCTTGTGACGTGACCTAAAACCATACGGGCGAATCAGTGCTGCCCAAAGCGGATAATGTCGAGGTGTGGTGATTGAGCCCCTTGGCTTGCGGTTCGGGGCAGACGTGCGGGATGTTGGGCATCGATGGTGTTACTTCTGGGACTGTTGGCTACTCTTTCTTGGGCTGAGCTACGGGATGGAGATCCCCTTATGAGTTTGTTCGGGATTCTTGTTGAGCATATGGGCTTGGATATACCTTTTTCTAGTACCCACTTCTTGGGTTTGGTTGCTCTCCTTCCAGGAGAGGCGAAGACGCGTGGGGTATGCCACGTGCTTTCTGTGTCTAGCTTCTCGTGGTTGGACGAGTCTACTATCCTGCTATAGGCAGCGAAGACTCGACGAGAAGTTCATCTTCTCACCATTTACAGCTCCTTGCTCCTGGATGAGTCCACCTTCTTTCCTCTTGTTGGGTTGAGTTGGACTCTTTACGGTACTCTTACTGCACTTTCAGTTGTACTCCTCTACTTTTCTGTTCGCTCTATTGATCACCCTTCGGTACCTCCTTTGTTGCTCCCTCGAGCATTCAGGGTATCCTACTGAGTACTTTTATACTCACCCCTGCTTGGGGTTTGCCCGCACATGGTGTGCCCTTGCAGACGACGAACAGGTGGAGCGTGACGTCAGAGGAGCTTAGGAGCCAGGAGCTTGGACCGCGTGCGGTGGTCGGAGTCGGGTTCCAAGTGGGGGACCCTACCAGCTGTTTCTTTTGTTTACATGTTGCTGGGTTGTGGCACCTTTTCTGGTTGGGTGCGTGTTTTTTCCCTTTTTCCTTTTCAGCACTTTACTTGTACTGTTTAGAGTTCGATGCACTCTTGTGGTTATATATAGCAGTTTCCCTTTTCTTTACTTGTTTTCCCTTTTACTCTACACTGTTTCATTGAGTGTGCTGCGTGTGTGTGTGTACAGGTACTTAGGCAAAGGCCTCCTCGAGTTATTGTGCCTTCGGCACTGGTCGCCAGCCCCTGGCCTATGGAGGCGGGCCTGGGGTAGTTGCGGCTCGAGCCCGGGTAGGGTCGGGTCGTGACAAATTCTACCTTTTTCTGTAGCTCACGGTCTTCCCTCTGCGCCTTTATAATTCTCTCTGACAACGAAGGCTGCACTGAAACCTGAAAGAAAAGAGATATATTCCCTGCACCAACATCTTCTAGTCCAAAATGTATCATGTATTTAATCAAGGGATCATGTTCCAAACATAGCATGGTTAATGATGCATGATGTTTCCGACTTAAGGCATCTGCTACTTTGTTTGCTTTTCCAGGATGGTAATTGATCATGCAGTCATAATCCTTTATTAGTTCTATCCATCTTCTCTGCCTCATGTTTAATTCTTTCTGAGTGAATATATACTTAAGACATTTGTGGTCAGTATATATTTGGTATTTGGTTCCTTATAGGTGATGCCTCCATATTTTCAAAGAAAAACCCACATCTACCAATTCCAAATCATGTGTGAAATAATTTAGCTTGTGAGGTTTAAGTTGCCTTGAAGCGTAGGCAATTACCTGATCATTCTGCATCAAAACACAACCAAGTCCCTTCAAAGAAGCATCACTGTAGATAACAAACTCACCATTTCGGGAAGGTAAGGCCAAAACTGGAGCATTCACCAATCTCTTCTTCAGTTCCTGAAAACAAAAATCACATTCCTCTTTCCAAACAAATTTAACCCCTTTCTGTGTTAACATAGTTATTGGGATAGATAACCATGCAAAGTTCTTAACAATCCTTCGGTAATAACTTGTTAATCCCAGAAAACTACAAATCTCTGTAACATTTGTGGGTCTTGGCTATTCATAAACTACTTCTATTTTGGTAGGATCAGTTTTTATTCCATCCTTATTTACAATGTTCCCAAGAAAATAAATCTGTTGCAACCAAAAATCACACTTGCTGAATTTTCCATATAGTTTCTATTCTTTTAAAGTTTTTAAAACAACCCTTAGATGTTTTTCATGCTCCTCTTTATTTTTAGAAAACACCAGAATGTCACCAATAAATACAACCACAAAATTATCCAAGAACTCATGAAATACTCTATTCATAAGATTCATGAATACAGCAGGTGCATTAGTTAACCCAAATGGCATAACAACAAATTCAAAATGCCCATATCTAGTACGAAAGGCTGTTTTTGAGATTTCATACTCCTTCACCTTCAGCTGATGGTATCCGGATCTCAAGTCAATCTTGGAAAAGTACTGACCTCCATGGAGCTGATCAAAAAAGTCATCAATATGCGGAAAATGATACTTGTTTTTAACAGTAAAGTTATTCAAAGCTCTAGAATCAATGAAAAGTCTCATGGAACCATCTTTATATTTAACAAACTAAACAGGGGCTCCCCATGGTGAAGTGTTGAGACGAATGAAGCCTTTGACAAGCAAATCCTGTTACTGATTTTTCAATTCAAAAAAGTTCTATTGGAGACATATGATATGGAGGTTTTGAAATTGTCTTAGCATCAGGATCTAAGTCAATTGTGAATTCGACTTCTTGATCAGGTATGACACTGGCTAACTCCTCAAGAAAAACATCAAGGTATTCATTTACCACTAGCACATCATTAATTTGAATAGTTCCCTTGTTTTCAACAATATTAGCAAGATAACATTGATTTCCATCTTTCAATAATTTCTCATCATCCTGATATGTTATCAATTGTATGGGTTCATTCTTGTATACAAACTAAAAATCTTTCTGAAAAACAACTTCTTTAGATCTACATTCAATCTTAGCATGATAATCAGAAAGCCAGTCCATCCCCAGAATAACATCAAACTCAACTAAGAGTAAAACAACAAGGTTTTCATGTAAATCCTTTCCACAGACCAAAATAGAAAGATTTTTATAATTCCACTTTTCTATAACATTTCTCCCTGGTGTTTTAACAACAAGTTCAGGTCTCATTTGTTGAGGTGATATTTTCAATTTACCAGAAAATGTCTCAGAGATGAAGGAATGTGTAGACCCTGTACCAAACAAACTTCAGCAAAATCTGAGTGAACAAACAAAGTACCAGATACAACATCATTGGATGTCCTGACGTCTGCTAATGTAGTCGTAAAGGATCTCACTACACCTTTCTACTTGTATTCTGGCTTCTTTTCATCATTCAGATCTCTCTTTGGGAAGACATTTGCATAGTGACCAATCTCACCACATTTAAAACACTTTACAATTTTCTTATCAGGATTAGTCTTTGGATCATTTTCATTGTAGTCTCGGGCCATATGTCCAAAGTTACCACATTTAAAACACTTCCTAGTTTTTCTAAGACATTCCCCAGGGTTATTCTTTCCGCACTTTCCACAAACTGGAAATTTTATTTTCTTACCATTAGATTTATTTTTTTGAGTCTTTCCCATTGCTTTCCAACTAGACCTCTTCTTCTCTTTGTTTCCAAAATGCACATGATCATCATCAAACTCCATCTCTACCCTCTCAACACATCAGACAAGTTTCTCATAACATTTCAATTCACGAGATGCCAACGCCCTTTGATACCTTGGATTTAATCCTGAGTAAAAGCGGTTGATTTTGCTATCGAGATCCAGAATAAGATTTGGACTATACCTCGCAAGTCGGGTGAAGTTCGCTTCATACACAGCCACTAAATCGTCCTCCATCTGTTTCAATTCTAGGAATTGATTCTCCATTCTAATTCTCACTACCATAGGAAAATATTTTTCAAGGAAAAGACTTTTAAATTCATCCCACTCAAAGGCATCAAAATCCTCTCTACCCCTGATATTCCTTAACATTGACCGCCACTGATCATCTTCCCCTTCAAAATGATAAAAGGAAAGACTTACCTTTTCATTGTCTGAACATCCCATAACATCAAATATCTTTTCAAGGGCTTTGATCCATCCTTCAGCTGCCATTGGGTCAGAAGATCCATTGAATGAAGGAGGTTGTTGTCTCATAAAATGTTCCACCACTGTCATGTTCTGTTGTGGTACCTCTAGTGGTTCTCTTGCATGGATGACACCACCATTTATTTCCTGCATTAACTGAGCCATTACTCTCCCAAATAGCTCGGTTTAAATCCCTACCATTCTGGGCTGTAGATCAGGAAGGATGTCATTCTGTCGGTGCCTCTCCACTTCAGAATTATTGTTCCTTCTGTGGACAACCATTCTGAAAAAACATTTCTTAGATGAAGCATCGTGGTAATCATTAAATGCTATAACAAATTAATCATAGAGTGAAAATCATTTATGGTATTCTATTAACATCACCCTAACCCCTAATGTTATCTAAACCATCCTCTGATACCAACTATAAGGACCCGGCCTTATTACATACATAATCTTGAATTTAGTCATGAAAATACTTACTTTTACATTGAGGATCTTTTCAAGTTTATAGCTTTAGATAATTGGTACAAAACATTCATAACAATACACATTGTTACATAGTGGATACCATAAAAATAGTTTCCATTTTTCTCAAAATATGAAACATTAAAACATAAAACAAGACTCTTTGACAATTATTCAACATTTAACATATCTTCGTCACTGTATTACACATCCATTAACCTGTGAAAAATCATTTAAAAACTTGGGATGAGCACAAAATCTTA
Organism: Viscum album; assembly: GCA_963277665.1. NCBI lineage: Eukaryota > Viridiplantae > Streptophyta > Magnoliopsida > Santalales > Viscaceae > Viscum > Viscum album. Next base: position 1,251,207,405 of record OY728141.1, read on the forward strand.
GTAAGGTATTAAAAATAAGTAAAAACCACATTAGTCCATGTATACTCATAACGTATGAAAAAATTATCAAAAGACATGCTTTTCACCCATAAATACTTACTTCGTGTAACTTGAGATTTAAAAAAGATCAACACAAACATGAGAACATAAATATAATCATAGAGGTATCTTGGGGCATTACTTACATAATCTTGTAACCATATTGGCTACCTTAATATTTGTAACTCTCACGGCTACTATACTTTGTGTAACCATCACAGTTACACTTGGAGTAACCATACAGCCGACCTCCAACTTACTCATACCCAATAAATTGGAGGGTAATATAGGTCCCACCCTTCATCATAAATAATTCCCAATAACCAAAACATAACTATACAACATAAATAATATCATAAAAACATTTCTTTTGAATCTTGTAGAATAGAATTTTAAAAGAGGATTTTAGAAGAAAAGTCCTTTATAAACATCATATACTTGAAGTGAGACTTAATAGAGTGGATAGAATATGTATATACTCTGTATATACACATAATTAAACATAATATAAACATAACCCATCACACAAACAATTTCAATAGCACATAAATAATAAATTAGAAGGTTAACCCAAAGAATGGAAATCGGGTTAAGAATTCCCTTACTTTAGGCTTGTCTTACTTAAAACTTGTTTAAAACAAATTTATAATGGTTAAAAGAGTGTTATTAGTATTTTACAAAAACATTTTTATGTTTATAACATCTTATATGGTCATTTCATAACCTCATTTCACCCCTTAGTTGTGAGTATTTTGTTCCTTGCATTATTTTGGGTGAGTTCTATTATGATTTTCACGATCGGTTCATGATGAATCATTATTTTTGATTGGAAGTGACACTAAATAATTGGAATGGAGTGGTATTTACTTATTTAAAGTACCATAAATTATACCATTTATCACTTTGATTTTTAATATGAGGATGATTCATAAGTTAAAATATTAATTGTGTTCGTTTAGATCATTTAAATAGTTCTTTGATAATAACAACCTCATTTAGTCTTCTAACTTAGAACCATGAGTAAAAAAGAATTCCAGAACCATATATGAGTCATAAAACATATATTATAACCTGGTTGAACCATATAAATGGATTCATGACCATACTTGAAAGAATTAATCAAAATTGAAAATACATCATCCACGATGTCGACAATTCGACACAAGTGGACAATGTTTTTTATTCTTTAAATAAGTGGAAGAAAAGAAGAATACTGATGAGGAATTTTCCATAAAAATGATAAAATAATGAATATACATGATTCTGGAGATTTCATGTTTCTTGGATAAGATAGATTAAGGAATGAAGGGAAATGAATCATGAAATAAAAGAAAATCTTGAGAAATTTCTCATGAAAATTCGGGAGCCTAACGTTGTCTCTTAAAATTTAATAAAGACAAGGTTGATGAGAGGAATGGAATATCTCATCATTCATACAAAATATGGAAATTAAGTGGGAATATTTAATGAAATATACCAACACAATACAAAGGTAATGGAAGAGAATAACATAAAATAAATGAAAAGAAAGAAAATAAAAGAGGATGTTTACCTCTTGATCTCTTCTCCTTGAGATCCTCCTTAAGGGATTTGATTTTTGTCTTTTTGTGAGACCAGAAGCTCTAGGGAATGGGGAAGAATATTGGGGATGGAATTTGGTAGATATTAGAAAATTATCAAGGCTTGAGAGGTGTGGGAAGAAGAGGGTAGTGAGGGTGCTATTTATAGTGGAGGAGGGGAGGTATTTTAGATTATTCTAATCATTATTATAATATTTTTATCAAGACTCTGAATAATCTCAAATAAAGTGGTCCTAAAAAGTGATAATATCATGTGAGTTCGAACCATGTGGCCTTTCATCACTTATGATGTCATAAATAGTGCATTTTTACTGATAAATTCATTATACGGTATTTTATCGTATTTCACTATTCACCGAAAATTCAAGAGTTCCAGAAAAATACCAAACATTTACCCCAACCATTTTTCAATGTGTAGAATTAATAAATGAACTCCATATTTCAAAGTTAATTTTCTAAATATTATTATTTTAATTTTTAAATATTGTCACACTTAATTCCAAAAATAACAATATTGAAGTGCAATTAGTTTTATGTGACATTGGAAAAATAATTAACATCCCATTATCCAATTGCCTTGGGAAAATAAAATAGTAATATTATTCACTATTCATTAGGGTCATATTAATAATCATAATACTGTTAATATTACTATTCATAAGGGTATGTTACTATTCACAAAAAAAATCAAGTTTGTTCTATCAGACTCCAAATAACATACTGAACACAAATGTAGATGACAGTTTCTTGAAATTCAGAATATAGAGGTAGAAAAGTTATGTTTTAAAGGATATTTAAAAATATCTATTAAAAAAAAGTTCCATGCATTTCTATTTATCTTTAGAAAAACTTGGGGTGTTACACATTCCCTACTATCTCTTAGTGGTTCCTTGTTGCATGAATTATTTCAGATTCAGATTCATGTCTTCAAGTGTCTCAATGAGGTCAAAAAAACCATTAATGATATTTATTTATTCCTCTACATCAGGTGGTCCTCCAGTGATTTGAATGGTTTATGGATGATAGAGTTGGATTTCTCTAGCATAGTCAACCATAGACCTCGGTGTCCTTATTCCCTACGCAAGAACAAGTTAAAGGACTCTTAAATATGGTGGTCCCACTACATACACCATGAGGGTAGGTGAAAGAGTTTACTCCACTGAAACCTCTAGATAGAGGATGTTTGAATAGGGGTGTCCTCCCTAGCGAGTGTATCTCATCCCATGTCAGATAGTGGTCATGTGAGTCTCCTCTTGGGTAGAATATTCTGAAATGTGAAGGAGGAATTTATAAAATCCAAAGTTATTTGGAAATATCTGAATCGTTTTTGGGATTACACAAGTTTTTCTAGGTATTATACCCATAAAGTAAGGTATATACCTCCTCGCACTAACCAAAGTCTTCATCTATAAATGTTACTCACAGTAACATATATATATAAAACATTACAACATGCTCAAGTTAAACTAATTAATTATAATAGGTATATCACAGCGGAATGTAAATTTAATATATGAATCAATCAATGAATAAAATTCTATCCTGAACATATATTACACATCAACACATTAAATTAAATAACTAGTATGAATCAGACACTAGGTATATGAATGGTATATGATCCTACATGTATAATCTTGATACATGAGAACACTCAAATACCATATAATAGTAAAAAAATTCCCATAAACATTAACTTAGTGATCTGTTACACATTCTATATACATGTACATATAAAATCCCCCTACTTGAGCCCCATATAGCCTATATCATCTCTACTATGTCCTAGATTAGTCAAACAAAATAATAATAAAATTGTTCTCTGATACAATTTTGTAATGACATGAAAAAAATCATGACATCTACGATGAAGAGGCACAAGACCTCATCTATTTACCCCCTTATGAAAGAGGCTACTGACTAGTAGTGAGGGTCTGAACACCATCATTGGGTAGACTCTATCCTCATTATTATATCATTTCCCAACAACAATATAAATAAAATATAACAATTAAAAGTAATCAATGTGGAATATAAAACAATACAATGTAATATCACATGTGACATATTTCACACAAATAAATAAAGATAAATAAATAAAGATCCTCATGTGTCTAGAAAAAAACAAGGTAATATGTACAGGTTGACAAGTAAAAAATGTATAATTATGGAAATCCTCCAGGTTTTGTCCTAGTACTATTACTAGCTCCATGCTCCTTGGTTCAACCATATTCCATGAACCCCTTTCACTTTCTTGGATCTCTTTGCATGAAGTCTGTATGTGCATCTGGATTCAAAAATTGGGTGTAAGTAATAAATACCAGTATAAAACCACCAACATTTCATTAAAAATTCTTCACAAGTATAATAGGTTTATTCAATGATAACAATAAATATATATAAAATTATAAATAATCGTACATTGAGAACTAATGTGCTAACCAAGCCACCACAATCCCCGACCACACCTGTTTGGGCTCCATGTTGGAAGGATGATCAAAGATTTTTTAAGTGATCAATAACTATCAATAGGTCTACCAAACAATTACTCGATATCCTCATGGAATCAATTTTTGGACAGGTCCACAAGTCTTTCATGCTCATACTCTTTGTATGGGTCCACCTTCAACATCGTTGCATATCATATAAACTCCTCTTCTGTGGGGTAATCATACAATGATGGTACACCTATTATGAATACCAAAATAATACCTCCAAGGCATGGTAAATACAAAAAAAAATGAATATCATAATATTATAAGAATATAATTTCATCATGACAATATAGTAGCAACATATAACTACATTCGATCAACATGATGCAAAGTAACATTGAAGTCTAGAAATATTCATGTAATCAAGAATCACACATGGGTATCATGGGCATCACACACACCCACAGGAAAACACCAAAAAACATGGAAAACAATCTATGCCATCACAATGTAAAATCAAGGAAAAAATAGTATATAAGGGCCTAAAATGATAAGGAACATCTCTAATTAAGGTTATTGATGCATAATCCCAAATTTCATCAATGTATCGAAGATAACACTCCATTTCACACCCATATATAAGTTGGTTGAACATCATGGATTCCTAACAAAGATTTCAATTCACAGATAAATAGGTTTAGAAAGATATACCTGAGAGTATTACATAACAATATGGTTGTTTTATAATTACATACCTTGCAGATTATGTCAATAAAACTAGTTCTGATGTATATTTATGGAGAGGATTCCAATTCATTAGATTTAGTTTTTGATTCAATAATGGATTATAAATTACATGTTAATTATATAAGATAACATTAGTTCTAGAAAATTAACATCAATCCACTAATAATACATCATTGTAAAAGAGATCCAAGTGAGATTTATGAAGGAGAATATCTGAAGATGATTAATCTAAGTAAAAATACTTTAAAATGTCCACATTCCTTGAGGATTTAGTTACTAGTCAAAGTGATTTCATTTAAAAATGAAATCCACCATCAATATACCAAAGGATCGTCAATAGATTATTGTATTATCATTTATCCTCTATTAATGATATTTCTAAGAAGATGAATCAAAAACGTATAATTATAAGTGGTTCGTATTCTTTGATAGATATTTATCTGATCACGAGGCTTCATCAGAACACCATATCTATCACTAATATATGAATAGAGGAATTGAATTTAATTATATAATTAGGGAACACATAAATTAATCAAAGATATATGCCCATATCTCAAGATGGAAGAGTAATTGGGTGTATATGTAGAAAAAACTCACCATTCTAGCATCACTGGACAATTCCAACATTGAAGAACCATGGGGAGATGAATGGTAGAGATCCAATATCAATATGAGTGGAATGTAGTTCAAAATAAGTGTTTTGGGTTATTATTGGGCATTAAAAAAGGTAGAAACAAAGTAGAATTAAACCCCACCTGGTGAATTAACAATACCCATGTACTGGGTATATTATCCAGTTGATAGACCTCACTTGTCATTTATTGGGGTCTATAGAAACATGTAGGCCTACTATAGCTCCACTGGTTGGCTGATGGGTTACACTGGCTAGCCGGTGGCAGCTTTCCAGCCACCATACAACCAATCCTTTTCTCACACTCCAACCTTAGACTACCCATCCCCTTTTTACGAAAAAAACCACCTAACAACCCATAAAATATAATAATAAAAATATAATGGATAAAATTATTAAATTGAAAAATATCATACATCGAAATGTGTGTGGATGTTTTTGGGATGAATATTGTTGAAGGTGTTTTTGAATATGATGTAAATTTTTACGGGAGGTCTTAAGAAAGTTTTATATTTTGTTGTTAGACCATAAATCATCATTTTTTTTAATAATTAAAAAAAATTATGATTATATAGAGAATAATAGACATAGTGTTTTGGAAAAAGTGCAGTGGATGGACTATTTCATATAGAGACTTGATCAAACATATAATATATGAAAATATTAATTAGACATAGTTTTTTATAAAGTTAGAATCTAGCGATGCTTTTTTGTTATGAAAAGTTTGAAACATAATGATTTATGAGATATATCATGGTACAAGAAAAAATATAATAGATAGATATTATTTTTTATATAGAAAATTTATACTACTATGTTCTGAGGAATTCCTCTTTAAAAAAGATATCGAATAAATAATTGGTTGGGAGGAAGTTAGTGATTGATGTTTATAAATATTGGAGGGAAAATTAATATTTTAAGTGTCTAAAGTAATATTATAATGAATGTAATAAGATAACTTCCATTCAGTAAAGTTCATATGTGATGAAGTCTAATATTATATTGTCTATCACATAGACGTGTACAATGATGTGAAGATGAAGTCACATCAGGATGATTAGATGGATTTTTTTTTGTATAAATGATCATCAAATGGAGGATAGTTTATGAAGACAATGAAAACAAAGTTTAGATGAAAATAATTTTAAATAGGAATTTGTTTGAGGAAATATTTTAGATAATTTTTTATGATTTTTACATTGGAACAATCAGATATAGTCCAAATGGGTGGAAGATTTGGTACAATGTTTTTATTGGTCAACTAAGTGGTCTACTGTTTTATCAGTTCAGATGAACTTTATGAATTTTTAATAAATATATTTAATTATAAAAATAAAAAATTATCTCTTAATTATATAAATAAAATGGGAGGAAGATCTATGATTCTTATTGATTTTGAAGGAAGTGTTGTTGAACATGGTGGTTGTTTGATTTTTTTTTGAATCATGAATAATAATCTAGAATTCATGAGATGAATCGAAGAGAATTTTTATGAGCATGATTTTTTAATTTTGAGACTTTGTTGAGAGAGAAATTAAGTTTGAATTTCCATTAGTGATAACTCAAGAGAATACATATATACAAAGGGTGAAAGTAAAGTATAGAGTGCATGACTGTTCATGCATGTAAAAGGATAAATTACTGCAGAAGTAGTTTTAGATTGAGTTACTAGATTAAATTCTAAAAAAACATTTGAACATGGAAATTTATAACCAAGAAATATAGTTAATGAGGAATAATTTTTAATAAAAACAAGAATTTTGATCCAAGGAAACTAAAATAAGTCATTTGAAAAAGTTTTTTATCAGGTGGAACAGAAAAAATTTATGCCAAGGTGAATGGATGAAAAAAGGATAAGAAGGTGGTATCGGTTTGAAGAAGGCAATGAATAGATTTTCACAAGTAGTCTACTGGATATAGAAACCATACCAACATTAGAATTTAAAAATATTATATATATAATTCTATGGAGGAAGTTATTTCTTAATTTTGGGAAAGAAAGGGATCCGAGAGAATTTGGAAGAATAAAAAGTTTGAAGAAATTAAAAGTAGCTCAATGGAAAAAAATGATACTATTATGAAGGATTCAAAAGGTTGTAAAAAATATGTAATATATCTTTATATGTGTGGAGAGCACATGAACTATTATTTTGATCATAGTTCAATAAAAGTGTAAGGATATTCCCAACTATTTTGTAACCAAATAAAAGTATTATATTCCAGTTGATTTTGTGGTATTGGATTATTTCCAAAACATTATAAGGACTAGCTTCTGTTACTGAGTAGTAAGCCTTATATATACTTCTATTCCTATGGATTCTTGTTTTGTGCTTGTTGTTAGATATTTATTAACTCTTTTACATGAGTTTGAGGTTGTTTCATAAGCTTATGAAAAATAAAATGAAAAGATCAATAATTCACCCCTCCCCCTTTCAATGATCAAAGACACTAATTGGTCATTTCAAGTGGTATTAGATAGATTTTACCATGATTTATACTTTGCTGAATTTTGAAGAAAATTGAATATTCCATGGATGTATGTAATTTTTTTAATATTAAGGGGCTTCCTATTTCCAATTTAAAGAACTATATATTGTAAATATATAATTATTCTTTATCTTATGTCCATATTTTAGGATGTTTTAGAATCTATGATATATGGTCTCTCACCTAGGGCTATGGGAGTTCCCCTAAAAGTTACTAATAAGAAAAATTTCTAGAATTATAGGAGATCTAGAAATTATATACTTTCCTCAAACTATAAAAATGTTTATTATTATGTTAATGGAATTATAATAGCTAAATGCATCTTGGAGAATTTGAGAAACATCATTGGAGGAAATATAAAAGTAAATAAAGTGTTGTTATAAATTTAGTGGTTGAAGTATGAAGATATAAATATTGTATATTTCGAATTTTTTTGTGATTTATTACATTTCTGAATAAAATTGTGATCACTATACGACTATTAATTGAGATTTTGGAAGATTTGAACATTTTTTAAATGATCATAAAAATTATTTCTGATAAATTAGATGACAAATTTTTATTGTTAGAAGATATAGATCCTAAAAATCTATATCCAGATAATCTATATATCACTATTATCAATTTGAAAATACGAAGAGAAAATGTTAATGAATAAATAAATTATTGACTATGATATTTCATTCAAATATGATAAGAAAGTAAAATTTAATAATGTTATTGAAGAAGAGTACATTTATAATTATCACACACAAGATTAAGTACAAAAACGTTTTATACATTTGTTTGTTTGTTTTCAAAAATTTTAAAAAAAGAAATAGAAAATTACGAAAGGAAGTTACCACTAAAATATTTTGGTTGTGGATCTATTGTTAATTTTTCTATAAATTTTCCTCAATTAAAGGAAGATGAAAAAATTCCATAGGATCCCTTAAAAAGAAGGATAAAAATATAATTTCTATCCTATGGGAAATGATATAATTTTCTCTAAATATGAAAAGCAGAAACTATTTGTCTAAGTGTGATGAAAATTATTATAGTGAATAAGAAGTGGATAACATCAGTGATAATGTTTCAAAACACATTATATTGAAAAAAATGAATGATGAAAATTTCACCAGTGATGAAAGAAGTAGTCAAGAAGAAGAATAAACTAAGATAGAGTCTATACTGAAAATAGAGTTGAGATAATATCCTGAAATGATTGTAATACTTTATTTGAATAACCACAAGTTAGAGAAATTAAATCATTTATAAAATAATAAAGTATATTTCCATAAGGAAAAATAAAAGTTTAAAATAATTTGATGATCTAAAAATGTTTTGTTATAAAAATAAAATATTAACTTTAAGTTTGAAGAAAATATGAATGTGAAGGTAGAAGACATAGAACATGTTAAACAAAAAAAATTCAAATAAAATAAAGGATTTACAAATTTTCATAAACCAATTATGTAATTTAGTGAAATTTTTTGAGAATTGAAAACCTAAGAAGGATCAATAAAAGTCAAACTTAATGGTTGATAAGAAGAATGAATATTCAGATAAGTAAAATAAAGTTAACAATATCATGTATGTGGAAAAACAAGTAGATTTGAAGAAGATGAAGTATCTATGGTTAAAAATTATAAACCAAAAGATTATATTATAGGTTATTTCTCTCATATAGGATTATAATTTATAGATATGTAATCCATTACCTTGGTTTAAATGTTTCTTTGTTTTATGTTCCTTATTTGGAAACAAAATCCAAAGAGGTATATTATTGGGACCAAGATGGTTAAAGGTTCTTTTGACGATGTTGGAAGTTGTTATGGAAGGTGTTAAAAAAGTTTTTCCTTTTTCTATTCAAACATAAATCATAAAAAATTTAATATTTCCAACAATTGGAGAAAGCATTGATAAAAATAGATATAGTTTTTCCATCAAATTCCAATAGATGGACTATTTTGAATAGAGATGTTATTGAAAGTATAAGATGTTACAAAACTCGTCAAATGGAGTCTTTGGTGAAGTTCAAATCATAATATTCTTTGTTATTATGAATTTTTTTCAAATTCATCTATTTTGACAGCTTTTATTATCCAACCATAAGTATAAATGGGTATAAATCCATTTTTACATACATAATTCATACTAAAAAGTAATAAGGATGTATTCTACAATGAATATACTAGCAAAATATTTCGATGTGAAGAAGTAAATGTTCAAAGTTTTTAAAGTATCGATTATTAATGAAAATTTATGGAGTTCAATTGGAGATACTATGGAATATTACTAGTTTAATTCCTTCTAAATGAAGCCCTACCAGATCATGTCCAATAAAATGATGTCTATTGTAAAAAATGTATGAAGTTGTGGAGATGAATTTTATTTTTGATGATTAGATGGATTATTTTTTATAAACAATCATCAGAAAGAGGTTTGAATAAGAAAGAAATGAACATAGAGTTCTGATGCAAGTCATAGGACATAGGAAAGTGTCTAGGAATATATTTATGAGAAATTTATATGAAATTTATAGAGGAACAATTAGACAGATTCTCCACATATGGAATAATTTCTTCAAATTGTTTACTAATAAATGAAGTCGTATACTTATTTCTAGTTTATAAATTCATTATGAATATTTCAGAAATATATTTAATTATTATGATTAAAATATGTTCTATCAATTCTCAAAATATCATGGTAGGGAGATCTATTATTCTATTTATGTTTAAAGTATCATTTTTTGAAGGTGGTGGATGTTTTAGTTTTGTGAAAACTATAAAGTGAAATATTGAAGCTATAAGAACCATCCAGGAGATTTATTTTGAGTGTATGTTTTTAATTTTTCATCTTCATTAACATGGAAATAAAATTTTAATTTCTATCTATACATCCTCAAGCGCATCTATATAATGGATTAATGTAAAATATGTAGTGCGAGACTATTCACACATGCAAAAAAATTAAACTATTATAGTGGTAGTTTTATACATAAGTATTGGATGAAGTTCTGAAAGACAATGTTTGAGTAGGGAAGTTTCCATACTATTAATATCTTATTTGAAGAAGAACTAGAAACAAATAAAGGATTTGTGATTATAGGAAATTGAAAAAATTCATTGTACAAAGTATCATATCATGTGTTGTGGATAGACTATGTGAATAGGTGAAATAATGAAAAAAGAATAAGAAAGTGGCAGTGGTTTGAATAAGTAAATATATGGATGTTTCTAGATTTTTGACCAGATAAAAAAATAGGATGAATGGTAGAATGTATATATTTTTTATTCAAAATTCTTTAGAGGAAGTTATTTCTTATAATTAGAAAACAAATTAAACAAGAATTATGAGTAAGAGGTACAAGTGTAAATAAATTGCAAGTAGCATCGTGAAAACAAATTGAACCTCTTGATGAAGGATTTTAAAATTTGTTATAAAATCATTGTTAAATATTTATATGTGTGGGGAGAATAAGGAATATTTTTTTGATCACAGGGAAATGCAGGTGTAAGGATATTCCTTACTCTCTATAACAACATAAAAGGACTATTTTATAGTAAATTGTGTGGTATTGAATTATTTTAAACCAATGTAAAGGACTAGATACTCTTACTGAGTATTGAATCGTGAAATTAGTTTTGTTCCTATAGATTGTGCATGCATTATTTTTTCTCCAAATTATAAACTCTTTAACATGGGGATAAGGTTGTTTATAAATATTGAAAAATATGAACATAAAATATCATTGCTTTACCCCCTTCCCTTACGAGTGATCACAGATCCCGATTAGTCTATTCGGAAGTTAAACCAAACCTTAATAGAAAAGTGGTGACATAACTTCATTGTGGACAAATTTCGTACTAAAATATGGATTTTGGATCACCAAATAGATAGGATATATGATTTCATTATTTTTAGTGATAGAAATTTCATTAAAATTCCTCCATGAAAAGATATAAAACATGATAATCACCCACTAATATTTATTTTTTAATATTTTGGATTAATTTAAAATAATCATTTTGATATAACTTAGAGGTTTCAACTATAAAAAAGATAAAGATTGGTATGAATGGTTGAGAAGATTTATCAAAGAGAATCATTGTGGGCATCTTAGTGGGATTCTTATAGAGAACAATTTCACCATCTCTAACTCATGGGATAAGATATTGGGTGTGAAGCACACATATGTACTGGAAAAATAGACTCATAGATAGATTAGAATTGAATAAGGGTGATATAGATCTTCATGTAGACAATGCAGTAGGAATTTTGGTATTATAGGTTGGTTTGTATGATCTGGCATTAGAAAGTGTATTAATTATATAATTGTAAAATTTTATTATGTTCCCGTAGAAATAGAAATATAATTCATGTATCTTTTTCGGAAAATATTGAATTTTATTTAATAATTAAAAATAATATTGTTTCTTTATATATGAATGAAATGTTTTATAACATTAAAAATAATGATGTGAAGATGAAGTCACATCAGGAAGATCATATGGATTGTTCTGTATAAATGGTCATCAAATGTAGGATAGTGTATGAAGGAGATGAAAATAGAGTTTAGATGAAATTAATATTAAATAGGAATGTGTTTGAAGAAATATTTTATGTAATTTATTATGATGTTTATATAGGAACAACCAGATACAGTCTTAATGGATGGATGAATTGGTACAATATTTTTATTGGTCAACTAAGTGGTCTAATGTTTTCTCAATTCAGATGAACTTTATGAATTTTTCATAAATATATTTAATTATAAAAAAAATTGATCTCTTAATTATCTAAATTTTATGGGAGGAAGATCTTTGATTCTTATTGATTTTGAAGGAAGTGTTATTGAACGTGGTGGATGTTCGAATTTTTTTGAATCATGAAGAATAATCTATAATTCATGAGATGAATCGAAGATAATTTTTATGAGCATGATTTTTTAATTTTGAGAATTTTTTTAGGGAGAAATTAAGTTTAAATTTCCACTACTGATAACTCAAGAGAATACATATATACAAAGGGTGAATGTAAAGTATAGAGTGCATGACTGTTCATGCATGTAAAAGAATAAAGTACTATAGGAGTAGTTTTGGATTTAGGTACTAGATGAAATTATAAAAAACATTTGAACATGGGAATTTATAACCTATGAATCTCTTTGATGAGGAATAAGTGTTAATAAATAGATGAATTTTGAACCTAGAGAACTAAAATAAGTCACTGGGAAAAAGATTATCAGGTGGAATAGAAAAAATGTGTGCTAAGGTGAGTGGATGAACGAAGGCCAAGAAGGTGGTATCAGTTTGAAGAAGTCAATGAATTTATTTTCCCAGATATTCAACTGGATGAAGAAACCATTCCAACATTAGAATGTATAAATGTTATATGTATATATATATATGTCTAATGAGGAAGTAAATTCCTACTTTTGAGAAAGTAAGTGAACTCAGATCATTTAAAAGTATAAAAAGATTGATGAAATTAAAAGTAGATCAATAAAAAAATGAACCTATTATGAAGGTTTATAAGAGTAGTAACAAAATCATTGATATATCTTTATATGTGTGGAGAGATCATGAACTATTATTTTTATCATATTTCAATGAAAGTGTAATGATATTCCCTACTTTTTGTAACCATATAAAAGTATTATATTATAGTGGATTGTGTGGTATTGGATTATTTCCAAAACATTATAAGTACTAGATTCTCTTACTAAGTAGTAAGCCTTATATATACTTGTGTTCCTATGGATTCTTCTTTTGTGCTTGTTTTTAGAAATTTATTAACTCTTTAATATGAGTTTGAGGTTTTTTTGTAAGTTTAAAAAAAATAAAAAGAAAATATCAATGATTCACACATCACCCTTTCTATGATCACAGATCCTAATTGGTCATTTCAAGTAGTATTATAGATATTTTACCATTATTGATAATTTTATGACGTTTTAAGAAAAGTGAATTTTCCATGGTTGTTTGTAATTTTTTTAATATTAAAGGGCTTCCTATTTCCAATGAAAAGAACAATATATTGGAAATATATAATTATTTTTTATCTTATGTCCCTATTTTATGATTTTTTAGAAGATATGAATGATAGTCTCTCACCTAGGGATAGGGTAGTTCCCCTAACAGTTACTAATAAGAAAACTTTTGTAGAATTATGGGTGAACATGAAATTTCATACTTTCCTCACTCTATATAAGTAAACGTTTATTATGTTAATGGAGTTATAATAGATAAAGGCATCTAGGAAATTTTGACAAACCTCACTGAAAGAAATATGAAAGAAAATAAAGTGATTTTATAAATTTATTGGTTGAAGTATGAAGATATAAATATTGTAGAATTTGAATATTTTTGTGATTTATTACATTTTTTAATGATATTGTGATCACTATAGGATTTTTAATTGAGAAGTTGGAAGATTTTAACATTTTTTAAATGATCATAAAAATAATTCCTGATAAATTTGATGAAAAATTTTCACTATTGGAAGATATAGATCATAAAACGTTATCTCGGGATGATCTATATATAACTATTATCAATTTTTAAATAAGAAGAGAAAAATTTTTTAAAGAATAAAAAATTATTGACCAATACATTTTCTTAAAATAAGATAATAAAGGAAAATATAATAATGTTATTTAAGAAGAGTATGTTTGTAATTATCACACCAACGATGATATACTAAAAAGTTTTATAGATTTGTTTGTTTGTTTTCAAAAAAGTTTAAAAAAGAGATAGAAAAGTACCAAAGGAAGTTACCACTGAAATATTTTGGTTGTGGAGCTATTGTCAATTTTTCTTTAAATTTTACTCAATGAAAGCAAGATGAAAAAAATTCAATATGATCTCTTAAATGGAAGGATAAAAATATAATTTCTATCCTAAGGGAAAGAATGTGAATTTCTCTAAATATAAATGTTGAAACTATTTTTCTAAGTGTAATGAAGATTATTATTATGAATAAGAAGTGGACCACATCAGTGATAATGTTTCAAAACACATTAAATTGAAAAAAATAATGATGAAAATTTCATCAGTGATGAACGAAGTATTCAAGAAGAAGAAGAAACTAAGATGGATTCTATACTAAAAATATAGTTGAGATGATATCTTGAAATGATTGTAAGAATTTATATGAATAACCACAAGTTAAAGAAGTCAAATATTTTAGAAAAAAATAATGAATATTTCTATAATAAAAAATAAAAGGTTTTTAAAGAATTTGATGATCTAAAAAATATTTGTTATGCAAGGAAAATATTAACATCAAGTTTGAAGAAAAAATGAATGTGAAGGTAGAAGAGATAGAAATTGTTCAACAAAAAAAATTCAAATAAAATAAAGGAGTTACAAATTTTCATAACTCAATTACATAAGTTAGTGAAATTTTTAATAAGTGAAAACCTATTATGGATCAATAATAGTTAAACTTAATGGTTGATAAGAATAATGAATATGCACATAAGGAAAATGATATTAAGAAGATCGTGTATGTGGCTAAAACAAGTGGATCTGAAAAATATGATGTTTCTATGGTTAAAACTTATGAACAAAAAGATTCTATTATAGGTTAATTTTTTAATATGAAATATAAAATCTCATGAGGTAAATAAAACATTTTTTTCTAAAATAATACCAAAGTGGAAGAAAATAATGTTGATGGAAAGAAGAAACACAACTCATGATAGTATGAAAGTCACAGAGGGTTATATTTTCTCTATGGTTACTAGTAGAATAATGAAGTATTTGGGAATAAAATATATATGTATTGGTTTAATCATAAAAATTATAGAGAATCCAGGAAAATATGGAAGAATGTTTTGATGGGTATTCAACCCACTCAAAGATGAAAACCAGAGAAACTCAGTTTGAAGAATGAAAATAAATTCCAACCAATGGAAACTATTTTTGAAATATGTGATCAACCTAGAAATCTTGAAAAAGGATGTATTTTCATGATTCCATCACAATATATTTCTTAAAAAAAATATCAAGAGTAATTGGAGAAGAAAGAAAAAGGAAATGAAAAAATATTTAGTTTTTGAAACTGCTATCAAATATATAAAACTATAATGATCTTGGATCTTGGATAGTGTGTGCACTTCACATATTATAGGATATTTAATGGTATTGAAAAATTTTAAGTAGTTTATTGATGGTAAGTGACTTTTGGTAATGATGAGTTACTCAAAATAAAATTAATCGGATCTACTATAATTTGGGAATAAAACTTAATGTCCAAACAATCATTATTTGTTGAAGGGTTTAAACACAATTTGTTATGTGGTTATAAAATTTTTTATAAGGTATAATATTTTTTTCAAAAAATATTGTTTTTTATAAAGATTATAGAAGATGGGAATGTTTTTATGAGAGGAAAATGAGTAAATGTGAAAGTGTTTCAAGTTGGGGATTAAAAATGTTCATGTTATCTGATTATGATGAAAGAAAATAAAATATTTAAAAGAAATATACGAATATGTTTCAAATAAATATGGTCAAACTAATGAAGAGAGATTATTCATGAAATTCCTGATGTGATAAGAAGAATATATTGGTGTTGCTCTATTTTCTAAAAGGGGTGGATTAAGGGCATAGTTCATATGAAACTTGCGATACATTCAACTCATCCCTTGGAGCTGATACATTTTTACATTTATATATACTTGAATAAACAATAAATACATGTATATAAGTAAAATATTTATTTTATTTATGAATTTATTCACATTTAATTTATTAATTTTTTTGAACATAAATCATAGGCTCATAGTGTGTTTAAGAGTTTTTGGAGAAGTGTGGAAGAAGACTGTATATATGTTGTGAAGAATATTTGTAATAATAATGGTGGTGAATATAAAATTGGTAAGTTTATATATTATCTTAAAAATCATATAATTAATTATGATTTTATTGCACTATATACACCACAGAAAAATTTTGTTTCTAAAATTCTAAATAGAAATTTGGTGGAAAATGAATGAACAATATTGATCGAACATGATACTTACCATTATTTTTGGAGGTAGGATAACAGTGTTTCGGTTTATGTTCAGAACTAATTTTTCTATAGTCAAAACTCTGATATGACTTATATTGATATTTATCATGAATAAGAACCATTTTTGAAGCACATAAGTGTTTTCATATGTCCTTACATTATGAACATTATGGGACAGAATATGGGGAAGTTTTATCAAATAGGAATTGATGGAATATTTCTTGGATATTCTTATAATGGTAGAGGATAGATGCATTATGATAAAGAAATGAGAAATATAATTGATTCAGAAGATGTGAAATCTATTGAAAAATTTTATAGGAAAATTTCACAAAGATAGGCCATGACACACGCACACAAAAACACATGTACTCAAACACTCTTCAATATATGATAAAGAATATCTCTTGAGAATTTCAAAAATTTTCTTATCAAATTGACTTGGAAGATGTGTGTGTGTGTTTCATGAATAACAACTATTGATTCTTAGAAAAGGTAATTCCAAAAAATCTTAAGCACATGCATAACAACTATGATTTTAAGATCAGGGGTTGAGTAGTTTATTTCATATGGCCTATGTTGGTGAGATCCATAAGAAATGATATGATCACCCTATATAATAATGCATCCCAAACCTAAATTTGATGCATCGTAGAAGACCACATAGCCCTTCCTGGACTTCGAGAGAGTCAACACCAGTGCAGTAGTCAATATATGATTCACCTCAAAAAAATATTTCTGATATTTTTTCTCCCAAGAAAACATTACTCCATTTGGAGTAAGAGAAGTCCTCAAAGAATGCAACTATGAGAAGTCCTTAACGAACCAGTGATAATATACTGCTAAACCCAAGAAACTTCAAATCTCAAAAACATTTCATGGTTGTTCCTATATCAAAATATCCTTCACATTTTTAGGATCAACTAAAATACCATGTTCTTAAAACACACATTCCATGATCTTCTCTCCGATAATTTATAAATAAAATTTTTAAAGCTTTGAATAAACTTGGAGACTACTCAAAAATTCCATAACTACTCTTAAATGATGCAGATGATCCTCCTTAGACCTACAGTAAGAAATGTTTCATCCAAAAAGGAAACAATGATTGTATCATGATACTCATAGAAAATTCTATTCATTGAATCCATATAGACTGTAGGAGCATTGGTTAAACAAAATGGCATGAAATGGAACTCATAATGGTTATAGCATCATCAAAAGGTAGTTCTTTGAATGTCGTATTCTTTTATACTTAAATGATGGTTACTTGATTAAAGATCAATATTCGAGAACCAATTCATCTGTTTCAACTGGAAAAAAATATCATCAATATGGGATAAAGGATATTTTTTCATTTCCATGACTCCATTGAGTTTTCGGTAATACGCACAAAGGAGAATTTAACCATCGTTCTTCTTGGCAAATTTAATAAGCACATCCCAAAGTGACACACTCGATCATATAAATCCTTTCTCTCTGAGATAATCCAACAAAGAATTCATCTCTTTCATTTTATTTGGTGTAATCTACTAAGAGGGAATTAACACTAGTTGAGTACCAGACAGTAATTCGATAAAAAATACTATATCCCTTACTAGTGGAAAACCAGATAAGTTAGAAAGAAAAAATGTGGGGAAAAGTGGTAAAACCTGGAGTGATATCACCAGTAAAATATTCTTACACTAGGTCAAAATAAGAAATTGATCTTACTTTCGTTGAATCTAGATAAGATGGTCTGACTCTACTCGAGATCAGGTTCTATTCTCCTTGAATGATACGTCATATACAATTGAGTGTAGTAAAAAAAACTTGTCGAATATAAAAATCAATATCAGATTTATTATAAACGATCCAATCCATACCGAATATAACATTAAGTAGTTTCATGTCAAAAATGAGAAAACTCCATGAAATATCAACCTTTGATAGAGAGAAAACAAAAACAGGGCTACAGATACCCGGATCTCTCTTTTTTATGAGGTATGTAGTAATATCAATCACATAAGATGAAAGATTCATATGTAGATTAAGTATATTGATGATACATGTTGAAAAAAAATAATGATATACACTAGTATGATATAAATAAATCACTAATGGGGAAACTATAGTGATAGTAACTCTTACAGTCATTGGAACTGCATCCTCTTTCTATGGAGACTCTTTCACAATGTGAAGCAGATTTATTCTATATACATGTGGCTAGAACCCCTATGTTCATGAAGTATATGAGTTCACCACATCTTTAGTAGGTGTTTATGATCATGTGTCGCCATGTGGAGTGTAAAATTAATGAAATAAATTCTATAATTGAACCAAGTGTCCATAGGAGCCACATATCTTGGGTGACTTTGTGAAAACCCACTTTGAATTCTAATAATTTATATACTAGTAGAAAATAAAAGGGCTTCACCTAGGAACTAAAATTGTTTTAGAAAAACCTTACTATCTACAACCACCATGAAAATCATCACGGTTCCCCTTTCCCTTAAAGAACTTGTAGAACTACCACTATTAGGAAAATTAACCCCCACCAACCCTGACATTCCTACCAGGCCCATTCGAACCATCAACACTCAATCTAACACATTCTCAAAAGAAGGAAGATTCAGCAAGAAAAATTGCGAATGAATATCTACAAAAAAAGTCCCAACTCATGATATTGATCCTTAATCTTTCCATTTGATACTATCCTAGGTGAAAACTGCACTAGCTCAGCAAAATTATTTTCATTTCCTATAATGGTCTTGTCGGCCTTCTCAATCATGAAAAACTCAATATCCTTGGCCAACACCATCAACTCTTTATAGAACTAGTTGGTGAAAATATATTTAAAGTCTTTCTATTCTAACCCTTCATTTTTCTTCTTTTTCACAATTATGTTCCACTATATTATACTCAGTCCCTCCATCATAAAGCTCACACACTTCACCTTGATTTCACCAGGTGTCTCTCAGAACTCAAAAAAATCACAATCCTTCTCAACCATTCATTGTCATATTAAGGATAATTTGAGGCCTTAAACAATAGTTTATTATGGTGAAGGGACTCTTGAGCATGATTCTATAAAAAAATATCTATGAGGTTCTATGTCTCGAGCCTAAACAGGAACTGGTGGTGGTACCTTTCACAAATCTTGGACAGTACGCATGATCACCTCAAGCAGACTTGGTTCAATGATAGGATTTTCTCACTATGGTCCATCAATATATTCTTCATAGATCTAATTTACATGCCTTTTTAGAGGAATAGTGCTACAAAAAATCAGTAAATAACAATTAATATATCAGATTAACACTCGCATAAGAGAAACAGGGAAATTAATCCCAATAGACAGAAAAATAAGAATTTTATTTCAATCTATACAAATCAAAATTAGGGAAAAGACTACAACTATTAGTTAAGAAATATTTCCAAAAACAACCTTGGTCACTTAAGGATCATTACTAAGATAGCTGGTCATGCACTAAATCATAACTTCCACTTAATCGCCAAAAAGATTACAAAAATGTATATTGACATCACTAAAAGAATCTCAATTTATAGCTCTGACACCACAATGTCACTAACCAAACTAAATACCTCAGTAGCCTAACAATAAAGCATGTCTTGAGTCTAAAGGGAATTACATATCCCCATGGGTTAGATAATGGCACATGGAATCATACAAAATGAAATTAGTGACGAATTTTTAACAAACACAGAAGAATCAAGATCAAAAAAGTCATTTTGTATAAAAGAAAACCTCCATCAGAAGAACTGTACCAGAATTAAAATAGGTAAAGAAACCAAATGTACAACCACTAAGTACCAGAAAATAGGATAACCACCCATGTCTTAGAAGACATAACTCTCCAATCCCAAGGATCAATAATAAGAACCACCACCTTGTGGCTCTTTACCATTGCTTGAACCTGAAAGGACATAATTAACAAACACTTCAAGTAATGGGTAGGGTGTGAGATAAAATATCAGTAAGGTCTCACCAAGGATTCCATAAAATATTCCACATTTAATAAACCAAATAACTCTTTCAATTTTAACTAAATGGGCATGGAAATTTAAAATCATAGTCAAACAAAATCATGATTTATATTTAAAATGATAAAAGTAATTTAATAAAATATCTTAATAAACATTTTTTATAATATATTTAGATAAATTCATAAGTCATGTGTAAAACTATTTATAAAAAAATGGAATATATTCAAATAAAAAAAATGGGAAACACAGTTATCTACCAAAAAGTATGATAATTTCAGACTACGAGATCTCGCACACTCGAAGGTGATCATGGATGTATGTGTATAAAAACGTCCATCGGAAACTGGTAAAAGAGGACTCATCACCATCCCATCAAGTATGTGACTTGGTTTTGTTTCAATTTTAAGGCTTCAAAGGAGTTATATCCCAATAAATTACTAATTAACTTGGCTTACATGTTCTCTAATAAAAATAATGAGGGGAAATTTATTTTAAAACTATTAAAAAAAATTCATCCCATTCCCAAACTTTTAATAAATGGATTTTATTTTAAAAACAAACACTTAGGATTTTAATCAAGTAATGCCTTTCTCCAAGATAAAACCACTGAATTTTTATCAAAACCATTCTTATCCATTTTTTTCAAATACAACATTGAAATAAATTTCAACAAATAAATTTCATAATTCAAATTCAACAATTCATATCTCGCAATTTTCCATCAATTTCGCAATCAATACCCAAATCAATGGAATTGGGGATTTTCCAAGTTTTATTCCAAATCCAGTTTCAAATCCCCAATTCAATGGAATTGGTTTTTATAACAAACCAATTGGAAGAAATTTAATTGAAATCAAGAAATTGAATTTTAATCAAATAATTTATTTTAAATCAAGCAACTTAGGTTTAATAAAAAAATATCTATCATAACAGAACCACCTAACATGGGATCATGGGATCTCAAAACATAAAGCCTTAATCATGAATCTCCAATGTAGAACATTGATAATGAATATCCAAGAACCAAACCAATAATCAATATCTAAAATAGTATGGACTAGATACTCTAATCAATATATATGTATAGAAAACTCTAGGGAGGAATGAGGATAGAATGGGAGAAAAGGGATCAGGAAGAGGAACCTTACCAGAAAGAGATTGATTTTCATTCACCTAACTTCAATTTTCTTCTAG
Source organism: Viscum album (assembly GCA_963277665.1). NCBI lineage: Eukaryota > Viridiplantae > Streptophyta > Magnoliopsida > Santalales > Viscaceae > Viscum > Viscum album. The sequence goes on from OY728141.1 coordinate 1,251,229,514, forward strand.
AGGGGTGTATAGGGGCCAAAATCACCTCTTGGGAGCCTCCAAAAAAGAATAAAATGTAAAAGGTCGAGTTAAAACCATCCGAAACATAAAACAAGGGTTTTGGGGTTTTAAACATTAATTTTAAGATTAATTAAAAGTCGTGTACGGTTTCCCAGGAAGGTCCACACATTTAAAAAAATTGTACACCCTAATCATATTCCCCTTTAAATGGTGTTCTAGGATTTCTAATAGGTGGGAACATAGTTTTACAAACCATTCCCCAACCATAAAAATCCATGATCTTTGGGTTTGTACAGTTTCCACTGAGAGGGAGCATAGTTTTGACAAACCATGCACCGACCATGCACATCCCAATAACATTCAAAAATTCAAAAAAAATCACTTGAAGCCACCCAATATGATATCCAACCGAACCATGATCAACGTAGGGGTTTAGTAAAACCTAAAAATTGTAACTAGATTTTACATTGTAAGTAGAAGAAGGATTTTGTGTACTGAAACAGGCTTCAAGAGCTTAGTATTCCAAACTGGATACTTAATGAATTTGAACTTCAAGAAATGAAGAGTTGAGAGTAACCTCTATATAATGTAAAATCACAAGGTTTCCCCCATATTTTTTGTGTATTCTGATGACATAATATTTTTTGGGTATTATGAAGAATATTTTGAAAAGTTTTATTTACACATGAATAAGTTGTTTGAAATGTCAATGCTTAAATAATTCAAATAATTACATGTATTACAAATATCACAAAAGAAAAAAAATATATTTTCCAATATTATGAAAAGTATGATAAGGATCTTATAATGAAGTTTTTCATAGAATAATCAATGATAGTTTCTACACAAATTTTAGTAGGACAAAAAATTTTAAAATATGGTGAAGGGAATGTGTTAGATCCTAAATTGTTTCCAAAATTGGTTAAATTTTGTTATATATAATGTATTTAATACCGTATATTGTGTATTTTGTTACAATTATTACTAGGTTTCAAAGTGAACCAAAATAGTCTCATCTCATGGATGGTATGAGAAATATTAGATATATCAAATAAATAACTAATTTTGGGTTGAGATATAATAGCCGGAGAAATATTGATTTTTTGGCTATATGGATGAAGATTGGGAGGGATGTCTTGATGTTAGAAAATCCACATATGGTTGAATTTTTTTCTTGAGTGAAGGATGTGTAAAATATGATATAATGAAATATAATTTAGTGAATCTCCATATAGTAGAATTTGAGTATTCTACTTCTACTCATGTTATAATATAACTTATGTGGATAAAGTCACAGTTGGAATACCTATGTCTTGATATTATGTTTCCCCTTATCTTAGGTTGTGATAAAAAAGTGATTTGAATATCACTAAAAATATATTAAAACAGTCTAATTCCATGTACATTGAAAAAAACATCACTCCATCAAGGTATATATTGAGAAAAATTTAAAAAAAATTGAGGGTGTTCCAACAATGGAAAAAGTTTCTCAAATTTTTAGGAAACCATAATCGAAGGAAAAATTTCATAATATGATTTTTTTCATTGGCATACAACCACAACTCTGTGAAGTGTAAAGTATGAAATTGTTTCCCCTCTCTTTCTAGTCTTTCAATTTTGTTTTAATGGGGGATAAAAATGTTGTAACATTAATCTATCCATTGGTGTGTGTTTTACCTTTAATGTTAAATCATGTGTTTTGGGGGGGAGTTCCTAAAATAGGTAAGATATTACTTAATCATTTGTGAACAATTTTAAAAAAATTTGTGAATTTTATGAAGGAATTTTTTTTCTTATAGAAATTTGTTCCCAAATTTTCAGGCATAAGAAAAAGTTTTTTAAGAAGGTTTCTTAAGTCATTGTTTTGGGAGAACTGATATTGTTGTTTTATGGTTATTATTTCCTACACTAATTTCTCTCATATAGGATTATAATTTAGGGATATATAATCCATTACATTGGTTTCAATGTTTTATTGATTTGTGTTCCTTGATTGGAAACAAAATCCAAAGAGGTATATTATTTGGACCAAGATGGTTGAAGGTTCTTTTGAGGATGTTGGAAGTTGATATGGAATGTGTTCAGAAAGTTTTTCCTTCTTTTGTTCAAAAAAAATCATAAAAGTTTTTAATATTTCCAACAATTTATGAATAGATAGAGAATAATAGATATAGTGTTTCACTCAAAGTCCAGAAGATGGACTATTTCGAATATATATTTTATGGAAAGCAAAAGATGTTACAAAACTCATCGAATGGAGTTTTTGGTGAAGTTCAAATCAGAAGATTATTTTTTATTATGAAATTTTTTCAAATTTATCAGTTTTTGCAGTTTTCATGATCCAAGAATAAGTAGAAATGGGTATGAATTCATTTTTATGTACATAATTCATACTACAAGGTAATAAGGATGTATTCTAGAAAGAATATACTAGAAAGAAATTTGGTCATGAAGAAGTAAATTTTCAAAGTTTGTAAAGTATAGATTATTGCTGAAAATTTATTGAGTACAATGGGAGATACTAATGAATATTACCAGTTTAATTCCATTCAAATGAATCCCTACCAAATCATGTCTAATAAAATGATGTCTATTGGAAAAAATATATGAACTTGTGGAGATTTATTTTCTTTTGGATGATTAGATGGATGATTTTTTATAAACAATCATCATAAAGATGTTTTAATATGAAATAAATGAACATAGTGTTATGATACAAGTCATAGTATATACGAAAGTGTCTATGAAAATATTTATGAGAAATTTCTATGAAATTTATAGAGGAATAATTGGATAGATTCTCCACAGATGGAATAATTTCTTCAAACTGTTTATTAATCAATGAAGTCATATATTTTTTTTCTAGTTTATAAATTCATTACGAATATTTCATAAATATATATATTTATGATGATTCAAATATGTTCTATCAATGTTCAAAATATCTTGGGTGATAGATCTATTATTCTGTTTAAGTTTGAAGTATGGTTTTTTGAAGGTGGTGGATGTTTTAGTTTTTTGAAAACCGTAAAAAGTAATATTGAATCCTTAAGAAGCATCGAAGAGAATTATTTTGATTATTTGTTTTAAATTTTTCATCTTCATTAATATGGAAAAAATTTGAATTTATATCAATACATCCTCAAGTGCATCTATATAAAGGATTAAAGCACAATATGGGGTGCGATACTATTCACACATGCAAAAAAACTAAATTATTACATTGGTAGTTTTATACATAGGTACTGGATGATTTTAAGAAGGCCTATGTTTGAGTAGGGAATTTTCCAACCTAGTAATATCTTAGTTGAGGAAGAAGTAGAAACAAATAGAGGGTTTTTTATTATAGGAAATTAAAAAAATACATTGTATAAAGTATTATATCATGTGTAGTGGATAGACTGTGTGAAAAGGTAAACTAATGAAAAAAGAATAAGAATGTGGCATCGGATTGAATAAAGAAATGGATGGATTTTTATAGATGGTCAACCAGATAGATAAATAGGATGAATGTTAGAATGTATATATTTTTTAAAAAAAATAACTTAGGGGATGTTATTTCCTACAATAGGGAAATAAATTAATTAAGACGTATCAGTAAGAATTACAAGTGTGAAGAAATTGAAAGTAGCATCATGAAAACAAACTGAACCTCTTGATAAAGGATTTTAAAAGTTGTTATAAAATCATTGTAAAATATTTATATGTGTGGATTGAATATGAAATTATTGTTTTATCATAGTGAAATTTAGGTGTAATGGTGTTACCTACTTTCTGTAACCACATAAAAGGAAGTTTTCTCATATATTGTGTGGTATTGAAATATTTTATGCCCATGTAAAGGACTAGATAGTCTTACTCTGTATTGAACCTTCTAAATAATTTTGTTCCTATATATTGTGCATTCAATATTTTTTCTCAAAATTCTTAACTCTTTAACATGAGGATAAGGTTGTTTATAAATATTGAAAAATATGAAAATAAAATATCACTGCTTTACCCCCTCCCCTTCCTAGTGATCATAGATCCTGATTATTCCTTTCAGAAGTTACACCCTACCTTAATAGAAAAGTGGAGACATAACTCCAATTTGGACACATTTCTTACTAAAATATGGACTTTGGATCACCAAATATGTAGGATATTTGAGGTCATTATTTTTAGTGATGGAAATTTCATTATAAGTCCATGATGAAAAGATATAAAACAAGATACTCACCCATTAATATGCATTTTTTTAGATTATAGATTTATTTAAAATAATATTTTTGAGATAAAATATATGTTTCAACTATAAAAAGGTTAAATATTGGTATGAATGGTTGAGAAGAGTTATCAAAGAGAAGTATTGTGGGAATCTAAATGGGATTCTTATAGAGAAAAATTTCACCATCTCTAACTCATGGTCGGAGATATTGGGTGTGAAACACGCATTTATACTGAAAAATAAAGAATCATAGATAGATTATAATTTAATAGGGGTGATATAGATCTTCATGTAGACAATGGAGTAGTAGTTGTTGCATTATATGTGGATTTTATGATCTGACTCTAGTAGGTGTATTAATTATATAATTGGAAAATGTATTATGTTCCCACATGAAATAGAAATTTAATTCATGTATCGTGTTTGGAAAAAATGTAATTTTCGTTCATAATTAAAAATAAGGGTTGTTATATATATATGAATGCAATATTTTATAAAATTATTAATAATTATGTGAAATGAAGTCACATCGGGATGATCAGATGGATTTTTTCATATAAATGATCATAAAATGGAAGATTGTGTATGAAGGAAATAAAAACCGAGTTTAGATGAAATTAATTTTAAACAAGAATGTGTTTGAGAAATATTTTAGAGAATTTATTATTATGTTTATATAGGAACAATCAAATATAGTCTCAATGGATGGAAGAATTAATAAAATATATTTATAGGTCAACTAAGTGGTCTAATGTTTTGTCAATTCCGATGTACTTTATGAATTTTTCATAAATATATTTAATTATACAAATATAAAATGATCTCTCAATTCTATAAATAACATGGGAGGAAGATATATGATTCTTACTGATTTTGAAGGAAGATTTGTTGAAGGTGGTGGATGTTCGATTTTTTTTGAATCATGAAGAATAATCTAGAATTCACGAATGAATCGAAGAGAATTTATATGGGTAGGAGTTTTTAATTTTGAGAATTTGTGGAGAGAGAGATTAAGTATGAATTTCCACTAGTGATGCCTCAAGAGAATACATATATACAAAGGGTGAAAGTAAAGTATAGAGTGAATGATTTTTCATGCATGTAAAAGGATAAAGCACTGCGGAAGTAGTTTTGAATTGAGGTACTAGATGAAATTCTAAAAAACTTTTGAACATGGAAATTTATAACCAAGGAATCTATTTGATGAGAAATAACTGTTAATAAACACATGAATTGTGATCCTAGGAAACTAAAATAAGTAATTTTAAAAAGTTTTTTATCAGGTTGAACAGAAAAAATGTGTGCCAAGGTGAATGGATGAACAAAGGATATGAAAGTGGTGTCGGTTTGAAGAAGGCAATGAATGGATTTTTTGCGATAGTTTACTCGATAGAGAAACCATACCTATATTAGAATGTATAAATGTTATATATATAGGCCTATGGAGGAATTTATTTCCTACTTTTGGGAAATAAAGTGAACGAGGAGAATTTAAAAGAATAAAAAGTTTGAAGAAATTAAATATAGCTCAATGAAAAAAATTAACCTATTATGAAGGTTTCTAAAAGTTTTAACAAACTCTTTGATATATCTTTATAACTGTGGAGGGAACATGAGAAATTATTTTTGATTATATTTCAATGAAAGTGTAAGGATGTTCCCTACTTTTTGTAACCATATAAAATTATTATATTCTAGTGGATTGTGTGGTATTGGATTATTTTTAATATATTATAAGGACTAGAATCTCTTACTGAGTAGTAAGCCTTATATATACTTATGTTCCTAGGGATTCTTATTTTGTGACTGTTTTAAGAAATTTTTTAACTATTTAACATGATTTCGAGGTTGTTTTTTGAGTTTAAGAAATATAAAAAAGAAAAGATCAATGATTTACCCCCCCTTTCAATGATCATTTATCCTAATTGGTCATTTCAAGTGGTATTCGAGGGATTTTACCTTCATTGAGACTTTTCTTAATTTTGAAGAAAATTAAAGTTTCCATGGATTTTTAAATTTTTTTAATATTAATGGTCTTATTATTTCCAATGTATAGAACTATATATTGGAAATATATACTTATTATTTATCTTATGTCCCTATATTATAAATATTTTTAAGCTATGATAGATAGTCTCCCACCTAAGGATAAGGGAGTTCCCCTAATAGTTATTGAAAAGAAAAATTTTGTAGGATTATGGGAGATCTAGAAATTTTATACTTTCCTCAATCTATAAAAGTGACTTTTTTTAAGTTAATGGAATTATAATAGCTAAAGGTATCTGGGAAAATTTGAGAAACATCACTGAAAGAAATATTAATGTAAAAAAAGTGATGTTATAAATTTAGTGGTTGAAGTATGAAGACATAAATATTGAAGATTTTGAATATTTTTTTGATTTATTACATTTCTAAATGAAATTCTTGTCACTATAGATTTTTTAATTGAGATGCTAGAATATTTTTCCATTTTTGAAATGATCATATAAATTATTCCTGATAAATTTGATGAAAAATTTTCATTGTTGGAAGATATAGATCCTAAAACTCTATCTCTGGATGATATATATATCACTATTATCATTTTTTAAATAATAATAGAAAATTTTATAAAGAATAAATAAATTATTGACCAAGAAATTTCCTTCAAATAAGATAAGAAAGGAAAATATAATAATTTTTTTGAAGAAGAGTATGTTTATAATTATCACACCAAGGATAAGGTATTAAAAGGTTTATACATTTGTTTGTTTATTTTCAAAAATGGTTAAAAAATAAATAGAAAAGTACCAAAGGAAGTTACCAATGAAATATTTTGGTTGTAGAGCTATTGTGAATTTTCCTATAAATTTTCCTCAATGAACGGAAGATGAAAAAAGCCAATAGGATACCTTAAAAAGAAAGATAAAAATATAATTTCTATCCTATGGAAAAGGATATGAATTTCTTTAAATATAAAAGAAGAAACTATTTGTATAAGTGTGATGAAGATGATTATAGTGAATAAGAAGTGGAAAAAATCAGGGATAATGTTTAAAAACACATTATACTGAAAAAATGAATAATTAAAATTTCACCAATGATGAAAGATGTAGTCAAGAAGAAGAAGAAACTAAGATAGAGTATATACTGAAAATAGAGTTTAGATAATATCTTTTAATGATTTTAAGACTTTAGAAGAATAACAACATGTTAAAGAAATTAAATCTTTTAGAAAACAATAAAAAATATTTCCATAAAGAAAAAAAATGTTTTTATAATTATTTTATGATCTAAAAAAGTTTTGTTACGAAAAGAAAATATTAACTTCAAGTTTGAAGAAAAGATGAATGTGAAGGTAGAAGAGATAGAACTTGTTCAAAAAAAATTCAAATAAAATAAAGTAGTTACCAATTTTCATAACTCAATTATGTAAATCAAGGAAATTTTTTAGAATTGAAAACCTAAGAATGATCAATAAAAGTTAAACATATTTTATGATAAGAGGAATGAATATGCACATAAGAAAAATGATGTTAATAAGATCATGTGTGTGGATAAAACAAGTGGATTTGAAAAAGAATAAGTTTATATCATTAAAAATTATGAACCAAAAGATTCTATTCATGATTATTTTTTTAATTTGAAAAATAAGATATCATGAGGCAACTAAAACAGTAGTTTCCAATAGAATACCGAAGTGGAAGAAAAGAAATATGATGGAAAAAAGAAACACAACTCATGATAGTATCAAAGTGAGGGATATATGTTCTCTATGGTTACTAATAGAATTATGGAGTATTTGGGAATAAAATATATATGTATTGGTTTAATCATAAAAATTATAGAGAATCTAGGAGAAGATGGAGGAATGTTTTGAGGGAGATTCAACCCACTCAAAGAAGGAAACCTGAGAAATTCAGTTTGAATGATTAAAATAGATTCCAACCATTGGAAACAATTTTTGAAATATTTAATCAACCTAGAAATCATGAAAACATATGTATTTTCATGATACCATCACAATATAATTGTTACCAAAAATATCAAATGTAATTGGAGAAGAAAGAAAAAGGTAATGAAAAAATATTTAGTTTTTGAAACTTCTCTCAAATCTATAAAAGTATACTGATCTTGTATCTAAGATAGTGTGTGTACTTTACATATGATAGGATATTTAAAGATATTGGGAAATGATAAATAGTTTAATAATGGTAAGTGACTTTTGGAAATGATGAGTTATTTGAAATCAAATTCATTAGATCTACAATAATTTGGGAATAAAAGTTAAAATCTAAAAAATCCTTGTTTATTGAAGGGTTGAAACAAAATTTATTGTGTGGTTATAAAATTTTTGATAAGGTACAATAGTTTTTTCATAAAATATGGTTTTTTGTGATGATTATAGAATATGGGTATGTTTTTGTGAGAGTAAAATGAGTAAATGTGAACTTTTTTCAAGTTGGTGATTCACAATGTTCATGATATTTGAGCATGATGAATGAAAATATAACATTGAAATAAAGGATGGGAATATGTTTCAAAGAAATATGACCATGCTAATGAAGAGAGATTATTCATGATATTCCTGATATGATAAGAAGAAGATATTGGTGTTGCTCTATTTTCCAAAAAGGGTGGATTACTGGCATAGTTTATAAGAAACTTGCGATAAATTCAGCTCATCCCTTAGAGATGATACATTTTGACATTTATATACATATGAGTAAACAATAGACACCTAGATATAAGTAAAATATTTCTTTTATTTATGAATTTATTTACACTAAATTTATTAGTTTTTTGAAACCTAAATCATAGGCTCTTAGTATATTTAAGAGTTTTCGTAGAAGTGTGGAAGAAGAGTATGGATATGTTGTGAAGAATATTTTTACTAATAATGATGGTGAATATACAAGTGATAATTTTATATAGTATCTTGAAAAGAATAGAATTAATCATGATTTTATTGCACCATGTACACTATAAAAATTTTGTTTCTAAATTTTTAAATAGAAATTTGGTGGAAATGGAATGAACAACGTTGATCGAACTTCATACTTACCATTATTTTTTGAGGCAGGATAATAGGGTTTCATTTTATGTTTAGAACTAATTTTTCTATTTTCAAAACTCTGATACGACTCATATTGATATTAATTGTTAATAAGAACCATTTTTGAAGAACATAAGTGTTTTTATGAGTCCTTACATTATAAAAATTACGGGAGAGAATATTGTGATGTTTTATCAGATAGGATTTGATGGAATATTTCTTGGATATACTTATAACAGTAGAGGATACATGAATTATGATAAAGAAATGAGAATGATAATTGACTCAGAAGATGTGAAATCTCTTGAACAATTTGATAAGAAAATGTCACAAATACAGGCCATGGAAAATGCACACACAAACACACACACAAAGTCTAATATGACTTATATTGATAATGCATGTATCCACACAAAAACTATCTTCTATTGATTCTCTCACGGCATGGGTTAGATTTCTAGTACTCAAGGCATCTATGATGATATTCCCTATCCCTAGGGTATATTAAATGTCAAAGTGAAAATATTGAAGGTCTTCAACCTAATGCCTCTAGCTGAGATTCAGATCTTTTTTTGAGATGATATAACTCAAGATCATGTTTCTGAAATGGATGTTAAACCTTTATCCAAAATGATAATGCCACAAAATCTTAAGTTCACGCATAAAAACTCTAATTTTAAGATCATGGGTTGGGTGTTTCACTTCATATGGCCTAAGTTGGTGAGATCTATAAGCAATTATATGATGACCCTATATAAAAATTCATCGCAATCCTAAACTTGATGCATCATAGAAGGCCACATAGCCCTGCTCGGCCTCCAAGAGAGTCAACACCAGTGCAGTCATCAAAATATGATTCACCTCAAAAAAATATTTCTGATATTTTTTCTCCCAAGAAAACATTACTCCATTCGGAGTAAGAGATGTTGTCAAAGAATCCAACTTTGAGAAGTCCATAACGAACCAGTGATAATATCCAGCTAAACCAAAGAAACTACAAATTTCAAAAACATTTTGTGGTTGTTCCTATGTCAAAATATCCTTCAACCTTTTAGGATCAATTGTAATACTATGTTCTTACAACACTCTATCCATGAAATTAACTCCTCTAATCTATAAATATTATTTTTAATGATTTGAATAAAGTTTGTGACTTATCAAAAATTACATAACTACTCTTAAATAATGCACATGATCCTCCTTAGATGTAGATTAAAAAATGTTTCTTCCCCAAATACCACCATGAATGTATCAATATACTCATAGAAAATTCTATTCATTAAATTCATCAAGACTGTAGGAGCATTGGTTAAAAAAAATGGCATGAAAAGGTACTCATAATGGTCTTAAAATATTCGAAAGGCAGTTTTTTGTATGTCATATTCTTTTATACTTAAATGATGATTACTTGATCGAAGATCAATATTCGATACTCACTTCATCCCTTTCAACTAGTCAAACAAATCATCATTATGTGATAAAGGATATTTTTTCTTTTTCCATGACTCTGTTGAGTTTTTGGTAATAATCTCGAAGGAGAATTGAATAATCATCCTTCTTGTCAATTTTAATCATCACTTCCCATGGTGACACACTCAGGAATAGTGATCCTTTCTCTATGAGATCATCCAACTAAGAATTAAACTCTTTCATATCCTCTGGTGTCATCCAGTAAGAGGGAATAAACACTGGTTGTGTACTAGACACTGATTTGATAAAAATCACTACCTCCCTTACTAGGGTAAAACCAGATAAGTTAAAGGAAAAATGTTGGGAAACATGGTGAAAACTAGAGGGAGATCACCACTCAAATATTCTTACTCTATGACAAATGGAAACATTGATATTACTTTCCCTGACTATAGATAATATAGTCTGACTCTACTCGACCTTGGGATCCGACCTCCTTGAAAGATACATCATACACCATCGAGTGTAGTAAAAGATAATTTACAAAGATAAAAATCAATATCAAATTTATTGTAAATGATCTAATGCTGATCAAATATAACGTCAAGTAGTTTCATGTAAAAAAAGATAAATCTCCATGCAAACTCAACCTTTGATAGAGAGAAAAAAAATTATGGATATAGAGACCATGCTCTTTCATCTTTCTGAGGTATGTAGTAATATCCATCACATAAGATGAAATATTCATAGGAAGATTAAGTATATTGATGATACATGTTGAAAAAAATGAATAAGATTCACTAGTATCAAATAAAGAAATCACTAATGGTGAAACTATAGTGATATTATCTCTTATAGTAATTTAAACTGCATCCTCTTCCAACAGAGACTCTTTCACAATGTGAAGAAGCTTTATTCTATATACAAGTGGTTATAACCCCTATATTCATGAAGCATATGATTTCACCATAGTTTTAATAGGTGTTTATGATCATGTGTCACCATGTGGAGTGGAAAAGTCATGAAATAAATTCTATAATTGACCCAAGTGTCCAGAGGAGCCACATATCTTTGGTGAATTCATGAAAATCCACTTCGAATTCCCAGTATTTCCATACTAGTAGAAAATAAAATTGCTTCGTCTAGGAACTGAAAGTGTTTTAGAAAAATTCCTTCTATCTAAAACCACTATGAGAATCATCATGGTTCCTCTTTACATTTAATAAACATGTATAACTACCACTATGAGAAAAAGTAACCCCCACCAACACTGACATTCTTATCAGGCCCATTCCAACCATCAACACTTTGTCCAACACATTAGCAAAAAAGAAAGATTCCCCAAGAAAAATTGAGAATGAATATCTACTCAAAGTCCCAACTCAAACTATCAATACTTAATCTTCCCATTTGATACTATCTCAGGTTAAAACTACCCTAGATCAGAAAAATGCTTTTCATTTCCAATAATAGTCTTGTCGGCTTGCTCGATCATGAAAAACTCAATATCCTTGGTCAAAACCATCGGCTCTAGATAGAACTAGTTGGTGAAAAGATATTTGATATCTTTCTTCTCTAAACCTTCATTTTTCTTCATTGTCACCATTATGTTCCACCATATCATACTTTGTCCCTCCCTCATAAATATCACACACTTCACATTGATTTCATCAGGTGTCTCTCAGAACTAAAAAAAATTCCAATCATTCTCAAACATTCCTCGGCCTCTTGAGGATCATTTGAGACTTGAAACACTAGTGTATTATGTTTAAGGAACCTCAAATCATGATTATATAAAAAAATATCTCTGATGTTCCATATCTAGAGCCTGAACAGGAACTGGTGGTGGTATCTTTCCCAAAGTTTGGACAGTACTCATGATCACCTCAAGAAATCTTTGTTCAATGATAAGATTTTCTCACAGAGTTTCATCAACATATTCCTCCTAGATATAATTTAAATGTCTTATCAGATGAATTTTTCTTAAAAATCATTAAATAAAATTTAACACTTAGATTGACACTCACATAAGAGAAACGGGGAAATTAATCCCAATAAATAGAAGAACAAGAATTGGATTTCAGTATATCCAAATAAAAATTTGGGAAAAGACTAAAAATATTAGTTAAGTAATATTTCCCAAAACATACTTGGTGACATAAGGTTCATTATGGTGATAGATAGTCATGCACTAAATCGTAACTACCTCCTGTTTTTCTAAACGATTACACAAATATATATTGACATCACAAAAAGAATCCCAATTTAGAGATCTGATACTACAAAGTTAGAATCCAACCCAGATACCTCAGTACCCTAACAATAAATCTTGTCCTGACATAGTCTAAAGGGAGTTACATATCCCCATGGGTTAGATATTAGCACCTAGAATCATACAAAATGGAATTGGGGATGAATTTTCCACAAACGCAGAGGAATCAAGATAAAAAAGTCATTTAGTATACAATAAAACCTCCATCGGGAGAACTGTACGAGAATTCAAATAGGTAAAGAAACCCAATGTAAAACCGCTATGTACCAGAAAATGTGATAACCACCCATTTACTAGAAGACACAACTCTCCAATACCAAGGATCCACAATAAGAACCACCACCAAGTGGCTCTTTACCCTTGGTTTCCCCTGAAATGAGATAATTGACAAACACTTCAAGTAACGGGTAGGGTGTGAGGTAAAAGATCAGTAGGGTCTCACCAAATATTCCATAAAAGATTACACATTTAATAAACCAAATAACTCTTTCAATTTTAAATAAATGGGCATGGAAATTTAAAATCATAGTCAAACAAAATCATTATTTATATTTCAAATAATAAAAGTACTTTAAGAAAATTTCATAATAAACATTTTTTATAAAATAGTTTATGTAAATTCATAATTAATGTGTAAAAATATTTACAAAAAACAATGGAATATATTTCAAATACAAACAATGAGAAACACAGTTATCTACCAAAGTGTGTGATAGTTTCAGACTACGAGATCTCTCACACTCGAATGTGATCGTGGTACTGTGTGTATACAAACATCCATCCAAAACTGGTCAAAGAGGACTCATCACCATCCCATCAAGGATGAGACTTGCTTCACTAGGTTTTGTTTCAATTGTAATGATTCAAAAGAGTTATATCCCAATAACTTACTAACCGACTTGGCTTATATGTGTTGTAATAAAAATTACTGATGGGAAATTTATTTTAAAACTATTCAAAATAAAATTCATCCCATTCCCCATTTTTAAATATGTCTATTTTCATTTAAAAACCAACACATTGGTTTTTAATCAAGTAATGCCTTTATCCAAGATAAAACCACTGAATTTCTATCAAAACAAATTTAGTACATATTTTTCAAATATAAATTTCAAATATATTTCATCAAATCAATTTCATAATTCAAATTCAACAATTCATATCTCACAATTTTCTATCAATTTCACAATAAATACCCAAATCAATAGAATTGAGGATTTTCCAAATTTTATTCCAAATCCAATTTCAAATCCCTAATTCAATGGAATTGTTTTTTCTAATAAACCAATTGGAAGAAATTTAATTTAAATCGGGAAATTGAATTTAAAACAAATAATTTATTTTATATCAAGCAATTTACGTTTAATAAAAAAATATTCATCATAATTGAACCACCTAACTCGGGATCATGGGATCTCAAAACACAAAACCCAAATCAGGAATCTATAATGAAGAACATTGAAAATGAATATCAAATAACCAAAACTAGATTCAAGATCTAAAATATCAGGGACTATATCCTCTAATCAATATAGATTTCTGAAAAACTCTAGAGACGATTGAGGAGAGAATGGGAGAAAATAGATCGGGATGAGGAACCTTACCAGAAAGAGATTGAATGTCATTCACCTCACATAAATTCACTTCTGGAGGGGTGCATGGGGGCCAAAATCACATCTTGGGAGCCTCCAATAAAGAATAAAATGTAATAGGTGTAGTTAGGACCATCTTGAACATAAAACAAGGGTTTTTGGTTTTTAAAAATTAATTTTGAGAATACTTAAAAGTCCTGCATAGTTTCCTAGGTAGGGCCACATAGTTAGAAAAATTGTGCACTCTAATAATATGCCCCTTTTAATGGGGTTTCAAGATTTCTACAAGGTGGGAACATAGTTTTAAAAACCATTCCCCAACCATGAAAATCCATGATCTTTGGGTTCATTCAGTTTCCATTAAAAGGGAGCACAGTTTTTGACAAACCGTGCATCGACCATGCACATCCCAGTAACATTCAAAAATTCAAAAAAATCACTCGAAACAACCCCAAATTATATCCATCTAAATCCGGATCAATATATGGGTTTAGTAAAACCTAAAAATAGTAACTAGATTTTATATTTAATGTAGAAGAATACTTTTATGGATTGAAATAGGCTTTAAGAGCTTAGTATTCCAAATTGGATATTTACTTAAGGAATTTTAACTTCAAGAAAGGAAGAGTTGATAGTAACCTACATATAAAGTAAAATCACAAGGTTTCCCCCATTGTGATTGTGTATTCTGATGACATAATATTTTTTTGGAATTATGAAGAAACATTTGAAAAGTTTTCTTTGTATTTGAATAAGTTTTTTGAAATATCCATGCTTGGAGAATTAAAATATTTACTTGGATTAAAAAAATCACAAAATAAAAAAATATATTCCTATATTATGAAAAGTATGATAAGGATATTATAAGGATGTTTTTCATAGAATAATCAATGATAGTTTCTACACCAATTTTAGTAGGAACAAAATTATTAAAATATGGTGAAGGTAATGTGTTAGATACTAAAATTTTCCAAAAATTGGTTAAATTTTGTTTTATCTAATGTCTGGAAGACTATATAAAGTGTATTTTGTTAAAATTATTACTAGGTTTCAAAGAAAACCAAAAAAATCTCATATCATGAATGGTAGAAGAATTATCATATATATTAAATGAACAAATAATTTTGGGTTGAGATATAATAGCGGGAGAAATAATGATTTTTTGGCTATATGGATGAAGATTGGGCAGATGTGTTGATTCTAGAAAATCCACATATGGTTGAGTTTTTTTTGAGAGAAGGATATGTTAAATATGATATAATGAAATAGAATTTAGTGACTCTCAGTATAGTAGAATCTGAGTATTCTACTTCCACTCAAGTTATAATATAACTTATGTGGATGAAGTCATAGTTGGAATACTTGTTTGTTGATGATGTTTCCACTTATCTTAGGTTGTGATAATCAATGTGCTATAAATATCAGTAAAAATATAGTAAAACATTCTCATTTGATGTACATTGATATAAAAACATCACTCCATCAAGGTATATGTTGAGAAACAAATTGGTGTGTGTTACAATAATGGAGAATTTTTCTCAAATTTTTATGAAACCATCAATAAAGGAAACATTTCATAATATGATTTTTCTTATGGGAATACAACCTCAACATTTTCCAGTATACGGTATAAATTTTTTCCCTCTCTATCTTATCTTTGGATTGTTTTTCAAATAGGGATAAAAATGTTGTAACATAAATCTATCCATTGGTATGTGTTATAACTTTAATGGGAAATCATGTATTTGGGGGGATTTATTAAAAGTGGTAAGATATTACTTAATCACATGTGAAAAATTTTAAAAATTTGGTGGATTTGATGAAAAAAGTTTTGTTCTTATAGAAATTTGTTCCCCAATTTTCATGCATAAGAAAAATTTTGTTAAGAAGGTTTCTTAAGTCACTGTTTTGGGAAACCTGATATTGTTGTTCAATGATTATTATTTCCTACACTAATTTTTCTCATGTAGGATTATAATTTATGGATATATAATCCATTATATTGGTTTCAAAGTTTCATTGATTTATGTTCCTTGTTTGGAAACAAAATCTGAAGTGGTGTATTATTGGGACCAAGATGGTTGACGGTTCTTTTAAGGATGTTGGAAGTTGTTATAGAAGGTTCTAAGAAAGTTTTTCCCTTTGTTTTTCAAAAATAAATCATAAAATTTTGTTAATATAACAAAAAATTAATGAATTGATAGAGAATAACATATATAGTGTTTCAATAAATGTCCATCAGAAGGACTATTTTGAATAGATATGTTTTCAAAAGTAGAAGATGATACAAAACTCGTCGAATGGAGTTTTTGGTGAAGTTCAAATCATAAGATTCGTTGTTATTATGAAAAAAATTTAAATTCATAATTTTTGATAGTTTTCATTATCCAAGGATAAGTATAAATGGGTATAAATTCATTTGTATATACATAATTCATACTACAAAGTAATAAAGATGTATTCTGGAAAGAATATACAAGACAAATATTTGGCTGTGAAGAAGTAAATGTTCAATGTTTGTAAATTATCAATTATTGATGAAAATTTATGGAGTAAAATTGGAGATACTAAGGAATATAACCAGTTTAATTCCTTCCAAATGATGCCCTACCAAATCATGTCCAATAAAATGATGTCTATTGGAAAAAAAATTTATGAAGTTTTGGAGATGTGTTTTCTTTGGGATGATTAGATGGATTATTTTTTATAAACCATCATCGGAAAGAGGTTTGAATATGAATGAAATGAACATAGAGCTCTGATACAAGTCATCAGACATAGGAATGTGTCTAAGAAAATATTTATGATAAATTTCTATGAAATTTATAGAGGAATAATTGGATAGAGTCTCCCCAGATGGAATAATTTCTTCAAATTTTTTAATAATCAATGAAGTCGTGTATTTTTTCTAGTTTATAAATTCATTATTAATATTTCATAAATATATTTAATTATTATAGTGTAAATATTCTCTATAAATGTTCCCAATATCATGGGAGGGAGATCTATTATTCTCTTACAGTTGGAAGTATGGTTTTCTGATGGTGGTGGATGTTTTATTTTTTTTTAAACGTTAAGGAGTAATATTGAAGCCTTAATAAGCATCGAAGAGAATTAATTTTAATTTATGTTTTTAATTTTTCATCTTTATTAAGATGGAAATAAAATTTGAACTTCTATCTATTCATCCTCAAGTGCATCTATATAAATGATTATTGTTCAATATGGAGTGTGGGAATACTCACAAAAGAAAAAACCTAAACTATTATAGTGTTAGTTTTATACATTGGTATTGGATGAAGTTCTGAAAGCCAATGTTTGAGTAGGAAAGTTTCCAACCTAGTAATATGTTAGTTGAGGAAGAATTAACAAAAAACAGAGGATTTTTGATTATAGTAAATTGAAAAAAGACACTATAAAAATGTATCATATCATGTGTAGTGTATTGACTATGTGAATATGAGTACTAATAAAGAAAGAATAAGAAAGTGGCATCGATTTGAATAAATAAATGGGTAGATTTTTCAGGATCATCGACCAGATAGAGAAATAGGATGAAGGGTAGAATGTATATATTTTTTATAAAAAATTACTTAGAGGAAGTTATTTCCTACAATTTGGAAATAAATTAAATAAGAAGTATCGGTAATAAGTAAAAGTGTGATGAAATTACATGTAGCATCGTGAAAACAAACTGTACCTCTTGATGAAGGATTTTAAAAGTTATAAAATCTTTGTTAAATATTTATATGTGTGGAGAGAATAAGAAATGTTTTTTTGATCATAGTACAATGAAGGTGTAAGGGAATTACCTACTTTCTATAACCACATAAAAGGAATGTTTTGTAGAAAATTGTGTGGTATTGAATTATTTTAAAAAACATGTAAAGGACTAGATACTCTTACTGAGTATTGAACCTTGTAAATACTTTTTTCCCTATAGATTGTGGATGTATTAATTTTTCTCCAAATTCTTAACTCTTTAACATGAGGTTCAGGTTGTTTAGAATTATTGAAAAATATGAAAATAAAATATCATTTCTTTACCCCATCCCCTTCCGAGTGATCACAAATCTTGATTACTCCTTTCCGAAGTTACACCCTACCTTAATAGAAAAGTCATGGAATAACTCCATTATGGACACATTTTATACTAAAATATAGATTTTGGATCACCAAATAGATAGGATATGTGAGGTCATTATTTTTAGTGATATAAATTTCATTAAAATTCCATGATGAAAAGATATAGAACATGATACTCAGCCACTAATATGAATTTTTTTAGATGATGGATTAATTTAAAATAATCATTTAGAGATAACTAATAGGATTCAACTATAAAAAAGATAAATATTGGTATGAATGGTTGAGACGAGTTATAAAATAGAATTGTTGTGGGCATCTAAAGTGGATTCTTATAGAGCATAATTTCACCATCTCTAACTCATGGGCTGAGATATTGGGTGTGAAACACACATTTCTACTAAAAAACATAGACTCGTAAATAGATTATAATTTGAGAGGGGTGATATAGATCTTCATTTAGATAATGTAGTAGGAGTTGTTGTATTATAGGTTGGTTTGTATGATATGACTTTATTAAGTGTATTAATTATATAATAGGAAAAAAATTGTGTTCCTATAGGAAATAGAAATTTAATTCATGTATCTTGTTTGGAAAATATGGAATTTTCATTAATAATTAAAAATTAGAGTTCTTCAATATATATGAATGAAATATTTTATAACATTAGTAATAATATAAATAGATTATATATTATAGTCATGGATAATCATATTTATGATATTCAAAATAAAATTTTAGGTTTTATTCTAATCCCACTAACATTTTACATTGTTTCCATAGACATATAAATGAGAAATTAATTCAAAATATCCATAAATATGCCTGAATGGCCTGAAGTCCTTCTTTTCTTATTTTTATTATAGATAATCTCCCTTTTAAGGGTTGAAGGGGAACCCATACATGACCTATAGGCCCAAGGCACAAGGCCTGACATGACCTGTAATACATGACCCGAAGGCCTAGAGGCATTCCATGCCCAATATATGACCCATAGGCCCAACCGACTAGAACTGCCCCTCCTCAGCTTCTACATCATTGATTTCCTTTAGCTCCCCACATGCATTGTTGATCAGCAAGCATTTCCCCGTTCAAAGCTGCACGATGCCTGGCCCTGATGGTGGTTGACATACCCTCTCATTCTTCCAATCCGGATAGCTCTGCTTTTGGTGACTGCTATTGGTGCTCTAATCCTCATCAGGGGCCTACTCTGTGTGAAATGGGCTACTTCATTGTCTTCAATGACCCGAAGGCCCTGTGTCCCGAATGCCTTTGATAGCCCGAAGGTCCTGAGACCTGTAGGCCCAAACCGGTGGCCCGAAAGCCCAAATTAGGTGAATATTCCTGCTGCTACAGTACTGAACAGTGCCTGCTACAGTACCTTCTACAGTATCTTCTACATCACTAATATAGTGCCTACTATAGTACTACTACAGTTCCTGCTACAGTACTGCTACAGTGCCCAGAAATTCACCTCCACCCGGTTTTGAACCTGGGTCTCTTAAATGCCAAGTAAGAGCCCTTACCACTTGGGTACGGGCTTGTTGGCTAACCAAAAATATATATTATTGGAATCATTTGATTTTGAATCATTTTATATTTGAGTATCTTTTTTATAGGGTAAAATGACCAAGTAACTTCTAAGGAGAAAATTTGAAAGGGTTATGGAATTTTTTGATCTTATACATAGGGATTTGTGTAGCCCAATGTGAACATAAGTATGTGGTAGTTTTAGGTACTTTGTTACCATTACCTAAGACTTTAGCCCAAATGATTTATTATTTATTATGAGACACAATTGAGACACTTTTTAAAAGTTCAAAGGGATTCAAAATAAATTATAGAATCAACTGGTCAAAAGTAATCAGATTAGAGTGGTGAATAATTGAGCCATGGATTCCTATATCATCCAAGATATTTTCGAATTATTACATAGTTAACTCTTCTTATAGAACCATAACAGAGTAGTGTGTTTTAGAGGAGGAGTCATACCTTGTTGTAAATTATTTTATCCTTGATGAGTCATTATGAACTTTCTACTATATTTCGGGGTTATTTTCAAGAGACTATTGTATTCTAACTAAATATTATAACATCTATTGTGGTCATAAAGATAATATATAAGATATCATATAACAAAAATCTCATTTCTTATTTTATGAACATTTTAGGTTTAAATATCACTTGTATGATGATTTTATTTTGATAATTTTTACCCATAGATGGATAAATACTTATTTATTAGTTATCCCATGGAAACTATGGGATATTATTTCTATAACCCAACTGAAAAAAATAGAATATGACCTGAATTGGTGTTTTTCTTGAGAAGGAAAATATTAGTTAATGAATTAGTGGGAGGAAAGTTGATATTAGGGAATGTTAAGGACAAAAATTAGGATTTTTCATAAGATGGTTTTCAAATCAGTTCCACAAGGAGTTATGGAAGAATAATTGACTCAAATTATAAAATCACCTTAAAGTTCAAGTAGGATTCTTCTAGATTCTAAGAGATGTGGATTTATTATGGACAATGATAATTATGTAGTGTTCATTAAACATGAATCCACTATCTTTTTTTATTTATATTGATATTAATCATTCTAAAAAAGGTTAAAATCCATATAATATGAAATGGACTCTATGTACACTAATCAGGTTTGGAACATGGTAGTTGAACTTATAAGGGTATAACCCTTAGGGTTCAAGTGTTTTTTTAGAATAAAATTAACATATATGGTATATTACATACTTATAAAGAATACCTAATGGAAAAAGGGTAAAAAAATATTCATGGTATTTACTATTAAGAAATAAATTCTCTTTTAATGATGATAAAGTCCATCTGAATCTTTTTACCCAAACTAGATTCTTTTAATTACGAGACATATCATATGGATGTAAAATATGATTTCCATTAAAATAATTTAGTTGGGGATGGGTATATGAAATGACACAAGGGTTTTGAGGTTCCAAATGATACTAATAAGCTATACAACTTGCAACATTACATTTATAAACAAAATAAATATTCTCAAAGTAAGAATTTCTAGTTTGATAATGAAACCAAATAGTTTGGTTGCATCAATAACATAGATGATGCTTGTGCATATAATAGGATTAGTTGGAGTGTAGTTTTGTTTCTATTAAAATATGTGGATGAAATAATTATTATTGGAAATAATATCCCCAAACTTCACTCTAATAAATTTCTAGGTTAATTTTTCTCGATGAAAGACATGGGTGATGTAGCCTACATACTAGGTATGATGATATATAGAGATAGATCTAAGTGTATTCTTAGACATAAAGGGGAAAATAAATTGGAAAAGTGATCATGTGATTCATCATATGAAACAAAAAAATATTCTTTTCCATTATTACACAACACAAATCATAGGAAGTATAAATATCATTCTTAAGAGTTAGCAAGGATGCATATAATTAATTATGAGTCCAATATCGGTTCTATCATATATATATATCATGTTTTGAATTCAACCTGATGTCTCTTATTCTATAGTAATAACCAAAAAATAACAATCCATTATTGGTGATAATCATTCTAGTTTTTCTAATGAAAATTCTTAAATACATGGGAAAGGATGTGTTCTAAGTATTCAGAGGAGAATATGAGATTTATATAAAAACTTACACAAATGATAATTTTCAATCTGATGTAGATGATATAAAATATAAATCCAGTTTATTATTTTTTCTAAAAGATATATCTACCAATTATAAGAGTTCCAAATAGACCACCATAGTGGACTAAACAACAGAAACAGAATAAATCACTCCATCAAAATCTATAAAGGATGTTTTTAGATCAGAATGTCCATCTCTAAACATGAAGTGGTTATTAGAATTGCATGGTAAATTGAGCATTAATATGATAAAAATGGATCTATTTATCAAAAATAGGAAGCTTATCGTCACAAAATGATGAAACACATCCTTTTAAGATACAATGTAATATAATATATCATCAATAGGGGGAACAACATGAGAAAAGTACATCACGTTAGGATACAGAGAACATTATAGTAGATCTGATGAAAAGTACATTACTATAGAAACAACATGAGGATATTTTTAGGTATATTGGTATTTTATACTTAAGATATTTATGAAATGGATTTATAATGTATCATTATTTTATAATAAAGTAAATCTCTATTTTTCATTCATTCACGTGTGTTCTAATTAGTTTTTCCTAAATGGTCGATTGATATTATGCCCTCGAAGTATGACTTTGAGTTGTCCCTAATAAAAAATCATCACAAAGAATTGTGGTTTTTAATGATATATTAAGTATAACATGTTTATAATTTTATACTCATTTAAAAGGGTATTGTATGAGATAGAAATGTTGGATTCATATGGTAAAAAGTATATACTTATTACTTGAACATACATGCAAAAGTATATTCCATGGAATTTTTTAATATAATCGATCTACATAATATTTTATGATTATTATCAATCCCCATTACCTAGGGGATGAGATATACCTAGTATAAGAACCATTATATGTAAATAAATTTCTTACACCAGTCAAAAGTGACTTCTCTACTTAGGGCGTCGTTAGGTATTCTATTCATCGTTTCATCAATTGAAACATAACCAAAATTGGATTTGTAAAATTTTATGATGAGATAAAACATATTTTACTTGATTGAATTAGGATAAATATGTTTATTAGTAGGATTATTGTAACACTATTATATTTTGGAATATTATTTCCACTAAATTAACATTAATTTTGATAGCTTATTTCACACACAATGCCCAACTAAAATGAAACCGCGATATATTTAGAAACAAATCTGACCATTAAGACCTAGTAATTAAATTAGAGGATATAAATAGTTGTAAATGGACTATGAAAAATTCATAAATAAAAATGAATGTCATTTTATAAAAATTTGATGAGTTTAATATGTTCTCAAAAATCTATTTTACTAAAAGTTTTCTTTTTTATACACTATACAATTTATTAATGAAAAATTAGTATATTATTGGAAAATGATGATATTAATAGAATTTATAATTCATTTATTAATTATTTTTATATTAGTCGATTATATAAATAATGTATAAGGATATATAGTACTTTAAAAAAAAGTTATTTTCCTATAAAAACGTTTTTTTCATTATTTTTTATGATTTTTTTGGGTTAAATTCATAAATTTTTGGGAAATTAATTTAAAAAAATTGGATAATTTTTATATTCAACGTGAAAATTTTATATTAGGATTATTTTTTAGTATTTTTCTACAAAGATTTACTTTTAATTGAATAGTGGAAAATATTTGTTTTTCAAATACCGTGAAATTTATGATATTATTAATACAGAAATATAACTTTAAAATTTATGAAACTATTTTTCAGAAAATGTATTTATTTTATAAGATACACTTTAAGTTTAAAAATATTGATTTTAGTTTACAAACCTATTCTTGATATTTTGAAACTCATGTTACACTATTATCTAAAACTCGTTTTAATATATTATAAATTTTTTGTTTTAAAATTGATTTGTATTACCTTTAAAAAATGATTATAATAAAATGGTTTTATAATTATCAATTTTAAGTTACATATTTTTTTAATAAATACTATCTTTTTTATGTCATAAAATGAATTACTTTGGTAATGTAAACTTAATGTGGTAAAATAAAAAAGGGTAAAAAGGGTTAAAAAATGGGCTAAAAGAAATTATATGTTTAAAAAATGTTTCTAATTTAGTGTTTCAGGTTTTTATCTACCAAAAATTATCTCTAATATATTATTTTCTATTTTTTATTCTTATTGGCATGTGAATCATGTTCTCTCTTGATATTAAGAGGAAATATTTACAAGAACGTAATTATCACCACTTATGAAAGGGCCATATCACCACCCCTTTAGGACCACTACCAAATTTTGGTTTTCTATAGATAATATACCTTAATTAATTAAACTAGAATCCTTTTTCACTTATTTTAGATTTAGAACATAAGATTTTGGTCTAAGTCCACCATTTTTTTGGAATCTTCCAAGGAAAGCTCAATATTCTCCTCATAATTCCTAAATTTTCCTTAACATTGTTTTTTTACTTATTTCCCATTAAAATATATTTTTCCCAATAATGTATGATAAATTAAATATTCATATTATACCTAATGTTTTTATAATATAGTAATTACCATTAACCACCTTTTCCCTTGAGGAAAACAGAATTGTTTTTCATGTGTTTGTGTGGAAAACCGCCACCATGATGTAACATATCTCATTATTGGTGTAGTATATTCATTATTTATTAAAATATCATAAAATTTGATTCAAAAACATAAAACAATATAAATATTGTCGTTATTATTATTTAAAAATTATATTCCTTCAAAATAATCCACTTTCATAAACAAACTCATCCATTAATTATGCTTTATTCATGTTTGGGTCAAACTAACCAACTACTTGATAAATGCTATAAAATAATATCATGGATGACTATGAAAAGTTAATTACTAGTAATTTATGACATAAATAAGTAAATAATTATTTTATTTTGATTGTAGAACAATAATATTTATTTTAAAATCATTAATTAAAATACAAATGTATGTTTGTTAAAAATCACCAAATCATCATCATCGTTCATTTTATCTTCAAGGATCATAACCAAAAATCCCATAGAATTAAATTATAACATAATAAATAATAATAAATAATCAATTATAATATATTTCATGATCTGATAATGATGAACGTTGGGATGTGACTGAAGAATAATGTCGGTCTTATGAAACTAGTTCAAAAAAATCAATTTTACTCACACGTGAAATTGAAAATATATCATAAATAAGTAATATAATTATAGATAATGATCTAAAATTATTTTCATAAAATTATAAGTATGAATATGGTTCTGAAAAATATTTTAATATATTTATTTTTCTATACATGATATTTAAGAACTTTCATGGATGTATGGAATTAAGATAAGGTGTTATTTATCTCAATTTTAATTTCTTGAGACATGTTATTTATTATTAACCATGATATATTTAGTTTAATATCTGAGACCTATTACTCCCTCAAGTGACCAATTCATGTGGGTTACGTCACCAAAAACTCGTCGACCCGTACACCAGAGGTTGTAGACTAGCTGCAAGGGTGTAAGGGATATAGGTGTGAGACTATACCCTATAAAACAGAATATAAATACAATAGAATATAATAATATAGTAGAGAAAATTTAGAAAACATATTAATCAACAACAATAATCCACAAATTACTAAAGAAAAACTCCAATAAATCAATAATAATAGAATCAGGTAATGATAGGCTACATGTAACTAAATAGAATGATGAAAGGAAAACAAAAATAAGCCTACATAAACTTGAATAAAGACTTTAAGATCCCAGTATTGAACCCCATGTTCATCCCATATCCATACTCCAACTAATCAAGTAAGAAACAAGCAATAATAAGGTCCCTTTCCCTTGTCCAAACCTACATCCAAGAAATCTATCTAGGTACCAAAAAATGGCCCATATCTTGTGTGAGTAAAACTCAATAGGTCGATATCATTATGTCAAAAAAGATCCATTATGATATATATATATAGGGAATTTAATAAAGTGATAACAATGGTATTAATTTAGCTAATTAATACGCCACATTATTAAAACCATTAACCCTCAATCTTAGGGCTGTCACCCATAGTCATTCCCAACCTTCTTCAAAACCAAGCTAGGTATCTCTGAGAATGTCATAGAACCATGACAATAATTTCCATAACCCTCCCAATAAATATCCCATAAATCATCACAAGATACCCCCTTAGAGACCTACAATCATTAGAAAAAAACTGAGATGGGCCCTATAAGTATTACATCATAATCGATCAAATCCCTATAAGCATTATGACATAATTGGGACTAACACTATAAAAATTATAGCATAACTAGGATACGACCTATAATCATTATATCATAACTAGGATAAGCCCTATAAACATTATAGAAAAACTGAGAACAAAGTATCAAAAAATCATCACAATTGATTATGATCAATTAAAAAAATAATATCTTATCTATCCATTTATACACTATAAGGTTAGGAATCTAATTATCACTATAAAAAAATTAAATATAATTCTAATTATCATTAAATCACCCAATTTTTTTAGCATTACAATTACTAAATTTTAACTCATGTGATCCCATATCATTAAATCACACTCATTTCACAAGTTATACCAATTCATAATTTTAAACCAATAGTCATCTAAACCCAAAATAGATGGGGGCTTGGTGTTCAATGTAACCAAGTCTTATGAATGGTCAAATTATGGAAAACCTTTTGTGTGGCCCCATATCTATGTATCAACACCAAAGGACTCAATGAGAACTAGTGGACTTCTATATATGAATAACTCATCATAAAAAGGCTAAACCAATTATTTAGGTTGTGTGCATGAAATTCCTATGTGATTTTACATATTTAACATACTAGGATAAACTAAAATAGATAACAAGGGATAAGTTCTTGAAAAACCACCTCAAAGACAAAAAATATGTAGAAAAACTCCCAAATTATAAGATAATGTTTGTTTTCATCTCCTTTTACATCAAAATAATGTTCTAGAAGACCAAGGTTGGAAGGATGGGGTTGAATCCTATAAAAATTATATCTAAAATCCATTGAAGATCCATCTGGGGTGCCTAGGGGTTGAGATGTAAATATTGAGTGAAAATTTGTTTGGATGGGATTGATGGTATTTATAGATAGTCAGTTAAAAAGATGAAAGTCGTGTGCCCTCCTATACCATGTCATAGAACCTACAGACACATGGTGCACTATGGCGTAGTCCAAGGGACTATATTGGATTCCATGATGGTTAAAGACCATATGAGATCTATGGGAGTTTCTATGCCAAATATCCTATAAAACTGAGGATATAGTATGGCATAACCAAATCCACCATATTACATCACCCCAAATCTCTCTAAGATAGCTCCACCACATCCAACCTTTACACCATAGGGGTACTATATTTAGAAGAACCAGACAAATCCATACCTGAGACCCTTATTTTTTATCAAAAATATCCATGCCGCATTGCTAAACTAACAAGGCATGTCTTATTCCATATCCTACTACCACACAGTACTTATTCTAAAATTATGATCAGCTTGGATTTTCCTCCTCCCATGACCCTTTGCCACAATTGCGCCCCCGAACTATAACAACAAGTCTTATAGTATAACCCTTAGCTCCAGAGTGAAAAAACCTCTATAACTGTGAAATTCCACACAACTCCCCTCTTTCTCCCTTCTGGATAAACAAAGGTTTGGCCAAAAAGAAAAAAAGTTCAAAAGTTTTTATAAACACTTTCAATAAAAACTAATCTAGAAAAATATAGGATATTTTATCCTCTACACCATATAATAGATTATCCTTAATCATATCTAAGCATCATTCTTGGGGTATCCATGAACAAGTCTTTCACTATTATTGTATATATTCTAGGTATTCTCTTTTAAATTCCCAAACTTCCACTACACTTACAAAAGATTCATATACTCTCCCAATATACTCTTCTCACTATGGTATACAATATTAATTGGATACTCTTTAAAGGTATCAACATCATCCAACTCAATGTCAGTAATGTATATCACATGAGAAGCTTTAGGATGATATCTACAAAGTTTTTATATTTGAAACAAGTCTTCGATGCCATTATATCACTTTGGATTGGACAAATGATATGCCAATGGATCGACCCTTTCCATTAACTCAAACGATCTGATAAACCAAGGCACTAGCTTCTGATTTTTCTTCATACGGTGTTGATACAACCTAGGTGAATCCCAATGGAAAGAAATTACCAACCTATAACTTGAGATGTTGTCTATGATTTTCATCATATAATTTCTCCACATTTTCCATGGTCACCTACATAATTATGATCAACTAAACCATCTCACACATCTCCTAAACAAGACTAGGTCCAATAAGAACTGACTCACCTACCTCTAACCAACAAAGAGGTGGACGAAGAGTCTTTCTATGAAAATTATCAAAATAATACATTTTATTGATTCTTGGAAGATTTTATTATAACATAAATACACAACTGTTTCATGATTATACCAAGAACCCCAAAATTCAAGATATAGGCACACAACATACCCTCTAAAATATAAATTGTGTACTTATATTGGTCGTCAGTCTGATGATGATGGGATGTAATTATAAGAACATGAGAACCTAGAGCCTTATGAAGACCCTTTCAAAACTGATATGGGAAATGCGTATCTTTGTCAGAAACAATACTCCTCAAAACCGCATGTAATAAAACAACCAATAACATATAGATATAATCCATATCATCAATGGTGAAGGTCTCCCTAATAGGTAAGAACTAGGATACCTTTTTCATCTAATCCAAAATTACTTATACTACGTGATTCTTATGTGGTGTACCTAGTAAACCTATCTTAAAATCCATAGTGACCTCATCTTATTTCCATTTTGTAGTGGGTAGAGGATACAATAATTAAGTAGGCCTATAATTCCAATCAATAACCTGATGATAGGTGAAACATCTCATCACAAATACCAATATCTAATTTTTTTTATTGAACATCATTATTATCTGCGAAGATTATGATAGATATTTATTAGACCTGGATTCACTAACCATTTGGAAAAATGAAAATCTCTCATCATCTCCTCTTATAAGCCCATAAAAACCCATAATAAACATAAAAAAAGAATAGAATCACCACTTCCAAGAGACTATCCCGATCGTTGATCCCCATCATATAATATTTACCTTCAATATAACACTGTTGGATCCTTTAACATCTCTATCTTGATTCGGTCTAGAAGTATGGGTAATACAAATAACGAAGTCAGAGCTACCCATCCCTAGGAATCATGAACATCAAGTTTTATGTCCGTAAAGAGTTCCATCAGCCACCACTCATCACATGACTCCCATACTGCATCTATCTACATCATCTGGATGAAATAATCATCAATGAAGTTTCCATTTCAAGGTGTGTATGCAAGCTCAATGTCAAAAGACTGCAGATACTTGACCCACCTCCTCTTCTGAAGGTTCAGGTCTAAGTGGGAAAATATATGCTAGAGGATCATGTGGTTTATTTAAACCACAATCCACTCACACAAAAGACAATGTCTCTATAATATTAGGGTGTTCGCCACAAAAAAAATAACTCTATGTAATGATTAATTTAATTCCTATCATTTAATTTTATATGTCTAGACCAATAATCAACCACTTGATCATATATCATCAAAACTACTCTAACACCGACACTAGAAGAATCACAATACATAGTATAGTCTTTAACTGGTAAAGGTAAAGTGATAATTTATTTTGGGATCAAACCTATCTTTATCTCTTAAAAAACTCCCTCACATGAATCTTTCCAATCAAACTTTAACACTTTGTTGTTCATCCCAAACATCATTGTTTTCAAAGAAGAGAAGTATTTGATGAAATATTGGTAATAGCATACTAACCCTAGAAATCTCCAAATCTTGAATACATTATTAGGTGTCTCCCAAGATACTATGGTGTTATACTTATCTAGGTCCATTTAGACTCCATTATCTATGATTAAATGAACCAATAAGTGAACTCTTTTAATCTATTAAATTCACATAGCTATATTGGTGTAAATACAATTCACTCTCCGTGTACACAAGATAATGTCAATAAATTCAGAATGACCATATTCAGATTGCGAGAACACTATGTTGTTGTCCATGAAAAAAAACACAACCAAATCAATGAAAATATGAAAGATCTATTTCATATAATCCATTAATACCATTGGTTTGTTCTTAAGACAAAACAACATCACCAACAACTCATAGAAGACATACCTACACCAAGAAGTTGTTTGGGGTATGTCTGATAGTCTCACCCTGAACTTATGGTACCCTGACCTCATGTTGATCATGAATAAAATCTTGTCACCTCTCAATTAATCTAATAGATCCTTGATGTTCAGAATGGGATATTAGTTCTTAACCATAATCTAGTTCAGTCTTTGATAATCCACATAGAAGTGCAATGCCTTGTTAGTTTTCTACTTGAAAAGCATAGGAGAAACCCACATAGATATACTTGTTAATATGAATACATTTTCTTCTAGAAGTATCAATTTATATTTCAAATCACTAATTTCTATTGGATTCATTATTTAAGGAGAAATGGAAATTGGTTTAGCTCTTAACACAATCTCAATCATGAACTTAATATCTTCATGGGTGGTAACACATAGAACTCTTTAGGAAATAATTCCTAAAAATAGTCTACATATAGAGGAAAAGTTACTGACTATATTACACCATCATCTAGAGTGATGTTTTCTACATGAGATGTGAGATAATATATTCTACCTTGAACTAGTCCTTCTCGTCATGAATAAATATCACGCTCACTCAAGTGGATATAGTTCCACATTATATAGTTTAATAAACAAACTATCCTCTGATAATAGTTGATAGGATCTTGGTAAAAAATAATATCCATATGAATAAGGAAATCAATTATTTCCATTACAAATATAAAAATATCCCAAAGGAAAATTTTCCACAAATTTCACAAGGGAACTCCTTGAAACAATTAATATCCTTTGACCACAATCCCAAAGGCGTGTCAATGGTGATAATACCATTCATAAACTTCAAAACCTAGACCAAAAACCTTTAAATATAAGAAGATGAAAAGGAATGTGATTCTATTATATCAAGGAAAATGAACGAAATGGTGGGTGATACAATAACAGTACCTCTAACATTATAAGGTCCTGCATCAAAGCAATCTAGAGTAGACTATATAGTGTGCATCTAACTCACCCCTCAACTATGGGCTCGACTCTAACTACGATTATTTCTTCCCACTTAGTGGTACTATCACTCATGTGATAGGGTACCATTTCCCCAACCTCATCTTAAATGTTCGTTGGAACTCCAGCTACTAGTCTACATATGAGCATATGAGTACATCTCCAACTCATTTACTAGTCTTGATCCCCTGTATGTATTTTACTATTATGGTTTCCTAAAAAATTTTGAAGATGACTCATCCTACCACAATAATTGAACTCTATAGTGCGGTAAGTAAACTAAGGTCCCTTTTGGACAGTGTTTCCACACTAAAAGAACTACACCATGCCTTTATTTTGAGATGACTTCCCACTCAAATGGATGCTCTTCCCACTACTACATTAATAGTAATTTTTGTAGTCATAATTACTACTACTAGATGAATAGATCCCAAATATCCCTACTAAAACTACCTAGACACCAGATGGTACCTCTCCATATTACCTCTTGTGATGATATCTTGATTCATAATATCCAAAAATTTGCTCAAGTTAAATACGTTCACCTGTAACCTGGTCTCATAGAAAAACTCATCCTAAAAATACCTCTCCCCGGGGACCTCATTATCTTCCAATGATGAAGAAAATAATTCCAAGTCTATGAATCATCCACTATAGTTTATAACTAACATAAACTCTTGTGTAAAGTGATTGAATTCATGAACCTTTTCATTCCTTATAGTCTTAGTTATAATTGGATCATGAACTTTTCCAAAAAAACTCCTTCCAAGAAAATTTGTCTTGTTGTCTAGCCTGCTCTATGATTTTCCGGTAATGTTTGTATGGTCTTCAAAGAATATAAGTAGAAAGATTAACCCATATATTTGGCTATATAAAGGTACTTAAATGCCCTTTTGATTGACTTAATCCATAGCTCAGCTACCCGGGGGACTCCCTCCCCAGTGAACATTGGAGGATGTTTTAGATTGAACTCTCTATAGCTCAAATATTGAAGGTGTAGGGTGGACAGTCTCCATATTCATGAATCTTATGAATCTCAAGAATTTTTCATAAAGATGATATTCTATTAGATTCTCTTGTTACATAATAATTTCTTCATCAATTGTGTTTGGATTATGCTGATACCACACTCTATATTCTTATCTCAAAGACAAAATTGATGCATTTTCTCTACAAATACCAATGAAATCTTTTGAAAAAAATAACTGAAAAGTTCAACCATGATAGGTGAAAACATTGAAGAACCCCAAGTAAAGATTCCTCTATACTTTTTATAACTAATAAATTGTCATAAAAAGAATATTTTCATTCGTTTACTTTATCAGATATAACTATGGATTTAATTTCATGATTCATATGGGAAAGTATTTCACATGCGGTAAATATGTCCCTATCATGAATAATGCATGTCATTACATATCCCTATGTTCATATTGTGATTCATTTATATTCATATCATTCTATTATAATAAATTATTTAAAATATTACAAAATGATAACATCACATAAAAAGCGAATCACTCAAGTTGAAATAACATCAAAACTATAACAAGAAAATAGCATGAACAACAATCTTGTCCACGGGTACTCAAATTTTCCACTATAGATGGATTAGCTACTCAAATTCACAAGAACATTACCATGTCCTAAAACATACTATTATCTTTTATATATTTCCTAAATAGTAAATAAGTAGAAAAAGAAAACATATGGCTCTTATACCTCTTTTAACATCCCCAACCCAACACTCCCTCTCGTTACTGAGTCAGGTGGGTTACATAACCTCAGGTATGCCTCTGCATATACCATAGGATACTGACTAGTAGACAAGGTATTTGAGATATAGTGTAGAGACTATATCCTCTATATTAGAGTATAAATATAGTAGAAGATCATAACATAGTACCGCAAATAGTGAAAAAAATAATCCACAACATGCATCCACAACTAAAAAAATAATAACTCCAAAAACATGATAATAATATAATAATATAATGAAAATTTGAATGTAACTAAATTACATGATGAATGTAAAAATAATATAATAATAAGAAGACTCAAATAAAGACTCCAAGAAAGTTTCCCTGAACCCTGTGTCGGTCCCATCTCCAAACCCAAACCCATTAAGAAAGTAACAATCAATAATTCGGTCCCTTGACCTTATCCAAACAGCATCCAAGAAATATGTTCAGGAACCAAGTGGTTTCCTATCTAGAGTGTGGGTAAACCTTCATATGTCAACACCACCATGTCTAATCAAATCCAGTCTGAGATATATTGTTCATGCAATAAAGTGATAAATACGGTATTAATTTAGTCAATCAATACTGCTGATGAATAAAACCACTTACCCTACAGCTTCAGTGTGACACCTGGTGTCAACCCCAACCTTCTTCCGCACCAAGACAACTGTCTATGATAATTTCATTGAACCATTTCAACCATTTTCATAACCCTCTGAGGGTATATCCCATAAATCATCATAGGATAACTGGGTAGAGACATATAATCATTACCACATAACTAGGATAATCCCAATAAGCATTAAAGAATAACCAATCTAGAACCTATAAGAATTATAGAATGAATAGGCCGAGCCTTAGATACATTATAGAATAACCTAGAAAATATCTATAAAAATTAAATTATAACTATTCCAATCCCTATAATAATTACATCTTAATTGATCGCAAATCAGGAAATATATCATCTTAATCCATTATGATCAATCCAGAAAATTACCATTTACCTATCAATTTATAC
Organism: Viscum album; assembly: GCA_963277665.1. Classification (NCBI taxonomy): domain Eukaryota; kingdom Viridiplantae; phylum Streptophyta; class Magnoliopsida; order Santalales; family Viscaceae; genus Viscum; species Viscum album. The sequence continues at coordinate 1,251,263,766 of OY728141.1, forward strand.
TCTATCGGGACAGGATCCTAATTATTATCATAAATGAATTAAATCTTGTTCCAATTATCATTTAAACCTCAAAGGTTGTTATCATGCCAATTACAAATTTTTATCTAATGTGTTCCCATATCAAAGAATCACACCCATTTTAGAGGTTATGCTAATTCATAATATTAAACCAAAAAACATCTGAAACCAAAACATCAAGGGCTTTGGTTCTCAATAAAACCAAGTCTAAAGTGAGGTTAAAGGTTGGTATATATATCAGGTGACTATATATCTTGGTCTTAACACCAAAGTAACTAAAGGGATCCAGTAGAGGTCTATAAATGTGTAACTCCTCAAATAGATGCTAATAAAATTATTTAGGTCATGTGTATGGTGTTTTGGATCGATCATTCATATAGAACAAACTATGATTAATTTAAATAGAAAAAAGGTATAATTTCTATACCTCACACCTCAAATAAAAATAACATGCGGTCAAGCTCTCGATGTCTAAGATAGCATTTGGTTACTTATCATTTTACTTCAAACGCTAGGCTTAGAACACCAAGGTTGGAAGGATGGAGTTGAATTCTATGAATATTTTCTCCAAAGAAATATAATACCTCTTTAGGTTTCCTAGGGGTTTATTGGAAAATATTGAATCAAAAGTATTTCAGATGGTCTTGGGGGTATTTTATAGACATGCTGTTAAAAAGAGGACCACAACGCATCCTCCTGGACCATGCCACAAAACCTCCTAATAGAGGGTGCACTACAGAGTAGCCTAAGGGACCATGTCACAACCTCCCCTGGTCAAAGCATGTTTAAGATCCATGGTGTTTGACACATCATAGATCCTATAAACCTAGGGATATATAATGACATAGCTGACACCACCACACCACAGTACCCAAAATCCCCAAGAGAAGGCTATGTCGCAGAAAACCTTTACCCAATTGGGGTACCATATTTGGATAAATAGACTAAATCCAACAGTGATACACTTACATAAAAGACACAATCTCTATATGAAAATGATCAACCACAAATATTGGTCCAACTCGGTATCCTTATTCTATGATATAATTATGCCAAAATGGGTAGTATATCAGATTTCTCTCCTCTCATGACCCTGTGCAACAACCAGGAGCAATGTGCCACATTTACATGTCTTACGATGCAACCCTTATCTCCATGGTTCAGAATCCCCTATAACAATGTAATTTGGAAAAACTCCCCTCTTTCTTTAATATAGAAAATCCAAGGTTCAACCAATAAGTAAAAGAACAAGTTCAAAAGGTTTTACAAAAACATTAAAGAAAAACACAAATATAAGAATATGGGATATTACATTTAATTTTTTTTATTACTTCCTAATGGGGTTATTTTACTATATTAATTTAATTAATGGGGTTTGAAGATCCATATCATGTTATATCTTTAGGTTGATTACAATTCAAAATATTCCAATGTTGTAAGGGTTTTTTATCTCAATTTTGTTTCTTTGATATTTGATTTACATTCACAAATTTCCACTTTTATGGTTTATATATTTTCCATAGATTTTTATAATCATAATTTTACATGAAATATTAAATATTTAAAAATATATCTCATATTCTACTATTCATTGGTTTTGAATTCAAAATATAACGGTGATGTAAGGGTTTTTATTAACTCAAACCCAATTTATTTGAGTTATAGTGTATCATTTTAATCTTATTACATCAATTCCTAGTTTCTTTCACACTAAGATTTCATAGTAAAAATTATATTTCTATTTTATAAAAATGAAACTTTTGATTCAAATATTCATCTTCAATTAATTTATTCTCTATAAATATTTGACATTGTTAATAATAATTCTCATCCTCTTTAATGATTATTTTTCTTCCTGGTTGGTATTTTCCCTTCCCAACAATGTTATCATATCATTTTGGAAACCTAATTATGTGTTATCTCATTTGAACACTATATTACCGTTCTCTTTTTTTCCAAACCATTTATTATTATAACTATTTATGATGTGGATTTTCAAAAAAGTTATTTCAAAATATTAAAAATATTTTCCATCTATTCTTAGTAAAATAAAAGTGTCATCCACTCCACATTTCCTTTTGATAACCTTTAAATCTTTATAATCATCTATTATTGATGATTTATTATAAATATAAAAAATAGAAAATTTTTACATAACATTTCTTAAAATGAATTTTTAATATAATAGGAAACTTCTACTTTTATGTTAATGTGGAAAAAAATTAAAAATTGGTTTACATTTTCTATCATTATTTATGAATTATTCATTATAAAGCATACTTTACATGTTTAAAATTCTATTTTAGATTGATTTTGAAAAGAAAATAAAATATTATTATATTTTCCCAATTTATAAGAAAATTTTTTGAAAGGAATTATTTATTTTAAATTGGATTTAAATGTCTGGTGTTTTTAATAAAGAATTCCTCAATGTTTCTATATCTCCTAAAATAATGATTTTGAAATTGTTTTTCTCCTTTAAGATTTGTTTTCAAAAAGTATTTTTGGTTTTTAAAGGATATTTTTATTAAACTAAAATTATTTCATTTTAAATATAAATTAATTAATTGTTATTCAATACATTGGAAAATGGGTTTCGCTATCATTTTTAATCTTCATATCTAAACACTTTAGACTATTTGAAGATTTTTCTCTTGATCCACCCTGTAAATGTTATTATGAAATCTATTTTAGGGTGATTGAATTTTGGGTAGCAACATTTTATATAATTTAAGTCAATTTTGGTGATACCATATGTAAATGTTGTGAAGGACATTTTTTGGTCCATGGATTCTTTATGATATAAATAATTAAACCCATTTTCATCACATTATTTACATGATATTTTGAATGATTGATATCTTATGCAACACATATGTGTGGATTATGATGGGTGATTACCTATATCTCCCTCAAATGAATTGGTTAACATTTTATATCCCATGATATAATTTAGGGAGATATTTCTAGATATGATCAAAAATTAATGGGTGGGCCTTCTTAGATTATGCTCAAAATATTATGGGTGTGCCTTCCTGGATATAATCAAAACATTATGATAGTATATGATTACGTTTGTGATAAAATTAATTGCAATTATATGTCTCAAGGTCACTTTACATTTCAATTCTATATTCTTCTGATTATTTCCCATGTTTCATGTTTATTGTCTCTTGATTTAGTACCCTTTAACCAGGGTATATATTTGTTCATTTGAGATTTCATGTCCTCAGATCATGATTTTCGGTCAACTCTTATTGTTATATGTTCTTTTTAATAATAAATTTCTCCCTCTTCATGTTTTACAATATTCTTATAATCCATCCCTTTAATGGAATATTGATAATTTTTTCTATTGTTGAGTGATTAAACTCACCACTTTTCTTATGTTTCCATTCCCCAGGTTATTAAGATGATTATTACTTATAATAAGTATAGAAGGAAGTATAGTGTGTCTAAATTATGATTTAATGATAAATAAAATGTTTTATAATAATTTTCTTATTTATCCATTACCCAAAGACAATAATCCTTTCGTTCTTGGTATTGTGAGATGAATGTGAGTTGTAATGTTTACTGTATGGAAATTAGGTGAAATAATGATATTTTTAGCCTGGGTTTTTATATCTAGTAGCATATTTAGATTTATTTTTTAAATTATTTTAGTTATTTGTGGGATTAGGATGATAGAAAATTAATGAAAATCCTATGGATATATTTATAAGATAAGTTTTTGTATAGGATAATATCTTGATGTTTATTGTAAAGTAGAGATTGTGTGGTTATCCAAGAAACTACATCCATGAATTGATATTAGAAATTGGATATGGTTATAGAATAGGTGATCCTAGGTGTAATAACATTAAAAAAGTATGGTCGAGTATTAAATCAGTCTTCAATCGGTGCATGACGATTTGACCTCAGACTGCACACTTGGCTAGAGACACATGGGGGATATGTTTTGGTTTATAACATTCTATTTACAAACTTCTATGAAGGATTTAAAAGTAATTTGTGGAAGTATTATATTACTAGTTATGATAGATAACCGAATAGGAATATAACAATGTACAACCAAGGTAAAAATAATGGAATTATAGGTTGATCTAATTATATCATAGTTTAACTAAAAGTATCATTGGAAAAAATAAAGGAGTCATTGGAGAAGACATCATAGGATCTAATTTTCAAATTTATATGATCATTTACTATATTTTGATTGGAATTTTGTATAACAATTTTTTATTTTGTGTTTATTTGGAAACTATATCCTAAAAATGAATCTATGAAAGGTATGCCTCTAATAACTCTGAAATAATTATATTTGGTATATGAATTTTCCTAGTCATACCACAGATAATGAGGTGGATGTCTTACTAAAAGATATATATTTATATTATTATGGAACCATTATCTTCTTACATTAGTTTAAAATAATTAAAATAACATGTATGTAATTTATTTAAGGGGAAGAAATGTAACACCACATGATTTTGGATTATTTTTTCCCTCCAAATTAACATTATGTTTGATAGATTGTTTCACATGCTCTGTCAAAATTAAATGATAAGAAAATATATTTGGATAAAAATATAACAAATAAATCATGTCCATTAAATTCTTGGGTATTAATAGGAGTAATCTAATTATGGAAAATATTAAAATAAATATAAAGTACATTTTATACAAATTTACTTAGTTAATTTGGTTCTTTAAAACCTATTTTACAAAAAAAATATTTTTATACATTGTAAATTTTATTAAAAAACAAAGAATATTATTAATAAAATATTATTTTTATAAAATATAATAATGATTTTATAATTATTTTCTATTATAGTTGAATATAAATTTAGAATAATTATAGCTAGTATTTTAAAAAATGATTCCCTATAAAAAATCAATATATTTTATGATTTTATTTAGAGGTTAAATTCTTCTGTTTTTTAATATGATTTTAAAAAATGACATAATTTATCTATTAGTCATTAAAATATTATCTTATGATTAATTTTGGGGTTTTCAAAAAAGATTGATTTTTAGGTGAATGGTGAAAATAGAATTTTACAAATACCGTGAATTTAATAACATATTTAGTATATAAATATGAATTTGAAATATATAAATCTCTATTATAGAGAAAATAATTATTTTATATGATACATTTTAAATTTAAAAATATTTATTCTATTTTGTGAACATATGTTCAATATTTTAGAACATAAGTCAAGTTATTTTCTAAAACAATTTTATACATTATACATTTATTAATTTAAATTAAATTTTTATAAATTTAATTAAGTTAGTAAAATATAATGGGTTGAAAATTTTTAGTTATAATTTTTATATTATTTATTAAGGAATATTTTATTTTTTGTAAAAAAAGTTAATGTGATAAAATAAAAGTTTAAACATGGTTATACAGAGGGGTAAAAGACATAAAATGTGAAAAACACATTTCTAATTGATTGGTTAAGATTCGTATTGACTAAAACTTCAATAAACTCTATTATTTTCTATATTTGAGTCTTATTGACATGTGAAATATGTTCTCTTTTATAATAAGATAAAATATTTGCAAAAATGTCATCATCACCACTTTTAAAAGGGACATCTCACCCCCCCCCCCCCCTTCAAGACTGTTCCAAAATATCAGTTTCTTATTAAAAATATACGCTATATAATTCCCTTAAATTATTATTTCCCTTTTTTATGATTATGTACACAAGATTTATTTCCTAATTCCTCCCTTTCCAAGGAATCCTCCAAGGGAAGGTAAATATTCTCAATGAAAGTACTAAATTTTCCCTAATTTTGTAGCTTTTCTATCATTATCTATCAAAAATAATTTTCCAAATATTATATGGTAACTTAATTATTTATATTATACTTAATGTATTTATATTTTGGGAATAACCATTAACCTCCTTTCCCCTTTTCCCTTGAGTAAAATGAAGACATCATTTGTGTGTTTGTGTGAACTACCACCTCTGTGAAGTTATGTCTCTCATTTTTCATCTAGTTTATTTTTTAATTATTAAAATACTTAAATTTTTATTTTTTTTCTTTAAAAATATCTAAATAAAATCACTATTCTTATATAATAATTATATTTTTTCAAAATAAACCACTTTGATACCCATCCCTATCCATTAATTATGGTATGTTCATGTTTGGGTCAGTATAACAACCTACCAGAACAACACTATAAAAAATATCATGGATGACTATGAGAAAATAATTGCTGACAATATATGATATGAATAATGTACTTATTTTTTATGGAATTAGAACAATAATATTAATATCATTAAATAATATATTGATGTTTGTTTTTAAAAATTCACCAAATCATGCTCATAATCAATTTCATCTTTATAAATCATAAAAAAAATCCATTGAATAAAATTAAAAAACTAAAAAATTATAAATCGTAAATTATTATAGATTTCATGATTTTGGAAGGATTAAATTTGGGGGAATAATGAATCACAAAACATCTATTATGAAACTACTTTGAAGTGATTAATATTACTCACATCCAATATTAAAAATATATAATAATTAACTAATATAAATATGGATAATAATTATAAATTGTGTTTATAAAAGTTTATAGATATGTATAAGGTTATAAAATAGCTTATTAAGATATTTATTTTTTTATACAGGAGATTCAATCACTTTAGTGTAAGTCATGAATTAATGTAAGGGGTCCTTTTTCTCATATTTAATTTCTTGAGACATATTTCATATTGTGAACCATGATATATTTAATATGGTGTGATTACCATCTAATGAATTTATTTTAAAATATTCAATTAGTTCATGGGGTTTTAAGATACATATAATGTTCTCTCTTAAAATAGATTTAAATTCAAAATATACCAAATTTGTAAGGGTTTTTGATTCACAATTCTGTTTCGTTGAGATATGATTCGCATTCACCACCTGTATTTTATTTATGGTGTATATACTGAACATGTATTTTTTTATCATAATTTTTCATGAAATCTAATGAATTTTCATTTCTATATAAGGTTTTTCCTTTCATGGTTTTTCAATTTAAAATATAATGGAAATGTAATGGTTTTTGTTGACACAAACCCTCTTTCATTGAGTTATAGTATTTCTTCTCGATATTTTTAAATTCTATTCTTGATTTTTATATAACCTATGATTTTATATTGGAAATTATATTTCTCTCTAGGGTAAATTAAACATTTTATTAAAATATTCCTCTTAAATGTATTTCTCCTACTTAAAATTTTGACATTGTTAAGAATAATTTGCATCCACATTAATGATTATTTTACTTGTCGATATTTTCCCTTCACGAAAATGTCCACATTTTTTATTTAGAAACATTATTATGTTTTATCTTATATAGACACCATATTTACCTTCTCCATTTTTCAAAAGGAATTTTTATTTTCTATTTTTATAATTTTGGTTTTCAATAAATAAATTAAAAATATTTTCCATCCCTTCATATTAAAAAGTTTTATCTTTGATTATGTATTCCCTTTTGATAAACATTATATCTTTTCAAGGATCAATTATTTAAGATTATTTTTAAATAATATTTTTAAATTTTTTCACTTAACCTTTTTTAAAATGAATTTGGAATATGATTCATAACTTCTTTATTTCTGGTAATGTAAAAAAAACTAAAACCTCTTCAAGTAACTCTCACCATATGATAATTTTTCATTCTGAATCTTTATTTCCATGTTTAAAAAAATTGTTTGAAATGATTTTAAATATTTATGATTCAAAAAATAAAATGAAATATTCATATATTTTCCAAAGTTATATGTTTTATTTTAAAAACAATTCTTGATTTTTAAAGTTATTTTAATGGGTTTTTCTATTAAGAAAGAATTATTCAGTGTTTCTATGCCTTTATAAAGAAATATTTTGAAATAATATATCTCTTATAATTTTTTTTATAAAATCCTTTTTCTGTTTTTCAGAGAATGTTTTATTAAGAATATATTATTTTATTTAAAATAAATAATTTTTAAGGAGTTTTCTAGTCATTTAAAAAATAGGTTTTTCTACCACTTTTCATATTTATCCCTGAAGAATTTATATTATTGGAATATATTTCTCATGAATCACCTGATAATTATTCCTGTGAAATCTATTTTGGGGTAATTTAATTTTGGTTTTCAACCATTTACATAATTTATGTCAATTTTGGTGATACTATTTAGAAATGTTGTAAATCACATTTTTCATTCCATAGGTTCATTATGATGTAAAAAATAAAATCCATTTTCTTTCCATGGTTTTTCAAGATATATTAAATGTTTGATATCTTATAGAACACCTATTTTTGTATTATTATGGTTGTTTTCTTATATCTCTCTCTAAATCATTATTTAATATTTTATATCTCATGATATTAGGTAGTGTGGTCAATCTTGGATATGCTAAAAAATTAAAGGGTGATCCTTCTTGAAATATACTGGCAAAAAAAGGGTGGTATTTCTTGGATATGTTCACAACATTATTATACATGATTCATATTTTTATGCCAAATTTATTGATTATGATATATCTCAAGGTCATGTTACATTTTCATTCCATATGCCTATGATTATGATCCATGGATCAGGTTTATTATATCTTGATTCCGTAACATTTTTCAATGGTATATGTTTGTTCATTTAATATTTAATTTCCTCCTATCATGATTTAGGAACACTCTAATTATTTAATGTTCTTTTAAAAAAAAATTCCCTCTTTTCATACCTTATCTTATACTTATGATCTAACACTTTGATGATATATTGATATGTTTTCCCTTATTGAGAATTTGATCTAACTTTTTTATTATTTTTCCATTGCCTATGTCATGAAGATGATAAAAATTTATGATAATTATATAAGGGTTTCTATTTAGGAAAAATTTTGGAAGAATGTTCACAAATGTTATAGGAGTTTCTTAAATAGCTAGTCTTCAATGATACTAAGCCATCCATTATTGGGATTGAGAGAAGATTTTTGAGTTGTGATGTTTATATTATGAAAACATTTTAAATAAATATATGATTTTCTTTGGTTGTAATACTTATTTGAGTCATATTTTATTTGTACAACTACTTGGATCAGGGACATGTGATGTAATCATTTAATTAGTCAGTATTTTTGAAGAATCAATTAATTATGAGATGGTCTATACTAGATTGACATTATTCCATGTATGGTGGTCAGTCTATGTCATTGAGAAAATTATTGTATAAGTTTATATATTATATATATTATATCCTATGGTGGATATAGTTTTATAGATATATAAGTGTGTTTTATAGAGATCACACTAGACCCCTTAAAAGATTTAGTAGCAGACATGTTTTTCTAGAGGCTACTCCTTGTTTACATATATGAAATAAGCTTTTCGTATATGTTTTCAAAACTACATAGGCATAAAGGTTCTGGATGTTTTGGCTTTGGGTAATGATTAAATTTTTGATAAACCATTTGTTCCAAAATGAAGAGTGTTAAATTAAACTATATCCTAAAAGAGTTTTGGATGGGTTCAAAAATATCATTGATGTTTTTATTAAATTCCTTATTGGATTTATGTGAAAGTTTGATATTTTTAGATATATACTTAAATCATATTAATTTATTCAGGTTCATGAATCTTTCAATGTGGTTTCATCAGTTGTAATCTATTATAAATTGATTTAATGGATTCAATTAATTGAATAATTTCAATGAATAAGTTTAATAGGAATGAATGTATGTTGATACATTTAATAAGGAAAATGTGTTTCATTAAATCAAATTCATAGAGTATGACTATATAAATGTATGGGATACTGAATATTGGGTATATATGATTTAATGAAATAATCCTGATAATATCTTCCTCTAAAGATACAGTTTATTACTAGGTGGAGGTTCTAGAACCCCTTATGTGTTTATGGATACACAGGAAACGATTTAGGGTCATTTGGTCATTGAAATATACATGTAGGTATGAGGATCTTTTCTACAACTAAGTTGGTATTTATCAATCATGCATTGATGAGTAAAATATAGATTAAACATCACTTCAGGTATTCCTTATCTTATTCTTTATTTATATTACATGTTGACACTAAGGATGATTGATTTAAAACATATATGGATTTTATTATGCTTGTCAGTTCAAATGAAGAACCTCTAAATGCCATACAAATAGAATGACTTACATTTTATTTGGCGTGGAAAACTCCCTTGATACATCCTTAAACTATATGGGAAAATAACTGAAAAAATAATAAAATAAGGAGACCTAAGAGGATCTGTTCATAGTTGGGAAGGAATAGGGTATTAATTGGGGCTTAAGGGGGTCAATATATTTTAATAAAAAAGAAAAAAAAATCCCATTTTTAAAAAAACAAGGGATGAAGCTTCTGGGAACCTAGTTGGGGGATACCAATTTCCTAATGAAGCCACCTAGGAACCATCACCTCTACCAAGATCATTAAGTACTTGATATGGCCCCATGGGGTAGCTGATTCAATTTATAGAAAAATGTAACAATTTTAACCCCTTCAAGCCTAAAAAACCCAAAAATTTCATCCCCAACCCCCAAAACACACATAAAAACACAATTAATTTCATCTTAAAATCTGATAATTAAAAATCAAGTATTAAAATTAAAATGATCACTCAACCATAATAAAACATTAAAAATGGCATCACCCTTATTTTTCCTACATTCGTTAAGATTAATTAAAATTCAGTTGACTAAGACACGGTCCATTTCATTATTTCTCTACCTTAGCCAATCATATAATATGATATAGTGATATTTTAATGTGGGTTAATAGTATTCTATGATTAATTTGGGTCACTATGATTAACTTGGAATTAGAATTTTAAATGATGAAATTTTTTTATCTTCCATGATTGGATATCATTATTATGTATAATGAATATAATAAGATATTAAATATTGAATTTATCTGATAAATTCATTCATACTCACTCATAAAAAGGTTACAAAATTTTTGAAACAATATTTATTAATCAAACATTTCATAACATTTAAGTAAGTTCTTTGAATAATTAGGAATAACTTAAAAACTATATAAACTAGTAATAATTATTGTTTGAGTGGTCTCAACCTCTTATATAATATTTTGAATCTCCCTTACTCTTCCCTTTTCCACCATGAGGTACTTATATACCATGGGGTTGGGGAGAATCCCATCCAAATGTTGGGTGATTCAGATCATCCCGTGGATACACCTCAGAGGGAAGAGTCATTTAATAGTTCTATAGTTATCTTCATCAACAATATTGATAGAAGAAGGAGGTTCTACCATTATCATTGAAAGGTACATATTATTCATTTTTATATACATGTTCTTCCTTTATATATAAATGGTTAAGATTTTTCATATCATGGTGCTCTTTGGTTTGAGGTTTCCATTTTCTTCAACTATATTGAATAATTCAGATTCAATCATTATAAACCCTTTAATGTGTTCTTTATAAACATAAAAATTAATCGCAAATTAATCAAAATATATATCTTTATAAAACTAATTTTTTTTCATTTAAAGAATTTTAAGAGCTATAAAATCATCAAAATAGATAAAGTGGTAAAGCATGTAAATTAATATATTAATACACGACTTCAAAAAGTAATAAAATACTTTTTAAAATATATTTTAAATAAAATTAAAGGAATATAATCAAAAGGGAAAAGGTAAAATAATGAATACATAACACTTTAATTAAAAATATTCAAAATAAATTTTCCTAAATGGAAGGGAAATAACATTGATATTGTAGAGGAATTTCAATTCAAGTGAGAGTTTAGGTTTACTTCCTTTTACAAACATCAAAATGAATGAGGCATGAATAATCCAAATAGAAATATAAAAATACTTTCAAAAACCCGATATTTTCAACAGACAATGAATATAGAAAATTATATATAAATTGAATACACATTCTTTAAATGGTTATTAGATAATGATAATTTCATTGATTAAGAGAGATGATGAAGTAATGACTTATAAAGATTATAATTCATAAGTTATTAATGATAAATCAGGGAGATAATGTGATTTAAAAAGTTAAATACTCGAAATTAATGTGAAAATAGAAAATCATTCTATCATATTACAGTTTATACAAAATAGAAATGAATATTGATCAAGTGGGGGGAGAATAACCCAATAAAGTGATATTGATAAAATATATCCCGTAAAAAGTTCATAAACTATATAAAATGACATTAAGAATAAATAATTTAATTTAAGAATATTATAAATGTAGTGATTTTTATAAATATGGAAAAAATATAAAATAATAATGGGTATGGATAAATAATTCAAACATAAAAACATTGATGGAGAAACCCTTAAAAACATTATAATGGGTGTAGTGTAAACCAATCAAATCAGAAAATACAAAAAAATAATTCAAATAACTAGATTATATGGATTATGGGGATTTTTAAGTATAACAAATAAATAAATTTGTTTAAGTAACAATTATTATAAATAATCCTAAATTAAAAAAACAGATAAAAAGATAGCTTCAAATAATGGTAGAGAGAGATACATAATTTAAACATAATTTTAAATTAATTATGGGACGGTGAAATAAATTTTTATATACCATAAAATATTATTAATATAAATTAATATATATCCATAGAATTGATTTTATAATATAATATATATGATAAATAAGGATGGAAGAACCTCAATACTAGGAGAAAGGATTGAAAAAATTGAACCCCTTAACATAACTCCATGTATTCTTAAAATCAATCTTGATGGTTATATAATGAAGATAAATTTATTAAATATATATTTCAAAAGCTTATTTATATTTACATAATTTAATATTAGTATACTATATTCATTTATTACATATATATTAGTTACTCAAAGTTTCTTTTTTTGATTAGATATTAGTATTTCCAATAGTTCCATGCTTGTTTTGGTATGGAGATCTCAATCATAATTCCTTTTTTCAAGAGTTCAAAATCATCAAAAAGATCATGTAAAGGATATAGAGATATATGATATAATTATAGATCCCCATTTGTATTTCATGGATGTAACGATTTTGATTTGAAAAGAAGAAATCGTTATTTTTTGTTTATTATTATTTATTCTTTGTAAAAGATTTTTATTTAATAAAGAATAAATTATTATATAATAACATTACAAAATTTAAATTCAAATATAATTTCATCATTAACACCATATATTACCCTAATTTACATTTCCATAATCATCCATGATTAAACTTTTATAGCATTTTCCATGTAACTAGTTAAACTTATCTAGACATGAAAATACAACAATTAATAGAAAATTATGAATATGAAGTAATTTTTTTATAATATCATTATTAGAAAAGTTAATTATTTTATTTATATATTTTAATAGTGTTAAATTAGATCCAATAAGAAAGGATTTATAATGATAAATGGAAAATAATGATTATTTATAAAAAAAGAGCTTCAAGTTTCTTCTTGAAAACCTTCCTTTTTTGAGGACTTCAGGTTTATTCAAGAAAACTTGGTCTTTAAAACATCATATAGAGTTAAATATAATATAATTAGACCATGTAAAGGATGTAGAAATAAACCTTAGGGTTTTCATTTTATCGGTGGCGAAATACCCCTTTTATAAATGAGAATGATAGTTTCTTGAAAATCCAAATTCTTTAATGTATAAGAAATGTAATTTTATAAGGAAATTGGTCAAAAATGTGAACCTAGTTATTATAGGTGATTAATTCCTTCATCCACACATTTAATTGATATTTTATATAGATATATTATTTTTTTATTCATTATTTTATCCATTTATCTTATATTTCCCATTATTATTATAATTTAACTTTTACCCCGATAACTTATTTTATTCAAAAAAATGATATTTACCCTATTTTAGAAATACACATTTTGTGAATATAAGAAACTTTCACTAATGAATTATTATATTTTATTTTATTCCATGTTTATTTATTATATGTGAATCAAATATATAATATATTATTTATAATGTTAATATAAATATTTAACATCCATAGGATTTAGATTTTTAATAACTGCAAAATGATAATTCCAAACTAATAATAAATTTATATAAATAGTATCCAAAAACTATATAACCAAAAACTATACATTCCTAATGGACATAGAAACGTCACATTACACTTTTAAATTACTATATATATCTTTACATACTTCTCTAAAAATTATTCATCCATTTTTATTAAAATAACTATTATATTTCTATTGTTTTTTGCATTATTTATATGGTTACATTTGGAAATAGGATTTTCATGGGAGACTTAAAGGAAGAATAATTTGAGATTATATAATTTTTATTTACTTATGGTTTTATTCCTCTTGTATTTTCTTTAATAATAATCCTTATATGTTACATTTAATATTAATGTTCATTTTAATTTATGTTGCAATATTCTACCTTAATGAAATAAATCATTGTTCATTCTGGATTCTTTTCATGTGAAAAAATGGTTATTGAATTTTAAAACATATAAATTATATAAAATACTTATTTCTATTAAAATTTATGTTGTTTAATTCCCCTCCTCAAAAAATTCATCCTATAAATTCTAATTTCCTCTCAATAATGAAAAACAGGTAAGGGTATCCTAAAAATAGACATGAATATAAATATAAATTCTATTTAGAACTTAACCCTGATATCTAGATAATTCTATAATACTCATAATATCCCATCATAATAGGAATATGTTTAAATTTTCATTAGTATCGACCATATTTTTCAAATATTCTTCTTTATTGTATAAAAAGACTCATACTTGTGAATGAATTTCTAAATGAATACCTTTCAAGTCTTATGTACTTTTTAAAATAATACGCAATAGATACATTATAATTTTACATGAGTTTAAGAGGAAAATTCACCATTTTTAGATGTGGATTATGAGAAAAATATTTCCTTAAAATCCACTTATTTCATATGCTTGATTTCATCATTTGGTTTTGTGTTTTGATCAATTTACTTCCCTGATTCACTTCACATTTCAATGGTAGATGGCCATGATGAATTTTTCATGGTTGGACTATGAAAAAATTATATATTAAATTATGTTGATGCATTTTCTAACCATTAATGGATCAAAATATGCACTAAAGGATAGTATTCATCAATAATCTTGGACTGAATAGTGTGTTTTTCCTTCTTTAGTACATTTGGAAGTTTAATATGATTTATTTTATTGTTCATAACATGAGATAATTGGTTCATAATGGATATAAGGTTTTCAACATCAAATATATTTTTTATAGGAAAATCATTGCATTATCCACCACACTCATTAGTTACTTAATTCCTCCTAGTTAAATCCTTTAACTAAAACTAAATGGTTGGCATGATTAATAATAACATTTATATATATAAAAATACAAAATCACGTGAATATGAAAAAATAATCATAATATGACTTAAAATATGAAAAAAAACTAGTTTAATATTGGTTTTTTAATGTTTTATCCTCTTATTCTCCTTAATTCAGTCTCCATAAATAATAAACCTCGATCAGATACAAACTGAATATCCCAAAAACCTGCAATTCCAAATCCTTAGCTACAAACACATACTTAACACACATTAAATAATATGGTCTATGGTATCATGTGGATTTAATATCATTTTACACTATTATACTTAATAGATCACGATTAAAACACATGAATATAACCCAAAAGTTGAGTATCTTTGTATATTAACTATATATCCCTTATATTTCTTTAAAAAGAGCATTTAAATCATAAAATAATTCCCACATGGTTCCATTCTTATCATATCACTTCATAGGGAATCTAGGTGAATTGGGGAATATAAGAAAGGTTTTAGCTTAAATGATTAGGAAGGGAAAAATATTTGCGATGTAAAGCAGAGTAGAAAAAAATGACCATAAAAAATAAAATAAAGGATTGAGTGTGAACGTAATTAGGGTATATGCCCTTAATAAATGGAAATCATTTCAAATTTATCATTTAAACATAAAAATGAATCAAAACATAAAGATTTTGAATGAAATTAGATTTTGGAATGACATTAAAATTTGTCAATTACATAGTCGTTATAATTTTTCAAGGTTAATGATCAAGAAATTCACATGATAGTGGACTCAGAAAACTATCTTTGTCCCAAAATATAATATACTAGGCTAATAACCCATGTCCCATAACTCAATAATATCATGAGAGGTAAATATTTACCTAATAAATTTGAGGGATATTTAATTTTATGTCCAAAAAACACATAAATATACCTTTATATATGATTGCCACATGAACATGAAATAAATTATATATCCATAAAAAATTATAGCATAATCAACCCATGAAATTAAAATGGGTTATATAAAAACATTCATGAGGTATAAAAAAATAAAAAAAATAATGTGTATAAAACAATGAATATAAATCAATATACCAATACATGACTTTGTTTGTAAGTTATTTATTTGTTTTGATTTGTTTACAAAAAATCTCATAAAATAATCTATATTTTTATTTATCTTAAAATATTATTTTCTGTATTTAGTTTTATATAAGCTAAAATTAATATGGATAAATTTATTTAATTTTTTTATGTTTTCATTAGAATATGAGTATGAGTGTTATGAATGATATATTCATGTTGATTCAACCTCATAATTTCAATTCTCTTATATACATAACTATGAGAATTTCAATGATAAAGTTATTTATGTGTGAGAAATTTTATAGTGAATAAGATATGAGTATATGCACTTGGATAATTTTACTTTAATGGGATGTTTGAGAGATAATTTATTATGCTCATAAAGGTTTGGAATTGCATGATAAATTTGGAACGGATAATAGAATTTCTATACTCACTTGACAAAAATTAAAATAAAAGTTGAGATATTAACAAAATTCACTTCAGAATCCACCACAGTAACACATGAGAAATGTACCGTGAAATAGAAAATAGAACAACATTACTGGAGGAACATTTTTCATGACAACCCATAATTTTATCATTTGAATTTCCCTTCTAAATATATAATTGTATCATATTTAGTAATATAATATTATATAATGCAAATATACCACATGATAAAATCGAATAAATTTTATTATATTAATTTAAAAATTAAATTTAGAGAATAAATATGTCCATAATAATTGAAAGTATAATAATGGGAGAAAATTGTCACAGCCCATCCCCTGGGGCCTATGCCGTGACTACCCCAAGCCTGCCTTCCATAGGGCAGGGGCTAGAAACTAGCACCGAAGGCGTATTCCCTAAAACTGGGAAGGCATTACCTTTATAACCTGTAAACTCAAGAAACCAAGCACACAGCAAGATACAACCATGAGTAAAGTGAATAGTAAAAAGAGTGTGTACAGTAAGAAAAAGGGTCTAGAATACAAGCCCAAATGGAAAGTACATGAAAATTAAAAAGTACATGTAAACTGAAACAACTCTTGTGATCACCCGCCAAGGTACCTACTTGAAGGGTAGGTACAGCTCTCGTATGGTTGTCTCTACGGTATGCCTCATCTAAGGACCACCCCTGAGCTGCCTCCAGTCCTAGTACCCTCCTCCTCGTTCAGCGTTGCCCATCATCTACACCAAACACAACAAGGTGCGGGTGTAGCCTGTGCAGGGGTGAGTATAACGATACTCAATAGGGACCCCGAGACCCTCAAGGTCTCACAAAAATCCACAAAGGACAAACCAAAAAGCATGAAATCAACTAACAATCCTACTTACATATATTCACACACATATACCTATGTTATCAAGTATACCCATCTCAATCATGAGGAAACACATGGTCCAACTCAAAATCCCAAAGCTGAAATCTTCCACAAAGGAATTAATACCACGAAGTAAGTACCATAGAGGTACGCCACATAGAATATTACCACCAAGGTATCACCACAAAAGAGAGTACTACACAGGCATGCCACACATAAGAATACCACCAAGGTATCACCACGAAGGAAAGTACCACACAGGCACTCCACACAGAAAAATACCACCAAGGTATCACCATGAAGGTAAGTAACACACAGGTACACCACACAAAATAATACCACCAAGGTATCCCCACGAAGGAAAGTACCAAACAGGTACACCACACAAAATATTACCACTAAGGTATCACCATGAAGGTAAGTACCACACAGGTACGCCACACAGAAGAATACCACCATGGTATCACAATGAAGGAAAGTACCACACAGGTATGCCACAAAGAAAAATACCACAAAGTAATCACCAAAAAGGTAAGGACTCATCCCACACAAGGTATAACATAGGTACAGTAGTAGATATGATTAGATGTAACTACTAATTCATCTTACTCTGTTAAGAGGCAGACCCACGAAGGATCCTAAATCATCATCAGACCCACATAGGATCCTGCTACATCATCAGACCCACACAACATCCTACTACAACAGACCCACACATCATCCTAGTACATCATCAGACCCACACAAGATCCTATTACAGTAGACCCACACAAGATCCTTGTACATCATCAAACCCATACAGGATCCTAGTATAGCAGACCAACACATGATCCAAGTACATCATCAGACCCACATAGGATCCTAGTACAGTATACCCACATAGGATCCTAGAGTAGTCTTATGTGGATTCCTAGAGTGGATCCAAGTGAGACTCTCAAACACAGACCCACAAAGGATCCCTTTCTCGTGTTACATCCACCTACTGGGTTCCCACACTAAGCTCACTTATCTCCGAGAGGGTCTGCTCCTCAAGCCACTCATCAATACTCCAACTACTATGAAGTCCCATGATGAGGTTTCCCAAAGGACCAGCACTTCATATGGTTCTCAACACAACAGACGGTGTGTCAGTCGGACGCCTGGTCTATAAGTTATTAGCCTTTTAGTCCCGAGGGCCTGGTTGGATTCGTGCTTGATCCAACCCGACCGTACGCCAAATTTATCCAAATCTCAAGTGTGGTATACCAAAATTACCCTCTCGCTCCAAGATTTCCGGCTCCATAGACTGTTCTTCAAACTGACTCCTATAACTCATGATATGGCCGAAAGAACATAAAGCTCATATCTGGTATGGGTTCAGTCCGACCTGGCCCGAAGGCTCCAGGTCGGCCTACGGTGTGGCCCAGCCCATGGTGGCTCATGGTGCAGTGGCCCACACTGGGTGGCCCGGCCCGCGCTGGGCATCCAGACCTGGCTGCATGCGGGGGGAGTCACGCACCCCCCACATCAATCATCGAACGGCCTTCGGTTGTTCGGTCGCCAGCAGCATGCAGGGCCCACGCGTGCCCCACTCAGTCCAACTCGACCGCCCGAAACAGCCCTACCCTTGTCTTCCCCCGAAGGGGTTTCATGTGTCTCTCCTCTGCGGCTGGTCGAACATCAGCCGCCTTCCACCATCGACCGCGGCCAGGCGGGCCGTGGCCCCTTGCCCTGACGGCAGCACGCAGTTGCACCGCCCGTGCTTCCGCGGCTGGTAGAAGCACTTGCAACCCTCTCTCAACCACTATAACCTCTTTCTATATCGGCAGCATGGACACGCGCCTCCCCAGTTCTGTGTGGTTATCCTGGGATGTAGCCTCCATCATTCTCTACCGCGAAGAATACAACAACCATGAAGATATGTGGAGGGATCGGGCCATGTTCATTCGGCCTGCACCGTCCGCATTAGTTCGGTAGCAGGTGGATCAAGAGGAATAATTCAACTCAAAACACAATGAACAACAAAACCCCTACCTGAAAGGTTCCGTTGTATATCGCATGCGTTTGAATACAGATTGGCGTTTGTCGATCCCAAAGTAAGCCTCCTCCAACGACGCCGCTTGTTTGACAATCCTATATTCTAGTTCATCATTATAGATGGGTTTCTCCGAGTTTTCCCAACTCACACCCATTTTCCAACACTCTCCCCGAAAATGAAATACCAAATTATATAAATTAAGTTTATCATATTAATTTTCCTTGGCTCAATTAAATGAATTATGTTGGCATAATTAAATGGGATGCATTGGAATTATTAATTGGTAGGATCCCAAGGGTCTTCCTAACATTAATGAGGGGGTTTAAGTGGTCCCCACAATTTGAATTCAAATTAGGGGTTTCCTTCTGTGGGTGGTCCCCACCTCCATAACTCAAAAAGAGGGGGTTTCAAGAAAAAAAATATTGAACTATTTTATTTTTCTTCTTCCTCCACAAAAACGTGAAAAACTATCTTTCACCCTTAAACTACTATGGTCAAGGTGAAGGTCTCTTTAAGTGAATACAGTCACTGTGAGTTCAACAGTGTCCTCGAATTTCAATTCCGAGCATCGGTTCAAAAGTTAAAAAAACCCTCTCGTACGTTTACTGAATGTACCCGAAAAAAAGTAAAAATTCGTTTCGGGCACAACGGGCTTCAGAATCATGCATCGTTAATTTTTTAGGACTCGTAAAATTCCCATATATTAAAAAAAAAATACAAGGAATTTCCGGGTCATTACATTCTCTCCACCTTAGGGATTTTCATCCCTGAAAGCCATATCAAAAAACTGGGAAAATAAGTCGGGGTACTGAGCACGAATCTGAGCCTCCTGCTTTTATGTTCTCTCTAAAAGGTTCTCGTGTTGTCAGCAAAGTTGCACCAGAGGTGTCGACCACCCATGAAGGAACCACTTCAATTGATCCTCAATCTCCACTAGAACTTTTGTAAACTTCGCCCCATCGTCGATGACCAGTTCATCGTGGTCGATGACGTGAGATGGATCGTGCACGTATCTCCTCAGCTGGGATATGTGGAAGAAGTCATTCACCCAGTGAAACTGAGGGGGAATTGGTAGGAAGTAAGCCACCTCGCCAACTCTACTGAGGACCTAGAATGGTTCGATGAACCTCAGAGATAGCTTTCCACCCTGGCCAAATTTTGGAAAACCTCATCGAGGTGAGACTCATAGAATGACGTGGCCACCATCCTCGAACTCCAGAGGTCTCAATCTCCTATTGGCATAAGACTTATGCATGCTCTGTTCTATCATCATCTGATCCTGTATGATCTGTACCTTTTCCATGGTTTCCGGTACCATCTCTGGTCCCACTAGTGTGGACTCCCCTAGGTCAGTCCAGCACAAAGTCGATCTGCAAGGTCGTCCGTACAGAGCTTCGAATGGTGCCATACCAATGATGGAGTGATAGCTATTATTGTATGTAAACTCCACCAAGGGAGAGTGATCCTCCAAACTGTGATCGAAGTCGAGGACTCAAGAACACAGCATGTCCTCGAGGGTCTGAATGGTTCACTCAGTATGACCATCCGTCTGAGGATGGAAGGCAGTGCTCCAAAGAAGCTGCATCCCAAAAGCCTCCTGCAACCCCTTCCATAGGCGGGAAGTAAAACATGTATCACAATCAGAGACAATCATCAAGGGTACTCTATGTAGCTGCACAATCTCCTGCACATGGAGGCATCCAAAACTCTCTACTGAACCCTACTCTTTGATCGGTAGAAAGTGGGCTGACTTGGTGAGTCAGTTGAAAATCACATAGATAGAATCATGACCACTATATGTATGTGGAAGTACTGTCACGAAATCCATGGATATCTCATCCCACTTCTATGCTGGGACCTCTAAAGGCTGAACCAAGCCTTCTGGTACCTGATGCTCTGCCTTCACTTGATGATAAGTGAGGCACTGAGAGACAAACTCAGCTACTGATTTCTTCATTCCCAGCCACCAATGTTGTCGTTGGAGATTTCGGTACATCTTCGCCACTTATAGCTGTACCGCTAGAGGGGATGTGTGGAAATCCCTCAACACTTCCTCCCAAAGAGACACTGGTACCATGGTACACCCTTGGAAGAGGATGACGTGCTCCCCACCTTCATAAAATCCATCAGGTGCATGTCCTCTGGATATCTAAGAACGTCAAGCCTTGTAGTTACTATCCCCACGCTGTGCCTCCCTGACTCGCTGAAGAAGTGGGGGAGTGACTATAAGAGACTGAAGAAAAGCTTCTCCATCTCGATCCAAAAAAGATATCTACAAAGCGGCTAACTGCTCTATTGCTTCACTCAGCAACTGCAGACCAGACCTCCTGCTGAGTGCATCTACTACCACATGCCCCTTCCAAGGAGTATAGACTATCTGAAAGTCATAGTCCTAGAGGAAATCTAGCCGTCTCCATTGTCTCAGCTCTTGAAAGTTATTCTGACACTTCTCCGTCCACAAGAAAGGCTCCCCCTTCTTCGTCAAAGATGACAAGGGTGCTTCTACCCAAGAGAAGTCGGGTACAAATCTCTGGTAGTACATAGACAAAGAAGACGTCCCCCTCCCTTAGAAGAGGTAGTCCTTGAAACATATTTTTGAAAATATGTCCCAAAACTCTTCCACTTCTTCTGAAAACTCAAAACTCCTTCTGCCACAAGGGTAACGCTGGCGGAATCAAGAGTCAATCTGAGTATGAACTGTGGATGTCTAGTCCATACCCAAACTAACGTCGTAAGGCCTTGACAATGCCACCAAGAGGTACCAACCAAAACTCTCACCTCAAGGGTCAGTTCACACCATCATCATAAGGGTGATTATCGAGTCTGCTCCCAAAGGTATCTCCAGACATGAGGGGTAAGTCAACGGTTTAACCAGAAACTCTTGGTCTTGGAAAATATTCGTGGAAGGAAGGAATGATTTTTACCTTTTTCTATTGATACAGCTTCTAGTAGTAGACACAAACCGTACCTCGAATCATTCCTAGAGCCCTTAGGTCACACTCTTTGACTGTATACAACTACTCCCTTCCCCTGTACTCCAGATCCCTGAGATTGGTGGGAACCACATAAGGGTTGGTTTATAACATGTTGAAATGTACACCACCTCATTTTTCTATCCTAGCTCTTCTTACACATCTGTAGCCCTGCAAATTCACCTATCCCTATCACATCTTATTCCTAAAATATTTTACATGCCCAAATCTCTAAGACTGACACCAGTTTCCTGCTTTCCCACTACTATCATTCAATGGTTGTATGTAGAGACCCGAAGCTTCACATACATTGACATTACATTACATTTACGGAATACTTAGTACATAACAAAAACACACACACACAAGGATCGTAATAGTTTAGTGTCTTTGGAAACTCGGAATATAATCTTCTAATCGTGGTGAAAGATCTTCAACATCTCCCATAAAGATCTTCCTTATTTTTTTACCTAAAACCTTTCGTTATATCCTGGGGAAAAGAAAACATAAAAGGGTGAGCTCAAATTCTCAGTAAGGGTAAACAAAAAAAATATCAATCACATCATATTCATAAGATCATAACATTTTGTAAGTCTTAACCTGCAAAAGAGAGCATAATTTCATAACATGGGATAAATCATAGTAGTGAAATGAAATCCCAATAATCATAACTTAAAACATGAAACTTTGTGGCATACACATAATCATAGAGAATCATTTCTTGTTAGTCAAGACTCATTGCTAAGACTATCTTAGTGGACAAAGTCCCTTTCTGAACCGATTCACCCTCATTTCAGTCCTGTTTCACTGAAACGGTATAACCTACCATTCCTGCCATGTCTATCTCATGAGATATAAAATCTTTACCCAATGCATTGGGGGGATATATAGGTCCCACCCATCTCATAATGATACCATTTTTATGTGTGCCACAAAATCATAAATCATACATCATTGCATAACCCATGTAATAAAAATGGGATTCTTAAACATCATGACATCATAAAATAGTTCATATAAGATAAAGGAATTCATAAAAATAATTCCATCACAACATAATCAAATCAATGTAATAATAGGGATAGAAACAGAACCCTATATTATCTTAGATGGAAAATAATTTTGATAAAACACTTGAACTCCATTCTTGAGGAAAATATCCTTTGTACTTCAAAAACATTTTTCCTTTCTTAACATGTCAAAAAAATTTAAAATAAAAGAATTTGATTAAAAATAAACTTGAAAACTTGTAAAGGAAGCTTCTTGTAAATAATGTTTTGAAAATACATCCATGCCGTGTAAGTTAAAAAAACATTCTTCTCGTACTTTTTTCAGAAAAGTCAAAAAGTACCTTGTACAAAAAAACGACAAAAGATTCCTTTCATATACTTTACTAAAGACTCACCGAAGGGTAAAATTGGATTTAAACAATTGTAGGTGGATGGAAATAATATTACATATTGAGGAAACATGGATGTGGATGATAAAATACACCCCAGTAAATTTCAAAGTATAAACAATCTCGGATAAAAATGAGATTGTGATATTTCCCTTACCTTAGGTCCGATTTGCTTCGTAAGTGTCCGAACCTCCTGTATAATGATTTAAATAATGTCATTGACTTATTACATAATCATATTCATTGTTATGATATCATATATGGTTCACTTATGACTTTATCTTACCCGTTCTATTGTTAAAGAGCGTTTTGGGTAAAATTGTTTCATTTGTCGTCCGTGTTTTGACTTGTAATTATTCATATGATTGCTTAGATCATGATTACTTAATTCCAGAATATAAAACATGATTTATATATATATATTCAGAATATACATATATATAATAAATCATTAAATGGAAAGAAATACATCGTTCATGGAGACGGTAGGCCATACGTATGCATGAACGCTGTTTTCGTTTCCTTATTGAGTTGAATGGAATTAAGTAGATGACATACATATAAATATAAATCCAGTAGCTTTATAATGTCATATATTTAATTATTATTTCTTATATATAATTTATAATCACTCTTAAATGGTTAACATGGAGAATGATTCTCATCGCGTCGTGGAGACGGTAGTCCGTACGAACGCACGAGTGATGATATCGTTTCCATAATTATTGAATTGAATTGGAGTGGATGATACAATATATCAGAATCAATATGATGTTCTAATAACTATGTATAGTTATTCTTTACACTATAATACCCATCCATGTAAGGTGTTCGTGGAAAAATAGATTACACCACGGCGTGGAGACGGTATTCTGTACGTACGCACGCGCGGTGATTTCATTTTCCGTAGGATGGATAGATGGTGAAATAGGGTTGTTTAATACTTATAATAACATATCAGTATATGAGTGATACTGATGTTATTACTTCATAATGAAACAACCTAAGAAGAAGAAGTGGAAGAAGAAATAAAGTTGAATGAATCAGTAACGGAAATTACCTCTTCTTTGAAGCGCCTCTTTGAGATCTCCTTTTAGGGCACTAAAATTGGACTTTGAGGAAGACCAGAACCTCTAGGATGTTTCTAGGGAAGTGTAGAAGAAAATTTGGCAGGTGTTGGCCGAGTTTGAAGGCTCAAAGTGGTGTGAGGAAGAGAGGGAAGAGGCGCCCTTTTATAAGGGAGGAGAGGGGCTCCTTTGGAAAAACTAAACCTATTATTTTATTATAAAGTCAAGTTCGGTTTTAAATAGCTCCAAATTGATTTATTTCGACGCTAAGGTGGGGAGGGGTCTAAATCCTATCATCCAATAGAATTTAGACAAGTTTAGGTTCCTAGTTTAACCTTATCATTTAGATTTAACATTAATTTAAATAATTTTACTTTTACCGTGTCTTCTTGTGTTCTTACACTATAAGGTTAATAAACTTACTATAAGAAGCCAAACGAACCCCAAGTTGTTTATTATTAATATATATAACCTTATCTAAGTCATTTGGCCGAACCTTATATTTTTAGGAATAAAATAACAATTAATAATATAATATTTGTTTTAAAAACTATTTTATGTCAATTTTGACACTATTTAGTAATTGATTTTTTTGAAAATCATAACAGAATGATAAGTTCTAAAAAAGACAATTAAATCAATACTAACATGTCATCGTAACCTAGAAAATTAGAGTAATTCATAAAAAGTCTTAAATTACAATTATTTTGGTATTTATAACATCAATTATGTCAATATTTCATTAATAAGATAATTACTGCATCATCTTTGTCTTATAAATAAATTAAATTATTTGATGTATAAAAATTACAAATAAAATACAATTATGTAGGAAATCTTTTTAGATTTCTAATGAATATTTAAAATAGAATTTATCTTATTTATAACACTATATTAAAAATGTTTTAGTAAATAAACTTTGATTTTAACTCTTTTAACTCTTCTTTGAATTAAATAATAATAAATGTCCTAATCTAATCCAAGTGGGTCTAAATGGTCATATTTTATTCCTAAGTTAGTTTTTGGTCGAATTACACTTTTCCAATAGAATTAGGAAATGTGCTAGGGTAATAATAATATAATTTATACCCTTAATTACCCTATTTACTTTTAACCGTGGTAAAAAAAAGTAAAAAGTTACTATTCACCAAAAAATTATTTTTATCTCATTGAACCACATTTTACTTACTCACATCAACCGTGTCTCTCGGATTTTTGAAATTCCACTCACAGAAGCGGTAAAATTAAGTTTTATGAACAATTCAGTTTTTTTAACTACCACTTAGTGGTTTCACTATTCATCAAAAATTGAAAGTTTTCAGAAAAATACCAAAAATTAGGCCTAAGCTATATTTGATATTATGAACTAAAAAATGATGTTTATTTTACCAAATTCAAAACATATCAGTTGCATTAACTAATTTAAAAATTAATTCCCGTCGTCAAAACAAATAGCGTGTTTTTAAAAGATAATAACTATCAAAAGATTGAAACTTGTTTATAACTCGTATAAATGTGAAATTACATCCAATGACCATCATTGTATTAAATTGTAAAAATATATTCTAAATATTCTTTAAAACCACTAAAATTAATAATTTATCACTATTAATTATTTTGATTGAAAAAGTTGTTTTTAATTAAAATTTAGTAATTTCCACTACTCATCAAAATATGAAATTTATCCGAAAATTACCAAAATTTCACCCTAAGCTAATTTCGATATTCCGAATCCAAAAATGAAGTCCATTTTGAAAAATAAAATTTAAAAAATTTTAAAAAGTGGTTATTACTATTCATAACGGCTAGTTTTAATAATAGCATATCGTTGTTTAGTGAAACTTGGTATTGCGTACTACACACGCTATCGTGGAAGGTCGCGATTGAGTGTAATTCAAGCCAGGAAAGAGATGTGTGTTGTGAAAGCACCTTTTGTTGTAACTTATAACACACGACATTAATGAAATTAAAAAGAATATTTTTCATAAAATCTCGGGGTGTTACATTCTACCCCCCTTAAAATGAATTTCGCCCTCGAAATTTGTCGGGGTTATAAATGGTTTACTACTCGAAAGTTTCTTTAATAGAAACCCACATCGTAAAATGGAATACCAAAACCAATCTTTAAAAACAAAAGTATGAAACTTAACGGTTACCCAAATAAACAAATCACTGGGTTTCCACATAGGTGAAAATATGGATACGGAAGAAAAATCTAACCATCATGTTCTGATGGAGAGTGGTAGAGAACATGGCTATAGAAAATTGAACAATCACAAATCCATAAATTTGTGACGATCTAAGGTACCATCTGATTAATCAGATATAAGAGAACTAGGACAACATTTTTGGTTTTCAAGATCGTTTCCCTAAAGTTGAAGAAATTGGAATTAGAAGATATACATTCTTGATTTTGGTATAGTCTCACCGTTTGTCGTTATTTGGAAAATTTCCACTTCATCTCTTAAAGAAATGAATTTGAATTTATCATTCGTGATGTTTTAGTAGATCATGTGATAGAATGATGGGTCACTCCATTTCTTTCAAACAAAAGGTTAGAAAAAGTTATTAAATATACATAAGTCATTCAATAGTGAGATTAATCATATATGGTTCCTAAAATGGACTTATACTACATATATCAAACTGCTTATTATAATAAAACAAGTTTCTACTAAACAGGGACTTCCTGTAGGCCAGTGGTAGGCGATAAAGGCCAGTCGCACTTTGGTTGTGGGTTTTATTCCTACGACCTTGTCCGACGCGATGGGATGTCCCCCGTCCGGCAGGTTGTCCTTTTTCTAAAACTATATTACTATAACATCCCATCAATAATATCGAAAAAAACTTCTACCCTTAAACAATACTAACTTATGTCCAACATAATCCATTCCAATCTTTAGGCTTTTCCATAATACTGCAGTCCATTCTCATAATATAGTGAAAACGGTTACCAGAGATTTAATACCATCGTTGATCCCCATATATCATAAGATATGTCTTGTTGGTCAAATTAAAAACATGTGAATACTTTAATCATGTATTCTCTTGAAGAATGAATAGCCATTACACCTTAGTGAAAACATGAATGCAGTTAAAAGTTAACACCTTCCACATACCAAAATCTTCAAAATTCTATATACTAAATCCATGATATCACATAGTCCTTATATCAATCATGAGCTCATGAATAAAATCAAACATCTCATTATCGTCTTATCCCTTCATTATGCGCATATCATCTACATTCCAAAAATATCTGAATAACCTTTCATGGATACTGGTACTATTAATCAAACACTTTCAAAACTCAAGGAAAGACAACAGTGTAACAATCCTTAGTTGTCTCTTTATTCCATAGTACCATGAGATTACTTATACAACATTACACATGATAAACATGTCATCATTCCACTACATTCTTAAACCATTGACCGAGCTTCAACAATTCTTTCATCTCACATATCATTTGTAGTCTCTTCATCATCATCAATATAAATACTACCCATACGACCATACTGATTCTATTCCTGAGACTTTCCCTTAGGGCATTGGTTTGCATAATGCCCGTACATTCCACATTTAAAACATTTAACCATTGTTGATGTCGTAGCAATACCATTATCCTCATCCCTGGTGTTAACTGAACCTTTTCCTTTGCACTTACTGGCTTTGTGTACTTCTTTTCCACACCCAAATCATCTTCAAGTTCCTTTGAAACATTCTCCTTGATGCCTCTTCCCAAATGATTTACATAGGGGAAATTGAACTTTCTTTCCTCTATGATCATCATGAAACTCCATCTTTCTCTTATTAGCCGAGTCAGTAAGCTTACCAAATTTTACTTCATTGATCATATTATGAGATTGCTGATTCGGCATAATAATGATGTTTGGACTTCCAAATCCCATTTCATTTGGTTTCTCATGAATAATATCATTCCATTGACCATCATATCCTCCATTATCGTGAATCATCTTGTTTCCAGCCATTTTCTAAAACCCAAAAACAATAGTGTGAGAGGCAAAAATCATGCTAGGGAAAACAACATAATAAAGGGGGAGTACCCTCAATATCTAACATCTTAGGTTAAATTCTAAGATCGTTAGAGAAATTCTAGGACTATAACCTATACGTATATTTAACCTTAGGGAAATCCCTAGACATACCTTAGAAATATCTCTAGGGATCTCACTAACTTTTTCGCATCCTAGTTTCCAAAGGTTGACTAAACCTTTCCTCTGATACCAACTATAGAGACCCGAAGCTTGACATACATTGACATTACATTACATTTGCGGAATACTTAGTACACAACAAAAACAAACACACACAAGGATCGTAATAGTTTAGTGTCTTTGGAAACTCGGAATATAATCTTCTAATCGTGGTGAAAGATATTCAAAATTTCCCATAAAGATCTTCCTTATTTTTTTTACCTAAAACCTTTTGTTATATCCTGGGGAAAAGAAAACATAAAAGGGTGAGCTCAAATTCTCAGTAAGGGTAAACAAATAAAATATCAATCACATCATATTCATAAGAACATAACATTTTGTAAGTCTTAACCTGAAAAAGAGTGCATAATTTCATAACATGGGATAAATCATAATAGTGAAATGAAATCCCAATAATCATAACTTAAAACATGAAACTTTGTGGCATACACATAATCATAGAGAATCATTTCTTGTTAGTCAATACTCATTGCCAAGACTATCTTAGTGGACAAAGTCCCTTTCTAAACCGAGTCACCCTCGTTTCAGTCCTGTTTCACTGAACCGGTATAACATACCATTCCAGCCATGTCTATCTCATGAGATATAAAATCTTTACCCAATGAATTGGAGTGAGATATAGGTCCCACCCATCTCATAATGATACCATTCTTATGTGTGCCACAAAATCATAAATCATACATCATTGCATAACCCATGTAATAAAAATGGGATTCTTAAACATCATGAAATCATAAAATAGTTCATATAAGATAAAGGAATTCATAAAAAAATTCCATCACAACATAATCAAATCAATGTAATAATAGGGATAGAAACAGAACCCTATATTATCTTAGATGGGAAATAATTTTGATAAAACACTTGAACTCCATTCTTGAGGAAAATATCCTTTCTACTTCAAAAACATTTTTCCTTTCTTAACATGTCATACAATTTTAAAATAAAAGAATTTGATTAAAAATAAACTTGAAAACTTGTAAAGAAAGATTCTTGTAAATAATGTTTTAAAAATCCATTCATGCCCTATAAGTTAAAAAAACATTCTTCTTGTACTTTTGTCGGAAAAGTCAAAAAGTACCTTGTACAAAAAAACGACAAAAGATTCATTTCATATCCATTACTAAAAACTCACCGAAGGGTAAAATTTGATTTAAAAAATTGTAGGTGGATGGAAATAATATTACATATTGAGGAAACATGGATGTGGATGATAAAATACACCCCAGTAAATTTCAAAGTATAAACAATCTCGGATAAAAACGAGATTGTGATATTTACCTTACCTTAGGTCCGATTTGCTTCGTAAGTGTCCGAACCTCCTGTATAATGATTTAAATAATGTCATTGACTTATTAAAGAATCATATTCATTGTTATGATATCATATATGGTTCACTTACGACTTTATATTACCTGTTCTTTTCTTAAAGAGCGTTTTGGGTAAAATTGTTTCATTTGTCGTCCGTGTTTTGACTTGTAATTATTCATATGATTAATTAGATCATGATTACTTAATTACAGAACATAAAACATGATTTATATATATATATTCAGAATATACATATATATAATAAATCAGTAAATGGAAGAAATACACCGTTCATGGAGACGGTAGGCCGTACGTACGCATGAACGTTGTTTTCGTTTCCTTGTTGAGTTGAAGGGAATTAAGTAGATGACAGACATATAAACATAAATTCAGTAGCTTTATAATGTCATATATTTCATTATTATTTCTTATATATACTTTATAATCACTCTTAAATGGTTAACATGAATAATGATTCTCATCGCGTCGTGGAGACGGTAGTCCGTACGTACGCACGAGCGATGATATCGTTTCCATAATTATTGAATTGAATTGGAGTGGATGATACAATATATCAGAATCAATATGATGTTCTAATAACTATGTATTGTTATTCTTTACACCATAATACCCATCCATGTAAGGTGTTGGTGGAAAAACAGATTAAACCACGGCGTGGAGACGGTATTCCGTACGTACACACGCGCGCTGATTTCGTTTTCCGTAGGATGGATAGATGGTGAAATAGGGTTGTTTCATACTTATAATAACATATCAGTATATGAGTGATACTGATGTTATTACTTCATAATGAAACAACCTAAGAAGAAGAAGTGGAAGAAGAAATAAAGTTGAAAGAATCGGTAACGGAAATTACCTCTTCTTTGAAGCGCCTCTTTGAGATCTCCTTTTAGGGCACTAAAATTGGTCTTTGAGGAAGACCAGAACATCTAGGATGTTTCTAGGGAAGTGGAGAAGAGAATTTCGCAGGGGTTGGCCGAGTTTTAAGGCTCAAAGTGGTGTGAGGAAGAGAGGGTGGAGGTGCCCTTTTATAAGGGAGGAGAGGGGCTCCTTTGGAAAAACTAAAACTATTATTTTATTATAAAGTCAAGTTCGGTTTTAAATATCTCCAAATTGATTTATTTCGAGGCTAAGTTGGGGATGGGTCGAAATCCTCTCATCCAATAGAATTTAGACAAGTTTAGGTTCCTAGTTTGACCTTATCATTTAGATTTAACATTAAGTTAAATAATTTTACTTTTACCGTGTCTTCTTGTGTTCTTACACTATAAGGTTAATAAACTTACTATAAGAAGCCACACGAACCCCAAGTTGTTTATTATTAATATATATAACCTTATCTAAGTCATTTGGCAGAACAATAGATTTTCAGGAATAAAATAACAATTAATAATATAATATTTGTTTTAAAAACTATTTTATGTCAATTTTGACACTATTTAGTAATGGATTTTTGTGAAAATCATAACAGAATGTTAAGTTCTAAAAAAGTTAATTAAATCAATACTAACATGTCATATTAACCTAGAAAATTAGTGGAATTCATAAAAAGTCTTAAATTACATTTATTTTGGTATTTATAACATCAATTATGTCAATATTTCATTAATAAGATAATTACTGCGTCATATTTGTGTTATAAATAAATTAAATTATGTGATGTCTAAAAATTAGAAATAAAATACCATTATGTTAGAAACCTTTTTATCTTTCTAATGAATATTTAAAATAGAATTTATCTTATTTATAACACTATATTAAAAATGTTGTAGTAAATAAACTTTGATTTTAACTCTTTTAACTCTTCTTTGAATTAAATAATAATAAATGTCCTAATCTAATCCAAGTGGGCCTAAATGGTCATATTTTATTTCTATGTTTGTTTTTGGTCGAATTACACTTTTCCAATAGAATTAGTACATGTGTTAGGGTAATAATAATATAATTTCTACCCTTAATTACCCTATTTACTTTTAACCGTGGTAAAAAAAAGTAAAAAGTTACTATTCACCAAAAAAATTATTTTTATCTTATTGAACCACATTTTACTTACTGACATCAACCGTGTCTCTCGGATTTTTGAAATTCCACTCACAGAAGTAGTAAAATTACGTTTTATGAACAATTCAGTTTTTTTTAACTACCACTTAGTGGTTTCACTATTCATCAAAAATTGAAAGTTTTCAGAAAAATACCAAAAATTAAGCCTAAGCTATATTTGATATTATGAACTCAAAAATGATGTCTATTTTACCAAATTCAAAACATATCAGTTGCATTAACTAATTTAAAAATTAATTCCCGTCTTCAAAACAAATAGCGTGTTTTTAAGAGATAATAACTATCAAGAGATTGAAACTTGTTTATAATTGGTTTAAATGTGAAATTACATCCAATGACCATAATTTTATTAAATTGTAAAAATATATTCTAAATATACTTTAAAACCACTAAAATTAATAATTTATCACTATTAATTATTTCGATTGAAAAAGTTGTTTTTATTTAAAATTTAGTAATTTCCACTATTCATCAAAATATGAAAGTTATCTGAAAATTACCAAAATTTCACCCTAAGCTAATTTCAATATTCCGAATCGAAAAATGAAGTCCATTTTGAAAAATAAAATTTACAATATTTCAAAAAGTGGTTATTACTATTCATAACAACTAGTTTTAATAATAGCATATCATTGTTTAGTGAAACTTGGTATTGAGTACTACACACGCTATCGTGGAAGGTTGCGATTGCGTGTAATTCAAGGCAGGTCAGAGATGTGTGTTGTGAAAGCTCCTTTTGGTGTAATGTATAACACAAGACATTAATGAAATTAAAAAGAATATTTTTCATAAAATCTCGGGGTGTTACATTCTACCCCCCTTAAAATGAATTTCGCCCTCGAAATTCGTCGGGGTTATAAATGGTTTACTACTCGAAAGTTTCTTTAATAGAAACCCACATCGTAAAAAGGAATACCAAAACCAATCTTTAAAAACAAAAGTATGAAACTTAACGGTTACCCAAATAAACTAATCACTGGGTTTCCACATAGGTGAAAATATGGATATGGAAGAAAAATCTAACCATCATGTTCTGATGGAGAGTGGTAGAGAACATGGCTATTGAAAAGCCAACAATCACAAATCCATAAATTTGTGACGATCTAAGGTACCATTTGATTAATCATATATAAGAGAACTAGGACAACTTTTTTGGTTTTCAAGATCGTTTCCCTAATGTTGAAGAAATTGGAATTAGAAGATATACATTCGTGATTTTGGTATAGTCTCACCGTTTTTCGTTATTTGGACAATTTCCACTTCATCTCTTAAAGAAATGAAGTTGAATTTATCATTCGTGATGTGTTAGTAGATCATGTGATAGAATGATGGGTCACTCCATCTCTTTCAAACAAAATGTTAGCAAAAGTTATTAAATATACATAAGTCATTCTATAGTGAGATTAATCATATATGGTTCCTAAAATGGACTTATACTTCATATATCATACTGCTTAATATAATAAAACTAGTTTCTACTAAACAGGGACTTCCTGTAGGCCAGTGGTAGGCGATAAAGGCCAGTCGCACTTTGGTTGTGGGTTAGATTCCTACAACCTTGTCCGACGCGATGGGTTGTCGCCCGTCCAGTAGGTTGTCCGTTTTCTAAAACTATATTACTATAACATCCCATCAATAATATCGAAAAAAATTTATATCCTTAAACAATACTAACTTATGTCCAATATAATCCATTCCAATCTTTAGGCTTTTCCATAATACTACAGTCCATTCTCATAATATAGTGAAAACGATTACCAGAGATTTAATACCATCGTTGATCCCCATATATCATAAGATATGTCTTGTTGGTCAAATTACAAACATGTGAATACCTTAATCATGTATTCTCTTGAAGAATGAATACCCATTGAACCTTAGTGAAAACATGAATGCAGCTAAAAGTTAACACCTTCCACATACCAAAATCCTCAAAATTCTATATACTCAAACCATGATATCACTTAGTCCTTATATCAATCATGAGCTCATGAATACAATCAAACATCTCATTATCGTCTTATCCCTTCATTATGCGCATATCATCTACATTCCAAAAATATCTGAATAACCTTTCATGGATACTGGTACCATTAATCATACACTTTTAAAACTCAAGGAAAGACAACAGTGTAACAATCCTTAGATGTCCCTTTATTCCATAGTACCATGATATTACTTATACAACATTACACATGATAAACATGTCATCATTCCACTACATTCTTAAACCATTGACCGAGCTTCAACAATTCTTTCATCTCACATATCATTTGTAGTCTCTTCATCATCATCAACATCAATACTACCCATACGACCATACTGATTCTCTTCATGAGAATTTCCCTTATGGAATTGGTTTGCATAATGCCCGTACATTCCACATTTAAAACATTTAACCATTGTTGATGTCGTAGCAATACCATTATCCTCATCCCTGGTGTTAACAGAACCTTTTCCTTTGCACTTACTGGCTTTGTGTCCTTCTTTCCCACACCCAAAGCATCTTCCAGTTCCTTTGAAACATTCTCCTTGATGCCTCTTCCCACATGATTTACATAGGGGAAATTGAACTTTCTTTCCTCTATGATCATCATGAAACTCCATCTTTCTCTTATTAGCCGAGTCAGGAAACTTACCAAATTTTACTTTATTGATCATATTATGAGATTGCTGATTCGGCATAATAATGATGTTTGGACTTCCAAATCCCATTTCATTTGGTTTCTCATGAAGAATATCATTCCATTGTCCATCATATCCTCCATTATCGTGAATCATCTTGTTTCCAGCCATTTTCTAAAACCCAAAAAGAATATTGTGAGAGGCAAAAATCATGCTAGGGAAAACAACATAATAAAGGGGGAGTACCCTCAATATCTAACATCTTAGGTTAAATTCTAAGATCATTAGTGCAATTCTAGGACTATAACCTATACGTATACTTAACCTTAGGGACATCCCTAGACATACCTTAGAAATATCTCTAGGGATCTCACTAACGTTTTCACATCCTAGTTTCCAAAGGTTGACTAAACCTTTCCTCTGATACCAACTGTAGAGACCCGAAGCTTGACATACATTGACATTACATTACATTTGCAGAATACTTAGTACATAACAAAAACACACACACACAAGGATCGTAATAGTTTAGTGTCTTTGGAAACTCAGAATATAATCTTCTAATCTTGGTGAAAGATCATCAACATCTCCCATAAAGATCTTTCTTATTTTTTTTACCTAAAAACTTTCGTTATATCCTGGGGAAAAGAAAACATAAAAGGGTGAGCTCAAATGCTCAGTAAGGGTAAACAAAAAAAATATCAATCACATCATATTCATAAGAACATAACATTTTGTAAGTCTTAACCTGCAAAAGAGAGCATAATTTCATAACATGGGATAAATCGTAGTAGTGAAATGAAATACCAATAATCATAACTTAAAACATGAAACTTTGTGGCATACACATAATCATAGAGAATCATTTCTTGTTAGTCAAGAATCATTGCCAAGACTATCTTAGTGGACAAAGTCCCTTTTCTGAACTGAGTCACCCTCGTTTCAGTCCTGTTTCACTGAACCGGTATATCCTACCATTCCAGCCATGTCTATCTCATGAGATATAAAATCTTTACCCAATGCATTGGAGGGAGATATAGGTCCCACCCATCTCATAATGATACCATTCTTATGTGTGCCACAAAATCATAAATCATACATCATTGCATAACCCATGTAATAGAAATGGGATTCTTAAACATCATGACATCATAAAACAGTTCATATAAGATAAATGAATTCATAAAAATAATTCCATCACAACATAATCAAATCAATGTAATAATAGGGATAGAAACAGAACCCTATATTATCTTAGATGGAAAATAATTTTGATAAAACACTTGAACTCCATTCTTGAGGAAAATATCCTTTCTACTTCAAAAACATTTTTCCTTTCTTAACATGTCAAACAATTTTAAAATAAAAGAATTTGATTAAAAATAAACTTGAAAACTTGTAAAGGAAGCTTCTTGTAAATAATGTTTTAAAAATCCATTCATGCCGTATAAGTTAAAAAAACACTATTCTAGTACTTTTGTCAGAAAAGTCAAAAAGTACCTTGTACGAAAAAACGACAAAAGATTCCTTACATATCCTTTTCTAAAAACTCACCGAAGGGTAAAATTGGATTTAAACAATAGTATGTGGATGGAAATAATATTACATATTGAGGAAACATGGATTTGGATGATAAAATACACCCCAGTAAATTTCAAAGTATAAACAATATCGGATAAAAACAAGATTGTGATATTTCCCTTACCTTAGGTCCGATTTGCTTCATAAGTGTCTGAACCTCTTGTATAATGATTTAAATAATGTCATTGACTTATTACAGAATCATATTCATTGTTATGATATCATATATGGTTCACTTTGACTTTATATTACCCGTTCTTTTGTTAAAGAGCGTTTTGGGTAAAATTGTTTCATTTGTCGTCCGTTTTTTGACTTGTAATTATTCATATGATTACTTAGATCATGATTACTTAATTACAGAATATAAAACATGATTTATATATATATATATTCAGAATATACATATATATAATAAATCAGTAAATGGAAAGAAATACACCGTTCATGGAGACGGTAGGTCGTACGTACGCATGAACGCTGTTTTCGTTTCCTTATTGAGTTGAATGGAATTAAGTAGATGAAATACATATAAACATAAATCCAGTAGCTTTATAATATCATATATTTCATTATTATTTCTTATATATACTTTATAATCACTCTTAAATGGTTAACATGGAGAATGAATCTCATCGCGTCGTGGAGAGGGTAGTCCGTACGTACGCACGAGCGATGATATCGTTTCCATAATTATTGAATTGAATTGGAGGGGATTATACAATATATCAGAATCAATATAATGTTCTAACAACTATTTATAGTTAATCTTTACACCATAATACCCATCCATGTAAGGTGTTGGTGGAAAAACAGATTACACGACAGCGTGGAGACGGTATTCTGTACGTACGCACGCGCGGTGATTTCGTTTTCCGTAGGATGGATAGATGGTGAAATAGGTTTGTTTCATACTTATAATAACATATCAGTATATTAGTTATACTTATGTTATTACTTCATAATGAAACAACCTAAGAAGAATAAGTGGAAGAAGAAATAAAGTTGAAAGAATCAGTAACGGAAATTACCTCTTCTTTGAAGCGCCTCTTTGAGATCTCCTTTTAGGGCACTAAAATTGGTCTTTGAGGAAGACCCTAACCTCTAGGATGTTTCTAGGGAAGTGGAGAATAGAATATTTCAGGTATTGGCCGAGTTTGAAGGCTCACAGTGGTTTGAGGAAGAGAGGGAGGAGGTGCCCTTTTATAAGGGAGGAGAGGGGCTCCTTTGGAAAAACTAAAACTATTATTTTATTATAAAGTTAAGTTCGGTTTTAAAAAGCTCCAAATTGATTTATTTCGAGGATAAGGTGGTTATGGGTCGAAATACTCTCATCCAATAGAATTTAGACAAGTTTAGGTTCCTAGTTTAACCTTATCATTTAGATTTAACATTAAGTTAAATAATTTTACTTTTACCGTGTCTTCTTGTGTTCTTACACTATAAGGTTAATAAACTTAATATAAGAAGCCAAAAGAACCCCAAGTTGTTTAATATTAATATATATAACCCTATCTAAGTCATTTGGACGAACCTTAGATTTTTAGGAATAAAATAACAATTAATAATATAATATTGTTTTAAAAAACTATTTTATGTCAATTTTGAAACTATTTAGTAATTGATTTTTGTGAAAATCATGACAGAATTATAAGTTCTAAAAAAGTTAATTAAATCAATACTAACATGTCATATTTACCTAGAAAAATAGTTTAATTCATTAAAAGTCTTAAATTACATTTATTTTGGTATTTATAACATCAATTATGTCAATATTTCATTAATAAGATAATTACTGCATCATCTTTGTGTTATAACTAAATTAAATTATTTGATGTCTAAAAATTAAAAATAAAATACCATTATGTAGGAAATCTTCTTATATTTCTAATGAATATTTAAAATCGAATTTATCTTATTTATAACACTATATTAAAAATGTTTTAATAAATAAACTTTGATTTTAACTCTTTTAACTCTTCTTTGAATTAAATAATAATAAATGTCCTAATCTAATCCAAGTGGGCCTAAATGGTCATATTTTATTCCCTAGATTGTTTTTGGTCGAATTACACTTTTACAATAGAATTAGGACATGTTTTAGGGTAATAATAATATAATTTCTACCCTTAATTACCATATTTACTTTTAACTGTGGTAAAAAAAAAGTAAAAAGTTACTATTCACCAAAAAAATTATTTTTATCACATTGAACAACATTTTACTTACTGACATCAATCGTGTCTTTCGGATTTCTGAAATTCCACTCACAAAAGTGGTAAAATTAAGTTTTATGAACAATTCAGTTTTTTTAACTACCACTTAGTGGTTTCACTATTCATCAAAAATTGAATGTTTTCAGAAAAATACCAAAAATTAGGCCCAAGATATATTTGATATTATGAACTCAAAAATGATGTCTATTTTGCCAAATTAAAAACATATCAGTTTCATTAACTAATTTAAAAATTAATTCCCGTCGTCAAAACAAAAAGTGTGTTTTTAAGAGAAAATAATTATCAAAAGATTGAAACTTGTTTATAACTGGTTTCAATGTGAAATTACATCCAATGACCATAATTGTATTAAATTGTAAAAATATATTCTAAATATACTTTAAAACCACTAAAATTAATAATTTATCACTATTAATTATTTCGATTGAAAAAGTTGTTTTTAATTAAAATTTAGTAATTTCCACTATTCATCAAAATATGAAAGTTATCCGAAAATTACCAATATTTCACCCTAAGCTAATTTCGATATTCCGAATCCAAAAACGAAGTCCATTTTGAAAAATAAAATTTACAAAATTTCAAAAAGTGGTTATTACTATTCATAACGGCTAGTTTTAATATTAGCATATCGTTGTTTAGTGAAACTTGGTATTGCGTACTACACACGCTATCGTGGAAGGTCGCGATTGCGTACAATTCAAGCCAGGTCAGAGATGTGTGTTGTGAAAGCTCCTTTTTGTGTAACGTATAACACAAGACATTAATGAAATTAAAAAGAATATTTTTCATAAAATCTCGGGGTGTTACATTCTACCCCCCTTAAAATGAATTTCGCCCTCGAAATTCGTCGGGGTTATAAATAGTTTACTACTCGAAAGTTTCTTTAATAGAAACCCACATCGTAAAAAGGAATACCAAAACCAATATTTAAAAAAAAGTATGAAACGTAACGGTTACCCAAATAAACAAATCATTGGGTTTCCACATAGGTGAAAATATGGATATGGAAGAAAAATCTAACCATCATGTTCTGATGGAGAGTGGTAGAGAACATGGCTATGGAAAAGCCAACAATCACAAATCCATAAATTTTTGACGATCTAAGGTACCATATGATTAATCAGATATAAGATAACTAGGACAACATTTTTGGTTTTCAAGATCGTTTCCCTAAAGTTGAAGAAATTGGAATTAGAAGATATACATTCGTGATTTTGGTATAGTCTCACCATTTGTCGTTATTTGGACAATTTCCACTTCATCTCTTAAAGAAATGAAGTTGAATTTATCATTCGTGATGTGTTAGTATATCATGTGATAGAATGATGGGTCACTCCATCTCTTTCAAAAAAAGGGTTAGCAAAAGTTATTAAATATACATAAGTCATTCTATTGTGAGATTAATCATATATAGTTCCTAAAATGGACTTATACTTCATATATCATAATTCTTAATATAATAAAACTAGTTTCTACTAAACAGGGTCTTCCTGTAGGCCAGTGGTAGGCGATAAAGGCCAGTCGCACTTCGGTTGTGGGTTTGATTCCTACGACCTTGTCCGACGTGATGGGATGTCGCCCGTCCAGCAGGTTGTCCTTTTTCTAAAACTATATTACTATAACATCCCATCAATAATATCGAAAAAAATTTCTATCCTTAAACAATACTAACTTATTTCCAACATAATCCATTCCAATCATTAGGCTTTTCCATAATACTGCAGTCCATTCTCATAATATAGTGAAAACGATTACCAGAGATTTAATACCATCGTTGATCCCCATATATCATAAGATATGTCTTGTTGGTCAAATTACAAACATGTAAATACCTTAATCATGTATTCTCTTGAAGAATAAATACCCATTGAACCTTAGTGAAAACATGAATGCAGTTAAAAGTTAACACCTTCCACATACCAAAATCCTCAAAATTCTATATACTCAAACCATGATATCACTTAGTCCTTATATCAATCATGATCTCATGAATACAATCAAACATCTCATTATCATCTTATCCCTTCATTATGTGCATATCATCTACATTCCAAAAATATCCGAATAACCTTTCATGGATACTAGTACCATTAATCATACACTTTCAAAACTCAAGGAAAGACAACAGTGTAACAATCCTTAGATGTCTCTTTATTCCATAGTACCATGAGATTACTTATACAACATTACACATGATAAACATGTCATCATTACACTAAATTCTTAAACCATTGATCGAGCTTCAACAATTCTTTTATCTCACATATCATTTGTAGTCTCTTCATCATCATAAACATAAATACTACCTATACGACCATACTGATTCTCTTCATGAGACTTTCCCTTAAGGAATTTGTTTGCATAATGCCCGTACATTCCACATTTAAAACATTTAACCATTGTTGATGTCGTAGCAATACCATTATCCTCATCCCTGGTGTTAACTGAACCTTTTCCTTTGCACTTACTGGCTTTGTGTCCTTATTTTCCACACCCAAAGCATCTTCCAATTCCTTTGAAACATTCTCCTTGATGCCTCTCCCCACATGATTTAAATAGGGGAAATTGAACTTTCTTTCCTCTATGGTCATCATGAAACTCCATCTTTCTCTTATTAGCCGAGTCAGAAAACTTACCAAATTTTACTTTATTGATCATATTATGAGATTGCTGATTCGACATAATAATGATTTTTGGACTTCCAAATCCCATTTCATTTGGTTTCTCATGAAGAATATCATTCCATTGTCCATCATATCCTCCATTGTCGTGAATCATCTTGCTTCCGTCCATTTTCTAAAACCCAAAAAAAAATAGTGTGAGAGGAAAAAATCATGCTAGGGAAAACAACATAATAAAAGGGGAGTACCCTCAATATCTATCATCTTATGTTAAATTCTAAGATCATTAGCGCAATTCTAGGACTATAACATATACGTATACTTAACCTTAGGGACATCCCTAGACATACCTTTGAAATATCTCTAGAGATCTCACTAACGTTTTCGCATCCTAGTTTCCAAAGGTTGACTAAAAATTTCCTCTGATACCAACTGTAGAGACCCGAAGCTTGACATACATTGACATTAAATTACATTTGCGGAATACTTAGTACATAACAAAAACACACACACACAAGGATCGTAATATTTTAGTGTCTTTGGAAACTCGGAATATAATCTTCTAATCGTGGTGAAAGATCTTCAAAATCTCCCATAAAGATCTTCCTTTTTTTTTACCTAAAACCTTTCGTTATATCCTGGGGAAAAGAAAACATAAAAGGGTGAGCTCAAATGCTCAGTAAGGGTAAACAAAAAAATATCAATCACATCATATTCATAAGAACATAACATTTTGTAAGTCCTAACCTGCAAAAGAGAGCATAATTTCATAACATGGGATAAATCATAGTAGTGAAATGAAATCCCAATAATCTTAACTTAAAACTTGAAACTTTGTGGCATACACATAATTATAGAGAATCATTTCTTGTTAGTCAAGACTCATTTCCAAGACTATCTTAGTGGACAAAGTCCCTTTCTGAACCGAGTCACCCTCGTTTCAGTCCTGTTTCACTGAACCAGTATAACCTACCATTCCAGCCATGTCTATCTCATGAGATATAAAATCATTACCCAATGCATTGGAGGGAGATATAGGTCCCACCCATCTCATAATAATACCATTATTATGTGTGCCACAAAATCATAAATCATACATCATTGCA
Source organism: Viscum album (assembly GCA_963277665.1). Classification (NCBI taxonomy): domain Eukaryota; kingdom Viridiplantae; phylum Streptophyta; class Magnoliopsida; order Santalales; family Viscaceae; genus Viscum; species Viscum album. Next base: position 1,251,306,807 of record OY728141.1, read on the forward strand.
TAACCCATGTAATAAAAATGGGATTCTTAAACATCATGACATCATAAAACAGTTCATATAAGATAAAGGAATTCATAAAAATAATTCCATCACAACATAATCAAATCAATGTAACAATGGGGATAGAAACAGAACCCTATATTATCTTAGATGGAAAATAATTTTGATAAAACACTTGAACTCCATTCTTGAGGAAAATATCCTTTCTACTTCAAAAACATTTTTCCTTTCTTAACATGTCAAACAATTTTAAAATAAAAGAATTTGATTAAAAATAAACTTGAAAACTTGTAAAGGATGCTTCTTGTAAATAATGTTTTAAAAATCCATTCATTTCGTATAAGTTAAAAAAACATTATTCTCGTACTTTTGTCGGAAAAGTCAAAAAGTACCTTGTACGAAAAAACGACAAAAGATTCCTTTCATATCCTTTACTAAAAACTCACCGAAGGGTAAAATTGGATTTAAACAATTGTATGTGGATGTAAATAATATTACATATTGAGGAAACATGGATGTGGATGATAAAATACACCCCAGTAAATTTCGAAGTATAAACAATCTCGGATAAAAACGAAATTGTGATATTTCCCTTATTTTAGGTCTGATTTGCTTCGTAAGTGTCCGAACCTCTTCTATAATGATTTAAATAATGTCATTGACTTATTAAAGAATCATATTCATTGTTATGATATCATATATGTTTCACTTATGACTTTATATTACCTGTTCTTTTGTTAAAGAGCGTTTTGGGTAAAATTGTTTCATTTGTCATCCGTGTTGTGACTTGTAATTATTCATATGATTACTTAGATCATGATTACTTAATTCCAGAATATAAAACATTATTTATATATATATATATTAAGAATATACATATATATAATAAATCAGTAAATGGAAAGAAATACACCGTTCATGGAGACGGTAGGCCGTACATACGCATGAACGCTGTTTTCGTTTCCTTATTGAGTTGAATGGAATTAAGTAGATGACATACTTATAAACATAAATCCAGTAGCTTTATAATGTCATATATTTCATTATTATTTCTTATATATACTTTATAATCACTCTTAAATGGTTAACATGGAGAATGAATCTCATCGCGTCATGGAGACGGTAGTCCGTACGTACGCACGAGCGATGATATCGTTTCCATAATTATTGAATTGAATTGGAGCGGATGATACAATATATCAGAATCAATATTATGTTCTAATAACTATGTATAGTTATTCTTTACACCATAATACCCATCCATGTAAGGTGTTGGTGGAAAAACAGATTACACCACGGCGTGGAGATAGTATTCCGTACGTACGCACGCGCGGTGATATCGTTTTCCATATGATGGATAGATGGTGAAATAGGGTTGTTTCATAATTATAATAACATATCAGTATATGAGTGATACTGATGTTATTACTTCATAATGAAACAACCTAAGAAGAAGGAGTGGAAGAAGAAATAAAGTTGAAAGAATCGGTAACGGAAATTACCTTTTCTTTGAAGCGCCTCTTTGATATCTCCTTTTAGGGCACTAAAATTGGTCTTTGAGGAAGACCCGAACCTCTAGGATGTTTCTAGGGAAGTAGATAAGAGAATTTGGCAGGGGTTGGCCGAGTTTGAAGGCTCAAAGTGGTGTGAGGAAGAGAGGGAGGAGGTGCCCTTTTATAAGGGAGGAGAGGGGCTCCTTTGGAAAAACTAAAACTATTATTTTATTATAAAGTAATGTTCGGTTTTAAATAGCTCCAAATTGATTTATTTCTAGGCTAAGGTGGGGATGGGTCGAAATCCTCTCATCCAATATAATTTAGACAAGTTTAGGTTCCTAGTTTAACCTTATCATTTAGATTTAACATTAAGTTAAATAATTTTACTTTTACTGTGTCTTCTTGTGTTCTTACACTATAAGGTTAATAAACATACTATAAGAAGACAAAAGAACCCCAAGTTGTTTATTATTAATATATATAACCTTATCTAAGTCATTTGGCTGAACCTTAGATTTTTAGGAATAAAATAACAATTAATAATATAATATTTGTTTTAAAAACTATTTTATGTCAATTTTGACACTATTTAGTAATTGATTTTTGTGAAAATCATAATAGAATAATAAATTCGATAAAAGTTAATTAAATCAATAATAACATGTCATATTAACCTAGAAAATTAGTTTAATTCATCAAAAGTCTTAAATTACATTTATTTTGGTATTTATAACATCAATTATGTCAATATTTCATTAATAAGATAATTACTGCATCATCTTTGTGTTATAAATAAATTAAATTATTTGATGTCTAAAAATTACAAATAAAATACCATTATGTAGGAAATCTTTTTATCTTTCTAATGAATATTTACAATCGAATTTATCTTATTTATAACACTATATTAAAAAAAATTAGTAAATAAACTTTGATTTTAACTCTTTTAACTCTTCTTTGAATTAAATAATAATAAATGTCCTAATCTAATCCAACTGGGCCTAAATGGTCATATTTTATTCCTAAGTTTGTTTTTGGTCGAATTACACTTTTACAATAGAATTAGGACGTGTGTTAGGGTAATAATAATATCATTTCTACCCTTAATTACCCTATTTACATTTAACCGTGGTAAAAAACAGTAAAAAGTTACTATTCACCAAAAAATTATTTTTATCTCATTGAACCACATTTTACTTACTGACATCAACCGTGTCTCTCGGATTTTTGAAATTCCACTCACAGAAGCGGTAAAATTAAGTTTTATGAACAATTCAGTTTTTTTAACTACCACTTAGTGGTTTCACTATTCATCAAAAATTGATAGTTTTCAGAAAAATACCAAAAATTAGGCCTAAGCTATATTTGATATTATGAACTCAAAAATGATGTCTATTTTACCAAATTCAAAACATATCAGTTGCATTAACTAATTTAAAAATTAATTCCCGTTGTCAAAACAAATAGTGTGTTTTTAAGAGATAATAACTATCAAAAGATTGAAACTTGTTTATAACTGGTTTCAATGTGAAATTACATCCAATGACCATAATTGTATTAAATTGTAAAAATATATTCTAAATATACTTTAAAACCACTAAAATTAATAATTTATCACTATTAATTATTTCGATTGAAAAAGTTGTTTTTAATTAAAATTTAGTAATTTCCACTATTCATCAAAATATGAAAGTTATCCGAAAATTACCAAAATTTCACCCTAAGCTAATTTCGATATTCTGAATCCAAAAATGAAGTCCATTTTGAAAAATAAAATTTACAAAATTTCAAAAAGTGGTTATTACTATTCATAACGACTAGTTTTAATATTAGCATATCGTTGTTTAGTGAAACTTGGTATTGCGTACTACACACGCTATCGTGGAAGGTCGTGATTGCGTGCAATTCAAGCCAGGTCAGAGATGTGTGTTGTGAAAGCTCCTTTTGGTGTAACGTATAACACAAGACATTAATTAAATTAAAAAGAATATTTTTCATAAAATCTCGGTGTGTTACATTGTATCCGCTCAGCCAAAGAAAATTCAACCACAAAGGTTCTCTCTCTCACCCTAACATAGGTAAGAATGCCTAAAGGAATTGTTTGAGGTCAGATGTCCCTAAAAATACCTCACTCAGAGGTCGGAGACCTAAATCACAAACCGTACTATATTTATTGAGTACCTAGGATGGTCAGTATGCCTCGATGAATACTCAGCTACCGAAATGTCATCCTGTGGAAGCTGTAGAATCTCTAGGGAACTCTCATCCCTTTTCTCTTTCTCAAAAGAGACCCCCTTTTCTGAGGAAGGTTCTCAAGCTTGTTGATAGAAAAGTCACCTCTTCGCAAGATCAGGGTAACCTAAACCCTATCATCATCCTACCGAGCCACATAGAAGGTTCTCTACTAGGACCTCCATCTGATCGAATGGTGCCCTGGATTTATGGAAACTCAACCACCCCTCAAGCCAGTCTTTAGCCTACTGTGATTCGGGCTCGCCTCAGAACATTAAGGGTATATGATGCTAAAACACAGGTAAGGAACTAAGCTTAAAAGTGTCCTCTATCATTATTTTCAGTCCTAACTACTGAACAAATAGCAGTGATATAGCTTGCACACTACCCGAAGGTACCTTCTCGAGTAATGGTCCATGTACTGAAGCATCATCGTTATCTTCTCTACTGGTGTCTCAACTTGGCTTAAAACTCTAGCCACAGCCTCCAGTCAGTCCTCAGCTACCTGGGAATCTGTCTCACTCCGGAAACTCGGTGGCCTCTAGCGCTTGAACTCGTGCAACGCGCTCAGTTGGTGTGCACCACCTACTAGTAAGGCTGGTGGTATCTGTTGCCCAACGGGTTTTGGTGTTGCTGGTAAACCACCTGAAGGTTCCGATATAACAAGAGGGCCATGTACCAGAGCCTCTTCACTCAGTGGGTCGTCATCATGTACTCACTAGGGAATCCTAGCTGGCTGTCTACGTAGCGGCATCATGATAAGGAATTGGTGCACCATGATCATTAAGTTATACCTGGTGAGATGACTCAAGAAAACATAAGAAAACTTTTCAAAACAAACACGCAATCAATGTTTTCGTGCACTGAGTCAGAAATCAGAAGTCAGGGTCCTGGTGTATAGATATGTCGGTGCCGCAACAACACTGGATTCCCAAAACTGATAACCAAACTCATAAAACTTAACACTATTGTCATTAAAAGTTCAGAGTCTAATATTCTATGGTATAACTGACTCCAATGATACCAATTTGTCATGACCCTCCCCTGGGGCCCATGTCGGGACTACCTCAAGCTAGCCTTCCATAGGCCAGGGGCTGGCGACTAGCACCGAAGACGTATTCCCTAAAACTAGGAAGGAATTTCCTTTATAACCTATAAACTCATGCAACCAAGAACACATCAAGATACGAACACAAGTAAACTGAATAGTAAAAAGAGTTTATACAATATGTAAAAGTGTCCAGAATACAAGCCCAACTGGAAAGTACAGAAAAACTGAAAAGTACATGTAAACTGGAACAGCTCCTGTGATCTCCTACCAAAATTCCTACCTGAAGGGTAGGTACATATCTTGTCCAGTTGTCTCTATGGTATGACTTGTCTTAGGTCAACCCCCGAGCTACCACCAGTCCTAGTGCCCTCGTCCTCAGTCAAAGCTGTTTGTCATCTGCCCCAAACCAAACAAGGTGCGGGCGTAACTCGTATAGGGGTGAGTATAATGATACTCAGTTGGTACCAAAAGACCCTCAAGGTCTCACAAAAATCCAAAAATGATAAACCACATAGTAAGAAATAAACTAAAAACCCTACTTAGGTATATGTCCATACATATACCTAAGTTATCAAGTATACCAATCTCAATCATGAGGAAATACAGTGTCCATCTCAAAATCCCAAAGCTCAACTGTTCCACAAATGATGGAATACCATGAAGTAAGTACCACACATGTATGCCACACAAAATAATTCCACCAAGGTATCACCACGAAGGAAAGTACCACACAGGCATGCCACACAGAAGAACACCACCAAGGTATCACCACGAAGGAAAGGACCATGTAGGTATGCCACACAGAAAAATACCACCATGGTATCACCACGAAGATAAGTACCACACAGGTACACCACACAGAAGAATACCACCAAGGTATCACCATGAAGGAAAGTACCACATAGGTATGCCACATAGAATAATACCACCAAGGTATCACCACGAAGGTAAGTACCACACAGGTACGCCACATAGAAGAATACCACCAAGGTATCACCACGATGGAAAGTAGCACACATGTATGCCACACAGAAGAATAACACAAAGGTATCACCATGAAGGTAAGGACTCATCACACACTAGGTATAACATAGGTACATTAGTAGAGATGATTAGATGTAACTATTAATTCATCTTACTATGTTAAGAGGCAGACCCACGAAGGATCCTAAATCATCATCAGACCCACACAGGATCGTAGTACATCATCATACCCACACAAGATCCTAGAATAGTAGACCCACATAGGATCCTAGTACATCATCAGACCCACACATGATCCAAGTACAACAGACCCACACAAGATCCTAGTACATCATCAGACCCACACAGTATCCTAGCACAGCACACCCACACATGATCCTAGTACATCATCAGACCCACACAGGATCCTAGTACAACAAACCCATGTTGGATCCTATAGTAGTCCCATGTGGATTCCTAGAGTGGATCCATGTGAGACTCTCAAGAAAAGACCCACAAAGTATCCCTTTCTCATGTTACATCTAGCTACTAGGTTCTCGAACTTAGCTCGCTTGTCTCCGAGAGGGTCTACTCCTCAAGCCACTGGTCGATACTTAAACTGCCAAAAATTCCCAGAAACAAGTTTCCCAATGGATAACCACATCATATGGGTCTCAATGCAACAGACGGTGCGTCAATCGGGCACCCGGTCTGTAAGTTATTAGTCTTTTAGTCTCGAGGGCCCGGTTGGATTCGTGCTCGAACCAACCCGACCGTACCCCAACATTATCCAAATCTCAATTGGGGTATACCAAAAGGACCATCTCACTCAATGGTTTCTGGAATCGTAGACGGTTCGTCAAATGGATGCTTGTTGCTCATGATATGGCGAAAAACGTAAAGCTCGTAGCTGGTCTGGGTCTGGTCTGACACGGTCCGACCGACCATGTCTGACCCGGCCTGAAGGATCTGGCCCGGCCTACGGTGTGGCGTCTCGATGTGGCTCGCGGTGTGGCGGCTCGTGGTACGATAGACCGTGCTCGGTGGGCCATACTTGCTACATGCGAGGGGGGGTGGGAGTCGCGCACCCCCCACCTCAATCACCAAACGGCCTTCGACCATTTTGTCGCAAGTAGCATGTGGGTCTTGATCAGTCCAACCCAGCCAGCCAAAATGTTTAGCCCCTTGTCTCCTCCCGGCGGTGCGTCGTGCACTGCCCCTATCCGGTCGGCCGAACATCGGCCACCTTCCACCATCTTCCACGACCAGGCGGGTCACGACCCCTTGCTCAAACGGCGGCATGCGGTTGTGCCGCCCGTGCTTCCGCGGTAGGCTGAAGCACCGGATGCCCTCTGTCCACCGCCACATCCTCTTTCTCTACTGGCAACATGGACGTGCACCTCCCTAGTTCTGTGTGACTATCCCAGGAGGAATCCACCATCTTTCTCCACCGCGAAGAATACGACAACCATGAAGATCAACGGAGGGATCGGGCCGTGTTCGTTTGGCCTGCACCCTCCACATTTGTTCGGTAGCAGGAAAATCAAGAGGATTAATTCAACACAAAACACAAAGAACAAAAAACCCCCTACCTCGATAGTTCCATTGTAGTTCTCCTGCGGTTGAATACAGATTGGCATTTTTTGATCCGGAAGCAAGCCTCCTCCAACGACACCGCTTGTTTGAAGATCCTTTGTTCTTGTTCTTAATTAGAGATGGGTTTCTCCAAGTTCTCCAAACTCACACCCCTTTTTTAACACTCTCCCCAAAAAAGAAAAAGAAAATTATTTAAATTATGTTTATCAAATTAATTTGCCTTGGCTCAATTAAATGAATTGTGTTTTCATAATTAAATGGTTTGCGTTGGCATTATTAATTGGGAAGATCCCAAGGGTCTTCCTCACATTAATGAGGGGGTTCGGGTGGTACCCACCATTTGAATTAAAATTTGGGGTTTCTTTATTTGGGTGGTCCACAACTCTATAACTCAAATGGTCAGGGTTTCAAGAAAATAATGTTAAACTATTTTATTTTTTTTCTTTCTCCACGAAAAACTGAAATAATATCTTTGACCCTCGACCTACTTCGGTTGAGTTGAACTTCTCCTAAAGCGAATACCAGCACTACGAGTTCAATAGTGTGCTCAGATTTTAATTCTGAGGACCGGTTAAAAAGTTACAAAAAATCCCGCCCGTACGTTTACTAAACGTACCCAAAAAAAAGTTTAAAAATTCATTCTGGGCACACCGAGCCTCGGAATCACGTACCCTCAATTTTCGCAGACTTGTAAAATTCCCATATATTTAAAAAAATTACCTGGAATTTCTATGTATTTACAAAAATAGAAAATAAGATAACAATAATAAAAAAAATTGGATCTACTTAATCCCCTTAAATAATCACACTCATGACCAAGACTGTAGAAATGAAGAAGAATATTAGTATAAAAATATTCATTTTTAAATTGAAAAAATATATAACTTTGAGTAATGTATGATTTAACTACCCATTAATTCAATATAACATGAACCATTTACTATATATAGTCACAAAAATTAATAATATTTATAATCATGAGACAAAATACTACACTGATGGATATAATATTCAAAAACACTTCTCTTAACACCTTATAAATACCAACCTTCTCTAATCAAATTATAATCCTTGGAACATACCATGTTTCTGAAAATTACCCTCCCAATCATTTCCTCTATGTCCTAGTGTTGTTTATATCACTAAAATTCCATTTCAATGAGCCTTAAGGGGTAGCCTAAAAGGAGACAACCAAAGTAAGATGTGAGACTCTCGATTAATATCTTTTAAATTTATCCATCTTCTTCCACCCCATAAAATCCTTATGCACCTAAGCATTGTAACATGAGTATCCTAAATAAAATTATATGTTATTATTATGATGTAATATCCATCTTATACCCTCCCTTAATTTATTCCTAAAATAGAATGTTTGTTTATAATATGATCGGTTCATCGCCTTTAAGAGCAACATACTTTATTTTTCTACAATGCCTTAAAGGAAAGTCATAAAAAATTATTGTCACACCCCAACCTTGGAAAAATATTTATTTTATTCTATTCTTGATATTGGATCTTTTTTATAAAGTTTTTGGTTGAGTGATGGTTTAAATTTTTTGAAGTTTGTTAATTTTGGTGGGTTTTAGGCTGGTGCACAGGCACTGTACGGTTAGCAGAAACCATGTGGTCACCCCAAGTACCTGTGTGGATGCTTCTAGAATGGATAAAACTTACCAAAAAGTATGTGCATGGTTTCTTGAGCCATTTTGGGTTACTGTCTGATTTATTGGTGTTTAAAATAAATAAATTTAATGAAAATAAAATAATAAAGGAGAAATAAATTTAAGATAATGTTTTAATAATAATAATAGTTATAATATTTTTATTATTAAAAATTAAATTATTATTATTATTATCATTATTATTATTAATATTGATATGTTATTATTATTAGAAAAACTATTATTATTATTAATAATTAAATGTATATTAATATTATTATAAATATTATTCTTATCATTATTATTATTATTATTATTATTATTATTCTAATTAATTTTGTTTTCATTTTTTTGAAACCCCAATCCCTCTATCCCTTTCACTCATCATGAATCCCCCCTCCCATTCTCACTCCAACATTACCTGACCCCTTCCCGGCGCTCCCTCCTCTCCAGTGACCTCCATCGACTAGTGATCTACCTTTGGTCGCACCCCCTCCCTCTGTTTAGAACTCCCCCCATCTGGCGGGGCCCCTTTACTTCTTGTGTGACCCCATCTGGCGTAACCTCTCCCCTCCATGTTGAATCCGTCTAATGCGCCACCCTTCTCTGGCATCCACCACTCCTTCGGTGAGCGTTCTCTCCCTTCCCCTTATCATATTTTATGGTTCGATTTAATTTTATGGGGTGCGTAGGATTTTTCGAAACCCTAAGTGTTAGGGTTGGGTTTTGATGTGGTTTCCATTAGATTTTAGGGTGTGTGAAGGGTTCGTGGTGCTTGGTTCTCCCTTCCACCGAAGCTATGTTTCATTTACACACCACCAAGTTAGGCATTTCTGTACTTCTCCTTTCCAATTCAATTCATTTGATGTTTGGAACATTCAATAAATTTATTAAGATGATTCAAACCTCTAGGTTTCCTTTGTTTATCTTTTTAGGGTGTATTGGAATTGATTCAAATTTTTAAAAATAGGTTTTCAGATCAATTCTTGAAATGTGCCTGGGTTCATGTGCACCTTTGATGTTTGTTGAAATTTCACATTTTTTCTTAAAGTGAAATTGGGTATTTAATAAATGTTTATCCTTATTTGTGTTTAGTAGCATTTTTGAATTTTGGTTTTTCATTATACGTGTGATTTGGTTATTTTTCTCTTGAGGATTGTTGTAAAAATGTTTTGGAAAGGTTCTTTTGATATTATTTTAAACAATTGTTAGTCGATTTGGTATCATGTGGGTTATTTTTTGTGTTTTATAGTGAGTGGTGTTCTTGAAAATGGGTTCAATGTTTTTCTTGGTTACTCTTAGTATTCCATTGGATTGTGGAACATCCATGGGTGCACAAGGTGAACACATGGATGTTCCCTAAAATGAAGGTGGTTTTTGAAAATTGTGTTTCGCCCTTAACCTTAGTTCTTTTAAATTGATTTTTGTTTATAAATGATGTTGGTTCCATTGTCTGATTTCTAAAGATAGTTTTAAATTTAATCTTAAAGAGGTATTTCCATTTGGAACTTGGAGTATTTTTGGGTAATCATTGGTCTTAAGGGGTCGTTTGTAATGTATTGTAAGATTGTTTATTTTTCCATAGTTTGGAAAGGGTTTTATGGAAATGTATTAGTTTTTTTAATTAAAGGCTCATTTGGAATTGCAAATATAAAAGAGGTGTTTGATGTATTTTTTTAGCAGTTTGATTGTTTTTTTAGTAATCGCATTTGATTATGTAAATCTAAAGGCCCCATTGGAAACATGTATGTTTTTTAAAGAATGTGTTGAATTATTATGTGATGTAATATCCTTTTTGGCACCATCAATGATGTGAAATATATATATAGATCACTTATATAGGAGGGATATCCATTTATGAGTTATCTTATAGTTTGTTCGTGTTTGGGGTAGGCAAGTGTGGTGACGGTAGGTAAGGTGAGTTGTGCATGAGAGGGCCTCTTACATACGTAGTTTATGTATATTTACCATGGGTTCCTAGGTATATTGTATAGGACTGGGTCGGGGTTGCTGATCAACCCCGATTAGGCTGGTTGGTACCCCCATGGATTTCAGATAGTCCAAGTGAGATGTGCCACTTGATTGGCTAGATGTGGACGGCCATTTGGTTATAGATTTAGGGGCTTCACCATATACTAGTAGGTGGTTCTGAAGCAATTATGTCTATGGGTCTTCTAGGGATGTTTAGGATCGCCCAGGGATACTATTTGTATCTTCTTGCTTAATTAATTTTTTATTTATCTTTTTGATTATTCTATATATTTACTTTTCTGGATAACTTAGTACGGTCTATTTTTTGTTTTATTTTAACAAAATTTTTGTTTTAGAAATTGAAACTATGTGTGAAATGTTTTAAAAAATGATGTAAAACCACATTTGTTTGTTTAAAATGTGAAAACCCTATTTTTATAATTGTATTTTCAACCAATAATTTATGGAAGGTTTCCAAAAATGAAAAATACATGGATTATGTGATTTATTATGGGAATTCCTACTTAGAATTTTAGTTCTCATGACTACTTTATATTTTTAGTTTCAGGTTCCTCTTGTGTTGGATTGATCTTGAGGTGAGCATGAATCTATAGTTTTTGGTGACCTAGAAGGTCACATGGAGGTATTTTTTGCTATGAAACTTTGTTTTTTTCACTAATTGTGTTTATTTATTCCATTTAGTTTAATTTTATTTAATTTTATTTCATTTATGGTCCAAATAATTCCCACCTATTTAATTTTGTTTCTTGAAACTTATTGTAAGCCTGTGGGGATTGGGAATGCCCTTCATTCTATGCCACGGGCCGATTTGAGTGACTGGTTCAGGGTCTACCTAGGCTAGTTAATGAAAAAATGGTACCAAAGGAGGCCATTGTTATTTGTGATGTCAAGTAGGTGTAGATTAGGATTATCGGGGCTCGTGAGGTAGGTTTTGGGTCTATTCCTTATCACCACCACCCATAACAAAACCTATGTTACCAGGGGTTGTTTTGGTTTTGAGTCATTGTCTTTGTTTTGGATTGAGGGGTGACAACAGAGGAAATCCGGTATTATTTTGTCATTTCACATTGGGTAGTGACCCATGTGGAGTCTGATTTCATGGTTTAAGTTCCTCTTAGTTTTTGATGATTACTTAGGGAATGGCTCAATACAGCGTTGCTGGGTTAAGCATAACTTCTAGTTTCACATTTCGGTAGTTCGTTGTAAGCTATATTTTCATTGGTTCCAATTGGTGTGAGTGTATTCTAAAAATGTAAATGGTTTTGGAGTGAAAATGATTACTTTCAAGTGGTTCTAAATTTTTAAGGAGTCTATTAAAATTAAAGACAGTTTTGAAATGGAAATTGGATTTTTCTCAGTGGTTTTGAAATTGGAAAAAGGGTTTTAAAATAATTATTTTTGTTTAAAACATTGGTTAATGCATGTATTTGATGAGTAAAAGAGATATTTCACCCCTATCAGTCTCTATAAAAGGTCACATGTGTATAGGGTATGGAAGGAAAGTGCATTGAGGCACTTTTCCATGGATGATGTAAGAATAATTGGACGGATACAGATGTGATAGTTCTAAAGATTACATGGGTGTGCATTTGAGATTAAAGGGTTATCCTTCTTTTATAAATTGATTTTTGGAAGGGGAAAATGGACTGTAAAACTTTTTTTTGTTTTACAATGGGGGTTTGGTACTGTAAATAGTGATTTTTTTGTAAAGTAGTTTTTAAATGATGATGTTTTAAAAATTAAAATGGAAAAAAAATTAAAAGATGTATTTCTGGTTGTTCTTGTATGTGATTGGTTTGTGAGCCTGTTGTTTTGGCTCAGGATGTTCCTTTAGGTTTTATTTGGGCTATATGATGGTTTCGTTTTTCTGTTTTACCTGTTTTTTGGGTAATGACACCTAGAAAAGTTCCCAGGGCTTCCATTGATTCATTCCCAGTTTCAGGTTCTTCTCGAGATTTTTTTTGTTTATCACGGTGACCAGGGTCGGTTAGAGGCAGGGGATTGGCTTGAAGAGGTCATGAAAGTCTTCAAGGTATTGGTAACGCCAAAAGTTTTCATATTTCATGTCGTTTTGGGTCTATTTGAAGGTATATCTCAAGATTATGGGGAGTTGTTCGCCCCACCATCAATATAATTTGGGATGATGTGGGATGTCATTAAATCTATCTTTGTTTGATGGTTCGTTCCTAAATAGGTGAAGATAAAGAAAATGGAAGAGCTCAAATTTATTTAACAAGACCAATGGATGGTGAAGGTCTACATTGACCATTTCAACGAGTTAGATTCCTTTTCTCCAGGGGTTGTGTGAAGGTTGTAATGAAGAATTATTTTTAATTGGGGGTATCTATCCAAAGATCAAGGAGATAGTCCTTTCTAGACATTGTTTTGAGAAGCTAGTGGATGAAGCATTATTGGCTGGGTTGGTTCTCGAAGTGAAAATAGTTGGTAATCTGGTGCCTCTCATCATTCATTATGTTTCCCCATCTGGAGAGGAGAAGATTTTAGTGGAACCTATTCCTAAGGAGTTATCCCCATTAGTTAGATCTTCTAGTTTAATAGACTGTTCGGTTGTGTGACACCAGTGTGGCTGGTTCAGGCATTCGAATCCATCTTGTCATATCCCTATGAAGACATGTCATCATGCTGATTGTCTAGGTCATCTAGAGAAGTTTTTTGAGAACTACCATTTGAATAAGTCATTGTGAACAAAGGATTCTAGTGTTTGATTGTCTGGAAGGAGATGCGTCAACCATATGATCTATAGCCACAGGTCTCAAGGTGAATCTCATGCATAGTCAAGAGTTGTTAGGGGTGAGTGAAACCTCACTTTGGGTTTTTTTTCATGTTGGCATGGATATATTAAAATTTCCTCAATATTTGTTCTTCCAATTGTTACAATTTATTCTTTTTTTGTAGTGTGATGAAATTGGTCTATTGTAATACAAGAAGTCCTATTATCTGAATGTTGCTTCTAGAATCCTTCTTTTTCCTTGAATATGTTTAACCTAGGTGTGGGTTGATCTCAGTTTTTTTGTTCTCATATTGACATGTTTGTTTTTTGAGTAATTGATAGGCGATGTTTCTGATTTTCTAATTGAGTTATGTTTTTATCATGGGGTTTCTATGCTGTTGGTTGTGTTTTTCTTGGGTGGATAATTCTAGGTTTCAGCAGAGGTGTTGTCTCGCTCATGATAAGTATGTTGGAGGTGTTTGTTTTGGGATTTTTAGATCAGTGTTGGGAATTATTAGTTTCAGTGGTGTTGTTATAGGGAGTTCCCTTTTTATTGTGACCCATTATGTCGGGTGGCCTTGTAGTGGGTTCTCTGTTTAAGTCATTGAAGAGTGTCTTCGTTGTGCGGGGGAAATTGAGGGAGTTTTGGTTTGGGTTTTCCTATTTTCCCTCATTCAGATGCTTCAATTTCTTCTTGATTGGTTGGGTGTTACTCATGGAGTGAACGGTCACCCTGACTTTTGTGGTTTATTTCAGTTTCTATCGAGAATGGATTCAAGTTATGTCTATCTTTTTATTAGGATAATTAAGGGAGAAGAATGCATATGTGGTGGGGTGAATTTTCACACCTCAACCCTGAACACTTTTTTATTTTATTCTCTTCATAACCATGGATATTTTTTGACAGGTTTTAGGATGAGTGATATTTTAAATTTTTGGGGATTGGGAATTTTGGTGGGTTTTAGGCTGGTGCACGAGCACCACATGGTTATCAGAAACTGTGTGGTCAACCCACGTACCCATGCGGCAGCTTCTAGAATGGACAAATGCTACTACTTGGTTCTTCTACGGTTTATTTGTCGTACAAGGTGACTGTGGAATTTCACAATGTTTAAAATAAATAAATTTCATGAAAATAAAATAAAAAATAAAAATAAAATAAAATAATGAAGGTGAAATAATGTTAAGAGAATGTTATAATAATAACAATATATATAATATTATTATTATAAAAATTAAATGATTAATATAATTATTGTTATTGTTATGTTATTATTATTTAAATATTATTATTATTATTATTAAATTGGATATTAATATTTTTATAAATATTATTGTTGTTATTATTGTTATTATTATTATTAATTTTATTTTTTTAACCCTAATCCATCTACCCCTCTCCCTCATGGTGCATCACCCCCTTCCCCTTCCCCCTCCTGCGTGACTCGACCCCGCTCCCTACGCTCCATCGTCTCCAACGACCTCCACCGGTCATCACTCTCCCTTTGGTCACATACCCTCCCTCCAACTAGAACCCCCCCATCGGGCGGTTCCCCTTCTCTACTCTCACAACCTCATCTTGTGTGACCTCTCCCCTCGAGTTGGAATCTGTCTGATGTTCCACCCTTCTCCAGTGGCAACCCCTACTCCAGTGAGTGTCATCTCCCTTCCCCTTCTCATGTTTTGTGGTTATGTTTAATGTTATGGGGTGTGTAGGATTTTTCTGAACCCTAATGGTTAGGGGTTGGGTGTGATGTGTTTTCCTTTAGATTTTGGGTGTGTGAAGGGTTCGTGAGGCTTAGTTCTCCCTTCCACTGAAGAATCGTTGCATTCTCACACCATCGAGTTAATTTTTTCTATGTTTTTAATTTTTGATGCACTTCCTTTTATGTTTGGGACTTTCAATGAGTTTTCTAACTTCATTCTCACCTATTGGGTGCCTTTTTTTAGCTTATTATAGGGCTTTGAAATTTATTCAATTTGTTAATAATCTATTTTTAATGCAATTATTGAAATATGCCTCGGTTCATGTACAACATTGATGTTTGTTGAAATGCCATGTATTTTTTATAAAGTGAAATTAGGTATTTAAGATATTTTTAAAACTATTTTTGTTATGGTGGAATTCTTGAATTGAGGGTTTTCAATTGTATGTGTTATTTGGTGATCATTTTGGCTTGAGGATTATGGTAAAAATGTTTTGAGAAGGTTTTTTTGATTTTTTTTAAAACAATTTTTAATGGATTTGGTATCATGCTGGTTATTGTTTTGGTTTTATGGTGAGTTATGTTCATTAAAATGGGTTAAAATGTTTTCTTTGTTACTCTTAGTATGCCATTTCATGTTGGCACATCCATGGGTGCACAAGGTGCACGCATGGATGTTCCCTCAAAAGAAGGTGGCACTTGAATATTTTATTCCTCCCAAAACCTTGGTTATTTTAAATGGATTTTTGTTTTTAAATGATGTTGGTTCACATGTGTGATTTCTAAAAGTGGTTCTAAATTAAATCTTAAAGAGGTGTGTTTGTTTGGCACTTAAAGTGTGTTTGGGTAAAAATTGGGCTTAAGGGGCCATTTGGCATGCTTTATAAGATTTTATATTTTCTTAATGTTTGGAAAGGGTTTATGAAAATGTATTTGGTTTGGAACTTAAAGGCCCATTTTCCACTACAAATATAAAAGAGTTGTTTGATTTTGTTTTGGAAATAGTTTTTAAGTGTTTTTGGTAATTTCATTTGATTATGTGAAGTTAAATGCCTGGTGGGGAACTTGGACGTTTTTAAAGAATTTTTTGAATTATTAAGTTATGTAATAGCCCATTTGGCACCTTCAATGATGGGAAATATATATATAAATATATATATATATATAGGGAACTTTTATATGAGTGATATCCCTTCATGGGTTATCATATATGGTGTATGTGTTTTGGGGTATGCACGTACCATGAAGATAGGTAAGGTGAGTCCCACATGTGAGGGCCTACTACATACATAGTTTATATATACTTACCATGGGTTCCAAGGCATCTTTTAGAGGATTGAGTGGAAGTTTCTCATCAACCCCGATTAGACTGGTTAGTACCCCCTGGTTTGCAGATAAGCCAGGTGGGATGTGCCACTGGATTTGCTAGTTATGGGTGGGCCTTTGGTTATATAATTAGAGTCTTCACCATACACAGGCAGGTGGTTCCGAACTAAGTGTGTCTATGGTCCTTCTAGGGACTTTTAGGACCACCCATGGTTACTATTTTTATCTTATTGCTTACTTGATTCTTCATTTATCTTCCTACTTATTCAATCTGTTTACTTTTATGTATAACCTGTTATGGTTTGTTTGGGGTTTTAGTTTAAAAAGGTTCTATGAAAATGTAAATTTGGTGTATAATGTTTTAAAAAGGAAGTAAAATTGTGTGTATTTATCTAAAATGTGAAAACCCTTTTTTTATAATTATATTTTTAAACTAGAATTAATGTAAGGTTTTCGGAAAAGAAAAATAGATGGATTATATGGTTTATCTTTGGCATTCCTACTCAGCATTTTAGTGATCATTACCACTTTATCTTTTTAGTATTAGGTTCCTATAGGGTTGGATCACTCTTATATTGATCATGGTTCTATGTTTGGTGGTGACCTATGGGGTCACATTGAGGTACGTTTCATTGTAAAACTCTATTTTTTTGTTTCTGGTGTTTATTTATTTATTTTGGTTTTTATTTATTTATTAGTCATTCATTTATAGGAAAAATCATTCCCACCTATTTAATTTTTATGCCTAACACTAGTTACCATCCCATGGGGATCAGGAACGCCCTTCGGGCCATGCCACGGGTCGTCTTTGGTGACTACTTCTGGGTCGACCTGGGCTGGATCATGACAAAATCATATCAAACGAGGACCTTATTATTTGGGATGTCTGGTAGGTGGATATTAGTATTTTTAGGGCTCATGAGGTGGGTTATGGACTAGTTCTTGATCACCACCACCCATAAATAATCCTGACATACCAAGGGTAGTCTGGGTTTGGATTCCTTGTCTTTTTTTTGTATTGAGTTATGAAAATAGAAGAAATTTGGTGTTATATCATTATTTCACATGAAGTAGTGACCCATATATATCCCATTTACATGATTTATGTTATTCGTAATTGTTGTTTCTTGCATGGTGCATGGCTCACTACTGTGTCACTAGGTTAATCATAACTTCTAGTTTCTAATTTCAGTTGTTCATTGTAATTTGTGTTTTATTTAGTTCTAGTTGGTTTGTGTGTATTCTAAAAATGGAAATGGTTTTAGAGTGAAAATTATTTCTTTTAAGTGGTTTCAAATTGTTAAGGTGGATTATAAAATAAAAGTGGATTTTGAAATTGAAAATGGAATCTTCTTAGTGGTTTTGAAATTGTTATAATGGGTTTTAAAGGAGTTTTATGTTTTTAAAAAAAATTGTTGCACACTCGGATATGATGGGGAAAAGATATATGCGACTCTTGGTACTCTCTATGGAAGATCACTTGTGTGTAGGTTATGGATGTAATGTTTGTGGGGGAAATTTTTCATGGATAACATAAGTGGAGTTGGATGGACACACATGTGATAGTTCGAAATATTTCATGGGTGTGTATTTGAGATTAAAGGTTTATCCTTGTTTTCTAAAGTGATTTCTGAAAGGGTAAAATAGATTCAAAAACTTTTTTGTTTTAGAATGGTGGTTTGGTTTTGTAAAAAGTGGTTTTTTTTGGAATATTTCTTTCAAATGATGAGGTTTTGAAAATTAAAATGGAAATTGGATTTTTGAATAATGGATTTTGGGTCCTCCTTATATGTGTTTGGTTTATTACCCTGCTATTTGGGCTCAAGATGTTTCTTTCGATTGTATTTTGTCTTAATTCCAATTTTAGTTTTATGTCTTATGTGTTGTTCATGGAATGATGCCCAGAAAGGTTCCCAAGGCTTCTATTGATTCATTATGAGTTTCCTATTCTTCTTGAGTGTTACCTATTTATCGTGGTGATCGAGGTTCAATAGAGGTAGTGGAGTTGCTTGAAGTGGCCGAGTGTGTCTTCAGGGTATTGGAAAATATAGAATCTGTCAGAGTGCATTCATTTTGGGTCTATTTAAAGGTCCAACTCTAGATGAATGTAATTTGTTCTAACTACCATTAATTCAAGTTGGGATGATGTGGGATGTTTGTAAATATTTCTTCTTCTGATGGTCCGTACCTAAAGAGGTGAAGCCAAAGAAAAGGTAAGATCTCTTGTATATTCAATATGGCCAATGGATGGTGAAGGCCTACGTTTACCATTTTAAGGATCTTTCTTCATTTTCTCTGAAGGTGGTGTCATAGGATCTTATGAAGACTTCTCTTTTCCATGGGGGTCTTCATCCAGAGATCATGTAGCAGGTCCTCTCTTATAAGGATTGTTTTGAGAAGCTGGTGGATGAAGAGTTCCTATATGAGTTGGTTCCCAAAGTATAGATGGTTGGTAATTTGGTGCATCTCATCATTCATGAAGGTTCCCCATCTGGGGAGGAGTAGAGGCCATAGTAACCTATTCCTAAGGATTTATCCTCATTGGTTCCACCTTCCATTTCATCAGACCATTAGGTTGTGTGCCACCAGTGTGGTCGGTTCGAGCATTTGAATTCATCTTGTAATATCCCTCCAAAGATGTGCCATCGTTCAATATTTATAGGTCATCTAGATATGTTTTTCCGGAATCATCGTCTGAATAGGGCATTTTTACCATAGGATTCTAGTGATTGACTATGAGGAAAAAGATTCATTAGCCATTACAGCCCCATCCATAGGTTTCAGGGTGAATCTTGCGCACATTCAGGAGTTCTCGGGGGTGTGTGGAAGATCGTTACGAGTTTTTTTCCCATGTTGTGATAGAGATATTAAAAGTTTCCTAATATTTTTTCTTCATGTTTTTAAAAGTTCTTCATTTTTTTGGTAGTGTGGTAAACATGTTCTATTGTAAATCAAGTAGTCGTTTTATCTGAATGTGGCTTCTAAAATCCTACATTTACTTGGAGTATGTTTAACTTAGGTCTGGGTTGATCTCGATTTAGATATTCTCATTTGGATATGTTTGTGTTTTTTGGAATTGAGTGGTGGTGTTTCTGATTTTATTACTGGGTTATGTTCTTCCCATGGGTTTTCCATGGTGTTTGGGGTTTTTGGATTTCATAGAGAGTTCTAGGTTTCGGAGGATGTGTTTTCTCGCTCGTTCTAAAGAAATTTTATGTGTTTGTGTTGGCATTTTTAGGTTAGTGTAGAAAATCCATATATCTAGCGGTGTTGTTATAGGGAGTTCCCTTGTTATGGTGCCTTGGTATGCCTAGTGTCCTTGTAGTGGTATTTCTATTTATGTCTTGATGGTGTGGCTTGGTTGTGTGGGGGAATTCTAGGGAGTTCAGGTTAAGGGTTCCCTAGCTCCCATTTGAGATGGTGGTGTTGTTTTGGTTTTGAAGCCTCTATCCTAGTTGATTACATGGGGTGGGGACAACCCCCTCATGTTCTCCCCTCATTCTGATGTTTTTATTTCTTCTTGATCGGTCCGGTGTGACTGGTGGAGTGAACGGTCACCCCAATGTTCGTGGTTTCTTTCTCTTTAATCGAGCATGGATTCAAGTTTTGTCTATCTTTGGACTGAGTGATTTTTGGGGTGAAGAAAGTGTCTTTGGTGGGGAGAATTTTCACACCTCAACCTTGGAAACTTATTTATTTTATTCACTTCTTGATGTTGGATCTTTTTGGTCGAGGTTTTGGTTTAGTGCTGGTTTAAAATTTTTGATGTTTGGAAATTTTTATGGGGTTTAGGACGGTGCATGGGAACCTTACGGTTATTAGAAACTATTTGATCAACCCAGGTACACATGTGGCCACTTCTAGAATGGGAAGAAGCTACCTCAGGGGTTGTTCACAGTTTCTTGAGCCCTGTGGGGTGACTCTATTGTTTCCTCAAATTTAAAATAAATAAATTTATTAAAAATGAAAAATAAAATAAAATAAGAAAGGAGAAATAATGATAAGTGAATGTTTTA
This sequence comes from Viscum album, assembly GCA_963277665.1. Taxonomy (NCBI): domain Eukaryota; kingdom Viridiplantae; phylum Streptophyta; class Magnoliopsida; order Santalales; family Viscaceae; genus Viscum; species Viscum album. The sequence goes on from OY728141.1 coordinate 1,251,327,577, forward strand.
ATTATAATAATAGTGATATTATTATTATTTTTAAAATAAAATTATTATTATTATTATCATTATTCTTATAATTATTGTTAGAGATTTTTTTGATATTAGTATTACTGAAATTTCTATTAATGTTATATTAAATAATAATAATAATATTATTATTATTATTAGAATTATTATTCTAATTCTAATTATTTTTATTTTTTTGAAACCCTAATCCCTCTACCCCTCTCCCTCACGGCACAACCCCCTCCCCTTCTCCCTCATATGTGACCCAACCCCCCTCTCTATGCTCCCTCCTCTCCGACAGCCTCCATCGGTTGATGCTCTCCCTTTGGCTGCACCCCCTCCCTCCAGTTAGTGCTCCCCCCATCAAATGACACCCATTCCCTACTCGCACAACCTTGTCCAGTGTGACCTCTTCCCTCTAGTCATAATTTGTCTAGTGTGCCACTCTTCTTTAGTGTCTGCCCCTCCTTCGGTGATCATCATATCCCTTCCCCTACTCATATTTTGTGGTTATATTTAATTTTATGTGGTTAATAGGATTTGGAAGAACCCTAATTGGTAGGTTTTGGTTGTGATGAATTTTTCTTTAGATTTAGGGTGCGTGAAGGTTTTTTGAGGCTCAGTTCTCCCTTCCGCTGAAGGTTCGTTGTATTCACGCACTACTAAGGTAGGTGTTTCCATTCTCTTTCTTTCTAATGCACTTACTTTGATGTTTTGAACATTCAAAAAATTAATTAACATTATTTTCACATATTGGGTGAATTTTTTATCTTATTATGGTATTTTGGAATTGTTTCAAATTGTTAAAAATAGGTTTTCAATTCAATTCTTAAAATATTCTTAGGCTTATGTGCACCTTTGATGTTTATTGAAATGCCATGTTTTCCATGAAGTGAAATTGGGTATTTATGAAATTTTTATCCTTTTTTGTTATGGAATCATTGTTCAATTGTGTATTTTTCATTTTATGTGTGATTTGGTGATATTTTGGCTAGATAATTGTGGTCAAAATGTTTTTGAAAGGTTCTTTTAATTTTTTTAATCAATTATTAAGGGATATGGTATCATGAAAGTTATTATTTTGGTTTTATGGAGAGTGATTTTCTTTAAAATGGGTTCAAATATATTCTTGGTTACTCTTATTGTTCCAATGGATTTTGGAACATCCATGGATTTTGGAACATCAATGTGCACTCAATTTACGATGGAGCTTTAAAATGGTGGTCCTCCCTAAACCTTGGTTATTTTAAATGGATTTTGGTTATTAAATGATGTTGGATATCTTTTTTGATTTCTAAAATTTGTTTTAAATGAAATCTTAAAGATTTATGCCCATTTTGAACTTGGATTATGTTTTGGTAAACATTGGGATAAAGGGGTTGTTTGGAAGGATTTGTAAGATTATGTATTTTCCCAATGTTTAGAAGCATTTTTATTGAAAATTATTGGTTTTGGAACTCAAAGGATTGTTTGGAACTGCAAATAAAAAAAGTTGTGTTTGATGTTGTTTTGGAAATAGTTTATATGTTATTTTGGTAAACACATTTCATTATGTAATGATGAAGGCTCGATTGGAAACTTGTGTGTTTTTAAAGAAAGTGTTGAATTCTTAAGTGATGTAACATCCCAGTTAGAACCTTCAATGATGTGATATATATATATATACACACACACAAATATATATATAGGGAACATTTATATGAGTGATATCCATTTATAGGTTATCATATAGGGTGTTTTTATTTTGGGTAGGCAAGTGCGTTGATGGAAGGTAAGCTGATTCTTGTGTGTGAGGGACTCATACATACACTGTTTATGTATATTTACCATGGGTTCCTGGGAATCATTTAGATAATCGAATAGAGGTTGCTGATCTACCTCAATTAGATGGATTGGTACCCTTGTATTTCAAATAGTCTAGGTGGGACATGCCACAAGATTGGAGATTTTAGGGTGACAATTTAGTTATAGGGTTAGTGGATTCATCATAAGTCGTTAGGTGATTCTGAACCAAGAACATCAAGTGTTCTTATAGGGAAGTTTATGATTTACCATGGTTACTATTTCTGTATTCTTTCTTACTTCCTTCTTAATTTATCTTCATTATTATTCTACCTATTTACTTTTCTATATAATTTGGTACGGTCTATTTTGGGTTTCTGTTTAAAACAGTTTTCGTTTTGGAAATGGAAACTAGGTGTGTAATTTTTTAAAAAGGAAAAATGTGTTTATTTATCTAAAATGTAAAAACCCAATTTCTAAAATTGTATTTTCAAAATAAAATTAATGTAATGTTGTCAAAAAAATGTAAATATATGGATTCCATGGTTTATCTTTGGTATTCCTACTAATCATTTCGATTCTCACAAAAACATTATATTTTTATTTTTAGGTTCATATAGTGTTGGATAGCTCTTATAGCGAGCACGGTTCTATGTTTGTTGGTTACCAATAAGGTCACATTGAGGTATGTTTTGTTGTGAAATTCTATTTTTTTCTTCCAGTGTTTATTTGTTCCCTTCAATTTTTATTTTTTTCATTCATTTATTGGTAAAATTGTTTCCAACTATTTAATATTGATTTTTAAAACTAGTAACCAGCTCGTGGTGGTGGGAAGGCCCTTTGGTCCTTGTCGTTGGCCGACTCGGGTGACAGGTTAAAGTTTGACTCAGGATTTTTCATGAAAAATATTATGGTTAACTAAGATGATAATAAGAATATAATAAAATATTTCACATTATTAAATTAAAATATAGATAAAATATTAAATAAAACAAAACTAGTTCATGATGGACAGTAAGCCCACCTAAATGAACTAACTATAAAACATTAACATTACTTATAAATAAATCATACCTATGTCAAAACCTAAAAGGATATTTTGGACCATTTTAACTTATAGAATGAAATTAATTCCATTTCATTATACTTCCATAGTTGTAGTCCCATTTGAAAACAACATCAATAACTATCCACAACTAATTCGACCTTTGAACAATAAAAGAAACAATCTCAGAATAACAAAATTAAACATTAATCCAATTGAAATTATTATAAATAAAACTAATAAAAATATATTTAATCAAAAATAAATGTAAAATATTCTTAATTAAGTAATTAATGGGGTTAATTTGATTATTCAGGACATTAAGTTAAAGTGATGAATGCTTTTAGAACATAATGTAAGGGATCTCTCTAAACAACCTTTTTCCTTTGGGTTCTAACCTTTCTCTCGCTAAATCACTATCTATATATCTCTGATGTTATGGAATTATTCTAAATTTTTTATATATTATTCTTACATATATACCATTATTATTTTACCATCCTTTCATGGTGTAATACATTCCTTAAGATCATTTCGCAAATATCTTTATTAAAATAAATCTCAATTAAGGGGATTTTTTATCCATTAATCCATTTATGTAAAGGTAATTTAAAGTATTTATTCTCATTCGTGATTTAATAAAATAAAGGAATATTTTTTTATAATTATTCTTATTTACCTACATTTTTTAAGGATAACTCCATACTTAATAATTCTCCAAAAAAATTAACTAATCCCTTAAAACATTTTTTTAAAAGTTCATTTCTATGACCATTTCTCTACATTTTCTCATGAAATGTTTTTACAAATGAAAACCTTATTTTGAGATATATTATTATGTACTTCCATATGAACATCTAAAATATTTCATTTCATCTTATATTTTTAATATTTATTAAATATCCTTTGATTATGATATGAGGAATGTTTCTGAAAATTATTTAATTCCATGGGAAATTATTATGTTCATGAATTATGATTCATTTCCTTTTGTGGAATACATAAGAATGTACACATTATGATGGGTTTACCTAGATATAAATATATTATATTGGTTAATGTTTTTGACTCATGATTCATTATGTATTAGATTAGTTAGTAAACCTAATATTTAATGACACTCTATCCACCATGTGATGTTGTCTTGCTAGTTAGCCTCAACTTATACTTATGTCATGAATTATGTTGTTTCCAAATTACTATGTTATAATAATCTTATGATTCCATGATCCTTATGTTATAACTATATATTATTATTCATGATATTCTTATTTATGATATCATTTTGTTTCTTTAAATCATATAATATGATCTGTTACCATATTTATTCCCTTACTAGGATTTATACTTCACCTTTTTGTTTTATGTATTCCCAAAGTTTTCCTATGTATTTTTAGAAGATAAAATAGATTTAAGAGATCATAATGGAGAATAAAATAGATATATATTTTTAGTTTCTTTTTGATTTATTATGAAAAAATTATTTCAAATACACTAGGCCTCACAATCATTGGGTTGTGTTTATTAGAGGTTTCTTTTAAAAATCATATAACATTATGTGTAAAAGACTTGGGTTAGTACAGTTGGTATAAGAGAGAGATATGGTTATTTTTTAGGATTAACAAAAGGATACTTTAGTATGTACCCTATGGATAAGTCTACGTATAGGAAAATATCTTGAATCTTTTTTGAAGTATAGAGCGATTGGTTTCCAAGAAATTGTATCCCTATCAGGATAATATAAGTGGATGTGGATTTGAAACAATTGTACCTTGGTGTAATAACATAAAAAATAGAGGATATGGTGTTAACTTCATCGTCCCCTAGCAAATGATAATTATCCACTATTTCAGACCTGGTCTGACACTCCCTGTGTGATATGCTTTGGAAAATTCAAAAACTCATTACTGACTATTATGAATTCCATGAATATATTGTGAGGTTAAAAACCTAATAGGAAACATTACCAAAAATAACCTAGTTTTAATCCTAGATACTCAAAAGTTAGTATTAATTTTTCATTATTAAATTATTATTTTTATGTTTACATTTTCCATTTTTCATAATTTTTAGTTTAAGCATTTTAATCCCAATGTTTTCTTGGATATTTTAGATGACTAAAAATTGAATAAAATAGTGAAAGGTATGCTAATTGTCCATTAATTAATTGTAAATATCCTTTATTATTATAGTTAAATTATTTATTTCCTATCATGTAAGTATAGTATAAATATTCAAACACAAAAATATGGGGTTTGAGCTATCTATGAGAATATAAAATAGAGTACTTATTTCATCACATGTATATAACTCCTCTCAATCAAAATTTGTGGACTTAACCTCCCAAAAAATCTTCTCCTACTTATTTTAGTGGAATTTGTTGTTTTATTGTCTATGTATAAGATTTACTCGTATAATTCTAGCATAAATTGTTGGGAGAGGGAGATGAATCTTTACAAACTATGTTATCCTAGGATTTTGTAAAAGTTTAAAGAGGATGATGAATCTACCTTGGAATCATCTTATTATTTATAGATATAATTTCCTAATGAGAAATTATATCTGGATTAAACAATTGAGATCAAGGAGAGAATCATTCTTGAATACATTCCCATTGGGATGTTTGTACTAATATATTCCCCAAAGTGTTCTCTGGTATTCCTCCAAACTGAGATGTTGAGTTCTCAATACAACTTACTCATGTATATCTGACTATATCCATGAGTCCCTATATAATGGATAAAATTGAGTTATAAAAACTAATAAAGTGGTTACAAGGGAATCTAGATAAGGGTTTTATAAACCTAAGTTCTTCATTGTGGAGTGTGTTGGTCCTATTTATCTAGAAGAAGGATAGGTCAATCTACCTCAACATTGGTTATTGTGAGATCAAGAAAATTATTATAAAGAACAATTACCCCTACCATGGATAGATTATTTTTTATCAACTATTTAGGGCCTCGTATTTATATAAGTTGGACATTCATTTGGGTTATCACCAATTAAAGGTTAAGAGGGAAGATATTTCCTAGACTTCCATTTGAACACGGTATAGACAATATGAGTATATAGTTATTCCCTTTAGACTCTCTAATAATTTAGAAATTTTTATGGCCTCAAGGAATATAGTATTTTGTTATTACCTTGAAAATTTAAGGGTAGTCTATATAGATGACATTCTGATATATTCCAAGAGAAAGGAGGAGTATGAGGAGCATTGGAGTACTATGCTAAATAATTTCCAAAAAAAGGAATCTATATTGAAATTAAAATAAATATGAGTTATGGATGGAGGGAGTATCATTATTTGGGTATGTTATCACCTAAAAATGGGATATCTATAGACCCTTTTAATATAATGTAAATTTAGGAGTGACCCATAGAAACATTTGTAATAGAGATATGTATTTTCCTTAGACTAGCTCGGTATTATCAATTATTTTTTAGAAACTTTTTGCGACTGTCTAACTCATTAAACAAGATGACTCAGAAGGGAATAATGATTTTTTTGGAATAATGAATGTGAAGAGTGCTTTGAGTAATTGAAAAAGAGTCTTATCACTACACCATTACTTACAAAACCCACAAGTGGAGAATTTTCATGGTATACAACAATGCTTCAATGAAGGGATTTGGATGTGTACTAAAGAAAAATGATAAAGTGATATGCTACACCTCATGTTAGTTAAATGTGCATGAGTGGAACTACCCAATAAATGATCTAGATTTGGATTTAGGGATCTCCACATTGAAAATTTGGAGGCATTATCTCTATGTGAGATATATATAGACCATAAGAGCCTCAAATATATATTCATATATAAGGAGATTAATATTCACCAATGAAGATGGTTAGGTATGATCATGGACTATGACATCTCAATTAACAACCATACTAGGAAATAAAATGAAGTGGAATATGATCTATGTAAAAAGGGATCCTCTGACCTTAACAATGATGATAATTTAGAAGGATCCAATCTTCTTATACATGAAAATTATGGACAAGGGAATCATAATGGAAGGAATATCATCATTCCATTCTCAAATGATATAACAAACATATCTTCTATATAATATAAAGGATTCTCCGAGAGATGATGTAGAAATATAAAAGAAGGTGGAAGCTATAAGAAAATGGGAATCCTTGGAGTTCAAAATTAATGAAAGAGTTTTTATAATTGAGTTCTTACTATATGTATCTTAAAATCTTGTGATAAAGGAGTCGTTGAATGGTGCATATAGCTATACCTTCTTCAACCACCCAAGGAGTATGAAAATGTATCAAGATCTGTAAGATCAGTATGTATGGTACAATATATAGAAGGACTCATAGAATATAGATAAAAAATCCTAGCATATCAATAGGTGAAGGCTGTAATAAAAAAATTACAAGGGGATAATACATCCATTACTAATACCTATAGGGAAATGGGAAAAAATCACCATTTAATTTTTCACATGTCTTCTGAAGAAACCAAGAGGAAATATTGGTGTATGGGTTGTGATAAATCATCTTACAAAGAATTATTATTTAATTATAATTAAATATAAATTAGCACTTGATCAAATTACAATGATATGTATTAGATTAGTGGTGTGGCTTCATGGAATACCACTATTGATTGTATCTGACTAAAATATAATATTTTTTAGTAAGTTCTAGAAATGTATTAAAAATGATCAAAACACTAAATTGATCTTCAATACATATTATCATCCCAAAATTGATTTAAAATCTAAGTGGACTATCTATAAACATGAAGTCATTTTGATAGAAAGTTTTATAGACCTAAATGGAGGATGGGATCAGTATCTACCTCTCGTTGAGTTCTTATAAATTAATATTTTTCATTCAACAATCCATATAACTCTATATGAACACATTTATGGGAATAGATGTATAAAATTTTTGTAATGGGATGAAGTTAGTGAACACAAGATGATGGGTCTTGAAATGGTTTAGGAAATTGTAGAAAAGGTAAAGACCATTCGGCAGCACATCAGGGCTTCTTAAAGTCAATAGAAGAGTTATACTGGATATTTTCAACAAGACATAGAGTATGATGTTGGAGATAAAGTATTCCTATACAAATTTCCATGGAATAAAGTCATGAGATTTGGGATTATGGGAAAGTTAAGTCTCAAGTAAATCAGCTACTTTGTCATTATGGATCACATTAGAGTTGTGGCCTATTGACTAGAACACCTTCCAACCATGTCTCGATTACACGATTTATTCCATTAATCCATATTGATAAAGTAAATACCAAATAAATCACATGTAAAAAATTATACTATAGTTGGAAAATTATCTCTCTTATGATGTGCATCCGATGTTGATCTTAGAGTATCGAGTAAATGTTCTATTCAATAAGAAAAATCACCTAGTCAAAGTTCAATGTCAAAAAATTTAGTGCAAGGAGGTGACATGGGAACCGAAGGACTCCATGACGTAGAAACAACTTCACCTTTTTCACCTAAGTATATAAAATTAAATTTTGAGGGAGAAATTTCTTAAGGGAGGATGAACGTAATTAACTAGAATTTTATCAATCGAAATTCCCTTCTGAGTATATAATAGTATCACATTTAGTAATATAATATTATATAATGCACATCTCCCAAATGATAAAACCAAGTAAATTTTATTATATTATTATAAATATTATATTTAGATAATAAATATGGCCATAATAATTGAAATTATTACAATGGGAAAAAATCAAAAATATGATAACAATAATAGAAATATTTGGATTTTCACAATCCCCTAGAATAATCCCACTCACGAACAACACTGTAGAAAAAACTAATAATTTTAGTAATGTATTATAAATTTTGAAAATGAAAAAATATATTTAACTTTGAGGTAACATATAAGTGAATAAAAAATGAATGAAATATGAGTTCTTTATAGAAAGTAGGGAACCAATATGGCTATTACAAATCTGATTGATGGAATATTAATTTGACCATTGGAATACTAACTTGACTATATGAACATTAATCTAACCATTAAGAATAGTAAAATGACTATTATAATAAAATAATCACATATAGAAGTGTAAAATAATATTTATTCATCTTACAAAATTAATTTATGACTTATTTATGTCATTATACAAGTAAATTAATGTTTAAAAATGATAAAAATAATTGTTCATGTTTTTGTAAAACATAAGTGTTTTATTTTTTATTTTTATACATGTATAATCATTTTAAATAATGATTTTTTTAATAAAATGAGTTTATAAATTATGTTTCATTATAATTATAATATAATTTTTTGAGACCTTGAATATTTTTTCAAAGGTCCATAAAAATGATCACAGTAATAAAATTGATATTTTTACAACTATAGAAGGAATTTATTTAAATATTAAAATTTCTCATATTTAGAAAATTATTTTCATAAAAAGTATTTCATTTTTGGAATCTATATTTCAAAAAATGGTTAGGATTTATTTTCAGTTTTTCTCAAACTCATAATAACTATTTTTATATAGTCACAAAAATCAATATTATTGGAAGTCTTGATCTGGTATAATAATCTAAAAAATATAATATTTAGAAACACCCATATACCACTTATAAATATCTCCCCTCACCACTCCTTCTCTACAAAACATATATGCCTAGTATCTTTCCAAATTTATTAACATTTCCATTATCATTCATATATTCCACATCATAGTGATTTTAAGTATCACCAACAAACCATTTCAAGGATCTTTAATGGGTATCCTAATAGGAGACAACAAATTGAAGTGGTAAGATTCTTGACTAATCTCTTTCAAATTTATTCTTCTTATACCACCCCATTTGATACCCATACACCTAATAATATTAACATAATTATACTAAATATAATGATATATTATTATTATGGTGTAATATCAATCTTTTAACCCCCCTTCTTTCCTTCCTAAAATGAAATTTCTTTTACAATATGGTTGGTTCAAGGCCTCTATGAATAATGTACATTTTTTTCTCCACTTCCTTAAATGATGGTCATAAAAATATTATTATTGCTAAATAAGATGTTAATAATTATATTATAACTTTTTTAAAATTCTATAATGAAATTATATACATAATACTATATAAAATGAAACTATTTTTTGATGTTCGGTAAAACTACCTAAATGAACTAGTTGTATAAAGTTAACATTTTCACTAAATGATTCATCCCTATGTCAGAAAAAAATAAAAAATCGGGGATTTTTAATTTTATATAAGGAAATTAATACCATTTAATTTTATGTATGGAGTTATAGCACCATTTTATAAGAACATCAATAATTTTCCACAAGTGATCTAACCATGGAACCATGAAACAAATGCTCTTTGAGCAACAAAATTGAACAATATATATCCTTGAAATGGTTATAAATGAATATAATAAAATTATTATAAATAAAATATAGATATTAAATTTTATAATTTAATTAATTAATGATGTAAATCTATTTATTCTGGATATTAAGTGTAATTGAATAATTATTCTAGAACATAAAGAAAGGGATCTCTCTAAACCACTATTTTTATATGGTTTATGACCATTATCTATCTAACTCAATTTATCTATATAAATTTAGTGTTTTGGAATTATTATAAATTATATATATGTCTCTTAAATATATATACCTAGCTTATTTATCTTCCTTTTATGGGGTAATACATGTCTTAAGTTCATTTCTCAAATTCATTCTTTAAAGTAAAAATGAATTAATAGGAATTACTATATCCCTAAATCCTTTTATGTGACGCTCATTTTACTATTTATTCCAATTGATGGTATAATTAAATAAAAATATATTTTTGGATTAATAATTTTCTATTACCTATTGTTTTCAAATAAAATTCCAAAATTACACTTTCTCTAAAAGTCTTTAACTAATTCATTAAAACACCATTTTTAAAGATTATTACTATACCCAATTTACTACACTTTATCATGATGTTTTTTTCAAATGAACACCATATTTTGAGACCTATTCTTGTGTACTCATATATGAATTTCCAAAATATTTAATAACTTTTTCCCTTTATAAAATTTATTAAATATCCTTTGAATATGATATGAGGAATGATTATAAAACTCATTTCATTCTATGAGTAATTGTTATGTTTGTGCCTTATGATTGATTTCTTTTTTTGGCACACATAAGAATGTAAATTTTTTATGAGTGCACCTAGATATCACTCCAATTTGTTTTTTAATTTTTTTGTCTCATGGGACATTATGTATGGGATTTGGAAGTAAATTTAATACATGATGGGACTATGTCCACCATGTAATATTATCTTACAGATAGCCTTGACTTATTCTTATGTCAATTTTTTATGTTTTTTCCACATTCCTATGTTTTTAAGATATTATGATTCCATGATACTTATTATATTCCTATATAACATTATTCTTTATCCTTTACTTTTATGATATCATATCATGCCTTTTAAAACATATTTTATGCTTCATTACCATGTTTATTCCCTCACTGGGATTTATATCTCACCCTTTTATTTTATATATTACTTGGGTTATCCTATGTATTTTTAGAAGATAAAAAGGACTTAGTATCTCAGTATGGATACTAAAATAGATATTTATGCTCTAGTTTAATTTTGATGTATCATCAACCTAGTTTTAAAAATAAACTAGGCCTCACGATCTTTGGGTTGTTTTTATTGGATGTTTATGTTAAAAATAATGTACAATTATGTGTAAAAGTATTCAATATATACTTTAGAACTAATTAATCCTCATAAAAACATTTAAAACCTTCTACATACATGATTAAAATATCTTAATACCAAAAAAAGTATAGATGTGTTAATTCTCACTCCATTATCTTTCTAATGCATGCATTTATAGAAATGAAAGTAGTGAGGTGTTCCCAATTCATTATTTTTTTGCAACATGTGTTGAAGATAAAATTAAATTTTTTTAAGGTGACTCAGGATATGAACTCTCAATTCAAAAAAATAGTCATCAATATAATCATATTCTTTTTTATTTTATACCATTGTTCTGATATGTTTTTTTATTTTTATTTTGTATACCATAATCATTTTGAAATCATATTTATAAATATAATATTTTAATGATTTGAAATTTTTAACAAAAATTCACTATAGATCATGAGATTTTATTACTAGAAGTATAAGTGAGTTTAAATCATATTTTATTGATGGATAATGATGAGTTCAATGAAAAGTGGTTTTTTGATGATATGAATGATACAAGTTACTTCAGAAATTAATCTCAATGAAAATTGAGTCATGCGGGGAAATTTATAAATATATCATTATGGTAAAGAGAGTTCACATTTTTAAAGTAAATATTCTATACAGAGGAAATTGCATGCATAATGGATCATCAATTATGATTTATCAAGATTAAAAAATATATTTTATGTATAGAATATATGATCATTGTGACAAAAACATTTGAAGAAAAATGGATGAATATGTTCATGTTACAAGTCAATTGGGTGGATTATCCTTAAGGATTTATCCCACCCCACACCACATTGTTATTGGGAAAACAAGACTTCCTTCAAGATTCCAAAAAACATGATAGTAAAAATAAATGATAGAAAGTATGAATGTTACACCACTATGATATAAAATATAAATTTTGTAACACCATGAGATTATATGAAATATGTTTGTGAATAAATTTAATTTCTTCAATATCTTTCCTTACATGCAACAGTGAGTTTTATGAAACCATGATAAACTATTAGTATTATTATTTAAACACAACCATTATTACCTAGCCATTAAACTTGGAGTAATGAATAATGATAACTAAATTTAAAATATTATGTATAATGTTTTTATATAAAGAAAAAATATTGATAAAAATGTAATTAATTTTCATTAAAAACATTATATATATATTTAAAATACTATTTTCTCAAAAACAATGGTGAAAAATAATAAAATTATTTTTTAAAAATGTTATTTAATTAATTGGATAAAATAAAAATAATTTTCGAAATCAGTATTTCAAAATTACCATAGGGTAAATTTTTGGGGTTTATCAAGAAAGATTATTTTTTTTATAAATCGTGAAAAATAATTATTTTTATTGAAAACTACCTTTTCATTTAAATAATTTATAAATCTCATTTATTTTTAAATGGTTTTGAAGTAAAATAAGTTCAATTATATATATATAGATATATATATTAATAAAATTTATTTTATTATAATGATTTTCATGTTGAATTATGATATAAAAACTTTTTAGAACATTGAAAAGTTTCTCGTTGGAAAAATGCTTTCTCATCACGTTTGCGGGTTTTATTTTAAATTAAATTTTTATAGTTATATCAATGGAATTTGGAAATTTTGATTATATATTTTTAATAATAGTGATTTATATTATATAATATTCTAAAATTATTTTTTGGTCAAAATTAATAGTAATAAACAGTAAAAATTAATTTCCATATTTATTGTCAAAATGAGTTTATTGGGAGGGATAAACTAAAAATAATAAGCATTAAAGGACCTATAAAATTGTCCAAACACTATTTTATGGAAATATTAACATCTTATCTATTATATTATCTATAATGGTCTATTTTATTCTTCTTTTCATGTGAAAAATGTTAAAACACCATTTTTCTTTTCAAACATTACAAGTATGCACTCACCTCACTTATAAAAGACCACCCCTATCCTCTTTTATTCACACATCAATATCCATTTGGTTTATAAAAATAATACCTTAATACATTAATTAATTCTCTTATATCATCCTAGAAGAATTATTCTTATAATACATCCAACCTAGGAAGGATTTTGGTGCTAACCAAAGGTGGTTACTTGAAGAAGTGGTAATGTTCTTCAATATGCATTTTTATTTTATTTCTTCTAACACCGCCTTAAAATATTATTACAACATGGTAATATATTAACGTAAGTATATAAAACATACTGATATGTTATTATTCTCTGTTCATGACCAAAATCCATCACCTATTCCATAAAATGGGATACGAAATTATCATTCATGTGTAAGGTGAACTACCACCTCACGAACTGATGTTGTTAATTATCCCTCACCACACCACATGAATTCATATAATTATGGATTAAATTTTTATATATTATATTTTTTATATTAGTATACTTATGGAAATATTATATCACATATACTTTCTTACTTTCCATTCTGTGGGATTGTGATAACATAACTCGTGTGTGTGGAGGACTACTGCCTCAAAAAGCTATGTGATTCATTCATTCTTTACATGGAAGGTAATAAGGATGGGTTTAATGAAAATATGTGATAAAATAAAAATAAAAAATATTATGTAATTTTAATATATAATTTATATTTCATTCTATAAATTTTTAAAAAAAATGGAAATAGCGTTCATGCATACATATGGTTTATTTTCTCTATTAACAGTATATTTAATTTTCAATCTATAAATTTTTTTGATTACTATACATACATATATTCAAAAATATAAAGAAGCCAATGAGCCTGTACTCTAGTGGTACAGGCTCCTGCTTGGCATCCAAAAGACCCTGGATCAAATCCTGGTAGGAGCGAATTTCCAGTGGTACTATAGCAGTACTGTAGCAGGGCACTATTTCAGTACTATAGCAGTGGTAGAACTATAGTAGTGGCGGCACTGTAGTGGAAGAGGGACTATAGGAGGGACTATAGCAGTGCATGTAATGTAGCAGGTACTCTAGCAACGTGGGTACTGTAGAATTACTATTCATCGAGGGGTCCTTTGGGCCAAAAAATGGGCTTTTAAGCCTTGTATTCAGGCCACTTGGCCTTGGGCCTTCAGGCTATGTAATGGGTCTCCCTCTCCCAGTCTAAAGAGGTCTTTGCTTTAAATAATAAATTGAGGCTTCATCCCTAGCCTTTTTAAAAAATAAATATATTCAGAATATATATGATATTTATATAATTTCTAAAATTCTATATAATATGTAACACGTATCGAAGTAAGAGCCTCAAAATTAATAAATCAAAACTAACATGAAAAAATTCAATTATTTTTTGAAAGGTGAAATTAATATGGAATTGTTAACAAAAGGGTAATAAATGGTAATAAGGAAATAATATATGGTATGACATATATAATTATGTTTTTTTAATATACTTTTCATATAAAAATATTTATTATATATGAGTACTTAACATTTACAAGTTAATTTGAAAGTTATGGTAAGGTATTTTTCACTCAATTTTTATTCTTCGAGACATATGTTATGTTATGAACATATATTATTTTATGATGTGTAAATACATACCCATTTACATATAATATAACCTAGTTATTTATTCTAATGATATTTTATATTTCATTTAATTTTATTATTTCAGGGGTTTTATGATTCAATGTTACTAAAGTGGTAATGGTTTTACAATAGAATCTCATCGTTTATTAGGATTGTTTATGATTATATTACCAATAATGAGATATTATGATATACCTATCAAGAAACTCATTAAATTTATTATACTCTATTTATGTCATTAGAATATGTTTTTTTCTCTTCATTTTACTCTTTTTTTGTACTCAAGAGTTCAAAATATTGTTTTAAAAAAATTGTTTTTTCCTCTCTTCAGTTGAAAACTCTTTTCTTCCAAAACCATGTTTTTTAAAATATTTTTTGAAATATTTTTTAAAATTCACCAAATTATTTTTTAAAAAAAATTATTAACCTTGTATAACTTTTAAAAAAATGAAATGAATCTTCATTTTATTTTTTTTAAAAAGGCATGTTTCTATTTTATCAAAAATGTGAAAATAATATTTATTTTAACATGTTAGTCACGAATGAAATTTCATGACATCATAACCATTATTTTATTTGAATATTCCTTTATAAATTTTCTATTATATTCTAAAACAAAACTATTTCCCCAATATATTATGAATTCTAAATTTTAAAAAATTGTATTTTCAAAGAAAGGTTATTTTCCTCCAGAATCATATCAAGTGATTTCTATTTCAAAATCATTTTCCATCTACGATAACATCCTCTGATGTTACTTATGATTTACTTGGTATATGACCCAATTATACCATTCCTATTCTTTCTCTGAATTGATTATTCTTATGTTAACAATATTTTTATGAAACCTGTTTCTCTTCCATAGTTTATACCATGATAGAATTATTATGAAACCCTCTAATTTTCCATGGGTTATAACTTGATATAATAATGAAATTATTATGAAACTAGATTCCTTTACACAGGTTATGCTATGATTAAATTTATATGAAAACCATTTATATTCATGGTTTCTGATATGATGAATGTCTTATGATGTTGTGGCACATGTATTTATTATTTTCATTTAGTAGGGTGGGAACTATATCTCCCTCCAATATATTGGGTAAAGAATGATATCTCATGAGATAAATATGACTAGAATGAGGAGTTATACTAATTCAGTAAGAGACTTTTTATACTATGATAGTCTTGGGAGTGAACCTTGAATACTAAGATGGTTTAGGGAGTGAATCCATTTTACTATGATAAACATGTAAATGAGCCTTGAACTACTAGGGAAATGATTTTATATGTTTAAGTGTATGCTAGAAATATTTTCCTTGTTCCAATGTTATGTCCTCATGGTTCATGTTCTTTGATTTCGTAATGATCCATGTCCTATGAACTGCTAAGATTTATTCCATGAATCTAATTTTTGATCTATGATGTGAAGGATATGGTTTTCAAATTTTATTCTCATTTTCTAATACCCATATAATAATGATATATTATTATCTCCCTTTTTTCCATTAATGAGAATCTGAGGTCACCCTTTCTTATATTTCCTCTCCCCAAGTTATAATGAAATGTATTGTGTATGATATTTCTAAGAAGGTATCTATTTGTTAATAACATAGTGGGAGATGGTGTGGCCCATTTATGGATCAATTTTTTTGTTTCAATTTTTCCAAAGGTATGAAACATAAATGATTCGAGCATGGTTAATTATGTTATGTATTTAATATTTATGTTTTAAAATGTAATATTTATGTATAAGAAGTTTGAGACATTATAGTTCATATTAGATAAAGGTGTAGTTAACATTTGGGAAATAGGATGAGAAAACTCTAGTGATATCCCTAAGGATATGTCTAAGGACAAGTCTAAGGATGATAATAAGTATTAAAAATGTCCAATAAATTTGGTAAAGGGTAGAGAAAGCTGATTCCAAGAAATTACATCAATGTATGGATACTAGAAAGGATTTAGATTTGTAATAGAGGTACTTATGGGTAATAACTCTGAAAAAATCGCATCAAGATTTACTTGTTTGTTACCTGGTACATGACAACGGGCCTTGTGGCACACTTGGTTTGATACTCATAAGGGATATTCTTTTGAAATCCAAAAACTCTATATGAATCATCATGGAAGTTTTAAATAGATAATGGCCATTAATGAACTTGGTTAATCCTAAGGATTCGTAGATATAAAAAAGGTTTCTTGATTTAGACACCATATATCTAACTTTTCATGATTATGTGGTTCCTATCGATAATTATTGTTGTATACACTATGATTTTTTTTGTCTTATTCAATGATTGGATAGAAAACGAACCATTTTAATGGTGAGTGTAATGGAAAATTAAATGATTGTCATCCTGAGAATCCAAACATTATGGGTGATTTAATTATGAATCTTTTTTCTATTCTCACATAACTTTCTCAATCCATAAATCATACTAAACATATAAATGAGAAAAATTAGGGAAACAATTTCTATTGATTCCTTCATGGGGAAACATCTACATTTTTTTAGTGGTTCCTATAATTCACTAGTTGTTGAAAAATTGATTAGTAGCACTGTAAATATATTTTCCATTATCTATTATTCATAACCTGAAAAATTCATTTTGGTCATCTATCATTTGGAAGTTTAAGTGGATCAAAAGTAGACTCACATCAAGAATACAAAGTAACATGATGAAATTGAATCCATGGAGTGGAATGAGTTTAAGAGCATATTTATCAATAATTACCACCCTTATATTATTCTTACAAAAATAGAGATGGAATTATTGGAGCTAAATCAGTAGGATGATGAATATATTGGTACCAATGAGGAAAATTTTACAAGAATAGTGTGTTATGCATCTGTAATTATCATCCAACATAAAATTAAGGCTGTTAAATGCTTTAGTGTATTAAAACCAATTTTTTTTATTGTGTTATCTATAAGGGACTTTAGTAGCTATGAATAAATCATTCATTGTTCTCTAAATGTAGAAATGGAGATCAGATATACCAATCAATCTCATGGTTTTGACAAGAAAAGGAATATTGGGTTTAAATGAAACTCTACAAACCTTAGACAGAAAAAGACGATCCTTCCTTCAATATCGATGTTCGGAATGATACATATAAGAAATTTTCATTAGGGGATTGGTAAATGTTTTTTGTGTGTAAAGTAAGGTCATCATGCAATCAAATGTCGAAGTGATGGGAATAAGTTAGCTAATGGTGCAAATAGATAGAATTCTCCACAGATTGTTCCACCCACACTGATGTGTTTCAAATGAAAGGAGTATAAGAATTATGCAAAATAGTTCACAAATATGAAGGTTAATGATGATTATTGACATCCGAAACCTCTTAAGATGTAAAAAAGGGAAATCTCATCTGTTCACTATTTTTGAAGAGGGGTGTGATAACAACGTGATGAATGGAAAACATATCATCTACTATAAAACATTCAATCTATTATTTTACTATAGATCTACAAATCCTTTCATATCAGAATAATTTTATATTGTTATAAAGATACCATCCAAATGATTAGATGTAGAATGAGTAATGAAAAAACATTATGGCGTGATGATCGTATCTCAAGTATATGATTCCTCTATGGTTGAAATTTGTTAGAATATGATTACTGTAAAAAATATCATTTATCTTATGGTTAAATTTTATGTTATCGTAGTAATGGATTGTATTTCTCAACATAAATATCAAATTAACTTCCAAGGAAGGGAAGATATTTTTTATATTCCAAAACAAACAGTGATCATCTATTAGTGTGATAATAAATATGAACTTATGATGGAAATCAAATCCATCAAATGGGTTTTAAATATTATTCAAGAGGGGTGTCTATCTTTTATGGTTAGGGAGAAACTCAAAAGTGATCATGTGTTTATTATGTGAGAGTTTTTCGATGTCATTATGCAATATTTTCCAATCCATCCACCAAAACATGACGTTTAGTTCTTAATAAAACTCATTAATGGTGACAAAAAAAATTCAAAGACTCCATATATAATAAATTTGATTGAGTTTTAATAATTGAAGAATCAAATCGATGAGAACCTTGATAAGGGATTCGTTTTTTCAAGTGTGTCACCTTGGGGTCCACCTAATCTATTTATAAAAAAATTAGGATCAATGTGAATTTTTATTAATTATTAGAAGATAAATTAGATCAAGATCAAGAATAAATATCCTCTACCTCATATTTATAACATATTTGATCAACTAGTTAGTGCTCAATAATTTTCCAAGATTGTTCTTCATTCTTACTATCATGAATTTAGAGTCAAAATGAAAATATAACCAATATAGCATTCTCTACAAGGTATGGAAACTATGAATATGTAGTCAATCCATTCAGTCTTACTAATTTCCCTTCTATCATTGTAGATTTAGTGAATAGAGACTTTAGAGATTACATTGATCAGTTTTAGTTAGTATTTATAGATGATATTATTATCTATTAAAATAGTAAGGAATAGAATGAATATAAATTGAAATTTTTCTAAAGACACTTTAGAAGGAGAAAATATATGAAAATTTTACAAATAATGAATTTTGGTAGTAAAATATTTCATTTTTAGCTCATATAATCTCAATATAGGTTATATCTGTAGTTCCATCAAAGATAGTGTCTATTTAATGTTGGACTATACTAACCATGGTGACTAATATCCATAGTTTTCTTGGTTTATATGGGTATTATAAATTTTTTATGGATATTTTCTCAGAATATTAGTCGGTTCACCTGTTCTTACAATACCCTGTAGTGTAGAATGGTTTATAATATATATTGATGCATCCATAAAATGATTAGGATTCATTTTTATATAAAATTACATGGTTATAGATTATTCCTCATAATAGTTGAAGATTCATGAGAAAAATTACCCAACATGTGATTTGTAGTTAGCCATAGTAGTTTTTTATTAGAGATACAGAGCCATTATATTTACAGATAAAAGTATTATATATATACCAATCAAAAAAATTATATTATATATTCACATAGAAGGAGTTGAATATGGTTCGATGAAGATGGTTAGTGTTTATTAATGATTATGATGGATCAATATATTACCACAACAGGAATGAAAATAAGGTGGTTGATACTTTTTTTTGAATGGATAATGATATCTTATCCATGATATGGATCCTAAAAGATCCAATATTTTTTGATTTGTGAAGGATGGATATGTAAATCATAAAGGAAGGGGAGAAATATTATCTTGATCAATTGAATTTTCAACTTTCTATCCTAGTGAGGATTAAAGAGGTTGGGAATGAAGATGTAGACCCCCAAAAGAAGTTTATAAATGTACCTGAGTTTAACATTGATCATAATGAAATAATAAGGGTTTGGAATTCTATATTTTTTCTTTTCATACTATATATAAAGAGGTAGTTTTTAGACGAAGCTCATATTTCTTCATTCTCAATTCACCTTAAAAGAATGAATATGCATAGATTTTTGAAATAGTATTTCATGTGGGATGGAATGAGAAAGATATCACAAAGTTTGTATTATGGTGCTTAGTATGTTATAAAGTAAAGGTTGAGAGAAAAAATTATAAGTGGATGTTGCATCCAATACCTATACGAGAAAGGAAATTAGAAAACACCACCATGGATTTTGTTATCTAACTCCCTAAAATGTATAAAGGGTTTAATTCTATTGTTTGTAGTTGATCTCCTAAAAAATTCATCAGACTACATTTATATTAAATAATATTTCTCTCTAGATCATATTTCTAGTACATATATTAAAGAAGTGGTAAGGTTTCATGGAGTATAAAATTCAATTGTATCTAATCGATATATGAGAATTACCTTGAATTTGTGGAGATGTATTCAGAAAGTACTTGATATAGTGTTGTGATTCCTCACGATGTATCATCCCAATATATATGGTCAATATAAGGGAACAATTAAAACCCTATAGGATATGTTTTGATCGTGTAATTTGTTTTTTAAAGTATGTTGGGATCAATACCTTCATCTATTTGAGTTTTCATACAACAATAGTTATAACCCAAGCATTCATATGGATCCTTATGAAGACCAATATAGAAAAATGTTTATAGATACAACATACTAGAATTAATTTGGACAAATTTATATATTGGTATCTAGGATAAATAAAGAAATTGAATAGAAGGATATATCCATTCAGTAGCACATAAGGGTGGCACAAATTCAATAAAGATATTATAGTAAGAATCACTTTCATGATTCGGAATTTAAAGTTGGTGACAATTTCTTTTTTGAAATTTATCCATTGATGAAGGTAATGAGATTTGGAAAGAAGGTAAAACTAATCCCTAGGAATATCCAAACCTTTGAAATTATTTAATGTATCTAGATGGTATCATATCAATTGGCACTTCCACCAAACCTCTCTCCAGTTTATGATGTGTTCCATGTATCTCTATGAAGGAAGTGCATATCTGATCATTCACATGTTTTGAACTTAATGGTCATAAAACTAGAATAGGATATTTCTTATGAGGAATAATTTATAGAGATTCTAGATTGAATAGAGAAATTTATAACAAACAAGACCACTCACATGATCAATGTTTTGTAGCGAAACCACTAGTTTGAAGAAGTTATGTCGAAATTTGAGGATATGATAAGAAAGAAGTATCCTTATCTATTTGTATTGTAGTGAAGTAATTTTTAGATGGAAATTAATTTTAATTGGGATATAATGTAGCACCCTTATATTTTTTGAAAAAAAATTCTGAATAAATTTAATTTCTTTGATATCTTTCCTTACACGCAACATCGAGTTTTAAAAAACCGTGAAAACTATTAATATTATTATTTAAATTCCTCCATTATTACCTAGAAGTTAAACATTGTGGAATTAAAAGGAATAACCAAATTTTAAATATTAATTATAATGGTTTTATATAAATAAACATAATAATAAAAATGTACCATATTTTTGATAGTCTTTATATGTTTCAAAAATATTATTTTCCCAAATAAATGTTTTTTATAATTTAGGGAACAATTATAAAATTATTTTCTGAAAATTTTAGAAAAATTAATTTTATAAAAAAATATTTTTTTTAAAAATCATTTCAAAATTATCTTGAGGTTAATTTTGGTATTTTTTGAGAAGATTAATTTTTTTTTGAATATTGAAAATTACTGGTTTTTATTGAAAACTGTCTTTTCATTAAAAGTGTTTGTAAGGTTCCTTTCTCAAAAATGTTTTTAAAAGTAAAATTAGTTCAAATATATAATTATTACTAAAATATAGTTCATTTTAATCATTTTAATATTGAATTTTGATATAAAAATAATTTAAACATTGGAACATTTTCTCTTTAGGAAACAGCATTATCGTCGTATCTATGGGATTAATTTTAAAATAAAATTTTCCACCTAGATGAATGGAATTTTAAAAAATTTATTCCATATTTTTAATTTGAATAATTAATATTACATATTATGGTAAACTTAATTCTTGGTCAAAATTAATTGTAAAAATTGTAAAAATTAATTATCACAATTAAGGTTAAAACGGGTTTATCGGCGGTTAAATTAAAATGATAAAGGGTGAAATGACATATAAAAATTTTAAAAATAAATTTTATGGACATATTTATACATTATATATTCTATTATTTGTAATTTTCTATTTTTGTGCCTTGTGACATGAGAAAAATGTTGGTACTCCTTTTTGTTTTCAAAAATTATCTGTTCAGCACTCACCTTACTTATAAAAGTCCACGCCCTATTCAATCCAATTAATAATTAAAAAACCATTTGTATCCACAAATACATACCCAAATAAATTATTTAATTCCATACTATCATACAATAATCCTTAGTTTTTTCATAAATTCAACCTAGGAATACTTTTTGGGGGCAAACCCCAGGAGGTTACCTAAAGAAGAAGTAATGTTCTTCAACAAGAATTGTTATTTTATTTCTTCCTCAAAACAATTTAAATATTATTAAAAATTGATAATATAATAAAATAATTATCAAAAATTTACTTATATTTTAATACGTTAGGTTCATGACAAACATATATCTCTTCTTCCACCAAATTGGATACAAAATCATAATTTATGTGTACGGTGGACTACCGACTCACAAATAGATGTTATTCATTTTCCATAACCACCTATGAGGGCTAGATATAATTATGTATTTAATAGTGATATATGTTATTTATGATTTTATTAGACTTAAATAATTATTATATTACATATACCTTCTTACTTTCTATTCGGTGGGAATACTAAAACATCGCTCATGTGTACAGAGGAATACCACCTTGTGAAGCGATGTGATTCATTCATGTTTTACATGGAAGGTAATAAATATGGTTTGGATGAACCTATGTTATATGTGAAAAAAATTATTCTATAATTTTAATATATTAATTATCTTTATTTCTTTAAATCCATCAAGAAAATGGAAATAGTATTCATCTGTATATACGGCCTACAACATGAATGGTGTATTAAATATTCTATATCAAAATTTTATGGATAACTATAAATACATATATACTTAATATATATAATATTTCTATCATTTTCAACGTTATTAAAATTATTTATCTAAGATAAAAATTATAGGAACAAAAATAACAAATCAAAACACACACAAAAACAATGCAGTTATTGCCCAAAATATGAATTTAACATGGAATTAATAATAAAATGTTAATAAAAGGTCATAAGTAAATAATATATGGTATTATCTTTATAATTTTGGTAATATAATATATTTATAATAAAATTTTACTTATTATAAAGGAGTTTTTAATGTGTATAAAGGAATTCAAGACTTAAGATTAGAGATTTTGTCACAATTTTCTTTATCTGAGACAGATGATATGTTATGAACCTATATTCTTTTATGAGGTTTATATACAAAACCTTTGACATGTAATATAATAAATTTATTTATTCTCGTGATATTTTAAGTTTCATTTAATTTTTCTTTTTCATGGGGATTACGATTTAATGTTACCAAAGTGGTAATGGTTTTATGATAAAATCTCATCATATATTGGGATTGTTTATGATTATGTGTACAATAATTAAATAAAATGATATATATAAAAATAAAATAAGGAATTTTTTAATCATTTTTCTATGTTAGTATAATATTTTTTCTTCCCTTCAATTTGCTCGCTTTATTTACTCAAGTGTTAAAAATAATGTTTCTAGTAAAAATTGTATTTATTACTCTTTTTAGTCAAAAAAATTTTTTTATTACAAACCCATGTTTTATATAAGTGTATTTAGAAATGTTTTTAAAAAATTTCTAAATTATTTATTAAATTAATTATTACCCATTTTTTACTTTTTTAACAAAAATGAAATAAATCTTCATTTTATTTTCCAAACAAGGTCCATTTGGATTTTAATAAAAAATTTAATGGAATATTTTTTTAACATGTATGACTTGAATTTAATTTCTCAAAATCATGTCAATTATTTTATTTGAATAATAATTTATAATTTTTCAAGGCTGTTTTAAAATAAATTGTTTTTATTAATATTTTAAGGATTTTTAATTTTAAAAAATATGATTTAAAAAAAGGATATTTTCCTACAAAAATATTCCTAGTGATTTTTCAATAAAAATGATTTTATATATAATATGATATAATTTTATGTTAGTTATGAATTAATAGGGTTATTGTCCAATGATACCATTATTATTATTTCTTTAAATATATTATTATTATGTTGAGAATAAGTTTATGAAATTCGTTTCCCTTCCACGAGTTATACCACTATAGAATTATTGTGAAACCCATTTATTTTTTCACAAGTTATGATATGATGAAATAATGAAATGACTATGAAACTTGTTTATTTTCAACATGTTATTCTATGATTAAATTTTTATAAAACCCATTTCTTTTCATGGGTTCTGATATGATGATTGTTTTATGATATTGGGTCACTTGTTTGTTTGATTTTTATTATATGATAGGTGGGATCTATATTTCCCTCCAATACATTGTGTAAAGACTGTTATATCATGTGATAAATAGTATTGGAATGGGGAGTGAACCCATTTCAATCAGGGACTCCTTCAAATATGATATTCTTTGGGGTAAACCATGACTACTATTAATGTATGGGGAGTTAACCCATTCTACTATTATTTTCTTATAAATGAGCCTTGAACTACTAAGGAAATTATTTTATATGTTTACGTGTATTTAAAAAATCTATGCCTTATTCCAATGTTATGTTTTCATGGATTATGTTCTTTTATTTAAAGATGATTCATGTCTTATAGACCTCCATTATTTATTCCATGACTCAATCTTATGATCTATGATATGTATGGTATGGTTTTCAAATGTTATTCTCATGTTTGCAAACACTTATACTCATGATATATTATTAGATACCTTGTTTCACCTTACTAATCATATAAGAACACCCGTTATAATGTTTCAGTTTCCTGGTTTATGATGAAAGTTACTTTTTATGGTATTTATAAGAAGGGTTAGAGTTATTAATAACATAGTGGGAGATGAACTATCTCACTTATGAACCGGTTGTTTATGTGTCCATGTTTCCAATGGCACAAGACCAAAATTATTATGGAATGGATCATTATGTTAGATTTTGAATATTTTTCTATTAGGATATAATATTTTTGTATGAGATGTTTGTGTTTTTACAAATTCGCACTATATTTCTTAAAAATGTGTTCACATGAGTACAAACACAACTTTAATTATGATTTACATGTTTTAAATTGAAGATCCATGATGATACATCCCTCTTTAATGAAGAGTTAGAGTCTTTAATAAATATTCTTAACTCTTTTTAATTATGATTTATACTCTCTTTTTAATGTATAGTTACAATCTTTAAGGAATATATGCTTCTCTAACTCTATTTAATGAATATTTACACCCTTTAATAAAGATATCCTTATCTAAATCTCTCTAATATAGAATTACACTCTTTAATGAATATCCTTCTCTAACTCTTACCTCTTGAAATTAAAATTTGGATAATAATAGATAAATATTAAATATTAAATTTATCAAATATAAAATTAGTTAACTTTATTTAATATTATCCACAAGTGATTAATCCAATAGATTTTAAAAAAACCATTATACATAATAAAGGTATATTTCAATTAAAACCTTTAAATATTGTAAAAATATCAAAGTGACATGAAATTTGAAGTTAAATGATCATTATACTAAAAAATTTATAATGATTCCATTGATTTCACACATATAAAATGTCTCATTAATTATAGAATCACAATATTATATCACTATTAGAGACACGTTCTTCGATCCTTTCATGAACTCTCTAGGATGTTAAAGCCTAGACTTTTATAAGAAGAGTCACCACTTCTAAGTTCATATCCGAAAATAATTTTAATGTGGACCTTTTATTATCACCACATAACTCTATGAGTATTAGTGTTTGGTTGAGAGCTATTTCTCAACCTCAAATTACAACAAGCAATATTGACATTAAATATATATTTGAATACCATCAATATTAAAAATCATTATGGTAAATTGTTTTTACCCATTAAACACATTAATTAGGATCAAAATTATAAGAGTTTTGGGTTACCTTTAACATATGATTATTAATTTAATTTTAGTCTCATGTATCTATTATTCACACATATTACCTTCATGAATGGATATTTTTTAAACAGGTTAGCAAGGTATTTACATTATATCACATAATCAATTGTTATAGTACCATCTTGAAACATTTTTCTCATACAATTGTGTCTCAAAATTATATATCTAGATGTACCATTATACATGTTAATATATAAGTGTGACGGGTTTTATTTTCTATCCCAATTAATAGAAATATGAGGAATTGGATTAGTCTGAAAAATAATATTTAGAAAGAGATCCTTAATCCACTTAGCATATATCCCACATACCACTAAGGCAATAAATTCTGACCCCCATGGATAAATATGTATCCACATTTATTTCTTACTCTCCCAAGAAAAATCATAACCTCAATGACTAAACAACCATCAAGATATTGATTCATTATCACCAATACTATAAATCTAACTTTCATCGGTGTATCCTTATAATATACCTGGATAATCATTGTATTATAAACTTAAATCTTTGGTCTTTCTCAAGTATCAAAATATTCTCATTATATATTTCTTATGATGAACACTATTATTACTAGTATATATACTAATTCTACATACTTAAAAAAATCATCAGGTCTAGTATAATTTATTTCATACATTAAAGAACAAATTTCACTAGTATATTAATGTTGTTTTATGGCTCTTCTCATGTGAAAATTTTGTTCAACACTAGATTAAAATAATTTATTAGCATATTTGAAATCAATGTGATTAAATTTATTTTACATTATATTAATTTAATGATAATGAATTAAATAATTAACCCATTATTCTTTATAATTTTAATAACTATAATTTTTTCAATTATTCTAAAATCCTTCATTTTAAACATATAGGATAAAAAAATACATGCCTCATTTAAACTAACTATATTGTTTCAAAAAATTAACAAATAATTACAATTATATTTCCTTAATCTAAAATATTTTTAAAAAACCCCAAAACGTTAGAGTATGAATGTTTATTCATTCATAACTTCTCATTTATATTCATACTTAATTCCAAAAAATTCTTCATTTCCCATGTTATATTAATTTATCAACAAAAGTTATAAAGGTTATTTGAAAATGTTTTTAGAATATGGAATCAATAAATAATTTCATGTTCATCTTGATACTTCTTGAGTTCTTGAATATAGTTTCCATAAAATCGATTGATCTTGACCATGTCTTGATTCATAACCTTCAATGAATTGGAATCTATCTTCATGGAAATAAATCCTTGATATTGTTGTGAAAAATGGGTAAAGATATTTGTGTTCTGAGTCATGCTGCTGAATTATCCTTCAGGATTTAGTTCACTCCACACCACATTAATAAAGGGAAATCTGATCTTCTTTGAGGATTCCATGAATCAATGTAGTCAAATTCTATGATATAAAGTATCAATGTTCCACCAATATGATATAAAAATTGGTGAATATCACTCTATTTTGAAAAATCTGTCAATATAAAGAGATACAACATTATATTGATGAGTTTTAACTTTTAAATTGAAGATCAATGAGGAGCCATCCATTTATAATTAAGAGTTACACTCTTTAATAAATATCCTTTTATAACTCTCTTTAATGTAGAGTTACACTCTTTAATTAAGATCATTCTCTAACTCTCAATAATGGAGAGTTACCCATATTAATGAAGAAAACCTTCTATAAATATCTTTAATAGAGTGTTACACTCTTTAATGAAGAGCCATCGCTGACTCTTACTCCTAAAAATTAGAACATGTATAATAGTAAATAAATAATAAATAATATATTTAATAAATATAATAAAAAATTCATATTTATGTATGGGCACAATTAACATCATAGATAGATCTTATCCATGTGGAGTTTGTTAATTCTATAACAATTTGAGATCGATATATTTGTTGGAATCATAAATAATGTTATGATCCAAATAAATGTAGAATTAGAATTAGAAATAGATAGTTTCATAGATGTAATTCCTTACTAGAGACAAACATGGTTCAATATTGTTTTGGGTACACCACCTAACGTACTAATGTATGATGTGAAGTTGATTAAATATAGTATTAAGTGGTAACATAAATATTAAAATTAAGTGACACTAAAAACATTAATTTTTTATATTTAGTTTTTATATACTTCTTAGTACTAATGTTTTATTTAAATATATTGTAGATTATGATATACATGTATTTTTAAATATCGCATGATCATACTGGCCCCATGAATTGAATTTTAAAGACTAATATCACTAATTTAAATCAATAATCTCTTAAAGTAATTAAGTTCCCATGTGAAGTGATCATTGTTAATAATAAATTAAAAATATTTCTATATAAGGAATTACAAGGCTTACACTATTCATTATTGTTTGTCTAACTACTAAAGGATAATGTTCTATTGCCTAATATTTCATTGATTCATAAAAACATTGAAGGGATAAATATTAATCTCATTATAAAATAAATTTATCTATCTATAGTTATTATATTTATAGTTTTATTCTTTCATTTCTTTGTACTTTATGTTTTAATTGTGTTTTATTCACCAAATCAGAAAGATTATTTTTCCTCCTTTCAAATGAAAAAATTATTATTATTTTATAAAAAAACATAATTTTTTTTGTTATTCATATAAAAGGAAATGTTTATTATGACTCCACTTCAAAAGCTATGGTAGGGATTCTTCAAAATTAAGGTAGTAGTTTTCCCCCAAGGCAGAAAAAATCTAAATTTGTAATGTTTTTTCACGTCCTTCAAAAGTAAATATATTAGTGCATTTCCACATCTCTTGAGGAGTATGTGAGTAAGTAAATATTGGATTAGGGATTTACCTTAACAACAATAAATTAAAGTCTTTAATCATTACTTATAGTTTATACTTACATATTTTATTTTCCTATATAACACACACTATATATTCACTTTTAGTGTTATTGAACTATTTCATTCAATTTTCATCATATTACCCATTTGTTGTTTTATTACTCTTATTATTTTATATGGACAATTCACCCCCCCCCCTCTTGTATCTTTCAATTACCACTATGGTACCAAACAATTTGTAATGAAGAAATGTATTATTTGGATATCTTTTGGTCTATTTGATTATTTTTTACGATTATTTTCTCTTTTAATATAAATTATATCCTATTCCTTAGAATGAATAATGGAAATATCTATTTTAGGTAATGGAATGTCAAGAGTCTATTAATAATTCAAATCCTATTTGACCACCAATTTTTAATGGTTCCAATTATAGGTATTAAAAAGACAATATGTAGTTATATCCATAAAAATTAGGATTGAATACAAGAATATTATGTTGATACCTTATATGCTATCAAAATGATATTTTATACATTGTCCAGTGATGATGGAACATGGTAAATTTTGAATTATAAGGTTTTGAAATATCTTTATCACTAAATTAATAAATAAATATAGTCATATATATACCTGTAAACTGATTCTAAAATTTAGAAGACATTATAAGTCACTCATCAAGGTAATAAATATTTATATAGAAAAAATATAGGAATTTATAATATAGAGTTTCATGAATTTATAATGTAGTAGAATGAAAGTTCTAATGAGATATATCAAATATTCCTAAAGATTGTCAAAAATATGAAATCACTTGCAGAGACTAGGAAGAAAAATGTTGTAGCTGATAAAATATTTATATCCCTTCCCTAGAAGTGTCATTCCAAGAACGTAGTAATTGAAGAAATCATGTTTTTTACACAATATCCAATGGATGAGCTTATTGGTCCACTTTTACATTATTATATTTAATTATAAAATATTGATAATGAGAATAATGATTAAAGTAAAATTTTATATTTTAGATTTCTTCTTACCTCATCTAGTTCATCTTTTGGTGATATAGGTTCTTACATTGATTAAGATAAGTTGATCTTGATGTTTGAAAATATATACAAAGAATCGAAAGAGTAGAAGAAGAAAAAGGGAAGTTTTCATCAAAAAGGTAAAAAGTATTCAATTATTAATAATATTTCATATGGATGTATTTAACCAAGCCACGTGAATCCTAGTTTTTCAAAAGGCTGAAAAAGAGAAACATTAAAATAAGGATAATAATAATTTTTTTAGTAGACAGTTGTATTATTTAGAATATTATGATTCAAATAAAGATTCCAAAACAGATAAAGAACTTGGTAAACTTTTACTAATGGAATAATTTATTAAGTTATAATATATATATTCCTATTATTATGTATATAATTGTCATACTTGATAGGCTCATAAATTATATGGAAAACACTAAGAGAAGTGAATTTTTGTTTGTATATATTTTCGAATTGCATAATTAACTTATGTATTTTCAGTAGAGATATCTCCACTCAACACAATATAGTAAAAAATAAATAATAGAACAAATTTATTTATGAGGTTCATCTCCTTAAATGATGAATACATATATAGTGTATGGTGGTTTCCATCCCACTCACACACATCTATTTTTTAATATAGAGATAGTTTTGTATAGTTGTATGACCTTGTACCTATTTTATGATGATGGAGAATAATAAATAAATATAAGAACCTACTTTATATTATATAAATAATTGAAATATTCTAATTATATATCACTGATATAAGTATAATCTTTCTATGGACTAGACATGTCTATATATTCTTCTTATTCTCTCAAAAAATATATTCCCTAGCTATTATTTTCCTAAAAATTCTACACAATGTAAATGAAAAAATTGTTGAACCACATTTCATTTTATCTTCATCACATTTTATATATCAATACACATGAGAAATTTTCTATATTCAGATATGGAATTCATTCCTTGATTTGGGGAAGTAAAAAATTCATTCTATAATCCACATTTAAATCCTATTCAAACATCTCTATTAAAATTTCAATGAAACATGGCATTTAGTATTTTTCAATTATTCTATGAGACTCAAGATTTAAATTCTCTTTGTGATGTCATAAATATCCCAATCCACATACTATACAAAAAAATCATGGTCATTTAAAATATTTCTACACTGGAATGCATGTTCTCATAGATAGATATTCATCATGGAGTGGAAAACTCCTTCACAAAATTTCTTCCTCTCTTCAAAGAATCATGTTTTAATAGATTATTAATTCACATATAGAATCACAATATCCTTCAAATAATTTTTCTCATTATACATTAAGGAATATTCCATGCATAATTTGAATAAAATTTTGGTAGTATCTTTCGGACAGGTATTGTCTCTCAAAAAATTTAATGGAACTTATCCTTATGAAATAATAAATTATCATTATGAAATTTTCATTATCCTTATGAAATACTTACTTATCCTTATGAATTCAATCACCATAATTATATTTTTTCATTATCCTTGTGAATTCAACATGTCTTATTCAATTTTACACATCGAATTTGTTTTTGAGAGAGTAAATGACTCTATTATATCCTCTGGAATGACTCTTAGAAAGTATTTCATAAATCTTATGAAGTTGTCACTAGTTTTTACAAAGTCAAAATGAATATTAAAACATAGAAAAAACCCATACAAATATAGGGTATTATACTAAAAATCTCATTATGACTCCTTCAAAGTAGTTCATCATCCTTAAAAACTAAAGGAATAAACCATATAGAGTCATATGTAATCCTTATAAAGTAAATCATATCACTTACAAATTCATTAATTTGTAATATATTCAATATCAACTATATTGGTTGACTATTTATTAGTTATAATCACTCTTATGAATCTCTCAATGATAGCCATGTTTTATCTTTAGTGCTTAATTTCTATACGTATTCAAGAAAATGTAGAAAATATTTAATTCACAATATGCCATATCCTCCTACTCCAAATAAATTTGAAACAATTCTCAACACATGAAACATATATATTAAAAAAATGAAACATCATTCTCAAGTGGTACCAACAATATCCCTATTTAGATTGGTTTTAAATACCAATTCTATTCTTTTTAGATTTAAAATTTTAACCCATATGGAAATTTCTCTTACTCAAACTATGTTGAGTGAAAAAAAAGTGTATTTTAAACCATTTTATCCCACTTATTGAAAGTAAATAGAAGGTGAATAAAGAGGATATGGTATCAATGTCATCAATTAAATTTCCTATGAACCATTAAACTCTTATTATAATTGATCCATGATTAGTGTATAAAAAAGAGTAATTGGATATTAAATAAATTTTTTATTTAAAAATTTGACATAAATTACTAACTTAAAATATTCATTTATAAAATGATAAATATATATTTAAGTACTATCATGTAATTCTCAATAATCAAATTAAAATGACTCAAAAATAAAAATATCAGGATAATCCCCCTAAAGATTACTTCTTATATTTTAATAATGATTTATACTTGATGTCAAATAAGAGGAAACATCATAAATAACATACCTCAATATTTCAAAGTGTAATTAAATTCTATTTGTAGCTTCATCATTTCAAAATAATTATTTGTGAGGGAATCTATGATAATTTTTGTAACTTTTTCCCTTTATGGAATAATCTCTAGCTTCAATATTCCCTCAACCACCTTCCCCTACAGAAAATTGTACTTTATATCAGTCTTTTTTGACCTAGAATGATGTAATGGATTATTAAATTGGTTTATAGTACTTTTATTATAAAAAATAATAATAAATGGATATCCAATTTGATCACTCATTTCTTTAACATAATTCTTTAACCAAATCATCTATATAGTTGTTTTTTTATATATCCACATATTCAATATTAGTTGATCTCAATGTAACTAATGATTTTTTTTTGAGTTCCATTCTATACATAAGTTATCAAGAAATAATTCTCTTCCTAAGTTGGACTTTCTATCATCAAAAAAACCCTCCTATATAGCATTTTCAAACCCTTTTAGGTTTACCTCCCCTTTATTTTTGTAGAACAAATCATATTAGTTTGTGGTTAATATATATCTCATAATTATCTTGGTTGTAAAAATATGATATTATTTTATATTGTATTGAAATCTAGAAAAAATATTGAAATATTAAACTTTATCTGGCCTAAAATTAGTCAAATATAGATGAATTCTAGCCAATTAAATGTATTTTTTATCACTCAAAACGTTTCCATCATCATAGTTACTATGTTTTGTGCCTATATGAATTTTATTAGACATTACTCTTACTTCCATCATCTAAAAATTATTCAATAGATATTTAGAATATGTTTCTTGATAAATTAATACATGATCCTTAGTTTGTGGGTTTTGTGAAGCCTCTTCAAATACTAGATTAAGTACACCAAAATATGGAACTCTAGAGGGATCTATAGTTATGTAAGATTAGTGGAAGTGGTTATTTAGGAGTTGAAAATGCATTGGTATTGATTTACAATTTTTCAATTGGTTCCAAACATGGTGATTATTTAAAAAAATGGTGTCTAAATCACCAAACTTTTAATAGATTTTTAAATCATAGGAAGAGGGATGTTTCAACGTTTAAATTTCTCTCAACATGGAATTTTTGGTAATGAATGGAAGTGTAGTAGAACTATTAATTTACAATTTATTGATGATTGTGCTGAGGAAATCTATAGAGTATAAAAAATTAAATAGTACAACAAATGGACCCCCATAAAAATCATAGGTTGATGAAAGATTTTGACTATTTGGGGATACTATAAATAAGCGGGGGACCACATGGTGATGTGTTGATCAATAATGAAATTATTTTTGTTAGTGACTTATGGTTATTCTAGGTCATAGTGATTGTAACTTTATACTTTATATGAAATATTTTTTTTGGTTTTTCTCCCCATCGATGCAGGTAAAAAAAATAAACCATGTAAAATATTTTGAGATATTTTATTCTTTAATTTCGTATTTAATGTTTTTCATTTAATGATAGATTTAGATGTGACTGAATATTATTGATTAATTTTAACCCATTGTGGTGATTATAGTGATTTATTTCTTAAATATTCTAGTATATTGAAATTGGGTAGTTCCTTTTGTTGACAGGTTTTTTCCATTGTGGTATTCCACTGAATGAACATATGGTGGTCCATGTTTGTGATGGATTCTCAATAATTGTAATCAAATCATATTTTTTTATCATAAGTTTATAAATTTAATCAAAGAAACATAGTTAATACTCTTTCATGCCTAATGTTTTTTTATGATTCAGTGTAGGTCATTATTTCATAAGGTGATGGAGTCAAAAGATAGAAACTTCTGAATCAAAAAATTCAATGGAATGGATTTTAGTTTCTGGAGGATTTTGATAGAGGAATATATTATACAAAATTATTTTCATGTTTATTTGAAGTCAGTCAAATTGAATTCTATGGAGACAGGAGAATGGGAACGCCTGAAAAAAATGATTTAGGTTGGGTGAGGATGTCAAATTCCTAGAATGTGGTACTGAAAATCTTAGAGAATAATAATAAAAAATTGTTAATGACAACCCTAGAAGATGTATATGTATATATATATATATGAGAATCCAATTATAGTTAAAAATTTGTTTTTATGTGATATTGTTTTATAATGAGGCTATTAAAATGGTGATATTAAATGTATCATGTGAATGATTTCAACTTGATCTGAAGTCATCTTGAGTCTATAAAGGTAACATTCATAGATGATGTTTAGGAAAAACTATTATCATGTTCATTTTTTGAATCTTTCGATGAAATGGTAATAGTAGTAATTAACTCAAAAAAGGGGTGACTTGATGTTTGAGGATATTTAGAACATTATTCTAAAGGAAGACCCTAGGAGTAGTGAGACTCAATAACACTCCAGTAATGAATTCAACATAGATGGAAGAGGGAAACAAACTCATTGAAAAAGTTAAAGGCTATCAGAAGATAATTCTAGATAGAGGATTAGATTTAAATATACCATTCCTAGGATAGACTATTGGAATTGTGGTAAAATAGTCCATCCGACGAATGATTCTCAAGAATGAAAAGGAAATTAAACACGATCGTCTTTTTTTATTTATGATTCATTATCCCAACTATAAATTGTTGTGTTAATCGACTCTTGATTTTCAACATTCTAGGGGAATCTTGGATAAAATATTTTTGTTAATACTTTCACTCCACATCTGAAAAATGATGCAGGAAAAATTATATGCTTAAACGTTTTGTAAAAGTGCATGTAGAAGGTCATGAAGCCTTGAACATGATTGGAAAAATGTATGTAAAAATCTAAAATAATAATTAAAGTTTACTTGAGAAAAAAGGTGTCAAATATATTCCCAGAATCTAGATTAATTTTACTTTAATAGGATAGTTGGTTGAAAGTTTTTTTTTATATGAATTTTCAAATGGATGGTGTAAAATCACTAGAGGTTCCTTAGTCATAGCTAAAGGTTTAAAGGATGGTTCACTTTAACTAAATTTCATCAATGAGAAAGGTATGAAAGATTAAATAGAAAAGATCATGTGGAAATATGGATCAT
This sequence comes from Viscum album, assembly GCA_963277665.1. Taxonomy (NCBI): domain Eukaryota; kingdom Viridiplantae; phylum Streptophyta; class Magnoliopsida; order Santalales; family Viscaceae; genus Viscum; species Viscum album. The sequence goes on from OY728141.1 coordinate 1,251,363,793, forward strand.
ATAGACTTTGAAATATTTTTTATTTGTATACTTAGAAAGATACAAAAGGTGTGCTTTAATTTGAGCAGAAGAACACTAAATTTTCAAAAGTTGGATCTTGTACAAATAGATGTCTGGGGAACATACTTAGTGAAATATCATAGAGGATCAAAATACTTCCTGAAATTAATTGATGAATCCATGAGAAATTTATGGGTATACTTACTAAACCATAAATTACATGTTTTGGAGCTATGTTTCATTGGGAAGCTATAGTATAAAGGAAAACTAAAAATAAGTTAAATATTCTAATGTTATACAATATTAGTGAGTTTACTGGAATACTTTTTCTTAACATATACAACCATAAGGGGAATTAGTCCTGAAAATATTATACCTAGGATACATAAAAATAGTGTAATTGAAAATATGAATCAATTTTTTATGGAAATGGAATATATCATGAAACTATATTTTAGAATGAAAAATACTTTTTGGGAAGTAGCAATGAACACAATAGCATATCTAATCAATAGGATCCCCATAGTACCAATTAGATAGAAGTGAGTGGAAGCACTATGGATAGGTAAAACACTGAATTTAGCTTACCTAAAAGTATTTATAAGTATATCTTATGTTAATGTGAATTACAAAATAAATATATACGCTTTAATCCAAATCAAGATTATGTTTCATTGTGGGTCATGGAGATGAAAATCTCATATTTTGTCTTTGGGATAGTGATAAAAGGAAAGTCATTAAAAATAAAAATGTTATCTTAAATGATAAGGTCCTAAGGAAGGATATGAATTTAGAGAAAAATTAATTTAAAGGAAAAAAATAATCCTCAATCTATGTTGATCTTATCACGACCCGACCCAATGGGGCCCGTTCCATGACTCCCTAATCTCGCCTCTAATTGGCTAGTGGTTGGTGACTAGAACCAAATGGGAACATCACTAACATGGGAGGAATTTCCAAAGTACATGTACACACACACATATCCAAGACAAAAATGATGAAAAGTAAAAACCACTGCGGAAAAAAAATGCATGTATACCACTAAAACCAAACAATAGAGTAGAACAGGAAAGTAAAGTGCAACAAACTAAACTAGTCCAGAATACAAGCCCACCAAAACAAAGAGTCTGAAAACTAAAAGGTCCAACCTATAAAAAAAATAGGTAATGAGGTTGATTTTTGAAGCCATAGGAACACCTCGAACTTCCTGAACTCACAATGCTCTATCTGGTCTAGGTCCTCCCTGAACACCATAAAAAGGTCTCTTATTGGCACAAGATAAGACATGTGTGTGTAAAGACCGTGTAGGGGTGAGTATAGCAATACTCAGTAGGAAACCTCAAAACCACAAATAAATAAACAAAGTAAATTTATAATCAGACCTGCACAGTATATGCCTACATTACATACAATAATAACATATCCTAATAAAATCAAACCCATACCCATAGTCTAGAGTTAAGTCAAAACTATCATATACCAACACTAGCGATTCAGTCTGAAATTTCAAAATAGCAACTCATTTGGTAGCACACACTCCTGAGTCTTATATCACTAATTACATTCACTCAATAAGTATTTTTCTTCAGTAACCTTGATGAGAGAGATACACTGATCGATCTGGAGAGAAATATGATACACTCACTCTAGGAGTACTCACTCCATGAGTGGGGAAGATCATGATACGCATATGTGGATCATTTCCACGACCATGGGGTGATACCATGACTCATCTAGGTTCACCCTCTAAGTATAGGATCGACGTCTAGTAGGATTGGTCATGCCAATACAGAGGCTCTACTTAGGGAACAAGAATGGATATAGGATCCTCCGCTAGTCCCCTCAGAGGGGATTCCTATCTATATCCAGTAAAATCATGTTGAAGGTATCATACTCCTATGAATAGGAAACGATACCAACATACCTTTAGAGGAACAATCAAGGGAACCAGCCCTAACAAAAAATTTCTGAGATGCGGTGTAAAATAGATTCAAGCCATTTAGTAAGGGTTACAAAGAATGTAGTAGGGTCATACGATGTGCCCCTTGACCCTGGTTACTACCCGTGTCCAACGACTCGTGTCGTCAGAACATGACATGTATAAGAGGTATAAAAGGAATTTAGAAAGGCTCACAAGACATGTACTACTATCTGGGGTCCACCCGTGTATGACGGTCATGTGCCCGTACATGGTGTGAACCCATGTTCTCCTACCCATATACTAGAACACGGGGTTACCCATGTATCTAGTCTGGGTTTGGAAGAGCGGTGGGGTCCATGTCTTGTAGGAAAGCTATATACTCCACCCCATGTCTATTTAACTCCTAATATACATTTTGAGCCTCAGGGAAGGGCCCACATGTCGTGTGACAGGGGAAACACGTCTTGTGACACTTTACTACCTCCCAAAACCCTAACTGCTACTCAGCAGGTCCCACATGTCATGTATTACGAAATACATGTTGTGTTCATCAAGATTTTCCATAAACCCTATTTCATGCTCCATCATCTCCTCCACTACTCAGACCAATGTTTCTGACCACACTTGTTTGGGATACATGAGATCCGGTTTTGTCCGATCCTGCCATCACTGAATTGTTAAGATTCGATCCTTGAATCTACTCAGAAAACAAGATCATCCTCGTTATTTCTTTCTGATTAAGAATAAGAAATTGGAACCCACCATTGTTTGATCTAATGTTTCAACCATCATCGCACCTTCGTCTAGTCATACCGATGTTGGATCATCAATTTTGGACTATTTCATTGCAAAAAAGAAGTCATAACGATCATTTGTTCGTAAACCATGAAGAACGCAAATAATGTGAAGAACGCTGATAATTTTGGGGGATAAAACACCCAATAAATGACCCAAGGAATGAACATCATCCATTTTTCATTCCAAAATTGGTCCATTCCCTATAAAAAATCAAAATAATAAAATATTGTAATCATCCCCAAATTCCAGTAATCCAACCGTCCCGCAATAATGATAAAACCGGGGGTTAACCTATTCATGGGTTGATTTACATTCATCATTAATTATAATAATGGGTAAAAAGGAATTGAAATTGCAAGCCCAACCATGGGGTTGGATCGTTCCCTGAAGAGGTTTGATCATTGTGTCATTTTCATTGCTGAGATTCATCAAGAATGACTCATGTCGATCTTTGATCTGACTTTTATCATCCTTTTTCATTGATAGAATTCTCCATGTTCTCTCTAGAGCCTCCAAAAAGTTCCAGGGTTATGATCCCAATCTTCTATCCCTTCATAAAAAGATAATTAAAATAAACATTGTTGGGTTACTAAGAAATTTTTAAATAATAAAATAAATTCTTGATTTATTTCATCCTTTAAAACATACAGATATTATCTTTCACAGCCGACCCGCACCTACTAGTGTTAGGCCTCTCCTATGGTAAAGTTTCTACTCTGAACACATTGGTTCCCCCAAATTTATGATTTCGGCACCCATTTAAACTTTATTCCACTATTTTAAGAAAAATGATCATATGATCTAAATAATATATTTAATATATTTCAAACATTTATTCTGAGCACACCGGGCCTGGGAATCGGATGCCTTATCATCACCTTGTGTTGAATTAATTTCATATAGTATTTAAAAATAATACACGAATAAAATATAAGGCATTATATTCTCTCCACCTTGGGGATTTACATCCCCAAAATCCAAAAAAAATCTCTAATAAAATATGTAGGTACTACGCACAAATATGAGCATCCCACTCCCATGTGCTCTCCTAGAGATTCTCGTGTTGCCACCGGATAAACACTAAATGAATAACTCACCCATGAAGGATCCTCTCATGTCGATCCATGATCTCTATTGGGTACTCAGCAAAATTCACTCCATCATCAATTTCCAGCTCACCCTAGTTGATGATGTGTGATGGGTAATGTACGTACCTAATAAACTATGACATGTGGATGAAATCATGTACCCGGTCTGACTATGGAGGTAGAGATAAGTTATACACCACCTCACTAACTCTACGCAATATCTAAAAATGTTTGATAAACCTCATATATAACTTGTCACCCCGACCAAATATCTATAACCCTTGTTGATGTGATATCCGAAGGAATACATGGTGTCCTTCCTCGAACTCCAAAGGTCTTTGCCATCTGTCATCATAATATATTCAACTGCTATGTGTAATATTCATCTATTCCTGGATAATATGCACCCTCTTAGAAGTACCTCACACCAATTCTGAGACCATGAGTGCTAACTCTCTTGGGTTATTCTAGCAGAGTGGTGACCTATAGGTTCACCCATATAGATCCTTGAATGGTAGCATACTATTAGTGGTGTGGAGGTTGTTATTATACACAAAATCCACCAATGGTAGGTGGTACTCCCAACTATGACCGATGCAATAGATTCAATACCATATCATTTCTCTAGATCTTGAACGGTCCTCTCCATCTGGACATCTATCTGGGGATGAAACATAATTCTCAAGCATAACTGAGTCCCAAATGCCACCTTTGATCCCTTCCACAACAGAGATTTCAAATGATAATCATTACTAGAAACAATCATCAATTAGACTCTATGGATTTGAGATATCTCTTTTATGTAGAGGCATCCCAAACTCTCTACTAAACTATACTCTCAGATAGGTTGGAAGTGGGACGACATGATGAGTCGGTCAATGATCACCTAGATGGTATCGTGTCCCCTGTACATTCGTGGTAAACCCATCATGAATTCCATCGATATCCTAGACTAATTACATTCTGGAACCTCAAGGGGTTTAGTCAAGCCTTCTAGAAAAAGTTTTTCAACCTTCACCTACTGGCATGTAAGGCATCGAGAAACAAACTCTACCACCACCTTCTTCTTCCATGTCCCCAAAAACTGACCTTAGAGATCCTGGTACATATTCGCCACACCATGGTGTACTGCCAAAGGGGATATATGAAACTCCCTAAGAAAATACTCCCATAACACCACTGGTACAATTTTGAATCCTCTAAAAAAGAATACGTGCATCATACCTTTTGAATATCCATCAGGCTCATGCCTTGTGGACATATGAACATGTAGGGTCTCGCAGTCAATATCCCCTTGATGTTCCTCCCTGTATCACTATAAGAGTGGAGGGGTGATGAACATTGATTGGAGTTAAGATACTCCATCTCAATCCATGAAGGATAATTGTAACAACTCCAACTACTATGAAACCTCATTCAAAAAATGTGAACTAGATCTCCTGCTAAGAGCATCTCCCACCATGTTCCCCTTCCCAGGTGTATAGACAATCTAAAATTCATAGCCCTAGTAGAAGTCTAGCCATATCCTCTATCATCAGTTCATATCTTTCTATGATAAGATATACTTGATGCTCTTGTGGTCAGAGTATACAATAAACGTCTCTCCGATCAGGTAGTTTCCCCACATCTTCAGTGAAAAGATTACCACTGCTTACTCAAGATCATGGGTCACATAGTTCTTCTCATGTGGTCTCAGCTATCATAAACCATAGTCAATCACCACTTTCCTCTACATCAGGACACAAATATGTATTTTCCTGATGCATTTTGTAAAAATAAGTACTTGAAACCCTCCTCCAACAATCTCATGGTTGAGGCACTCATCAAAATCTGGCTCGACTGCTGAAAATCATGTTGGCACTTCTCTATCCAAAATAAAATTTTCCCCTTTCATATCAAAGCTATCACAGGTGCTGATATTCCAGATAAATCATATATGAATCTTTAATAATATCCTGACAACCTAGGTAAGATTTGTACCTCCATCACACTCATAGTTGGCTCCCATGCTAACACTACCTCTACCTTGGCTGAGTCCACTGCCACTCAGTCCGCTGAGATAACATGTCCCATAAATTGGACCACCTAAATCCAAAACTATAACTTCAGGAGTTTCCCATAAATATAGTGCTCTAGGAGTATGTACATAACTATTTGTAGGTGTGTCGCTTGCTCCTCCTCATACATTGAGTACACAAGGATATTTTCAACGAAGACTATGAAGAACCGATATAAGTAAGGCAGAAAGATCTGGTTCATGAGTAACATGAACGCTGCTGAAACATTCATCAAACCAAAGGGCATCACCAAGTACTCATAATGACCATAGCGGTATTTTAATGTCTTCTTTGGTATATCCTCATCCAGTACTCATATATGGTGATATCTTGATCAATGTTCATCCTTAGAGAACCATTGTGCCCCTCTCAACTGATTAAAGATGTAATCGATCCTTAGTAGTGGATACTTATTCTTCATGGTCATCTGGTTCATGCACATGTAATCTACACACAACCTCACGCTCTTGTATTCCTTCTTAGAAAACAAAACTGGGGCCACCCAGTGTGAAGCACTAGGTCTCACAAAATCCCATATTCTACAAGTCCTCCAACTGCACCCTCAGCTCGCAAAGTTCTACACTATCCATCTGATATGCTGTTGAGGATATCAGTGTCATCTTGGGATTTAATTTGATATAGAAGGAAATATCATGATGGGGAGGTAACCCTGGAACATCTTCTGGAAAGACATCCTCATACTCTTCCACTACTGTTGGGAACTTAAAGCTAATAACATCTACTGCTCTGAGGGAAAGTATAGCCAACTCATGAGTGATAGGCTACACCCACCTATGCATGAGACCATCTTGCGCAACCTGGGTTTCTGTTTTGACAAAAAAACAAAACCTCGTCCCATCATTGTTGACACACTGCACCTTTCTCCTAAAACAGTCAATCTGGGCATGGACCGTAGATAGCCAATCCATACCAAGAATGATGTTGTAAGGCTTTGACATTTCCACCAAGAGGATCCAACCAAAACACTCATATCCAAGGGTCATATCACACTGTTGCCACAAGTGTGTTATCATCGAGTTCTTTCTCGTAAGAGTCTCCAGGCGTAAGGGTCGAGTCAACCGTTCTACCGGAATCTCAAGGTCACATAAAAGGTAATTGGTAAGAAAATAATTACTATAAACTAGGTATATAAGTACATAATCTAAGGTAGAAAATACATATATTATACATTCAATCATCCCTAGAGTACCTTGGTAATACGCCTCGAATGTATGTAGTTTCCTTCGCTACTATCCTCCAGCTCCATGAGCCTGGTGTCGACCTCTAGGGGGAGGTGGTTGTAGTACGTCAAAAAATCTTCCACCTCCCACAGCTCTCCCTTCTTATCTGTCACATCCGCCTCCTGAAAGATATGTGCACTCCACTTGTTGCCTCTAGCTCGGTGGCCCATCCATTTTCCCCCATCAACAGCTCGACATGCTCGACGTCTATCACATGAGAAGGGTCATGATAATATCTCTAAAGTTTAAAAATGTGAAATACATATTGTATGTAACTATATCTCATTGGAAGAGATAATCGATACACCACTTGACCAGCCCTATCCGCTATCTCAAATGGACTGAAAAACGTGGGTTCTAGCTTTCCCTATTTCTTGGTGTGGAGTTTCCCCAACCTAGGAGACACCCAAAAGAAAAGATGATGACCAAACTCGGTCTTCAAAGGTCTTCTTCAATGGTTAGCATGTGATTTATTCCTACTCTTAGTAGTCACCAACCTCCTTCTAATCAACTAAACCTATTCTTATTTATCTTATATGATACTAGGACCAAAAAGAACCAAATCACCTACCACCAACCAAAAAAGAGGATAATGGAATGACCTCCCATAAAAATATTATATTGGTTCCATATGGATCAATACCTAGAATTTTTTATTGTAAGAAAACTCAAAAAGAGTTCTATTTTGTTCCTAAAAACCACCAAAATCCAAAACACAGACTCATAACATACCTTCCTAAACCTAAATAATGTATTTAGATTGACCGTCAGTGTAAGGGTAATAGGTTTTTCTCTGAAGAACCTAAAATCCCAAAGCCTTATGAAGATTCTTACCAAACCATTATGTTAAATGAGGATAACATTATGAAATTATACTCCATAGGACACCATGAAATTAGACTATCTCATGCACATAGAGAATCATGGGTAATACATTCACAAAATCCATTCTGAAATCATCACATTTCAACTCTAGAATAGGATAACACTAAAATGGATAAGAAATACACTAATGCTCATCTTTCACCTGATGACAGCATAAATATCCCACAACAAAGTATGATACCTCCTTCTCTATTTGAAAAATAGTACTGTATATGGAGATCACAATACATCCTTTTCAAAACAAGATGTACCTCACATCTAGAAGTATTAAATTCTCCCATAAAATCATTATACAAGATCATAGGAACCCGTACTCAGCCATAGAAAAGAAGATAATTTCCACTTATAAAAGGCCACCCTAATGGTTTCTCCGCCCTAGATAAGTTGTCTCTCAGACCTAAGACCTCTGGATCAAATAACTTCTTTATTTTATTCTAATCCAAAATCTTGGGTATAATAGATGTAAAAGTCATGGATACTCATACCTAAGACTCCTAATCATCTAGATTCATGTCTACAAAAAGTTTCATTATCCACCACTCATCACCAAACTCTCGCACTACCTTCATTTGTTTCATACAACACAAATCATTTTTAATGAAGCTTCCCTTACCTGGTGTATAATCAAACTCATATTTGAAAGACTGTATATACCCGATGCACCTCATCTACCTAAGATTCATTTCCCACTGAGAAGAGATGTACCTAAGGCTCTTGTGATCCATGTATACCAAAAACATCTTACCCATAATTTGTTGTCTCTAAAATCGTAGGGAATATTTCACCACTGCTAAATCTAAATCATGAGTAGATTAATTCCTCTCATGCGGTCTTAGTTCTTTATATCTATAACTAACCACTTAATCCACCAGCATCATAATTGATCTGAGTCCGACTAGGGATGCATCATAGAACATGATATATGCCATACCCATAATAGGAAATTTGATGATATGTTCTCTGATAATAATTCTCTTCAACTCTATTAAATCACTCCTGAAATCATTTGAACAAAAAAATTAGTCCCTTCATAGTCATCCCTAACATCGGTGTGTCCAGATGGGACATGTCCTAGATAATGCACTGATAATAACCTTATAACCCCATTAAATATTGTTATTTCAAAGAAATTATTAAGATTCTACCAAGAGACTATAGCTATAAATTTCTTTGCAACCACTGACACTCTTTCCTCTAATATGACATGGCCAAGGAAGTACACTTTATCAATCCAGAAGCTTCATTTGGCTAGATTAGAATAAATTCTATGCTCTCTTAATGTACTTAAGATAATGTTAATATTTTATACATGATCGTCTATTGATAGGGACTACACTATGATATCATCAACAAAAACTAACACAAACTGATCCAGAAAAGTAGAAATATTTGATTCATCAAGTCCATGAATACTGTAGGTGCATTGTTCAAACCAGATAGCATCACTATGAACTCATACCAGTCACACATTCTCATAAAATTAGTATGAGGTATGTCTAATGGTCTCACCTGAAACTAGTGGTATCTTGGTCTAATATTGATATTTGGGAAGATCATATCACCTCTCAGCTGATCAATGATATCATCGATGCATGGAAGATGATACTGGTTCTTTGTCCTCATTTGGTTCAATATCTGATAATCCACACATAAGCACAAAGTACCATCATCCTTCTTAGCATAAAGAACTGGAGAAACCCATAGAGAAGTATTAGGGCATATAAAACCCTTATCTTCCATATCTTTCAACTGAACCTTCAACTCTCAAATCTGGGTTGGTGCCATTCTATAAGGCAGAATAGAAACAATTTATGTTCCCGAAACCAACTCAATCATGAACTCAATCTCCCACTCAAGAAGTTAGCCATATAACTCATCAGGAAAGACATCCTAAATATTATATTACACTATGGGAAAATAATCATGCTTCATTCCACCATTATCTAGAGTAATACTAGATATCTGATCCTAGAGAAAATAAATTCTTCATTGAATCAGTCCTATAAGACCATCATAAAAACCCCACTCACCCTAGTGAAAATAGCTGCCTCCTTCTAGAGAAAGAAAGGAAATTATCCCCTAGTAATAGTCAATATTATCCTGTTATAGGATTAACAAATTCATAATAATAATAAAATAAAATTCTATCATTTCCAAAAAATGGTTCCCATAAGAAATGGTAACCCCAAATTTCTAGAGGACATGCATTAAAACATTTAATATTCTTTGACTGCACTCCCAACTGTGTATCAATGGTCAAATCACCAACCATGTATTCCATAACCATGATCAAACTATTTTCCAAGATATTATATAAAAATTAATGTCATAATGGCCCTAAGGCCTTCATTTTTTTATTTTGATAATACACCTTTCAAGGGGTGAGGTGGAACCCTTACAAGGCCCGAAGGCTTAGAGACAATTACCTGACCCGTAGGCCTTAGAGGGAATCACCAAGACAAGAAAACTTGAAAATGCTTGTCCCCAACATATATCGTGATATCAGTACTCCACCTTTACAGGGCAGGTCGTCTAGTTGTCCTACGCAAAGCTGCACATGCCCGGTATCGATGGAAAATCCATACCCCCTCATTCTTCCAATTCTTGTTTTCTCAGTTCTAGTGAATGCGCCTACCCTAAATCCTCATATGAAGCAATGTCCCTTGTAGTATGATTGGTATATCTTCATTCATGTGTATCGAGGGACTTAGGGTGGCCCTAAGGCCTTAAGGAGGCCTGAAGTCCTTGAGAAACAACTAGCCCAAAGGTTTTGGGTGGCCCGAAAGCCTTACAGGACTTGAGGACTAAACCGGTGGCCCACATACCCAGACATGACCTGAACACTCAAGGGAACTTGAGTTACTAGTCTGTGGATGAGTAATTGAGTCCTTCCAGTACTCTGGTACCTATCCTTATAATCTACAAATACTCATCTATTACATTCTCTACAAAACCTCTATAGGTGGTGCACAATACCACAAGCATGATGCCCAAAGTGGGGTGCAGACTCTATGGCTCCTTGTGACATATCATTCCACACTAAAAGCACTACAACAGAATACGGTCCTGAGATGGATGCCCACTACCCAGACTACTCCTTCCATTTTTTCATTATCAATATCTTTCATAGTGGTGATTCATTCCACTAGAATATGATATCATAGTTTTCCTTGCTGAAATAGATTGACTGTTGTTCAGGGCCTCTCTCAGATTCCCTTCCTTGATGAGTTCATGATTCATCGTGTCTCAAAATCTACTCAGATGAAACAAGTTCACCTGAGACCTGATCTCATGGAAAATATCATCCTGAAAAAGTATCATCCTTTAGATCTCATCAACTTCCAAATATTGGGCAAATTTTTATAGGTTAGTGAAAAGTTCATCATATTCCATCACTGACATAACCTCCTCTTTCAGATTCATGAACCCACGAGCCCTCTCATCCCTTAACGTCTATGGATAGAAGTGTATTAAGAAATTATCCTTTAGTTCCTTCCAATATAACTCCTCATCCTTCCCAACCTAATCTATAATATCCCACCAACACTTGTTATGTCCATGGAGTATATACATGTCAAGCTTCACACTCGTATATATGGGTGTCTCGAGGTTCTTGAAGATTTTCTTGACTGACTCGATCCAGAACTCATCTGTATAGGGGGATCCCTCCCCAGTGAACATAGGTAGATGTTTTATCTATAACTCTCTCTTTAAATCAGACATCAAAATCAAGGTATGAACAGTCTCCCTTTCCATGGATAGCAAGACCCTCAAGAATCTTTCTTGAAGCTGAACATCCATATAATCCTCACTAGCTACATGAAACTCTAACGTAGCTATATTAGAATTGTGATGAAATTTACTCTCCTAATTCTCAACTCAAAGATTAATAGGAGGTATTTTATCTAAAATATAGTTACACTTCTTATAAAACTAGATATAACAACACATACAACCTCAACAAGTGACAAAAAAGTGAACCACCACTCTGGGACTCACTAAACATGGCTTAAAAGTGGTTTAGCATTACATTAATGTTATTTTCTTTTCATTTATCAGATATAACAGGTATATCATATCACATTTCATATAATAAATTATATAACACATGAAATAAATATACCATTTCCATGAACAATGTAAGTCAATATATACACCAGTGTTCCTATCATGATAAATGCATACTCATCTCATTCCATATCAGTCCAAGATTAGAAATCTAAAGAGATAATAACACCACACAACATTTGAATCACTCAGGGTGAAATAACATCAATTGTATATAGTTAATTGCATAAATAGTAATCCCATCTCTGGGAAATCATATTTTCCCCCATACATGGGTTATCTACTTCCATGCACAAGCTCAGTACAAAGTCACAAAACATCCTAGTATTCTTTCTACCTTTCCCAAATATCAAAGAAATAGTAAGAAAAAACCTCCCTATGATACCATTTTGTAATATCCGATGATATGGAACTCTCTCACATGGTCAAGAAAGTTCATTTTGAGACCTCAATAAAACCTCCTCATACGCCAAAGGCTTCCAACTAGCAGTGGGAGTGTGATATGAATAGTGGGAAGACTATACCCCCTGGTATATAGTTACATAGATGTATAATAGAAATTTGAATTACTATAATAAGATTTATATTCATAGAGGAAACCATATAATACAACTGGGAAAATAAAAGTAGGAACCAACTAACAAATAATGGCGAATCATGTAATGATAGGATGATATGTATCTAAATGTCAATCTAAAAACAATAAAATAAGATAATTATATGACATAATAAAACCAAAAATACCTTGGTCCTGATCCCCCTATTAGTCCCAACTCTAGCCCATCCATCAATAATGAAAAGAATCAATATCAATGTCTCTTTCCCTTTTCCAAACCTGCATCCTTGTAATACGCTCGGGTTCCAAATGGTGACCTGAACAGGGTGTGAGTAAAACTCAGTAAGTTGACAGCACCATGTCTAAACAAAATCAGTTTGATAATAAGTGTATAAAATAAAGTGAAAAATATTTATATTAATTAATCAATTAATATAATACATCAATAAATCGACTTTGACACCATGTATTAATATTTATAATCATGTAGCACAAACATGACAACCAAATAACTATATATCCAAATAATATTCTTCAAAACTATGTTGGAATGTCTCTAAGCATGTAATTTGACCATGAAAACCATAACCATATAATCATGTAATAAATCACCCAAATTTAGGATGAGCCTCCTAGATAAGAATTTTAGCGTGGGACTGGGTAAATCCGACTCAATATAAGCATTAAAGCATGGGACTAGGAACATCACTCTCAATATAAGAATTACAAAATGGGATTGGGAAGATCTATCTCAATATAAGAATTACAACATGAGACTAGGAATATCCCTCTCAATATAATCATTACATCATGGGACTCAGTCAAGCCAAATCAATATAAGCATTACAGTATGGGACAGGGTAGTGCACTTTAAATGTAAGCATTGCATCATGATAACACAACAATTAATAACAACACAGATATTATAATATCACATCATACAAATTAATGGTTAATTATACTAATTAAAAATTTTCTTTCAAAAGGAATTTATTTAATATCTCAACATATCACAAGTCATATGAATAAACAATAATCCATTACCTAGGGATTCTATATCAAGTAATCACCTAAGGTATCATGTCTTGATAAAAAAACTTTCATCCATTATCAAATTTCTTATTAATTAGGGGTTTTCTCACCCAATGTGTATCCAAATGTCATGTTATAATCAATTGGATCCAAAACTGATTCAAGGAATAATCAAATATATTATTTAAAAAATGAATGTTCAAGTTATGTTGGAATAATAAAAATGTTTCACATACTTGAAAATTATCAGACCATAGGGTTATGTTTTAGACCCACTACCTTTAACAGATGATTAATGAAACACTTAAAATATAGAACTCCAATGAGGAGAGAGGCATAGAATATTTCAAGAAGAAATTTGATCAACCTAGGTCAAGATCAAATCCACAAAATAGACCCACAGTCAAAATATTTCACCATAATTAACAAGGAATAATGGGAGAGATGGGAAACATAAGAAAAAATCTTACCATGTATTGGATGTGTATTCGGGATGTCGAAAGGGGAGGAAGAAAATCCAAAATAACTTATATTTCTCCCTTGGGTTGAGAGGAGAGGCATTCATTGAAATGAAAGAAAATCATCTTTACTGACCATTTAAAACTACTACTCGTGATAAATTCATAGCATTTAATCTATTTCCACATCATGTTTTTTGGTAAAATAAATATGATTAAAAACCAATCACCGCGAATTAATATTAAACCCTGCTCTAATTTTACATCACATGAAAAATTTATATGATGTATAACCCCTTCATGTCCTGCAATGGTTCACGTCATCTTCCTATTCATTTACACATCGTATAACATGTTCACTATATGTAAACGTGCAATGGGGACATCTTAGACCATTTTATGGATAAGATCCCAAACACCTCAAATCTCTTCAAAATAGTGGAAAATCCTCATAAAACATTTAGCATGTTTATACCCATACTCCATTAATTAAAATAAGTATACATCCCTAAACATTAGGTCATTTTTTCCAACAAAGGCTCTATGTCTCCAAATGAGACGCAACCACCAAGGCCTAAAGACAAAGTAAACCCCAAATAAATATGTTCAATAAAAAAACTCATAAAGGGATGTGCCTGAAAAAATATTGGATCTTAAAATAGAAGCCAAAATAAGTGGATACCTTGGTGATTCTAGTAAGTGGGAGTTGGCTATATATGAGGAGTTTTATTTACTTCATTTTAATAACACCAAGGGGATAATATATTTACCATTTGAAAATAAGGAACTTGAAAACTAGTGGTATTCTAATTAAAAAAATAATATAGTGAATGTAGAAGTAATAAATAAATATTGATGGGCAAAGGGTTTTAGTATAAAGAGGTAAATGACTTCTCTAGAAAATTCCCTTGTAGTTAAACATACTACCATTCAAGTCATTTTAAGTTTGGATTATTCTGGAGGTTTATATCTAGAAAAATGTATATATAGAAAACATTCCTTCATGGATATATAGAGGAAGAAATATATATAAAGAAACCTTTTTATCAATGTAATTTTTGATTGGTATAAAAACTCAAGAGAATTATATAATTTTTAAATCAAGTTTGAAGGTAATGGAATCAGATGTTTCAATTATTCATGAATGAAAATTGTTTAATGAGAATAAAATCATACCATTTATATTGTTAGAATGATTGTAGTAATGGGGAGTTTATAATTTTGATTTTTTGTGTGGATGACATGATTTTGGTGGGTTTGTTAGTTCAATAGATTAAGGAGCTAAATAAGTACTTTATGGAACATTTTAAATGAAATTTATTAGTGATGAAAAATGATCTTAGGGATGATTATTGAGAATGGTGGTATGTATATAATTTTTTTAATATCATTGGAAGAGTGTATCTGAATTATTTCATAAATAATAGTGGTAACTAGATGTAAAGATGTTTGAAATCCACTTTACAGTCACTTTAAACATTAAAATAAATTAGAACCAGGAATAGAATATGAGACAAAGCACATGGATGGAGTACCATATGCATTCATGGTAGGAACAATCATATATTCCATGGTGTGTACTTAGATAGATATTACTCTCATATTGAGGGAATGGTCAACTGGTATATGAAGAATATAAAGAACTATCATTGAGAATCTAAGAAATTGAATAACTGATATGTAAAAGGAATGAAATATATTTCCCTTCACTTTAGGGAATATGATCTGCCGGTTAGGTATATTGATGAAGACTTTGGGGGTGAATCAAACTCATAGAAGTGTAAAATTTGATGTTTTTTATATTTGGTGGAACCATGGTCATTTGGATGTCTAGGTTTCAACTGATGGCTTCTCTCCATATAATAGAAGAAAAAATTACAATAGAAACAAAATAAAGAAAGGAAATGGTATAGTTAAGGTATTTTATTGAGGATCTTAGAAGAATCTAGGAGGTTTTATTAATTTTTTTAGATATTAAAAGTTTAATCCACTTGTATAACCATTTTTTCCTATTAGTATAGACATATGGGACCTAAGTATCATTGTATCTAAAAGATATTGGAAGGTTGAGTTTCTAGAACCCGAACTCCATAAACCCTGATTCATAAGTTATATTATATTAATGGTAAAGAATACAAGATATATCATACGATTCAAAATATTATTATTCATAGAATAATAGATATATGCATACATTACATTTGATAAAAATAAGATACTAAATGAACACATTGATAGAACATTATTATCCCTTCCATCACATCCCAAAACATTACACACAATTATTCTATAGGCTTCTTGGGGAAATGAAAAAATAAGGTTTATCTCATATGTTTATTAAGAGGTAGCATATAGGGGAAAATATCATAACATAAACATGTAACAAGTGATCTAAAAAGAATAAATAAACAACATTTAATCTATAATCCACTAAAATAGAGGATAGTCTATATCCATGAAAATAAATAAAAACAATGATAAAAAAATAACTAATCTCATAATGATTGGATTAACAATTTTGTACTTCAAAATATGATTCGGAGGCCTTTTGAGAAGACACTATAGTTTTAGGGGGAAATTTATACCCTAAAAACCAAGTTATATTTTCATGAGACATGTCGATACATTGCGGGGTTATATAATTATAGGCCCCACCTATCACTTGATTAAGTCTAATTCATTAACTATAAGAGTCATCATGAAATTTCATATCATTAACTACGGAACATATGAATAAATAAAAACATGGTTATCAGTATGATGAAAAATATGGGAAACAAAATACTTCCCCATTCAATGGAATAATGTTGTTTTCTTAACAAACATGTCTTAATCAACTTGGAATTTTTGGGGTATCATAAAAGTAATAATAAGAAACCTTATAAAATAAATATATTGGTGAGGATACTTTAAATGTGTTGGGTTATCCATTGATGGTAGTAATTGGATAAAATACTTTACATTGGTAGATACTAAGGCAATGATTGGAGAAACATTTCATCATGGTTCATAAAGATCATGTGAACATTCCAAAGCATATCCCCCATGAGTGTCTAGAAAAGTGTATAGCCTTAGGACCACTCATCCTGAACCAGATTGATGGTCGATTCAATTTTTTAACAAACCCTTTTGGGGTTATTACCCCTAGGTTTATCTATGCTATACCAACATCCACATGTTATTATCCAGATAGGGGTTCAAATTCTAGGAAAACCATACAATCTTTACTTTCCCAAAATTTATGACTTTTGGGCATTATGATAGATTAGTAAAAGTTTTAAATGAGAGGAAATATCACTTTAGATATATAAATTAGGTGATAATCCAATATAATTACAATCATGATGACATTACAATAAATGTTTTAATTGAAAATGGAAGGGGAGGTGTGAGAGCCCTTATATTGGTATAATAACAGAATAGGGAAAAGCGTATAATGAGGGGGAATAATTAGTATCTAATTAAAAAAATATAAAATGATATATAATAAAAAGAAATTTAAATTATAAAATATGTGTAAATGGTATTATAAAAAAATAATTTCAATTAAAAATGAAAGATAAGGATTTGAAACCCTAACCTTGCTAAGTAAATTCTTCAAGCTTGGGGACACTTTAGAATATATAAACTTCTTGGGAGGAATTTATAGATGGAGTGGTAGGTAAATACATGATAAATTCCTATGGCTAAGAGTGGTATGATTGAATTGGATGGATTTAGCTCCTTTTATATGTGAAAAATATCTTTTTTTATGGAAATTAATGTTAGGTAAGGGGTAAGAATAGAATCACATGGGTGTTTGGTTGGATAGATAAGTTAGGTGAGTTAGGTGAATAAATGTTATTTGATACTTGTGGGTATTTATTTCAAACCTAAAAAGTATTTATATAATATTTAATTGATCATTTAATTAATAAAAATTTGAGATACTTCATTTACCCATTTTACCCATATTAATCATGATTAAAAATTAATCATGGAAATTATTTTATTAAAAAAAATATAAGATGACACCTCTTACAAAATTTTGAAATTTTGAATATGATTTTTAATTCAATTTAATCTTATTAAATTTCTAAATCTGAGAAAATCAATATTTAAATTAAAATATAAGAAATTTGAAAAACTACTTGGATAGAAAAATGTCACATTATACATTAAGTGTTTTTTTATTATTTAATATTAATTGTTAATTAAATAAATATTTATATATTTTTTAATATTTTTAAACATAATATTATTTTTATAAGTTGAAATATATTAATCACATTTATTTAGATTAAATTTATCAAAATCTTATAAAATTAATTCTTTCGAAACAATCATTTTACATCTACTACGGTAATTAAACTTTAATCTAAGTAATTAATTTTTAATGCATAAAAATAATATTGTACATTATAAATAATATTTAACTAATGAATATAAATATCAAGAACAATTTATCAAATTTTATCAATATGTGTAGTAAAAATTATTTTTAACATTAGCACGCATAAATCCTTTTTTAGAAAAAAAAAGTATATTGTTAAGCATAAACATTATGGTTGGGATAAAATTATGGATTATTTTGATTTTGATGAAATTAATTAATTTATTATAAAATAAATAAATTATGTGTGGCTTCAAAATAAATCCAAAACCTAATTTTACCAACATAATATGTAATTAATAGAAAATAATAAAAACACTTTCTTTTATTGGAAAATATTACATAAGTCCATAAAATGTTAAATATGGGTTTTATTTTTTAATAATTATATTTAGAAAAATGTTTATTTTTACTCTTTAAACACATATTTAATTTCTTAAAAGTTTTTATAATATTTTATGCCTTGATTATATAATGATAAAGTCATAAAAGTTATAGTTTTAGTAAAAATTGTATTTTCACTACTCACATAAAAATCAACTATTTTATAAAAAACCCCCCAAAATTCATCTTAAGGTAATATATTTTTGAATAGTTCCAATATGAATATTATTTTAATAAAATCAAATTCTGATATTAATAATTTATATTTTTAAATTTACTCATGAATAAAGGCTCTTTAGAGTGTACATCGTGTGATAATTCAGGATATGGTGTTTACCTACTACATTAGGTTATTAGGTATTACATTCTACCCCACTTAAATAATTTCATCCTTAAAATTGGAAAAGTTTATTCTACTAACAAAATTAGTTTATTCCCTCCTCATATATTTTCAGGATCCCATGTTTCCTCCTTTACCTTTTGATTTCTCCAAAGGAATATTATGACTTGAGTTTTCTAATTCCGAAACACTTTCTCTCTAGTATCAAGAATTAGGGCAGGATCATCATTATAATACAAGTCTATTTCAAATTCTATTCCATAAAATGTGAGTATATTCATTGGATTAGGCATGTATTTTCTCAATAATAAAATATGGAAGACATCACGTACTTTATAAAGGTTGGGTGACATAGTCCATTGGTAATCTAAAAATATATTTTTTTTTCTAGTATTTAAAATTTCCAAATATACCTAGGGCTTAAATTCCTCTTTTTACCAAATATTACATCTCCCTTCCATTGTTAAAGATTCAATAATAAATGATTCTCCACTTTAAATTCAAATTATTTCCTTCAATTATCATCATATCACTTTTTTATGCTCTAGGATGCTTTAATATTACATTGAATTATCCATATATTAAAAATCATCTCCTCTACAATATCTAGGCTAACTATCTTTCTTTTTCCAACAAATTCCCGATAGGATGGAGAAATAAACCCCTTCACATACAATGATTTTTAGGCTTAGAATGTATATTCTTGAATTAAATCAGTTAAAGTATATAAACTCCACCAAAGGTAGTTATGTATCCCACATACCTTTCAAATCAACAGACCATGATCATGGAATTCCTTTTATTTTATAGATAGTTTTTTTAGGCTTCCCATCAGCTTGGGATTGGTAGTTAGTTCCCAAATATATCCCTATATTGAGATACCATTAAAGACTCTTCCAGTATTTTGATATGAACATAGGATCATGATATTATACAATTGATAAAGGTTCCCCATACATACTTGTGATTTCATTAATAGAGATTCAGTCAAGGCGCTCAAGGGGTATATCTTCTCTTATCACTAAGAAATGATCATATTTATTAAAGTGATCTAAAATAACACATATATCATAATTTTTCATTATATTAATCATAATTATTGTTAAAAGGTCTATTATAATATTATCCAACTACTATATAGGTATAGGAATAGGTTTTATGGCTCCCTTAAGATGTTTTGGTTCATCCTTTACCTACTGGAATACTAAGAATATGGCCCCATAGTCTTTTATTTCTGATTTCATACCATCCCACAAAAAATGTTCTCTTAAATACCTATATATCTTTGTTCAAATAGTGTGTATAGTGAAATTTGATATATGTGATTCATTAAACAATTCCCTCTTGAAATCTGGTATAAATGGAACACATAACCTCTTTCCAAACTTCAACACTCCATCACTATAAAATATTTATATTAATTTACCATCATTTAATACTTTAATATTATTTTTTCAGTTATTATCATCCTGTTGGGACATATCTATATTTTCTAGAAATTATGGTTTATCAATTTCTTTAAAAAGAAATGATGGCTCCCCAAGCCTAAAAATTACCATATCCACCATTACTAGATATCTGTATGTAGGATCATTTTTAATCATCATTATGGCAAAAATATAATGATAACTCCTATTAAATGCATCATCTATCTTGTTTTCCTTCCCAAGGTGATAGTGTACCAATAAATTTTAGACTTTGAGTAATTTAAACCATCTTCTTTGTCTCATATTGAACACCTTCTGTGAGAAGATACACTTAAATCTCTTATGATCCATATATAAATCGCATATTTCACTAGAGAGGAAGTGTCATTATATTTTAAAATAAAATATAACCTCTACTATCTCAAGTTCATGAATTGTTAATTTCCTTGATTCATAAGAAACTACCCTATCATTATTCATAAGGACACAATTATTATTTATCTTCAACATATCAC
Source organism: Viscum album (assembly GCA_963277665.1). Classification (NCBI taxonomy): domain Eukaryota; kingdom Viridiplantae; phylum Streptophyta; class Magnoliopsida; order Santalales; family Viscaceae; genus Viscum; species Viscum album. The sequence continues at coordinate 1,251,384,935 of OY728141.1, forward strand.
TGTATATTATGAATCTTTACTTAGTTAATGATGAACTTAATATTGTAAAATTAATCAGTCTCCTCTTAAACTCTTTTAAACTCTCTTTTAATGCCTTTTACCATGTCAATTTCAACCCATTATGTGTTATCTTGGTTATTGGGTTGTCCAACCGGGTGAAATATTGAATGAACTATTGATAGTATCATACTAGAACTAGGAGAATAGAAAACGTGGTTATGTTCATCAGTGTAGTCTATTCATTGACTACCTTTTTTAAGGATCAATAGAAATTCTATCTTTATAGTTAATATAGGTAATAAAATAACATTCTTTAATCCAAAATCCACACATACTATATTTTTCCATATAATTCTTTTTTTAGGGGCTTTGGAATTATTTGTAGTTGAAAATCATGATCTTCATAACTCTTTGAATATATCAATACATCTTTAATTAATTCCACCATAAATTTGTCAAGATAATCCTTGAAAAATGTATTCATCGGATCCATAATGATAGAAGTCACATTAGTTACTCCAAAGATCATTACCATAAACTCATAATATTTATACCTTGTTCAAAATCTCATATTTGGTAAAATGTCCTTATTTACCCTAAGATAATGATAACTATAGTGAATATCAATATTTTAAAATTATTGGTATTATTGTTTTTTATCAATAAAGTCATTAATGTTTGGTAAATGATACTTACTCTTTATAGTAATGGAATTTATCTCACTATAATTGATACACAATGTCATAGACCCATATTTCTTTATCATGAATAAAATAAGGTCTCCCCATAGTGAAATACCTAGGAATATAAATCCTTTATCACTTTATGCATGAAGATATTTATTCAACTCCATTAGTTCCATTCTATATAGTATTTTAGATAAATTTTTTGCATCAAAAATGATTTTAATGGAGAACTCAACTCCAGGTTCTAGTAGATGATTGGGTAATTATTCTAGAAAAAAATCACTAAATTTTTTTACCATGGGTATATCCTCTATTATTTGGATATCTTCCTTATACATATATCATTCTTTATCTTCATCACTTCTAATAATTTCATTAAGGATAGGTATTATGGGAGGATATAGACATGATTTAGATGATGAAGTGTCTCGTGTAAATATAATAGATTCCACCTCACCTTTATGAATCACACTATCATTCTCTTCGAAATAAAATTTTTCATAATAATTTAAAATCCAATCCATAAAAGGATTATATAAAAATCAACTGTATATATAATAACCAATATTTCTAATAGGTTATATCCATGCATCATAATTGTAAATAACTAAAATATATTTATTCCAATAATATTTTCACTTGGTTTCATAATTGATAACTCCCTTACTATGTTAGTAGGGAAATTTTTTGTATTTTATAAAAACACAGAAGATATAAAAGAGTGTGAAGACTTGAGATCCAATAATACATTAGCTAAATTTGAGGCCTTGATTATATTACTTGACACTATTTCATTAGGTTCTTTCACATTAGTTGTGGTAATCTTATAAGCTTTTCATTTCTCGATTGGACTTTTATAAGGTAAATTCACTTGGTGTTTGGTTTATTGGTTCACATAATGTACCTTATATTTATAGTTAAATCATTGGCCCTCAATAGCTTATTTTTGGGATTTTCATTTAAGGTAATTATGGAATTTTTCATCAAACTTGTAACAAAATTTTGTTCCCTTCCTACAAACACAAGGGTGATTCTTTCCATGGCCTTCACATATGGGAAATACTATCCTTTCATTATTCACATTTATTTCACTATTATTTCCATGATGATCAGTTGGTCTCTTCTTATCCTAGTTTCCCTTAAATACATATGTCATTAAGAACTCCTATTATGACTTAATGGACCTTGAGACTATATCCTTATATGATAAAAGGTCTAAAATACTAACAAACTTGAAATTCATGTTTTTAACCCATAAAAAATGATCAATATTTATTTATAGTCTATGTACATAGTCTATAATATGTCTTTATAACCATGTAAGGTTATTCTCCTGCTCAGTAATGTTTTCTGCCTCATGTTTTCTAATGTTGAGAAATTTCCTTTCCATTTTTTCTCTTTTCTCATGATAAAATTATTTTTAATATAATATCTCCATAAAATTTCCCTATTCAGTGTTCTTTATCTCATCTTCCTCTTTATTGTTTTAGATTAGTGAACACCATTGGTCCACATCTCCTTTTATATGATATAATTCCATTATGAATTCTTTCTTTTCAATACATCCTAAGGTAAGAATGATATTCTCTAGGGACTTGATCCTTTGTTCATCTATCAATGGATTAGTATTTCCACTAAATATTGGAGGTTTTTATCACATTAAGTGGTCCAATACAATTAAACCATGTTGTGGAACAATATTTATCTCTATGTGGATGACATTATTTTTCATAACCTAGGTAAGCTTCCCTAATATGTTTATGATCTTATTAGCCTCGACTCTAGCTTCACTGACTTTCATAGGGTAATTATCCCTACATTTTCTATCGTAAAATGGTTATAATTCCCCTTATTAGTTGTCATATCTTTAAAATGGCATACACATAAATATCATAGGATATTGAATTGTAAAATACAATTGAAAATTATGTTTTCTAGAGTTTTCTCTATAAATATATATGGTTTTTCATAGAAATTTTTTTATCTTACTAGTCTCTTCTAAATATATTTCACAATACTCCTACTAAAATTTCTATAATACTTATTGTAATAAATCAAACTCAAAAAACATGTATCTAGTAATTATATTATATTAAATTCCTAGAGTACAAGAGTTCCCAAAAGATCCAACATGTAAGCAGTCTCATAAGACTAGATACATAAATACATTAGATTTGAAAACATAAGATACAAAAGGAACACATATCAAGAACATTATTATACCTTCTATCATATCCCTAAAAATTACACATATTCCTCCTCTAAGTTCCCTAGAGAAAGGAAAACAAATAATTTTGATCTCATATTCTTAGTAAGGGGTAGCATATAGAGGTATCTATCATAACATAAACATGGAACAATTGATATGGAAAGAATAAATAAATAACATGAAGTCAAAATCAACTACAATTGAGGGAATTTTATATCTATGGTAATAAATAAAATCCTAGATCATAATAATAATTTATATCATACTGATGGAATGCATAATTTTGGATATAAATTTTTTTTAAAGGCCTTTTCCTAATACACTATAGTGATATGGGGAGAGGTATACACCAAAACCCAAGTGGTTTTATCTCATGAGACCTATCGATACATCGAGGGTCTATATAATTCTGGGGCCCACCCATCATCGGATTAAGTCCAATTCATTCACCATAAGAGTCAACAATACATTTCATATAATTATTTAAGGAACATGAATTAAGACATGTCTATGTGTATGATGAAAAAAAATACTTCCCCATTTAATGTAATAATACAGATGACTAAGAGAACATCCCTTAATCAACTCAGAAGATATGGGGTTTTATCAATGTAACAGGAAGAAACCTAATCAAATAAATATAATTTTGAGAGTAATTTTAATATATTGGGTTATCCATGGAAGATAATAATTAGCTTCAATAGTTTTCATTTGTAGGATACCAACTCAGTTGTAGGAAAATCATTCGTCATGGTTCATAAAGAGCATGTAAATATTATAAAGAATATCCCCTAAGGGTCTCTCACCGACTATGAAATATTACTTCCACTCATCATATATCCAGGTGATGGTTGATTCACTGCTTCAACCAACTCTTTTATGGTGACTAACCCTTGGTGTATTTTGGACACAGTCACATCCACTTCCTAGTATCTGGATAGGGATTTCATTTCAAATAAAACCATACACACTTTACTTTCAAAAATTGTTGGATTTTTCGTCATTATGATGGATTATAAAATGGATTCACTAATACAAAATATCACTGTAGATATATAAAATGTGACAACCACAAATACAGTACCCAGAGTCAGTGGTAACTTTATTACATTGGCACTATATACAAGGAATCACCTCCCAAAAGACTTAACAGTATAGTAGTATTGAAGAACCAGATACACACATAATTCCCATATTATATTGGAAGTAGAAAATAAATTTAATAAAAATATGCTTAGATCCTTTATATTATTCATAAAATACTTCTTCATGTCCTATAGAAAATAATACAAATAAAATGGTGTGATCAGATACTCGGTAAGGGTTACATACTGTAACAACCCAGGTACTTATAAAATAATTTTTTTCATTCTGAAATTAAATTGTAAGATTCATAATAAATGTATAATAGAATAAGTGGTATTTATTTAAGTAAAGAAATATATACTAATAAAATAGTAACCTCACCTATGAAAGTATAAATAAAATTCATGTATCTTAAAAGTGAAAATATGATATATTTCTATCATGGAATAAGTAAATAAATATTTTGAAAGTGATAAATTAAGTAATAATATTTTTGTGAAACATAAATTTTCATTTATAACATTATAATTAATTTATTGATTTAAAATAAATTTTATTTTAATAAAATAGATTCATAAATTAATATTTTATTGTCTTATTATTTTAATATAATTTTATGAGACATTAATTAATTTTTTAAAGTGTTATAAAATTTTTTATTGTTTTAATCATTGATATTTTTTTAAATAAATTATTATTATAATTGAAAAATAAATTTATCATATTTATAAAATAATTTTCAAAAATGGAGTTCATTTTTTTATTATACACGTTGAAAAATAGTTTGGGTATTTTTTTGAATTTTTCTAAAGTAGTTGTATTATTAGTGAATAGTAAAATACTGAAATTTGTGGTAATTAAGAAATACATCATTTTTTGATTCATAGATGGTGTATTTATGATGTTATAATATAATATATAACTCTACATAATTATTTTAGTATATTTAGTGTTAATTCTCAAACTATTCATAGTCTTGAGCCAAAATAATAAATTAATGAATTCCTCCACTATTTATACCACCCCTCACCACCTCTTCTCCTTACACCTCAAATCATTATTTATGGTTTAATTTCTACCCAATTTCATTCCCAAGACTCATTACCATAACTAAAACCTTCAAGTATTACCAAAATTCCAAAAACAAGTACCTTATAGAGGTTCTCAAGGAGAATAATTTAATATGTAAAATCCTTTTTCATTTTCTTTTCTTTTCCATTTAATTTCATTTATTTTATTTTTCTATATTCACCACAGCTTATCCAAGTTGCATGAAAACTCAATTATATAATATAAATGATAATTTTATCATGTTTATAGAACAAATTCATCATCAAACTTCTTTTCCTCACCCTTTTATTATCAAGATGAGAACATCGTCTATGATGTGTTGATTTACCACCATCGTGGACCATACACTATCATTTTCCATTACCTCCTTCATGGTTGATAAAAAAACATTATTATGGTTAAATAATATTATATTATTCATGTTATAAGTTATATAAGGTTCTATAACCATTATATAATAATTATATTAAATAAAATGGTAGAATTTTTTGATAGTCAAAAAAACCACCAAAATAAACTAAATCACATTCATGAATGTTTTATCTAATGATTAAACCTCATATTAGAAAAAAATTATATTTGATATCAATTAAAATTTGGGGATCATAGTAGTACCATTTATTTCCACTTTTGGAGTTTTTCTTCCATTCAAAAAGAAAATACATAAGGAACGAATCCTGGAAACCATGAAAAGACCGCACCAAAAACAAGGGAAATAACAAAATATTATTAATAAATGGGTGGAAAGTTGTTATAGTTTACTATTATAAGGTATTATAAAAATTGTTATAGTTATTTAATAAATTAATTACACTCTTCATACCATTATATAGGATGTTTTAGCTCATTTAAAATAAGAAGAACCTGAGGTTAGGGACTTTTCTTTAAAAAACCTCTTTCAAATTTCTATTTTTACAAAATTCAAATGGAATGTTTTTATGAAACTATTCTTGTTTTATAATTATGTTATAGTTTTTTGTAAATGGTTCATGATGAATAGTGTTACCTATATTTCCTTCCAATTCAATGGGAACGTTTATTTTGGAGGATGACCATAATAGTTACTCCAATTGTAACTGTGATTATTACATTGTATGGTAGTCATGAGGGTTATATCATAAGGTTGTCGTAAGGGTAACATTATAAGGTATCCATGAGGGTTACAAATCATATGGTATCTAAGAGTGTTAAAATATTAATTATGTAATTCCCCAAGTGACCTATATGGTTTTATTTATGTTTTATATGTTTTATAGAAATCTCATGTTGTCACAAAGCAAGTATATGATATATTAGGGTTGATAAGTGTATTTTGTGAAAATGATTTCATATGTTTATAATAATTAATGAACTAATGGTTCCTTTATATTTTATGTACATTAATAAGATTTTGTGTTATTTTCCCATGTTTTTAAATGTTTTTCACAGGGTTTAAGGATTGGTAATAGAAAACAAGAATAAAAATAGAACATTGTAAAAAACATTGATGAGATTACTCATGTTTTATTAAAAACATTTTTATTATGGAATAAATGTATAATTTTTTATTAATGTAAACATTGGTTGTTTATGGATTTATATTAATTTTGAACTAATTATCTATAACTCTAAACTGAAAAAGATATTTTGGAATGTAAAATGTGTATTCTATTAGAATTAACTAGATTATGTGATGCATAAGGGAGGTTCCTTATAGTTTGTATCAGATCACGATTTAGATAAATTTAAGGGTAGGATGATTTTAATAGAATACCATAAAATTTTTTTACTCTATATTTAATTTAATATGAAATATTATTTGAATATTAACATTTTTTTCATCTATTATATGTCTATTTATAATGTTTTTATACAAAAGAAATAGGGAAACTGAAGTATGAAGGCACCAAGTGGACGATGTCATTCTGAATACGTAACTCAAAATTGTGGGAATTGGAACCGAGTATTTTTTTTTGTAGTGATAGATCAGTTAACATAGGATATAAATAGTGGATTCATCCATGAAAGAGAATATATATAGTTACCACAAAGGAACATGATGATAGTATAACATTTTAGGAGGCAACACTCTCTTGATTATAATTGATCTTCTAACCTAGTGGCAATTGAATGGGTGATTAAATCCATAGAAAATATAATGGATGTCATGGGGTGTTCAAATAGTCAAAAGGTTAGACTTTCTATTTACCATTTTGACGGTGAAGCTGACCAGTGGTGGTTAATGGTCTTGAATATCAGAGATAGAAAAGAGATTAATTCCAGGGAATGGGATGTATTTAAGAATCTTTTCCTTAACATATATTTTCTTAAGGTTGTTTGACATAGGACAGAAAATAAATTCATTGAATTAAAAAAAATATGAAGATTCATTGTTTTGTATAAATAAAACATCACCTGATTGGAAATTTATGCTTTAAATCTTATTCAAGATCTTGATGGTAAAATAAATCATTTTTATTTAGGATTAAATCCAATATACTGAACGGATTTGGCCTCCCGTAAATTCAAAAGTTATGAGAAAATTTTTCTATGTGATGAGATGATATAAATGTAGTTTTTTTATGATCACATGTACTTTTAAAATAAGAATAAGAAGAGGTATATATAGAAATAGATGGTTAATAGTCAATTAAAGAAATGTGAAGGTAATAAAATTTAGTTCCTAGTTTGTGGGAAGTGTGGTAAAAAAACATCCATGGGAATGCCTTAACAAATCTGGGAAGTGTTTCTGATGTCGTATATTTAGACATATGTCCTAATATTGTAATGAAAAATATCTTAGTTAGGGTATGTTTAATTCTGATAAAAAAACTATAATGTGTTTTAATTTTTGTGAGATGGGTCATTACGAAAGTACCTGACCAAATAAAGTTATTAATGATGGGAAGAATCAATATTATAAGCAGAAAGGTATAGTGAAATCATTTGTGACTACTTCAGTATATGTTCGGCCATCCAATGAGGTGGTATCAGGTATATTTTTTGTTTACTCATATTTTTTCTAATGTCTTGTTTGATATAGGGTCTGCACATTCCTTTATTTCTGGGGAATTATCTGGAAAATTAGAAATTTCACCTCATGAAATGTAATAATATCTCATAATTAAAACCCTAGGGGGGGATATTAAGGAAACATTATAATGTAAGAATCTTCTTGTTGTTGTATTTGGATAAACATTACCTTAAAACCTTATTGTTTTACCCTTATAAGAGTTTGATGTTATTATTGGTATGGAATGCATTTATTTTTATCATACTAAGATTTATTGTAGATCCAAAGAATTTTTTTAGAAATATTTTCCATTTTTTTACAAGAATAAACATTTACCATTGATAACATGTCAGGAAGTAGAGAAATTATCAAAATATAGAAATGAAAGTTATTTTCACATATTGTTGAAAACAAGGGAACTATTCAGATTAATGTTGTGTCAAAAGTAAATGAATACCTCTATGTTTTTTTATGATGAGTTTCCCAACGTAATACTTTATCAGGAAGTTGAATTTAGTATTTACTTAGTTCTTGGTTATAATCTAATTTCAAACCCCCCTTATCGAATAGATCAAGTGGAACATATAGAATTTAAAATGAAGTTTTAAGAATAGCATGATAAATGTTTCATTCGACCTCATACTTCACCATGGGATGCTCCTGTTTTTTTTTTAAAAGAAAGACATTTCCATGAGGCACTGCTTTGATTATATATCGTTGAATAACATTACTGTTTAGAATAAGTATACATTTCCTCATATCGATAACTTGTTTGATCATCTCTGGGGAGCTCTGTATTTTTCTAAGATTGAATTGATATCCAAGTACACTTAGTTTATGGTGAAGGTGGATAACATTCCAAAAAAATTATTTTGAACTAGATATATGAATTATGATTTTCTTATTATTCCCTTTGGTTTGAAAAATTTTCCTACTGTATTTATGGATATTATGAATAGAATATTCGATGTATATTTGGATAAGTTTGTTTTTTATTGATGATATTCTAGTGTTTTCAAAAAGTTAGTTGGATCATGAAAAATATATAAGGATTGTTCTAAAAACACCAAAAGAAATTTAGTTATATAGTAAATTAATAAAAGGTGATTTTTGGTTGAAAAAGATTTCTTTTCTTGGGAAAATTATAAATATGGATGGGATAACAGTTGATCCCAAAAAAAGTGGTTGATGAATGGCCAAGAATTAATTTTTTTTGAGATTTGTAGTTTTCTTGTATTAGAATAATATTACCAAAGTATTGTTAGTAAATTTACCAGGTTATCTATCCCTCTAAATAAATTAAAATGAAAAGGGGTTGAATTTATTTGGATAGAAGAACGTGATGTCTTTTAAGGAACTAATGTAGAGATTGGTGAATGCTTAAGTTTTGGATTTTCCTTATAGAAATGGTGATTTTTTCAATTACAGTGATTATTTATTAAAGGGACTTGGTTGTGTTATGATGTAGAATGATTAGGTAAATTATTATGATTAAAGACAACTAAAACCTCATGAGTTAAATTATCCTACCAATTAATTGTAATTACTTTTGTGGTTTTTTATTTCAAAATTATGAATAATCATTTATGTGGAGCCAAATGTGAAATATATATAAACCATAAAATTTTAAAGTATTTATTGACTCAAAATTAATTGAACGGGAGGCAGAGAAGGTGGTCAGAACTGATAAAGGATTATGATTGCATGATTAATTACCATCCTAAAAAATTAGAAAATGTGGAGGATGAATTGAGTCAAAAACATAATGCTAAATTAACCATGTTATGTCTAGAACATGTCCTCTTGGTTAATGATTTAATGAATTTTGGATTGGAAGTTATTGGTTTTGGAAATTATTCTATTTTGTTTCAGGTGTTAGTGAAGTAATCTCTCTTAGATAGAATTGAGAAAGCTTGTAAATAAGAGCATGAGTTATAAAAAAAGGTATAATTTATGCAAAAGGTTATGTTTTAATAATTTAACAATGGTAAAAACTTTTTTTGAGATTTGGAAATAGATTATGTGTTCCTTGTGATTCACAGTTGAAGAAAGATTTATTAAGACATGTTCATAGTTCTTCATTTTCCATTAATCATACCCGCACTATTATATATATGTACATTCTGGAGTATTACTAGTGGGATGAAATGAAAAGAGATATTGTTGATTTTACCTTGAAATATTTGACTTGTCAATGGGTTAAAGTAGAGAGAAACTCCCAAAGGACATGATTCATCCTTTTCTAGTGCCATAGTGGACATTGGAAAATATATCCATGGACTTTGTGGTGGTACTTCCAAATAATTTTAGAGGTGATAATGTGATTTAAATTATTGTTGATCAACTATCAAAATATACGCATCTTCATCCTTTTTGAGATATTATGTCTTTAGATCATTTTTCTCGACTGCACCTCAATGAGATAGTTAGTATTACTAGTGGGATGGAATGAAAAGAGATATTGTTGATTTTACCTTGAAATATTTGACTTGTCAATAGGTTAAATTAGAGAGAAACTATCAAAGGACATGCTTCATCCTTTTACAGTGCCATAGTGGACATGGTACAATATATCCATGGACTTTGTGGTGGTACTTAAAAATAATTTTAGAGGTGATAATGTGATTTAAATTATTTTTGATCAACTATCAAAATATACGCATATTCATCCTATTTGAGATATTATGTCATTAGATCATTTTTCTCGACTGCACCTCAATGAGATAGTTAGTTTAAATGGAGTTTCTATCTCTATTGTCTCTGAATGTGATCATAGGTTCACTAATAACTATTGTAAAGGCGTTTAGAAGTCATTGGGAATAGAATTAAATTTCATAATATCCTTTAATGATCAGTCTTTTGGAGAGTCAGAATGAACTATTCAAACATTGGAGAGTATGCTTCAAGCTTGTTCAATAGATTACCAAGAAATTTGGGGGTAAAATCTTTTTTAGTTGTGTTTTATTATAATAATAGTTTTCATTCCAGTATAAAAATGGTGGCTTTTGAGGAATTTTATGGAAATCAGTGTCAAACTCCATTATTTTGGGACGAATTTAGGGAAAAGAAGTTGATAGGACTATAATTAGTAGAGAAAATGGATGAGAAAGTATATATGATTCAACAATATATGAGGAAATCTTGGAGGATGTAGAAAAATTATAAAGATAACCAAAGGAATGGTATTTTTTTGAGCTAAGTGATCATGTCTTTCTCAACGTTTCTCCATAGAAAATTATGATGCATTTTGGAAAGTAGAGAAAGTTTATTCCATAGTTCATTATACCCTATAAAATCTTATAGAAAGTTGGAACAGTTTTCTTGTGAGTAGCTTTGTCTCCGAGTTTTTCTTAGGTACATAATATTTTCCATATTTTGATATTGAGAAAGTATGTTTCAGAATCATCTAATGTTTTGATCCTAGAATTAGTTTATATAGAAGATAAACTTTCTTATGAAAAAAACCTATTCAGATTCTTGATCATAGGGAGAAACTATTGTGAAATAAGGTAATTCCCTAGGTTAAGGTTTTACAAACAAACCACATGTTTGAAGAAGAAGGATAAGAATCTAAAAATTCTATGAGGGTAAAGGTATTCCCACTTGTGGAATAAGTGAATAAGATTTGGGAAGACTCAAATTCTAGAATGGGGGAGAATGTAACAACCCATTTACTTATAAAATAATTTCATTTCATTCTAAAATTAAATAATAAAATTCATTATAAATGTATAATGAAATAAGTGATATTTATAGAAATTAAAAAATCTATACTAATAGAATATTAAACTCACCAATTAAAGTATAAATATAATTCATGTGTCTTAAAAGTAAAAATATGATATATTTATATCATGGAATAAGTAAATAAATGTTTTGAAAGTGATAAATTAAGTGTTTGTATTTTTGTGAAACATAAATGATAATTTATAATTTTATAATTATTTTAATGATTCATGAGAATCTATACTTTCATAAATAGATTCATAAATTAATATTTTATTTTCTTATTATTACAAGATAATTTTATTAGGCTTTAATTAATTTTTAAAAGTGTTATAAAATCAGTTATTGTTTTAAAAAATTTATTTTTTGAATAAATTATGATCTTAATTAGAAATTTCATTTCTCAAATTTATAAAATTATTTTCATGAAATGGAGTTCATTTTTTAATTCCATTCATACAAAATGGTTATGGTTAATTTTTTTGATTTTTCTAAAATATATGAATTTTTGTCCATAGTAAAATACAGTAATTTACAGTATTTGATAAATACATGATTTATTGAGTCATAGATTATGTATGGATGATTTAAGCTCATAATATAAAACTCTCATTCATTATTTTAATATATTTAGTGATAATTCTCGAACTATTAAAAGTATTGATCCAAAATAATGAACTAATGAAAAAAATAATCAAAAAACACTCCCCTCCTCCACTATAAATACTACCCCGCACCACCTCTTCTCCTCACACCTCAAATCCTTGTAGCTTGTTTAAATTTTACCCAATTATATTTCCAAGACTCTTCCCCACGTCTAAGACAATAATGGTCTCAATGAAAGGCCAAAAGAAAGTGCCTTAAAGAGGTTCTCAAGGAGAAGAATTCAAGAGGTAAAATCCTATTTAATTTTATTTTATTTTCCTTTAAAATTATTTTATTATATTATTCTCTCTTCACCTACCCTTATCCAAGTGGAATAACAACTATTATATCTTATATATACTAAAATTTTATCATGTTTATGTAAATATTCTTCACAAAATTATTCTCCTCTCCCTTTTATTCTAAAAATGAGAACATCGTCTTTGATGTTTCGATTTACAGTCATTGTAGAGGTAACACTTTCATGTTCCATTACCTCCTTCAATGCTGGTAATAAAACCATTATTAGGGTTAAATCATATTTTCTTATAAATTTTACAAGTTATATAATATTGTTGAACCATTATATAAACATTATATTAAATAAAATGATATAAGTTTGTTATGGTCTTTAAAACCACTAAGTAAACTCAATCATTTTCATTGATGTTTTATCTAACGATTCATCATCATATTAGAAAAATCTGATATTTGGAATCATTTAAAATTATGGGAATATATTAATACCATTTATTTCCACTTCTTGTGTTTTTATTACATTCGACAATAAATCCAAAATGAACCGACCATGGAAACCATGAAAAGAACACACATAAAACAATGGAAATAACAAAATATTATTAACAAATGGGTGGAAAGTTGTTAAAATATGGTCATATAATGTAGTATAAACATGGGTATAGTTACTTAATATGTTAATAAAACTCCTTAAACTATTATAAATGAGGTTTTAAATCATTTTAAGTAAGAAAAACCCGAGATAAGAGACTTTTCATTAAAAATCATCTCTTACATTTCTTTTAAAAAAAATTGAAATGGAATATTTTTATGAAATTATTCATGTTTTATTATTATGTTATATTTATTGGGAATTTTTTATTATTAATTTTGGTACCTATATCTCCCTCTAATTCATCGTGTGTGTTTATGTTAGAGGTCAGTAGTAATGGTTACTCTAAGTGTAGTTGTGATAGTTACAACATAAGGTAGGCATTAGCATTACATCATAAGGTTATTGTGAGGGTTATATTGTAAGGTATTCATGAGGGTTACAAATCATATGGTATACCTGAGGGTTACAATCATAATTAAGTAATTCCCCAAGTTACCTATATGGGTTTATTTCTGTTTTCTATGTTTTATGGAAATCTCATGTTTTTACAAAGTAAGTATATGATAATTTAAGGGTGAGAAGTATATTATGGAAAAATGATTTCATTTTTTTAAAATAATTCAAGGAATAATGGTTCATTTCTATTTTATATCCCTTGATGTGGGTTTTTTCCTCATAAAATATTTTTAAATGTTTTTCATAGGGTTTAAGGATTGGTAAGAGCAAAGAAGAAGCCAATATGAACGTCGTGAAAACGTTTCATGAAAATAACACATGTTTTATTAAAAACATTTGTTTTATGGAAGAAACTGATAATTTTTTATTAGTATCCACTTTTTATGACTATGGTTTGATATTTATTATGTCCTAATTCTCTAAAACTCTAAACTGAAAAGATCTTTACAAATTTAATAGGTGTATTTTAGTTGAATTAACTATATTGTGTAATGTTTATTTCTAGGTCCTTATACATAAAATGGTATCTATCATGAGTAAATAACACATAATAAATATTGAAAGGTAAATAACTAAAAAATATTTCATTTAATCAATAACATAATCATAAAAAATCCATGGATAATATCAATTTAGTAATATCATGGATAATAATAACTAATTTCTCAATACAATAATGATTCATATTGAACACCATGATCTCAAACATCATGGAATCTATACCATCGATGCCTTGTGTCAAGATAGTTTAAAAATATGGGTAGTAATACACCAAAACCCATTTAATACTAGATTAATGATTTTCCTTTTGAGACCTATCAATGCATCAAGTGGATACATAATTTCAGGCCTCACTCATTGCTACATGTCTAATACATTCATCATATATCAAATAATCAATTTAATTCATGAACAATATGCCTTATCGACAAATATTGATACTAATTAAATATGAAGGATTTATCAATAATTCCCTAAAAAATAAAAAACATTAAAATTGTAATAGTGTTTGTTGAAATGATATATGGATTAGCTAATAATTATATCCAATATACAAAGAATATAGATATTTCAGATAACTGTATTATCCAATGATCACAAGTGAGTTAATGTTTTAAAGGATGATATCATTAAAACATATCCCCATTGGTCAATAATTTAAAAAATTGTTATGTAATTTATAAATATAAATTTCATTAAAATATCTTTAAAACATTCTTGAGGAAGATAACATTTCCATTTTTTGAAATCACTTATTTTAAAAAAATATTACGCAATTATAAAGTAAAAATTTTACTTTAAAATAACCTTGTAAACTTTAAAAGTAATATTTAAATAAAATATTATTCGTGATGGCAGAAAAACCAACTCATTTTGTATAAGTTGAAAAACATTCCTTCCATACTTTATTAGAAAATTCATAGAGTGCCTCATTTGGAAAACAACGAAAATATTCTATTAAAACTATTTTATAAATAGTAAAACATGGGGAAAATGAATTTGTATAAATCATTATAGAATAATAAAAACATTTTTGAAAAACAGTTAGAGAAAATATGGATATTTAATAAAAATATATCCAATCAAAATTTAAATAAGATTGGCTTTTCTTTTAAACATTTATTTCCTTGATTTAACTTCCAAAGAGAGGAAAGTTGGAAATAAATATAGAAATTATTAAAGATAGTAAAATTGAAATGGAATTGAATAATAATTAATAAATATATATTAATTTTAATTACCTAAAAGGTTTATTATATACACCACATAAAAATAAATAGGTGTATGCTTCCAAATATGTCTCAATGAAGTGGAAATTGAGACGAAATATCTTACCTCATGTTTTCCTTATCTCATAGGTGCTATAACCTATTGTATAATAAATTTAAAATCATTTTTTACATACTAGAAAAATATTAATATCTATTATATCATATATTATCCATTTATACCAATTTAGCACACATTTTTAAATAATATTTTTTATTATTATTCTTTTGGGTGTTAACTACTTCTTTTCAAGTATGTTTTGATTCAGTAGTTCCAGTTCTTGATAATTTATTTTGGTCCCATTTTATCAAAAATGTTATAAATCGTATAAAATCATATATATTCAATATAAATATATTTAGTCTCATCTATAAAATATAGAGATATAAAAATAAATTACATTGTTTATATAGATGGTAGCCCAACGTACACATGAATGTTGTTTTCACTTTTCGATAGATGGAATGAAAGAGAGGTGAATAGTAATTAATATTTCCAAAATAATTTTATGTAAAATATATCTTATATATTAATTAATTATATAATTATTACTATCCATGTAAAACAAAAATGATAAACGAATCACATTTCTTCATAGAGGTTGTAGTCCACACGTACGCACGAGTGACTTTACAGTTTTCAGAAGGACTGGAATGTAGGGAGGTATATATGATATTATAGTTCCATAATCATATTTATTTAATAAATATCGTAAATAATCGTTATTTACATTTTTATAATCATAAATTTAAGTTGGTGATGGAAATAAATTACACCACCTTGTGGAGACGATAATTATATGTGCGCACAAGTGGTGTTTTTGTTCTTTTATAGGATAAAAATATATGGAATATGGTTGTAACATAATTATAATAATATATAAATATATTTATGATACATTATTTATTATTTTATAATTGATAAATAACTATATGATAAAGTAAAGTAAGAAATAAACATGAAGCAATTGGTAATGATGATCATCTCTTCTTCGATAGAAGTCCACTGGATAACTCTTTAAGGGACCTAGGGTAGGTAATTTGTGTAGAAAAGAACCTAAATAACTTGAATAATAATTTTGGTAAGAGTAATGAGGGTGTTTTTTTTCTATATTTCTCAATGTGTTGTAAACAAGTGAAGGAAGGTGTTCCCTTTTATAATTGAAGTGAGGTGAACCTTTGGAATTTCATAAAAATTAAAATATATTAACACTATTCTAGATCCAAATGATTCCAAATGGTCATTAATTAAAATAAAAAGTGTATAAGTTTGAAATAAAATCATACAATTTAATTTAGAAATGTTTTGGTAAAATTTTAATCCTTATATTGTTTATTAACCCCTTGGTTAATTATTTCTTATCATAATTGTAGTAACAACTATTTAAATCCAAAAAGTTTCATAATATTATTATAAATATAAAAGTGACTCATAAGTGAACTATGGATTATTTTATCAACTATATTTCACTCACATTGACAAATATAAAATTTTCTTAATTTTAAATAATTTAATAAATGATTATTTTGATAAAATATTAATAATGTCAATTTTGACACTATTAATTTCATTTGATATTAAGTATATCAACACAAAGGGGGAATTAAAATATAATTATTTAAAACCATTATAATATGATATATAGTTCTATGAATTTTTTGGTAAATATTAAATCATTAAAATTATATAACTTTAAGAAATTTTAATATCGTTTATTTTATTTTTTCTGTTAATTATATAAATATTGTATTGTTTTACGTTTCACAAGAATTTAAAGTAATTATATAGTTTATAAAAATTAGAAATAATTTTTTATAAATAATTTTTTTTCATTAATCTCAAAATATATATTTAATTTTGTTTATACGTTGATTTTTTCCCTATGTGGCCACCTAATATATATTTAAAACTAATAGAGTGATATTTTGTAACATTCTATGATTTAAATATTATAGTGGTCACTTTTCGGAAAAAGATTCATTAAACACATAAATTTAGAGCCTAAGTTTATAAGGGTAGAATTATATCCATCCAATAAGAATTAGTATGATAATTTATGGCCTTATCACTTAGTTTTATACTACATTAAAAGAATTTACCCTTTATGGGGGTAATAAATTTTATCACGGTTAGTATTCATATTTCCCAAAAATAAAAGGGGAATATTTACCAAATTTGAACCTAGTTATTCCAAATAATAAAACCAATTTATCAAATTCAATATATATAAGTTTCAAAAAAATAATTTTAAAATAACAATGGAAAATGTAATAAAACCCAATTTTTAGAAAAAGAAAGCTTTTCTTAGAAATGAATTTTTTGTAAAAAGTGTTTTTATAAAAAATTAAATTATCAAATTAATTATAATAAACCTAATTTTATTATAAAAAATATAATAATACTAATTTAACTTTTAAACCATTTTAAAATAAAATGGATTTTTTCCAATGGTTGAAACAAAATTATAGTTTTCAATAAAAAAATCAATTTTTTTCACTATTCACTTGAAAATCAAAATTTTCAAAGAAATTAAAAAGTTTTACTACAATATAATATTTTTATGTTGATTTAAAAATTGGTATTACTTTTATAAGATAAATTTAATATAACTTATGGAAATTAATTATAATATTTTCTAACAAAAAGGAAATAAGAATCATTTTTTGAAGAAAACGTATTTTGAAAGAAAAAATACCATTACTAAGAATTGAATACTTATTTAATAATAATTAATCAAATAATTTTTATTTATTAGGTCTTTTACTTATATATTTCATAATTTGGTTAATATTATTCATACCTACTGTCGTGAACCAGCCTGAGTCAACCCTGAACCCGTTACCCGAGTGGGCCTGCAACAAAGCCTGAGAGGAATTCCCGATCATCCTGTATTGGCGTCAAGTGCCAAGGGAATTAATAGAGTGATGATGGTAACAATTTAGTCTAATAAATAAACAAGAAACTAAATAGAATAAATATACACAATAATTCAAATATATATATATATAAACTAAACTGAACATATTGTACATGAAACTGAAAGGTACAACAACTATACAAATAAACCAACTATACTAGATAGGCACACTATCTCCATGTGACCCCCTATGTCACTCTCCAAAACAATTATAAATCATCTCCCAAGGCGAACTAACTCAAAATAAACATTCACAAGGGATAAAATATAAGAAAACTATAGGCATGAGTATTAAAACTCAGTAGGCTAGCTTGATATTCTGTTTCCCAATGCACCTCTTTTAAAATAAAAGAAACAATTTTTATATTTGAACTACAATATATCAAATTATTATTTTCTAAATATTTTACTTAAAAAACAATGTACAACTCATTTCCCTTATTCATTTCAATCGGAATAAGAGAGTTGGAAAATGATTCTACTTTTGAAAACATTTTTCATAATAGTTTTGGAAACCAAGATATCACTTTCCAAGAAAAACACCACACAAGTGTACCATAGCAGTAACATATCATGGTCAATGTAAATAGAAATACAAGTATCCCAATCATTTTTCCAAATAGATAAAATATAATAGACATAGCTGAACCCGGGAGATCAAGAATAATCTAGAAGACACCATACATGAGACCTCATCCTTGGTAGCATGACACACACGATGAAATCAAAACACTCAATACCCTTGTCCACCCTTTCTTAGGACATACTGAGGGAGAATCCCATAGAAATAAGCCTAGTATATCCACCTACTATGGTCCACTGGTCATTACGTGACCTGCCAGTGTAGCAATAATTCTTTGAAAATTCTCTCAATATACCATGTTCATATTCCTCATGTAAATATGGGGTTGATTCAAGATATTCTATCTAATAATCAATCACAATATATATATTGTAATAATTCACAACATACCTCACCTTGAGTCTCTCCAAGGACTAATCTCATGCCTTAAAATACATAGATCACAAAAGCCTCCAACTAGGGAACCCTGATAAGGGATCCTGAGGACTCAGCAGTGAGGACCCCGTATCCATTATACATATACAAGGCTCGATAAACATCCAATGGAGATTTTTATAATGAATACTTTTCATCATATTCACAAAATGGACAAAGGGGCCCTTAAATATTTCATAAAACCAACCTTTATAAAAATTGAAATCTGTATTTCAATAGGACGTTTCAAAAAAACTATTGACACATAAGTTTTTTTATAAAACTCCTTCAAAAATTTTCCATCTCACTTTCAAACCAAAATCATTTTATAGGAAAATCCCAACTAGTCCACAATTCATCATTAGATTCCAAACCAATTTCAAAAGACAAACACACTCTTATTTTAACATAAAACCATTTTAAATATCTTTCAGAAATTCATAAGGCACATTTTCACATGCTTTATAACTTTAAAAAATCCTAACCACACTTTAAAAACCATAGTCTACTCACAAGACCCAACCAGACATTTCACCGAACAATTAGTGTGTACTAATTTAAAAAAACATGTGTAACTACCACATAACAAAGCTTAAAACTACCATTTTCACACCAAAAATTTAAACCAAGGTTAATAAATAAATACTTATTTATCATAGAGGGTGTGAAAATCATGAAACTATTGAATCTTAAATTAAAAAAGGAAAGCTCATGGGAAATCCTACCTCGGATCCGTGGTACAAAGACAACGCACCACCGAAACCACTCCACGCGAGTTCCACCTCACAAGATATACCAAGATGAACTTGAAAAGAACAAAACCCTAAGAAAAAATAATAGGAAAACCAAAACCTTTTCTGACATGACCATGAGAGAAACTAATCTCAAGGAGAAATGAAGGAATAAGTAAGGGGAGATGAGAGGAGAATAAATACCATGAGAAAAGGACCAAAACCTTGAAGAAAACCTAAGATCAAAACCAAATGAAGGAGTAGAAGGATTGGAAAGCAAGGGGTATCCCCTTAGGGTTGCACAAAAAAGGATATGATAATTTTTTTTGGATTTTGAATAAAAATTCTGAGGGGGAAAACTTTTAAATCCGAAACATTAGAAACTGAGAAGGTAAAATGGTTAGACTGCATGGTTTGTCAAACTTTGTGGTAACTATATGACAACCACTGTCTACGGATATACAGTCACACATGTACCAAGAACTAGCTTCACATCCATTCAGAATCCATGAGATAGGTTTTTTCACCTGTCGTTTGGTTTCGTGGGTTGTACACACGGTTATCACTTACTATGCGAAAACCGTGTGCCAGGGTCTATCATGGTCAAACTTTCAGGTTTTCTCTAAAAACAATAAAACAATACAATGATCAACCATGGGTAAAATAATAGGCAAGTATAATCTTCTAAACTCAGTACCCGTCACACCCAGAACCTGAGAAGAAGACCAGAAATCATGTTGAACCAGAGCATAATCCATAACTACAAAAACTGGGTGTGCAAGTTTTCCTCACCATTAAAGTTTTCCTCCTTCAAAAAGACACAACACTTTACAACCAATCGATCATCACCAAATGAATCCATAATAACATGATCCAACCTCTTTATAGCAAGAACATTTCATCTTCTAATAGCAAAATGAAACAACCCACCATAAGCGGAACTCAAGCCTCAGTCCCGAAACGAAACATCAAACATTAAACACTTTCTAAAAACATGAGAAAGATAAAATCAACACATATCTAAAGGAAATCAACACACACTCAACCAATGGAAAAACCAAGGAATTGAACACCTTTAAATAAATATAATACAACTAAATTAAACAAAAAACATATCACTAGAAGAGGGGAGGCCTAAATGGACTCCCCACCTTTAAAATTCAACTTACAACTGACGACATCTTAAGTTAAAACTCACTGAGAGGGTCTCCACACCATTAAGAACCAACTAAGAATAACCAAAAGGAGAATTCAACATGAACCAGAACAACTTACCAACCAAATCCAAGAATAACACAATAGGGGCATTTTAAATTTCCACTCCCAAATAGAGAGGACAAGAACAAGGCCAATTCTCCCTACATAGACCAAAAACTCCAAACACATGGGGAAGGGAGGGAAAGGAGGCCCAAAGATTAGACCATTGAGACCATGACAGAAACATAGAAACCACCTATCCACATGGTAGAGGTATGAGCTAAGCTAAACTTCCCTTACTCCTAGGAATCATGAATATGTGCCAGCTTCACTCTGAGACATATGGTTAGAGCTCTTATGGTTGAAGCATCTTCCTACATTGTAGTCAGTATTTGATAATCCCAACAATAAGCATGCATAGAATACTTATAAAAAAAGAAAAACAGATATTTCTATAATGGAAACCACACTTTCATTTAAATTATAAGTTCACGAAAATACCCACAACATCCCATACATTTAAAAAACCAAGACACCAGTGGAACAACTTCCGCAAAAAAAATAACCCATACATCGGATGGAAACTTATAAAATAAACTTGAAACAAGCCTTCCAAAATCACATCACTTTTGAGGATTTCCTCCTAGGTTCTTTCTAACAATGCCCCAATAGAATCGTTGCAAGTGACCCAAGCATCCACAAGCATGGAAAGGCTTAAGATCACTTGGACACGATGGCCTCTTGTGACCCATCTTTCCATACTTGTAGCATATTATTTCCTCATTCCTATAAGGGGTTGATGAAAGATCTTGGGGCCTTTTGATTATACAGCCTACTCCATAAACTTCCAATAGCTTCCTCATCTCCTTAGTAGAACCTTCCTCACTGCTTTGAGTGATTGATGGATGGAGGATTACCTCATGAACCCTCACTTCCACATATTCAATATAAAAAGATTTCTTCACCACATCAACAAATGAATTTTGGTGGAAATGTGAAACCGTCGACTATAGATCAGAATGGATCCAAATCTCGAAATGAAGGGACTTCATAGAATCATTCATAACATATTTCGGAACATACGAAACTAGATCTATAAACTAATGGAAATATTCTAACACCAATCCACCACCCTATTTCCAGCAACCCGTCTCCATTTCCTTTTTCACTATTTTCTTCTAACAGAAGTATTGAGAAACAAATGAAGCCTTGAAGAACTCCCAAGTAAGATCTTCATGAGGGTTCCTTTGAGATACAAACTTCCACCACTTCCTCGGTGAACCTTCAAGCATGAAGGTTCCAAACATGACCTTAAATGACTCAGGAAACTCAATGAGGATAAAGTTCATTTTGTTCCTTCAAATCCACTCTTCCACTATGAGAGGATCTGATTTTCCATAAAATATATGTGGATCTAGTTTCTAAAACTCAAACACAAAATCCATAGGATGATCAACTGGAAGTTCCCCTAATAGGTAATCACTCGTAATTACACTACAATCACCCATAAAATCTCTATAGGGACAACTGCTAAACAAAAAAATTCCAATAACCACATCAAGTCCAACTCATTACCAAAATCCTACAGTTCAAATACTGTATAGGTGAACTGATTTGAACATCTGAAAACAAGCCATTATAGAATCAAAGCATTTCTTTTTAAAACAACTTTTATTTAAAACAATCATGGTGGGTTGATCACTCTCCATTATTATTCCATAGGGCCTCACTCACATTACTGTTTCCGGGACACCCCAGGAACCCATCCACCATTCCATATCGGGCATCCATTCACATTCCCATATACCACCATGCATGGAAGCACCCATAAGAACACCCAAGATAAAATAAAACATCCTCATTTTCAAAACCACATCATCCATCCCATTTCAATATTCATGTACCTTAAAAATTCACACTAACCACCAAGTCATAAAACATTTTTATATTCCCACACATAAAATCTTCTTATCAAGCTTAAAAAAGAAACCCCAAAGATTTCCATCAAAATCGTTTTCATTTTTATCAAAATATTATAAATAAATTCAACATACCTCATTTCATCAAAACCATTTTATTGAAAACTCAGTTATTATCATTTAAAAAAAATAAAAAAACAAGCATCCTCCTTCCCTAACCCCATGTTATGATTAATAAATCACAACTTCGTTAAACCATTTCATTTCTGCCCCAAGAGGTCATTTTATGAAAACTAATTGTTCTAAATACTTTCACAAAATTGATTCTAAAAATCATTTCTCCCACTTTCCAAAATCCAACCATTACCAATAAATCCACATTTTCACAATTCTAATAGAAGGGTTTTTCGAAAAAAAAATTCATATTTCAATTAAAATCCAAAACAACTCAAAAAGGGAACTAGTGTTAGTGGGTGACTTGACTATATGGCTGGATTCCATATACCAAACACATCACCAACATAGAGAGCCTTCTAGAATCATGCCCTTAGCTCCACATGGATTTCTAGGCCATGTGATCTCATGTGGTCTATTAGTCAAACTCTCTTGTCTTATCCCTATCCCCAAATAATCCCTAAGGACTAAAGAAACTAAAAAATAGACTTCCCATGGAAACCTTAGGATCAAAATGGGAAAGAGTTTGTGATGATCTTCCCACACCTACCCCTCGAGTCCGAAAAATCCAATTCTGGCTACCTTGACATCCCCAAGTAACAGAGGGAGCTCTGAAAAGAAAGGTTCTCCAACAACCATCTTTCCATTGATATAATTTTTTCACGAACCAAACAAGGTCAACCCAAAACCGGTTACTCGAGTCGGCCCGCGAAAAGGCCCGAGAGGCATTCCAGATCCTCCTGGGCTAGCGACAAGAACCAAGTTAATTAATAAAGTGAATATGGGAATAATTTCTCCTAATAGATAAATAAACTAAATAGAATAAAGATGAACAAGTAGTCCAATATATATATATATATAAACTGAACTGAACATATTAAACATAAAACTGAATGGTACAAACACTATACAAATAATCCGACAACACCATATGAAAACACTATCTCCATTTTTACCCCATGGGTCACTCTCCCACACAATGAGAAACTATCACCCAAGGCGATCAAAATCAAGATGAACATGCACAAGGGATAAAAATAGAAAAAACTATAGGCATGAGTATTAAAACTCAGTAGGCTTTCCTGATATTCTATTTCCCAATGCACTTACATTACAATAAAAGAAATGTTAATTTTCAATTTTTAACTACAATATATCAAAGTATAATTTTCTTCAAATTTTACTTAAAAAAAAGTACAAATCATTTCTCTTATTCATATGAAAAACTAGGTTCGATCTATTAGTGTTACCATATCATTTTCAAGGGGAAAGTGATGATTTCATTTTCAACCGGTATAAGAGAATTTGAAAACACTTTTTCTTTTGAAAACATTTTTATAAAAACTTTCGGAACCAAGACATCACTTTCCAAGAATAACACAAAACAAGAGTACAAAAGTTGTCACGTGTTTTGGGAAATGTAAATAGACATTCAAGTATCCCAATCATCATTGCAAGTAGTTAAAAGCTAATAGACATAGGTGAACCTACGAGATCAATAATAATCTAGAAGACACCATACATGGGACCTCATCCCCAGTAGAATTCCACACACAATGAAATCCAAATTATCAGTATGCTTGGCCACCCTTTCTCAAGAAAGACTGAGGGAAAATCCCATAGCAATAAACAGATTATATCCACCTACTATGGGCCATTGGTTAGTATGTGACCTAACTATGGAGCAATCATTATTAGAAAATTCTCTCAAAATTCTGGGTTTATATTCCTCATGTAAATAATGGGGGTGAGACAATTTATTCTATCTGAGCATCCAATCACAATATATATAGTAATAATTCACAGTAGGCCTCGCCCCAAGTCTCCCCAAAGACTAATATCATGCCTTAAAATACATATATCACAAAGGTTTCTAACTGAGGAACCCTGATAATAGATCTTGAGGACTCCATAGTGAGGATACCCCATCTATTTTATATATAAAAGGCACAAGAAACATCCAACGGTGTTTTTTATAACAAACATTTTTCATCATTTTCACAAACTATCCAAATGGGCCCTTAAACATTTAATAAAACTAACCTTTCTCAAAAATGCAATACATATTTCAAGAGGAGGTTTCAAAGAAACCATTACCACATAAAAAAATTATAACACTCCATCAAAACATTTCCATATCTCTTTTGGACTAAAATTGTTATCTAGTAAAATTCCAACTAGTCCACAATTAATCTTTACATGCCAAACTGTTTTCAAATACCAAATACACACTTATTTTAAAATAAAATCATTTCAAATTTATTTCAAGAAATAGAAAATAACCATTTCACAAGATTTTTAATTTAAAAAAATCCAACCACACTTTACATGCCATATTCTACTCAATATAGCCATCCGAGCATTTCACTGAACCCTTGGGGTGCACTAATTTCACAAAACAAGCCTAAATATCACATTAAAACTAGCATTTTAATCCCAAAAATTTAAACCAATGTTCATACCTCAATAATTATTAATCATAGAGCATAAAAAAACATGGAACTAATGATTCTTAAATTAAAATTCCAAGTGCACAGAAAATCCAACCTCTGATCCATGGCATAATGAAAATGCACCATCGAAACCACTCCATGAGGGTTATAAAACACTATATATAACAACATGGACCAAAAATGAATAGAATCCCCAAAATAAACAAGATTAAAACCAAACCCTTTGTCAAAATGACCATGGGAGAAAATAATATCTAGGAGAAATGAAGGAAGAAGGAATAGATAGATGGGATAAGAACAAATACCTTGAGAAAAATGAAAAACCCTTAAATAAATCCTCAAATCCACACCCAAGGAAGGATGAGAATTCTTGGGAAGCAAGGGGAAATCTACTTAGGGTCACATGAACCAGGAGAGGAGGGTTTGGAGAGGATTTGGGTTAAACCCCCTAAGGGGGAACTTGTAAATACCAAAAATTAAAAATTGGCCAAGTCGCACAGTTTTTCAAACCGTGCAGTAACAGTGCGACGACCACTGTCCGATGATGGACAGAAACATGGGTACCAAGAACTGGCCATAGGGCCATGTAGAAGCTGTGTGGTAGGTTCTCTAACCTACTACATGGTTTCCTATACTATTCGCATGGTTAGCACTAACCATGCAATAACTGTGTGCGAGGGTCAGCCAAGTCCAAACTTTCATGTTCTATCAAAAAACTCCAAACCAAGCCAAGGATAAACCATGCGGAAAAACTTAGACAAGGATATGATTATGAACTCAGTACTCGTCACACCCAAAACCTAGTAAGAATACAGAAAACCCCACCAAACTTGATCATAATCTATAACTAGAAAACCTGGGTGTGAAAATTCTCCCAACCATTATCGATTTCCTCCCTCAGAAAGCCATAACACTTTCCAGTCAATCGATCGATGCCAAAGGATTCCATATTAACCTAGTCCAACCTCTTTACAGTAATAATGTTTCATCATTCAATATAAAAACAAAATATCCTACTATAAGAAGAAATTAAACCCCATGCTTGAAATGAAACACTAAACATTAAACACTTTCAAAAAACCTGAGAAAGCTCAAATCACCACATATCCGAAGGAACTAAACACCCAATAAACCAAAGGGATAACTAAGGAATTGAACACCTTTAAAGAAAGATATTGAAACTAAATTAAAACAAAACCAAACCAAAAACAGATCACCAGTAGAGGGGACGCTCAAATAAACTCCCCACGATTAAAATTCTACTAGAATCTGAAAAAATATTAGGAGAAAACATAGTGAGATCTGTATTAGGTATCCCGAACATTAAGAACCAACTAAGAATGACCAAAAAAAGAATTTAACATGAACCAGAACAACCTAACTACCAAATCCAAGAAGATCACAATGGGGGAATTTAAACTTTCCACTCCCGAATAGAGAGGAAAAGAACATGGCTAATTCTACCTACATGAACCAACCCCCCCCCCCCCACACAGGTTAAGGAGGGAAGGGGAATAATTATTGGAATAATGAGACCATGATATAAACATATAAACCACCTCACCACATGGTAGATGAACGAGCTACGGTAATCTTCCCACACTCATGGGATCCCTAACTATACGTCAGCTTCACTTTGAGACCTACGGCTAGATCTCTGACGGTTGAAGCATCTTCATACATCGTAGTTAGGCTTTGATAATCCTAAAAATAATCCAGAATAAATTTCTTAGAAAAATTAAAAAATTG
This sequence comes from Viscum album, assembly GCA_963277665.1. NCBI lineage: Eukaryota > Viridiplantae > Streptophyta > Magnoliopsida > Santalales > Viscaceae > Viscum > Viscum album. The sequence continues at coordinate 1,251,412,566 of OY728141.1, forward strand.
TATTTCTATAATGGAAACCACACTTTCATTAAAATCATAAGTTCACCAAAAGACCTACAACAACACTTACATTTCCAAAACCAATACACTACTAGAAAAAAAAGACACAAAAAATAACCAATACACTAGAAGTACACTTACAACAAAATATTGAAATGATTATTCCAATATCACATCGATTTTTTGGACTTCCTCCCCATCACTTTCTAGTAACGCCCCGACAGAATCACTGCAAGTGACCCAAGCATCCATAATCATGGAAGGAATTAATAGAACTTGAAAAAAATGGGCTCTTGTGACATAGATTTCCACACTAATAGAATACAAAAACCTCATGCCCTTTAGATGAATGATATTGGGGCCTTTTGATTCCACGGCCCACTCCATCAACTTCCAACTGCTTCCTTATCTCCTTATTAGAACATCCTTCGCTGATCCGGGTGATTGATGGAGGGAGGACTACCTCAAGCACCCCCTCTTCCATGACTTCAATATGAAAAGATTACCTCACCACATTGAAAAATGAAGTAAATTTTAACTCCGAAACATTTGATTGCAGGTCTAAATGGATCCCATTATGAAAATGTCGAGCCTTCGTAGAATCAGTCATAACATATTCCGGAATGTAGGGAACTACATCCATAAACTGATGGAAATATTCTAACACCGTTCCACCACCCTATTTCAATAAACCCATATCCATTCCCTTTTTCACCCTTTCCTTCTCATAGATGTATTTATGAATGAACGAAGCCTTGACGAACTCACAAGTATGATCTTGATAAGGCTTGTTCTGAGATTCCGACTTCCATCACTTCCATGGTGAACCTTCAAGCATTAAGGTTTCAAACTTGACCTTCGAAAACTCAAGAAAATCAATGATTCTAAAGATAATTTTGATCCTTCACATCCACTCTTCCATTGTGAGAGGATCCGTTTGGCCATAAAAGAGAGGTGGATCTGGCTTCCAAAACTCAAACACAAAATCTTTAGGTTGATCAACCATAAGTTCTGCCAATGGGGAATCACTTGTAACCTCACTATGATTACCCATCAAAACTCCATGGGGAAAACATATGAACAAATAAAATCCAATAACCATATCAAGTAAAACTCATAACAAAAATCCTAGAGTTCAAACACCATTTAGGTGACATGATTTGAACACAAGAAAACAAGCTACTATAGCATCAAATATTTTCTTTTGAAAACATCTTTATTTTAAAACAAACATGGTGGGTTGATCACTCGCCATTAGTATTCCATAGCATATTACTCACATCCTTGTTATTGTGCCACCCTGCGAACCCATCCACCATTCCATTCTGTGCATCCATTCACATTTCTATATACCACCAAGCATGTAATCACCTATAATAAACCCCATTCTAAAATAAAACATCCTCATTTTCCAAACCAAATTATCTCTCCCATTTCAAAAATCATATACCTTTCAAAGGCACAATTACCACCAAGTTAAAACTCATTTTCATATTCTCATATATCAAACCATCTTACCAAGATTAAAAATGAAATCTAACAGATTTCTATAAAAATATTTTTCATTTTTATCAAAACATTTTCTAGAAATTCAACGAACCTCATTTCATCAAAACCATTTGATTTAAAACTCAATTATTTTCATTTCAAACAACATCAAAAAAAACATCCACTTTACATAACCCCAATTATTGATTAATAAAGCCCAACTCCATTAAACCATTTCAATTTTACCCCCAAAAGGTCATTTTATAAAAATCATTTTTCGAAATCCTTTAAAAAAATTGATTCTAAAAACCATTTCTACCCTTCTCCAAAATCCAACCATTACTAATAAGTCCCTATTTTCAAAATTCAAATAAAATGGTTTTTGACAACAATTTTCATAATTCAAAGAAGACCTGAAACAACTCAAAAAGGGAACTAGTGTCGGTGGGTGACTTGACTATATGGTTGGCGTCCATATACCAAACACAACACCGACATGGAGAGCCTTCTATGACCATACACATGGCTCCACATTGCTTGAAAAGCCCTGTGAGCTCACGGGGGCCATTGGTCCAACTCCCTTGTCATATCCCAATCACCAAAAAATCCCTATAGACTAAAGAAACTAATAAAATCATACTTCCCATGGAACCCCAAGGATGAGAATGAGAAAGAGTTCACAAAACTCTTCCTGCACTTACCCCTAGATTCCCAAAAACACTACCCCATCTACCCTAACATCCCCAAGAAAAAAATGGAATTTTTAAAAGCAAGGTTCTCGAGGAACCGACCTTCCTTTGATACTATTTTTTCACAAACCAACCAGGGTCAACTCTGAACCGGTAACCCAAGTCAGCCTGCGATAAGCCCGAGAGGCATTCCTGATCCTCCTGGGCTGGAGACAAGCACCAAGGGAATCAATAGTGTGAAAATGGGAATGATTTATACTAAAAAAACAAGAAACTAAATAATATAATGAAGGAATAGCAGTCCAATATATATATAAACTGAATTGGACATCTTACACCTGAAACTAAATGTTACAAAAACTATACAAATAAACTAACCACACCAGATGACCACACTATCTCCATGTGAGCCCATCGGTCACCCTTTAATACAATGATAAATTACATCACAAGGAGATCAAACTCATTTTGAACTTGAAAAAGTGATAAAAATAGATTAAAACTATAGTTGTGAGTATTAAAACTCATTCAACTACCCGATATTCTATTTACCAATGAACTTCCATTAAAATAGAAGGAAAATTAATTTTCAAGTATTAACTAAAATATGTGAAAGTATTATTATCTACAACATTTACTTAAAAACACAATGTAAAACTCATTTTACTTATTTATTTGCAAAACCAAGTTTGATCCATTAGTTTTACCATATCATTTTCATGGGGAAAGTGTTGATTTCCTTTTTAAACCAGAGTAAGAGAGTTTGAAAATAGTTTTTTTAACATTTTTCAAAATATATTTGGGAACCAAGACGTCACTTTAGAATAAAAACACTACATAAGAGTATCAAAGAAGTCACAAATCAAGTGAAATGTAAATTGTCATACAAGTATCCTAATCATCATTACAAGTAGTTAAAAGCTAATAGACATAGGTGAACCCAAGTGATAGAGAATAATATATAAGACACCATACATGAGACCCCATCCTCGATATCATTCCAAACATTATGAAATCAAAACACTAAATACACTTGGCCACCCTATCTTAGGATAGACTGTGACAAACTCCCATAGCAATAAACCTAGTATATCCACCTATTATGGGCCACTGGTCAATACGTGACTAACCAGTGAAAAAGTCATTCTTATAAAATTCTCTCAATATGATAGGTTTCTATGCCCCACGTAAATAAAGGGGGTGATCCAACTGATTCTGGATAAGCATCCAATATATAAATATATATATATATATATATATATTAATAATTCACATCAGGCCTCACCCTGAGTCTCCTCAAGGACTAATCTCATGCCTTACAATACATAGATCACAAAGGGTTCCAACTGAGGAGCCCTAATTAAGGATCTCTAGGACTCCACAGTCAGAAAACCCCATTCATTATTCATAGACAAGGAAATATAAACATCCAATAGATTTTTTTTATAATAAACACTTTTCATCATTTTTACAAATTGGCCAAGAGGGCACTTTAACATTTCATAAAACCAACATTTATGAAAAATTCAATCCATATTTCAAGATGAGGCTTCAAACAAACCATTTCCACATAAAAACATTAATAAAAATTCTTTAAAACATTTCCATCTAGCTTTCAAACCAAAATAATTTTCTAGAAAAATGTCAAACGGTCCACAATTCAACGTTACATGCCAAACCGATTTCAAAATCTAAATACACACTTCTTTTAAGTTAAAACAATTTGAATACTCTTTAACTAAATCCCAAATCACCATTTCACATGATTTATAATTGTAACAACTCCAAACCACACTATACATACCATATTATACTCATAAGATCCAGTCAGGCATTTCACTGAACACTTGGTGTGAACTAATTTTGAAAAACAAGTCTAGCTATCACATAAAAAATCTTAAAACTACCATTTGAACACCATAATTTTAATCCAAGGATTATAAATAAATACTTATTAATCATAGAAGGTTCTAAAATCATGAAACTAGATATTATTCAATTAAAAAGGAAAGTGCATGGGAAATCCTACCTCGGATCCATGGCGCAATGACAACACACCATTGAAACCACTCCATACAGGTTCTATGACACTAGATCTACTAAGATGAACCCTAAAATAACAAAACCCCCAACAAAAAAAAGAGAAAAACCAAACCCTTTGTTGATACGATGATGTGAGAAAAGTATCTCAAGCATATATGAAGGAAGATGGAACCGGGAGATGGGAGGAGAATAAAAACCTTGAGAAAAAGGACAAACCCTTGAAGAAAATCTTAGATCCACACAAGGAAGGAGGGTAAGGATTGGGAAGAAATGTGAGAGCCCCTTAGGGTCATAAAAACTGGTATATAATGGTTTGGAGAGGATTTGGGTTAAAAATACTATGGTGTAAAACTTGGAAATCCCAAAATTAAATGTTTGGCAACTCGCACGGTTCGACTGCATGATTTTTCAAACTATGTGGTAATCGTGCGACAAAAATTGTATGCAGATGGATAGTCACACGGGTAACAGGAACCAGCCACATGGCCCTATCAAATCCATGTATTATGTTCTATAACTCGCCACATGGTTTCTTGGATTGGTTTCACGGTTAGCAATAATCGTGTGATAACCGTACGTTAGGGTCAAAGAAGGGAAAACTTTCATGTTTTCTCCAAAAGCACCGAACCAAACCAAGGATCAACCTTGGGGAAAAACATAGACAATGATATTATTATGAACTCTGTAACCATAACACCCAGAATATGATAAGAAGACCCTAAATACTAGTGAATCAATGCATAATCCATAACTAGAAAAATTGGGTGTGACACCTTCAAATTTAATGGCTAGGTTATAACAATTATATTTTAATTATAATATTTTTTGGTTCATTTAAGCTCATTTTATCATGTTGTATAAACTATAGAACATATTTTTCATCAAATCCAAGGTTTCTATGTAAAATGGGTGATAATTCCACATTGTTTAAAGCCTAATAATATTACAATAAAAAAATTTAATTGAAAATGGAAGGGGTGGACTGAAAACTCCAATTACGTATTAATAATGGCATAGGGAAAAGGTTATAATGATAGAATATTAGTAGTATCTAATTAAAAAAATATTTAAAATGGTAGATGATAAAATGAAATTAAAATCATGTATATATTCTTAAATTTTATTATATCAAAATAATTTCAATTAAAACTGAAATAGAAGAATTAGAAACCATTACCTTCTTAAGTAGCTTCTTAAAGCTCAGGAGGACTCCTAAGGCCATTAAGAACTCCTTGGTAGAGATTTGTAGAGGGATGGGAAGAGAATTAAATGATAAATTCCTTTGTGTATAGTGGGATGAGATAATGGGTGGGAGTGATCTCCTTTTATAAGTGAAAAATAGGTACTTTTCATGTAAACTAATGTTAGATAATGGGTAAGAATGGTATCACATGGTTGTTAGGTTTGTTAGCTGAGTTTAGTGAGTTATGAGAAGAAATTATTTGTGAGACTTGTGGGTATAAATTAATACCTAAAAAGTATTTATATAAGTTTTATGTGACCCTTTAATTATTAAAAATTTGAGATACCTCATTCACCAACTTTTACCCTTATTAATCTTGATTAAAAAATACCCTTGGAAATTATTTTATAATTAAAAATATAAGATGACCCATATTACAAAAATTTTATTTTATAAATATTAATTTTTAATCAATTTCATCCAATTAAAATTATAAATGTGAGAAAATAAAATTTTAAATTAAAATATAACATATAGGAAAAATAATTTTTCTAGAACAAATGACTTTTTACACATTACTTTTTTTATAATTATTTCCTATTAATTATTAAATGAATGAGTATTTAAAATTTTTTTAAATTTTTATACATCATATAAGAGTAATAATTTAAAATATATTAGTCTAATTTATTTAGATGAAAATTATATAACTCTAATAAAATTAATCCTTCGTAAACAACCATTTTTCTTCTACCATGTTAATTAATTTTTAATATAGTAAATTTTTTGTTTAATTAACATAATATTGGAATTCAAACATAATTAGTGTCTAATGATTCTAAATATAAATTCTATTTTATCAAATAAAATTAATATGTTAAGGGAAAATTAATTTTAACATTAGCGTGCATAAAACCCATTTTTTAGAAAAAGTGTATTTATATGCATAAAAATTATGTTTTGAATAAAATTATCGTTAATTTTTATTTTCATGGAATCGATTGGTTTATTATAAAAAAATAAATTTTATTTTTCTTTCAAATCAATAAAACCCTAAATTTTATCAAAAAATGTTTTAATTAAAATAAAAGACCAAAAATACATTCTTTTATTGGAAAATATTACTTAAGTTCATAAAATGTTAAAAATTTGTTTTATAATTTAAGAATCGTATTTCAAAAATTTATAGTTTCTATCAAAAGACTCATATTTGACTATTTAATTTTTTTATAAACTTCTATTCATTTATTATACAATGAAAAATTCATAAAAGTTACAATTTTGGTACAAAAATGTGTTTTTTAATACTTAATTAAAAATCATCTATTTCAGAAAAATACCAAAATTTCATATTATGATAATATCTTTATGAAGAATTAAAATATAAATATAATTTTTATAAAATAAAATTATTACATTCAAAAGTTAAACTTTTAAATATACTCATGAAAAAAGGTTATTTAGAGTGTTTATTGTGAAATAGTTCCGGATAGACTGTTTATCTGCTATAATAGGGTCTTCGGTTTTACAGAGTATGACATGTGGTAGATTAATAAAAAACAAAACCCAAAAAATATGTTCACAAAGTGTTTAGTTCAAGAGATATTGAGATATAATTATTCTTTATCTATGCTTGGGTGAATGGAATGGATAATGGAGAAATATTGCATGCAACAAAAGTACAGTTTGGGATTTTTTCCAAAGCATTGAAGGATTCCATAGAAGTACATGAAGCAGTTTTCATGTGGTTGATTTTTGGGATTTATTAATCCTTTTAAAGTAACGGATCAAGTTCCCTAAAAGGTTTAATTAACAACTCAAGGTTTTATGGTATGTATCTTTTTAAATTTAATCTTTTTTTTGTGTCTTACATTGTACACAACATTGAGCTTAAACGTACCACGATATACTATTAATATTATTATTTAAAATGAAATTATCTCCTAGCCATTAAATTGGTGGTTAATAATACGATAAAATAACTTATTAAAATCTATTCTTTAATTCATTGGTTGCAAATTAATTATAAAGAAATATAAAAAACAAACTAATATAATTTTTTATTATAAATACAATTTAAATGAAAACAAGTGTGTTTTATTCCAATAAAATAAACAAATAAAAATTTTGGGATTACATTGATTTTATAAATATATATATATATTATTTAATATATTGTTTAAAATTTATTATATTTTTTTCTAGACATTATATAAGTACAAATATAATTTTACTCATAAAAGATGTATTTTTATAAAAAGACATTTTTAGCGCCTTTTGATGGAAAACATGTTTTAAATATATTTTTCCACACTATTATAAATTATATTTGAAAAAAATAAAATTATTATTTTAAATATTAATATAAAAAGTTTCTTTTTTTGATTTATTTTATTTTTCTGATAAGTTTAATGTTTTCATGAATAGTGATAAAATATTACATTTTAATTGAAAATAGTGTTTCATCTAAATAATTTATAGTGTAAAATTATATTTTTTTCTTGGTTTTAAAGTATAATTAAATAATTTTTATCATTTAATCTGATATAGGTCATTCTAATCAATTTCACATTGAATTTCGATATAAAAACATTTCAATCTTTTTAACGTTTTCACTTTTAAAACGCTTTTTATCTTTCCATCAATGAGGCTAGTTTTAAATTATTTTCATCCATTTATATGTTTTTAATTTTGAAAAATGGATTCCATATTAAGAATCACAAGTTAAAACTTTTTTAAATATGTCCCTTTTATTTTTGGACAATATTATTAGTAAGTAATATTTTTTAAAATTACCATGGTTGTGGGTAAATAGAGTAGTTAAAGGTAAAAATAATATTATAAGTATTATAATATTACCCTAAAACTTGTCCAATTTTATTTTGATGAGTTAGTGTCCACTAAAACCATTATATTACTGATTTTATGTCCTGTTGGATCCTGTTGGATGACTTTAATCCTTTTTTAGTATTTTATTCTAAGGAAATTTCAATATGCCATACTCATGTTTTTAATAAGTATTAAATTTTTTTTATGTGGTTATTAAAATGATATATTAGAGTATAAATATTAATTTAAATTATAAAATTTTATCTTAAACATAGGAATATATTTTTAATTTTTAGGAAATAAATAATTACCTTAAATCCGTACACAATGATGATGCAGTAATTGTTTAATTAATTGAAATATCAAATAAATGATATTAAAAATAATAAAATAAATTTAATTTGAGATAATTAATGTCATAAATGAATTTTATTGATGAAATAAACATATTATTAATGTATTAATGGTTGTGGTTATAATTTATCTTTTTTATTTATATTTTTTAAAAGTAAAGTATTAAGTAGTGTCAAAATTGACATTAATGATGTTTTAAAGTAACAATATTTTATTAAATGATTTAAAATAAATAAATTATAAATATCATCCAAATAATTGGAATAAGGTTTCAAATATCATCCATGACTCAATTATTATTCTTTTTTCATTTTATAGTAACTATATTAACTCTAAAAGTGTGAAAGGTCAAGTTGTCCTGGTAAGAGTTAAAGGGTTTAACTAAGTGTTAAAACCAAAATATAAGGATAATAATGTGACCTAAACTTGTATAAGAATTATTTTTTGAGATTATTTCAATATATAACCATATTATAATCTAAATAACTCACTTTTGATAAATTTTTAAATAAAAAATAATTTATATTAATTTAATATTTTGCGAGTTTCCAAAGTTGTCTCTCGCCTAAATTTTAAAAGAGAACCTCCTCCCTAACTTTTTAACACCACTTTGAGCCTACTAGATCGACAAAAATCTACCAATTTGTACTACCAATTTCCCCTACTTCATCCTATAATCCTTAATTTTTGTATAAATCCAACCCAACAAGTCTTTTTGTGAAAATGAAATGGATATACCCAAATAATAGGTAATGTTCATCAACAAACATTTTTGTTTTGTTTCTTCCGTAAAACCCTACAATAATTTAATTTAATGTTTATAAAAAACATAATTATCCAAAATATACTTATATTTTGTTATATTGAGTTTTCTATCTACACACACACACACTTCAATCAAATGGGATACACAATCATCATTCATGTGTACGGAGGACTACCACCTCATGAACTGATATCATTCATTCATCCATTTCCACATATCAATGTTGGGAATAATGATGTAATTTATATTTTTATATTATATATATGATATATATGATTTATTTATGATTCATTAATTATTATATAACATATACCTTTATGCTTACCATTTTTTGTAAATATGATAACTTCGTTTGTGGATGTGTGGACTATCGCCTCCTTAAAACGACGTAATTCATTCAAACTTTACATATAACGTATTGAGGATGGGATTAGATAATTTATATGACATATATGAAATAATATCTCTTCTTTAATTATATTATTTACTTTATTTCTTTCAATATGAAAAGAAAATGTAAATAGTGTTCTTGCATACGTATGGCCTACTGTCTCCATGAACGGTGTATTTCATTTTCTATTAATATATTTTATAGATTATTATAAATACATATATATGGAATATATATGATATTTATTCAGTGTTTATAATTTTTAATATGATTAAATCATGATATAAGTAAGAGGATAAAAATTATAACAAATCAAAATATTTTCGCAAAGCAAAGTGGTTATTACATGAAAAGTTACATTAACATAGAATTGTTAATAAATGTGTAATATAAAGTCATAAGTAAATAATATGTGCCTAGAAGGCCCAATAATACTACAAGAGAAGTTACCCTCCATAGAATATACATAATTTAAGGAACTGAGATCCCCACCTCGCATTTCTAGTCAGATATCTTTTCCCTGTGAAGAGTCACATGGTGCCTAGTATTTATGGCAGTTGTCATGCCCTCTCGTTCTTCAAATCTGGTTAGATATGCTCTAGTGTTGTCTACTGATCCAAATCATATATGGTAATATATAAATGAATATGATTCTTTCGTATATTTATAATAAACCTATATCTATTATATAGGAGGCTAAATCACATTCGACTAAATCAAGCATAAGGTAAGGGGCTTCATCTCAATCTCCTCTCATTGAGGCATAGTTTGATTTTATACACCCATCTTATTTTATGAGGTGTATATACAGAACCATTGCCTTATCATGTCATTAATTTATTTATTATCATGTTATTTAATGTTTTTATAAATTTTTCTATTTCATGGGGATTATGATTTGAATGTTCAAAGTTGTATGGAACACCTTGAATCTTTAAAGATTTAATTATAAAATCTTTTTCTCTATGTCTATCTTCTTGATATTATTTTACATGTTTATTTATATGGATATAAAATGTTTATGAAGGAAATTTTATGTCTATTTTAAATTTAATTCAATGGTTTTAAAAAGGATTTTTTTTACATTTTTTGCACAAAACGTTTTGATAAATGAAGAAATGAATGTTCTATTTTTAAAAATACACGACGACAACGACTTTACCACCACTATGATTATTATTAATTTCTAGATTAATTTGAACTATTTCATATTTTCTTAAATGAAAAACCCTCTTCAATTATTTTTGGGATATTTTGTATTTAAAATGGTTACTTTTTAACTAATAGGTTATTTTTATATGAATTTTATTTCATATGGATTTATCTTGATTTTTCCCTCAATAACGTTTCTATGAATTCATTTGAGTATTTTAATCTATGTCAACTCCCTTTATTGAATCTTATAATTAATTGAGTTTGATTTCATATAATATCCTCTACAATATTTTATTGATTGTCATATGATTTTTTTACTGTGGATGTACTCTTTTGATACCATTCAAAATTTCTGTTTAAATTATTCACATTTCTTAATGTTGGACTTGTGTGTTTTGATAATCCCAAATCATGTTTAATTTATAATAAAGTATCTTGTTTCTCTTACAGGACAATATTTTATGTGAAAATTATGTTCATATTAATGTAATAAATATGTACTTTTAATCTCACTGCTCTCTTGTTTAAAATCACAGTGCAATATTTTTCTAAGTAAAAAAGTTCACTAATGCAAAGGTCACCGATGCAAAGGTCACTAATGAAAAGGTCACCGATAAAAGGTCGCTGGTGAAAATGTCGCTGATGAAAGGTCATCGATGAAAAGGTCACTGATGAAAAGGTCACGGATGAAAGGTCACTAATGTGAGGTCACCGATGCAAGGTTGTCGATGAAGGTTACAGTTGGTAAGGTTACCATTGAAGGTTACCGATGTGTACCGATTGTTGATGACTACCGTTGTGAATGATATTGTTTACAATCTACCGATACTCTTCCACTCTATACTTTTTCAAATTATTAAGACTATGATACCAGTCATATTTGGTAAATTTAATGCTTATGACATTAATTAATGCTGATTGTAGACATATCAGGATACCGTATCTGGGGACAGTATGAGGTACGAGAAAGACTGCATGTGATCTAATCATTCCTATTGTTATACCTCAAGTATAAAAGGGAAGACCGGGGAAGAAAAAAGAGAGGTGTGTGTGATTAGAAGCACGTTGGTACATGTGAAGGAGTTTACTTCATAAATCAAAGAAGAACCATTAAACGCTTACGTTGAGAACCCAATAATCACAAAGATCATTTGAGATAAACTCACTTCTACCTTCTGTAGACCATAAGGAGAACACTCAAAGCTAGAGTGACACTCTGTTTTATAGAAAACTTCAAGATAAATACTCAAAGATCAAATTCCTCACTTCATGGAGTCACGAGTTGAACTGCTAACACATAGAGCATTCTAAACTCAAGATTATATTCATAGCTCTATTATGTTCCTTCATTTTACATTTCTGAGTGTGTGTATCTGTCTATTACGTACTCTCTTCGATTTTTGAACTCAAGGATACTGAATATCCTCACAACAAACTTCACCTATATTTTGTTTCCCACGTATAACTATGGAAGAGACCATGTGTGGTCTGTATTGTTTGTCTTTTCCACGAATAACTATGGTAGAGGGTGTGGACCATGGACAGTTTGTGAAAACTATTGTAAATCCCGATACAGGCTATGTATCAAGTTTATTGTTAATATAAACTGGTTGGTGGTTGGTGATCACTAAGTAGAGAGGATTAAGTATCGTCTTGAGACTGAACCTCTTGTTTAACTTTACTATGAACTATATTTTATTTTACTCTATTTTATCTCTTATTCACTGCTTATAATTGCTAAAACATAAAACTGTTTTCCATTCACTTTGATAGTTAGTTTTGGTTATTGTGTGTGAATATTTAATTCGGTAAACCTATTTCAAAAGTATAATTTTTTTACACTAATTCAACTGAGGACTAATCACCTATTGAGAAACCTGTTGAACAATTATATATATATATATATATATACTTCCTTAATTAACTTTGTCATTTCAATTTTGGGGGATATTTATATGAAATTTTTTAAACAGATATTTTAAGTAGGAACTCAATTAACCCCTCCCCCCTCTTGAGATTCTACTCTGACCAAAATTTGGTATCAGAGGTTTATTGTTATCGATACTTTAGTTGTAAAATTCTTTTACTGTGATTTTAGTTATATCTTAAATATCTTATAATTTCTATCATACCAAAATTATCAGTTCTTTAAAATTCTAGTAAACTATAGATAACATAATTGAGGGTGATTCTACTAACAAGCCACCTTTAATTAATTTTAATAACTATGTTTAGTGGAAACTAAAAATGAAAATGTATTTATAGAGCATGTGACCTAAAATCTGGGACACAATTTAAAAACAACATGTATTGCCTATTACTGCTAGGGACACATGGTCTCAGTTGACTAAATCCACATATAACAATAATTTTAATCAATGAATGAATTGTGTTTTCCTTTAGGTGATGATGAATTCAATAGAATATCTTCTTGTACAACTACATATGAAATTTGGGATACTTTAGCGGTTTCTCTTGAGGGAATAACTAATGTTAAAGAAATGAGATTAAATACCTATACTATTAAATATGATAATTTTAAAATGAAGCCTGATAAACATATTTCTGAAATGTATCTGAGGTTCAACGAAATAGTGAATATCATGAGTCTACTTGGGAAACCAATAGACAGTAAAGACCATATTATGATATTACTTCGATGTCTACGTAATAGATGGGGAGGCACTTCTGTTTCTATCCGAGAATCTTGTGAAATAGGAAAACTACCAGTGAAGGAAATAATTGGAAAGCTGTAGAGACCCAAAGATTGACATAAATGGACAATACATTACTTTTGAGGAATACTTAATACATAACAAAAAAAGACACACAAGGATCATAATAATTTAGTGTCTTTGGAAACTCGGAATAAAATCTTCTAATCGTGGTGAAAGATTTTCAACATCTTCCAATAAAGATCTTCCCCTTTTTTTCTTACCTAAAACCTATCTTTATATCCTGGGGAAAAGAAAACATAAAATGGGTGATCTCAAATGCCCAGTAAGGGTAAACATAGAGAACATAAAACAATCCATAAACATTTGAATGCAAAAACTTGAACATAAAATCTAAACATCAAAATCATGAGTAAAGACATGAATCTTGGAAGTACATAAAGCATATATCATAAGGGAACATCAATAATAATAAAATAGAATGGGACTAAAACATGTAATTGTGGAAACCATTAAGCACATTATATGATTTCCATATTAGGTAAGGCATTGCAACCAAAACCATCTTAGTGGACAAAGTCCCTTTCTGAATCGATTTCACTCCTCGTTCCAGTCCTATATTACTGAATCGGTTTAACTTGTCGTTCCAGCCATGTCTATCTCATGAGATATAAATCTTTACCTAATACATTGGAGGTAGATATGGGTCCCACCCATCTCATAATTAAATCATTCTTACTTTTGACACAAAATAAACACACATCATTCATAATAACTCAATGAATAAAATGGGTTTCATAAACATCATCCCATAATCACATAATCCATATAAAAGAAATGGATATTTCATCATAAGAAAAGTTAAAACATGTAAATCATAGAGACATTATACTTGAAACATACACATATAAAATAATTTCATCTTAGATGTAAAAATGATTTTGATAAAACACTTGAAATGAATTCTTGAGGAAAATATCCTTTCTTCTTCAAAATCAATTTCTTTTCACAAAAAGTCATGAAACATTAAAAGAAAAGGATTTTTTTGAAAATATTCATGAAATATTTTGGAGTAATCTTTATGAAAATAAGGCTTTATAAAATCGTAAAAATCCTTTCATTCCATATACGTTAAAAAAACATTCTTCTCGTACTTTTGTCGGAAAAGTCAAAAAGTACCTTGTAGGGCAAATAAAAGAAAGATTGCTTCCATACCATAGGGTAAAATTCAAATGGGTAAAATGGAATTTAAACATACATGAATACACTTTTATAAAACATGGACATGGATGATAGCAATAACCCCAGTAAACACTTGCGAATAAGCAATCTCGGATAAAAATGAGATTTGCACAATTATCCCTTACCTTAGGTCCGATATGCTTCGTACGTATCCAAACCTCCTGTATAATGATTTAAATAATGTCATTGACATATTACAGAATCACATTCATTGTTATTATATAATATATGTTTCACTTATGACTTTATATTACCTGTTATTTTGTAAATTCCATGTTAAAGCAGCGTTTTGTGTAAAATCATTTCATTTATCGTATGTGTTTTGACTTTTCATTCTTTATATTAATACATATATCTTGATTTAAATAATTCCATAATGTAAAACATGATTTATATATAATATATATTCATCATATAGATATATATATTATAGATTGATAAAAGGAATGAAATACACCGTTCATGGAGACGGTAGGTCATATGTATGCATGAACGCTGTTTTCGTTTCCTTATTGAATTGAATGAAACTAAATAGATTAAATACATATATATATACATAACTCCAGTATCATTCATATATTTCATTATTATTCATTATATAAACTTTATGATCATTCATGTATGGTTAACATGGAGAATGAATCTCATCGCGTCGTGGAGACGGTAGTCCGTACGTACGCACAAGCGATGATATCGTTCCCATAATTATTGAATAGAATTGGAGTGGATGGTATAATATATCAGAATAAGTATGATGTTATAATAACCATATATAGTTATTCTTTACACCATTATACCCATCCATGTAAGGTGTTGGTGGAAAAACAGATCTCACCACGGTGTGAGGACGGTATTCCGTACGTACACACGCGTGGTGATTTCGTTTTCCGTAGGATGGATAGACGGTGAAATAGGGTTGTTTCATATTTATAATAAAATATCAGTATATAATTTATACTTATGTTATTACTTCATAATAAAACTACTAATTAAGAAGAAGTGGAAGAAGAAATAAAGTTGAAAGAATCGGTAACGGACATTACCTCTTCTTTGAAGCGCCTCTTTGAGACCTCCTCTTAGGGCACTATAATTGGTCTTTAAAGAAGACCAGAACCTATAGGATGTTTCTATGAAACTGGAGAAAAGAATTTGGAAGGGGTTGGCTGATCTTGAAGGCTCAAAGTGGTGTGAGGAAGAGAGGGAGGAGGTGCCCTTTTATAAGGGAGGAGAGGGGCACCTTTGGAGAAACAAATATATTATTTTATTATAAAGTCATATTCGGTTTTTAATAGCTCCAAATTGAGATATTTCTAATATATGGTTGATATGGGTAGAAATAATCTCATCCAATAGAATTTATAAAAGTTTAGGTTTCTATTTTAACCTTATCATTTAGATTTAACCTTAAGTTAAATAATTTTACTTTTACCGTGTCTTCTTGTTTTCTTACACTATAAGGTTAATAAACTTACTATAACAAGCCAATAGAACCCCCAAGTTGTTTATTATTATTATATATAACATTATCTAAGTCATTTTCTCTAACCTTAGATTTTTAGGAATAAAATAACAATTAATAATATAATATTTGTTTTAAAAACTATTTTATGTCAATTTTGACAATCTTTGCTAATTTATTTTGTGAAAATGATAAAAGAATTATTAGTTAGAAAAAAAGTTAACGAAATCAATACTAACATGTCATATTAACCTTTAAAATTATTGGAATTCATAAAAAGTATCAAATTACATTTATTTGGGTATTTATAACATCAATTATGTCAATATTTCATTAACAAGATAATTAATGCATCATCTTTGTGTCATAAATAAATTAAATTATTTAATGTCTAAAAATTATAAATAAATTACCATTATGTAAGAAATAGTTTTATCTTTCTAATTAATAGTTATAGTAGAAGTTATCTTATGTATAACCCTATATTAAAAATTATTTACTTATTAAACTTTTATTTTAACTATTTTAACCCTTCATTAAATAAATTAATATTAAATGTCCTAATCTAATCCAAGTGGGCCTAAATGGTCATATTTTATTTCTAAGGTTGTTTTTGGTCGAATTACACTTATCCAATAGAATTAGTACATGTGTTAGGGTAATAATAATATCATTTTTACCCTTAATTGTCCTATTTACTTTTAACCGTGGTAAATAAAAGTAAAAAGTTACTATTCACCAAAAAGTATTTTCATCTCATTGAACCAAATTTTAGCCCTTGATATTAACCGTGTCTCTTGGATTTTCAAAATTCCACTCACAGAAGCGGTAAAATTATGTTTTATGAAAAATTCAGTTTTTTAACTACCACTTAGTGGTTTTACTATTCATCAAAAAATGAAAGTTTCCAGAAAAATACCAAAAAATTAGGCCTAAGATATATTTTATATTGTGACCTCAAAAATGATGTCTATTTTACCAAATTCAAAACATATCAGTTGCATTAATTAATTTAAAAATTAATTCTCGTCGTCAAAATAAATAGCGTGTTTTTAAGAGATAATAACTATCAAAAGATTGACAGTTGTTTATGTCTGGTTTAAATGTGAAATTACATTCAATGACCAAAATTATATTAAATGGTAAAAATATATTCTAAATATACTTTGAAACCACTCAAATTAATAATTTATCACTATTAATTATTTCGATTAAAAAAAGTTCTTTTTAATTAAAATTCAGTAATTTTCACTATTCATCAGAATATGAAAGTTATCTGGAAAGTACCAAAATTTCACCCTAATATAATTTAGATATTCCAAATCCAAAAATGAAGTCCATTTTGAAAGGTAAAATTTATAAAATTTTAAAAAGTGGGTATTACTATTCATAACGGCTAGTTTATAATAATATTATAATAATATCTCGTTTAGTGAAACTTGGTATTGCGTGCTACACACGCTATTGAGGAAGGTCTTTATTGCATGTAATTCAAGCCAAGTCAGGGATGCGTGTTGTGAAAGCTCAATTTAGTGTAGTGTACAACACAAGACATTAATGAAATTAAAAGAAATATTTTTCATAAAATCTTGGGGTGTTACATTCTACCCCCCTTAAAATGAATTTCACCTTCGAAATTCGTCGGGGTTATAAATGGTTTACTACTCTAAAGTTTCTTTAATAGAAACCCACATCGTAAAAAGGAATACCAAAACATGTCTTTAAAAACTAAAGTATGAAACTTAACAGTTACCCAAATTAACTCATCACTAGGTTTTCACGTAGGAGAACATAGGTGAAAATATGGATATGGAAGAAAAATCTAACCATCAAGTTCTGATAGAGAGTGGTAGAGAACATGGCTATGAAAAAGCCAACAGTCAAAAAGCCATAAATTTTTGATGATCTAGGGTACCATCTAATTCATCGGATATAAGAGCACTATGACAACATTTTTGGTTTTCAAATTCATTTCCCTAATGTTGAAGAATTTGAATTAGAATAAATACTTACTTTATTTTGGTACAATATCACTGTTGTTCGTGCCTTGAACAATTTCCACTTCATCTCTTAAAGAAATGAAGTTGAATTTGTTATTCGTGAAGTGTTAGCAGTTCATGTGATATAATGATGGGTCATTCCATCTGTCTCAAACAAAAGGTTAGCAAAAGTTATTAAATATACATAAGTCGATCTATAGTGAGATTAATCATATATGGTTCCAAAAATGGACTTATACTTCATATATCATACTGCTTAATATAATAAAACTAGTTTCTACTAAACAGGGACTTCATGTAGGCCAGTGGTAGGCGATAAAGGCCAGTCACACTTCGGTTGTCGGTTCGATTCCCACAGCCTTGTCTAACGTGATGGGTTGTCGCCCGTCCTGCAGGTTGTCCTTTTTCTAAAACTACATTACTATAACATCCCATCAATAATATCGAAAAAAGTTCTATCCTTAAACAATACTATCTTATGTCCAACATAATCCATTCCAATCTTTATCTAAAATAATTTGGTCCAAGCTCATAGTATAAAGAAAACAATTACATGAAATGTCATCAACCAACCATTATTTATCCCCCATTATCTTATTGGTCACATTCCAATCATGTGAATACCTTAATCATTTATTCTCTGAAAAAATGAATACCCATTAAACCTTAGTGAAAACATGAATGCTACCAAAATTTAACTCTTTCCACATACCAAAATCCAAAAATTCTATATACTCAAACCATGATATAACCTTCTCCTTATATCATTCATGACCTCATGTATACTATCAAACATTTAATTTTCTCCTTATCCCTTCATTATGCGCATATCATCTACTTTCCAAAAATACTGGTACCATTCATCACACACTTTCAAAACATAAGGAAAGACAACAGTGTAACAATCCTTATATGTCTCTTTATTCCATAGTACCATGAGATTACTTATACAACATTACACTTGATAAACATGTAATCATTCCACTACCTTCTTAAACCATTGATTAAGCTTCAACAATTCTTTCATCTCACATATCATTTATAGTCTCTTCATCATCATCAACATAAATATTACCCATACGACCATACTTATTCTCTTCATGAGACTTTACATTAGGTCATTGGCTTTCATAATGCCCGTACATTCCACATTTAAAACATTTAACCATTCTTGATGTCGTAGAAATACCATTATCCTCATCCATGGTGTTAACTGAACCTTTTCCTTTGCACTTACTGGCTCTATGTCCTTCTTTTCCACACCCAAAGCATCTTCTAGTTCCTTTGAAACATTCTCCTTGATGCCTCTTCCCACATGATTTACATAGGGGAAATTGAACATTCTTTCCTCTATGATCATCATGAAACTCCATCTTTCTCTTATTAGCCGAGTCAGAAAACTTACCAAATTTGAGTTTATTGATCATATTATGAGATTGCTGATTTGGAATAATAATGATGTTTGGACTTTCAAATCCCATTTCATTTTGTTTCTCATGAAGAATATCATTCCATTGTCCATCATATCCTCCATTATCGTGAATCATCTTGTTTCCAGCCATTTTCTAAAACCCAAAAAGAATAGTGTGAGAGGAAAAAAAATCATAATAAAGGGGGAGTAACTTCAATATCTAAAATCGTAGGTTTAATCTAATATCGTTACCATAATTCTTGGAATATAACCTATACTTATACTTAACCTTAGGGACATCCCTAGACATACCTTAGAAATATCTCTAGGGATCTCACTAAAGTTCTCACATCCTAGTTTCTAAAGATTGACTAAACCTTTCCTATAATACCAACTGTAGAGACCCAAAGCTTGACGTACATGGAAAATACATTACTTTTTTTGAATACTTAATACATAACAAAAACAGACACACAAGGATCATAATAGTTTAGTGTCTTTTCGAAACTCGGAATAAAATTTTCTAATCGTGGTGAAAGATCTTCAACATCTCCCAATAAAGATCTTCCCCTTTTTTCTTACTTAAATCCTTTCTTTATATCTTGGGGAAAATAAAACATAAAATGGGTGAGCTCAAATTCCCAGTAAGGGTAAACATAGAGAACATAAAACAATCCATAAACATTTGAATAAAAAAACTTGAACATAAAATCTAAACATCAAAATCTTGAGCAAAGACATGAATCTTGGAAGTACGTAAGGCATATATCATAAGGGAACATCAATCATGATAAAATATCATAGGAATAAAACATGTAATTGTGGAAACCATTAATCACATGATATGATTTCCATATTATTCAAGGCATTGCTGCCAAGACTATCTTAGTGGAAAATGTCTCTTTCTGATTCGAGTTCACTCCTCGTTCCAGTATTGTATTACTGATCCGGTTTAACTTGTCATTCCATCCATGTCTATCTCATGAGAAATAAATCTTTACCCAATTCATTGGAGGTAGATATAGGTCTCACCCATCTCATAATGAAATCATTCTTACTTGTGCCACAAAATAAACATACATCATTCATAATAACTCAATGAATAAAATGGGTTTCGTAAACATCATCCCATAATCACATAATCCATATAAAAGAAATTGATATTTCATTATAAGAAAAGTGAAACCATGTAAATCATAGAGAAATTATACTTGAAACATACACATATCAAATAATGTCATCTTAGATGTAAAAATGATTTTGATAAAACACTTGAAATGAATTCTTGAGGAAAATATCCTTTCTTCTTCAAAATTAATTTCTTTTCACAAAACGTCATGCAATTTTAAAAGAAAAGGATTTTGTTGAAAATAGTCATGAAATATTTTGGAGGAATATTCATGGAAATAAGGCTTTATAAAATCGTAAAAATCCTTTCATGTCGTATACGTTAAAAAACATTCTTCTCGTACTTTTGTTGGAAAAGTCAAAAAGTACCTTGTAGGGTAAATAAAAGAAAGATTCCTTCCATACCATGGGGTAAAAGTCAAATGGATAAAAAGGAATTTAAACATACATGAATACAATTTTATAAAACATGGACATGGATGATAGCAATAACCCCAGTAAACACTTACGATTAAGCAATCTCAGATAAAAATGAGATTTGCACAATTATCCCTTACCTTAGGTCCGATATGCTTCGTACATATCCGAACCTCCTGTATAATGATTTAAATAATGTCTTTGACTTATTACAGAATCATATTCATTGTTATGATATCATATATATTTCACTTATGACTTTATATTACTCATTCTTTTGTAAATTCCATGTTAAAGCAGCATTTTGGGTAAAATCATTTCATTTATCTTATGTGTTTCGACTTGTCGTTCTTGATATTAATACTTATATCCTAATTTACATAATTCCAGAATGTAAAAAATTATTTATATATAATATAAATTCATAATATACATATATATATTATAGATCGATAAAAGGAATGAAATACACCATTCATGGAGACGGTAGGCCGTACGTACGCATGAACGTTGTTTTCATTTCTTTTTTGAATTGAATGAAACTAAATAGATGACATACATATATATACATAAATCCAGTATCATTAATATATTTCAATATTATTCATTATATAAACTTTATGATCATTCATGTATGGTTAACATGGAGAATGAATCTCATCGCGTCGTGGAGACGGTAGTCCGTACGTACGCACGAGCGATGATATCGTTCCCATAATTATTGAATAGAATTGGAGTGGATGGTATAATATTTAAGAATCCGTATGATGTTATAATAACCATATATAGTTATTCTTTACACCATTATACCCATCCATGTAAGGTGTTGGTGGAAAAACATATTTCACCACGGCGTGGAGACGGTATTCCGTACGTACACATGCGTGGTGATTTCGTTTTCCGTAGGATGGATAGATGGTGAAATAGAGTTGTTTAATACTTATAATAACATATTTTTATATTATTTATACTGATGTTATTACTTCATAATGAAACAACTAAAGAAGAAGAAGTGTAAGAGGAAATAAAGTTGAAAGAATCGGTAACGGACATTACCACTTCTTTGAAGCGCCTCTTTGAGACCTCCTCTTAGGGCACTAAAATTGGTCTTTGAAGAAGACCAGAACCTCTAGGATGTTTCTATGGAAGTGTAGAAGATAATTTTTCAGGGGTTGTCCTAGCTTGAAGGCTCAAAGTGGTGTGAGGAAGAGAGGGAGGAGGTGCCCTTTTATAAGGGAATAGAGGGGCACCTATGGAAAAACTAAAAATATTATTTTATTATAAAGTCATATTCGGTTTTTAATAGCTCCAAATTGAGTAATTTAGAAGCTAAGGTGGGGATGGGTCTAAATCCCCACATACAATATAATTTAGACAAGTTTAGGTTTTTATTTTAACCTTATCATTTAGATTTAACCTTAAGTTAAATAATTTTACTTTTACCGTGTCTTCTTGTTTTCTTACACTATAAGGTTAATAAACATACTATATAAAGCCAAAAGAACCCCAAGTTTTTTATTATTAATATATATAACATTATATAAGTCATTTGGCCGAACCTTATATTTTTAGTAATAAAATAACAATTAATAATATAATATTTGTTTTAAAAACTATTTTGTGTCAATTTTGACACTATTTGGTAATTGATTTTTGTGAAACTTATAATAGAATGATTAGTTCGAACAAAGTTATCTAAATCAATACTAACATTTCATATTAACCTATAAAATTAGTTGAATTCATAAAAAGTCGCAAATTACATTTATTTGGGTATTTCTAACATCAATTATGTCAATATTTCATTAATAAGATAATTACTGCATCATCATTGTGTCATAAATAAATAAACTTATTTAATGTCTAAAAATTATAAATAAAATACCATTATGTAGGAAATAGTTTTATATTTCTAATGAATATTTATAGTCGAATTTATCCAATGTATAACCCTATATTAAAAATGATTTACTTATTAAACTTTGATTTTAACTATTTTAACCCTTCTTTAAATAAATTAATATTAAATGTCCTAATCTAATCCAAGTGGGCCTAAATGGTCATATTTTATTCCTAAGGTTTTTTTTTTGTCGAATTACACTTATAAAATAGAATTACGACATGTGTTAGGGTAATAATAATATCATTTTTACCCTTAATTATCCTATTTACTTTTAACCGTGGTAAATAAAAGTAAAAAGATACTATTCACAAAAAAATATTTTCATCTCATTGAACCAAATTTTAGTCCTTTATATTAACCGTGTCTCTCAGATTTTCTAAATTCCACTCACAGAAGCGGTAAAATTCAGTTTTATGAAAAATTCATTCTTTTAACTTCCACTTAGTGGTTTCACTATTGATCAAAAAATGAAAGTTTCCATAAAAATACCAAAAATTAGGCCTAAGATATATTTGATATTATGAATTAAAAAATGATGTCTATTTTACCAAATTCAAAACATATCAGTTGCATTAATTAATTTAAAAATTAATTCTCGTCGTCAAAACAAATAGCGTGTTTTTAAGAGATAATAACTATCAAAAGATTGACACTTGTTTATGTCTGGTTTAAATGTGAAATTACATTCAATGACCAACATTGTATTAAATGGTAAAAATATATTATAAATATACTTTAAAACCACTCAAATTAATAATTTATCACTATTAATTATTTCGATTAAAAAATAATAATTAAATTTTAGTAATTTTTACTATTCATCAAAATATGAAAGTTATCCAAAAAGTACCAAAATTTCACCCTAAGCTAATTTCGATATTCAGAATCCAAAAATGAATTCCATTTTGAATGATAAAATTTATAAAATTTCAAAAAGTGGGTATTACTATTCATAACGGCTAGTTCATAATAATATTATAATAATATCTCGTTTAGTGAAACTCGGTATTGCGTACTACACACGCTATCGAGGATGGTCTTTATTGAATGTAATTCAAGCCAAGTCAAGGATTCATGTTGTGAAAGATCCTTTTGGTGTAGCGTACAACACAAGACATAAATGAAATTAAAAAGAATATTTTTCATAAAATCTTGGGGTGTTACAAAAGCTAATGATATATGAAGAATAGATTAAGGTAAATCAAGAATTATATGAAGAACCAAGAAATAAATCTATAGAATTCAAGACTGCTACCTCAAAGAACAAAGAAAAATAAAAGGTTCAAGCCCCTGTAGAAATATCCACCAGTGAAGACTTAGAGTCTGATAGTGATGATGAGATGGCTCGTATTGCAAGGAGATTCAATAAGTTCTATCGAAAGAAAAAGATCTTTAAAAATTAAAACTATAAAAAATGTATGATAGTAAAGGACATTGGAAAAAGGATAGAAAATGGAATGATAACACAACTGAAATTGTTTGTTATCAGTGTAAACAAAAAGGCCATGTGAAGGCTGATTTCCCCAAGATTAAATTTATGAAGAAGTATGAAGACAAGGGAAAGGGTTATAAAAAGGCTATGAAATCTACTTGGAGTGCATCAGAAGATAGCTCAAGTGGATCAGACACTTATAATTCTGATAAAAAAAACATTCAAATCTGTGTGTCATGACAGAAACATCTGAGGTAACACCCAATTCCCCTCTACCTAATGCTTATTCTTCTGGGAATGAAAGTGAATAAAAAAATGATAAAAATATGACTAAGGATGAACTATTTAAATACAGTGGAATGCTTGAGGATAAATTAAATGAACTCAAGGATAAATATAAACTATTGAAAAGAAAACATGCTTTAAATGCTATGTACATTTCTGATTTGGATATTGAGAAAGAAAAATATGCTCACTTGTTCAAAGAAAATACTGAACTTAAATTATCAAATGAGCAGTTAAAAAGGGAATTCGAAAATTTTACTACTAGTAGAGATACCTTGAC
Source organism: Viscum album (assembly GCA_963277665.1). NCBI lineage: Eukaryota > Viridiplantae > Streptophyta > Magnoliopsida > Santalales > Viscaceae > Viscum > Viscum album. Next base: position 1,251,437,696 of record OY728141.1, read on the forward strand.
TTTGTTTTTATGGAATCATATTGCTCCCAAATATACAACTGGTATAGGATATCAACAAGAACAGAGAAAGATTATTAAAACTAGATTTTTTCCAAAATCTAGAGAGTTCATAACTAGTTCAAGCTCTAAAACATATTTTGAAAAAAATATCTAAAGGACCAAAAAAAGTATTCATGTCTCAAAACATATCTGTTAATTATAAGAAATGTGTGAGGCAATTATGGGTTCCCAAAGTTTTACTTTCTAACCTCTGAGGACACATGAAATTCTGTGTACCAAATTTACCCTACACTTTATATGTTTTTCAAGAAAATTGTCTGAAGATCTTCTGTAAAAATTTGTGGTATTTAGACAGTGGATGTTCAAGACACATGATAGGAGACTATTAATTCTTTAAAATACCAATCAATGTTGATGGTTGACATGTCACATTCGGTGAGAATGCTAAAGGGAAGGTTATCAGATTAGGCCAAATTGGTAACCCTAACACTGTATTAATTTCGAAAGTACTTTTTTTATGGTTTAAAACACAATTTTCTAAGTATCTCTCAGTTTTGCGATGATGGATTCAATGTTAAATTTGAAAATGATTCATGCAATGTTTTTAATTCTAAATAGGATTTAATATTTACTGCTCTTAGAAATGAAAATGTATATGTTGTCGATTTAAATTATTTAGCTGAGAAAAATGTTACTTGTTTAAATGCATTTCATAAGGAATCCTGGTTATGGACCAGAAGATTAGGACCCTGAAATGTGCACTCACTTAGGAAACTAACTAGAAAAGGCTTAGTTAAAGACTTACTAAAACTAGAATTCCCTTTTAACAAAGTCTGTAATCCTTGTCAAAAGGGAAAACAACACAATGTTTCTTTCAAACCAAAGAAAGAAGTTTATACTTCTCAAACGCTTGAGTAGGTTCAAATTGATTTTGTTTGGACCAGCTAGAGTTTCATGTTTAAATGGGAATCACTATTTTTATGTTCTTATGGATTATTTTTCTAGAAACACTTGGGTATTCTTTCTAGCTCACAAAATTGAATCATTCTCTTACTTCATTAAATATTCCATGTCTTTAGAAAATCTTAGTGGACTTAGACTTAAGAACTTGATAAGTGATCATAATCGTGAGTTTGAAAATCATGAGTTTGAATCTTTTTTCTCACAAAATGGATATACTCAAAATTTATCTTCCCCTAGAACACCTCAATAAAATGGAGTTGTAAAAAGAAGAAATAGGACACTTCAAGAGATTTCTTGGACTATGCTAAATGAGTATAATCTACCTATCTATTTTTGGGATGAAGCTATTAATACAGCTTGTTACATTATCAATAGAGTCTTAATTAGACCTTTTATTAGGAAGACCCCTTTTGAGCTTCGGAATAATAGGAAGCCTAATGTTAATTACTTTATAGTTTTTGGTTTCAAAGTCTTTATCATTAACAATAATGACAATCTTGACAAGTTTTCTTTCTAAACTGATGTAGAAATATTCCTAGGTTACTCAATCTCTAGTAAAGCATATAGAGTATTCAATAAGAGAACCGAATGTGTGGAAGAATTAGTTCATGTCAAAATTTATGAGACTGATCCACATGAACCCAAAAACTCTATTAAACATCTTGAGGAAGATATGTAAACTTTAGACCTTAATGATAAAGACAGTGAACCCTTAGTAAAATCAACCAGTTTTGGAAATCTTCTAGAATCTATACATGATGAATCTGAACCTATATATAATCATTAAGAGTCTAGTTCAACTCTTTCTAGAGGTATTATAACTCTCAAGTATCATAATTTATATGTTGTAGTAGATGATCTAAATAGAGGAACCTACACTAGAGCTTATCTGAGAAACCATGTTGAACATCAAGCCTTTCTTTCAAAGATTGAACCTGAAAATACTGATGATGCTATCAGTGATGAATTTTGGGTGATATTAATGCAAGAAGAATTAAATCAGTTTGAAAGAAACAAAGTTTTGGAATTAGTAGAAATACCTAAAGACACCTTGACCATAGGCACTAAATGGGTGTTTAGAAATAAAATTTATGAATCTAGAAATATAATTATGAAAAAGTAAAGACTAGTTGCACAAAGATATAGTCAAGAAGAAGGAATAGACTATGTATAAACCTTTTCACATATATCCATACTAAAATCCATTAGGATACTACTTGCCTATGCATCTCATCTGAATTTCAAACTTTATCAAATAAATGTCAAAAGTTCATTTTTAAATGGGTACATAGTTGAGGATGTATTTGTTGAACAACCCCCTTGTTTTACAAATCCCAATTTTTCAAATCATGTCTTTAAACTGTATAAAGATTTATATGGTCTAAAACAATCTCCAAGATCTTGGTATAATAGACATAGCTCTTTTCATATTTCAAAAGGTTTTACTAAAGTAATAGTGGATCATACTCTATTAAAAGGATTTCCAAATATGTTTTAATAGTACAGATTTATGTAGATGACATTATTTTTAGATCCTCTAAAAATTATTCATGTACTGATTTCCTAAAAATGATGCAAGATGAATTTTAAATGAATTTAATGGGGGAACTCAAATATTTCCTTAGATTTCAAATTTTTCAAAATAAAAATGGTATTGTTTTAAATAAAAGTAAATATACCAAAGATCTTTTGAAACGTTTTGGTTTGGAATACAATAAAGGTAGTGATACACCTATTAGTACCACCTGTAAGTTGGATGCTGATGAAATTGGAAAACTATTGGATCAAACCAATTACAGAGGTATGATTAGGAGTCTCCTCTATCTTACTACTAGCAGACCTGATATTATGTTCAGTGTATGCATGTGTGCTCATTTTCAATCCAATCCTAAAGAGTCTCATTTAACTACTATTAAAGTGGTTTTTAAATATCTCAAGTATACTAAAAACTTATTACTATTTTATCCAAGAGGACAATCATTTGATTTAATAAGTTATTCAGGTGCTTATTTTTCTAGTTGAAAGTAATATAGAAATAGATCCTTTCGAACATGTTACATTTTAGGCAAGTCACTAGTATCATGGTGTAGTAGGAAACATATTTATGTTACATTATCTACTATTGAAGATGAATATATAGCTGCTAGTAGTTGTTGTGCTCAAATTCTATGGATAAAACACACCTTACTTGACTATGGATATCAATTCAAACATGTCTCTATAAACTGTGACAATACAAGTTCTATTAACATCTCTAAAAATAAAGTATCTCATGCAAGGACAAAGCACATTGATGTGAGACATCACTCCTTGAGAGATCATTATCAAAGAGGTGATATCACTCTTGAATTCATTGGTACTAAACACCAATTCGCTGATATATTCACAAAACCTTTGAATTCTGAGAGGTTAAGTTACATCAAACATGGGTTAGGTATGATAAACTGTTAACATTAGAACCTCACCGTTGGACCTCACCGTTGGGACCTCACCGTTGGACCTCACCGTTGGACCTCACCGTTGGACCTCACCGTTAGGACCTCATTGTTGGACCTCACGATTAGAACCTAACCGTTATAACCTCACCGTTAGACCTCATCGTTTTCACCTTAACACTAGTTGAACTTTTCCAGGACTTAGAGTTTTCTCTTCCGGAATCTGAAAAGTTTTCTTCTTTTCTTATTTCTTTTATCTTATTATTTTAGATCCCTAAGTGATAAAATTAATGTACATACCACATTTTGATCGACCTCAAACTCTCTCCTGAATCACTTTCTCTCTAACATCAGAACCTAATCCTCTTTCCTAAACCATCGAACCGATCCAGATTGCATGGTAAGAGTAAAGAGACTGTTGGTCAGTGATGAAGGGGATGCGCCGAATCCAAAGAAACCTCGAGCTGAGTCGATTAGTGGAAGTCAAGCAGTGGAAAATCCAATCAACCCTCATCTATCAAAGAGTTAAATCATAGTTTAAAAAGTTATTAGTTCTGAATGGCTGCTGATAAGAAGATATCTAGTGTTGTAGGAACATGAAGATCAAGGATGGGTTGAGTGCTTTGCAAAAAACAAGGGGCCCTATTGCCCAAAGTTATTAAAGTAATTTTATGAGTTTTTGAAATTTGAATAGACTGAGGATGAGAATAGAATATCTTTAACTGTGAACGGAATGAGAAAGAGTTTTTATTCTGTTGAATGGGTTGAGTGTCTGATAGTACCACATGAAGGGATTTATAATAACTACTCAGGGGTGGTGCCTCCCACTATTGAGTTCTTATATTATGAATAAGCTTTAGCTGAACTGACACGGAGTGGGATCCTTAAGAAAGTCATTGCTACTGAGATGGAATGATAAGACAAGCTTCTGCTTAAGTTTTTCCAACATTTCTAGAGTCCTAGGGGAGGGTACTTTGCAACATTGAAATTTCAGGATGTTTTTCTCTTATATTTGTTTAATCATGGACATAAGTTAAATTTGTGTAGGTTGTTGATGATCCAATTAGAAGATATGAAAAATCCCAACTCCAAATCCAATGCCTTACTTCATACTAGACTATTATCTTTGATGTTTAAGGTGATGGTTGTTTCTAGAGATAAAGAGGAAAAAATTGTAGTAAGGGACAATATCTGCATTACAAAGGTAATTTGAATGTTGATGAAGATCAATTGGAACCCTTAAAAAAGAAAATGGGTTTATGATGAGGCTAAGATTTATGAGGAATTAAATCCTATCACTCATCCTACTAGGCCTAAAAATAAGAGAGATCCTAGTCTAAAGCCTAGTGAAGTAGAGACTGCATACTCTGATGAAGAAGGAGAAGCTACTACTATGCTAAAAAGAGAGGGTTCTCCTATAGATGATAGAAGTGATCCTGACCATCCCTCTAATCCTTGTGATAAGACTGTATCCTTTGGTGAGCCTAGGCCACCAAAGGGACTAGCTATAAGGGAGACTATCCTAAGGGACATTGATGGGGAAACTAATGAATAAGAAGGGGAAGAAAATGTCTTAAGAGAAATTAGAGATACCTTCGATGAGAATAAGGACTCTGAATCTATTCATGATGACTTTGAGACTGTTACAGATGAGAGTGAGGATGAATTTCTAAGTCTCAGTCCTATGATAGGACATACAGAAGTGGTTGAAAGTATAGAAGAGGTAGTTACTGATTTAGTTGAAGCTGGACTTGTTTTGGAAGTTGTTGATGATTCTATAGAGGAAGTAGAATTAGAACCTTCTGTTGATGAAATTGATCAAGGAGGTTTTGTAGAGATGGATGTGGCTGATCATAAGAATGCTCCAAGTGAGGGGGATGAACCTATTTCCATGGGTTCAGTTACTGTTGCTCATGGGATAGAAGACTGGTTAGAAGAACTTGGTTTTATAGTCTTGGGTTTATATTATGGAGATTATTATGATGACCAACCTATCCGAAGTCCTCATATTTCTACTGTTTATGAAACCACTATTGTGCAGCCTATAGTTCTGTTTCCCTGAGATTATGTAAAGAAGGATGAATTGGATTCTTTGAAATCATATCTGAAGAGGCATCTTGATGAGAAAACTACAGAGATAGAGAGAATAGTAGCTCACAATAAAGGAGTCATGACATATATAGTGGAAAGGCATGTTTCTACCTCTTACTCAGCTATGTTACATGAGGTCATGGAGTGTCAAAATCAGGTAAGAGCATTGCAATATTCTATGGAATCTGTGAAGAAGTATATTGCTAGTTTAGATGCATATATGGAATCAAGGGCTTAGGTGGATAGAGATTTTAGATATATTATAGGTGTGGTTCACCAAATAGTCATTGTGTTTGAGGGCTTTAAGAAGTCCATGGATACATATATGAGTGGCCAAGATGATGATGTGAAAAGGCTCATCAGTGGGATGAAAAAATATTTCAAGGAGATAGTGGCTTTCACTATGGCACCTCTATGTGCATCTACTTCATCTTCAACCTCTCCTCCAATTGATCTAGAGGCTTTCATGTCAGTTGTTAGAGAAGAAGTGGAGAATTTCTCTAGTACCAATACCTCAAACCCACAGTCTATGACTCATTTTATTTCCACTACTAGAGAGATTCATAACCTTGTGGGAAACTATTTATGGGAAGATGCTCAAGATCAGAAGACCATCAAGGTTGTATACACTAAGCATCATATGGATGGTCAATTCATGTTGTTGTTGGATAACATGGGAATCCCACCTATCACTCAGGATTTTAAGGATCATGTTAGCAGGCTCAAGGAATTGACTCCTACCTTAGAAAAAAATTATTGAGAATAAGGATGATTTTATTTCATCCATGGAAGGAGGAGGCAGTATTATTATGGATTTCAGAAATCTGGTTTTTCCCTTCCTTCATGTGGACTGCACTCCCATTATTGTTCCTCTAGCCTTGCCTTCTACCTCTGATACTTCAGGATCTACCAGTGTTTCACCAATTATGACTCCTGTACAGGCCATTAGAAGCTTGACCACTACGATTCCACAAAGATCTACACACTACCGGTCTACTGATTCCTATGTTGCAGCTCCACCAACCTTGTTGACTGCCATTCCTTGGACTATCCATCCATCTTCAGACCCTACATTCTCAACCTCCAAAGAAAAATCTCCCTTGTACATCTCTAATATGGATTTAATATGGGTTGTCTTAGATGATAGGGATCTTTGTAACCTTTTTTTATCTTTTACCTTTGATTCATTAAAATATAATTCCCTTCTTTCTCTATTTTTCTTCCATTCTTTTTGTTAATCACAAAGGAGGAGAAACAGGTCAGGTTAGAACAGGTCAGGTGACAAGTTAGGTTTAAGTTTTCAACTGACTCAGACATCTGAATATATTAGAAAATGTGCTTAACCCTACTTTAGAAAATACTAACATAAATTGTGATTATCATAATGGGGGAGTTTTTTGGAGTTTCCTATTTTTATAATCCCAAATCATGTTTCATTTATACATAAATCATCTTGTTTCTCTTACAGGATAATATTCTATGTGAAAATTATGTTCATATCAATGTAATAACTATGTAATTTTAATCTCACTCCTCTCCTGTTTAAACTAATTGTGAAATATTTTTCTATTTAAAAAGGTCACTGATGCAAAGGTCACTGATGGAAAGGTCACCGGTGAAAATGTCACTGATGCAAGGTCACCTCCGCAATGGTCACCAATGAAAAGGTCACCGATGCTAAGGTCATCTATGAAAAGGTCACTGATGAAAGGTCACTGATGCAAGGTCATCGATGGAAGGAAACCAATGAAGGTTACGGTTGGGAAGGTTACCTTTGAAGGTTGCCGATGTGTACCTACTATTGAAGCCTACCGTTGTGAAGGCTGCTGTTTCAAGGCTACTAATACTCTTTTACTCCATACTTTGTCAAATTCTTAAGATTATGATAACGATCATATTTGGTAAATTTAATGCTTCTGACATTAATTAATGCTGATTGTAGACATATCAGGAGACTATATCTGGGGACAGTACGAGGCACAAGAAATACCGCACGTGATCTACTCATTCCTATTGTCAGACCACAAATATAAAAGGGAAGATCGAGGAAGACAAAATAGAGGCATGTGTGATAAGAAGTGCGTCTGTACATGTGAAGGATATTACGTTCTAGATCAAAGAAGAACCATTCAATGCTTACATTGAGAACCCAAGCATCATGAGGATCATTTGAGACAAACTCACTTCTGCCTTCTGTACACCAGATGCAGAACACTCAAAGCTAGAGCGACACTTTGTTTTGGATACAACTTCTAAAGAAAGACTCAAACATCAAATTCTTCATTTCACGGAGTCACGATCTGAACTGCTAACACATAAATCTTTCTAAACTCAAGATTATATTCTTAGCTCTATTGTGTTCCTTCATTTTACATTTCGAAGGAGTGTGTGTATCTGTCTATTACACACTCTCTTCTATGTTTGAACTAGAGGATATTGAATATCCTCACATAAAACATCACCTACATTTTGTTTCCCTCGCATAACTGTGGAAGAGACCGTGTGTGGTATGTATTGTCTGTTTTCCCCATAAATAACTGTGGTAGAGGGTGTGAACCCTATAAAGGTTGTGAAAATTGTTGTAAAGCCTGATAAATGATGTGTATCAAGTTTATTGTTAATATAAACTGCGTGGTGGTAAGTGATGGCCATGTGGAGAGGATTAAGTCTCAGCTTGAGACTGAATCTCTTGTTTAAGTTTAAAGTGCAATATATTTTATTGTACTCCGTTTTATCTCTTTTCCGCTACTTATAATTGCTAAAACATAAAACTAATTTTCATTCACATTGACAGTTTGTTTTGGTTATTATGTGTATATGTTTAATTTAGTAAACCAGTTTCAAAATTATTTTAAGTGTTTTACACTAATTTAACTGAGGAATAATCACCCTTTGAGAAAACTATTGACCAATTAGATATATATATCTCTACTGCCTTAATTAAATGGGATGTTTCAAACTTGGGGGATATTTATAAGAAAGTTTTTAAACAGAAATTTTAGGTAGGAACTCAATTCACCCCCTCCCCCTCTAGAGATTCCACTCCGACCAACACATAGTTTAATTTTTCAATATGAATTTTTATACTATTTATGATTCACCCATTCATATGAGGAATGAACTGGAATTAATAAGTGGTGGTTAGGGCCTGTTATATCCCCTAGATGCATCGGTAGGGATTATGAGACAAAAAATATATTGATTTGGCCAAGGCCTTACCCATTTATTTTTCATATGTCTTGGTCATGGCCTTGACAATATGTTTATGATGTCTATAAATATTCATTCCATCATTGTGATATTAATTATTAAATTCTTTGTGATTATTCAATTAGTAGAATTTGAATTGATAATGTTTCTAACTCATGTAATTGTTTATATGGAATTATTGGATCATCTTTTATTCAATCCATATTATACTCAAATTATTGATTAAATTTCATGTATTTCAGTTATTTACCTTTCCATAATTATTATTTATGATAGATTTATCTGTATACATAACTTTACTAAGAACATGTGCTCATCCATTTTATATGATTCATTTTTCCTAGTATTCTAACAAGTATATTATAATTGATATGTCGGGTTACACAAAGAGGGAATAATGGAAGACTTATAAATTTTTTATGTATTTTATGATTTAAAAGGTAATTTTAATTTCAAGTATGTATCTAGTTTACCAAGATTGATAAACTATTCAGTCCATTAGGATGTGATTTCTTATATCTTATGCCAATATAATAAAGTAAGGTGTTATCTATAGACAACTAAGGTCAAGGTCATTATAGTTGGTATTATAGAAATTTTAGTGGAAACCTTAGGAACTAGATTTAGGAAAAAAAATATTATGTAATATAACCCTATAAATGAATTTGAGAATAATCCTCAGTATAGGATATGATACTATTGATTTGGAAATGAAAATGGATAACCTAGTTTAAACCTTAGGATTCGTATATTTAGAAATTTTCATGATCTAGATATCCTATAAATGATTATTCATGACTATATCTCTATGATTCGTTTTCTCACTTTTGTGCTTTGGGTTTTGGTCAATGGTTAGAATTAGAAGTATTATATAAGTAATGGTTAAACTTCTAATGATGAAGAGACTAAAAAAGACAAATGAATGGAATTAGGTATTAAAGAATAAGATAATGAAGCATATTTAATGGTTTAAGAATAAGGTATAATGATTAAATTTATGTGTATTTGGATTCAGGAATTATTTCATCAAATGTGCTCTTGTTATAAGAATCATGAGTTATATAAATATTATACTACATTATATATTCTTTAACAATTTTGAAGTATGAAGGTTTTCATTAAGTTTTATAAGGTGTCCAAATATTTGGTATGTGATAATAAGAGCTATATTATGATGATTGGGGAATCTAATGTTAAGAGGATTTTGTAAATTTACACACCTTACTTATACATTTTTGGGATTTGAATTTGGACAAAATTGTTTTGAATGTGTCTTACGGTAACTACTTATGGAATGGATTAAGTTGAACTTTGGATATCATTGTTTGAGGTTAAAATATGATATATCATATTGGAAAACCTGTGATAACCATTTTGTTTTTGAAAAATGTTTATTGGAGGAAATAATGACATGGGGACCTTATTATTCATTAGAAGTGTTTCAGCTATGAAAAATTCATCGTCAACATTCATTTTCTAGTGTAAAGGGTGATGTGAAAACAGATCGAAGAACAACCAAAGGATGGTATTATGTGTATAACATGGAATGAAATCAAGTACGTTTATTTTCTAAAGTTCCTATCTGAAAAGTAAAAGAATCCATAAACTCTAGGAAAATGATTTTGGAACCAAAATGTTATCCATTAAATTTTTTTACTAATAAATCAATGTTCTTTTAACCAATCATAAGATTTGTAGTTTTTTATGGTTAAATTTCTAACAACCATGTTCTATATCAATCACCATCAAAACAAGATAGTTTGATTTCTTTTCTATTTTCATGTTTTCTCTATCCACTAATGATTTCCTATTTGAAAGCCTAATTTTGTGGTGACCCACAAATTTCCCTTCCCCTCTTATTAATAGGGAGTTTTATTAACCCTATTCTTAATGTTGGTTTCCCACAAAGAAATTTTCAAGTTTCAACTTTTGATTTTTGAAGTGCAGTTTCAAATTTCGAGAAAAAAAAATTATTTAATGAGGGGAGAATATAACACACCATGATTTTATGGTATGTATCTTTTTAAATTTAATCTCTTGGATAGCTTACGTTGCACACAATACCAAGCTTAAATAAACTATGATATACTAATAATATTATTATTTAAAATGAATTTATTTCTTAGTCATTAAATTGGTGGTTATGAATAGGATTAACTATATTATTAAAATATATTATGTAATTAAATGGTTACCAATTAATTATAAATAATTATAAAATACAATTTAATATAATGAAAATATTTTTATAAAAACAACTTAAATGCGCACAAGTGTGTTTTATATCAATACAATTAATAAGATGCATTTTTTTATTATATTAATGAAATATATATTTAAATAAAATATTGAATCTAATTTTTAAAAATTATATTATTTGTTTTATATACATGATATAATATTGAATCCAATTTTACTCTTAAAAGATGTATTTTTATAAAAAGATAGTTTTACTACCTTTTGATAGTTAACTTGTTTTTAATCCAGATTTTTAAAATTATAAATTATATTTGAAAAAATAAAATTCCAATTTTAAATTGTAATATAAAAATTAACTTTGGTTGAATTTTTGGTATTTTTTTACAAGGTTCTTGTTTTGAGGAATAGTTATAAAATATTGCATTTTAATTGAAAATGGTTTTTTCATCTAAATAATTTAGAGTGTTAAATTATTTTTTAAATTGGTTTTAAAGTATAATTAGATCAATTATTTATAATTTAATCCAATTTAAGCCATTTTAATCAATTTTACATTGAATTTGATAATAAAAATATTTCAATCCTTAAAATGTTTACACTTTAAAAACACATTTCCTCGTTCTATCACCCGGATTAATTTTAAAATAATTTTATCCAATTATGTATTTTGAATTTTGAAAAATAGATTCAATATATTGAATTATAAGGTCAAAATTTGTTAAATATTCCACTTTTTTAGATAATATTAATAGTAACTTTAGTATTTTATTTAAATCACCACGGTTAAGGATGAATCAGTTAATTAAGGGTAAAAATAATATTATAAGTATTATATAATAACCCTAAAACATGTCATAATTGTAGTTTATAAGTTATTTTATACAAAAACAATCCTTTTTCTGATATTTTGGCCTCTTCTACCCACTTGGATGTATTTAATCCTTTTTTAGTATTTTATTCTAAGGAAAATCCAATATGTTATACTCATCTTATTAATAAGTATTACATATTTTATATGTTGTTGTATAGAAGATATATTTGAATATAAATATTAAATTCAAAGATAAAATGTTTATATTAATCAATAAAATTTATTTTTAATTTTCAGGATATAAATAATTTCCTTAAAGGCTTGCACAATAATGAGGTAGTAATTGTTTAATTAACAATTTATCAAATAAATAATATTAAAAATAATATGATAAATGTAATTTGAGATAATTAATATCATAAAAAACTTTTATATATTCCATATACATATTATAAATGTATTAAACGTACTAGTTTGATGTTATTTTGTGTATTTATATTTATTTAAAAGTCAAGTAATGAATTGTGTCAAAGTTGACATTAAGGATCTTTTAAAATAAATAATTTTTTATTAAAAGATATAAAATTTATTATAATATAAATTTAAGACAACTGATTTAGATGAGGTTGAAATTTTCATTCATGACTCATTTATGGTTCTTTTGGCATGTAATAGTAACTATATTAACCCTTAAAGTGTAAAAATCCAAGTTGTCATGGTAAGAGTTAAAAGTTTTAATTAAGGGTTAAAGATGAATGATAAGGGTAATAATGTAACCTAAAATTGTCTAAAAATTATTGGTTGAGATTATTTCTACCCATAATCATCTTATATTCTAAATAACTCATTGTGGATCAATTTGGAATTGAAAATTAATTTATATTAATTTAATATTTTGAGAGTTTCCAAAAGTGCACCTCACCTCAATTATAAAAGAGAACCTCCTACATCACTTCTTAACACCACATTCCGTATTATATATCTACCAAACCCTACCCATTTCTCCTCCAAAATTCCCTCACTTCATCTTATAATCCTTACATTGGGAATAAATCCAACCAAAGAGGTCGTTTTGTGAAAATCAAAAGGAGATACCCAAAGAAGAGGTAACATTCATCAATGAATATTTTTTTTCTTCCTTAAACCAATTCAATTATTTTTATTTCATGTTTATATAATAACCTCAGTATCATAAATATACTTATATTTTGTTATCTTATGGTTTCAATCTACACTCGCACACACTTTTATCAATGGGGATACACAATCATCATTCGAGTGTATGGCAGACAACCACCTCACGAACTAATATCGTTTGTTATTACTTTGAAACCTTTTATGATTGGGAATAATAATGTAATTTATATTTTTATATTATATATAATATATTTATGATTGATTTATTCTCCTTTAATTATTATATAACACATACATTCATTCTTTATATTTTTTATAAATATGATAACTTCATTTGTGGACGTATGGACTACCACCTCTTCAAAATGATGTGATTCATTCAAAATTTAAATGGAATGTATTAAGGATGGTTTTATTGGATTTATATGATATATATAACATAATATCTCTATTGAAATTATATTATTTACTTTCTTTATTTCAATACGACAAGAAAATGGAAACATCATTCATGCATACGTACGGACTACCATCTCCATTAAAATTGTATTTCTTTTTATATTTATATATTTTATAGATTATTATAAATACATATATACTAAATATATATTATATTTATTTCATGGTTATAATTATGGATATTATTACATCATGATGTAATTAATAGGATCAAAATTATAAAAAATCAAAACACCTGCAAAAAACAAAGCGGTTATTACCTGAAATGTAACATTATCATGGAATTGTTAATAAACGAGTAATATAATCTTATAAGTAGATAATATATGGTATTATATAAATGAATATAGTTCTATTATATATGTATAATAAACCTATATTTATTATATATAAATTTAAATTACATTCTACAAAATTAATTATAAGGTAAGGCACTTCGTCTCAATCTCATTTCATTGATGCATAGTTTTTTGTTATATACACACCTTCTTTAATGAGATTTATATTGATCCACTTTGACTTATCATGTAATTTATTTATTTATTTTTATTTTATTTTTATTTTTTAAAAATTTATTATTTAATTGGGATTTTGATTTAAATGTTCAAAGTGTTCTAGGTTACATTGAATGTTTAAATATTTAATTATCAAGTCTCTTTATCCATTTTAATATTCTTGAAATTATATTACATATTTATTTATACCAATAGAAATATATTCTAAAGGAAATTTTACTTCTATTTTTAATTTCATTCAATGGTCTTCAAAGAAGTATTTTTATGAGTTTTATGTGGAACATTTTAAAAAGTTTCAAAATGGATGTTCTATTTTTAAATGTACACGGAGACAACAACTTACCCGTTGTACTGGTTATTATTTAATTTCTATATTAATTTATAAGATTTCATATTTTTTTTAATAAAACACCCCCTTCCATTATTTTTTGGATATTTGGTTTTGAAAATTGTTATTTTTAAAATAAAATGGTATTTTTATACAAAATTGGTTTCATATGGGTTTAACATTAGTTTTTACTCAATAATTCTTCTATGATTTTATTTAAGTATTTTCATATATTTCAACACCCTTTATTTAATATTATGATTAATTGAGGTTGATACATTACGATATCATGTACAAGATTATATTTAATGGTTAATGATCAGTTTGACTGTGGATTTTCTATTTTGATACCATTAATTATTTATTGTAAAAGTATTCACATTTTATATACTAGTTTTCAAATACGAATGTTTACTTTGTTTATGTTTTACCCCATTCATATGAGTAAATAATTAAACTTAGTAAGTGATCTTTGGGGCCTTCTATATCCCTTAAATGCATCGATAGGTCTCAGGAGACAAAATAGCTATAGATATGGTTGAAGCCTTACCCATTTTTTTCAGATGTCTTGGTCGAGGCCTCGATGGTATGTTTAAGATGTCAAGAATTATGAATTCCATCATTGTGGTATTAGTTATTTAATTCCATGAGATTTTTTTAGGTATAATTTCCATAGATAAGTTTTTTAGGTCATTGGATTCTTTATATGGAATTATTCAATAATCTTTTATTACATCTATATTATGCTCAATTTATTGATTAAATGGAATTAATTTTTGTTATTTACCTTTCCATAATTTTTATTTATGATAACTTAGCTGTATGCATACCCTTACTGATCATTATAACTCATCCCTTTCATAAGTTTCATTTTTCTCCAAGATTCCAAGAATTATATTATGAATGATATGTAGGGTTACAGAAAGGGGTAATAATGGAATACTCAATGAAATTCCTTATATATTTTATGTTTTAAAATGTAATGATAATTTCAAGTTTGTATCCAGATCACCAAGACTACTAAACTATTCCTTATTTTGGGATGTTATTTCTTATATCTTATACCAATGTAATAATGTAAGGCACTGAATCTGGGTAACAAGAGACGAGGTCATTATAGTGTCACTTCGAAGGACTCTAAGGAATTTTAAATGTTGTGAAAGCGGGTCTTTGGTATTTGGTATTGCATTAGTTAAAAGTTGTAAATTTGTTATCGATACCCATAAAAAAGAGCATTCAAGAAATATTTTATGTAGTCGAGTCATTAGAAGAATGGTATTTGTTTAGATAATTGTAGGACAGTTTTGCTTATATTTTAATCACTCTCATCATTATGTTTTTAGGAAATGAGTAAGGTGTAGGAGAACTATTAATTTATCAATGATTAAAATTCATGACACTGAAAGATGTAAACTATAAATAGTTTCACTATGAAACTGATGGAACCCAATGAAATTCAAAGTTCATTTCAACCTATTTATTATTTGGGACCCACTATAAATTTTTTGGGGGTGCATGTTGCGATGTCGATCTATCATGAAATCATTTTTCATAGTGATCTAGGTGGGTTCTAAGTCATTTTTATGGTATCTTTTTTACTTATGATTAAATGAAATGTTGTAATTCTTCTCCAAGTGGATGTCGTATGAAATTAAAAACCACATAAAATGACTTGAGTTATTTATTTCATTCGTTTTTTATTTCTTTTTTCATTGAATGTATGTTTGGGTTGTGAGTTAATAAGATAGATTAAATCAAACATAGTGTGGTGATTTGGGTGAGGCATTTTTCTAAGATCTCGTGCACTTTTTTGGAGAGTTAGTTTTTATGACCTATTTCCTCTATTATGGTATTCTAGTGAATAAACTTTTAGTGGTTAAAGTTTTTTAAAGAATATATATAGTATCTTAGGTAATTTATAAATCCTAGAAAAAATTATTTCTCTAAGAAGAGACATTTAGAATTTATTCTTCACTTATGTGGTGAAATATTTGCACTATTTATCTTTACCATTAGAAAATATGATATCATCAATATACACATTCACAATAAATTATGTTTAGTTGATTTATTTCTGTATAGATTGTTGACTACTTGTACCTTTTCAAACATCATGCCTCTCAATTACTTATATAACTTGAAATACCAAGATCATAGATCTTAATTCAATCCATAAAAATACTTATTTAATTTTCAATCTCAACCACCACCATCATTAAGTATAAATGCCTCAATATTCTCCATATATACCTCTTCATTCAGTTAACCATTGAGAAATTCATTTTTTTGATCCATTTGGGAAAAATTTATATTTATTTGGGTATTAATTACAAGAAAAATATAATGGTTTCAAGTATAGAAATTGGGGAAAATATTTTATTAAAATAAATGATCTCTATTTGATAATACCCCTTACACACAAGTATGAACTTGTCCCTTACATATTCTTCTTTATAATTTAATTTGTTCCTAAGAACACACTTTGTTATAATAATCTGTTTATCCTTAGACCATGGAACAAATTACTATGTTTCATTCTTCTAAATATGATCCATATATTCATTCATATATTATTTCCTATCCTTGTTTTCAACATCATCATCAACATTTTAGTGATAAATATTAGAAAATATACTACAATGACCGGTCCCTATGATTATTCTTCTATTTTTCACTCCTTACTTGTAACATCCTACCCCTCCTCATTGGCTTGAGTCAAGGAAGAAGTTATACATGGACTTAAGTGATATCCCTAAGGTTCCAAAGGCTAGAAATGAATGAAAATAGATTTAATAAAATTGGGAGATGATTTTATATTTAAAATAAAAACAACCATTCAAATGATTCATTACCAAAAACCACTACATGATGCATGCCAACAATGTATTACTATTCAAGCTCATGCCACGTGAAAATAATAAAAAAACATACCAATACCACATAATAGTTCCAATAGGAAGACTAAATCAATAAAACTCAACACAAAATTACATAACTCCATATATTCATGTGAATCTCCATTATCCACCTCCACAACTACCCACGAATTATGATGTTCCACTAAAGAAATGGTATTTTTTACTTTTACATGTGTCTCAAAATACAACAACTTAAAAAGAACCCAAGTTCCAAAGTAGGGGTTGAGTAATAATACATAGTAGGTTCTCCCCAAATGACTTACCTACTCATGCCACTAGGAAAGAACAAGTTATCACATTTATATATAAAAAATTATATAAAATAAATAAAATGATTCAAAAATTACCAACAAGCCAAACAAGTCGTACTAATTGGTTTAAACACATAATTACACCTAAACAAAATATATCCAAACAATAAATTAACCATTTTATCCATTTTATATTTTCACAACCCATGACATTTCACATGACCCAACACAAACCCCCCAACCAGAAACACAACTCAACCACCTAAGCTTGGTGTTACCCTTGGTGGTGGAACTTCACGTTTGACCCTATCCCCTTTTCATTGTGGTACTTCATGCCACATTACCATACATTTATGGTGGTACTTCACACCCATTACCCATCCCAATTTCAACTCATTATTAACCATTTAATCCAACAATGCTAAACCAAAAATTTCTAATAACATTCTATCCTAGCAAGCCAAAACCATTTCAATAAAATAGAAACTTTTATTGAAAATACCTTAGGACACATCCATTATAATAATCATTTAAATAAAATAATTCTTTATTTAAAACCATTTTTATAATCCATTTCAATAAATAAAATCAAGTGACCAATTTTAAAATTATCATTTTAAAATCTAACAATGAATCATATTGCACAAGAATTTTAAATTTCTCCCCAAACCCCCAAATCATCACAAAATGGATTTCAACCAAGCCTCACACAACAATTTCACAATCAATTTAAATATAAAAAACTAATTTTTAATTAACACTTCTCATTATATCAAGAGGATTTGAGATTGAAGCCGTCTACCATTACGGTTTTGGTGAAAATTACTAACGACCCAACGCTCACCAAATCCGGGTCAAAACTCTACAAAACCACCTTAGATAGCTTAACCTAACATAAAAAAGGCCAAAAATAACCCTTATTGGAAAAATATCCCAATATTTATCATTAACAGAACTAGATCTAAAAAATGAGATGGAGGGAATAATAGATCTAAGAAAAATCATGAAACTACCAATAAAGGAGACTTACCAAGGAAGTTTCAGCTTCAAAGCACCAAGAAAACACTTAAAATTGCTTCCATAATGAGTGGGAGAGGATTCCTAACCTTGGAGAGGATAAAATTTGTATTATGGTCAAAATGTGGCTCAGATGGGTGTTTTAGGTTTTAAATCATGTGAGGCCATTTTTTTAAAAACCCATGCATGGTTTAGATGCACGGTTTGTAAAAGAGTGCACTAACCATGCGCCTGATACTATCCCAAATGGTACCCTATATGATTGCCCCAAACTATTAGAAAAAATATGAACCAAAAGTGTGAAATCCCACTATCTAAATTTGCACGGTTTCCAAGAGAAGCTACACAGTTTTCACTAACCAGGCTCAAATTGTGCACCCTTAAAACCCCAAAAACCTTCCCATAAACCCTCCAAAACTTCCCAAAAATTGTCGAAACACTTTATCAGAATAAAAAGGCATAATCAAGGGTTACATGCCTCAAAAAAATGGTTCTAAATTATCCCCACCATTATAACTTCCATCCTCATAAAGTAGAAACCCATCATGTTCCCGATAGAGCTCGGGCTATTGTTGGTTCATTTCTTTCTCCCTTTCCCAAGTCTCCTCCAGAATCTGACCATGTTACCGAAAAAATCGCACTAAGATGATGCTCTTTACATGAAATAATTTCTCTTGGCTATCCAAAATATTCATTGGTAATTTAATCAATGAAGTATCTGACTCTTTCTCAACATGATCTCATCGAATCACATGGTCAGTATCTGGATAATACTTCTTTAATTGGCATACATGAAATACATTATGAATCATGTTGAACTGTGGAGAAAAATTCAACCGATATGACACATATCTAACCCAATAAAGTGTCTCAAATGTACCAATATATCTCTTATATAACTTTTCCTTCTTCCCAAAATGATGATGTAAAATCCTAGGAGAGATTCTCAAGAACACATGATTATGCACCTCGAACCCCAATGATCGTCGATGATGGTCTGCATATGATTTCTGATGACTCTGATCCATCTCCATTATTTTCTTGATCAGCATAATCTTCTCTGTAGTATCTTAGAAAAGGATTTTCCCATCTAATGAAATTTCACCCATTTCGACCCAAAAAAGTGGAGAATGACAGAGACTCCCATACATAGCTAAAAACGAATCCATATGTATCGGGGCTTGATAACTATTATTATACAAAAATTACACTAACAGTAATTTAACCTCCCATGATCCACAAAAATCCATCACAAAATCCAACAAAATTTCATCCAATGTTTTTATCATCGTCTCGGATTTCAAATCCTCCTAGGGATGATATTCCATACTCAAAGTCAACTACGTCCCAAGGGCTTGTTGCATGGATTTCAAAAAATGAGATGTGAACTTTGGATCTGTATCTAATATGATTGAAACTAGAACACAATGCCTCTTTACTACCTCATGGATATATATTTTGGATAGATAATCTACTATATGATATTCAAGAATAGGGATGAAATGGGATGACTTTGTGAGCTGATCCACAATCAACCATATGGCATCTTGTTTTCTAACTTCTCTTGGGAGGCCTATAATAAAATCTATTGATATCTGCTCCCATTTCCACACATCGATAGATAAAGACTGTAACATACATGCTGGTAACCGATGCTCTTCCTTGAATTTATAACAACTCTACCATCTTGATACAACATCATACACCTTATTTTTCATACCTTCCCACCAAAAGTATACTTTCAATGCCTTATACATTTTTTTAATTTCAGGATGAACTACCCATCTCGAATGATGGTATGGAAAAAGAAGATGTTTCTGAAAATAATTTGGTACAACCATCGGATTCTAAAACCGCAACACTAAATTCCTTTCCAGTTTCAATCCCTTAATATCTCTGCACTATTGATTTTTGACCTCATAGTCAAACATTTTAAATCGGACATTTTCACCTTTTTAACCAATTTAACCAAATCAGGATCTAATGAAACTGGAATGAAACCCACTATATCATCTTAGTCTTCAAATTCCAAATGCATTTCAATTATGAAAAACATAAACAACCACTGATCCAAAGCTTATTTTCCCACTAGATCATATTATTTTCTACTTAATGCATCTGCCACCAAATTTCCTTTACTCAGTGTGTAAATCAAGTCAAAGTCAAACATATGGAGATACAACATCCATCCCCTTTTTATAAAATTCAAATAAATTGATAAAAAAAATGTTATTAAATATCTTATGGTTGGTAAATACAATGAATTTATCACTAAAGTCATAATGATGCCATGTTTTCTAAGCATTCACCACAACTACTAACTCCAAATCATGTGTTGGGTAATTCTCCTCATGAAACCTCAACTAAAGCGATCTATATGCAACCACGTGATCTCCTTGTATGAGAACACACCCAAATCCTAATCCTAATATGTCATAATCCACTACGTACCCTTTCCCTAGTTATGTAAAAAAACCCAAAATGGTGCAGTTGTATGGTGACCCTTAATCTCTTCAAAATAATTCTGGCACTTCTCATTCCATTGAAATGGAATATTATTCATTGTCAAAGCTATGATCAGTGAATATAATTGTGATAAGTCAATAATCAATTTTTCATAATAACTAGATAATCCAAAGAATCTTGGTATCTCAAAAAAAATTCTTTGGTGGTTCCAAGATATAACAACCTATACCTTTTTCAAATCCACTAAAAACCAATTATTAGAAATGACATGGCCAAGAAAACATACCTCTTTTATCCATAATCACATTTTGATAATTTGGCATACAACTGATGTTCTCTCAATATTCCCAACACGGTTACCAAGTGTTTCTTATACTCATCCCTTGTCATGGAATACACCAATATATCATTGAAAAAGACCACCATGAAATAATCAAGATATCATTGAAATATCTAATTCATCAATTCCATGAAGACCACCAGTGAATTTGTAAGACCAAAGTGCATTTCCACATACTCATAATGGTCATATCTACTTTTGAACTATATTTTTATTATGTACTCCTTCCACACCCACAACTGATGATATACTAATCACAAGTCAATTTTGGAGAACCACCGAGCTCCCATCAACTGATCGAACGGATCATCATTGTGTGGTGGTGGATATAGATTATTTATCATAACATAGTTAAGATTACAATAATACACTCATTCCCATAGAGTTCCATCCACATTTTTAACAAACAAAACTAGTTCCACCCATGAAGATGTTCTAGGATGGATGAATCCTTTGTTTTATATCTCCTCCAACTAAACATTTAATTTCTACAATTATGATGATGTCATTCGATAAGATGGAAGTGTGATAGGACCAATACCCAAAAGGATATCAATCGTAAAGTCTACTTCCCTTAAAGGTGGAAACCCTATGAAATTTTTAAGAAATATATATAGAAACTATCAACAACTGGTAGAAAACTGCTTCTCCCAATATCTTCCATCGATTCCAAAGGCATATCCAGTAACTGATATGAGATCATCCCAATAACGGGTGCCAACAATCTTATTTCATCCACCTTTTCATTCTCCCTCCTCTAAAGATATTCTCAACACCATCTCCAACTCTGAAACTAACTGTTCTCATATAACAGTCAATATGGGCCTTAAACATTGTCAACCAATCCATACCCAAAATTTTATTATAGACATCCATCTCAAGCACTGATAAGTCCCATATCAACTCAACCCCATAAAAATCAATATAACATGATCTGTACAAAAAGGATTGACACTCTCTTTTACATAGAAGAGTTTGAAGTTTCAGAATAGAAGGATTAATTTCCACATTTAATCCAATAAATCAATAGCATGCGAAGAAATGAAATAATGGGATGCACCCATATCAAACAATACTTCCAAAAAGGTGGAATTCATAATAATTGTATCTCACACAATTGATGGTCCAGGTTCATCGTTGATCAAAACTTGATCATGTCCAAAAATCTGGTTATAGGACACACATTTATCTTTGTTACCCTATTGAAACCGTCCTTATTGAGGATTCATGGTGTTTATAGAATCTATATGGATAAATTCGTTCTACTGATTAGGGGTATTTTATTTCCCTCATCTTTTGGAAGCATAAGAGTCATGCAACCCTTAAAGAAGTTTCACAAACAACTAACCTCAGATCATTGCGACAGTAATGCTAAGATGTCCAATATGGTTGTATTTACAAAATTCTCTAGGTTATTTTGTACATTATCGCTTTATGTTTATTAGAGAGACACATTGTAAACATCACTTCTTACTCTTAGGATTCAAAGGAATATTCATCGATCCTGTTGACTGATTCTGAGCCCTACTCTGTCTTTGGAAATAAGTATCCCTCTTACGCTTTCTCCCGGCGTTAGAGTTCCCACCCTTTATCGTGGGTATCAATATACCTCCTCCACTCATATCCCCTAAGATATCATTTTCATCCACTATATCTCGATTTACCATCTCTGTATAATCTATTATATATATCACCATAATCTTTGAACTAATTTCATTCTTGATCTTAGATTCAAAAATATGCACCCTCAACAATGTTCTAGCCACAACCTCTGGTGAAAACTGAACTAAATTCATGAATTTAGCTGCATATTTAATCACTAAGAGGTTTTCCGTCTTCAAGATGATGAAATATGGCATACAATAAATTCTGAATGTATGGGTATAGAATTTTTTATTTAATAATTCATAAAAATCTTCCCATTCCATAACTTGGTACACCTTATCCTGGACCATAAAATCCCACCACTAACATGAAATATATTACAACATGTATGTCTCTAAATTAACATTCAACTCCTCAAGTCTTCCTAGTAAATAAAATATTTGATTCATCCTATTTAGCCACACCTCCTCCCTTTCTAGTCCAAAATCACTCTGAAAGATGGGTGGATTCTATTTATGAAAATGAACTGAATAATCTACATGCCTCAGATCATCCCTTCTATTCCCATTATCCACATCTTAAAATTCATTCATTGCTCTTTGAAACACCTGCCAATTGACCAGGTGATCATGTATAACCAAATTTTCAGTAGCTTCCTCTAGTTGGTTTCTACGATGCATTCTTGGTGCCATTTCTATCAACACAATAGAAGCACCATAAGTCTCAATATATAGGGGCTGAATACTTACAATTTAAAATTCTATAACATTGAAACTATCAAAAATGATTTAAAAAAATCAACATTTCCCATTTCCAACCATTTTTTAAGAATCCAGAGTGTTTTGAAAATAGACACATTTCCAAAATGCCACATCTATTTTCTTTTGAAAATCACACATTTGAAAATAATTTTCATATTTTTTTTAAATAAAAACATTATTATGACACATAAATAATTACCCTAAATTTGGTATCAAATTATAGTGGGAATTAATTTCTAAAATTAATTTCATACTCTTATCATTGTCTAAACCCATGATAATGAGATCACACTCATATAAGTGTTTCCAAAACACTTATGTACCAAACTCCTTGGTAACTTAAATTTCAGTTTAAAAAGGTTAGCTACATATTTTTATGTAATACATTTCTTTTTCCCACAATCGTGCTCCTCGATACCATCCCAACTCAAGGAATAAACTGATAATGAATGTCAGCTCCAAGATCGATGATCAATACCAAAGGACCGAACAAATGGATACCACTTGTAACATACCTCCCCTCCTCATTGGATTGAGCCATGGATGAAGTGGTACTTGTCCTCTGTAAACATCCCCAAGGTGCTAAAGGCCGGAAAAAAATTACAAGGGATTCTAGAATGGTGGGGGATGATTTTCCCTTTAAAATAAAAAAACCAACAAAACGTTCCATTACCAAAAACCACAACATGATTCATGTCAACAATGTATTATAATTCAACCTCATATCATATGACAACATTACAAAACCATACCCATACCACATAATAGTTCCATGTGGGAGACTAAAACAAAAAAATCGAGACACAATGACCTAACGCTCACCAAATCCGGGTCAAAACTCCACAAAACCACCATAGATAGCTTACCCTAACATAAAAAAGGCCAAAAATAACCATTATTGGAAAAATATCCCAATATCTATCATTAACAGAACTAGATCTAAAAAATGAGATGGAGGGAATAATAGATCTAAGAAAAATCATGAAAATACCAATAAAGGAGACTTACCAAGGACGTTTCAGCTTCAAAGCACCAAGAAAACGCTTAAAATTGCTTCCATAATGAGTGGGAGAGGATTCCTAACCTTGGAGAGGAGAAAATTTGTATTGATGGTCAAAATAGGGCTCATATGGGTGTTTTAGGTTTTAAATCATGTGAGGTCATTTTTTAAAAAACCCATGCATGGTTTAGATGCACGGTTTATAAACCAGTGTGCTAACCATGCACCTGATACTATCCCAAATGGTACCCTATATGATTGGCCCAAACTATTAGAAAAAATATTAACCAAAATTGTGAAATCCCACTATCTCAATTTTCATGGTTTCCTAGAGAAGCTACACAGTTTTCACTAACCAGGCTCAAATTGTGCACCCTTAAAAAACCCCAAAACCTTCCCATAAACCCTCCAAAACATCCCAAAAATTGCTGAAACACTTTATAGGAATAAAAAGGCATAATCAAGGGTTACATTCCTCAAAAAAATGGTTCTAAATTATCCCCACCATTATAACTTCCATCCTCATAAAGTAGAAACCCATCATGTTCCCGATAGAGCTCGGGCTATTGTTGGGTCATTTCTTTCTCCCTTTCCCAAGTCTCCTCCAGAATCTGACCATGTTACCAAAACATCACACTAAGATGATGCTCTTTACATGAAATAATTTCTCTTGGCTATCCAAAATCTTCATTGGTAATTGAACCAATGAAGTATCTGACTCTTTCTCAACATGATCTCATCGAATCACATGGTCAGTATCTGTATAATACTTCTTTAATTGGCATACATGAAATACATTATGAATCATGTTGAACTGTGGAGAAAAATTCAACTGATATGACACATATATAACCCAATAAAGTGTCTAAAATGTACCAATATATCTCTTATATAACTTTTCTTTCTTCCCAAAATGATGATGTAAAATCCTAGGAGAGATTCTCAAGAACACGTGATTATGCACCTCGAACACCAACGACTGTCGATGATGGTCTGCATATGATTTTCGATGACTCTGATCCATCTCCATTATTTTCTTGATCAACATAATCTTCTCTGTAGTATCTTGGACAAGGATTTTCCCATCTAATGAAATTTCACCCATTTCGACCCAAAAAAAAGTGGAGAATGACAGAGACTCCCATACATAGCTTAAAACGAATCCATATGTATCGAGGCTTGATAACTATTATTATACAAAAATTACACTAACAGTAATTTAACCTCCCATGATCCACAAAAATCCATCACAAAATCCAACAAAATTTCATCCAATGTTTTTATCATCGGGTCGAATTGCAAATCTGCCTAGGGATGATATTCCATACTCATAGTCAACTAAGTCCCAAGGGCTTGTTGCATGGATTTCAAAAAATGAGACGTGAACTTTGGATCTGTATCTGATATGATTGAAACTAGAAGACAATGCCTCTTTACTACCTCATGGATATATATTTTGGATAGATAATCTACTATATGATATTCAAGAATAGGGATGAAATGGGATGACTTTGTGAACTGATCCACAATAAACCATATGGCATCTTGTTTTCTAACTTCTCTTGGGAGGCCTGTAACAAAATCTATTGATATCTGCTCCCATTTCCACACATCGAAAGATAAAGATTGTAACATACATGCTGGTCACTGATTCTCTTCCTTGAATTTATAACAACTCTACCATCTTGATACAACATCATACACCTTATTTTTCATACCTTCCCAACAAAAGTATACTTTCAATGCCTTATACATTTTTTTAATTTCAATATGAACTACCCATCTCGAATGACGGTATGGAAAAAGAAGATGTTTCTGAAAATAAATTGGTACAACCATCAGATTCTAAAACCACAACACTAAATTCCTTTCCAGTTTCAATCCCTTAATGGTCTCTCCACTATTTATTTTGGACCTCATAGTCAAACATTTTAAATCAGAAATTTTCACCTTTTTAACCAGTTTAACCAAATCAGGATCTAATGAAATTGGAATGAAACCCACTATATCACCTTACTCTTCAAATTCCAAATGAATTTCAATTATGAAAAACATCAACTACCACTGATCCAAAGCTTATTTTCCCACTAGATCATATTATTTTCTACTTAATGCATCTGCCACCAAATTTCCTTTACTCAGTGTGTAAATCAAGTCAAAGTCAAACATATGGAGATAAAACATCCATCCCCTTTTTATAAAATTCAAATAAATTGATAAAAAAATGTTATTAAATATCTTATGGTTGGTAAATACTATGAATTTATCACTAAAGTCATAATGACGCCATGTTTTCTAAGCATTCACCACAACTGCTAACTCCAGATCATGTGTTGGGTAATTATCCTCATGAAACCTCAACTAACGTGATCCATATACAACCACATGATCTCCTTGTATGAGAACACACCCAAACCCTAATCCTAATATGTCATAATGCACTACGTACCCTTTCCCTAGTTATGTAAAAAACCCAAAATGGTGCAGTTGTATGGTGACCCTTAATCTCTTCAAAATACTTCTGGCACTTCTCATTCCATTGAAATGGAATATTATTCATTGTCAAAGCTATGATCAGTGAATATAATTGTGATAAGTCAACAATCACTTTTTCATAATAACTAGATAGACCCAAGAATCTTGGTTTCTCAAAAAAAAATATTTGGTGGTTCCAAGAGATAACAACCTATATCTTTTTCAAATCCACTAAAAACCAATTATTGAAAATGACATGGCCAAGAAAACATACCTCTTTTATCCAAAATCACATTTTGATAATTTTTCATACAATCGATGTTCTCTCAATATTCCCAAAAATGTTACCAAGTGTTTTTTATACTCATACCTTGTCATGGAATACACCAATATATCATTGAAAAAATCACCATGAAATAATCGAGATATCATTGAAATATCTAATTCATCAATTCCATGAAGACCACTAGTGAATTTGTAAGACCAAACTGCATTACCGCATACTCATAATGGCCATATCTACTTTTAGACTATATTTTTATTATGTACTCCTTACACACCCACAACTGATGATATACTAATCGCAAGTAAATTTTGGAGAACCACTGAGATCCCATCAACTGATCGAACAGATCATCAATGTGTGGTGGTAGATATAGATTATTTATCATAACATAGTTAAGATTACAATAATACACTCATTCCCATAGAGTTTCATCCACATTTTTAACAAACAAAACTGGTTCCACCCATGAAGATGTTCTAGGATGGATGAATCATTTGTTTTCTATCTCCTCCAACTAAACATTTAATTTCTACAATTATGATGATGTCATTTGGTAAGATGGAAGTGTGATAGGACCAATCCCCAAAAGGAGATCAGTCGTAAAGTCTACTTCCCTTACAGGTGGAAACCCTATGAAATTTTTAAGAAATATATATCGAAACTATCAAAAACTGGTAGAAAACTGCTTCTCCCAATATCTTCCATCGATTCCAAAGGCATATCCAGTAACTGATATGAGATCATCCTAATAACTGGTTCCAAAAATCCTATTTCATCCACCTTTTCATTCTCCCTCCTCTAAAGATATTCTCAACACCATCTCCAGCTGTGAAACTAACTGTTGTTATATAACAGTCAATATGGGTCTTAAACACTGTCAACCAATCCATACCCAACATTTTATTATAGACATCCATCTCAAGCACTAATAAGTCCCATATCAACTCAACCCCATAAAAATCAATATAACATGATCTGTACAAAAAGGCTTGACACTCTCTTTTACCTAGAGGAGTTTGAAGTTTCTGAATAGAAGGATTAATTTCCACATTTAATCCAACAAATCAATAGCATTCGAAGAAATGAAATAATGGGATTTACCCATATAAAACAATAATTCCATAAAGGTGGAATTCATAATGATTGTATCTCACACAATTGATGTTCCGGGTTCATCATTGATTACAACTTGATCATGTCCAAAAATCTGGTTATAGGACACACATTTATCTTTGTTACCCTATTAAAACTGTCCTTATTCAGGATTCATGGTGTTTATAGAATCTATATGGATAAATTCATTCTACTGATTAGGGGTATTTTATTTCCCTCATCTTTTGGAAGCATAAGAGTCCTGCAACCCTTAAAGAAGTTTCACAAACAACTGACCTCAGATCATTGCGACAATAATGCTAAGATGTCCTATATAGTTGTAATTACAAAATTCTCTAGGTTATTTTGTACATTATCGCTTTATGTGGCTTAGAGAGACACATTTTAAACATCACTTCTTACTCTTAGGCTTCAAAGGAATATTTATCGATCATGTTGACTGATTCTGAGCCCTACTCCCTCTTTGGAAATAAGTATCCCTCTTACGCTTTCTCCCCGCGTTAGAGTTCCCACCATTTATTGTGGGTATCAATATACATCCTCCACTCATATCCCCTAAGATATCATTATCATCGACTATATCTTGATTTACCATCTCTGTATAATCTATTATATATATCACCATAATCTTTGAACTAATTTCATGCTTGATCTTAGATTCAAAAATATGCACCCTCAACAATGTTCTAGCCACAACCTCTGGTGAAAACTGAACTAAATTCATGAATTTAGCTGCTTATTTCATCACTAAGAGGTTTTCCAGCTTCAAGATGATGAAATATGGCATACAATAAATTCTGAATGTATGGGTATAGAATTTTTTATTGAATAATTCATAAAAATATTCCCATTCCATAACTTGGTACACCTTATCCTGGACCATAAAATCCCACCACTAACATGAAATATATTACAACATGTATATCTCTAAATTAACATTCAACTCTTCAAGTCTTCCTAGTAAATAAAATATTTGATTCATCCTATTTAGCCACACCTCCTCCTTTTCTAGTTCAAAATCACTCTGAAATATGGGTGGATTCTATTTATGAAAATGAACTGAATAATCCACATGCCTCAGATCATCCCTTCTATTCCCATTATCCACATCTTAAAATTCATTCACTGTTCTTTGAAACACCTTCCAATTGACCAGGTGATCATGTATAACCAAATTTTCAGTAGCTTCCTCTAGTTGGTTTCTATGATGCATTCCTGGTGCCATTTCTATCAACACAATAGAAGCACCATAAGTCTCACTGTATAGGGGCTAAATACTTATAATTTAAAATTCTATAACATTGAAACTATCAAAAATGATTTAAAAAATTCAACATTTCCCATTTCCAACCATTTTTCATGAATCCACAGTGTTTTGAAAATAGACACATTTCCAAAATTCCACATCCATTTTCTTTTGAAAATCACACATTTGAAAATAATTTTCATATTTTTTTTAAATAAAAACATTCTTATGACACATAAATAATTACCATAAATTTGGTATCAAATTATAGTGGGAATTAATTTCTACAATTCATTTCATACTCTTATCATTGTCTAAACCCATGATAACGAGATCACACTCCTATAAGTGTTTCCAAAACACTTATGTACCAAACTCCTTGGTAACTTAAATTTCAGTTTAAAAAGGTTAGCTACATATTATTATGTAATACATTTCTTTTTCCAACAATCCTGCTCCTCGATACCATCCCAACTCAAGGAATAAACTGATAATGAATGTCAGCTCCAAGATCTATGATTGATACTAAAGGACCGAACAAATGGATACCACTTGTAACATCCTTCCCCTCCTCATTGGATTGAGCCATGTATGAAGTGGTACTTGTCCTCTGTAAACATCCCCAAGGTGCTAAAGGCTGGAAATAAATTACAAGGGATTCTATAATGGTGGGGGATGATTTTCCCTTTAAAATAAAAAAACCAACAAAATGTTCCATTACCAAAAACCACAACATGATTCATGTCAACAATGTATTATAATTCAACCTCATATCATATGACAAAATTACAAAACCATACCCATACCACATAATAGTTCCATGTGGGAGACTAAAACAAAAAAATCAAGACACAATGACCTAACTCCACAACTTCATGCTATGCTCTATACTCCAACTCCACAACTACCCAAGGATCACGATGTTCCACTGAATAAATCAGATGATTTTATTTTACTTGTGTCCTAGAATACAACATCTGTAAAATCACCCAATTTCAAAAGTAGTAGCTGAGTAATAATACTCAGTGGGTTCTCTCCAAATGAATTCCCTACTCATTCCACTAGGAAATAACAATTTAGCACATTTATATAAAATAATTTATATAAAACCAATAAAATAGTTCAACAATTACCAACAAGCCAAACAAGCCATACTAACCACTTTACCCATATATGTTAACTTATAAGGAATGCAGCCAAAAAATATATTAACCATTTTACCCATTTCATATTGGCAGAACCCATACCATTTCACATAACACAACATAAACACCTCAACCACACACACAACTAAACCACCTATGATTGGTTTTACTATTTACGGTGCAACTTCATGTATGAAAACATCCCATTTTCATTGTAGTACTTAGCACCACATTACAATCCTTTTATGGTGATATTTTACACCCATAACCATCCCAATTTCAAATTGTGATTAACAATTTAAGGAAACAATTCCAAACCAACAATTTCCAACAACATTCCAACCAAGCATGCCAAAACCATTTCAATAAATCTTAATAATTTATTGAAAACTGCCTTAAGCCACATCCCTGATAAGAATCATTTTAATAAAACAAAATTTTTATTGAAAACCATTTTTACAATCCATTTACATAAATAAAATCAAGCAACGGATTTTAAAATTATATTTTTTAAAATCCAATAATGAAGAATATTGCACGACAATATCACATTTCCCCCAAAACCCCCAAATCATCACAAAATAAATTTCAACTAAGCCTCACACAATAAATTCACAATAAATTTCAAGAATTTTTTTTAACTTAATCATTATAGTTCTTGAAATAGGAGTTTAGAGTGAATCCACCTAACTTTAAGGTTTTATGGAAAAAAAACTAAGGGCACAAAACTCACCAAATATGGGTCAAAACTCCACAAAATCGCCTTAGATCCCTTACCATAACATATGAAGGGCCAAAAAATAACCATTATTAGAAACAAAAAACTTATATATATATATATATGAAAAGATACTATATCTAAGAAACAGGGGGAGAGGGAAGAGTATATCTAAGAAGAACCATGAAACTACTAAGAAAGGAGGCTTACGAAGGAATATTTGACTTTAAACCATCGAGAAACCCCTATAAATTACATCCAGAATTAGTGGAAGAAGTTACCCAACCATATAGGGGATTAAATCCTGAGTAAGGGTCAAAATGGGACACAAATGGGTGTTTTAGGGTTGAAATTGTGTGAGGTCATTTTTTTTTTAAACCCAATTTTAACCCGTGCATGGTTTAGTCGCACGATTTGGGAAACAGTGAGCTAATTGTGAACCTGCTACTATCCCAAAGGGTACCCTATATGGTGGTCCCACATGTTTAGAAAAATTGTTCCCCAACCATGTAAAATCCCACTTTCTCATGTTGCATGGTTTCCTGGATAAACTGTATGGTTTTCCCTAACCATCCTCAAACTGTTCACCCTTTAAAAAGCCCCAAAACAATCCCAAAAACCATCCAAACTCTCCGAAACATTACTCAACCACATTATAAATATAAAAAGGAATAATTATGGGCTATATAATTTAAACTAGTGGTGATACATTATTCTTAGTTCCCAGTGACATTGTCAGTGCATATATGCTTTCTCAGGATTGAATTTTTTCCTATTGACTTCTGAATTTCAACATCATCATTAGTGTAAGAAAAAAATTTAGATTTTTCCTAAATTTTATTATTTATTAATTTTTTTATATTTTATAAAAATTAATGATATTATCCTCATTATCCACCAAGATACATATTTTTATATCTTTTTCATTTTCAAAGACTATCGCAACAACACAGTTGAAAATATTCTCTAAAGGTTTTTTGTACCGATTGTGGGAACTTCCATTTGGTGTACAACCAAGAAATGTTCCATCATTAAATTTTTTATAAAATATTTTTATACTAATACCTTCCTTTTTTATGAATCATAAAATGAAAAACACTCTTAAGTGTTTTATCTTTATATTCTTCTTGAACCACATCTTATAGGGATTCATGTCTGAATTTAACCTCAATTAAAACCTATTTTGTATGATTTCATGTACATTTATATATTGTAGATAGTATAATATTGACGTTATATATTGTAGATAGTATAATATTTAGGTTTTAGGGGAAAAATCATATTTTTATCCATATCAATATGGATTCTATCTTTTCTTTTATCTAATCCATTTTTTGGATTATATGGAGCCCAAAAATCATTCCCAATATCATGCTTATCATGATATTATAAGACTTTTATATAGGTATATTCAATACAATTATCTGATTCAATATCTTTAGGGGAGATCCATTATTTTAGTAAGACTCACAATGCCTTTTAATATGTCTAGGGATTGAGACTTGTGAGACATGAAAATGATACAATTCATTTTGGTGAAGTCATCATTGAAAGTGACAAAATATCTATCTCCACAAGTTAAATTCTTTTTTATAAGTCTACGAACATGATATTTTATTAGATCAAATGGTTTATATGTTTGAATTTTAATTCCTTTGGGTTTTTTGGTTACCATTTTTTCATTATTTCATTTTTTTCAAATTGTGACAATATATTCTTTCATACAAAAATATTTCATACTAACTCTTATATGATTAATTTTATCACATTATTTTGTCTAATATAACCATTCCTTTTATGCCTTAAATTATTTTTAGCTTAAAATCTCAAATAAAAATCCATCCTTTATTCTCTAACTTGAAAAAATTTACCTTGTATTCCCACCTATTTTTTGATAATTTCCCAATTTTTCTACATATTACCTAGGAATAAATTATTTATGAAAATAAATTTATCGGCATCATCATAAAAAATTATGATTCTCTCAGTGGGTTATGATTTATCACATTAACAAATAGAAGATTATTATTGAAGATATGATTTTTTACAATTTTACCCATTACATCAGCTTTAATTTTTAGAAAACTATATTTACTAAAATTAACTACCCCCCCCCCCCTCATATTTTTCTATAGTATTCATAATAATTAAATCTCCAGTCATGTGAGACGAACATTGGTATCTATATTTCATGCAAATATTTTATGTTATTTTAATACATTCATTTCTATAACTAAATGATGAATATTCTCAATTTGTGAAATATTTCATTGGTTTAATGTTTTATATAAGGAATAACAAATTTATTAAAAAGGAATGAAAAGGGCGAGTATTGGAAGTAAAAAACACTTCGCATCACTAGCTTTGCTCATGGTGTGACAACCGATTTTTGAGGATGTAGGGGAGCTACAGAGATTTAGTATAGAATATAAATGTCATGTAAATATATTATAAGATTTATTTTTTTAAGAAAAATATATTTTTAGAAGATATATTCTAAAATTCACAATGCCTTCTCCAACAGTGAAAATCAAAACATTATACGTGTTAAATTTAAACATCATGCTACTGTCAAGAATCTAAAAAATATATACACATTTATGATGGGTTTGATTTTGTGGCTTATAAAAATTTCCCTTTAAAAGAACCTTGAGATAATATATAGGATGAGAAAACTTCATGGAAACCTACAAAATCGGACCATACGTGTTGCAAAGCCATACTTTGTCCCTATTCTGTAGGATTTTTCTTCATTCATTTCTACACCCTTTCATGGGTGGCATAAGGGGTGATTTTTTTTTCTGGAATGTGTGATGAATAGGGATTTATTTTATAAGGTATTTTATTTTTTATTTAAATTTATGTTGGTATTTCATGTTTTTTCTTAATTGCGATCTTTTTCTTGATTATTCTTGTATAACCATTGTGAGAAAGGTTAGGAAGTGGGTTTAATTTCTTTCTTTCTTTGAGAATGACCATTTCCTTAGTTGATTCAATACCATTTTTTAATATGATATCTACAATTTAAAATTCTTCCATGACCATTGGGGTTGTTTCTTCATTATGTTTAAATAAGTTTTCATATTACACATCTTTTACAATCTGAAGTACCAGATCATGAAAAAAGAAAATATTTCTATATAGAGTGTTTACCATGACCATTGGACTCGCTAGGAATTAATTCTGATGACTAAATGATTGTTAATTGAATATTTATTACCTTTTCATCCCATAAACTTAGAGTCATTGCTACATGGAATCCTTTTTATATTTTTTCTCCTAATTTCTCCAACAATCAATTGCTCTATATTTTAGATTCAATTACTACAAATCAAGATTAGTTTAGGTATTTTTTATTTATATTAATATTTTCTCCAACCCCATATTTGTGGCCTTAACCTCGAAATTTAAAATCCTTTAATACCTTGTTGGTTAGGGATTTTTTTGATTCATGTTATAAATTTATAAATTCATTAACCCTGTTATAATTAACGATTCCCACAAGTATATCAAACTTCTATTATCCATTATACTTTTCTTCTCGGTTATTCATTCTTTAAATATAGATTTTACCACATTAACCTATTTATTTTAATTATGAATCAGTAAAAAAAAATTATGACAATTAAATTTAGTAGGATAGAATATAGAACATTCATTTTATATGTTTCCTTATTGAACACACCTCTAAAAAGTTTCATGAAAACTCTCAAATCCATTTTTCACTCCACTATACTTATCAAGTTGTTGAAGTTTATAACTTTTTTGATTTTGTTGTTATTTTCACCTCGTTGATCCATGATCTCTTATTATTCTAGGAAGAGATATATTATACCATAAATTGTATGCTTTATGTTAAATAACACCATAACACCAATAAAAAAACCCTAAGCCTTTTTTTTATAGAATTTTTTTTATTTCCATTGATATATATATATATATACATTTTTATACCTTTATTGAGTTGTTTTCACCAAATTATATTATGCGTCTCTTTTTTGGAGGTTTGAGACAAGTTTTAACAAATTATTATGATTTTTCTCATTCCATATGTGAATAGGTTTTGACTTTTATTCTAATATTATATCTAAAATATATTATCTGGATCCCTATATTCTTGTGAGCACATAATTTCACATTGATGTAAAATGAAAAAATATTTCAAAATATAATATTCATTATCTTGATAATTAGATGTGAAAGATAGTTACTACCAAGAACACTAACCTCTACCTTAAACAACATTTTTTTATTTATAATTATCTTCCTCTTTCTATTTTCGGAGTCTAAATATTTTTTTGTTTAAATTTATCAATGTCATAGTCCCTAAAGATAACGATGGATGTAATAACATAAATAATATTTGTATTCTTTACATTATATTTTTAAAATATTTCTAATTCATTGAAATGATTTTCTTTCTCAATCCTAATTTTTTTATACATATTATAGATTTTCTTGATATTTGAATTCTCATCTCTCAACCTTCCAATCTCTTTTAAACACATCTTGACTTCCATCTTTATTGTTTATTATTTGGATGGTTCACCATATTCAGTAGAATACTCATTATTAACCTAATAGTAATCACCTATTAAATCACTTTAATCCATTTCTTAAGTCATAAAAACTATTTGATAATCTTATTTAGGTGTCTCTTTATCATAAATTCATTTTTTACTTTTAGAGATCCCCTCTTTAATTGATAAGAAATTTCTTCTGTAAAATTTTAGTGATATCGTTTTCTTCCCTTTTGATATAGATTGGATTATTATTTTTGATAAATTTCTTTAAATGTGGAATATTTATTAGTTTCACTACCTTTATTTTAATTTTTTATCTTTAATGGATAATTAGAAGTAAAATAACCAACTTTATCAAAGTTAAAGTATTTAAAAGGGAACTTATCTTTATAGTTACCTCTCTCTATCCCTCTCATGAAGTTCACTGAAATGAGAGAGAATTTATCCACATACTTATTCATGTTCTTTAATTAATCTAAATATATATACACATATTACATTTTCAATTACTTGAAATATTTGTATACAATTTCCTTATCCTTTTTGACTTTGTTATTAAGATATTCTTTTATTATCATCTAATAATTAATGAGAAGTCTATTCATTTAAAAAATATGAAATC
This sequence comes from Viscum album, assembly GCA_963277665.1. NCBI lineage: Eukaryota > Viridiplantae > Streptophyta > Magnoliopsida > Santalales > Viscaceae > Viscum > Viscum album. The sequence goes on from OY728141.1 coordinate 1,251,474,330, forward strand.
ATCAAGATCACTATCTTTAAATGATAAGACCTTGGGATTAAATTTATTCGGAATTATTATCATAATATTATTCACCTCTATAGGATCTTTGATCATATCTCCATATCTTATGATTGAATATAAAAAATATTAACTCTTGAAAAAAACTCATATATATATTCATCTTCTTTTATTCTTATATATTCAAACTATTTTAAATAAATTTGAAGTTTTTATTCATTAACCTTCTTATTTCCATCAAAAATTATATGATATTTTGTCCAAATCTCATTAGTAGTCTTGTATACTAGGACTTTAGTTAATTATTTCTCAGATAATGAATATAGTAGTACATTCAGGTCCTTTTCATCATTTCAACATTATTCCTATCATATTGAGACTATACAGAAATTTCATTGGGTACATTAAATACATAAATAATAATATCAATAACATCCATCTCTAGACAAAAAAGATAAGTAACTATTCTATACTTCCATAATTTAAAATAATTTCCATCAAGAGTTCATAATAATTTTTGATTGATAAATTTTTGATTGTCTATTACAATAAAAATAAGACATCTTAAAGGGAATACTTAAATCTTATAAAAATTGATATGATCACATGGGATATGTAAAAGACTGAGATGGGTGAATCAGTGATTTATATTTTTGATAAAATTATTAAATTTCCTTCTCCTTTTTTAGTAGGTATCTCTTCACTCAACATATTATAAAAAAAATAAAAAACACAAAATTTGTTTTAATGATGATTTCCTTCATAAAGGATGAATACATCTCTAATTTATGGGGGTTTCTATCCCACTCACACACAACTATTCTTTCATTATAAAGAGATAGTTATAGGAAAGCGTATAGCCCTATAACTATTAAAATATACCTTCACCAAACAGAGAAATACAATGTAGTGACACAGTATTCTCATACATAAATATAACAACTTTTTATATGAATATTAAATAAATCTCATAAACACATGCTCAAGGATCATAATGGTTTAGTGTCTTTTGTGACTAGGTACACAATATTATTATTTAGTGAAATATATTCAACATATCTCATAAATATCTTCTACATTTTTACTCTTTATAAACATACCCCACTTAAACACTTTCTTTATATCCTAGGAAATGAAACAAAGGAAATGGTAAGCTCAGATACTCGATAAGGGTAAACTTGGGAAATACATAAAAATAATTACCATAATGGTGTGAGAATATGAGCATATCATATGAAAACCATAACTTTCATATCAAATATCAAAACATTGTGTTTCATAATAATTATTGGAAGCTCATAAGATGTGAATCATAATAGAATCAAATAGCATGTTCCATGAGATCATAAAATTAGCATAAGACATATATTTGTGGCGTACATATGATCTTATAACATTATGAACATGTAATCAAATTCACACATAAAATTATGAATATTCCATCAATTTCATGAATAACAATGTTAAAATTTAATTAACATCACTGATAATATTTTGAACATATAATCAAGTTCATGCATAATATATTTACTCATGAGTTATCCATATTTAATCAATGCATTGGGTGAATATATAGGTCCCACTGGTCAAATAATCCATACATGTGTGTGACACAATATTATAAAACATTTATCATATCATTACCCATGAAAATAAATGGGTTTCATAATCATTACATCATAATATAACCCATGGAAAAGTATTGGATTTCAAATACATTTCATCATAACATAACCAAGGGAAAAGAAACAGATTTCATAAAAATAAATTCATGATAATCATAAAACATATAAAAAATAATAAAGATGGTATCGTTGAATCATATCCCAAATAATGATTAATTAACATCAAAGGATTTAATCTTATATGGAAAATGTTTTCGAAATAAAAATAGCTTGGATCATTTCCTAAGAAAAAATAACATCTTTGAAAATTTTCTTTTTAAAACTAGAGATTGAAAAAATTATGCAGAAATCATTTTCATTTAAAAATTCCATGAAAACTTATAAAGGAATATTTAAAAAAAATTTAAAAAAAATCTTGAGGAAAATATCCTTTCCACTTGAAAAAAACATTATTTAAAACATAAAACATTTTCAAATTACTCATCTTTGAAAATAACCATTGAAAATTATAAATGAATATTTAAAATATTTAATGGACATAAAGGTGTAAAATTTCATGGAAATTAAAAAAATATTCCATTTATATTTTTAGTAATATCCAAATAGGCCTTATTTTGAAAATAATATAAAGATTCCTTTAGAAAAAAATTTGTTAAAAGATAAAAACTAGGTAATATTATATAATAAATTATTTTGGTAATGTTAAAAAAATTTAAAACATTTTCAAAAAATATGGATATGGAAGAAAAAGGGTTTTTAACCAAAGAGAGAAATAAATTTTTTTCATTAAAAAAATTCTTTTGGAATCATGTGTATATAAAGGGAGGAATATTAATTTAAAACAATTATTCTCATGAAATAACCAAAGGATAGTAAAATTAATGATCCTCTTGAGATATCGATCATAATATTTTGTCCTTTTAATCATAAACATAAATAATCCCAATAAACAACGAGATTGTTCTATAAAAGCATTGCCACTTTGGATACATTGTATCATAAGCCCCATAAAATAAAAAAATTAATTGAAGCTTAAAATTTAATGAGAATAAATAAATTCATGATATGACATGTCAAAGGATCTATATATACACCCCCATTAAAAAGATAGGTGAAAAATGTGACATGTGTCTCAAAGAAGGCAAATTGAGAAAAAATCCCATTACCGCTTTATTAATATTTTGAATTGTAAGCCCAGATAAATCATAAAATCAAATTAAACTTAAAATATCATGAAAATAAATATATTCAGAATATGACATGTCAATGTGTTAGTATATACACTACACAAATGAAACAAGAGGTGAATATGGAATACGTCTCCCAGAAATAGAGACTAGAAATCTATTACTACTTTCATAAATGTTAAACCATAAACCTTGTAAAAGAGATATCATAAAATAGATATTTAAATGCCGATAATTTTAATGATAGTAATCATAAAATACATTTACATACAGTATATACATCACATAAAAGAAATAGGTTGTGAATATTGCATGTGACACTCAAAAATAAAAAAAATGAAATTGAAATACCTTAACTTAAGTATTGAATTACTTAATACATGTTCAAACCTCCTATATAATAAATATAAGTTTATTACACATATATTATAGAACCATATTCATATTTATCAAACCATATATTATTTACCTGTGACTTTTCATTATTCATTTATTAATATTTCTTTGTTAAAATTACATTTCGTGTAATAATTACTCTATTTTTCACATATGTTTTGATCTGGAATTTTGGTCCACTTACTTTGATAATGGTTCCATAATATAAAATATTTTAACCACTATATAAATATAGTATATATTCATTATATTTTTATTTATAGTAATCCATAAAATATAGATATAGAAAATTAAATGATCCATTCATGGAGATGGTAGATTGTATGTATGCATGAAGGTTTTTTCTATTTCCTCAAAGAATAAAATGATTGATAAGTAAATAATATATTAAATTTTTAGATTAATTTTTATTTCATATGTATCAAATATATTAATTAAATTAAACCTTATTACCTTCCATGAAAATCATTAGTAAAATAATAAATACATCGCTTCGCGAGGTAGTAGTCTGTCGTACACATGAACGGTGTTATTGTATCCCCATGGAATGGAAAATAATAAGTTATATGTGATATCATAATTCCATAAGTATAATTATGTTTAAAATACCATATATATTCATCTAATTAATAGTTATTACCATCCATGTAAAACAAAAATGAAAAACACATCTAATCGATTCATGAGGCAGTAATCCTCCGTACACACAAGTGACGTTATTTTTTTCCAACGGGTTGTTGGGTAATAAGGTACATGAAGTACTAAAATTATATAGTTATAATAATATCATAAATATCACATAAAAACATTAAGTCCATCATTATATCTATACATGATAGGTGGTGATGGAAAATGAATAACATCAGTTTGTGAGTTGGTAGTACGTCGTACACACGAATGATGAGTTTGTATCATATCTGATAGAATAGGATATGGTTATAGGTTATAAAATTATCATAAAAAATATAAGTATATAGGATATACGTTTTTATTATTTTATAATATTTTTAAACTATTTGTATGAGTTATAAGACGAAGTGAAACAAAAACACATAGTTAAAGTTTTACCTCTTCTCCAGAAAACCTCTTTAGGTTTAACCTAAAGACTTCTTGGATTATTTTTATGATCTCACAAACTACTATAGAATGTGGGGATTTAATTAGGTAATAAATTTTTTAGTTATTGTTTAAAATAAAGGGTTTTTTTAATGTTAATATAAGAGGATAGAAGGTGGTGTTTTATAAGTGAGGTGAGTGGCACACTTGTAAATTTTGAAAAATAAAGTTGAACCCACATTTTTGACATTAAAAAAGTCTCAAAAAATGGTCCATTATTGAACCATAGAGGTGATAAAGTCTAAATATATCCATGAAACAAGTTTTTAATAGTTTCTAGGTCATTTTACCCCTTATCCTTTTAGTTTAACCCTAAGTAAACTGATTTTTACAATAACCGAGGTAATTAATTTTTACTTTATACTATTCATTATGGTAAAAATTTAATTTGACCATATTAGATTATATAAATTATTATGATTAAAAATATGGAATCAATTTTTTAAAATTACCTTCACCTAATTGGTAAATTTTAATAAAAAATTAATCCTGCAGACGGGATGAAAAATCAGTTTTCCAAAGAGAAAGGTTTTACAAGTTTAAAAACAAATTATTTCAAAATTCAATATGAAATTGATTAAAAACCATAAATTAGATTAATATATATATTATTTAAATAATTTTACTTTTAAAACCAACTTAATATAATTTTTATGTTTTTAAATTCTTTAAAAGAAATGAGAATTCTTAATCAAACCAGTATTTTCAATATTCATCAAAAAATTTATCTTTTTATAAAATTATATAGAATTAAATCCAAGATAATTTTAACATGAATATTTTAAAAGAAAAATTTATTTTTTAAAATAAATTTCCAAATATTTTAAAAAATAATTTTCAAGTAAGTGCACAAAAGGCCAAAAATTCTTCTTAGATAAATACATTTTTTTAGCGTGAAATTGGATTTATTCTTGTCTCTTATTTAGAAAAAATTTTGTATGAATAATAAAAATTTTATTTAATATAATATATATATATTAGTAATGTTATTCAAAAAAATTTATTTTTTTAATTTTTTGAGGTAAAACATGTCTGTGTGTATAAAAATAGTTTTTCAAAAAAAATCATTTATTTTCATGTAGTTTGTATTTTCATTTCTAATTAATTGGTCACCAAATAATTAATTTTTTATACATGTGTAAACCATATATTTTCATAATTTAGTTAATCATATACAAATTGGTCATTCCAAAAGCTTGGTGGTAACTATTATATTGAATAATAATATTTTAATAGTACATCACGTTCAATTTAAACTCAGTGTTTCATCTAATGAAAGCTAAACTCGGTGTTGCATGTAACACAAAATATCAAAAAGAAAAAATTTATTTGAATAAATATATTTCAAAAAATTATGATGTGTTACATAAAATCACATCATTTTTATTACATAAATAATCAAAATCTTATAAAGACATAACATTGGGGGAATCACATTCCCACTATCGACTCAAAAGGTCTCGATCTTCTTCATTTTCTCTCCATAAATCTCCTCACATATTGTTCTTTTATCTCAGATTCTTCATATTTTAGAGGTTTAAATGCTCAAATAACCCTTATTTCCCTATTCTTAACTCTTTATATATTTATCCATATAAATAATAAAATTCAAATATGGAAATCCTTCCTTGATTTTAGAATAAAAAATCCCTTCTATAATTCCTATTTAAATCCCAATCAAATGTATCTATTCAAATTAACAAAGAAACATTGGATATTTTTTTGAATTATTAAATGAGAAAATGGATTTAAATTATCTAATAGATATTATAAATATTTCTATATCTATATTATTCAAATAAAAAAACATGTGTTCATTTAAAATATGTCTAAATCGATATGCATGTTTTCATACATATATCTTATTCAAGGTGTGGCAAAATCCTTTACAGTGTGAATACCTCTCTTCATAGAAATTTTTTATAATAGATTAATTATTCATATCTAGAATAAAAATATATTTTTAACTATTTTTATGTTCAATACATTGAGGAATAGATCAGGCATCATATTTTTACAACATCATATGTGTCTTCCGAATAATCATTTTCTCTCAAAAATTCTGCAATGAAACTCACCCGTATGAAATAATAAATGACCCTTAAAATGTTTTTATGATAATTATGAAGTTTTAACTCATTATTAAAAATTAAATAACCACCCTTATGAATTTTTTATGATCCTTGGAAATTCCAAATGCATTTATCTATTTTTCACTACAAATGGGATTTCAGATGAGTGAATGACTCTTACGAAGTCCTATATAATGAAACGTATGATGTCATGCATTACTATTCAAAATTGGTCACTTACTATTCCAAAGACTCAATGATTTTTAGAAGTGTTTAATCAATCTGAAAAACTCATGGAATGGTCCTTATAAAGCTAATATGACTCTTTCAAAGTGGTGTACGATCCTTTTGAGATAATGGAATGGCTCATAAGAAGTCAAAAATAATTATTAAAAAGTGATTCATGCCTCATATGAAGTCATGAATATTTTTTATTTCCAATATCATCAACACTAGATAACTCTTTAAAAGTTATAATGGACCTTTTGAAGTTCTCAAGTACAACCATCTTTCATCTTTAGTGTGGAATTTATAGATTTCTTCAAGAAGGCATAGTATATTATAAATTCAAATCCAATCATCTTTGATAAATAAAAATTAATTTAAACCAATTATGAACACCTAAAACATATATATTAATAATATATAAAATATCATCCTTGAGTAGTTCCAATAATACTTTTAAATGTTCAATAATTGAAAGGTGCATAGTATAATTTATAGAATGAGTTAATGAAACTCAATCTGATATATAGAAAACCTTATAGAAACTCATAAGTTTGCAAGAAATAAATTTTATTTGATAATGGAATAGGATTATAAGATAAGGAATGCTATTTATCTATAAGGGATAAGGTTTGTGATGATTTGAGAGTTATACTAAATCATAATGAGAATATCATAGCTAAAATTAAAAGATTAAATAAAGTGGATGCTAAGTTTAACAATATAAGATAAGGTTTGGGTAAATATATTTCAAGGATCATAAATAATAGAAAAAATATTAAATACACTAGTAATATCCTAAGCTTTATAAGAATTAATTTTCCATGCTAATACAATACGTATTTCTATAGTTAACTATTTTAGATATGATCTATTTAGTCATTATGCATCCATTTTTTCTTTTAGATTTACATAGTAACATGGTCACGGGAGTAATTAATTTATAAATATACATTTAAAATTTAAATTATTATAAAAACTAAAGTTAACATTCCTAAAGGTTCTATAATGGATCAGATTGGACCTAATTTAGTCTACATTCCTAGAAAAAAAATATTTGTTGGCCAGTATGCATACATTAATTGTTTTATCTAATGATATGAAAAAATGTGTTATAGTAATATTGGTTTATTTGGGTCACGTATTTTATGTCACTATATATCATTTTTGTGCATTATGTTGTGCACATTGGATGTATCATATTTTTTTCAATATAGAATACCACTTAGGAATTGAGGAGATGTCAATATGTGTTAGCTAGATCAAAATTGAAGAATGCATCCAAGGGTTTACATATTTGAAAGATACTATATTCGGTTTTTAAATACACTTTTATGAAGTATTGAGTGGTTGATAAGGCCTATATATAAGTTAAAGTGGTCCAGATATGATTTTGAGGTGGCTAAAATAGATTTAGAAGAGTTTGAGTAGGTGTGTAAATGTAATGAAAGATTACCAAAGGTTGTGTAAAGGTAAATAAAGACTATTACAGCTGTGTAAAGGTTGATCAATATCTATATAAAGTTAACTAGTGATAATATAAGGTTATTGGATATAGCAACATAATGGTATATATTATTTCATAAAGGTGACTTGATGTTGAATTATATTTATATAAAAGTCATATTAAGAGTTTTGTAAAGGTAAACTAAGAATTTGTATGCCTTTATAAAGGTAAAATGAGACCTTTGTAAATTATTTCACAAGTTTTATAAAGGTAAATCTTAAATTAATTATTAATATTTAGTGTATTTTTTGTATAAAACATGGATGAAATTATTAGGAAAATTCAGAATAAATTATAAATTTATTTAAATATAATCATGTGATTCTTCTGTTGAGATTAAATGTTAAAATATAATAACTATTCACATTGATCATGATCCTTTCCAAGATTAAAATATGAGACAACCATTGAATAAGTTGGAACTAGTTTTGATATGAACCACTCCAAAGAAATAGAGACCACATCATAGAGAGTTGTGAGTTGAGGTTTGACTTCATAATGACATATAATATATGGTTTTTTTGAAGGTCGTAGTGAGTTTTCAATCCACTTGTGGGAAACTGTGAAGTTCCACCCTGTAAGATAATCCATCGTTATATATGAATTCATGCAGACATGGATAAATATTTAATATAACCTGCATTTTATTGGGAATAAGATTTAATGATTTTAATATCACATGAGAAAGGAAATGAGTGAGTCTTCAAGAAGTTTTCAAAATAATTAAATGTTATATAATATGTGGATATTGAGATCATGTTATTTTTATATATCACAAGAAGAATAAAATCCATTTTTTAAGAAATTTAAATGAAAATGTAATATTTTAATATTACATGGAGAGTTTAAGATTGAGTTTCAAGGATATAAAAAGGGAAAACATGAATTAATATAATGAATTTAAATAAAAGTATCCTCAGGTTATTGTCAATGAGTTTCCAAAATAATGTTTTATAAATAATATAATTTTATTATTTACTATATTATGTTAATATATATATTTACTAGAAATTTGGATAATTGGGTTATAATCCTTTGATGTTTAGATTATCCTAAAAAATCTCTAAATATCCAAAGAACAAAGAGATCGATACTCTACAGTATCAAGGAGATAAAATATGAGGTTGGCAGTAGGATCCATTCAAGTAGGAAGAGATTATTCTTTCACCTGAGTAATCCAAGTATTTAATAAGACCTAGATACTATTAATATGTGGAGAAATATGATCAAGACAGAACTTTATATTCTGAAGAATACATAGATGTACAAAACATGAATTTTTACAATGGGAGAACCAGATATTATATTCTCATAGAGGAATAACATATCAAGTTCGTGTAGAAGAAACTAGGAGCTAGTTGAGATATTTCTATCTTTGGATCAATATTGAAGAGAATATTGGATGGGGTGTATAAATTTTTAAGGCGGATAGTTGGTCGAGGAGTATAACTAATCAAGTAAGAAGAGTTGGCGGTTGGGGTGTATAACCACATAACACCCCAAATCCAATAACCAAAATCTTGTGGTTATTATTCTACATTGGAAAAAAGATACAAGGGACCTCATCCTGGAGGATCAAATAGTTTAGTAGTCTTTGAAAACTAGATACATGGTATAATCTCACATTAAATTTTAAAATATAAAATACAATATAGTATTTTCTTTGAGAAAATTATTATTCCTTCCATAATATCCTTATATTTCAATCATAGTACTCTTCCTATTATCCTGGTAAAAGGAAACAAAAAAATGCTCATCTTTGATGCTCAGTATGAGAATGCATACAGTCGAAACTACATATAATAAATAAGGTATGAATAATATGGTATGAATAAATTATTATCAAATAATTTAATATAAATAATAATATAATATTGAAAATTATCCATGGATATCATAATTTAGAGGATCATTTAGGGATATACTCAACACTAAAAGGGGAAGAATCTGTGGTTTGAAATTTTTAACCAATTATAAATTTTTATCCCTTTACATATTAGTCCTTTTAGGATATTGATTATCCTATTATTTTTTCCTTATCATATAAAATCTTGTGAATGAAAGTAAAAGATGGAACATGATAATTTTACAAGGCTCACTACTCAATGAGAGTAACTACTCCTTGTCTCATATTGTGATGACCAATACATGGGATCTCCACTGTAATGAGATACTTGGTTATAGTGGTCTCTCTAGAAAATAGTCATTATCCCTTGTGTGTTTACCTACACATTAAGAGGGAGATGAAATAATCTTGAATCCCTATACTGGTAATAACTTATTACATCAAGAATATCATTTCTTTTTCTTTATATTGCATTTTTAGATAGTCTTAAACTTCTTATAATTGTTTCTTTGAAACACTAAGTAATTAATATACCTATTGATACGTCTATTAGATGTCACAGTGCTGAAATTTTATTCACTTCATTATTCTTATAATTTTACTTTCATAAAAACAATAAAGAAACTCTTTTTCTTCTTCACATGAGAAAAATAAAGGATTCTCTTACTTATCATATTTCTTAATATATAACTTGTCCATATAATCCTTCTATATTATGAGTTCCATTCGATACAGTTTCATCTGGTGATGGTTCACTTAATCTTTTATTCTACACCCTAATTGTTCGATACCAACTTATAATAAATCTTAGTCCAGTATCACTTTATTCATAACTTTTTTATATATTTAGTGGCCAATTCACACCATTTGGTCAATCCCTTCATCATTATCTTGATCTTCAATTACTTTTTCATCTAGTTCTTCAACTCTATTTGAGAATTTTTATACTTCTACATTTTTTTTACCAAATTGACTGATCACTTATTCCCTTTTTCATCTAGTTCTTCATTTCTCCATGTAATAGGTTTTCTCTTTTGGGTACCCCCTTCTTGGGTTGATACCTCTTCTCATGAAACATCGACCCAAATGATAATTTCTATCAAGTTTCATTGATGTAAAGTTAATTATTTAACAATAATAACATTCACAATTACTCTCTTAACTAGAAACTTTGAGAAACCTCTTCTCAATTCATCAACTCCCCTTTATATAAGCATAGTTTCTCCACAAACTTAGGGAGGGAACGAACTCAATTTTGAACATCCTTCTTAGAATATTTGAGTTCACTACTCATAAACTTCTATCTTTAGACCAAATTAAAAATTCCTATAAATTATTATCTTTTCTTAAGACTCTACTTCAATATACATCTTCAAAAATACTTAATATTAAGATATATTCATGATGTTATTCTATAATTATTAAAACATTGATCGACCATCTCAACATCATCACATTTAAATTACTTTATGAAAACATTATAAAGGACTTTAAACCTTCTGTTTGGTAAAACTTATTAACACCTTATTCAATCTAGTCAAATCTTTTATTATTGTTCCTTCACAACTTTATAGAAAAACGTATGAAATCATTCACATGATTCTTCCTTTGACCAATGGGTTCAATGATGTTTATTAGATTTTATTTGTCTGATAAACCTAAGAATATTTTATCTAATAACTATATCTTATGAATTTGTATATCTTAGTAAAATGAATTTTTAAAAATCTTTTTTATTTCTTTATAACATTATACATGATGACATCACTCAGAAACTTTTATCCAATAAATCTATTCAAAAAAATCTGTTTTAATATCTTATATGTAAACTCCAATTTTATGAGTGTCACTTAGAAACCATTGTTTTATGAATTCATTTGAAGATGTATTCATTCGAGGATCTTCATAATTTTCCTTTAATCAATCATATGGTTACTTTTTTCTGATGATTTTTCTTGGGAACATATTTTTGATGGATTTACTTAGAAACTTTTATCTAATAATTATTTTTTAGAGAATTTGTCTAATGGATTAACTTGGAAACTTTTTTTATCATTAATAAACCTTTTATACACTTTATATATTAATTTATTGGAACTTCTTCACTTTACAACTCGTTTTTTTCAAGTACATCCAATATAATTCGTACATATCTTTATTTGATGCAACTCCAATTAGTACATTAATTTTTTTAGGAACCACTAATTTCTACTATGTTTTTCCTTCATCAAACATTATCTATAATAATGACTACTTTAGAATTATTTTGGAGTTTGATATATAATGAATACTAAATCATTTTTAGACCTTTTGACTGATGTAACTTATGAATATAATATTTTAAACATTTATTTCTACCTTTCATTTGATTGACTCAGTCCATTCATATTAGTTAGATTTCATTCTGAACATTATTTTAGTGATCTTACAATATTTCCTCTGATTGTTTTACTTTACATCTTAGTCCATCTGATGGAATATGAAATATGAATTTAGAAAGATTCATTTAATGGACCCAATAATGATGAATTTATAAAATTCCATCTCTTGGACACTCTATTAGATAGTTCTACTTGGAAACATATGTTCGATCACCTTAGTCCAATCTACTACATTTTATCACCTTGGTACATTATCCTCTACCATTAGGGCCTCTAGTATCAAATTTATCCTTTTATTCATCACATACTTTATTATATGTTCAACTCCATGTTCTATGTCTAGTAAAAATCTATTTTGAAACTTATTAAGTATACTCTTTAAGGAAAATTCATAATACTAATAAAAAATATAATTCTCTAAAAATATAGAATGTGTTTGAGGATTTTAGACAACTCATTAATCATCATCAAGACTTTAAGAATATATTATTAGTCTTTATAATTAAACTCAGAGTCTTAAAAGAACATTCACCTTTAAATTAATTAATAATATGAATCTCCAATAAAGGAAATAACACCATATATATTTTTCTTAAGATAATAATACATGAGAATTTCCTTTCTTCTCCATATATTAATCCAAGATACCTAAAATTTATTACAAATCTTGGATACTTTTATTAAACTTTCTAGTAGCTTCTTATTTATAAAATCTTCAACATATTGACATCAATGAAATCCTTTTTTCTTTGAAAACCATTCAAAACCAATAGAAACCATTAATAAAAAATAAAACTCACACATAAAGTGGTCTCTTTAATCTCCTCTTTATAGTTTTTGGAAACACATTTATAGCTCTATCTAATTGAATATGTCAATATGTAAATCTTTATCTTCTTTCTCTCCCATTATGTTCCTTATTTCTCTCCCCTTTAATTTTCTAAGATTCTAAAATTTAATTTCTTCTCATCTCTACCTTATTGATAAGAAATATAGAGTCTATGGGAAAAAGGTATTAATTCATTATTAATAAATGTGTCAACCTTCATTTCTCTCTAATTCTATATGAGTTATGCTTGGTGTAGAAAACTAGAGGATTTTATTTAGAAAATAAAGATGTATTTTACCAAATGATATCAATACCTCATGGAATGAGGACTCATAAAATTTTCATCAAGGTTTGTCTAATTTGATTCTAGGATAAAGAAAACAATTTATATATGAAACATTTTAAGATAGTTCACCCTAAAACTTCTGCACTCACTTCAAAAAAAAGATTACAAAAATCATGTACAAATGGTAGGATAAACATCCTTGGATAACTTTCATAATTTTAATTTTCTTATGTCATCGATTAATTCAATTTCTACCCATTTAATAAAGATTTTTATTTTATTTAACTGGGTATTTTAGATTTATAAAATATTTACCATTACCAATGACTTTCCTTCAAGTACATTCAAGAATAATATAATTTATATGAAGTAATTATTTTGGAATAACTTCATAATACTTCACTTGTATCCCCATCAAGGAGTCCTTACTTTTGATATTTATAATGATGAATCACTTCAATATATATACTTTAGGAAATTTATGTTGAGAATATACAAAAATTGAAATTTTTTATGGGTCTGTCTAGAATATTGAAAATTTCCACATATTTATTAAGGACAATATTTTACTATATTTTTCATTGGAATCCTAAATATAAGATCAAATAAAGATGGTATATTCTTTCACTTTTCAATCATGTGTTGAATGAAACCACTTTAACTTCATCAAGGATGATCATCTCACTATTAGAGAATTACCTTATACCAACGATTTTGGAGTTGTGGGTATAGGCCATAAAATAATGGGTATAGGCTATATTGACAGTTTAGAGAACTAGAGTAGCTTAATCCATCCGTATATCTCTAAGATATACCCCAGTTTGAAAAATATATTTCTATAGTTATGACCCATAGTAGTAGTTGATTCCACCATGTCAATAACATTATACCTACAATTCTAAAACTGTGGCTATGGGATTTAAAAAAATGCATGCCGCCATATTATAACCCTAGATCTCCATAATAGAATCCAAGTTCCTAACCAATGTACCACATACAATTATCAGTATAAAAATATATATTTACATATATATCAACCCCAGGGTTCAGCTCGGTTGGTAGAAGTTCTGAGGGTTCTCAGTGAGGTCTCGAGATCGAGTCTCATCAAGTTATTCCATGTTGATTTAGATTAGTATTTTCATTGTATTTATCACCCTCCCCTGTCCTATTTTAATATATTTACATATATATAGTGTTTTGAACAATAGATATAGGTTGAAAATTTAGGTATTCTTGTTGTAATTTTTCCCCACACTTAAGTAGGAAAATATATAACTATGGCTTATAAAAATCATGGCTTTAGGGATGAATTATTCCAATAGTTCTTGGAGAACCATTGGTATAGGTTTTGAACCAAATCCTACATCCATAGTTTTTTGAAGAACCGTGGGTATATATCTTGAACCAAACCCTATACACATGGTTTTTTCCAAATTGTGGGTATAGGGGTGACTTATAACCAAGGTTTATGGAATAACTATGATTATAGGTCATGAACCAAAACCTATAGCCACGGTTTTTGGAAAACCATTGGTATAGGGATGACCAATACCCATGATATTTTCCAAAACTATGGTTATAACCTTATTTTCTAGAAGTTTATTATAATTTTTCCAATAACCCAACTTTGGAAACATTCTAGGAATAGAAATTCCTTATCTTGGAAATCTAAAGTTGGCATCCATTACTCCTAATCAAGTTCACCACCTGATATTATAATTTAACTTCAATTACCTTTATTAAATATAAAATACAAAACATAAAGTTTAATAGAATAAGGTGCATATTTCTTACTTCAATAATGTGGACAGAAAGGTTGAGATGGTTTTATTAATTCAGTTTCTCCATTTCCTTCACTCTTTACACCTTCATATTTAAACATTAATTCTTATTTGGGTTGTTTGTATCTTATCACTTCTTCAATTTCTTTGTGTGTGAACTTTATCTTCTTAAGATATTTTAAAGAAATTTTATTACCCAGTAAATAATTCAACTTCATTAATAATTTTTTATTATACTATAATTATTGTAGAACTATTTCTATGAGTGTGTTCATCCATATTTCAACTCACATATAGATCTTTTTCTTTATTATGTGGAAACGTTTTTTATTTTTCACTATTATTTTCTTATGATTCACCTATTTTCCTCATTCTCTCCAAATATTCTGGCCATATTACTAAAATATCATTATAAAAATTGGGAGTAAGTTTTGGTTGTTAAAATGGATTTTCTAAGTGTCATAATTTTTATTAATTCTTTTAGATGATTAAATTTTCTTCCAATTCTTGGATTTGGAATAAAATGACTTCTCAATTTTATTCCTTGATATCTTCTTGGGATAATTTTAAAAAAAAATTCTTCTCACTTCTTATTTTTATTATTATTTCTTAACTAACATATGTGGTCTTATTTTCTTATAAAATTTAGATATATTTCAAGATGATCATGTTCCGACCTTGTGAACACCACTATTTCATACATCATAGATAGTATCTAGCTTTCCAAATTTGTTTTAAGTATACATATTTTTATTAATAAGAGGATGTTTCTTCTTCAACTTTGGCTTCCACCCCCCATGGCAGTGGAATCATTTATGCTTTATCATTTATAGGATTATACTAATAATCTATTGAAAAATTCCAAAATATTTTTTAGCACCAACATTGAACCAAAAACATTGTTTTTATTATTTTTTGGGTCTTCTTTATAAAATACTAAGCTCGTCATGGGGAAATATATTCTACACTCTTTTTTTCTATCCTCCCTAGTCATGGTGGTGGGATTATTATATATTTAATTCATCCATTATTGTATAGATTTTATTTTCATACATGTATTATTCCAGATAATAGGTTTAGATAGAAAATTATAAGAATATATGAATAGTACCTATTTCATCATAGATTCTTGAGATATATTATTGATAAAATTCATGATCTTTTTTTCAAATGTTGGAGGAATTTTAATATCAGAATACTATAACGATAATTATGTAGAACTATAATTTTTTTCCCATTTTTGATAACTAGATATAAGTCCTCTCAATATTAAAAAACATGAATTATAATTCTAGACATATCATATTGAGATTGTCTTTCTAATCTTCAATCATATAGACATTATCCTTGAAAATCGTCTTTATTCTTTCAGCTTCCTCTTTATACAACTTAACCTTGTTCTGTAATAAATAGTAAAGTCCCATGATCTTTTTATATTTCACTCCGAATTTAAAATCCTTAGCCTCAATGATATTTTTCAAATTTTCTTCACATGAATAGACCTTTTCTTCAAGACTATTCTTGACTCCGTCTTTCTCTTAAACTTCTTTAAGTTATTTACTTTAAAATTTTGAGGAAATTATTTCAAGACCCACTTTTCTTATCTCAAATTTTGAAACCTACTTTGAGAGATAAATAATTTCTTAAACTGTTTCTTATAAATCCTTCTCTATATTATCTGTTTTTTCTTCCAGTTTGGTGATCTCTTCCTATATTCTTTAAAATATTCCACAAAAAAGTGAGACTACTTATTTGTGAATACAATGTAAAATATCTCATAATCTACTAACTTATGTATCTTGAGAAGTTTTATATAGGTCATCATCACTTCTTATGTTATAATCTTCTTCTTGAGGATAGTTTGTATAATAATTTTCACATACCTCATAGTCACTAGACCTTGAACCACTGAAGGTAGTAATGTTGTCCTTCTCCTTCGTGAAACCCTTATCCAACTTATGTTCACTTTCAAATCCGTATTTTTCACTTTATTATCATTTCATGGAGAAAATGATACTTCTTCTTCTTCAGACAATTGGGACGTCTTCAGTCATCATAGAGGCTTTATGAACAACTCATCAATTATCATAAGTAAAGTCAAAGTATTTAAAGATATTTTTTTCTTTAAATTAATGAATAATATCAATATCTAATAAAGTAAATAACACTATTTATATGGTTCTTAATATAATAATACTTGATCACTTACATTATCCTTTATTCATCATCCAATATATATAAAATTTATTACTAATATGGGATTCTTCATCCGAACCTTCCATACGATTATTATTTATAAATTCTTCAACATATTGACATCAATGAAATATTTTTATTTCATTGAAAACCAATGAGAATCATTTATGAAATATATAACTCATACAGAAATTGATATTTTCAATAAATGTTTAAATAATCTCATGGATATAAATAAAAAATATCATAATTATGGGACATACAATATTGAACATCTTAAACATATTATTGAGGAATCATGAAAATACATCATACATAAATGGGTAAGACATATGCCAAATACCAAACCTATTTGGTCTCGTTAGACCTAAAAATTCACCAAGTGTCTACTATAGCTAGGCTCCACCAGTAAATTAATAATTCAGATTCATTCATCATATAAATATACAAAAAATTTCTAATCAACATGACTTAATAATCAATAATTATCTATATTAGAATAACTAATATATGAAATGTCAATACTTTTCTCAATCAAAAGGATCATAATCCACCAGTGAAATATGTTGTATTTTATAACTATAGAATACCACAAGTAAATCATAATATATTTCAAAGTATATTGAAATAGATGAAAATACTATTAAAAGATCACTATATCATTTATTAAGGAAAATACCCCTTTCATTTTAAAATCACTTATGTAAAATATAAAAAAATTACATATTATTTGGAAAAACATTTTCTCTGAAAAAACCCATGGAAAATTTTAAAGAAATATTTAAATAAAAGAATAGCTTTGATGGATGGAAAATTTATTCATGTGGAAAAAATTAAGAGAAATATTTCATTCACAATATCGGTAAAAAGTACCTTATTCTAAAAAAAGAAGATTCCTTTTAAAACATTTTATAGAAATTAAAACATGGGTAAAAATGAATTTAATAAATCATTGGATAATATTTAAAAAATTATTAATAATATTATAAATAAATATGGAGATGGAATAATAATATTCCCAATCAAATTTGAAAACACATTCTGTTTTTCAAAAAAACATTATCTCGGGCATTTGATTACTTAGAGAGAGGAAAATGAATGGAAAACATGTAATTACTAAACATAAACAGAGGATATTAAAATATAAGGGGTTTAATATATAAAAACCATATAATTCTTCCAATGGAACCTTAATAAAAAACAATCCTAAATAAAGATTAGATTTTGAAATAAATCATTACCACTTTGGAAGCTTTTGAGTCAAAACCTGTCATGACCTAGCCTTCCCCAAGCCATGAACCTAGTCATTTAAACCCATGGGTCTCCTATAATACCTTGGATTCCTTCCCGGTAAAACACATGCTATTACTTACTAGGTTCTCTTATCGTAAAAATGTTTTTCCCTCTAAGCCAACATATGATCTTTCAGTGTGTTTTTTCCTCACTCACACACACCCTAGGAAACTTCTCGGGAGGTCACCCATCCTTATCACTACTCCAGAATAAGAAAACATAATTATAGAGTTCTAATAATTAAATATTATAAAAATAAATGTGAATAATTCTTTTTTGGAGCCTTCCTAATTAGAACTCCACAGTTAAGCATGATTGGCCTCGAGTAGTGATCAAGATAGGTGACCTTCCTGTAAGTTTACATGGGTGTGTGTGAGTGAGGAAAAAACACACAGAACGAACATGTGTGGAAATTTGGGTAAAATCATTATTATGATAAGATAACCTAGGTATTAATAATCTATGATGTTCTATAAATGAAACTAAGGTATTATAGGATACCCATGGGGTTATAAGACATAGTCCATGGCATGGGGAAGGCCAGGTCATAACAAAACCCATTGGATAAAATAATTTGAATTATAAATTTAAATAACATTAATTAATAACTATAAATGATACAAAATTTAATGGTGTAAGTATATACACCTTATAAATATTACTAGGTTCATAATATCAAACTTGTCTCAACGAAACAATATTGAGATAAATAACCCTTACAAAAATCATAATAATAAAGTGATAATAAATCAATAAAGTGGTTATGTGTAACAAATTTAAATCCAATAAAACAAGTGTAAATATTAAATCAACAATAATAGTTTATTAAAAACATAATATTTTAATAACATATACAATTAATAAGTAATATAACCCGATAAAGGAAGTCGATTTAGGAAGCCCCTTACCTCAAGTTTGGCTCACCATGTATGTACTTTATCTCCTATATAATAAAATTATATTAATTGTATACTTGATTAAGAACTCTTCTCAGGTAAATTACCTTAAAATTATCCCTTTTAATTAATTTATTACAATGCCTTATATATTTGTAACACCCCAAGCTTCCACGATATGCTTCTCATTCAATAATGCAATGGCTTGCATTGTACGCAACTTCGAGTTCTAAAACACCGCGACTAATCAAAGTAGCTGTTATGAATAGTAATAACCACTTTTTTAAATTATAGAAATTTTATATTTCAAAATGGACTTCATTTTTGAATTCGTAATATCAAAATTATCCTAAGTTGATTTTTTTGTAAATTTCTGAGAACTTCCAATTTTTTTTATGAATAGTGAAAAATACTTAAAACAACTTTTTTAATCAAAATAATTTATTGTGATAAATTATACTATTTAGTGGTTTTAGAGTATAATTAGAATATATTTTTACCATTTTATCCAATGGTGGTCATTAGAATTAATTTAACATTGAAATTGGACATAAACAATTGCCACTCTTTTGATATAAATTGTTTCTTAAAAACACGCTATTTGTTGTGACAGCAGGAATTAATTATAAAATTAATTAACGCAACTTATATGTTTGGAATTTTGTAAAATAGACATAATTTTTGAATTCGGAATATCAATTATAGCTTAGGGTGAAATTTTGGCATTGTTCTGAAAAACTTCAATTTTTTATGAATAGTGAAACCACTAAGTGGTAGTTAAATAACTGATTTTTCGTTTAAATGAAATATTTCCACTTCTGTGATTTTATTTTTAAAAATACGACATACATGGTTTTAATTAAGAATTAAAATGTGGTTCAATGAGATTAAAATAAATTTTTGGTGAATAGTAACTTTTAAGTTCTTAATCGCGATTAGAGGTAATTAGTGTAGTTTAAGGTACAAATAATGTTTTAATAATATGAGATGAGCATGACACTTGTACTACTCCTATTGGATGAGTCATGGCCGACCAAGACAACCCATGGGTCAACTTGGGGACCCCATGGAGCCACTTTGGTTGGAAAATGACATTAATATATATTTATTTAATGTTAAAATTAAATTGACACAAACATGAGTTGTTTTACTAAAATAGATTTCAAGTGGGGTTACACAAGTCCAAATTTTGACTATAAATATTCATTAGAAATCTAAAACGATTTCCTACATCATAGTAATTTTATTATAATTTTTAGACATTAAATAAATTAAATTATTAATGACATCATTATGATGCAGCGATGACCTCATTATTTAACGATTTTAATAAAATGAAAAGATAATGTAAACTCCAAGTCTTACACTTGTCCAAAGACTATTGGATGGGTAGATTTAGAACCCTTATCACCTTATCGACGAATTATATAAGTGTGGGACCTTTAGAATCCTAAAAGCATTGTGTAATAATGTAACATTTCAATCTTTCCGAAAGAGCCCCTCCTCTCCACTTATAAAAGGCCCCCACCTCTCCCACCTTATTCACACTTTCAAGCCATTTGGCTCAGCAAACCTCTGCCCAAATACTCTCCCAACTTCCCCATCTTACTCCTAGAAGCCTCACTTTGGGCAGAACTCTTCCCAAGGAAGCCTTTGTCTCAAATCAAAAAGAGTTACCCGATTTTGAGGTGATGTCTTCTCTAATGTTGTTTTGTTTTATTTCTCCTCTCCAACCCCCTAAACTCTTTTTATTCATTTCTTTTGTAACAACACCAGTATCCTCAATATACTAGGATGTTTTTATAAGAAGGATTAGAGCTACACTTACACACATCTACATCTAATGGTTAAAGAACATACGGTTTCTGGGGATGACGAATTTCTGCCTCACGAAACGATGATTGTTCAACACTCATATAACACCTTCAAAGGTGGCCATTAAGATGTCACTATATTTATATATGATATAAAATATGTTTATGTTTTACTTATACTTCTGTATTTCTCATTTATGGCATACTTTATGATTTCCATTAGGGGTAAAACGCGATAATTTCATTTTAGGAAGTGCGGACTACCGCCCCCTCAAAGTGATTTGAATCGTTAATGCCATATGTGGGATGTATAAAGGATGGATTAAATGGTATTATAAACTATATTATACTGTAAATATATTATAAATTTATATCATTATGATTTCATTCCATTAAATACGAAATAGAAATGAATGTAGTGTTCATGCGTACGTACGGCTTACCGTCTCCATGAACGGTGCATTTCATTTCTTACCTCTAAATGTTACGTGACATTATGAATGAATGTATAGACTGTATATATATGATATATATTATATCTACATCATGAATATAATTCTGGATATAATGTATATTTCACCACATGAACAACTTGTAATTATAAGAAGTTTATTTTTGACTCAAGTACCAAAGATCGACAAAACGACCGTTATTAACTTAAATAATTAAATTATGTTCATAACATGGTAATAAGTGATATAAATGGAATAATGAAAATGAAAAATGTTATTAAGTAAATATAAATTAACTCTAGTTTATTATTCAGGAGGTTAAAGAATGGTCGAGTCAGTACAAGACGCATGGTAAGGGAATTTCTTAACCCAATTTTCATTCTTTGGGTTAATCTCCTACTTTCAAATTATGTCATGATATTATTATGTCCTATATTGTATTTGTACATTATTTATGTGTACTTATAGTGAATACACATTATAGATGTACTTTATTTAAAAAAATGATCTTTTTAAGGATGTCATCTCAATCCCCTTTCTTTGAGGCATATTTGGTTTTATACAAAACTTTCTTTTATACGGTGTATAAACCCCTTTGACTTTTACATTTATTCAAAAGGAATCTTTTATATACGAAGCGTTTTACTAAATGAAAAAAAGGGAATGTTTTTCTTTCTGTACTTATGTGGTGAAAACGACTTCTCCGCCGCCGTTACCATTATTTGAGTTTCGGCTTCCTCTACAAGCCATCATTTTTTTAATGAAAAATAAATACAAAGTTTTAACTTTCTTTAATTTTATTGAAAATGGTTTTGAAAGCGTTTTTATTATATAAATGTGTTGTATTTATATCTTTTGATTGAAATGTGGAAATGTTATGTTTCCTTTATGCATGTTTTATGTGATACGATTATGTTATGGTTTATGATATGTTTAAACCTATTCATATGAGGAATGCATTGGACTTAATAAGTGACGGGTGGAGCCTGCTATAGCTCCTCGATGCATCGGCAGGTCTCATGAGACAAAATAGTGTCTTGGCACGAGGCCTTGACAAAATCTTATTTGTGGTCTTGACACGAGGCCTTGGCTACGTGGTTATGATAGTCTGGCATTATGAATTCCATCATTATGAAAGTGGTTATTGTTATTTCATGTGATTATTCGACCAGTAGAATATCCATGTGAAGAAGTGAATGGCATTATCTCATTTTACTTTTTCCATATTATGTTGATGTTCAAGTTTAAAAGGATTTTTTTTAGTTATACATTGCCTTAAATTTTTATTTTTATTTATAAAAGCTTCCGCAATATTGTTATCCTTACTGAGCATCTGAGCTCACCCCTTTCAATGTATTAATATTTTCCAGGATGTGAAGAAGTATTTTATGAATGACCTGCAGGGATAGTCAGAAGAGGATATGAGTGTGGACTATGAAGACTTTGTTATTAGTTTTTCACTTTATGTTGTAATGTAAGACTTATGAATGTATCTAGTGTTTCCAAGGCTACTAAACTAATCGGTCTTTCGAGACTTGATCTTTTGTGATCATTCCAATGTTACGAAGTAATGCACCGACTCTGGGTAACTGGGGTCGGGGTGTTAGAGTTGGTATCAGAGGTAGTTTAGTACTAACCTTGGAAGCTCGATTTAGATAAACTCTGATTAGAGCACATAGCCCAAAGATAGACTTTGAGGATTAGTATAGAAGAACTTCCTAGAATTTTGTTATTGTAGAGATTTTGTGAGTTTTTCGAGCAATACATCCCTATCTGGATACGAGCAGGTAGAGGCAGCTCTGGCACAGATGTACCTAGGGGTAAAACCCGAAAACACTGCTTTGATCTAGACTCGAACGGGAACTGGTGCACGACAACGGGCCTTGCTGCACTCTTGGTTACGACACTCCCGGGGGATATGCTTAGGATAATTCACATTTTATTTACAAACCACTATGAAGGGTTATGAGTATATACTTCCTAAAAGAAAACATGTTTTATGATTATGGATTATATCCATAAATAGTTCAATTTATTATAAGTGTTTTCAAGTTTGTTATTATGTATTTTAATTCATAAACTAACCTAGTTTATGGAATTGTATAGAAATGGCGCCCAGTAGAAGGATTGTGAACTCCATCAATACGTATGATCCAAAGAGTAAGAAGGATCATATCTTTCATGGTATTAAGCCAACATTTAGAAGGGAAATATTCTCCCATGTGTTATCAACATATGAAGAAATAGTATCATGTGTTAATAAGATAAGTAGAGAATTCTCTGAGTCTTGTGGATTTGAAGGGATGAAAGAGAAGAAAAGGATGGAAGAGAGAATGATGGATAAAGGGACGAGGGAAAAGAAGAATTTTCCAATATTTGATAACTGTGGGAAGAAACACCTTGGAATTTTCCTGAAGGGAATGGGAGTTTGTTATAAGTGTGGAGAAAAGGACACCAAGTGCGTGACTGCAAGGGTAAGAAAAAGGTTTCAAATGTACAATGCTTCATCTTCAAGGATTGGGGACACTACGCAAACCAATGTTCAAATCATCAGAGTATGCCCCAAATGCTGTTATTGGATAATAATCAAGTTATGATACTACCACATATGAGGAGGAATGATTAGAGTTCTTATGTTGTTATTAAAGAATTTTGTAATTTGAGTGTTGTATCAATGATGTACTGGTTATAATAATTATGGAGTATATAAGGATTGTACTGCAGTACTATTTCATCCAGGACTTGAGATTGTGTGGAACCAAGAAAAGTGACTCCATAGTAGGTTAAATTTTTGGAAAATATATGGTTGAGAGAAAGATAAACCATAATATGGTTCTGATACCGAGATAGTGATTTTGGAATAAGACATGATTGATTCGGATAAATTATGTTGGATATTCTTAACATCCTTGAAACTGATTAATTATTTGTATACATTTTTGGATAGAAGGAGTATATCTAGTTTTCTATAAGGAATAAGGGATAATGAATGTAATAAATAAGGATTTATGGTAATTCAGTATGTTGCAGTGTTTTAAAAGAATGCATGATGAAGGTGTTCACATGTTGTTACACAGAAAAAAAGGAGCTTCATTATGTTTACCTTCCTCATAAAATCTGGACTGTGAGTTGGACAGAAGTATTTTGGATAACTATAAAGGTTGGAATAGATTATATTTTACATTGGATACTATTGTTAAGGTTATTTTTGGATATTTATAAAAAGGACAACACGCAGACCGCGTGACAACCCATCGCGTCGGACAAAGCTGTGGGAATCGAACCTACAACCATAGTGCGATTGTGATTAATCGCCTACCACTGGACTACGTGAAGTCCCTGGTTATTACAAAATAGTTTTTCTAATCTAAATGGTATGTGTTAATATTTGGAACCTTATACAATTAGGATAAGTATAATATTTTTGAGTTCTATTATCTTTTTGAGTGAAAGATGAGTTATAGGTTGAAACTCTAATTGTCAAGCATAAATATATATATACCTATCTATTATTCAATGAATAAATTAATTCTTAAACTTTATTAAAGGGATATTAAAACAAAAAAAATGTGTTATCCTAATACCTTATGTCTTGTTGAACTGATGATATTTTAAATCAACATAGATTGAAGGCTTTGAGGCCCTCAATTTGACAGTTGATTGTGATTGATGACCTCAATCACTCCCTACAAATATTTACGTTTTTTCTCCAATTATATGTCTCTAATTTCCACCAATGTTCTCCTAATCGAGATCATAATTGGGTGGTGACTTTTTCATTTTCCTTTCCCTCTTATTAAGGATAAAATTTTATTAATCTTATTTCCGATGTGGGTTTTCCTCAAAGGTATTTTCTCTTTTCAACCTTTTATTTTCAAAGAAAAATTTCAAATTGCGAGGACGCAATTTATTGAAGGAGGGGAGAATGTAACACCCCGAGCTTCCACGATACGCTTCTCATTCAATAATGCAATATCTTGCATTGTACGCAACTTCGAGTTCTAAAACACCACGACTAATCAAAGTAGCCGTTATGAATAGTAATAACCACTTTTTAAAATTATAGAAATTTTATATTTCAAAATGGACTTCATTTTTGAATTCATAATATCGAAATTATCCTAAGTTAAATTTTTGTAACTTTCTGAGAACTTCCAATTTTTTTAATGAATAGTGAAAAATACTTAAAACAACTTTTTTAATCAAAATAATTTATTGTGATAAATTATACTATTTATTTGTTTTAAAGTATAATTAGAATATATTTTTACCATTTTATCCAATGGTGGTCATTATAATTAATTTAACATTGAAATTGGACATAAACAATTGCCAATCTTTTGATATAAATTGTTTCTTAAAAACACGCTATTTGTTGTGACAGCGGGAATTAATTATAAAATTAATTAATGCAACTTATATGTTTGTAATTTTGTAAAATAGACATCATTTTTGAATTCGGAATATCAATTATAGCTTAGGGTGAAATTTTGGAATTGTTCTGAAAAACTTCAATTTTTGATGAATAGTGAAACCACTAAGTGGTAGTTAAATAACTGATTTTTCGTTTAAATGAAATATTACCACTTATGTGATTTGATTTTAAAAAATACAACATACATGGTTTTCATTAATAAGTAAAATGTGTTTCAATGAGATTAAAATAAATTTTTGGTGAATAGTAACTTTTAAGTTCTTAATCGCGATTAGAGGTAATTAGTGTAGTTTAAGGTACAAATAATGTTTTAATAATATGAGATGAGCATGAAACTTGTCCTACTCCTATTGGATGATTCATGGCCGACAAAGACAACCCATGGGTCAACTTGGGGACCCCATGGAGACACTTCGGTTGGAAAATGACATTAATATATATTTATTTAATGTTAAAATTAAATTGACACAAACATGAGTTGTTTTACTAAAACAGTTTTTAAGTGGGGTTAAACAAGTCCAAATTTTGACTATAAATATTCATTAGAAATCTAAAACGATTTAATACATCATAGTATTTTTTTATAATTTTTAAACATTAAATAAATTAAATTATTTGTGACATCATTATGATGCAGCGATGACCTCATTATTTAACGATTTTAATAAAATGAAAAGATAATGTAAAATACAAGGCTTACACTTGTCCAAAGACTATTGGATGGGTAGATTTCGAACCCTTATCACCTTATCCACGAATTATATAAGTGTGGGACCTTTAGAATCCGAAAATCATTTTGTAATAATGTAACATTTCAATCTTTCCAAAAGAGCCCCTCCTCTCCACTTATAAAAGGCCCCCACCTCTCCCACCTTATTCACACCTTAAAGCCATTTGGCTCAGCCAACCTCTGCCCAAATACTCTCCCAACTTCCCCCTATTACTCCTATAATCCTCACTTTTGGCATAACTCTTCCCAAGGAAGCCTTTGGATCAAATCAAAAAGAGTTACCCGATTTTGAGGTAATGTATTCTCTAATGTTGTTTTGTTTTATTTTTCTTCTCCAACCCCCTAAACTCTTTTTATTAATTTCTTTTGTAACAAAACCAGTATCCTAAATATACTAGGATGTTGTTATAATAAGGATTCTAGCTACACTTACACACACCTACATCTAATGGTTAAAGAACATACGGTTTCTGTGGATGGAGAATTTCTGCCTCACGAAACGATGATTGTTCAACACTCATATAACACCTTCAAAGGTGGCCATTAAGATGTCACTATATTTATATATGATATAAAATATGTTTATGTTTTACTTATGCTTCTGTATTTCTCATTTATGGCATACTTTATGATTTCCATTATGGGTAAAACGCGATAATTTCATTTTAGGAAGTGCGGACTATCGCCCCCTCAAAGTGATTTGAATCGTTAATGCCATATGTGGGATGTATAAAGGATGGATTAAATGGTATTATACACTATATTATACTGTAAATATATTATAAATTTATATAATTATGATTTCATTCCATTAAATACGAAATATAAATGAAAGTAGCGTTCATGCGTACGTACGGCTTACCGTCTCCATGAACGGTGCATTTCATTTCTTACCTCTAAATGTTACGTGACATTATGAATGAATGTATATACTGTATATATATGATATATATGATATCTACATCATGAATATAATTCTGGATATAATGGATATTTCACCACATGAACAACTTGTAATTATAAGAAGTTTATTTTTGACTCAAGTACCAAAGATCGACAAAACGACAGTTATTAACTTAAATAATTAAATAATGTTCATAACATGGTAATAAGTGATAGAAATGGAATAATGAACATGAAAAAGGTTCTTAAGTAAATATAAATTAACTCTAGTTTATTATTCAGGAGGTTAAAGAACGGTCGAGTCAGGACAAGACGCAAGGTAAGGGAATTTCTTAACCCAATTTTCATTCTTTGGGTTAATCTCCTACTTTCAAACTATGTCATGATATTATTATGTCCTATATTGTATTTGTACATTATTTATGTGTACTTATAGTGAATACACATTATAGATGTACTTTATTTAAAAAAATGATCTTTTTAAGGACGTCGTCTCAATCCCCTTTCATTGAGGAATATTTGGTTTTATACAAAACTTTCTTTTATACGGTGTATAAACCCCTTTGACTTTTACGTTTATTCAAAAGGAATATTTTTTATACAAAGCATTTTACTAAACGACAAAAAGGGAATGTTTTTCTTTCCGTACTTATGCGGCGAAAACGACTTCTCTGCCGCCGTGACCATTATTTGAGTTTCGGATTCCTCTACAAGCCATCATTTTTTTAATGAAAAATAAATACAAAGTTTTAACTTTCTTTTATTTTATTGAAAATGGTTTTGAAAGCTTTTTTATTATATCAATGTGTTGTATTTATATCTTGTGATTGAAATGTGGAAATGTTTTGTTTCCCTTATGCATGTTTTATGTGATACGATTATGTTATGGTTTATGATATGTTTAAACCTATTCATATGAGGAATGCATTGGACATAATAAGTGACGGTTGGAGCCCGCTATAGATCCTCGATGCATCGGTAGGTCTCATGAGACAAAATAGTGTCTTGGCACGAGGCCTTGACAAAATCTTATTTGTGGTCTTGGCACGAGGCCTTGGCTACGTGGTTATGATAGTCTGACATTATGCATTCCATCATTATGAAAGTGGTTATTTTTATTTCATGTGATTATTCGACCAGTAGAATATCCATGTGAAGAAGTGAATGGAATTATCTCATTTTACATTTGCTATATTATGTTGATGTTCAAGTTTAAAAGTCTTTTGTTTTAGTTATACATTGCCTTAAATTTTTATGTTTATTTATGAAAGCTTCCGCAATATTGTTATCCTTACTGAGCATCTGAGCTCACCCCTTTCAATGTTTTAATATTTTCCAGGATGTGAAGAAGTATTTTATGAATGACCTGCAGGGATAGTCAGAAGAGGATATGAGTGTGGACTATTAAGACTTTGTTATTAGTTTTTCACTTTATGATGTAATGTAAGACTTATGAATGTATCTATTTTTTCCAAGGATACTAAACTAATCGGTCTTTAGAGACTTGATCTTTTGTGATCATGCCAATGTTACGAAGTAATGCACCGACTCTGGGTAGCTGGGGTCAGGGCGTTACATATTTATTAAATTAGTTACATTCATGTCATAGGTTTTAAGGACGTTTGGTTCAAAAACATAAAACAACTTGAGTAGTGTAACATCCCAGTTCCAGGTGCCACACAACGGGTGCCCCGAACTCGGTTTTCCACGTGACATCAAGTGCATTTCCCCAAATGCCAGAGGCTGCTGACTAGCAGTGAGGGCCCAGGTCTGATAGTGGGGAAACTATGCCCTCATTTGTCAAAGTGTAACGTAGTGGAATACGAAATAAAAAATACATCAAACAGAGGAAGTAGTAAAATATACAAAACTGAAATAAAGAACAGCAGTGGATATAACCAATAGTATATAAATTGTGATGCTACATGTCTCAAGTTATAAGAAAACAGCTAGAACAAGTGATGCATCAATACAGTACAACCGAAAGTAGAGTACAACGAAACAAAGTGAAACAGCTGGTAGCGGCATCGCGAGCCTAGGCTTGGTCCCATGCCCTCCTACTCCTCAGTAGAAATCATGTACCTGTATAAGGACTCTTTCCCCTATCCACACCTACATCAACGTAATCTGTTTGGGCCAAAAAGCGTGACCTAAACAAGGTGTGAGAAATATATATCAGTAGGCACCCACTAAAGGCTTGTGCCCAACAGCGTGTAAGCATGCAACAACCGTTTGAAATAGTAAAATGCAATAAAATAAGCAGTACTAAAAAGTAACTAACATAACAATTAAATTGCCATTTTATTATTCATTTAATCCATTAAATATTATAAATAACCATAGTGCGTTTCTAAGTAAACATTCCATGTCCTCAGACAAGAAAAACCTTACCCTTAGGTAAGCAGAATCCAACCCGCAGGTATAGCCCTCAGGCGTAATAGAATTTTCCCTTAGGCATAGGAAGTGTCGCCCTCAGGCACAGAAGTCAAGCCCCCAGGCATGAAAGGTTTCCCTCAGGCGAAATAACTACATCCCTCAGGCTAAACAGTGCAGTTCCCACAGGCTAATCACAACAACGCCCTCATTCCAAATAGGTAATCGGGCCATGCCCAACAGGTAAACAAGAAGTAACAACCAATTCCTCTCAAGGAAATTCTATAATTACTACTTTAAAGGTGTACCCTCGGGTATCCTGGCCAAATATCTAAATAGTGGAACACACCCCTGGGTGGTTCCGGATACAAGCAACGATCCCAACCAGCATTTTAATATCACAATTAATCACCTATTCAATTATAGGTGGTTATTATAGCAATGGCCGCAGCCACATGACACCCCAATGTGGGTTCGTGGCATAGAAACACACAAAACACACGACA
This sequence comes from Viscum album, assembly GCA_963277665.1. Classification (NCBI taxonomy): domain Eukaryota; kingdom Viridiplantae; phylum Streptophyta; class Magnoliopsida; order Santalales; family Viscaceae; genus Viscum; species Viscum album. The sequence goes on from OY728141.1 coordinate 1,251,505,179, forward strand.
GTTGGAAAAATTAACACCAATCCACCTACCTTATATGCCAACGAGCGCTATACACAAACGTCGATTCTAGAAATGCCCAAGAACGACATAGATCTGACGAAGAATAAAACCTGGTGAAACGTAAATAACTTTCGTTAGGGAAATAATTGGTTTGAATGACTTAAGGAGAGTATAGGACTTACCCGTGCGGTTCCAACGAGATCGTCCGAGGTGGAAACAGATTCCAGACGAACTCTCAGAGGATCTTCAATGGTTCAGCCATCCCCTCCCACTCCTTCCTCCAGTTCTAAGCCTTCCCTGTGAACAGGGGAGGCTACTTCCCATTTTAAGGGAAAAAAACAAATTACACGGCGTGTACATACCATTTTTTTAAAATGTTTCTCTGGCGGCTACCCGCCAGGGCGGCACTATTCACCTGCCGACATGAGTACACGGCATGTACTCCCGACTACACGGTGTGTACTGTCGCCTAGCTGGCGGTCGCTCCACCGCCTGACTGTTCTGGCTTGCTGACTGACTACATGGTGTGTAAAAGACCACTACATGGCGTGTATTTTCTTCCTACACCATTCATCCTCAGCATGGCCACACGCCCCGTGTACCCATCCCACATGGCCAAACGTACATGACGTGTGGACAAAGTACACGGCGTGTACTTCCCAAAATTTGGTATTTTTTCCATTTTCCTTATTTTCTCTAAAAAAATGTAAGGAACAGAGAAAAGAAGAATCTCATACCTAAGAATAAGAACCGGGTTCTTATAAACTTCCCCCCTTATAGCAATTCATCCCCGAATTTCCCTTCCATGCGTGGTGAAGATATAGCCGTGAAAAACACCGGCCACTGAGCACGTAAGTCGGTCTCCCACTCCCAGGTTTCATCCTGCACTCGGCCATGCTACCATAGCACCTGTACGAGAGGAACTGACCGGCCTCGGAGAACCTTCGTGCTCCTTTAAATGATACGAATCGGATGCTCCTCAAAGGATGCATCCATCTGAACCTCAACCTCCTCTAGCTGAAAGGTGTGAGACGGGTCTGAATGATAGCAGCGCAACTGAGATATGTGGAAGACGTCGTGCATGGATTGGTATCGTTGTGGTAACCACAACCAATAGGCAACCAACCCGAATCTCTCTAAAATCTAAAATGGCCCCACATACCGCGGTGAAAGTTTACCCTGTCTCCTGATCCGCTTGTGTCCCATCCTCGGCGAAACATGCAAGAAAATCTGATCCCTGAAAATGAACTCCAAAGGTCGTATGTGGCGATCGGAATATGACTTCTGACGAGACTGTGTGGTATCCATATGCTTCTAAATCAATTAGACCTGCTCAGAAGTCTCCTACACGAGACGTGGTCCCAGTAGAGCTGTCTCACCTGCCTTTAACCAGCACAAAGGTGATCGGCATGGCCTACCATATAAAGCCTCGTATGGTGTCCTCTCTATAGTCTCATGAAAGATATTATTATAGGCAAACACGACTAAGGGTATATTCTTCTCCCAAGATCCCCCAAAGTCTAGGACGCATGCTCGCAGCATGTCCTCATGCACCTGTATAGTACGCTCTGACTGGCCATCTGTCTGAGGGTGGTAAGTTGTGCTCAGAAGCACCTGTGTACCTAGTGCCCTCTGGAAAATCTTCCAGAAACGAGACGTAAAATGAGCATCCCTATCTAAAACGATAGAACGAGGGACCCCATGTAGACATACGATCTCTCGGATATACAACTTATCAAGCTTGTCAACACTGAAGGTCTCCTTGATCGGCAAAAAGTGAGCTACCTTCGTGATTCTGTCCACAACAACACACACTGCATCATTGCCTCAAGGTGACCTTGGCAACCCAGTCATGAATTCCATCGTGACATCATCCCATTTACACTCTAGGATGGGTAACTACTGTAACAGTCCAGCTGGTCTCTGATGTTCTGCCTTCACCTGCTGACAGGTGGAACACCTCATAACAAAATCAGCCACATCTCTCTTCATACCTGGTCACCATTACTGATGTCTCAAGTCTCGGTACATCTTGGTATCCCCGAGATGAACTACCCAAGCTGAAGCATGAAACTCCCGCATCATCTCCTCGCGTATATCCCCTGGAACCCACACTCGTCCCTAGAAACACAATACCTCACCATCACCTATCGTCCAACCAGGAGGAGGGTCCTCACTTTCCACTGACTCTCGTAGAACTAGGCCATCTAAATCACATAGTTGTCTCATCCTTACTCTATCCAGGAGGGTAGAAGTCAGAGATAAAGATGAAAGATAGGTCTGCCCCTGACTGTTGTGCACATCTAGATGCATCTCAGAGAACAAGGCCATAAACTGCCACTCGCCACTGGCCTCCTGAACTGCCGGTATCTGAGTCTTCCTGCTCAGTGAATCAGCTACTGCATTACCTTTACTAGGTGTATAGGCAAGCTCAAAATCGAAGGACTATAGGTATTCGACCCACCTTCTTTGCCTCAGATTCAGGTCACGCTGAGTAAAGATATACTTGAGACTTTTGTGGTCAATGAAGAACACAAAACGTTCTCCCAACAGATAATGTCTCCAACAGCGCAACGTATGAACAAATGCGGCCAACTCGAGATCATGCGTCGGGTAATTCCTCTCAAGTGGCCTCAACTGCTGAGACCCGTACGCAACTACTCGATCGCCCTGCATCAACACTACTCCCAGCCCAATCCTAGATGCATCACAGTAAACTGTATAGCTCTTCCCCTGCTATGGGAGTATCAGGATCGGTGCTGATGTCAACCTTCCATTCAGGTCCTGAAAGGCTTTCTTGCAAGTTTCTGACCAAACGAACTTCACACCCTTCTTAGTCAGACCCGTCAACAGTGTTGCTAAGCGGGATAAGTCCTATATTATGCGTTTGTAGTAACCAGCCAGCCCAAAGAAACTCTGTATCTCAAACACGTTCTTAAGATGCTCCCAAGAAACTACTACTCGCACCTTCAATGGGTCTACTGAAACTCCTGCCTCTGAGATGACAAGACCCAGAAAGTGAATCTGGTCCATCCAAAAGTGGCACTTTGAGAGCTTAGCCTATAGTCGATGCTCTCTCAGTGTACTCAATACGATCTCAAGATGGGTGGCATGGTCATGTCAAGTGTGTGAGTACACCAAGATGCCATCCATGAATACTACAACAAAAGAGTCAAGATAAGGATGGAACACACGATTCATCAGAGCCATGAAAAATGATGGAGCATTTGTGAGTCCGAACGGCATAACCGTATACTCATATAGACCATACCTGCTCTTGAAATTTGTGAGACGTACATCAGATGGTCTAACGCACAGATGATGATATCCTGATCTCAAATCAATATTCAAGAACACTCATGCTCTACGAAGCTGATCAAAAAGATCAACAATCCTCGGTAAGGGATATCGGTTCTTAACCATCAACTGGTTCAGCTTCCGATAATCCATGCAAAGTCTGAGGGTACCATCTGTCTTCTTTGAAAAAAGGACCGGCGAACCCCAAGGAGAAGTACTGGGTTGGATAAAACCCTTTGAATGTAACTCCTCTAACTACCTCTTGAGATCCTTCAACTCAGGTGTAGCCATCCTATAAGGAGGAATGACATCGGTGCTGCTCCTGGCACAAACTCAATAGAGAAATCCACTTCTCGCTCTGGAGGTAGACCTGAAAAGTCATCTGGGAAGACATCCCTATAACAATCAACCACTGGAGGGAAATCCGTCTGACAAGTCCCCTGATCATCCAGATATAAGCTCACAATCTGGGCTGTGACTCCACCTCACCCACGATGCTCTGGTCCTGCTTGACTTGCCTGAACATCCCACTTGCCCTTTTATAGAAACTCTCTACCCTCTGGTGACATGAAACGCACCATACGATGATAGAAATCTACAAAGTCTCGATGGGGAACCAACCATTCCATCCCAAGAATGATGTCATATCTCTTCATCTCTAAGACATAAGGGTCCCAAAGGAAGTGACACCCACCAACATCAAGGGGGAATTCCTTACACTGATGCACACCAGTCGTTCTAGTTCCCAATGGAGTGTCCAGCGTCATGAATTATGAAGAAGTAGAAACACTAAGCCCAAGGCTCTCCACAATGGGTACAGATATGAATCTATGTGTAGCACCCATATAGAAAAGTACCGAAGATAAAACAGAAGCTACTAGAATAGTACCATTGACTATAGAAGGTCCGAGCTCCTGCTCCTACTGGGTCTGTTGCACTGCATATGCCTACCCAGTGTCGCGGCCCTACAACACAGCCTGGCTACCCTGATCTGTCCCGCCCTACTGCCTCTGAGATCCTGGTGTCTGGATACCACAGCCATGACCACCATCTCTACCTACACGCCCTGACATATTCCAGTTTCTGGACTGGTAAGAATCCACTGGTCCTGCTCCCACACGTGGGGTCTGTACGGAACCCCTCTCACTGGACACTAGTGGAAACGCCCTGCAGAAGCGTTGCAGATGACCCATCTTGCCGCAAGCTCGGCACTCCACTGGGTCTCGTGGACACTGCGGTCACTTGTGCCCCTCTCTACCACACTGGTAGCACCTGATCGGGCCACTTGAAGACACTGTCTGGCTGGTACTGCCACCCTGAGGAAAGTCCATCTACCTTTTCCTCTTGCCAGCAGAAATAGTACCAGTAACTGGTGATGAACCGCCCTAGCCCACACCACTAGATTTTCGCAGGTTCCTCTTTGTAATCAGCGCCTAATTTATAATAGCATGTACTGAAGGAAACCTGAAAAAATTCACCAGCGCCCGGATGTCATACCGAATACCATCCTCAAAGCTCCTGGCTCTTAGTGTCTCATCATCCACCAGCACGGGTGCAAAGTGCTGAAGCTCGGTAAAGCGAGCAGAATAGTCCATCAACGACATAGATCCATGCTACAGTTTCATGAACTCTCGAGCTCGGTCTTCCCTCAGCGTCTCAGGAAAGAAGAATTCATAGAAGACTGCCTGAAAATCCTCCCACGCCATGTCCCTATGATGCTTAGACTGGGTGGTAACATCCCACCATCTCTTAGCGGAATCACATAGCATGTATGTTGCGAGCTTGACCCTCCACCCTAGAAGCATCTCTAGATGCTTGAAAACAGTCTGCATCGACCCCAGCCAAGACTTTGCAGCCTGTGGTCCACCATCCCCTAAAAACGTAGGCGGATGCTGCTGCCGGAAGATACGAGTTAGCTCAGTCATAGATGTGGCAGTCGGCGGTGCTCCCTGAAAGGTCTGCATGAACCGCAAAAATCTTTCACGGAACTGCGCCTCCGCGCCTATGTTCGGTATAATGGTTGGCACCGCATATGGATCTGTTAGAGGATCTACTGGTAACCCATGGCCCACCATTTCTGGAGTATACTCGTTGTCGCTTTCCTGGTGAACAACGCGCGGTCGTCTAGGCGGCATGACACTACAAGGTCAAAAACACGCCTTAGAACAAGATTATCAAAGATCGAGATGAAGAAACACAAAAGGGAATAGGAGGAATAAGGCATTCAAAATTTTCAAAACAAGACTATATTGCGTGTATACTGACTACACGGCGTGTACTTGACTTCCCTTCCCCTGCCCAGGTCCTTCTGCACGGCTAAGCCACACGACTCCCGTTTGAACAAAAACTACACGGTGTGTATTTCATATACACAACGTGTATGGTGTTATTTCCCACTACCAGTGTCATCTGTGACATGGCTGACTACTCTGATTGTCACTACACAGGGTGTTACACCCGCACACGGCGTGTACACCACCCCATTTTCCAGTCACACGGCTAACTCCACACAGTCTGTCCTCGGATAAGACTACATGGCGTGCCCCATAGGTACACGGCGTGTTCAAGGAGAGGTGACACCAACCCATGCTGTTAGTTACACGGCTGATTCCCCAGGTCACACTACACGACGTGTTCATCATTGACACGGCGTGTTCTGTACAGGAGTTCACCGACCCGTGTTTTTATTTACACGGACGGACTCTGGGTCAACCCTACACGGCGTGTATATAAGCAACACGGTGTGTTCGCCCCAAGGTCTTCCCTTCCCCGTGTCGCCGCCAACACGGTTTATGACACGGGAAGAGACTACACGACGTGTACTCTGGGTACAGAGCGTGTACTCAAAAAGTTCATTTTTCTTCCCGAACAGAAGGCCATACACGGCGTGTTTAAAGTATTACATGGTGTATATACTGGTTTTTCCAGACAGTATGCCTCATAAACTTTCCTAAAACCCAGAAGATACTGCAAAACAAAATTTAAGTGTCAAATTCCGATCCGTGAGGGCCCATACTCCACACAAATCAAAGTTTGACATCTTATCTGTGTTATAACAAAAAAACCATCTAATGATCCACCAAATTCTGGTAAGTGAGGGCCCATACTCCCCAAAAACCAAAGTTTCGCGTCGATTCTATCAACAGGCTAAAAAAAATTACTCTATCACGAAGCATGTATTTTATCAAAACAGCTATCATGACAACATTATTTACTATCACAACAACTATCACAACAACATGCAATTTCTAATGCACCTACTTGTCATGGAAACTATGCATGGAATGTGATATCTAGCATGTGCCTATTTGATGCATGAGATGGCATACCCTCATCTCATCGGGTTGCAACTAAATAGAACCCACAGATAAATTATAACAGCACAATCTCAAGTGTGTCACCCAACGGTGAAAACATATCAACTGTAAAATTTTCAAAATAAAAAAATTTCAAAATATGAGGTAGATTGGCTTTTCCTTGTACACGGGTTAGCTACGCCCGGGCACAACTTATTACCAACTACCATTCTCGTCCTATCCCTGACTACGACTCCAAATAGTAAGTCAAAGAAACGAAATCACTTTGATACCACTTTGTAACGTCCCGGTTCCAGGTACCACGCAATGGGTGCCCCGAACCCGGTTCCCCACGTGACCTCAAGTGCATTTCCCCAAATGCCAGAGGCTGCCAACTAGCAGCGAGGGCCCGGGTCTGATAGTGGGGAAACTATGCCCTCATTTGTCAAAGCGTAGCATAGTGGAATACGAAATAAAACATACATCATACAGCAGAAGCAGTAAAACATACACAACTGAAATAAACAACAGTAGTGGATATAACCAACAGTATATAAATAGTGATGCTACATGTCTCCAGTTCGAAGAAAATATCCAGAATATGTTATACATTAATACAGTACAACCGAAAGTAGAGTACAGTGAAACAAGGAAAAACAGCTGGCAGCGGCATCGTGAGCCTAGGCTCGGTCCCATGCCCTCATACTCCTCAGCAGCAATCATGTACCTTTATATGGACTCTTTCCCCTATCCACACCTGTATCAATGTAATTGGTTTGGGCTGAAAAGCGTGACCCAAACAGGGTGTGAGAAATATATCTCAGTAGGAACCCACCAAAGGCTCGTGCCCAACTGCGTGTAAGCATGCAACAACAGTGTGCAATAGTAAAATGCAATAAAGTAAGCAGTACTTAAAATTAACTAACTTAACAATTAAATTTCCATTTTTTTATTCATTTAATCCATTAAATATTAGAAATAACCACAGTGCATTTCTATGTAAACAGTCCACATCCTCAGACAAGAAAAACTTTACCCTCAGGTAAGCAGAATCAAACCCGCAGGTATAGCCCTCAGGCATAACAGAATTTACCCTCAGGCATAGGAAGTGTCTCCCTAAGGCATAGAAGTCAAGCCCTTAGGCACGAAAGGTTTCCCTCAGGTGAAATAACTACAGCCCTTAGGCTAAACAGTGCAGTGCCCACATACTAATCACAACAACGTCCTCAGGTCAAACAGGTAACCGGGACATGCCCAATAGGTAAACAAGAAGTAACAAGCAATTACTCTCAAGGAAATTCTACAATTACTACATTAAAGGCATACCCTCGGGTATCCTGGCCAAATGGATAAACAGTGGAACACACCCCTGGGTGGTTTCGGATCCAAGAAACGATCCCAACCAACATTTTAATATCAAAATTAATCACCTATTAAATTCTATGTGGTTATTATAGCAATGGCCTCAGCCACATGACACCCCAACGTGGGTTCATGGCACAAAAATGCACAAAACACAAGATAGTTGGAAAAATTAACACCAAGCCACCTACCTTATATGCCAACGAGCACTATACATGAACGTTGGTTCTAGAAACCCCCAAGAACGACGTAGATCTAACGAAGAATAAAACCCGCTTAAATGTAAATAACTTCTGTTAGGGAAAGAATTGGTATGAATGGATTAAGGAGAGCAGAGGGATTACCTGTGCGGTTCTAACGATATTGTCCGAGGTGGAAACTGATTCCAGACGAACTCTCAACGGATCTCCAACGGTTCGGTTGTCCCCTCCCGCTCCTTCCTCTAGTTCTAAGACTTCCATGTGAACAAGGGAGGCTACTTCCCATTTTAAGAGAAAAAACAAAGTACACGGTGTGTACTTCCAAGTACATGGCGTGTACTTCCCATTTTTTAAACTGTTCCTTTGGCAGCTTCCCACCAGCGCGGCACTGTTCACCTGTCGACATGAGTACACGGCATGTACTCCTGACTACATGGCGTGTACTGTTGCCTAGCAAGCGGCTGCTCCACCGCCTAATTGTTCTGGCCTGCCGACTGACTACACAGTGTGTAAAGGACCACTAAATGGCGTGTATTTTGTTCCTGAACCCTTCATCCCCAGCATGGCCACAAGCCCCGTGTACCCATCCCACACGGCCAAACGTACACGGCGTGTACTTTCCAAAATTTGGGATTTTCCCCATTTTCCTTATTTTCTCCAAAAACACTTAAGGAAATGGGAAAAGTAGATGCTCGTACCATAAAATAAGAACCGAGTTCTTACAAGTAGGTTGATTGTGGTCAAAGGGGACATGGTTCCATAATATAAATAATTTTAATAATAACATAATTATAATTTTTATACATCAAATAAATTTTTTAAATTACCAATGAAATTTTCACTTGATAATGAACCACGTCACCTCATGGAGGTGGTAGCCCACTCAGTTTCACGAGCAACAATGTTATTTTTTAACATGTGGAAAGGTAAGAAGTTAAGTGATATATTATCTTTACAGAATCAAAAATTTTTACAGGAATATAATATATATGAATTAAATCCATAATAATAACAGTCCATGAATGTTGGTGATGGAAAATGAATCATATCTCTACGTGGAGGTAGTAGTTCATGAATACGCACAAGCGATACTTTCATTTCTCATTTGATGGAAGTGAGGAATAAAATATATGTACCATAATAATAGTATAATCTCAAAATATTTATGATAATAGATTCATTAGTTTAGGATATATACAAAATATTTATAGAAATTGTAATAGGAAATAAACTTTTAAGGTGTTGGGTAAGGCGATTGCTAAATCTTTGAGAGATATCCTTTGGATTACACCTAAATCCTTCCAATAATGGTATTAGTAGAAGACTAGAAAATCTTGTATGTACATAGTTAATTAGGAAGATATTAAGGAAGTTATTTTCTAATATAGAGTGATCAAACTTTGTGAATAGTGGATAAGAGAATATTCCCTTTTAGTGAGAGATAGAACACACATGGAGTTACTTAAACTGTTTATATATAATAAATATCATAATCATGTAAAGTAGAACCAAATTGATATAATTTTTAAAGATATGATAAGGTAAAAATCCATTTAACTAATAAAATTTAAACATTTATAATATAGTTACCCATTCCTTTATCACATATTATTACATGATTTCTAACATATACATCCATTAATTGAAACCCAAATATCAGGAGGCCTTGTGTATTTGGAATAATAGGTACATAAAACATAAAAATAAACTAAAACATAACATACAAATTTATATTCTCTTTATTTATATACTAAATATATTTTATCTCATAAAATCGTAAAGGATAACCAGTGGAATACATAAAATAAATGGGTAAGCTAAAAATCTCAGTAAGGTAATAAACATGATATGGAAACATGACATGTTGGTCAAAGGTATAACATGATTTCATAAAAAAGAAGTCTCATGAGAATCAAATGGGAGAATAAAACAAATAACATTGTATCATAAGATCATGGAAACATAAAAAAGTAGCAGAAATATCTAAAAAAACATAAACATGAGTCAATGATAAATTCATGGACAATATCACATGGTGGATAAAGTCCCATAATGGATTAGGTTTACTCCCTAATCCCATACATAATGTCTTATGCGACCAAAAAGATAACCTAATGAATTAAATAACTATCTATGGGAACTAATCATAACATGTTCATGACTATTTTTTCCCCAAAAATAAAATCAATCATAAGGAATAAACATAATAATTACCAATGAAAATAAGATGTGTTGTATAATCTTTCTGTATAACATAATAAATGTAAATTTCATAATGAATGCATTTGAGAAATCAACATAAGGCATGTATTATCCTATAAAAAAAGAAATAATGATCTATGTATATTTGTAATACATATATATTGAAACTTTATAAGAAATAAATAAAATAAATAATTTTATTTTTTGATGAAAATTTCTTCCAAATATCACATTGAATATTCCTTGAGTAAAATAACTTTTTCACATTAAAATCAATTATTTAAATTTATAAAATTTATAAAAAATTAAAGAATTTTTTTTGAAAAGAAACATGGAAAATATTAAAGTAAGATTAAAATAAATTATTGGTCATGATGATGGGAAACTTCATTCATGTCGTTTTAGTTAAAAGAAAACATTCATTTCACACTTTTGTAAACAACAGTAAAAAAGTACCTTATTTGGAAAATGTCAAAAAGGATCATTTTAAACCATTTTGTAAAAAAATAAAACATTTATAAAAAATATATTTAATAAATCATTAGAAAATAATAAAATAATTCATTAAAATATTTTAATAAAAATATAGACATAGAAGAGAAATATTCCATATTTAAAAGAAGATAAAATATTGGTATTACCGACAAATAACTTTCTTGATGTTTTTAATTAAATAAGAGGGAAAATAGAAACCAAACATGTAAAACAAATTCATAAAAAGAGTAAAATGAAAGATATATGCTTCAATAAAATAATTTTATATGATTTCCCCCAAATGAACCTTGAACATAAACAGTCTCCAAATGAAATGAGATTGTAACATAAACCCTTTACCACTTTGGTAACATTCGAATAAAATAACCTTAGATAAAGTAAAATGGATTGTAATGTAAAATAGAATCAAATACTTATTATTAATTCCATAATATAAAATTTTTAATGAATATACACTGTATAAAATAAATTAGGTGCATAACATTAAAATATGCCCTATTTAAGGTAAGTTTAGATGAAATCCCTTACCCTGAGTTCAAATCATCATACATGTACTTAATCTTACTAAAAAATAAAATTATGTTAATTATATAATTTATTAATTACATTTTTAAAGTTTATTATTACATTTATTTTATTTATTATGATTTTATATTTAGTAACTTAAGTAATTAAGTTCACCTTGGAAATTTTGATGATATTTGGTTCATATATCCAAAATGACTTTAGTGGGTAAGTCCTTGATCCATCATATAATAAATAATTATCATGAAATAATTATCAATTTAATACATAAATTATATATTAAAAACCAATTATGAATGATGGGAATGAAAAATGAACTACATTACAATCATGAAGATGGTAGGTCGTACGTACGCATGAGTAACGTTCCAATATTTTAACGATTATTATGTAAATAAGGTAATTATTATTTTACTTTTAAATAATTATATTCATATCATAAATATAATATTATTTCATTAAATATAATTATATATAACATGCATGTGATGTGGTAATTAGAAATAAATCGCATCCCTTCATGGAGATGAAAATCCACACATACGCACGAAAGACGTTATCACTTTTTGGAATAGAGAGGTAAGAAAACATATATCATATTAATTTTATAGATTTATAAATATTTCCATAATATCTTATATATACACTAAATCCATCATTATAAAAAAAATTGATAGGTGATGATGGAAAACAAATTACATCAGTTAATGAGGTGGTAATCTGTTGTACACATGAAAGATGGTTTTTTTTCCATTTGATAGAAGAGGATATTGGTTTAGGTTATTCCATTAACAAAATAAAATCCATGTTTATGTTATATTATTAAGTTATTATATCATCATGCTTGGATAATATTTTAAGGATTTTGTAGAATAAATAAAACAAAACACTCAGTTAACACCTCTTCTTGAGATAGGCTCTCTAGGTCTGCACTAAAATATTTACAAATAGGGTTTTCTCATAAAACCAAGGACTCTAGGAAATGTTAAGGGGATTATTTAATGGATTTGAGAAGGTATTGAAAAGGACAAAATTCTTTTGAAATATGAATTTAATTGGAGAGGATGTTCCCTTTTATAAGTGATTAGGAGTTGTATTTTTGTAAATACCCAAAATTATTTAATAATGGGAAGTCACTCTCAATCTAGGTGCCTCAAAAATTGATAAATGATGTATTTTAGGGAATATATGGTTTATAAAAACCTTATAAATTAAAAATAAACATTTTTTAAACATGTTATTCCATTTACCTCTATGCTTACTCAATTTTACCATTTTAGTTTTTCACCATGGTAACTAGTTGTTTTACCTAGGTAAATTATCCATTAAGAATAGAAATAAAATGAGAAATATTGTATAATTTTCAGATAATTATTATAAATAAGAAATATAATTTATAAAATAACAAATTCATATCTTTCAGTAAAATTAATTTGAACCCAAGTGTATGTAACACAAAACCCAGTTTTGACCTTTAATGTGGTCATTAATTTTTACTGTTTCTATTATTCATTATGAACAAAAAAATAAATTGACCTTATTAAATAATTTTATTTATTCTGATATAAAATAGATATTAAATTTTATAAAATTTAATACATATTATTGCCATAATTTAATTAAATATTAAACCTATGAAATATATTGAAAAGTGTTTTTTCAAGAAAATGCATTTTTTGAGCAATAGATGGTCTTATATTAACTCTATGAATATAAATCATTATATAAATTTTAATTAATATAAATAGATATATAATATATACATTTCATTTAAACCATTTCTTATTATGGGTTCTTTTATTTATTTAAATAGATAAGCTTTATGCACTTAAAAACAGTTTTCTAAAAACCATATTTTGAGAAAAAAAACTTATACCAAAAATAAAAAAAGTAACTAAAATGAAATTAATTAAATTATTCTAAGTTAAGTGGATTATAATTAAATTTAATAAAAAATTTAAAATTTAATGGTACTTTTATATTACTTTATTTAATGAAAAGAAATTATAGTATTTGAAAAAATCATAATTTTTACTATTCACTGAAAAATCAATCATTTCATTAAAATATTAAACATTCACCCTTGGTTAATTTTAATATGATTATTTAAAAAATTATGTTCATTTTATCAAATAATATTTTTTAAAATTTCCAAAAATTAATTATAATATTTTCTCACAAAAAGAAATAAAAACAATTTTTGAATAAATTGTTTTTTTAAGAATAAAAAATATTCATTAAAAATTGAGTGCTTATTTACTAAGAATTTATCAACAAATTTATTTTTTATTTTTTATTTATATATATATATATATATATATATCATATAGCGGTTAAATTCAATTTATACCTTGCAGTTTAATCGATAAGTTTAACAATAATATTTAAATAAGAATATTTCATGGTTCATTTAGGATCAGTGTTGTGTGTCATATATACAATCGAACATAGTTTTCCTTTTAAAATATTTGGTTTTTTCATTATTCCCCATTTAATAAATTTTATTCTTGAAATTTAAACTTGGTCTTGATAAATGAGGTTTTGACATCTAAAAATACCTTTTTGAAATCTATCGTCGAAAAAAAGGGATAGTTTAACATTCTATCAAAATGAGGGAAAAGGAAATATGAATTTTATCACATAACATGGTTTAAAAATATGATAAAATTAGTGGGAAGTGAAAATATAGACATGGAGAAAAAATTCAATGTCCAAATAGTTATGAAGTGTGATATATATCATTGGTCAAATGAAAGTGAATGATAAAGACAAAGTTAATGATCACAAAACTATAAATCAATAAGGTGTAAAATACATCATTGATTCATAAGAAATGAATGTAATAGGATAAAATTTTTGATTCAATATATTTTTACTCAATTTAAAACATTAATTTACCATCTTGACTAAGAATATAAGTAAAAATACTTACCGAGAAAGTATAATTTTTTTCTTTAATCAACTTTCACCATAGAAACATATTTTTCTCCAAACAATGAGTATTCAAGATGATTTTTTTATTCCTAAAGAAATAAAATAAACTTATAATAGACCACATAATCCAAAAAAGGAAAACAATATATTCCTCATATCATTAAATATTGGGAAAAAATTAAATGGTTACCACAAGGTAAGATAATATCAAAATGTATAAACCTTCATATTAATCTCCAAATCCAAATTTCAACTTAAATCATTCCATAAATAAATAAACCTACATCCCAAATAACTTCTACATTCACAAATATAAGTGTTTAATTCCCAAAAAATCGTTCATGTTTAATCACATGTTAGAACCAAGGGTTACATATACCTCAATCCATTGAAACATTTCCCAAAATATCATTAATCATCACAAAATCCTAAAAAAAATAAAAAAAAGTTTGATCCTATAAGATGTTTCCCAAAATAAACATAATATTTATCCACAAAATCATTTGAAAATTATAATTTCATATTAACCAAGACATCATGAAGTTCAGTGGTAGCCACCGCACCCTCATCGCCCTTCAGTTGTGGATTCAAGCCCCATGACCTTTCTAGATATGATGAGCTATCGCCCGGAATATGATTTAACCTTTCTATAAAACTATATTAATGTAATTCACATAAGGTTCCCAAATATATGATGAAAAACCTCAATAAAACATTAATCGTCAAAATATTTTTTAACCACTAAAGTCTTCTATAAAACAAATTATTTTCCAAAAAATAAAATACTCTTAATTGAATATTATTACCTTAACATCAATGATCAAATTAAATCTAATGGTTATCATTAACATAAAACTTATGTCTACAAAATATAAAATAATTATACCTTAAATAGATAAACCATTTATTAACCAAAGGGTTGTATTCCCATAAATTTCACCCAAAAATATTCAAATTCAGCTTAATCTTTCATCTCATAAAACCTCAAAATAGGTATTTATGCCTTTAAAATTGTGATCTACCACACACTTATCAATATAATACACTTTAGTTTTATCACATGTATCTATGTAATATCATAGGTTTCCATAGAATAAATTCTCAAAATCATCATGATGGTTTATATATAAAATGTCAATTAATCCAAGCATATCTCTCATGAGTTTCAAACCAGGTGTGTTGTAAGGGCACTGTCACCATACATAAAAATTATGGTTAATATATACTCAAATAGCTCTTTGGGGTTATTACCCCTAGATTAATCTGTTACAAAACCACATCTACTTGTAACATCAATATAGGGATAAATTTCTAGTAAAAACACATAATCACATCCTTACCAAAACTTTAGGATGTTACCCTATAATTAGACGTATACTTAAGGGTTTTTTGCTAAAGTTATATAATACTAATCCCAAATAATAACTATACCTTTCTTGATAACCAAATAAAGTTACCCAATCCTCACACGCATAATATTACTTTATTTTTAACATAAACATTCATTAATTATAACCTGAAAATCATGAGGCTTGGTGTCTTTAGAATAATAGCTACACAAAACATCAAAAGAAACTAAAACATAACATATTTATTTTTATTATCCCTGGTGACCTCAAAAATCACTTTGATATCATAAAAAACATAGGATAACATAGGGAATACATAAAATAAATGGGTGAGCTAAAATTCTGATTAAGGGAATAAACATTATAAGGAAACATAACATGTGAGTCATATGTATAACATAATATCATAAAATATATGGATTATGAGTAATCATATTAAATCATAACATAAAAAACCTGATATCATAATATCACAGAAACATAGTAAATTGGAATAAACATATAACATGATATAAACATGATTCATGGATAACTACATAAACAATATCACATGGTGGAAAAATTCCCATAATGGATTTTGTTTACAACTTAATCTCATACATAACATATCATGAGACCAAAAACATTACCCAATGTATTGAAGCACTATCTAGGTATTCCCAGCATAAAATTATTATTATTATATGCTTCATAAAAAGGAAATCAATCATAAGACATAAACATAAGAATTATCCATGGAAAGAAAATGGGTTACAAATTTTTGCCTAAAATCATAATCAAAGGAAATTTCATAAGGAAGGCATTTTAGAAATTTAAAAAGGTATGTATTACCCTTTAAAATTAAGGGATAATTAGATAGTCATATATGTAATAGACTTATATATTTAATTTATAATTAATTCATAACATCAATGATTATATTTGTTGATGAAAATGTCTATAAAAGTTCATATGGATTATTTCTTGAGGAAAATTCCCTTTTCACTTGGAAATCTCTTTTTTAAAATATAAAAATTTCCAACATATTTTTGAAAATATTTTATATTAAAATAGGCATGGAAACTCGTAATGTAAAATTCAAATCATTTATTTTTCATGGATTTAGGAAATTATTTTCATGTCATATAATTTAAAATAAAAAATTCTTTGTTCACTTCTATGAAAAAGGTAAAAAAGTACCTTGTTCAAAAAATGACAAAAAGATTCATTATAAACCATTTTTAAAAAAAAGTTCAAACATGGGTAAAAATTTCTTTAATTAATCATTGTACAGTAATATAAAAATATATTAAAATCTTTTAATAAATATATAGGCATGGAAGAAAAATATTATATATTTAAAAGAAGATATAAGATCAGTATTACATATAAATGACTTTCTTATTTTTGCATTATTCAAAAAGGGAGAAAATAGAAAACAATAATGTAAAAAAATAATTACCATAGGAAAATAAAATAAATTTATTTCAATAAAATAATTTTATATGATTTCCTCCAAAGGAACCTTGAACTTAAACAGTCTTGAATTGAAAGGAGATTGTAACATAAAGACTTTACCTCTTGGGTAACTTTCGAATCAAGTCCCATTGGATGAAGTAAAATAAATTATAACTTAAAATACCATGAATTATGATTTATTAAATATATAATGTATAAAAGTGTGAGAATATACACTATATAAAATAAATTAGGTGCATGACATTAAAATATGCCTTAATGAAGGGAAGTTGAGACAAAATCCATTACTTTGTGTTTGAATCATCATGTAAATACATTATCTTCCTAAATAATAAACATATGTTAATTATTTATTTTTATAAGAAAATTTTTTATGTTTAGTATTCCTTATATTTTATTTATTATGATATTATATTTATTTACTTAATCAATTAAGTTTGCATAGGACGCTTTGACAATATTTAATTTATATGTCCAGAATGACTTCAGTAGGTTGAATATGGTAAAAGAAGTCATTTTTTCCTCATATAAAAAATAATAATAATGAAATAATTATCATTTTAATAAATAAATTATACTTTTAAAACCAATCATGAATTATTTTTATGAAAACTGAACTATGTTTCAATCATGGAGAAGGTAAGTTGTATGTATGCATGAGTAATGTTTATATTTTTTAATGATCATTATGGGAAGAAGTTTAGTATCATTTAATAATTATATAACTATAATAATATAATATATATCATATTATTTATTTTAATATGCTTATATATACCATCCATGTGATGCGGTAATGAAAAATGAATCACATCGCTTCGTGGAGGTGGTAGTCGACACATTTGCACGAATGAAATTATCATTTTTTTGTGAATGGAAAGGTAAGAAAATATAATTGTCATGACCTGTCCTCAGGGCCCGTGCCGTGACTACCCGAAGCCCGCCTTCCATAGGCCAGGGGCTGGTGACTAGCACCAAAGGCGTAAATCCTGATAACTGGGAAGGCATCGCCTTTATAAAAGTAAACAAAACACCACAAAGTACAAGCGGAAGTAAAACACTAAGTACAAAGAGAGGTGCTGAAAGGTAAATTGGCCAGAATACAAACCCAAAAGAATGTACAACTACAACTGAACAAAGTAAAACATAAAAAGACAACAGCTGGAAGAAAGGAAGCAGTTCTTGGGTCGTCCTCCTCGGATCCTACCTGAAGGGTAGGTACAGATGGCGCAGCTCCTAGATCGTCCACCACGGATCCTACCTGAAGGGTAGGTACAGATAGCCTCCACAAATCTCTCACCTGTCAACCTCCTCTGAGTGTCGTCTCGCCGTGAATTCCACCTCCGGATACTGACTCATCGTATAGTCCACCTCCAGGTATCATCCAGTCCTCAAACACTCGGCCTCCGTCAGCACTGCCCGTCGTCTGCAACCAACACAACGAGGTGCGGGCATAGCCCGTGTAGGGGTGAGTATAACGATACTTAGTAGGGACCCCGAGACCCTCAAGGTCTCACTAAAACCAACAAGGATAACCACAAATAAGATCTCAACAGATAACCTCTACTTAGGTATATGCCCATACATATATCTAAGTTATCAAGTAACTCATCTCAATCATGAGGAAAACACAAGGTTTAAGAAAACAACGGATAACCACCACTCACGTATATGCCCATACATATACCTAAGTTATCAAGTAACTCATCTCATCATGAGGAAACACAAAGGTAAAAGACTCAGCTCAAACCAGGATTTTCATTTTCAAAACTGTAACTACTGTAGAGCTCCATCTCTGAAGTGTACAGTGGTCCTATCACGACTCCGAGGTACTACTCACTAACCTAAGACTGCTGAGGTACTCCTCCTATCAAGTACCGCGTGTCTGCGGCCAACTACCGGGCGCTCCGTCCGCTGAGGGTGTGTCGCCAAATACCGGGCACTCCCCCTAATAGCCTACAGAGGTATTCCTCCTGTCGAGTACCGTGGGTCTACGGCCAACTACCAGGCGCTCCGTCCGCCATGGGTCTGTCGCCAAATACCGGGCGCTCCATCCACTGGGCTAGTCGACTCACTCCAAGTCGAGTCGGTCAAGCAGTCGTCAGGTCTCAGCCGGCTACACGGTCTCCGTACTTCGTACACTCGTCTCCGGGAGGGTCTGCTCCACAAGCTACAGGTCGATACTCCAATTATCACAAAGTCCCACGAATATGTATCTCAAAGGACCGCCTCGTCATAGGGGTCTCAACGCAACAGACGGCGCGTCAATCGGACGTTCGGTCTGTGAGTTACTAGCCTTTTCATCCCAGGGGCCCGGTTGGTTTCGTGAGAGAACCAACCCGGTCGTATCTCAACTGTACCCCAAACTCTCGTAGGATGTACTCATAGGGACCGTTTCTCAACGAGATCATCAACGCCGCTGACGGTTCGTCAAACGGACGTCCTGTCTGAAAGATATCAGCTTTTCCGTTCTAGGGGCCCAGTTGGATTTCGGGTACAATCCAACATAGCCACTATCCAACAACAACCAAAACTCGGGCGAAGTATGCCAAAAGTTTCGTCTCATCAAGAGGAAAGCAACGAGATAGGCGGCGCGTCAATCGGACTCCCGGTCTGTGAGTTACTAGCCTTTTTCGTTTCAGGAGCCCGGTTGGTTTCGTGAGCAAACCAACCCGACCGCACTCCAACGACATCCAAACCACGAGCGGAGTAATCCAATAGATTCGTCTCACTAAGAAAAATCCAACAAAGTCGACGGCGCGTCAATCGGACGTCCGGAGCTCAAGATACGAGCGTTTCCGCTCCGAGGGCCCGGTTGGTTTCGTATCCGAACCAACCCGGCCGAACCCATGCTATTCTGAAACCTTGAGTTCGATATACCAAAACGACCGTCTTGATCTAAGGATCGCATCTCCGCTGACGGTGCGTCGATCGGAGGTCTACAGCTCAAGATATGGGCAAAAGACCAAAGAGGGTCCGAAACGGGGGGTCTGGGCCCGACCCGACCCCCCCCCCCCCCCCCCCCGGGGTCGACTCGTCCTGGCCCGGGTCCGACCCGACTGGGCCTGGCCCGGTCGGCTCGGTCCGTCTTGACCGGCTGGCCGCGGCTCGGCTAGCGCGGGCGAGCGGAAGCCACGGGTGGGGGTGTGCGCGGCCCGCCCTCGCCGCTAATTGAAGCCGGCAGCGATCGCCGCCGCCGGTCTTCGGGTGGAGCACCGCCACCGCCGGTCGCCGGCGCCGCCGCGCCGGTGTGGCACGCCGCCGCCGCCTTCCGCGGACCACCGGACGCGCTCCAGTGGTCCGTTTCTCCTGCCTTATTCGCCTACGGTCCTCCCGGGACCCGACCTTCACTGCGAAGGGATTCAAACGCCATAGTGGCATGCTTCATCATCATCTGTCGATCCGCACATCGATAAACAAGCTGCGGACGGTTGTCGGGCCGTGTTTGTTCGGCCCGCGCCCTCCGCGTTAGGTGTTATCAATTGGAAAATAATAACACATGATTTTAATCATTGACGAGGGTATAATTTATCCAAAATAAATTATACGTTCACCTTGCAATCAAATACCCACACACGAGGGTTTAAAAATTTTGAATGCGCGGTGTGACGACGTCGCGCATTCTTGCCGCTCGATCCTGCGCGGCGTGATGATGTCACGCATCCTTGTCGTTCTTTCCCACGCGGTGCGACGGCACCACGTCACTCTATTTCGATCCGCAACGACAAGAAAGAATAAAAAGGGAGGAGGTTCGGTCGTGTTCGTGCGGTCCGGCCTCCTCCTGTTAAACGATAACAAGGGGTTATCATTACTCGTAGAACGTCAAAGATAGAATCAAGAACAAAATGAAACAAACCCCTTCATTTGATTCATCGATCGACGTTCGTTGACGGTGTTGTGGTAAAAAGACAATGAAGTTCATCTTTCTCCGCGTTCGTCACACACTCCCCATCCCGAGCTACGTCGGCCGTGGAAGACACTACACGTCGGTAGGATCCGAGGGAGGAAGTCAAAGAAGGTTGATGACGTTCATCGCTTCCGTCGTTGTAGAAGTGCACCCAAAGAAGAATCGGCGTCTCCTCTCTTGTCATATGAAGAAGAGGATAATGGGTGCGTCATCATTCTTCGTTGAAGAGGCGTCGTTCTTCGTTGAAGATGAAGTTCTTCAAAATAGGGAAGATCTCTCTTCAAAATTCTCTCACACAACCAAACTCCCAAAATAAAATAAGGCCTCTCCTTATTTTATTATTTTTCCAAGCATTCAAACTTACCAAACTTCAAAACCTAATTAACTAGATCAATTAAACAATGAGTTGTCTAATTAATTAAGTGATAGGTTAGCGAGAATTTAAGAGGGAGAGAGGGGAGAGGAAGAGTTACACAACTTAAGTGGGGGGTTTAGAGGAGTTAGGGAGTTATGGGGAATTTGAAAATGTGGGGGATCGTGTGGGACCCACCACACATTATCCTCTCATTTATCCTCACATGGGTAGTTAGGTTCCACCCCAACTTCCCCATGTAGGATAAAACTACCTTGGACCTGAGAAATAAAATTGTCTCACAATTTTATTCATTCCTCAATTAAGCCACAAATTTAAACAACTCCTCCGGTGAAAACACAACTCCGGAATAGGCGTTCCTAAGCAAATATCGGCACTGTAGTTCCATCGGTGCCCTCGGAATTTGATTCCGAGCACCGGTTTCCGAGTTAGAAATTCCCGCTTGTTCGTTAACTGAACGTACCTGATCTGAACTTAGGAAATTAATTCCGGGCACACTGGGCCTCAGAATCAGGCACCGTCAGAAACTTCATTCTTGTAAAATTACAAAGAAAATTAAGAAAAAAATTTCCTTGAAATTTCCGAGTCTTTACATTACTCCCACCTCAGGGATTTACATCCCCGTAAAGCTTCAACACAAACTAGGGGAACAAAAGCGGTACAGAGCACGCATCTGAGCCTTCCGCTCCCATGTGCTCACCTGGAGGTTCCCGTACTGCCAGAGAAAGTGCACATGAGGAATCGATTGTCCTCGTAGGATCCACTCCTGTTGATCCTTGATCCCCACTGGATCCTCCGTGAAAGACACCCCATCACCATCGTCCAGCTCCTCATGGTCGATGATATGCAAAGGGTCGAGCACGTATCTCCTCAGTTGAGATACATGGAAGTCATCGTGCACCTAGTGCAACTGCGGTGAATGGGTCAAGTGGTAAACCACCCCGCCTATCCAGTTGAGGACCTAGAAAGGTCCGTTGAACCTCGGAGATAACTTTCCTCCTTGGACATGTCTTCATTATCCTCATCGAGGTGAGGCCCGTATAAGAAAATGATCATCATCCTCGAACTCTAGAGGCCTCCAAGTCCTGTCAGCATAAGGCTTCTGTCGGCCCTATGCTTTCCTCATCCACTCTTGGATGACCTGGACCTTCTCTAGTCTCACAAGAGATGCTATGATTTCTTCTTTTCCGATAAGAGAAATCCAGTCACATCCCCTGGATAAACCACACTCATTGCCTAATACAGTCAATCCTGACATGAATGATGCAGTCATGCCATGGATGACATCGTAAGGCCTCGACGTAACTACCAAGAGATCCAACTGTCACTGTCGCCTCCAAGGGTCGAGTCATAGTGTCGGCATCAGTGTGAGGTCACTAGGTCTCCTCCAGTAGAAATCTCGAAAGTGAGGGTCAAGTCAACAGTTTTAACCGGAACCACTCAGTATCAACCAAAGAAAAGGACAGGAAAACAAACATCACAAAGATAAGTGTCTTTTTATTATTGTAGCTCATAGTACAAAGACACGAAGCAACTACAGGAAAACATCAACAAAACTAGAAGCAACAGGATCAATAGCCTCCAGGTTGGAAGCTAGTCCTGCTCCTGTCCATCTGCTTCCGGAGCTCCATGACCATAGGCCTCAGCTGCCTGAAGCTGAGCTCTCCCATGTCCTCTTGTCCCCTGCAGTCGGGGTGGGCCTCCAGGTGTTGGTGGTGGCAACATCCCGAAGTGTCGTCCACCTCCAGTTGCACGACCATCTCCTTGAGGTCTGCCCTGATTGAACCTCTGCCTCTGGCTAGTAGGTTCTTCATTTAACTACTGGTCATCTGCATGGAGGGTCGGACAGTCACGTGCCATGTGACCAATTCAGCCGTAGGAGTAACACTGTCCACTATCGGCACGTCTGGCTCTGACTTCACCCAGGTTTCCCCGCACAACTGAACCTGAGTCATGCAGTCGGCCACCGGTAGGTCTGGTCCTCTTGGACCTCTGCGTCATCTGTCTACTGCCTGCTGTAGAAGACTCTACCGCAAGTCGGCTAGTGGTGGGTCCTACTGCCGGAGACTGCTCAGCAAGGAAACACTCCACTAAGAGGGCACTCTCCAACACCCCTATCTGTGTCGGAATGCTGTGAGAAACAACAGAATCTCTAATCTCTCGCCTTAGCCCCTACTCGAAGGTTCGGGCCCTGAAGAACGGGTCACGTACCATATCTGTGGAGTAGCGCGAGTGGTCTGTGAACCTCACTGAATATTGTGCCACTATCATGATGCCCTGCCGCAGTTGAAGTAGCTCCTGTATACGTACCGCTTGAAGGGTGGCTGGTACAAACTCTTCCCGGAACAGGCTCTCGAAGTCTGTCCAAAGAAGTTTCACATCATCATGCATCTGGAGCATCAGGCTCCACCATCTGCCTGCTGCTGCCTGAAGAAGGCTGGCAGCAAGGATCACCATGAAGTCTGTCGGCGTCCCCACTAGCCTGAAAACTCTCACCACAGCCTCCAGCCAATCCTCATCTTCCTGCGGGTCCGTCCCTCCCTGGAACTTGGGTGGCCTCTGGCGCTGGAACTCGTGCAGTGCGCTCAAGCGACATGCACCATCTACTGCTGGGGTTGGTGGCATCGGTGGCCCAACGGGTAGTAGTACCGCTGGTGCCTCCGCTGGTGCCTCAACTGGGATAAAGCCATGTACTAAGGCCTCATCGCTCGGTGGGCTATCAGTACGTACAACTCTCGGGGCTCTAGCTGGTTGTCCGCGGGGAGGCATCCTGAAAGAAACAACGTGACACGGTCAAACGATTTACCTGGTGAGCTGACCTGGTTTGAGCTGACTTTTAAAACTTATGGAATCACACACGCAAACAAAGTTTTCGTGCACAAAGTCGGAAATCAGTTGTCAGGGTCCTTGTGTATGGATACGTCGGCTGCCCGCACCAACAATGGACTCCCTGAACTAAAAACCACACTCGGTACTCTTAACACTATCGCTTCACAGAAATAAAATATCAGAGTTCTAAGTTATGCGGTAGAATCGACTCCTCTGATACCAATTTGTCACGACCCGTCCTCGGGGCCCGTGCGCTGACTACCCCAAGCCCGCCTTCCATAGGCCAGGGGCTGGCGACTAGCACCAAAGGCGTAAATCTCGATAACTGGGAAGGTATTTCCTTTATAAAAGCAAACAAAACACCACAAATTACAAGCGGAAGTAAAACACTAAGTACAAAGAGAAGTGCTAAAAGGTAAATGGGCCAGAATACAAACCCAAAAGAATGTACAACTAAAACTGAACAAAGTACAACAGAAAAAGACAATATCTGGAAGAAAGGAAGTAGCTCTTAGGTCGTCCTCCTCGGATCCTACCTAAAGGGTAGGTACAGATGGCGCAGCTCCGGGATCGTCCACCACGGATCCTACCTGAAGGGTAGGTACAGATAGCCTCCACAACGCTCTCTCCTGTCAACCTCCTCCGAGTGTCGTCTCTCCATGAAGTCCACCTCCAGATACTGACTCGTCATATAGTCCACCTCCGGGTATCGTCCAGTCCTCGAACACTCGGCCTCCGTCAGCACTGCCCGTCGTCTGCAACCAACACAACAAGGTGCGGGCATATCCCGTGCAGGGTTGAGTATAACGATACTCAGTAGGGACCCCGAGACCCTCAAGGTCTCACTAAAACCAACAAAGGATAACCACAAAGAAGATCTCAATAGATAACCTCTACTTAGGTATATATCCATACATATATCTAAGTTATCAAGTAACCCATCTCAATCATGAGGAAAACACAAGGTTTAAGAAATCAACGGATAACCACCACTCAGGTATATGCCCATACATATACCTAAGTTATCAAGTAACCCATCTCATAATGAGGAAACACAAAGGTGAAAGACTCAGCTCAAACCAGGATTTTCATTATCAAAACCGTAACTGTTGTAGAGCTCCGTCTCTGATGTGTACAGTGGTCCTGTCATGACTCTGAGGTACTGCTCACTAACCTAAGACTGCTGAGGTACTCCTCCTATCGAGTACCGGGGGTCTTCGGCCAACTACCGGGTGCTCCGTCCGCTGAGGGTCTGTCACCAAATACCGGGCGCTCCCCCTAATAGCCTACAGAGGTACTCCTCCTGTCGAGTACAGCGGGTCTGCAGCCAACTACCGGGCGCTCCGTCCACCGAGGGTCTGTCGCCAAATACCGGGCGCTCCGTCCACTGGGCTAGTCGACTCACTCCAAGTCGAGTCGGTCAAACAGTCATCAGGTCTCAGCCGGCTACACGGTCTCCGTACTCCGTACGCTCGTCTCCGGGAGGGTCCGCTCCACGAGCTACAGGTCGATACTCCAAGTATCGCAAAGTCCCACGAAGAAGTATCTCAAAGGACCGCCTCGTCATAGGGGTCTCAACGCAATAGACGGTGCGTCAATCGGACGCCCGGTCTGTGAGTTACTAGCTTTTTCATCCCAGGGGACCGGTTGGTTTCGTGAGCGAACCAACCTGGTCGTATCTCAACTGTACCCCGAACTCTCATAGGATATACTCATAGGGACCTTTTCTCAACGAGATCATCAACGCCGCTGACGGTTCGTCAAACGGACGTCATGTTTGAAAGATATCAGCTTTTCCGTTCCAGGGGCCCGGTTGGATTTCGGGTACAATCCAACCCGGCCACTATCCAAAAGCAACCAAAACTCGGGGTAAGTATGCCAAAAGTTCCGTATCATCAAGAGTAAAGCAACGAGATAGACGGCGCGCCAATCGGACGCCCGGTCTGTGAGTTACTAGCCTTTTTCGTTCCAGGGGTGCGGTTGGTTTCGTGAGCGAACCAACCCGACCGCACTTAGACAGCATCCAAACCTCGAGCGGCATAAGCCAAAAGATCCGCCTCACTAAGAAGAATCCAAAAAGTCTACGGCACGTCAATCGGACGTCCGGAGCTCAAGATACGAGTGTTTCCGCTTCGAGGGCCCGGTTGGTTTCGTATCCGAACCAACCCGGCTAAACCCAAGGTATTCTGAAACCTTGAGTGCGATATACTAAAACAACCACCTCGATCCAGGGATCGCATCGCCGCAGACGGTGCGTCAATCGGAGGTTTACAGCTCAAGATATGGGAAAAAGACCAAAGAGGGTCCGAAACGGGGGGTCTGGGCCCGAACCGACCCGGCCCGACCCCCCCCCCCCCCCCTGGGTCGGCCCGAACCGGTTCGACCCGTACCGGCCCGGGTCCGACCCGGCTGGGCCCATCCCAACCCGGCCAGCGTGGCCCGGCCCGCCCGGCTCGGTCCGACTCGACCGGCCAGCCGCGGCACGGCCAGCGCCAGTCTTCCGGCGGAGCGCCGCCGCCGCCGGTCGCTGGTGCCGACACGCAGGCACGGCGCACCGCCGCCGCCGTGCAGGCATGGCGTGCCGCCGCCGCCGCGCAGGCATGGCGCGCCGCCGCCGCCTTCCGCGGACCACCGGACGCGCTCCGGTGGTCCGTTTCTCCTGTCGTCTTTGCCTACGGCCCTCCCAGGACCCAACCTTCACTGCGAAGGGATTCAAACGCCATAGTGGCTTGCTTCATCGTCGTCCGTCGATCCGCACATCGACAAAAAAGCTTCGGAGGGTTGTCGGGCCGTGTTTATTCGGCCCGCGCCCTCCGCGTTAGGTGTTATCAATTGGAAAATAATAACACATGATTTTAATCATTGACGAGGATATAATTTATCCAAAATAAATTATACGATCACCTTGCAATCAAATACCCACGTACGAGGGTTTAAAAATTTTGAATGCGCAGTGTGCCGATGTCGCGCATTCTTGCCGCTCAATCCCGCGCGTTGTGACGATGTCGCACATCCTTGTCGTTCTTTCCCATGCGGTGCGACGGCACCGTGTCACTCTCTTTCGATCCGCAACGACAAGAAAGAATAAAAAGGGAGGAGGTTCGGTCGTGTTCGTGCGGTCTGGCCTCCTCCCGTTAAACGATAATAAGGGGTTCTCATTACTCGTAGAACGTCAAAGATATAATCAAGAACAAAACGAAACAAACCCCTACATTTGATTCATCGATCGACGTTCGTTGTTTGTTGACGGTGTTGTGGAAAGAAGACGATGATGTTCATCTTTCACCGCGTTCGTCACACACTCCCAATACCGAGCTACGTTGGTCGTGGAAGACACTACACGTCGGTAGGATCCGAGGGAGGAAGTCGAAGAAGGTTGTTGACGTTCGTCGCTTCCATCGTTGTAGAAGTGCACCCAAAGAAGAATCGGTGTCTCCTCTCTTGTCACATGAAGAAGAGGATAATGGGTGCATCGTCGTTCTTCGTTGAAGAGGCGTCGTTCTTCGTTGAAGATGAAGTTCTTCAAAAGAGGGAAGAGCTCTCTTTAAAATTCTCTCACACAACCAAACTCCCAAAATAAAATAAGGCCTCTCCTTATTTTATTATTTTTCTATGCATTCAATCTTACAAAAATTCAAAACCTAATTCACTAAATCAATTAACAATGAGTTGTCTAATTAATTAAGTGATAGGTTGGCAAGAATTTAAGAGGGAGAGAGGGGAGAGGAAGAGTTACACAACTTAAGTGGGGGGTTTAGAGGAGTTAGTGAGTTATGGGGAATTTGAAAAGGTGGGGGCTCGTGTGGGCCCCACCACACATTATCCTCTCATTTATCCTCACATGGGTAGTTAGGTGCCACCCCAACTTCCCCATGTAGGATAAAACTACCTTAGACTTGAGAAACAAAATTTTCTCACAAAAATACCGGCGTTGCGGTTCCATCGGTGCCCTCAGAATTTGATTCCGAGCACCGGTTTCAAAGTTAGAAATTCCCGCTCGTTCGTTCACTGAACGTACCCGAGCTAAACTTCGGAAATTAATTCCAGGCACACCGGGCCTCAGAATCAGGCGCTGTCAGAAACTGCATTCTTGTAAAATTCCAGAGAAAATTAAGAAAAAATTTTCCTTGAAATTTTCGGGTCTTTACAATAATATATATTAATTTCATAGAATTATAATCTTTCCATTAAAATCATATATATAAATTAAATCCATCATCATAAATATCCTTGATAGGTGATTATGGAAACCAAATTACATTGTTTCTTGAGGTGGCAGTCCACCGTACACACGAATGATGGTTTCATTTACCATTTAATGGAAGAGGATATGGATATAGGTTATGACATTAAAATATTGAAATATAAAAATATATAAGATATTTATGTTATTATATCATCATGGTTGAATAATATTTGAAGAGGTGGAAGAAGAAATAAAAGAACACTCGGATTAAAATGATATCTCTTTTTCAGACGACCTCTTTAGGTTTGAACCAAGATCCTACAAAGGAGGATTTTATAATAAAACCAGTGGATATAAGATGTGTTAATTGGACTAAATATTTGATTTCGGTATTTATTTTACAACTAAAAATTATTTTTAAGAATTAATTGAATAGGATAAGAGGTGTCCATTTATAAGTGATAAGGAGTGACTTTTTTGTAAATACACAAAACTATTCAATAATGGGAAGTCAATCTCAAGAAAAGTGCCTCAAAAATGATGAATGATGTATTTTATGGAATATAATTACAATAAACAAAAAAATTAAAAAATAAACATGTTTTTTCATTTACCTTTATGCTTAATCACCTTCACCATTTTATTTTTTCACCACGGTAACAAGTTTTTTTACATACATAATTTAACCTTCAAAAATAAATATAAAAATGCAATTAGAATATAATTTGGGCATAATTATTCTTAATATTAATTTAAATTTATCAAATAAAAAATCTCATGTGTGTGTAAAATCAATTTTAACACAAAATCATGTAACACGGAAAGCCCCGTTTTAACCTTAACTACGGTAATTAATTTTTACTCTTTTTACTATTCATTATGAACAAAAAATAAGTTTACCTTATTAACTAAAATAAATTATCATAATTAATACATTTCACAAAATTAAATTCATATAAGTTTCAAAATTTAATTTAACATTAAACCTACGAAACAAGACGAAAAATGGTTTTTATGAAAGAATTATTTTTTGTGAAATAGTTAATCTTATATTAAATATATGAATAGAAATAATTATAAAAATTTAAATTCATATAAATAGATATATAATATATAAATTTCATTAAAATTTTCCCTTACTAAGGGTAATTTTAATTAACTAAAATAGATAAAATTTATGAACTTAAAAATAATTTGTAGAAAACTACATTTTTAAGTATACAAAAAAACTTATTCCAAATTCATGAAAATTGATGATTAAAAAGAAATTAATTATATTATTATAAATAAAATGGTTCATATTTCACTTTTATATAAAATAACAAATATAATGGGACTTATAATTTCTTCCTTTAATGAAAAGAAATAAAAGTATTTGAGAAATTGGTAATTTTCTCTATTCACTGAAAAATCAATCATTCCTGAAAAATATCAAAATATTAACCTAATTTAACTTTAATAGTATGATCTAAAAATTAATATAATTTAATCAAATACATTTTTTAATATTTTTAGAAATTAATTATAATATTTTCTCATAAAAAGGAATAAAATTCATTTTTGAAGAAAAATTTTTATGAAGAATAAAATGTTTTTATTAAAAATTGATTTCTTATTTCATATGAGTTTATCAATAGATTTATATTTAGTAGGATATTTATATATATTTCATAATGAAGTTAATCGTATTCATACCTTTCAATTTAATTGTTATGTTATAATGGCCATATTTAAATGATAATATTTTATAGTTTGTTTAGGTTGAGTGTTAAATGTCATATACACTATCAAACATAGTTTTATTTTTAAAATATCAGGATGTGACATATAAGTTTCATTTTAAACCTTATATTTATTTTTAACCACCTCATTAACCCTTTTTAACCTTAACCATGGTAAAACAGTTTTTAGCCTTTATTGGTTATAAATTTATTTCTATAGTGAAAAGTGGCTCACAAATGGTCCATCGATAAAATTATGGACCATTTTCCATCCAAATTTCCTATTTAATTTTTTTAATCATTTAATTAAATATTTTTTATTATAAAATATCATTAAATAAATTTTTGAGAATATTTATTTAATTTTAGTACAAATATATCAAGGGACAAATAGAATTAGAATCTAAACATATTTACAATTAATTATACTATATAATTTCCTATTAAATTCATGGAATACACTAATTCATACAAAAAATATTAATTTTATTGTTTTTTAAATCGTTTACCCTGATTTTCTCTACTCCTTGCGCATGCACTATATTTTTGTTTCATAAGCGTTTAAGATAATTATACCATGATAAATAATTGTAAATAAATTAAAATCACATAAATAATTTATTATTTTTCAAAATAACTTTTTGGAATCATTAATAACTTATTTTTATACCTATGAAAACATATAATATAGATATTAAAGTCAAGAGATTGACATTTTGTATTCTTCCATTTCTTAAAATAATTTAAATGTAATTATTAAAGGAAAATGGAATCAAATTTCCATATATTCAATGTTAGGATGGATATGGTCAAATTACTCTTATAAAACAAAATTAATCCATGTTTTTGATGTTATTTAAATCCTTTTCACATTTTGTTTTACCTTAATTACCTGATTTAGCCTTTACTATGGTGAAAAATATTTATCATGCTTACTATTCAAAATGACCCAGAATAAAAGGGGGATATTTACCAAATTTTAACCTCCTAGTTGTAAATAAGGAATAAATTTTTTAATATCAATTTTCAATAATTTGAATAAATCAATTTTATTAATAATGTGTAAAACATAGCAAAAATAGTTTTTAGAATAATGTGTTTTTTAGGAATAAAAATGAACATAGAAAAAAATAAAATATAATATTAATTTCTATTTAATTATTTGGATTATTTTAAATAAAATTAGAGTTATTTTACTTTAAAACCAGATCCAAAACATAATAGGGATTTAAAATTACTTTATTTACTAAAAAGAAATGACAATTTTACACAAAATCAGTATTTTTTCAATTCATTGAAAAATAAATCTTTTTTGAAAAAATCTAGAAAATTCACCCTTAAGATGATATTCAAATAATGATTTAAAAAAATATATTCATTTCCTCAAAAAAATTAAAAATATAAATTATTTATAATATCCATGCACAAAACAAAATAAAAATATTTTTGAAGAAAACATATTTTTAAAGAATAAAATGACTTTACTGAAAATTGAGTACATATTTATTATGAATAAATAAATAAATTATTAATATATAAAATATTTATAAATATGTTTTATAATATGGTTATTCATATTAATAATACCAATTTAAAAATTAGGTTTTGATGGTCACATTTAAATTATAATATTTTTATATTATATCTTAGTTCGTATAAAGATTGTTGTTGTGTGTTAAGAAATCTATTGATTATAGTCTTATTTTAATATAAATTTTGGGTGTACTAAATTATTCCTCTCTTAAACAAATTTCATTCTCACAATTTTTATCTTAGTAACCAAGGGTTAAATATTTGGAAATACCTTTTTTGAAAATTCACATCATTCATAAGGATAATAAAAATTCATTTAAAAATGGAAAGTGTGAAACATAAAGGATAACTGAAATAACACGTAATCAGTTATTCATATAAGTATAACATTAAATAAAATAGAAAATATGTACATGGAGGAGAAAAATAATATCAAAATATTTATATAGAGTTATAGAGAACATGGTCATGAAAAATTTAAGGACCAAAAACCATAAATTTGTTAAAGATAAAGAATACCATTAATTTATCAAAAATGAAGATAATAGGATTACATTTTTATTTCAATATATTCTTCATAGAGTTAAGGTATTACTTCACTATCAATATAGAGAACATGAATAAATATACTTACTTGATTTATTTCCATTTCATATGGTTAATTTCACCATTTAGTTGTGCCTTGGTAAATTTTCACTTCTATCTCTTCTCTTACCCCAAGAAATGAATATTTAAAATCAATTTTCCAATCCTAAATAACTAAAATTAAATTTTAATGAATCATGATATCGATAAATAGATTCTTAATTATTCCTCATATTTCTTTCCATTAACCAAAACCAAAATGGGTAGTATAATATGAGATAATATAAAATAAAAATAAATTTTCATATAGAGTAATACTAAATAAATATCTAATGCTTCAAGAATAAAACAAAAAGTTACACTAACCTTGAGAATATTAGAAATATTTTAGAAAAAAATTTATACGTAATGATTATATTGATTTTATTATATATTATTCCTTGATCAGGTTAATATTTATCTTTAAACGACTTTATTCACTTATAAAGTCACTTACCCTTAATCATATATTCACTAAAATATATTAATCATTTCCAAAAATAATTGAATCACTATAAAACAACTATAATGTTTTTTGCTTATTTCACTCTCTAAAGTAGTTTTGATTGATCAAAAACACAATTTTGTGTTTCTTATAGTTTCTTTTGATGAATTTGATTAATTATATTTTATAAATGTTTTGATAGAGGTTATGAACTAATAAGAGGGATCAAGTGGAACAAGGAGGCTATTTTTAGATCCCTCCCCACCTCAACAGTAATTACTAATGTCTAAATAATGTGTGTTTTTTCCAAGTACCACCAGCAAGATAGTGGCACCCACCAACTACACAGTATCACCCAAACAAATTCAAAATCTATGCATTGGAGGTAGCCCCCCACATAATTTAACTCATCTCTAAATGGATCTATTTGAAAGTCAGATGCTCTGGGACCCTCTTAGACCCCCCCCCCCCCAGAGACTATAAATAAAAAACCAAGGGTTCTTAGAAGTCTAAGGTTACTTGGAAGATCATTATTGAGCTCATTGTGCTTCATTTTCTCAATCTTTAGCTCCCTTACTCCCATTTCACTATACTACCTCTTTTTTATTATTATAAACTTATTGTTGTATAGAGAGTGTGATTCATCAGGATTATGTATATAAAAGTTTATTTCTTTTTATTTTGGGTCTTTTTTGGTCTTTAAAGTAAGGGTATTTTTAGTTCTTGTTTGGTTCTTAAATGAATATTAAATTGGGTCCACATCCATAACAATTAAAATAATATATTTTTGTTGGTTTTTCTTATTAAATCCACTAAAACCCAAGTTTCCTACATCTTGTAAGGTGTTTTTTTATAACCACCAAAAATTAATGTTTGGGTTTCTTGATAAAACTATTGAAAAGAAAGTTTTAGACCAAAAACTCCCAAAAATGATTAAGGTGAGAATATATAGGGATCTATTATGTATTATTGTCAAAAAAAATTTAACCAATTAATTATGTTATTGTATTTTAAATTTATATTTATTAACTTATTAACTATTATAATTTATGTTGATTGATTCAATTGTTTTTAATTCCATCTAAAAAATAATTTCTAAAATTTTTAAAAGGTGATTCACCCCCTCCCCTTTCCATCTTTATTAGGAATCAGTTCCAATAATTATTTTGAAAACTTTAACTAGATTCAAGGAACAATCATATAAATATGGACTCTACATAAAATTTCCAATGTATTGCTGAAGGAAATTATTCAGGTAGAGCCCCATACATTGATTGAACAAATTATGGTTATTGGAAAACAAGGAGGTCCAATTTTTGTAGAAGTATAGGATATCTCGTGTGGATTATTGTAATTCATGGTTATACCCCCACCAATGTTCCAAGAGATAAATATACCCATGATTGTATACTTGGTCAACCTAGCCTAAAGGACTTTGTAGTTTATTATTTATTTTTAGATAATTACCCTTTTATAGTTTGAGGGGAAACCCTTACATTACCTTTAATCTTAGTGGCATAAGGCCTAGTACATGACCCAAAGGCCCAAAGACACAATTCCCAATACATGAACCTACAACCCAACAAAACTAAACTTGAAAAGCCCCTCCCCAACATCGGTATCATTGAATATTCCGAGCTACCCACTTCACATTGATGGTCGGATAGCATCACCACATGCATAACTGCACAATTCCTGGTACCGATGGTGAATTTCATACACTTTTCTTCTTCCAATCCGATTAGCTATGTTCTAGTGGCAGCTACTTTCTTTTTATCCACTTTTAGAAAAATTTCTATGTGCTCTTCCTGGGCTAATCCAGAGTTTAGATGGCCTGAAATTCCATTATCTGAAGGACTACAGTGTCCCGAAGGACCTATGGACCAAAGGTCTTGGGTCAACAGAAGGCCCTTTGGCCCAAAGGCCCAAACCAGTGGCCTGAAGGCCCAAACGAATGAACAGTTTTGACTATTTTAGTACGACTACAGTGACTACTACATTACTGCTACAATAACCCAAAAATATTCCTCCACTTGTATTTGATCCTGGGTTTTATGTAGACTTATGGGGTGTGTTACCCTCTCGACTACCACCCTAACTTCACCCATGATGATATATCGGAATTTGATCTTGAGAAAAAGGTCATTAATTCCCTACATTGTAGGTTATATAGAAATGAATTCTATCGAGTATCCATGAGTAAAAAATCTCATGAAATTTGGAAGTTATTAGATTTTACCCATGATAATACCAATAAAAAATATATAATTGGATTTATATATACTACCAATATTTTAAAATATTTAGTTTTCATCCAAATGAGTTTATAACTAAAATTATTACACATTTCACTAAAATTTATAATTGAAGGAGATATTTAGAAGATGAGAATTCAATGGATATAGTTTTGAAGAAAATAATTTTTCTTTTACCTTGTTCTTTTCAACCCAAAGTGGTAGTAATACAAGAAGATATGTACATAAAAACATATCTGTTGAAGAAATTATCTGATCACTCATGACCTCTGAGATTACAATAAAAATTCAAGAGAATAAGAAATCAAAGGAGATCAAGGAGAATAATACCATTTAATTAAAATCTAACAATGGTGAATCTTCAATGAGGGAAGAGGATATTTCTCATCATTCCAATAATATGAAAAATATATTCAATTAAAAGAAGTTAAACCACTATGATAAGAAGGAGAGACAAAAAAAATAGAGTTAAGATGTTATGAGTGAAACAAAAAGGGTCACATGAACGTGGATTGTCCCAATGTATAAAATAAGTCAAATAAGTAAATTAAAAATTCCTTCAATGTTTTAACATGGAATAAAAGTAATAAATCCATCTACTCTTTGAAATAAAGTTATAGAGGCCCCTAATATCTCATGGCCAAAATTGAGGTAACCCAAGAGGAGAATTCTTCCACTTATTGTATCTCTTATAGTCAACTAAATTATAAATTCATTAAGGATGGTTCAATTAATTTTTGGTATGAAAGGCATAAATCCATTAATCTATCTTGAAACATTTACCATATAAAAAATTAAAAGTCATTATGAGTTTTAAAATACCCCTTATCTAACATTAGTGGAAAAAAAATTGTGTACCAAAATATTTAGTCACTTAAACTATATTATAGTAAAAATTACTCAAAATAAATACCTAATGATATATATGGTATATGTATAGAAGGTGATCAAGGTATATTTGTGTGGACTCCACTGAATTCAGCTACCTTAAAGTGATTGATGGTGGGTATGTCATCTTTAGTGATAACTCAAGGAGTAAGATCATCAGTATATATACCATTGGATTTTAAAACACTTATTTTATTAATGATGTTTTATATCTTAATGGTTTTAAGCATAATTTACTTATAAACAGTCAATTGTTAGATCGTTTTTTTAAGTTTCATTTGAAAATGATGTTTGTAAAGTTTTATATTCTCCTCGAAAACGTTTATATTTAGCTTCAAAATTTCAGAATGTTTATGTTATTAATTAGAAATACCATATAAGTCAAAATGTTAAATATTTTTATGTTCAAGATATATATTCATGGCTATGGTATAGTTGTATTCCTTATTTTAATGCACACTGACTATTGAGACTTACCTAGAAACATCTGGTATGAGATTTACCAAAATTGCATTTAAAAAATGATGTTGTGTGTGAACCATGACAACTTGTAAAATAAATAAAGTCATACTTTAAATATAAAATGTAAGTTTAAACATATAAATACATTCAAATTATACACATAAAACTTTTTGGACTTACGCATGTGTCTAGTATCGGAGGTAAATCTTACTCATTTGAAATTTTTGATGATTATACAAGATTTACAGGGGTTTATTTCTAGGAACGTAAAAGTGGGTATTGTAAAGTATTCATTAAATATACCTAGAATATCAAAAATTAAAAAGGATATAAGATCATTTCCCTTTATATTGATCATGTGGGGGATTTTGGAAATATGGATTTTGATGATTTTTGTGTTTCACATGGTTATTATAATTCCGTGTCTTCTCCTAGAACTCCCAAAAAATGGGGTTGTTGAAATTTAGAATTAATATTTAAATAAAATTAATTGAACTATCCTTAATTAATTTAATCTCCCTCAATATTTTGGGGCTAAAGTTTTCAATACTACATGTTATACCATTAACCATGTACTTATAAGACCCTTATTATAAATACCCTATATGAGATTTAGAAAAGTAAGTTAACTAAAGTTGAATATTTTAAGGTGTTTGGTTATAAATGTTTAAATATTAACACCTAACATAATCTAGGTAAATTTAAACCTAAGTTAGAAAAAGATATATTTATTGGGTATTTTAACTCAATTAAATATTACTAGGTTTTCAATAAAAGTGCTAAGACCATTAAATAATCAATTCACATCAAATTTGATGATAATTTTTCAAAAACTCATCCTAAAATTGATGCTATTGAGGTAGAACTTTATAATTTTACCTTAAATATACCTCAACCTCCTAAATAAATTGAATTTGAGAAATAACCTAGCCCTTTTCCTAAGACATTGGTTAAATATAAAAAACATACTCTATAAAATGAAATTAGTGATTTATAATTTAGTACTCAAACTAGTTGGTACATTTTAAATAAAGTAAAACATCATATTTTTGATTCACACCTAGATCCCCAAGTCTTGATGATGTAATAAATGATTAAAATTGGGTTCTTTCCATGAAAGATGAAATAAATCAATTTAATTGGAACAATTATTGGACTCTTGTGGAAAAGTCCAATGATCATCCTATTATTGGCACAAATGTGTCTTCAAAAATATATTGGATGATCAAGGTAATATCATATGTAATAAATCCTAAATTATAGCTAAAGACTTTAAAAAAGATAAAGGAATTGATTATTGGGGGACCTTTGCACCGGTCTCTAGGCTAGAATCTTTATGGATCATATTTGCATTGTCATATAATTTAAATTTCAAGATGTTTCAAATGAATATTTCATGTTTATATTTTAATTGTACAACCACCCGGTTTTGAATATTCAAAATTTTCAGTTCATTTTTTCAAGTTGACCTAAGTACATTATGGTTTGAAACAAGCCTATAAATATTGGTATGAAACATTGACCGAATTTATTTTAGAAAATAGTTTTTTGCAATGGGTAAAGTGGATTCCACCTTGTTTTTAAATCATTAATCAAAGGATCTTTAGATTTACCAAATTTATACTTATGGTGTAATTTTTTGTTTAATTAAAGAATATATATATAATTATTTTTATAATTTAATGACTAAATAATTTGAAATTAGGTTTATGTGAGAACTCAAAACTTTATTTATCTTTAAATTTCACAAAACATGGATTGTTTTTTCTGAACCTATGTAAATACAGTAATCATATTTTATTTAGTTTTTCAATGAATCAAGTTAAGGAGATTATTACTCTAATAATTAATTCCTGTAATATTTCTTTGGATGAAGATGATAAATCATTGGATAATAAGATTTATAGATGTATCATTGAGAGTTCTCTCTATATTACCATAACTCAATCGAACATCATGTTTACTGTATAACTTTGTGGTCATTTTATTTTTAATCCAATGTAATTTCATTTAGAAGTTCTCAAAAATTATTTTAAATTATTTGAAAGGAACTAAAAATCATGGTTTATTTTCCCAAAAGACCCATATTTTGTACTTTCCATTTTTTATGTATATTTTGGTTGGTTCTAACTAGATAAGAAGTGTATAAATGGGAATTTACACCTAATTATAAATTCCCTTATATCATGGATTAGTAAGATAAAAAATCTAGTTTCTATTTATATATTTGAAGTGGAATATATTTTTACAAGGATTTTTTTATGCTAAATCATTTGGATAAAACATAATCTTCTAGATAATGGATTAAATTATGATCATTAACAAATTAAGTGTGATAAAATAATTGTAATTTTTATTTTTTAAAAACCAATTCAATACTCTTTTACAAAGTACGTTGACCTTAGGCACTATTTTATTAGATACTACTTCCCAAAAGTTGATATCGTGTAAGATTTTATTTTCATTGATCTTGAATTATATTATATCTTCACTGAAACTCTTATAGTTGAACGTTTTTATTTTATTAAGGGGGTTTAGGAATGTCACACTTATTATTTAATATTTATTATTATCTTGAGTAAATTATTTTTCCAAATTTTTATTTGTTTAAAATAATGAATATAATGAATATAATTTATTTTATTTATTTTATTTATCTCTTGAATTGATTGATTGGATTATTTCACTATATTAAGGGTATTTTTGTTTTTTTTATTCATTTAACTCTTGATTCACATTTTTTATAGATTCACCCTTATACTTTTAAAAAGTATACATCATTTAAGGGAAATCCAACCCTTTTTACTAAAATGTTCCAAGACAGAGTATTTTTTCAAATTATATTTTAGCCTTTTGAAATTAAATGACCAATATTTAATACAAGGAACATGTTGTTTGTAATTTAAGATTTTCAAAAGACTATTTTAAAATATTGAAATATTTTTTCTTGGAAATTTGTTTTCAAAATATTTTTTTATAGAAATTTGAATTTTATATTTCCCATTGAATAATGACTTATTATCTCTCAAAAGATCATTAATGATTATATTAAAAATCCCAACAAAAATTTTATCTATCAATTATTATTTTTATATTGACTTTTATTATTCTAAACCTTATCTATGATCTTATTAGTAAACTCAATTGAGTAAAGTACTTTAGTAAAGAAGTTATAACATATCTCAAGTATTTTTCTAATTATGTATTTATAACATCAAAGTAGGATATGGTTTTTATAATATAAAACAGGATATACTTTTTAAATTATGAATAAAGAAAATTTGGTTTTTTTACTTTTTTGTAATCACAATGGGGGAGAAGATCTTAGAAATAGCATTAAAAGTGAATCATTTTAGTTTGAAAGAAAAATTGGGGAAAATTCAAATAAAATCATTTTAAAATTGTTTTAAACTTAAATTTTCTTTTTTATTTTTAAACATTGAATGTGGTTATAAAAATCTTGGATGAATCTAACAGTGAAACATTGAACTTCATTTTAAATTATATTCATGAAGAATGAATTATGCCTAACTTTGTATTATTAATTTCTTAAGTGTTTATGATCATAAAAAAGGGGATATTATGTTTTGTATTTCACACTCTTAGGTAGTTTTGAATGATCACAAAACACACTTTTTGTGTTTATAATAGTTTATTATGATGAATTTATGTATTTATATTTTGGAAAAAAAATCATGGATAATCCAGACCAATTAGATGGATCAAGAGGAGAAATGAGGATATTATTATATCCCCCCACTAGTAGGTGTCAGCGGATACCTAGTAGAACCCATATAGATTCGAAATTTATCCATTGGATGTGGTCCATGTATGAATTAAATCAATGAAAAATGGATCTTTTTGAATATCAGAGGATCTATAACTCTACTAGGTATAGTGTGATTTGAGATTTAGAACAAAGTAATGAATTACCTACAATACGGGTTAGATATAAATAATTTTAACAGAGTATCCATGTGTAAAATGGATAATGAAATTTGGAATCTGTTAGAAGTTAACCGTGAGGGTAAAAATAAAATAAAATATACTAGGCTTGATATATACCGACATAATTTTCAAAGATTTATCATGCATCCTAAAGATTATATATCTAAAATTATTTCTCATTTTTTCAAATATTTTTAATGGACTAAATATTTAAGTGAGTGTCTTTCAATGGAGATGGTTGTGAAGAAAATATTTTATGTCCTTCCAAGTTATTGGGAAAAAAGTGAAGAAAATACAAGAAGATAGAGACTTAAAAAACACACCAGTTAAAGAAATAATAGGACCACTCATATCCTATGGGAATAATATTAAAATACAAGTTGAAAAATAATTCGATGAGTTAAAGGAGAAGAATAACATTTCCTTTAAGTATAAAAATGATGAATCTTCTGGAAGTAAATATGTGATTGTCTATATTTCCAAGAAGATGAAGAGTTACTCATGAATAATAAGGTATACCACCACGAAAAGAAGGATAAACAAAAAATAATTAGAGGTAAGGTGCTAAATGTAATAAAAATGGACACATAATGTTATAGGGTCGTAATGTCAAAAATAAGTCAATGAACTAAATAAAAAAAAGACTTCAATGTGTTTACCTGGATTGAAAGTGATTACTCCCTCTTCTCATTAAAATCAAGTGATAGAAGCCCCAAGTGTCTCATGTTCAGAATTTTGGTAATCCAAGAGGTAAATTAATCTACTTATTCCTACTCTCCTAGTCACTTCAATTGTGAAGACATAATATATTCAAGAGATCAACTTCAAGAAGGCTTTTGTGAACTCGTCTCTAAGTTCAAAGAACATAAAAAATAAATACAACCTTGTTGTTAATGAAAATGATTATAATTTTAAAGAAAATGAAAATTTTTAAGTGGAAAATTAAAACATAGATTATTTTCACTCAAAAAATAAAGAAGATAAAAATAGAAGATTTCAAGTTTTGTTGAAAGAAAATGAAGGTCTAAGAAAGGTTTTAGGTAAAGTTAAAAGAAAGAAAATGGTTTTTATAAAGGACCAACCAAAAGTTTAAGAATTAAATAATGAAGTAAAAGAGCTCATAAATAATATTTCTATATTCACCCAAGGTGAGAAAAAACTAAATTTTATTTTGGGTTCCCAACGGTATAGGAAAGGCTCTTATGGTTTGGTTTTTTAAAAAATTCTAGCACCTCACATAATATTACCACATTTGTAAAAGGTTTATATAACCCAAAGATTTTAAATTATATTAAATAAATTTAATATATTTGATATATTTTGGTACACACAACCCTAATATTTTTAAATAATAAAATTGTGTTCAATAGCCTATACAACATGAAACATTGAGCTTAAACAACATGCAAAATATATTATTTAAATACAACTGTTATAACCTATCCATTGAAGTGTAAAGTATAAATAAGATTAAGTAAATTATGATATATAAATATATAGTTATAGGTCCTTATAGATACAAATTTATTGATAAATTCATAGTAAATAATAACTCTATTTTTTAGTAAATTCGTTTTATTCTTCAAAATACATTTTCTTCAAAAATGGTTTTTTTCATTAAATGTTTGTGAATTGTAATTAATTTATAATTCTTTTAGAATTTTTATTTTATAAAAATAATATCATTTTTTAAATTATCATATCAAAATTTTTATAGGGTGAAATTTTGATACTTTTCCAAAATGGTCTATTTTTCAATGAATAATGAATAATACCGATTTTTGAAATACTATTAATTATTTGCATATAATTAAGTAATTTTAAAGTTGAAATTTGATTTTAATTTTATTAAAAAAAATATTTATTTATATTTAAATTTATTAATTACATTTGAATCATATTTATACACAATTTTTCTATAAGTTTATTTTTAGTCTTAAAACATATTTTTCTAAAAACTATTTTTAAATGCATAATGTTCCTTAATTTTAATTAATTAAAATAACCACTAATAAGTAAATATTTAAATAAAATATATAGATTAGGTATATAAATATATTAATTTAAACACATATAATTATTATTACTAGTTATATATTTAATATAATATCATTTTGTGC
Source organism: Viscum album (assembly GCA_963277665.1). Taxonomy (NCBI): domain Eukaryota; kingdom Viridiplantae; phylum Streptophyta; class Magnoliopsida; order Santalales; family Viscaceae; genus Viscum; species Viscum album. The sequence continues at coordinate 1,251,547,588 of OY728141.1, forward strand.
ATGAAAAATGCATTTCTTGATAACTCGTTTTTTGAAAGAGATTACGGGTTTATTTTAAAATTAAATTATAAATATTATGTGAATTTAATTTCATAAAATGGATTAAATATTTTTAATCATGATAATTAATATTATATAATAAGTTCAATTTAAATTTTTTTCATAATTATTAGTAAATAAATAAAAAATTAATTACCATGGATGAAGTTAAAATGAGGTTTTGTGCATTGCATGCGACTGTATTAAAATTAATCTCTCACACATATAGAATTTTTATTTGATAAATTATATTTAATATTTATAATAATTGGATCTAAATTACCTAATAATTCTCATTTTAAATTTATATCATAAACTTTATTAACATTTCACCCATTAAGGGAATGATATCATTTTTTGTGTGTATATATAGTCTACCGTCTCTATGAAGCAATGCAATTCATCATCTACGTCCAAATTTCATGAATGGTTATAAAAAAAGTATTTAATGATTAAATATGATATTTATAACATTAATATAATTAAGTATATTATTTATCTATAACCCATAGATTATAAATTTAAATTTTATGACCAACATTCATGATAAAATAAGGCAATTAACACCCAAAACAAGAGTAAAAATGAAATATTATTAGCGAACGAGTAATAAGATGTTATAAAAGGATTATATCTGATATTTTAAATGTTATTAAATCTCTATAATAAATTAATAACATGTTTAAAACCATTATAAATGGGATTAAATAACTTTCAAATAAAGGGAAGTGTGATGTAAGGGATTTCATCTCAATTTTCAATTCATTGAGAACAATTTTTCAATATGCACTTATTCACTTTTATGAGGTGTATATACTACCCATTTGATGTATTTGTGAATGAATTAATATTTATTCATGATTTTTAATGTTTCAATTCATGTTTATTCGTTTAAGGAATTATAATTTAAAAGTTACTAAAGAAGTAACAATCTATTTTACGGTCTCATTTTCTTTTGGGATTAATTTTACTTCCATTGAAGGAATGTTATCATTAATCCTTGATAAGATCCAATAATTTAAATATCCATATTATTATATAATTTATATTCTTATTTTCTAAACCATATATCATTTATACATATGTTTTTTTAATTTTAATGTTAATTGATTGATTTGGGAAATATCGATACATTTGTATCCTTTACTCAATATGGAAATTTTTTTCTAAGGCATATTGTACATGAATTAAATAATTCATTAAATATATGAGGAATGTGTTGGACATGATGTTATGGGTGGGGCCAGATTATAGATATTCCCTTGATGCATCTATAGTCTCATGAGACAAATCAGTTGGCTTGCCTTATTTAAATGGGTTTCTCGTGTATAAATATCCATTAGTAAAACTTTCTTTCTGAAACATCTTAAAGTTAAAGGTATCATGATTACTAACATCATGATATCAAATATTACAAATTTCCTTCATTTTGAATTTAGTTTTTATTATTATCCATGGTGTTTTCACATTCATATTATCTATGGAATCATTTCATTCTCATTTTATTGATTAAATGGCATGATTTTTCAGTTATTTACCTTGCCATATTTATTATTTCTTATCTAATCATGATAGTAAAGTTATTAATTAAATGTAATGTTTGTTAAAATATTTTAATAGCCATATTTTTATTCCTTATTGATTATGATTTATTTATTCATTATATATTTTTATTTACAAAACTCTTACTAAGAATCTGATATCTCCCTTGTTTTGTTTCCCTTCCCCATTTTATGAAGAATGAATCCTTGAATGAATTCATGGATATAGAATTTTTACTTTCACTATGGTGTATTTAATTTTTTAAAATGTAATTAAAGACTCAATCATGTATCTAGTTTAACAAGACTACTAAAATACTTGTTCATTTGGGATGTGATCACTTTTATCTAGTGACAATTTAATAAAGTAACCACCGACTCTAGAATAATGGGTTTAGGTTCTTAACATTTGGTATTTGAGAAAGTTTATTATAAGGCTTGGGAACTAGATTTGGGAAAACATCTATTATAGAAAATGACGCTATGAATGACTTTGAGGATAAACCTCAGTATATGATAACATCTTAAATTACTTGTGACATAGATATTTTGTGTTTTACTTAGAAATGCATCCATGTATGGATACTAAAAGTGGAGTTGGTTCTGGAATAGATGTACCTAGGGTTAATAACTCTAAAAAAGGAACATTGGGATTGACTTAAGAGTTACCCGGAACATAAAAATGGGACTTACTACGCACATGGTTGGGCACTCTATGGAGATATTATTTGGTTAATTTAAATTTTCTCTGTAAACCAATATGAAAAATTAAATAATAGAACCTATAGAAACCTATGATATTCTATAGTGATATGGGACAAACCTGAACTATCTTGGGATGATATGTCTAAATTTAATCATATTTTCAAAAGAATTTATATTTATTTTAATCTTTTAAATGATGGAAGTCAGATATTATTAAGAGTATTTTGAGGGACATTTATGGTTAAATAACCCTTGGGATTAGAATGGTTTTTAGAAGAAAACAAACTTATTCATGGAATAATGAATTTAAATTTTTTGAAGATAAGTTTAAATGTATTGATAACATTTATGGTTAATATGATCATTGATGTTATGTAAATTAAGATTATCTGAGTTTTCGGAATCATGTGATCTATTAGAATTTGATTTTAGTACTTAACAAAAAAAAATCTTGAATACTCTTAATTTGTAGTAAAACATAAGATTGAGGAGGAAATTAATTAAAGAAAAAAATTACTTTCCCAGTAAGTATATTTATTTATTAAATTAGTATATATGGTAAATTATACCATAAAATTTATAAAAATTATATTTAAATAGAAAATTTATTCATTTTTATAAATATATGGTCTCTCCTCTCAAAAGAAATATTGTAACCTTTTCTCATAAATGGATATTCTTTCCAAATCCATAATTTCACAACTCACCAATGTTATCCTACATGAAAACCTAGTTATGTGTTATCTCATATAGCCTTTTTATTTCTCATTCCCTCATTTAAGTTTAATTTTTATTAACCCTTTTTATTATGTGGGTTTTTGATAAATAAAGTTTCATATAACAAACCCTTGATTTCCAAGTAAAAGTTCAAATTGTGAGGATGAAATTTATTTAAAGTGGAAATAATGTAACATCTTGATATTTTAGTGTTTATTAAATAAATTTAATTTCTTTTATATCTTTTGGAACATGTAATCTTGATATTTTAAAATAAGAACATTGTGTTTGATAGCGTATAGGAAAAGAAAAAGCAGTCATAAATGACCCACAAAATATTTTATTCAAATATGACTATTATGACCTAGCCAATGAATTGGCATGAATGAATAGGATTAACCAAATTATTAAATATTAATATGGTTCCCAATAAGTACAAATTTATTGATAAATTCAAACTAAATAATCACTCAATTTTTTAGTTAAGTAATTTTATGCTTTAAAATACATTTTCTTCATAAATGTTTTTTATTTTTTATTTTATGTTTGGGAATTATAATTAATTTATAGTACTTTTAGATATTTTATTTTATAAAAATAATTTAATCTTTGAAATTATTATACCATAATTATATTAGTCTGAAATATTTATATTTTTTTGAAAAGGTTGATTTTTCAGTAAATAGTGAAAAATAATGATTTTTCAAATACTATTATTTATTTTCATTTAATTAAATTATTTTAAAGTCCCATTATCAATCTAATTTGAATTAAAATTAAAAATAGTAATATTTATTCATATTTAAAATAATTAATTACATTTTAATCATCTAATTTCCTAATTTTGGTATAAGTTTATTTTTAGGCTTAAAATGCATGTTTTCTACAAATTATTTTTAAATGCATAATGTTCTTAAATTTTAATTAATTAAAATAACCACTATTAAGGAAATATTGAAATAAAATTTATAGATTATATATCTAAATATGTAAATTTAAACCCATATAATGATGATTACTAGTCATATATTTAATATAATATGATCTTATCCTTAAAATGCATTTCTTGAAAACTATTGTTTGTCATTAATTACGGGTTGATTTTAAAATTAAATTATACCACTTATATGAATTGAATTTATTAAAATGGATTAAATATTTTTAGTTATAAAAAATAATATTTTATAATAAGGTCAACATAAATTTCATACATAATTATTAGTAAAGACATTAAAAATTAACTACCTAAGTTATGGTTAAAATGAGGTTTTTCACATCGCATGTTCCTCTACTAAAATTAATTGTTGATGCATGTTGAATTTTTATTTTATAAATTAGATTTAATATTTATAATCACTAGTTCAAAATTATCTAATAATTTTCATTTTTTTAATTTTTAAGTATAATTTATCTAGGTAAATAAAAACAGACTAGTTATCATGGTGAAAACTAAAATGATAAAAGTAAGGAAACATAGAAGTTAAGGAATAACCTAATTAGAACATGTTTTTTTTGTTTGAGGTGTGGATTGACCATATCATCCCTGCAATCCTTTTAATTATCATTTTTTTAGGTAATTGGGGTGATAGTGACTTTACATTATTAAATATTTTTGGGTATTTAAAAAAATGTCACTCCTCCTTAACTATAAAAGGGAACTCCCTCCCCTTAAATCATCACAACTCTCAAAAAATTTGGATCACAATAAACCCTAAAAAAAATTAACCCACCAACCCCCCAAGCCACCAAATCCATATTTACATTCTAGAGCTTATGGACTTCTAGAAAGACTAACCATAGTGTCCTAAAGAGGATATCAAAATACGGTTTTACTAAGAGAAGTTAATCGTCTTAATAATACTCTTTCTTTTTCTTTCTTATTTTTCACTATAAAATTATTTATTAAAAATTAAAATATAATAACACAATTATCTCTCAGAAAATTATATTTTATTATGTTTATGTAATAATATTTATCCACATACTTCTTTATAAAATGGGAAACAAATCCATCGCTCATGTGTACAGCGGAGTACCGCCTTGCAAACTGATGTAACTCATTTTTCATCAACACTTCCCTTGGTTGGAAATAATTATGGATTTAATGTATAAATATAATATTTATGATATAATTATATTATTTTAATTATAATATCACATATACCATCTTACATTCCATATTGTTTCAAATACGATAATGTTGCTCATGTGTACGGTGGACTACTGTCTCGCAAAGCAATTTGATTCGTTTTTCACTTGAATTTTATATGGAAGGTAATAAGGATAAATTTAAGGAATATATGTTATAAATATAAAATGATATGGATTAATTAAAATTAATATATCATCCACTTCTTTACCCTTTCACCTATTAAGTGAATGACATTGTCGCTCATGTGTATGTATGACCTATCATCTCCATGAAGCGATGTTATTCATTTTTCATGTCCAAATTTCATGTATGGTTATGTAAATTTTTTTAATTATTAAATATGATATAAAATTCATATTATTATTTAGTTTATGGATCTACATACCATACAAAATAATTGAAAATTTATTGACAAACATACAGGAGAAAACAAGGCAATTAACACCCAAAACAAGGGTAAAAATGAAATATTATTAGTGAATGAGTGATAAGATGTCATAAAATGATCATATATTATATTATAAATATTAATATGGTTATTTTATTTGTTAATAACTTTATTAAAATTATTATAAATGAGATTAAATCATATCAATTAAATAGAAGCGTGGGGTAAGGGGTGTCGTCTCAATTTCCATTTCATCGAGACATATTTGTTAAAATGAATTTATTCATTTTTGGTGGGGTATATACCTCAAATTTGATGTATTCAACATGAATACATAAAAATAATGATTTTAATGTTTCAATTTAATTTTAATCTTTCAAGGGGTTATATTATACAAGATACCGAAGATGTGAGAATCTATTTTTCAATATCACTTTCTTTTGGGATTTCCTTTACTTTCAATAAAGTAATATTATCATTCATCCTTCATAGTTTAAAATCATTTAAATATACATATTATTGTATCATATATATTCTTATTGGTTAAAATGTATATTATTTATATATATATGGTGTTTTTTATTGTATGTTAATTGATTAACTAGGGGAATATTGAGAAATGTGTATTCTTTAATCAAATATGGATATTTTTTCGTAAGGCATATTTTCATGAATTATATCATCCATTATATATATAAGAAATTTTTTTGAAATAAATATATTGGTGGGTACCAGTTATATATATCCTATAGATGCATCGATAGTTTCATGAGATGAATCAGTTAGTTAGCTTTATTTAAATGGAAATTTGTTGTATACGTACCCATCAATTAAACTATATTGTAATAATGTATTGATGGTAAATTTATAATGATTAATGAGATCATGATATTCAATATTAATAATTTACTTCCTTTATAATTAATTTATTATTATTATTCCTTATATTTTCACATTGTTGTTATCTCTAGATGCATTTCTTTCTCATTTTATTGATTAAATGGAATGTGTTTTCAGTTATTTACCTCACCATATTAATTACACATTATCTAATCATGATATTAAAGTTATTGATTAAATGGAATGTGTGTTATGATATTTACCTTGAAATATTTTTTATTTTTTATTTATTATTATTTATTTATTATTATTTATTTATTCATGATAACTTCCTCTTTACTTAACTCTTACTAAGAATATGAGCTCGCTCTTATATTATTTCATTTCCCCATGTTATGAAGAAGGAATCATTGAATGAGTTCAAGGATTCCAAAATTTATACTTTAAATATATTTTATTTAATTTTTATCAAATGTAATTAAATACTCAATCATGAATCAATTTTATCAATACTACTAAACTATATGGTCCATTGGGATGTGATCACTTGTATATAGTACAAATGTAATAAAGTAACCACTGACTCTGGGTAATTGGGGTCAGGTTCACTATAGTTGGTATCAGAGAAATGTTATTAGAAATCATGGGAACTAGATTTAGGAAAACATATAATAGAGAACATAATCCTATGAATAAATTTCAAGATAATTCTATGTGTATGATAACATCCTAAAGTTATGGTAAGTTAGATATTGTGTGGTCTACCTAGAAAAATATCCTTGTATATAAATTGTATGTGGACATGGTTATGGAATAGATATACCTAGGGGTAATGAATCTGAAAAATTATCATTAGTATTAACTCAATAATTACCTGGTACATGAAAATGGGCCTTACTATGCACCTATTTTGACACTCCTAGGGGATATGATTTAGTTAATTCAAATTTTCTCTATGAGCCATTATGATAAAGTATAGAATAGAACCAATAGAAACCTATAATAATCCATAGTGATATGGGACAATCCTAAAGTTTCTTGGGATGATAAGTATAATGTTAATCAAAATTTTAAATTCATATATACTCTTTTGAGTTTCTAAGAATTGGAATTCAAATATGATTAAGATTATTTTGAGATACATTTACGGTAAAACAACCCTTGGGGTTATTTTGGGTTTTAGTAAAGAGTTATTGGATGAATAATGCCTGTAAATTTTTTGGAAATAAGTTTAAAGGTATTGATAATATTTAAGGTTAATATGGTCATTGGTGATAAGTCAATTAAGATTAGCTGAGTTTTTGGAATCATGTGATCCACTATAATTTTATTTTAGTGCCTCACGTGTAAAAATTCTTCTTGGATACTCAACGTTCATTTTAAAATATGATATTGGAGTGGAAATTGATTAAAGGATGAAATTATACTTATAAAGTGAGTATATTTCCTCGTGTTCTTAGTATATATGGTAAATTTAACCATATAATTTAGGAAAAGGATCTTAAAATAAACAAAATTGTTCATTTTCAATAAATCTATGGTCTCTTATCTCACAAAAAAGGTTATAATTTTTTATCATAAATGGATCGTCTTTCAAAATCCATAATTTCACATCCCAAAAATGTTGTCTTATATGAAAAATGAGATATTTTTTATCCTATATTACCTGAATATTTCATGTTACCTCCTTTAATAGGATGCTTTATTAACCATTTTATGGTGTTTATTTTCAACAAAAGAATTTCCATATGGAAAACCCTTTATTTCTGATTGCTAGTTCAAATTCTGAGGGTGTGGTTTAATGAAGTTCAAGAGAATATAAAACCCAAGGATTTTAAATTATATTAAATAAATTTAATCTCTTTGATAGATTTCAGTACACTTAACCACCAGTTTTTAAAATAATTACATTTTGTTAAACATTTTATATAACACGCAACACCGAGCTTAAATGTCCCGTGAAATATATCATATAAATATGACCATTATAACCTAGCCGTTGACTTAGTGGGTATGAATTGGATTAAAAAAATTATTAAATTTATATATATATGTACTAATAAATACAAATTTGTTATTAAATTCATATTTAATAATCACTCAATTTTTTAGTGAAGTAATTTTTGGCTTCAAAATACATTTTCTTCAAAATGGTTTTATTTTTCATTTTATGTTTAGTAATTATAATTAGTGTATATATGTTTTATAAATTATATTTTATAAAATTAATAAATTATTTTCGAATCATCATATAAAAATTATATTATTGTGAAATTTTTATATCTTTTTGGAAAGGTTAATTGTTTAGTGAATAGTAAAACTACAATTTTTTCAAATATTGTTATTTTTTTCATTTAACTAAGTAATTTTAAAGTACCATTATTATTTTGATTTTATTTCAAACAAAAAATTACTTTTTAGTTATATTTAAAATATTTAATTACATTTTAATCATTTTTATACCTAATTTTGGAAAAATTTTATTTTTAGGCTTAAAAAGTATTTTTCATAAAAATAGATTTTAAATGCATAATGGTCCTCCATTTTAATTAATGAAAATAACCATTCATAGGTAAATATTTCAATGATATTTATATATTATATATCTAAATATATGAATTTATACACATTTAATTATTATTATAATTCATATAGTTAATATATGATAGTCATATACTGGAAAACACATTTCTTGAAAAACTATTTTTTGACACCAATTACAGGTTTATTTTAAAATTAAATTATATAAATTATGGGAAATAAATTTCATAAATTGTATTAAATATTTTTAATTTTAATAATTTATATTATATAATAGTCTCTACATAAATTTTAGTCATTACGATTAGTAAATACATTAAAAATTAGTTACCTCGTTTAAGGTTAAAAAGTAGCTTTACGTGTTCCATGCGCTAGTATTAAAATTAATCACTCAAAAATAAATAATTTTTATTGGATAAATTAAATTTTATATTTACAAAAATTGGGGAAAATTATCCAATAATTATCATTTTAACTTTATTATTAAAGCATAAATTACCGAGGTAAATAAAAGTAAAATAGTTACTATGGTGAAAAATAAAATGGTAAATGTAAGAGAACTTAGAAGTTAAGGTACAACATGTTTAAAACATGTATTTTTTTGTTTGTTGAAGGTTTATCTCAATAATATCATCCCTAATATACTTTAATTATCAATTTTTAAGGTACTTGGGGTGATATTTACTTCCCTTTTTTAAATAGTTTTTAGTATTTACAAAAAAGCCACTCCACCTCAATTATAATGGGGCGCTCCCTTCCATCACTTATTCACACCTCTCAGACTATTTGGATCGACCAAGATTTGCCAAAATCCCTCCCAAAAATCCTTAGAATCATTTTATTGTTGTTTTCATCCAAAAATACCAACCCTAGTGTTCTTATGATGATATCCAAAGGAGGCTTCACTAAGAGAATATAATTGTCTTAATGAAACTCTTTCTTTTTCTTTTTTCTTTTTTCTTTTTTCTTTTACTACTTTCAGTTATTTCATAAAACATCCAACATTATAACACCATTATCTCCCATATACTAATATGTTATTATTTTTATTTCATAATATTTATCCATATCCTTTTGGTATTATAATATCACATACGTATTCTTACTTTTCATTCCATTTAAAATATAATAATGTCACTCATGTGTATGGTGTACCACCATCTCATGTAGCAATATGATTCATTTTTTACATTAAATTTATATAGAAGGTAATGAGGATAAATTTAATGAATATATGTGATATATATGACATGATATTGATTTTGTAAAATTAATATATACTTAACTTCCTTTCCCTTTCACATGTTAAGGGAATTGTATCATCCCCAATGCGTGCGTACGACCTACCGTCTCTATGAAGGGATGTGATTCCTTTTCCACATAAAAATTTTATGAATCATTCTAAAAATGTATTTAATTATTAAATATGATATTTATAAAATTAATTTAATTATTTAGATGATAAATATATATCCCATACACAAGAACCAGAAATTTTATGGCAAACCTGCATGAGAAAACAAGGCAATTAACACCCAAAATAAGGGTAAAAATGAAATATTATTAATAAACGGGTGATAAGATGTTATAAAAGGGTCATATATGATATTAAAAATAGTAATATAGTTTTTTTATAAACTAATAACACATTTAAAACCATTATATTGGAATTTTATTAATTTTCAATTAAAGGGAAGCATGATATAAGGGATTTCGTCTCAATTTTCCTTTCATTGAGACATATTTGTTAATATGAACCTATTCATTTTTATGTGGTATATATACTTCCCCATTATTGTATTTAACATGAATAATTATTTATTAATTATTAATAATGTTTCAATTCAAGTTTATTCTTTTAATTGGTTATAATTTAAATGTTACTAAATACGTAAGAATCTATTTTACAATATCACTTTCTATTGGGATTTATTTTAATTTCATTGAAGGAATATTATAATTAATCCTTCATAATATCCAATAATTTTAAATATCTATATTCTTATATCATGGATATTATTATTTCTTAAATTATGTATCATTTATATATACAGTGTTACACTTTTAATGTTAATTGATTGACTGGGAACATATTGATAAATCTGTATCATTTAATCAATATGGATATTTTTTAATGAATATTTTTCATTAACTAAATAAATCATATGATATATGAGTAATGTTTTGTACATGAATTTTTGGTTTGGGACTATTTATAGATATCCCCTAGATGCATTGGTCATCTCAGGAGACGAATTAGTTTTTTATCCTTTTTTAAAGGGGTTTTTGTTGTATACATACCCATTAGTTAAACTATCTTTCCACAACATATTGATAGAAAAGGTCTCAGGATGACTAAGATCAGGACATCCAATATTGAGTATTTATTCATTTATAATTTCTTTATTATTATTATACATGATATTTTCAAATTGATATTATCTCTAGATCCATTTCCTACTCAATTTTATTGATTAAATTAAATGTCTTTTCGGTTATTTACACATTATATATAGATTGTGCCTTATCTAATAATGATAGTCAAGTTATTGATTAAATGGAATGTCTGTTTAGATATTTACCTTTATATATTGTTTATTCCTTATTTATTATGTTTTATTTATTAATTATAGCTTCTACTTTACATAAATCTTACTGAGCATCTGATCTTATCCTTATTTTGTTTCATTTCCTAAGGATGTGAAGAATGAATCTTCAACTGAGTTCAAGGATACATAATTTTTACATTAAATGTGTTGTATTTAATTTTTTAAAATGTAATGAAAAAATCAATCATGTATCTATTTTACCAAGACTACTAAACTATTCGGTCCTTTGGGAAGTGATCACTTGTATCTTGCACAAATGTAATAGAGTAACCATCGACTCTGGGCTACTGGGTCTAGGCCTTTAAAAGGGTGATCTCAATATAAATTTTGAAATTATTTCCAAAAAATAAACATCACATTTATGAATTGGATTATAATATTTCCTAGTATAGAAGGCCTTAATACATTAATATCTCTACAAACATTTACTTTAGAAAACAAATTAAATAAATTGTGTGTTTTAAAATACCTCTTGGATAACATTAGTGGAACTAATTTTTTGGTTCCAAAATATTTAGTCTCTTAAATTGTATTGTAGGAAAAATTCCTCAAAAATAAATTATTAATGAGATATCTATTATATGGATAATGGGTCCTAAAGGTATATATGTGGGGACTACAGTAACTTCAACCACCTTAAAAGGTTTTAAGGGGGGAATGTAACCTTGGGAGATAACTCAATGAGTAAGACCATTAGTATAGGTATCATTTTATTTTAAAACTATTATTTTTTAAAATATATTTTATACGTTAATGCTGTGAAGAATAATTTAAATAGAATTAGTCCATTCTACGATAGTGGATTTAAAGTTTTTTAAAAAATGATGTTTGAAATTTTTTTGATTCTCATAGAAAACTGTTATTTTTGTCTTCAAGATTTCAAAATGTTTTTGTTAATGATTTGAAATCCCTTGAAATTAAAAATTTTAAATTTTTCAGTGTGAAATATAGTGATTCATGGATATAAAATAAACTCCTTGTTAATTGTAACACACATTCACTAGTAAAAATTATCTAGAAACATCTAGTATAAGATTTACTAAAATTGAATTTCAGAAATGAAATTGTGTGTAAACCATGCCAACTTGGTAAACCAGAAAAGACATCCATTAAATATAAAAAGTAAGTGTTTAACTATAAATCCCTTGAACTTATACACCAATATATTTTTGGACTGACCCAAGTGGCTATTATATGAGGTAATCTATGATTATACAAGATTTGCTATGTTTTATTTCTGGGCACATAAAAGTGGGGATTGTAAATTCTTTATTAAATATACCAAGAAGGTCGAAAATGAAAAAGGATATAAGATCATTTACCTTCAGAGTGATCATAAGAGATAGTTATAAAATGATAATTTTAATGTTTTTTGTGTTCCACAAGGTTCACCACTCCTTCTATAATCCTAGAACTCCCCAATAAAATGGTGTTGTTAAAAGATGGAATCAATATTTTCAAGAAATTTTGTGTACTCGCCTTAATGAATTTAAGTTCCCAAAATATTTTTGGGCTAAATCAGTCAATACCACATGTTATACCATTAACGGTGTACTTTTAAGACCCCTTCTTAAAAACACCCCTTATGATATTTAGAAAGGTAAGTTTCCAAAAGTTTGTTATTTTAAGGTGTTTGGTAATAAATGTTTAATTCTTAACACCAAATATTATCTTGGTAAATTTGACCCTAAATCAGATAAAGTTTTGTTTTTTGGGTATTATAACTCAATTTAAATATTACGAGGTTTTCAATAAAAGGACCAAGACCATTGAAGAATCAATTCACATCAAATTTAATAAGATTTTCCCCAAATATCATCCTACAATTGATGATTTTGAGGTAGAATTGATAATTTAACCTTAAATGAACCACAAACTCCTAAAGAACGGGAAATTCAGAAAAACCCAAGTCCTTTTCCCAAATCTTGGGTTAAATATAAATACCATCCTCTAGAAAATGTTATTGGGGATTTACAAGTCGATGCTCATATAAGGAGTTTTGTTTTAAATGAAGTAGAAAATCGTGTTTTTGTTTCAAACCTAGAGCCAAAAAGGCATGATGATTCCATTAATGATGAAAATTGTATGCCCGCGGGGGCTGGGTGAGTTGGTTCAAGGCAGTGGCATCCCGTTGCTGAGGTTCCGGGTTCGAGTCCTCACAAAGGCAACACGCACAATACACCAGCGATCCTCTCATCCCCTTGACTCCGTGTGGAACTGGACCAAGCCCAAGGGTTGGCCACCTTGGTCCTAGCTAGGGATGTGCGGCGCGCAGGTGGTCAGGCCAGCTCAATACCTCGTTACCCAACAACACGTTTGTAGTTGGGGTTTGTCTTAGTGGTAAGCACCCCTTAAATCTACATGAAAAATGGGGGTTCAAAACCCATTGGGCGCAGGGTACTGTAGCGTACTGTAGCAGCGGCGGCACTATAGCAACGATGGGTACTGTAGCGGCGGTAGGTCACTGTAGTGGCGGCAGAGCACTGTAGCAGCGGCGGGTACTGTGCAGTACTCTAGCAACGTGGGTACTGTAGTAGTACTATTCACAGAATGGGCTTTGGGCCAAAAAAAATGGGCCTAGGGGTCATGTAATGAGCTAAATGCCCACTGGGCCTTCAGGCTATGTATTGGGTCTCCCTCTACCCAGTTAAAGAGGTCTCTGCTTTTCTTTAATAATAAAAATGAGGCTTCGGCCCCAACCTTTTAAATTAAAGATGAAAATTGTGTTCTTTCCATACACTACCACAAAATGGGGCAAGGGAAGCACCTCATTTTATCAGCACTAAAAAGAAAGCACTAATAGGGGGCCTTTATCAATTCTAACTAAAAGTACTGTTAAATACATTCTTTATCAGTGTTAAAAAACACTGATAAATGGTACACATTTAGAAGTTCTTTTATTAGCGCTGATAAAGGAAACATTTATCAGCGATATTTTTAGCACTGATAAAAGTATTTAATAATAATTTATAAACAATTATTATATTTATATTCAAGAATAATGTTTATTTGTATACATTAAATAAAAAAATCATTTTTATATTTAATATATATTTTTTAATAATTCAAGAATATATATATATAATGTTTTAAAAAAAGTATTTCTAAGATTATAAATAAATATATATGTTTTTCCAATGAATTTTTTCAATAAATATATTGATCATTTCTACGTATATGTTATGTATCATCGTGAATGTTCATTTATACATTACACTCTTCTTATTATTCATGTTGTCCATTGATGGTTCGTTTTTTATTATGTATATTTTACTAGCTGTATATGATTAATTCATGCATGTTACCTATTTATATACTATATTATGTTCTCAATACTTATAAAATTACAGTAAATATTTTTAAAGAATAAATATATTTATTATATTTATAATTATGAAATTTAAATTATATATTAATACTTTTTAATTATATTTATTTGTAATTATAATTATAACTATATATATATATAAATAATTATAAAATTACAATAAATATATACATATATTATAATTATATATTTATTTATTTATAATTATATAAAACTATTTATAAAAATATTTATTTATATTTATAATTATAACTATAAATAAATATATACACATGTAAATAATTATAAAATTATAATAAATATATTTATTATACTACTTATAAAGCAATAAATATATAATTAAATAATTGTATAAAAATATTTATAATTATAATTCCTAAATAAACATAGATATATTTAAATAATTAAAAAATTATAATAAATATATTAATTATATATATTTATATACAAATATCTATAAATAAATACAAATACTTAAAAATATAAATCTAAATAAATGTAGATATATTTATATAATTAAAAAAATATTAAAAAATATATTAATTATATATATTTATAAAATTATAAATATATTTCTTATAATTTTATGATTATATGTATAATTACAACTCTAAATAATTTATTTATTATAATTTTTAATTACAAATAATTATATATTTATTTATTAGTTATGAATATAATTAAATATTTATTTATTTAATTAATTATTAATTTATAAAAAATATTTATTATTTTCATATATAATTTTTTATATAATTAAATAAATATATTTACAAATATATAGAAATATTGAGAAATAAATACAAATATTTATATTTATAGTTCTAAATAAATAGAGATATATTAAAATAATTATCAAATTATGATAAATATATTAAATATATATATTAATAAAATTATAAATATTATAAATATTAATTTGTTATAATTTTATAATTATTTAAATATATATATATATATTCATTTATAATTATAATTATAATTAAATATATATTCATATAAATAATTATAAATTTTGAAAAAATATAGTTATATACATCTATAAGCTTATAAATATATATAATTAATATATTTATTATATATATTTATAAGATTATAAATATAATAAGTATATTTCTTATAATTTTATTATTATTTAAATTAAAATTTCTTATTTATAAATATATATTTATCATTTATATAATTTTATAAATATGTATAATAATATAAATAAATTATTAACATTATATTTTTATCAGTTCTTTTTTAGTGCTGATAAAATTTTTCTTTATTAGCGATATATTATTAGTGCTGATAAAGAAATACTTTATCTGCGCTTTTTTAGTACCAATAATGGCCTATCCTTAGAAGCACTAAAACACACTGATAAATGCATGTTTTATCATCTCTTTCCATTTTAGCACTGATAAAATATACCTTTATCAGTGCTTTTTATATAGCATTGATAAAAGGTTCATCATGTTTTATAAAGAAACTCTAACTTTCTTCTCCTTCCTTGCACCCCTCAAGCTCTCGCGGAAGCCGATCACCACTACCACCTCCTCCTCCTCCCCTCATGTCGAATCCTCCACCGCGAACCTACCTTCCATGTGTGCCTCTCCTTGGTCATGCCCCTCTCCTCCGTCGTGCGAATCTCCTTAGTCGCGCGACTCTCCTCCACCGCACGACTCTCCTCTATCGTGTGGCTCTCCTATGTCAGAGGACGTATCCACCATGCACCTCTCCTCTGTTTCCTACTCCTCCTCGATGATTCCCTCCACCGTGAAATAGCTTCCCCATGCGCCTCTCCTCCATCGTTTGCCTCTCCTTCGCTAGAGGACTCCTCCACTACATGCCTCTCCTCCACTAGAGGAAAAATCTGTCGTGTTCCTCTCCTCCATCACGAACACACCTCCATCGCGTGCTGAAAGACACCTCTATGAGGATCTTTCTCCTCTTTATATCTTTTTCTCAGGTTATTATAGATTTCTATTAATGGTTATGTTGTGAATTGTACAGGCTAAAGACCCTGCTGAAAATCATGGCCATTGGTGGTCTTTGTTTGCGCACTAAATGAATTGCATATTGGTTGTCCTTGTTTAAACTTTTAAGGCACTCTGATCCAATGATGTTTTGTGATGGCATTACCATTTTTGGGAATTATATAAATTTTACAATTGGGATTGTTATATTTTTTAATCCCAATATAACCTATGTGATAGTTTAGTTTTTCTTCATATAAACTTTTCAAAATAAGATTTTTCATAATTTCTTGATGAAGCATATTAAATTGGTGTTTTAATAAAATCTATGGAATGGTTTTCCCAAATATGAAATTTTTTTACTGAAATTGAAATAAATTAGTTTCACTGAAATTATAATATTCTATATTTGTTTTATCCATACATAAAATTTTGATGTTATTTATCTTTTGTAATGGATTTTAAAAAATATTGAATTTTATACACTTGTAGATATGAAATTAGTTTCATACAGAGGGATTTACAATGAATTTGGAAGCTTATGTAGAGGCCTTAGGCATACTGGTGCATTATTGATTTTTAAATACGAAACATTTGAAATATATAGTATTGTAATTGATTCAAAGGTATTTAGATTGTGATTATTATGTCGATGTTTGTGACCTTATC
Source organism: Viscum album (assembly GCA_963277665.1). Classification (NCBI taxonomy): domain Eukaryota; kingdom Viridiplantae; phylum Streptophyta; class Magnoliopsida; order Santalales; family Viscaceae; genus Viscum; species Viscum album. Next base: position 1,251,565,078 of record OY728141.1, read on the forward strand.
TTCTTGAGAGAGTTATGAGAGTTAAAAAATTGGTTCACATGTGTAGTGAACTATTTTGGATCTCAAAAGTTTTAATAAGTAATGTTGGGTGTGATTAAATGAAATTTGGGACTTATTGTTTGGGTATAATAAATGTTTATTCATGTTCAATGTGTCTATGGAAAGGGATTCAATGTTAATACTACATTGTTATTTTTGGTGTTGTTGATGGGATAATATTGTTGTTAGGCATTCTTAAGGATTTTAGAAAAGTTTCATATTCATAAGATTCTTTTAAATGTTTTGGTAGTATATTAGAAAATATTTGGAATATACGTGGCAGTTCTATGATCAATGGACTTTAGTTCATTTTTAAGTTTTCAATATGAATACTCAGTATGATGTGAATAGTGTCCATCGGGTCCTTGGGATTCATTTGAGGCATGAACTAGGGTTTTTTTGGATCTTCTGGTTAAGGGGAATTATTTTTTATTTGGAAAATAGTTATATTGTCAACAATATGGTTGTTTGATCACTTTTGGATAATTTTATAACTTAGGGCATATGAAATTTAGGTGTTAATTGCAAGACCCGGGACTCTACTATAATAAGTAATCACTACATTACTATAACTATTTCACAATGTATGTTCTATATAGTATTAAATAGAGTCCTCCATATTCTATCGTTCATTTTGAGGTCTTCTTGAGTCATATTATTCTTCTATAAAGCAAATCATCAAATTACACTTAAAACTGAATGAATTATAGGTCAAAAAACTCAATTTAACATTCAATTAAGAGGATGATTTGGTGGTGATGTAATGGATGCTTTGACTAAGTGGGAATGGGTAAGATGAAATTAAAATCATGATTGTTATAAAATAACTTAATGCATAATTTATATTAAGAAAATTGGTTTTCCTAAAGATTCAATGGTGTAAATAATTTTATATAAAACACATTATTTTTAAATAATTCATTTTAAGATGCTTACTTAGGTGGATTTTAATATTCATTAAAATAAATTATTTAAACATAAATATGATTCTTAAAACACTACTCTCTCTTTAGAATTATTATTTCATACATATAAAATCATAAATTTTTAACGAATTGGAATGTGTGGGTATTATTTTCAACTCATTGGGTCTATAGCGTTCTTCTATCACAAAAATATACCTATATAAAAATACACCTTTATGGGTAGGCATGTGGATGCATTAGACTTGAGAAGTGGAGTGTTGGGAGCTCACTTGATCTAGTAGTTCAGTTGATGATTATAAATTGTATTAGGTGTATTTATAAAGGAAGGAACCAATAGTGCTTTACGTGAGATACATATACATTGTTCTTGGGGTGTACAACCAAATTATTGGGTGTGAGCTAGTGATAATTGGGATAATATAGTGTTTGTAGTAAACAAGATCATCAGTGTTTCATGGTTGTGAGTGTGGTCACTGAATATGGAACATATCTATTGGGACTTTGGTGTTGTGGTGAAGGATAATTGATATAACTAGACAATGGAAGCATGGATAAAGGATATCCAATGGTGGGGATCCAATATCAAATGCTTATGTAAATTATTATTATTACACCAACCTTTGGAATAATGTTAGGGAATCATACAACATTGATTTATTTGTGATGAATCGATGTGTTTTCTATGTTTCTTTTATAAAGTGCCAATCTTGGGATCTATGTTTTGTGAAAATAACTAAGTGAATATTTTGAAATGATTCAAGTGTTTTGAAATGTTTCTTTGAAGGTTCCTACTCATTTTAAATGATTGTGATTTTTGGTTCATTAAGTTGCCTTGATTGTTTAAAAAAAAGAATTATGGTTTTTTGAAAGAGTTTTTGGAACTGATTGATATCTTTTAAAAAGCATGTGTTATTTTAAAGAGGAATTTATGTAAATGGTTGGTTTTTTTAATTGGATTTCAAGTGTGATTTTTTAAATATTTTTCAAATGAAATTTGAACTATAGTTTTTTCATAATATTTTAAGTATATATTTTTATAAAATTAGGAAAACCACTACATTATATCAATATTTTGTGTTTTTATTTTTTTAAATACTAATATCACCAAATAAAATAGTATGCATATGAATAAATAATGGATGTATTCCAATCTTTTGACAAAAGAGTATGTAGATGGAGTGAAAGAGTTCATCAAGTTTGGAAAATATCATGAATATAACCCTTCTAAAATCCTTTTCCATGTTTAGATTGTTGTTATTCAAGACAAGTTAGTCCAGAGGAGTTGGAAGAACACTTGATCAGTCATAAAATAGATTGAAGTTATAAATATTGGAATAAACATGGGGAAATTATAATGTATCTAGTGATTGGGATCACATTGTGTTTTATGGATCATATGATATGATTACAAGTGTGGAAAATAAACAATGCCATATTGAGTATGTGATTATAGATATGAATGACGATGAAGATAATATTGAGGAAATGAAAAATATAGTTGAATATGAACATCTTGATTGCCTAAAATTGTTTGAATTGTTAAAGAGTTTTGAAAAGAAACCTTTTTATGGTGGTTGCACGAAACATATTGCATTTTCAACTGTACAGAAGTAGTATAATTTAAAAGCAAGAAACGGATGGAGTGAAACGAGTTTTATAGAATTACTTTCTCTCTTGAATGACATGCTCCTAGAATATAATGATCTCTTGAACGGAACATATGAAATGAAACAAATGATATTATTGATAGGTATAATCTCTAGAAGAATATACACATTCCCAATTGACTGCATACTATTTCTCAAGGACCAAAAATCACTTATATAATTCCCAAAGTGTGGTGCTTCTCGATATAAGAAAGATGAATCCAGTCCTATGAAAGTTGTATGGTACTTTGCAATCATTACAAGGTTTATGCACCTATATGGAAGTGAGGAGGCTATATTGAAATTGACATATCATGAAGATAGAATAAATAAAGATCAAAAACTATGTCACACAGCACACTCTCCTCATTGGAAGAGAATCGATCTTGAGTATCCTAATTTTGGAAATGAGCTGAGAAACCATCCTCTTGTGTTATCTAAATATAGAGTGAATCCTTTTGGTTTTCAAAGAAGCACTCAAAGTACATATCTAGTTATGTTGGTAAATTATAACTTTCCACCATGGTTATGAATGAAATGAAAACACATCATGTTATTTATTCTTATATCAGGACTGCAACAACTGTGTAATGACATTGATGTTTATTTGGATCCATTGATCTGGGATTTAAAATTATTGTCAGATTCAATTGTTATGTTATATTATGATTACAAAACTAGATATTTCATGTTAAGATCCATTTTGTATAGGATGATAAATTACTTTCCTTCTTATGGAAATTTTTTAGGATATATCATTAAATAAACTCATGGGTGTCCCATCTGCAAATAAGGTGCACAGTAAATTCGGTTAAAACATTCCTCGAAAACCGTGTTTCTAAGACATCACAGATTTATAACTCAATGAAATAAGTACTTATATTTGATGACATAATTATATAGAAGTTCAGAAGAACATACAACACCGTCTCAAATAATAGAAGATCAACTGTTTGGGAAACTAAAATATGTGGATGCTGCTTTTGGTAAACCATTTTTGAAAAACCTTACAAAAAAAATTGGAAGAAGAGATAAATTTTTTTAATTAACATACTGGAATGTTCTGTACATAATACACTTTATTGATGTTATCCATGTTGAAAAAAATTATGTTATATTGTCATTGGCACGTTGTTAATTGCACCTGGAAAAAAATGGATGGAATTAAGGCAAGGTTGGACATGGTTGACTTGAGAATATGAGAATAGTTGGTGCCAATAAAGGGTGAAAAATGAAATTTTCCTCCTCTAGATGATTACATTCCTTCCAGGTGGAGGAGATATTAGTTTTGAAACTTCTTTAATGATATAAAGGTTCTAAATGGGTATTCATTTAATATCAATAACATCATGTCAATGACCAATTTAAATTTAAAGTGTTTTAAATCACATGACTATCACGTTTTTATACAAGATAAAATTATTATATCTCTATGTTTCATTTTTTTCAAGAATGTATGTCATCCATTAAAAAAACTCTATTTCTTCTTCAAAGCTATATGCAGCAAAGTTATAGACCCGACAAAATTTCCGAGTATGGAAATTGAAATTTTTGTCATATTATGTGAATTAGAAATGTGATTCTTGCTGACATTATTTGATATGATGGTTAAATTGATGGTTCAATTGGTGAGAGAGATTCAACTATGTGGTCTTGTACTCTATAGATGGATATAACCCATTGAATGGTATATGAATATTTTGAAAGGGTATGTCAAATATCAAAGTTGGTTAGAGGGTTGTATTGTGAGGCGATATGTTGTTGAAGAAGCTATTGAATTCTGTACCAAATACTTGTCCGGAGTGGAAGGAATTGGTCTACTAAAATATTTTCATACTAGGCAGCTTTCGGGTGATGGAATTTCTATAATAGAGGTTTTCATAATCAATATTATAGATCAAGAGCAGGCCCACCTTTACATTTTTCATAATAGTTTGGAGGTTGACCCATATGTAGAAACCCACAAAGAAATTATTAGGCATTTGAATCCATCAAGGGATAAAAATAGATATCAAGTACACATAATCGATAGTTTATAGGATGGTTTGAAGACCATATATTTAAGGATTCGGGTGAAAATCTGGAATCAATTTCAAAATGACTTTGATGGCCAGCTGGAGGACCAAGTGTGTGTGTATTATCTTATAATCCTTATGTAATTAATGGTTTTATATTCTATAATAATTAACATGATGAAGATAGTACCATACAGAATAGTGGAGTTACACTTGTGGCTGAAACGATGCACATTTCCAGTTCTAAGGATAGAAATCCAATTTATGAGAATATGTCACATTTTGGAATCATCAAAAAAATATGGGAGTTGGATTATATGAAATTCTAAGTGCCGATTATTAAATGAAAGTAGGTTGATAATAGGAGTTCTGTTAAAATAGATGAGTTGGAATTTGTGAATCTTGATTTTAGTAAATAAGTGTACAATTATGAATTTTGTATAATGGCATCATAAGAAATACAAGTATTTTATGTTCCAGATCCTGTAAATCAAAACTGGTCAATTGTCCTTCTATCGACCAAAATCACTGAAGGGTCAGATAAAAATTCAATAGAGGATGACCCTTTCATTGGGATGTTGCAACCATTTTGTAGTGATCCTAATTTAAATGGTTTTTTTATGTCATATGAGACCATAATGAAGGGAATTGGATAGTCGATAGAGGGGAAGATCTCTTCATCCCATAAAAAAGAGAGTTCAATAATCATGTTATATTTTTTTTGTAATATACATCGTGTTACCTTATGTTATTATCTATTCGCTATTTCTTTTATGTAATCTAAATTAAATGTTAAACCACTTATACAGGTAATGACATCTACATGTGATGATGCTCACAATCCTGAGGCACAACAGGTCTCTCAACCTGTTGTTGATCACAGTGCTGAGGCACAATAGGTCTCTCAACCTACTAATGTGTATAGTGTAGAGGACCAACAAGTTTCTCAACCTTCTATTATTGCTTCTAGTGCAGAGGTATAACCACCATCTGCACATGATGATACTAGAACTCCAGAGGAACATATTGATGGTGTTGAAACTGAGGAAATGGTAGACAGTGAAACACTGGCGGCACAGAAAAAAAAAAGAGCCCCATATTTTGACACTGTTATAAAAAATCCTTAAAGTAAAAGAAAAAGTCATCAAATATGAGGTTGGATAGAATAAGTGGGGCCAATATATTAACCTCAATAAGGCCATGCTCTGTAGTTACATTGGAATCGTCACTCAACAATATGGGTCGATCGATGTATTTTCGTGGTACCATGTTGTCCTTGGGAATAATACACTGATGTGGGGAGATATTATGGTAACATTGTGATATCATTTCATTAATATACTAAAAAATAAAATAATGAATCATTAAATTACTCTTCATTATCCCTTGTAGAGTTAATTTATAGTAGATGACTTTCACAAGGAATATGTCTTAAGGGTTGGTGGAAGTATTCACAAAGGCTTTAACACAATTTTAACGAGATATTATATTAAAGATACTGAAGGGAAAATAAACACACACCCACCTCCTCCTAATTCACACCTGATAACCCAATGGGCATGGGATGCGTTTACTAGCCATCATGTGGAGCAATATTTTCAGGTACATTGTGTTTGTTAATATGTTGTTTGATGATACGTGTATTCATCACTTTGATTGATAGTTTTTTATTTATGAAACAGAAAATGAGTGCTGAAAATAAGGAATGAGTATCAAAACTAGTGTACCCCTACTGTAAAGTAAGGATGGGGTACGTTTCCCTTGAAAAAAAATTGGTATGTATTTTAAATCTACTGTAATACTTTTATGTGACATAAAACAACACCATAACTATGTTCCTCTATTTATATACAAATTTATGAATCCAAATCCAATGTCACTTCCATCCAACGCCATGTCATATGGAATGAGGCATGTGTAAATAAGTATGGGATAATAATATATGAAAACACACAAAAAATGTTTGAAAAATGTGTAAGTATGACACAATAAACACTTGTTTTTATTTAAATCAATATTACATAACAATTATTACTTATTTTCCTATATTTGTTATCTGAAATAGTCATAGGAATCAGCAGCATCCAAACTGGATGTAGACATACTTTCACTGGCCTTGAAGCATCCAGAAAAGTATGGTCGTGTTAGAGGTGTGGGTTTTGGGGTGACACCCCGATATTTTTTGAGAAAAAAACAAGAGAAGGATCCAAGTGAATAAATGAAAATGATGAGAGAAATAGGAGATATCCTTGAAGAAAAAATTAAATGGAAGATATTGATCATAAAAAATTTTATGGTGGGGGAAAAGAGAAGAAGAAACTCAAGAACAACCAACATGTGAAGATCTCGCCCCACCCTCCACAAGCTTTGTGGCAAGCCATTCCCCTCAAAAACCTATATTAGGTAAGGTAATCATGTTCTAATAATTTTTTTTGTGAATTGTTAATTAGATAGATATTGATACCTTTCCTGTACTGATATTTTACAGGGTGAAAATGATTGTGATTTATATCTATCAACACCCACCCATCACCTTGTAATGAGGTCTATAGTGTTCAATCCCCAGAACGTCATGCTACACAATAGATCACTTCCAAGAGGTCATATAAAAGTGTTGATTAATGTATACAATGATCCAAGTGTCGAGATACCTATTCCAATTGATGGTGAAGATATTCATAAGGTCAAATAAGCTCTTGGAACATTCATCGTATGGTCGTCACATCTTGTAAAAAACATGTCGACAAGGAGGTATTCATTTCCAATTTATTTTTCAAGATAAACCTTTAACATTTAATGAAAAATGTCTTAACAGATGAATTTTATTTTAGAAATACACAGGGAATGGGGTGAAAATAAAGAATGGATCAAAACCATCTCAAGGATCATCCAGCTGATTGAAATGATCTACTGAAAGCACCTTAAACTCGCTCATTCTATATCCTTATTTATTATCATTATAGGATAATGTGAATAAAAATTTGAAAGACAGTGGTACTCACACAATTATTTTTGATGAAAATTTGTATAAAGGGGAATATCTATATTTCATTAGTGTTGACAATGTAAGTGAAATCCTGGATTATGATTGGCTAGGCAGCTCAGTTTTAAATGTATATATGAGGTATTTTTTCATGATTTGATTTTCTAAAAGATGATATATTATGATAATTATGACCAAATACATTTCATATATTTCATAGGTGTATATATGAAAAACAATTGAAGGAATTTCCCCATGAACAAAAATTTGGACTTCTTAGTCCTCACATAACCTATATAGAACAAACAAAAATAGAATTCATGAAAGATGGTGAAATAGTGTTAGGAATGATCAAATATTTTAATAGTAAAATTATAGATGATAGACTCTTCTTGATACCAATAATGTAGGGGTAAAACACCACAATTTAATCATATCAAATATATTTTAATTTCTTTCATTACTTTTTCTTTTTTTTGTTCTTAGGCAGCGTTAGATACTTATTGCAGTCAATTTGGATACTCAAAATATTTATTTCCTGGATTCAATGAATGGATATCCAACAAACCAACCATACATGATGGAATTTTTCAATTTTTAATACACTATATCTAACATTTTAGAACTAAATATCTATTTATATAATTTATGTTATCTTTTAATGAAGATTTTTTTATGATAGGGCAGTACATGAATATCATCTACATAATAGAATGAGGCTAGGGGAAAAGGAAAAGAAACATCACAAGTACTACAACTTGATACAAATTAGGGTATATGTAAAAATATTTCACTATCCAAACACATATAATAAATTACTTATTTTCTCAATGTTTCTAAAGTGTTTGAAAAAGACAAACGATAAAGACTGGGGTTGTTATGTTTGTAAATTTATGAAATAGATCATATTCCATGAAAAAACTAGCATCCCGGAAGAGGTATTTTCGAAAATAATTACTATTTAATTTAAAATATTGATTAATCCTTTGTGTATTTATATTTTTTAAGTACTACCATGATTTTAGAAAAGTCTCATATTCACAGGATGATATAGATTCATTTATAAATGAATGGTCAGCATACCTGATGGAATAATGTAGACTAATAGCATGAATATGTGACTAGTATGACTCAAAGTGTCTATTTTTATATAAAATTGATAGTATTTTCAGTAAAAAAACAAGTGAAAAACTAAAAACTATGAAAAAGAATTAGTATTGATTTTATACTTTAGTAAAATTATCCACAAGTCATTTTTGAGGTTTAGTAATCAACCCCACCTAAATCTGACATAGGGTTTGAATGTTATCACATTAATTGTATTTTTATATTAAATTAACAAAAACTTTATCAAAAAGAACCACTAACATACTGAAAATTGAGAAAAATCATTTGGATTGTTTTGATACATTAGGACAATGATCCATCAGTAATTGTTGAATTTTAGTAATTAACCACACCTCAATTCAAAGAATGGTGTGACCGATATGACTAAAAGTGCCTGTTATTAGTTGAAAATTGACATTTTTGTTTAAAACGTGTCACTCACTGAAAACCAAGAAAACTCACTCTGATTGTTTTCATAATTTTGGAAAACAATTCATAAGTTATTTTTTAGGTATATGAATTATTATCATGTCAAACTAACACATGATGTGACTGGTATGACTCAAAATATGAGTTTCTAGTTTGAAATGATATTTTAGTAAAAAAACACAACATACATAATAAAAACTGAGAAAACACTTTCATATTGTTTTGATACATTAGAAAAAATATATATATGTCATTTGTGAGATGTAAAAATCAACCGTACCTTAATTTGACACACGGTTCTACCAGAATGACTCAAAGTATCTATTTTTATTTAAAATTGACATTAATTTTAGTAAAAACACACAACTGGCGTACTGAAAACTGAGATAATGCATTTGGATTATTTTGATAATTTAGGAAAATGATCAATGAGTCATTTTTTATATTTAAGATTCATCTTAACCCCAATACAATGCACTATGTGACCGGTATAAATCCAAATGTGTCTTTTTATTTAAAATTAACATTAATTTAAGTAAAAACGAACAAGTGAAATACTAAAAACTGAGCAAACACATTCAGATTGTTTTGGTACTTTAAGAAAACAGTCCATGAGTCATTTTTGATGTGTATGAATCAAGTACACCTCAATCTGATGCATGTTGTGACCGGTATGACTAAAAGTGTCTAATATCAGTTTTAAATTTACATTTATCTTGAAAAGTTCCATTCACTAAAAACCAAGAAAATACATTAGTATTGATTGTATATATTAGTAAAATGATCCATCAGTCATTTCTGATGTGTATTAAGTAGTATTACATCAAACTGATGTACTATGTGACCGGTATGACTCAAAAAGTGTGTTTTCAGTTTGAAATGATATTTTAGTAAACAAACCAACTAACATACTGAAAACTAAGAAAATTCATTTGTATTATTTTGATACATTAAAACAATGATCCATGAGTTATTTGTGACATATAGGAATAAACCACACCTCAATCTGATAAACGATGTGACTGGTATAAATCAAAATGTGTTTTTATTTAAAATGAACATTAATTTAAGTAAAAAAGAACAAGTAACATACTAAAAACCAAGAAAATGCATTCGCATTATTTTTATACTTTAATAAAGTGATCAATGAGTCATTTTTGATGTATAGGAATCAACCACACCTAAATACAATTCATGGTGTGACCAGTACAATAAAAAATTGTTCGTTATCAGTTTAAAATTGACATTTTAGTTCAAAATGTTTCACTCACTTAAAAGCAATAAAATTCCATCCTATTGTATTCATAATTTAGGAGAGAAATTCATAATTCCTTTGTGACATGTATGAAGTAGTCTCTCCTTAAACCAATGCATGATGCAATTGGTATGACTCAAAATGCATGTTTTTAGTTTGAAATGATATATTAGTAAGAAAACACAACTGACATACTGAAAACCAATAAAATGAATTTATATTGTTTTGAAAATTTAGAACGATGATCCATGGGACATTTTTAATTTATAGGAATCAAAAACACCTCAATCCAAAGAATGATATGACCAGTATAAAATCAAATGTATCATTTAAATTTGATAGTAATTTTAGTAAAAGAACAAGGGAAATACTCAAAACTAAGAAAACTCATTTGGATTGTTTTTATATTTTATAGAAATGATCCATATCTCATTTGTGATGTGTAGAAATCAACCCCACCTAAATACTATACACGGTGTGACTTGTATAACTCCAAATGTGTTTTTTTATTAAAAATTTACATTATATTAAGGTATTATTTCATATTAATGTTTAATTTATTTCTTTATAGTATTACTAATATATTATTTGTTTTATGGTATAGGTGGAAACTTTTCCTTGAGTCGGGAAGATTTTTTTAGAAATTAATACCATGAGAAGGCATTTTTTGAGAGGGGATCATGAATGTAAAATAATGAAACATTAATGTTTTTATTTATTTGTTGGATAATTATAAATTTAATTATATAAAACATTATTTGAAATCTATATAGAATTGTTTGAAAAACCCTTGTGTGTGATGATTTGTTCTTATGTGTGTTGTGCAGGTACTATTTTTTATAGGTATTGGTGGGTTCGCCATTATATAAATAGCACATCATAGGTAGCTAGGCCTTTATCAGCGCTATTTCAAGTGCTAATAAAGGCCCCCTTTATCAGTTCTACTTTTAGTTTTGATAAAGGGTGTCCTTTATCCATTCTAAAATAGAACTGATAAAGGGGGGATTTTATCAGCACTTACCCCATATTTTCTAAGATTAACAGTACTTTTCTAGTGCTATTAAAAGTAGTTTCTAGCACTTTTAAAATATCTATCTGTTGTGGTGATACAAGAGGAGTTAAATTTATTTACAAGGAACAATGTTTGACGCTTGTGGAAAGGGACAACATTTATCACGTTTCTAGCACAAAATGGGTCTTTAAAAATAAATTTGATAAGAAAGTTAATATCACCCATAAAAAATCCGAAAATAAATATAAAGGATATAAACAAGAGAAATTAATTGATTATAATGAGTCTTTTTGACCATTTTCTTAGCTAGAATCCATAAGGATCTTTTTGGAATTCACATCTCATTTAAATTTCAATATTTTTTAACTGGTTGTTAAAAGATAATTTTTAAATGGTTTTATTTAAAAAATGTCTTTCTAGAACATACACCCAGTTTTTATTATTCAAAGTTTCCAAATCTTGTTTTGAAGTTGACCAAATCACATTATAATTTGAAACAATCCCCTTAGGCACATATGAAATTTTGACTAAATTTATTTTAGAAAATAGTATGGAAATGGGTAAATTAGATTTCGATTTTTTTAAATCATATTTCAAAAATGTATTTTAATTTTTCAAATTTATGTTGATGATGTCATTTTTTTCACTAAAGAATAATTTTTCAATGAATTTTCTTATTAAATGACTAGATATTTTGAAATTATTTTTTATGGTAAAAATCACATTTTTCCATGGTTTTCAAATTTCACAAAATTTTGATAGTTCATTTCATAGCCAAGGTAAATTAAATAATAATATTTTAGATCATTTTTTAATGCATAAAGTTAAGTATATTAGTACTCCAATGATTACACATGTAAGCTTACTTTGAATAAAGATGATAAACTGTTGGACAATAAGCTTTATTGAGTTATGATTAGGAGTCTAATCTATCTTACCATGGCCTGGCTAGGAATCATGTTTAGTGTATTCCCTTAGTGAAAATTTTCAAGCTATTAAAAAGAAATGTAATTTAACATCTCTTAAAAATTATTTTTAATTATTTTAAAGTAACTAATAATCTTGGTTTATTTTATCCAAAAGACACATATTTTGAACTTTCATTTTTTTCTACTTTAGATTTTGGTGTTTTTTAACTAGATAAGAAGAGTAGTAGTAGGAATTTCCACCTAATTATAAATTACCTTGTATCATGGAGTAGTAAGAAGCAAAATTTATAAATAATAATATATTACCATGGGTATTTTTTATTCCCAAATCATTTAGATGAAAGATAATCCTCTAGATTATGGATTAAATTATGATCATGTGCAAATTAATTTTGCTAACACAAGTGAAATTTTTATTTCTAAAAAACTAATTCTACACTCTAGTATAAATTACATTAACCTTAGGCACCATTTTCTAAGAGATCACTTCTAAAAATTAAATATTTTCTATATTTTATTTTCACAAATATTCAATTAGAAGATATCTTCACTAAACACCTAATGGTTGAACGTTTTGATTTTATTAAGGGGGTTAGTAATGGAACAAATGTGATTTACTATTTATGATTATCTTGACCAAATTATATATTTTTATTTTTTTGAATCTTGAATTTTATTAGAATAATTTATTTTATTTATCTCTTAAATTGATTTTTTGACTTATTTCACTCTCTTAGGTGTAGTTTTGTTTTATTTTATTCATTTAACTCTTGATTCAAATTTTTATTGAGGCCCACTGATACTTTTAAAATATATTCATCATTTGAGGGAGAACCAACACTTTTTATTGAAATTTTTAATGAGAGAGACTCATTTTAAAATTAGATTTGAGCTATTTGAAATTCAAAGATCCATCTTCAATCCAAGTCACATGTGGTGTGTAGTTTTTAAAAATTCAAAGGACTATTTTCATATCATTAAATCTTAATAATTTGAAAATAAAATTCAAAATATTTTTTTATGAAAATAAAAATTTATATTTACCAATGATTAATTATTTTACCTCTCTCAAATGAACCCTAATGATGGCCTTAAAAATCTAAAAAATTATTTTATTTCTCAAGTATCATTTTTATATTGAATTTTATTTTTATAACCCTTTTCCATGAACTTATTAATAATATCAGTTAAGGAATGGACTTTGGTGAAGAAGGTATAGTATATCTCAAGTATTTTCATCATGATGGATTTATAACTTAAAAGGGGGATGGTTTTTAATATTAAAAAAATTATACTTTTTAAAATTAAGAATTGAGAAAACATTATTATTTTGACATTTTTATAATAAAAAAGGGTTATAATATCATAAAATTAAAATTAAAATTACATTTTTTGGTTTGAAATTTAAATTCGTAAAAAAAGTCAAATAAAACCATTTTAGAATTTTTTTTAACTTAAATTTTCTTTGTTTTCTTTAAACATTGAACATGGTTTTAAAAATATTGGATGAATCTCATTATGAAAAATTGAAATTTCTTTTAAGTTATATACATGAAGAATTAATTATTCCTATTTTTGTATTATTAATTTTTTAAGTGTTCATGAACTTTAAAAGGGGGATAATTTTGTGTATTTCACTCTCTTAGGTAGTTTTAAATGATCACAAACACACATTCTATGTTTCTAATGGTTTATTTTAATGAATTCTAGTATTTATATTTCAAACAAGGTTTTATGGAGGTTTAAACTAATCCAAGGGATCAAAGTGAGAAAGAAGGAAATTATTGGTTCCCCCCACAACCTAGTGTCACCCAGACATATTAGAAATCTGTCCATTAGAGGTGGTCCCCACATGATTTAACTCAACTCTAAATGAATTAATTTGACCATGTGAGGCTCTAGACCTCTCTTAGACCCATCAGAGGCTATAAATACACCCCCAAGCATACTTATAAGTCTAAGGATGCTTGGAGAATCATTATTGAGAATATTTTGCTTTGTTTTCTCATTCCCAACCTCTCTTACTCTCTTGTCTCTATACCACCCATTATTTTCTTATTGTAAATCTATTTTGGGATAAATAGTGTTCTTTATTGGGCTTAAGTATAGAAAGTTTGTTTTGTTTTTATGTTGGTTATTTATTGGTCCTCAATAAAAGAGGATTTTTTTATTATAAGGTCCTTAAATCAAGGGGATATTAGGTTTATATCAATAATAATTAAAAGGCTATTTATGCGCTTATTTTTCATGGAACAGCCTCTAAAAACCAAGTGTCTTGCATCTTTTAATAGGTTTCTTGCTACGAACACCAAAAAAACAGGTTTGGGTTTCTTGATAAACTTTTTAAAAGAAATGTTTATACTAAATCCTCTTAAGGAAACTTTAAGGGAGCATACATAGGGATCCCTTATGAATTATTTCCAAAATTATTTACCAATCACTTGTGTTATTATATTTTATGTTTATATTTTTGGTCCTATAAACTCTGATAATTTTTGTTTATTGCTTCAATAGTTTTTATTTCGATAAAAATTGTTTTTAATTTAAAAATATATATAATTAAATTATCCCACATTTCTATATTTACTCAAACTAATAATTGGTATCTGATCCAACCTTTATTTTCAAAACATTAACCAGTTTTAAGGATCAATTACACAAAGATGTCCTCTACATAAAATGTCCAATGTGATCTTAGAGGATATTTTATGGGTTGATCCCATACTTTTATGCAACCGATTATGGTTATTAGAAAATAAGGATGTCCATTTTTATTATAAGTATAGGATATCTATTATATATAATTTTATTACATAGTTATACCCCAACAAAAGACTCATAAGATAAATGTACCCCTAATGATATAGTGGCATCTGATCTTGAGGAAAAAGTAATTAATTACCTACATTTGGGGATAGATAGAAATGAATTCAATAGAGTATTTATGTGTAAAAAAAATAATAAAATTTTGAAGTTATTATAATTTACACATGAGGGTACCAATAAAATAAAAGATAATTTCTTGATATATACTTCCAAAATTTTGAAAACTTTAGTGTCCATCATCATGATTCTATAAAGGAACTTTTTACTCTTTTCACTGATAAATTTAATATAATTAAATATTTATGTGAGGATATTTCAATTGAGATAGTTGTAGAGAAAATACTTTAGGTCATACCTAGTTCTTGGGAACCTAAAGTGGCAAAAATACATTAAGTGAAGGATGTCGAGAACATGTCAGCTGGAGATCTAATATGATCACTCATGACCTATAGGATTATAATGAAAAGATAATAAGAAAATGAAGATAAGTAGGTTGAGTGGAATAAGAACATTCCCTTCAAATAAAAAATGATTAATCTTCTAGAAGATAAGAGGATATTGATCATCCTACCAAGAATATGATCAATTTCATCAAGAAAACCATTGAATCCCACCATGATAAGAAGGATAAAAAATAAAAACTAGAGGTAAGATTTTATTAATCTGAGAAAAAGGGTTACATAAAGTTGGAGTGTCTCAATCCAAAAAATAAGTCAAAGAAAAAAATAAAAAATCATTCAAGGTGTTGGAATGTATTTCAAGTGATAACTACCTCTATTATTATAAATCAAGTGATGGAATCCCCAAGTGTCTCATGGATGATATTGAAGTAATCCAAGAGGTAAATTATTCCACCACTTCTTGGTATTCTATTCACATAAATTATAAATATATAATACATTAAAGATATCAACTTGATGAATTATTTTGTAAAATATCTTATATTTTAATAGAACAAAAAAAGAAATACAACCATGTTGTCAATAAAAAGGATTAAAATTTCAAATAAAATGATAAATGTAAAGAGGAAAACAAAAATAAATAATATTTTATCAAAAAAATAATGGAGATAAAAATATAATATTCAATGTTTTTTTGAAATAAAATAAAGGTCTAGAAAAGTAATTTTATAAAATTAAATGAAACATTTTTCTAAAATACAAACCTAATGTTGAATAATTATAAAATATAATAAATTATCTTAAAATGATATTTACATATTCACCCAAGTTCAAGAAAAATTAAATCTGGTGTTGGGTTCCTGATAGCATGGGAAAGGCACTTATGGTTTTGTTTTTTTTTTAAATTCAAGAACCTCAAAAAATATTACAACTTTTGTAAAAGGGTACTCTCAATATAAATTTTTCAATTATTTCCAAAAAAACCAAAAATCTCATTTATGATTGTGATTTCAAAAATGATCAGTATTGAATGTCTAAATTCATTAATATCTCTTAAAACAATTACTCTAGAAAAACATTTTCAAATAAATTATGGGATCTAAAATCCATCTTGGATAACATTTGTGGACACAATTTTTGGGTACAAAAATCTTTAGGCTCTTAAATTTTATTATGGAAAAAATTCATAAAAATTAATTCATGGGGAGATACATGTTATATGGATAATGGGTGATAAAGTTATATGTTTTTTGACTACATTGTATTTAACCACCTTGTGGATATTGATGGTGGGCATGTCAACTTTGGTGAAAACTAAAGGAGTAAGATCATTTTCATAGGCACAATTTCCTTTTAAAACTCTTATTTTAATAAATATATTGTGAATATTAAATTTTTAAGTCATAATTAACTTATAATTAGTCAACTGTTCAATAGTGGTTTTAAATTTTAATTTGAAAATGTTGTTTTTCAATGTTTTTGATTCTCATAGAAAACTTTTATTTTCAGCTTCAATATTTAAAAATGTTTATTTTATTGATTTTAAATCCCTTTTATGTCAAAAATTTTAAACATTTTATTATGAAAGATAGTGAGTCTTGTATTTGATATAGACTCTTTTGTCATTATAACACACACTCACTAGTGAAACATACTCAAAAACATATTTTAGGAAATTTACCAAAATTTCATTTCAAAAATGACATTGTATGTGAACCATACCAACTTGGTAAACAAAACAAAAAATTTTTAAATCTAAAAAGGAAATTTCAAATAATAAATACCTAAAAAATTATACACCTAGATCAATTTCTACGTACCAAAATGTCTAGTATAAGAGGTAAATCGTACTCATTTATAATTTTCAATTATTATACAATATTTACTTGGGATTATTTTGTGGAACATTTAAGAGAGTTTTATAAAGTCTTCATTAAATATGTTAATAAGGTTGAAAATTAAAAAGGATATATGATTATTTCCCTTTAGATTGATTATGAGGGAGAATTAAAAAATAAGGATTTTGATGATTCTTGTGTTTATAAGGTTATCATCATTCCTTCTCCACTCCTAAAACTCCCCAAAACATGGGTTTGTTAAAATATTGAATCAAAATTTTAAATAAATTTATTGAACTCCCATTAATGAATTTAATCTCCATAAATATTTTTGGGATGAAGTGGTCAGTACTACATGGTATACAATTAACTATGTACTTATAAGACCCATTATTAAAATGAACCCTTATGAGATTTGGAAAGGTAAGTTACAAAAAGTTAGTTATTTTAAGGTTTCTGTTGTAAAATTTTTATTCTTAACATCAAATATAATCTAGGTAAATTTGACCCTAAATCAAAAAAATATATCTTTCATGGGTATTATAACTCAATATTAAAGATCATATTAACTCTTAAGGTTATCAATAAATTTATACGTATATCCATAAAATATAAACTCTTTATTCTTAAAATAACCTTTTCACTAAAATACATATTAAACCCAAGGGTTCTATTCTATAAATGTCTCTAAAAATATTCTTAATCATCTTAAACTATAACCACATAAAACCTCAAAAGGCATATATATCCCTTTAAACTTATGTTCAACCTTATACTTATTAACCAATGACACATTTGGTTTATCACATATCACTATGTAATGTAATAGGTTTCCATAGGTTTTATACTCTCATTAATCATAATGGTTTACATATAAATTGTGAAATAACTCAATTTTATCTCATAAGAGTGTCTATCCAAGTGTGCAATCTTAGGCCCACTCATCGTGTATTAGTGACAATCATGTTATTACTTGATCCACCCCTTTCAGATTTATTACCCCTAGGTTCATTTTCTCAATGGTATCATACAATTTCCATTATCTAAATAGAGATCTATTTTCTAGGGAAACCAAGCAATATATATTTTACCCAAGCTTTATGACTTTACACTATACTTACACATATCCCTAGAATCTTTCTTAGGGTTATGTTCTATAAGTTATGTTTTCTTAGATCTATTTACCAAGGGTAATATAGATTTCCTTTGATACCAACAATTTTTTTGGTTATTTTTCTACACTTTCACAGTATATAATGGATATCATCCTAGAGGATCAAATAGTTTAGTAGTATTTAAAAACTAGATATATTTTTTGAATCTCACATTGCATTTGATAACGTAAAATAGAAAATAGTATTTCCTTTGAGAAAATTATTATTCCATCAAGAATATCCTTAAATATCAATCATAGTAAACTTTTTAGTATCCTAGGTAAAGGAAAAAAAATAAAACGGTGATCTTAGATGCTTGGTAAGGGAATGCATAGAGAAGAAACTATCATGGAATAAATCAGACATGAATGATATGGTAGGAATAAATGATGATTAAATAATTAAATATAAATAATCACATGATCTTAAAACATTTCCATGGATATCATAATTATTTGAATAATCCCATTGAAATCAATAAATTATTTTTTAATGATGGAATGTATAATGTCCGAAATCTTAAAATTACAATTGAGGCCTCGTTCCAAGACATCAAACATAATTGGGTAAATCATATGCTAAATACCCAACCTATTTTGCCTCATGATACCTATCTATGCATCGAGGGTTTATATATGAATGATACATACTAATCACTTAATATTTTCAATGAATTTATCATATTAATAAATAATACAACTTAATTAATATTCAATAATAATCAATAGTGATCGGTATTTTAAGAATTATCATACATAATGTTAATACATTCCCCAGTAAAAATGATCATATGTCGCCTGATAAATACGGCAGATGGTATCATTGGATAATATACCTAATATATTATAATATTATTAAAATGATTTTGACATAGATGAAAATACTTTTGAAATATCATATGATTATTTCCTGAGGAAAAATTACTTTTCATTTTGCAAAAACTTATTTAAAACATAAAAATTTCCCAAATATTAGGGAAAAAAATATTTAAAAAGAACCATGGAAATATATAAAGGAAGGTTTAAAGTAGATAATACTTTTGATGGTGAGAAAACTAATTTAGGTGTTAAATGTTAAAACAATTATTTTATTCAAACCTTCTATAAAAAGTCCCTTATTTGAAAAAGAATAATAATATTCTTTTTAAATAAATTTATAGAAATTCAAACATGCGTAAAAATTAATTTAATCAATCACTTTAAAATAGTAAATATATTCTTGAATTTTATTTATAGAAAATATGGCATGAAAAAAATATTCCTAATTAATATAAAATCAATGTTTCTTTTCCTTAAAAATAGTATCTTATAATTTTGAGTACTTAGAAGGAGGAAAAAGATAGGAAAAATTATAATTTTTAGAAATAACTAAAGGATAAGAAAATATATTGGTTTTAAAATAAAAATATCATATAATTACCCCAATGGAAACTTAAACATAAACAATCCCAAATAAGTATGAGATTTTGAAATAATCCCTCACCGCTTTGGTAACTCTTGAATCAAAACCCATTGGATGAATTAATTTTAATTATAACATTAAATATCACAAATTAAGAAGGATCAATAATATAACATGTAAATGGTGAAATATATACATATCATAAACATAAATAGTTCATAACATAAAATATATATCAAAGTAACAATATTGATATGAAGAACCCTTACAAAGATCATAACATTAAATTGGGAATTAATTAATTAAGTGATTATGTATAACAAATTTAAATCCACATAAAACAAGTAGAAATAAAACATAAATACTAAGAGGTCATTACACACATAATATTTCCATATCATAGACAATGAATATGTAAATAACCCTACCCTATTATCCCATAGTCATTGGTTACTTTTTTACATTGGTATAATATACAAGAAATCACATTCCAATGGACCAAATAGTTTAGTATCCTATAAAACAAGATATACACTTAAATAGGATATTATATTTGAGAATATAAAAAATAACATAGTATTTTATTTAAGAGAAACATTATTCATTTTAGAATATCATTTCAAATCAATCGTAATACACTTCCTAGAATCTTGGAGAAAGGAAAAAATAATAATGGGGTGAGGTTAGATGTTTAGTAAGGGTATGCATATAAGGGAATCTAACACTGAATAAATAAGTCATAAATAATATGGCCTGAATAAATGATGATCAAATAATGTCTTATACATAATCACATTAGCTTTAAAATAATCCATGGATATCATAACTATTTAAATAATCATAATTACATTAATAAATGATTTTATAATGATGGAATTAATAATGTCATACATCTTAAACATACTATTGATGCCTCATGCCAAGAAATCTATATAAATGGGTAAGGCCTCGGCCAAATACCCAACCAAATTTTTCACATTATATATATCGATTCATTGAGTGGATATGTAATTCCATGACCTACCCATAACTTAATAATTCCAATGCCTTCAATATTTGAATAAACTATACTACTTAGTCAACATACCTTACAAAAATAAATATCTATTTTTATTGGACAAACTGGTATATAGAATGTTAATATCTTCCCCAATTAAACCAATCATAGACCGTACATAGAAATATGGTGGATGGTATCATTATATTATATCCTCATTAAATAATAATATTCATCAAAGGATGTTAATATAGATGAAAATTATTTAAAAATATTATTAGAAAATTTCTTGATGAAAATACCCTTTTCACTTTGAAATCACTTATTTAAAATAAATAAAATTATAAATATTAAGGAAAAATTTATTTTAGAGGAACCTATAAAACATTTATAATTAATATTTAAATTATTGGTCATTCATGATGGTGTAAAATTTATTTTATGTCACATACGTTAAAACAAAGATTCCTTTCATATTTTCGGTAAAAAGTCAAATTACCTTATTCAGAAAACGACAAGAAGATTCATTTCAACCCATATTTTAACGAGTAAAACATGGGTAAACATTTATTTAATTAATAATTATATAATATAAAAAACATTATTTAATATATTTTAAGATAAATATGGACATGTGATAAAAATATACCCTACTAAGTAGAAAAACATAGTCGGTTTTCCTTAAAAGAATTATTTTAGTATATTAATCACTCAAAGAGAGGTAAATAAGATGAAAATTTTCAATTTTTAGAAATAATAATCGGAGAATAAAATATATTGGGTTTAATATATAAAGATCAAATAATTTCCCCAATGAAGACTTAAACATAAACAATCCAGAATAATAATGAGATTGAGAAATAAACCCTTACCTCGGATATAGATTCCTTCATTTAATTTTGAACATCATATACAATAAATATAGATTTATCATAAATATACTTCAGTGTCATATTAATATATATCATACTATATAATATTTAATTATATCCTTTTATCACCCATTTGTTAACAATTATTTTTAAAAATCATTGTTCCGGGAGATAATTTCTTCATTTTTCATGTATGTTTTGGATCGGTAGTTTTGGTCCTTGTAATTTGATCATGGTTAAATAATATATATAATTTTAATCATTGTAAAATTCCATATATATTTATTATATATATATATATCCATAAATGGTAAATATAAAAAAATGAATTACACTGTTCATGATAACAGTAGGCCATACGTACACATAAACCATGGTTTCTCTTTTCAATAGATGGAATGAAAGAAATTTAAATAATAATTCACTTTTATGGAATAATTATTATGAATTATATATTATATATATTTATTAAATATATCCGTATTCCAATTTATGTAATTCATAAATGAAAAATTAATCACATCACTTCCTGGATGCGGTGGTCCACAGGTATGCATGAGCAACGTTATTTTTTTCCAATAGATTATAAGTTAATAAGTTAGTTAAGATATTATAACTTCATAATCATAATAACTTCATAAATATAATTTACAAATATTAAACTCATTATAATACTCATCCATGAAATATGGTGTTGAAAATTTAATTGTATCACTACATGGAGATGGTAGTCCACATGTTTGTATAAGCGGTACATTCACTCCCATTTTATGGAAAAGAGGGTGGATAATGGTGGTTTCATTATCATAATAATGTTTAAATATTTTTAGGATACTAAATTTATTATTTTATGATTAATACCATAGATTTAGAGGATGTAGAAGAAGAAATAAATTTAAAGAGGTCGGGTAAGATGATTACCTCTTCTTCGAGTGACTTCTTTTAGATCTTTTCTTAAGGAAACTTAGAATGGACATTTAATAAAACCAGAATATCATATTTTTTTATAATTAATTTGAGAATAAAATTATATATCATTATGTTAAGCTATATTCCTCAAATTTGTGTAATGAAAATAGATAAGGGGCTTTATTTTATAATAGAGGGAAATGACACACTTGAAATTACTAATAATATTAGAATATAATTAAGTCATTCCCAAGACAAATGAATCCAAATAGCTATAGACTCAAATAAATATTTTCTAAATTCACAATATCATAAATTAATGAAATCTAGAATTTTTTTCATTTTAAACCTTATATTTTGGCTTAACCTCTTGGTTAACAAATTTTAATCTTAAATGTTGTAATGACTTTTATAAAATTAAAGGGTTATAATTTTACTTATAAAGTAAAAATAGCATATAAATGGAAAATTTATGACATTTTAGACAACTTATAATCCTTATTTTACTATTTTATTATTTTTTATAATTTTAAATAATTGAATAAAATGTTATTTAATATAAAATGTCATTAATGTCATTTTCGAAATTATTTATTTAATTTGAATTTACGGACAACAAGAAAAAATAAATCAAAATATAAATATTTTTCACATTTCTAATATGTTATATTTTTCTATAAAATTCATGGAACACAATAATTCATAAAAAAATTAAAACTTTTAATATTTCTAATGTCATTTATTTTAATTTTCTATGAATTGAATAAATAATATGTCAACGTTGCATAAGTATTTTAGGTAATTATTCAATCAATAAAAATTATAAATAAATTAATCTAATAAAAAAATTAATTTATTATTCAAGTAAAAATTTATAACAAAACATATCCCCATTTATCCTTATATTCAAAATTTACATATATTAACGTCAAGGGAGTGAGATTTTGTATTTATTTTCTTCTTAAATTAATATGGAGGTCATAATCAAAGGAAATGGAACCAAGTTCCCATATATTAGAGACTTGTATAAACATGGATGAACTCCACTCATAAAATAGGATAAATAAAAGTGTAATATAAATTTTAAAGGCTTATCCCATGTTTTAACCTTCTTTTACCAATTTTACACTTATTAAGGTGACGAAATTTTACAAAGATTTATATTCAAAATGACCAAAAATAATATGGAAAACTTTATTTAATTTTAATATATTTTTTTATAATATTGGATCTACTTTTCAGGATTCAATTTCTATAAGTTTAAAATTATTATTTTAAGATAAGTGCGCAAAATGCAACAAAACCCATTTTAAAAAAAATAAATTTTTGAGCATAAAACATTATTTATTTATGTCACATGACTATTAAAAACTTTATATGAATGATAAAAGATCTCATTGAGTATATAATATATAAATTTCATTAAAATTATTCAAAAATAGTTATTAATTTAATATATTAAGATAAAAAAACATTGCGTGGATCAAAACAGTTTTTTATAAAAACATCTATTTTAATTTCAATTTTTTTATTATATTTTATAATCCATTGATAACTAGTAAATTAAGTTTATACATGTTTAAACCATACATGTTTCATAATTTATATATTCTTATTCAAACTCTAAAATCCAATGTCTAGGATATAACGATATATTATATTAAGGTCCATTTAAAATCAGGTTTGCATGTATTGCGAGATATCAATGAAATTAAATTTATTTTAAGATAAATTAATAATAAAATATTAGGGTGTTAAATTTTACCCCCCTTAAAATTAATTTTGGCTGGAAAATTGTATCACTCTGATAAAAAAATGAGTATATCACAATATCATCACATCCTTGAGTTCCCATGTAGCTTCTTCAAATTTTTGGTTTTACTGAAAAAAATCGACCAGGTTAGTGGTCTTGTTTCATAGAACTTTATCTATAAGATCCAAAATCGTCGCTACTTGTTCATAATAAGAGTGATCTTTATCTGATGTTATTACTTCTTAATTAAGTACATGTGAAGGATCGTTTATTTAATCCCTTGTGTGAGATATGTGGAACACATCGTGAACTTGAGAGAGATTTAGTAGAAGTTTCAACTGATAAGTTACCATCCTAATACATTCAATAATCTTAAAGGGGAAAATATACCTAGGGATAGTATTTACCTTATTTATGAATCTTGTTACATTCTTTCATGAATAAATTCATAGAAATACTTTATCACAAACTTCAACATCTAGATCTCATTAATGATTTTATGCATAAATTTTTTTCAACTCTAAGATCCCCTTATGTTCTATTGAATGTCTATAACATTCTCTGTCATTTTCTTAGCTAGAACATGTCCCCATATATTTCTTTTTATAAATTAATTCCAACATGTTTGATTTCTACACTTCTTTATATATAGGTCATCATAAGGATTCATCTGAATACTCAATTGAAAGATATTATTGTTAGAAAATTTCCCCAAAGGTGTTGATCCTAACAACCTTTGAAATCCATAGATCAAAATATATAAACATGTCTTATAGAGTTTTACTAGTCCTCTCATACTAACCATCTATCTGGGGATGATAAAAAGTGCTAAAACTCAAATCTATATCCTAATCATACTAAATACTTCTCTAGAACATCAAGGTGAACCTCAGATCCCGATCAGATACAATGTAATATGGTACTCCATGAAACCTTACAAATTCCTTATTATAAATTCTATAAATATAATCAAGATAGAAATATTATCTAATATCAATGAAGTATGCTAAATTTTTAAGGTGATTGAATACAAACCAAATAGTAATATGGCCTTTTATGTTTTTGGGACTCTAATGATAAAATCCATGGTGATGTTTTCCCATTTCCATTTTTGTATAGGTAATGGCTATAATATTCCATTAAACTTTAGTCTCTTGCTCTTAAATTTCTGGAATACTATACACTAAGATACATACTCTACGATATCCTTTTTTATATTATCACACTAGGAATACTCTTTCAGATCTCTATTCATCTTCATAATTCTAGGATGAATTGATAATTATAAACTATGAGCTTCATCCAACAGCTCCTTCAATTTTTGGTATTGTTGGGACACATAATTGGTTATTGAACCTTATAATTTTAGCATGATTAGGGTTAAACTCAGGAATATTCCTTACCTTCTTCTATAATTTCACATCTTCCTTTGTGCCATATTAATCCTCTCATGGATGGATGGATGAACATTAATCTAAAAAAGATAATATATTTCCCCTTTCCTCATGATTTCAAGATCCGTCTTTCGTAAATCTACAAATATTGGATCTCTTTCAATCCTCGTCATGGAAAAACTAGAAATATATTTCCAACTCAGATCATTAGCCAGGTTTTTTTCTTTCCCAGTGTGGTAATACATTGACCAATCATAATATTTGATCAAATCCAACAATCTTCTTTGTATATATTCAACTCTTTTTGTGTAAATATATACTTCAACATTTTATGATCTTTATATATATCACATATTCCACCATAAAAATAATGCCTCTATATCTTCAATAGAAAAATTTCCACTGCTAACTCCAAATCAATAGTCAGGTAATTTTCACATGAATTTTTAATTGGTGAGAGGCATATTCTATCACCATGTCATTCTGCATGGGGGAACATCCCAGACCCTTATTTCATGAAACACTATATATTTAAAAACCTTCTCCACTACAAGGTAGTGTAATCATATATGCACTAACCCAAATTCTCTTCAGTTCTTTAAAATTATCCTCACATCCATCTGTCTATGAGAACTTAACCCCCCTTCAAATCCTACTTGGTTAGTGGATTTTATAGCCATGAGAAATAATTCATAAAGTGTCAGTAGTATCCATACAAACCAAGAAAACTATAGATCTCAATTACCATGGTTGTTCTAGGACATTTCTCAATAACTTTCATATTTGAAGGAATCAATGATATATCCTCACTTGAGACTATATGACCAAATAATGAAACTTTCTGAATCCAAAATTCACACTTAGTAAATTTAGCATACAACTTATCCTTCCTTGGGGTCTTCAAAAAAATTATCAAATGTTCTTCATCCTCTTCCTTGATAATTAAATACACCATAATTTCATTTATAAATATAACCACAAACCCATCAAGGTAATATCTAAAGACTCTATTCATTAGATCTATGAAGATAGAATGAGAATTGGTAGGTACAAATGGAATTAATATAAAATCATAATTACCATAACTCATTCAGAAAGCTGTCTTGGTCATATCCTTCTCCTTTATCCTCATATGATGATATCCATATTGAAGATCAATATTGGAAAAATAAATATCTCCCCTTAATTAATAAAAAAGATCATCAATACAGGTTAGAAGATAATTGTTGTTAATAATGATCATGTTAAGTTCTCAATAATAAATGAAAATATTCATTTAACCATATTTAATATTAACAAAATGAATAGGTGAACCCCATTTAGAAGAACTAGGATGAATTAATCTCTTATATACATTTTCCTAGTGTTTCTTCTTCAATTCCAAAAACTAAGTCCTGGTTATTCTATATAGAGTATTTGAAATAATCATAGAACCAGGTATGGGTTATATTGAAAACTTAAATTCATGATTCAGGGGAATACTTGGAAATTTCTCTGAAAATACATCATCATATTTCTAAATAATAGGAAGATTTTTAATGTTGAATTTCTAAACCACAATTTGATATAAATATACCTCACAAATAGGTAGGAAACCCAATATTATTGATGTAATTAAGCATCCCAAATTGACCTGAACCATCACCCAATCTATCCCACAACAAGGCCTCAAGTGTACCTCCTTATAGGCTAGAGGGTGTCTACTAGAAGAGATGGCCCAAAGGATATAATGAGAAAAATATTCCCTGGGATTATAGTGTAATAATGGGAGAAATAAACCAAACATGTAAACATACATGAACATCAGAGTGTGCACAAATAAATAAATAATTTAAATAAACAAATAATGAATAAATGATGCATACTGACTCAAGGAACTACATATAGACATTGTTCACCCATTGTATTAACCACATACAAAATATAATAAAATAAATTAAATTAAAAATGATCTACTTTTACTATGATTCGAACCACTTACCCAGTCTCCATGATGGATGAATATCTCTAACACAAACCTCGGACTCCACACGAGCATCTCTTCTAGAACATGAAACATTGGGCCTACACCCAATCCACAACACTATTCTCAAACTAAATGAAGACATAAGGTATACATGTAAACTGAGGTTCATGTTTAATGGGTTCTAAACAGATCTTAGTAGGCCACCCCCGATGGTGTTCCTAACATCTATTGTCGTAACATGTGCATGCAACACACATCATGTCCATCCTATCTTAACATTACTACCAGAAACAAAATGATTAAAAATGATAGAAAATAAAAAAAAAGGATAATAAAAGGAAAGCAATAAACCTTGGGTTCCATCCTGAAAACTGCATGTAGTCTACACACTCTCTAGGTCTATCTAGAAGAATTTCAAAGTGTGTCTCACACAAACATAACATAATGTGTATCTGCTTGATCAAGAAGGATATATAGATTTGATCATAAGGATAGGCACACATTATATACCCTATTATCTCATCCTAGGAATCAAAATATTGAACACATCTACCAAGAACAAGGAATCCAATGGAATGATATTAATTAATGTTAGGTACTCCCTATCAACCTCAAGAGTACACTACTAAATCTTAGATTTCATGTAGAACCAACTAGGTAGAAACACCTATCAGCGCATCTATGGGACTCTTGACCAGTCCTTAACCCTCATAAAAATAAAGTCCTTGGATCATACCAGCCTCCATGTTCCACTACTATATCCCTAGGAGAACATTCAGGATAATATGGATACACTCATCTAGATCGTTCGTTAGCTCCTTAACCCTGACTTGTAGCCACCATCCATCCAACGGCGGAGAGTAAAAGAATAAATCTCAAGGAAAATTTTTGGTCTAATAAAATACCAAAAAAAATCCTATCTTCTTATTCATAAACAATAATAGCCTCAAACCTTCAATCCAAAACTCAAGCATTGTGTTCGGCTAACACCTACACCCTCTAACCAAACTAATGTACCAACATTGGTCACCTCACAAGTCAACTAACATGGGGAAACCACCATGGTTACCAAAACCTCAATACAAAAGGACACATAATAAATGGATTCATCTAGAAAACGGGTCCTCAAATAGGAAACCCTACAATGTGATCCTCCAGAAAAACCAAACCTTGGGCTAATCCTTCTCAAACGAATCAAGGATGGACTCCAAGATGAAACCCACAGAAAATCTATCTAGATGGGAAACCTCAAGAAACACCATACAAAGAAGGGAATTCCTCAAAAAATTTCCCTCTGATCTATCTCAAACATTTCTCAACATAAACTAGATAAACTAGACATCAAATGATGTCCAACCACCCATAGGGCTCCTACCAGTCCCAAACTCAAGTGACTAGACCTAAACCTCAAGCAACCAAATAAATGATCCCAATTAGGAAAACACCCTATTATGCCTCCCAAAATATTTCCAAATAACCTCAACCAAACTCACATTACATCCTCATTCCAAAGTGATCATTAAACACACACCCTCACACGATCCTCACTACTCACAACCCAACTCCCCAAAAAGGATTCTAGAACCACAACCTCAAAGGAATCCTTCAATAAAAATATCACTCAAAAACACCATATAGATAGACCCTAAATGCCGAAAGGATTCCAACACTAGAATCTATATGCAAAAAAACTCATAATCGACTACTCACAAGTATAATTATAACTCTGTGGAAACTGATAAGCCAAACAGCCTAGGGTAGGAGAAGTATACGACGTGCACCTTGGGTATATAGAGTTCACCCTAAATGGTCCTCCCTGGAAATGTAACTCTATCCAATCAATGTGTAATTTTACATTGTACATGGCATGTATCCCTTGGTATATGTTGTGTAACCCAGCATGGGTACCTCCCGATATAACTCAGCCCCACTTGGCATGTAACTCACCTAAGTACACGGCATGTACCACCAGTACTCGATGTGTGACCCAACATGGGTATCAGCATGTGTAACTATATATGTATAGTTCTTTCTTCTGTATTCCTATATCTAATTCACCTCACATGGGCATTGGTTGTGTACCCTACATGGCCATGTACCCTCTCATAGGGTGTCTGGTCGAGTACTCGGCCACACCCCAGAAGCCCACAACATGGTGTATACCCCTGGTACACGACGCGTAGTTCCCAAAACCCATATTCGTCAAACATTAATAACACATGGCATGTTTTTTCCAAACCATATTTCATTTGATTGGGAATTCTAGAACAAAAATCCCTTCTAATGCCCCAAAACACCCTGAAACTCCCGATTCACCCAGAAACCATTAGATTGACCCATAATGGGTCGCAAACAGCCCAAAAATAATATTAAAATCTATAAAAAAACTAATAAAAAGTATCTTAAGAGGAAGAAATAAAAAATTTCTTACCTCTAGGTAGAAACCACTGAATATTCAATCTAATTCACGTTCCGTAGCACCCGTATGACGATCTGGCATGACCTGAGCTCCATAGTAGCAAAACCTTCTCCCTAACTCCCTATTATCTCCCTATACTCTCACTATTATATCTCTCATACAAAGAAAACCCCAAGGGGATTCATAACAAAAAAAAATAGAGTGAATAAAAAAGGAGAAAATAAAGAAAAAATAAAAATAATGAAAAATAAATTCCAGAAAAGAAAATGAAAAGACATAGGGAAAGGGGACCTAGCTCGGGCTAGGCACCTGAGATGAGGTTATGCCCCACCTTGGGAAAACCCCCCATTCTAAACTCAAATAAGAAGTTAGGATTTAGTTCTAACACTCCAAATAGAATATACCCTTGAAAAAACATCTGTGAATAAATAATATTTAGTTAATTAAATATTAAATATTCATCCAAATTCAAAATGACTTAGGATTTAACCAAACATCGGTCCTAGGGTAAATACCCTACTCTGGGACCAATATAGTGTTCAAAAAAATAATCTGAGATCTTCTTATACTATAAATCATAATTTTTTATGTTGAAATCCACATTAGAGAAAAACAATCCCCTATTTTTCTTAAATCATCATGAAACGTTTCATGACAAGCTCCCCACCATAAATGCTTCTATCCCTCAAGAAGCCTAGTTTCTTAGCCTATAAAAAAGATTCACCTTAAACACTGATGCTTCCCATACAACCACGGCCATCCACTAAGTGTTCTTACATCATCGATGACACCCCCAATACGGAGGACATTCAACTATGACCGATATGATTATCCCCACCATAAGAGTATCCTTATTGTCTCCCCTCAACCAAGCACCAAACTCCACATCCCATGCTCCATCTATAACTGAATGTAGTGGCATGACGTGGAAAAACCACTCACACTAGTGTTCCAACATGGAAAACCAACCACCACCCATTCCCATCCCACCAAGAATGACAACCCCACACTCAATGAACCTCTTAAAACAAGCACCACAACCCTTGAAATCCTATGGTGAACTCTCATTCATAAGGATTCTTCAAGACCAAAACAACTCTCGACAAACTCACATGGCCCAACCAGCAATGCGCCAAACCAATGTAAACATGCCTTATCAAAAATTATTCCTCCCAAAATCCATTGCAACACCACTCCCCTCCTCAAAGAATATTGATATGTTTAAACCTCTCACAAACTCGCATGCTCAAGTGATCTTCAACCTAAAAAAACTAGGCTAATGTGCATAAACCCGCTAATCATGCTCCTCACATAGGCCTATACTAAAAAACCAAAACACCCTAAAAATCCTATTTTGAAACAAGGAATCTCCCCCATGCTAAGATCCAACAACACAAACACACTATACATGGGCATCGATCCAAAACCACAAAGAGCCAAACCATGATCTCACCGTACATTCCAAAGTGAAACCAAAACAAACAGGGCCAGGTGCCAACCTAACCTTCCCTCTTAACCAGACACAAAACCATAAAGATAACCACGAAACCAAAATCACTCCTAGAGATCTGCCACAAAATCCCAAGGAAACCTCATCCTCACCACATAACTTTTATAGGCTACCACTACCTCAGGGAAACTCAAGACTGATCCAAGAATCTCTCAGGTATTCTTTCCTTCATCAATCCAACCACCACCAATAGAAATAGGGAATCTCAAGACTACAGAAACCCAAAAGGGTTTCCATGCATCCCTTGATGAATGGAATTCATCTCCACCACTAGAGAACACCTCACCAAAGGATTCACATGACCTATCAACTAAACCAATGTCATTAGTAAAACACACACTAATAGGAATATGCACCTTATGTTCCTATAATGATGCATGAACATAGGCCTCTTGTCAAAAGGCCAAGATCCAAAAACTCTGAAATCATAATTTCTGCAAACACAGGTGCATTACTCGAGGTGAGAATCAAAAAATTGTAATAGTGAAAACCAAGAATATCAATCCCACAACCCTAGTAAGCAAAAAATTTTAATTGGATTAAGTGTTCAGGATGCACTAGGATCGTGTCCCTCACAGGATCTGAAAAATTTCTAGATCTCCAATATACCAAATCCCAAAATAGTAATATAAGTAAAAAAGTATGTATTTGATTCCATTTTATCATAAAATTACTCAGGTCGACCTGGTATGGCTCGCAACAATGCTGCAAGTGCGCCTCCTCGTATACTAGAGGCTATCGACTAGTGGAAGGGGCCTATAGGATACATTGAGGAGACTATTCCCTCAGATTAGAGTGAAATAATGGATGAAATAAATTGAACATGTAAACATCCCTGAAAATTATATTGTGCATAAATAAATAAATAACTAAAAAAAATTGATAATAAATAAATGTGGCATATAAACTCAAAGATAAGCATGTGGACACTGGTAACCCACTAGGTCGACCACATATAGAATAAAATAAATTAAATTAAATTTACACGCCTGTAATACTACTCTGAGAAGAACCAAATACCTAGTCTCCATGATGGATAAACACCTCTAGCAAAAACCTTAGACTCCACACCAGTAGCTATGCTCGAATATGGAACCATGGGCCTCCATACAATCCACCAAACCATGATCAACCTAAAAGAAGATATATGGTCAACACATACATCAAGGTGAACATTTAGGGGGTGAGAAAAAAAATCTTTGTAGCCCACCCCCAACAGTGGTCCTAATATCTACTATCATAAAATGTGCATATAACATGTTTCATGTCCAGCCTATCCGAATGAGACTGCCAGCAAAAAAATAAACAAAAGAAAATAAGGAAACAAAAAGGGATAAAAAATAAAAACAGAAGACCTTGGGTTCTATCTTAACAACCAAAGGTAGTCTACCCTTACTCTATCCCTATCCAAATGAATTATGAAGTGTGGTCATGAAACCAAAACATCAAGCGCATTTTCCTAATCAATAAGGATCTCCAAAGCCTAATGTAAGGATACACATGCATGTCGTACCCTGGTATCTCATCCAAGGTTTCAAAAAACTGAACGCATATATGGATAACTATGAATCTAAGGGTAGGATCTAAACTGGCACCAGGGAATATTTATTGACCTCGGGAGTACACTACCAAATTCCATATATCTTGTAGAACCAACTAGGTAGACATACCTATCAGCGCATCAATGGGAATCCTAAAAAATACTCAAACCCTTTGAGAAATAGGGTCTCAGGAGCGCAATAGCCTCCACGGTCCTCTAAACTAGCCTTGGGAGAACTATCATTATAAGACAGTTGCACTCATCCAGATCACCCATTAGCTCCCTAGACCCACCACACATCTACCAGCCAACACTAGTAGAAAAATTAATTTTAACATCACATTTATAACGTCGTTTCTACATAATTGATGCTATAATGGTGAAAATTTTATATTTCATCATCGGTAATTCTAATAACTGATGTTTAAGAATATAAATTTAATTTTTTAGTGTCGGTTATTTATAAAAATGTTGCTAAAAAGTGGTTTTTTGCATTATTTTTCCTACAAATCGATGCCAAAAGTGTTTATTTTCACAAAGGTTTTATTAGAAACTGATAATAAAAACCACGCGTCTCGTATTTTCGGTGTCAGTTTTATTAAAAACCAAAACTGAATTTTTTTTAAAAAAAATTTAACACTTGTTTTAGTAAAAAAACATTAAAAATATTTTAAAAAATAACCCTAACATGGAACCCTTATTTCAGATATCACAGATTCATTTACTTCTCAACCTATGATGATCCATATGGATACCTACACCCTTATGATGGGTTATGTGGTAGATTTTGTTAGATTTGAATCATCTTTTCATGATTCATGACCATCAATAATTTCTCCTTTCATGATCAAGGAATTTATTTCATCTATGTAACTCTTTTACGATAGATTCGCACTCGGATTATAAGATTTTTGTTTTTTGTTTTTCTTGTTCATTGTTTTGAAAATGTTATAATTGTTCAGTTTAGAGTTTTTTATGCCAAAAAATTCAAGGGATATTATCGATATATTTCATCTCTGATAACCCTATTACAATCAAGTGTCACCATGATTAGAGGTTTTTTTGTTGTTATTTTTTCATGTTTGTTTTTTAAATGTTTTAGTGTTATTCATACTAATGAATTCAAGGGACGTTTTAATTAATTGGGATCAATATTTTAGTGTACAACTCTGAAATTTTTAAGTGGTTTGTAAAAAATTTAAGATAAATTCATTATCTTTTTATTATAAATTTGATTCACTTTTTCATTTTTTTGTATGCATTTTACTTTTAGTTATAATTTTTTTAATGTTTGTTTATTTAGATAAATTATTTATTTTATGGTATTATCAAATGGTTTTGTTCTAGGTTATAATTTAGAGGAATATTGATTTCAATTTTGAAAAATCTAGGTTGAATGGAAGTAGTGTTTTCTGATAGTGTTTTAAAAAAATTATCTAAACTTGATAGAAATATCTTTATTCCTTTACTATGGACATCAATCATTATTTATAATTATTATTTTAAATAAAATAAATAAATAGAGTAATTTAATTTTTATTTAATTACTAATAATCATTGATATATCTCACCAGATCATAAATTTTTTTGATTGAATATTTTTTTGTTTAAAATTTATCTATTTATATATATATATATATGAATAAATGCTTATATGTTATATATATATATATGTTTATATATATATCAATTGAAATTAGTTGGGATATTTTTTATTTTTTATTTTAAACAAATCATCTACTTTTAGATCAACATGGAACATCATGAAAATTAAATACCTAGAGTAGATTAGTTTTTATTTTATTCCTAATAATCATTGATATTTCTTGTACGCCTACCAATAATTTTTATTTTATGTTTTTATATTTAAAATTTATATGTTTATATATATATTTATATATTTAAATTTTTATATGTTTTAATATATTCACTAATTATATTATGATCTCAGGTATTAAAATTGATCATAATGGGAAAAATTTATAAAGAACCTATAGTGAATAAGAAAAAAGGAGTAGACGAATTATTGGAATTTTCTAAATGAAATATTTAAAACATACATTTTATTTTTTTCCATGTGTTAATTGTTTGAATATGAGAAATTTAAACTCTAGAAAAATCAAGGATCATCTCATTTTCTATGGTTTTAGCCTTAATTATACACATTGGATTTTTCATGGTGAAAGAACTAAAAATTCAACATCTAATGTTGATGACAATATTCATAATGAGGCAAAGGATCATATTGAGGAATTAAATCCTAATTTAGGTTTTGAAACCATCAAAAAAATAGTAATTATTGAAAGATTGTATGGAGATTCTAAGAAACTATTATTCCCATGTTGTAGTAAATATACAGTGTTATTAGCTATTTTGAGATTAGTTAACTTGAAAGAATGAAATGGGTGGAGTGATAAAAGTTTATCAAACTTACTTGAGCTTTTAAAAGAGATGCTTCTAGAAGGAAATGAGCTTCCAGATTCCAGTTATGAGGTGAAGAAAATATTATACCCAACGGGACTGAGGTATAAAAAGATACATGCTTTCCCCAATAATTGTGTGCTATATAGTAAAGAATATAAATATTTATCAAGTTTTCCTACATGTAGGACATCACACTATATGATATATGAAAACGTCAACTCTGATTCATTATTTGGTATTGGCATCTAACCTCATGAAAAATCAATTTTTTACTTTCTAATGATATAATCCAATAATTCTTTCATAAAATTCTTATAATTCAACTGTGATTCATTCTTAGGTAGCAGAATCAAAGCTAATACTAAAGAAATTTTATACCTTCCAATAATTCCTCGTTTGAAGAATCTATTTTCAAATTAAATTTACAGAAAAAGGTTAAGATAGAATTCAGATAAGCGCATATCTGATAGTAACTTACATCACCCTACTAATTTACCACAGTGGAAGATATTTGATAAAAAAATTCTTCATTTTTTAAGTGAAGTTAGAAATATTATAATGGGATATTTTACTGATGTAATGAATCCATATCAGAGTCTAAGTAGCCAAAATAGTTCATGGACTATTTTTTGGGTAGTTTACAACTTGTCCCAACATCTATGTGTGAATAAAAAATATTTTATGATGATTTTGATGATTTTTGGACCAAAACAACCAGGAAATGATATTGATGTGTATCATTCACCATTGATTTTATATTTGACACAATTATGGGAGACAGGTGTTAATGTCTTTTCTTCATAGAAGATAGAGTATTTTATTTTGTGTTTTATGATAATGTTCATTGTAAACAACTTTCCTACATATGGAAACTTATCTGGATATAGTTTTAAGGGACATAAATAATGTCTAATTTGTGAAGAATATACTTCATAATATCAACTGTAGAATGGAATAAAGAAAATTTATATGGGAAATTGATGATTTTTTCAAATTGATCGTCCTTATCACAAATTCAAAAAAGAATTTAATGGTTTATAGGAATACAACCTTCCCCCTAAACTATTTTTAGTTGAAGAATATTACAACCGGGTGAAAAATATTGATACAACATTTGGAAAGAAAATAAGTTATGTTCTTCAAAAAATATCTGGAAGAAACAGTATATCTTTTTTAACTACCTTATTGGAGATTTTTTGAGATAAAACATAACATTTATGTTATGCATGTTGAGAAAAACATATGTGATATTTTGATTGGAACTTTTTTAAAAATAAAAGAAAATAAAAAAAGATGGATTTCATGTTAGATTAGACTTGGTATCAATGGGAATATGTTTGGAGTTATCTCCCACTATGAAAGGAAACAGAACATATTTACCACTGATTATCGCATATTAGGAGAGATTGATAATATGAATTTTTTTAGTGTCTTAATGGTATTAAATTACCTAATGGTTATTCTTAAAATTTGAAGAATTTGGTTTCATTGAAGGATTGTAAATTAATAGGTAAGAAATCTCATCATTGTCATGTACTGATGTGACAACTTATTCCAGACACATTATGTTATATATTTCCAACAGTTTTCATAAAGACTATCATCAGGTTATGTAATTTTTTCAAATCCATTTGTAGAAAATTCATTGATCAAAATTTGTTAGATGTATTAGAGAATGAAGCAGTTATTATTCTTGGTCAATTAGAAATGTATTACCCACCTACATTTTTTAATATAATGGTTCATCGGGTGATTCATTTGGTGAATGAGATAAGAATATGTGGGCTTGTTTATTTAAGATGGATGTATCTTTTTGAAAGATATATGAAAATTTTGAATGGATCTATTAAAAATCCTTATCAATCAGAGGCCTCTATTGTTCAAAAATATATATCAGAAGAGGTGATTGAGACTTTTAAAGATTATTTGTATGAATTAGAGCATATTGGTCTCCCTATATCTCAACATATGAAAGTTGATAGTGAAGATAAATGGATTTGAGGCTTAAAGGTAAAGATCATTACACATGATGAAGTGATGAATGAGAATTTATATATTTTGAACAACACAAATGAGGATCAATCATATATATCATCACATATTGAAGAATTAAAGTTATGATATCTAAAAACAAATGATAATTTGATTATGATTGAGCATAAAAAGATATTTGTTTCATGGTTTAAAGAGAATTTAATCATAGATATATATGTATTAGAAACATTAAAATTTTTATAAGGAGAACCATCTCTTAATGTGATCACATGGTCTGGTTTTGATATTAATGGGTATAAATATTACAAAAAGAATCTAGATTACAATAGTATCGTTCAAAATAGTGGTGTAATGGTCATCACTAAAGAACTCCATTTTTCGAGTGAAAAAGATAAAAATCCAATTTCTGAATCAACTCCATCTTTTGGAGTTCTTAAATACATATGGTAAATTGATTATATTAAATTTTGAGTCAAAATGTTTAAGTGTAATTGTGTTGAAAGAAAAACTAGTGTGAAACTTGATAAATATGGGTTTAAACTGGTTGATATGAAACGATTTAGTTATAATGAGTAACCATTTATCATGGACACACATGAAAAGAAAATATTTTATGTCATCAATCCATATAATTACCAGTGGTCCATTGTTTTTTAAGGGAAAATAATCCATTTGGATGATGATTATTATTATTATTTTATTGATTTATATGTGTCTTCTTCATCTATTACACAATTTTCAGATAATAATGACTATAACATAGATATAGTGCATGAAATATGAAATGATCATGATGAAGGGATATAGGACAACATTAAATTACTCTTCTAATTAATCTAGTAATTACTTATATTATATTTATTTTTTGAAATTTACAAGTGTAAAAACCATATTATTTAATAACTATTAGATATTTATTATATATATTTGATTATTTATTTTATTTTTTGTGTTTAATTTTGATATTCCATGGTTATGGTTAAACATTTTTTCATTGAAATACTTAATATACATAATTATATTTTGGTTTAATTTATACATATGAGAACACCATTTCAATCATTGATATTTAAATTTTTAAATGTTTATATCTTTTTAGAACTAATTTTTATATTCAATAGTTCACCTTGAATATTTTTTTTGGTTAAGAAACATAACATTATTATTATTATTTTGTACATATGTGACACTTTTTTTACTTAAATTTTTCTATTTTTCCTATTTTATAATTACTAATTTTTCTTTTAATATTTAGGTACCCAAGAATTTCATTATATTTTATCCTTATATGACAGATATAGTGAAAGAGACAGAGGGGAATACACTGAGGTATTTGTATTTTTATATATTATTAAATATCCAAAAATATAGTTAGTTAATGAATGAAAACTTTTAATTTAAAAAAATAATAATTGCAGAACTACTAATGAGACTTCAGTAGGGGATTCTTCTACTATTAGTAGTCATAAATCGAATTATAGAGTTAGTAAATGTGGCATTACATGTTTACCAAAACTGTCACTTTCTCATGGAGAGGATAGAATACATATTCATTTTGATGATAAAAATAATTCCACTCTGCCAAATATAATGCAATTTATCAGTTATATCATCATGTAGATATGTTTTTGGATTAGAATTTTATATCTTGACTAGATGTCTATCGAAAAGATGGTTAAATATCAACTTTGGGAGGTCGTGAAGGTAAAATATCTCAATTGATTTATTTTATCTTATTTTTAAAATATGATATATTTTAAATGACCGATATTTATGTTATGAAAATACAGATTACATTCAATTTTGAAGAAACAAAAGTAGTTAAGAAAATATGCCTTACTTTAGCAGCAGTTCAATGGAGGGATTTCAAAATGAAGTTGAAAAAAAATTATGTGTTTGGAAAGAAAAAAAATTAAATCCCATTCCTTAAGAATCTATTTTTATATGAAGATGCATTGATGAGATTTGTTTCCACCCAACATGATGAAAAATTTCAGTTATGATAATTATATTATATTGTATTGTAAAATTTATTATATATTTACATAATTACTTATTAGTTTAATTTTTATATAACAGTCCTCCATAAAATCCCATAAAGACATCCAGTTGCGTAATGTTTACCATCATACATTACCACATGGAAGGTATCATTTATTGGAGAAAAAAATATTGAGGAAATGTTTGAATCATTAATAGCTCACTCTATAAGTGGTTTTTATGAGGTCCAATTTGGTTCTCCTTCTCCACCCACCTTCCATGAGAAATACAAAGAGAGAGAAAAAGAAAAAGATGAAAAGTATCATACATATAAAGCTAAGAAAGTAGCTGAAAGAATGTAAGTAAATAATTATTATTGTAATGAAATTTTGTAATTTATAAATTAACAATAGTAATATGCCATTTTCATTTTTCATTTCAGGATGAACTTCAGGAGAAATCAACACATGTCACTTTTATCCCTGAGGGTAGGATGGACATCCTGACCACTACATTAGAGAATCCAAAACATCACATCCACATAAGAGTACATGAGGTGGGTATTATTATTCTAAAAGATTTTGGTCATCAAAGTAAACAATCAAGATACCCAGAAATTGAATACTTAAAAGCTCAGCAGAAATATATGAAATAATCCATGGGTGATCATATTCAAGTAGTTATGCAGCATGCTATGTTAGAAAAAATGACGAGACAGTCATAGTTTTCACTGCTTTCCCAGCCCACCCATCCTTCCTAGCATGTCTATTCAAATCTCCTACTTCCTCGCTCAGACCCAACCTTATATTATGAGTTGTATGTAAGAGATCCGGATGTAAATATAGTAGCGTTTAGATTCATTCATTTTTTGTGGGATTTTGTACATCACCATTATATTTATATGGGTCAGGTTAGAGTATTTATACATGATATTATTTATCCCACTAATCTAATACCATTCCATACCATGGATATTACTAGAGTTTGGGATTGTATGGGTCATTTTTTACTTTTTCCATCTAGCATTCTTCATCATAATTCATATGAGGTATTTGTTTTTTAAAATATTAATTACATCTGATTTAAAATTACTTATAATTTTTTATGACATTTAAATTATATAAGAGTATCTTTGCCAATAAATATTTTTTATTATTTCAGAAAAGCACTTTTAAGGAAAAAGTGGGAAACCAATAGGTTCAGAATACAAGAAAAGTCAAACCTCATAAGAAATAGTCAGGTCATTCCAGAACAAATTAAAGCGATTAGAATCCTTTAACTTGACTATAATATATTTGATGGAGGTGGCCTCCATATCTGGGTTGTCCTTAATGAGATCCTCGAAGTGGTATGCCATCTTATCCCAGGTTTTCACATGCTCCTCTAGACTTGTTTTTCCCTCATTGAAACCATGTATCAAAATAATATTCTGTTTCTCAATCTAAGATGATTGGTCTTCACTAAAATAAACACACAATAGTCTTTCGAACATTCTATGTACATCCTCCTCTGAAATCTTGATCAAGAAAGAATCCTCTAGAATTTCTTCATTAGAGTGCATGATAATCTCCTCGATGATGTCTGATTCAACATCCTCCTTAGTATTTGGAATGTTAGCAGTAACTTCCAAACTCTTTTGAGGGAATTTTCCTTTACTATAATACCATGTAAAAGGAGGACTAGGTAAGGTTGAGTAGTCCTTTCGTTCCTCAGCCTTCGACTGTGCTGGATAATCCCATCTGAATCCACAAGGGTGTTCTTCCCTTTCTTTGAAAAGGACCGAATGTACTCTTCCTCAATTTCCGCTTCCATGGGCTCTAGGGACCAGAGTTCTGTGTCAGACTCATTATCTTCTGCTATAACATATGACCTACCTTGTAGAGGATGGAGCTCTACATGCCCATCCTCCTCGAAAGTCACTTCTTCAAATGGAGGAGTATCATCGACACTCAACACCGCAAACTGGTTCTGAGAACCACCGAAAAATCCAGCTAAACCTATGCGAACAAGAGAGGGAGGCTTAAATCCCTCAACAAGGACCTGTTCTGTCGACACTGGAATCTTAATAGGGAATGGGCTATAAACTGTACTCACTCCATCCCCCTGATCAGCAAGAACCCCCAGACAACTGGAAGGATTGTCCTTACCTGATCCCGGGGCCATAACCTCTTGGGGAGAATTGCAAATGGATCTCACAGCCTCTGCATATGTGGGAGGGTTCCTTGGTATATAGTAGTATCTTAAATCCAATGAAATGGCACAAAGTAAATTAAATGTTCCTAAAAAACAACTGTAGATACATCAGATATTTCTGATGGGATAGAAAGATTATCTCAGGTTTCTTCTTACTTGGATAATATTTATATGTTTCATATGTCATATGATATATGTGGAAATAATATCCATTGAGAATAATCCCCAAAGATATAATGGATCTAATTAATTTCAAAGAGCTCAGTGTGAATGTGTTTCTGTTGTTTTCCATGTAAGTAAATTTACCTTTCAGTTTTTATTTTTTTAATTAAATATGATTCAAATTGACTAACTATATCACATTTTTCCTCCTCCTCCAATGGCCCAAAGGCTGTCATTTTTTTATTTATTTTGATAACCCACCTTTAAAGGGGTGAGGTGGAACCCTTGCAAGGCCTGTAGGCGTAAGTATTACATGGACCGTATGCCTTTGAGGAATTCATTTCACGTAGGCTTCAAACATTACATACAACCCAGACTAACTACATGGAACTGCTCCTCCACATTATCAACTATATTACATTTTTAATTAGGTATCTACACATGATACCCATTGAAAATTATAGTACAACTTCTTATGGTTTTATAGATCTGGGATTTATTTCAACGGATGTGAAATATGCGTCCACTAAAAATAGAGTGTCATATATATGTGAGAGGTTGTCAATAAAAAAAAATTGGTGTTTTTTTATTCCATTTCTTGATGGGTAAGATCAGAAACATAATTATAAAATAATTTTCATTAT
This sequence comes from Viscum album, assembly GCA_963277665.1. NCBI lineage: Eukaryota > Viridiplantae > Streptophyta > Magnoliopsida > Santalales > Viscaceae > Viscum > Viscum album. The sequence goes on from OY728141.1 coordinate 1,251,607,797, forward strand.
GATATCACTAAATTTGAACTTTTCTTATTTTAGGGGACATTGGATGTTAGGTGTATTCTACCTAAGTAAGAACACATTATATTGGTTTTTCTATTTATTAGGTGGTGTTTGTAGATAATTTTCCACCTTGTTAGACAAGTAGGTGTTTTTGTTTTTTATATGCTCATTAGGTTTAATTATCATTATTTATACATGTATTATTTGTTGATATATATAAAGATGTATGTCATGGAAAAAATTTAATAGAAATCACTTGTCGATACAGAGCCAAATTCAATAAACTATGTGAAAGTAAAGGTAATTTTTTTATATTAGATATTATTTTGATTTTTTGATATATATATATATATTGTTTTTTAAGTTAATATTTTATTAATTATAGTTTCATCATAAATAAGTATATTTCGAATGTGGTTATTATGTTCTACGATTAATTTATGAGATAATCACAACTATGTTAATGATTGGTTATGATGAGGTTATTCATATTAATTATTTTATATTTTCTATCATAGTATTATGTTTTTTAGTCTTATATCATTCAATATCATTGTAGGTGTTCAATGATGTCGATTTTTACATGTAAGAAGAACCTAACCATCTTCAATCTTTGTTTTCAAAAAGTTTGATTAGTATGATTAGGATTTAAGGTATATATATTCTTATGTTTCTGATTACTATTACATTTTTATAGAAAAATATGTTCAAAAACTAATTATTTTGTTATAATAGGTGTTTGAATATAATGATATCAAATAAATTCTTCAACAATAACCAATAATGATCATGTTGTAAATTTCAAGTATTTGTTTTTTTAATTCTAGTTTACAATAAAAATGCGTAGATAATTTTTTGATTAACTAGATAAAAGTATATATGTTTTTATATATTTTTAGTCACTGATACATGTTGTTTGATTTTTGTAAAAAAAAAATCTATTACAGGGATTCTGATTATTATGGGGATGTAATATTGAAATATTTCTAAAAAAATTAACTTTCAGCATCGGATTTTTTATAAACTGACGACGAATAATAAAAATAAAACAACACATTTTTTGATGATCATTTCATGAAAATTGATGCCGAAAACTAAATCTAAATAAGTTTTTGGCATCTTTTTTCATGAAACCCAATGGCATAAATAGTTTCCAGTTCTTTTTCAGCATCGGTTTTCATCAAAACCGATGTAGAAAACCAAACTAAAATCAGTTTTGGGTGTCAGTTTATATAATAAACCAACGCCAAAAACTAAGAATAATTTTATTTTCAGTGTCGGTATTCTAAAAAATGATGTCGAAAACCATATTTTTAACATCACCTTTATAGACTTTGGTTAAAAACTAACATCAAAAATAAAAAAACTGGCATTAAATCATGTTTTTTCACTAGTGAAACAAATGTAAGAGGGAAACAAATTCAATGTCGAGGAAAATGTTTGGTATAATAAAATCCCAAAGGTATCCTCTCTCATTAGTACTGAACAAGAACAGCCTCAAACCACTAATCCAAAACTCAATCATCTGGGTTAGCTAACACATCAACCCTCTAACCAAAAAACTAAACCCGCACTAGCTACCTCACAGACCAACTAATGTAAGGAATCCACCATAGTTCCCAAAACCACCGCATAAAAGGACACACAACATAGGTGTTCCTATATAAAATCATGGCTTAAGTAGGACAACCTACAAGTGGCTCCTCCATAAAAATTAAATCTCAATCCAATCCATCTCAATGGAATGTTGGATGGACTCCCAACTCAAACCCATAGAAAACATTCTCATAAGGGAAACCGCAAGTGACCGAATCTAAACCTCAAGAAACCAAAATAACGATCCTGAATAGTAAGACACTTGATTATGAGTATCTAAATCTATATAATGAACCTCAATAAAACTCACCTTTAATACTCATTCTAATGTAATTGAAAAATATACACCCTCAAATGAGTGTTACAGCTCCTAACCCAACTCCCTCGGAAGGATTCTAGGACCACAGCCTCAAAGGAATACTTTTGAAACACTTCATGGGTCTAAAACACTATCTAGACACCCTTTAAATGCTGTAATGATTCTTCCACTGTGATATACATGGAAAAAACTCATATTGGACTACTCATACGTCCAATTCTAACTCTGTGGAAAAAGATAGGTCAAACGGTCTAGGGTAAGAGAAGTACATGGTGTGCACCTCGGGTACAGGATGTCCACTTCAAAGTGTCCTACCTGGATGTGTGCCTCCATCCAATTGGAATTTACTTCTTTATAGTACATGATGTGTTTCCCCTAGTACATGGTGTCTAACCCAACATAGGTACCTGCCCATGTACCTCAGCCTCACTTGGTATGTAACATGCTCGAGTACACGGCGTGTACTGCCAGTAAATGGCGTGTAACCCCACATGGTTACTTGGACATATACCTAGCCAATTACACTACAAATGTGTGTAAATCTACACAACATGCACTGCACATGGTCAATGGTCATTTACCCTTCGCAGCCATGTACCCCAGCATGGGGTGTCTGGCAGAGTACTCAGCCACAGCCTAGAGACCCACTACATGGCACATACCCTAGGTACACGGTATGTAGTTCTCAAAACCTATATTCCCAATATAAGGGGAACACATTCCATGTCTTATTCAAACCAAACACCATGTGATCAGGATTTCCTTAATAGAAATCCCTCCGGATGCCCTGAAACACCATGAAACTCCTCGATTCGCCTGAAAACCACCAGATCAACCCACAATGGTCACCAACAATCCAAAAACAAGATTATAACCTATAAAAAACTAATATATAATTATTTTAAATGTAAATTTCCAAAATTACCTAAATCCATATGGAAAGTCATGAATCTTTGATCATATTTTCATTCCATAGAACCTTTATAACGATTTGGCATGACCTGAGCTCCGTAGTGGCGCCTCCTTCTCCCTCTCTCCCTCTTCAATCCCTATCCTCTCCCTATTATCTCTCATAGTTGAAAGAATCCCAAATGGGTGGAATACATGAAACACTAAGAGAGTAAAGGAAAAAATAGAAAATAAATATAAAAAAATAAAAAGAAATAAAAAGAAAAGAGAGTAGAAAAGGGGACCCGGCCCGAACCCGGTGCCGAACATGAGGTTAGGCCCCACCTAGAAAAAAAAACCCATTCTGAACTCAACCACAAAGTAAAAAATCAGATCCAAATCTCTTAATAGAATATATCACTGTAAAAAACATGAATAAATAACATTTAATTAATTAAATATTAAATATTTAGCCAAAATTCAAATGGCTTGGAATTCCACCAAACTCTTATCCTAGGGTAAACACACTATTCTGGGACTAACGAAGTGGTCATAAAAATTATCCAAGATTTCCAAACAAGATATATTGTGATTTTATCCCTCGAAATCCACTTAAGAAAAAAAAATATTTCCCCAGTTTTTCTTCAACCGTCACGACGCCGTTTGTGATAATAGAAGTAATTTTAATTGGGGGTTGAGGTTCATCCACACACAAATAGATGATTGAATTTTGATTTAAAATATCAAATGTAACTTCCCTTCCTCGACAATTGATATGGGTCTATACTTAGAGATCCAATCCATATATAAAATTACATCAAATTCAACAAGAGGAAGAATAAAATGATTTTTAGGAAGAAAATTCCAACAAACTTCTATCATAGAGGAGCTAAAGGCTTGAGATGCAGTCATCCTACCATTTTGAGTTTTTATCACCAACTCAACATTTAATCTTTGAGGTGGTGATATGATACCCTAATAAAAAAATAGGTTTAAAATAGCGGGTAGAACTAGAATCAAATAAAAAATTTATAATCCTAGAGTGGATTATGAGTGTACCTTTTACCATGTTTATAAGAACTTCTACTTCAATTTTAGTAATTTCATAAGTTTAGTCTTCTCCCCTTAGCATTATTTGTGTAATGTTTCACTGATGTTTGGGGTATTGGCAGGAATATTTTCCCATATCCTTATAGTTAAATCATTACACTTTAATGGATTCGCCCATACACTAGTATTCATTATCATGATAGATAATTTCTCCTCAAATGATTCAAACTCCTTTTACTTTTAATAATGTAACAAGGTGTTTCCTTCTATGAGTATCACATGGTGGAAAATTCCCCTTTCTATTCTTTGCTTTATCCATTTATTTTCTCATTTTTCCTCTTCTTCTCTTGTTTTACTTAGAATCCATAAGACTTGGAGGATTTTTTATCTATATTAATATCAAATAATATTATATCCTCATATGATGAGAGTGTTTGGGATACTAGTTCCCTTCAAAGGATTGTCTTAATCCCATTAAATAAATGGTCAATATTACTCTTTGGATTACATAAGAAGTTTACAAAATTCCATGCTAACCTTCTAAATTTAGCTTTATACTTAACTATGTTTTCCTATTCCATTTTTCATAGACTCGGGAATTCTCTCTATATATCCACTCATTGTTTGTGAGGAAAATATTTTTCCAAGAAAACTACATTAAAATCCTTCCACTACATGCTCATTATTTCCTCCCCATCCTTAGTGTTTTGTATCAATGACCACCATTGATCTGCACCTCCCATGAGACAATAAACATACATGAAAACATTCTCCCTTTCATTACCTCCCAATATAATAAATTTCTTTTCCAAGGAACTTATCCATTTCTCAGCGAAAAATAGATTTCTTGTTCCATTGAATGATGGAGGTTATTATCATATAAAATATCCTAGCATTGTTCCAATACATTTCAGATTAGTAAGCTATAACATATGGGAAAAAGTATTTCTCATAACTTGATTCAACTTCCCCAATATAGTCATATTTTGATCTGGTATAGTTTCATCTCTATCTCTATCTTAATTATCTTTACCAAGAGGGAAGTCCCTATATAGATTACGTGTGTTGATATAGTTTTGATTACTTCCCCTCGGCACAATTTCTAAAAAATGTCATATATTATATTACATCATAACATTATGAATCATAATGTATGATTTTGAAACTAGTAAAACACTCAATTTAAATTAAAATTTTAGGAATAACTAATTTCATATTTTTAAACATGGTTTCTTTGGTAATATTCTCAAATCATATAAATATTTTCGAATATTTTATAATAGTTTGTAAATAAAATTTGTATTAACCATGTCATATCCCTAAGAGTGTCAAACCATGTGCATAGTAAGGGCACACTCACCATGAACTGGAATGATGGTTGAGATATACTCGACCAACCTTTTTCAAGGTTACAACTTGATGGTGCATTTGTTTCAAAACCACATCCACTTGTAGTATCCAAAAAAGGGGGTATTTCTAGGAAAACCACATAATCTCTACCCTACAAAAACATTATGTAAGGACTTATCCTTAAACATTGCATATTATAGTGTCTTTATACTAGAATTTACTTACTTAAATTTCTAAGAATGTTTTTTATTTAAATTTTTAGAGAATGAGGTCATAAATCATAAACATCAAAACTATATTTCATAAAGTGGAAAAATCTATTTAGTATCCATTTTTTATAATATAAAACTTTTAAAATAAAAATTGATTTATTTTTATAAATAATCTTCCCAACTTTCAACATGGATTCATATTTTCCATCAACAATTTTTAAACCCTTTGAAAATTATTAAAAATGTGGGATGATCAAAAAACATTAGTAAGGAACATAAAAATAATAAATATGTTAGTCCAATGAATGACATGAAAACCCATCAAAACCCTTTTTCTAAAAACATACCTTTTTATATGAAAATAGAATCATTTTCCTGTAAAAATATCATTATATTTACTTTTTAAATAAAATTATTTCCATTAAAAATCATTATAAAGAATAGAAAAGTCATGTAGGTGCCTTGGTACATCATTATCGTAGAACCCTTATAGAACCCTTAGAATTGGAGTAACCATAAGACTAATTTACAATTTAATTATTCATAGAAAATAATCATTACCCAAAGAAATAGAGATTTATCTAGGTGAAACCATCATATAAGCTATTTTAGGCCCACTCATGAACTATAATGAGGCTCAACTCTTCATAAAAAAATTTCCAAGGAACATATCATGAATAAAATCCTTGAAAAGATATTTTAAACCTGTATGAAAAAAAGTCTTGGATATCGAAATACCATATTTTTAAAAACCCATTTTCAATACCAAAATACCCATAAAACGTAAAAGGGGTTTTATTTGAATAAAACATATAATATTTTAAGGCAATACAATCTTCAAATAATGATTACGGTATTGGGAAAATTCATTATTTCTATATACATTAAATTAGAACATTCCTTTTATCTTTAGTAAAGAAAGTAAAAAATTCTGTAAAAAGATTACTTTTTGAAAACCTTCTAAATAAAGTGGAATAAAATTACATTTAAATTTAATTTATGTTTATAGGAATAAATTTTTAAAATAATTTCAAAAGCATGGTAATTTAAGAGAATTTTTTTTAAAATGAATAATTTAAAATTTTAAAAACGGGGTTTTAAGTTAAAGAGCCCATTACCTCGAGTATGAATCTTCATGTATGTTATTTATATTTATGAATAATAAACTTATGTTATTTATTAAATTACTTTAGATAATTTTAAAGTTTATTATTCGTTTTATTTCAGTAAATACAATGTTATATACAATTACGTAATCAATTAAGTTCATGTCGGGTGTTTAAGCGATATTCGGCTCTATCCAAAATGACTTTTGTAGATTGAGTATGGAGAAAGATGTCATTATTACATCATATAAAGAATAATAATAACAGAATATTTATAATTTTTATACATTAATTATTATTTTTAAACTAATCATGAAATGTAGTTATGAAAAATGAACTACGTAATAGTCTTGTAGACGGTAGGTTATATATATGCATGGGTAACATTACCATTTTTCAATAATCATTTTAAAAAAAAGGTGAGTATTATTTTATATTTATATAATTATAATAATATCATAAATAACATATTATTTCTTTAAATACACTTGTATATATAATACATGTGATGTGGTGATGAAAAACGAATCACAATGCTTCGTGGATGTGGTAGTCTGCACGTACACATAAATTACATTATCATTCTTCAGTGAATGAAAAGGTTAGAAAATTGTTGTTATATGATATTTAAATAATGATAATATATCTCTAATATATTATATATAAATTAATTCCAATATTTCAACCAGCCATGAGAGTTGGTGATGGAAAACGAATTAAATCGGTCTGCGATGTAGTAATCCATCGTACACATGAATGATGGATTCCTTTCACATTTGATGAAGTTTGGAGATGGAAAAGATTATTAAATTAAAATAATACCAAATAATTATATTTTGTATACTAACTTTATAATATAATCATGTTAAAGTATTATTAATTTAAAGGGGCTGGAAGAAGAAATAAAATAGAAACCCTCGGTTAAGAATGATACTTATTCTTCGGACTACCTCTATTTCTTAATGTCTTAAGAACACTAAGTTTGGTATTGTTCCATAAATAAGTCCTCTAGAATTTGTGTAGGTATTTTAAGAAGTTATTTTTTTAAATAATGGTTGAAAAAAATAGGTTTTTAATTGTAAAGTAAATAGAATAATAGATGACTTTTTATAAGAGAGGGGAGGGATACTCTTGGAATTTCACAAAATATTAAATTAATATAAATTAATTTTAAATTAAAAATGAATAAAAAATAATTTATTTAAAATATAGGATTATTATAGTTCAAAATAATTTCATAAAAAAATTAAAATAGTTTTTACTCTATTTTTACCCTTATCTTTTGGTTTTGACCCCTCATTAATCTCTTTCACACTTATCACGGAAAAAAGAATTTTTACTCTTTGAGAGTAAAGATAGTTACTAAAAATGGAAAAACATCACATAAATAGACCGTGTTTTATATTATTAACCATATTATAATCAATTTTCTGAATCTAACATTTTTTAGAATTTTATATCATTTAATAAAATATCATTAATATTAATTTTTAGAACTATTCATTACTTTGAATTTAATAACATCAAGACAAAAAATGAAATTCAAAAACAAATATTTTATTACATATCTAAAATATTATATTAATCAATAAAAATCATGTATCACATTAATTTTCTCAAATTATAATATTTTTAATATTTTTAATATCATTTATTTGATTTTTCTATTAATTGAATAATTACTCCATCAACTTTGTGTAAGTATTTAAGGTGATTATTTATTAAATAAATATTTAAAAAAATATCATGATGAATATAAATAAATTATATTTAAAATTAATATTTATCAATGAACATATATTCTGTTTATCTTTATGTTAAAAATATTACAGTTATTAAAAATAAGAGTGTGGTATTTTTACTTTTTATTACATAAAATTTTATAAAGATCATATTCCCACAGAAATTGAAAAAAAAGTTTGTATAACCAAATTTTGGATGAGTATGGATGAGATTTAATCATAAGATAAAATTAATTCAAGTTTTGGGTTTATTTAATATACCTTATAATATTATTTTTAACCCTTAATTACATGATCTATCCTTTATCGTGGTAACCAAAATTACTATGGTTACTATTCATATTGACTAAAAATAAAAGGGTCTACTTACCAAATTTGGACCTAATTAATAAAAATATAGAATGAATTTTTTAAAATTAAAAACATATAATTGAAATAATTTAATTTAAAATTAAACTGGAAAAACATGATCAAAAAGGTTTTTCAGAAAAAATGTCTATTTTAAGTACAAAATGTTTTTATACTAAATTAAAGTATAAAGTTCATTTATAAAACCATAATTAGATTATTTTAAATATAAATTAAGTTATGGAATCTTAAAACTAATCCAAAATATAATTTTACTTTCTAAATAAATGAAAAGAAAATACAATTTTCAATAAAAACAGTATTTTTCACTATTCATTGAAAAATAAATTTTTTCAAAAAATTCTCAAAATTTAACTTTAAGATAATTTTGATATGATGTTTTCAAAACATAATTAAATTTAATAAAGTAAATTTCATAAATTTTTCAAAAATTAGGAATAATATTTTCTCATAAAAAACAATAAAATCAATTTTGAAGAAAGCATACTTGTGATGAATAAAATCAATTTACTAAAAATTGAGTGCTTATTTCCTAAAAAATAATAAAAAATTGGTTAGAACCTTTATATATTTTAAAAAATTATTTAAACTTATTCATACCCTCCAATTTAATGGTTATATTATAATGGTCACATTTAAATAATAATATTTCATGGTTCGTTCATGTTCGGTGTGTCATATTTTGTACGTTATCGAACATAGTCTACTTTTAAAAAAAATCAGAATATTAAATTCTCCCCCATTGAATAAATTTTGTCCTAAAAATTTTTACTTCAACTTAATAATCAGAGTTTTAAATTTAAAAAAAACTTTTTTTGAAATCCCACATCATAAAAAGTCTTGATAAAACTTCCTCTTGAAAAGAGAGAAATGGAAGTACAAAGGTCATTTAGGATAACACATATTAGGTTTAAAAATATGATAACACTATTGTTAAGTGAAAATATATACATGGAAGAAAAAATTAATTTCTAAATGATGATGGAGATTGGTGTCGAACATTTATCACAATAATGTTAATGATCTTAAGAATGTTAACAACCACAAAACTACAACCCAATAAGGTGTCAAAAATTCAATCCATTCATCAAAAAATAAGGTAATATGATAAAATTTTTGGTTTAAGATATTTTTTATAAATTTTAAGAATTTATTTTTCATTATAATAATAATTAATGGAAATATAACTACTTGAAAAGTAAAATTTCATCATTTAGTCAACTACCGCCACAAAATCATATTTTTCTCCAAATGATGAGTATTCAAGATGAATATTTCATTCTTGAAGGACTGAAATAAACTCCTAAATAATAAAATAATTCATAAGATAAATATAATAAATTTCTTATTTCCTTTTATTTTAACCAAAAAAAAATGTATATCACTAGATAATATATTTCCCAAAATGAAAAAAAAACTTCAAATGAAGAAAAAATACATTAATCTCTAAAATTCAACAGTAATAATCAAAGTTCAACATATATAATTAAATAAATAACTATCCTTAAAATTCCTCAAAATATTCAAGAGTAATTTTGAAACACATAAATGTATTACATGTTCTTCAAAGAAAAATTTAGTATTTGCCTCTAAATAACATTAATCACTCTTAAATTGTCAAACAAAAAATTTATATTCCCTAGTTATATAATCTAAAATATATGATGATCATTTTCATAAATAACTTAAACCCTATTATAGCAAAAATAAAATCATATATTCTTCCAAACTATGATCTATCTTTTATTCTTAAAATAAAATCCCATAATATTCTATTTACCTTAATCATATAAGGTTCAAAAAAATATAGTGTTATTCTTCTAAAATAACATTAATCACTTAATCACCAAAGGAATTTCCAAAACCATTGTTATATATATGATAAAAAAATATGTTACCAAATTTTAATAATTCATAATTACCTCAAAATTAGGGATCATATAAACCATAAAGGCTACCAATAATTTTAAACATATGTCCACCAAAATTAAAGGTATTATTCCTAAAATAACATATTTCACATGTTAAACTTATAGGTTACATATACCTAATACATTTATCAAAACTAAATAAATTTTCCCCAAAAATTATAACCTTTTCAATACACCATATTTAAAATGTATCAATTATATCTAACATTTTTTTCCAAATTTTGAAAACAAAACCCACTATAAAATAATACTTAGGTGTTTCAGGATTCTTATAATATTGATAAAACACCACTATATAATAATTCTAAAAACTCTACACATAAACACATCATTAAACCATTAACCATTATTCTTTATCTTATTACTTAAAACTTTATTACTATAAACCAAATATATGAAATATTTCCTTATTATTTTTAAGTATAAATTCAATAATGTTTCATAATTAGAACACAAGAAAATAATTGATACCTTAAATCCTAACATCAGGGTTTCATTTTATGTTATTAATATCCCATTTATCTTCTATCATGATGTCTATATCTCTAGAAAATAAATATTCAAGTCCTTGATGGTATTTACCTTTCCAAATGAGATGAATAAATTGAGATTTTAAAATCAGATAAAAGAGACACCATGATATGTATAAATTTTGGAGAAATGAAATGGTATTAGATAGATCAAATAGATTCTTGCAGGTGATTTGAATACTAAGAAGCTGTCAAAATCATTTGAATAGTATTTTTCAATAATAGTGATAATCAAATAATTTTCTAAGGGATAAGAAGGTTTTGAAAGATCTCACTCCATCCATCTGGATAAATGATCCTTAATCTTTATAAAGGGACACCATTAAAACATTAAATGAATATTTCATAGTAAAATGAAAATGTTCCTTATAAATAAAATACCCATTGAAATTATATAATAATTTAACCTTGAAATCCATTATACCAATATTAATTACCATTATAAATAAAATCTATAAAAATATCGTTAATCACCTCAAAATCCATCACTTAAACACACAAAAAGTGGTTCCTAATATTTTGAACAAATAATCAACCTTAAACTTATAAACCCGTGATGGTATCCATAATACTTAAGAAAACCTTAAATGAAAATATACTAATCTCCAAAGTTTTCTAAACCCTCCTATGAGACCATATGTAAGGACCCAACCTTAAACATTACATATTCTTGTGTCTTTATACTATAATTCACTTACTTTAATTTCTAAGGATATTTTTAGTATAGAGTATTAGATAATTAGTTAGTAAATCATACACATAAAAAACATATTTTACAAAATGTGAACATTTATTCATTATCATGTTTTACCACAATATAAAAAATTTCATATAAAACATTATTTTTTTATGAAAAATCATCACGACTTTAAAATTGACTTCTTGCTTTCCCTTACCCATCCTTAAACCCTATGAATTTTTTTTTAAATTTTGGAATGAGCACAAAAATATAAGAAAGGAACATAAAAATAATAAATTTTTTAGTCAAGTGAAAAACATAAAAACACATGAAACACATTTTCTTAAAAACATACATTTTATCCAAAAATAGCATCAATTTTCCATTAAAAATGTCATTATCTTACATTTTCTAATAAAATGATTTCCATAAAAACTCATTAGAAATAATAGTAAATTCATGTACATTCCTTGGTATATCATTATCATAGAACCCTTAAAACACTTTTAGTTTCAATAACCATACATTTGACTTCCAATATAATTATCTAGAGAACATAATCATTACTCAATGCATTGGAGCGCTATCTAGGCACACCAATCATATAAGTTATATCGGTCTCACCCATGAGCTATAATGGGGCTCAACCCTTCAGAAATAATATCTAAGGACCATATCATGAATAAAACCCACAGAAAAATATTTTAAACACATATGAAAAACACTTTTGGATATCAAAATACCCTTTCTTTAAAAAACCCATTTTCAATACCAAAATACCCAAAAATAGAAAAATATGTTTCTTATTTGAAGGAAACAAGAAAACTTATAAATTAATACAAATATAAATAATTATTACCATGTCATAAAAATTCATTGTCACTATATATATTAAAATAGAACATTCCTTTTGTCTTTAGTAAAGAAATTCAAACATTTCGTACAAAGATTCGTTTTTTAAAACCTTCAAAAAATGTGGAATAAAATTACAGTTAAAGTTATTTTTTGAACATATAAATACATTCATAAAATTATTTTAAAAAAAATTTATAGAATAAAAATATTTTTAAAATGAATCACTATAACATTTAAAATGACATTTTATGTTAAAGTGTCCCTTATCTTGATTTGGACTCATCATGTATGTTAGTTATATTCCTGAATAATAAAATTATTTTAATGATTTAATTTATTGAGAGAATTTTAAATTTTATTATTTATTTTATTTCACTTACTACCATGTTATATATAATTACTTAATCAATTATGGTCACCTCAGGCATTCTGGCAATATTCGACTCATATGATAACAATGGCTTTGGTAGGTTGAGTGTGGTCAAAAAGGACATTATTCCATAATCTATAGAATAATAATCACGAAATAATTATTATTTTTATTCATTAATTACACTTTTAAAAATAATCATGAATTATGGTTATGAAAAATGAACTATATTGTAATCATGGATGTGGTAAGTCATACATACGCATGAGTAAGATTTCCATTTTTCAATTATCATTATGTAAAGAGAGGTAAATACAATTTTATCTTTAAATAATGATAATAAAATTTTAAATACCATATTATTTCTTTAGATATACATTTATATATAATCCACGTGATGTTATTATGAAAAATAAACCATATTGCATTGTGAAGGTGGCATCCCACATGTACACATGAGAGATGTTATCATATTTTAGTGAATGGAAATGAAATGAAATAGGAATTATATTATATTTCTATAATTATAAAATATTTAATTAATATCATTTATATACATTAAATCCATAATATTAACTTGTAATGATAGGTGGTGATGTAAAATTAATCTACATCACTCTGTGTGGTGGTAGTCCGCCATACACATGAATAGTGAATTTCATTCCCATTTGATGAAGGTTGAGTATGAATATAGGTCATTAAATTAAACTAATAACATCTAGGTACATTTTAGATACTTATTTTAATATTTAATCTTAGATAAGTAATATAAAAATGAGGTGGAAGAAGAAATAAAACAGAAACGCTCGATTAAGAAAAATATTTCTTCTTCACACAACCTCCTTTTCTTAACACCTCAAGACCACTAAGGTTGGTATTAATCCATAAATAAGTCCAATAGAACATGATTAGGTATGTTAAGAATGTATTATGTTATATTTTTCTGAACAAAACTAGTTTTGAAGTGTGAAGTAAAGAGAAGAAGATATTCCATTTTATAAGAGAGGAGAGGGACACTATGGGAATTTCTCATAATATTAAATTAATAAATATTTATTTTAAATTATGAATGAATAAAAAATTATTTATTTAAAATATAGAATGAGGATAGATTTAAATCCTCTCATCCAATAAAATTTATACAAGTTTCTAATATGATTTTACCCTTGTCTTTTGGTTTTAACCCCTTGTTAACTCTTTTCACACTTATTGTAACAATAACGATTTTTACTCTTTGAGGGTCAATATAGTTAATATAAATAGAAAAAAATACCAAAAATGGAACATTTTTTGTATTATCAACCATATCCAAATTACTTGATCAAAGTTAATATTTTTAGTAAATTTATATCATTAAAAAATACCATTAATGTCAATTTTTAGAGCACTTCGTTACTTTGAATTTAAGAACATCAAGACAAAAAATGAAATTCAAACTAAATATTTTATTAAATCTCTAAACTATTATATTATAACATAAAATTCATTTATCACATTAATTATCTCTAGGGATGATGCACCCATAAAGGGCTCCCGTTCTAGGGTTCTCCTCTCGCCGCCACCGCCGCTTTGCTGCGGATGGTGCGGTGTTCCCCTCGAGCTCGGTGATTCGGTCAGGATCTCTACGACATTGCGTGGTTTCATGGTCTTCCCTTGCTGTGGAGTTTCTCTTTGGGCTTCGGTAGTTGTCGGTTCAGACCTATGGGTTTAAGACCGGTCCCCGTCGACGGCATACTCTACGGAGCGCTCCTGGGTTCGTTCTCGGTAGCTCTCTGGTGCCATGCGGTGAGCTTCTCAGTGTCTGATGGTCGCGCTCTGGAAGAGGCGATGCGTGGGGTCCCATATTTTATTAGGTGAGTGTGGTGGTGTTTCTTTGTGTTTGAAGTAGCCGATTTGGTGGTGGCGGCAGGTGCTTCAGAAACAGGGCGTTGCTTGCTCGGTTGGATGGTGTTGCTGAGTTCATCTTGGTTTCGTTCGTGGTTTTTTCTGTGATGTTGGTGATTCACTGTTATGTTATTATTTTCTGGTTTCTCCTGTTTGTGATGCGCACCTGTTGCGTTTGATTTTTTGGATCTGCGAATGTTTTTTGAGCGGACGAGCTTGTGTTTGCTCATGGATTTTGGTTTGGACTGGTGATGATGCGGTGTCGGGTTTCCTCCGATGGTGATGGTGATGGAGGATGTTGATATTTCTCACCGGCATTTTTCAGGTTGATGATGGCGACGACGGTCGCCGGTATTGCTCGACGGTATTTTTTTTGGTGGTCGGCCGGATTGTCTCACCGGCGGTGACACGTAATGATGGGTCCACTGCTCGAGGTGGGGCACGTGGCTGGTGTTGCGTGTTGTTGGGTCCACTGCTCAAGGTGGGGCTTGTGTTTTTTGATGCACGATGGAGGGCGCGCGGCTCGAGGTGGAACGTGAGGGGTTTGGTGGATATTCTTGGTTTGAAATTTTAAATTTTAAATTTGAAGTTTGAAATTTGAAATTTGAACTTCTTTGAATGTTGTATGTGGTGGGAAGGGCTTGTTCGGTTTCCGGTTTTCCATAAACCGGTTTGGGGTATCGGTTACCCTAAACCGGCTTATGAAAATGAAAAAAAAATGATTTTCTTGACATTAATTATCTCTAATTATATTACTTTTAATATTTTTAATATCATTTATTTTATTTTATTCATTAATTGAATAATTATTGTGTAAGATTTGTGTAAGCATTTAAGGTAATTATTTATTAACCAAAAATTAAAAATAAATTATCAGGATGAAGATAAATCAGTAAAATTTCAAATTAATATTTATAACTGAACATATATTCTATTTAACCCCATGTTAAAAATAATATATTTATTAAAAAATAGTGTGGTGTTTTTTTACTTTTATTTTCCTAAAATATAATAAAGTTTATAATCACACTCAAATGGAAAAAATTCCATATAAGAAAATATTTGATGTGTATGGATTATATGAACTCATAAAATAATATTAAGTCATGTTTTGGGGTCAGTTTATAGTCCTTATCATATTATTTTAAACCCTTAATTACATGATTTACCATTTATCGTGGTAACAAAAATTATTATCGTTACTAATCATATCGACTAAAAATAAAATTGAACTATTTAAAAAATTTGGACCCATTAATAAAAAATATTCAAAAAAATTTAAAAATTAAAAACATAGAAGTGGAATAATTTAATTAAAAACTAAACTGAAAAACATAATGAAAAACAGGTTTTCAGAAAAATTCATACATTAAGTATAAAATTTTTTACACTAAATTAAAGTATAAAGTTAATTTAAAAAACTATAATTGGATTATTTTAAATAAAATATAACTAATTAAATTTTTAAACTAATCCAAAATAGAATTTTACTCTGTAAATAATCGAAAAGAAAATACAATTTTCAATAAAAATCAATATTTTTCACTATTTAATGAAAAACGAATATTTTTAGAAAATTGTCATAATTTTAACTTAAGATAATTTTGATATGATGGTTAAAAGTGAATTTCATTTTATCAAATAAATTTTCTAAATATTTCAAAAATTAAGTATAATATTTTCCAATAAAAAGAAATAAAAAACCTTTTTGAAGGAAACATATTTTTGAAGAATAAAATAACATTACTAAAAATTGAATAATAAATTCCAATGAATTAATCAATAAATTTTTATTTATTATAAACTTTATATATATATATTTAAAAAATTATTTAATCTTATTCATACCCACCAATTTAATATCTATTTTATAACATCACATTTAAACAATAATATTTTTTAGTTTGTTTATGCTCAATGTTGTGTATTTTTTTCACTATCAAACAAAGTAATATTTTAAAAAATTCTTAGGATATTACACTTTAAAATTTTATACTATACTTATACATCTCTAAAAAGTCAGTCATAATGTTATATTCCCTCATCATTATTTTTATTAAATTTTATTCCCAGAGTTTCTATAAATCTTTCGTTGATATAAAGTGTAAAGACCTGAATCTTAGTATCCCAAAGTCGGTGGATACTTTATTATAACAGTACTATATAAAAGTGATTTCATCCCAAAGAACCTAATAGTTAAGAAGTATTAGAAAACTAGATACATACTTAAATTTGAAATTATATTTGAAAACATAAAATTCAACATAGTATTTTCTTTGTAAACATCATTATTCCCCCTAAAATATTAATGAATATAAATAATAATACACTTCCTAACATACAAGGGGAAGAAAACATAAGAAATGGGTGAGTTCAGATGCTCAAAAAAGGGTATGCATACAATAGAAGCTAACATGAAATAAATAATGCATGAATAATAAAACAAGAATAAATGATGATCAAATAATTTCATACAAATAATCACATGATCTTCAAACATATCCATAGATATCATAACTGTTTAAATAATAAAATGGGAATAAATACTTAATTTTATAATGATGGAACGCATAATTTTTAATATCTTAAACTTATCATTTAGGCCTCATGCCAATACATCTATATAAATGGTTAAGGCTTTGGTCAAATACCCAACCTATTTTGTCACATTAGACATATTAATACATAAATGGGTTTTATATTTATGTTCCCCACCCATAAATTAATAATTATAATTCATTTATCATGTTAATAAACAGTATAACTTAATTAATATGTAGTAAAAATAAATAAATGTCTATATTAGAAGAACTAGTATAGGGAATGTCAATACTTTCCCCATTCAAACTAGCCAAAAACCATCCATTGAAATATATTGTATGGTGTAATTATAATATATCCTCATTAAAATATAATATTCATCAATTTATGTTTATATAAACGAAAATACTTTAAAAATATCACTGGAAGATTTCTTAAGGAAAATACCCACTTTTATTTTGAAATCACTAATTTAAAGTCTAAAATTTTTAAAAATCTTAATTAAAAAAAATTATTTAAAATGAACCTTTAAAAATTTTAAAGTAATCTTCAAATAATTTGATATTAAGGATTATGGGAAATTTATCTCATGTTGGTTACATTAAAACAAAGAATCCTTTCACATTTTCGATCAAAAGTCAAATGTACCTCATTTGGAAAATGATAGGAATATTACATTAAATCATTTTTAAAAAGTAAAACATGGGTAAAAATGTCTTTAATAAATAATATTATAATATTAAAATCATTCTTTAAAATATTTTAAGTAAATTATGTTCATGGAAGAAATTTATTCTAGACCAAGTATAAAAACAAAGTTGATTTTCCTAAAAAGGTCATTTTGGTATCTTGAGTACTCAAAGAGAGTAAAATTAAAGGAAAAATTTTAATTTGTGGAAATAAAAAAAGGAGAATAAAATATATTATGTTTAATATATAAATATCAAATAATTCCCCCAGCAGATACTTAAACATAAACCATCCTAAATAATGATGAAATTGTGAAATAAACTCTTACCTCAGGTCTGTCTTCCTTCATATGTGGTCAAAACTCTTGTATAATAAATATATATTTTTTATAAATATGTTCTAGAACTATAATAATATATATCATACCATATATTATTTACTTATAACCTTTTATCACCTTTTTATTAATAATTATTTTTTAAAATCAATATTACGAGTGACAACTGCTTTATTTTTCATGTATGTCTTGGTTCAATAGTTTTGGTCCTCGTAATTTGATCATGGTTCCATAATATCTATAATTTTAATTTTGATATAAATATCATATATATTAATTTTATATATATATATATATATAATCATCCATAAAAGGTAGAGATATAAAAATGAATTATACCATTCATGGAGACAGTTGGTTGTACATATGCATGAACGTTGTTGTCACTTTATGATGGATAAAAGGAAAGGAAGGTAAAAAATAATTCCCATTTTCATAATAAATATAATATCATATATATAATATATATTTATTAAATTTGTCCTTATTACAATCCTTGTAAAGTGAAAATGTAAAATGTATCACATTGCTTCATGTATGTGGTAGTCCACATGTATGCACGAACTATGTTATCATTTTCCAAAAGTCTTGAAGTTAAAATGTAGATATGATATTATAGTTATAGAATCATAATAAATATATATTATTTATATAAATTCAAAAAATGAAAATAAAATAGTATTTAGACGAATGTGTTTTCTAAGCATAAAAATCAACTGATACCAAAATCAAATATAATGATGATTAATATGGAATTATTTAGATTATAATTAATAAAATGGATATTATTTTAATTTTAAAAAAATCCAAATTATTAGGGTAATTTTAAATTATTTTCTTTAAATAAAATAAATGGAAGTTTTATAAAAAAAATTATTTTTCACTATTCACCAAAAATAAAACTTTTTAGAAAAATTCCAAAAACATCAACCTAGGTTAATATTGATGTGATGATTTCAAAAATTATATGCATTAACTCAAATAAAATTTTGAAAAAATGGTAGAAATTAATTATAATTCCCCCAACCAAATGAAATAAAAACCATTTTTGAAGAAAACAAATTTTCGAATCATAAAATGACTTTACTAAAAAATGAATACATACTTATTAGGAATTAATAAATAAATTTGAATTATATAAAACCTTTATCTATATTATTAATAATGTGGTTATTTATATTCATATCACTAATTTAACTTCTAGGTTTTAATTTTTTTACTTAAATAATTATATTTTTATAGTATATTATAATTTTTTAAATATCATTATTGCGTGTTAAGTAAACTATTAAGAATATTATTGTTTTAAGCTAAATTTTTAGGGTGATAGAAACCATAAAAAATGGTGTATCGAATACTGGGTTTTTTATCTAGTTTTTTATGACGATGGTTGGTTAGGGGGTATAACCAATCACACTCTTCTATCACTCAATAGTCACTTTAATTGATAAAAATATTATTAAGGAGAAACTATAAGTTAGTGTATCTAACTAACTTTAGAAAGAAATATGATTTCAGACTTAAACTTGTAAATATTGTGTGATTATCTCTCTCTTATTATTTGGTCACATGAGGTGAGGCTGTGAGTTTTTACTAAGTGGATAGAAAACCATAAAAAGTTCAATATGATTAATTAAAAAGTTGAATTCATTAAAAATACCATTAATTCACCCCCTGATAATTCACCAAACCTGATCTCTATAATTTGTATCAGAGAATATCCAAGTTTCTTTTAAAAATATCCAAGCTTTATTTAATTCTTTATATAGATTTAATGAAGTGTAAATTCCAATAATTGTTTAAGTTTCCTCATATGGAGAAAAGGGAAGATACACATAATAATTATTATGTGGATATTTCATCCAACACTCAGAAAAATAGGAGGAAAAGAGGGGAAAAGAATTTGAAGATTAATTTAAGAGTAAAGGGAGAAACAACACTAACTAAATTTAATCATATTGGTATAATATTTAATAATTCAGTTTATTATTATTCTTCTAATAAATATTGTTCAAGTTATGATAATGATGTATCACTTATTGATCTTCTTTATGAAATTAAATATCATCTAAAGAAAGTACCCAAAGAAGTGGTAAATTTTGTTGTTGGTACTATCAAGAGACTTGTTATTGATAAAGCACAATAAGAAAAATAATTTCAAGAATTGGATAATGAACTAAATAATAAATTTAGATAGTGTATTACTCTCACAAACCATATGGAATCCAAGTAGAAATAAAAATTGATTTTCAATGATAGATTTACCCAAGATAAATAAGAGTTAAAAGGTATATTTATGAAAAAATTATATCTAAAATAATATTTGTAGAAGTTTTACATGTACTTGAACAATGGAACAACATCTCTTTGTGTGTTAAATATAATAAATTAGTGGTAAAATTAAAAGGAATAAAAGATAATACTATTTCAGTAAAAGGTTTAAGAAAATTTCATGAATAAGAAATTAAAAAGATAAGATAAAATTGTTAATACAACCTAATATTAGATGAGGATGAGAATAAATTCATCAATATGAATTTTCTTGAGCTCCAAGTAAAGAAAATAAATATAAAATCCTCACAAGATTGACCTTACTAGGTAATTACAAAGAAACAAGTTTCCACAACACTTTCTAATAAGAAGAAAAATTATTACACACAAATTTTAATTAAGATTCATAGTCCCAAGAAGACTCACACGAGTGGTAAGAATTTCTTGAATCCATTCCTTGATCAACTGATAACATGGGTACCATCCATATCAAAAAAAAATGTACTAAATATATTTTTTAGGTAAATTATGGATTTAAACACCAAACTATACAAATATGGATGAGATAAAATGATGATAAGACCACCACTATATATATATGGTGTATAAAAGGGAGTTTATAAAATCATTCTACCTAAAAGTATCTCAAATATCAAAAATTAATTTCCAAAACCAACAAGATGTTAAGTTCATAAAACATGAAATTCAAAGAAAAATATTAATATTTCTAGGGAATTTTTCTTATTGGAAAAGGATTGGTCATAAGGAATTGTATTTTTGGCATAACATATCAATTTTTTAATATCATGGAAGTCCATAAGAAATAAAGGGAAATCTAAATATATGAGAACATTTTCTAATAAAAATAAGAAGTTAAAATAAAAGAAACATTAGTATGCATTAAGGAGAATATTGAAGATAAAGGATGAACTAAATGCGCCCAAGAAGTAAAATAAATAATTAAAGATGAAAACAAATGGAAACATGAAGAAGGATGGTCACTTTTGTGAAACTTGTGGTAAATCTATACCAAATTCACACAAATTCATAGTAATACTACCTAAAGAGTGGGAGTTTTAAAAAAATAAAAGAACCTTGAACTTCCTATACTCTAATTTCTATGGTGTAAAAATGAGTTTTTCATAAATGATATTATGATGTGGATAAAACTAATTCACCTAAATAAACTATTAAATGGAAGTAGATGATTAAGTTACATGTTAATACTATTTATAGGAAAATAAGTGTTGAGGTTGGAAGAAAAGAGTGGTCTCAATTGAGTGGAAAGTATTAATATCAATGTTACTTTTTAAGAACAAATAGTTCCCTCCTTATTCCCTAAAACTTTTGTTTATTTATTTTAATGTGTATATAATTAAAAGAATATAATGATTTTTATACACATTAGATAGTAAATAAGGTGTTATTCATGGTGTATTTCACCTATAGTTGATAGTAGAAGTTTGGTGCATCCCTTGAGGGGGAGAAATAATGTCATGAATCTTTCATGTAGTGAATAAAAAAATTCTAGGTAGCTCCAAAAAACTGAATATTGATGTTTTTTATCACACTTAAAATCCGTAGTTTTTATTATATTGAATTTTATTATAAAGGGGTAGTGTTGACTGATGATAACATGAGAAAAAATTGGATTTATATGTTTTTCACTTGAAATTTTTTATATTTTTTTCAGATGTGTGAAGGATACAATGTATTTCATAATGAATCTATATGATAAGCCCCAATAATTTGTTCTTTTATTGGTATCACATGTTTTTTTTCTAGAAAATATTTAAAACCTTGGTTATATCCCTCTTTTTTTCCACACTGGGATGGCCCATGTATACTTATATTGGACTAATTAAAGGATCGTTAATAAGGGAAATCATGTAGTTTTATCCTTATCTCACAAGTGACTAATGAAGTTTATTTAAATAAATTTAGGAGAAGTGGATGTCTTGAAGACATGTTGAGGAGATTTGTGAGGTGAGCAAATTTCATGAAGAAAAAATCAATAAGATAAAATAAAATTTTGAAGACTACCTAAGATTAGATGAGGATGAGAATAAATTCATCAACTTGAAGTGTCTTGAGCTTGAAGTAAGGAATACAAATCTAGAATCTTCACAAGATGTACCTTCGTAGTTAATTGCAAAGAAATATGATGTCACATAACTTTCCATTGAGAAGAAAAATTATTCCACACAAATTTTCATTAAGATTCATAGTCCCATGAAGACTCACATGAGTGGTAATGATTTCTTTAAGTCATTACCTAATCAACAAATATAATGGTTACCATCCATATCAAAATTTATTTATTGTACTAAATCAATTTTGTAGGTCAATTATGGATTTAAATACAAAACTATACAAATATAGATGAGAAAAAATTATGATAAGACCACCACTATATATATATATATGGTGGATAAAAGGGAGTGTGTGAAATATTCCTTCCTAAAAGGATCTCAAATATCTAAGAATAAATTTCAAAAAAAATAAGATGTTAAGTTCATAAAATATGATTTTTAAATAAAAATATCAACATTTCTAGGGAATTTTTGTTATTGTAACAGGATTGGTTATAAGGAATTGGATTTTTGGCATAACATGTCAAATTTTTAAGATCATGGAAGGCAATAATAAAGTAAGGGGAATATAAATATAGGATAAATTTTTCTAAGAAAAATAATAAGTTAAAATAAAAGAAACTTTCGTATGTATTAAGTAGAATATTGAAGATAAAGGATAAACCAAATGCACCCAATAACTCAAATAAATTATGAAATATTAAAATCAATGGAAACGTGAATATTAATGGTGAATTTTGTAAAATATGTGGTAAATATAGACCTAATTCAACCAAATTCAAGGTAATACTTCCTAAATAGTGGGAGTTTTTAAAAAAAAATAGAAAACCTCAAACTTCCTATACTCTAATGGATATAGTGAAAAATGGAGTTTTATATAAATGATATTATGAGGTGGAGAAAACTACATTTCCTAAAAAAATGTTAAAGGGAAATAAATTAGGAAGAGACCTTTTAAGACTATTGATTAAAAAATAAGTTTTGAGGTTGGAAGAAAAGAGTGGTCTCGGATGAGTGGAAAATCTTAATCTCAATGTTACTTTTGAGGAACAAATCGATCCCTCCTTATTCCTTAAAACCTTTTTGTATTTATTTTAATTTTTATATAATTTAATTAATATAATGAGTTTTATACACATGAGATAGTAAATAAGGTATTATTCATGGTGTATTTCACCTAACATTGATATGATAAGTTTGGTGCATCCCTTGAGGGGGAGAAATAATGTGATGAATCTTTCATCTAGTGAATCAAGAAATTCTAGGTACCTAAAAAATGAATATTTATTTTTTTTATCCCACTTACAATCCATAGTTTTTTATATTTAATTTTATTATAATTAGGTAGTGTTGATTGATGATAACATGAGAAAAATAGAGGATTTATATGTTTTTCACATGAAATTTTTGATGTGTTTTTTTAGATGTGTGCATAATATAATGTATTTCATATTGAATATTTATGATAATCCACTATAATGTGTTATAAAAATGGTATCACATGTTTTTTTCTATAAAACATTTAAAACCTTGGTTATATACCTCTTTTTTCCACACTAGGATGGACCAAGTATACTTAGAGTGAACAAATTAAAGGCCCATTAATAAGGGAAATCATGTAGTTTCATCCTAATACAGAGGAATGGATCCTTTCTCTCCCGGATTCCACCTCCACTAGCTCTTGTCTCCACCTAGGGTTGCATCCTAAAACCCTTCTATTTGGATTAGGTGGCTCATTTGAGCGCTGAACCTTTTCTTTTCGTCTTTTCCTCCCTTCTCTTTGTCATCTACAACATTCTATTACTTCTTTTTGGTCCTCCTTATCACTTTCTATCCTATGAAGGCTCTCCGGTTCCTTTTATTTTGAAAAGACTATCTGTTGGGGATCCCATCATATGATCTTTTCATGGATTTGACCTCCTGATCCTCTATGCCTCTCCAGGTCAGATATGGAGCGGTGATTTCGGGAGGTTTTTGGTTTTGCAGTTCGGCGGTTATTGGATCTCAAGGTATTTCTGGGTCACTTGATCCTATTTTGTTTTTTCCCGGTTTTCTACCTCATTTCCATTGCTTCCTCTTGGAGATCTTAGGTGCTCAACCACTGCTCTGACCCCAAGTTCTTCTCTTTCTCTCCCAGTCAGATCTGGAGTGGCAATAACAATCTGGTTTTGGGAGGTGTGGTTCGGTAGCCTCCATATTCCTCGTACGGCTCTTCGACGCTGGTTTTTTGTTTCTAGGGTTTATTCTTAATTTTTTAGTCGAATGTTTATTTCCTTTGATCTCAACGATGGCATGACGATGGTTGTTGATTTTAGATGTGGTGTAATTTCATGGATTTTGTGTTTTGGTTTCTTCTGGATCTATGGGAAATGGTGATGACATGGTGCGTTGTATTTGGAATCTATGGAAGTCTCCAATGGTGTTTTGGTTGGCTGATAATGACGATGTGGTGATGGTTAGTGATGACAACAGTGGTTACCCATTTATTGAATGATTACTGTGAGGTTAAACAGGATGTTCAGTGTAAATTTGAGTGGTGGCTTTCGACTCCGACGGTTTCTCCGGCGTACTGGTGTCGTGATGGATGGTGATGTCATTGGCGGGATTAGGTTGGTGATGACAACGCGAGTTGATGGCTAGAGTCATGTCTATGGCTGCCTCTGGCCTCATGGATTGTGCTTCATCGAGTTATGTGTTTTTCTATGTTTTTGAAATTTGAAATTTGA
This sequence comes from Viscum album, assembly GCA_963277665.1. NCBI lineage: Eukaryota > Viridiplantae > Streptophyta > Magnoliopsida > Santalales > Viscaceae > Viscum > Viscum album. Next base: position 1,251,633,333 of record OY728141.1, read on the forward strand.
ACCTGGAATTTAATGTTTTGTATCTTGTGTGTATTGTTCTGGTTACCACTCATCCCAAAAGAGGCTTTTTGAAAATATAAAAATATGAATTTTTAGTCATGTAGTTTCATCCTTCTCTCACAAGTGACCAATTAAGTGGCTTTAAAGAAATAGAGTATAAGTGAATGTATTGAAGGCATATAAATGAGATTAGTGAGGTGAGAAACCCACTTCCATTTTCCTTTATATTTATTGTCATTAATGGGGGAGAAAAATGTAAACATGCACATTGACCTGAAATGTTCTTGGTGGTATTGAAAACAAAATACAAAGGGTTATTATTATGTGCATTATATGTATTGTATTTGTTGTTAACAGGGAATCCCACTTAGGTGTTGAGGAGATATTAATATGTGTTGGCTAGCTTAAAATTTTAAGATGTCATCAAAGTGTAGATATAAATAAAAACTAATTTATTGTGTGTTTAAATACAATTGGATAAACTCTTGATTGGTTTATATGTCTTGGCGATAAGTTAAAGATGTCCTAATATTATTTTTAGGTGGATATAATTAAATTAAAGGCATTTTAGTAGTTGTGTAAAGGCACTAACTAATTACTAAAAGATACGTAAATGTAAATAAAGACTCCCAAATATGTATAAAGGTAGATTTATATCTATCTAAAGGAAACTAGTGGCTATGTAAGGATATCGGCACTGTCCGTGTAAAGTTATAACTTACTATGTAAAGGTGACATGACACCAAATTATATTTTCATAAAGGTCATATTTAGAGTTGTATAAGGGTATATTAAGAATCATATTTCCTTTTTAAAGGTGAAATGAGACCTATGTAAAGGTAATCACAAGTTTTGTGAAGGTAACTATTAAATTCATATTTAATATTTAGTGAATTTTGTGACAAAGAACATTTGAAATTATTTGGGAAATTAAGAATAAATTATTAATTGATTTTAATGTAATCATACAATTCCTATGTCGAGATTTTGTGTTTAAATATAATGATCATTAACATTGATAATGATCCTTTTCATGAATAAAAAATGAGATAGCCACTGAATAATCTATAAATGAATTTAGTTTTCACCACACAAAATAAATGGCGACCATATTATAGATAGTTGTGAATTGATTTGTGACTACACCATGGGGTATTACCTGAGGTACTTTTGAAGGGTGTGGTGAGCTTACAATCCACAAGTGAGAAATGGTGAATTTAAATGTCATAGGATAAGTTTTGGTTCTGTATATATTCATTTATATGTCAATAAATTTTATATATAATGTGAATTTTGTGCGAAATAAGATTCGGTCATTTTAAAATCGCATGAGAAAGGAAACGATTAAGTCTTTAGGAATATTATTAATGAATTAAAAGTTACAGATTTTGTGTATGGTGATATCATGTTTTTTTATATATCTCATGAAGAATAAATTTAAAATCTTAAATAATTTAAATAAATATTTTATATTTTAATATCAAATAGAGAGTTGAAGTTCAAGTCTCAGGGAGATATAAATGGAAGACTTAACTTGATTTAATGAATTTGAGCAAGAATATACGACATTGGTTATCTTAGAGTTTTCAAAATTATTTTTTGAAAATAATATACATTTATTATTCATGATATTCTATGAATATATATTTATGTATAAAAGATGAATAATTGGGTCATAATCCTTCAGCACTGAAACTGTCCTAGAAAATATCTAAACAACCAATGAAGTGAGAGTCCAATACTTTATAGTATGAATGAGTGAAGAAAGTGAGACCAAAGTTGGGATCCATTAAAGGAGGAAGAAATAATTATACTCATAAGTATTAAAAATATTGATGAAGACACATATCCTATTAATATCTAAAGAAATTTGTGCAATATAAACATTCATGTTCTAAAAAATACCCAGATGTATAAGACTTCAAACTGTACATGGTGAACCAGATCATGTACACTTATGGATAATATCATATCAAGTTGGTGAAAATAAATCTAGGAGATATTGGGGATCTTTATACCTTTGGAATAATATTTTAGAGAAGAATGTATGGGTTTTATTACCATTCATGGAGGATGGGAAGTATGAGATTATAACCAATAAAGTAATAAGAGTTTGTGGTTGGGGTTTATAACCAATCACAACTAGATGATTGACTAATAGGGTGTCTAACTAGTTGTTTATGAAGATATATGATTTAGGGTATGACCAATCATAATTCTATAGGACTCGGGAGCTGTTGTATTTGATAAAAAATTATATTAGAGAATCCGTAGATTAGGGTGTCTAATAAATTATGGTAAGTATTTGGATTTTATACCAAACCTTGTAAATTTTATGTGCTTCTCTCACTCACACACACTCTCTCTCTCTTACAATTTATTCACACAAGTTGAGACTATGAGTTTTTATTGAGTTGATAAATTACCTTAACAAGTTCAAAATGTTGAATTAAAAATAATAATTTGTAAAAATATACCAAAAATTCCCCCCCCCCTAGTGGTTCACCAAATCTGGGGTCTATACATGAAACATTACCATTTATTATTTTTAATTCATTTAATATATTTTATTAATTCCATGAATATTATTAATATATTTTTTGGGCTCCTTATATTAAATTTATTATATAGGGGGCATTCACCAATGGTAGAAGATACATTATTATATCTTTTTCAAGAATTAAATTCATAGATTAAGGGGGAGTATTCTTTATTATCTTAACTTATTGGGACTCCTTATTTAGTGTACATAATTTTTTATAGTTTAAGGGAAAGCTATATTTTATGTTTAACATTAGTTTTAATTAGTACCTTTTCTATTTCTCAAATAATGTTTTATTCTGTCAAGCATGTTAGATTTACTACTTTAGTTTATTCATGATAAATAGTTAGTGGGGCTTTTTTTGTTCTTTTTATATTAAATTTTTAACAAAAGGGGATAAGTTTATTTTTTAAATTCATGTTCCCTTTCTACTTTATTTATTGTTATTTTAATTTTATCATCTTCAATACTTATAGTCTTACCATTTCTATCATTTAAAAAAGGGGTAGAATTTATTAGATCTGTAATCATGTTTTTAAATAATAAAAAATGGATGATTTTTTTGGGAGTTTTTAATGGTATTTATGTATTTCAAAACACTCCCTTAGCATGCTTTATTTTTTTAGTTTTGTTACAATATTATTAGGTGTATTTGGTTTTATATATTCATAAATTAACATGGTTATTAATATTTTTAATGTTTTATTTTGTTTAATATTATAATATACACATGAGTTATGATATATATGAAAATAAATTAAATATTATAATTTTTCACCTCATATTTCATAATTATGCTCATTTTCAATTTTATATACATTATGCATGAGAAAACCTATAGTGCATAAGATATGAGAATATATGTATGGTCGATGAAATATGAATTGGTATTGTATACTTTTAATAAATGTTTGGCAGCGAATGATATCAAAATGAATAATATAGATACTTTACTCACTCGAAACAGGTTGTGATGTCAAAAAAATGCACTTCATGTTAAAATCTCGATGGTGGATGATTGGTCTCCAACTGGGTTGAGGTGATGATTTTTCTATGGTAAAAATAGCATGTGGGGAGTTGAGTTCATCATATCCATAGACATGAGGGGGTGAAGGGATCGAGGTGGGTTTGTTCCAGGCATATGCAAATTATCATCTCCAGTTATGGAAAATATGGAATATTGCAATACATGATTGAGATTAAGATATGTGTATGTCTTTAAAAGTAGAGGAAATCCCATGTAATGTTTAAACTTGTCTAGTAAAAATAAAATCCATATGTTTCAAGAGTCATAATAACCCTATTTTTTTCAAAATAATTATATTTATCAAAAAAATTAAGATATTTTATGTTTAAGGGAATTTTTATGATTTTTAAGAAAATTAGAGGAAATATCATTCAAAACTACTAATTTTTTAAATCTATAAAAAATTATTTTAAAAAAATATATAATTATTTTTCTAAAATTCTTAAATTAAATAATATTTCATTTTAACAATGTAAAAAAATTGTCCATTAACTGTTTTTTTTTAACTCTTATTTTTTAGAATAAAAAAAATAAAATATTGTTTTTAAAATATATGAACATATTTTAATTATATGGAATTTTTTATAATCAATATATTTTTTAATGGATTTTTTTTCAAATAAATTTGTTTTTGATAAATAATAAAATAATTTATCTTTTAAAAACCAAAAATATTTTAATATAAATAATGCTTTATTTTTTAAAACAACAAAAAGTATCTAAAGTTGGAAAAAATTATGTAAAGAATTATAATGAAAATTATCATGGAAATGATATATTAAAAAACTAAAAAATTCAAATGGAAAAACAAATTTCATTAAAATAAATGATCTAATCATAAAATTGGATTTCTACAATAATGTTTAATAAAATATCCCACATGTATTTTCATAGTGTAAAATACATTTATAAATTATGCTGAAAAATTATACTAAGAACATGTTTCAATAAGTGATCCTCATGTATTAATGGAAAAAAACTTTATTACGATATTTCTATGGAATTTTTTACATTAATATATTTTTTCGTGAAAATTTATTATTGATAAATTAGAACTACAATTTTCTAATGATAAGTTCCCTGAAAGTTTCTATGAAAATTACACTATTTTCTTGTGAATATTCCACTATAAATTCCATTGAAACTTCCACTGGAGTTTTTAGTGAAGGTTTTAATGGAAATTTTAGTGAAAGTACCACTGGAAGATTCCAATGAATTTTTTTCAATAGAATTTTCAAGTGAAATGTTTCATTGTATTTTTTAGGGAAAGTTTCTAATTTAATCAGTTCATTTTTGATGAAATTTTTTAATATAGTTATTCATTAAAATAATCAGCAGTATTTTTAGTGAAAATTTATTATTTGAAATTTTTTACTAGAATTTTTAAATGATATATTCTAATGGAATCTACAATAAAATTTCTACTATAATTTTATGTGAAAGTTCCACGTGACTTTTTAGTGAAATATCCACTGGAATTTTTCACTAAAAGTTTCCACTTGAATTTTTAAAAAAAAATTAAAATCAATTTTTTTGTAAAAGTTTCTAATTTAATTAGTCAACTTTTAGTGAAATTTTTCTTTACATTTACTCTCGAAAAATTTTCAATTGAATTTGTAGTGAAAAAAATTTGAAATTTTTTATTGAAATTTTCCAATGATATATTCAATTGAAATTTTTCATTGAATGTTTCTACTATAATTTTTTATTGAATGTTTTCTTTCGAATTTTTTAGTGTAAATTTACACAATATTTTTTAGTGAAAGTGTCTATTATAAGTTTTTAGTTCAATAAATGGATTTTCTAGTTGAATTTTTTATGGAAGATTTCTAGTGGATTTTTTCATTGAATTCATCAATTGAATTTTTTGATGGAAATTTCATCTAATGGTCTATAGTTGAATCATTGAGATTTTTTGGTGAAGTGTTACTATGAAATTTTCCTATGAAAAATCTCCATTGGAACTTTGGGATAATGTTTCTTGTGAAATCAATGAAAATTATAGTAAAATATATCTTTGGAATTAGTGGAATTTCTGTTGGAACATTATTTTGGAAGTGCTCATTATAATTTTTCAGTGAAATATTTCACTAAAACTTCCATTGGAAGTTCCATAATAAATTTTAATGAATATTTAAACTACAGTTTTTAGTTAAAATTTTCAATAAAAATTTCCAATGGGGTATTATAGGTCAATGATTTATTTAAATATTATAATTTATAATTTAATTGTCAAATTATAGAGGAAAATACTAGTGGAATAATATTAAATTATTTTCCATTGAAATATTCAAGTGAAATGTTTTAAAATAAATATTCCAATTGATAATATAATATTAAATTTCTTTTGAAATTTTCAATAGATGTTTCAACTATAATTTTTATTTGGATGTTTCAACTAAAAAATTTAAGTATTAGTTTATGTTTTTACAATATTTTTCCAATATAAGTTTTTAGTAAAATTTTCATGTGGAAATTGAAACTGTAATTTTTCATTTTATATTGTAATTGGAATGTTCCATTAGAAAATACCACTATAATTTTAGTAAAATAATTCATTGAAATTGGTGGAATTTTCAATAAAATATTTTTTTAGATATGTTCATTTAACTTATCCAAATTAAATATTTCACTAGAACTTTTGCTTAAAGTTTTATTGGAAATTTCTATGAAACTTCACTGGAACATCCAGTGAAATTTTTCATTAAAATTTTTTAATAAAAGTTTCGACTAAAATTTTTAATTAAAGTTTCTAGATTTATCAGAAAAAAAAATTAAAATCAGTGAAAAGTTTAATGAAATTTTTTATTAAAATATTTCATTAGAACATCATATTAAAGTTATATTTGAAATTGTAATAGAAGTTTCATCCGAACTTCCTATTAAAGTTTCTAATGAAAATTTATATTTTAAGTTTTCACTAATTTTTTTATTTAAAGATCTAATTATAATTTTTGGAGGAATTTACACTATTGAGCGAAATTTCCATTGGAACTTTCCCCATAACTTCTAGTGAAATTTTATGCTTAAATTTTTTAATCAAAATTTCCACTATAATTTTTAGTGAAAAATGGAAATGAAAATTTCCAATAGGATATTTCAATTCAATTTTGCATTAAAATATTCCAATTGATAATTTAAGGGAAAATTCCAATGGTAAATCCAGGTGGATCACAGAATTTTCTATTGAAATTTTCAAGGGAAATTTTCTAAAGTAAATATTCAAATGGATAATTTAAGTTTAAAATCCCATTGAAAATTTTAATTAAAAGTTTCAACTATAATTTTTCAATTCATGTTTAAATAGTAAATTTATGGTCTAATTTGACACTAAAATTTTCTAGTGGAAGTTGATAATGGGATTTTAAAGGGAAATTCATTGGAAGGTGACAATAAATTTTTTTATGATATTTTTCACTAGAATTTTCTATTATAAGAATTCAATTAGAATCTTATAGTGTAAGTTTTAGATAGAAGTTTTAAGTGGATGTTTACATAAAAATCTCCATGTTTAAAATTCCACTAGAATTTTCCATCTAATTTTCAACTATTATTTTCAAAAGGAATTTTCTTATGGAAGTTTCAAGTAAAATTTTATAGTTTGAAGTTTGTATAAGAATTTTCGATTGAATATTTCAACTGAAATTTTTTACATAAAGATTACATTATAATATTATATTATAAACTTTATCCATATAAATATAATTTGTGATTGTAAATTTTTATAGTTAGTGTGTTTTTCCTATAATACCTCAAATTTTTATTTTGATGTGATTTTTTACACACTTTCAATGACATTTTATTCCAAAATTTTATAATGCAATTTCTTAGTATAAAATTTCAATGGTTTTTTTGTGATTTTAAAAATATGTAAAAGGAAATTAAAAACCAATTTATTAAGGGGTTATCTCTTATAAGGTTTTTAAATTTATTAATATTCTAAATGATGTGAAATTTTTAATTTTTTATCATTAGTTTAAGATATTTTAATGAACTATATTTTCTTTTTTAAATATATATAATTTAAAACATAAAAAATTTTTAATTATTTTTAAATACAAAAAAATATTTTATATACAAATAAAAAATTATTTTTTATAACAACTTCAAAAAATTTTGTTTTTAAAGGTTTTTTTCTTATTTTTTAATTTGAGCTTGAAATTATGATTTATGACATAGATATAATAATTATTATTTTTATAAGGTTTGAAATAATTTTTACCTAATTTCATTCATGAAGAATAGTTTTTATACTAATAAAAAATTTAATAATTCTCTAAATGATTTACAATTTATTAATATTTCCAAAATAATTTTTTTCTGGTTTTCTTGAATTTAGTTTTAAAATATTTTTAAAAAATATATAATTAAAAAATACTTAATTCTTAAAGTTTCTAGAAATTAATACTTAAATATAAATATAAAAAAAAGAAATGTTTTAAAATATTTCCAAAATTAAATAATTAATTTTTATTAATTTTTTTACATGTTTAAAAAAAATACTATTTAAAATTAATTTCTTCCTATATTTTTGTGTGTAATAAAATTTTATGCCTATAAGGTCATAACCGAGTATTTTAGAAAAATGTGACAATCTTGGTTTTGTTTATTCCTTTTGATCCAATGGTGTGAATTTAGTTTTTTACACATGGTAAAATATGAGTGTTACTAGATATTCCAGTAAAATGGGGAATTGGAGATGATTCTAGTCCTCAGGAATAGGCTTCACCTAACATCACGTATATTCTTTGTCCTATGCCATTTCAAAAAAATTTTTGAAATTTGGATGTGGTTTTGGGTTTTTTTAGGTTTTCAAAAAATATAGAAAATAAGTATAGGTTTAAAAAAATTAAAACTAAGCCTCAAAGCATTGAACTCCCTTTTGCTTTTGGACTCCTTTGGAAGTTGTAAAAGGTTTCATGGGAATCTTACCCTTTAGCACTCATTAAGAGTCAAAGGTGTTAGAGTCTCCAACACCTTCGAATTTAATTAAAAAACTATTTTTTTAGTTTTTATTTATTTTATATATATAACAAAACTTTTAGAAGTATTTAAATGATATTTTATCCAGTAATACTTATATTATATTAATCTAAAAATAACAAAAACTCTCATCTAGTGCTCCCTTTTATAAGGGAGGGTACCCTTTGAATTATTATGGATTTCCAAGGTGAGAATCAGTTTCCTTCTTTCTTTAATAAGAATAATAATATATTATTAATATTAATTTATAATTAATTAATAATTATTACTAATTAATAATTAATTACTGATAAATAATAATTATTATTATGTTTTAATATTTACTATTAAATGTTAAGAAATAACTGATAAATAATTAATTAGTAACTATATAATATTAATTACTACTTAATAATATTAATTAATAATTAATAATATTAATTACTAATAAATATTAATTACTAAGTAATAATATTAATAAATAACAAATTATTTCTTAATATTTAATAGTTATTATTTAATTCATAGTTAAATAATAGGTAATAACTAAATAATAATTAACTATTAATAATTACTATTATATATTAATAATTATCAATTATTAATTAATTAGTAACTAAATGATATTAATTAATAAATAATATTATTATTTACTAATAAATATTAATTACTGATTAATAATATTAATAAATAACCAATTAATTAAAAATTATTTATTAATAATTAATTAGTCTTAATTATTGAGTAATTAAATAATATTTAATTACTAATAAATGATATTAATAATAAGTAAACAATAATTATCTATTACAAATTACTATTACATATTAATAATTATTAGTTGATAATAATTAATAATTAAATTAAATTATTTACTATTTAATAATATTAACTTCTAATAATTATAAATTACTTATTAATATTAATTACTAAAAAATAATTAAAATTATTATTTAGTTACTAATTAATAATTATTATTATATAATTAATAATTAATGATTAATTATTTAGTAACTAATTAATTAATTGTTAGTATTAGTTATTATTATAAAATTATAAATAAATATTTAAATTTATTATTTAGTTTCTAATTATTAAAAAATTGTTAACTAATTACGAATTAATTACTAACATTTTTTTCAACCGTTTAGGTCTAAGACCCTTTTTATTAAATAAAAAAAGCAATACCTCTTTAAAACTAGGTTGAGTGGTAACCCTTAAATGAACTAAAGTTCAAGTAGTTGAAATGGCCAAATAAAACTGGTTTGAAGGACTAGTGGCCCGAAGGCCAAAACATAGTTCAAAATCTCTAAGTGAGAAGTCTCCAACTTATCAAGATACTAGAAAAACATTATCACCCCTCTTAGTGAGAACTGCACCAGAATCCCAATCTGAATGATGTAGTCCCCCCCATCATGAACTATTACATCAATTGATACATTTTTAAAGGGAGCCCTTGTATCCATGGTATGAGAGGAGAGCTGGATGATAGGGGACAACACACTCATCTCACTTTCGAACTGCCCACCTGGTAATGCATACATAGCCCTCGCTTGCATCACCTACCGAATGCACCGCACCCTTAGACTATTCCCAAGTATGGAAATACACATTGAAGGGCATCCCACTATCCCAAATTGGTAGAACAAGGGGACATAAGACTGCATGATAAGTTCCAGTATGTATATCCCTCGAATTGAGGATGGACACCCGGTAGTGCCCACCCACACTACCAACCAAATGTGTCGAGCTGGATGTTTATCCCTTATCACACCACCTACTGCTCACAAGTGCTGACCCAGAGGCTTAGATACCTGATGAATAAATAATAAGGATATCCCAAAGGCCTAGTGTTCAAAGACCAAAGAGAAGATATAAAGGTCCAGGGGTGTTGAAAACCCTAAAATGACTTCAATGAGTGACCTCAATCCATATTAGCCTGCCCAATCAGCATGTATGTCAAAAAACTCCAAAGATGTTACCAAAATTCATTCCATCATCACCACCTTAAGTTACACTAACATTGCTACCTGAATTCATGGGAGTCACTATATTCAGATGCCATCCAGCACCAAGACCACACCGAAGTCACTACCTGAATCCATGGACACCATCGTCGCCTGCCCAAAAGGCCCTCCTATGCCAAAGCCACACTTCCAAATAGGTCTGAAGCCATGTCGTCCTCACCACCAAAGACCATATAAATATTCACATTCTCCACCATCCTCTGGGGTCGAGACCACATCATTGCTACCACAATAAATGTTTTCCCTCACCTACTACGTCGCTGCCACATTGATTTCACCATTACCATGGAAATAGAGCCCTGATGAAGGACATCGACTAGATCTAGGTCACCACCATTATAGACTCCAAAGCACAAACAAAGGAAACTATCCATATCTGCGTTAGAAACATAAAATCTAAAGCATATCTAGGCAAAGAAAATTTAAAGTTAAATAATTAAGATATAATTCTATGCCTGGATCATGAAAAACCAGAATAGAAAGCCTGAGAACTCTCAGAAGAGGTAGAAAGATGGAGGAGGCACAGAGATCTAAAATGAGGGATAACACTAACACCATTAAGATACAGTAAAACCTTTATCGACATGAAGATGTGGGAGAACCATCATCATCACCGACCAGTGGGGGTTTCAAGGAGCAGTGCTCCCCTGCTTGGGGGTACAGGGGTTGAAGGTCCAAAACCCAAATTTTGGGCACTATAGAAACTATAATCGGATTGTAGTAGAGCTGGATAGTGACATAGAAAAGTCAATATAGTAGTGACAACTTTGACATGGTTATTGTAGAATCTTATAATTTGGATACAATGATATTATAGCTTCATAAACTTTCATCAATCGATCATTGTAACATAGCCGACTTATTATGCAGTTGGTGGCACTATTATACCATCTTCTTTATGAGGTCATTTGATATAGGCTTTTTTAGGTTTGTGAAACTCCGATTTTTTCACGGTAATTATGCTCCCAAACATAGTTTTATTTTTTCCTCTTTGTGAGCATAGATATCATTTTACCCGACCACATAAATCTCTATGTCTCACGATCTTCTTTTTGTTATTTTTTTAATTTTACTCTTCTTCTGTGAATTTTCAATCAATTATTACTCCATGAAATTTTATAACACTACATGACCCTAAAAAGTAACTTTTATAAAAATACTAAAAAATGTTTGGATGGAGGGATTTTGGTTGTGATGAAGCCTTATACATCCTTATAACTCAATAATCTCTGCATAGGTGATGAAAATGATGTCATCTCCAACATAGTATAGATAATTGGACTCATGCTTCATTATCTTTTCAACTCATGCAGTGATAGAAACACATGTGACCAGTTGTTATCATTTAATGACTACACAATAATCCTGTATTGGGATTTTTTATTTTTTTTGTTTTTTAGGTAGGGCGTGAGATTATTTAAGGACAAAAATGTAAGGGTTGGTGTCCTGAGAACCAACTATTTTGTACTTTGATTACATGAACGTTCACTTATTATATATTGTTCATTGTTCTATATGACTATAATATAATAATGTCCTAGAATATTTGTTGCATTGATACGGTCATGGAAGATCCCCACAATGATGAGAACCTTGAAATGCTATAACAATATTCTTAAATAAATTTATATGGTTGGATGAAATACTATGATAGGACACATAGTTTATAGACCGTCATGTGTGAGTACTTGTAAGAAGATTAGACTCTCTCTCATGGATTTTGCACTTGGTAATCTCCAAGATTGGAGATTATGAGAACAGACCCTCCAGTAGTAATTTAGAATGTTTTTTTGTCATCGGATATTTCTATTTTTGAGCATGTGTAATGGTCCTTAGACTGGAAGATTATCATTAACTCATGTCATGACTCGCGCACTTAGATTTGCTGATGAAAACCATCATGAAGATATTTGGCGGGAAGTAGGGTACATTGGGTGTGTCACGAATGAAATGTTGTTAATGGATAAGTCGAGGAAGGATTTATCCCTTCCATATTTATTGAAGTAGATATCTCAGACCCTTTGATTGAAAGAGAACTGTCGAAAAAATTCCATGGCCATGGTGTAATGACTAGTTTATTTCTGGAAGTCAACGAATGACGGATCAAGCATATAGGTTTATAACACTACCACAAAACCTTCTTGATGATATATTGAGACAAAGGGATTAAATTACACAGTAATTGTTCGTATGAGGTGATACATTAATGTGGAGTCAACTTCTTTCTCTTGGGTGCCTTAACCCATTGCTAGACGGTAATCTTGGACTTTAGGAAAGCCCGCCTATTGCCAATTAGAAAGAGGCCTAGAGGGTCACACACTAAGTGTATTCAAGTATCTCAAGTAGAATAAAGATTATTCCCATATGTGGTTTAATAATTATTCAAGGATGCCTAAATCGTTTTAATGATGGAGGAAGAATAAAATAAAATAAGTACACACCGTGTATCAATGATTACATGCTGTGTAGTTTTATTTTTAAAACAAGTACACGTCGTGTATTATTAAATGTTCACACCGTGTAGTTTTTATTTTGGAAAGGAAATTAATAAATGAAAATAATATATACACACTGTGTACATTGAATGTACACGCTGTGTATTTTTCAATGAAAAACAAGTACATGCCGTGGAGTTTTTACAGTCGGGATTTTGAGGAAATATCATTTTATTAAATGATATTTATTATAATCACTGTGGGAGCATGTCAAGGAATTAATGACTCGACATGGGGTTTTCAAAATGGAGTTAATGAAATAAGTAAAACACGTAACATGTTTATTTATTGTCATAACTCTACAACCTCAAACCCGATTATAAATATCCTCACAACCCCAACTCTTCTCGTAAGACAAGAGAATCATTGTGCATAAAAATTCTGGAGAATTCTTTCAAGGCCAAAATAACCTCTTCCTCCAAGAATGCTGTCAAGACCGAGAGTGATCCTATTCCATCAGATCAAGACGATCTAAGGAGGACAACACAAGCAAAGGTTTATCCATGCAAGCACCCAGAGACTCCTTTGGCGACATCCAGAGATACGAGGTGCACGTGTGGATCACCACTAGATAAAGTCTACACTTGGCTTCTGCGACGCAACGACAAATCACATCAGAACGTGATCAAGAATATCAACGAAGAAAGAACACCAAAAGGTAATTATTTTCAATTGATTAAATTAATTATAATCAACCTGTAACGATCCTAGTTTGTGGTTCTGGGACTTTCCTTTTCTTTGTCTATTTTTGTGATTCGATTCGTGGAGACTGGCGTTTATTGTCGTATTGATCCTAGATTGATCATTGTTAATGACAAAAAGCAGAGTGGGCACATCCACCCACGCGCTTCCATTATGCCTGGAACCTTAAATTGTTATCAGAGGGAGGTTACAATGTTGATTATAGTTATTTAACTTTTGTTGATAATTTACGCATTTATATTTGATTCAATTCAAGATAAATCGTTCTCTAATATGAATAAACGAGATCTGTTCTTCCTCCTTCGTTTCTCGATTCATATCATAGAAATAACCTTTTAATTTTAATTTTTGATTAAAATATAAACAAGGAACTCATCCGGAGGACTTCTCTTTCTGTCTGTACAACACAGAATTACACGGCGTGTAATGAAAACTACACGTCGTGTACTTAGGTTCAACGAACCGGTACTGGTCCGCCAAACCACACTGTGTGAATTGATTAAACCTAAGCATTTAACACCTCATGTTGAATAGAAATGAATGGCATGTGGGAACAAGAATACATAGCGTGTATGTTGGAACAACACGCCATGTAGTCTGATCCAGCCCAAGTGAAACAGTGTACAAAGGAGAAGTTGTGTACCACGTACACTGGATTGCCATGTCGGTTACCTTGTAACAAGGAAGTACACTCCATGTATGATTTATCTACATGCCATATACTCCAGAATTTCCAAAGTACATAAAACACGCCAAATCCCCCGACGTGTACTTTGGATAATGGGTGAAAAGAAATACATGTTGTGTAAATATAAAATACACACCGTGTAATTTCCAGAAATTTCACCGGGTTTCGTCCAAAAGTAAAAAGACCTGTACAAGAAATATGGATGAGAAGAATCTCAAGGAAATTCAGAAAGGAATTTAAAATATATAATTGATTAATTATAAGATCATAATTAATTGAATTCGAGCGCGACTTATCTTAAATGAAATAATGGTTAAAATAATTTGATTTCTAAATATGCGTAAATGTACTTTCATTCTATGGATGCTCATGATCTAGACCAAATACCCATTTAATGTGTTTACGGTTTCATTTAAATTTATTTAATTTAAATTCATTGGCCTGCGAGCCATATTCCAATAAAATGTAGGGCATGCATGCCCATGGTTTCTTTAATGTAAACCCCATGTAATGGAGGATCTCCCAAGCCAGAGGAGACGGTTAGAAATCCAAAGCTGAGGCGAAACCAAACCAAGAAGATACAAAGGTGGATAGGTGGGAGCTTCAAAACACAAACCATTGGGTTCAAGGTGTTTTCCCTAGGTCAGGGTTAGCTTATCAAAACCGCTGGATAAGCTAACCAATAGAAGCTCATGATCATGCCATCTTATTTTATTTCTGTCTAATTTCATGGTTTATTTATTATGTATGTGTTTTCACAATCATATAGTTAATTAAATGAACAATCATGAAAATATGGAATAAAATAAAAACTAGACTATGAGTAAACATTATTAGAACATGGTTAATCACTTAAGCTAGCATCACTTAATATTAAAAAGCATGTGATAATGAAAAACTACAGATAAAATATTAAAATCCTTCAATACCATATTAAGTCAGAACAAGCCTTTTGTTACTTAATTAAGGGAAAGACTCAATAAAACTATGTGTTTGACCAACCCTTGTTGGGACACTTACTTTTATAAAGGAAGCCCTTATGAAAGGTTTCAGGTTGACTTAACCATATTACATCAAGAGGAGTAGCCCTTGCTAGACTTGATGTAATATTGGAGGAAAGAGTTGAGAAATTCCAAGTCAGGATTTCAGGATTAGGGAGTCCACTCAATAGATCAAGGAATTGTAAGCTCTTTGTTGGCAAAGACCTGCCTACCTAAATACCTTCAAATAGCTTGACCAACCCTTGTTGGGGTTATGCAAAGGGGAATATGGACCCTTACCACTAGAATGTCAAAGAAACTGGACATTTCGAGTTCAATGGTGAGGGACATTGGGACTTGATAAAATTGTGGGAGAATTAATAAATTCATTTATTATTTCTCATAAAAATGTATTTAAGAAAGTACTGATAAATCTTCTCTTTTAATTTTTATAATCGAAATTAAAAACTCGCCAACCACATTTTCTCTGCGATCAATTATGGATAAAGACAATATATTTACCGGTATTAACATTTTGGAATGGTTTAGTCACCTTCAGGTTATCCTACGCCGTGAATGAAAGTTTTACGTGCTGGAGTCCTCACTTCCTGATCTGCCTGACCAAGGGGCGAGTGATGAATAAATTCTGGTCTATGATCAACATTTGAGCGATGCACTTGACATTCAATGTTTGATGTTGTAATCAATGTCTAGTGAGCTCATGAAGTCTCATGAAGACATGGATTCCTACAGCATGCTCGATTCCCTCTATGTTCTATACCAGGAGAGAGAAAGACAGGAAAGGTTTGAGATCTCCAAGGCTCTATTTCGGAGAAATCCTAGAGAGGGTGCCTTGTTTGGGCCTCATGTAGTCAAGATCATTGGATACATTGAGTTCTTGGAGGTTCTAGGGTTTAAACTCCCTGAAGAACTGGGTACCGATCTCATTCTTGCATCACTCCCCCAGAGCTTCTCTAACTTTGTTGTGAAATTCAACATGAACAACATTGAGAAGTATCTGTCTAATCTTCTTATCCTCATTCGCCAAGTGTACAATGACATGAAGCGTGAAAATCCTTATTTCCTCATGGTGAATAAAAGTAAAGGTAAGGAGAAGAGCTTTAAACCCAAATCATCTTCAAGTCCTTCCAAGAAAATAAAGATCTAAGTGGAGGCAAGAGAATAGGAGGTTGTTTGTTTCGCATGTGGCAAGAAGGGCCACTAGAAGAAAAATTGCACCCATCCAAGGAAGCAAGGGGAAGATTCAAATGCATTTGTTATCGAATGAAATCTATCTATTTTTACCAATTGATTATTAGATACTGATTGTGGTTATCACATCTATATCCAAATATAGGAACCAAGTAGATTCAGAAATATTCATCGAGGTGAGGTAGATCTACGAGAAGCCAACAGAGCCAGACTTGTTTTTGTAGCTGTCAGGGACTACCACCTCACATTTCCAATTGGAATTATATTGGTGTTAAAGGGTTGTTATTATGTGACTTCTGTTACTAAAAACATTATTCCAGTATCCAGATTAGATACTGATTGATTCATGTTCAAGTTTGGAAATAAATTTTGCTACTTTTATAAAGATAGCATTTGTTTTGGTATGGAACATTTATATAACGTACTTTATGTGTTAGACTATACAAACCAAGTAATGGAAATCGATGAAAAATTCAATTCACATGACTCATACCACACCCAACTTTGGCATCACAAGCTGGGTCATGTCAATGAGAAACGTTTGACAAAATTATATCAAGATGGGTATTTATATTCTTTCGAACTAAAACCACTTGGTGTATGTTATGCATTTCTACAAGGAAAAATGACCAAATCTCCATTTAGTGGGAAAGGTGAAAGGGATAAAGAGATTCTAGAATTAGTTCACACAGATGTGTGTGGACCATTTCCAGTTGAATCAAGGGGTGGGTTCTCATACTTCATAACTTTTACTGATTATTTTAGTAGATATGGATATATTTACTTAATGAGGTATAAGAAAGATTCTTTTGATCGGTTCAAAGAATACAAGAATGAAGTTGAGAACCATCTTGGTAAAAAGATTAAGAAACTCTACTCAGATAGAGGAGGAGAAAATCTTAATCAAGACTTCATTGATTTCTTACAGGAGTTTTGGATTCTATCTCAACTCACTCCTCCTTACACACCTCAGTGGAATGGTTTAAGTGAAAGGAGGAACCGCACCCTGTTGGACATGGTGAGATCAATGATGAGTCATACGAGTCTTCCATTATCCTTTTGGGGATATGAATTACAAACATCATCACACATACTAAACCAACTACTAACTAAATCGATAAATGGTATTCCATACGAGTTGTGGAGTGGACGCAAAGCCATGTTATCGAATTTACATGTTTGGGGTAGCGAAGCATTTATTAAGGCCTCTTCAGGTAACAAACTTTCACCCTAAGGCACAAAGTGTATCTATATAGGATATCCCAAGGAAACAAAGGGATATTACCTATACAACCCCTTAGACAAAAAGTTTATAGTGGAAAGACATCCCATATTTCTTGAGATGGAGTACATCTCCGAAAGAGATAGTGGGAGGGAGGTAGACTTTGATGAAGTCGAGGCTCAAGATACACAGGATTTGGTACAAGAATATATTCCACAAAGCCTTGTGGAAGAACAATCTATTACAGAGACACAACAACTACCTAGGATCACGAGAGAGGTGAGATAACCAGAACAATATGGTTTTATTTTCACTGAGGATAGTGACTCATTATTGGTTGACAATGATGATCCTCTTACATACAAGGAATCAGTTGAAGGCCCAGACGTTTCCAAGTGATAAGAATCCAGGAATTATGAAATGGATTCCATGTACCAAAACCAATTATGGATTTTGGTAGATCCTCCTATTGATGTAAAGCCTATTGGTAATAAATGGGTATTCAAGAAGAAACTGGACATGGAGGGGCAAGTCAGCACCTATAAGGGATGACTAGTTGCAAAAGGTTTTAGACAGCATCAAGAAATTGACTATGATGAAACCTTTTCACCGGTTGCGATGCTGAAATCCATCAGAATCCTATTGGCCTTTCCCGCTTACCATGACTATGAAATTTACAAAATGGACGTCAAAACAACATTCCTTAATGGGAACCTCCATGAAGATGTCTATATGACACAACCTGAAGTTTTTTTTACTCCAAAGGATTCCAACAAGGTATGAAAGTTACAAAAATCCATTTATAGATTAAAGAAAGCATCAAGGTCATGGAACATTCATTTTGATGAAGCTGTAACAAAATTAGGATTTTTTAAGAAAGAAAGTGATATTTGTGTCTACAAGAGGTTTAGAGGAAGTGTAGTAATTTTCCTAATAGTATATGTTGATGACATATTACTAATTGGAAATGAAGTACCTGTCTTACAGTTAGTTAAGGAATGGTTAGATAAATACTTCTCCATGAAAGACTTGGGCAAGGTAGCATATATTCTTACAATCAAGATCCATCATGATAGATCCAATAGAATGATGGACCTGAGTCAAAGTACATACATTGAAAAGATACTAAAGGGATTCAGTATGGAACAGTCCAAGAGGGGATTATTGCCAGTGTCACATGGAATTCATCTTTCTAAGAAAATGTGTCCTCGGACACATGATGAAAGAAAGATAATGACAAGGATCCCTTACGCATCCGCGATTGGGTCAGTCATGTATGTTATACTATATACGAGGCTAGATGTTGCTTACGCATTAAGTGTGGTAGGTAGATATCAAGCTGATCCAGGATACCACCATTAGATGGCAGTCAAGACTATCCTTAAGTATCTGAGGCATACTAAGTATATGTTCCTGGTTTATGGAGGAGATGAGGAACTAGTCATTAGAAGACATGTAGATGCTAGTTCCCAGACTGATCAAGATGACATGAAGTCACATACTGGATACAACATCAGTTTGAATGAAGGTGCAGTGAGCTAGAAGAGCTCAAAGCAAAGTGTGGTGGCAGATTCTACAGCAGATTCTGAGTATATCGCAGATTCTAATGTAGCTAAAGAAGAAATATAGATGTGAAGCTTTGTCCAAGAGCTGGATGTAGTACCGATTAGTAAAGATCCTATCACCCTCTATTGTGATAATACTGCAGTGGTGGCACTTTCAAAAGAGCCAAGGTCACATCAGCGGACAAAGCACATACTTCGTAAGTATCATCACTTGAGAGATTTTTCTCAGAGAGATGAAGTTGTAGTGATCAGTATTTCCATGGAAGACAACATGGCAGACCCCTTGACTAAAGACTTGACTGAGCAGAAACATGATCATCATGTGAGGTCTAGAGGACTAAAAGTCGTAGGCAGTTGGCTCTAGTCCAAGTGGGAGTTTGTAAGGGTTGGTGTCCTGAGAACCAACGGTTTTGTACTTTGATTACATGAATGTTCACTTATTATATATTGTTCATTGTTCTGCATAACTATAATATAATAATGTCCTGGAATATTTGTTGCATTGATAAGGTCATTGAAGATCCCCACTTTGATGAGAACCTTGAAATGAAATAACAATATTATTAAATAAAGTTCTATGGTTGGATGACATACTATGATAGGACACATAGTATGCAAACATTCATGTGCGAGTACTTGTAAGAAGACAAGACTCTCTCTCATGGAGTTCTCAATTGGTAATCTCCAAGATGGGAGATTATGAGAACAGACCCGCCAGTAGTAATTCCTCATGTTTTGGTGTCATCAGATATTTCTATTTGCGAGCATGTGTAATGGTCCTTAGATTGGATGATTATCATTAACTCATGTCATGACTCGTACACTTAGATTTTCTAAAAAAACCGTCATGAAGACAGTTGGTGGGATGTAGGGTACATTGGGTGTGTCACGAATGACATGTTGTTAATGGATAATTCGAGGAAGGATTTTTCCCTTCCATATTTATGGAAGTAGATATATCGGGCCCTTTGATTGAAATAGAACTGTCTAACAAATTTCATGGCCATGGTGTAACGATGAGTTTATTTCTGGAAGTCAAATAATTACAGATCATGCATATAGGTTTATGACACTACCATGAAACCTGCTTGATGAGATATTGAGACAAAGGGATTAAATTACAAAGTAAGCATTCTTATGAGGAGATACTTTAATGCAGTGTAAACTTCTTTCTCTTGGGTGCCTTGACCCATTGCTAGACAGTAATCTTGGACTTTAGGCAAGCCCGCCTAATGCCAATGAGAAATAGGCCTAGAGGGTCACACACTAAGTGTATTCAAGTATCTCAAGTAGAATAAATATTATTATCGTATGTGGTTTAATAATTATTCAAGGAAGCCTAAATAATTTTAATGTTTGAGGAAGAATAAAATAAAACAAGTACATGTTGTGTATCAATGATTACACGTCGTGTAGTTTTATTTTGAAAACAAGTACATGTCGTGTATTATTAAATGTACACGCCGTGTAGTTTTCATTTTAGAAAGGAAATGAATAAATAAAAATAAGATATACATGCCGTGTATATTTAATATACATGCCGTGTTGTTTTCATTGAAAAACAAGTACACGTCGTGTATTTATTAATACACGCCCTGTAGTTTTTCCAGTCGGGATTTTGAGGAAATATCGTTTTATTAAATGATATTTATTATAATCACTATGGTCGCATGTCAAGGAATTAATGACTCGACATGGGGTTTTCAAAAGGGAGTTAATAAAATAAATAAAATGTGTAACACGTTTATTTATTTTCATAACTCTACAACCTCAAACCTGATTATAAATATCCTCACAACCCCAAATTTTTTCCTAAGATGAGAGAATCGTTGTGCACAATAATTTTGGAGAATTATTTCAAGGCCGAAAGAACTCTTCCTCCAAGAACACTCTCAAGACCGAGAGAGATCCTCTTCCATCGGATCAAGATGATCTAAGGCTTACAATGCAAGAAAAGGTTTCTCTATGCTACCACCCAGAGACTCCTTTGGCTACGTCCAGAGATACGAGGTGCACATGTGGATAACCGCTACAGGAAGTCTACACTTGGCTTCTACGACACAACGACGAATCACATCATAATGTGATCAAGAATATCAATGAAGAAAGAACACAAAAAAGGTACTTCTTTTCAATTGATTAAATTAATTATAATCAACCTTTAATGATCCTACTTTGTGGTTCTGGGAATTTCCTTTTCTTTGTCTATTTCTATGATTCGATCTATGGAGACTGGTGTTTCTTGTCGTATTGATCCCAGATTGATCATTTTTAATGACCAAAACCAAGTGGGAATATTATTAACTTGATCTATAATGATTTATTTTATGAATAATTAAGTCTAATTCATTCTGTGAATATTACTGGTTAAGTTTTTATACAGATATTTTTCTATCTATGAGAAATTGTGAGTCTTCCATCGGTTCTATTTTATTTGGAAAAGGACCCAGACATCGTGACCAGTTTCAGATCTCAAGAAGTCTGTGACACCGATTCCTTCCTACCATCACCAAGACACTGTTAAAAGTTTGGAAAAGAACCAAGAAACCATGATCCTAACACCACATATGTGCTACCAGTTCCATATCTTAACACAATTATTCCATCATGACTTTCTCACCACTCAATGGAAAAGAAGAAGACATCATTTCGTGGTGACGCCGTTTTTAAGTGACATTGTTTCTAGACAGACTGTCACATCGTTCATTAATCTGTTATGTCATTTTCAATTTAATTTCTAACAGTCATAATTCAGTCATTAAAATGCACTCACATAATTAATATTTCTTTGTAGACATGTCACCTAATTGTACGAGGTACAAGGTGCATAATACTTGCATCAAGTTGGCTTCAATACATGAAATCCAAAAATAAAAAGTAAATCATGGCATTGGAACAAGAAACTAGAAGTAGAACAGTAGACGTGAGAGCATTTTGAAAAAGTGAATAGATACATGAAACAAGAAACAACTGAAGAACACATGAATCACTTTCGATTCCAAAGGTTGTACTACCATACATCAGAATCAAAAACACCTTCACAGTACCACCTTTAAGAAGAGCATGATCTAGACAGCTTACACTTTCAAACCTACAGACTTGCGATATTCTGTTTTCTCATAAGTGTACTTGATACTTTCATCTTCTTCATCCTACCAGTATAGAGATGCATAGAATAACACTCAGAGCACTTTTAACCTATTCTAATAATTTTTTCTCTATTTTTTATTATTTTTATCTTTCAAGAATTGTGTGTATATATGTATTAAAACACATACTATTTCCTACACTAAACTGATGGATACAAGATATCCTTCTTCTCATATCTTTTTACATATGTTTACTCCAACATATAAGTGTGGAAGAGGTCCTTCTTTAACCTGGTAGTTTTTACCCATGAAGAATAGTAGAAGAGGTCTTGTGACCTAGACAGTCATGTGCACTGTTTTTTACCCCGATCTAGGATGTAGATCTAGTTTATTAATATAAACTACTTGGTGGAAGGTGATCACCAAGTGGGGTAGATTAGGTCTCAACTTGAAACTGAACCACTTGTTTTATCCTTTGTGTTTTTTAATTTATTTTTTCTCTATTTTACTTTATATTTCAGAAAACACTAGATTTCAATTTGATAGTTAGTCTTGGATAGAAGTTATAATTGTTTTTCTTTATTAGAATAGCTTCAAAATTTGTATCAATAATTCATATTGATATTACTGAGAATTAATCAATCTTCTAAGAGTTTATTTGAATAGTCAAACTTTTAAAACCATATTAACTTGATTAACTGGGTTGTATTCATTTTTATTGGGGAACCTTTTTAAGAAAACTTTTTTACAGATATTGTGAATAGATAATCAATTCACCTCCCTCTTGAGTACTCTACTCTGACCAAAATTTGGTATCAAAAGATTTTATTCCTGTTAAGACACTGTTTTTTAAATCTATTCAATTGTGATTTTAGTTTTACTTTAAATATCTATAAATTTATGGTAATTATGAATTTCTATCTCTTTAAAATTATTTCTTTTTTATGGATAATAGACTGGAAGGTTCTGCAACAAACAGACCACCATTATTCAATGGAACTAATTATTCCCAATGGAAAATTAAAATGAAAATGCATTTAAAAAGTATGGTCTTTGAAATTTGGTCTTCAATTATAGATGAGTATAAGATTCCTCCTAATGATAGAATTACTTGGGATGACCTAACCAAGACTTCTTACAATAACAATTTCAAATACATGAATTCTTTATATTTCTCTTTAGGAGATGAGAAATTTAATAAAATATATTCATGTAAAACTTCCCATGAAAATTGGGATACCTTGTCTGTTTTATATGAAGGAACTTCTAGTGTGAAAGAAATGAGACTCAATAATTATACTATTAAATATGATATATTTAAAATGAAGCCTGATGATCCTATTTCTGACATTTATCTCAGGTTCAACTAAATTTTTAACACAATTATTTCTTTTGGAAGAGAAGTTACTACTAAAGAACAAATTACGAGGATTTTCATATGCCTGCCTGATAGATGGAGAGGAACCTCTGTCTCTATTAGAGAGTCATGTGGGCTTAACAAATCATCTGTCAAAGAACTCATTGGGAAACTAATGATGTATAAAGAGGAGCTGAAATTCAACAAGGAAGAGGATGATGAACCCAAAAGAAAATTTATGTCATTCAAGACCACCACCTCTAAACACAAAGAAAAGGAGAAACTGCAAGTCTCTGTAGAAAGTTCCAGCAGTGAACAATCATCACCTGAAAGTGATGAGGAGATTGGTCAATTAGCTATAAGATTTAATAAATTTTACAAAAGGAAGAAATTTTTCAGAAAGCCTAACTTCAAAGGAAGATATGATCAAAAGGTAAGATGAAAGAAATATTATAAAGGAAATGACAAGTATGTTGAGATAGTATGTTTTGAATGTAATAGAAAGGGACATGTAAAGGCTGATTGTCCCAAGCTCAATTATAAAAATAAATATGAGGATAAATATAGAAAGTATAAAAATTAAATGAAAGAAACATGGAGTTTTTATGAGGAAAGTTCAAGTGAATTGGAATCTTAACATGATGAACAGGATAACAAATCTAATATTTGTTTTATGAAAAACACATATGAGGTAACCCTGAAATGTCCTATACAAAATTCCTATTATTCTGGAGATGAAAGTGATTCTGAAAATATGTGTAAAAAATAGATGTTTCAGTACTGTAATATTCTTATAGAGAAATGTAATGAACTAAAATATAAATACAAGTCTTTAAAGAAACAGTATTCTCTTACCTCAACTATAAAATCTAAACTCACTGTAGAAAGAGGAAAAAATGTTCAATTACTCAAAGAAAACAATTAATTAAAGCTCACTAATGAGAAATTAAAAAGGGAACCTGAAAGGTTTACTAATGGTAAAGAAAACTTGGTACTAATTTTAGGTAAACATATTTTCCATAAATACACTACTGGTATTGGCTATCAACCTGGTAAAAGAAATTTTGGAAAAAACAATTTTATTTCCAAATATAGAATATACAACATTACTCCTAGTTCTGGAAAACATTCTTCTAGTTCAAATTATGATACACTCTCTACTGATTCAAGCTTTTTTGGACCAAATAGAGTTTATTTTTCATTTACTTTACATAATTCTTATATGAAACCTATGAGGCAGATGTGTATTCCTAAATCACTAGTTAAAAATATTACTGGACCCAAAAAAAATATGGGTACCAAAGTCTATTTTTATTTGACTAATTTATAGGAAAATTGTGTAAAGATATCCTATAAAAGCTTATGGTACATGGATTTTGGGTGTTCAAGACACATAATAGGAGACTATTCATGCTTCAAGAACTTAATAAAAAATTATTGTGGATATGTTAATTTTGGTGACAATGCCAATGGAAAAAATCATTGGCCTTGTCCAAATCGGTAACTCTAAATTAGTTTTAATTTCCAAAGTACTTTTTGTTGATGAACTAAATATAATCTTCTTTGTATTTCACGACTATGTTATGATGGATTTTATGTTAAATTTTAAAATGATGCTTGCAATGTTTTTAATTATAAAAAACAATTAGTATTTTCTACATTGAGAAATGAAAATGTATACTCTGTTAACTTATATTCATTAATTTCTCAAAATGATTCATGTTTAAGTGTATTTCCCAAAGAGTCTTAGATTTGGTATAGAAGACTAGGACACTACAATATTCACTCCCTTATAAAGCTAACTAGAAAAAGATTGGTCAAAGATCTACCCAAACTTGAGTTTCCAAATGATAAAGTGTGTAATCCTTTTCAAAAGGGAAAGCAACACAAAATTTCCTTTAAACCGAAGAAATAAATGTCAAATTCTCAACCTCTTGAGTTGGTTCACATGGATTTGTTTGGACCATCTATAGTTTCTAGTTTAAATGGGAAGTGTTATGTTTATATTCATGTATATGACTTTTCTAGATATACTTGGACCTTCTTTTTGGATCAAAAAAGTGAAGCATGCTCTCATTTTACCAAATATTCTAAAATTGTAGAAACTCTTAGTGGATTTAGAAATAAATATTTAAGAAGTGATCAGGGTCGTGAGTTTGAAAATCAAGAGTTTAAATATTTTTTCTCACAAAATGGCTATAATCATAATTTCTCTTTCCCTAGAACACCTCAACAAAATAGAGTTTTAGAAAGAATAAATAATACCTTATAAGAGATTTCTAGAACCATGCTTAGTGAATATGAATTTCCTATTTATTTTTCGGCTGAAGCTATAAATACATCATGCTATATTATTAATAGAGTTTTGATTAGAAATATTCTTAAAATAACTCAATATGAGTTATGAAACAATATAAAACCCAAAGTAAGATACTTCAAAGTTTTTTGTTGCAAAGTCTATATCCTTAATACTAAGTACAATATTGACAAGTTTGCATCCAAGAGTGATGAAGGAATTTTTCTAGGATATTCAATCTCTAGTAAAGCCTATAGAGTATTTAACAAAAGAACTAAATGTGTGGAAGAATCTGTCCATTTCAAGTTCGATGAAATAGTTCCACATAATCCTAAGACCTCTCTAGAGAATCTTGAGAATGATATGTAAAATCTAGAAATCAATTATAAATCATTTAACTATCTTTTAATGGAATCTGTAAAAACTCCCAGTTCTATAAATTCTCCAGATTCAAGTCATAATGAACCCGAACCTGTTAAAGAACCTGAAATCACTAGACCCTCTTTTTCTAGAACTATTAGAACCATTAAGAACCATAATTTAGATTATATTATAGGATATTTAGATAAATAAACTTAAATTAGATATTCTTTTATAAATCAGGCTGAACATCAAGTTTTTTTGTCATAACCTGAACCTAAAAACATTAATGATGCTATCAATAATGAATTTTGGTTATGGATATGCAAGAAGAACATAATCAGTTTTAAATTAAAAAAGTTTGGAAACTTGTTGATAGACCCAAAGACATATTTACCATAGGAACTAAGTAGGTTTTTAGAAATAAGGTAGATAAAGCTGGTAATATAGTTAGAAATAAGACTACGTTAGTTGCACAAGTCTGTATTAAAGAAGAATAAATTGAATATGAGGAGACCTTTGCACTTGTTTCTAGACTTGGAGCCATAGGAATCATGTCCACTTATGTTTCACATCTGAATTTCAAACTATATAAAATGGATGTCAAGAGTTCATTCCTAAATAGGTATATAGCTGAGGATGGTTTTATTGAACAACCCCCTGGCTTCAAAAATACTCACTTCCCAAATCATATTTTCAAATTATCAAAAGCATTGTATGCTTTAAAACAATCTCCAAGAGCTTAGTATGATAGATTAAGAACTTTTCTTATTTCCAAAGGTTTTACAAAAGGTATAGTTGATCCTACCCTTTTTATAAAATTAATTTCCAATGATGTTTTAGTAGTTCAAATTTATGTAGATGATATTATTTTTGGATCTTCAAAAAATTATTTATGTATTAAATTTTCTAAAATGATGAAAAATGAATTTGAAATGAGTTTAATGGGTGAACTAAAATTCTTTCTTGGATTTCAAATCTTTCAAAATAAATATGGTATTATTTTAAATCAAATAAAATATACTAAATATCTTCTAAAACATTTTGGATTGGATATAAATAAAAGTAGTGATACTCCAATGTGTACTACTTGTAAGTTGGATCTTTATGAAGATGGAAAATTTGTTGATCAAATCACTTACAGAGGAATGATTGGAAGCTTACACTAATTAACTGCTAGAAGACCTAACATTATGTTTAGTGTATGTATGTGTGCTCATGTTCAAGAAAACCCTAAGGAATGTCATTTAAATGCTGCTAAAAGTATTTTCAAATACATAAAACAAACACCCAATCTAAGACTATTCTATCCCATAGGACAATCATTTGAGTTATTTAGTTATTCCGATGTCAATTTAGGTGGTTGTAAGTTAGATAGAAAAAGAACCTCTGGAACATTTTACTTTTTAGGAAAGTGTCTAGTATCATAGTGTAGTAAGAAACAAAACTTTGTTGCATTATCTACTATCGAATCTGAATACATAGTTGTTGGTAGTTGTTGTGCACAGATTTTGTGGATGAAACACACATTACTAGATTATAGATATCAATTCAGGAATGCACCAATAAATTGTGACAATACAAGTGCTATTAACATCTAAAAAAATCATTTTTCACACTCGAGGACAAAACATATTGATGTAATCCAATGAGCTTATACCCAAGTTGTACAAGCTCCTGCTTGGCATCCAAAAGACCCAGGATCAAATTTGTGCAGGGATGAATTTCCAGGGTACTGTAGCATTACAGTAGCAGGGTACTGTAACAGTACTGTAGCAGTGGTAGAACTATAGCAGTGGAAGCACTGTAGTAGTGGAGGCACTATTGCAGGGTACTGTAGCGGTGGCGGGTACTGTATCAGGTACTATAGCAATGCGGGTACTGTAGCAGTACTGTTCACCAAGGGGGCCTTTGGGCCAAAAAATGGGTTTTCAAGCCTTGTATTCAGGCCACTTGGCCTTGGGCCTTCGGGCTATGTAATGGGTCTCCCTCTACACACACTAAAGAGGTATTTGCTTTAAATAATAAATTGATGCTTCGACCCCAACCTTTTAAAAAAATATTGATGTAAGACATCACTTTTTGAGAGACCACTATCAAAAAGGTGATATTACTTTGGAATTCATTGGAACTGAATATCATCTTGCTGATATATTCACCAAACCATTATGTTTTTAAACGTTATATTACATCATACATTAATTAGGAATGATTAATCTTAAGTAGAAAGTGTACTATTTCACAACATATTGTTTCATAGTTTACGGTTTCACAAGTCACTGTGTTAAGATTACTGTCTCACTCTGAAAGTTCTATAGTTTATAGTCTTGAAGTTTCTGCTTCATGTTTATAGTCTCACAGATACTATCTCTCGGTTACTATCTTTCAATTACGATCTCAAATAATATGGTCGCACTGTGTGAAGACACACCGTAAAGATGACACCGTGAGAACTTGTTCCAGTCTCACCATGACAACCTATTTTGGTCTCACCATAATGAAACTTTTTTTGTTTTATTTGTATTTCATTACCCCTATCTCTTTTTTGATTAATTTATTATATTCAACCCATTCTTTTTAATATTTTACGCTTGATATCCCTAAATTATAAAAATGAAATATGTTTCACTCTTTTCTTCATTCGAGCTCTCTTTTCTCAAAACCGAAACCCTTATCTCTCAAACCATAAGACCTCCTTCATATCTATCTATCTCTCTTGAACCCCTCATTGAATTCCTGAGATGAAGTTTCTGTCTTCATCAAATCCTGAGAAGCATATATCTAAGAAGAAAGTGAGAAGAGAACCAAAGGTAGCACCCAAAGGACCATTGGTCCTGAATCTTGTTGATAGGATAGTGGTACCAGAAAAGGAAATCTTCCCTAAGTGGTAGTTTTCAAGTAAGTATTTAGTTCTAAAAGTACTGAAAGAGTATGGATGGCTAGATTGGTTCAAAAAATAGAAAAGGCCGATTTATAAAAAGCTTGTTTCTCAGTTTTATCAGTTTGTTAAATTTTCTTTCAATGTTGAAGATGGTTTTGTTGTGAGGAGCTAGATCAATGGCCAAATATGCACTTTTTCTTCGAGGTTATGGGATGCTTTCCTAAGGATACCCCATGAAGGAATTTTTTAGGACTACCAATGAGGTCCTCCTACTCCTAGTGATATTTTGTTTTATAAGAGGCCTTGGGAAGATTGACAAGTGATAAAAAGAAGAGAAGAGCCATTGCTACTGAATTGGATGGTGAAACCAGATTTCTGTTTAAGTTAATCTAAAATCTGATTAGTCCAAGAAAAAGTGATTTTTTTACCCTCAAATATCAAGATGTATTTTTTATACATCTTATGAATAATGGACACAAGATTAACCTATGCAATCATGTTATACTTTATATGTGTGAGTTTATTAAGACAACCTCAAATTCTACCTCCTTGTTCTACTCAAGGTTAATCTCTGCAATGTTATATTCTAAAGGAATGGTTGGATCGAATGAATAAGTCATCAAGGACTGTGAATTATATATCTCAAAGGTTACAATTAAAATAATGAAAATTAGTTGGAATCTTTCGAAAAAGTCTTGGGTGGATGATAATGAAAGGTTATATGAAAAGTTTAATCTGGTTTATCATCCTTATAAACCTAAGAACATATCTAATCCAGGTTTGGAACCAGATGAAATTTTTGACTATCCTATTGAAGAGGAAGAAGAGGTAGTTATTTCACCTCTAGAATAAACTTTCTTGGATAAGGAAGATAGTAATCCACATGTTCCACAAGTCATTTTTGAGAAGGAATCACCTGTTACTGAAAGAATTATTGATTTGGAAGAAAATCCTGCTTCTGGAAGAGAATGTATTATTAATGAAAGGGAAAAGGTTGTTCCTAAGGAGCATCTTGAAGAATAAATTTCTCTTGAGAAATAAGATGTGATTAAAGAACATTTGGAACAAAGATATTCCTGATGTTATCCTTTCTGCTGAGGAAATAATGGAATAATCCTTCTAGTTGGATGGAAAAGAAATGGGTGAGAGTATTGGAGATGATATTTTAGAACTAGTTCAAGGAACTGAATCTCATAGTCCTATGAGAGATACACTTGTTGAGGGGGAGCTACACCCTATTCTAGAAAGTTTTTAAGTACCTAATCATGTAGACCAAAGCACTATGGTTACCTAGTATAAGTTCTCTAGCTACTTTGATGTGAATGATACCTAGGAATCCTAGGTTAAAGGCATAGACCTATCTACTATGATTCAATTGAAACCAGATTTTTCTCTAGATGTAAACTCTGCAAAGGAACCTAAGACTGTCTTAGATCTTACTCTTGAACCTTAACAAGAAACTCATGACTTCATGAGTCAGAGTGATTTTAAAGCCTTTGTAGTTACATTATTGGCTGGAGTTGAAAATATCATGAACACCCAACCTTCTCCTATAACAAACCTAAGTGAAAGAGATGATTCATTGCTATTAGAGAATATCATATGGTAGATTTAGCCAAAATTCTTCATTAAATTCAAGAGGTCAGAATTGAGAACAAACAGTTAAGTGATGAAGTTAATTCTCTCAGAGCTATGGTTTAAGATATGCAAAAATTATTGCAATCATAACAAGCTCTTGTTTCTCATCCTACTGAGGATGTTAGAGGTCAGATTCCACAGAAAGTTTCCTCTATGATTCAACCAAACTTGACTTCATTAGTTGGAAATGTGGATGAGAGAAACAATCATATAGTCCTAGAGATGTGTGAGATTTTTATTGGTCTTAACAAACTAAATAATGAGTACAAGGGATGTCTACAGAAAGTTCTTAATAAAATCAAGTCCCTCACTTTAATTGTTACAGCCTCCAGTGCCTCTAGATAGTCATCTCAACCCTTTGATAGTGATATTCTCAAAACTATTGTTAAGGAGGAAATTCATTCAGTGTTAAGTGGCTTTAACAGGGAGAGTCGATCTACATTTGTCAGGAATAGTGAAATAGTACTTGATTTGGTGAGGATTATTTCCAAGATTGAAAATGATGCTTAGGAAGAAATTACAAAGAAATTGGATTTCTACTTTAATAGGATTTTCTCTAAGCATGAAATGTCCAACCATTTCAATTATCTTGTGGAGAATTTGAAAATACCTTCTATCACTCAAGAATTCAAGACTCAAGTTCAAAAGATAAAATATTTCACTTTTTTATTGGACAAATTAATGAAGAAAAAAGATGATTTTGAGAAAGCAATCTAGTATGGTGGTGAGGTTATTACTAACTTCATTAAGTTGTTGAAGCCTTATCTTCATGTGTAGAGCACTGCTATTGTGGCTCCCGCAGCTTCACCTTTGCATCCTAGTTTACCTCCTTCCATATCCACTACCTTTGCCTCTACCTAAATGTTTGTATCTTAGACTCTGATCCAAATCAAACTCATTATCCTTGAATAAAACTTGCCTCGATCATCCACTGAACCTACTTTGGCACCCTCTATTTTTAAAGGACTCCCTCTTCCTTCTATGATAGCTAGCTCCCTCCCTTCTTCAACTTCTACTTCTATTACTGTGGCTCCTTCTGATACTACTACCAAGGTAAAAGAGAATACTGGTGCTAAAGAAAATTGAAAACTATATTTTGATAGGTATGTTTTTTATTTTATTTTTATTACCTACTATTTTTAATGACACATATTTTTCCATATAATGAAATGTGATCTGTTGATTTCCATCATTATTTCTTTTTCTTGTACTCTTTTTGATAATCCCAAAAGGGGGAGAAAGCACACTAAAAGGCTCTATGGGATAACAACACACTAAGAATAGATATCTAATTCATATGATTTGTGATCATCAAAAAGTGGGAGATTTTTGGACTCCTCATGTTTTAATCATGTTTTAATGATCACAAATCTTTCAAATCTTGTTAATACTATTTAATCTATATCAAATCATATGTAGAGATGGTTGGTTTATTTGTGCTTTAAATAAACTTTCACTAAGTCCTGTTAATCCTAAATCATTTTTGATTATTATAAAGTATATTTAATTTGTTATATAATGATTTCTTTTATGAATTATTAAGTCTAATTCATTTGGTGAATATGTTGGGAAAAATCCCTTAAGGTATCATTGCAGCATTTTTGGGTTACTTGTATTTGTTGACAATGTAGGTTTCCATGGTGAATTATCGAGTTCCAGAGATATTATTAACAATCCATGTTGACAGAGAACCATGATAAATGAATGAAAGATTTGGAGGCGGTACAAAAGAACAAATACAAGTTGGCGTTGTTTTCCAGTGTTTGCCAAATTTTTGGGGTCCAAAATTTTTTGTTTGGTGAGCATCGAAAAATATGGATTTCATTGAATATTTCTTCAAAATATGGCAATGACATGAGCTTCGCGAAGATAGGCTTCATGGATTGGATTTCACAAAGACATGAAGAAAGTTTACAGTGTTCTTCGTGATTATGATGAGCTTCGCGAATGGCAGAGTTGAAGGAGGTTCGTGGTGAAGGTGCGAAGGAATTGACGGAATGCTCCGCGATTACGACAAGCTCTGTGATCTGAAAATTTTCATGGTTCTTTTCGGTATTGAGATATTTTTAGCAGAAATTTCGGACCTTTGTGGTTTGAGATGGCATGGATATGACTCCTCATAGAAGGTTCGAGGGTCGGTGGAATCGCCTATAAATGGGCCTCGACCCCCTCGAGAGAAGTAGAAAGTTTTTTGAGAAATATTTTTTGCTCTTTTCTTGTGAAGGTGGATCGCAAAGGCAGTGTGCTTCATGAAAAAAAAGAGCTTTGTAGTGGCTAATATAGCTCCGAGAAAGTTGTGTGCTCCACGTTGGATCAGAGATATTTGTGAAGTAAGTCTCTCTATGGTGACTTGAGCTCCACGATGACCTGACCTCTGCGAAGGTGTGAGATTTGCGAAAAGGTAGGAGCTTCGCTAAGGCTTGTTTGAGCTTCATGAAATTGGTAGCTTCATGAAGTAGGGTACTTTGTGAAGGTTCTGCCCAAAGTTTTGTGCCCAGTAGTCATGGGAAAAAGGGGTATTCATTTGTGGATGAGATTTGGACTTCAATAGAGTATCGACATATAGTGTAGGACAAATTCATTAGTGGTAATGAGAAGACCTATAGGTCTATAAACTATGAGTGGATCCCTTCCAAGTGGAGTGAGCAAAGGAAGAGGAAGAAGGTTATCCTTTCTACTGGTAGTAAGCCAAAGAGAGATAAATAGGGAGTGACCCTTGGGAAAGTAGTGAGCTGGCCCTAAAAATTGTAAAGGTAGTGAGCCTGGGCATAGAAGTGATATAGCCCGAACATTATTGGCAGTGAGCTTTAGTGGATTTGGTATATCGGCACATTGTCATTGTATGCTCCTTGGATGTAACCCAGTGAGGGTGAACCAAGTAAAAATATTTTTGTCTTCTCATTTTCATTCCTACATCACATTCAAAGCATCATCATCATCAGATAAATAAGGGATGAATAAAATAAATAGTAACACGTAAGAGAAAACAAAGTGACCCTTATAATATTGAGGTCAAGATCCAGTGGGGAAGGAAGAATTTTGGAATAGAATATACATACCCTGATTCACCCCCCCCCCCCTCTCAGGGTATTTAGTCCCCTATTGGAACTAATAATTGGTATCATAGGGAAGGTTTATTTTATTATATTTTTTTCTCTTAAGTGGTTTAGTCAATTTCTCAAGCTAAAGATTCAGTCTACTCCTATTTTGGTGTTCCCTGGCAAAGGGAAGAACATCAAAGAAGAAGCAGAAGTCTTTTGAAATTCCCCAATGTGGAAGTGTCAACAGAAAGAGTGTGATTCAGTTGAAGGAATCAAGTAGTGATGAGAATAATGATTTGGAGAAATCATACAATGAAAATACTTACTCATTCAATGATGTAGAAGGAATCATAGAATAACCTGATATTCATAGTGATGTTGGAATGACGGGGCGGAACCCAACCCTAGGATGCGCTTCTTCTTCCTCCAGTGACAACGGTGGTCCTCGCGCCGGCCCCTCCTCCCTCGGTGGGGGAGGGATCCTCGTTTCCCTTTGGACGATCAGAGACTACATTCCGTCCATTTTCCAACCCTGGTTTTCTTCCCCCAATTCTAAAAGCTGCTTTAAGCCCCAAAGTTCTGGATCTCATTGATGGCCTCCCTAATCTTCAACTTTCGACCTATAAATTTTATGAAACCTCTTCCATCTTTAATCTCACCTTTGTTGTGAGCTTTAAGTTGAGAAGGCCTTCTGTTGATGTGTTCGATAGGTTCATCTTCATCTCATGGGATCTCCAGGAAAGGGTGATTTTCAGCTTGCTTGACAGCTGCCACATCATGATTCGCTTTGAATTGGAAGCAGAACTCATCAAGGCATGGTCGAGCGCTCCGCATAACGTCAATGGGTCTAGGTTCTTCCTCTTCAGATGGTCCTTTGAATTCCATATGAATCGTGATTCCCCATTTAATGTGATTTGGGTTAGTTTCCCCAATCTCCCGTTGTCGTTTCAGAACCCTTCTATGATTCAATGATAGGTAATCTCATAGGTAGATTTTTGTGTTCGGATAGCCTCACTGAAGCTGTTTGTCACCCGGTTAGTCCAAGAGTATGCGTGTAATTAGATGCCTTGCTAAAGCCTTTTGATTATGTCTGGATTACTATTGGAGAGGAGTATAGGTGCAAACAATGGGTTGTTTACGAGAGTTGGACAGACTTCTGCTCCTCATGCGGTCGTATGGGTCACGCTTTGGTGGTCTGTCACAAAGGTCTTCCACTGCAGGAAGTCTATCACCGGGGAATCCAGTCTACAAAGAAGAAGGATGATAGTGGGAAAGGTA
Organism: Viscum album; assembly: GCA_963277665.1. Classification (NCBI taxonomy): domain Eukaryota; kingdom Viridiplantae; phylum Streptophyta; class Magnoliopsida; order Santalales; family Viscaceae; genus Viscum; species Viscum album. The sequence goes on from OY728141.1 coordinate 1,251,668,695, forward strand.
AGGGCCAGTATCTGGTGTTGAAACTGGCCCATCGATGATGGAAATCGGCGGAGGCAGTGGTAGGGACTCGCACTCTCAGTGGATGGTAGAGATGGAACAAATGAAAGGAAACTACAGCAGGTTAGCCGAGGCCACACATGGGTTGGAATTGAGGAGGAATTCTAGGGAGATCCTGTATGAATTGGGAGGACCATCTGAACCTGTGGTAGGTTCATTGCAGCAGACTGAGGTGCAAGTATTGAACCAGGTGGGGGGGACAAAGGACACAGTGGAGCACAGGGCAGGCGGTGTAGTGGAATGGCATGCTGAGTCTTCTAGAATAGATAGTGGTGGCTCTCAGAGGAGAGTGGGAGGTAAAACGGAGGTCATGAAACTAAGTAATGGGTAATTCTCCCAGAATAAGGCTTCTTGGAGTGATGGTAGGCAAACATATGGTGAGACCCAAGTGGCAGATGCTGAGGAGGACACTTGCAGATCATTCTCTGGGGAGATGGCCAGAGACAGTGAGGGCCTACACAAGAAGAAGCAGGGGCCTTCACTAGATGAGGAGGTCTGCAACCCAGCTGGTAAGGATGGGAGATGTTTTTCAGGGAACCAATATGCTATTCTGGTGAATAATAGCTTTGATGGCCATGGGATAGTTGGGGAGTGTATGGAGGGGACCATTGAAGGCAGTATGAGTAATTCCGTAGGGGAAACCAGCCCGAGAAGTAATAGAGATAACAGGGGGAGGAAAGGTAAGAGGGACTAATCCCCCCTGCTTCCCCCCTTGAGGACTCAGTCAGCAAAAAAGAAAACGGAAGGGAAGGTGGAAAGCGATGCCATGTGTCAGGTTCCACCTGGTCAACCCGATTTTTCCTTGGATCTACTTCTATGTTCAGAGGATGTGGTTGCAGAGCCGGTGCTGTTTCTTAATGCCTCGGAAGAGGAAACGGCCAAGATGATGGGTCGTGACATTGGAATGAATCTAAGTGAGGCTCAATATTCATGGTTTGACAAACATGACACGATACCCGTAGGGGGTTTCAATAAGGGGTTGATCGGTCTTGAAGAGTATATAGAGGTTTGGGATAAACTGACCTCTGCATTGGAGGTTCTTTTAAGTGATGAACCGCATACTCAGGTAACAACTATTTCCTGGAAGTTGTTCAAGGATATGGATGGTGGAAGAATTATAATTTTCTTCAATGATGCTGCTTTAACTTTATCTATTTAATGCTTGGTTTTTCATTCTCACCTTCCTTGTTCCTGTGATGAGGATTTCTCTCAGATTGTGCTACTGGGTATGTTTTGGTGTGTTGTTTGCTTCTTGTTACATGGACCTGCTTCACATGAGGTTTATAGTGTAAGGCCGCCACTACTACGTGACACTTGGAGTGGAAGACTGAGAGGGTATGGCTTGGCCATTGGTTCCATGCTCGTACATCCTTGCACGGGACTGGTTGTCGAGTACTCATGCTTGGTGGGGGCCAAATATTGAGGTAGCTGCTGGGGCGAGGTAGGACATGTGTTTTTTGGGTTCTTTTGTGTTTCTATTATGGATGTTTTTTTGGACTCGGTGGTTCTCACTTCTCCATCAAAAGTGATTCAATAATCAAATAAAAAATATTTTTCAGTCATAGTGATGTTGGAACTACTGATGATGAAGAAACTCCCAGAAGGAGAAAAGTGGAAGTTGTCTATAAAACAAAGGAATTAGATCAGAAGTTAGATGAAGAGGTTAAATCTAAAGATATCTAGATCCAAGCAATGAAAATTGAGGTAGACAAGCTAAGAGTATTAAATCAAAGGCTTATTGATGTGGCCACTGATCTCAGGGAGAAGAATGATTCTCAATATGAAGAACTACAAAAGTTTTCTATAAAGAGAGAAAATCTCAAAGATGATTTCAAGGGAAATAATTTGAACTGAGATGAAATTCATAATCTAAAAAGCAGAAATGATTATCTTGGTACACAACTATCTGAATTAGTTCAGAAGAATCAAAGGCTACAACAATAGAATGTATTCACCTTTGATTCTGTTGATCAATAAAAATCGAAAATAAAAGAGAAAAGTGATATGGTAGATAAGCTGACACGAGAACTGGAAGATGTGATGAGTAGTGGAAAGAATTTTAGAAGAGAACTCAATGCTCAACTACAATCAAGAGATAAGAAGATTCTGAAACTGGAGAAAGAGCTATAGTTAGTCAAGAAATAAATGTAGAAATATAATTCTAAAGAGAAGCCCAAGTTGAAGGATGCCTTACACTTACTATTTGATTATCCTTCTACAAGTGATGATTAAATGAAATCCAAATATGCTACTTCAGAGGAGAAGCATGAAAGGATTATATCATCCTAAAGGTCATCCATTTTGGGAAAATCTAGAATTGGATATGATGATCTGAATCCTATGCATGATAGTAAAAGAGCAGTGAAAATCTCTAGAGATAATAAAAACCTTGCAGGTGATAGAGATAGACCTAAAAAGTATCTTAAAGGAATCAATGATAGCATGTGCTATTTCTGTGTGATTCATGGTCATACATCAATCTTCTATTTAGAGGCTCAGGAATACATTTCAGGATGTGAAAATAAAAACATTACCAAATCTGAGAATAAGAATATGTATCATGAGAAATCATAAAGAAGAGTCTCTCGGAGGAAAGCATTCATTAGATGTTATTACTGTGGAAGAATGGGACACACAATGAGTATATGTCAGGAAGCTCAAGATATCAATTTCATAGGAAGAACTCAAGATGTATCAACATTTCGACATAGAAATGATGAAATGATGTGTGCCTTTGATGGAAAATATTTTATATGTTCTGATTATGGGCATTTGGAAAGACATTGCAGTAAGAAGAAAGAAGGAAAGGAAAAGAGACTCGAAAAGATATTCTCAACTCTAGTGATGCATAATGAGAAATTCTATATTGGGAGACAAAGTGGTAAGTTTAAGAATAGGATTAGCTGAATGAAATGTGTATCATTCACCTCCTCCATCACACTCACAACAACTCTCTAAGAAAGAACATGAAAAAATCTGGAAGAAAAAGGGAGGAAATGCTAAATCTATGAGTAAGAAGAGTGTACATTCAGTGGAGGACCTACCACCAACACAAAATAGTTTATTGACTCATAAATATGATAAAAAATAAACAAATAATGAATTGAAAAACTCGAATTTCATGTGCCGTGAAGAGAAGTAGAGGAAAGAAGAGATATTCCTGCTCAGAGAAGGAATCAAGGGAAATGGAATTTTGGTGGAACATCAAAGCCAGAAATGTGTACTAGTGGGTTTAAACCCCAAATGGTTAGAAATTCCAGGCATGTAGAATCTATATATCAAAAAAGGACTCAGCATGCGGGTAATGAATGCTTGGTCATATGGACAGAGTAGTTGAAGTTGGCTAGGCAGCTAGATGAAGCAAGGAAGGAGTGTGATACTCTGCAAGAAATAATCAAAGGGTTGAACCATCAGGATCAACCAAAATCCTCATATTGAGGATTTCAGAAGATACCCTCTCCCTATGTATATAAATGATGTTAACTGATCATTCAAGTGTTTCAAGTTCAATGGGAGATACGATCCAAGGGGAAGTGGCATCTAAAGATGTGAAGGGACGATGTGATATGCTCCAGAGATTCAACTGATTCAAATCAGTGGGATTGGAGGTTTTTTTGATGGATCAATGCCAAGTTCTAGATGAGAATAAATGATGTAATAGAAGGATAATTATTGTGTGTCAAAACATTGGTCCCAACAACAGGAAGAGTTTCACATCATAGGGGTAGATCTCTATCTTCTAATAAGATGCAATATCTCAATGGGATATAAAGGTTGTCTATTAAAAGTAATGAAGTGGTAAGAGAATCATGGGGAGTAGAAGTGTAAAATTCTAATTTAGATTAATATACTTATGATGATCATAAATAAGAAAAAAAAATTATCTACACAGAATCCAAAGAGTCGAGCAGAAATTGATAGGCAGAATATCATTGGTGATCAGTCAACTCCAGTTCAGACAAGAAGAATGAAATCTCTATAGCAGTCATATTTCATATCTCAGGTAGATCAAAAATGTTTTTATGATGTAGCTGACGATGAAAACTAGGTTCAGGCTATGAATAAAGAGCTAGATCAGATTGAGAAGAATCAGACGTGGGAGATTATTTTGAGGCCAGCGGATAAGAATGTCATCGGGACTAAATGGGTCTTTTGCAACAAGATGAATAAAGATGGAATAGTTATTCTAAAAAAAGAACGATTAGTTTTAAAGGATACTCTCAGATAGAGGGAATTGATTTCGAGGGGAATTTTCACTGGTTGTAAGGCTTGAGACAATTATATTATTCCTAGCCATTACAGTACACAGAAATTTCAAATTATTCCAGATGGATGTCAAATCTGCATTCTTGAATGGGATTCTAGAGGAAGAATTTTATATTGAGCATCCAGATGGTTTTCTTATTCATGTGGATTAGAACAAGGTTTTTCGGCCGAAGAAGGCATTATATGAGCTGAAACAAGCACCAAGAGCATGGTATTCCTGGCTTGATCGGTATTTGAAGAAGCTTGGTTTCTAGTGTGGTGGGGTTGATTACAATCTCAATTTCAACAACAACAGTAATCAAAGTATGATGGTGATGTTTTATGTCTATGACATAATCTATGGCATATTAGTTGAAGCACAATGCATACAAATTTCATGAATTCATGAAACATGAGTTCGAAATGTCTATGATTAGTGAGCTGATGTTTTCCTTGGTTTACAGGTGACACACGAAAGGAATAGCACATTAATTTCTCAATCCAAATATGCCAAGGAGGTTATGAGGAGATTTGGAATGGAAAATTCCAAGGATATGAAGACTCTAGTTTCTACCCGGATGAAATTATCGAAATATGATAATGGAAAGGCAGTTAATATCATAGAATATAGGCAGATTATTGGGAGTTTACTGTAACTGACAGTGATGAGACCTTATATTGTTTTCTCCACATGCTAAGAAGCGTGATATCAAATAAATCCCAAGGAATTCCACATGATTTCTGTGAAGATAATACTTTGGTATATCAAGGGAACCATGGATTCTAGCATGATATATAGTGGCAAATGGCTGTCAGAGTTATTGGGATATACTGATGCCGATTTGGTAGGTTCAGCGGATGATAGGAAATCAACGTCAGGAGGTTCTTTCTATCTTGGAGTTTTTTTACTTCTTGGATAATCAAGAAGCAAGATTTAATTTCATTGAGCACCGCAAAATCTGAGTATATTGTGTCTACTCAAGATTGCACACAGATATTATGGATGAAGCAGCAGCTTGATGATATGGGAGTTGAAGTGAAGTCTCTGATCAGAATTCATTGTGATAACTCAGGTGCTATAAATCTCATCAAAAATACCATTCATCACTCCAGGACAAAGAACATTGAGATAAAGTATCATTTTATCAAGGAGAAGGTTGATCGGGAAATCGTGAAGTTGGAATATGTGCCTACAGAACTACAAGTTGCAGACATTCTGACAAAGGCCTTACCAAATGAAGCTTTTGAGAAACATCGACTGGCTCTAGGAGTCCATTCAACCCCCCGCACTTGAAAAAGTGTAGATGTGGGACCCCTATCCCCCTCTCTTCTAGGTATGGTGTGTTTTTATCTACTATGCTCAAATGTGTTATTTCCAATGTCTCAGACCACAGAGGAGTGACCTTTGGGTTCTTTGAAAAAGGGGGGGATATAGTTACTCCTCAAGGGGGAGAAACTATGGATAATGAATGGAGAAAATGTCTTAGTCAAAGACACGGGGAGAAGCTGATTGGTGGAGCATCGAGATAGGGGGAGAGAAATGAAATAGGGGGAGAGTATTTAAATTTGACGATTCTAGAAGTGATCAATCAAAGCATAGATATCACGACAGTTAAGGATCATGATAAAAGAATAAGAGTGGTTTTGGGATGCTATTTGTGGGTTTCCAGCGATCAACAATTGGTATCAGTTTGGAAACTGGTATCTGGTTAGTATCGACAATTAGTGTCTGACATGAAGTGATTCATTGATGAACTTTTCATACTACTCTTATTTCTCACACTGAGCATTGATCATTTAGTTTTAGACTATGTGGTGAGTGAATCTTTGGTCTCTATATAAACCTCAAGAGGAAAAGGCTAAGTAATGATGGAAGGAGCTTCAGATAGGTATCAAAGTACAGATAATCATTATGATAAGAGTTGTCAACAAACCCAAAGGGGGAGATTTTTGGGAAAAAATCCATCAAGGTATCATTGCATCATTTTTGGGTTACTTTTTTTTGTTGACAATGTTGGTTTCCATGGTGAATTGTCGAGTTCCAGAGATATTGTTAACAATCCATGTTGACAAAGAACCATGACAAAGGAATGGAAGATCTGGAGGCGGTACAAAAGAACAGATACAAGGTGGTGTTGTTTTCTCTTGTTTGCCAAGTTTTTATGGTCAAAAATTTGGAGTTTTGTGAGAATTTTGAAATATGGATTTCCTAGAAGATCTCATCAAAATATGGAAAAGTCGTTAGTTTCGTGAAGATAGGCTTCATGGATTATATTTCATGAATACATGAAGAAATTTGACGGTGTTCTTCATGATTATGATGAGATTCCTGAATGGCATATTTTAAGGACATTCACGGTGAATATGTGAAGGAATTGACGGAACGCTCTGCGATTATGACGAGCTCTGCGATTTAAAAATTGTTGTGGTGCTTCGTGATATTGAGAGATTTTCGGCAAAAATTTCAGACCTTTTTGATTTGAGATGACGTGGTGCTGATTTCGTGCAGAAGGTTTGAGGGTCAATGGAATCGCCTATAAATAGGCCTCAACCCCCTTGAGATAAGTAGAGAGTTTTCTGAGAAACATTTGTTGATCTCATCTCGTGAAGGTGGTTCGCGAAGGCAGTGTGCTTCGTAAGAAGAAGGAGCTTTGCGACGGCTAATCTAGCTTCGCGTTGGCATAGTGATCTTCATGAAGGAAGTCACTCTACGAAGACTTCAGATCTGCGATGACCTGAGCTCTATGAAGGTGTGAGATTTGCGAAAATTTAGGAGCTTTTCTAAGGCTTGTTTGAGCTTCACAAAATTGGGAGCTTCGGGAAGTAGGGTGCTTTAAAAAGGTTATTCCCAAAGGTTGGTGCCCAGTGGTCAGGGTAAAAAGGGGTATTCATTAGTGGATGATATTTGGACTTCAATAGATCATCCACATATAGTGGAGGATGCATTCATTAGTGGTGCTGAGGAGACTTACAATTCTATAAACTGTGAGTGGATCCCTTCCAAGTGCAGTGAGCAAAGGAAGAGTAAAAAGGTTATCCTTTCAACTGGAAGTAATCCAAAGAAAGAGAAATAGGTAGTGAGCCTTGGGAAAGTAGTGAGATGATACTAAACATTGTAAAGGCAGTGATCCTGGCAATAGAAGTGATCTAGCCCAAACATTATTGGCAGTGAGCTTTAGTGGATTTGGTACATCGGAACATTGTCGTTGTATGATCCTTGGAAGTAGCCTAGTGAGGGTGAACCAAGTAAAAATATATGTGTCTTCTTATTTTCATTCCTGCATCACATTCAAAGAATCATCATCCTCGGATAAATAAGGGATGAATAAAATCAATAGTAACACGTAAGTGCAAACAAAGTGACCCTTATAATATTGAGGTCAAGATCCAATGGGGATGGAATAATTTTAGAATAGAATATCCATACTCTGATTCACCCCCCCCCCCCCTCCCCCTCCCCCTCTTAGGGTATTTATGCCCCTATTGGACCTAACAGAATATTACTACTTAAGTATATATACATATATTTGGCTAAGTCTAAGAAACAGTGAGTCTTCCACCGGTTCTATTTTTATGGAAAAAGACCCAAACACCGTGACCCCAACACTGTGACCTAGACGCCGTAACCCAGACACTATGACCCAGACACCGTGACCCAGACACCATGACCAGTTTCAGATCTCATGAAGTCTATGATAGTAGTTCCTTCCTTCCATCACCAATACACCATTCAAAGTTTAGAAAAGCACCAAGACATCATGATCCCAACACTGCATCTATGCTACTAGTTCCTGATCTTAACATAACTATGCCATCATGAATGTCTCACCACTCAATGGAAAAGAAGAAGAAACCATTTTGTGGTCAAACCATTTTCAAGTGACACCGTTTCTAGATAGACTATGACATAGTTCTTTAATCTATTTTTTCATTTTCAATTTAATTTCTAATGGTCATATTTGAGTCATTTAAATGCACTAACATTATTAATATTTCTTTTTAGGCATGTCACCTGACAGTATGAGGTATGAGGTGCAGAATACATTCATCATGTTAGATCCAATACATGCACCCCAAAAAAAAGAAAGCATGGCACTTGAATAAGAGATGAGAAGTAGAAAAGTAGATGTGCGGTCATTTTGAAAAAGTGAATCGATATATGAAAAAATAATCAACTGAAGAACACATGAAGCACTCTCAATTCCAAAGGTTGGACTACCATAGATCATAATCAAAAACCCCTTCACAATACCACCTTCAAGAAGAACATGAGCTAGATAGATTACACCTTCGAACCTACAGACTTATGATACTCTATTTTCTCACAAGAGAACTCAATAATTTTATCTACTTCATCCTACAAGACCATAGATTCATATAATAACACTCAGAGCACTTCTAACCTTTTCTCATCATCTTTTCTCTATTGTGTATTGTTTTTACCTTTCGATTAGTGTGTGTGTGTGTCTATATTAAAACACACACTATTTCCTATACTAAATTGAAGGATACAAGATATACCTCCTCTAATATCTTTTTACATCTATTTACTCCCATGAATATGTGTGAAAGAGGTCCTTTTGTGACCTGGTAGTTTTTACCCACGAAGAACAGTCGAAGAGGTCGTGTGACTTGGACAGTCCTGTGCACTGTTGTTTACCCCGATCCAGGGTGTGGATCAAGTTTATTAATATAAAATGCTTAGTGGCTGGTGATCACCAATTGGATTGGATTAGGTCTCATCTTGAGATTGAACCACTTGTTTTATCTGTTGTTTTGTTTAATTTAGTTTTTCTTTTATAACTTTATATTTTAGAAAACTCTATATTTTACTTTGATAGTTAGTCTTGGATAGAATTTATAATTGTTTTTCCCTTATTAGAATAGCTTCCAAAGTAGTATCAATAATTCATATTGATATTACTAAGAATTAATCAATATTCTAAGAGGTTATTTGAACAGTAAAACTTTTATAACTGTATTACCTTGATTAACTGGGTTGTATTCATTTTTATTGGGGAACCTTTTTAAGAAAACTTTTTTACAGAAATTTTAAATAGATACTCAATTCACCCCCCTCTTGAGTGCTCTACTTTGACCAAAAAAGTGATAAAGCATATCATGTTAATACATGTACAATATAAAGATAGGTTGTGGAATATATCTTATTCATTTGTTTATAATAAGGACTGGGAATATGTATTGTCACTGGTTAAGGACCAGTTTAAAGATCAAATGATGGAGTTGTATGACACTATATCTACTTTCAAAGATGTTATATTGATAGTGTAAGTTGGTCCGTCATATCCTTATGATAAACTATCATACCCTCAAGCTACAAAATCTCATAGATAGAGTGGGTTTTTTATGGATATTCCTCAACATAAAGTATATTTGATGGTGGAAATTTTTTTAGACAATGAAAATTCAGTACAATAAAAAGATGTTAAGGATGTAGAATAAGAAGAAAATGTTGAAGAACATTATTTTCTGATCCAATTGACATCACACAAACCTTTTAATAATCTACCTCTATTGGAATCATGGAAAACAAATGGTATGGTATGATTACCAGAATTTCATTGGTCAGTCATTAATCCCAACACATAATTTCCCAGAATTATTTATGGCATGAACCGAGGGTCAGATGAAATTGTTCTCTATTTTATGAGAGAGTTTAATATAAAGTAATATATGAATACTATGATCAAGTTTTATCACATTTAGGTACATTAAATTTATGCCCTATAAGAATAAAATATGTATTTTTATATTATTTTTTGTGATAAGTTTGATTTTGATTGTCAGGTGAATCTTCAAGCTATACCTGATTATAATTTAAACTATTATAAAATATCTAGATTTACTCCGCACACATGTGTGAACCCAATACTATCACAGGGTCACATGGATATAGATTATCAATTAATTTCAACTATTATTTTTGAAATGATAAGGCCATGTCAATACATTCTCATAGATCTGTTGGTGTAGAAAATTAAACAGCATTTTGGTTAACAAATTTCATGATGGAAGGCATGGGATGAAAATAAAAGGGCCATAATGAAAGCATATATGGACTGAGATGACACTTATAATGTTTTTTCATAGCTTATAAAGCTATTTTTTCACAATAATCAGGTTGTATACCAATTACACATGGTTGAATATATTAGCCAATAGAACCAAGTTGATCGCTTAAAGGTAGTGTTTGATATATTATTTTGGATATTATTTGATTTTATGACTACTTTCAAAAAAAAATAGAAGATTATTCAGATTAACAACACATTTCAATAAGATATTATATTGGAACATTATTGATTTATTCTACATAGGATAGAAACCATACCCCTTTATAGTTGGCCTTTAATATTGTTGGTAAGGATAAAAACTCATCTTGGAGTTGGTACGTGACTTGACTTTAATAATTTTTTATAGATTTTGGAGAAATTTTTCTCATTTCTGATCAGAATTGAGTGATAAATAAAGATTTATAGTCTCAAGGTCTTTCATGAAGACCAACCCATACTTATCAATGATGTTGTATTAGACACATTTCAAGGAACATGTGGAAGAAGTTCAAGGATGAGTCCATGTATAAATAAATCACCAATATTTTTATGTATGTATTTTTTTATTGAAAAAAATATTTATGATAGATAACATATTGTTATATTTTTTCTTATTAGTTCTCATTTTTTTAGAATGAAAACCTCAACATAAATATCAATATTTTGGAATAAATTAATATATTCTTCAAGTGAGTTCATAAGATACCTATCACAGGTATTTAGAAATATTAAATTATAAGTTTATATAGTATGTGAACTCGGGGTAGTGTGGTATCGCCTTGGACCTCTTCCATGGTGATCTGGGGGATTTTCCCATACTAAGACTGACAGGATGTCTACTGTTTAATCCACCAGAATCATACTAAATAATATATTTATAGATTATTATTTATAAGATTCATAGTTAAAATAAAATTTTAATGTAATGTTTTAAAATTAAATAATTTATTTAGTATAGAAACCCTTTTATCAAATAATTAATTATTTTTTAGAAAGAAGAAAATATACCAAAGTGGTTCTGAAGAGAGGAATGTTGTATGGTCACCATTTCAGTATGAGATTGATCTGGTTCTTCAAGAGGCTTCTATATTTCTTATCCATTCATTTGACCATGTTGGGCATAGATTCGAGGATAATGAGTGTTAATATCCTTTGAATTATATAAATGTTCATGTCCTTGTTGATTTATTAGAGCATCATTATTGTGATTATGGTAAATTCTGAGCATTATGGTGTCCTTATGACCATGTGATCGAATTGTGTGCTTCTTTATGATTATCTTGGGGAAAAGTTTTTGATCTAGTATATCAGCTGCAGAGTATTAGAGACTTCTACCATTCTCTATAGATGTATATAAGAGATACCAAAATATCAGTCCTTATATTGATACCTCCATACTTCTATAAAACATTAATAATTTGTGACCAAGAGGGATTCCTAAGTCTACCCATATTTAGAATGATATGTATTATCCCAATGAATGAACATATTTATAATGTTTTGGTTTATGTATCCATAAATTTCACACCTACACATGATTCCCTAGATGTATAGGGAAATAATCAAATAATATATATGATTGATCATGTATTCTAGTTCTAAATTTCAAAGTATTAATAATAAATGATTTAAATTTTGACTCTAGTTATTGGTACCAGCATTACACTATTTTTTACCTTACACACCATGGGATAATCCTTCACCAGTAGGTAAGTTTAAATTATTTTATAGATATTTTTATTTAATATTTGGTTTTAACTTGATTGTTAATTTTTTTCTTTTAAAGAGGTTAAAGAAGATTATAAAAATATCTAATCCTCAAAAGGATGATGTTTCTAGACATAGTGTACTTTATAAAGAGTTGGTAGCTATCAGCAACCCTATTTATTCCTTATATGAGAGTGTATACAATGAGGATGCATTGTTATATCCTAAACCACTTGATCCCACAAAGTCAATTGGGGATGTTAATGTGACTGTAGATACCACTGAGGATGATTCACTTCCAACATCATCCTTCCATTGTAAAGAGGATAGATTCAAGGAAAGATATGAGTACAGGTCCAAAAATTCCCAATAGAGGCTCTTTTATAGGCTCATTCGCCACAGATAGAGGATTATTTTTGATAGGAAAAAGATTCTACACCATATACGTTTACTTATTCATCTAGTATGCCATATTCATCTCAAAAAACCTACGACTGGCATCCATGAAGCTATAGAGGGGTGGTACCTAGGTATGATATCAAAGTTTATGTAGTACTCAGAGACACTCTCACCTTTAGTGACTTGTTTGGTGTGTCTATACCATTGTCATCATCTTCATGGGATCCAACTAAGAACTCATACATGTTGACACATTGATATACATATGATTTTGGGACTCTTCCATGTGGTAATTGGGGAGTCATTTACTCATAAGTACAAGGGGGCACCAGCAACACAATATATTGAGGTTTCAATAGTAGTAGAGTGGTACATTGAGGGAAAATTCCATAGTTGTATATGAAACCTTTTGATGTAGAGGCGGTTCATGTAGAGAAACCTATATCTATATATGGAACTGTAGATAATCATAGGTTTCCCACTCAAAGTGGTAATGAGGTCCATATATGTATTTATTGAATATATATGCGATGATCTTTGTTTTTTCCAGTGTAAAATATTTTACATATTATAATATATAATTTATGAAGTAATTAAATGTCTTGTTTAGAATTTACATTTCTATATAAATTATGGAAATAACTAAACAACTACAATTTTAATTACTTGAAAAATATAAATAAGTCAACATATAGAAATATATATTTTCAAAATTAATTAAATATCTTTTTAGAATCTAAATTACTATAAAAATTTTAAAAAACATTAAACAACTAAAATTTTAAATACATTAAAATTTTAAACAAATAAACATATAGAAATATCTAATTTATAAAGTAATTAAATGTCATTTTAGAATCTGCATTTCTATATAAATTTTTATAATCACTCAACAACTACAATTTAAATTACTTGAAAAAGTTAAACAATTGAACATTAAAAAAATATCAAATTTATAAAGTAGTAAATGTGTTTTTAGAATCTAAATTTTCATAAAAAAATTCCAAATAACTTAATAATTTTAATTTTAATTAATTGATAAATTTAAACAATACAATATGTAAAATTTTATATTTACAAAGGAAGGATTTAAATTCATCACAGATAATCTTTTCTCCACACACAAGATATTTTTTATAAATATTGTGATATATATATAATATAATTATAAATAAATATATATTATAAAAATATTGATAACCTTTTCCTCACAGACATATACTATTTTTATAATTATATTGATATATATATTTATATATTTAGATATATTAAGAATATAGTAAAAAATATGTTATAATAAAATAAAATAAAAATTATATAATGCATGTGTATATATATATAGATATTTTTATGTAAAATATATATATTTGTTTTATATATATGTATTAAAATGTATATAAATATATATTAATTTAATTATAAACAACTATATATATAATTTTAATATTAACTATTTTTACATAGCCAATGAGCCTATACCCGAGTGGTAGAGGCTCCTGATTGGCATCCAAGAGTCCCAGGTTCAAATCTGGGTGGGGGTGAATTTCCGGGTTACTATAGAAATACTGTAGAAGGTATAGTTTGATATTATAGCATTCATCACTATTCATCTAGATTGGTCCTTTGGGCCACCAATGGACTTAGAGTCACATGGATTTTGGACCACAAAAAGGACTAAGAAGCACCATTAAGACCACATAGAAGCAGGCCTAGACAAGGATTCAGAGAAAAATAACAACCACCAGAGCAGAGCTAACTAGATTGGAATAATGAGAGGGTGTGGAAATAGCCATCGAGACCAGGCATCGTGAAACTCCACATGTGGAAATGTTATCTGACCATCTATGTTAGGTGGGAAGCTAGGCACCTTCAATATATAGATACTGGGAAGGGTATGTTTCAACTGTGTCAGGTCTTGGGCCTTTAAAGTCATGTATTGGGTCGTGTATGGGCTTTGTTCCTTGGGCCTACGGGTTATGCAAGGGTTCCCCTTCAACCCTTAAAAGGTTTTTTATCCAAAATAAACAAAAAATAAGGCCTTCAGGCCATTCAGTTTAACTTTTGTGAGATAAACAAAATTTATAGTTATTAGATATAAATTAAAAATACATAAGAACAAATGTTAATTAAATTATAAAACTTCATGTTTCTATATATATATTTGGATATTGTTTTTCAAATTAAATTAAAATATAATATAAATAATATATTTATTAAAATATAATATCTTTAAAAAAAATTAAGGGTTTAGAGTGTAACAAATTGACCAAGCCTTCCATCCGAACTAGCAACAAACTTGGTCTACCACTAGCTCAAAGGGAGTTCCGGATCCCCATAGGCTGTTGAAAAGAATTTGGACATCAAGGAATAACTTTTGAGGATTATTTCTCCCAATTAAAGGATAATAAAAATCAAATAGAGCAACGAAAACATTAATCATCTAAATAAACCAATACAAACACATATGGATATCAAAATAAACAATAGCATCATGAAATACCACAACATCTAGACATAATAAGATGACACAAAACATCCATGGATAAGAATTAAAATAATTGGACTACCCCAACCCATCTCTTAGTGGTCTATGACCACCCATCATGTCCCAAGTGACTATCCCTCATCCAACTATTCACGAACCCATAAAAGGAAGATGAAGATAACATGCATACCTGCTAATGAAACAAGAATATTTCATACACCAAATTATGTATATAAAGTGTGAGAAAAGAAATCCTAGTAGGATACCAATGAGGTGTATGTGAAATTCCTTCCACAAGTAAATTTAGATATGCTATTTTAAAATACAATAATAATAAAACTGGTTTTACTTATCACCAAAAGATGATAAATCATTTCATACTTTTAAAGAGTTATAAATATGTAAAATATAGTTTTGAACAATGTAAAAACCTAACCATTCCTTTTTCCATTGAAAATCCATTTATAAATTTAAAGAGAAACACATGCTAAATCCATTAGAACAAGCTGTCGTTTCTTTAAAAAATATTTGAAAAACCATTTCACAAACCAAGGTCAATAAGGAATTAAGAAACTTTGTGATTGAACCACATATCATAGAAAAATAAAAAATATTGATGGGATATACATGGTAATGAAATTGCCTCATAGAAACATGAAAATATAATAATAAAGGAAGGAGTAATGATTGAGCAATCAGATCCATATATGAAGTATCATGTATCCTGAATCAAGTGTCGAGGGTCAAGTGCCATGGTTGAATCCTATATATAAGAGTGATTACACCAAAGATAATGTAATAAATATCTTGACCAACTACATGTAAATGTTGCTTCTATAGTTACACAAGCTTATCGATTCAATGCACACCTGCTTCCTCAGAGCACATCCCTAGCCTAAACCCATAGTATCTAGGGAGATTCTAGTCATAGTGTGATTCCATTAATATAAATCTAGTTTTATCTACCACTAGGATTTATCATCACTAGCTAAAAGCGTTGATAAAGGACTCTTTTATTAGTGATAGAAAATACACTAATAAAGGGGGAATTATAGGTGCTTTTTTAACACTGATAAAGGGGGCCCTTTATCAGCACTACTAAAAATGCTAATGAAGGGCATTTTTCATAAAAATAATATTTTATTAAAAATAATATATTAATATATAAATATATTTATATTGATATAAATATAATATATTTTTTAAAATATGATTTAGATAGGGTTAAATACATATTTAAAATTAATATATAAGATATTTAGTGAAAATAGATTATAAAATAATTAAAAAAATATTATTAATTAATTATTTACTTTTTATTATCGAGTAATATAAATTTAATAACAATTGGGTGATATAAAAATTAAATGAATTAATGAATGGTCAAAGAAAAGTTGAAAACATGACTTGAACTTCAAACAGCCAAAACTTTTAATCCGGGTGTCCATTTGGGCTCTACCATATATTAAATAGAATCATGTGAAGATATCTATACCTAGGTGGCCAATGATAACCTAGGCCGCTTTTTTTAGTCCAAAAAAGGCCCATAAGGCCTCCAAAAATGATTTTTTAGTTGGGATACCCTATTTTTAAATATTCGATGGTATTTCAACTTTGTTTAAGAGAGTATTCTTGTCTATTTTTAGTGAGGACTAAATTTATAAATATTTTTTACATTTTTATTAATATTATGGTTTTAAAATTTTATCATTTTTCATAATTTAGTTTTATTTATAATTAAATATTTTCATATTTCTTATATTTACTTATAATAAATCAATTTTATAATTACGCATTTAAACATATATAATTAAATATATGAATAAAAAATGTAATTAAATATATTTATTTTTAAATATATATATATATAATTATATGAAATTAAATTTCATGAACAAACTCAGGTCGACCCTGAACCGGTCACCATAGCTGATCCGCAGCAAGGCCTGAGAGGCATTACTGATCCTCCCGGGCTGGTGACAAGTGCCTTGGAATCGATAGAGTGAATATGGGAATGATTTCACCCAATATAAATAAATAAAAACATTGGAAATAATAAAGAGAAAATAAAAATAAATAAATCAAATAAAACGACTAAATAAGAAATGAAGAAAATAAAACTAACCGAGCGGGACAACCACTATCTATGTGTGACCTCGCGAGTCACTCTCCAACTCACAACCAAACATCGCCCAAAGTGAACGCACCCATGCTGGAACCTAAACAAGGACTAAAAATAGAAAATAACTATAGGTTTAAGTATTGAAACTTGGTAGTCTATCCCGGTATACTATTCCCCAATGCACTACCTTTATAATTAAAGAAAGACCAGTTTCATGTTTGAACTACAATTTATAAAAGTAAGTTTTTCTAACTATTTTACCCAAAATAAAGGTACAACACATTACCCCTTTTTATTTATAACACCAAGATCTTACCCTAAGTGAGATATTAGAATTTTCAAGGGGAGAGAGATGTCTATGTTTCAATATACACAGGAGATAAAAAAACATTTTTCTCGAAAAAAAACTATCCAAAAAAACTTATTAAAATCCACACACCACTTTCCTATAAAACACTACATAAGAAAGTACCACATTAATCATACAACATGGGAAAAAAATAATCATACAAGTATTTACAACATCATTGTGAGTGACTAAAGAAAAAAACATAGGTGAACCCAGGAGATCAAGAATAATCCATACGACACTAATGATTGTGCCCCCATATACAGTAGCATTCCACATATGATGAAATATAATGCTTCATACACTCAACCACCCTTTATCAGGACAGGTTGAGGGAAAATACCATAGAAATGAACCCAAACATATCCACCTACTATGGGAAACTGGTCAGTACCATAACCTACTAGTGCAGCACTTGTCTCAGACAATTCTCTCAATATGTCTGGTTCTACTGTCGTAGTTATTAAAAAGGGGTGAGTCAATCGATGCTAGTGAAGCATCAAATCACATATATATAATAATAATACACAAAATTTCTTACCCTGATTCTCCCCTAGGACCATTCTCATGGCTTAAAATAAAACAATTATAATGAGTTCCAACCCAAGAACCCTAACAATGGATCCCTAGAATCCCCTAACACGGACCTCCCACCCATTTCATACAAATAAGTCATGAGCAACATCCAACGAGGGTTTTCATAATAAAAACTTTTCGCCAATTTCATGAAATGGAAGATTGGGCCCTTAAATATTCACAAATAAACCTTTATCTGAAAATGAAAACACTTTTCAAAACTAGTGTCAAGCACATTGTTTCCACTCAAAACATTTATAAACATTCTTCAAAACATTACCTTTTCACTTTCAAAACAAAACCACTTTACACGAACATGATAGCCGAGCCACAATTCAAAATTTCATGTCAAACCGATTTAAAAACCACAAATAATCCTTTTAATTTAAAATCATTTAAAACACTATTCACAAAACCCACATTTACCAACACACACATGCACTTTTTACAAAGGGTTTCAAACACACTAAAACACCTTGAAAACCAAAACTCATTACATTATAAATACCAAACCATTCCAGAAACCATATAAGGAACCCCAAAACATAATTTCGCATTATGTCTCTAGATTTATAAATCTAAGGAAACCATTTGTTAAATCTCACTTAACTCATAAAATCCAACCATGCATTTTATATATAAAAGAAAAATACACAAGGCATGGATATTTATCAAATAAATTTATATTTAATACAAAAAAAATTATAAATACCCAATGTTCAAAACTCGATAAAATACACCATTTCAAACCATTCACAAAAATCCATCAAACATTTTGATTACACCTTGAAACGAAACATTTCTTAGAAAAATTCCAACCAGACTATTTATCAGTGGCACATGCAATATTTACTAAAAAAATTCTAATTAAGACTCAACAAGGTGAAAAAAAAAATTCATTCCATGAACATATTTAAATTGGTAAACTAGGTTGTGATCACCACAAATTAGGTGTGAAACTATTGAAACATTTAATAAAACAAATGGTGTGGGAAAACATAACAAAATGATAGCATTTTTCACAAAACAAGAATTAAAATACTAATTCGCATTCCAAATAAATTAGTCACAAGTTGCATAAAAATACTTGGAACATATATAGGATGTTAACCACAATAAACAGATGAAACTTAAATTATAAAGGAAATCACATTGAGAATCCTACCTTAAAACCGAAGCGCGACGACAACGCAAACCTGAAATAGCCTCTTGGGGGGTTCAAAACCCCTAAACTATGAAGAAAAACCCTAAACTACCAAGAATAAACCTTAACCAACCAAAATATTCATCGTCAACAAGAAAAAAATAATAAGGGGCTAACGGAAGCGCACAAAGGATGCTAGTCGGAGTAGGACTGGACGACAAGGTGCACGCCAGCTGGAGGAGGGTCGCGACCGATAGGGGCGGTGATGGAGGGGGTATGCTTGGATGGAAGTTGGGTCAGACGAGGTTTTGGGCCAGTCAAAATAGGTTCGGATGGTGTTGGTGCATGCGCCAACTGGGAGGGAGGCTGCACAGCCCGAGGGAAGTCTGGTGCCAGCGGGGCAGCCAGAGGAGGAAAGTCGCCTCTGGGGGGGTCAGCACTGGGCTGCCGCACTAGGAGGTCGCCATTGGAAAAGGGGAGGGTTGCGGTTGGAAGTGGTCCGGCCAGGATTTATAGTGCTGGTGGAGAGACAGTCAGAGGAGGGGGCAGCTAGGATGAGTGCACTAGGTTGGGGGCGTCGCGTGCTACGTAGAAAGAAGGAGAGAGGCTGAGATGGAGAGATATTGGAGAGAGGATAGGGTTTTCAGAAACCCTAAAAAAATTAAATCCAACCTAAAAAACTAATTTAAATTGTATTAACTTAATAATAATAATAATAATAATAAGAATAATAATAATAACTTGATGGTAAAAATAAAAATAATAAAAGTATTTATTTCTTTTTAATAATAATAAAATTTACAATTTTAGTTTTCATCAAAAATAAAAACAATAAAATTCCCAATAATCAATGATAATAAACATTGTTTTAATTACAAAATCTACTCGTTTTAATTTTTCAAAGATGGATGGGATGTACAGTTACCCGGGCGGATCCATGTGAGGTTTCCAAAATGTGCCCCACTCGTGCTCCCAATTATGTCAACTCAAAAAGTGAACTTTTTAACATAAACTCAAAAATTTCGTCTGGGACTCAACCCGGACCCCATCAAAAAAATATTTAAGGCTAGATAAAAAATAAAATAAAATAATCACATAGGTCAAGGGGTGAAAATTCTCCCCACTATAATGCTTTCCACCCCCAGAAATCCACAACACTATCTAGTCAATTGATTAACACCTAAGAATTCCTCATAAACATGATCCAACCTCTTAATATGAGGAAATTTCATCAACCACTAATGATACTCAACCCTTTTCCTAAAACAGATCACCATAATAGGGGAACCCAAATGGATTCCTCATCATTAGAATCCAACTAGCATTTGATGCATATTAAGGGAGAACTCAAAGAGGCCTAGGTTGGGTCTCCCCGCCATTAAGAACCAACCTATACATGGCCAAATGGAAAACCAACTGAGACCTTAACCATGATTTACTCAAGCTAAAAAAATACAGTAAGAAAATTTAAACCATCACCTCCCTTTTTACCTAGGGATGAAGAAAAACCAATACCTCACCTGATTCACATGGGTGGTCCTAAAAACTCGCATCCAAGTATATATGACCATGGACATTATGTGCGGGTAAGTCAAAAACACTCTTTGTGACAAGAGGAGATTCACAACGATAGAGAAACCACAATATAAACACTAAAACTATCTCACTGCAATGATAGAGGCACAACCTTAACCAAGCTCCTTAAACCCTATAAGGTTTCGAACTGTGCGTCAACTTAACTCCAAGGCCTTTTGGCTGAAGTTATGATGGATGAAGCATATCCTACCTCACAGTCAAGTTTTGATAATCCTAATAAGAAACATACATCATTTGATTTGAAAAATTAAAGGATAGAATTTTGAAATGAAAACCACGCTGGCATTGAAAACCAAAGTTCACCAAAATACCCATGACATTCCCATACATTTCAAAACCCAAAACACCATCAATACGCCTACCATGATAAGAGATTCCTTTAACTATAAGGAAACCTACAAAAGAAACTTTAAACAAAAAACCCTACATAACATCACTTCTGAGAACTTCCTCTACGACGCTTCCTAGCAATGCCCCGACAAAATCCTCACAAGTGACCCAAGCGACCACAAGACAGGCATGGTTTTGGAGCATTTTTACATGATGGATTTTTGTGACCCAGATTTCCACACTGATAACACATGAGGATTTATCACTCTAAATATATTGATGAAATATCCCAAGGCCTTTTGATTCCATGACTTTCTCAATCAACTTTCAATTGCTTCCTCATATCCTTTCCAGAATCCTCACCACTACTCCTAGGAACTGAAGGAGGGAGGACTACTTCAAGCACTCTCGTCATCACAACTTTGAAATGAAAATATTGTCTCACCACATTGGAAAACAAAGTTAGGTTGGACTCTAACACCTTCGACTGTAGATCGGGATGGAGACCTGCCTCAAAATATCGAGCCTTCATGGAGTCATCTGTGGAATACCATGAATCATTAGGGACTAGGTCCATAAAGCACTAGAAATACTCCAACACTGATCTATCACCCTGCTGAAAACAAAAAATCTTCATCCCTTTTCTGACCATTTATTTCTCAGAGAAATACTGACAAAGGAATAAAGCTTTGAAAAACTCCCAAGTCAGATCTTGACGGGGCTTTTTCCAAGACAGTGACTACCACCACATCTACAGTGAACCTTAAAGCATGAAGGTTTCACACATGACCTTCGACGACTTGGGAAACTCAACAAGGTTAAATTCCCTTTAAATATTTATAATCCGCTCCTTCGCTATGGAAGGGCCTGCTTGACCATAAAATAGAGGTGTATCTATCTTCTAAAACTCAAGCATAAAATCCTTAGGTTGATCAACCACACTATGATCACCCGTCAAAGCTTCAAGGGGACAACCGCTGGACAAGAAAATTCAAGAACCCAATCAAGGCCAACTCAATAAAAAAAAATCCTCAAGATCAAACACCGCATAGGTGACAAGATCTAAACATAAGAAAACAAGCTATTATAACATCAAAACTTTAATTTTTGAAAACATATTTAATTTAAAACAAACTTGGTGGGTTAAACCCTCACCATTGGTATTCTTTAGAGTCTCACTCACATACATGTTTTTGTGCCACCTCAGGCATCCATCCACCATACCAGACATCCGTTCATATTCTAACACACCACTATGCATGTGAGCACCCATAATAAAACCAATTCCAAAACAAAAAAACTTCATTTTTCAAAAACAAATCATTTATCTCATTTATTTTACACAAATCCACAAGTTAAACATGTAATTTAAAACAACTATTTTTTTCAAAACCAATTTTTTTTATTCAAAAAACTATCAGAAGTTAAAGTATACCCAAAACAACTCAAAAAGGGAACTAGTATCGGTGGGTGAATTGACCATATGGTTGGTGGACATATGCCAAACACGCCACCGACACAGAGTGCCTTTTAGGATCATTCCCCTAGCTCAACATGGATTTTCAGGCTGTGCGGGCTCATGAGAACTATTATCCCAACTCCCCTTATCATATCCCAATCACAAAACATTCCCTAAAGAACTAGAAAACTTTACAAAATTAGACTTCCCATGAAAACTTGAGGATCAGAATGAGCAAGAGTTCGCGAAGCTCTTCCCGAACCTACACCTCAAGTCCTGACAATCCTACTCCATCTACCTTGACATCCCAAATAATAAAGGGAACTCTAAAAATCAAGGTCTGATAATATTATACCTCCTATAATACCATTTTTCATGAACCAACCTGGGTCAACCCAAAACCAATCACCAGAGCCGATCTGCAGCAAGCCTTGAGTGAAGTTCCTCATACTCCATGGATGGAAACAAGTGCCTGGGAATTGATAGAGTGATGATGGGAACAATTTCACCCAATATAAATAAATATAAATAGTGGAAATAATAACGAGAAAACAAAAAAAAACCAAATAAAACAAATAAAACAGAACTGAAGGAAATAAAACTAACCAAACGGGACAACCACTATCTCTGTGTGACCTCATGGGTCACTCTCCAACTCATGACCGAATGTCGCCCAAGGTGAACGCACCCAAGCTAGAACATGCACAAGGACTAAAAATAGAAAATAACTATATGTGTGAGTATTAAAACTCAGTAGGCTATCCCGGTATACTATTCTCCAATGAATAGACTTTAAAATTAAATAAACGCCTATTTCAAGTTTGAACTACAATTTATAAAAATAAGTTTTTCTATATATTTTACCCAAAAGAAAAGTACAACAAGTTTCCCCTTTTTATTTCCAATACCAAGATCCTACCCTAAGTGAGATATTATCATTTTCAAGGGGAGAGTGGTGTCTATGTTTTAATCGACACAAAAGATTAAAAAATATTTTTCTTGAAATGAACTTTCCAAAAACCCTTATTAAAATCAACACACCACTTTCCTATAAAAACACTTCATAAGAAGGTACTGCAGTAATCACATAATAGGGGAATCAAAAATAATCATACAAGTATTTATAACATCACTACGAGTGACTAAAGAAAATAGACATAGGTGAACCCATGAGATTGAGAATAATCTAGACAACACTAATACATACAACCCCATCTATAGTATCATTCGACATACGATGAAATCTAATGCTCTATATGCTCAGCCACCCTTTCTCAGGATAGTCTAATGTAAAATCCCATAGTAATGAACCCAAACATATATTCCTACTATGGGCCATTGTTCAGTACCATAACCTACCAGTGCAGCACTCTTCTTAGACAATTCTCTCAATATTCCAGGTTCCAATGTCGTAGGTATTAAAAAGGGGTGAGTCAATTGATGCCAGTCGAGCATCAAATCACATATATATAATAATAATTCACAATAGTTCTCACCCCGAGTCTCCCCTAAGACCATTCTAATGCCTTAAAATAAAAAAAATTATAATGAGTTCCAATCGAAGAACCCTAACAATAGATCCAGATAATCCACTAATAATGACCTCTCACCCATTTCATACAAATGAGGCATGAGAAACATCCAATGAGGGTTTTCATAATAAAAACTTTTCACCAATTTTATGAAATGGCCAAACAGGCCCATAAATATTCACAAACAAACCCTTATCTCAAAATGCAAACACTTTTTAAAAGTGGGGTCAAGCACATTGTTTCCACTCAAAAAATTTGTAAACAGTTTTCAAAACATTACCCTCACACATTCAAAACAAAACCACTTTACACAAACATGCCAACCGGTCCACAATTCAATATTTCACGTCAACCTAATTTAAAATCCACAACTACTCCTTTTAATTTGAAATCATTTAAAACACTATTTAAAAAACCCACATTTACCAACACACACATGCACTTTTTACAAAGTGGTGGAAACACACCAAAACACCTTGGAAAAAAACTCATTCCTTTATAAATCCCAAACCATTTCAGAAACCATATAAGGAACCCCAGAACATCATTTTTCATGATGTCGCCATATTTATAAATCCAAGGCAACCATTTGTTAAATCACACATAACCCGTAAAATCCAATTGGGCATTTTATGGATAAAATAAAAAGACAAAAGACATGAATATTTATCAAATGAATTTCTATTTACTAAAAAACAAAGTACAAACACCCAATTTTCACAACTCGACAAATCACACCATTTCAAACCATTCACAAAAATTCCTTAAACATTTTCATTACACCCTGAAATGAAACATTTATTATAAAAATGCCAACCAGACTATTTATTAGTGGCACATTCAATATTTAATCAAACAATTTCTAATTAATACTCAACAAGGTGTAAACACAAATTTTATGCCTCAAAATTATTTAAATTGGTAAACTAGGTTCTGAGCACCAAAAATCAGGTGTGAAACTATTGAAACATTTAATGAAAAAAATGGTGTGCACAAATATAACAAAACGATAGAATTATTCACAAAACAAGAATTGAACTACCAATTCACATACCAGATAAATTATCCACATGTTTCACAATAATAATTAGCACATATATAGGATGTTAACATCAAGAAATAGATGAAACTTAAATTATAAAGGCAAGAGAATTTAGAATCCTACCTCGAAATCGAATCATGACAACAACGCAAACCTAAAACCACCTTTAAAGGTTTTCAAAACCACTAAACTATGAATAACAACCATAAAATTTAAAGAATATCTCTTAACCAATGAAAATATTCATCATCAACAAGAAAAACAAAAGAAGAAGGGGCTACCAGAAGAGTGCATAGGATGATGGTTGGAGCATGACTGAATGACAAGGTGCATGCCTACTGGAGGAGGGCTATGACCAGTAGGGGTGGTGCCAAAGGGGGTCTGTGTGGATGAAAGGTGGGTTGGTTGGGGTTGAAGTCTAGCCGGAACAAGATCGAACGGCGCCAGTGCACGCACTGTCCAGGAGGGGGGTCGCACGGCCGAAGGAAAGTCTGGCACCAGTGGGGTGGGTAAAGGAGGAAGGCCGCATCCAGAGGGGTTCAGTTTCGGGCTACCATTCTGGGAGGTCACCACTAACAAAGGGGAGGGTTGTGGTCGGAAGTGGGTTGTCTGAGAGTTGCAGTGTCACTAGAGAACTGGCCGGAGGAGGGGGCAGTCGGGATGAGCGAACCAAGTGGGGGTCATCGCGCACCACGTAGAGAAGAGGGGGAAGGCTAAGAGTGAGAGAGATTGGAGAGAGGAGAGGGTTTTCAGAAACCATAAAAAAAGTAAAACCAACCTTAAAAAACTAATTAAAATTGTAATAACTTAATAATAATAATAATAATAACAAAAGGAATAATAATAACAATATGGTAAAAATAAAAATAATAAAACTAATTATTTAGTTTTAGTAATAAAAAAATTAACAATTTTAGTTTTCATCAAAAATAAAAATAATAAAATCCCCAATAATCAATGATAGTTAACATTTTTTTAATTACAAAATCTACTCGTTTTAATTTTTCAAATATGGATGGGATGCATAGTTACCCAGGAAGAGCCACACGAGGTTTCCAAAACACACTCCACTTGTGCATCCAATGGCGTTAACTCAAAAAGATAACTTTTTATCCAAAACTCAAAAATTTCGTTCGGGACTCAACTCGGACCCTAGAAAAAAAATATTTAAGGCCAAGGAAATAATAAAATAAAATAATCACATAGGTCGGGTGTGACATAAAAATGTATGTAAATAAATATAAATAAATATAAATCTCTTAAAATGTGGAAGAAATCAACTTAGGGTGTTGTAAAGTGCCTCCCTTAACAACAGGAGGTCCAAGGATAAATTGGTATAAGTTTTAAGAGTAAAGGGAGAAACACCACTAACTAAATTTAATAATATTTGTATAAGTTTTAATAATTCTATTTATTATGATTATTTAAATGAATCTTGTTAAATTTAGTATGATGGTGTATCACTTAGTGATCTTCATTCTAAAATTAAATATCATCTAAATAAAGTACCCAAAGAAGTGGTAAATTGTATTTTTTGTACTATCAAGGGACTTCTTATTGATAAAGCACAATAAGAAAAAGAATTTGAAGATTTGTATAATGAAATAACTAAGAAATTTAGATAGTGGATTACTCTCACAAACCTTATGGAATCCAAATACAAATAAAAATCACTTTTCAATGATAGATCTACCCAAGATAAATAATAGATGCAACGGTATTTTTATGAAAAAATTGTATCTAAAATATTGTTTATAGAATTTTTTCATGTACTTTAATAATGGAACAAAACCTCTTTGTGTGTTAAAAAATAATCAATTAGTGGTAAAATGAAAAATAATAAAAGAGATTACTATTTCATTAAAAGGTTTAAGAAAATTTCATGAAGAAAAAATCAATAATATAAAATAAAATTGGGAAGACTACCCAAGATTAGATTTGGATGAGAAGAAATTCATCAACATGAAGTGTCTTGAGCTTGAAGTAAGGAAGAGAAATCTAGAATCCTCACAAGATGGACCTTTCTAGTTAATTGCGAAGAAAGATGATTCCGCACAACTTTCCATTAAGAAGAAAAATTATTCCACACAAATTCCCATTAAGATTCATAGTCCCATGAAGACTCACATGAGTGGTAATGATTTCTTTAAGTTATTCCCTAATCAAATAATAAAATGGTTACCATCCATATCAAAATTTATTTATTGTACTAAATCAATTTTGTAGGTCAATTCCGGATTTAAATACAAAACTATACAAATATAGATGAGAAACAATTATGATAAGACCACTACTATATATATATGGTGGATAAAAGGAAGTGTGTGAAAGAATCCTACCTAAAAGGATCTCAAATATCTAAGAATAATTTATAAAAACAATAAGATGTTAATTTTATAAAATATGATTTTCAAATAAAAATATCAACATTTCTAGGGAATTTTTGTTATTATAACAAGATTGGTCATAAGGAAATTGATTTTTGGCATAACATGTCAAATTTTTAATATCATGGAAGGAAATAAGAAATTAATGGAAATATAAATATAGGATAAATTTTTCTAAGAAAAATAATAAGTTAAAATAAAAAGAAACTTTTGTATGCATTAAGGAGAATATTAAAGATAAAGGATGAACTAACTGCACCCAAAAACTCAAATAAATAAGGAAATACGAAATTCAATGGAAACATGAATATTTATGGTGACTTTTGTGAAATATGTGGTAAATATAGACCGAATTCACACAAATTCTAGTTAATACATCTTAAATAGTGGTAGTTTTTAAAAAAAATTACAGAACTTAAAACATCCTATACTCTAATGGATATAGTGGAAAGGGAGTTTTACATAAATGATATTATGAGGTGTAGAAAACTACATTTCCTAAAAAAAATTAAAGGTAAATAAATTAGTAAGTATCTTTTTAAGACTATTGATAAAAAATTAATTGTTGAGGTTGGAAGAAAAGAGTGGTCTCGGATGAGTGGAAAATCTTAATCTCAATGTTAATTTTGAGGAACAAATTGATCCCTCCTTATTCCTTAAAACTTTTGTTTATTTATTTTAATTTGAATAGAATTGAATGAATATAATAAGTTTTATACACATGAGATAGTAAATAAGGTATTATTCATGGTGTATTTTACCTAACATTGATAGGATAAGTTTGGTGCATCCCTTTAGGGGGATAAATAATGTGATGAATCTTTCATGTATTGAATCAAGAAATTATAGGTACTTAAAAAATGAATATTGATGTTTTTTTATCCCACTTACAATCCATAGTTTTTTATATTGAATTTTATAATAAATAGGTAGTGTTTATTGATGATAACATGAGAAAAAAAGTGGATTTATATGTTTTTCACATGAAATTTTTGATGTTTTTTTAGATGTGTGTAGGATACAATGTATTTCATATTGAATATTTATGAGAAGCCCCTATAATGTGTTATAAGAATGGTATCACATGTTTTTTATTTTTATAAAACATTTAAAACCTTGGTTATATCCCTCTTTCTTTCCACACTAGTATGGACCAAGTATACTTAGATTGGACTAATTAAAGGCCCATTAATAAGGGAAATCATGTAGTTTCAACCTAATATAGAGGAATGGCTCCTTTCTCTCCCGACTTCCTCCTCCACTTGCTCTTGGCTCTGCCTAGGGTTTCATCCTGAAACCCTTTGATTCGTATTAGGTGACTCATTTGAGTGCTGACTCTTTTCTTTTCTTCCTTTCCTCCCTTCTCTTTGTCATCTACAGCATTCTCTTGCTTATTTTTGGTCCTCATTCCCACTTTCTCTCCTATGAAGGCTCTATGTTTCCTATTCTTTTGAAACTATTGCCTGCTATGGATACCATCAGAAACTCTTTTCATGGATTTGACCTCCTGATCCTCTATACCTATCCAGGTTAGATATGGAGCGGTGGTTCAAGGAGGTTTTGGGTTTTTCAGTTCGGCAGTTCAGTGGTCGTTGGATCTCAAGGAGTTGCTGGGTCACTTGCTCCTATTTTGTTTGTTCCTGGTTTTCTACCACATCTTCATTGTTGTCGCTTGGACCTCTTAGCTACTCAACCACTGCTTTGACCCCAAGGTATGCTCCTCCTCTCCCAGTCGGATCTAGAGTGTCAGTAACAATCAGGTTTTGGGAGGTGTGGCTTGGTAGCTTCCATGTTCCTGGTGCGGCTCTTTGACGCTGGTTTTTTGTTTCTAGGGTTTATTCTTAATGTTTTAGGTGAATTTTTGTTTCCTTTGATCTTGACGGTGGCATGAAGATGGTTATTTATTTTAGATGTGGTGTAATTTCTTGGATTTTGTGTTTCGGTTTCTTCTGGTTCGATGGGAAACAGTGATGACATGGTGCATTTTATTCGGCAGCTCTGTCAGTCTCCGAAAATGTTTTGATTTTCCAATGATGATGATTTGGTGATGGTTGGAAATGACAACAGTGGTTACCCATTTCTTGAATGATGATTGTGAGGTTGAACAGGATGTTCAGTGTAAATTTGAGTGGCGGCTTTCGTCTCTGGCAGTTTCTCAGGCGTGCTGGTGTCGTGATTGATGGTGATGTCATTGGTGGGATTAGGTTGGTGATGACGACATGAGTTGATGTCTAGAGTCATGTCTCTGGATTCCTCTATCCTTGTGGATTGTGCTTCATCGAGTTATTTGTTTTTCTATGTTTTTGAAATTTGAAATTTGAACCTGGAATTTAATGTTTTTTATCCTGCGTGTATTGTTCTGGTTACCACTCATCCCCAAAGAGGCTTTTTTAAAATCTAAAAATTTGAATTTTTAGTCATGTAGTTTCATCCTTCTCACACAAGTGACCAATTAAGTGGCTTTAAATAAATAGAGAATAAGTGGATGTCTTGATGGCATATAAAATAGATTAGTGAGGTGAGAAAACCCATTCCATTTTCCTTTTTATTTATTATTAGTAGGGGAGAAAAATGTAAACATGCACATTGACCTAAAAGTTTCTTGGTGTTATTGAAAACAAAATACAAAGAGGGTATTATTATGTGAATTAGATGTATTGTATTTGTTGTTATCAAAGATTCCCACTTAGGTGTTGAGGAAATATTAATATGTGTTGGCTAGCTTAAAATTTTAAGATGACATCAAAGGGTAGATATACATAAAACCAATGTATTGACTGTTTAAATACAATTGGATAAACTCTTGAGTGGTTGATAAGTCTTGGATATAAGTTAAACAGGTTTTAATATTATTTTAAGGTGGCTATAATTAAATTAAAGGAATTTTAGTAGTTGTGTAAAGGCACTGACAGATTACTACAGGATACATAAATGTAAATGAGGACTCCAAAAGATGTGTAAAGGTATATTTATATCTATCTAAAGGTAACCAGTGGCGATGTAAGGATATTGGCACTGTCCATTTAAAGGTATAACTTACTATGTAAAGGTGACATGACACCAAATTATATTTTCATAAAGGTCATCTTGAGAGTTGTATAAGGGTATATTAAGAATCATATTTCCTTTTTAAAGGTGAAATGAGACCTATGTAAAGGTAATAACAAGTTGTGTTAAGGTAACTATTAAATTCATTATTAATATTCAGTGAATTTTGTGACAAAGAACATATGAAATTATTTGGGAAATTAAGAATAAATTCTTAATTGATTTGAATGTAATTAGAAAATTCTTATGTCTAGATTTGTTGTTTAAATATAATGATCATTAACATTGATAATGATCCTTTCCATGAATAAAAAATGATCAAGCCACTGAAGAAGCTAGAAATGAATTTAAGTTTCACCATACTAAATAAATGGTGACCATATTATTGATAGTTGTGAATTGAGTTGTGACTACAGTAAGGGGTATTATCTACCGGACTTTTGAAGGGTGTGGTGGGCTTACAATCCAAAAGTGAGAAATGGTGAATTTCAATGTCATAGTCTAAGTTATGGTTCTGTATATATTCATTTATATGTTAATAAATTTTATATATAATGTAAATTTTTTGGTAAATAGGATGCGGTGATTTTAAAATCGCATGAGAAAGGAAACGATCAAGTCTTTAGGAAGATTCCTAAAGAATTAAAAATTACATATTTTGTGGATGGTGATATTGTGTTAATTTTATATATCACATTGAGAATAAATTCCAGATCTTAAAAAACTTAAATGAAGACGTGATATTTTAGTATCACGTGGAGAGTTGAAGTTTGAGTCTCAAGGAGATATAAATGGAATAATCAACTTGATTTAATGAATTTTAATGAGAATGTACGACAATGGTTATCTTGGAGTTTACAAAATAATTTTTTGAAAATAATATACATTTATTATTCATGATACACTATGAATATATATTTATATATATAATATGAAAAATTGGGTCATAATCCTTCAGAATTGAGTCTAACCTAGAAAAACTATAAACAACTAATGATGTGATGGCCAAATATTTTATAGTATGGAGGAGAGAAGAAAGTGAGAAAAAAGTTGGGATCTATTCAACGAGGAAGAAATAATTATACACCTAAGTAATAAAAATATTTATGAAGACCCATATACTATAAAGATCTAGAGAAAGTTGTGCAAGATAAACAGACATGTTCTAAAAAAGGCCTCAATGTACAAGACTTCAAACTGAACACGGTGACCTAGATCATGTACACTTATGGAGAAGATCATATCAAGTTGGTGAAAAGTAAATTAAGAGATATTGGGGATATTTATACCTTTGTATCAATATTTAAGAGAAGAATGGATGGGGTGTATAACCAGTCATTGAGGATGGGTAGTAGGAGATTATAACTAATCAAGGCATAAGAGTTGGTAGCTGGGGTTTAAAACCAGACACAAATAGATGATTGACTAATAGGGTATATAACTAATTGTTGGTGAAGATAGGTGATTGAGGGTATGACCAATCAAACTCTTACAGGAATAAGGATCCATTTTAATTGATAACAAAATTATATTGAAGAATTCATAGATTGGGGTGTCTAATAAATTTTGGTAAGGAGTTGGCTTTTATGCCAAACCTTGTAAAAGTTATTTGCTTCTCTCTATCTCTCTCTCTCTTATTATTTATTCACACAAGTTAAGGTAGTAATTTTTTATTGAGTGGATCAAGAACCTTAACAATTTTAAAAGGTTGAATTAAAAAGATGAATTTGTAAAAAGATACCCAAAATTAACCCCCCAGTGGTTCACCAAACCTGGGTTCTACACATGACACATGCTCATTTGTTATTTTTAATTCATTGAATATATTTTATTAATTCCCTAAATATCATTAATATATTTTTTGACTCCTTATAGTAAAATTATTTTTTAGGGGGAATTCAC
This sequence comes from Viscum album, assembly GCA_963277665.1. NCBI lineage: Eukaryota > Viridiplantae > Streptophyta > Magnoliopsida > Santalales > Viscaceae > Viscum > Viscum album. The sequence continues at coordinate 1,251,701,149 of OY728141.1, forward strand.
CAATGATGGAAGATACATTGTTATATCTTTTTCAAGAATGAAATTATTAAATTAAGGGGGGGTATTCTTTATTATATTAACTTTTTGGGACTCCTTAATTAGAATACATAAGTTTTTATAGTTTAAGGAGTGGTTATATTTTAAGTTTTACATTAGTTTTAATTATTACATTTTCTATTTATTAAATGATGTTTTATTCTGTCAAGCATGTTAGTTTTACTACTTCAGTTTATTCATATTAAATAGTTAGTAGGATTTTCTTGTTCTTTTAATATTAAATTGTTTAACATAAGGGTAGAAGTTTATTTTTTATAATTCATGTTCCCTCATTACTTAATTTATTATTATTTTAATTTTATCATGTTCAATACTTATGGTCTTACCATTTCAATTATTTCAAAGAGGGGTAGAATTTTTTGGATCTTCATTCATGTTTTTAAATAATAAAAAGGGATGATTTGTTTAGGATTTTGTTAATGGTATTGATGTATTTCAAAACACTCCCTTATGATTCTTTATTTTATTAGTTTTGTTTCAATCTTATTTGGTGTATTTGGTTTTTTATATTAATAAATTAACATGGTCATTAATATGTTTAATATTTTATTTTGTTTAATATTATAAAATGAACATGAGTTATGATATATATGCACATATATTAAATATTATAATTTTTCATCTTGGATTACATGATTATGCGTATTTTTTATTTTATATACATTATCCATGAGAAAACCTATAGTGCATAAGAGATGAGAATATATTCTTGGTCAATGAAATATGCATTGGGAGTGTATAAGTTTCATCAATATTTGACAGTGAAGGATATCAAAATAAATAACATAGCTACTTTACTTTCTCGAAAGAGGTTGTGATGTCAAAAAAATGCACTTCATGTTAAAATCTTGATGGTGGATAATTGATCCCTAGTTGGGTTGAGGTTCTGATTTTTCTATGGAAATAATAGTATGTGGGGAGTAGAGTTCATCATATCCATATACGTGAGGGGGGATGGTGGTGGGATCAATGTGGGGTTGTGTTGGGAACATGAAAATTATCATCTCTAGTTATGGAAAATACTAGATGTCGCAATACATTATTGAGATTAGGATAAGTGTATGTCTTTATAGGTAGAGGAAATACCCTAGAATGGGTAAACTTTTCTAGTAAAAATAAAATTTATATATCTCAGGAGTAATAATGACACTATTTTGTTTTCAAAAAAATTATATTTATCAAAAAATTAATATCTTTTAATTTTAAGGGCATTTTTTATGATTTTTAAGAAAATTAGAGAAAAATATTTATTCAAAACTATAGATTTTTTAAATGTATAAAAAATATTTTTCAAAACTATATAAGAATTTTTTTTTACAATGTTTAAAGTAAATAATATTTCATTTTAAAGATGTAAAAAAAATTATATTAACTAATTTTTTTAAACTGTTATTTTTTTAGAATATAGAAAATAAAATATGGTTTTTAAAATATATAAACATATTCTAATTATATGTAATTTTAAATAATCGATATATTTTATAATGGATTTTTTTTCAAATAATTTTTTTTAATAAATAATAAAAATACTTTATCTTTTAAAAATGAATAATATTTTAAGATAACTAATGATTTATTTTTTAAAACAAAAAACAGTATCTAAAGCTGGAAAAAAATTGTAAAAAATTATAATAAAAAATCTCAAGGAAATGATCTATTAAAAAACTGAAAAATTCAAATGGAAAATAAAATTTCCTTAAAATAAATTATCTAATTAGAAATTTGCATTTTTACTATAATGTTTAATAAAATCCCCCACATGTATTTTCATAGTATAAACTCCATTTATCAACTATAAGAAAAAATTATACTAAAAACATGTTTTTTAATAATTTATCCATGAGTATTGATGGAAAAACACTATATTATGATTTTTCAATGAAATTTTTTACTTTAATGGAATTTTTAGTGACAATTTATTATTGATAAATTATCACTAAAACTTTCCAACGATAAGTTCCCTAAAAGTTTCAGTGAAAATTAAACTATATTTCTTAGTGAATATTCCACTATAAATTCCAGTGAAACTTTCTCTAGAGTTTTTAGTAAAAGTTTCAATTAAAATTTTAGTGAAAGTACCGCTAGAAGTTTCTGATGAATGTTTTCCAATAGAATTTTCGATTGAAATTTTTCACCACATTTTTTATGGAAAGTGTCTAATTTAATCAGTTCATTTTTAATGAAATTTATTATTTGAGTTATTTGTTAAAATCATCAATGGTAATTTTAGTGAATGTTTATTATTTAAAAATTTTCATTGAAATTTTCAAATGATAGGTTCTAATGGAATCTTCAGCAAAATTTCTGCTATAATTTTCAGTGAAATATCCACTAGAATTGTTCACTAAAAGTTTCCACTTGAATTTTTCAATAAAATTTTATACTCTAATTTTTAGTAAAAGTGTCTAATTTAATCAGTTAAATTTTAGTGAAATTTTTCATTAGACATAGTATTGAAAAAAATTCAACGAAATTTTTAATGAAAAAAAAATTTTGAAATTTTTTCTTGAAATTTTCTAATGAAAGATTCAACTAAAATTTTCAGTAAAAGTTTCTAATATAATTTTCTAATGAATGTTTTCTTTATTATTTTTTAGTGTAAATTTCCACAAGAATTTTTTGTGAAATTTTCTATTAAAATTTTCTAGTTGAATCGATGGATTTTCCAGTGGAATTTTTCAGGGATGATTTTTGGTGGAATTTTCCATTGAATTCATCAATTGAATTTTTTTTTATGGAGATTTAATCTAATGGTTTATAGTTTAATCATTGATATTTTTTGGTGATGTGTTACTATAAAATTTTCCAATGTAAAATCTTCATTATAACTTTGGGATAATGTTTCTTGTGAAATAAATGAAAATTTTAGTAAAAGATATCATTGAAATTAGTGTAATTTTCAATGGAACTTTATTTTGGAAATGTTCGTAAGAATTATTTCTGTGAAATATTTTACTACGACTTCCCATGGATGTTCCGTAATAAATTTTAATGAATATTTCCAAAATAATTTTTAGTTAAAATTTTCCATGAAAATTTTCAGTAGGATATTACAGGTCAATTTTTTATTTAAAAATTGAAATTTATAATTTAAGTGTCAAATTCTATATAGAAATACGAGTGGAATAATATTGAATGATTTTACATTGAAATATTCGAGTAAAAGTTTTTAAAATAAATATTCCAATAGATAATATAGTATTAAAATTCTTTTTAAATTTTCAATGGAATTTTCAAATTGAAATTTTCTATGGATTTTTCAACTAAAAATTTGACGTATTAGTCGAAGTTGTCACTATATTTTTCCAATATAATTTTTAAGTGAAATTTTCAAGTGGAAATTGCCACTGAAATTTTTCATTAGATATTGTAATTGGAATGTTCCATTGGAAAATACCACTGTAATTATAGAAAAATAATTTATTTAAATTAGTGAAATTTTCAATAAAATCTTTTTTTTTGAGATTTTCATTGAACTTTTCTAAATGAAATATATCACTAGGACTTTCACTGAAAGTTTCACTGGAAATTTCTATGAAACTTCACTGGAACATCCAATAAAATTTTTCATTGCAATTATTTAATAAATATCTACACTATAATTTTTAGTGAATGTCTCTAGCTTTATCGATAAAAAAATATTTAAAATAAGTGAAAAGTTAAATAAAATTGTTTATTAAAATATTGTAATGGAACATCCAATGAAAGTTTTATTAGAAATTCTATTAGAAGTTTCATCATAACTTCCTATGAAATTTTCCAATGAAACTTTATTTTTTAAATTTTCAATAATTTTTTATTTAATGATCTAATTTGAAGTTTTGGTATAATTTCTACTGGAAGTTTGAGTGAAAGTTCTGTTGGAACTTGCACCTGAAATTATAGTGAAATTTTATGCTTAAATTTCTTAATGAATATTTCCATAATAATTTTTGATGAAAAATTGCAATGAAAATTTCCAATGGGACATTACAATTTATTTTTCAATCAAAATATTCTAATTGATAATTTAAGGGGAAAATTCTAATGGTAAATCGAAGTGGAATATTCTCGCATAATTTTCTATTGAAATTTTCAAGAAAATTTTTATAAAGTAAATATTATAATGGATAATTTGAGTGTAAAATCCCATTTAAAATTTTTATTAAAGGTTTCAAATATAATTTTGTAGTGCATGTTTCAACTAGACATTTCTGGTGTAAGTTAACACTAAAATTTTCTAATGGAAGTTGACGTTGGGATTTTTTAGTGAAATTCATTGGAATGTGACAATGGAATTTTTTATGAAACATTTCACTAGAATTTTCTATTAGAAGATTTCAACTATAATTTTATAGTGTAAGTTTTAGATATAATTATCAAGTGGAAGTTTATATAAAAACTTCCATGTTGAACTTTCCACTATAATTTTTTATCTAAGTTTCAAGTGTAATTTTCAACTGGAATTTTCTTATGGAAGTTTCAACTGAAATTTTATAGTTTGAAGTTTATAGAAGACGTTTCCATTGAAGATTTAAAGTGAAATTTTTTACTAGAATATTCCATTAAAATATTATATTAGAAATTTTATACATATAAATATAATTTTTTATTGGAAATTTTCATAGGTAGTGTGTTTTTCCAATAATACCTCTAATTTTTATTTTGATGTGAATTTTTACGCACTTCTAATGACATTTTCATAAATAAATTTATAATGGAATTTCTTAGTAAAATTTTTCAATTGATTTTTTTTTTGATTTTAAAATTATGTAAAAAGAAATCAAAAACCAATTTACAAAGGGGTTATCTCTTATAAGGTTTTTAAATTTATTAATATTTTAAATGATGTGAAATTTTTAATTTTTTGTCATTAATTTAACATATTTTTAGGAACTATATTTCATTTTTCAAATATATATAAAAAAATTTAAGACTTAAAAATTTACTAATTATTTATAAATATTAAAAAATATTTTATATACAAATTAAAAAAATATTTTTTTATAACAACTTCAAAAAATTCAGTTTTTATAGGATTTTTTCTTATTTTGAAATATGATCTTGAAATTATTATTTATAAAATATAAATACTAATTATTATTTTTATAATGTTTTAAATAATTTATACCTAATTTTATTCATGAATAATATTTTTATACTGATAAAAATTTAACAATTCTCTAAATGATTTTCAATTTATTAATATTTACAGAATAATTTTTTTCTAATTTTCTTGAATTTTGTTTTAAAATATTTTTATAAAAAAAATATTATTAAAAAAATTTAATTTTTAGAGTTTCCAGAAATTAATAGTTAATAATATATATACAAAAAGAAATGTTTTAAAATATTTCCAGAAATAAATAGTTGATTTTTATTAATTTTTTAACATGTTTTATAATTTTTTATACTATTTAAAATTAATTTCTTTGTGTATTTTTTTGTGTAATACAGTTGTATGCCTATAAGGTCATAACAAAGTATTTTAGAAAAATCTTACAATCCTAGTTTTTTTACTCCTTTTGACCCAATGGTGTGAATTTACTTTTTTACACATGGTAAAATCTGAATGTTACTCGATATTCCAATAAAATGGTGTATTAGAGATGATTATGGATTTCGGGCATATGCTCCACCTGAGATCTCACATGTTCTCTATTCCATGCCATTTGAAACTAGTTTTTTAAATTTGGATGTGGTTTTTGAGTTTCTTTAGGTTTTCAAAAAAATATAGAAAATAAGTATAGGTTTAAAATATTTCTAAAACTAAGCCTCAAAGCATTGAAATCTCTTACACTTTTGACCTCCTTTATAAGATGTCAAAGGTGTTATGGGAAAATTCCCCTTTAGCACTTATTAATAGACAAAGGTGTTGAAGTCTCCAATGCCTTCAGATTTAAGTAAAAAACCGTTTTTTTAGTTTTTTTATTTATATATATATATAACATAACTTTTATAAGTATTTAACTGATATTATATCCAAAATTACTTCTATTATATTAATCTAAAAACATAACAGAAACTCTTATCCAATTCTATCTTTTATAAGGGAGGGTTCCCTTTGAATTCTTATGGATTTCCAATGTAAGATTCAGTTTCCTCCTTTATTGAATAGGAACCATAATATATTATTATTATTAATTTTTAATTTTTAATAATTATTACTAATTACTAATTAATAACTAATAAATAATAGTAATAATTATGTATTAATATTTATCATAGATGTTAATAAATAATTGATAAATAATTAATTAGTAACTACATAATATTAATTACAAATTAATAATATTAATTACTAATAAATATTAAATACTAATTAATAATATTAATAAATAACTAATTACTTCTTAATAGTTAACGCTTATTATTTAATTCATAATTAAATAATAAGTAATAACTAAAGAATAATTAACTATTAATAATTACTAATATATATTAATAATTATCAATTATTAATTAATTAGTAATTAAATAATATTAATTAATAATTAATAATATTATTTTCTAATAAATATTAATTACTAATTAATCATATTAATAATTAAGTAATTAATTAAAAATTATTTATTAATAATTAATTAGTTTTAATTAATGATTAATTAAATAATATTTAATTACTAATAAATAATATTAATAATAAGTAAATTATAATTATCCATTAATAATTACTATTACATATTGATAATTATTAATTTATAATTAATTAATAATTAAATTTTATTATTTTCTATTTAATAATATTAACTTCTAGTGAATATTAATTAGTGATTAATATTAATTACTAATAAATATTTAATATTATTATTTAGTTACAAATTAATAATTATTATTATATAATTACTAATTATTAATTAGTTATATTTTTATTAATAAATTATTAATTATTAATTATTATTATTATACGATTATAAATAAATATTTGAATTAATTATTTAGCTACTAATTATTAAAATATTGTAATCTAATTACTAATTAATTACTAACTATTTTTTCAAATGTTTGGGGATAAGGCCATTTTTATTAAATAAAAGAAGAAATCCCTCTTTAAAACTGGGTTGAGTGGTAACCCATACATGACCTAAAGTCTAAGTGGTTGAAATTACCAAATAAAACCGGTTTGAAGGTCATGTGGCCTAAAGGCCGAAATATAGTTCAAAATCCATAAGTGAGAAGTTTGGAACTTGTTATGGCACTAGAAAAACGTCATGCCCCCCATTAGTGAAAACTTCTCCATGATCCCAATATGAATGATGTAGTGCCCCCCCCCCCCCCCCACATCATGAATCATTGCATAAATTGACACATTTCAAAGTGAACCCCCTATATCCATGGTATGAGAGGAGAGCTAGATGATAGGGGACAACACACTCATCTCACTTTCGAACTGCCCACCTGATGATGGATACATGGACCTCACTTGCATTACCTGCCTAATGCACTGTACCCTTAGACTGGTCCCAAGTATGGAAAGACACATGGAAGGGCATCCCTCTATCCCAAATTGGTAGATCAAGGGGACAGAAGACTGTATGATAACCGCCAGCATGCATATCCCTCAAATTAAGGTCACCCACCCAGTAGTGCCCACCCATACTACCAACCAAATTTTTCAAGCTAGATGTATGGCCCTTATCACACCACCTACAACTCATAAGTTCTGACCCAGAGGTCTAGAAACCCAATGAATAAATAATAAGGATGTCCTAATGGCCTTGTGTTCAAATACTAAAGAGAATACATGAAGGGTCAGGGGTGTTGAAAACCCTAAACTTACTTCATTGAGTGATCCCAATTCATCGTTGTCTTCCCAATCATCATGTATGTTGAAAAAACTCCAATGATGATACCTAAATTGATGTCACTATCACCACCTGAAGTTACACTAACATCGCTGCCTAAAGTCATGGCAGGCGCTATCTCTAGATGCAATCCAGCACCAACACCACACCGACGACACTACCTAAAGCTGTGGAAAATGTCATCACCCGCCAAAAAGGCCCTCCTGTACGGAATCCACACTGCCAAATCAGCCTAAATCCAAGACATCATTTCCACCAAAGATCATATACATCTTCACCTTCTATGTCATCCACTAGTTTCGAGACCACATCATTGCTACCACAAAAAATGTTGTCACCCACCTACTACGCCGCTTCCACATTTATGTCATTATTGTCGTGGAAATAGAGCCCCGATGAAGGAAATCAAATAGATCTAGGTCACCACCACTATAGACTCCAAATCCTAGAAAAAATACACCATCCATATCTAGGTTAGAAACATCAAATCTAAATCATATCTAATCATGAAAAATCAGAAGTTGAAGATGTAAGTTAGAATTCCATGTCTGGGACAAGACAAACAAGAATAAAAAACTTGAGAACTGACAATTGAGGAAGTATGGAGGAGGAGGCATAGTGGCCTAAAATGACGGAGACCACTGACACCATCAAGATACAGTAAAACTATAATCTTCGTCAAGATGTGGGAGAACCATCATCATCATTGAGCAGTAGAGGGGTTTCAAGGAGCAGTGCTCCCCTGCTTAGGGGTATAAGGGTCGAAGGACCCCAACCCAAATTTTGGGCACTGTAGAAACTCTAAGAAGACTGTAGTAGAGATAGATAGTTTCATATACAAGTAAATATATTAGTTACAACATTTATATGGTTATTGTAGCATCTCAAAATTTGGAGACAATGATATTGTAGCTTCGAAGACTTCCATCCATCGGTTATTGTAACATAGAGGACTTACTATATTGTTGGTGGAACTATTACACTATCTTCTTTATGAGGTAATTCGAGCTAGGTTTTTTCAAGTGTGGGAAACTCTAATTTTTTCCCTGTAATTATGCTCCCGAACATGGTGTTATTTTTTCCTCTCTGTGATGATAGGGATCATTTTCCCAAACCACATAAATCTCTATGTCTCGCGATTTTATTTTTTTTATTATTTTAATTTTACTCTTCTTATTTGAATTGTTTATCATTTATTACTCCATGAATTTTTATAACACTACATAACCCTAAAAAGTAACTTTTCAAAAAATACTAAAAAAAATATTGGATGGAGGGATGTTGGTTGCGATGAAGCCTTTTACATCCTTATAACTCAATTCTCTTTGCATAAGTGATGAATATGGAGTAATCTACAACATAGTAGAGGTAATTTGAATCATTATTCATTATATTTCCAAATCATGTAGTGATAGAAACACATGTGACCAAGTGACCTCATTTAATGTCTACACAAAAATCCAGTATTGGGATTTTTTATTTTTTCTAATTTTTAGGTAGGGTGTGAGATTATTTAAGGAAAAAAATGTTTCAACAGGTTTTTATTTTAAATTTATTTGGAATGAGGTATTAAAAAAATGGAAATTTTTGTTGGTTGAGCATCAAATGGTTTGACACTCAATCAACCCGCAACAAGAGTGTAAAACCATTTAACTCACTAACTGGCAGTAATAGAACATCAAATGTTTTTATGTTCCTCATTTTCTAGTCAAATGAACAGAATCAAATTATTTTATGCCCTTTTTTCAAAGACATAATGGAGAATATAAAATGGCTTGATGACCTCCATAGGGCTTCCTATAAAATGGTATCCCCCTCCCATTTCTATCATCTCATTCACCTATACTCTCCCACCCTCTCTCTAATAGTTTATAATTTTTCAACATGGTCTTGAAAATTTTGTAATCTTAAATCTTTTAAGGTATTTATTTTTTAGTTTTTATTTATTTAGTTGTATAATATTTTTTTTAATATTAGTTAATTATTATTATATTATTTTTGTTAGAATGTTTTGAAATTACATTATATTAATTAGTATTACAATATTAGTAAGTTACATGTTTATTATTAAGTTACATTTTTATTATATTGTTTTAATTATTAAGGATAATATTAAATTGTTTGTTTAATATTAATTTATAATAATAAATTGTTTGTATAATGTTTTTACTGTTAGTATAATAAATTACTATAAATATTATTAAATTACATGTTTAATATTAAATTTCATGGTTAATATTTAATTATTAGTATAACATTATAATTATTAGTTTAATATTTTAATTTTTAGAAATATTAAAAAGATTCATGTTTAATATTAATTGGGGATATTAAATTTCTTGTTTAATAAAATTTTGTGTTTAATTATTAGTATCATGTTGTAATTATTAGTGTAATGATTTATTTATAATGTTTTAATTATTAGTAATGGTTTAATTCTTAGAGATATTATTGAATTTCATTTTTAATATTAGTTAATTTAATCCTTTTAATTCTAGATTTTATTATTATTATATTTTTTATCTTAAAAATGATGTAATAATTATGTATGAAAATGGTTATTCTATAATCAAAGAAAGGTTTAATTATTTATAAAAATTTGTATTATAAAACATTAGTGAAAATAGGAAAACATTCTAAATTATTGGTAAATTAAATAGTGTGTGGTGTCATAAAAATGAAATCTCTTTCTAGATACTAAAAGTAAAAGCAGGTTTTGGCTTAGATGCACCAAGGGGTAATAACCCTTAAAAATTTTAGTTAGGTTTTAACTTGATCTCTACTCAATTCACAAAAAATAATCCCAACTACACACTTGATTTGATACTCTTGAGGGATATTATTTGGATAATTCACATGTTTATTAATCCACAGGACACACACTAAATAATACCTTTAGATACTATTAGTTAAAATATCCACTATTAAAATAAATTATTGTGATATTTTAAAATATTTTAATGTTTCTTCGATCGGATATGATTAATAACAAAGTCTTATTATAGATAGAAATATTCCTATATATATTTATTGTAATGGTAAAATAATTGATACTGAACTAGGATTTAGTTATATTAATTAACCATAATGAGTTGTAATTCTCAAGGATTATACAGATTTGGAATCTATTTAGAGAAAAATTCATTGATGATTAAAACTAATAATTAATAAAGTGATAAATTATATCATGTATAGACATATAAAATATAAAGATAGGTGGTGGAATATATCTTATCCAATTATTTATAATGATGGCTAAGAATATTTATTTTCACTGGTTAAGGACCAGTCTAAAGCTCAAATGATGGAGTTGTATTCCACTATATCTACTTTCAAAGTTATTTTTTCGATAGTGGAAGTTGGTACATTATAGACTTAGGATACACTATCATACCCTCAATCTATAACATCTCATAGATAGAGTGGGTTTTTTAGGGATATTCCTCCACATGAAGTATATTTGATGGTGGAAAATTTTGAGGACAATGAAAATTCAGAATAATTAAAATATGTTAAGGGCGCGTAATAAGAAGAAAATTTAAAATAATGTTCATTATTGATCTATGTGAAATCACACAAACCTTTTAACCATCTACCATTATTTTCATCATGGGAAAAATGGTATGGTATGATTACCCTAATTTCATTGGTCAATCATTAATCCCAACACATAATTTCCAATAATTATTTGTGGCACGAATCAAGGGTCAAATGAAAGTGTTCTATATTTTGGGAGAGAGTTTAATATAAAGTAATATATGAAGACAAGGATCAAATATTATCACATTTAGGGAAATTATAGTTATGTCTTAGTAGAATCAGATATGGATTTTTATATGATTTTTTATAATAAGTTTGATTCTAGTTGTCTGATGAATCTTCAATCTATATATGATCATAATTTAAACTATTAGAAAATATCTAGATTTACTCCACACACATATGTGAATCCAATCCTATCACAGGGTCACATCGACATAGATTCTCAATTCATTTCAGATATTATTCTTGAAATGATAAGGTCATGGAAATACATTCTTGTAGTTCTCATGGTGGAGAGAATTAAATAGAATTTTAGTTATAAAATTTCTTAATAGAAGGCATGGGATGAAAAGAAAAAGGCCATCATGAAAGAGTACATGGACTGAGATGACTCTTATCAAGTTTTTTATAGATTATGGAGATATTTTGTCACAATAATCAGGTTGTATAATGATTACACATGGTTGAATATATTATCCAACAGAACCAAGTTGATTGCTTAAAGGTTGTGTTTGATATATATAATTTGGACATACTTATATTTTGTGACTACTTTCAAACATTTTAAGAAGATTATCAAGATTAACAACACATTTCTATAAGAAATTATACTGTAACATTATTGATTTATGTCACACAGGATATAAATCATGCCCCTATAGTGTTGGCCTTTAATATTGATGAGAAGAAGAAAAACTCATCTTGGAGTTGGTACCTAGCTTGAATTTAAGAATTTGTGATAGATGTTGGAGGATTTTTTCTCATTTCTGATCATAATTTTGTGATCAATAATTTTATGACCAAAAGGGGCCTAGATACCCTAAGAGGGTATGAATCAGGGTATGGATATTTTTTTCAACATATTCTTCCTACCCTACTAGATCATGACCTCTTTATTATAAGGGTAACTTTGTTTGCACATAAGTGTTTATGAATACCATATTCATTTATTCTTTATATGGTGATGATGTTTTGAATGTAATGTAGAGAAGCAAGCAGGTAGACATAGATATTTTTACTTAGTTAACCCTCACTGGGCTACGTCCAAGGAGCATACAATGGCGATGTGATGATATACCAAATCCACTGAAGCTCACTGCCAATTTAAAAAGTTCAGAGTGAACTCATTGTCCCTCCTATTTTAAAACCACTCACAATATGAAAGATCACTGCTCTCTCAAATGAAGTATACTCACTGCTTCTTCAGAATATCCACTCATAGTTTAAAGATTTGTAGGTCCCTTCATTATCACAAATGAATGCATCTTTCTCCGTATTTAGATGCTATTTTGAAGTTCCACTTTCATCCACTGATGAATACCACTTTACCATAGGTGTACTAATAAATCTTATAACTTTCGCGCAACCCTAGAATGACTGGCACGCTTCTCCAAGCCTAGTGTGCTTCTACAAGCCTGGCACACAAGTTTCACCAACCCACTTGTGTGACACTCCCTTCTTCAACACAAAACTTGGGAGACTCACACCCTTTTATTCCCAAACTAATATTGGCGTGCAAATATCAAATGGCACGTAACTTATGAATAACTTTATACCTGCACGACCAAACCACCACTTGCGCGACCAAACCTACTTGCGCGACTGGAGCTTCAATTATCTCTAATTTTTGAGCTCTGTGTAAAATGATCAGGGGTAGACCTCTATTTATAGGAATTTTGGGAACCCTAAGTACCACGTGCATGTCTCCTCTCGCCGTGTAAGTCTAGCTGAATGAGCCTCTGTCGCCCTAGTCACCTTGCGCACCCAACCCAAAATGTGGGCGCCACTATTTTATTTTCCATATTTTGATATTCTAATATTGAAAAGAATATGGTGCTCAACTTTCCAAGCCTCCAATACATTGGTGTGCAGGACCCTTTTCCATAAACACTTTTCTCCATTTTTCTATTTTAAGGCCCAAAAATTTGGCAAACACTAGAAAACGGTTCCACCTTATATCAGATTTTTTGTACCACCTCCAGATCATTCATTCCTTTCTCGAGGTTCTTCTATCCAACATGGATTGTTGAAAACATCTCTTGAACTTGACAACTCACTAAGAAAACCCTCATTTTTCAACAAATTGAAAATCATGGTCTTCTTTTTAAACAAACACACTCGCCTCAAAAATGATTCAATGATACCTTAAGGGATTTTTTCCCAATAAATAAATATTTATTGTCTCAAGTTATTTCATTGAGACCACCAAATATTTATCATTAATGTTTTATTAGACACATTTCAAGGAACATGTGTAAGAAGTTCAAGGAGGAGTCCATGTAGAAATAAATCACCAAAATTGTTATGTATATGTTTTTTTATTGAAAAAATATTTTTGATAGATAACTTATTGTTATATTTTTTCTTATTAGTTCTCATTTTTTTGCATTAAAACCTCAATATAATGATAAATATTTTGGAATAAATTAATATCTTCTTCAATTGAGTTCATAAGATACCTATCATAGGTAATGAGAAATATTAAATTATAAGTTTATATAGTGCGTGAACTATGGGTAGTGTGGTGTCACCTTGGACCTCTTCCATAGTGATCTGGGGGATTTTCCCATACTAATACTGACAGTATGTCTACTATTTAATCCACTAGACTCGTACTAAATTATATATTTATAGATTAATAATTATAATATTCATTGTAAAAATAAAATTTTAATATAATGTTTTAAAATTAAATAATGGATTTAATATAGGAACCCTTTTATCAAACAGTTAATTATTTTATGGAAAGAAGAAAATATTCCAAAGAGGTTCTGAAGAGAGGGATGTTGTATGGTCACCATTTCAATATGATATTCATATAGTTCTTCAAGAGGCTGTTATGTTTCTTATCCATTCGTTTGACCATGTTGGGCATAGATTTGAGGATACTGAGTGTTATGATCCTTCGACTTATAGAAATGTTCATGTGATTGTTGATTTATTTGTGCATTGTTACTATTATTACAATAAATTTCAAGTAGTATGGTATCCTTAAGCCCATGTGATCACACTGTGTGATTCTTTATGGTTATCTTAGTGACAATTTTTTGATCTGGTATATCAATTGCAGAGTATTAGAGACTTATACCATTCTCTATATATGTATATAAGAGATACCAAAACCTCAGTCCTTCTATTTATTCCCCCATACTTCTATCAAAGATTTATAGGTTGTTACCAAGAGGCAGGTCTATATATATCCATATTCATAATGATATGGATTAGCCCAATGAATGAACATGTTTATAAAGGTCTGGTATATGTATCCATGAAGTTCACACCTACACATGTTTACTTAGACATATAGGGAAAGAATAAAATAATATATATGATTGATCTTGTATTCTAGTGATAAATTTCAATGTATTTATAAGAAATTATTTGATATTTGACTCTAGTTATCGGTACCAGCACTACACTATATTGTACCTTACTCACCATGGGATAATCCTTCACTAGTAGGTAAGTTTACATATTTTTATAGATATTTTTATGTCATATTTTGTTTTAACTTTATTTTCACTTTTTTTCTTTTAAAGAGGTTAAAGAAGATTATAAAAATCTCTAATCCTAAAAAGAAGGATGTTTCTTGTAATAGTGTACTTTATAAAGAGTTGGTATGTTGAGACCCAAAGCTTGACATACATGGACATTACATTACTTTTGCAGAATACTTAATACATAATAAGAACCAACACTCAAGGACCATAATAGTTTAGTGTCTTTGGAATCTCGGAACATAATCTTCTAATCGTGGTGAAAGATATTCAACATCTCCCATAAAGATCTTCTCCTTTTGTTTTCTTACCTAAAACCTTTCTTTATACCCTGGGGAAAAGAATACATAAAAAGGGTGAACTCAAATGATCAGTAAGGGTAATCATGGAAAAAATAAAACAAATCATACACATTTGAACTTAAAAACATGAACATAATGTTTAAACATCAAATTCTTGAGAAATGACATAAAACATGGCAGTACATAAGGAATAGATCATAAAGAAACATTAATCATGATAAAATAGCATGGGAATAAAACTTGTAATTGTGTCAATACATTAAGCACGTGATATGAGTTCCATAGTAGTCAAGGCATTGCTTCCAAGACCATCTTAGTGGACAAAGTCCCTTACTGAACTGGGTTTACTTTCCGTTCCATCCCTATATTACTGAACCGGATTTACTTGTCATTCCAGCCATGTCTATCTCATGAGAAATAAATATTTACCCAATGAATTGGAGGGAGATATAGGTCTCACCCATATCATAATGAAATCATTCTTACTTGTTCCAAAACATAAACATAAATCATTCATCATAACCCAAAGAATAAAGTGAGTTTCATAAACATCATCCCATCATGACATAATCCATATAAAACAAATGGATATCATTTCATCATAAGAAAATTGAAACCATGTAAATCATAGAGACATTATATTTGAAACATACTTATATGAAATAATGTCACCTTAGATGGAAAATGGTTTTGATAAAACACTAGAAATGAATTCTTGAGGAAAATATCCTTTCTTTTTCAAAATCATTTTTTTTCACAAAATGCCATGAAAATTTAAAATAAAAGGGTTTTGTGTAAAATAATAATGAAATATTGTATAGTAATATTCATGAAAATAAGGCATTATGAAACTGTAAAAATCCATTCATTCCGTAAAAGTTAAAAAAAAATCTCCTCGTACTTTTTTCGGAAAAGTCAAAAATTACCACGTATGATAAACAAAAGAAATATTCCTTCCATAAAACAAAGTAAAAGTCAAAGAGGGGTAAAAATGAATTTAAACATACATGGAAGAAAATTAAACATCTTATGAAAACATTTTAAGAACATATGTACATGGATGATAAACATAATCCCAATAAATACTTACGAATAAACAATCTCGGATAAGAATGAGATTGGAATAATTATCCCTTACCTTAGGTATGATATGCTTCGTACGTATCTGAACCACCTGTATAATGATTTAAATAATGTCATTGAATTATTACAGAATCATCTTCATTGTTATGATATCATATATGGTTCACTTATGACTTTATATTACACGTTCTTTTGTAAATTCATGTTAAAGTAGCGTTTTGGGTAAAATCGTTTCATTTATCGTCCGTGTTTTGACTTGTAATTATTAATATGATTACTTAGATAATGATTACTTAATTCCAGAACATAAAACATGATTTATATATAATATATATTCATAATATACATATATATAATAGATAGATAAATGGAAAGAAATACACCATTCATGGAGACGGTAGGTCGTACGTACGCATGAACATTGTTTTCGTTTCCTTATTGAATTGAATGAAATTAAGTAGATGAAATAAATAAATATATATATATATATACATAAATCCAGTAGAATTATTATGTCATATATTTCATGATTACTTATTATATATACTTTATAATCATTCTTGAATTGTTAACATGGAAAATGAATCTCATCGCGCCGTGGAGACGGTAATCCGTACATACGCACGAGCGATGATATTGTTCCCATATTTATTGAATGGAATTGGAGTGAATGATATAATATCTTAAAATCAGTATGATTTTATAATAATCATATGTAGTTATTCTTTACACCATTATACCCATCCAAGTAATGTGGTGGTGGAAAAATAGATTAAACCACGGCATGGAGACGGTATTCCGTACGTACGCATGTGCGGTGATTTCGTTTTCCTTAGGATGGATAGAAGGTGGAATATGGTTGTTTAATATTTATAATAAAATATCACTATATGAAAGATAATTATTTTATTACTTCATAATTAAACCACTAAAGAAGAGGAAGTATAAGAAGAAATAAACTTGAATGAATCGGTAGAAGGTATTACCTCTTTCTCGAAGTGCCTCCTTTGAACTTCCTCTTAGGGAACTAGAGTTGGTCTTTTTAGAAGAAAAGTACCTCTATATGGTTTTTAGAGAAGTTTTTAAATGAAATGGGCATAGTTTGGCCGAGCTTAAAGGTTCAAAATGGTGTGAGGAGGAGAGGGAGGAGGTGCCCTTTTATAAGGGAGGAGAGGGGCACCTTTGGAATTATAAGAAATATTAATTTATAATAAATTCCAAACCCACATAAAAACCTAAAAAATGACTTAAATACAAATATTAGATGATATAGGGTTTTAATATCATCAACCAATAAAATTTAGACATGTTGGGAATTTATTTTAAACATTATCAACATGATTTATCCTTATATAATCTATTTAATTTTCTTTGTGGTAATAATATTCTAAATTTTAAATCATTATAAATAATTACTTATGTGTTTTTAATTTTCCATAATTGTATACTTTATTAAATTTTAGATCATATAAATTTTAATTTATAATTTTTAAATATTTTTGAGATTTTTAAACGATTTTATAATATGTAATTTTTATAAAATAACAATAGTGTCAATTTTGACATTATTCATTTATTTGAATTTAAATAAAATATACACAGAATATATGTTCGAAATAAAAGATTAGATAGATTAATAACATGTCATATTTATCTATAAAATTAGTGTATCACATTAAATAGTTAATATAATATTTATTTTTATAATTTTAAAATCATTTATTTGATATTTCTCTTAATAAAACAATTACTACATCATTTTTGTATAATAATTTAATATACATATTATTTGTATAAAAATTAAATATAAACTCCTATGATGAATATAAATATAATACCTTTCATAATAATATTTTTACTCGAATTTATCATCTTAAAATCACAACATTTAAATTGTTATATTTATTAAATTATGAAGGTGACATCTTTGACATCGTTTAAAATAAAATAATATAAATGTCCTAATCTGTTTTATAAGGATCCAAATGGTCCACAAATCGACCATTGGATGTTTAGGGTATATATATACTCGAACAATAATGTTTGGTCATGTTTCTGGTCCTTTTGATAGGTATTATTATTTTAATAAAAACTATATTATTGATTTTTCGCTAAATAAACAATTTATGCACCACTATTGTGTCACCATTAATGACAATTATTTAATCCCTAAAAATTATAAATAAATTTACATGATGTAGATAATTTTATTATATTTCTTTAGAATATTAATGTTCTAAGTTTCATGAAGTTTATCACTAAATTAAAATTATTATACTTATAATATTTTAGAGAGTGACATGTTGTCACTTTCTTTGGTTTTAATAATAATTAAATTATTTTCTTGGTCAAAAGTCCATAAAATGAATCTAATCCGACCCTTAGGTGATATGGGTCGACCTTTAGTCATAAAATATAATTTTTTCATGTGTTAGGGTAATTTTATAATCTTATTTTTACCCTTAATTACCTGATTTACTTTTAACTACAGTAAATAAAAATTACTGTAGTTACTATTCATAATATCAAAAAAAAATAAAAGTAACCTATTAACATAATTTGTACCCACTGAATTAAAATATGGAATCCATTTTTAAAAATTCAAAATACAAAATTTTCAGTAATTAATTTAAAATTAATCTCGTTGTTAAGAAAACGAGTTTTAAAAGTTAAAACATTGCAAAAGATTGAAATGATTTTACCTATGAATTCAATGTAAAATCAATGATAATGACAAAAATTATATTAAATGGTAAAAATATATTATATTTATACTTTAAAACCATTTAATATTATAATTTAACCATATAAATTATTATGATGAAAAAAGTTGTTTTTAATTAAAATATTGTGTGTTTTTACTATTCATTAAAATATGAAAGTTATCAGAATAATATGAAAATTTTATCCAAAGTAAATTTTTATATAATTATTCAAAAGAAGAATTTTATTTTGACAAATTGAACTTATAAACCTGTCAAAACTAGATTTAAAGTGGGTGCTCCATCAAAAGGCGGAAAAACTGCATTTTTTGAAAAATACTTATTTTACCTGAAAACTTTATTTTGTTCACATACCATGTTTTAGAAAATGTGTAAGATGAATAATAATGTTATAAAATTAAAATTTTAGTTAATACATTTCATAGAGGCTAGTTTATAATAATATTATAACAATATATCATTGTTTAGTGAAACCCGGTATTGCGTACTACACACGCTATCGAGGAAGGTCGCGATTGTGTGTAACGCAGACCAAGTCAGGTTTGCGTGTAGTGAAAGACTCCTTTGTTGTTGCGTATAACATAATCCAACCATATTTAATTTATACATTGAATATATATATATATATATATATATACTCAATGTTGCGTAGAATAACTACTATCAAATGAACTTAAAATTGTGTGTAACACAATCCAAGAATAGTGTTGCATATACTGCAAGCTAATATGGTGTTGCGTATAGTGAAAGATAATCTTGGTGTAGAGTACAACAAAAGATATGAAAGAAATTAAAAATAATATATCTCATAAAATCTCATGGTGTTACATTCTACCCCCTTAAAATGAATTTCGCCCTCGAAATTCATCGGGGTTATAAATGGTTTATTACATAAGAGTTTCTTTCATAGAAACCCGCATCGTAAAAAGGAATACCAAAACTTTTCTTTAAAAACAAAAGTATGAAACGTAACGTTTTTTCAAATTAACTAATCACTAGGCTTCCACATAGGATCACATAGGTTAAAATATGGATATGGAAGAGAAATCTAACCATCAAGTTCTTGATGGAGAGTGGTAGAGGAAATGACTATGATAAAGCCAACAGTCACAAAACCATAATTTTGTGATGATCTAAGGGACCATTTGATTCATCAGATATGAGGGAACTTGGACAACATTTTTGGTTTTCAAGATCATTTCTCTAAAGTTGATGAATTAAAAGAAATACTTACATGATTTTGGTACAATCTCACTGTTGGTCATTCCTTGGACAATTTTCACTTTATCTCTTAAAGAAATGAAGTTGAATTTTTCATTCGTGAAGTGTTAGCAGATCATGTGATAGAATTATGGGTCATTCCATCTATCTCAAACAAAAGGTTAGCAGAAGTTATCAAATATACATAAGTCCATCTACAGTGAGATTAATCATATATGGATCCAAAAATGGACGTATACTTCATATATCATACCAATTAATAAATTAAAACTAATTTATACTAACCAAGTACTTCCTGTAGGATAGTGGTAGGTGATAAAAGCATGTCGCACTTCGGTTGTGGGTTCGATTCCCACAGCATTGTCTGACGCGACGGGTTGTCGATCGTCCTGCAGGTTTTCCTTTTTTAAAAACTACACTATTATAACATTACAGAAATAATTTCGAAAAAAATATTCTAGAATTAAACAATACTATCTAATGTCCAACATAACCCTTTCTAATCTTTAGACTAATCCAAAATACATCTGTCCAATCTCATAGTATAAAGAAAACAATTACTGGAAAGGTCACATAACAAGAACGTGAATACCATCATTTATCATACGATATATCTTTTTGGTCACATCCAAACATGTGAATTCCTTAATCATGTATTCTCTTGAAACAAAAATTACCATAGAACCTTAGTGAAAACATGAATGTTGTCAAAAGGTAACTCTTTCCACTTACCAAAATCACAAAAATTATATATACTCATACCATGATATAACTTTGTCCTTATATCATTCATGAGCTCATTTCATTTTTTTATTTATCCTTTCATTATGCGCATATCATCTACTTTCCAAAAATATCTGAATAACCTTTCATAGTTACCGGTACCATTCAACATATACTTTCAAAAACATAAGGAAAAATAATAGTGTAACAATACTTAGATGTCTCTTTATTCCATAGTACCATGAGATTACTTATACAACATTACTCTTGATAAACATGTTATAATTCCACTACCTTCTTAATCCATTGAGAGATCTTGAACAATTATTTCATATCACATATCATTTGTAGTCTCTTCATCGTCATCAATATAAATACTACCCATATGACCATACTGATTCTCTTCATGTGATTTTCCCTTAGGGAATTGGTTTTCATAATTCCCGTACATTCCATATTTAAAACATTTAACAATTGTTGATGTCTTAGAAATACCATTATCCTTGTCCATGGTGTTAACTAAACCTTTTCCTTTGTAATTACTAGCTTTGTGTCCCTTTTTTCCACACCCAAAGCATCTTCCAGTTCCTTTGAAACATTCTCCTTGATGTCTCTTCCCACATGATTCACATGAGGAAAATTGAACTTTATTTCCTCTATGATCATCATGAAACTCATTCTTTCTCTTATTAACTGATTCAACGAACTTAACAAAGTTGAGATTATTGATCATATTATGAGATTTCTGATTAGGCATAATAACGTTGTTTCGCCTTCCAAATCCCATTTCATTTTCTTGATCATGAAGAATATCATTCCATTGTCCATCATATTCTCCATTATCATGAACCTTCCTATTTCCAGCCATTTTGTAAAACCCTAAAAGAATAGTGTGAGAGGAAAAAATAATAATCAAGGGGGACTACCTTCAATATCTAACATCTTAGGTTAAATTCTAAGATCGTTACCATAATTCTAGGATTATAACCTATACTTATACGTTACCTTAGGGACATCCCTAGACATACCTTAGAAATATCTCTAGGGATCTCACTAAATTTTTCGCATCCTAGTTTCCAAAGGTTAACTAACCCTTTCCTCTGATACCAACTTTAGAGACCCAAATCTTAACATACATGGACATTACATTAATTTTTAGAAATACTTAATACATAATAAGAACCAACACTCAAGGACCGTAATAGTTTAGTGTCTTTGGAAACTCGGAACATAATCTTCTAATCGTGGTGAAAGATCTTCAACATCTCCTATAAAGATCTTCCCCTTCTGTTTTCTTACCTAAAACCTTTATTTATATCCTGGGGAAAAGAAAACCTAAAAAGGGTGAGCTCAAAAGCTCACTAAGGGTAAGCATGGAAAAAATAAAACAAACCATACACATTTGAACTTAAAAACAAGAACATAATGTTTAAACATCAAATTCTTGAGCAATGACATAAAACATGGCAGTACATAAGGCATAGATCATAAAGAAACATTAATCATGATAAAATAGCATGGGAATAAAACTTTTAATTGTGTCAAAACATTAAGCACATGATATTATTTCCATAGTAGCCAAGGCATTGCTGCCAAGACCATCTTAGTGGACAAAGTCCCTTACTGAACTGGGTTTACTTGTCATTCCATCCCTGTATTACTGAACTGGATTTACTTTCCATTCCATACATGTCTATCTCATGAGATATAAATATTTACCCAATGCATTATCGGGAGATATAGGTCCCACCCATCTCATAATGAAATCATTCTTACTTGTGTCACAACATAAACATAAATCATTCATCATAACCCAAAGAATAAAATGGGTTTCATAAACATCATCACATCATGACATAATCCATATAAAACAAATAGATATCATTTCATCATAAGAAAATTGAAACCATGTAAATAATAGAGACATTATATTTGAAACATACACATATGAAATAATGTCACCTTAGATGGAAAATGGTTTTGATAAAACACTTGAAATGAATTCTTGAGGAAAATATCCTTTCTTTTTCAAAATCATTTTCTTTTCAAAAAATGCCATGAAAATTTAAAAGAAAAGGATTTTGTGGAAAATAGTCATGAAATCTTGTAGAGTAATCTCCATGAAAATAAGGCATTATGAAACCGTAAAAATCCATTCATGCCGTAAAACTTAAAAAAAACATTCTCCTCATACTTTTGTCAGAAAAGTCAAAAATTACCACATATGATAAACAAAAGAAAGATTCCTTCCATAAAATAAAGTAAAAGTCAAAGAGGGGTAAAAATGAATTTAAACATACATGGAAGAAAATTAAACATTTTATGAAAAAAATTTGAGAACATATGGACATGGATAATAAACATAACCCCAGTAAATACTTACGAATAAACAATATCGGATAAGAATGAGATTGGAATAATTATCCCTTACCTTAGGTCCGATATGCTTCGTACGTATCTGAACCTCCTCTATAATTATTTAAATAATTTCATTGAATTGTTACAGAATAATATTCATTGTTATTATATCATATATGGTTCACTTATGACTTTATGTTACCCGTTCTTTTGTAAATTCATGTTAAAGTAGAGTTTTGGGTAAAATCGTTTCATTTATCGTCCGTGTTTTGACTTGTAATTATTAATATGATTACTTAGATCATGATTACTTAATTCTAGAATATAAAACATGATTTATATTTCATATATATTCAGAATATACATATATATAATAGATCGATAAATGTAAAGAAATACATCGTTCATGGAGACGATAGGTCGTACATACGCATGAACGTTGTTTTCGTTTCCTTGTTGAATTGAATGGAATTAAGTATATGACATACATATATATATATATACATAAATCTAGTATCATTTATTATGTCATATATTTCATGATTACTTATTATATATACTTTATAAACCTTCCTAATGGGATTTGTTTTTCTCACACTCTAAATACATCATTTTGTGTTTGCAGTATTCTTGTTTCATTAGCAGGTATGCAGGTTATCTTTATAATTATTTTATGGGTTTTTTATTTATTGACTAAGGGATGGTGACTTGGGACACGATGGGTGGTCATAGACCACTAAGAGATGGGTTGGGGTGGCCCATTTCTTTTACAAGCCAAGGTCAGCAAGGAATTAAAAAACTATGTTCTGGAATTACATATCATGGAAAAATAAAACACATCAATGGGAGATACATGGTAATTAAAGTTACTCATGGAAACAATCATATATAATAATAAAGGAAAGAGTAATGATCGAGCGATCAGAGCCATGTATCAAGTATCAGGAATCATGAATCAAGTGTCTAGGGTCAAGTTTCATGGTTGAATCCTATATATATGAATGATTCCACCAAATACAAGGTAATAAATCTCATGATAAACAACATGTAAATGTCACTTCAATATTTACACAAGCTTACCAATTGAGCACACACCTGTTTCCTTGTAGCACATCCCTAACCTAAGCCCACAGTATCTAGGGAGATGCTAGTTAGGCTGTGATTCCACTACTAAAAATCTAGGTTTATCCCACACTAGGATTTATCATAACTAGCTAAAATAAGTAATAAAGGACCCCTTTATTAGTGCTAGAAAAAGTGCTGATAAAGGGGGACTTTATCAGCTCTTTTTAAGAACTGGTAAAGGGGGCCCTTTATTAGTGCTACTAAAAAACGCTAATAAAGGGTATATTTCATAAGATAAAATATATTTTATTAAAAATAATCTATTAATATATAGATATATTTATATTGATATAAATATAATATATATTTTAAAATATGATTTAGATAAGGATAAATATATATTTACACTTAATATATTAGATATTTAGTGAAAATGGATTATAAAATAATTAAAAAATTATTCATTAATAATTTACTAATTATTATCAAGTAGTATAAATTTAATAACAATTGGGTGATATAAAAATTAAATGAATTAATGAATAGTCAAAGATTAGTTGAAAACAAGACTTGAACTTCAAACGGACATAACTTTTAATCTGGGTGCTCGTTTGGGCTCTACCACTTATCAAATCGAAGCCTATGAAGAGATATATACCTAGGTGAACAACGATAATCTAGGCCACTTTTTTATGCCAGAAAACGCCAATAAGTCCTCCAAAAATGATTTTTTTAGTTGGGATACCCTATTTTTTAAATATTCGATACTATTTCAACTTCGTTTAAGAGAGTATTCCTGTCTTTTTTTAGTGAGGATTGAATTTATGACCATGTTTTAAATTTTTATAGATATTATGGTTTTGAAATTTTATAATTTTTCATAATGTAACCTTATTTATAATTAAATATTTTCTTATTTTCTTATATTTACTTATAATAAATCAATTTTATAATTACACATTTAAACATACATAATTAAATATATGAATAAAAAATGTATGTAAATATATTTATTTATAAATATATATATATATATAAGTATATGAAATAAAAAATTTATGTAAATAAATATATATAAATATAAATCCCTTAAAATTGGGAAGAAATCAACTTAGGGCAGTGGTAAAGTGCCTCCCTTAACAACAGGAGGTCTAGGGATCAAATCTACGATAGTAAAACTTTCTTGGGAACCAAATAGCATTGAGGAAGGGGAGGGGGTCTAAAACTATTTAAGGGGGTCAAAAGCATTGGGAAATGGGTGTGCTAGAGCTGAGGAAGGTTGTGGGGGGCTGAGAAGGGTGGGGAAAAATAATTTTTTAAATACTCCTTTATCAATTCTAAAAAAATCACAGATAAAGGACCCATTTATAAGTGATAAGAGAAATCATTGATAAAGGGTGCCTTTATTCCTAATTTAAAAAACACTGATAAAGGACCCCTTTATCAGTTCTTTTTCTAGAGTTGGTAAAGGTTTTCTTTATTAGTGATTTTTCTTAGCACTAATAAAGGTGTCCTATATCAATGCTTTTTTAAAGTAGGAATAATCACAACACAGATCCCCATCATCATCAACATACACAATCATGAAAGGTTCACAACTCACCCTCACCCCCATAATCCCTAATAGAGTACAACCCCTTTTTCAACAACCATCGACATGTGAACCAATCACCATTCATCAAGGAAAAATATACATGAGGTTTCATCAAGTATTTTATCAACAAGACCATTGACATTATAAATTTTCAAATGAGGATTTAAGGAAAACCAAATTGATAAACGAACCCTTTATAAATCAAATAAAACATTACTTTGAA
Source organism: Viscum album (assembly GCA_963277665.1). Lineage (NCBI taxonomy): Eukaryota > Viridiplantae > Streptophyta > Magnoliopsida > Santalales > Viscaceae > Viscum > Viscum album. The sequence goes on from OY728141.1 coordinate 1,251,727,541, forward strand.
TCATCCATTAAAAAGTTCCATGCATGCATGCTTCCTTTAAAACCCATTTTAAAGTTTCAAACATGTATTTTAAGTAAGGAACATGAAATACCAATAATTCCCTTCAAATGGTTTGAAACACCCCTTAAACAAGACTTTCAAAAAAGGATTAATGAAAATTAATTCTTTAAATCATTACAAAACACATACCAAAGAAACACATGTTAAAACTTCCTTTTGGAATTAAATTTAAATATTTAACTCATTTTCATTTAAAACAAGGATTTTCACTTTAAAAACTATAACCCATCAATGTGTGGAAATCAAACCCATTTCATTTCAAAATAGATAATTAAATACCTAAATAAAACAATTCATTCCAAATATAATTTCATAGGGAAAGTGTTATTCATTATTTAAAATGATAAAACTATGATTTATTAATATTAAATATGGAATATAAAACTCAAGAAACACATAAATTATAAGAATAAACAACACATAAACACCTACCTCTAAATATCTGAGATCAAGCCACAATGAATCTGAAATGTGTCACCTTAAATGGTATACACCAAATCAAGGGATAGAGATCTCGATAGTGGTGAGAGATAATCCTAAAACTACAAACCCGCATTAATAATCTCAAATACAATAAATCCATTTGTAGAAATATCCTTTAGGAAGAATTAACCAATAGGAATAGGAGAGACCAAAGGAAAGAATAAGTTATACTTATAGATTAAGGTACATCACAATGAATGAGACATTGATCCACTAAGAATTTAGTTTTGGAGAGACAACATCACTAAATAGGGACCCCAAGGTTCCTATGGGTTGGTCTAGGGTTAAGGGAGAAGAGAGAAAAAATAAAATAGGGGTTCAAGGGTAAAAATACACAACATCCCCTACCAAAAACTGAATCTAGTGATTCTATCAGTTAGCCAGTGGGTACAACAGAATATCATAGCCACTACTAGGATCATCGGCTAATTGGTGTAAACCCACCAGTTGGATGGTGGTAATAATAGAAATTCATTTCCCCTGTCAATATCATTGGATGTTCAGTGGAAACAACATAAATTTTCACCCTTATCAATCCTATTGGTTGGTCGATGGGAACATTATTAAGTTGTTTCTCTCTTCAATCCCACTGGTTGGCTGATGGATCTCACAAACTAGTCGGTGGACCACCTACAGGTCTTATAGTTTCATTTCTAGGTCCGTAGTTTCTCTAGATTTCTTGACCTCCCTCTAACCCCCTGAGAAACCTAGTAACAAACATAAAGATTTTCTAAAATTCAAGGCAATATCGAGACACTACAAAATAATTATCTTTTTTCAATGAGGGAATATCTATTGGTAAAAGTTAATTTTCTGTTGGTAAAATGTTTTACCAACAAAAAGTTTCATGTCACTAAACTATTGGTAAAAACTCTTTTGCTAAATGTCATTATGATAGACAAAATAGTTCTGTTACAATTATAATAATACCAACAGATAATATATATGTTGGTCAAAATGCATAGAAATGGATTTTTATGAAAAATTTATATATTGGTAATATTATTATCAATATTTAAAACCAATATCAATAATAAATATTTATTTTAAATCTATATTTTAAATAAGATATTATTTTTGGGTTTTATAATATTTATTGATAAAATTTTATATTATATTTATTAATTTATCTTTATAATACACTAATTTTAATTATCAAACCGAATATTATTTTCACACATGTTAAAACATAGAAAAATATTAATCATATTAATAATGAGATTTAATAAAAAATGAATAAATATATACTTAAGTTGATTAATACATAAAAAGATCATAAAAACAAAAAAACCAAGGATACACATATGTTGTTGCACCCCCCCCCCCACTAAAAATGATAAAAGATAATGTATTCTCTTGAATCCAATCCTCCATCACCCATCATGGTAGAATAATAGTTACTCCTGCCAATGATCTTTCATCACCCCCCAAAAAGGCTATTCAAAGAAAGAAACCAAGTCAACTCAAGTACCCAGGAGGAGCCTCAATTCGTTATGCCCCACCCTTCAGCTCCAAGATCCACACTACACACAACCAAAGAGCATATCCTCAAATAAATGAAAAATATATACATGAATTGAAACAAAAAAAAATTAAAGTATAAAAAAATGGAATGCATAGAATGATCATTTTTCATTCATCACCCCTGTTGACATATCAAAAAATAAAGTCATCTCCAATACTAGTGAGGAACCTCAAGTTATTACTATGACACATCCTTAAAATCCAAGATCAACACCACACACAACCAAAGAGCAAACCCAAAAATCAGTGAAAAAAATCTACATGAATTAAAAACAAAATAGAAATAAATGAAAATATAAAAAATGGTATGCATAGAATGGAAATTTTTTATTCATCATATGTGTTGAAATCTCAATGAATCAATTCATCTATAGTAGTAGTGAGGATCCTCAATTTGATGATATTACACACCCTTCAGCTCCAAGATCTACACCACACACAACTAAATAACATACCCACAAATCCGTGAAAAATATATGCATGAATTGAAACCACAATAGAAATAAATGAAAGTATAAAAAATGAAAATATATAATAATATTCATATGTGTTGAACTTCCTTTTAATTTTTAATAAAGTTATTACCTACACAATAAGGAAATAAATTTTAAATACATCCATTTATTTATCAAAAATGTAGACTTTGCATTATCTTTTAAATAATAACTTTCAAGGTACCCATGATATCAGATTCTACTAGTTAGTGGGCCTAATAGTATCAATACCCCTCCTTCCAGTAATGATCTCCATGAACATGACACCAAATCTGTACATATCTAATTTGGTAGTTAACTGCTCAATCCAAGCATACTTAGGGGAATAACAACCATAGGTCCCCATGGGTCTTATCCGCAGTTGTATAAAACCTGGAAAGACAAAAATCAGAGAGTTTTGGTTTGAATTCCTCGTCCAGAAATATGTTCAATGAATTTAAATCATGGTATATTACTTGTGATTAGATCAGTTATAGACTCATATTCATATATTTTTAAATATATGAACTTCGAAAATATTTAAAAGTTGATGAAGAGTCTTTACTTATATACAAGGATATCTAGAAAATTAGGGGGAAATATGGAGGTGTTATCTCACTCCCCAGCTTTTTTCAATGATTTTTCTCCTCATCTGGCATAAATATAATCATCTTGATCCTTATTCAAGACAATAGGAACACTAATATAATGATCCTAAAAGGTGGGAACATCCACCATAATGTACATGAATGTTAATAATTGTACATAATTGAACAAAATTGTACAGGTCGTGTGTTCAATCCATGAATACTTGAGCACATGGCCTGTACAGAATTGAACACATGGCCATGAGTAATGTGCCATGATGTGCAGGCCTATATAGACCATGTGAGAGACCATGATGTACATTCTTGTACAGGACATGTTATGTGACAATCCATGTATCACAGGTAATATACCATGATGTACTGAAATATATAGGCCATGTGTTCAATCTTTCAATAATTTGACACATGTCTTGCACATCGGCATTTCATTTCAGCTCAAGCAGGCATGTACAATTCAGAGTGCTCCCTTCAATAAAATATCACTGTTGTGGAAACATGGGTCTTATCAGTCTAATTAAATAAATAATACATTAATAAAAAGTGAAAAATAAAGATAATAATAAAAAATATAATAATGTTACCATATTGAATAAAAATATTAAAAGATTATCAAAAATTAGATAATATAATATGCATAGAATTAATAAAGAAAGAAGATACCAATGGATGGGGAATGGTATCCCACTGATCTATAAATTCCCATGAAAAAACCTCATACATTACATAGTTTGAAATTGAATTCTTATTGAATATAAATTGCATCAACTGATATATTGAATTCATATTGAATATAAATTTCATATTGAAACTATATATTATACATAAGTTGGAATCCTATTAAAAATTAGACATAATAATTTACACTAAAAATGAAAAATGAATGAATATTATATAAAATCAGGTGTATTGAAACTAATGAGGATGGGGTAAAATATCATACAATTTAGAATATTCCATCTAATCACTTGGTCAAACGTGTTTGGAATTGATTTTTTGTATCTACAACAATAGAACACTCATCAAATTCACACAACTCAAACATACCATAAAAACAAAGAAGTGAAATACAGAATTGAAGGAATATTTATAAATAATTTTATAATGTAAAAGTAAATGATAAAGGAAATAAATTTTAACATACCATTGGGTAAAAAGATTACATTGATTTAGTAGTTGAGTCATTTGTCCAAAATATTGAATCTGAAGAAACACCCTGAAAGGAAATAAACAATAAATAATTCAGAATGTGGATATCTTAGAAAAATACTATATATGTATCTATTCTAAAATTTAATGTCCTTGGTATATAAAATAGGTATGAAGTTTATACCTTGTGTTGGTTTAAAGGATTACAGAAATATTTTATGTGTTCTGCATTATTTGTAATAAAGATAACTTTTAATGTATTTTGTTCTAATGGTTGATGCTTGTTTCGTATATTGAATTCTGATATTTCAACACTGAGAAGCATTGTTTTATATTTGAATACATTAAAGTTATCGTGAAATACAAACTATTAATTATCCTATAATTTATAGATTTTTTTTCAATAAAAATTGTACACCAACATGAAAATAATAAAATATTTTTATTCATTTACCCAAATGATTATATCTCTTAGTTGTGAAGCTTTTTTGGTATAACTTGCATGAACTATTTTTCAAAGAAGAAAATTGTGATAAATCAATCATTATCATTGACTAAAAATTGGACTCGGTATCTGGAAAAATACATATTCATGTTAGAGTAGGTTAAAACTTCTAAAAAAAATTTTATAAATTCTAGTATTCAAATAATATGGGATTCCATTTGATAACATTACTTATAAGACAAAAATGTAGTTATAACTTGATATAAAAATTTCTGAAAGTTATTGATGTTCGTAATAAAGAAATTGGTTATGATAAATTGTTAGGAATATATTAAATTTAAGGTTATTCAAAGTTTTCATATATCATTATAATTGAATATAAGTGCATGAATTTTGAAATATTACCTTGTAATTTTCATCATTTTTTATTCCTTATAATTATAACACCAAATTTTGTCATTTAATCTACCTTATTTTTACAAGAAATGCATGATTCATAAACCAGTTGTATTTTCTTTGAATTTTTTTCATTATGGCCATAGTGATGCATTTCTTAACCTATAATGAAAAAATTTAATATAATTAGTTCCAAAACATGAACTAAAATTATGATGATATAGGAGTAATAATTTTATTGTGGATAATGAAATTTATGACTAACCTTTATGCATGATCTAATTTTTGTTAGTGTTTTCCTCTCATCAATGAGACAGAAGTATTCCATATGATATAACAGCTAGAGGATAGTGCGCCCATGTTTTCACATGATTTTATAGGTGTTTTCATCATACTGATAAGTAATGGATATAAATCAGTAATTTTTAAGTAACAAAAATATTAATATCAAAAATTTGAAGCATAAATAGTTACAACCACAAATAGAATCTAATTATTCAATACTCAACCATGGAAAATCCTTATATGATAAAAGGATAATTCTATAAAATTAACTCAAATACCCTTCATAAAATCATTCAATGATAGAAAATCATCTTTGGTGAAAACCATTGATGTTTCACATACATCATTGTTGATAAATTAGGCTAGAGATAGAGGTCGAACACAATGCTATTGTGGTCATGTGGGGAAGGTTTTGGATGGTGGGGGTCAAGTGTAGAAGGTCAGAGATAGAGGGGGATCAAGTGAGGAAGGTCATGGACATTGGGGGGTCATCCAGTGTGGATGGAAAGAAAGAAACGGTGGGCAATGAAAGTAGACAATATATGCGGAGGGTCGTGGTGAAGGGGTCAGATGGCATAGGCAGAGGGTGGCAGAGGAGGAGGAAGGGTTCGTGAATGAGGTGGGTGGAATCGACAGAGATGGGTGGAGGATGTGGCAGGGATCTCCAAGGGAAGTGGTGGTCGTGGAGGAGGCAGTGGGTCATAGAGGCGGCAGGTCTCCAGAAGAAGCGGGAGGTGGGGTGGATTGCATGGTGGTGGGGAGGCCAATTCGGGTTGAGGGTCGGTAATGGGTTTTTAAAATAAAATAAAATAAAATAGAATACCAAATATCATCCTTTTTTAAAATCAAATATATAAATAGTATTTATATGAATTGTATAAAATTTTATAAAAATATTTATTTTATTTTATAATATAAAATAAATTTTCAATATGCGAATATAAATTATTAATAAAATAATATTACTCAATTGGTTGTTATGGTTTTTATTTATTAAATTTTGACAATTAAATTTTTGAATTTATTTTGATTATATTTAATTATGTTAATTAAATTTAAATATAAAAAATAAATTATCATTTATATGGAGAGTATCATACATATATGTAAATATATTAAATATCGTAATGATTTAAATTTTTTTATAAATAATATTTATATGTTTATAAAATGAAAAAAAAATTAAAAAATATAAACATTATTGATATTTAGAGAAAATTAAAAATTAAAATCAATTAATGAGATGTTTTTAATAATATTGTAAAAAATGGATATTAACTTTGGTCATAAAAATAATAATATATATAAAAAATTGGTTTTTTTAATTGGTCATCAATAAAATATTTTTTGTTATTTGATGGTTTATTGTAACAATTTTTATTAATGTTAAAAAAATAAAGGCCTTCAGGCCATTGGTGGTTAAAATATTTGTTAGTAATTTTTATTATTACCAACAAATTTTCGTGTTGGTAAACAAAGGTTGGTATTAGTATGATAAAGCAATACATTTAACTATTGTTAAAAGAATTTTTGGTATTGAACGATCAATGCCAACAAATGTATATATATTGGTAAAAGAAAGTGCTGGTACTTAAAATTAATACCAATGAAACTTAATATCTTTCGAATTTCTTATTTTTATCAACAGATATATTATCTATCAATAAATTTCTATTAGTATAAGACATTTTTTTGTAGTGAGATTTGAAAGATAGCCTCAAACCATTCAACACCCACACCCGAGATCGAAGAGTGCCAAATGGTTTGATGTCCAATGAACCCATTTTCCTAAATATTAAAACCCTCAACCCAAAAAATTTAAAAAATACCTATTTTAAAACATTTATAGATTACTTACTGATATGGGATTCAAGGGAATAAAATTGTTTCATGCTCCTACCTCCCATGATAAGAGCATGAAATCGTTTCATGCACTTACCACATTGGTATTTTAAAAAAATATTTTTTTGTTATATATATAAAAAAATTATATATCATTTAAAATATGGTTATTTTATCTATAATTACTTTCATTAAATAAGTTTCAAAATATAATTACAACCTCCAATCTGGACTATCTTTTATAAGGTAAAGACCCTTTACATCCTTTAAGTATTTTCCATGAGGGATTCAGTTTTCTCTTTTCCAGCATTAAAATAATAATACATTGAAAATAATAATAAATAAATAATATATAATTTAAAATATAATTAATTAAAATTAAATATAATTAATATAAATAATTTAAAGTAATAATATAATTTATACAATTTAGAATATATAATAATATAATTAATAATTAGTAATATAATTAATTATTAATAATAATATTAACTATTTTTAATAAAATTAATTATTATTATTATTATTATTAATTAACAATTAATAATTTATTTAATAAATTAATCAATATTTAATAATATTTTTAATAATTAACAATATAATTTAAAATTAATAATATAATTATATTCATAATTAATAATTAATAATATATATATATATATATAATAAGTCATAATATAATTACTAATTACTAATATGATTAATAATTTTTAATATAATTTTTAATTTTTAATTAATAAATATTAGTAATTAAAAATATAATTAATGATTAATAATTAATATTGTTATTAATAAAATTCATAATATAAATAATAATTCATAATATAATTGAAACAAGTTTAGGTATAGATCCTAAGGAAAATAGTCCCTTTTATTAAAAGAAAAAACAATACGAAGTGGGGGCAATGATTTACATTACACTATTATATACCCAAGGATGAAAGAAAACATCACAAACTAGATAATCCTTACTAATACATTCACCAACAATAGAAAAGACAAATAAAGGCCCAATTAAAATTAAATGTGATGGTAGATAACCTAAATTTAATTTACCGAAAATGAAGAAACAAAGTAGGCTAACATCAATTACAATAATATGAGAACAGAAAAAATAGATCACTCAAAAGGACTCCTTTCAAAGTAGAATTGCATAGCCTCTGAATGAGTTCTCATGTTATGTATGGAACCTTGACCTCCCTAAACATGGATACATCAAACTATCCTCCAATTTTTAACAAGTTTCCATGATTTATCAATAGGGTCCTCTTCCATGGAAATAATAGGATCACACGAAACATTAGAGAAAGTTAAAGAGTCAGTTTTGCAGGGAATAAAGAATGATTCAAGATCTTGACATTTGGTTGGAAGTTGTGGTGTGATAAGGATTGAGGAACTTCTTCCCAATTTAATCCACTCATTACCATGAATTAAAATCCTCTTGGTTAAAATATCATTAAAAAAATTTACATTCTTAGGGATTTTTTTGAGTGCCTCCAACAGCAGGATATTAATTTCCAATTTTTGGAAAAGTGTCTAGAATTTATTTTTGAAGTTCATCCTATTGAATTTTATTTTATTGTATCATCCTTGAAGAAAATAGTAGGGTTAAGTATCTATCATCATTTTTTATCTTTTCAATGCTGTTTATTTTCTCTCCAACCTTGGCCCATCCTTCTCTTATTCCTCTTTCTATTCTTCTTTTAGGTGCATCAGCCCAAAAATTTTAGAATTATCATCTTTATTCCCCTCTAGTTCTGGTGGACTTGGTTCAAGTTCATGGGTCACTAGTGGTGGTAATTCCTTTCCATTTATTATTATTATCATTCAGAAATTCTTTTTAGGACATGGTTCTATTTGGTCTCATGGTTTTCCAGGTTTTTTGGACGGAATTCCCACATGATTTTTTGAGGAATTTGTCAACTTATCTAATCAACTCTATAGCTCCTCAACCTCATATCCTTATTATTGCTACAAAATAGGTTTTTAATTAGTGTATAGTTTCTCATAAATTCTATTTTTCTGTAAGTTTAGTGGTTTTTTTGTAAATAGAATTATTATAATATTTATTTTTTTGAAATGGTGGTGAGTTTTGGAATTGATGTTAGAATGGGTTAGTTTGGGAACTGATTTTGTTAGTGGTATTTATCCGGATTCTGCTAATTTCCAAATCCATATTGGAATTGGTTATTCTCTCTTCATATTTGGTTTTTATAGAATTTTCTTTGATGAAATTTCATTGAACAACTTTCTATGATCTTCACATCAGTACACTGGTTAGTGAAATAGTTAGGTGATGAGCATAAACAACATACCTTAGTTGATGCTTGTTTTCACTCACTTCTTTCAAGGTCATCTATCTCACCAAACATGTTATCTATTCAATATTTTTTTCAAATAATTATGATGGATAAAAATTTATTACCTCATGAATACCTCTTGTTCTAGTACTGTTGGTCTATGTATATATGGTAACGGGGGTGAATTGACTTTTAAAAACATTTTATAAATTTAATTTTAATTTGTTGAAATTAAAATTATTTAATTTATAAAAATATTTAAGGGTGAGAATAATAATAATTATTCTAATAAATTAAAGAAATAAATTTATAATAGCATAAATATAAATGAAATAAAATGAACAATTAAAAAAGAAGTTCATTAATAATCACCTAAAGGGTCCTTATATCTCCTCTCTTCAAGTATCCTTGAGATGTTTTTATTTAAAACTTTATTTTTAATGATTATATCAATAATAAAATTCCATTTATTTTTAGTGGTTATAGCTATGAAACCCTTTACAAAAAGTAGACCCTTAGTTTTTAGTGTTTTGTAATAAGAAATCCAAAGCATGGCTAGACTTTTAATGGTAGTGGCTAAAAACACAAATCTTCCAAACATTAATGGTAGTGTAAACCAATCCACATCACACTAAATAGTAGTAAGAACTTGATAAAAAGAAAAATAAGTTAATTTCTATGTGTAATCACAATAAATCACACTCTCTACCCCATGGAAATATTAATTCAATAAAAAGTGGGAGAAAGTGATAGAAATGTAAGAGAGCAAGATATTGAGAGAAAAGTGAAGCAATTTAGCATATAGAGTGAATCTATAGGGTAAACATGTCTTTCAAGAACCCTTGGGGTCTATTTATAGACTCTCATGACTCTGGGATTTTTTTAGAAGTGTTTGGGGTCAAATGGATACATTTGGAGTCAAGTTAAAGCATGTGGGGCCCTTCACCAATGACTAATGTTCTATCTGTCTATGTGGTACTGGTAGTTGGTGGGTTCCTGCATGTGTAGGGGTAAAAATATAATTATAATTATACTCTTGATCCATCTATTTGGTTTGTAACCTATATGAAAAAATTTCTAAATATAAATATATAAAACCATTAAAATAAATTGTTAGAAACACAAATGTGAGTTTGTGATCATTCAAAACTACCTAAGAGAGTGAGATATACAACATTGTCCCCCTTTTATGATCACAAACACTTAATAAATTAATCAATAAAGAGATTAATTTTTTAATTCTAATTATTATATCCAAATTGAAATTAAATATTTCATAATTAATTTCAACTAATTATTTTCAATTCATCAAAAATAAATCTTCGATAGAATTTCAATAATGATTTCAAAAAATTATTTCATCAATATTTTAGTCTCAAAACTTATCCCCCTTTGTGATTATAAAAAAATTAATATCAAAAATTATTCATAATTCAATAATAACTAAATTATAAACCCAATATGAATTATTTTTTAATTTCAAAACTATATCCCCCTTTTGAAGTTATAAAAACATAACTACACAATTTCTTGAGAGAAATCATACCTTTTTCACCAAATTCCTTTCCCAAATTGATATTATCAATAATATCATGTATATGGGTTATAAAAACACATATAATGTATTCATGATAGAAGAAATCATATAATATAAACAAAACATTGTGTGAATTTTATTAACACTATCATTAATGTTATTTTCAAAGAGAAAAAATCACCATTTCTTCCGAAATATGAAATCAAGATTACCATAAAATAAAATTTTGAAAAAAATATTTGAACATTTCAAAACTTATTTTGAAAAATAAAAAATTGTACATGGTATGTGTTTTTTTCTTAAATATGAATCTTTTTATTTCAAAAATCAAAAATTTAATTTTTTTAAAAATATTCACTCTTAGAAAATTTAAGATTTAAATATCCTAGCTCCCCCTCAAATGATTCATATTTTTAAAAGTATTAGGGCGATACAAAAATCATGTAAATACAGAGATGAATTAAAAAAACAATAACATGCCTAAGAGAGTAATGGAAATCAATTAATCAACTTGACATTTAAATAAATGAGATAAACAAATCAATGGTCTCAAGATAAAAAATTTATGTCAATATAATTATATAAATCTAAAGGTTAAAATAAATGGAAAAACCTTATGCTTTATAAAGTAAAATTAATGATTCACAAGTTTTTTATTCCTAACACTTCCTTAATAAAATAAAAATGGTCAATCACAAGGGCTTTTGTAAAGATATCAGTTAATTAAAAATTAGTGGAAAAACATCTAGCCCAATATCTCATTTTTCAAAATGGCCTCCCATAAGATGCTTCTAAAGGGTAATATATTTTTTTGAGTGTGCTGAATTGTATTTTTATAAATATAAATCTCACTTGTATTATAACACTTTATAGGCATATGAACATAATTTAAGCTGTAATCAAGAAGAGTATGTTTCATCCAAATGATTTGGGAGAAAAAAACATTCTAAAGAAATATAACCTTATTTTTTCCTAGAAATAGAAAGTAAATTTTACTTCTTACTACTCCATGAGATAATGAATTTTCTAAGTTTTTGTTAATTCTCACTTGTACTCTTCCTATCTAGTTGGAAAGTACTAAAATTCACATCGGAGAAACTTATAAGTTCAAAATAGGTGTACTTTAGATAAAATAAACCATGATTTTTTGTACCATTTAAATATATAAAAAATCATTTGAGGGTTTTAAAATGTTATTCCTTTGAATTATATTGAAAATTAGTAAAAATTCATACACTAAATAATATTTTCATTCGGATTGTGGTAAGATAGATAAGACTCTTAATCATATCTCTATAAAACTTATTGTCCATCAGTTTACCAACATCATCCAAGGTAAACTTACAAGAAGTTATAAATAGAGTAAAAATATCCTAAACCTGATCCATGATAAACCTCTTTAATAGTATATTTATGTATTTGATTTTTCTAAGAAAAGTGTCATAAATTTTTTGTAAAATTTGAAAACAAGGGAAAAAATTTGATTTCCCCCATAAAACTCATTTCAAATTATTTACTCATTAATTCAAAAAATATTATAAATATAATATCTAGTAAAACCAAAAATTACATTATCAATATAAATTTGAAAAATCAAAAGATATTTTGAAAAAAAAATAAAAAAAAAGTTGAGCTGACCTTTCCCGTTTCAAAACTATTTTCTAAAATAAATTTAGTTAACCACTCATACCAATCCATAGGGTATTATTTCAATTAATGAAGTTATTTCAATAACTTAATAACAAGATTCAAAAAAATTGAATCCTAAAAATGGGTTGTTGTTCCATGAAAACCTTTTTATAAATAAAACCATTTAAAAATGCACTTTTAACATCCATTTAAAAAATATTAAAATTTAAATGAGAAGTGAATACCAATAATATCCTTATGGATTAAGACCTAGTGACTAGGGAAAAGTCTCACTATAATAAATGAATTATTATTTATTATATCCTTTAGATATAATTCAATCTTTATTATGGGTGAAATTGCCTTACTTATCTGGTTTATTTCTAAAGACTCGTTTTATGCTAATAACGGGGTGATTATTGTTCCTTTCCACAAGAGTCAAAACATTATTCTAGGTAAATTAATTCAATTTTTATTGCATGGAAAGAACAAAATTTTAATCATTAATGACATCATTTATCTTTTGGGGATCTAGTTGCGACACTAAAGCATGATGTTTTACTTTGTTTAAAATGGACCTTCTAGTACAAGTACTTGATTACAAATCCCTAATAACATTTTCAAGAGTATGGTCTTTAGATTTAACCCATGCATTAAGTAAAGGGATATGAACTTTTTTAACTTAAAACTCTTTAGTATTTTGAGGTTCATTTAAGGTTAAATTACCAAGTTCTACCTCAACATAATCAATTTTAGGATGATGTTTGGGAAAATTTTCATCAAATTTGATGTGAATTGACTCTTTAATGGTTTTGGTCCTTTTACTGAAAACCTTATGAGATTTAATTGAGTTAGAATACCTAATAAATGTACCATCATTAGATTTAGGGTCAAATTATCCTATATTCTCTTCAATGTTAGTAATAAAATATTTACAACTGAACACCTTAAAATAACCAATCTTAGGTAATTTATCTTTCTGATCACATAGGGAGTATTTTTAAGAATGGGTCTTATGAGAACATGATTAATGGTATAACATGTGGTATTGACTACCTTAAACCAAAAAATTTGAGGGATCAAGGATTTATTAAGTATATTTTGATCAATTTATTTCAAAGTTCAATTCCATTTTTCAAAAACCACATTTTTTTAGGTGTTATAGGATTAGAAAAATAATGATGATAACCCTATTAAACCTAAAAATAATCAAAATCCTTATTTTTTAAATCTCTCCCATGATCACTCTGAAGTTAAATAATCTAATACCCTTTTTTATTTTCTACATTCTAGGTATATTTAATGAATAATTTACAAGCCTCTCTTTTATGTTCTAAGAAATAAACCCAAGTAAATCTATTATAATCATTGATAACTACAAATAAATAATATTTTCCTCTTATACAAGCCACTTGGGTTGGTCTAAAAATATATAGGTGTATAAGTTCAAGTTCATTTGAGTTTTAAACTTCCTTTTTAGATTTAAAGGATGAATTTTTAAAAAAAAAGTTCGAATGGTTCATACACAATGTAATTTTTGAAATTCAATTTTTGTAAATCTCATGTTAGATGTTTCTGGTTAACTTTCACTAGTGAGTGTGTGATATAATGACCAAGTAATCTATTCTATATCCATGACTCTCTATATTTTTCACTCAAACATTTAAAATTTTGGAATATAAGGTATTTTAAATCAATGTCATGAACATTTTGAAATCTAGTGGTGGAAAATAAAATATTTCTATGGAAATAAAAAACATTAAAAACATAATTTTCAAAAGAAACTTTAAACCCATTATCATATAATTTAATAATTATAAGTAAATTTTTCTCCAAATATTTTATACATCTAATTTATTTGATAAAATATGAGTTTTAAAATCCAATGTTACATATACTAATGATCTTACTCCTTGAGTTGTCACCAAAGGTTACATGTCCACCATCAATCTCCTCAAGGTTATTGAATTTAGTGTAGTCATTGTAAATATTCCTTGAGTACCCAATATCCATATACTATGTATCTCCAAAAGAATTCATCTTGAGTAATTTTTTTCCAAAAATTAAATTTAAGAGAATAAATATTTTGTTACTAAAAATTTGGGTCCACAAATGGTAGCAAAAAAATATTTTGGAACCCAAAATTTCCTTGAAAATGTTTTTTTATAAAAAAATCGAATAGAAATGAATTTATTTTGGCCTTAAATAATAGTAATTTTTTCTATTTCATTTATTAATAAACTTCTTGGTAATTTTAAAATAATTCCAAAACTTATATTGCAATTTAATTTTAACTAAAGTGGTATTTTTGGAATTTCTAGTGGTGATTGATTAATTAGAATAACCAATCCTAAAAGTACCTTTCTAATGGAATTGGATAAATTTGGAAATATAATTTTTAATCTTTTTGGTAGTCTTTTATAAATTTTTTATTTTTTTTTAGTCCTTTATACAAACCCTTTTACCTTTAATTTTTTTAAATCATTTTTTAGACATTCATTTTTTCAAAAATGTTTTGAATATTCTATTTTTATCTTCATCCCTTTTTGAGATAAAATATTTAGTCTTTTTTTTCTCTTTTAATTTCTCATTTTATTTATAAATATGGTATTTTTCATTAACAATAATATTTTATTTCTTTTTAATCTCCTTTAAATTTGAGGTAAGTTTTCAAAATCCATCTTGTAATTGATCCTTATAATATCTTATATCTTTATAATTTAAATGACTATAAGATTAATAATAAGTGTAAGAATTTATCTCTTGAATTTCCTCAATATAGGCCAAAAGGCACTTGGGGATTCCATAGATTGAGTTGTATAAGGGTAGGGAGTCATCACTTTCACACTATATTTCTACCTTGAATGCCTTATTATTTCCCTTTATCTTCTTCGATTTATTTTTGAGATTAGTATACTTTGGATTTATGTGACCCTTTTTGTTGCATTAATATAATATTACCTTCATTTTAGCCTATTTCTTCCCCTTCTTATCATAGTGGTATTAATTCATCATCTTAAATAATTTTACATCTTCTTAGAAATATGAAAAATCTTCTCTTCACTTATAAAAGATTCATCATTGTTTGTTTTGAAGGAAATGGTATTATTATCCTTGATCTCCTTGGCTAATTTATCCACTTTTATTTTCATTGTAATCTCATAGGTCAGGAATGAACCCATGAGTTCTTTAACTGGAATTTTTTTAAAGTTCTCTGATCCTTGTATTTTCATCACTTTGAGTTCCCAAGAACTAGGAAAACCCCAAAGTATCTTCTTCACAAGAATATATATTGAAATTTCATCACCTAATTATTACTTACATTAAAAATATTAGTGATATCAGTAAACATATGAGTTATAGACTCATTAGGATGAATACTAAATATTTAAAAATCTTGACAATACATAACAGGCCTAATATCTTTTACTTTATTGGTATCATCATGTGTAAATTATAATATTTTCCAAATTTCAAGTTCCATTTTACACATGGATTATCTATTAAATTAATTTATATATAACCAAAAATTTATAGGATTCATTTCTTGGCCATAGAGCTCTAAAATATTTGTGTCATCTAGGGTCCATTTGTCCTCTGTTTCTTTAGTGGGGGTATAGTCATGCAATATATTTTTCCAAACCAGATATCTTATGCTTCTAAGAAAAGTATACATCCTAGTTTTCCAATAACCATAATTAGGTCTATAAAAATAAGGGGTTATTATCATAGAGTGTTATTATAGAAAACATTGGGTATTATTGTTATATGCCATCCTTAATTGATCATTCCTTATAACCAGTTAACGTTTTGAAATCAAGGTAGGCTCTTAGAATAATTATTTTTTTGAGTAAATATGGAAAGAGATGGGGTCAATTTACTTTTAAAAACTCTATAAATTAAAATTTAATTTTATAGAATTAAAATAATTGAAGTAATAAATAGAGTTAATAAAAATATAATAATTATGAGTGGAAAAAATTAATTAAATAAATTTAATGTAATAAAAATATAAATGAATGCAAGGCATGGTTGATAAAGGAGTTCATAAATAATCCCCTAAGGGATCCCTATGTATCCTTCCCTCATGTATCCTTGAGAGGTTTTAGTTTAAATATTTCTTTTTAATGGTTTTATCAAGAAACCCAAACCCTTTATTTTTTAAAAATTTTATCAAGGAACCCCATTACAATTTGTATACCCTTGGTTTTTTAGTGATTGGTACCAATAAATTCAAAGCATAACTATCCTTTTAATGGTAAATGGCTAAAAACCAAAATCCCCCACACTTAAATAGTAATGTAAACCAACCCCACTCCCACTCAATGGTAATTATCACTAGAGAAAAATAAAAAGAAGTGACTTTATATATTAAATACCAATAAAGTACACTCTCTACCCCACAATAAGATTACAATAAGAAAATTTTGGTAAAAATATATAAAAATGTAAGAGATACATAAAATGAGAGCACAGGGACATAATTTAGTCAATAGAATGAATATCAAAAGTAACCATAGATTAAAATAATCCTTGGGGTTTATTTATATCCTCCCATGGATTTATAAATGTTCTATAAGTGTTTGGGGTCGAATGGATCTATTTGTAATTGAGTTAAAGCATGTGGGCCCCTCCACCAATGGTTTTTTTTGTATCTGGGTTTAACTAGGTAGCTTGGTGGGTGCCTGCATGTGGGGAGCTCCAAAAATTCTTCTCATGATCCTATTTATCCCTATATTTAGTCCAAAAAATACTTGAAAAAATTCCTAAAATATAAATACTAAAAACTATCAAAATAAATTATTAGAAAAAATAAATTTTTATTTGTGATCAATAAAAACTATCTAAGAGAGTGATATATAAAAAAAGTACCTATTATGCCAAATTATTGTTATTTATAATAAATATTATCAATCAATATGTTGGATTATATTGGTGACATTTCAATAAAATCTCCCTAGATGATGTGTCCTACAGGTTTTTATCATTATCTAATAGGCCTTGGTAGAAGAAAACAAGTGATTCTCTATGATTGTTTGAAGTGGATAGTTAGAACATAGCTTCATAAACCAATACCATTACTCATAGAGGTATCTCCATATGTATAAATGATAGAATAGATCTATTTTCTAATGGTTATTCTTCTAGAATTAGGAAAGAATTTTTTCATTAAGCATCTTTATAAGTTATCCTAGTCATGCACTTCACCTGGTTATGGGTTGGACAATCATTATCTGGAAGCCAATTAAAATGAAAAGGATAATTACCTCCACTTACCTACTCTATAACAACTCATCAGGGTCTAAAAGTATATCGGGAATATTTCAACACTTTAATATTCTTTTTTAGTTCTTACACTTCCAAGCCATGGAATGTATTAAGCAATTGGATTATATTGATTTTAAATTCAAATTCATTTTGTAATTATGGAATAACAAGTTGATTGTTTTGATTAGTGAGTTGTGGTGCACAAATGTCTCTAAGGGTTTGGTTTAGATGCCTAGTCATGGTGATAGGATAAGAGTGGATACTTGAGGTTTCACTCAAGTAATCAAGATAAATTTCATCAAATTAAAATTAAAAATTAATGTTTCTAAGTCTAGTCAGTAAGGTTCTTTCAATTTCCAGATCTATTGGGTAAGGATTAGTGTTAGTGGTTTTACTAATGTAATGTAATAATTAGATTGTTGGAACTAACTCCCTATAAGAAACAATTATCTTCTAATTTAGAATTCATTATAGTGGTTAACCTAGGTTGTCTCCAGATAGGAGGAAAAAATAGTCAAGTTATCAATTTAAATTAAAGGGAAAAGGGGGAATTTTTTTATTCTTTGATAAAAAAAATTGAATCATTAAGAATGGTTTCAAAATATATTAATAAAGAAATTGATATGGTTAGGTTTGTATAACCTTTTATAATGTCAGTATAGTCTTATAAGACATTTGAACTCTCTTCTTATTGAATAATAAATTGAATACTCCTCGATTTAGTTTTTAATCACCTTTGGTTAAAGGAAACAATGGAAACCACTCCTATGTTCATGAAAAGAAATAAAAAATTCCTAAAATACCAATTCAAATGTCAATCAATAATTAGTGCTTCTTATAAATCCATAAACAAATCACTACTTCCACACACGTTCCAATGATCATAGGACACTCACTATATAGTACAGTCTGCTCAATTGAGACAATCAGCACTAGGTGGGGGAGTTTAAAAAACTTTAACAAGATATTTAAAAAATAAATAAAATAAAGCCCAAAATACAGTTTCATTAATAGAATTTATCACTAATTTAAACATAAATCAATCAACAGAAAAAGAGGATTTTAAATTATAGCACAAGACTCAAGCATTACAAAAAGGGTTCTCCTCCCTTTCGAGGTCACTCAATAACTACCTTTCCATATTAGGGGTCATAGAGAAGAATGGGGATGTGTAGATATTGAAAACATAAAATTAATTTAAATTATAACTTAATCATATAAATTCTCTATCACAGCCTCTCATCTTTTTATCACCCTCTTGAATAGAGGTGGAGACACATACTTATAGTAAATAGGTTATGAGAATTTTCCCTCTAGTTTATTTCCATCAGTTTGAGCATATGTTTCTTGAAATAATGTTGAATATAAAAAGTTTTTCTTCTTCAAAGTTTATTGAAAATTTATTTTTATATACCCTCAAAATTTTAGATCCATTTGATATGTTTAGAAATATATATCCTTGAATTACTAGAGAACACTTTTTATAGATTAAGAGGCTATTTATTTCCCTCCACATGCACTCACACATCCACTACCTTAGTGAGATAATTTCTCCATTAAATTTAATTTGGTCATTATTAGTCAAATTATATTTCAATTATAGTTTTTATAATCTCATTTTTAGTTTTTTATATCTATATATGAATCATTTAATGAAAGTAGATCAATTCTATTGTCCAAAAAAGTTTCAACATTTCATGATTTATTTTTGACCTATAGAGTTCGATTTATCACTTTCTCTAGTTGAAGAAAATGAATCACATGAACTAGGTAAGCTTATAAAAAAAGGAAATTTCACTATTTGTATTAGTTTAAAAAAAATTATGGACAAAACATTGAAGTGATAAAAAATAGTTAAAAATCCAGAATCAAGTAATTTCATAATAATGCCCAAAAATCACCAAAAATCAAAATATGATATAATTTGGAAAAAAACATTGCAGGGATTAAATCATTTAAATACATATAAAAATTATGAAAATATTAATTTTATCAATAATTGTCATCTATACACACCTCATCCATATAGTTAGGATAAATAATAAACAATTATAGTTTCACACAACCCGAAACCCAAGCCCTTGACTAAAAACTTGTGTATCTTATGGATATTGTATCATGAAAATTTAATCATAGAACTGTAATAATCACTATAAGAACTTTACTAGTCAACATTAAAACCCATTCATCACACATCTTGATAAATATCACCTGAAGTTCAGTCATCTCAAACACAACTCACTACATCCACGGTCATCCCCCATATGAACATAAATCATGTTATCTATAAATCATCGTTTCAATAACATTAATATTAGTTTTAACCACAATGAATTATTATCTAACCATTCTACCTTTGATATTTCACCACACATGATAGTATAGGACCACACTTGATCGCGTACCATCTTCTTGATCACCTCTACAGTCATCGCATGGAATTGAGGCTCTATCTCCATCCCTTTCACATATTAATCCCCCCTAAAATAACCTTTAATCAGGAGATCAACTCATTACTCCACCCTTGTTATAATAACTACCTTTATCAAACTAGGCCTCATGACACCTCTCACAGATAATTGCATGCAAAGCTCATAATTCACCATAAAGGTGAAACTCAAGGTCCTTAGACCACACCTAGTTTCTTTTACTGGTCTTAACTTACAAGGTGAACCCATTTAAAACCCATAATATATTAATTATACACTCAATAGACCCTATAACATAATAATAATAGTCCATTATAAGTATCCCACATTTAATTTCACTTTTGAACACCTGTATAGAGTCAATATCACACAACTAGCCCAATGGTCATAAGGAAATTTGGTCACTGAGTGATCCTAAAATCAACTTATCATGTGAAGAATATTTATCGTAGTCATAATGGTATCCACATATTTAGTCACACAATTTTATACCCTATCTGTCCCCATTTGGGTATCTCTGACCTAATTTCCTAAGTTTTAATATTACACCACACATAAAACACACAACACATGGAAAAATAAATTAGGGACCAACTACCTTATATTAATATAAGTTAACCCCTCAAATATCAGTTATTATTTCATCCTTAATTTATATTAATCAAGAAATATGAAAAAAGTCCCAAATTAAGTATCTAGAGAAATGTGATAAAAAACAACATAAGATAACAATGATTGAGGTTTGAACAAGGTTCACATTACCTCAAATAGTTCATCATAACTGACATCTTGTTGATTTGATGTTGCAAGGAAAATTGAGAAGATGGATAAGGGAATGCAATTTGTATCCCTAATGGTATCCCCTTTGTTTTTGTCTGGTGGGTTGAGAGGATAAGGGGGATTTTTATAAATTCCCTCCCAAAATAACTGAAATTCCCCAATTAAAAGTGGAGATCAAGGCCACCATCAAACTCTTGTTGGATCCCCACTAGGCCTCCAATAATCTACCATGTTCCATAATGGTAAGGGAAATTTCACATAGCCACCACCATCCCACCATGCTACTAGTGGGAATCCACAAAACTTTTTCTATATTCTACTAGAGCATTGCAATTACCCACAGTTCCAAAATAATAGAAATACTGACATTTGGTATTTTCTACCCATATTTCTATCTACAAAACCTTTTTTAAAACATTATAAAAACACCAAAATATTTCTACCTTAGATATAAATTCTAAAATTCAAATTTACCAAAATCTCACTCTACTAAGATCTGATGTTTTCTTTGGTTTCACCGATGGATAAATACATAGGTCATTACAAACTTCCCACTATAAAATTTATTACTCCATGTGAATCAGCCTCACATGTCTCAATTGAAACTTTTTAGGAATTTATATTTTATTTTTTCAATTGTTATTTGGACTCTATTAGATATGGGTGTGATGTCATCGCACTCAATTCAATTAATCTATCTTTTATCCACATGTATCTCACCCTTACCCAACATTGACACTAGTCATTCCATGAAAAACATTCTATATTCCAATTTCATATCATTGTAAAAGATCATTAATGAAAAGCACCAATTTACTCCCAAATATGCTAACTTACCCCAAAATCCCAAAAAACACACATACTATGGTGAAAAATATCATTTCATTCTCAAACGGCGGTGTCCCTCACTAAGGGAACAACTATAAAAACATTTAATCATTAATATAAATTTTCAATGGATAACATCTCTAGTCTGTGTAAGAATACATTTTAATACAATTTACACACCTGATTCCCCTATCTATCCACAACCAATTCATAGTTTCTTACTCAGACTTGATTCACATTAAAAACCTTGATTCAGTAAGTTATTCATAGAAATTTTCTCACAAGTATTGACAAACTCCAAATCTAAATCGTGTCAGGATATTCACTAAATTATATACTTGGTCAATTACTGTTGGATTTGGTGTCCTAGAACCAACTGTTTGTACTTTGATTACATGAATATTTGATGATTTTAATATTAAAATATATTAGAACATATTTTTCATTGTTCTATATGGATTTTATGTAATAATGTCATAAATTATTCATCACATTAATAAGGTCATAGTAGTTCCCTGTTATGATGAGAATCAGGAAGTTCTATAATGATATTCTTAAAAATAGTTTTGTGGTCAACTAATATACTATGAAGTGACACATAGTATATAGACTCTCAGGTGTGATTAATCATAATAGGATGAGTATTTTTCTCATAAAGTTTTCACATGGTAATATCCAAGATAATAGATTATGAGAATAGATCCACCAATAGGAATTCCTTATGTTTTGGTGTCATTAGATATTCCTATATGTGAGAATTTGTAATTGTTATTATACTTTAAAATTATCATGGATGAATTTCATGACTCATGCACTTATATTTACTGATAAAAATCATCACGCCATATGTTAGCGGGAACTAGGGTGCATTGGGTGCATCATGAATGACATGTTATTAATGGATAAGTTAAGGAAGGATTTTTACTTTCATATTTATAGAATTCTATACCTCATCCCTTTGATTGGAATAGAACCATCACCTTAAATTCAGTGGTCATTGTGTATCGACGTGTTTATTTTATATAGTCAAAGAAATACATATTGAGAATATAGGTTGGTGACACATATGTGAAACCTGTTTGATGAGTTATTTTGATAAAGGGATTATATTGCACGATGAGCATTCATATATGGTTTTCTTCATTATGACATTAATTTCCTTATCTTGGTGTACTTGACCAATTTATAGATGGTAATCTTAGACTTTAGGCAAGGCCTCCAAGTTCCAAGGAGAAATAATCCTAGAAAGTCACACACTAAGTGTTTTCATTGATATCGATTAAATTATATATTGAATTTAATAGAATAAATATTATTCTCAAGACTAATAAATAATTTTATTCATGTTTTATTGATTAAAAATATTTATTGATGAATGAAATATTTTTTTTAAATACTTATTTAGGTATTCAATAAATTTCTAAGAGTTTGAATGAACCAAGACCACATCTGGTGAAAAATATTAATTTACAATCTCGTTAAATAATATTTCTTATTAGACAATTTAGTGCATGATCCATAAAATAATAATAATTTTTTATTTTTGGCATGGGGTTTAATAAATATTTTAATATTATTTAAGGTTTGGTATGCAATTAAATAATACTTTAACCTAAACCCTAGCTCTATAAATAGATGTTTATGTATATTTTATAGGGTTAATCGAGAATTGAAAATCATTACGCACAACAGAATTTTTCTCCCGAATCCTCTTTCTCTATCCTTCTCAAGAACAAGAAACGCCAGAGAGATTCCTTCAAGATCGAAGGACGTGCAATCAACATGAATAACTCAAGATAATATATTCGGTGTGCTGGAACCTAGAAATAAATTGGTGTTTCTTTGAGATCAAAGAAGAAAGTGTGGATCACCACTATAGGGATTCTACAATTCAATCCTTACGGCGTAAAGAAGGTAATCCGAAATATTTTTTAGAAGATAAACAATATTTATGAAAGGTTCCAATGAGGTAATAATTTCTTCTAATCTAAATAAATAAATTATAAATTTAACATGAAAGATCCTCTCTCTCTCTCTTAAAAAACTATTTATTAAAAGAAATTTTAATATTACACCCACCAAAGGCACTTCCACTACCCCTGAAACATTAAAGTGGTATCAAAGTGATCAAATTTTAAATTTATAATTATTTATTTGATTATTGATATATGTGAAATCGTGGTTATATTTTTATTTCACATTATTTTTTCCTTAATATTATTTTAATTAACATGTTTTTTACATATTAACCATGTTATTCTAGTGTTTCATTTTCTTAAAGGACTAAGATCGTATGGAGAACAAGTGAAGATGACATCAGGAAGTTCTGAAGAATCTAGATGGATAGCATGGAGCTTCACGATGTTTAGATAAAGTACACACCATATAACCAAGTGCACTGAATCTTTCTATGTCATAGGATACATGAAATTCTAAGCAGTTAATTACATGTGGTACATTAAATTCACACCACATATTGACTGGGTCAACCTGGAACACAGTTTGGTGGATTACATGTTTTGTAGAAGGCATACACACCGTGTAGTATACACAAGTTAGCAGTGAATTTCATGCAATCTTTTGGTCATTATACATAGTCAAACTATGTGAGACTAATATCCTACATAATTAATGACATAAATGACATGTCTCTGATTTACATGGTGTGTAGTTCGTCATTCCCCACATCTAAAATACGCACTGATCCATTCAGATAGAAAATTTAGCACATATAATTTTGACCACATGACGTGTAGTTGGCTCGTACATTCCATGTTATCTAATTAGATGTACGTTGAATACCCAAGTGTGTATCTCAGACACATGACAAGTGAAACACATAGCATGTGGCTGGTTAGTACATGTTTTGTAGTCTAACCGAGGTACATGAAAAATCCCCAAGCATGTACCCCAGATAAACAGTAACCAAGATACATGGTGTGTATCTAGATAGTACACACTGTGTAGTCTCCCAATTAATGAAAGAATTAATTTACATTAAATTGAAAATTGCGGCATTGAAACCTTATTTTATTGATTCAAACCTATTATGTTTGACAATTTAGTAATGGTTTTAATGAATTTTAATTTCTCAATTAATTTATTGTAATAAATACACATTATTGGTTCTACCATTTATTTTCCATGAATTCTATTATTGATGGGTATCTACAAATAAATTCAAATAGTTATTAATATGAAATGGAATTAATTAATGCAAGCACATTTATCTTAATAATAAAGAATGAATATTAATAAATGTTAACTGGTTTACTTTTTTGTATATGCTACATTTATTTATGTTCATAAGATTGAAAAAGACATATGTATGTGTTGGATGTTTTAATAAAATTTATTGAAAGTGTTTACAGTTATTTGATATTAAATTAAATCATGGTCTTGTGTCATCCCTCCCTCCATTATTATATATGACCTACATGTCCATGGTTATTTTTGTAATCCCCATTAACTAATCCTTTGGTTCCCCTCACTTGTGTGTAAGTTATAAATACTTTTTAGTAATATAGTATCTCAAGGAATGTGGAGTCATCTTAAGATGAAACCATAATGATTCAAACCCTTGTGATGCACAAGTAGACAGGTTGAATGTTTTAACTCATGATAAGACTGGCATAAGGAGTTATTCCCCTAGGTCATATGTTGGTTTATTATTTACTCAATTAATCAAATATTAGATAATATCGTGATCAGTTAATTTATTATTTATTTATTTCTATATTATGCATTAATTATTTATGGATGAAAGACCACAATCACTTAAATAAATGAATTAATGTTCAAAGGCGTAATTTAAATAAATTGATTATGTATAAATTTTTAATCCAAACATATTTAATTAATTTAAGTAACATCCAATTAATATAAAAATGACATAAAAAGGATAAAACAATATAAAATTTATGAATAATAAATTAAAATCCCTCAAATATATATTTTAAGTCAGACTTGTCCTTCTATTACTTGATAAGGAATGAAACCAATAGAACGAAGTGTTTCACAAACCCTTATTGGGACACTCACTTTTATGAGGGGGTTATTATTAGGTTTTTAGGTTGTATTAACCATTGTATATCAATAGGAGTATACCTTTCTATACTTAGTGTAATTTAGAGTCAATTGTTGATAAAATCCAAGTCAGGATTTCAAGATTGGGGAATCTAATCAACAGTTCAAGGAACTGCAATCCTGTAATAGGATTCCTACCTAAATAACTTCAAGTATCTTGACTAAACCTTGTTGGGGTTATGAGAAGGGGAAAATGGATCCTTTCCACTAGAATATCCTAGAAAATAGAGATCCCAAGTTAAATGGTGAGGTCTATTAGGACATGATAA
The DNA here is from genome assembly GCA_963277665.1 of Viscum album. Lineage (NCBI taxonomy): Eukaryota > Viridiplantae > Streptophyta > Magnoliopsida > Santalales > Viscaceae > Viscum > Viscum album. The sequence continues at coordinate 1,251,753,929 of OY728141.1, forward strand.
AATAGTTAGAGACTAAATAAAGTTAATTATTATTATTATTTCTTATATAATTTTTCATTAAGAAAAGTACTAATAATATTCTATTTTAAATTGTAGAATAAATAGAAAACACATAATCTACACTATCCATATAATCTATATTGGAGAAATACATCCTCCTCACTAGAAGTAACTTCCAAGAGTGGTTTAGACGCCTTTGGGTAATGTTGTTCCATGAACGGAAATATTATGTGCTAGAATCCTCAATACCGGATTTTCTTGCTAAAGAGGTGAGTGATGAAGAGTTCCTTGTCTATAAAAAACATTTTAGCAATGTGGTCAACATTTAATATTTGATGTTATCATTTATGTCTCATGAAAACATGGATGATTATATCATGCCTGATCATCTTCGTGGACTATATCAAGAGAGAGATAGACATAAGAAGTTTGAGATCTATAAGGATATTTTCAAAGAAATATTTGATAGGGTTCCCTATTTGGGACTCATGTAGTCAATATTATTGGATACAATGATCACCTAGAGGTTCTAGGGTTTAAAATCCTTTTATAACTGGGAACCAATCTCATTATTTCATAACTCCATCAGATATTATCTAGTTTTTTTATAAATTTTAATATGAACAACATTGAGAAGTATCTCTTAGATCTGTTTACTATTCTTCTCCAAGTTGATAAGGATAAGAATTTTGAAAAAACTTCAGTTCTTATGGTGAATAAATGGAAAGGACAAGTGAATATCCCCTAGGATAAAGATTCTTCACAACACCCTTCCAAGAAGCGTAAGATCAAGGGGAAAGTTAGGGATATGGATTTCATTTTTCACATGTGGCAAGAAGAGCCACTAGAAGAAAAAAATCACCCAGAAAAAAGATTCAAGTGGAAGCATCAGGTGCATTTTTTACCAAGTGAAATGTATCTATTTCTAAAAATTAGTTATTAGATACATCTTTTGGTTCTCACATATGTGTTCAAATATAGGAACGAAGTAGATTTAGAATGATTGGATGAGGGGAGTTGGATCTATGAGTAGTCAATAGAGATAAACTTGTTGTTGTAACTATCGGTGATTACCACTTCAATTTTCCAACTAGAATGATATTAGTTTTAAAAGGTTGTTATTATGTACCATCCATTATCAAAAATATTATATCTATATCTAGACTTAATATGAATAGATTTATTTTCAAGTTCAAAAATAAATTTTTCTTATTTTATAAATATATAATTTTTTATGGTAAGAAACATTTAAATAATGGTTTTTATGTGTTGGATTACATGAACCAAGAAATGGAAATTGATAAAAAAAACTACTCCACATGAATCATACTACACCCAAATATGGAATCAGTATATTGGTCATGTAAATGAAAAATACTTGACTAAATTAAACCAAGATGTATATTTAGATTCTTTTGAACTAAAACCACTTGTTATATGTCATGCATGTTTATAAGGTGAAATGACCAATCCCCATTTAGTAAAAAAGGTTAAAGGGCCAAAGAGATTCATAAATTAGTTCATATCGATGTGTGTGGAACCTTTCCTAATTAAATAAGGGGTGGGTAATCATGCTTCATAAATTTTACTGATGATTTTAATAGATATTGATATGTCTACTTAATGAGGTATAAGTAAGATTCCTTTGATAAATTCAAGGAATAAAATAATGAAGTCAAGAACCATCTTGGTAAGAAGATTAAGAAACTACACTCATACTATGGTGGATAATATCATAATCAAGACTTCATTGATTATTTATATTATTTTAAGATCCTATATCAACTCACACCTCATTATAAACAATAGTGTAATGGTGTAAGTGAAAGGAGTAATTACACCTTGTTAGACATGGTGAGATCAATGAAGAGTCATGAGAGTCTTCCATTATACTTTTAGGGATGCACATTACAAAGAGTAGCACACATACTAAACCAAGTACCAATTAATTCAATAAATGGTATTCCATAAAAAATTTGGAGTGGGGGAAAACCATGTTGTAGAATTTACATGTGTGGGGTGTTGAAGCATTTATTAATGCCTCTTTAAGTAACAAAATTCCACCCCAAGGCACAAATATTACCTTTATAGGATACCCTAAGGAAATAAGGGGATATTACATATAAAAAGCCTTATACAAAAAGGTAATAGTGGAAAGACACACCATATTATATGAGAGGGATCACATATCTAAAATATATAGTAGGTGCGAGATAGACTTAAATGAATTTCATGATCAAGATACACAAAATTTGGTACAGGAACAGATTCTATAAAGCCCTGTGGAAGAAGAAACTATTCCAGAGACACAAGTACTTTGTAAGGGTACAAGAGAGTTTAGAGAACTAGAACATTATGGTTTTCTATTTATCAAGGATTATGACTCATTATTAGTTGATAATAATGATCCTCTAACTTAGATGGAATCAGTAAGCGGTTCAGATGTTTCTAAGTGGAAAGAATCCACGAATTCTGAAATGGATTCTATATACTAAAATCAAGTATATATTTTAGTAGATACTCTAGTAGACGTAAATCTTGTTGGTTTTAAATGGGTATTAAATAAGAAACTATTCATGGAAGTACATCTCAATTTTTATAAGGCTTGTATGGTTTCATAAGGGTTTAAATAGAATCAATGCATTGACTATGATCAAACATTTTCACTAGTTTCAATGATAAAATCAATCATAATTTTACTTTCCATTGTGGATTTTCATGACTATTATATTTGGAAAATGGATGCCAAAACATTATTCCTTAATGGTAACCTCTATGGGGATTTATTTATGACACATCCCAAAGGAATTATGACTCTAAAGGATTCCAATAAGATTTTAAAGTCACAAAAATCCATTTATAGATTAAAGAAAGCATTTAGTTTAGGGAAATTTTTATTTGATGAAACCGTAATGGAATTTTATTTCATAAAGAATGAATATGATCCTTGTGTATATAAATGGTTTAGTGGGAGTGCAGTCGTTTTCTTAATAGTATATTATAATGACATATTACTTATTGGAAATGAGATACTAGTATTATAGTTTTTTATGTCTTGATTGAATAAATTATTCTCCATGAACGAATTGGGGAGGAAACTTGTATTATTAGGATCAAGATCCATCATGATATATCCAAGTGGTTTCTCAACCAAATTCAAAGTACATATATTGATAATATATTGAAGTGGTTCGATATGAAACAATATTATATGGGATTACTCCCATTGTTACATAGAATTCATATTTCTAGGAAAATTTGTCCTCAAACACATGAGGAAAGACAAAGAATATTAAGTATTCCATACACATCAATGATCGGGTCAGTCATGTATATTATTCTATATACTAGTCAAGATGTCACTTATGCATTAAGTGTGGTGGGTAGATATCAAGTTGACCTAGGTGACTACTATTGGATGGAAGTTAATATTATCCTCAATTACTTAGGGTATACTAAGGATATGTTCATGGTCTATAGAGGAGATGAGGAAATAGTCATCAATGGATATGTAGATGCTAGTTTTCAAACAGATCAAGATGATATGAAATCACAAATAGGATACATCATCACTTTGAATAGTGTTGTTGTGAGCTAGAATAGATCAAAATAAGGTTGTGGTTGTAGATTCTACATTGATTATGATTATGTTGCGGCTTATGCGGTATAAAAAGAATCATTATGGATTCACAACTTCATATAAGAGCTAGAAATTGTACATAAAAAATAAATATCCTATCACACTCTATTTTGATAATACTACAGCGGTTTATCTCAAAAAAGAGTCAAGGTTGCATCATTATAAATAGAATATACTTCATAAGTATCATATCCTGAGTGATTTTTCTTAGAGATGTGAGGTTGTAGTGAGAATTATTTCCATACAAGACATCTTATTATTCATTTTTCATTGTTATACATGGATATGATGTGATAGCATTCTATAGTATTCATCACATTGATAAGGTCATAGTAGTTCCCTACTATAATGAGAACCTTGAAGTGATATGATTATATTCTTAAATATAGTTTTTTTAGTCAGATAATGTACTATGAAGGGAAACATAGTATATAGACTATTTAGTGAGAGTACTTGTAAGAAGATGAGGCTTCTTATCATAAATCTTTCACTTGGTAATATTCAAAATTGAAGATTATGATAACAGACCCTCCAACAGGAATTCTGTATGTTTTTTTGTCATAGAATATTCATCTCTATGAGTGTGTGTAATGATCCTTATATATTAATATTATAATTTATGCATTTCATGAATTTTTGAATTAGATTTACTAATGAAAAATCTCATGTCATATGTTGGCGGGAAGTAGGGTACGTTGGGTGTATCATGAATGACATGTTATTAATGGATAAGGAAATATTTGTCTCTTCCATCTTTATAGAAGTAAATATCTCAGCCCTTTGATTATAATTGAACCTTCGTCTTAAATGCCTTCACATGGTGTATTGATGTTTTTATTTTAGATAGTCAAAGAAAGATGTATCAAGCATATAGGCTGGTGAAACATATGTGTAACCTTCTTGATGGGTTATTGTGATAAATGGATTATATTACATGGTGATAATTCTTATGTGGTTGTCATAATTGTGAAATTAAGTTATTTATCTTATAATCTTTGACTCATTACTAGATAGTAATCTTGGAATTTAGGCGAGCCCGCATTATTCCAACAACAAAGAATCTTATAGGGTCACACACTGAGTGTTTATATTGATCTAATTTAATTATATTTTGAATTTAATATAAAAAATACTATTCTCAAGATCGAGGAATAATTTTATTCATGTTTTATTGATCATAAATATTAATTGATGGATGAAATTTTTATTAAATATTTATTTAGGTATTTAATAAATTATGAGGAGTTTGAATGGACCAAGGTCGCGTCTGGTGAAAAATATTAATTTATAAGTTAGTTAAATAATATTATTTATCACGCAAGTTAGTGCACACATCATAAAATAATAATATTATTATTATTATTATTGGAATGGGGTTCAATAAAAAATATTATATTGTTTAAGGGATAGCGTGAAATTTAAAAAATATTTTAACCTGAACCCTAGCTCTATATATAGATGGTTATTTCTATTATGTATCACTACTAGAATATAGGTTATTTGCAACGGTAAATTGTGATAGGCAATTGTCTCATTGCAATTACATTCCGACAAGCACCTATTTGTGATAAATTGTTTATTCCATTGAAAATAGTTGTCAATTGCAATAGAATAGACCATCTGTCACAAATACTTTTGGTGGGACTTCCCGCCGTCAAGCATGAAAAGTTGTAGCGATGAGCATTTGCAACAGAATGCTATGTTTGTCATAAATAGTTCTCAGATTCAAATTATTTTTTATGGTCATTATTTCCTATCATAAATAATTTTTATAGAATAACTGTTTGTGATGGAATTATTTTCATCATAAATAGAATGTCGTAATAAATATTAAATTCTAACACCCATGTTTTCATCTTCTTCTTCCTCTCCCCCTCTTCTTCTCCTTCTCTCAAACGATTGTGTGCACCACCCCCTTTGACCCCACTCTAGTCTTCTCTACTATAACTGGTTTTTTATGGATTCGCCTTCGAATCGTCTTGATACAAATTCCTCTTATTTTATTTTTCATTATTTTTGTGTTTTTTCATTTTATTACATGATTTAGTTTTTCCAAACCCAAAGTTTATAAATTTATCTAATTTTGATGTTGTAATAGATATTTAGGAATGGTGAGAATTTATTAGTCCTTGTTTTCATATTAATCAACTCTGCACGAGTTATTTCAATTGATTTTTAGGTATTTTTCTCATTGTTTCATTTGGATATATGTATGTGTGCATCTGATTCTGATGTTTTATTTGATATTTAAGATTACTACAAATTTATTATTCTCTATTTTCATATTAATCGGGTTTGTATGAGTTATTTCAATTGATTTAGATATATGTATGTGTGTATCTTGTTTGCATATATATATATATCTTTAAACAATTGTGTATATATATACATATTTATAAATATATTTATTTATATAAAATTATATGAATATGCATTCATGAATATATATATATTTATAAAATAAATTTATAGTTATATAAATATATATATATATATTAAATATATATGTAAAAATATATTCATATATAGATATTTAATTATAAATACATATATAAAAAATTTTAAAAAATATTTATATAATTATAAATATATATTTGTAAATATATTTATATAATTATATATATAAATATATTTATAATTTTATATATAACAAAACAAATTTGAAATTATTACCTGATTATTAATCTGGGTGGTTTCAGGTAATATTTTTTTAAAATATTGTCTTCCAATACTCTGTTATTTCTAATAAAAAATATTAAAATTTTAAATTTTATCCATTATTTTTATATCATTCCAATTATATAGAAATTTAATTTTTAAAAATATATTAGCAGTGATATTTTTTTATTTTTATATAATGTCAATTATATATACATTTAATTTTGAAAAATATATTATCAATGATCTTTTTGTATATCATGTCAATTATATAAACAATAATTTTGATTTTAATCAATAATTATCTTTCATGTGACCATAATTAGGTAAACGTTATTAATTAAAAATTATTATTAATTCAAAATAGTTATTAATTCTAAATTATTAATTCAAAATAAATATCAATTCAAAATAAATATTAATTCAAAAATATTAACTCAAAATTATTTATAAATTATTTATATAAATTATTAATTAAATATAATCAAAATTAACTATAATTAAAATTATTTATAAATTATATATATATATATATATATATAAACATCTGAATATGTATATATAAACATTTCAAAAAAAACTTGTATGGTTTATAATATATATATATATATATATATATATATATATGTATGTATGTATCTATATATTTATGTATGTATGTTTATATAGATTTGATATATGTATATTTTTTTTAAAAAGAGTTAAATAATATTTGGTGTATTTATATTAATTAAGAAATCATTATATATATAGTAATTATTAAAAATGTAATAATAATTTAAATAATTAATAATAATCATTACATAATTTATAATAATTACTTAGATGATATTATTAATAAATAGTAAATATTAGTGTTAGTTACAAAATACAATTTGTAATTTGGAAATTTTGAAAAAATTACAAAAAATTGTAAAAAATTATAAAAGAAACAATATTAAATTCTAGTAATTGTTAAATATTAGTAATATTTATTTTAAATTCAGATATAAATAATAAATAATTAGTATTACTTAACAAATAATTTTATCAACTACTAAAAATTAAAAAAAAACTATTTATAATAAATACTATTTTTTTCAAACCTTGGAAAAAATATTACAAATAATAAATATTATAAATTATGAATTAATGTTGTATTAATTAAAATGATTTATATTAATAATTCATATAAATGTTTTAATATGTATATTTATATATATATAAATTCTATTAATAAAATAGTAAAAATGATACTTAGGTATGTGATGTTACTAAACATCTGATGCTTATAAATGTTATGTCACACCTAGGATAAACATGGAATCCCAAATCTAACAGTGGTCTCATATTTTTGATACGATAAACCCTAATAGAGATACTTTATTTTTTTGTAAAAAATTATAATAAAAATATTAACTAGGATTATCATGGTGTGTGATGTTACCAAAGTATCATCGCACAAAAATGATATGTCTTGTCTATGGTAAGCCCACATCACAGACCTAGTTGTTGTCTTCGATTTTTATATGATACAAAATTAGAAAGATACTTTAAATTTTTATATGAAATTATAATAAAAATATTAAATGAATTACCCTCATGTGCAATGTAACTAAACAACTAATGCACAAAAATGTAATATTGTGTCTAGGGTAAACCCCACATCTCAGACCTAATTGTGGTTTTCGATTTTTCATATGATACACAGTTTGGGAGATATTTAAATTTTTTAAAAAAATATATATAATAAAAATATTTAACGAATTACACTCACGTGCCATGTAACCAAAAACCCAACACGCATAAATGTTATGTTATGCCTAGGATAAACCCAGCATCCCTAATCTAACGATGGTCTTATATTTTTGATATGATACACCATTACAAAGATACTTCATTTTTTATAAAAAATATAATAAAAATATTCAATGGAATTACCATCATGCATGATGTTACTAAACTCTAAACGCACACAAATATTATGTAACGCATAGGGTAAACCCCACATCCTGGGCCAAACAACAATCTCATGTTTCTCATATGAGACACTGTTTGGGAGATATTTTATTATTTTAAAAAAATCATGTGTCTGATATAATATATTTTATATTATATTCTATCTAGGTCAAACCTCTACGGGCCCCATAATCAAGTGTTAACCCACTACCTCACTCTAATCATATTCCATAAAATATTTCAGAGTTTTAAAATATAATAATAATTTTCAATTAGTCAAAATTATTAGTAAAAATTATTCATATTTCTATTTTTTTTAGATAACTATGGACTCAGTAATTAGAAATTAGTTTCTATTACACGATTTTGATTGGTTAAATCATCACAAAAATCCTAACAGATCTGGTATAAATCTTTTCTACATTGAGGGTGTTGAAACATTCATATCATTTTTATCATTGATTTAGATTTTTTTCTGAAAGAAAAATAAAATTTCCATATTAGAAATGTGATATTAGGAGATTCGAAACATTTGACAATGTTGGACTTCATCTATTGCATTTTGGTTTTCAGAAAGATTACAATTTTTGGTATCAACATGGTGAAGATAATTCAGTAGAAAAAACAATTTTTTTTCCGATCCATCATTTCATAATTTACTACATGAGGATGATGGTTTATATATTCAGTAAATAATAACTCATAATGATATTTCAAATCCTAAATCATAACCTTAGTAGTTTTAAAAATTTTCGAAATCTACTGAAGCGGTCTTATATTCAGGATGCCAGATGAGAAAAATTGAATTTGTTACAAAATTTATGGCTATTAAATCAGATTTTAGAATGTTAAATAGTTTTTTTATCATAGATTTTTATTTTTTAAATAATTATTGCCTAACAGAAATACATTACCTATAAGTTTCTATGAAAGTAAGAGGTTGGTCTATAGTTTGGGTCTTAGTTATCAGAATATTCATGTGTATTCAAATGACTGTGTATTATATTATAGTGATTATGAAACCTTGGTTAATTTTTTAACATGTGGAGAATCACAGTATAAAGAGGAAAACTAATGAAAGTATAGATTTTCTATGAAACTGTAGAGTTATTTTCCAATTACACCTCATTTACAGTGTTTTTTATGTCTTGCAACACAATTGCATTGATGACATGACATAAATCAAATATTTCCATCATTGATGGCCTAAATCATCCATGTGATGGTGATTCATGGAAACACTTTGATCATATGCAACCTTCTTTTGCTTCATAACCTCATAGCATACGGTTGGGTTTTTCTATTGATGTTTTTTTGTAAATTTGGATATTATGGAGGTTAATATTATTGTAGGCCTATTTTCATTACTCCGTAAAACTTACCTCCTTGGATACTAATTAAGGAACCGTATATATATTTGGAACTCTTAATTCTAGGACATCCAAAGAAGAATATTGATGTTTACTTGAAGCTACTAATTGATCAGTTAATTTTATTATGGAACAACAGTGTGACTATATTTGATATGGTTGCATATCATAATTTTACACTAATGGTTGCATTAATATGGATGATCAGTGACTTTCCAACGTATGGTGTGTTTTCTGGATGGAGAACACAAGGTCTAAAATCATATTCATACTTCATAGCTGAGAATAAAGATTTAATTCTTGGTAATGGGATAAATTCTAGTTATTTTTACTTCCATAAAATATTTCTTCCTACAGATCACCCTTTTCGATGGAATGGAAATAATTTTAAAAAAGGTAAAATTGAAAGTGACGGACCACCAGCAGTGCTCTCAGGTATTCAGGTAAAATATATCATCTCTGTATTACCTCTTGTTATTTTTGGTCCAACAATAAATGAACAAAAAATAAATGGTTGTAGGGGAGATCATAATTGGATAAAGCGGAGTATATTTTGCGACCTTTCATATTGGTCTAATTTTTTGGTTCATCATAGGTTAAATGTTATTCATATTGAGAAGAATTTTTTTGATAACATATTTTATACCATGTTGAAAACACCTGGTAAGACCAAAGATAATGTAAAGGAATGGTTATATATTTCTAATATTTATAGATGTCCTAAACTTGAATTATTTAAAGATGAAAGATCACACAATTTAATGAATAAAAAATCATATTATAAAATTTATAAATAAGTTTTATTATTATTTTGTCAATGGATTTCATATTTGATGTTACCAGATGTTTATGTTTCTAATTTATCTCATTACATCATAAATGGACATATTACTAGTTTAAAATTTTATTTCTTCCATGTCATAATGGAAAGATTGCTGATTTTTGGTCTTAGAGGGATGTTGAATTCTTTAATCTAGGATGTGTTGACCAAAATATAATATTTCTTCCGAAATATTTGTGAATAAACAATTTATTATGATGAATTGAGTATGCTAAAAAGGATATTATTTTAATTTTAAGTAAATTTGAGAAAATATTCTCATCAGGATTATTTGACTCAATGGAACATTTAATATTGTATTTTCCATATGAAGCTAAATTTGGAAAACCATTACAATTTTGATTGATATAACCAATTGAGAGATGTATGAAAAGGTTAAAGAAGAAAGTATGTAACAAAGTATCAGTTTAAGGGTCAATTGTATAAGGGTACTTATAGGAGGAAATTTCAAATTTCTACTCTTATTATTTTCAATCAGAATATCCTTCAAAACATAACCAGATGGGTTGTAATGAGACAAATGTTGATGATGTCACAGACCATCAATTGTCTGTTTTTAATCATCCCAAGCTTGGTATTGGTGGTTATCATGAATGATGGATTTTAGATGAAGAACTCCATAGAGCTCATACAAATATTCTTATGAATTGTGAAGAAATTACATGATTTGTGTAGTAAGTACTACTTTTTTTATTATTTTTTAAATATTTATAAAATATACCTTTATTTACATTACTTTATTTATAGACTATGTGATGACTATATCAAAAAAAATTGTAAAAATTAAATTTACAGCTCTTGGAGAACGTCGTCAAAAAAAATCATATTAGTTTCAAAGGCTGTTAAGTTAAGTTTCCTTCAATGGAACAATAAATAAAATTTTCAATAATATCTATTATTAATAATTTTTATTGTTTTCAGGAAACGCAACATGAAAATAAAATTGATTATTGATTATGTGTGCTCAAAAAAACTTCATTTAAATTGGTAAAATCTTATAATGGGTATGTGGTTAATGGGTTTCGATTCCATGCACATATATATGGTGACTCAAATAAATCATTGAGTAGTGATGTTTTTTTTGAAATGATATCATTATAAAGAAAGTGAAGTTGAATTTTATGGTATGATAGATGAAATAATTAAGTTATGTTTTCTAGGACTAAATTTTGTAACAATGTTTAAATTTCATTTGTTTTATTTTGATCAAGGGTTGTGAGTTCATCCACAGAATGGAGTCATTGACATTAAATATAACAGTCTTCTTGCATCAAATGAACCATTTATGTTGGCATATAAATCAAATCAAGTTTATTATACAAATTAATATGATATTTTGAGATATTTGAATGACTGGTGGAGTGTGATAAAAATGAAATCATGTGACAATGAGTTTATTAAACATGAAAATGGTTCTATAGAAGTGAAATATATTGAAATTTTTCAATAAAAACCCCAAAATATATTTCTTACCCGATGAGATATAGATATTGATGATGAACCCACCCACCCCCCCCCCCCAGTTAAGGGTCAATGACATAGATAATGTTGATAAAGTAATGAGGGATGATGAAACTAAAAGTAATATGGAATTTGATGATGTTGAAGATGAGTATGAAGACATTTTTAATGATGAAAATGATGAATAAGGTGATGATTGATGTATTATATTAAGGTATTTATTTATAGGTAATTATTATATTCTAATATTTATTAGTTTTTTATATTTGATATTTGTATTAACAATTTTTTACAGGTAATATTATTATATTTTGGTATTTATTAGTTTTTCATATTTGATATTTGTAGTAAAAATTTATTATAGGTAATAATATTTGTTTCAGATGGATGGAGATGCTCATGAAGATATATTTCATTCTCTCACTGATGTCGAACTTCCTACAGATGAGTCTGATTCATCTAATCCCTAGGATGCTACACCTATTAGGAGGGGGTTCAGTCTTTCTCAATTGATGATTCTGGATCCTGTTCTAGAGAGGCAATTATCTGTTGATTTTGATCCTCATTTACAGAGGTACGTTTAATTTTTTTAATATATTTATTTTATGATAAATTTATGTATAAATTTTGGTAATTATTTTCTAATTATTTTTTTGTTTTCACAATCTTCTACATTTAGTTTTTGGGTAGGTTGGTGTGTTTCTAAGGAATTATTTTTCTAAACCATGGGTGTCATGGGACATGGTTCCCATCGTCGTGTGTCACCAGATGTTCGACCACTTGATTGTATGTGATTAAATAATATTTTTTAAAAATTTATTTAATTACTAACATATTGTTTTTAATTGTCTTGAAAAAAATATCTACGATTATTGATAGCTTGAGAGATCAAATCTGAGAGTCATGGGATATTTATATACGTGAAAACTTTTTTCAGTTTCTACATAGCCAGAGAAAGTGAGCTATGGATGAATCTTATGCTACTATTTTCGACCAGTCTTGCATCTCCCATTGACCTGACTATATCTCATATCAGGTATGAGATGTATTTTTCTCCTACTGACTAGGAGAGACTTTTAGAAGGAGGCCGCCATCTATACTTTAGATTCGGGGGAGGCAAGAGGTCCCACACAGTGTCGGAATTCGTACATTTGGCGTACATCGATGACATATGGTATGTGATATTATTTATTAATATATATATATATATATATATATATATGTGCTTTAATTGTAACTTGTCTATTATATTATAAAAACCTCTACTAACTCATCTATTATGGAGTTTGGAGTTTATAAGAAGATGTATACTGATCCCCATACAAGAGAAGTTATAAGTGAATGATAGTTCCATATTGTGGTTAGTAATTTATTTAAAAATTTCATGAATATTAATTTTATCTTAATTATAATTTGTAATTGTATTTTAAGAAAATGTATGAGTATGTGACTTCTCATTAAAGGTATATTCAAGCTGACAGTGACCAAGATTCCACTGGTAATTCAGGTTTCAATGATGGGGCCTATATATAGGTGAATTTTCATGGTGTTGAGAAAGGTTGGGTGATTGTTATTGGTTCCCGACTGACACCTATGAGTTATTATGGTACTTTTTTGATGTCATCGTTGAGCTCTAATAAAGCTTGTGGAGGGTCATCGTCAATGTCGTCGTCTGTTGCACATTATGAGGAGAGGTTGAGCGCTTTGGATGAGATGATACAGTATTTATAGAAAGAGAGGGAGGAGAAGCATGAGCAGTAGTGTTGAAGAGATGAGAATATGTTGGATTATATGTGATGGATTGCACGTGGTGTTGGTATGGAGTTTCCTCTCCTTGGTCCTTCAAGTGATCCTCCTCCACCTGACACTAGTTGATGATTCATTAAGTTTTATGACTATTTTGTAATTTGGGATGAAAACATATTATGTCTAAAATGGTTTATTACTTTTATGTATTTTTAATTGTTTTAATTGTTTTTAATTTTTTTAAATTATTTTTAATTTTTAATTTTTTTAGTTTTTTTAATATTTTTAATTTTTTTTAATTTTTTAATTTTTTTTCATTTTTAATTTTTTAAATTATTTTTTTATTTTTAAAACAGTTTTAATTATTTTAAATTTTATTAAAAAAATTATTTTTAAAATATTTTTAATTATATTTAAAAAAATTAATTATATATTTTTTTAATTATATTTAATTTTTTAAATTATTTTAACATTCTATATTTCATTTTTTAATAACGCATAGTATTTTTGATGGATTAATTATTCATCGCAAATACTATTAATTACGAAAGACCACCACAATTGCCTTTTTTAAAACATATATGAATGCCATTTGAGACGGGTGCCTAACCCATCGCAATTAATTTTTATTTGTGATGTTCTATCACAAATACCATGATTTTTAACGTCTTTTATTGTAATGGTATATTAGTGGCAGACACCCGTCGCAAATGACCTTTTGCAACAAAATTCCATCGCTAATGCATCATCGCAAATACCACAATATCTAGTAGTGTAGGGTTAATCGAGAATATAGAATCGTTTTGTGTAATATAATTTCTCTCTAAAATCCTCTTTCTATCTCCTTCTCAAGAATGAGAAATTTAAGAGAGGTTCCTTCAAGATCAAAGGATGAGTAATCAACATGAATAATGTAAGAAAATAGATTCTACATGCTAGCACCCAAAAACCAATTGGCATTGATCCTATATCAAATAAGTATGTGTGGATCACCACTAAAGTTATTCTATAGTTGAATCCTTATAGTGCAACAAAGCTAATCTGAAAGTTTTTTTAGAAGATCACCAACATTGAAGAAAGGATTCAATGAGGTAATAATTTCTTCCAATCTTAATAAATTAATTATAAATTTAACATGAAATATCTTCTATTAGAGTTTTAGGAAACTATTTATTAAAATAAATTTTAATATTACACCCACAAAAGGTGCTTCTGCTGCACCGAGAACATTCAGTTACCACATGCGCCAACTATTCTAGTAAATCGTGGTTTAATTCCATAATTTGATGTTTTTTCAAGAACCAAATATAACTCAACTTCTTTCATTCTATTATCTGAAGCAATACCCCAGTTAACACTATTTTATTTTTCCATGCATACCACCCTCAAAATTCACTATAATAAACTTGATACCAGGTTTATACCACTAAGCAACTAATAAGGTACCTCCAACCATAGTATTGTTGATGTCATCATCTCAATTGCACTAACATGACCAAATTACATCACCTAAAAAACACCGCTCTCAAGCCTAGCTTGAAATGAATTAGTAAACACGTCTAACGAGCCTTACTCTAGGATCTAGGAACTTCATGGTGCTCCATGCCACCACTATCTAACATCAAAAATCGTCTGAAATTATAATCCCTGATTCCCTATGGACACAACTCAAATATCTCACACAAAAATCCCATAAAACTATGATAAAATAGATTTTAAATTTCCTAATTCAATAAAAGAGTCAAAAAAATCCTCAAAATTAGTGAATTTCATTCATTTGCACACAATAATCACATCAAAACTTGTTGCAAAATCTGTACTCGCCTATAATAGTTCTATAAAAAATTTCATATATACTGCAACTCACTATAGTTGAGACGTTTTTTACCCTTCCCTTCTAGTTATATAGTCTTCCACCATATATAAGCCTCATTTGTTAGATTCATAACCATCCAACTCAACTTAAATTCACCTTGTGGTACCAATCAGTACAAACATGAAATAAACATCTTCAATCCAATTCTCATATTTCCTTGATCCTAAATCGACCCAAAAGACTAGGTAAGACATAACTTGGAATTCATGAATGACTTTGGTTTTCACTTATTCTCTTTCTAGAAACCCTTTATCAAAATTCATATGGGATAGCTATATGAAACTTTCTTTCTACGAATGGGTATCTCTACTAAGATGCTAACCCTTGGAGACATCTCCATCACCTTTACTCGAATCTTCACAATGACTACCTCTCAAAAATTCCTCCTACAACACATGGTTATTCTTCATATAATCATCACACAATGATCCATCAAACATACTATTTATAAGGAAACCAAACACATCCAACACATCCTAATGTATTTTATCATACATATCCATCATTACTAAGTCAAAATACCCTTTATACTTTTATATCCAAAAAGATCAATCCTCTCTAAAATATATTTAATATAACATTTACTCAATTTCTTCACCTCTAAGACTCACCTAAGGTTAAAAACCTTTAAAACCCCTCATTATTTTATCTATCCTTCATTTAACTACACTTATCATATCCATGCTTCACATGAATTCATAACATAAAACTATTATAATAAACTTCACATGCTTCTCAATACACAACATCACTTTCCAAGACACATTCACTTTACAATACATCAACCTTACATGCATAAATAGTAGTCACACCCAAATGAGAATCACAAACCATTTCATCATGTGGTCAAGCTCACATCATACCACCTTCCATAACACATATGATTCCATATCGCACACACTCAATTGCCTATATGGTAAGAGTGAATCCATAAATTCAAGTCTCACAACCATCCATTTCCATCCTTTATACCTCATATTCCATATGAACACACACTCTCTTACCTCCCAAAAAAAGAGAAACCCAATACCCATAGTAATTAAAAATATATTGAACCTCACACATGAGTGGACAAACACTCTTGTACAACCCTTCTCTCAAACCTAACCCATGTTATGATAAGTTTTATCCCATTTTCATTGCACTCACTTACTTAATCATCCAGGTTAGGCATCCAACCAACCCACAATGAGAAGCATTACATTTTCTTCTATTTCCACACATACCAAAGGAAATCCACATACTTACTCTACCCACTCTACGGTTGTCAATAACTCATTATAGGGCTCTAACCTAACAAGGAACCAATTACTAGTACTAATCCACACTCAAGGCATCCAATTCTTACACTAATCCACACCCAAGGCATCCAACGTTCATATTACCCACTCTAGGATTTTCATCACAACAAAAATTCATATCAAAAATATTACCATATCAATGTAGTAAACACCATAAATATGATCACTATTGGTTGAGTTTAATTAACACATCCCAAATAAGTTCCCTAGGAAAACACTTAAATAATTTATTGTTGATGTTTTAATTTAATGAAACCCTTTTTCTAAAAAAAGGTCCATTTTTTCCAATCACATAGTCAGGCACATATCATGTGAATCTTTATTCCAAGTATGATACATGTACACATTCCTTCCTTTCACTTCTATCTAATAATAAACTGATAAATCATAACCATAAACATCATACTTCCTTGAAATCAAAAAAACATAATAAGTAAAATCAATAACATCAATACCAACAACCTAATAACTTGTACTTTCCCTATACAAGTGTTGGATAGGAAAAATCACAATTGTTATCCCAAGTTTTTACCAACATGTCTTCATCTACCAAACCTAAATAAATAAGTCAATCAAAAACAAGTGATATGATACCATTTTTGTAATGTATTTGGGCTCGTGTACCGCCCATGGCTTGATCCAGATAACATCATGTGACCTCAGTCTCACCCCATATGTTAGAGAATGTAAACTAGTGGAGAGGGTCAATGATCATAATTGGGAAGAATATATCCCCAATAAAATTACCAAATAATAATAATTAATAAATAAACATATATAAACTATAACATCAAAATACAACCATGGAATCACAGTGGAAACTCAACTAAAAGAAATAATATACACTATACAATAAAATATGAACTCATTTCATGTCATATAAGCTATACAAAAAAGTATTTCCCTAAAATAATCAGACAAAAATATGGAATGATGAAAAAAGAATTAGAAAAAAATCGAAAACATCATCACTAAAAGGCTCTAGGCCTTACCTAGAAACTATATCCCTATATTTATCAAACCACTCCACCTCAATCACCTATCACTAGGTCATAACCTACAACTCAGACACAGGTTTTGTAAATCAAATGAGGTGCATGTGCAGGGTGTGAGAATAAAACTTGGTAAGACACCACCAATAAACCCCTAAGATGTATCATATTGTATATATGTAAGTTCATGTACAATATATTAAGTGAGGTCGTAACACTTAACATGTAAAAAATAAATTGATACATTATGTGGTTACCAAGGCACCATGATGCATGACCCTACCCACTTTTACCAATACTGATAAACCACACTAGTCATGGTACACATCTTGAAGTATCATGGAACATGGGATGGCCCCTATAATTTGAGAAATTATTAGGGTATAATCAATATCGCAGGAATCCTATGCATACAACCACAAACCTAGTATCTAAATAATTTAGAAGAATCCACACTATGATATTCCTCAGACTATAGTTTCCTCCCTAACATCTAAATGATTAGAAAGAATCCACATAGTGTGGTGCCTCAGCTTATAGATACCTCCCTATCATCCAAATAATTGGAAAGAATCCACATAATGAGTCACCTCATCCTAAATCTATCTCTTTGTTCGTAGTAATAATCCACACTACAAGGGTAGATATACACCTATTTTCCCCCCTTATAATTAGATTTTTACCCTAATATATAACCATTATCCATACACAATGCATCCATATAGTGAGGATAAATAATAAACAATCATGGCATCACACACACCAAATCTCTATACTTTGGCGAATAATTAACATATCTCATGTGTCACATGTCTCAAAAAGTCAATCCTAAGACTTATCTAATCACCATAAAATATTATACATCACACATCCTGATATACACTACTCAGAGCTCAATTATCCCACGTATATCTCACTATATCCATGATTAAATCCCAGATTGACACAAATATCATGGGAAATAACTTGTCATTTCTCTATCTCAAATATCAATAAGAATTACATTGAATGGTAATTGGACCATTTTACCTTCAACGGTACACCTCAATCGATCATATAAAACCACACTTGGTCTCATACCATCTACTCATTCACCTCTATGTTGATTTTTCAAATCTTAGGCTTCATCTTTATCCTTCTTACACACAAAAAACCCCTAAATATACCTTTTTCATGTGATAAATACATTATTACACCATCAATAAACTACCTTTATTTATCATACTAGGTCTCACAAGAACTTTCATAACTCATCCCATTCTAATATCATAGTTCTCCTTAATGGTGAAACTCGAGGTCCTTAAACCATGCCTAATTTCATTTATCGATATCAACTTAAAAGGAGAACTCATCATTGAACCTCCAGCCATTCAGTATATAATCATTAGACCATATAACATTCACACGAGACTATCCCAAGTCCCTCACATTTAATCCCATGCTCATACACCCTTCTTAAATCTATCACACAAAACAATCCCAAGGGTCACAAGATGATCATAGATAAAAAAGAGATAATTCTAATAAAATAAATGAGATTGAGAAATAATTTCATTTATTCCTTCCAAGATTATTCAATGAGACTATTCAACTATAAACACATATTGTGGTGTGTTATTATTTTGTAATAAATTTTAAATAACTTTATTAATAATCAATATTTAGTTCTATTTAATTATTTTAATTGATATTCATGTAATATTATATTTTAGAATCAATTAGAAGTTCCTTATCAATAATATTCAAGGTATTTAACATTCCACTGCTATGATAGTTTAAAATTTTATATTTATGGAATTTGATGTAATCATAGTTTTAGACCTTAAGATTTTATATGGTATAAATTATCCACTATGATTAAGTTCAATATTTCATATTCATGGGTTTTTGTTAAAATTCAAATGATACATTTAATAAATAATTAAATTTTTTTCTAAAATTTCATCTTTATATCATTGAACTTGTATGCAAGTATATGATTCACCATGACGATGTTACTAATATGAAGTAGATTTATACTACGGAAAAATATTGTACAACTAATGAATTATTAAAATTATTATCTGAAGGTTTAGTCGAACAAAAATTATATGACCTTATATGAATTTATTTACACTATTAATATTATTTTCGATACCATGTGAACTTAATGAAAATGTAAATAAATATAATCATACATACATAAATGACATATACTATTCATTGAAATATTAATCTCTTCATAAAAATCATAAAATTTCACCTTAAGATAACTTTCATATTATTTTTTAAAAAACTTATTAAATTTTATGAAATACATTTTCTAAATGTTTCAAAAATTAATTATAATATTTTATCTTAAAAAGTAATAAATCATTTTTAAAGGAAATTTATTTTTGAAGAATAAAATCAATTTAGTAAAAATTGAGTGTTTGTTTCCTGATAATTAATAAATAATTTTTTATTAATTATAACCTTTATATATATATATATTAGAAATTATTTAATATTATTTATACCTTCCAATTTAATGGTTAGGTTATAACATTCACATTTTAATAATAATATTTCATTATTCATTTACATTCGGTGTTATATATTTTGTACATTATCAAACATTGTCTTATTTTAAAAAAATATCATGTTATTAAATTCTCCCCCTTTAAGAAATTATGTCCTCAAAATTTTAACTCGATCTCAGTAATCAAATGTTGAAATTTTAAAATAACTTCTTAAAATCTTGCATCATAAAAAGGGTTAATAAAACTTTCTCAGGAAAAGAGATAAACAGAACTATGAAGGTCATATATTATAACACATAATAGGTTTCTAAATTAGTAAACATTAGTGGGAAGTGAAAATATATAAATGAAAGGAAAAATTAATTTCCAAATGATGATGGATACTGATGTAGAACATTAATCACAAGAAATTGAATGAACTTGAGAAATCTAATGACCACAAAACTACAAACCGATGATGTGTGAAAAAATACATCCATTCATCAGAAAATAAAGTAATAGTATAACATTTTTGGTTCAAGATAATTTTTCTAAAGTTGAGGAATTTTTTTATCATCTAAAATAAGAACTTGTACAAATATACTTACTTTAAAAGTAAAATTTCATCCTTTAATCAACTTTCACCACAAACTCATATTTCACTTCAAATGATGAGAATTCAAGATGAATTTATTATTCTTGAAGCACTAAAATAAACTCCTAACTAATCAGATAATCCAGAATAGTAAAACAAGAAATTCCTCATATCCTTATATTTTAACCAAAACTAAAATGTATAGAACAAGATAGGATAATTCCCAAAATGAAAAAAAAAACTTCAAATAAAGAAAAACTACTTTAATCTACAAAATTTAACAGTAATACCAAAAGTTCAACTTAGATCATTTTATAAATAACTATCCTTAAAATTCCTCAAAATATTCTAGATTAATAGAGAAACCCAAAAATTGATTACATATTCTTCCAAGATAATATTATCATTTATCTTAAAATAATATCAATCAATCTTAAAGTCTCATACCAAAAATGTATATGCACTAATCATATAATCTCCAAATTATACTAATCAATTCAATAAATAACATGAATCATGATAAATCCCCAATAAAATCATATATTCCTCAAAAATATAATTCAACCTTTATTCCTTAAATAAAATCTCATTATATTATATTTACCTTAATCGTGTAAGGTTCTAAAAATTACAGTGGAATTCTCTCAAAATAACAGTAATCACTTATTCACCAAATCAATTTCCAATCCTATGGTTATTTATTTGATAAAAAATATGTTCCAAAATTGTAATAACCCATAATTACCTCAAAATAAAAGATAATATAAACCCTAAATGCTACCAATACCTTTAAACTTTTTCCACCAAAAGTAAATAAATTATTCCTCAAATAACCTTTTTCATATTTTATAACTAAAGGTTACATATACATAAAACATTTATCAAACTCAATAAATTTCTTCCAAAAATTATCACCTTTTCACTACACTATCTTTCAAAGGTATTGATTCCATCTAACATATGTTTCCAAACTTTGAAAACAAAACCTAATATAAAATAATCCTTATATGTTTTAGGATTCTCATTATATTGATAAAATATTACTATATCATAATTCTAAAAACATTATACATAAACACATCCTTAAACCATTAACCATTCTTATTTGCCTTATTCCTTAATACTTTATTACTATAAACCAAATATATGAAATATTAACTTATGATTTTTCAATATAAACTCAATATTGTTTCATACTTAGAACAAAATAAAATAATTCATAACTTAAATCTAGACATGAGGGTCTTATTTTATGTTGTTGATATCCCCTTTATCTTCTAGCATGAATTCCATCTATCCAGAAAAAAAATAGTAAAGTTATCGATGGTATTTCCCTTTCTGAATAATATGGATAAATTAAGATTTTTAAATCAGATAAAAGAGACAACATGATCCATAGAATTTTTGTAGAAATGAAAAGGTATTCGACAGATCAAGAAATTTATTGCAGGTGATTTGAATACTCAAGAAGATTTCAAAATCATTTGAATAGTATTTTGAAATAATAGTGATAATAAAATCATCTCTAAGGGATAATAAGGTTTTGAAAGACCAATTTCCTTCCATCTTGATAAACTATCCTTAATCTATTTTAAGTAACACCATTGAAACATGAAATGAATTATTTCATATTAAAATTAAAATGTTCCTTATAAATAAAATACCCTTATAAATTCTATAATACATTAACCTTAAAATACTTTATCCATGAATCGATTACCCTTCTAAATACAATCTCCGAAAAAATCTTTAATCACCTCAAAATCATGTTCACATCATGTAACTATTTTAAGTGGAATTTTTTTCAAGTCTTTCATAGTGTGTACTTAACTTTCACACCGTGTAATTCAAATCTTCAATAATATCCTAAAGAAAAAACATCAGAGTAGCTTCTCCCTCTTGACTCTATTGAGATAGGGTTTCCTCATCATTGACAGGGGAGGCCTATGCACTTTGGCCCCATCTCCCCCTCCCATATCTTCTCCATTTTCCCTCCCCACCCTCTTTCCCATCCCATCTACTCTCTTTTGATTCATTCATCTTTTTTATCTTTGGAAGATTCTATTGATTCTGATTAAGGTGGTCCTTTTTTTAAGTCTTAAGCCTCTCTAACCCTACTATAACCTTGTGTTCCACCACACCTCTCTATGTTGTACCTGGGGAGATGGTTTCATAGTGATTTTGGGATATTCGGTTTAGTGGTCAGCATCTTTCTAGGATCTCCATAATCAGCTCGCTCTTATCTCTAGTTTTTAGTTTCACCCTACCATGATGTCGTTGTTTGAATCCTTTGGTTGTTCATGTGTATTCCCTGACCTCATGTCCCTCTTCT
Organism: Viscum album; assembly: GCA_963277665.1. Classification (NCBI taxonomy): domain Eukaryota; kingdom Viridiplantae; phylum Streptophyta; class Magnoliopsida; order Santalales; family Viscaceae; genus Viscum; species Viscum album. The sequence goes on from OY728141.1 coordinate 1,251,777,159, forward strand.
CCTCTCCTCATCGAATCTAGAGCGGTGATTTCAAAAAGTTTTTGGGATGTGGGGTTTGGTGGTCGATGGTGCTTCTCACGTGGCCTGAGTCAGCTTCATTCTTTAATAGATTTTTTGGTTCTCTTTCTTCGAGGTGGAATCAACATCGTCTTTGCTTTTGTTTCTGATTTTTAGATTTCTTCCACCTTTTTTTGATGAATGTGTGTTGGGTTATTCTACAAAGGTTTTTGGGTGATGGTTCTGCTTTTTGTTTCTGATTTTGTGGTTTGATGTGGTGTGCCTATCCTATTTTGGTGTTTTGGTTGCTTCTGGTTTGATGGGGACGATTATTTCATGGTGGTTTTTTATTTTATGGTGGCTATGATAGTTGATGACATCCTGGTTGTGGGATGTGACAGCGTTGACGAAAGTGTCTAGTTTAGGAGGTGGATGTCAGAGAGAGGTTGATAGTGATGAGCAGATGAGGGTGAACTTGGTGACGTGATGAAGTGTTGGCAGTGATGATGATTTTCTAGTGATGTGATTATGGCAGTGATGTGGTACTCAATGGTAGGTTTCTCAAGCGGCATGTTTTCCTCGGTCAGTTGGATTTACGGGATTTGTTGTGATGATGGTATCTTTTAAATTTTGAAAGAGGTGCATATTTCTGCCTTGGTATAGTGAATTGCTCTATTTTTTTTTTGAAAATTGAACTCCGTAATGTGTATTTTATGTGGGTGTGACTTGATGATGGTGGCATTTCTATAGGTTCCCGCATACCCTCAAAGTGGTTTTTTAATAAAATTAAAAAAATGGATTGTGGATGTCACCTCAAAATCCATCATTTAAACTACAAAATGTGGTGTATAAGACTTTGAACATATAATAAACCTAAAAATTGTAAACTCGTTATGGTATCCATAACTCTTAATAAAACCTTACATGAAAATATCCTAATCTTCAAAGTTTTCTAAACCCTCCTATGATACCAACTATAAGAACTTGACCTTAAACATTACATATTTTGGTTTCTTTAGACTAAAATTCACTTACTTTAATTTTTGTGGATATTTTAGATTTATAGTTTTATATAATTAGGTCATAAATCATATACATCAAAACTATACTTTACAAAGTGGACACTTCTTTTCAGTATCAATTTTTTACAAAATATAAATCTTTTAAAATTCAACATGATTTCTTTTCATGCCAAATATTTATGAATTTTGATTTGAATTCTTCCTTTACCTTACACATCCTTAAACCCTTTGCAAAAAAATTTAAAAATGGGATGAGAACGAAAATCTCATTAAGGAACATAAAAAGAATAAATATATTAGTAAAGTGAAAAACATAAAAACTCATGAAAAAAAATTTCTTAAAACACATATCATTTATCTAAAAAAAATCATCATTTTTCATTTAAAAATGCCATCATCTTATATTTTGAAATCAAATTATTTCTATGAATACTCATTAACATGTATAGAAAAGTCATGTATTTTCCTTTGTACATCATTATCATATAACCCTTATATAACCCTCATAATTGGAATAACCATAGGTTCTACTTCCAATATAATTATCTGGAGAACATAATCGTTACCCAATGTATTGGAGTGCTATATAATCATACCCATCGTATAATATATATAAGGCTCACCAATGATCCATAATTGTGATCAACCCTTTGTAAACAATATCAATAGAATATAACAAGAATAAAACCCTTGAAAACTCTTTTAAACCTGTATGAAAAAATACTTTTAGATATCAAAATACTCTTTTTAAAACCCCATTTTAAATACCAAAAAACCCAAAAAGGTAAATTTAATGTCTTGTATTTTTCATGTATTATTTTTAGATATTATATTTGATTATTTTGAGACTAGGCACAAAAACGGCACATCATTCCGAGGCCCAGTAAGCCCGGAATGGTGGTTTGAACGTTTTTTTAAGTTAAGTGAGTCAGCACTTGTGCGCGGCTGTGGCAGTTTCCAAACAGATGCCTAGATTAAAAATCTGAGGGCACCATTGCGTCTAGGACAAAGACTTTACCTAAGAACAAGCCTAACCTCGACTGGAGCGGGTCGAGGGAAAAATTTAATTTTCAGATGTTTTAAGTAAAATAAATTCGCAAAGATTATTTTATTTATTTTTGGAAATATCTGCTGCAGTGCGGTAATAGGGCAGTTGTTTCTTTAATTAAATTCATGTCATAATGACTCAGAAACAAAAACCCTGACTCATTAATACTGCAGTGTAATGGGATTTCAAATATGTTTCCCTTTTTATTTGGATAATCGAATATTGCTTGTTGGCGATGATTGAGAGAGAAATCTCTGGAGGATCCATGGAGCGTTGGAGAAAACTCTCAGTGATGAATAATGATAGATCGAAGTTGAGAATAGATGTGCCAATGAAGTTAAAGGATCTCGACGATGATGGCATTGTGACCCTTTCATCAATGATCAATCCATTCTTAAAGGTAGGGGTTGTTATTTCATTCCTCTTTCCCCGTTTTTGAATTTAAACGACGAATGTGGATCAACCACGAACGTGTTGATTCGCGGATTCATACGTTCTTGCAGGAGGGTTTTCTTTGGGATGATTGTGGGGAATTAATCCATGTTGGTTATTGATGTTGGTTTTTACTCCATTTAAGCCTATTAATGGGATCAGATCAACGTTGTGATGAATGACGGCGGAGGTTCGTTCCTCAAATTTGTTCGATTGGTTTTCCTTCCCCCTTTCCTTCTCGTGTGTTCTTCGTGTTCTTCGTGGGGTGATGAACAATGGATCGTTGCACACCTGTATTGAAACACAATGATCCTAAACTGTAAATACTACATCGTAACGACCCAACGGAGGTGCGACAACCATGACGGACGACGAATCGGCTCGGATCGGAAGAGGCCATTCTTCGAGCGTTCTTCGTGCGGGAAGATCAAAACATGTTTTCAGGGACGATCGGAGGTCCGAAAACAATGGAAGCAGCTTCATGGTGTCGGGGAGACCAAAACCCGGAAGTTCCATGGCAATCGGATGACCGGATCGACAAAGGAAGCATCATCGGAGGTGCGACGGCGGAGGTCCGCGTTTTTGGAAATTTCCAGAATACACGGGGTGTACTTCCGAAGAACATGTCATGTAGTACTGGCGGTAGCAGCTAGGGTTTCAGGGGTCAGAGAGGAATAACACGGCATGTGACCCTGGTCACACGGCATGTTGGACTTTCCCCGAAGCTCAGTGTGTATTTTGAGAAGTACATGGACACAGGATGACCTACACAGCTTCATAAAACGGCGTGTATAGCATGTCGGAGGCGGCTATGCAGGACTCAGCATGTATCCAGGGGGTACATGGACATGGGTTGGATTACATGACCGTGTACGCCATCACACGGCTCGGCGATGCTAGCAACGCAGTTCACCCCATGTACCGATTACACGGGTTAGAGTACACGGGTTGAAGACTGTGTACGGGCACATGGCCAGCGTACACAGAGCCGATCCCAGGCACTCGAACATGGCGTTTACACAGTACTACACTCCATGTACAAAATTATCTACACGACCAGACTTACGACACAGGCCGTTGAACACAGGTAGTACTCAGGGTCATACGACACGGCGTGTAACTTTTCTACACGCTGTGTACTTTTAAAAAAATGGCATGGTCCTCTTGTCCACCGTATCTTGGACATGTTTAGTTTGGGTTAGTGCCCCTTCTTCTCATTCCTCTGAAGGTGAGGTATCGTTTCCTTCTACAGGAGTATGATCCCTTCAGCAGGACCTTCTTTGATAGAGTCATACATCCATCTGAGAGGCCCGGATCGAGATCCTCTATCCATTCTTGACCCTAGGTAGAGTCAGGCATCGACATGATCAACTCCACCGGGCATTGATCCTATACTTAGCAGGTGAATTCCGGATGAGTCACGATATCCTCCATGGCCCTGGCAGTGATCCTCATCTATGTATCATTATCTTTTCCACTCAGTAGTGTGTCTCCCGTAATGAGTGTATCCATCTATCATAATCTTCTCACTCATGAGTGTGTCTCCCGTAATGAGTGTAACTACCTATCATAACATTTCCCAACGAATAGTACTTCTCAGACAGAAATCATCAGATCTATAAGACTTATGTAGTGCGTTCTCCCAGAATGAGTGCTTAGTGGAAATATTTGAACTGAATCTCTAGCGGAGGTATGCGGTTGTGTGACTTGTCTCTAGACCGTGGGTCTGGGTTTTGAGTATATCTGGTTTTTGTTTCCCTTGCTATATGTTATGTATACATATGATGTATATAGCTGACTGTACCTTTAATTTTTGTACTGCTTTGTGGTTTTTGGGGTCCTCTACTGAGTATTGTTATACTCACCCATGTACGGGCTTTGCCCGCACGTGTCATGTCATGTGCAGACGAGCAGCCTTTTGATAGAGTCCAGGTTGGACCAGGACAGGACCGAGCCTTCTGAGTTCCCTATAGGTCAAGGCATTCCTACGGCTATGAGCATAAGTCCCATTACCTTTTGTGTTTATAGGTTGGACTTTTTAGTTTTCAGACTCTTGTTTCTGTGGGCTTGTATTATGGCCCAGTTTACTTTCTATACTTTACTTTCTATCATACAATGTTGGTTGGGTTTAGTGTATGCATGCATTTTGTTCCTTAGTGGTTTTTTCCATTTTAGCATTTTTTGTCTTGTAGATGTGTGCATGTGTACAGGTACTTAGGCAATGCCTCCCATGTTAGTAATATGCCTACTCGGTGCTAGTCACTAGCCCCTGACCTATTGGAGGCAGGATTGGGGAGTCGTGGCCTAGGCCCCACTAGGATGGGTCATGATAGAGTGGTATCAGAGGTGTTCATTTCTACCTTAGGACCAAGAGTCTATGAGATTGGTTTTTGGAAAAAGTGTAAAGTGTTTCGAGTTTGGATTTTAGGCCAGAGACTCTAGTGTTGGTGCAGTGGCCAACATATCCATACACCAGGACTCTGATAACCTTCTTTTAGACTCGATACATGAAAACACTAGTTGTAGGGAAAATAAAATAAAGGTACATGAATCATATAGGAATAGGTTTTTTTTCATATCCTTTGTGTCAGCTATCCGGATATACTCATTAACCATGGTACATCTTGTTTCATTATAGGATGCCTCTGCGATGCATACCTGCTAGGATTTAACAGCACAATCACGAGGATGAACCCCTCAGTGATGAGGCTTTGATACAAGGACTAGTTCCCCATGTAGTACACCTACAATACCACGAGTGGAGCAGCCCGTGGTACCTACAGTACCGACCGACGAGGGGCATAGGCTTAGCTCGCTCCATGAGTTCCATAGATAGAGACCCCTCGGGTTCTAAGGAGATACCAACCCTCAAGCGGCTGAGGACTAGCTTGAGGTAGTGACCAGAGTTTTCTGTCTAGTGAGGACACTAGCAGACCAGATGGTGATCCTAGGAGTGATCCTTCTTCAGGGTTCGGCAGGATGATGGTAGAGTCTGACCACACATACTCACGACAAGAAGACTCTTTCGTGGATAGAGTTTGAGATAATCTTCAGGGAGGAGTTCTCTCCGGTTATGCTGAGAGTTGTGCACATCCAGGAGCTTCTTCAGCTCTAGCAGGGCAGTTTGACAGTAGTTGACTACTCATCGAGGTTCACCAACCTCACCTGGTACTCAATGGATATAGTTAGGGTTTAGTACTTCAGAGCTCGGACTTTTGAGCAAGGTCTACGATGAGACATCTGAGCTAGTGTCGTGCCTCTATGCATTTCAACTTATGTTGGAGTGCTCGAGTGGGACTTGGTGATCAAGAGCTTCTTGGCAGAGCAGAGCCAATCGATGGCAGTCAGCAGTAGGCAGACAGGTGTGGAGACACCGGCAGTAGGGATTCAGAATCAAAAACAGGGATCTGGATGTGGGAAACGTCATAGGAGGACCTAGTACAGAGGATTGACAGTCCAGGGATCTTAGGATGGATCCAGTCAGCCTAGGGAAAAGCAATGTTATGCGTGTGATAGAGGACATCTCGCTAGAGATTGTACGACCTGTCGAGCTGCTGACAGGGAAGCGGTGGATGGGCCACCGAGGCAGAGGCAAAGAGTGGAGCAGACAGACCCGCCAGGCGGCAGATGTGGCAGAGGAGAAGGGAGAGCTATGGTTGGTGGAAGACGCTTCAACTTACTTCTACCACCACCCCCCAGGAGTTCCGCACCAGGCTCAGGGAGCTGGGGGACAGGGATGGGGACAGCTGCATGCAGTCGAGGCATATGACCCAGGGACTCCAGGTATGATTCAAGGTATGATCTCTATCTTATCTACCTTATTTGTCATACTTATAGACATAGGTTCTAGTCATTCCTTCATAGCCACATGTCTTGTACGAAACCTCGAGATTCTAGTAGAACCGTTGACTCGATCCTTATGCTTGGAGACACCTATGAGAGGAGACTCGGTGATCATGCACCTTTGTAGATAGTTTGATATCACCCTTGGAGGTAAGAGTTTCGGTTTGAATCTCTTGTTGGTAGCATTGAGGCCTTACGAAATCAATATTGGTATGGATTGGTTATCTTCGATCCATGCCCAGATTGACTGTTTTAGGCGAAGAGTGCGGTGTGTCTACCGTGATGGGATGAGGTTTTCCTTTTTCGGAGAAAGGGAAACCCAAGCAACGCAGAAAGGGCTTATTCATAGGAGGGTGTAGCCAATCGCTCATGAGTCAGCTAGCCTTTCCCTTAGAGTAGTGTATGTTGTGGGTTCTCAGTTCCCAGCAGTACTGGTGGAGTATGAGGACATATTTCCCGAAGATGTTTCAGGGTTACCTCCCTGCTGGGAAATCGACTTATGCGTTTACTTACACCCCGGGATGGCACCGATTTCCTCATCAGTGTATCGGATGTATCCCACAGAGCTTCGCGAGTTGAGGGTGCAGTTGGATGAATTGTAGAGTAAGGGTTTTTTGAGACCCAGTTTTTTACCCTGGGCGGCCCCAGTCTTGTTTTCCAAGAAAGAAGATGGGATCCCGAGGTTGTGCGTGGATTACCGATGCCTGAACCAAGTGACGGTGAAGAATAAGTACCCACTGCCGAGAATTGACAACCTCTTCAACCATTTGAGAGGGACACAGTGGTTATCGAAGGTTGACCTTCGATCAGGTTATCAACAATTATGAATACGGGATGAGGATATACCGAATACGACCTTTAGATGCCGCTACGGTCACTATGAGTACTTGGTGATGCCTTTTGGCGGGAAGAATGCCCCCGTAGTGTTCATGGTACTAATGAACTGGGTCTTCTAGCCGTACTTGGACCGGTTCATAGTGGTCTTCATCGACGAAATCCTTATGTACTCAGTGTCAGAAGAGGAGCATGCGAGACACCTGTGAATGGTTATAGAAGTAATTCGGGAGCACCATCTTTATGGGAAGCTCTCAAAGTGTCAATTCTGGATTCAGGAGGTCCACTTTCTTGGACATTTCATCTCAGCAGATGGAGTAGATATAGACCTATCCAAGGTGGAGGCTGTGTTAGCATGGGAGCCACCTCAGAGTTTGACGGAGGTAAGAAGCTTCCTTGGATTGGCAGGATATTACCGGAGATTCATTCATGAATTCTCCCGGATATCAGCACCGATGAAATCCTTGAATAGGAAGGGTCAACCCTTCGTATGGATGGAGAAGTTCCAGTGGTCTTTTGAGCAGTTGAGATAGAGTTTTATGAGCTATCTAGCCTTGAGATTTCTAGAGGAGGGTGTCAAGTGAATAGTTTTTTGTGAAGCATCAGGGACTAGGTTTGGTTGTGTTCTGATGCAGAGGCAGGCAGTTATTTCTTATGGTTCATTCCAACTTAGGCCACATGAGCATAACTATGAAACCCATGATCTTGAGTTGGTTGCGATAGTCTTCGCATTGAATATGTGGCAACACTACCTTATGGGCGAGCGGTTTATCATCTACTCTGACCATAAGAACCTCAGGTACATCTTTTCGCAGAAATATCTAAATCTGAGATAGAGGTGTTGGCTAGAGTTCCTCTAAGACTATGATTTTGATATCATCTATACTCCTGGGAAGGGGAACGAGTTGGCAGATGCTCTGATCAGAAGGTCGAACTCATAGCTGTTGATTGAGGCGACAGAGAAGTTAGCCACGTTACAGTTGTTCTTCGTGGACAGAGAAGATGTAGCATACCTTCAGTTGATGGTTGTCACCCCTCCACTCTTGCAACGAGTTAGGGTGGAAAAACTTGGGGATGTTGACTGTGAGGATTTACGTGCTCAGTTATCCACAGTATTTGCTCCTGATGGATATTTTCAAGGTGGAGAGCACATACTTCTTTTCAGAGAACACATTGTTGTACCAGTGGCGTTGCAGGAGGAGGTCTTAAGGGAGTTTCATACATCCCCTTTGGAGGTATATCCTGGAGTGTTAAAGATGTACCAAGATCTCTGACGACAGTTATGGTGGTCAGGCATGAAGAAGGCAGTAGCAGAGTTTATTTCCCAATGCATCACATGCCAGAAGGTGAAGGCTGAGCATCAGGTTCCAGCAGGATTAGCTCACCCCCTGGAAGTTCCATAGTGGAAGTGGGATGGAATATAGATGGAATTCGTGATAGGCTTACCATGGAAATCCAAGGGGCGTGATTTCATCTGGGTGGTCGTTGACCGACTCACCAAGTCGGTCCACTTCCTAGCTATTAGGGAGCAGAGTTCCGTAGAGATCTTGGGATGCCTTTAGGTGCAGGAGATAGTTTGGATTCATGGATTCCCCTCAACAATATTCTTGGAAAGAGATTCTTATTTCACATCCTGGTTGTGGAAGGGATTGGAGGAGGCTTTTGGGACTCAACTACGCTTGATAACAGCATTTCATCCCCAAACAGATGGTCAGACGGAGAGGACCATTCAGGTTCTGGAAGATATGTTGCAAGCATGTGTCTTGGACTTTGGTCGCAGTTGGGAGGACCACCTACCACTGGTGGGGTTTTCATACAATAATATCTACCACTCCACCATTGGTATGGCACCGTTTGAGGCCTTGTATGGGAGACCCTTCCGGTCATCGCTTTGTTGAACCGACCCCGGAGAGTCGGCACTCATTGGTCCAGAGTTGGTGCGAGCTACCAACGAGAAGGTGCAGATCATTCGGGAGTGGATGAAGACTGCACAGAGCCGGCAGAAGTCTTATGGTGATAGATGACGGAGACCTCTAGATTTCGAAGAGGTATATCATGTCTTTCTTCGGGTCTCATATCGACGAGGGTTGCGAAGATTTGGCCGAGGAAACAAGCTATCTCTGAGGTTCATCAAACCTTTCCACATACTATTCAGAGTTGTTGAGGTGGCGTACCTCCTAGAGCTACCACCATAGTTTCATTGGGTACATGATGTCTTCCATGTGTCGCAGCTGAAGAAGTACGTGCATGACCAATCGCACGTCATCGACTGGGGCGAGCTGGACATTGAGGATGGAGTGACCTTTGCTGAGTACCCGGTGGAGATCGAGGATCGGCGGTAGAGGATCCTTTGTGGGTGATCGATTCCCTTAGTGCGCATCCAGTGGCAGCATGGAAATCTTTAGGAGAGAACGTGGGAACGGGTGGCCCAGATCCGTGCCCATTACCCGCATCTTTTTGAGTAGCCTTTTTTTGGCTTTTCGGGGACGTAAAGCCCCAAGGTGCGGAGAATGTAATGTCTCAGATTTTCTGGGTATTATTTTTAGATATTATATGGGATTATTTTGAGACCGAGCGTGAAAAAGGCACATCATTCTAATGCCCAGTGATCCCAGAATGGTGGTTTGAACTTTTTTTAAGTTAAGTGAGTCATCACTTGTGCGCGGCTATGGCAGTTTCCAAACAGATGCCCGGATTAAAAATATGAGGGCATCGTTGCATCTAGGATGACGACTTTACCTAGGACCGGGCCTAACCTCGAACAGCATGGGACGAGCGAAAAAGTTAATTTTTAGACATTTTAAGTAAAATAAATTCGCAAAGTTTATTTTATTTCTTTTTGGAAATATCCACTACAGCGTGGCGGCAGGGCAGTTGTTTCTTTAATTAAAGTCATGTCATAATGACTCAGAAACAGAAACGCTGAATCATTAATGCTGTAGTGTAATGGGATGTCAAATATGTTTCCCTTTTTATTTGGATAATTGAATATTGCTCGTTGGTGACTATTGAGAGAGAAATCTCTGGAGGATCCATGGAGCGTTGGAGCAAACTCTCAACGACGAACGACGACGGATCAAAGTTGAGAATCGTTGTGCCAATGAAGTTGAAGGATATTGACGACAATGGTAGTGTGACCCTTTTGAAAAATATTGATCCTTTCTTAAATTTAGGGGTTGTTATTTCATTCCTCTTTCCCCGTTTTTGAATTTAAACGATGAATGCGGATCAACCACGAACATATTGATCCGCAGATTCGTACATTCTTGCAGGAGGGTTTTCTTTGGGATGATAATGGGGAATTAATCCATGTTGATTATTTTTGTTGATTTCTTCTCTATTTAATCCAATTAACAGGAGTCAATAAACACCGTTATGAATGACGGTGGAGGTTCGTTCCTCAAATTTGTTCGATTGGTTTTCTTTCCCCCTTTCCTTCTCGCGTGTTCTTCCCGTTCTTCATGGGGTGATGAACAACGGATCTTTGCACACCTATCTTGCAACAAAACGATCACAAACTATAAATTCGACATCACAACGACCCAACGAAGGTGTGACGACCATAACGGATGACAAATCGGCTCGTATCGGAAGAGGTTGTTCTTCAAGCGCTCTTCATGTGGGAAGATCAAAACATGTTTTCGGGGCCGGTCAGAGGTCTGAAAACAATGGAAATGGATTCGTGGTGTTGGGGTGACCAAAACCCAGGATTTTCATGGCGATCGGATAACCAGATCGATGAACGAAGCGTCACCAGAGGCACGATGGAGAAGGTCCGCATTTTTGGAAATTTCCAGAATACACGGCGTGTACTTCCGAAGAACACGTCGTGTAGTACTGGCAGTGGAAGTGGATAGGGTTTTGGGGGTTAGAGAGGAATAACATGGCATGTGACCCTGGTCACACGGTGTGTTGGACTTTCCCCGAAGCTCAGCGTGTATTTTGGGAAGTACATAGACACGGGATGACCTACATGGCTTCAGAACATGGCGTGTACAGCATGGCGGAGGCGGCTACGCGGGACTCGGCGTGTAGCCAAGGGGTACACGGCCATAGGGTGGAGTACATGACTGTGTACGCAATCACACGGCCCGGTGAGGCCATCAATGCGGGTCACCCCGTGTACCGATTACACGGGTTAGAGTACACGGGTTGAAGACCGTGTACTGGCACATGGCCAGCGTACACGGAGCCGATCCCAGGCACTCGAACATGGCGTGTACACAGTACTACACACCGTGTACTAACTTCTCTACATGACCAGCCTTATGACATGGTCCATTGTACACGGGCAATACCCGGGGGTCAGATGAAACGGCATGTAACTTTTATACACGTCGTGTACTTTTAAAAAATGGCATGGTTCTCTTGGCCACCATATCTTGGACATGTTTCGTTTTGGTTAGTTCACCTTCTTCTTATTCCCCTAAAAGTCAGGTATCGTTTCCTTCTATAGGATTATGATCCCTTCAGTAAGACCTTATGTGATAGAGTCAGACATCCATCCGAGAGGCCTGGATCGAGATCCTCTATCCATTCTTGAACCTAGGTAGAGTCAGGCATCGATGTGAAAAACTCCACCGGGTGTTGATCCTCTACCTAGAAGGTGAATTATGGATGAGTCGCAGTATCTTCCATGGCCCTAGTAGTGATACTCATCTGTGTATCATGTTCTCCCCCACTCAGGAGTGTGTCTCCCGTAATGAGCGCATCAATATATCGTAATCTTCCCACTCAGGAGTGTGTCTCCCGTAATGAGTGTAACTACCTCTCGTAATGTTTCCTAATGAAAAGTACTTCTCGGATGGATGTCATCCGAGCTATAAGACTCACGGAGTGTGTTCTCCTAGAACGAGTGCTTATCAGAAATCTTTGAACCGAATCACTAGCGGAGTTATGCGGTTGTGTGACTTGTCTCTAGACTGCAGATCTGGGTTTTGATTATATTTGGTTTGTGTTTCCCTTACTATATTTTGTGTAGACATATTCTATACATAGCTGACTGTACCTTTACTTTGTGTACCGCTTTTTGGTTTTCGGTTTCCTCTACTGAGTATTGTTATACTCACCCCTACACAGGCTTTGCCCGCACGTGTCGTGTCTTGTGCAGACGAGCAGCCTTTTGACAGAGTCCAAGGTGGACCAGGACAAGACCGAACCTTTTGAGTTCCCTATAGGCTGAGGCATTTCTACGGCTATGAGTAGCAGTCCCAGTACCTTTTGTGTTTATAGGTTGGACTTTGAAGTTTTCAGACTCTTGTTTTGGTGGGCTTGTATTCTGGCTCATTTTACTTTCAGTACTTTACTTTCCATTATACTCTGTTGGTTGGGTTTAGTGTATTCATGCATTTTGTTCCGTAGTGGTTTTTTTCATTTCAGCATTTGTGGGCTTGGATATGTGTGTGTGTGTGTAGGTACTTAGGCAATACCTCCCATGTTAGTAATATTCCTACTCGGTTCTAGTCACCAGCCACTGGCCTATTGGAGACGGACTTGAGGAGTCGTGGTGCGGGCCCCACTGGGATGGGTTGTGACAGTAAAAGGGTTTTTCTTCAAATAAAACATGAAATATTTTAAAGGAATCCAAATTTTAAATAATGATTACCATGATAGAAAAATTCATTGTCACCATATACATTAAAATAGAATATTTCTTTTGTCTTTAGTAAATAAACTCAAACATTCTATAAAAAAAATCCTTTTTGAAAACCTTGGAAATAAAGTGGAATAAAATTACCTTTAATTTTATTTTTAATCCATAAAAATATATTCATAAAATAATTTAAAAAACATTAACATGGAAGTGAAATATTTTGAAAATTAATCATTATAACATTTAAAACTATGTTTTAAGTTAAAGTGCCTCTTACCTCTAGTCTGACTCATCATGTATGTTTTTTATCTTCCTGAATAATAAAGTGATGTTAATTATTTAATTTATTAATATCCTTTAAAGTTTATTATTCCTTTTATTTCACTTATTACCATTTTATATATAAATAATTAATCAATTAAGTTCACATCATGCATTTTGGTGATATTCATCTCGTATGTCCACAATGACTTTGGTATGTTGAGTATGGTCAAAAATTTAATTATTACATTATCTATATAATAATAATCATGAAATAATTATAATTTTTATACATTAATTATACATTTAATATCAATCATGAAATATGGTTACAAAAAATGAACTATGTTTCAAACATGGATATGGTATGTCGTACATAAGCATGAGTAATGTTTTCATTTTTCAATAATCATTTTAGAAAGAAGTTAAGTATTATTTTATCTTTATATAATAATAATAATAATTTCATAAATACCATATTATTTCTTTAAATATACTTATATATAATCCATGTGATGTGGTGATGAAAAACTAATAATATCACTTCATGAAGGTAGTAGTGCATACATGCTCACGAGCGACGTTATCATTTTTTAGTGAATGGAAAGGTAATAAAATGGGTGTTATATTATATTTAAATAATTATAAATATGTTATTAATTTCATATATATTCATTAAATACATAATTTTAACCATCCTTGAGATGTGGTGATGGAAAATGAATTACATCAGTCCGCGAAACAATGGTCCACCATACACATGAACGATGGATTCTTTTCCCATTTAATGGTGGTTGGATATGGATATTGATTATTAAATTAATATAATAACATCTCAGTATATTTAAAATGATAATTTTATTATATAATCATGTTTAAGGAATATTATAATGAGTTTGAATAAGAAATAAAACAGAAATGCTCAGTTAGAACAATACCTCTTCTTCAGACAACCTACTTTACTTAACACCTCAAGACCACTAAGGTAGGTATTATGCTATAAATAATACCTATATAAAATTATTAAGGATATTAGGAAGTAATTTTATTATATCTTGGATAAGAAAAATGTTTTTTTAAGTGTGAAGTAAAAAAGAATAAGAGACAGCCTTTTTAAAAAGAGGGGAGGGGCAATTTTAGAAGTTTTCAACATATTAAATTAATAAAAAATAATTTATTTAAAATATAGAATGATTATTTATTAAAATAATCTCATCTAATAAAAATTATATAAGTTTTGACAATGTTTTTACCCTTATCTTTTGGTTTTAACCCCTCTTTAACCCTTTTCACACTTATCATGACAACAAGGAATTTAACTTTTTGAGAGCTAAGATAGTTACTATAAATGTAAAAATATCCCATTAATGTAAAATATTTGATATTATAAACCATATCATAATCACATGGATAAATCTAAGATTTTTAGTAATTTTATATCATTTAAAAATTACCATTAATGTCAATTCTTAAAACTATTCATTACTTTAAATTTAATAACATCAAGATAACAGATAAAATTTGCACAAAATATTGTATTACATTACTAAACTATTATATTAATATATAAAATTAATTTATCACATTAATTATCTCAAATTATATTAATTTTTATATTTTTAATATCATTTATTTTATTTTATTTCATTAATTGAATAATTACAGTGTCATTATTGTGTAAACATTTAAGGTAATTATATATTTACTAAAAATTAAAAAAAAATATCATGAGGAAGATAAATAATTAATATTTAAAATTAACATTACAATTGAACATATATTATTTTTATCCCCAAGTTAAAAATATTATAGTTATTAAAAATAACAGTGTGAACTTTTTATCTTTTCTTTAAATAAAATATTATAAAGGTCATAATCACTTCCAAATTGAAAAAAAATGACATATAACTTAATATTCGATGATTATGGAAGATATGGACTCATCTAATAAAATTAAGTCAAGTGTTAGGGTCATTTTATAGTCCTTATCATATTATTTTTAACCCTTATTTACCCGATTTACCCTTTACCGTGGTAAAAAAAATTACGGTGGTTATTATTCATAGTGACTAAAAATAAAATAGAAATATTTAAAAAATGTGGACCCAGTGATTCCAAATATGGAATCCATTTTTCAAAATTAAAAACATTGATTTTTAAAATTTTATTTTAAAGTTAAACTGGAAAAACTTGATGAAAAACAGTTGTTCAAAAAGATGCCTATTTTAAGAATAAAATGTTTTTATAATAAATTCAAGAATAAAGTTCATTTAAAAAACCATAATTAGATTATTTTAAATAAAAATTTACTGATTAAATTTTAAAACTAATCCAAAATGTAATCTAACATTGTAAATAATTGAAAATAAAATACAATTTTCAATAAAAATCAATATTTTTCATTATTTATTGAAAAATCAATCATTTTAGAAAATTATCAAAATTTCACCTTAAAATAAATTTAATATGATAATTTCAAAAATGATTTTTATTTTATCAAATAAATTTTCTAAATGTTTCAAAAATTAACTATAATATTTTCTCATGAAAAGTAATAATAATCATTTTTGAAGAAAACATTTTTTTGTAGAATAAAATGCCTTTACTAAAAATTGAATACTTATTTCCTATGAATTAATAAATAAATTTGTATTGATTAGAACTTTTATATTTATATATATATTGAAAAAATTAGTTAATCTTATTCATACCCACCAAATTATTGACTAGGTTATTACAATCACATTTAAATAATAATATTTTGCGGTTTATTTACGCTTGGTGTTGCTTATTTTGTATGATATAAAACATGGTATTATTTTAAATAAATCTTAGGATATTAAAATTTAGGATGTTATACTATACTTAGACTTATCCTCAAATTCATTCATAGGGTCATGTTCCCTAATCTATGTTTTTTCTAAATCTAGTTCTCAAGGTTTCTACTAAACTTGCTTTGTTATTAAGTATAAAGACCCAAACCTTAGTAGCCTAGAGTCGGTGTTTAATTTATTATATTGGTACTAGATACAATTGATAAAATCCAAAAATAATGAATGGTTTAGTAGTATTGGAAAACTAGATACATACTTAAATATGATATTACATTTGAAAAGATAAAATACAACATAGTATTTTATTTGTGAACATCATTATTCCCTCTAACATGTTCATGAATATAAATTATAATATGATTCCTAACATCCTAGGGGAAGGAAACATAAGAAATGGGTGAGATCAGATGCTCAATAAGGGTATTCATATAGTGGAATCTAACATGAAACAAATAAGGCATGAATAACATGGAAGGAATAAATGATGATAAAATAATTCTATATAAATAATCACATGATCCTGAAACTTTTCTGTGGATATTATAACTATTTAAATAATTACATAGACATCAATAACAAGTTTTATAATGATATAAAACATAATTTCATACATCTTAAACTTATCATTGAGGCCATGTGCTAAGATATTTATATAAATGGGTAAGGCCTCACCCAAATACCTATCCCATTTGTCTCTTGATACCTATTGATGCATAGAGGGGATATGAAATTATAGACCTCACACATCACTTAATAAGTCCAATGTCACACCCCATCCTAACGCTTCTCTATTATTTTATTTAATTTTAATTTTATTCTATCTTGTGCTTGAGCGGGCTTGAGTTATGGTAGTTTGTGGGCTAGAGTTTCTTTTTTTAGAGGATTTTAACTATTTAATGGTTAGTCTGCATAGTTTAAAGTAATTGTATGGTTCATGTGTGGGTTCCTAGGTGGGTCTGTGATTTGGTTCATGACTCGCACATGATTTATTAATCCATGCGGAGAGGGTGTGGTGGGCTCTTCCATTTTGACAATGTCGAGTGGCACAGTTTTAGAATTGTTTTATCAATTGTGTGTCTACCTAGGGGTAACCATGTGGGGGGGTACCTGGCCTAGGCAGTGGCAAGGGCATGGTTGGTGAATGGTTTGGTAAACTATATGTAAACCATATTGATTTCCCATATTTTTAAAGCATTGTTTTTTCTTTTTTTTTCCTTTTTTTCTTTTCCATTTTAACATTAAAAGAATTTTTCTTTCCCCTCCTCCTCCTTGGAATCATGTGACACCCCCCCCCCCATCCCCCTCTCCCTCTAGATCCACTAGCCACCCCTCCCTCTTGGGTCACTCTACTACCAGTGTTTTCTTTAAATTTCGTGAGGTTTATTGGTTGGATCTCTAAGATAAAAACTTCAACTCCTTCCACCTTCCATTTTTTGGTGCACTACAACAAAAATTGAGTCTAGAAGTGGTTGTTTAGTGGTGGTTCTACGAACCGCTACTAAAACTTTTTTAAAAATGGTTTCCCGGTGGTTTATAATAAACCGCCATGAAACATGTTTTTTTTTACAGCGTCGACCCTTCCCCCCCCCCCCTCACCCCGACCTTACCCTGCGACCCCGCTTCCCCCGCGACCCTGGCCCCCCACAACCTCGGAGACCCTGCGACCCTGACGAACCCGCTTTATCCCAACCCCCCACGACCCCGGTGACCTATATGAACCCTAAGGTTTGAAATAAGTTTTTTTTAATCTTTTTTAAACTCAATTTCATTGCCAACATAGGTTGGGTTCTTGAAGAATCGAGTCATGATAGAGGTATTAGAGTTAATTACTAATGATATTTCGATTGTTTTATTAAAACTAGGGTAGTGGTGTTAGAGGTATTAGAGTTTAGACTTATAGGATAGATAATCCAGTATATGTTATGATAGTTCATTCATTCCTACGTAATGACACTAATTATATATTTTCTAACATTAGTACTTATATCATTAATTATAGAATACTATTAGATCAGTGAAAGCATTATATAGTGATCAAGATTTGATTTATGTGCTTGTTTTCATGTGATAAATGAACTACCACAGGATGGATAGTCTTGGAATTCCAATGATATATTCTAAATGATTTTCTTTATTCTATTTTGAACCTATTGAGATTTTTTTATTCTTTTATATTTGATATTTTATCTTGTAGAAAACTTCTATGTGAATTTATGACCTGAACACAACTAGGTTTACACTTATATAAGTGCCACTCTGGATTCATCATGAAGATGATGAGAAATTTTTCTAGGTAAATGAGTATGAGGGGCCTCTACTTATTTCAAAGTTATGAATTTATCTCTATATATATTAAATTTCCAAGACTTAGATGATAATTTAAGATTATTTTTTTATACATCATCATAATAAATTCATGTATTCTAAAACATTTCCTTTTATAAGGGTAGGTTTGTTAAATCACACTACCTACTTTTTTATAGATATATATTCATCAATTTTACTAGAAGGGTATTTGTTTTCTTACTCATTATAGGATAAATATTTTAAGTGATTCCTTAATGATAAATAAATGTGATATTGAAAAAGTGTTTCAATATTATATTGGAATGTTGTGACTTTTTGGGGATCACATGGAGATGTTTTGAGTTGTGAATATGGTTGTGACTTTTTTTGGGAAATTTTATTGTGAGATAGTTCAACTAGGTTTATTTTTTATTTAAATATTATTTGTATTTTCTTTCTATATATGTTATCCAAACTAGATTATTTTTCATTAATATGTATAGTCTTTGATGAAAGTAATCACTTTCATTGAATATGTATCTTTGTATTTTTTATTATTTTTTGAAATAGATAACCTATTTATTTATAAGTCCTACTTGACTATAATGAATTATGACACTTAGGTATGGAGTTCCTTATACTTTTTATACTCGATCATGGAGTCCATCAAACATGTGTTACTCAAGCATAGTATCCCTTTACTTTGCATAAATTTCATTTGTGTGTTGAAGTGAATGGTATTGAATTCATTCTAACTTATTGTAGTGGTTTGGATGAATATAATTCTTCCAAGTTCCCGAATATAATTTTTAGAGAGAATTAATTCTGGGATCTATTTCCACCTATGTGATTAGGATTATCTTATTATGTTTTCTTGGATGATAGTACCAACACCCCACATTTCATCTCCAAATTCCGAACATGATTCAACTATGAAACTCCAAACACCAAGCTGAGACACATCAACTATTCTTCAAATACCCTAGTTTGATCCCCAAACCACATCAGCCGCATCTTGAATGCCATTTCTGATGTGGTCTCCACCTTACCACATCAATTTTTATGCAATAACACTAGTAAGTCATTCTCTAGATGAATTATACCAAAGGTTCTCAATCCCACCCACCAATGCGCTATCATATCCCAACCACAATGCCTTAAAACTCAAGGAATAACAAAAATGTTCAATGACCACACCAAAGTCTGAATCTGACTCTTAGTTCAACTCCATGGTCAGATCCTCGATCATCCTATTTAACCATAATTCTTCATTCATGGTCACTAACACATATATGATCCAAATCACCCTCAAGTCACACCACCACTCTTTTCTATGTGAATACACCAAAGAGGGGTCTAGGAATTCAATCCAAACAGGGTTTGTATAACCTCAAAACCTAATCTCCCAAGTTATTTCATCATGAATTTCCATGAACACCACCACTTACCATGCCTCAAGACTACCATCCCTCACGTGGTTCTTGTCACTCCAAATTAACAATGTGTTGAGTTTTTAAGCATCATAAGGTTTTCCCTAAAAATTATTTATAATAGATTTATTCGATATTAGAGTTTTATATGAAGACTCTATAGAGAACTTAGGTTGGGGTTATTCCAAATTAACAATGTGTTTTGGTTTTCATTGTAAAGTAGCTACCACGTTGTTAGCACACTATTTCTCTTTACCAAAGAAACTTCCCCTATACCAAAAACTAGAGGGTTCATATCTAACTCAGGGGATCATCTTTATTATATTATGTTCTGTAATATTATATTATCGTATATATGAATATCTTTCTCTATTTAGTAGTAACTATGTGTTTTAATTTTTTTTATTATTGTGTAGGTACATTGTGATATACATGGATAAAATCTGGATCACATTACCGAGGAACACACCTCAGTATGTTAAGGGATTGAATGAGTTTTTAGATTTTGAAATTTCTAATCGATCCATTAAAGGGAGAATAAAATGTCCATGTCCTAAATGTAAATTTAGAACATAGTTCAAGAGATATGAAGTTTATGAACATTTAATAATAAATCAATTCCCTGGTCAATATTTGTGTTGGATTTGGCATGGAGAATCAAACGTTACAGAAAGATTGAGCACTGATTTTAATCCACAGAATGAGTTCCCAAGTACGTCGACAATGCAAAATGAAATGCAAAACCTCATAAATGATGCATTCGGCACTGCAAGACGCCACTATCGGCATCAAAACATATCAGAACAACCAGAATAGGGTGCTACAAATTGCAACGTGACAAGTGATGTTTTTGAGATTGTAACACAAGTAGATCAATATTGTAACATATCATTGGATCCTCCTCTTGAATATGTGGAGCCAAATGTAAGAGAAAACTTCACTGAGTAAAATGTGTTTCATGATTTAGTTGACGATGGAAATCAAGAGTTGTATAATGGGTTTTTGAAATATTCAAAGATTTCATTTCTGCTGAAGTTGTACCATATCGAATGTCTATGTGGAATTACAAATAAGGAAATTTCCATGACATTGGAATTGATTTGTAATGCATTTCCTGAAGAAAAAATTCCAGAATATTTTTCTGATATGAAAAAAGTTGTTAACAAGCTTGGTCTTAATTATAAAAAAAATACATGTGTGTTCCAATGATTGTATGCTTTATTGGGGAGAAGATTCAAGTAGACAGAATTGCAAGAAATTTTCTTCTTCTTGATAGAAGGAAAAGGGTGATGTTGGAATTCTGAATGAACATAATTTCATGGAGAAGAAGAAAAGGAACACACCTGTAAAGGTTTTACGTTACTTTTCTTTGAATCCTTGATTGCAAAGATTATTCATGTCATTGAAAACTGTTGAATACATGAAGTGGTGTTCTGTAGATAATAACAATGATGGGTTAATGAGACATCCACGAGATTCCCAATAGTGGAATACATTTGATTCATTACATCTATATTTCTCAGTTGATCCTATGAATGTTCGATTGGGATTGTTTTCCAATGGATTCAACCCATTTGGGACTTTGAGTACCAGTTATAGCATTTGGCTAGTTGTTTTGATCCCTTATAATCTACTTCAGTGGATGTGTATGCAACAAAAATCTTTTATCCTTTCAATGATTATTCCTGGAAAAAAATGTATGGAAATGATATTGATGTATACTTGTAGCCTTTGATTGATGAATTGTAGGAGTTATGGAGCAACGGTGTTGAGACATTTGATGCTTCTTCTAAAACAATGTTCAAAATGCATGTTGATTTAATGTGGACCATTAGTGACTTCCCTGGGCTTGGGAATTTATCTGGTTAGAACACTTCCACGGGTTTGGATTGTCCCATTTTTTACTTTGATTTTGAGCCCAAACGGCTACCTCATAGTAGAAAATGGTGCTTCTTGTGTCATCAAAGATTTCTCAATGCATCTCATAGATTTCAGTTGAACAGATCAAAATTTAATGCTTCCATTGATCGTAGACCACCTCCAAAGTTGTTAACTGGTTCTGAAATATTGACACAGTTTGAAAATGTTGAAACAAAATTTGGGAAGGTTCATCATTTGAATGATATCAGAAAACGGGTCTCAAGTGCATTGTCAAGAGAAATCAGAATGCAACAATGGAAGAAAAAAAGTATATTCTTCAAACTTCTGTATTGGGAATTTAATTTGTTGTGGCATAATCTTGATGTGATGCATATTGAGAAGAATTTCTATGACAATTTGATTTTCACATTGCTTAATGAGCATGGAAAGTCGAAGGATCATCTCAATGCTCATAATGACTTACAATCAATGAACATAAAACGTGATCTCTGGCCAGATGAGAATGAAAAGTATCCTCCGACAATTTCTGCAATGAAAAATAGGGATAAAGATACATTCCTTTGAATTTTAAAGAATGTTAAGGTATCTGATGGGTATTCAAGTAACATATTGAGGTGTGTTGACTTGAAGAATCATAATTTACATGGATTGAAAAGTCACGATTCACATATTTTGTTACAAAAGTGACTACCATTGGTATTACGTACATTATTACCTAAAAAAATACTGCTGTTGTACTCCAATTCTGCACATTTTTTAGACAACTATGTGAGAAATCTCTACATCTATTTCATCTTGACAACCTCTATGAGAGGTTTGTATTGACCATTTGTGCAATAGAGATGATCTTTCCTCCGTCATTTTTTACTGTAATGATGCATTTAACTATGCATTTGGTTTAGGAAGCTAAATTAGGAGGCCCTGTTCATTATCGATTGATATATCCAATTGAGAGGTACTTTATTTATATGTTTTTCAGTTAAGTAAACAATTTTTGGTACTTAATTAAATTCATAATTATGTTTATTTTATTTCACAGATATCTTGGGCATTTGAAATCATACGTGAGAAATAAAGCTCAACCAGAAGGCTCTATTGCTGAAGGCTATTTGGCTGAGGAGTGTCTTACCTTTTGTTCTCGGTACTTAGATGATATTGAGACAAGATTTCATTGAGTTGTATGTGTTGATGACACATTCACTCAATCTCAAATACATCATAAATCCAAAATATTTCCTGCTATTGGCCGATCAGTTAGGAGGACCTCAAATGTGACACTGACTAAATTGGAATTATTACAGGCTCATAGATATGTGATTCTGAATAGTGAAATTGCAGATCCATTTATTGAAGATTTGAGGATACAAAAAAAGATACTAATGAGATGTCGGACATGAAATGAGAAGGATATGACGAAATAAGTTAATAAAGAGTTTGTATAATGGTTTGCACGAAGTGTAAGTTCATAAATATTGCAATAAATACGAATATTAGTTTGACACATAAATTTTGTAAATATAATAAAGTATATTTCTTTTTTCAGATCATGAATACTGATACTAGAGCAGAGGTGTCAAAATATTTGAAGTTTCTTGCTAGAGGTCCTCTAAAACAAGTTATAAAGTTTGACGCTTATAATGTGAATGGCTTTAGATTTTGTACAGTTTATCGAGAAGTGGGTTTGAAAACACAGAATAGTGGTATATTTACATTTTCTGAAGTGGAATACTATGGAAAGCTATATTATATTATTTAATTAAACTACCATGGACATTTTTCTATTGTTTTATTCAAATGCAAATGGGTCAATATTATCAGATGTGTTAAAAGAGATTCCTTGCAATTTACTTCTGTGAACTTCTCTCGCTTGATGGATGTTGGTGATCGTGAACTGCATGATCCATATATCTTAGCATCTCAAGCAAAAATGGTATATTATGTGAATGATGTTGTTAATGAAGGGTGGAGTTTAGTTTCTCATATAATACAAAAAGATATGTATGTTATGGGTGATGAAGTGGAAAATTTGACCACTGAAATTGAATTTAATCAACAACAGGAAGTATAATTATTTGTCCATCATGATATTGAAAATATTAGTCTATCAAGGATAAATGAAGTAGATTAAGCAATAGAGAAGGAAACCGACATGATTGAAAGGGAAAATGATTTTATGTACAATTATTTATTTATTCAGCAACCACTTGTTTCATTTCTGCAGTCATTCATTATCATTGTAATATATATTTTGTCTGTTAGTACTGGAAATCTATTATCATTTTTAATTTTTTTTCTGCATAATTTTTTTGAAATATGTATTCTGAACTTAATTTTAATTGATTAAATGATAGGAATGCCAAGGAGGAAGCGGTACACTATTCCATCTAGTTCTGTGATAGATGACGATCCATCTGGCTCCCTCCCCATGACATCTAAGGCACCAGCTGCCTACACCCCTTCACTATCTCTCCATGCACCATCTCTCACACCATCTTTGGATGTCCCATTAGAGGCTGAGTCTTTGAATCCCCCTTCAGGAGCCTCAGTAGTGGGGCAGCGACATGTCCCTTTTAGTTCATCATGGGCATACTGGAGTGTCACTGTCATAGGTAAAATTTAATTAAATAAATTTATTTCATTTTGTTTATACTAATTGTTTGCTCATTGAAGATGAAAAAAATGAAACCCTGGAGAAAAACATAAAAATTTCAGATGTTTGGAATATGACTGGCGAAAAGATAGTCATGTCATTTGATTCTTATGGGGTTTCTACGGATGACGCCGCAGGGTTACTTGGCCAGATTCTAGGACAGTTGGCAGTGGAGCCCATTTCCCTTCCTATTTCATATGATTATTGGAGACATATGCCTCCAAGATGGAAAAATGAAGTTTTTTATTCTCAAATAAAGGTAAATTTATTACATCATGGTTTAATTGAATGTCATGTTATTAATATTTTCAAAATAAATTTCTGTATATAGATGTTCTTCCACTTTACAGTTGCTGATGTGATAGAATGGAAGTGGACGTTGAAAAATCTAGGTAAGAAATGGAAATATTTCAAATGGATATTGTGGTGTGATGTCAACGATACTTCGTTGAATGTGCAACAAATGTATGAGAAGCTTCCCAGTGCGGTACCGAAAGAACAGTGGAAAGTTTTTGTTGACAGACGTCGTGATGAGAAGCGGATGGTATTGAAATATATATTATTATATTATCCTCATTTTACATTTATACATGTATATAAAGAGGACATGACATTTAATACATTACTATTAAATTGAATTTTATTTATTTCAGGATCTCTAATGACATAATGCATCAAACCGGGCTAATCAAGTCATCCCTCACACTGCGGGCTCAAAAAGCTTTTCTAGAAGCCGAACGACATTGGTAATATTTTAATTAGTTTAAATATTTATAAGACAGTATTATCTATTTAATATATTTAATTATTGATTTATCTTTTCTTAATGTAGTCACATAGTTTAGGGCATGAAGCATCTTGAACTGAACTGTGGTTGAATGTTCACAAGAAATCAGATGGAAGTTTCGTTAATGAGCCTACTAAAGAAGTTGGGGTATGAAGTCAATTTTTTATTATAATAACTTATTATCAGTTTTTACTATGTTAATATATATTTATATTTGATTTATAGGTAAACATTAAAGAACTATGGGATTCCAATCCTGAGCAGTCCCACTCAGTCTCCCAGGATGACCTGGTTGCTAAAGTCCCTGGGAAGGAGCATCCTGGTAGAGTGCACGAGATGGGTTTGGGACCCATACCATCTGAGGTTTTTAGCAGGCCACTGGGGATGGCAGCTGCATGTACTCCTGGATTTAGTCAGCCCATACCCGGAGATGCTTAGAAAGATATTGTTTCTCTACGAAACACAGTTCACCAGCAGGGGGATCAGATATCTTCTTTGCAAAAAGAGTTAACTGAAATACGTCAGCATATGAGCAGATATGCCCCCGGTGGTAGTGCATCAACTGGTGGTATGCAGGTAAATCACAAAAAATAAAAATCATTTAGTTTGATAACTTTCATTGGTTTTAATTTTTAATATAAATATGCAACCGTACTTAATTTTCAATATAATGTTTTTACAGGTGACAACAGAAAGTGGAGATGAAGGTGGTGAGGGTGACGATGCATCATCGAACCATGATTAGTTGTATTGTTGATGTGTTAAACAAATATGGGAACATTTGGTTTGTATATGTAACATTTGTGGCACATAGTTGCCATCAAACATTTTCATGTCCTAAAATTTCCTTGATTTCTCATGTTTCCTTTTATG
The DNA here is from genome assembly GCA_963277665.1 of Viscum album. Taxonomy (NCBI): domain Eukaryota; kingdom Viridiplantae; phylum Streptophyta; class Magnoliopsida; order Santalales; family Viscaceae; genus Viscum; species Viscum album. The sequence goes on from OY728141.1 coordinate 1,251,802,930, forward strand.
CATTTTATTGATTTCTGATGTTTCTTTTTATGTCTTGATTTCTCGAGTGTGGCATACATCATTCCATTTAGGAATGTGTTTGAATTGGTAGTCAAGATTTTGGATGACTAGGTGTTAAACCCATTGTTGATGTGTTGAACAAATTGGTTCATTTCATAATGATCAAGGCGATAGTGTTGTGGACACTTTGGTGATTCCCTTGTAATTTGTCTTACTGGGAGGCCCTTGTGAGTGGTAATTGACCACCGCTAAACGGCTTTTCTCTTTTAGTGAATCTTGTCTTTGTTCTATGGAACCAAACATTGCGACACATTGGGATTAAAAACACCTAATATACTTATATAGATCCGCCATTATATCGAATATCAATAAGATGGAGGTTCCAAATATGGGTGGTATAGGATTTGAATCCACACACTCAAGATATGAATTCCAATAAGGTTGTACTCATTCACATCAAAACTCAATGGAATCCATATGATAAGTGAAGGAATCCACCAACTCCTAAGATACTACATCCTAAAATACCATTGGGATAATTTCCTTATATTGATTGAGATATATACCCCATGAAGGTAACTATAGATAAAACATTAATGTTGTGGTAATTTGCATCAATTTATTTGATCCTAATCAAGTTTGACATCTCATATCAACCTTTATTGATTGATTAATCTACTATTATTATATAATATTGTATAAATTAGGTATGATAACATCAACCAAATCACCATACATAATGGGTTTTTTCCCAATAGAAATTTAATATTTATTTTCACATGTTATACTATTTTGAATTTAAACTAAGTAATATTCTCTTATGTTGAGATGGTTTTACTATTTTTTAGTGGTGAGGGGGTAGTGGATTCATCCACACCTATTTCATACTCAATAGAATCATTTTTACCAATATCAATTGGGTTAACATTGAAGAAATATACAAATGTGTTACCACCAATAGGAAACACATATTTACATTATAAGAGGGATATCATTAATTTGGGTGTGATCCCATAGGATGAATGATACTGGAGATGACCATGAGGAAAAAATGATAAAAAATTCCCCTACCCATGTGGATTATGTTTTCCATTGTAATTTTATTGTCACAAAGGACACTTAGGATAGATTCTGATGCTTTTAGATATTAGATCATTGTAACCATCCCTAGTATATTATCTAGATATTCTAATCGGACTCAAGGGTGTTTAAACTAGTAGGGGTATAAATATACTCTTTAGTGTTAGTGGTTGGATATCCCCAGTGGGATCAACTTTTAGATGCTTGAGTATAGACAATAGGGAAAAACACCCTATATATCTTCTTGAGTACTCAAGGTCACATGCTAATAAAAATGACTATAGTGAACATGATACTCATAATTAAGTTCTAAGGTGATTTCTAATTTATGGTGGACATATTTATCCAAATCAATATGATAATAGAAGAATGTGTTCTCATGATCTATTAAAAGGATACAAAAAGGTTGGATGTGAAATTATGGACCAATGGTTTTTCCATAGAATATTTTTAGTTGGACAACCTATGGGGCATTATTCCCTATAGATTAACATGAGTGTCATATAATGTCAGGATAGATCCATTTAGATGGTATTCCTTAAATAAGGTGTGAACCATCATGCACTCATTTTACAATGGTAGGAGACAATGTATGTCAAGGTATGGGGAACATATATTCATAGAAATTGAGTTTTATGTTTGACATAACAATTGTTTTCATGCCTCACCATTGTGTTTCTTATGGGTACTATCATCTTGTTTTTGGTCTTGAATATAATTGGCGCATTTGGTGATTCAATTTTATTTGAAGGATGTGATGAAGGTATTGAAAAGGAAACACAATGAATAAAACCATCAATACATCATCAAATGTAAGAGTTCATAGTTTATCAATCCAATTCCATGTTAATGGATTCACATTATGTTATTTATTTTTTGATGAGAACCTCAAATGGGCTTCCATGTACATGAATATTTGGTATGGATGTGATTTTAGAACTAAATTACAATGAAAGGTGTTCACTAGTGATTCATACTATAGATTCTTCAAAATAGGTATTGGTAAAAGGTGTGAGATTTTGGGATCATCAAATATTCTTTGGGTGGAATCATTTGAATTATTGGATTCCCTTATAGATTTATGATTTTTTAATGAATAATATCAAAATATTAGTGTTTAACGAGTTGCCCCTATTCCTATGATCTCTCTGAATCTGTGTAGAAATGAAAATATATGATTTTTAGGTTAATCATACATATAATACATGTTTATGATTCATTTTTTTAAGGCCACATAGTTAGGAAATTATTCATTTTTTACCATATAAAGAGGTCGTAGGTGTTTACATTGTTGGGATCAGGCCCATGCAATGAGAATCATATGAATCTCTATAAATAGAATCATAACACACATAGTTTATTAATGATTAGTGGGATACATCATACCATTTATGTTCAATTTAAATAGAAATATTTCAAGAATCTTAACTTTTTCTGAAGGGGAACACTTTGTGAAAGGTACCTAGAAATAGATAGTGTTTGAATTTATCATGAGTTTCCATTTTAGTTTCATCTTGGTCTTCAATGACTAATTTGGAGAAGGTATGGTTGTGGATTACACCTATTAGAGGGCCCATATATTGTTTTCAATATCATATATTTTGGTATGATGATAATGGATGAATCCTTAAGAGGCTGGGGCATACAACTTAAAGGTGGATGAATAAATTCCTCTGGGATAGCAATATTACAGGAATAACTCATTGGGATTCCTGGTCTCTTCTATTATTACCAGTGGAGGAAGGTGTATTTGGTCTCAGGGACATTTCGGTTTCAATGAAATCCTTGCAGGCTCGGCTTGCATGGGATTTTCTGGAGTTCCATTCGTTGTGGGCCAAAACTCTAAGGACTAAATATGGTTCGAAATGGGAGGAATGGGAGGTCAAGAAGTTGTCCAGGCTGGGAAATTCAGTCAGGAACCATTTGGAAATCCTCCAGGAGACTTCGTGATGGGTTGTGGGTCGTGGGGATATTAACCTGTGGCGTGATAATTGGATCAGGGAGAAGCTCTTCTTCCATCACTGTCCAGTCCCAGATTTCTCCGTCAAAGAAGCCATCCACCATCCCAGATTTCTTGAAGCTATCCTTAGCCCGAACTAGTTGGATGTTTATAGAGAGATCATTTTCTCGGAGGAAGTAGATAGGCTCGGTTTTACAGAAGCAAGCTCGGGGTGCTTCAACGGGCAGGACTACTGGCGTCTGATCCAGCAGGGGGGAGGCCTTGATGAGTGGGGAGCACAATTATGGTGCAAAGAACTTCCCACCAAAATGTCCTTTCTGGTTTGGAGGGCAAGGAAACAAGCTCTGGCGATGGATGACAACATCTAGAAGAAGGTAATTAATCTGGCTTCAAGATAACTCTACTGCACTCACCCGCGGACGGAGTCGGTGTTCCACTTATTTCTGAAGAGCGACTGGGGCTTTTTTCTTTGAAACATTTTGGATTTAAGGGGAAGATTCAATGTGACTTGCTCCTCCATGCAGGAGTTCCTTTTTAGCTGGTGCTCAGGCACGGAACAGAACTAGATGGAGTCTAAAATCCGTTGCGTTGTGCTTACTACAATTTTCTGGACGCTATGGGAAGCAAGAAATAAGGCTCGTATTGAAGGTTGGTGGTCCAACTTTTTAATGATGGTGAAGATGAAAGGGTTGGCGCATGAATTAGGATCTTTGCTGAAAGGATGTCAGAACTCTCCAAATCTTTTTAATTTTCTGAATAGACCAATGGCATTCCCCAGGTCGCAGGGTTGCTGGGTAAGGTGGAAACCCCCAGCAATGGGACTCAAGCTTAATGTAGATGGATCGTGTGTGGATGGTTTGATGCGTGGGGGTAGTTTGGTGTGGGATGGTAATGGTTCGGTCATTATAGCCTTCAACAGCTTCCATGGACCAAGCAACTCATTAGAGGTGGAAGTGCATGTGTTGCTCATTGGCATGGATCTTTGTACCAGCTTATCCTTGATGTGTTCAGAAGTGGAATTGGACTCTGAGATCTTGATTCGGGCCTTACATGAGAAAGTGAATGTGCTATGGGCCTTGAAGTAGATTTTTCATAGATGTGGTGTTATGATTTCTAATGATTTCTCTATGTGTTATATCCCTAGAGAAGATAACTTTGTGGCGGATTCTCTCTCTAGGGAGAGCGGTCCGGAGGATCCTCGAAGGGTATTCCAGAATGTGGTTTCTCTTCCCCGGGTATGTATGAATTTTGTGCAAGGGGATGCACTAGGACTGCATCACTTTAGACCGCCCTGATCTCTTGGGGGTGGGGCCTTGTTTTCTGTTTGAATTTATTTAAAATAAAAAATGCAATTTTCAGTCGCATAAGAATAATAGCATGTTTCTTGATGTTGGGATTGAACCTCATAGGGGAATATATTTTATCCTAGTTAAGAGGAATAAAATAAAATATAATTGAAGGAATGCATTTTAAGGTAATGTGACATGATTCATCGTAGATTAAAATTGTGTTTAAAGGACTTGTGTAATGAATTTTAGAGTCGTCCTACCAGGTTTAGAAGGTGATTACTATAATGTATCTCAATAATTATTTTTAATTATAATCAAATAGAACATAATGTTTTTGTGTATCATGATTTTTTTAAGAAATAAGTTATATAATATTAGTTGTGTTACATAAAAGTTCACAATAAGGTATTGAGTGAGGTTAACATATGAGCTTCTCTAAGACACCTGGTATAGTATATGTGTGTGGTGATGGTATATTTGGGGTATTAAAAAAAGTAGGAGGCCCACACATGGTAAATCTAACTATGTTTTACGCTCACTCCCTATATGGGAACACCGACACACATGTACATCTAATGTTTCATTTTCAAGTTATATATATTATGGGGGATCAAGAAGGATCAGCTAGATGTATGTTTGGAGAGTAGTCAAATAATGGACCTATGTTTTATAGTTGATTCTATCATATATTTTTTTCAATTTATTCTATACTGATTTCCTAGGTTGATGTTTCTTGTTGTATGTTGGTATGTACAATATGGTTCATTCTTATATATCATGTCAATGTTTAATTATTTTTTTCAATTTATTCTATACTAATTTCCTACGTTGATGTTTCTTATTGTCTGTTGGTATGTACAATATGGTATTTCTGGTTTGATTTGTTTTTCAAGGCAGTGGTGTAGTGGAAGAAAAAAAATTATTTTTTTTTGGTGAGCTTTTAGCGGCGGTTAAAACCGCTGTGAAATGTACATTGGCGGTGGTTTAAACCACCGCTAAACGGTGAAAACCACCGTGAAACGTAAAAAAAATTATGTTTCCCTAATGGTTTTAACCACCGCTACATAGTCGCATCGTATCTGCCTCATTCTGTGGCGGTTCTCATGACTTCAGAGGCGGTTTTACGGCCGCATGATTTGAGTTTATTCATAGTAGTTATAACCGCCGCGAATAAACTGATATCAAGGGCTCATAAAAAACCGCCGTTAAAATCAGTAAAAATGCCAAGAAATGAGGAAGCTGCAACACTTTCCTTAAACTGCCGTGAAACGGAAATAATCTCCGCTAATAGATTGGATATGTCGTATTAGGTGGCGGTTTACAGAAATCACCTCCAAACCATGTAGTGGTAGTTTAAACCACCGCTACACGCAAAAATAACCACTGTTAAATGGTGTTTCTCTTGTAGTGGCATTTCCCTATTCTCGTAGCCTCTCTCCCTTTGTCTAACCCCTGCATCAAGGGTTAACCTGGTTATTTTGGTTTTCTTCCATTGTTAGGGAATGCAATGGGTCACTCGAGTCGGCTTCATGCATATTTTTGAATTCACCTTGGAAGGATAAGAATATCTAACTATTTTCGTTCATCCTCCACCATTTTGAGGTTTTTTTCCTTCTACCTTTTCTTTTAGCCCAATTTTAATTAGAGTTTTTTTAAATTTTTGGGTTCCTAGTGTTTTTGTAGTGCGTCTTAGACCTCATTGAAGTGGTTTAGATCCACCGAAGTCGAAGGTGGCTCACATGTGTATGGATAGGTATCCATATATATATATATAAGTTCTCCATTTATATATATTCCCTCATGGAGGGAATAATATATATATATTGGTGATATGTGTGCTTATTATATGTGTGAAAAATGTATATGTGTGTAATTTTAAAGGGGTATATGCATGTATATGCATATATGTAAGGACCCCCTTGTACATATTCATGGCCATGAGAATATGTACATAGAGGCTAGGTGATCTTATATATATGGGAACATTCCTATTCATGTGATCAAAGAAAAGGGAAGATCCGTGTTTTCATCATCAAATTCATCAAGTTCTGAGGTGTTTTATCTTGATTCACTTCCCATTGAGGTAGGTTACCTTGTAATTGGCCTTTAAATTTAAATAATTATTTATTGTTTGAACTATTCACCATGTTCTTATACTAATTAGGGATTTATAATTCTTAGAATAATTATTTGATGTGAATTAGGGTGAATTCCTCTTTAAATCGAATTGTATAAAATTGTTTTGTTAAACTTTATACACTATTTATTTGTTAAAATGCCTGGTTTTCCCTATAAATGAGTTTTGGTTTATTTTTTGGTAATTTGGGATTACAAAAGAGTTTCTAAATGAAATCTTGATTCATAAGTGATGAAATTGGTTTAGATAAATTATATATAATGTGTTTTTAAAAGTTAAATACACCTAATACTTGATTTATCTCTTATTGAAGTGGACCTAGAAATTTAAAAATGATCTGGCCTCTTGATTGATTGTTATGAAAAGGTTTAAATGATTTTCTTGATTTTCCAATGATCTTTAAAGTGGATTTTAAAATGGAAAATTTTTTAGTTTCAAAATAATGAATCCAGGTTGGTACCTTTTATTTTTTTCTTGAAAGAGTGAGCGCCTCCATGGATACTCTTCATCTTAGGGGAAATTTTCATGGATGGTGGTGAGAGGTGGTATTATCATGAATGATGGATTCCATGATATAGGTGTAATGTTTTCATGGATTCCTTACCTCGCAATTTTCTTATGGCCATGGGATCCTAGGCATCATAGTGGGATTCAAGAGATAGTTTCTATTTACATACTTATTAGAAGGACTATATCCCCTTGGTAGAGATAGGACTTGTGGGTTGTGCCACCGGTGAGGCTAGTATAGAGTAGTATGGTTGGTTATGTATTATGGAGTTGCATCATACACTAGAAGATGGATTTGAATCTCTTCAATCGGTTTCTAGGTGTATCCCATGATGGCAGTTACTTATTCATCCTAATTTCCCCTTATTCTGAAATGTTTTCATAAAATCACTTAAAATATTATGATTTCCCCAAAAATGTATCTTCATTACATGTCAATTTTCACAAAGGGTCTTTTGGAAAGTCATTTTATTTATAAGATATTTTTGGAAGAGAAAGTAAAATGGTTCATAAAACTATTAATCTATTACATGTATTAAGAAGAGAATGAAGTCCTTATCTTAATATATGTATTTCAAAATAGCAGTAAATGAATATTTTATTTAAGGGTAATGAATAGGTAATAGTTATTCAGGCCCACCTACTAACATTTAATACTCATGCCTATATATTTATCTTTATTTTTAGCTTGTGGTTTTGCTTCCATATGGGGTTTGGTCACCATAGAGCAACTTTGGTTCAATGGTCGGTAGTGACTCACAAGGTCTCATGGAGGTATGCATGGTTTTATTTTATTTATACTACTAGTGTTTAATTTTTTTGTTTATTTTATATTAATTTATTTATTTTTTTGTCTTATGGTCTAAATCATTCATAATTTCTTTATCATTGATACCAGGCATTGTTTTCTAGTCTAGGAGGATCGGGAACGCCTCTCAAGCCTTGTTGTTGGATAGATCAGGTGACCGGTTCAGGGTTGACCCATGTTGGTTCATGATAAAATGATATTAGAGTATTCCCTTTGTTATTTGGGATGTCAGGTAGTTTATATATAGTATTTTTAGAACTCATGAGGTATGTATGGGAATAGCATCACAAACTCTTGTTTGCCTGAGCCTTGAGTTACTAAGGGTTGTTCAAGATTTGAGTCTTTTGTTTTGGTTTTTTGGTTTATATCGTTAATTTTCATTTGGATTGTGTGGTTTAGGGGGTGAAAATAGTAATGAATCAGTGTTACATGCCAATGTTATATTGAGTAGAGATCCATATGGAGCCCGAGTGCACGAATCAAGATACTTCCAATGGTTAGTGTATTCTTAGTGCATGGTCTACTAAACCATGTGGTCTGGTTATGCATGATTTCAAGTTCCCTATTTTAGTTATTTTGGTTTGGGTGATATGTCGATCTGATTTTGGTGGGTGTGAGTAGATTTTAAAAGAAAAAATAATTTTTTAAAATGGTTTTTAGAGTGAAAAAAATGGGTTTTAAAAAGGAAAAAGGGCTTATTTCTAACAGAATAGTGATTTTAAAAGGAAATTTGGAAGTGTTATTTTGGTTTTAGAGTGGATGTGTTGAAATGGTTTAAATTTTTAAATGGGGAATTGGTTTTGGAAATTTGTGAATTTATAAAATGATGGTTTTTTAAAGAGTATTTTTGGTTTGTTTTATAGTATTTTGGATTATAATCATGGTTTTTTGGGTTGAGTTTTGTCTTTGGTTGAAATGTTTTTGACTTTTTCTGGTTTTATGTTTACCCAGAAGGTTTCTAAGGAGCCTCTTCTAGTTTTTGGCCCTAGCCAGACTCCTAGAGGAGTGGTGGAGCTGAACACTTCTTAATCATTGTCTCTTTTCTGTAGTCATTGAATTTTTTTAGAGGTTGTTGAGTGGATTGAGTAATTTTAGAGTATCTTCAAGTTTTTTGGAACTCTAGATGTCAGGAGGATTCTATTTGTATTGGGTATGTTTGAAAAACTAGTACTAGACCAGTGGAAGGTGATTGTTTCATCCTTGTTGCAAGTTGGGATTTATCGGGAAATATTCAAGACCACTTTCATCTAATGGTTTATTATTTAGGAATTTAAGGAGAAGAAATTACTAGAGCTTATGGATGCTTAACAAGGTTAACTAATGGTGAAGGGAAAGGTTTTCCATTTCAGTGAACTAGTTTCCTTTTCTCCAAATATAGCATTGAGCATTAACTTGGAAGCACCTATTATTGTGTGGGGTTTCTATCTAGGGTTAAAGGATCATGTTCTCTCATTTGGGTAAGTCTCATTGGGAAGACCATGGTATTTCATATTTTGATTTATTTCGGCTCTCATGATGGTTCCCCATCTGGTGAGGAGTGTGAACTAGAGAAACCTATTCCAAACAAGTCACCTTTGTTAGTTCTTTATTTTTTTCATCAAACCACTCGCTTGTTTTCTTTCATTTTGTTCACTTCAAGAACTCTAAGTTGTATTTATATAATCCTATAAAGTCTTATTGATGGTTTGGTCGTGGAAAGGTTCTATAAACAATGTTTCTAGAAGAGGAATCCTGGGTCATAGGTTTCCAGTTCCCTACTATGGGGAAGTATATGCTGACATTAGGGCTCCATCCCTAGGTCCCATGTTATGATGAGATTTATCCCATTTTCACTGCACTCACTTACTTAATCATCCAGGTTAGGCATCCAACTAACCCACAACGGGAAGAATTACATTTTCTTCTATTTCCACACATACCCAAGGAAATCCAAATACTTAATCTACCCACTCTAGAGTTGTTAACCACTCATTATAGGGATCTAACCTAACAAGGAACCAATTACTAGTACTAATCCACACCCAAGACATCAAATTCCCATACTAATCCACACCCAAGGCATCCAACATTCATATTACCCACTCTAGGGTTGTCATCACAACACACATTCATATCAAAAATATCACCATATCAAGGTGGTAAACACCAAAAAAATGATCACTATTGGTTCAGGTTAATTAACACATCCCAAATAAGTTCCCTAGGAAAACACTTAAATAATTTATTATTGGTGTTTTAATTTAATGAAACCCTTTTTCTGAAAAAAGTCCATTTTTTTCCATCACATAGTCAGGAACATATCATATGAATATTCATTCCAAGTATGATATATGTACACATGCCCTCTTTCCACTTCTATCTAATAATAAACTGATAAATCATAACCATAAACATCATACTTCCTTGAAATCACAAAATCATAATAAGTAAAATCAATAACATCAATACCACTAACCTAATAACTTGGAATTTCCCTATACAAGTGTTGGATAGGAAAAAGAATAAATTTTATCCCAAGTTTTGACCAACATGTCTTCATCTACCAAGCCCAAATAAATAATCCTATCAAAAACAGGGGATATGATACCATTTTTTTAATGTATTTGGGTTCGTGTACCGTCCATGGCTCGATCCAGAGAACATCATGTGACCTTAGGCACACCCCATATGTTATAGGATGCCAACTAGTGGAGAGGGTCAATGATCATAATTGGGAAGAATATATCCCCAATAAAATTACAATATAATAATAATTAATAAATAAACATCTATAAACTATAACATCAAAATACAACCATAGAATAACAGTGGAAACTCAACTAAAATAAATAATATACACTATACAATAAAATATGAACTGATGCCATGTTATATAATCTATACAACAAAGGATTTCCTTCAAATAATCAATCAAACACTTGGAATGATGCAAAAAAGAATTAGAAAAAATTGAAAACGCCATCACTAAAAGGCTCTAGGAATTACCTAGAAACTATATCCCCATATTTATCAAACCACTCCACCTCAATCACCTATCACTAGGTCATAACCTAAAACTCAAACACTGGGTTTGTACATCGAATGAGGTGCATGTGCAGGGTGTGAGTATAAAACTTGGTAAGACACCACCAATAAACCCCTAATATATATGATATTGTATATATGTAAGTTCATGTACAATATATTGAGTGAGGTCATAACACTTAACCTATAAAAAATACATTGAGACATTATGTGCTTACAAGGGCACCATGATGCTCGACCCTACCTACTTTTACCAATACTGATAAACCACACTAGTCATGGTACACTTTGTGAAGTATCATGGAACATGGGATGGGCCCCTATAATTTGAGAAATTATTAAGCTATAATCAATATCACAGGAATCCAATGCATACAAACACAAAACTAGTATCTGAATAATTTAGAAGAATCCACACTATGAGATTCCTCAGCCTATAGTTTCCTCCCTGAAATCTAAATGATTAGAAAGAATCCACATCATGAGGTGCCTCAGCCTATAGATACCTCCCTATCATCCAAATAATTAGAAATAATCCACAAAATGAGTCACCTTATCCTAAAGCTATCTCTATGTCCGTAGTAATAATCCACACTACAAGGGTAGATATACACCTATTTTCCCCCTTATAATTAGAGTTATACCCAAAGAGATAACCATTTTCCATACACACTACATCCACATAGTGAGGATAAATAATAAACAATCATGGAATCACACACACCAAATCTCTAGACTTTGGCTAAAAATTAACATATCTCATGTGTCACATGCCTCAAAAAGTCAATCCTAACCTTTATCTAATCACCATAAAATATTATACATCAAACATCCTGATATATACTGCTCAGAGCTCAATTGTCCCATGTATATCTCACTATATCCACGATCAACTCCTAGATGGACACAAATATCATGGGAAATAACTTGTCATTTCTCCATCTCAAATCTCAATATGAATTAAATTTAATGGTAATTAGACCATTTTACCTTAAATAGTTCACCTCACTCGATCATATAATACCACACATGGTCTCATACCATCTACTCATTCACCTCTAAGTTGATTGTGTAACTCTTAGGCTTCATCTTTATCCCTCTCACACACAAAAATCCCCTAAATATACCTTTTTGCATGTGATAAATACATTATTACACCATCAATAAACAACCTTTATTTATCATACTAGGTATCACAAGACCTTTCATAACTCATCCCATTCCAATCTCATAGTTTGCCTTAATGGTGAAACTCAAGGTCTTTAAACCATGCTTAATTTCATTTATCGATATCAACTTAAAATGAGAACTCATCATTGAACGTCCAACCATTAATTCTATAATCATTAGACTATATAAAATTCACATGAGACTATCCCAAATCCCTCACATTTAATCCCATGCTCAGACACCCTTTTGAAATCTATCACACAAAACTATCCCAAGGGTCACAAGACAATGTGATCATCTATCAATCCTAAAACTGAACCACCATGTTTAGATTATCTATATTATCCATAATGAGATCTACCTATTATGTTAAAAAAAATTGAACGTTATTTATCATCATTAATTTCTCTTAAACTTTATTTTTCATGCCTATATACAACCCTCCACATGAAACACCCAATGCATGGTCTAATAAATCAAGGACCACCAACCTTGTGTCAACATGGTTTAACTCCTTGAATATCATCACTCAATTTATCCTCAATTGTGATAAATTAATAAACATTACAAAATCCCCAAATTAGGGATTCAGAGTGATTTATTAACAAAAAATGGAAGATAATAGTGATTAAGTTATGCATGATGTGATCCTTTCCTCTATGAGGTAAAAAATTACTCTTTGATTTGATATTGCTTGAAAAGTTGAGAAAAGGAATAAGGGGACAGAATATATAAGCTTAAAGGGATCCCCTCCTTTTCCACTCATTCAACCAGGATTAAAAGAGGATGGTTTTTTATAAAATCCCTCCCAAAACACCTAAAAATCCCCCCTCTTAAAATTGGGGGTCAGGGTCACCACTAGACTCCTAGTGGATCCCCATCAAGACTCTATAAATCCACTGAAATTTTAGTGGCCAAGGTAGGCACATATATACTACTATCCTAATTAACTCCTGATGGGATACCACTATGTTTTCTATATATTATTCCAAAACCCACCAATTATCATTGATTCCAAAATAAAAAAATTCTAACCTTGGGTCTTTCCTACCAGTATTTTCATCCCCAAAACCTTATTTGAAATATTCTAAAAAATTAAAATATTTCACCTCATGATCATCATTCACAAATTCAAATTTATTTCTTCTCTAAACTTCACCAATGATATGAGTTATCTTTCATTTAGATTTAATTAGTTTATTTATTTTTTATTCCAGTAAGGATAATTCACCTTTTTCATGTCTATAATGTATACAAAAATTAATTCTTGGTCTTTAGTTCTTAAAATATAAAACACACAAATAAAAATTTTACTATTCACAATTTCTGTTTTGTTTCATATTCTCTTCTTTTTTTTATTCTCTCTTTTATATTTTTTCTGTTTATGTATGAGTTTAATTCATTCAGGCTATGTCATTTATATATGTATGGTTATATTTATTTATATTTCCATTAAGTTCACATGGTATTGAAAAAAATATTAATAGTGTAAATAAATTCATATAAGTTCATATAATTTTTGTTTGACTAAACCTTCAGATAATAATTTTAATAATTCATTAATTTTACAATATTTTTCCTTATTATATGTCTACTTAATATTGGTAACATCGTCATGGTGAATCATATACTTACATACAAGTTAAATGATATAAAGATGAAATTTTAGAGAAAAAAATATTAATTATTGATTAAATATATCATTTTAATTTTAAAAAAACCCATGAATATGAAACATTAAACTTAATCATAGTGGAACATTCATACCATATAAAATCTTAAGGTCTAAAACTATGATTACATCGAATTCCATAAATATAAAATTTTGAACTACCATAGCAGTGGAATGTTAACTACCTTAAATACTAGTGATAAGGAACTTCTAATTGATTCAAAAATATAATATTAAATGAATATCAATTAAAATAATTATATAGAACTAAATATTTATTATTAATAAAGTTAATTAAAATTTATTAAAAATAATAACACACCACAATATATGTTTATAGATTAATAGTCTCATTGAATAATCTTGGAAGTAACAAATGAAATTATTTCTCAATATCATTTATTTTATTAGAATTATCTCTTTTTTATCTATGTTTATCTATGTTTTATATATATAATACTATGAATTTATATCATTCCATTATTCTCTAGATATTTACATGAGTTTTTTTATACTCAATTTACAATATTCTTGCATCATATGGCATCTCTATCATTTTCTATTTTTCTATATTACCTGGGTTTTTTTATTCTACTTTGAACATCACATTTTACTTTCCTATCGATTTCTTGTGACCTTTCTATTCAACTTGAAATATTTTCCTCATGGGTTAATCATGTTATTCTATTATTTTTATATCATTTTTGAAATGTTTTGTATAGTATTTTTGAACAACTTTCACTTATTTATTATTTTAATAAAAATTACAAGTATTTTTACTACCCATTTATTAATTAACTCTTCTTTTGTGAATTATGAAATTAGTAAAGGGTTTTCAAATCATTATCTCTAAATTTTTATAATATTTTTCTTTATAATTTTCTATTATGTATCCTTATATTTCTATTACTCTCTAATGTTCTTTAAGAATCTATTTCCTCATCTTCTTATTGATCTGTGAATTTTCTTCATCAATACTCATGTTTATCTTATATTTTCCTCTCAATGGGTAATTTTATAACTTATTTAATTCATTTTATTTCCTCCAAATTAATTTTTATTTTTACAGATTGATCAACATGACTCTATGTATTTATTAAAAAGAGTATTCTCTATAAAGAAACTATGTGGTCCAAAATCTATAAAAATTATAAGGAGTTTAAAAGGTGTAAAAGAACAATATTATCTCAATAAAATCTAGCATATCTAGATACCAATTACATTTTCTGGATCCAATAACCACATTATAAAGAAAACTAGCAATGACATTGTCCTCCCTGAAAATATGTGACGCCGCTAATTTTATTTTCCTACAATACTCCATTAAATCCATCCATACCAAAGAAAGTCACTAAGAAGGGGTAGGAGTGAATATTTATCACATTAATTCATTTATATTTTGGTTATATTGTAATGCCCCAACCCCAGTTACCCAGAGTCAGTTCATTATTACATAACATTGTCATGATGCAAGGAATCATGTCCCAAAAGACTGATCAGTTTAGTAGCCTTGGAAATACTAGATATATTCATAAGTTTTACATTACATTATAAAATGAAACACTAAAACAACATAGTCTCCATAGGCCACACTCATATCCCCTATAATATCCCTGTAGTTTAGTCATAATATACTTCTTCACATACTGGGAAAAATAAAACATAGAAAGGGGTGAGCTCAGATGCTCAGTAAGGATAACAATATAGTGGAAACTATCATAAATAATCAGAAACATTTAAGGCAATGTATAAGACTAAAAAAAAATCCTTTTAAACTTGAACATTAGTATAATATGGAAAATATAAAATCAAATAATTACATTTACTTATTCACATGGATATTATACTATTTGAAAAATCACATGCAATATCAATATCCACTTTTATAATGATGGAATTCATAATGCCAGACTTCATAACCACATAGTCAAGGCCTTGTACCAAGTCTAAAAATAATATTTTGTCAAGGCTTTGTTCCAAGACACTAGTTTGTCTCATGAGACCTACCGATGCATCTAGGATCTATAGTGGACTCCACCCGTCACTTACTAAGTCCAATGCATTCCTCATATGAAAAGGTTTAAACATAAAATAAACATTCGTATTAAAACTAGAATACGAAATGTTAATAATTTATCCATAAACCATAAATGGTGTAAAAATAACACATACACAGTCAAACATATCACAAAACCATCAATAAAAATGGAAGTTTTGTATCATAATAAATCAACTTCAAATAAGCTTAAAATCCATCAAAGGATGTTGACATAGATGAAATCAAAACTTTTTTTAAAGAAATATCTCTTTCTATTTTGAAATAATTTAAAATTCATATAATTATAAAAGAAAACATTTATTTTGACAATATTCTAATAATCTTGTAAGGGAAGCTTCGAAGATGTTAAAATGGCAGAAAATAGCCGCACCCACTATATAAGTTAAAAAAACATTCTTACCTTAATTTTTTCGAAAAGGTCATAAAGTATCTTGTTTGGAAAATGATGGAAAGATTCCTTTCAAAAAAATATAAGGTCAAATAAGGGTATAAATGAATTTAACCCATTTTCTATTAAATAGTAAAAAAAATTAAATACATTTTTAAGAAACACGGATGTGGATGATAAAGAGGTCCTTGTAGATACTCACGTATAAAACAACCTCAGATAATAAAGAGATTGTGAAATTAACCCTTACCTTTTACTTTTTATTGGTCGAGGGTAGGTTAAACTCCTGTATAATTGTGAAATAATTATTATTAAATTATACAAGAACTATATACATTAATATGATATCATATATGATCTTCTAATATTTCTTTGTTAATGATAATTCAGTAGTATCATCATTTCGAGTGTTAACCGATTCGTTTTCCATTATATGATTTGTGTTGTAAGTAATGTTTGTTATGGATAGGATGTATCTTATTCATATTTAGAATGATATTAATTCTTTAACCATTATTTTTTAATCATCAAATAAAAATTATTCTTGAATGGATACGATGGGGAATGAATCTCATCGCGTTCGTGGAGACGGTAATCCGTACGTATGCACGAGTGATAATATCATTCTTCTGATATTAAAATAATATATAATGGGATGTTATATCATATATAAATAATAATTATCATGTTATATTTATTATTTACATCATTTATACTCATTATTATACCCATCCAAATGATGAAGTGTTTGAATAACAAACTGCACCACGACGTGGAGATGGTAATCCGTACGTACGCACGTATGGTGACTTTGTTATTTATAGGATGGATAGAATAATGAATATGGTTGTACCATTTTTATAATAACATCACATTATATAGAATATACAGGATTTATTATTTTATAATGTAAACCACAAAGAAAGAGAAAGTGGAAGAAGAAAAGAACTTGAATGAAGTGATGAAATATTTACCTCTTATTCGTGTTCTTCCTTTTTATTTGATCAAAAGGGATCCTTAGGTTGTCTTTATGACAAAATTAAGGCCTCTGGGATTTAGGGAGGATAGTTTAGAGGATAATTGGGCTGGGGTTGGCCGATCCAAATGGCTTTGAAGGTGTGAATTTTAATGAATGGGAAGTTCTCTTTTATAAGAGGGTTGAGAAGCATCTTAGGAAAATATTGAAATATTATTTTATAATAAAATAATTTTCGGTTTCTAACGGCTCCAAAATGATTTATTTCGAGGATAAGGTTGTTATGGGTTGAAAACCACTCAACCAATAAGTTTTAGACAGATTTGGGTCACTATATTAACCTTATCTTTTAGATTTAACTCTTAGTTAAATAGTTTGACATTTACCATGACTTTTTGTATTTTTATATTATATGGTAAATAAACTTACAATAAAATTACAAGAGAACCTAAATTGGTTAATTAATGACATATATAATATTATTTAGTCCCTTTTTATGAACCTTATATTTTTAGGAATAGAATATCAATTAATAATATAATATTTGTTTTCAAAACTCTTTTATGTCAATTTTGACACTATTTTGTATTTTGTTTTTATTAAATTTATAAAAGCAGTATTAATTAGAAAAAAAATCATTTAATAAACCCTAACATTCCATATTTACCTATAAAATTAGTGTAATTCATTAAAAGTCTCAAATTAGATTTATTTGGATATTTATAATATCAATTATTTTAATATTTCATTAATAAGGTAATTACTACATCATCATTGTGTCATAAATAAATTTAATTATATAATGTCTGAAAATTATAAATAAAATTCCATTATTTAGGAAATATTTTTATCTTTCTAATGAATATTTATAGTCGAATTTATCTTATGTATAACCCTATATTAAAAATGGTTTAGTTATTAAACTTTGATTTTAACTCTTTTAACTCTTCTTTAAATAAAATAATAATAAATGTACTTATCTAATCCAAGTGGACCAAAGGGGGTCATATTTTATTAATAAGGTTGTTTCTGGTCAAATTATACTTATCCAATAGAATTAGGACATGTGTTAGGGTAATTATGATATCATTTTTACCCTTAATTACTCTATTTACTTTTAACCGTTGTAAATAAAAGTCAAAAGTTACTATTCAAAAAAATTATTCTCATCTTATTGAACCACATTTTACTTACTGATATTAACCGTGTCTCTAATATTTTTTAAATTCAACTCACAGAAGTGGTAAAATTATGTTTTATACAAATTTATAAATGCTCCTAGGATGTGGGTAAAATACGGTAAAAAGTTCGATAAAATTTTATATATCTAAAGTTATTATAAAATGACTCCAATGAATTACATTGAACATATATAGATATTATGTATATATTTTGACCTAAAATAAATAAAAATAAAATAACTAATTATTTAAATAAATAGTCGGTTTTAATCAATAATGCAATGTTTTTTCACTATTCATCAAAAATTGAAAGCTTTCAGAAAAATACCAAAAATTCACCCTAAGCTAAATTAGATATTATTAATCCAAAAATGAAGTCCATTTTGAAAGATAAAATTTATAAAATTTCAAAAATTGGGTATTTCTATTCATAACAGTTAGTTTGATTGGTCGTGGTGTGTCAAAACTCCAAGTTGTGTACAATGCAAGCTATTGCATTATTCAAAGTGAAACATACCATGGAAGATTGGGGTGTTACATTCTCCCCTCAAAATAATTTCCGCCTAAAAATTTCTAGAATATTACTGCATAAAAAGATTCAGGTGGTTCTCCATCATAGGTTCCTCGAGTTCTCACATTGCCTCTTCCATTTTATGGTTTCTCCATAGAACTTTTACCAGACGGGTCGTATGGTTTCTCAACACTTGTTCTCTTATATGAAGAATCTTGACAGGCTCTTTGCAATAAGACAGTTCTAGTTCTAGTTCTAATTCCTCATAGGTGAGTACATGCATTGGGTTAGGCATGTATTTTCTCAACAGTGATACGTGGAACACATCGTGAACTTTGGAGTGACTTGGCGGCATTGCCAAACGGTAAGATACTGCCCCAATTCATTCTAGAATTTCAAAAGGTCCGATGTACCTAGGAATAAATTTACCCTTATTACTGAATCCTATAATTCCCTTCCATGGAGATACCTTCAAGAAAACATGATCTCCTACCTAAAATTCCAAATCCTTCCTTCGGTTATCAACATAGCTCTTCTGCCTGCTTTAAGCTGCTTTGATGTGGGTTTGGATTACCTTCACCTTTTCCATCATTTTCTGAACAAGTTCTGGGCCTAAGAGTTTTCTTTCACCTACATCATTTCAACAGGTTGGTGTGCGACATCTCTTTATGTGTAATGCTTCATATGGTGCCATCTGAATACTTGAATAGAAGCTATTGTTATAGGAAAATTCTACCAGAGGTAAATATTGATCCCACATACCTTGAAAGTCAAGTGAGCAACATCTCAACATGGATTCTAAGGTTTGAATAGTCTGTTCTGATTGTCCATCAGTTTGAGGGTGGTAGGCAGTGCTCAAATGAAGTTCAGTATCTAGGGCTTTCTAAAGACTTTTCCAGAATATTGATGTAAAATAGGGATAACGATCAGAAACAATCAATAGGGGTACTCCATGGAGTCTTAAAACTTCATTAATATATAGTCTTGATAAATGTTCAAGTGGTAAATCTTATCTTATAGCAAGAAAATGTGCTGACTTGGTAAGACAATCAATAATGAACCATATTGCATCATTCCTTCTAGGAGTCTTTGGTATCCCCATGACAAAGTCCATCGTAATATTATCCCATTTCCACTCAGGTATGGGAAGAGGTTGCATGACTCCTCCAGACTGTTTCCTTCCATCTTTCACTTGTTGAAAAACTATACATCTTGACACAAAATCAGCAATCTCCCTCTTCATGTTATCCCACTAAAAATGTTTCTTCAAATATCTATACATATTAGTTATACCAAGGTGTATAGAGAAATTGGAGCTATGAGCATCATCTAATAATTCCTTTTTCAGATCAAGTATATCGGGATCACAAAGTCTCTTCCCAAATTTTAAAATCTCGTCTTCATATATGAAGTCGATAAATCTCCCATCATTCACAGCTTTAATTTTCTTTTGAAACTCCTCATCATCATACTAAGAAATTTTTATCCTTTCTAGTAAAGATGGTTTGGAAACCATTTAAAAAAGTATTGATGTTTCACCTTCCATGATTATTCCCATATCCATTTTCACTAGATCCATGAAAATAGGATCCCTTTCAACTCTCATCTTGTTAAAAACTCCATGATCCTTTCTACTCAAAGCATTTTCCACCTTATTTGCCTTCCTTGAGTGGTAGTGTATTGTGAAATCATAATCCTTGAGTAGTTCAAGCCATATCATTTGCCTCGTGTTGAGTTCTTTCTGTGATAAAATATACTTCAAACTCTTGTGATCGGTATATATCTCACATTTTTCACCATAGAGATAATGTATCTATATATTCAAAGTAAAGATTATAGTTTCTAACTCAGGATCATGAGTAGGATAGTTTTTCTCATGAATTTTTATCTCTCGTGATGCATAGGTAATAACTCTATCATTCTGTATAAGGACACAACCAAGTCCTTTCTTTGATGCATCACTATAAATAACAAACCCATCATTCCCTGATGGTAGACTCATGATATGATAATTGACTAATATTCTCTTCAATTCTTAAAAATATTCTTCACACTCTTTTTTCCAAACAAATTTAACCCCTTTACGTGTGATCTTGGTTAATAGGTTAGCCAATCAAGTAAAATTCTGGAAGAAATGCCAATAATAACCTACTAAACCAATAAAACTATGTACCTCAGTTATACTCATCAGTTCTGGTCATTATTGGATTTCTCTTGTCTTAGAATGATAAATGGAGATTATGTCCTTAGATACAATATAGACAAGAAAATAAATCTCTTGAATCTATAATTCACACTTTCTAAACTTCCCGTATAATTTATTTCTTCTGAGGGTTTTTAGAATGGTGTGCAAGTGATCTTCATGATCTTCATAGATTTTGGATTATACCAAGATATCATCAATAAATACCACTAAAAATTCATCAAGATATTCCTTGAAAACTCTGTTCATTATATCCATGAAAACAAATGGTGCATTAGTCAACCCAAAAGGCATTACGGTAAACTCATAATGCCCGTACCTGGTTCGAAATGCTGTTTTCGGAATGTCTTCCTTCTTCACACGCAACTGATGATATCCAGATCGAAGGTCAATATTTGAAAAATATTGAGCTCTATGAATTTTTTCAAATAAATCATCAATGCGAGGTAAGGGATACTTGTTCTTTATTGTTATAGAATTGATCTCCCTATAGTCAATGCATAACCTCATAGATCTATCTTTCTTTTTAACAAAAAGGAATAGGGCTCCCCATAGAGAAAAACTAGGGTGAATAAATCCATTGTTACTCAATTCCTCTAGTTGTTTCTTTAGTTACACTAATTCCACAGTGGAAATTCTATAAGGGGTCTTTGATATGAGCCTTGAACCAGGAATTAAATCAATGGAAAACTCAATTTCTCATTCTAGAGGATGTCCAGGTAAATATTCTGGAAACACATCAACATATTCTTGCACAATAGGTACGTACTCTATTTGGAAATTCCTTTCTTCACCCATGGTTATTTCATTCTCTTCCTCCCCAATAATTGAATTTAGTTGAGCTACTGGGAGTGGATCTAGATAAGAATCAGATGGTGGCGTTTCTGCTCTAAAGATAAGGTACTCATTATCATCGTCAAAAATTATAACCTCCTTCTTCTTACAATAAATTTTTGCATCATGGTTCAAAATCCAATCCATACCGAGGATTATATCAAATTAAATCATGGGTATGACGATGAGATCAGTAGATAAATATCATTTATATGCCCTAATATGAACTGATTCACAAAACTTTGTTGAAATGATACTTCCCTTAGGAGTTTTGACTGACAACTCCCTTGTTAAATCAAATTGGAAATATCTAATTTTCTTAGAAAACTGGGAAGATATGAAACAATGTGATGATCCAGAATCAAATAAAGCATTTTCTAAACTTGAGGAAACCATTAAATCACCTGCCACCACGTCTTTTAGAGCTTCAACCTCAGCATTAGTGATAGCATAATCTTGTCCTTTCTCCCTTGGCCTTTTATAAGGTAAGTTCCCTTCACGCTTAGGAAATTCATTTTCATAATTCCCCTTTTCTTTACAATTGTAGCATTCAACATTGACATCCTCTTTATTCTCCTTGAAATCATGAGATTGGTGTCCTTTTTCACCTTTTAACAGACTCTGATTCCCTTTAGGAAAGTACCGGGGTGTTTCTTCCCAAATTTACTGCAGGATGGATATTCAAATTTTCCCTTATTTCCCTTATTTCCATTTCCAGAGTTTTCAGTAGATCTCTTATCCTCTTTCTTTGATTTAAAATCGTAAGACTTAGATAATTCCTTTTCTGTCTTGATAGCACATGATACAATATCTTCATATGATGATAACGATTGTGAGACTAATTCTCGATGGATAAATGGTTTTATCACATCAAAGAAATGATCAATATTACTTCTTGGGTTACATATATAATTTTCAACATGTCTTTCTAACCTTGTAAAGTTATCTGCATACATTGCAACATTATCATCCTCTTTTTGCCTCAAACTCAGAAATTGTCTTTCCATATCCACTCAATGGTCATGAGGAAAGTATTTTTTTAAGAAAATATCTTTAAACTCCCTCCATTCCATACTTGATACTTATTCATCCTACTTTTTGTTTTTAATAAATGACCATCATTGATCAGTATCTCCAGTGAGGCGATAAACTTCCATGACAACTTTTTCCCCTTCGTTACTCCCCAAAGCATGAAATATTTTCTCTGAGGAATTTATCCATTGCTCAGATACTAATTAGTTTTTACTCCCATTGAATTTTTGTGGTTGTTGTCTCATGAAGCGGTCTAACATTGATCCTCTGTGTTGTGGATCAGGATGCTCCATACGGGTAAGTTTATTATTCATAACCTGAGTGAGTTGTCCCAGTATGGTGATAAGCTGATCAGCACTAGTTGCTTCACCAGCTCCACTATAATTATCTTGAGTAGTAGGTCAATCCCTACATGGATTACGTGCATTGATACGGTTTCCATTCCTTCCAGTAGGCTCCATTTCTAAATGATGGCATACACTAGATTAGTTTATGAATTGCAATACATAATTCCAAACTTGTAAAACAGTTAACATAAATTGAACAGTTTATGGATATAATCCATAATCATAAAAATGTTTTATTTGATTAATTCTATACTCATAAACCCTTCATAATTGTTTGTAAATAAAATGAGAATTATCCTAAGCATATCCCCTGGGAGTGTCGCAACCAAGAGTGCAACAAGGCCTGTTGTCGTGCACTAGTTCTCGTTTGAGTCTAGCTCAAAGTGGTGTTTTCAAGTTTTACCCCTAGGTACATCTGTGCTAGAGCCGCCTCTACCTGCTCATATCCAAATAGGGATGTATTTCTTAGAAAACTCACAAAATCACTACAATACCAAAATTCTAGGAAGTTCTTCTATACTAATCCTCAAATTCTATCTTAGGGAAATGTTCTCTAATCAGAGTTTTTCTAAATCTAGCATCCAAGGTTTGTAATAAACTTTCTCTGATACCAATTGTAATGCCCCGACCCCAGTTATCTAGAGTCGTATCATTATTACATAACATTTTCATGATGCAAGGAATCATGTCCCAAAAGACCGATCAGTTTAGTAGCCTTGGAAATACTAGATACATTCATTTGTTTTACATTACATTATAAAATGAAAAACTACAACAAGATAGTCTCCATAGGCCACACTCATATCACTTATACTATCCCTACAGGTCAGTCATAATATACTTCTTCACATCCTGGGAAAAATAAAACATATAAAGGGGTGATATCAGATGCTCAGTAAGGATAACAATATAGCAGAAACTTTCATAAATAAGTAGAAAAAATTTAAGGAAATCTATAAGACTAAAACGAAACTTGAACTTTGGCATAATATAGAAAATATAAAATCAAATAATTCCATTTACTTATTCACATGGATATTCTACTAGTCTAATAATCACATGCAATATCAATAGCCACTTTAATAATGATGGAATGCATAATGCCAGACTTCATAACCACATATTCAAGGCCTTGTGCCAAGACTACAAATAATATTTTATCAAGGCCTTGTGAAAAGACAATAGTTTATCTCATGAGACCTACCAATGCATCGAGGAGCTATAGCGGTCTCCACCCATCACTTACTAAGTTCAATGTATTCCTCATATGGAAAGGTTTAAACATAACATAAACAATCATATTAAAACTAGCATACGAAATATCAATACTTTATTCACAAACCATGAATGGTGTAAAAATAACACATCCATATTCAAACATATCACAAAACCTTCAATACAATATGGAAGTTTTGTATCATGATAATTCAACTTCAAATAAGCTTAAAATCTATCAAAGGATGTTGACATAGATGAAATGAAAACTTTTTTTAGAGAAATATATCTTTCTATTTTAAAATAATTTAAAAGTCATATAATTATAAAAGAAAACATTTATTTTGAAAATATTCTTATAAGCTTGTAAGTGAAGCTTCAACGATGTTATAACGGCAGAAAATAGCTGCACCCGCTGTATAAGTTAAAAAAACATTCTTACCTTATTTTTGTCGAAAAGGTCATAAGGTACATTGTTTGGAAAAAAATGGAGGGATTCATTTCAAAAACATATAAGGTCAAATAAGGGTATAAATGACATTAACCCATTGTCTATTAAATAGTAAAAATGTTTTGAAATACATTTTTAAGAAACACAAATGTGGATGATAAAGAGGTCCCAGTAGATACTCATGTATTAAACAACCTCGGATAATAAAGAGATTGTGAAATTAACCCTTAACTTTTACTTTTACTTGGTGAGGGTAGGTTAACCTCATGTATAATTGTGAAATAATTGTTATTAAATTATACAAGAACCATATACATTAATATGATATCATATAAGATCTTTTAATATTACTTTGTTAATGATATTTCAGTAATATCATCATTTCGAGTGTTAACTGGTTCATTTTCCATTATATTCTTTGTTATGTAAGTAATGTTTGTTATGGATAGGATGTATCTTATTCATATTCATGATGATATTAAGTCTTTAAACATTATTTGTTAATAATCAAATGAAAATTAGTCTTGAATGGATATGATGGGGAATGAATTTCATCGCTTTCGTGGAGACGGTAATCTGTACGTACGCATGAGCGATAATATCATTATTTTGATATTAAAATAGTATATAATTGGTTGGTATATAATATATAAAGAATAATTATCATGTTATATTTATTATTTAAATCATTTATACTCATTATTATACCCATCCAAGTGATGAAGTGTTTGAATAACAAACTACACCGCGACGTGGAGACAGTAATCTGTACATACGCATGTATGGTGACTTTGTCATATATAGGATGGATAGAATGATGAATGTGGTTGTACCATTTTTATAATAACATCACATTATATATAATATAATGGAGTTATTATTTTAGAATGGAAACAACAAATAAATAGGAAGTGGAAGAAGAAAAGAACTTAAAAGAGGTGATGAAATATTTACCTCTTCTTCGTGTTCTTCCTTTTGATTTGATCAAAAGGGATCATTAGGTTGGCTTTCTGACAAAATTAAGGCCTCTAGGATTAAGGGAGTATAGTTTAGAGGATATTTGGTCAGGGTTCGGCCGATCCAAATGGCTTTTCAGGTGTGAATTTTAATGAAGGGGAAGTTCCCTTTTATAAGAGGGTTGAGAAGCACCTTAGGAAAAGATTAAAATATTATTTTATAATAAAATCATTTTCGGTTTCTAATGGCTCCAAAATGATTTATTTCGAGGATAAGGTTGGTATGGGTTTAAAACCACTCAACCAATAAGTTTTAGACAGGTTTGGGTCACTATATTAACCTTATCTTTTAAATTTAACTCTTAGTTAAATAGTTTGACATTTACCATGTCTTTTGGTATTTTTATATTATATGGTTAATAAACTTACTATAAAATTCCAAGATAATCTCAAGTGTTTCATTAATGAAATATATAATATTATTTAGGCCATTTTCCTGAAACTTATATTTCTAGGAATAGAATATCAATTAATAATATAATATTTCTTTAAAAAACTCTTTTATGTCAATTTTGACACTATTTGGTATTTTGTTTTTATTAAAATTCATAACAGCATTATTACTTAAAAAAAATCATTTAATCAACCCTAACATGTCATATTAACCTAAAAAAAATAGTTTAATTCATTAAAAGTTTCAAATTATATTTATTTGGATATTTATAATATCAATTATTTTAATCTTTGATTAATTAGGTAATTACTGCATCATTATTGTGTCATAAATAAATTTAATTATATAATGTATCAAAATTATAAATAAAATACCATTATTTAGGATATATTTTTATATTTCTAATGAATATTTATAGTCTAATTTATCTTATGTATAACCCTATATTAAAAATGGTTAAGTTATTAAACTTTGATTTTAACTCTTTTAACTCTTCTTTAAATAAAATAATATTAAATGTCTTAATCTAATCCAAGTGGACCAAAGGGGATCATATTTTATTAAAAAGGTTGTTTTTGGTCGATTTATACTTATCCAATAGAATTAGGACATGTGTTAGGGTAATTATGATATCATTTTTACCCTTAATTGCCCTATTTACTTTTAACCATGGTAAATAAAAGTCAAAAGTTACTATTCACAAAAAATTATTTTCATCTTATTGAACCACATTTTACTTACTTATATTATCCGTTTCTCTCAGATTTTTGAAATTCAAGTCACAGAAGTGGTAAAATTAAGTTTTATACAAATTTATAAATGCTCCTAGGAGATGGGTAAAAGACGGTAAAAAGTTAGATAAAATTTTATATATCTAAACTTATTGTAAAATGAATCCAATGAATTACGTTGAACATATATAGGTATTATGTATCTATTTTGATATAAAATAAATTAAAATAAAATAACTAATTATTTAAATAAAAATCAGTTTTAACCAATAACGTAGTGTTTTTTCACTATTCATCAAAAATTGAAGGTTTTCAGAAAAATACCAAAAATTAACCCTAAGCTAAATTTTATATTCCAAATCCAAAAATAAATTCCATTTTTAAAGATAAAATTTATAAAATTTTAAAAATCGGGTATTACTATTCATAACGGCTAGTTTGATTGGTCGTGGTGTGTTAAAACTTCAAGTTGCGTACAATGCAAGCTATTGCATTATTCAAAGGGAAACGTACCGTGGAATCTTGGGTGTTATATATTTTACATTTTTTATGTCGATAAGTGGAACCATAATTATAGTACTTTGATACAATGGATAAAAAAATTACTTCAAAAAAAATAATGATGATATTGTCAAGTACATTTTTTCATTATGATATGAAATCATCATAGTGGCCTTGGTTATAAATATGATGTCCAAGATACTCTAATGATTTAATGTTTTCATATACATTTACTTATAATCATTTATGAATTGAATATAATTTTGTATCCTTATCTCATGTTTGCTATTTTTGTATCCCTTATTGAGTTTGTTGTGTCTACTCTCTTTGTTATTTTTTTTCTTTTTTCCCACTCTTAAACTTTATAAAAAGTTTCCACTGATCATGGAAGAAACATAGGAAAAGGTTATGAATATGATTTTTAAAAGAAATTGATTTCCATAAAATATATATAAGGGATTTATTATGTGTAATACATGTATGCTTAATAAATAAATATTTTCATTTAGGTCAGAAGGTGGATTAATTAAAATTATCAAAGTATATTTGAGATATATCATGAATAAACTTTATATATTGATGGGTAATACATACCTAGGAAATTTAACACATGAAAATTAAACTCATTTATGACATGGTTACTTAAGTAATGAAATTGGAAAAGGTTTAATACAACCACATAAACATAGATTGTCAAACTCTCATCAAATTTCATTTATATTTGTGCATTTTAGACAAGTCAAAAAAGGTTAATTTTTAAAGATATATAAATATTTAAAAACAAATACTCAAGTTAGGGTACCATCATATGAATGGAGTCTAGTCATAGATTTACATATTTAAACATAAATATGAATATGCCTATTTTAGAGGTATTATGTCATATTTTGGACTGCCCGACAAAAGTTGTGATAGTTTTTGTCGACATTAAAACATAGCGTTGTTAAAATTTATTTTTATAGGATGGTAAATAGATATAAAATGTGATTCTACTAACCAAATTATTCAAAATTTAAACTAACTAGATATTTAATCTTTAATGAAAATAGTTTTCCCATAAAATAAATTACGAAATTGTATAGTCGTGCAGTGAATTTAAGGGGGTTTTCTAGGATGAGTGGAAGTGATTCACATCACCATATAAAAAACATTTTCCTAATCCATTTCAAGATTTTGGTGGAACTTATGGTCACCAATTTTCTAGGTAAAAATAGTCAAGTTATAATATTGATTCAATTATCTATGCAATTTTTGTTACTAATGAAATAAAATAAAATGAAACTATGATCTTTAAAGAAAACATAAATGAAAGGGAATATAAAAATGTTTTGAATCCATGGAATAAGTAATTGGATCTTTAATTGGAAATTTAACCTTGATCATGGTTAAAAAACTTATTAATGAAAAAATATCAGAGTAAAAAAGATCTATAAAATAATGAAAACACCCAAACATGACATGATTAAATATAAAGTTAAAATTGTGGAAAAGGGTTTTTTATAAGGTAGTAAATGTATGTACTAAACCTAAATATTTTCATCAGTGATGAAAAAAACTCCACAATATTTTCATTGGAATATAAATTTTCTTAATCTTAATTTGATCCAGATTTGATTGAAAATAATTTCATTAAAAGTTCTTTTAACAGTTTTGTTTTTATAAACGACATGATACTTGTATGGTTTATTTTATTTTGCATTTTGATGATGCCTCATTTGCAATGATATCGAACTGATTGGCCAAGGCTATTAGAATCCAAATTTGAAATGGTATTTTTCCATGAAAAAAGAATATTAGGCATGGTAAATCCTTAAAATGGTGAAAATTAAACAAAAAATTTGTCTAAAAATGAATACATGAAGTCTTTTAACAATATGGTATGAATAATTTAGATTCTAAAATTAGTGACTTATTCCAGAACTGAAAATTTTCCACTACTCCAAAGTCTTATAACGATAATGAAAAATTGGTATCATTGGACCTAAATTTATTGGCCCGGATAATAAATGGATTGCTTTAAAGAGTCTTATTATTATTTTTATTGGGTCAGAACCACAATAAGTGACTTGAATTTGAACTTATAGGATGATAACAATATAATACAAAAAATAAATCATGGTATTATGTATTTAGTATTTTAAAACCATTATTATTATACATATTTTCTTTTAATATAATATTTTCAAAAATTAAAATTAATAATCAAGACAATATTAGAGCCTAGATACTTGAATTATTCAGGGTTAAGGTTATTTAAAAAATCATAATAAACAAACCTCTTCAAGCTTCAGATCAAGATCTTATGCATATTATTATGATAAAATCTTGGTCCAAACCTAATAGGCTCAGCCTACATATTCCTATAGTAGGTAGGAGGGTTTCCATCTAGCTAAGTGTATCATATTTTAAATTATATCATGCCTAAAAAAGTGAAACTAATAGGTGAAAACAAATCAATGAAAATTAGCAAGCACGGTAGAACATATAGAGACCATAACCAGACAAGAACTGTTAAATTTCAATTAACAAAATAAATATTGAAGTGGAAAAAAAGAGTTTCCAGGATATATAAAAAGTGATATTCTTCCTACCTTAACTTTGATCCGCTCAATAGTGTCCTTGTTACAATCCACAGACTGTTACATGCACATTTTATTTTGTTCCTTCATTCAATGGTCAACTTTCTTGGCACTAAAGACTTCATTTTTCAAGAGACTAGATATATTCAGAAGAAATATAAACAAAATAAGGATAAAATTTGGGTGAAATTAAGATAGAAACCACCAGCATGATTATAAAAAACAAGGAAACCACCAAAAAATGGAATGTAAATATTGAAGAATTTTGTAAGAAATGGTCATTGAATAAGAATATTTATTTAATAACTCAATAAAAATTAGAAAGTTCATTACATTTCCAACAAGTTTGAAATATAAAAATTAATATTTAGCGTAAACTAAAAAATGGATCCCAACTCAAGAAATAATTCTTAAACACTATGGACATTAGACAGACAACAGAGCATATCTCCATGAATTTAAACTATAAATATTGATATTAATTATTAAATATAATGTATAAAATACTTTAGTTATAATGTATCACCCACCAACCCACATTTTGATTTCTAACATTCATTTTTTAGGGGGGGAGGTTACAAAGGAGGTTGAAACCTAATTCTAGGGAAGGGAGGGGTGGGAATTAAACACTGAATATTTCTCTAAATACTTATCTAGAAATTAGGCCCCATTTGGTTATCCACTTTCCAAGGAAAGGAAAGTGAATCTTAGAAAATCTTCCACCCTTTAGTTTTGGCATGTTTCGTTGCATTTCGGGAGGGAAATGAGAGTTAGTTAAAATCATCTGATGAAAGTGGTAAAAATAATTTTTATTTATTATTATTATTTATTTTTAATATTATAATAATGATATTATATTACCTATATATTTTATTAATTTTAATTTTTTTATTACTATATTTTTATTTTAGTTATTTTTAACTACTCTTTACATTGCAAACCAAAGAGCTTTCTTCACCTTGCTTCATCTATTTTCCTTCCTTTTCCTTAAATTCCACCAACTAAACAAGCCATTAGTTTTTATCAAGAAACGTTTTCACATGGTTCACTGAAAAGAGTGATAAAATATAAATATAAATATTTTTTTTGGAAATTTTGTGAAAATTTTAACTAAAATATTATAAGTATCTATTTTTATGAATAAAATACTTGAAAAATAGTTTTAAACCCATATGCAAACACACTTTTGGAAATCCAAATACCCTTTTTTTAAAACCCATTTTCAATACCAAAATATCGAAAATAAGGGGAGGATGGTTTTTCTTTTAAAAAAAACATGAAATATTTTTAAGTAATACAATCTTTAAATAATGATTATGGTGGTAGGAAAATTCATTTCCATCGTATACATTGAAATAGAACATTTATTTTTTCTTTAGTAAAGAAAGTCAAACATTCTGTAAAAAGATTAATTTTTGAAAACATTTGAAAGAAAGTGGAATAAAATTACCTTTAAATTTATTTTATTTCAATATAAATACATTTATAAAATAATTTTAAAAATATTTTAATAGAAGAGAAATATATTTAAAATGAATCATTTTAACATTTTAAAAGGTGGTTTTAAGTTAAAGAGTCCCTTACCTCGAGTTTGACTTGTCATGTTTGTTCTTTATATTATTGAATAATAAAATTATATTAATTATTTACTTTATTGAGAACATTTTAAAGTTTATTATTACTTTTATTTCACTTGTTACAATGTTATATATAATTACTTAATCAATTAAGTTTATGTCTGGCGTTTTAGCGATAATCAGATCATATTTCAAAAATGACTTTGGAAGGTTGAGTATAGTCAAAGAGGTCATTATTCCATCATATCCAAAATAATAATCATTTCATAATTATAATTTTTATATATCAACTATAATTTTAAAACAAATAATGAGATATCATTACAAAAAATGAACTATGTTACAATCATAGAGACGGTAGGTCATACGTACGCATGAGTAATGTTTCCATTTTTCAATGATAATTATGGGAAGAATATAAGTATTATTTTATATTTATATAATTGTAATAATATAATAAATTCCATATTATTTTTTTAAATATACATATATATAATCCATGTGATGTGGTGATGAAAAAGGACTCACATTTCTTCATGGAGGTGGTGGTCCACACATATGCTCGAATGACATTATCATTTTTCAGTGAATAGAAAGGTAAGAAAATAGGTGTAATATTATATTTCTAGAATTATAAATATTTCAATAATATAATTTATATAAATTAAATCCATCATTTTAACCATTCGTGAGAGTTGGTGATGGAAAATGAATTACATCAGTCCATAAGGCGGTAGGAATCCGTACACACGAACGGTGGATTCCTTTCCCATTTGATAAATTTTGGAGATGGAAATAGGTTATTACATTAATATAATAACATCTTATCATATATTATAGAAAATTTTTATTATATGATAATGGTTATTTAATATTCAAAGGATGTGGAAGAATAAATAAAATTGAAACGCTCAGTTAAGAATGATGTCTCTTCTTCGAGAATCCTCTTTTTCTTAACACATTAAGACCACTAAGGTTAGTGTTATACCATAAATAAGGCCTATCAAATGTGTATATGGATTTTAGGAATGGATTTGGGTAAATATTATCCAAACCAATTGGTTTTTGAAGTGTGAATTAAATAAAATAATAGAATCCCTTTCATAAGCGAGGGGAGGGACGCTCTTGGAATTTATCAAAATATTAAATTAATTTTCAATTACAAATAGATAAAAATAATTTTTTAGAATATAGGATGAGTATGGATCAAAATAATATCTTAAAATAAAAACTTTATGGGCTTTTATTATGTCTTTACCCTTATCTTTTTTTTAACCCCTCGTTAATCCCTTCCACACTTATCTTGGCAATATGGATTTTTACTCTTTGGGAGTCAAGATAGTTATTATAAATAAAAAAACAACCTATAAATGAACTATGTTTTATTTTACCAACCATATCCTAATCAATTTTCTAAATCTACAATTTTTAATTATTTTATATCATTTAATAAAATATCATTAATGTTAATTTTTAGAGTTATTCATTACTTTGATTTTAATAACATTAAGAAAAAAAATGAAATTCAAACCAAATATTTTATATAATTAATATCCTTTTATATTAATCTATAAAATTCATGTATCGTGTTAATTATCTCAAATTATATTACTTTTAATACTTTTAATATCATTTTTCTGATTTTTCCAATAATTGAATAATTATTGTGTCAACTTTGTGTAAGCATTTAAGGTAATTATTTATTCTCTAAAAATTAAAAATAAATTATCATTATGAAGAAAAATAATTTATATTTAAAATTAATATTTATAACAGAACATATATTTTGTTTTTTTATATTTTCAAAATATTATTGTTATTAAAAACAAGAGTGTGACATGTTTTTACTTTTCTTTACATAAAATATTATAAAGGTCATAATCATACCCAAATGGAAACAAAATGTCATATAAATAAAACATGGATGATTATATAAGATAAAAACTCATCCAATAAAATTAATGTGAGTTTTAGGTTCATTTTATAGTTCTTTTCATATTATTTTTAACCCTTAATTACCTGATTTACCCATTAACGTGGTAATAAAAATTATCATAGTTAGTATTCCTATTGACTAAAAATAAGTGGAATATTTACCAAATTTTTATCCAATAATTAAAATATAGAATCCATTTTAAAAATTCAAAACAAATAATTGTCATAATTTAATTTAAAATAAATTAGGAAAAACATGATGAAAAATGGTTTTTCATAAAAATGATTTTTTAAGTATAAAAAGTTTTTATACTAAATTAAAATAAAAAATTTATTTCAGAAATCATAATTGGATTATTTTAAATAAAAATTAAATAATTAAATTTTAAAACTAATCCAAGATATAATTTTACTTTGTAAATAATCAAAAGAAAATAGAATTTTTAGTAAAAATCTGTATTGTTCGCAATTCATTGAAATGTTAATCTTTTCAGAAAAATCATGAAATTTCACTTTAAGATAACTTTCATATTATTGTTTAAAAAATAATTAAATTTTATGAAATAATTTTTCTAAATGTTTCAAAAATTAATCATAATATTTAATCATAAAAAGTAATAAATCATTTTTGAAGGAAATTTATTTTTGGAGAATAAAATCAATTTACTAAAAATTGAGTGCTTGTTTCCAAATAATTAATAAATAAATTCTTATTAATTATAACCTTTATATATATATTTCAGAAGTTAGTTAATATTATTTAAACCTTCCAATTTAACGGTTAGGTTATAACATTCACATTTAAATAATAATATTTCATTATTCGTTTACATTCGGTGTTACATATTTTGTACGTTATCAAACATGGTATTATTTAAAAAAAATCATGTTATTTAATTCTCCCCCTTTAAGAAATTTTGTCCTCAAAATTTTAACTCCATCTCGGTAATCAAATGTTGAAATTTTAAAATACCATTTTTAAAATCTCACATCACAAAAAGGGTTAATAAAACTTTCTCATGAAAAGAGAGAAAGGGAAGTATTAAGGTCATCTATTATAACACATAATAGGTTTCTAAGTGTGTAAACATTAGTGGGAAGTGCAAATACAAAAATAGAAGGAAAAATTAATTTCCAAATGATGATAAATAGTTATATATAACATTAATCACAAGAAAGTGAATGATCTTGAGAAAGCTAATGACCAAAAAAATACAAATCGATGATGTGTGAAAAAGACATCCATTCATCAAAAAATAAGGTAATAGTATAACATTTTTGGTTCAAGATAATTTTCCTAAAGTTGAGGAACTTTTTTATCTTCTAAAATAAGAACATGTTGAAATATAATTTAAAAGTAAAATTTCATCCTTTAATCAAATTTCACCGCAAACTCATATTTCACTCCAAATGATGAGAATTCAAGATGATTTTTTTATTCTTGAAGCACAAAAATAAACTCCTAACTAATTGCATAATCCAGAAGATTAAAACAAGAAATTCCTCCTATCCTTATATTTTAACCAAAACTAAAATGTATAGAATATGATAGGATAATTCCAAAAATGAAAAAAAAACTTCAAATGAAGAAAAACTACTTTTATCTAAAAAAATTAACAGTAATACCCAAAATTCAACTTAGATAATTTTATAAATAACTATCCTTAAAATTTCTCAAAATAATCTATATTAATAGAGAAACCCAAAAATTTATTACATATTCTTACAAGATAATATTATCATTTATCTCAAAATAATATTAATCAATCTTAAAGTCTCATACTAAAAATGTATATGCCCTAATCATATAATCTCCAAAATATGCTAATAATTTCAATAAATAACATGAATCGTGATAAATCCCCAATAAAATCATATATTCCTCTAAAATATAATTCAACCTTTATTCCTTAAATAAAATCTCATTATATTATATTTACCTTAATCGTGTAAGGTTCTAAAAATTATAGTGGTCTTCTCTAGAAATAACATTAATCACTTATTCACCAAATAAATTTCCAATCCCATGGTTATCTATATGATAAAAAATATGTTTTCAAATTCTAATTACCCATAATTACCTCAAAATAAAAGATAATATAAACCCTAAAGGCTGCCAATACCTTTAAACATTTTCCACCAAAAGTAAATACATTCTTCCTCAAAAAATCTTTTTCAGATGTTATAATTAAAGGTTACATATACATAAAACATTTATCAAACTCAATAAATGCCTTCCAAAAATTATCACCTTTTCACTACACTATCTTTCAAAGGTATTGATTCCATCTAACATATGTTTCCAAACTTTGAAAAAAACTACTATAAAATAATCCTTATATGTTTTAGGATTCTCATTATATTGATAAAATATTACTATATCATAATTCAAAAAACTTTATACATAAACACATCCTTAAACCATTAACCATTCTTCTTTGTCTTATTCCTTAATACTTTATTACTATAAACCAAATATATGAAATATTAACTTATGATTTTTCAATATAAACTCAATCTAGTTTCATACTTAGAAAAAAAATCATAACTTAAATCTAGACATGAGGGTCTTATTTTATGTTGTTGATATCCCCTTTCTCTTCTATCATGAAGTCCATCTATCCAAAAAAGAAATAGTAAAGTTCTCAATGGTATTTCCCTTTCTGAATAATATAGATAAATTATGATTTTTAAATCAGATAAAAGATTCAACATGATCCATAGAAATTTTGGAGAAATGAAAAGGTATTTGACAGATCAAGAAATTTATTGCAGGTGATTTGAATACTCAAGAATATTTCAAAATCATTTGAATAGTATTTTGAAATAATAGTGATAATAAAATAATCTCTGAGGGATAAGAAGGTTTTGAAAGATAAATTTCCTTCCATCTTGATAAACTATCCTTAATCTATTTAAAGTAACACCATTGAAACATGAAATAAATTATTTCATGTTAAAATTAAAATGTTCCTTATAAATAAAATAACCTTAGAAATTACATAATACATTAACCTTAAAATAATTTATACCTGCATCAATTACCCTTCTAAATACAATCTCTGAAAATATATTTAATCACCTCAAAATCATGTTCACATCATGTAACTATTTTAAGTGGAATTTTTTTCAAGTCTTTTATAGTGTGTACTTAATGTTCACACTGTGTAATTCGGATCTTCAATAATATCCAAAAGACAAAGCCTCATAGTAGCTTATCCCTCTCGACTCTATTGAGATAGTGTTTCCTCATCAGTAGAGGGGGAGGAATATGCACTTCAGCCTCATATCCCCCTACCATATCTTCTCCATTTTCCCTCCTCACCCTCTTTCTTATCCCATCTGCTCTCTTTTGATTCATTCATCTTTTGTATCTTTGGGAGATTCTATTTATTCTGATTAATGTGGTCTGTTTTTTAAGTCTTCAGCCTCTCTAACCCTACTCTAACCTCATGTTCCACCATTACTCTCCATGTTGTACCTGGAGATATGGTTTCATAGTGGTTTTGGGATATTTGTTTTAGTGGTTGGCATATTTTTAAGCTCTCCAGAATCAGCTCGCTCTTATCTCGAGTTTCTGGTTTTACCCTACCGTGATGTTGTTGTTTGAAGCCTTTGGTTGTTCATGTGTCTTCCCTGACCTTAAGTCCCTCTTCTCCTCTCCTCATCGAATCTATAGTGGTGATTTCAAGAAGTTTTGGGAGGTGGGGTTTGGTGGGCGATGGTTCTTCTCACGCTGCCTAAGTCGACTTCATTCTTTAATAGTTTTTTTGGTTCTCTTTCTTCAAGGTGGCATCAACATCATCTTTACTTTTGTTTCTGATTTTTAGATCTCTTCCCCCTATTTTTGATGAATGTGTTTTGTTTTATTCCATAAAGGTTATTCGGTGATGGTTCTGCTTTTAGTTTCTGGTTTTGTGGTTAGATGTGGTGTGTCGGACCTATTTTGGTGTTTTGGTTACTTCTGGTTTTCTGTGGACGATGATGTCATGGTGGTTTTTTTGTTTTATAGTGGCTATGATAGTTGATAAAATCCTCATTGTGAGAGGTGACGACGTTGACGACAGTGTCTAGTTTAGGAGGTGCATGTTGGAGAGAGGCCAATAGTGATGAGAAGATGAGGGTGACCTTGGTGATGTAATGAAGTGTTGGTGGTGATGATGATTTTCTGGTGATGTGATGATGGCAATGATGTGGTACTCAATGGTAGGTTTCTCAGGCGGCATGGTTTCCTCAGTCGGCTGGATTTCCGAGATTTGTTGTGATGATTGTATGTTATAAATTTTGAAAGAGGTGCATATTTCTATCTTGGTGTAGTGAATTGCTCTATTTTATTTTTTGAAATTTGAACTCTGTAATTTGTGTTTTGTGTGGGTGTGACTTGATGATGGTGGTATTTCTATAGGTTCCCACTTACAATCAAAGTGGTTTTTTAATAAAATTAAAAAAATGGATGGTAGATGTCACCTCAAAATCCATCACTTAAACCACAAAATGTGGTGTATAAGACTTTCAACATATAATCAACCTAAAAATTGTAAACTCATGATGGTATTCATAACTCTTAATAAAACCTTACATAAAAATATCATAATCTCCAAATTTTTCTAAACCCTCCTATGATACCAACTATAAGGACTCAACCTTAAACATTACATTGTTTAGTGTCTTTAGACTATAATTCACTTACTTTAATTTTCTAGGATATTTTAGGTTTATAGTTATATATAATTAGGTCATAAATCATATAAATCAAAAATATACTTTACAAAGTGGACTCTTCTTTTCAGAAACAATTTTTTACAAAATATAAAACTTTTAAAATTAAACATGATTTCTTTTCATGCCAAATATTTATGACTTTTTACTTGACTTCTTCCTTTCCCTTACACATCCTTAAACCCTTCGAAAAAAAATTAAAAATGGGATGAGCACAAAAAACTCATTAAGGAACATAAAAAGAATAAATCTATTAGTAAAGTGAAGAACATAAAAACTTATGAAAAAACTTTTTTAAAAAAAACATATCTTTTATCTAAAAAAATCATCATTTTTTATTTAAAAATACCATCATCTTAAATTTTGAAATCAAATTATTTCTATGAATACTCATTAACATTCATAGAAAAGTCATGTAGTTTCCTTTGTACATAATTATCATATAACCCTTATATAACCCTCGTAATTGGAATAACCATACGGTCTACTTCCAATATAATTATCTGGAGAACATAATCATTACCCAATGTATTGGAGTGTTATCTAGGCATACCCATCATTAAATATATATCAGGCTCACCAATGAGCCATAATTGGGATCTACCCTTTGTAAACAATATCCATAAAATATAACAAGAATAAAACCCTTGAAAACTCTTTTAAACCTGTATGAAAAAATACTTTTAGATATCAAAATACTATTTTTTAAAAACCCATTTTAAATACCAAAATACCCAAAAAGGTAAAAGGTTGTTTCTTCAAATAAAAAATTAAATATTTTCAAGGAATCCAAACTTTAAATAATTATTACCATGATAGAAAAATTTATTGTCACCGTATACATTAAAATAGAACATTTTTTTTCTTTAGTAAATAAACTCAAACCTTCTATAAAAAATCGTTTTTTAAAACCTTTGAAATAAAGTGGAATAAAATTGACTTTAAAGTTATTTTTAATCCATAAAAATATATTCATAAAATAATTTAAAAAATATTAACATTGAAGGGAAATATTTTGAAAATTATTCATTATAACATTTAAAACTAGGTCTTAAGTTAAAGTGTCCCTTACCTCGAGTCTGACTCATCATGTATGTTAGTTATCTTCCTGAATAATAAACTCATGTTAAATATTTAATTTATTAATAACCTTTAAAGTTTATTATTCCTTTTATTTCACTTATTACCATTTTATATATAATTAATTAATCAATTAAGTTCACATCATGCATTTTGGTGATATTCGTCTCATATGTCCACAATGACTTTGATAGGTTGTGTATGGTAAAAAATTTCATTATTACATTATCTCTGTAATAATAATCGTGAAATAATTATAATTTTTATACATTAATTATACATTTAAAATAAATCATGAAATATGGTTACAAAAAATGAACTATGTTGCAATCATGGAGATGGTATGGTGTACATATGCATGAGTAATGTTTTCATTTTTCAATAATCATTATAAAAAGAAGGTAAGTATTATTCTATATTTATAGAATAATAATAATATCATAAATACCATATTATTCCTTTAAATATACTTATATATAATCCATGTGATTTGGTGATGAAAAACGAATCATATCACTTCATGAAGGTGGTAGTCCATACGTGCTCACAAGCGACGTTATCATTTTTCAATGAATGGAAAGGTAAGAAAATGGGTGTTATATTATATTTAAATAATTATAAATATTTTATTAATATCATATATATTCATTAAATACATAATTTTAACCATCCTTCAGATGTGGTGATGGAAAACGAATTGCATCAGTCTACGAGGTAATGGTCCACCATACACATGAACGATGGATTCCTTTCCGATTTGATGGTGGTTGGAGATGGATATATATTATTAAATTAAAATAATAACATATCAGTATATTTAAAATGATAATTTTATTATATAATCATGGTTAAGGAATATTTTAATGATTTTGAATAATAAATAAAACAGAAATTCTTAGTTAGAACAATACCTCTTCTTCGGACAACCTCCTTTACTTAACACCTCAAGACCACTAAGGTAGGTATTGTGCCATAAATAATCACTCTATAAAATTATTAAGGATATTCGGAATTAAGTTTAGTATATCTTGGATAATACAAATGGTTTTTTATGTGTTAAGTAAATAGAATAAGAGACGGCATTTTTAAAGAGAGGGGAGGGGTACTTTTAGAATTTTTCAAAATATTAAATTAATAAAAAATAATTTTCAATTATGAATGGATAAAAACAAATTTATTTAAAATATATGATGATTATTTATTTAAATCCTCTCATCCAATAAAAATTATATAAGTTTTGACAATTTTTTATCTTTATCTTTTCGTTTTAACCCCTCATTAACCCCTTTCACACTTATCATGACAAAAAGGATTTTAAATTTTTGAGAGCCAAGATAGTTACTATAAATGTAAAAATATCCCATAAATGGAAAATTTTTGATATTATCAACCATATCATAATCACATGGATAAATCTAAGATTTTTAGTAATTTTATATCATTTAAAAATTACCATTAATGTCAATTCTTAAAACTATTCATTACTTTAAATTTAATAACATCAAGATAACAGATAAAATTTGAACCAAATATTTTATTACATACCGAAACTATTATATTAAAATATAAAATTAATTTATAACATTTATTATCTCAAATTATATTAATTTTCATATTTTTAATATCCTTTATTTTATTTTTTTCATTAATTGAATAATTACAGTGTCATTATTGTGTAAACATTTAAGGTAATTATATCTTCAATAAAAGTTGAAAAAAAATATCATGAGGAAGATAAATAATCTATATTTAAAATTAATATTATAATTTAACATATATTATTTGTATCCCTAAGTTAAAAATATTATAGTTATTAAAAATAATAGTGTGACTTTCTTTTCTTTTCTTTACATAAAATATTATAAAGGTCATAATCACATACAAATAGAAAAAAATGACATTTAACTTAATATTGGATTATTATGGAAGATATGGACTCATCTAATAAAATTGAGTCAAGTTTTATGGTCATTTTATAGTCCTTATCATATTATTTTTAACCCTTATTTACCAGATTTACCCTTTACCGTGGTAACAAAAATTACTGTGCTTACTATTCATATTGACAAAAATAAAAGGGGAATATTTAAAAAATGTGGACCTAGTGATTAAAAATATAGAATAAATTTTTCAAAATTAAAAACATTGATTTTTAAAATTTTATTTTAAAGTTAAACTGAAAAACATGATGAAAAACGGGTGTTCAAAAAATTCCTATTTTAAGAATAAAATGTTCTTATAATAAATTCAAGAATAAAGTTCATTTAAAAAACCATGATTAATTTATTTTAAATAAAAATTTACTGATTAAATTTTAAAACTAATCTAAAAAATAATATGACATTTTAAATAATTGAAAAGAAAATATAATTTTCAATAAAAATCAATATTTTTCATTATTTATTGAAAAATCAATCATTTTAGAAAATTATAAAAATTTAACCTTAAAATAACTTTAATATAATAATTTCAAAAATTATTTTAATTTTATCAAATAAATTTTCTAAATTTTTCAAAAATTAACTATAATATTTTCTCATGAAAAGTATTAAAATCATTTTTGAAGAAACCATATTTTTGAAGAATAAAATGCCTTTACTAAAAATTGAATAATTATTTACTAAGAATTAATAAATAAAAATGTATTGATTAGAACCTTTATATATATATATATAATTAGTTAATATTATTCATACCCACCTATTTATTGACTAGGTTATAACAATCATATTTAAATAATAATATTTTGTGGTTCACTTACGCTTGGTGTTGCGTATTTTGTATGATATCAAACATAGTATTATTTTAAATAAATCTTAGGATATTAAAATTTAGGATGTTATCATATACTTAGACTTCTCCTCAAATTCATTCATAAGGTCATGTTCCCTAATCTATGTTTTTTCTAAATCTAGTTCTCAAGGTTTCTACTAAACTTGCTTTGTTATTAAGTATAAAGACCCAAAACTTAGTAGACTAGAGTTGGTGTTTAATTTATTATATTGTTACTAGGTACAAGTGATAAAATCCCAAAGTAATGAATGGTTTAGTAGTATCAAAAAACTAGATAGATACTTAAATATGATATTACATTTGAAAAAATAAAATACAACATATTATTTTTTGGTGAACATCATTATTCCCTCTAACATTTTCATGAATATAAATCATAATAAAATTCCTATCATCCTAGGGAAAGTAAACATAAGAAATGGGTGAGATCAGATGCTTAATAAGGGTATTCATATAGTGAAAGCTGACATGGAATAAATAAGTCATGAATAATATGGAAGGAATAAATGATGATAAAATAATTATATATAAATAATCACATGATCTTGAAACATTTTCGTGGATATTATAACTATTAAAATAATTACATAGACATAAATAACTGATTTTATAATGATATAAAACATAATTCCATACATCTTAAACATATCATTGAGGCCTTGTGCTAAGATATTTATATAAATGGTAAGGCCTAACCCAAATACATAACCCATTTGTCTCATGAGACCTATTGATGCATAGAGGGGATATGAAATTATAGACCTCACACATCACTTAATAAGTCTAATGTCACACCCCATCCTGACACTTCTCCATTATTTTATTTTATTTTCATTTTATTCTATCTTATGCTTGAGTGGGCCTGAGTTATAGTAGTTTGTGGGCCAGAGTTTCTTTTTTTGGA
This sequence comes from Viscum album, assembly GCA_963277665.1. NCBI lineage: Eukaryota > Viridiplantae > Streptophyta > Magnoliopsida > Santalales > Viscaceae > Viscum > Viscum album. Next base: position 1,251,846,003 of record OY728141.1, read on the forward strand.
GGATTTTAACTATTGAATGGTTAGCCCTCATAGTTTTAAGTAATAGTATAGTGCATGTGTGGGTCCCCAAGTGGGCCTGTGATTTGGTGCATGACTCATGCATGATTTATTAAGCCATGTGGAGAGGGTGTGGTGGGCTCTTCCATTTTGACAATGTCGAGTGGCACGGTTTGAGAATGGTTTTCTCAATTGTGTGTCTACCTAGGGGTAACCATGTGGGGGGGTACCTGGCCTAGGTAGTGGCGAGGTCATGTTTGGTGAATGGTTTGGTAAACTATGTGTAAACCATATGGGTTTCCCATTATTTTAAGGCATTGGTTTTTCTTTTTTTTTCTTTCTTTTTTTATTTTCCATTTTAACATTAAGAGGATTTTTCTTTCCCCTCCTCCTTAGAATCATGTGACACCCCCCAGCCCCCTCTCCCTCCAGATCCACTAGCCACCCCTCCCTCTTGGTCACTCTACTACTAGTGTTTTCTTTGAATTTATTGAGGGTTCTTGGTTGGATCACTAAGATAAGCACTCCATCTCCTTCCACCTTCCATTTCGTGGAATTTACCTATTCTCGTAGCCTCTCTCCCTTTGTCTAACCCCAAGGTCAAGGGATAACTTAGTTCTTTTGGTTTTCTTCCATTATTAGGGAATGTAATGGGTCTCTCGATTTGGCTTTGTGCATATTTTTGAATTCACCTTTGAAGGATAAGCATATCGAACTGTTTTCATTTATACTCCACCATTTTGAGGTTGGTTTCCTTCTACCTTTTCTTTTAGCCCAATTTTATTTAGAGTTTTTTTTAATTTTTAGGTTCTTATTGTTTTTGTAGTGCGTCTTGGACCTCGTTGAAGTGTTTTTGATCCACCAAAGTCAAAGGTGGATCACATGTGTGTGGATAGGTATCCATATATATATGTAAGTTCCCCCTTTATATATATTCCCTCATGGAGGGAAGAATATATATACTAGGGATATGTGTGCTTATTATATGTGTGAAAAATGTATATGTGTGTAAGTTTAAAGGGGTATATGCATGTATATGCATATATGTAAGGACCCCATTGTACATATTAATGGACTTGAGAATATGTACATAGGGGCTAGGTGACCTTATATATATGCGAACATGCATATTCATGTGATAAAAAAAAGGTAAGATTCGTGTATTCATCATCAAAGTCATCAAGTTATGAGGTGTTTCATCTTGATTCACCTCCCATTGAGGTAGGTTACCTTATAATTGGCCTTTAAATTTAAATAATTATTGATTGCTTGAACTATTCACCATGTTCTTATACTAATTAGGGATTTATAATTATTAGAATAATTATTTCAAGTGAATTAGGCTGAATTCCTCTTTAAATAAAATTGTAAAAAAAATTATTAAACTTTATACACTATTTGTTTGTTAAAATTCCTGGTTTTCCTTATAAATAAGTTTTGGTTTATTTGTTGGTAATTTTTTCTTACAAAATAGTTTCTAAATGAAATTTTTATTCATAAGTGATGCAATTGGTTTAGATAAATTATAGAAAATGTGTTTTGAAAAGTTAAATACACCTAATTCTTGATTTATCTCTTATTGAAGTGGACCTAGAAATTTAAAAATGATCTGGCCTCCTGACCGATTGTTATGAAAAGGTTTAAATGATTTTCTTGATTTTCTAATGATCTTTAAAGTGTATTTTAAAATGGAAAAAAAAATTATTTCAAAATAATGAGGCCAGGTTGGTACCTTTTATTTTTTTTATTTAAAGAGAGAGCGCCTCCATGGATACTCTCCATATTATGTGGAATTTTCATGGATGGTGGTGAGAGGTGGTATTAGAATGAATGATGGATTCCTCAATATAGGTGTAATGTTTTCATAGATTCTTTACCTCACACTTTTCTTATAGCCATGCGATCCTCGGCGTCATAGTGGGATTCGAGAGAAAGTTTCTATTTACATACTTATTAGAAGGACTATATCCCCTTGGTAAAGATAAGACTTGTGGGTTGTGCCACCTATGAGGCTAGTGTGGAGTAGTAGGGTTGTTTATGGACTATGTAGTTGCATCAAACACTAGAAGATGGATTTGACTCTCTTCGCTTGGTTTCTAGGTGTATCCCATGATAGCAGTTACTTATTCATTCTAATTTCCTATTATTCTGAAATGTTTTCATAAAATCACTTAAAATATTATGCTTTCCCCCAAAACATTTCTTCATTACATGTCAATTTTAACAAAGGGTCTTTTGGAAATTCATTTTATTTATAAACTATTTTTGAAAGAGAAAGGAAAATTTTTCATGAAACTATTAATATATTACATGTATTAAAAAGAGAATGAAGTCCTTTTCTAAATATATGTATTTCAAAATAGCAGTAAATGAATCTTTTATTTAAGGGTAATGAATAGGTAATAGTTATTCAGGAAAACCTACAAAGTTTTAATACTCATGCCTATATATTTATCTTTGTTTTTAGCTTGTGGTTTTGCTTCTATATGGGGTTCAGTCACCATAGAGAAACTTTGGTTCAATGGTCGGTGGTTACTCACAAGGTCTCATTGAGGTATGCATGGTTTTATTTTATTTCTACTACTAGTGTTTAATTTTTTTTATTTTATATTAATTTATTTTTTGTTGTCTTATGGACTAAATCATTCCCAATTTATTTATCTTTGATACCAGACACTATTTTCTAGTCTAGGAGGATCAGGAACACCTCTCAGGCCTTGTTGTTAGACAGCTCGGGTGACTGGTTCAGGGTTGACCCATGTTGGTTCGTGATAAAATGATATTAGAGTAGTCCCTTTGTTATTTGGGATGTTAGGTAGTTTATAGATAATATTTTTAGAGCTCAGGAGGTATGTATGGGAATAGCGTCACAAACTCTTGGTTATCACGAGCCTCGAGTTACTAAGGGTTGTTTAGGATTTCAGTCTTTTGTTTTGGTTTTTGGGTTTATGTCGTTAATTTTCATTTGGATTGTGTGGTTTAGGGGGTGAAAATAGTAATGAATCAGTGTTACACGCCAATCTTATATTGAGTAGAGACCCATATAGAGCCCAAGTGCACGGTTCAAGATACTTCCAATGGTTAGTGCATGCTTAGTGCATGGTCTACTAAACCATGTGGTCTAGTTATGCATGATTTATAGTTCCTTATTTTAGTTATTTTGGTGTGGGTGATACATCGGTCTGATTTTAGTAGGTGTGAGTGGATTTTGAAAGAAAAAATAATTTTTTAAAATGGTTTTCAGAGTGAAAAAAATTGGTTTTAAAAAGGAAAAAAGGATTATTTCTAACGGAGTAGTGGTTTTAAAAGGAAATGTGGAAGTGTTATTTTGGTTTTAGAGTAGATGTGTTGAAATAGTTTAAATTTTTAAATGGGGAATTGGTTTTGTAAATTTTTGAATTTATAAAATGATGGTTTTTTAAAGAGTATTTTTTGTTTGTTTTATAGTATTTTGGATTATAATCTTGGTGTTTTGGGTTGAGGTGTGTCTTTGGTTGAGATTTTTTTGAATTTTTTCTGGTTTTATGTTTCATGTTATTTCAAGTATGCTGCCCGAAAACACCCAGAAGGTTTTTAAGGATCCTCTTCTAGTCATTGTCCCTAGACAGACACTTAGAGGATTGGTGGAGCTGAACTTTTCTTAATCATTGTCTCTTTTCTATAGTCATTGAATTTTGTTAGAGGTTGTTGAGTGGCATGAGGACTTTTAGATTCTCTTCAGGTTTTTGGGAACTCTAGATGTCATGAGGATTCTAGTTGTATTGGGTATGTTTGAAGAACTAGTATTGGACCAGTGGAAGATGATTGTTTCATCCTCGTTGCAAGTTGGGATGTATCGGGAAATATTCAAGACCACTTTCATCTAGTAGTTTATTATTTAGGAATTGAAGGATAAAAAAGTGCCAGATCTTATGGATTCTTGACAAGGTCAACTGATGGTGAAGGGAAAGGTTGTCCATTTCAATGAACTGGTTTCCCTTTATCCAAATATAGTGTTGAGCGATAAGTTGGAAGCACCTCTTATTGTGTAGGGTTTCTATCTAGGGTTAAAGGATCATGTTCTATCATTTGGGTAAGTCTCATAGGGAAGACCATGGTATTTTATAGTTTGATTTATTTTGGTTCTCATGATGGTTCCCCATTTGGTGAGGAGTGTGAACTGGAGAAACCTATTCCAAACAAGTCACCTTTGTTAGTTATTTCTTTTTTCATCAAACCACTCACTTGTTTTATTCCATTTTGTTCGGTTTATGAACTCTAATCTATCTTTATATAATCCTATAAAGTCTTTTTGATGGTTTGGTCATGGAAAGGTTCTATAATCCATGTTTCTAGAAGAGGAAGCCTCAGTCAGAGGTTTCTAGTTCCCTACTATGGGGAAGAAGATGCTGACATTAGGGCTCCAGCTATAGGTCCCAAAGTGAAGTTTTTCACACAGTCAAGAAATTTATAGGTATGGGGGGTGTACATTAAACATGTTTTCTCTAAAATTGGAGTGGTGTCCATTAAGTATTTCCCTTATTATGGTTTTATATTTTTGGGCACCTTTAGATTTAGAGATTCATGTGTCTTTAGAAATTATGGATTCTGGCTTGGCCAAGTGCCATGTTTGAGTCTCTATGGTTAAACTCTCATCTTGTTGGTGGGTGTTTTTGTTGAGAATTATTATTAGCAAAAAAAATTTCCTAGTTAGTTCTTTAATGGTGGGGAGACCCGTTATGGGTCTCATTGATGTCTTCTTTTAAGTTGGTTGAGCATCAACTCAAGAGATTAAGAGGTCACATCAGTGTTAAAGATTTTTTCTATATTTTTTGGGTTTTTTTCTATGCAAAATGGTGCTTAATCAAGGTCCCAAAATGGTGGGAATACCACCATAAAAATGGACTCATAGTGAATTCAACCTCCATCATCTCACCAGACCCTGATGGGTTATTTGGTGAATTCTATTCCAGGGGTTAGGATGATTATTATTTTGAGGTTATGTTTGGAAGTGTGAGTTCATCGTTCTTAGATATTTTTTTGGTGGTTCAATTCCTTGGATATAATTATTTATTTATTTATATGTTGATCAAGTTCCTCAAGGATGTCCTTACCAGCTTATTTGGGTCCTAGAGTTTTGGGATTTCAAATGAAAAGTGAGTTTTTGGTTCACAGTATTTCAGTGGTTGAGTTCTCTCTTTGGGTTTGGCTTGTTCATGTCCTAGTTAAGTATTTTGGGACTATATAGGGGTATAAATTGTTAATGGTGTGGAGAAATGTCACACCCCAACTCAACACTTTTCCTTTATTTTATTCATTTTTGGTTTTATTCTATCTTTTACTTGAGTAGGCTTGAGTTACGGTAGTTGGTGGGCCAGAGTTTATTTTTTTGGAGGATTTTCACTATTTTATGATTATCCCATATGGTTACGAGTAACTGTGCGGTTCTTGTGAGGGTGGCCAGGTGGGTCTGTGATGTAGTGCATGACTTGTGCATGGTTTATTAAACCATGCAGAGAATGTGCGGTGGGAACTTATATTTTGATAGTGCTGAGTGGCACGGTTTGAGGATGGTTTTCTCAACTATGAATCTTTATAGGGGTAACCGTGTGGAGGGTTTCCTATCCTAGGTTGTGACTAGTATAAATTTGGAACATGATTTGGTAAACCATACGCAAACCGTGCAGGTTTCCTAGAATAGAAAACCCTCCACATGATTTGAATTTCCCCTACTCCTCCTTGGTTTCATGAAACATCCAAATCCCATATCCCTATATAGTCTTGCACCACCCCTCCCTCTCAGCTCCCTCTTCTTTCGGCATTTTCTTCATATTTCTTGAGGGTTCTTAGTTGGTTCTCCAAGGTAAGCACTTTAAATCCTTCCTCCTCCATTTCTTGGAATTTTACCTCTTCCTATATCCCCGCATCATTTTTTAAAACCCTAGGTTAAGGTTTAACCCGGTTCTATTAATTTTATTCCATCTTTAGGGCATGAAATGGGTCTCTCAAGTCAGCTTCGTGTGTATTTTTGCATTCATCGCTAAAGGAAAATCATATCTAAGAATTTTAGTTTTACCGCCACTGTTTTGAGGTTAGTTTCCTTATACCTTTTCTTTTATCCAAATTTTAATTAGTTTTTTTTACTTTTTGGGTTCCTAGTAATTTTTTGGTGAATCTTGGACCTCTTTGAAGTGGTTTTGAGCCGCCAGAGTCAAAGGAAACTTACATGTGTATGCATAGGTAGGCATATATATATATGTGTGTGTGTGTGTGTGTGTGTTTAAGTTCCCCCTTTATATATATTCACTCATGGAAATATAAATATATAAATATATATATTGGGTCTAGGTGTGATTATATATGTGTGTGAAAAATGTATATATGTGTAAGTGTAAAGGGGTATATTCATGTGTAATCATGTATATAAGGATGCCCTTGTACATATTCATGCCTATATGAATATGTACATAGGGGATTGGTTCCCTTATATATATGTCAATTCCCATATGTGTGTGATCATAAAAAGGGATGATTCATGTTTTTGTCATCAAATCCATCGAGTTCTAGGGTGTTTTAACTTGATTCTCTTCTCGTTGAGGTAGGTTCCCTTATGCTTGGCCTTTAAATTTAAAGAATCATTTATTTCTTGACCTTCACACCATGTTATTATACTAATTTAGGATTTATAATTCTTATAATAATTATTTTATGTTAAATAGGTTGAATTATTATTTAAATCTAATTGTATGAAATGGTTTTGTTAAACTTCAAATACTATTTATTTGTTAAAATGCTTGGTTGGCCCTAAAAATGAGTTTTAGTTTCTTTGTTGGAAATTTTGGCTTAAAAAAGAGTTTATAAATGGAATTTTGATTCATAAGTGGTGTTCTTGGTTTATATAAATTATATTTTTTTTGAAAATTTAAATACACTTAACACTTGATTTATCTCTTATTTAAATAAACCTAGAAATTTAAAAATGATTTTTCCTTCCATTCGGTTGTTATGAAAAAAATTTAAATGATTTGTTTTATTTTACAATGATATTTAAAGTGGATTTCAAAATGGAAAAGTTGTGATTTCAAATAATGTGTCATGGTTGGTACCTTTTTTTATTTTCTTAAAATATTTGGTGCCTCCATGGATACTCTCCATTTTAGGGGGAATTCACATGTATGGTGTCGAGAGGTGGCCTTAGCAGAAATGATGGATTCCTTGACATAGGTTCTATGTTTGTATGGCTCCCTCACCTACCACTTTTCTTATGGACATGGGATCCTAGGGGTCAGAGTGAGACTCAAGAAACAGTTGTTATTTATGTCCCTCTTAGACAAACTAGATCCCCTTAGTAGATATAGGACTTGTAGGTTGTGCCACCAGTGAGGCTAGTAAAGATCATCTTGGTTGGTTATGGACTATGGAGTTTAATCATATGAAAATATATGGATCTAAACCATGTATGTCAAGGGTATCTTCAATCAGTGTCTAGGTACATCCCATGATCACAGTTACTTATGCATTATAATTTCCTCTTGTTCTAAAATTTTTTCATAAAATCACTTAAACTATTATGCTTTCCACCAAAATGTTTCTTCAATGCATGTTAGTTTTCACAAAGGGTATTTTGGAAAGTCGTTTTATTTATAAACTATTATTTAAAGAGAAAGGAAAATTATTCTTGAAATTATTAATATGTTACATCTATTTATTTATATATATATATAACTAAATATATTTATCAGCACTAGAAAATTGCATTAACAATGCTAAAAAAAGTGATGTTAATCAAGGCGAAGATAAGGGGGGTCCCTTTTATCATCGCTCAGAAAAGCACTAATAAAGACCCATTTTATCAGTTCTAAAAAAAGTACTGATAAAAGTAAAAAAAATAAAAAATTATTTATATTCGGGGGGGATATTTTAACAGTGCTTGACCCACCCACCCCCCCCCCCCCACCCCCTTTATCAGTGCTAGGTGGCCCCTCCCACTATCGTGCGCTGCCCTTGCCTACGCTTCCCACACATGCGCACGCACTTCCTTTTTTCCACCCAAACTCGAACCCGCGACCTCCCCCTTGCACGCCTGCACCTTTACCACTAAGCCATTTCGTTTTTTTTTCTATTTAATGATACATCTATTTATTTATATATATATAGTTATGTTTATTTTTATATTAATATAGATTCATATTAATATAAATATATTTAGTTATATTAATACATATATGTTTATTCATATATTAGTATATATATATTCATTCATATATTAATATATATTTATATCAATTTATATTTATATTTTTAATTACAATTTTTTATCTGTATATTTATTTGTATATTAATATATATTTAAAAGATTAGTTTTAAATACATTTATAAAATATTTTTTTTATGTGTGTTTATAAATAAATAAATACATACATATATACAACACACACACAAATACACACACACGCACACATATATTTACGAATAAATACATATGTGTGTGTGTATTTGAAAATCAATATAATGTTAAAACGACCATAACTTCTAATATAGAAGTCTGTTTCAACTACATAAATTGTCAAAATCAAAGAAAATGAAACAATATTCGATATGATATGTGGTAGAGGCCTAAAGGACATCCGGATCAGAAGTTAAACATGTTTTAATGTTAACAAATTGAGGTATCCCGACTAAAAACTCAGTTTTGGAGGCCTTCTGATCCTTTTTTAGCCTTGAAAAATGTGACAGAATCTTTGCTTGGGTCATAAGCGCGTAGATCTCATTGCAGGATTTGATTTTATATGTCGTAGAACTCAAACGGACACCCAGATCAAAAGTTATGGTCATTTGAAGTTTGAGTTACATTTTCAACTTATTTTAGATATTTTATTGATTTTTTTGATTTTTTGTGTCCTCAAATTGTTATTAAATGATTTTTAATCGATAATAATTAGAAAATTATTAATTAATTATATTTTTTAAAATATTTTAAATCCATTTTCACTAAATTTCTTATATATTAAATGTAATAGTCTATTTATATGTATATTTAAAAAATATATATTATATGTATATCAATATAAATATACATATATAACAATATAAAATTTTTCATGAAAAATTATTTTTTTTGAAACATAAAATTTATCAGCTCTAGGAAAAAGTGTTGATAAAGCCCCCATTTATCAGCGCTACTAAAAAAAACGTTGTTAAAGGGTCCCTTTTAACAGCACTTTTTTTAGCACTGTTAAAGGACCCCCTTTATCAGTGCTTTTTTAGCGCTGATAAAGGCTCCCTTTATTAGTGATTTTTTTTAGTGCTGATAAAGGGGTAGTGCTTCCCTTGCTCATTTTTGTAGAAGTGTAAAAGATAAATAAATACTTATCTTAATATATGTATTTTAAACTAGTAGTAGATAAATATTTTATTTAGGGTTAAGGCATAGGGAATAGTAATTTGGGTATGCCTACTGAGTTTTAATACTCATTTCTATAGATTTATATTGTTTTAGCTTGTGGTGATGCTTCCAACTCAGATGCATTCATTATGGAGTGATGTTAGTTTAGTTGTCGGTGGTACAGGGTCACATGGAGGTATGTGTGATTTTATTTTCTTCATGTTTCTAGTGTTTAATTTTATTTTTTAGTTTATATTCATTATTTTTTTTTGACTTATGGGCTAAATTGGTCCCAATTTATTTATATTTGATACCCAACACTAGTTTCCAACCTAGGAGAATCGAGAATTCATCTCAATACTTGTTGCATGCTAGATCATGTGACCGGTTTAGGGTTAAACTAGGTTAGTTTGCGACATCCAATGTATTCATCATGTGAATAAATATTGAAACTTAATCAACATTCCTTATAAAAATCAGTAACTAACTGTATTGGAGGAACTAGTATACGTAATTTTAATATTTTACTCTTTCAAACTGATCATAAATCATCCATAGAAATATGATGGATGGTTTCATTATATTACATCCTCATTAAAATATAATATTTATAAAATTATGTTTACATATATGAAAATACTTTAAAAAATCACTGGAAATTTTCTTATATAAAATACCCTTTTCACTTTAAAATCACTTATTTAAAATCTAGAAATTTCCCAAATATTAAGGAAAAAATTTAATTTAAAAGTAACCCTTAAAACTTTTAAAGTAATATTTAAATAATTGGATGGTTGTGATGATGGTAAATTTCATGTACGTTAAAACAAATAATCCTTTCACATTTTTTGTCAAAAGTCAAATATGCCTTGTTCGAAAAATGATAGGGAGATTCCTTTTAAACCATTTTTTATAAAGTAAAAAATGGGTAAAAATTTATTTAATAAAATATTGTGTAATATTAAAAATATTCTTTAAAACATTTTAAGGAAAATATGGACATGGAAGAAAAATATTCCCCACCGACTAGAAAAACAAAATTGGTTTTCCTTAAAAACATTATTTTGGTATCTTGAGTAATAAAATAGAAGAAAATGAAAGGAAAATTTTTAATTTATTGAAATAACCAAATTATAATAAAATATATTGCATTTAAGATATAAATATAAAATAATTCCCCTAATAGAGACTTAAACATAAATAAACTTGAATAATGATGAGATTGTGAAATAAACCCTTACCTCGGGTTTGACTTCTTTCATGTGTGTTAAAAAATTGTATAATAAATATAGATTTATTATACATATATTATATAACTATAATCATATATATCATACCATTAATTATTTACTTATAACATTTTACCACCCTTTTATTAACAATTATTTATTAAAATCATTGTTATGGGTGATAAGTGCTTCGTTTTTCATGTATGTCTTGGTTCGGTAGTTTTGTCCTTGTAATTTTATCAAGTTTAAATAATATATATAATTTTAATCATGATATAAATATCATATATATTAATTATATATATATTTATAATCATCCATAAAATGTGGAGATAGAGAAATGAATTACAGAGTTCATTGAGACGGTGGGTTGTGCGTTCACATGAACGTTGTTTTCACTTTTGAAGGATGGAAAGAAATGGAGGTAAATAATAATTCAAATTTTCTTAATCAATATTATATCATATATATCATATATATTTATTAAATCTATCCTTATTACCATCCATGTAAATAAAAAATGAATAATGAATTAAATCGCTTCATGGAGGTGGTAGTCCACACATACACACGAGCGATGTTATCGTTTTGTAATAGATTGGAAGTTAAGAAGGTAGATATGATATTATAATTATATAATAATAATTAATATATATGATATATATAAATAAAAAAATAAAACAAAACATGTAATTCCCTGACCCTAGTTACCCAGAGTCGGTGCATTATTACATAACATTGGCATGATCACAAAAGATCAAGTCTCGAAAGACCGATTAGTTTAGTAGCCTTGGAAATACTAGAAACATTCATAAGTTTTACATTACATTATAAAATAAAAAACTACAACAACATAGTCTCCATAGGCCACACTCATATCCCTTAAACTATCCATGTAGGTCAGTCATAATATACTTCTTCATATCCTAGGAAAAATAAAACATAGAAAGGGGTGAGCTTAGATGCTCAGTAAGGATAACAATATAGTGAAAACTTTCATAAATAAGAATAAATATTTTAAGGAAATTTATAAGACTAAAGAATAATCATTTTAAACATAAACTTCAGAATAATATTGCAAATATAAATCAAATAATTTCATTTACTTATTCACATGGATATTCTACTAGTCGAATAATCGCATGCAACATCAATAGCCACTTTCATAATGATTGAATTCATAATGCCAGAATTTCATAACAAAATAGTCAAGGCCTTGTTCCAAGACTACAAATAATATTTTTTCATTATTCCAAGACACTAGTTTATCTCATGAGACCTACCGATGCATCGAGGAGCTATAGCAGGCTCCACCCGTCACTTAGTAAGTACAATGTATTCCTCATATGAAAAGGTTTAAACATAACATAAACAATCGTATTAAAAATAGAATATGAAATGTCAATAATTTATCCATAAACCATTAATGGTATAAAAATAACACATCCACAGTCAAACATATCACAAAACCTTCAATACAATATGGAAGATTTGTACCATAATAAATCAACTTCAAACAATTTTAAAATCCATAAAAGGATGTTAACATAGATGAAAATGATTTGTAAAACTATTTCAGAGAAATATACCTTTTTCATGAAAACATTTAAAAGTCACAAAATTTAGAAAGGAAGAAATTTAAAGACATTTTTTAATCAAAGTTTCCCATACCACTTTGAAACTTTTTAAAGGAATTAACATTTTAAAAACATTCATGTCCATATAAATAAATCCTTAAAAATTATTTTGTAAACATGGACATTAATGAGAATGATTTATAAGAATAAATATTTAGACCATTTAAAATTATGATATAGTTAAAGATTCCCTTCCATAAAACCTTAAAATATTCCTTTTGAAAATATTTTTATGAAACACGGATGTGGATGACAAAGAGGTCCCAGTAGATACTCACGTAAAAACAACCTTGGATAATAAATAGATTGTATAATTAACCCTTACCTTGTACTTTTCCTTGGTTGAGGATAGGTTAAACTCCTTTATAATAGTTAAATAATTGTTATTAAATTATACAAGAACCATATACATTAATATTATACCATATATGATCTTCTAATATTGCTTTGTTAATGATATTTCAGCAGTATCATCGTTTCGGGTGTTAACTGATTCGTTTTCATTTATATGATTTGTTACATAAGTAATGTTTGGTATAGATAGGATGCATCTTATTAATATTCAGAATGATATTAAGTCTTTAAACATTATTTTTAATCATCAAATGAAAAATAGTCTTGAATGGATACGATGGGGAATGAATCTCATCGCGTTCATGGAGAGGGTAATCCGTACGTACGCACGAGCAACAATATCATTATTTTGATATTAAAATAGTATATAATTTGATGTTATATCATATATACAGAATCATTAACATGTTATATTTATTATTTATATCAATTATACATCATTATTATACCCATCCAAACAGTGAAGTGTTGAATGACAAACTACACCACGACGTGGAGACGGTAAGCCGTACGTACGCACGTATGGTGACTTTGTCATTTATAGGATGGATAGAATAAATAATATGGTTGTACAATTTCTATAATAACATCATAGTATATAGAATATACTGGAGTTATTATTTTCAAATTGAAACAACAAAGAAAGAGGAAGTGGAAGAAGAAAAGAACTTGAAAGAGGTGATGAAATATTTACCTCTTCTTCGGGTTATTCCTTTTGATTTGATCAAAATGGTTCCTTATGTTGGATTTATGACTAAATGAAGTCCTATAGGATTTAGGTAGGATATTTGGGAGGATTTTTGGGCAGGATTTTTCTGATCCAAATGGATTTGGAGGTGTGAATTTGATAGAATGGGAAGTTCCCTTTTATAAGAGGTGTGAGGGGAACCTTAGGAAAAATTGAAATAATATTTTATAATAAATTCATATTCGGTTTATAATGGCTCTAAAATGATTTATTTCGAGTCTAAGGTGTGTATGGTTCGAACTCCACTCAACCAATGGTATTTAGACAGGTTTACGTCACCATATTAACCTTATCATTTAGATTTAACTCTTAGTTAAATAGTTTGACATTTACCATGTCTCTTTGTATTTTTATATTATATAGTTAATAAACTTACTATAAACTTCCAATAGAACCTCAAGTGGTTCATTAATGACATATATAATATTATTTAAGACCTTTGGCCGAACCATAGATTTTTATTAATAGAATATCAATTAATAATATAATTGTTTTTAAAAAAACTCTTTTATGTTAATTTAGACACTATTTGGTATTTTGTTTTTGTTAAATTCATAACAGCATTATTATATCTAAAAAAATTCATTTAATCTACCCTAACATGTCATATTAACCTATAAAATTATTTTAATTCATTAAAAGTTTCAATTTACATTTATTTGAATATTTATAATATGAATTATTTCAATATTTCATTAATAAGGTAATTACTGCATCATCATTATGTCATAAATAAATTTAATTATTTAATGTCTAAAAATTATAAATAAAATACCATTATTTAGGAAATATTTTTATATTTATAATTAATATTTATAGTCAAATTTATCTTATGTATAACCCTATATTAAAAATGGTTTAGTTATTAAACTTAGAATTTAACACTTTTAACTCTTCTTTAAATAAAATAATAATAAATGTCCTAATGTAATCCAAATGGATCTAAAGGATCATATTTTATTCCTAAGGTTGTTGTTGGTCGAAATAAACTTATCCAGTAGAATTATTACATGTTTTAGGGTAATAATAATATAATTTTTACCTTTAATTACCCTATTTACTTTTAACCGTGGTAAATAAAAGTCAAAAGTTACTATTCACAAAAAAATTATTTTAATCTCATTAAACCATATTTTACTTACTGATATCAACCGTGTCTCTCAGATTTTTGAAATTCAACTCACAGAAGTGGTAAAATTAAGTTTTATTCAAATTTGCAAAAGCTCCTAGGAGGTGGGTAAAAGATGGTAAAAAGCTCAATAAAATTTTATATATCTAATTTTATTATAAAAATGACTCCAATGAATTACATTGAAATAATATTGGTATTATGTATCTATTTTGACTTAAAATAAATTTAAATAAAATAAATAATTATTTAAATAAAAAGTTGGTTTTAACCAATAACGTAGTGTTTTTCACTATTCATCAAAAATTGAAAGTTTTCAAAAAAATACCAAAAATTCACCCTAAGCTAATTACGATATTCGAAATCCAAAAATGAAGTCCATTTTGAAATATAAAATTTATAAAATTTCAAAAATTGGGTATTAATATTCATAACTACTGGTTTGATTGGTTGCGATGTGTTAGAATCTCGAAGTTGCATACGATGCAAGCTATTGCATTATTCAAAGGAAACGTACCGTGGAAGCTTGGGGTGTTACAAAACATAGCTTTTAGAAAAATTTATTTTTAAGAAAAAAAATGAACTTATACCAAAATAAAATATAATGTTGATTCATAGGGAATTATTTAAATTATGTTTAATAAAATAGATATTATATTAATTTAAAACCAAATCCATAATATAATGGGACTTTAAAATTACTTTATTTAAATAAAATAATTGGTGGTTTTATAAAAATCAGTATTTTTCATGATTCACTAAAAAATAAATATTTTTAGAAAAAATCTCAAAAATTCACCCTAAGTTAATATTGAAATGCTAATTTAAAAAATTATATTCATTCCCTAAAATAAATTTTTTAAAACTGTAGAAATATATTATAATTCCCGCACACAAAATTCAATAAAACCCATTTTTGAAGAAAATAAATTTTCAAACCATAAAATGACTTTTCTAAAAATTGAGTGCATATTTATTAGGAATTAATAAATAAATTTGAATTATATAAAAAATGTATTCATATTTTGTATAATTTAGTTATTCCTATTCATATCATTAATTTAATGGCTAGGTTGTAATGGTCACATTTAAAGAATAATATTTTTATAGTATATCATGATTCTCTTAAAGCTTAGTGTATCATGCTAAGTAAGCTATCAAGCACCGTATTATTTTAAACCAAATTTTTAGGGTGATAAAAACCATACACAATTTGTGGATTGACTAATAGGGTGTATATCCAGTTTTTTATGAATATAGGTGATTATGGGGGGTATAACCAATCACACTCTTATGGAACTTATTGTAATTATAAAAATATTATTGAGGAGAAACCATAAGTTTTGGTGTCTAACCAACTGTGGAAAATAATATTATTTCATAATTAACCTTATAAATATTTTTTTCTTATCTTTCTATTATTATTTCTATACATGAGGTGAGTTTTGGAGTTTTTACTAAGTGGATATAGAACCATAAAAAGTTCAATAGTATGAATTAAAAACAGGAATTCATAAAAAAAATACCATTGATTCACCCCCCCCCCCCAATAGTTCACCAAACCTAGGATCTATAATTTGTATCAGATAAAATCCAGGATTTATTTAAAAATATACATGTTTTCTTTTCTAATCATGATGGTTATTATATGGATATTTCATCCAAGACTCATAAAATCAGGAGGAAAATAGATTATAAGAAGCAGAAGAAGAATTTAAGAGTAAAGGGAGAAACACCACTAATTGAATGTAATCAGAGTGGTAAAAGTTTTAATAATTCTATTTATTTTGATTATTCTAATTAATCTTGTTGAATATATGATGATGATGTATCACTTAGTGATCTTTATTCTGAAATTAAATATCATCTAAAGAAAGTACCCAAAGAAGTAATAAATTTTATTATTGGTACAATCAAAGGACTTCTTATTAATAAAGCATAGGCATAAAAAAAGTTGAAGAATTGGATAATGAACTAACTAAGAAATTTCAATAGTGTATTACTCTCAAATACCAAATTAAATCCATGCAGAAATCAACATCATTTTTCAATGATAGATTTACCCAAGATAAATAATAGATGTAAAGTTATGTTTGTGAAACTTTTATATCAAAAATAATATTTATGGAAGTTTTCCATGCACTTGAACAATGACATAAAACCTCTTTGGGTGTTAAAGATACTCAATTTGTGGTCAAATGAAAATAATATAATATATTTCTAGTTCATTAAAATATTTAAGAAAAGTGTATGAAGAAAAAATCAAGAAGATAAAAGAATATTAGGAAGACAACCTAATATTGGATGAGTATAAAAAGAACTCCATCTACATGAAGTGTCTTGAGCTTGAAGTAAGGATGAGAAATATAGAATCTATACAATATAGACCTTACTAGGTAATTAAGAAGAAATATTTTTCAACACAAATTTTCATTGAGATTCATAGTCCTAAGAAGAATCACATGAGTAGTAATAAATGCTTGAATTCATTCCCTGGTCAACCAATAAAATTGGTAACAACCATATAAAAATTTATTGACTATACTAAATCTATTTTTTGGGTCAATTTAGGCTTTAAATCTAAAACTGTACAAATAGGATGAGAAAAAATAATGATAAGTTAATTGTTATGTATATGGTGGATAGAAGGGTGTGTATGAAAGATTCCTACTCAAAAATATCTAAAATTTATGAGAATAATGTCTAAAAAAACAATATATTAAGTCTATAAAACATGGAATTTAAAGAAAAAGATCAAGATTTATTAGGAATTTTTTTGTGTTGTAACAAGTTTGCTCATAAGTAATTGGATTTTTTCAATAACATGTCAATTTTTTAAGATCATGGAATACCACAATAAATCAAGGGAAAGATAAAGAGATTAGAAAACTTTCTATAAAAAATCATAAGTTAAAATAAAAGAAACTTTAATATGTCTTAAAGAGAACACAAAAGATAATTATTGAACCAAATACACCCAATAAGTCAATGAAAGAATGAAGGATGATAATCAATGTAAATTTGAATATGGCTAGTGACTTGTGTGGAACTTGTGGTAAATCTAGACATAATTCGCACAACCACATGGGAATACTATCTAAATATTTGGAGTTATTTAAAAATAAAATTAAAGAACCTGAAACTTCCTATACTCTAATGGCAATAGTGGAAAATGGAGTTTATTACAAAGGAAATTCTGAGGTGGAGAAAACTACTTCACCTGAAGAAACTTTTAAAGGGAAAGAGATGAGTAAGAAACCTATTAAGATTTTTGATAGTAAAATAATTGTTGAGGTTAGAATAAAAGAGTTTCCTAGGATGATAGGAAACTCTCAATGTCAGTGTTACTTTTTATGAACAAATAGGTCCCTCATTATTCCCTAAAACTTTTGTTTATTTATTTTAAAATGTTGGGAATTGAAGGAGTGGAATGAGTGTTATACACACTGGGAAGTAAATAAAGAATTATTCATCGTGTATTTCATATACCATAGAGAGGAGAAGTATAGTGCATCCCTTGAGGGGGATAAATAATGAGATGAAGCTTTCATGTAGTAAATTAGGAAATTATGGATAACTATGAAAAACTGAATATTTTGGTTTTCATATCATACATATATTCCTTAGTTTTGATTATATTGAATTTGGTATAAAGGGTGAGTTTTTGTTGATGATAACATGATAAAAAGGTAGATTTATATGTTTTCACTTGAAATTTTTGAGGTATTTTTTCAAATGTGTGTAGTATACAACATATTTCATAATGAATCTATATGAGAAGTCCCTAGAATGTGTTCTAAGAATGGTATCACATGTTGGTTTTTTATGTACAAATTTTAAAACCATGGTTATATCCCTATATTTTTCTACACTGGGCTAGCCCAGGTGGACTTAGAGTGGATTAACTAAAGGATCATTGATAAGGGAAATCATGTGGTGTCATCCTTATCTCATAAGTGGCTAATAAACAGGATTTAAATAAATAGTGGAGAATAGGATATCTTGAAGGCATTTAAAGAAGATTAGTGAGGTGATAAAAAACCCTTTCATTTGTCTTTATATTTATTATTATTAAGGGGGGGAGAAAAATGGAAACACACATATTCTCTTGAAAGGTGCTTAGTGGTATTGATAATAAAATACAAAGGGAGATATTATTGTGACCATTAGATGTATAGTATTTGTTTTCAATAAGGAAGTCTACTTAGGTGTTGAGGAAATATTAATATGTGTTGTCTAGATTAAAAGTTGAAGATTTCATCCAAGGGTGGTTATACATGAAAACTAATTTATTGAGTGTTTAAATACAATTGGATAAAGTCTTGAGTGGTTGAATTAATTTAAAGGAGTTTAAGTAGTTATGTAAAGGTAATGACAGATTCCTACAATCTACGTAAAGGTAAATGAATACTCATAAATATTTGTAAAGGTAGATCACAATGTATTTTAAGGTAACCAGTGTCTATATAAGGATATTGGCACTAGCCACATAAAAGTATAACTTACTATGTAAAGGTGATAAGATACCGAATGATATTTATATAAAAGTTGTCTTAAGAGTTATATAAGGTAATATTAAGAAACATAATGCCTATATAAAGGAAAAATTAGACCTTTTTACAGTTCATCACAAGTTTTTTAAAGGTAACTCTTAAATTCATAAGTAATATTCAATTAATTTTGTGAGAAATCCTGAATGAAATTATTGGGGGAAATCAAAATAAATTCTAAATTGATTTGAATGTAATCAAACAATTCTTATGTTAAGATTCAGTGTCTAACTATCCTAATCATTAACATTTATCATGATCCTTTCCAAGAATAAAAAATTATCTAGCCACTAAATAATCTATAAATGAAGCTAAGTTTCACCACACTGAATAAATGGAGACCATACCACAAATAGTTGTAAATTGAGCTGTGAATGCACCATGGGGTATTATCTGTGCGACTTTAGAAGGGTGTAGTGATTTTTAAATTCATATGTGAGAAATGGTAAAGTTATATGTTATAGTATAAGTTTTGTTTCTATATATATTCATGTATATGTAGATAAAGTTTAAATATAATGAAAAATTTGTGGTAAATAAGATGCGATGATTTTAATATCGTATAAGAAAGGAAACGATCATTTCTTTAGGAAGTTTCCGAAAGAATTAAAAGTTATGGATTTTGTGGATGGTGAGATCATGTTGTTTTTATATATCACATGAATAATAAATTCCAAGTCTTAAGAAATTTAAATGAAGATGTGATATTTTAATATCACATGGAGAGTTAAAGTTTGAGTCTCAATGAGATATAAATGGAAATATTGACTTGATTTAATGAATTTGATTGAGAATATCTAATAGTGATTATCTTTATATTCCCAAAAGAATTTTTTTGGAAATAATATACATTTATTATTAATTATATTTTGTGAATATATATTTATGTAGAAAATGTGATGAATTGGGTGATAATCCTTTGACGTTGAGACTATCCTAGAAAAACTCTAAACAATCGATGAAGTGAGAGCTTGATATTGTACAGTATAGAGGAGAGAAAAAATCAAGACCAAAGTTGGGATCCATTCAAGGAGGAAGAAATCATATATAAACCTAAGTATTAAAAATATTAAGGAAGACCCATATCCTATAAATATCTGCATAAATTTTTGAAACCAAATGTTCATGTTCTGAAAAAAGACTTGGATGCACAAGACTTCAAGTTATACACAATGAACCAGATCATGTACACTTGTGGAGGAAGATCATCTCAAGTTGGTGAAGAATAAAACAGGATCTATTGGAGATCTTTATACCTTGGGATTAGCATTGAAGTGAAGAATCGATGGGGTGTATAACTAGTCATAGAGGATGGGATATAGGAGATTATAACCAATAAAGATAGAAGAGTTAATGGTTGGGGTTTATTAGCAGACACAATTGTAGGATTGACTAAGGGGTGCATAACTAGTTGTTGTTGAATATATGTGATTGAGGGTATGACCAATCACACTCCTATGAGACTCAGGAGTCAATATAATTGATAACAATATTATATTGGAGAAACTGTAAATTGGGTTGTCTAACCAATTGTGGTAAGGAATAGGATTTTATGACTAACCTTATAGATTTTGTGTGCTTCTATCACTCTCTCTCTCTCTATTATTATTTTTCACACAATGTGAGGTTGTAGGTTTTTACTGAGTGGATCAAGAACCTTAAAAAGTTTAAGATTTTGAATTAAAAAGAGAAATTTGTAAAAATATGCAACAAATTAACCCCCCCCCCCTTCTTAGTGGTTCACCAAACTTGGTCCATACACATGAAATGTGCTAATTTGTTGTGTTTAATTCATTGAATATATTTTATTAATTCCTAAAATATCATTAATATTTTTTTAATCCTTATAGTAAATTTATTATATAGTGGGGTTTTCACCAATAGTGGAAGATACGTTATTATATCTTTTTCAAGAATGAAATTATTAGATTAAGGGGGGTATGATTTATTATCTAAAATTTTGGTACTCCTTATTTAGTGCACATAATTTTTTATAGTTTAAGGGAGAGTTATATTTTAGGTTTATAATTATTTTTAATTAGTAACTTTTCTATTTCTCAAATTATGTTTTATTATATCAAGAATGTTAGTTTTACTACTTTAGTTTATTCATGTTAAATTGTTAGTATGAGTTTTTTATTTATATATTAAATTGTTCAACAAAGGGGATAATTTTATTTGTTATAATTCATGTTCCCTCATTACTTTATTTATTTCTTTTAATTTTAATTTTAGCATGTTCAATACTATGGTCTTACCATTTCAATCATTTCAAAAAGGGGGAGAATTTATTGTATATTCAATCAGGTTTTGAAATAATCAAAATGGGAAGTTTTGTTTGGGATTTTCTTAATAGTATTGATGTATTTTAAAACACTCCCTTAAAAAGCATTATTTTTTTATTTTTGTTACAATCTTATTAGGTGTATTTGGTTCTGTATATACATAAATTAAGGTGGTTATTAATATGTTTAATGTTTTATTTTTTTTAATATTATAATATTCCCATGAGTTATGATATATATTCACATAGATTCAATGTTATAATTCTTCATCTTAGATATGCATAATTATGTGCATTTTGAATGTTATATACATTGTACAGGATAAAACCTATAGTGCATAAGAGATGAGAATATGTTCTTGGTCGATGAAATATGCATTGGGAGTGTATAATGTGCATAAAGGTTTGGTAGTGTATGATATAAAAATGAATAATAGAGATACTTTACTCACTCAAAATAGGTTGTGACATCAAAAAAATACACTTCATGTTAGAATATTGATGTTGGATAACTGGTCTCTAACTGGGTTGAGTTTCTGGTTTTTTTACGGAAATAATAACATTGAGGGGGTTGATTTCATAATATCCACAGACATGAGGGGGGTGGAGGTGGGCTTGAAGCAGGGTTGTGTTGGGAACATGAAAATTATTATCTTCAATTGTGTAAAATACTGTATTTTACAATATATGATTGAGATTAGGACACATATATGTCTTTAAAGGTGTAGGATATCTCATGGAATGGGTAAACATGTCTAGAAAAAATAAAATTCATATGTTTCAGGATTCATAATAAACCAATTTTGTTTTAAAAATAATTGCATTTATCAAAAAAATAATTTCTTTTAAGTTTAAAAACATATTTTTATGATGATTAAAAAAATTAGAGAAAATTATCTATTCAAAACTACTGATTCTTAAAATGTTTAAAAAATATTTTTCAGAAATATATAATAATTTTTTTACAATATTTAAAGTAAATAATATTTTCTTTTAAAGATATAAAAAATATTTTTCTACTTTAACTAGTATATTTTTTAAAACTGTTATGTTTTAAGAATATAAAAAATAAAATATAGTTTTAAAAATATATAAACATTTTTTAAATATATGTAATTTTATATAATCAAAATATTTTTTATGAAATATTTTTCAAATAAATTTGTTTTTGATAAATAAAAAAAAACTTTATCTTTTAAAAACCTATCATATTTTAAGATACATAATGATTTATTTTTTTAAAACTATAAAAAGTATCTAAAGCTGGATAGCTTTTTATCTTAAAAAATTATAAGGAAATTTCTAAAGGAAATTGACTATTAAAAAATAAAGTGAAAAATTCAAATGGAAAATTGAATTTCCTTAAAATAAATGATCTAATTAGAAAATTTTAATTATACTAAAATGTTTAATAAAATATCCACCATGTATTTTCATAGTATAAAATCCATTTATTAATTTTGATGAAAATTTATAATGAAAATTTGTTTTGAAATAATTCATCCTCCAGTATTAATGGAAAAATACTTTATTATGATTTTTATATATAATTTTTAGTGAAGTTTTATTATTGATAAATATGAACTAAATTTTTCTAATGATAATTTTGTTGAAAGTTTTATTTAAATATCCACTATAATTTTCAGTGAATTTTCCATTATAATTTTTAATGAAACTTCAACCAGAATTTTCAGTGAAAGTTACACTAGATTTTTTGGTGAACGTTCCACTGGAATTTTTTAGTGAATGTTTTTCACTAGAATTTTCTGGTGAATGTTTTCACTATAATTTTTAGGGAAAGTGTCTAATTTAATCAGTGAACTTTTGAATAAAATTTTTTATAATAATTTTTCATTAAAATATTCAATGGTATTTTGAGTGAAAATTTATTATTCATAAATTTGTATTGAAATTTTAAAATGATATATTTAAATGAAATATTCAATAAAATATACACTGGAATTTTTAGTGAAAGTTCTAATTGAATTTTTAGTGAAATATCCAGCAAAATTTTCCATTTAAAGTTTCTTCTTGAATTTCTCAATGAACATTTATACTAGAATTTTTAGTAAAAGTTTCTAATTTAATTAATGATTTTTTAGTGAAATTTTTCATTATAATTACTCTCTAAAATGTTTCAAAGGAGTTTGTAGTGAAAAAATATTTTGTAAATTTTTCACTGAAATTATAAAATGATAGATTCGAAAGAAATTTTTACTAAAATTTTCTACTGTAATTTTATAATGAAATTTTTCATGATAATTTTTTAATGTAAATTAAAAAAATGGTGAAATTTTCTATTAAAATTTTCTAGTGAAAATGTCTTATTAAATTGATGTATTTTCCAGTATAATTTTTTGATAAAATTTTCTACCATAAATTTCAGTGAAATTTTTTGAGGGAATTTTCCAGTGGAATTTTTTAGGGAAGATTTAAGGTGGATTTTTACATTGAATTGTTCAACTAAATTTTCCAATGGAATTTTCCTCTAAAGGTTTATAGTTGAATCGGTGAAATCATTTGTTGAAGTATTCCTCTAGAATTTTCCTATGAAATTCTCCATTGGAAATTTTGGTTAATGTTTCTTGTGAAATCAATGAAAATTTTAGTAAAATAAATCATTGTAATTAGTGTAATTTCTGATGGAACTTTATTTTTGAAATGTTTTTTAAAATTTTCCATTGAATGATTTCTCTAACACTTCCAGTGTAAGTTCCATCGTAAATTTTTAATAAAGATTTATACTATAATTTTTAGTTAAAATTTTCAATGAAAATTTATAATGGGATATTACAAGTCAATTTTTCATTGAAATATTTCAATTTACAATTTAAGTGTCAAAATATATAAGGAAATATGAGTGGAATAATATTGAATGATTTTCCATTGAAATATTCTAGGGAAATTTTTTAAAATAAATATTCCAATGGATAATTGATGATTAAAATTATGTTGGAATTTTTACTATAAGTTTCAACTGGAATTTTTTTATAGATGTTTTAACTAAAAATTTGAAGTATTAGTTGAAGTTTCTACTATATTTGTCTAATAGAAGTTTTCAGTGAAATTTTATAGTGTAAATTTCCACTTGAATTTTTCATTGGATATTGTAATTGGAATGTTCCAGTGAAAAATCCTACTGGAATTTTAGTAAATGATTTCATTTGAATTAGTGAAATTTTCAATAAAATCTTATTTTATACAATTTAATTGAAATTTTCCAATGAAATATTTCACTGAAACTTCTGGTGAAAGTTTCACTAGAAATTTCTGTGAAAGTTCCACTCGAAATTCCTCTAAAACTTCAAATGGAACTTCCAATGAAATTTTTAATTAAAATTATTTAATAAATATTTCCACTATAATTTTTTTGTAAAAGTTTCTAGATTTATTAGTAAAAAATTTTAAACTTCCTATAAAAGTTCCACCAGAACTTCCAATGGAAGTTTCATTAGAACTTCCAATGAAACTTTATTTTAAAAAAGTTCACTAAGATTTTTATTGAAAAATTTAAATAGAAATTATGGTGTAATTTACACAGGAAATTCGAGTGAAATTTCCACTAGAACTTTTACTGGAACTTTAAGTAAAATTCTCTACTTAAATTTTTCAATGAATATTTCCACTATAATTTTTAGAAAAGATTTGAAACTAAAATTTATAATGGGATATTTCAATTCAATTTTCTATCAAAATATTCTAGTTGATAATTTAAGGGGAAATTTATAATGGAAAATCCAAGTGAAATACTCTAGCATAATTTTATATTGAAATATTCATGTGAAATTTTCTAAAGTAAATATTCCAATGGATAATTTAAGAGTAAAATTTCATTGAAAATTTTCATTCAAACTTTCAACTAGAATTTTTTAATGGATGTTTCGACTAGAAATTTCCATTGTATATTGAAACTGAAATTTTCTAGTGGAAGTTGACACAGGGATTTTCTATTTAAATTTATTAAAAGGTGAAACTGAAATTTTTCTATAAAATTTTTCACTATAATTTTCAATTATAAGCTTTAAGTTGGAATTTTATAGTGTAATTTTTAGATAAAATTTTCCATTGGAAATTTACATAAAAAATTTCCTTTTGAACTTTCCACAATAATTTTCCATTAGAATTTTCAACTTGAATTTTCCTCTTTAAGTTCCCACTATAATTTTCCATTAAAATTTTGAAGTGTAATTTTCAACTAGAATTTTATTATGCAAGTTTCGGTTAAAATTTTATAGTTTGAAGTTTTTAATAGACCATTCTATAGAATGTTTCCACTCAAAATTTTTAGTGGAAGATTCCATTAGAATATTATATTGTAAATTTTATCATTTTATATTTAATTTTTTATTGGAAATTTTCATAGGTAGTTTGTTTTTACCATTAATACATTTGACTTATATTTTGATGTGAATTTTAACACACTTTTAATGACATTTTCTTCCAAAATTTTATAATGGGATTTCTCAGTATAATTTTTCAATGGTTTTTTGTGATTTTAAAAATATGTGAAAGTAAATTAAAAAACAATTTCTAAAGGGGTTATCTCTTATAAGGTTTGAAAATTTATTAATATTTTAAATGATGTGAAATTTGTTATTTGTTATTAGTAATTTAACCTATTTTTATGAATTTTATTTGATTTTTTAAATATATATAAAAAAAGTTAATACTTCAAAAATTATTAATTATTTGAAAATATTAAAAAATATTTTATTTATGGATAAGAATTTTTTTTTATAAAAATTTCAAAAAAAAATAATCTTTAAAGGATTATTTCTAATTTTTTGACATGGGAATGAAATTCTTATTTATGAAATATAAATACTAATTATTATTTTTATAAGGTTTTAAATAATTTATACCTAATGGTATTCATGAAAAATATTTTTTATACTAATAACATATTTAATAATTCTTTAAATGATTTACAATTTGTTAATATTTTCAAAATAATTCTTTTCTTGTTTTCATGAAATCAGTTTCAAAATATATTTTTTAAAAATATAATTACAAATTATTTAATTTTTAAAGTTTCCAAAATTAAATAGTTAACTATAAATATAAAATAAATTGAACATTTTAAAATATTTCTAAAAATAATTAGTTAATTTTTATTAGTTTTTTTACATGATTTATAATTTGATTAATTTTTTGAAATTAATGTATTCTTATATTTTTTGTGTGAAATATAATTGTACGCCTATAATTTCATAGGTAGGTATTTGAGAAAAATCTGAAATCCTAGTTTTTTATTTTTTATTTTTTTTTTGATCTAATGGTGTGAATTTACACTTTTACACATTGTGAAATCTAAATGTTACTGTATATTCCAGTAAAATAGGGCATTGGAGGTGATTCTAGTGCTCGGGCACAGGCTCCACTCAACATCCCATACATTCTCTATCACATACCATTTGAAATTGGTTTTTGAAATTTAGATGTGTTTTTTGGGGTTTATTTCTAGGTTTTTAAAAAAAAATATTGAAAATAGGTATAGGTTTTAGATCTTTTTAAAACTAAGCCTCAAAGAGTCAAACTCCCTTAAACTTTTTTCCACTTTTGTAAGAGGCCAAAGGTGTCATGGGATTCAACCCATTTATCCCTAGTTAAGAGGCAAAGGTATTGGAGTCCCCAACACCTTCAAATTAAGTAAAAAGCTATTTTTTTAGTTTTAAAAAAAATTATTTTTTATTATATATATATATATATAAACATTTAGTGGAATTTAACTAAAATTATATCCAACATTACTTCTATTAAATTAATAAAAAAATATAACTAAAACTCTCACCCAATACTCCCTTTTATAAGGGAGGTTGCCCTATAAATTCTTATGGATTTTTAATGTGAGATTCAGCTTCCTCCTTTCTTAAATAGGAATAATAATATATTATTATTATTAATCAATAATTAATTAACTATTAATTATTAATTACTGATTAATTTCTAATAAATAATTATTATTATTAATTATTAATATTTACTATTTAAATATTAAGAAATAACTAATTAATAATTAATTAGTAACTATATGATATTAATTAATAATTAATAATATTAATTACTAATTAATATCTAATTAATAATATTTATAAATAACTAATTAATTCTTAATATTTAATATTTATTATTTAATTTGCAATTAAATAATAGGTAATAACTAAATAATAATTAACTATTAATAATTAATAATAAATATTAATTATTATTAATTATTGTTTAATTAGTGATTAAATAATATTAATTACTAACTAATAATATTA
Source organism: Viscum album (assembly GCA_963277665.1). Lineage (NCBI taxonomy): Eukaryota > Viridiplantae > Streptophyta > Magnoliopsida > Santalales > Viscaceae > Viscum > Viscum album. The sequence goes on from OY728141.1 coordinate 1,251,873,558, forward strand.
TTTACTAATAAATATTAATTACTAATTAATAATAATAATAAATAAAAAATTAATTGGTTTTAATTAATTAATAATTAAATAATATTTAATAACTAATAAATGATATTAATAATAAGTAAATAGTAATTAACTTTTAATAATTACTTTTACATATTAATAATTATTAATTGATAATTAACTAATAACTAAATTATATTATTTACTATTTAATAATATTAATTTCTAATAAATATTAATTATTGATTAATATTAATTGCAAATAAATATATAAAATTATTATTTAGTTACTAATTAATTATTATTATTATTATTATGTAATTACTAATTAATAATTAATTATTTAATTGCTAATTAATTAATAATAATTAATAATTATTAGTAAAAAATTACTAATAAATATTTAAATTTATTAATTATTTTCTAATTATTAAAAATAATTGTTATCTAATTACTAATTAATTAATAACTATTTTTTTAACCAGTTGGGGCTAATACCCCTTTTGTTAAATAAAAAAAGCAAACCCTCTTTGAAATTGGATTGAGAGATAACCATTATATTACCCAAAGGCCAAGTGGTCAAAATGCCCAAAGAAAAATGGCCCAAAGGCCCAATGGCTCGAAGGTCCAAACATGGTTCAAAATCCCAAAGTGAGCAGTCTGAAACATGTTATGACACTATAAAAACATCACCCCCCCCCCATTAGTGAAAACTGAACCATGATCCCAATCTGAAAGATGTAGCATCCCCTATCAAGAACCATTGCATCAATTGATGCATTATGTCAAGGAACCCTTCTATCCACGGTATAAGAGGAGGGTTGGATGATAGGTGATAGTACACTCATCTCTCTTTCAAGCTACCCACCCAGTGAAGCATGTGTGGGGCTCGCTTACATCACCTCCCTAATGCACTGCACCCTTAGACGGGTCCCATGTGTGGAAATACATATGGAGGGCCACCCCTCCATCCCACATTGATAGATCAAGGGGATGAAAAATTGTATGATAAGTGTCAGAATGCCTATCCCTCAAATCGAGGCCGCCTACCCAGTAGTTCCTACTCTCACTACCAACCAAATGCATCAAACTAGACACCTGGCCTTTATCATGCCACCTTTTTATCACAAGTGGTGACCCAGAGTCCTAGATACCCAAAGAAAAAATAATAAGGATGGCCTAAAGGCCTAGTTTTCAAAGACTAAAGAAATGACCTAAGGGCCAAGGGTTTTGAAAACCCTAAACTGGCCACCATGAGCTACCCCAAATCATCATCATGATTTATAATCTCTATTTCCCTTTTTCACAGGATGCTCCGGTCATGTGCTAGGATGAGGATATGTGTTCATTTTTTCAAGTGGCAAGATCCTAATGCTTTGATTTGCTGGAGAAAATTTTCATCGATGGGAAATGAGGTGCGTGTGAAATGATGCATTGTACGGGGACCAACATTTTCCCAGGCATGCTCTGAAGGATTGTGGGCAAGGTGCACCGGGATTTTCATAGTAGGCATTCTTTGAAGGATTGAGGACAAATATTGGGTGATGTCTTGGCATTTTCAGTGGGTTTCATTGCAGTGGGTATCATCGTGGAACGGTTTGGAATTTTCGTTCGTTGGGTTTTGCCGGTCGAGGTCTGCATAACTGTGTGCGGTCTGAGGGATTGAGGCATTTTTAGTGGGTTCGTCATTGGGTTTCGATGTTTTACGATTCTTCGGAGTCACAGTAGGGTTTGTAGTTTGTATTTTGGTTATCCTTATAATGGATAGGGATGAAGGTATTGCAGATTATATTTGAAGTATTTTTACAGTTTTTTTGTAAATTTAGAATAGGTTTATATGTATAACTATATACTAAAGTATTTAAGATAATATTTGAAGTTTTTTTACTATTATTTTTGTGTTAATTCTATCCAAGATCATTTGATGAAGTTTCTAGTGGTTGTTTTAATGAAATAAATATACAACTTTTTTTGCATTGTAGAAGTTCCGCTAGTTTTTTTCAGTGGAAGTTCCAACCCTGAAAGTAAGTTCCACTTCCATTGCTTGAGGTTCCATTAGAAGTTACAATGGATATTGCATTGGAATTTCCACTCAAACTTCCACTAGGTAGTGGAAAATTAATTCAATTTAAAAAAATTTATACAATTTGATACGAGCTCTGAATCTTTAGGGGTGCTCAAGAATGACAGTGCTTCCATTAGTTCTATACAAACTGATTTTCAATTTGTTACTCTTTCATTTTGTTCTTGTAATGCCTCAATTTCTATGAATTTTGTGTATTCTTTCAATCTCTACATAAGAAGACGAGCATTTTGGTGAAACTTAGTTTATATTTAAGAGAATATGTCGAATATCTAGGTTTTACTTAGTGATTTCAATACTGTCTTGAGGCCTAAAGAAAAAACTGGTGATGATATTTTTCATGCCTCAGCTTCTGACCTTTCATATTGTATCGATAAGTGTGTTCTTTCTGGGGTACCCATTTCTAGAGCTGAATTTACGTGGAGTCGATACACTATTAATGGGAGGCAGGTAAGAAAATTAGACAGATTATTTGTTTAATTGGATGATAGGAATGCGGCGATTGATGTTTCTGGGATAACTCTTCTGAGATTAAATTTTGATCACAATATCATTCTTGTTGATGTTTGTTTTCGATATTTGAGGGAAAAACCTCTTCCCTTTAAGTTCAATAATGCTTGGATTGTTATTACGGGTTTCAGAGAAATTTTCCTAGAGGCATGGGAATATGATTACTTGGGTAGCCCTTCTCATATTATTTACTAAAAATTAAAGTTATTCAATGAAAGGATGAAGAAATGGAGCAAGGAATCCTTTGAATCTATTGATAATTACATCAGAGAGGCTGAAACTTCTCTATAAAACTTTCAATAAGATAATCTACCTCAGGACTTGCCAACTTAGGATGAGATTCAGGCTACAACAAACATGGATAAGCTTTTGGACCTGAAAGAAAATTTGGCACGGAATCAGTTTAACATTAAATGGTTGAAATATGGAGACAAAGATTCAAGGCTTTTCCATTGCACGAATAGGGAGAAAAAGGACAAGAGAATTATTCAAGCCCTTAATATTGAGGGTAACCTATTCTCATCTAAGAATGATTTTGAAAATGTAGCCATAAATTATTTTGAGAATATTTATTCAGATCATGATGAGGATACCTATGATAAAATTATTCAGTGTTTTGATCCTTCAATTGAGGATGATCAAAATAGAAAGCTTGTTGATATACCCAAGTAAAAAGAGATACATGATGCCCTTTTCTCTTTGAACATTGACAGTGTGGCAGGTCCTAATGGATTTACGAATAAATTTTTCAAGTTCTACTAGGAAATTGTTCATCTTGAGGTAACAAATGTTGTGAATTATTTTTTTAGATCATCTTATATGACCTTTGGTATGAATTCGCACTTCATTTCTTTGATTCCCAAGAAAGAGAATGCCCTTGATATTAAGGATTTAAAACTTATTCCTATTGGTAACACCTTACCAAAGATGATTATCAAGATCATGACTCACCGATTGGGTTGCATTGCAAAGGGACTTATCTCTAAAAATCAATAAGGTTTTGTCCTAGGACGGAATATTCAGAATTGCCTCTTCACTGCTTCTGAGTGTTTAAATGACATGAAAATAAGATAAAAGGATGTCAAAATGGCTTTAAATATTGATATCTCTAAATATTTTGACACCATCAGATGGAGATTTCTTTTTTACCATCCTTAAAATGCATGGGTTTTCACAGAAGTTTGTTGATCTTATTGGATCCATTATTTCAAGTTCCAGACTCTCCATTCTTTTTAATGGATAACCTAGGGGATTCTTTCAATGTTCAAGAGAGGTCAGGAAAGGTGAACCTCTCTCTGGTATGCTTTTTTCTCTTTCGGAAGATTACTTAAGCTGGTGCCTTGTAGATATTTCAAATTTTGGTTGGTATCTAAGGATGAAAGTAGGGCGAGATCTGTCTACTCCCTCACATCTTTTCTATGCCGATGATATTCTTCTCTTTGGGAGAACGGATAAAGGAATTATATCTTGTATTAAAGGAATTTTTTCACACTATGAAGAGGTTATAGGATAGGTCATTAATTGGGAGAAATCATTCATTATGTTTGGTGGAGGAATTATTACATCGAAGCAAAATAGAGTTGCCTTAAAGTTTGGTGTTAATAGGGGAGCACTTCCTTTCACATACTTAGGAGTGCCTCTCTTCTAGGGCAGAGTTAAAAGGTTCCATTTGGAAAACATTGCTCTAAAAATCACAAAATAGTTGGGAAATTGGAAGGGGGAAAACATGTTTCAACCAGGGAGGATTTTATTGGTCAATTCAGGGATTACTTCAATGTTTTTTTATTCCTTTTCTCTGTATATATGGCTCAGAACCCTTATTAAGGAGCTTAGTTATAAATTCAGAAACTTTATTTGGACCGGCTCGATTCATGAGAGGAATTTGGTCACCTTTTCATGGAAAGAATACATAAAACCAGTCCACATGGGTGGACTGGGTTTCAAAGATATCTGATTATTCATTAATACCTTGATCAGCGAGTTCACCTGAAATTTAATTTCAAACTCAGATGATTCCATGGAATTTATTAGAATCTGGTTTGTTGATAAACTCTTTACTGGGTACTCTAACTATCTTTGTTTATTTTTTTTGGCCTGCCTTAAAGCAGGCCTATGCTGATTTGATGGCTTGTTCGAAATGGATTGTGTGAAAACACTCCCCTCTCAATTTCTAGACTACTCCTTGGTTGTCTCGGCCCATATGTGATGTTATTGTTACCCCTACTCTCCTAAAGGATATATCCATTGCTGAATTTCATAATAATTCACTAATTAGTAGCATGATTCCTAGTCATGTTGGCATAAAAATATCAAGGTACTATTACAATTATTGTGACACTTTGGTCTGGATGAGGAATTTGAATGGCATGTTCACCACAAAGCACTACTACAGGTCCCTTTGTGGTGTTTCTTTGGATACTCCATCTTGGGTAACAGATTTTTATAAACCCTTTATCCTTCCAACCTCTTCGCTGCTTATCTAGAAAATCTAGAAAAAGAGGCTTCCATTTCAGGCCATGTTGCAACGAGTTGGAATGTACCTGGTTGCGGTCTGCATTTTCTACCTGGAGGCAGATGAAACCATTTCTCATATTTTTGTCTCCTGCAGATTTTTTTGCATGTTATGGTCTTATGTGCAAGAAATTTTCCACTGTTGTCTATCCTCTAGATCTGTTGAGGATTTTTTTCACTCTATATTCAAGATCGAGTGCAACAAGTAGGTCTATGATCCTCTCTTGGTAGCAGCAGCCAGCTTGATGTCATTATTATGGAAGGCAAGAAATTCCTTGATCTTTAATAGAATTGCACCCTCAATTCATACCAGTGTTATGGTTATTCATTGTGTAGTCCATACTTATTCCAGTATTCAAACTGGATCCATGGGGAATGATGTTTCTGACCTTGTACTTTTGAGATCCCTTGGTGTTATTGGCAGGGAGAAGAAACCATTGATGACGAAACATGTTCGATGGATTCCACCTATCTCTCAATGGTTGAAGGTTAATGTCTATGGAGAGGATTCTAGCACACCAGGTCCCTCCGAATGTGGTGGAGTCTTCCACACTCACAGAGGTTTTGTAAAAGGATTTTTCTTCCACTTCATTGGCAATGGGTTCGTAATCGAAGCAGAGCTTTGGGCTATGATAAAGGAAATCAGGTATGTTTTCCATTATGGATGGCATGACCTATGGCTTGAGTCAGACTCATCTATTGTAGTTCAGATTCTTATAGATCGATCAAGGAACGTTCCATGAAAGATGTTATCATTTTGGTTTGAATACCTCCATCTTGTAGAGTTGCTTTCACTTAAATTTTTACATGTCTATCATGAGGCTAACCAAGTTTCAGATGCTCTCTCTAAGAGGGAAATTTAAGAGGTGAGTTCTAGTTGGTCTTTTGTTTTACCTAAGTTTTGTAGTAGCTTTGTTTAGTATGATTATCGTGGTGAGGTTTATACTTGTCTTTTTAGATCATCTCTTTAAACCGCACTTTGTACTCTTTGCTTTTTTAATTTATTTTCTTAGGAGTAGGCTAGCCTGACTCTTGATATTCTTGGTAGTTTGACATGACTAGAAAAATTAGTAATATTTTCTAGGTTTATCCAAAAATGAAGACAGGTTATGAGTTTTTTGGAGATGTTGTTGTTTTTTACCCCACTTTCAGCACTAATAAAGAGTTCAGGCCGTTAGCTATCTTTGTGGGGTTCAATCATCATCAGGAAATTGTCGTTTTTTGGGAAACTTTGTTATATGATGAAACTATAAATTTTTTTTCTTTGTCGTTTCAAAAAAAATTACAGGTGCATCACATAAAGCGACCTCAAACTATTTTTATTGATCAAGATGCAGTGATGGGAAAATCCATTTATGAAGTTTTAGTGGGAACTAGACATTTTCTTTGTTCATGGAATTTGATGAAAAATGGAATTAATAATTTAGGTAATTGGATGAAAGATGGATCTAGTTTTTTATCTAGATTTAAGAAGTGTATGTTTCAATACCATGATGAAAATCAATTTGATCGAGATTGGTCTTCCTTTAGAGAAGAATATAGGGAAGGGAAATTATAGTGTTTAGATGATGTATTCATATTGCAAGAAAAGTTGGTGCATTGTTTTTTGAAAGATACTTTAACATTGGGTATTCGAAACACTAAATTCAGTGAAAATTTTAATGGATTTATTAAATATTATGTTCATCGCAAGTTAAGTGTTGTTGAATTATTTAACCAGTTTGAGCGATTGTTGGAGAATAATCGGCATCGCAAAACAAAGTCAGATTTTGAGATGTGGGAGAAGTTGCCTCATAATCTTTTCCCTTATCAAGAATTGATGTGTCAGTTTTCTACTAGATATACACCCAAGTTATTTGATTTATTTCAACATGAATATCAAATTATTGGTGCTTGTTTTCTGATATCATGTATTGAAATTGGAGTTCAATTCATTTATGTTATTATAATGGTTGGTTGTGAAGATCAATTCTGTGTATTATATAAAGCTTCCAATGAAGTTACTGAGTTTTCTTGTCAAAATTTTGAGTTAGTTGGGTATCTTTGTTGTCATGTTTTAAAAAAAAATTGAGCAGATTTATGTGAGAGTGATACCTAAAAAATATATTTTGGGGAGATGAACCTGGTTGGCTAGAAATATTGTGATGTTTGAAGGATCTTCTATTGAAGTACTTGTTGATAGAAAACAATTTATATCAAAAAATTACAAAGATTTATCATGAATGGGAATAAAGTTAATTACTATAGCTTGTGAGACAAATGCAGGTTATGAAATTGCCTTTTATAATTTCAGTAATTTTGAAAAGGAGTTGACTATCATAAATACATCATCAGATATAGTTAATGGGTGATGTTTCAGATAGAATTTTAAGAAATTATTCTTTTAAAAAGAAACCAAATAGGAAAGGGGGAGATAGAGTGAAAATATTTTTAGAGAATGGCTGCCGAAATGGGAGATAGTTGAATAAAAATTCTGCTATGATGATGGCATGATTTCATTTTATGATTTATTTCATTTATAAGAGCAGTTTTCTATTGTTAATGTGGTATCTAATAGAATTTATCTTTGTATGTAGGGAATTGTAGAGCAATCCAGATCAGATTTTGGTGTTAAAGCTTGAAAAATGGTTTTAAATGTAATTTTTTTATCAGTATTATTTTCTATAACTATTTTAATTGTGTTGTTTTTTTGTCGTAGGAAGACTTATCAACCAATTTGGAACTTCAGATTTGGAGGTATATTGACATAGCATTGAAAGAGGCCAACAAGTGTAGAGAGAATTGGATGGCAGTTGTTTTTTTAAATTTTAATGACTAGATTGAATCATTTATAGACTGTAATATTTCATAGTCCACTTTCGGTTGTAATGTATTGGTATTGGGATACCATTTCAATAAATTATAAATGTACTGTATGTATTTGTGTTGTATGCAACTGTAAAAGTGATGGAAGTTTTTTTTAAATTATAATGACTGAATGGAAGCATTTATAGGCTGCAATATTTCATAGTCCACTGGCAGTTGTAATCATAAAAAGGTAGGTGAAGTTGTATGTTAATGATCTAATCAAAAAAAAATCATTTATGATGGAAATCATAGAGTTTAGAAATCTACTTGCAGCCTTTCATAGTAGGAATCTAGGATCTCTCAAAATATAAAAAAAATATATGTTTCATCCATAAATCCAAACAAAAATTAAAAATCTAAAAATATCTAGATAAATAAAATTTTTAAGAAAATTTCCATGATAATATTTGATATAAAAAAATGATAAAACAAGAATATTTTCTAAAAGAACAGTACAGTCTTGAAAAATATCATAAACACAATCCTATACAGGTATAAAATTTCTACCAAGGAAGAAGTTTTCAGGGGAAATATCAGTGTAGTGGTGTTATTTTTGAAAAAGTATACAGTTTATAGAATATTATGTCTCTTCTTGGTCTAAGGATAGAGTATACATCAAGGGGAAAACAACAACATAAAGTGAAGAACAATTTCTAGCCTCAAAATCCTAAAAAGAACTTTGAGATGAATTTTTTTTCTTGAATGTCTCCAAGAATATTATGGGAGATATGGTAAAGATCAATATATATCAGATGAATTTTTTTTATTTATACCAAAAAAAATTAATCATCGTAATAAAAATAGAAAAATTAAGAATCAATATTAGTAGGATAATATTATAGAATTTTGTTTCAAAGGATTCAAAACTGAGAGAGACAAGATAAAACTATTACATGAGAATTCAAGATGAAAATATCTTATTGAATAAAATATTTTTCTATCATGAATAATAGAAAATGATGAGTTTGATCAAGGAATAGGCTATATGAAACAGTTCCATCATGAAAGAGGACACTACCAAGTTAAATTTTGTATTGGTCACACATATCCTTATGATTTGGTTACTCCCTAAGTTTCAAAGGTAGTTCAATGTATAACTCATTGCAATTACCAACACCAAATATAAACCATTGAAATTACCAACACCAATTATAAATCATTGTAATTACCAACACCAAATATAATCCATTACAATTACCAGCACTAAATATAAACCATTGCAATTTCCAACACCAATTATGAACCATTGAAATTACCAACACCAAATATAAACCATTTCAATTAACAACACTAATTATAAACCATTGTAATTACCAACACAAAATATAAACCATTTCAATTACCATCACCAAATATAAACCATTTCAATTACCAACACCAATTATAAACCATTACAATTACCAACACCAAATATAAACCATTCCAATTACCAACACTAATTATAAACCATTTCAATTATCAACACTAAATATAAACCATTGTAATTAACAACACCAAATATAAAAAATTGCAATTACCAACACCAATTATAAACCATTTTAGTTACCAACACCAAATATAAATTATTTCAATTACCGACACCAATTATAAACCATTTCAATTACCAATACCAAGTATAAACTGTTACAATTACCAATACAAAATATAAACCATTTCAATTACCAACACCAAATATAAACCATTGAAATTACCAACACCAATTATAAACCATTGAAATTACCAACACTAATTTTAAACCATTGCAATTACCAACATCAATTATAACAGTAAAACCAATTAATGAAATATTGATACCAATAAAAACAAACCACCATTAAAGTGGGTTGTAAAACTATTTAAAAATGTAATAAAAATAAAATGTAGTCTCAAGTAACATCCATTAAAGTGGTGTGTATAAATATTTAAAAACCTAAAAACCATTTCAATTCCAATTTGATGTCATATCCATTTAACATGGCTATTTAACTTGTTGTGTTAATTCTGGAAGCATTGTTTCCAGAAGGAAACTTCTACTTCTATATGATGTTTCACTCTAGCTGTTTGTAGGGTTTTAATGGAAAATTTTTTATCTATATAGGCTCAGGTCATTGAATTTTTCTTGTGATAGCTTATTGTTATACCCTTGATCTATTTTCAACTTATCTATGAGATAGAAAACAATTATCCCACAGTCCAACATTCTATCCCCCTACTGAGGAGTGTCTTACACTATGAAATTAAATGCAAGAGTAGACTTCTTTAAGTATTTGGGGATCCATTGTTTGATTATTTCTTCAATAAATGTTTTCTGTAAGTTGTATAAATTGTATTCGGTCATTTGGTTTATATAAAAATGCATTTTATGTCAAAGAGGATAACATTTACCATTTTTAAAGAATCCATCTGATAAAAATCAGTTTTAGTAACACCCTTCTGAGGCTTCATGGAGTTATAGTGGCTGAAATATTTTTTTTCAATATCAAACATGAGAAATTCCCAATGCAGATTTGATGTGTTGATGGGGATGATCACTTTTCCATTCAACTGCATTTCTCTCTTTATTGGTTTCTCTAACAAACACTATATCAAATTTTTATTTTTACCAGATATTATGCACTATAAAAATGAATAAAGTTAGACAAAATATTAATTATTATATTTACAACTTCAAAAATATAGAGAATATTGCACTCATTGTGGAAGCACTTGTAGTCATAGTTGATTTATCTGGGAAAATTCCAGTCATTTTTTCTATTTAAAACTTATTTTTTATAATCTAAGCATAATAATCTATAACCTGATATCAGTAAAAAATAATGGAGGATTCCATGGTAATTGAATATTAGTTTATAGTAAGCTTGGTTAAGTTAAATACCCACCCTACTACTTGTCTCACTTTTGCTGAAAAGTGAGAAAATTTCATATAATGAAACTGAATACAAAGTGTTCTCAACTTCCCAAACATATTCAATACATTATAATAATAGTAAGTTATAATAAAACATATAAATTTTAGGTGAACTTAATAGAAATTATTTAAATTAAGGGTGGATATACCAATATGGTTCCATCTTCAGAATATTCTCTAGCTTCTCTTAGTCTTTTTTGCAAATGTTTACTCTGCCTAACCCATTAAGGTATATTTGGCAGCCCTGTAATAGATTTTTTTTGTTGTGTTTTCTTTGAAACACTGCCTACCTCAATGGCTTTTTTCAGCTGATTTAGTTCTAGCTAAGTTGGTTCTTCTACTATTTTTGTTTGAGGTGCATCTATTATTTTTCTTGTATTTCTAGTTTCATACTGATATGTCGAATCCATTTTTTTGTTTTCTAGATCTTTAATTTACATTTCTAATCATTTATTTGGTTTCGTGACTTTTAGTTATAGTTTTTTCTATTTGATTTCTTTGAGGTAGAGGTGTGGTTTTTTCAGCACCTTTTTGCACATGATCTACAACCTCTTGAATCCCAGTTTCCTTGGTTTCTTGTTTCTCATTTTCCTATCTTAGGGAAGGGGTTATTTCTAGTTTTTCTTCTTCAAGGAGATCTGTGTTTTTTTAACAGGATCCTCCTACATCCCATATTCATTTTTACTCATTGTTCAGGTTTCCTCCTTTAAAAAATGACTCATTTCGTTTCCAAAAATGATACCTTCTCTTCTGATTCCCTCTTTATTGGCATTCCCACTTACCAACAGGTTCAGTATTTTAATTTTTTCTGTCTATTTTCTAACCATTTCTTCCATTTTATTTAGTTTTCTTTTTATGGATGAATTTTATTTTGCAATAATTGTTACTTTTTTCCCCTTCAGTTCCACCTTTTTCTATTGTCTAACAACAGCTTCCTTAATTATTGTTAGTTCCTCCTCAAATTCCTCTTCTTCTTCATCGGTAATATTTTTATTTTTGATATAATAGTGGTTTATAAAAACATTAAATTTATATTGTAATTGGCACACTTACCTCACTAGTTGTAACTTGATGAATCTTCAAATTTTTTACAGCAACATCAAAATCTGACAGGATCCACTTTGTGAATGGTGGATAGTCTACTTGTTCATTTCTTTTAACTATTTTAATTTCCTCACAGTACCAATACTAAAATAAAAACAAGCTTGCGAAGAGTAAATTATACATTTAAGTGAAAGTAAATATTAATCCTTACCAATAATGCGATAATCTCCCTCATAATCTTTTCACAGTGGTTGTGAAATTCTTTTATTGATCTCATCAACTGTTGGTGGATTTCACAAGACCACCTTAGTGTTCTCATGTCTGTATCAGTATCCACATAATTGATAAAACCCCAGATCAAGTAAGAACCTGTATTAGGGTAAAAAACAGTCACACATGTGTATAAACATAGTAGTGTTGTTGTGTCAAGATGATCGACTTCTTTATTTCCCTTTACTGCTTCCAAAAGAGATGATTTTATTTCCTTTTGTGTCAAAAATTTCACACCTGTTTGAAATGTCCTTACATACAATAATGCTTTAGTTGGTTTTAATGAGTATGAGTCCTCCATTTCTGTTTTACCTTCTATTATTCCAAAGATTATTTGTACTTCATCTTCAGAGAAACGTTTTTTCACTCCACCCAATCGGAAAGCACTTGTTGATGGAGCGTAGTTATCCAATACATACAAAATATAACTTTTGGATTTTTTAAAATCTGATGTTGATATAGTATTGGATATTAATGCTTGAAACACATTCCAAAAAAGAGTATTGTGTAAAACATTTGTATGTCCTTCTTTTATTTTTTGTTTTATTTCTTATAAAAATCCTTGTAAAGAGGTAAAATTTCACCTAAAATGAACACATGAAAAATTAAAGTAAGAACTTTCCTTGGAATAAAAAATCTTACAATAGGAATATAAATAATAGAATAATTCCATACCCAATACTATAAAATTTTCACTATAATTTGGGGGCATCCACAAAATTATAGTATAGAAGGTAGAATAAGTCTAACTTTCAATGGAATTTCCAGTGGCACTTCCAGTGGAATTTCTAGTGGTATAAAACGGCACAAAATTCACTTATAAATCATGTAATATTTCACTACAAATATTTTTTTGGGGGATTCCACAAATTACAGTATAGTTTTGGAGGTTTGAATATGAGTGGAAGTTCCCCTGAAACTTTCACTGGAACTGTCAGTGGAAGTTCTACTAGAATTTCATTGGAAGTTTCACTGGAAGTTCCACTGGAAGTTTCATTGGGATAACACTTCAATCTTTACTTAAGGTATATTTTCACTTTAATTTGGTATAATAGATTCAATTGGAACTTCTAGTGGAAGTTTCAGTGGTATAAAATTATATAAAATTTACTTATGATTCAGGTAATATTTCACTAAAAATATTTCACTAGAATTTATAGTGGGAAATAACACTTTGATTTTTTACTTAAGCTGGCTTTTCACTTAAATTTGGTACAATATATTCAAGTGAAAGTTCCAGTGGAACCTCTAGTGGAAGTTACAGTGGTATAAAACGGCACCAAATTTACTTATTAATCATGTAATATTTCACTACAAATATTTTTTTATGGATTACACAAATTACACTATAGGTTTGGAAGTTTGAATATTACTTCAAGTTCCACTGGAACCTATAGTGTAAGTTGCATGTTTAAGAGGGCCTTTGAGCGGAAACTATCTCTTCCTGTGGCACTCTAAGGTTTCCTTGATGGTGCTCTAGAGGGGGGAGGCTCGGGCATTGCCTCCCCTTTCTCCTGCTTCTGTTTTTTTTCTTTTTACCAGCTTTGGGTTACTCTGTAGGGTTTGGGTTCGATGCTTTTTAGGGGATCTTGCGGTGGTGACGGTGTCGGAGTTCCCTTCCCCTCCTTCTCAAGCTCCTTCAACTTCACGCAATTTGTTCGGTTAGGAATCCGGTGAGGGTTCTTATGAGTTTTTTCTCTGTCCCGCTCCAGCCCAGAGAGGCATTTCTGGTCCAGATCTACTCAGTTCCTCTCAATGGAGATTCTCCCTTGAGTTGCGGTTGGGTCTTCCAGTCCTGAGGTGACAAAGACTCAGCTTCATACTACCTGCTTCATCTTCCTCTCTGGTTTTCCACATTTTGGGTTGAAGGGTGTTCTGTAGATGCGGCAGGGTCTCTGGTTTTGGTTCCAGTGGTAGGTATCCCTCAATGGAGGTTTTTTGGTTGTTTTTTATTATGTTGGTTCCATGAGTTTGATCAAATTGGCTCAGGTAGTGGAAGGTCTTCAGTTGAGGGATGATGCATGGCTATGTGCGGTTTTCACCTTTGATTGGAAATGAAGGACTCTCTAATGGCTGTGATTTTGGATATGGTTATTCTGTGTTGGATCCTAAGGTTAAGATGTGAATTTTGTAGAGGATTTTTAAGGTTGTTCTGGCTTTGGTTTGGTGGCCTCGTTGGTATTGTGGCAGTAGTGTTTTAGCTTAATGATATAAATTTTCGATGTTGTGGATTCACTTCTCACAATGGTTTTTGGCGTGGTTGATTTGATTGAGGTCTAAAAAGTTTCAACTAGTTCATGGTTGCGCTGCGGTGTCTGTGGAGTAGGGTGCGGCATCTGGATGGCCTAACCTTCCTCGTTCTGGTTTCTTCTTCACCCTTTGTGGATGTCTTTTGGGTCATCTCATGTCTTTGGAGGGTTTGGACGAACTCCGACTGGAGTCCGCCGGCGGGTTTGTGGATTTGGGCTGGTGTCGACGGTCGCACAGGTGGGCACATGGGGAGACCAGTTCTGTGGTTTTTCTATCTTTTCTGATGTTCATGTTTCCTGGTGTGTGGTACCTCGGCCTTCTCTTGACGATTTCGGCTTCAACTATGAAGGTTTGTAAGTTTTAATGCCTGAATGGATTGTCCATTCATTGTGATTGAATATCGTTTTTTGTGAAGGATTTTATTGTTTTAAGTGGGGAAGTGGGGAAGTGGGGAAGTTGTGAAGTGGTGAAGTGATGAAATGGTGAATTCATGTATGGTTTCTCACCTTTTCCTCAAAAGTGTTTGCATAATAATAAAAAACAATTTCTAGTCATTTTATAGTGTAAGTTACACTGTAACTTCCAATGGAACTTCCAATTGGAGTTCCAATGTAACTTCCATGAACCTCCATTGGAAAGTGGAGGTTTCGGTGGAGGTTTTACTTTAACCTCTAGTGGAAGTTTCAATGATATAAAATGGCACAAAATTCACTTATGAATCATGTAATATTTCACTACAAATATTTTTTTGGGGATTCCACAAATTAAACTATAGGTTTGGAAGGTTGAATATGACTAAAAGTTCCACTAGAACATGCAATGGAACTTCCAGTGGAACTTCTAATTGTAGTTCCAATGTAACTTCCACAAACCTCCATTGGAAAGTGAAGGTTTTAGTTGAGTTTCCATTGGAACCTCCAGTGGAAGCTATAGTGGAACCTATAGGGGAACCTCAGGGGACGTTCCACTGGAAGTTTGAGTGGAACCTCCAATGGGGAACAATAGAAAAATCCCATCAAACCAACAAACATTACAAAATGGGGAAATTTCAGTGGAAACTTCATTAGAACTCCTAATGGTACTTTCATGATTAAAGTTGAAAAAACTATCTTTTTCCTTTACTCTCACTATTTGCAGTGACCTCAAAATGGATAAATTAGAGTTTTTGAATTCTAAAATGATATACAGACAACATTTTCACAAAACTACTCATAAGAAAAAAGTATTAAACAAGGTATCATAACAACAGAAATGGAATATAGATTTTTGAGTACATATTTTAGAAAAAATAACTAAACTATTCCACCTTCGTCAGCCTTTGCTGCCTTTTTTGTAAAAAAATAGACCATTAAAGACTGAGATGAAACACCTTCGAAGTCAGGCAGTTCTTGGGGAAGAAAAATTGTGCCTTTGCATTGGAAGAGACTTGGGGAAAACACGATACTACCTTTGGTGGAGTCATCGCTGCCATCGTATTCATTGGATTCCCAGAAGTTGTTGTCGGAGTAGCTCACTTCATCATTGTCGTCACAATGCAGGATTTTTGGGTTTCTCCACAATCATCGCAGCCGAAGGGAGGAAAAGTCGATCTGTATTACAAAACATGAGGGTAAAACCGTCTACGAATTCAAATGGAAGGAATGGCATGGAGAAATGATCTGACAGTTGGAAATAAAATTGGACATGTTTCATCATCCAAGGGTTGTACTGGATATTCTAGTTAAATTCGTCACCCACCCAATCAGTATGTACACTAAAAAAACTTCAACGACACTGCCTAAAGTCATGTGATCATTGTTGTGTGAAGTCATGTTGATGTTGCTGCCTAAATTCCTAGGAACCATTATTGCCAGACGCCATCCAGCACTAAGACCACGCTGACGACACTCCCCAAAGCCACAAACACTACCACCACCCACCTAGAGTCCCTTCTAGGCTAAGGTTCGGCCCATGGAAAGCCCAGCGAGCCCCCTGGATATGGAAATTGAAGTGCAGGGGAAACGAACCACCCCCTCATCTCTCTTACTCACATTCGACATGCGATAGAGTCTCATTACTCTTTTTCCTCCGATGGTGCCTCCCTGCCTCCTCCATCTACTCCTCTCTTCCCCATCTATTCTCCTCCCAACTCAATGTAGGGTCACACTTTTCTCCATATTCTCCATTGTCACTGCAGAAGATCTTCTTAAGGAGATGATCAAGCCATAGCATGCTTGCTCCGTCACCATTCGGACTTCCCCTGATCCCTCCTCTATCGTCACAAACCCCTGTCACCTATCTGCCTGCATCTAGGCCTACCCACAACCACACCATTTTCTAGTTTTACTATGAGCATCCACATTTCCCTTACCGACAGCGTTCGTCTTCACCCACCCGCCCGATCCACCAAAACCTGAGGTTGCCACTTGCCTCATGCTCATCCGCCGTATCTTCTCCCCCTCACACCACCGCACCAAGTAGTCTTGTATAACTGCATCCTCATATTTGTCTATCATTGTCTAACATCAGCGGTATTTCCATTGACTCAACCTCCTTCTGCGCCACATGAATCTGTTCTACCGCCACTTGAATCTATTCTTCCGCCTCTCAACTTTCCACTGCCACCGCCTGGCCATTGTTGTTGTGATGGGTGACGGAAAATTGAATTTATGTTATTTTATGATTTTTTTTAACAATATAAAAGGTAAACATTCTGATTACAGGTATTGGGAAATCTTATTTCCTAGTCCAGGAAAAATCCACACCACCAACTCAGCTTGAATCCAAGTTGTCGTTGTAACCCAAGACCATATACTTTATCTCCTTCTCTGTCATCCTCCAGTGTCGATATCACACCGCTACCGCCACCATGGATGTCATCTCCCACCTACTACATCGACGCCACATCAATACCACACTGTTATCTCCACCATGGATGTCATATCATTCTTCTTTTTTTTTACCTTTTACTCTTCTTCGATCATTTATTGCTCCATGTGTTTTTGGGACACAACTTAACTCTAAAAAGTATATTTTCTAAAAATACTAAAAAAATCATTGGATGGAGGGATTTTGGTTGCAATGAATCTTTATATATCCTTGTAACTCAATTCTCTCTATATTCATGATGAAAATGGTGTCATCCCCAACATAGTAGAGGTAATTCAACACAAGCTTGGTTATTTTTCCAACTCATGCGATGATAGAAACACATGTGAATATAGTTTTTTTAATATAGGTTTTCTAAAAAAATATTTAAATAATCCTGGGTCAAAAATATTTTGAAAAATATGTCCCAAAGGGGGCAGGGCCCCTGCCGCCTTTGGGTGTTTTTCATTTGTGCGAAAGGAGGCAAGTCCCTTATCATCTTTTTTCAGAATAAAAAAATTAAATATAAATGTTTGTATATCTAAAATTTTTATTTTTTTTGTTTTATTTTGTTTATATATATATATATATAAAGAAAACAAAAAATTTAGTAGAATTTATCTTCTATTTAATATCCAACATTAATGTCATTAAAGCAGTCTGGAATTCTGACAGAAACCATCACCCAGGGCTCCCTTTTATAAGAGGGTTTACCCTGAAAATCATTCTTCATTTCCAATGTGGGATTCAGGTTCTCCCTTCCTACACAGAACATTCTTCATTTCCTATACAAGATTCAAGTTCTCATTTTCCTACGCAGAATTTATAAAATATTATTATTAATCATTTTTAATCAATTAATTATAAATATTAGTTACTAATAAATAATAATTAGCTATTAATTTTTACTACTAAATTTTAATAATTTACTAATTTATATTAATAATATTTTAAACAATATTAATTAATACTATTAATTAGTATTTAATAATATTATTAAACTAATTAATTTCTAAATAGTTAATAATAAATAATATGATTTAATTAATTAGTTAATTAAATAATATATAATTAATAAAAAATAATATTAATAATAACTAAATAATAAATATATAATGTATAATGTATAATAATTATTATTATTAATTAGTAATTAATGAATAATTTTAAATATTTATTAGTAACTAATGTTATTAAATATTAAATCATATTATTTAATTAATATTTATTAGAAATTAATATTATTAAATATTAAATCATATTATTTAATTAATATTTTAGAGAGTTAATATTTATTAGTAATTACCATTAGTTAGTAATTGATATTTATTAAAAATTAATGTTATTAAATATTAAATCATGTTATTTAATTAATATTATTAGAATATAATATTTATTAGTAATTAGTATTTATTAGCAACAATTATTTAATTAATTAATACTGATATAATAATAATTAATTCAAAATAATTAATTTAATCATTTAATCGTTATTACTAATATTTAGTAACAAAATAAAAACTTTAAATATTTATTAGTAATTGAATAATAATAATTATCAATATTTATTAATAAATTAATAATTAATTAATAATTAATTAGTTAATTAGTATGTACTATTTTTAATAAGTAATTAAATATTTCATAATTATTAATTAACTAATAACTACTAATTATATTATTATTTATTAGTGATTTTGTAATAAAAAATTGTTAATATTTATTAATTAATTGATGGTTAATTAGTTAACTAGTAATTACTAATATTAAAAAGTATTTAAGTATTTCTTAATTACTAAGTAATTAATAACTATTAACTATTAATAATTTATTAATATTTATTAGTAATTAATAGTATTAATTAATATTGTTTAAAATATTATTAATATAAATTAGTAAATTATTAATATTTAGTAGTAAACATTAATAGTAAATTATTATTTATTAATAATTAATATTTATTATTAATTGATTAAAATGAGTAATAATAATATATTATTAATTATGTGTAGAAAATGGAGAACTTGAATCCCACATAAAAAATACAGAATGTTCTGTGAAAGAAGGAAGAACTTGAATCTCACATCGGAAATGCAGAATGATTACCAGGGCACCCCCTCTTATAAAAGGGGTCCCTGGGTGAATATTTTTGATAGAGGGAATATTTTTGTATGTTTTCATATTAGTTATCATTTGTTTTTTCATGTAATCCTCAACAAAAAAAAGGATGGGGTTATTTTGAATACATTCATCGAGCTAATCATTAAGTATAGAACTACATGATGCAAAATCTGACAGAAAAATGGTCACTTGAATATGATAATGGGAGGAGATATGGATATATAAAGATCAATATTGTGGAATGCATTAATAGGGTCTTCAAGGGAGTTCAGAAGCTAACTATCACAGGTAATTAGGAATATTAAATTAGAATTTTATATAGTGTGTGTACTTTGGGTAGTGGTGTATCACCTTGGACCTCTTCCATAGTGATCTGGGGGCTTTTCCATGACTAAGACTGATAGGATGTCTAGTGTTTACTCCACCAGACTCATACTAAATAATATATTTATATATTATTAATTAGAATATTCATATTAAAAATAAAATGTTAATGTAATTTTTTAAAATTAAATAATAGATTATTGTAGGAAACCTACTATCAAACGGTTAGGTATTTTATGGAAATATGAAAATATACCAAAGAGGGTCTGAAGAGAGGGATGTTGTATGGGCACCATTTCAGCATGAGGATGATCTGGTTCTTCAAGAGGCTGCCATATTTCTTATCCATTCATTTGACCATGTTAGGAATAGATTTTATGACATTGAGTGCCATGATCCTTTGATTAGTAGCAATGGTCACGTGATTGTGGATTTATTAGAGTGGTGTTAGTGTGATTATAATAACTACCAAGCATTATGATATCCTTAATCCCATGTGATCGCATCATGTGCTTTTTTATTATTATCATGGGACCAATTTTTTGATTTGGTTTATCAAATATAGAGTATTAGAGACTTATACAGTTCTCTATAGATTTCTATAAGAGAATACCAAAACATTAGCCTTTATATTGATTCTCCCAAGCTTCTGTAAAACATGAATAGGTTGTGACCAAGAGGGAGGCTGAAGTCTACCTATATTCATAATGAGATGGATTATCCTAATGAATGAACATCTTTATAAAGTTGTGGTTTATGTATCCATTAAGTTCATACCTTCATATGTTCCCCTAGATGTACAGGGCAAGCATCAAATAATATATATGATTGATCTTGTATTCTAGTTATTATTTTCAAGGTATTTATAAGAAATGATTTGATATTTGACTCCATTTATTAGTACCAGCATCATAATATCATTTACCTTACACTCCATGAGAAAATCCTTCACCAATAGGTAAGTTTATAGCCTTTTATATATATTTTTATTTCATATTTGGTATTAACTTGAATGTTGTTGTTTTACTTTCAGAGAGGTTAAAGAAGCTTATACAAATATCTTATCCTTAGAAGGAGAAAGTTTCTGGTCAGAATGTATTTTATAAAGAGTTAGTGGCTCTCATATATCCTATGTATTCCTTATATGAGAGTGTCTACAATGAGGAGCCACTATTATATCCCAATCCACATGCTCTCAAGGAGGTATCTTGAGATTCTATTATGCCTGTTGATCCCACTAAGGATGGTGCAATTTTTCCACCATCATCACCATCAGAAAGAGGATAGAGATAAGGAAAGATATGAGTACAGGTCCAACAATTCCCAAAAAAGTGTTTGCACGGGCTCCTGCACCGCATAGAGAGGATCCTACACAATAGGCAGGAGATTCTAGAACATATACATTTACTTATACATATGATATTCCATATTCATCTCATAAATCCTATGACTAACATCCCCTGAGCTCAAGAGGGGTGGGACCTAGGTATGATATCATAGTTTATGTAGTACTCAATAGACATTATCTCCTTCAGTGACTTGGTTGATGTGTTTATACCATTGCCATCATATTCATGGGATCCTACCGAGAACTCATACATGTTGACACATGGATCCACATATGATTTTGGGAGTCTTCTACATAGTACATTGGAGATTCATCTACTTAGTAGTACAAGGATCCACCAGCATCACAACATATTGAGGTGTCAACACCAACAGAGCAGTACTTTGAGGCAACAACATCATATTTGTATGTGAAACCTTTTGATGTAGAGGTAGCACATGTAGAGAAACCCACTTCTATAGTTGGAACACTAGAGAAACATAGGTGCCACACCCAAAGTAGGAATGAGGTCCATATATGATGTTATTGAACAAAGAGGTGATGAAGTTTATTTTTTCAAGTGTAAAACGTTTTACATATAAAACATATAATTTCTGAAGAAATTAAATGTATTTTTTATAATTTACATTTATATAAAAAAATTAAATCACTTAACAACTACAGTTTTAATTGTGTGACAAATATAAACAAGTCAACATTTAGAAATATTTATTTTTTAAATTAATTAAATATGTTTTTAGAATCTGTATTTCTATATAAATTTTTAAAATAATTAAACAAATACAATTCTAATTACTTGAAAATTTTAAACAAGTCAAAATATAAAGATATCTAATTTCTAAAGTAATTAAATTTCATTTTAGAATCTACATTTCAATATAAAATTTTAAGATAACTCAACAACTACAATTTTAATTACTTTATAAATTTAAAAAAATGAACAAAAAAACAATATCTAATTTCTAAATTAATTAAATGTGTTTTTAGAATCTAAATTTCAATAAAAAAATAAAAAATACATAACAATTATAATTTTAATTGATTGATAAATTTAAATAAGCTAATATATAAAAATGTCTATTTATATAGTAAGGATTTAAATTCATCACAGATAACCTTTTCCATACACACACACACAATATTATTTATAAATATAGTGATATATATATAATATAATTATATATAAATATATGTTATAAAAAATATTAATAACCTTTTCCACATAAACACATACTATTTTTTATAATTATAGTGATATATATATTGCCCCTAGGGGCAGCGCCTACTAGTTATGCCTTTAAGGGGTCTCACAGGAGGTCTCGGGTTCGAGTCTCCCCAAGTACTTGTAGGAGTCATAGCTTTTCTTTGTTTCTTTGTATCCCCCTCCTTGAACTATTGTAATAATATAGTGATATATATATTAAGAATATAATAATAAATAAATATATATTATAAAAATATATATAATGCATGTGTGTGTGTATATATATATATGTAAAAATATATATAGTTATTGTATATATATATATATTAAAATTTATATAAATATATATTAATTTAATTATAAATAACTATATATATAATTTTAACAGTCACTATTTTTACATAAAAATAATTTATAGTTATTAGATATAAATTAAAATATTTAAGAATAAACATCAATTAAATTATAAACCCCATGTGTTTGAAAATATATTTGGGTATTATTTTTTCAAATTAAATTAAAATATAATATAAATAATATATTTATTAAAATCTAAAAAAAATTAAGAGGTGGGAGTGTAACAAACCAACCCAGGCTCCCATTTGAACCAGCACCCAACCTGATCTGCCACTGGATCGAAGGGCATTTTGGATCCCCCATGGGTTGGCGACAAGCATCTAAGCATCAAGGAACAACTTTTGGGAATGATTTCACCGAAATAAAGGATAATAAAAATTAAAGAGTACAAAAAAACATTAATCAACTTAGTAAACCAATACAAACACATATGTATATCAAAATAAGCAATAGTATCACACAAAACCACAACATCCAAACATAAGGAGATGAAATAAAACATCCATGGATAAGAATTAAAATAATTGGGCTATCCTAACCCATCTCTTGGTGGTCTATGACCACCCATTGTGTCCCAAGTCACCATCCTTCATCCAACCAAGTACGAACCCACAAAAGGAAGATAAAGATAAACCACATACATGCTAATGAAACAAGAATACTACATACACTAATATATGTATGGATGGTGTGAGAAAAAATTCCAATAGGATCCCACTGAGGATTTTATGCAATTCCTTCCATAATGAAATTCAGAAAAACTATTTTGAAATGCAACAAGAAGAAAACTAGTTTTAATTTTCACCAAAATATGATAAATCATGTCGTACTTTTAAAGAGTTATAAATCCATCAAATATAGTTTTGAGCAATGTAAAACCCAAACCATTACTTTTTCCATTGAAAATACATTTAGAAATTTAAAAAATAAAACATTCCAAATCCTTTATAACAAACTCCCATTTCATTAGAAAAGATTTGAAAAAATATTTCAAAAACCAAGTTTAAGTGTCGAGGGTCAAGTGTCATGGATGAATCCAATATATGAGAGTGAGTCCACTAAAGACAAGCCAATAAATATCATAAACAAATGCATGTAAATGTGGCATCTATAGTTACATGAGATTACCAATTTGGCACACACCTACTTCCTCGGAGCACATCCCTAGCCTAAACCCATATTCTCTAGGGAGATACTAGTCAAGGTGTGAGTCTTCAATAGCATAGCATAAATATTGGGTCCTCACATATGGATACCCAATTTTCCCATTACTAATCAATAGTTGTGAGTGAGACAACAAGTAGCAATGATCGCAACATGGATCCACATCATCATCAACATATACAATCATACAAGGATCACATCTCACCCTCACCCCTATGCTCCCTCATAAAGTACAACCCCTTTTTCAACCTGTCAACATGTGCACCAATCACCATTCATCAAGGAAAAATATACATAAGGGGTTCATTAATGATAATCTCAATAAGATAATTTACTTTATAAATTTCCAAACAGGGCTTTAAGGAAAACTAAATTGATAAACTAAACATTTATCAATCAAATAAAACATTACATTGAACCATCCATTAAAAAGGTTCATACATACCTTCTTCCTTTAAAAACTATTTTAAAGTTCCAAACGGGCCTTTTAAATAAGGAACATGAAATGCTAAAAATTCCCTTTAAATGGTTTGAAATACCCCTTCAACAAGTCTTTCCAAAACAAGTCATGACAAGTCATTCTTTAAATCATTCCAATACACATACCAAAGAAACACATGTTCACCCATCCATTTAGAATTAACTTTTAAGAATCAACTATTTTTTATTTTAAAACATGATTTTCATTTTTAAAACAATAACCCATAAAGTTTAGAAAACAAACCCATTTAATTTAAAAATATATAATTAAATCCCTAAATGATGCAATTCAAACTAAATACAATTTCATGGGAAAAGGGTTATTCATGATTTAAAATTATAAAGTTATACTTTATCAATTTTAAATGGAGTATATATCAACTCATAATTTATAAGAAGAAACGAAAAAGATACACCAACCTCAAATATCCAAGATTAAGCCGTAATGAATCTGAAATGTGTCACCTTAAATAGTGAACACCAAATCAAGGGAGGGAGATCTCGACAGAGGAGAGAGAGAATCCTAAAACCACAAAACCACATTAAAAATATCATATACAATGAATCCATGGGTTGAGATATCCTTTAAGAATAATTAACCAAGATTAATAAGAGAGACTGAAGGCAAGAAGAACTTAGAATTATAGATCGGGGACCACTGCAACGAACGATACTTTGATCCACTGAGAATTGAGGTTGGGAGAGCCAACATAACTAAAGAGGGCTCCCAAGGATTTTATGGGTTGATCTAGGGTTTAGGGAGAAGAGGTAAACAATAAAATGGGGGTTCCATGGTAAAAAGATACAATATCCCCTACCAAAACCCACATTCAGTGACACCATTGGTCAGCTAGTGGCTATAGCAGAATATTTTAGCCACTATTAGGCTCATCGGCTAGTTGATGGGAAACCACTAGCTTGCTGATGGAAACAAAAGAAATTAATTTCCCCTATCAATCCCACTAATTGTTCACTGGTAACAACAAAAGATTTCCTCCCCTACCAATCCCATCGGTTGGTCGGTGGCAACAGTATAAAATTGTTGTCCCTTCCAATCCCACTGGCTAGTCGGTGGCTCTCACCATCTAGTCGATGAACCACCTATAGCTTCTATAGTCTTAGGTCCATGTACAGGATTTCTCTAGGCTTCCAGGCATCCCTCCAACCCCTCGATAATCCCAAGAACAAACATAAATAGTTTTCCATAATTGAAGGTAATACTGGGATGTGATAGAGAGAATCAAACCATTTGAAACTCTCACTTGGGATGGCTGAGTTCCAAATGGTTTAACACTCGATGAAACCATTTTCCTAAATATTAAAACCCTTGACCCAACAAATTTAAAAAATACTTATTTTAAAAATTCTGTAGATTATTTATTGATATGGGATGCAAGATCATGAAATTGTTTCATGTTCCTACCTCCCACGACAAGAGTGTCAAATCATTTAATGCACTTACCATATTGGTATTTTAAAAAAAATTAATTTTTTTTATATATAAAAAAATATTATTTAAATTATTTTTATTTTATTTGGAAATTAATTGCATTAAATAAGTCTTAAAATATAACTAAAACATCCACTCTGGTCTCCCTTTTATACAGGAAAGGCCCTTGACATCCTTTAAGGATTTTCCATGTGGGATTTGGATTTCCCATTTCCAGCATTTATATAATAATATATTAATAATAATACATAAATAATATATAATTTAAAATATAATTATTTAAAATAAAATATGATTAATATAAATAATAATTAATAATATAAATAAGTAATAATAGAATTTATACAATTCATAATAAGTAATATATAATTAATAATTAGTAATATAAATACTTACTAATAATAAGATTAAATATTATTAATAAAATTAATTAATAATAATATAATTATAAATTAATAATTAATAATTTAATTAATAAAGTAATCAATATTTAATAATATATTTAATAATTAACAATATAATTTATAATTAATTATATAATTATTTTAATAATTAATAATTAATAATATATATATTAATAAGTCATAATATAATTTCTAATTAGTAATATGATTAATAATTATTAATTATTAATTATTAATTATTAAAAATATAATTAATTATTAATAATCAACAGTGTTATTAATATAATTAATAAGATAAATAATAATTCATAATCAAATTGAAACAGGTATAGGTATAGAGCCTGAGGACAATAGCTATTTTTATTAAAAGAAAAAAACAAGAGGAAGTAGGGGTAATGATTTACATGACACTATTATATACCCAAGGACCAAAGAAAACATCACAAACTAGAAAATCCCAACTGATATAAACACCAACAACACAAAAACAAAGAAAGACCCAATTCACATTAAATACGACAATAGAGAACCTACATTCACTTTACCCAAAAGGAAGCAACAAAGGAAGCCTCCATTAGTTTCAATAATTAGAGAACAGAAAAATAGATAACCCAAAAGGACTCCTTTAAAAGCAGAATTACAAAGCTAATGAATGAGTTCCCATGGTATGAAAGTAACCTTGACCTCCCCAACCCTACAGTAATCAGCCTCTCCTATAATTTTTAATAGGTTTTTCATGATAAATCAATATAGTAATCTTCCATTGAAACAATATGATTACTACGATCATCAGAGTCCTCTTCTATAGAAACAATAGGATCACCCAAAACATGAGAGAAAATTAATGAGTCGATTGTGCAGGGAATAAAAAATTTATTGAGATCTTGATATTTGGTTGGAAACTATAGTGTGATAAGGGATAAGACACTTCTTACCAATATTATCCTCTCATTACCTTGAATTCAACTCTTCTTGTTAAAAATATCTTTAAATAATTTAACATGATGAGGGATTTTTTTGAGTTCTTCTAGCAGGAGGATATTAATTTCCACTTTATGGAAAGTTTCTAGAATTTATTTTTGAAATGATTACTCATGAATTTTATTTGATTGTATCATCCATTATGGAAATAGTAGGGTTAATTATTTCTCAACCCTTTTTTATCTCTGTAATGGTTTTTATTTTCTCTTTCTCCTTGGCCCATCCTTCTTCTATTCCTTTTTATTTTCTTCTTTTAGGTGCATCTGCCCAAAAAATTTAGAATTCTCAACTTCATTCTCTACTAGTTTGGGTGGACTTGGTTAAAGTTCATGGGTGACTAGTGGTGAAAGTTCTTTTCCACTTCTTTATCCTTAGGGTTTGGTGCTATCTAGGCTAGTGGTTTTCCTGGGTTTTAGAATGTCCATAAGACTTTATGCATCATTTGTCAACTTATTTAATCTACTCTTTAGATCCTCAACTGTAGATCCTTGTTGTTACTACAAAGGAGGTTGTGAATTGGTGGATGGTTGTTTATAAAGTCTCTTTTTTTGTAAACGTATTGTTTTTTGTTGGTAAACAAACTGATTATAAGATTGATTTTGTTGAAATGGTGGTGTGTTTTAAGATTGATGCTAGAATGGGGGTTGGGTTGGGAAATGATTTTAGTAGTGGCATCTAGCTTAATTCTACGAATTTCCAAATCCATATTGTACTTGGTTATTCTCTCTTAATATTTGGTTTTTTATAATTTTCTTGGATGAAATGTCAATCCACAACTTTCTATGATTTTCACTTAAGAACATCGGTTAGTGAAATATTTAGGTGATGATCATAAACTATATACCTTAGTTGATGCATGTTGTTCACTCACTTAATTCAAGGCCATCTATCTCAAAAAAACTAGTTATCTCTTCAAGATTCATTTCTAATAAGTATAATAGATGATAAGTTCTTACCTCATGAATACCTCTTATGTCAGTATCGTTGGTATGATTATAGATGACAAGTGGGGGTGAATTTCCTTTTAAAAACTTTTTAGAAATTAAAAATTAATTTGATGGGATCAAAATAATTAAATTAATAAAAATAGTTAATCATGAGAATAATAATTATGATTAGGATCAATTAAATAAATAAATTTACCAAAATAGAAATATAAATTAAAGATAAGGCATGATTGATAAAGGAGTTCAGTAATAATCCCCTAAAGGATCCCTATGTATCCTCCCCTCATGTATCCGTGAGAGGATTTGGCTTAAACCTTGATTTTTAATTATTATATCAAGAAACAAAAACCCTTTATTTTTATCATTTGTATCAAGGAAACCCATTAAAAAAAGTATACCCTTGGATTTAAATGGTTGGTACCAAGAAACCCAAAGAACGAATATCCATTAAATGGTTGTGGCTAAAAACCCAAATCATACACACTTTAATGGAAGTGTAAACCAATCCTCATCATACTAAATAGTAATGATCTATTGTTAAAAAAAATAAGTGAATTTCTATGTGTAATCCCAATAAATCACACTCTCTACCCCACATGAAGATTACAATAAGAAAAGAGTGTGAGGAAGAGAGAAAAATGTAAGAGAGAAATATAATGAGAGAAAAGTGACATAATTTAGGCTCTAGAATTAATCTCCAAGGTAAACTTGGATTCCAAGCACCATTTGGGTGTATTTATATCCTCATAATGATCTAGGAATGTTATGGAAGTGTTTGGGGTTGAATGGATCCATTTGGAGTCAAGTTAAAGTTTGTGTGGCCCTTTGACAGTGACTATTTTTTTGTATTTCTAGGTTCCAATAGGTATTCAGTGGGTGCCTGTATACAAGGGGCTCCAAAAATGCTTCTCATTATCCTCTTGATCCCTCTGTTTGTTCTGGAACTACCATGAAAAAATTTCAAAAATATAAATACTGGAAACCATCAAAAGAAACTGTTAGAAACACAAATTTGGTTTGTGATCATTCAAAACTACCTAAGAGAGTGATATGTACAAAAATATCCCCCTTTTGATGATCACAAACACCTAATAAATTAATCAACAAAGATATAAATGGTGTAATTCTCATGATTATATCCAAATTTAATTATTTTATAATGAATTTCAACCAATTATTTTCAATACGTCAAAAAAAATCTTGGAGATACTTTCAAGAATCATTTAAAAAAAATATTTCATCAATAATTCAGCCTAACCCCCCCACCCTTGTGATTATCAAAAAATTAAGATCACAAGTTATTTCAAAATTCAAGATTAATAAATTTCTAAAAGTATGACCTTTTATCCCCATAAAAGTAATATAAATGATTCTTTAATTACAAAACTATCTACCCCTTTTGAATTTATAAAAACATAACTACAAAAATGATTGATAAAAATCATACCATTTTCACCAAAGCCTTTTCCCAAATTTAGATTATGAATAAGCTCATGGATATGGGTTAGAAAAAACACATATAATGTATTCATGATAGAAGAACCCATATATGAGAAACAAAACATTTTGTGAATTTTATTAAAACCATCATTAATATTCTTTTGAGAGATAAGATATCATCATTTCTCCATAAATATAAAATAAATATTTCCATAAAAGAAAATTTTGAAAAAAAAAATTAAAACTTGAAGGATTTGACCATTTCAAAAATGTTTTTGAAAAAAACTACACACTATATATGCTTTTTATTAAATATGGATCTTTGAATTTCAAAAATATAAAATTAAATTTTAAAAAAAGTCACTCTCTTATAACATTTCAGATTTAAAAAGGGTATCTCCCCCTCAAATTATGCATACTTTTAAAAGTATAAAGGGGCCATAAAAATCATGTAAATCAAGAGTTAAATAAACAAAAACAATAACATGCTTAAGAGAGTGAAAAAATCAATCAATAAATTCAATATTTAAATAAATGAGATAAAAAAATCAATGATCTCAAGATAAAAGAAATTATATCAATATAATTCTATAAAGCTCATGGTGAATATCAAAGAAAACCCTTATACTTTTCAAAGTCAAATGAATGAATCACATGTGTGTCATTCCTACTCCCCCCCACCTTCATAAAATAAAAACAGTCAATTAACACACGCCTATCACGGGGCGTGGACAAAAACAATTATATTTTTTTCCTAGTGCAGCACAGTGGCGGACCAGGGTCATCTCTCTTGAGGAGCCTTTCAATTTGGTTCACTTACTTTATCTAATTCACCTAATCTATCTCTTTTTGATATTTTGTTATTTAAATGAAAGCAATAACAATATTTTTAGGCTTTTTGATTTAAAAAATATAAACTATCATACAATTATAAAAAGAATGATTTAATGAAGAAAGAACTTGGTTTTTGGGTTCAGTCTTGGATTCAATCATTATTTTCCTTTATGTGTTTGATTTTAGTTTGATAATCCAAACATGAAATATCGTGTTTGAATCACTACTCTTTTCCAGAATAGAAATATTTTAAGTTAAATTTCATTGGGGGACATCACCCAATCGGGGAAATTCGGCTCACCAATTCATGCAACTCAAATCTACCACAAACTTAAAATAAACTTTAAAGAAAATTCAAGAACACCTTGACCTCCCCCTGAGCCAAGTCTCGGGGTTAGCCTCTCATTTCTTAGAGTAAGAGATCACAATGGTGGATGGATGAGGAGAGAGAGAGAAAGAGAGAGATGAGAGAGGGAAAGGATAATAAATAATTTATAATGGTTGTTAAAATTATAATAATATTATTATTAATTAATAATATTATTATTATAATTAAGACAATAGTTTTTGAAAACAGAGAGGGAGAAAATAAAATAGCTTTAAAATAAGAATATGATAATTATTATAATGATAATTAAAATAATATTATTATTATTATTATTACTATTATTAATATTAATACTAATAATAATGATAATAATACTTACTATTAAAATAATAAAATTAAGAAAAAGAATTGTGGGATGGATGGAGAAACAGGAATGCATGGATTCATAAAACTGAAATTTGAATTACAAATGACAATAAAATTGAAATAAAACTAAAAATAAAATAAAAGAAAAAGAATAAATTAGGGAGTAAGAGAAGAGAAGCAGCAGCCCGTGCCCCGGTGGGATCCCTCCTTGGCTTTGGGTGTCGAGCTGATGATTTTGGAAGGAGGGGAGGGCCTCCTTTTATAGGCATCATTCTGTCCTCCGAAATTTTACATGTTGTTTACCCAATAAATGGCCGATTAACGCATGGATACCTTCTTAAATGTTGTTCATAAATGTGTTTTCCATTCACTCTAAAAATTTCATAGAATTTTGACACCATATGAAGGAGTTATAAATTTTTCATTGAAGTCTTATGTTTCTGGATGAAGCATCTAGGAAGGTTCCTTTAAGAATATATCGTTCAATAGCCGCCTTAATGGATTCCAAACTCCATGTAATTTATTTTTTGAACGAATATTTGAGTCCTCTTTCCTCCCCAAGTTGAATCAACGGATTTGAATATGTTTAGGCCGAGTTGTGGTTGTGTTACAGTGATGTGGTCCACGCTGTCCGCCCAGAAAAAATGTCAAACTTCAATGAATTTTTAGGACCAATAGATGGCCGAATCCACTCCTGGTCCAGAAGACAAAAATGAATGAAATAAAATAATTATTCTAAGAAAATTTGAATCAGAAAATTTTGAATTTTATATTTCAGGAAATGACCAAAATACCCTTGTGTTAAAATTCTGTCCAAAAATCCAGAATTGTGCACTTTTGACAATTTTGCACATTTTCATTCTAAAATTCAAATTACCCATTATTTTAATAAAACAATGAAATACATGGGTTTTATCATTGAAAAACATTAAAAAATACTCATTATTTGATAAAAAAATATGCACGTAAATTTTCTCTGTCAAATACCCCCACACTTAAACCATGATTGTCCTCAAGAATAAAATCTCAACATTGAAATAAGAGGACACCAATGTTACCAATATTCAAATTTCAATGCAATAAAATCAAAAAAAAATCAATATAAAATCAAAATTTCAAAAATCTGTATAAAATATCAATTTAAGTTCCCATTTTTCAAAGAAACCAATAATTCACATATTTTACTTTTCCCATTTGAAAATTGATGGAACTAATCCTTTCATTCATTCAAGCTCCTTGATTCATCATTATTAAACATGCCATGTCATGATTTACCTCACTTTTTTTTCTCTCATCACTCATGATACAATTCAAGTAGAGTTATGCTCATATCATGAGAACATGCTTCTTATCCATAGGCTTGTAAATGAACTACTTTCTCCACTTTGTAAAGACAAAAGACACATAAAATCATGAGGACTTGCAATAAAGGTTCAAATGACTCTAAGGCTTAAGGTTGGTAGGATTTGATGCTTTAAAAATTAAGGCTCAAGGAGGAGGCTAATATCTGAAGTATAATGCATGATATTAAAAGTAAAAGTGTAATGAAATTCTCCCCTTCAAAAATAGCAACACCCACTTCCCAAAACTCAAAGAAAAGGTTATGATCATGTAAGCATAACGGATGATTTGTGCACCCTCTTGATTTTTTTTATTTAGTAATTTTTTTTATTTTTCGAATGTTATGATTAGATTAAACCTCACATCCATCACATAACCACATAAGATCAAAAGATTGTCAGTCTGGAAAATGGTGATTTTTGGTTATCCCAAATCAAAACCCATTTTTCTATTTTTTTGGATCTTTTTGTCATTTTTTTCATTTTTTTTAATTCAAGAGGGGAAACAATAGAGTATAATGAATGATTTCACAACCTTTTACAATTCACATAATAACACCCCCACACTTCTTCCTCACAATTTGTATCATCCCATCCACCATGATTCCCTTTACCCCCACACTTCAACTTTAAAATATCATGCAAATGCCAAGAGTTGGGTAGGAATGGATAAAAATGGCTTGAAACATGGCTCATCCCTATAAAGGTCATTCATGGTCTCTATGGGCTAAATGAAGGATTGAAGTAAAGGTGGTATTTTAAGGAAATATAGATTTTCAAAGGATGCCTCAGTCATTTTAAATGTGTTTTTTCACAGTCATAGCTTTGACAAGTTTCAATACAAGTTCTGGTCAGTTACATGTCCCAAGATCACTCAAGAAATATGCTCAAGAATAAATAGGAAGTACTTGGTCTAGAAATCCTCTTGGGAATGAGAAATATAATATTGTACAATCACTCATGGCATGAATAATAATAATAAATCAATTCACATAAATTTCAGAAATTCAAAGCATGAAATATGGTTGATAAATTTCATTTACATGAATTAATTAATTCTTTCAAATCATGAGTCATCATTTCAATATCTATGCTTCATATTTAAAAATTCAATTCTGCATTTCAATCATTTAATCATATAAACATTAAAATCTAAAACATGTAATCACTGGGTTCTTAAGAAACTCATGTATCCTATATAATCCAAGTAAAACATTAATTCAAGTGTGGGCATGCAATTTTATCTTTAAAGATCAAAACATGTTGTGGAATAAAATGTGGAGAGTTTAAAATATAAAACACTAAAATTGAACTCCCTTTTTTTCATGAAATTTGGTCCTTCCCCTTCACTGTATGGAGATGCCTTCCACCATTACAAACCTATAAAATAAAACAACTCAATTAAGCCTAAGGATCATGTCATTTAAGCTCAAAAAAAATAGAAGGGAGGGGCTGCATGCTTCACTACAGCTAGGAAAAGAAAAGAAATTGAAATCTAAATTCCTAGAAAGCATTTAAAGATAAATCTTGGTACGATCCCCCAAGTGGGCCCTGGCTTCTTTTACTACCTTCAGAGGGCAGTACCAGCTTTTATCCAAAGTCTGATGGTGGTTGGGGCTTCTTTGACATGAACCACCACATGTGATTTTTTTCAGCATCCATATCTTATTTCTTTTTGAGGAGGACTCCATAGATAGAGTATGCCAGATCCTCCCCCTTTGCAACATGGTATATCTTGGAAGGTGGGGGTAGGATTAAGTATGGAACCACCACCACCGTTGCTCCTTGTGAAACATTCTCCATCTCTTCTTTTACTCCTTCTAGTGAATATTCTTTGTCTTCAGAGCGCTCAAGGTGTTCCCCAACAGGTGAATGTTCTTTTACCTCTTCATCCTCTAGGGCATAATAGGATTCAACAGAATATGAAAATTCAAAACAATTGGGAGTTATACTCCAATTTGTTTTAACAAAATTAAATGAATTTGAGTTCAAGAATATATCATCTCCATGATTTGGTTCGACATTAATATCCTCTTCAATTAAAATTTCCTCTTGGAGTCGATCATCAATGGATGGAGGTAGGTAGTAAGGATCCTCCACATCAAGTTTGGCTTCAACATCATGGATGTTTTCAGTGAAATCTGGGAAGACCAATGGCACTTTCTTCTTGGACTCGAATCTTTTTAAGTCAGTTTGGAGTTCATCAACCATGGCCATCAAATCTTCCAGTGAGATCCATGTTGTTAGGCCTCTTTCTTTCTGCTTGACCATTATAATCAGTGCATCAGCTCTTCATTGGAGGGCCTCCTCAGTGTAGTCTTGTTATTCCTCCTTCACATGTGAGTAATTATTCCATGCAGAATAATTTGAATTTGAATGCATCATGGAAAAAGTTTTTTTTTGAATATTTTTTTTAAAAAAATGGAAACTATCTAAAATTTTAAAATAGAAAAAGTAATGTAAACAACCAATTAGCTCCCCAGAAACGGTGCCAGTTTTGACGCACGCCTGTCGCGAGGCATGGACAAAAACAATTATATTTTTTTCCTAGTGCAGCACAGTGGCTGACTAGGGTCGTCTCTCTTGAGTAGCCTTTCAATTTGGTTCACTTACTTTATCTAATTCACCTAATCTATCTCTTTTTGATATTTTGTTATTTAAATGAAAGAAATAACAATATTTTTAGGGTTTTTGATTTAAAAAATATAAACTATCATGAAATTATAAACAAAATGAGTCAATGAAGAAAGAACTTGGTTTTGGGGTTCAGTCCTGGATTCAATCATTATTTTCCTTTATGTGTTTGATTTTAGTTTGATAATCCAAACATGAAATCTCGTGTTTGAATCACTCCTCTTTTCCAGAATAGAAATAGTATAAGTTACATTTCATTGGGGGGCATCACCCAATTGGGGACATTCACCTCACCAATTCATGCAACTCAAATCTACCACGAACTTAAAATAAACTTTAAAGAAAATTCAAGAACACCTTGACCTCCCCCCAAGCCAAGTCTCGGGGTTAGCCTCTCATTTCCGAGAGTAAGAGATCACAATGGTGGATGGATGAGGAGAGATAGAGAAAGAGAGAGAGGAGAGAGGAAAAGGATAATAAATAATTTATAATGGTTGTTAAAATTATAATAATATTATTATTAATTAATAATATTATTATTATAATTAAGGCAATAGTTTTTGAAAACAGAGAGGGAGAAAATAAAATAGCTTTAAAATAATAATATGATAATTATTATAATGATAATTAAAATACTAATAATAATAATAATATTAATATTATTAATACTAATACTAATAATAATGATAATAATACTTACTATTGAAATAAGAAAATTAAGAAAAATAATTGTGGGATGGATGGAGAAACAGGAATGCATGGATTCATAAAACTGAAATTTGAATTACAAATGACAATAAAAATGAAATAAAACTAAAAATAAAATAAAAGAAAAAGAATAAATGAGGGAGGAAGAGATGAGCAGCAACAGCCCATGCCCTGGTGGGATCCCTCCTTGGCTTTGGGTGTCGAGCTGATGATTTTGGAAGGAGGGGAGGGCCTCCTTTTATAGGCAGCATTCTGTCCTCCAAAATTTTGCGCTTTGTTGACCCAATAAATGGCCGATTAACGCATGGATCCCTTCTTAAATGTTGTTCATAAATGTGTTTTCCGTTCACCCTAAACATTTCAGAGCATTTTCACACCGGATGAAGGAGTGATGAATTTTTCATTGAAGTCTTCTGTTTCTAAACGAAGCATCCAGGAAGGTTCCTTTAATAATATGTCATTCAATAGCCTCATTAATGGATTCCAAACTCCATGTAATTTATTTTTTGAACTAATATTTGATTCCTCTTTCCTCCCCAAGTGGAATAAACGGATTTTAAGATGTTTAGTCCGAGTTGTGGTTCCGTTACACTGATGTGGTCCATGTTGTCGGCCCTGAAAAAATGTCAAACTTCAATGAATTTTTAGGACCACTAGATGTCCTAATCAGCTCCTAGTTAATAAGACAAAAATGAAGTAAATAAAATAAGGATTCTAAAAAAATTTAATCAGAAAATTTGGAATTTTATTTTTCAGTAAATGACCAAAATACCCTTGTGTTAAAATTCTGTCCAAAAATCCAGAATTGTGCACTTTTGATAATTTTGCACATTTTCATTCTAAAATTCAAATTACCCATTATTTTAATAAAACAATAAAATAAATGGGTTTTATCATTGAAAACATTAAAAAATACTCATTATTTGATAAAAAATATGCATGTAAATTTGCTCTGTCATCAACAACAAGGGCTTCTTGATGAGTTTGATCACTTCGTGTTTAGTGATTGGGATCTAAAGGAACGTGCGGTTGTAGGGATTCTTGATAATCGTCATCTGATAATTCGATTTGGCTCATAAGAAGAATTGATAAGTGGCTGGTCCAGATCTCCCCACCGGTTCAATGGATGCAAATTCTTCCTGCTTCGTTGGTCGTTGGATCTCTGTATGAATCGGGATCCTCCGTCAGTTGTGACCTGGGTAAGTCTACCTAATCTTCCATTACCTTTTCAAAATCCTGCAATAATTTTTATGCTAGGGAATTTGGTCAGTCGTTTCCTGTGTTCAGATGCGCACACTTCTTCTGTGATTCATCCAATGAACCCTCGAATTTGTGTTGAGGTGGATTCCTCGAAGCCACTGGTAGAATGGATTTGGATTGCTGTTGGCGAGGAATTCCACTGGAGGAAAGCCGTTGTGTTTGAAAATTGGATTGATTACTGCTCGGATTGTTGTCATCTGGGTCACTTGGCTGGTCACTGTCATCGGGGAGTCAGAAGCATGAGATTAGCCACTTCGGTGAAGAGGCCTTGTGGTGTTTCTGGTCAAGGACAGTCGGGGTCTGATGAAGTTAAGCATGACAATGCTGTTTGTTTGGGTGAGACTTCTATGGGGAAGCAGGCACGGGCCTCACATAATCCATCTGTTTCTACTTCAAATGTGAAGCAGGCACGGGCCTCACACAATCCGTCTGTTTCTATGGTGTTTGATAGACTGAAAAATGATCTCTCTTTGCATAGTGTTGTGGATCAGATAGACAAAGATGAGGCTGGCCCTGGTGCTCGAGTTGGAGGTAATCTGGGAATGCCTTCTTCTTTAGGTGAGATGTTGCAACATGATCAAAATATTGTTGGTCATGGTGCACTTCCTATTGGTATTCCCCTCAATAGGTGGGCCGGTACTAGTTCTGGCAGTGGGGGAGTGCTGGAAGCATCTACTAATGTAGGACCTATTTCGCAGCATGGGAAAACTATTGCTGGTCAGGATGATGCAACAAGTGATGTTTGTAGAATGATCAAAGCTGATGAAGTTGGAAAGAAGGAGGGAGAGCTGGCTTGGAGTTCAGTAGATATACAGGTTCCTATTGCACCCCCTATTTTTTCAACTGGTAAAGACTCTCAATTGCAGCTGGATTCCAATTGTGTTCTGCAGATCACATTGGACACTTGCAACCGCTTTCAGGAATTAGGTCATGATGAGATGGATGGGTTCACTCCAATGAAGGATGGTCACAATTTGAAGTTTGTCATAGATAATGTAATGGGGAAGGATCTGGATGGTGGTAATGTTTGTGTGGAGTCCCCCCATTGTTTGGCTATGATTGATATCAATGGGAAATATGAGCAGATTCAGACTCTGAATGATGTTTGTCAAGAGGTGGTAATTTCTGGAAAATGGGGGGATGTCTTGGATAGTGACAAGGAAAATTGTGGTGGTTTGGATAGGCCTTCCTTAAGTGATGTATTCAAGTATGGGAAGCAAAAATCTAGAAATGAGGAAAATCCCCCAGCTAAAAGAAGAATGAGGAAGGCTTACTCTGACTTGCCAAAGCCGGTGTCAACTAGGTCTGGTGTCAGGAAATCCTCTAAGGAGTTGTTATCCTTAGAGAAGCTGAATCTCAGACGGAAATATGAGAAGGTCCTAAAACATTATGAAAGATCTGAATGGGAATTATCTACTGCGGAGGAAGTCTTATATCATGGGTATGGTGAGGGGTATGAATTCTATGACATGTAACTAATTTTCTTGTGTTTTCTTGTTCCATGTACTTTTCCTTTCTTAATAAATGGTCAGAGGCTTTACCTATGACTGGGATTTCCTGGTATTTTGAGAGTTTTTAAATTTGATTCCTTTTGATTATCTTGAAAATGAGTACAAAGGCATACACTAAACATGATGTTCATCTGAGTTGTGGTAAGATAAAGAATAATCCTAATCATACCTTTATTTAACCACTCATATTAATCCAATGGGTCTTGTTTCAGTCCATAAAGTGCATCAGTTAACTTGAAAACATGATCCATAAATTTTGAATCCTCAAAAATGGGTGGTTGTTCCATAAAAACCTTTTCATAAATAAAACCATTTAAAAATTCACTTTTAACAACCATTTGAAAAAACTTAAAATTTAAATGAGATGTGAATGCTAACAATATCCTTATAGATTCTAGCCTAGAAACTGGGGAAAATGTCTCACTATAATCAATTAATTTTTCTTTATTATATCCTTTAGTTATAAGTCAATCTTTGTTATAGGTGATATTACCTTACTTATCCAATTTATTTCTAAATACCCATTTTGTGAAAATAATAGGATGATCATTGGGCCTTTCCACAAGAGTCTAAATATTGTTCTGGGTAAATTGATTTGATTCCTATTACATGTAAAGAACCAAATTTTTATCATTAATGACATCATCAATATTTTAGGGTTCTAGGTGTGGTATAAAAGCACGATGTTATACTTCATTTAAAATGGACCTCCTAGTACAAGTACAAGATTAAAAATCACCGATAACATTTTCAATAGGATGGTCTTTAGATTTAACCCATTCCTTAGGTAAAGTTTTTTTTCTTTTTTAACTTTTATCTCTTTAGAAGGTTGAGGTTAATTTAAGGTCAAATTTTCAACCTCTACCTCAACATCATCAATTTTAGGATGAGGTTTGGGAAAATTCTCATCAAATTTGATGTGAATTGACTCTTCAGTGGTTTTGGCCCTTTTATTGAAAACCCATTAAGCTTTAATTGAGTTATAATACCCAAGAAAGATACCCTCATTTGATTTAGGTTCAAATTTTCCTAGAATATATTTGGTGTGGAGAATAAAATATTTACAAACAAACACCTTAAAATAACCAACCCAAGGTAATTTATCCATCCAAAATCATAGGTGGTATTTTTAAGAATGGTTCTTATGAGTATACAGTTAATGGTAT
Organism: Viscum album; assembly: GCA_963277665.1. NCBI lineage: Eukaryota > Viridiplantae > Streptophyta > Magnoliopsida > Santalales > Viscaceae > Viscum > Viscum album. The sequence goes on from OY728141.1 coordinate 1,251,913,171, forward strand.
AACATGCGGTATTGACTGCCTCAAACCAAAAATATTGAGGGATCCTGAATTTATTAAGGAGGGTTCGAGAAATTTATTACAAATTTTGATTTTTTCTTTCAATAACCTCATTTTTTTAGGTGTTCTAGGAGCGGAAAATTAATGGTGATAACCGTATTAAACACAAAAATCATCAAAATCCTTATTTTTGAACTATCCCCCAAGATCAATTTGAAATGAAATAATCTTATATTATTTTTTATTTTTTACTTTCTTGGTATATTTAATGAATAATTTACAATCACCACTTTTAAGTGCCAAGAAATAAACCCAATTAAATCTTGTATAATCATCAATAACTATAAATGAGTAAGATTTAAATCCTATATTTCCACTTGGGTTGTTCTAAAAAGATCTAGGTGTATAATTTCAAGGTCATTTGAGGTTGATACTTCTTTTTTAGATTTAAAGGATGACTTGTGTTTTTTAACAAGTTTCCATGGTTCACACACAATGTCATTTTTGAAATGCAATTTTAGTAAATCTCATACTAGTTGTTTCTAGATAAGTTTCACTAGTGAGTGTGTGCAATAATGACCAGGGTATTTATTCCATAGCCATTAATAACTATCTTTTTCACTCATGAATTTAAAATTTTGGTTTAAAATGGATTTTAAATCAATGAAATAAACATTTTTAAATCTAGAGGCTAAAAATAAAATCTTTCCATGGAAATCAAAAAGTTTACAAACTACATTTTCAAATGAAACATTAAAACAATTATCTATTAATTGAAAAATTATAAGTAAATTATTCTTCAAACCTTTAACATATAAAAATCCTTTGATAAAATGGGAGTTTGAAAATCCAATGATACATATACTGATGATCTTACTCCTTGAATTGTCACCAATAGTTTCATGCCCACTATCAAGCTCCTCAAGGTGATTGAATTCGGTGTAGTCACTACACATATTCCTTAATCACCCACTATCCATATACTATATATCTCCTTGGGAATTTCTTTTGAGGAATTTTTCCTACAAAATAATTTAAGAGACTAAAGATTTTGGTAACAAAAATTTGGGGCCGCAAATGTTTGCAAAAAATGATTTTAGAATCCATAATTTCCTTGAAAATGTTTTTCTATAATAAAAATTTGAAGAAAGATGAATGGATTTTGTCCTTACATAATATTAATTTTTTTATTGCATTTATAAATCAAGTGGTCAGTATTTATAAAATAATTTCAAAAATTATATTGTGATTTACTTTTAACTAAATTTTTATTTTTTGAATTTATAGTGGTACTTGATTTATTAGAATAACCAAGCCTAAAAGTGCCTTTCCTATGACATTGGGTGTGATTTCCAGGACCCAGATGCCACTAAGTCTGTACCCTGAGCCTGGTTGGCCACATGACCCTTCGAGCATCTCCCCATATGTCAGGGGATGTCGACTAGCAGTGGGGGTATATATGATAGTACATTGAGGAGACTATAGATCCATGTTAGAGTACCACAATGGATATAACAAATATTGATCAGTAGTGGAAACGTAATACAATAGATAGATACAGTAAATAGTTAAAGCATAACAATCAATTAAATAACCAAGAATAGGAAGAAATAGATAACTTAATATGATACCAAAAGCCTCCAAGGTAGTTTCTGATACATATATAGATTCATATCATGCTAGTATAGAAGTAACAAGCAATAGGTAATAGTCCTTCCATACAAAAGTGAAAAAAGGAAACAAAGTCTAAAGCTGTTCTAGAGTATCACAAACGCATGCTTGATCCCCTTCTCCTAAGATCCATCTAAGAAATAAGGATCAGCATCCTGTAGAAGGGTGATTTACCCTATCCATACCTACAGGAAAACAGTCTTCTTGGGTGCCAAAGGTGGCCTGAGTAGGGTGTGAGATAAATCTCATTAGTCCACCACCAACGGTGTCTATGTGTAATCCAAGTCGGTGCTCATAAGTAAATAGTGTGAAGATAATAAAATGAAATTAAAAAAATATTGGATAATCAAAAAACCTCTCACTCAGGTTTCTAAAGGACACCTGGTGGGTCTACTTGATTTATCTTATAGTTGGTATGTCAGATAAAATTACTATATATATATATATATATATTTTGTTGGGTTGGACCGAGACGTTACATGCAGGCATTCAACACCATTCTAAAAGCTAATAAGCTCTATTAATGGGGTAGTAAGCCCGAAATATATATATATATATATATATATATATATATATATATATTTCTTGGTTAGATCAAGACATAACACACAGGTTTCCAACACCAGTTATGAGATAATAAGCTCTACTCATGGGGTAGTAAGCCCAATGTTGATGTAAGGGGGTATTGGGTCGCCATGCCCTGTTGAGGACCTTGCCATTATTCCACTATATATAACTAGCATGGGGAAGATACCTCCCACCCATAAATGTTTATATAAATCACTCACATGATATTAGTAATCTCAGTTCATTCAAGGCATCTCAATCAACAGTTATCAATTTACACAAGTCGTGTAAAAAGGCATGGGTTCACCATCCATATATCAATTTTATTTTCACAAAATAATCCTTTTCATGAGATTCCTTTTTGATAAAACATGAAAAAGGGAAAGTCCATTCCATCCCTTGAAATCATTCTATAAAATCCAATTCAATATAAATATTATAGCCATCTTACCCTAGCCATCCTATTCAAGCCAATGCATTAAATTTTCTTAGACATGGAAAATTCCATTAAAAAGGGTATAGGGATCAAGAGTAAGGCATGCAACAAACCAATTGCCCATCTAAGAAATTCCAAGTCAAAATTAACCAAACACCTTATAGTCACCTTATAATACATTAATTATACAAGTATCAAAGTAAAATTCATTAAAAAACCAATCCAGGAGCTAAATTGGGTTCTATGCATTTTGAACTATTTGTCCAAAATGGAAGATATTCAAGTGTCACACCTATGGGTGTCCATATAGAGTTCAAGTGATTTATAAAACACTAAAAAATAACCAATTCACCTATAAAATGGCAAAAGGGTTATTTATACATGAAGAAACCAACACATTATATAAGCTTGGTAAAGGCCGATTTATGGCATAAAGGAATAAATATAAAATAGACAAAAATAAAATTGAAAACTATGTGACCACCTACCTTAGTTGTGTAGGTGATTCCTCACTTGATATAGAACTCATATTTGAAGCGAGTTGGAAGTGATATGAGTTTTAGTTCAGCATCCTGAAAATATGGCAAATGAGCCTGCATCTAAATAGCACAATAGAAGGTGAGATTTACCAAGGAAAGAGAAGTGTGTGGAGTTAGCCTTACCTCGGGTTATCCAATGCCTTATAATGGATTGAAATTAGATACTAGACATAGGAGTATCACGAGATCAAAACTTGGGAGGGTTTGATAGCTCAAAGGGAGGTTACCCACTGCCCGACTATTGGAAAAACAGGGAGAAAAAAATAAGGGTTAAGATTTTAAGAGGGGGAAATGGTCTATTTAACCCACAATTTTGGAGCCACATGGTTTATGTATACGGTTCACAAACCATGTGAAAACCATGAACTAGGGATCTATCTCATTTATGTAGAAGGTCGCACAGCCGTGTTCCATGTCCCACATGGTTGTAGATAAAACGTGCAGACTTGCAAGTGCCTCTGTCTATAGCTTCACGGTTTATTCAACCCATACGGCCCATCCTACAGCCCATTTTCTCAGAACTTAGAGATCTAAAATGGAACCAGATGCTCCTCAAAACTCCCCTAGGCCATATTATACCTTTACCATGAATAAAGGAAAGATTCAAAACAAAAAACTAATGATTCATACCTTTATTAAAAAGTTGGGTCATTACAACCTCCCCTCTTTATAGAAAATCTTCCCTGAGTTGAAATTCATAGGTTAAATAGGAACTTTCATCAAATATTTCCATCCATTGATATCATATATAATCTTCCCACTCCCAGGTTTCATCCTGCACCTGGTCGTGCTGCCATAGCACTCGTACAAGAGGAACAGACCTGCCTCAAAGTGTCTTCACACTTTGATCAACTATACATAATGGATACTCCTCGAAGAAAGCATCTATATCCATATCTACCTCATTAGGATAAAATATGTGTAATGGTTCTAGATGGTATTTAAGAAACTGAGATACATGAAAGACATCATTTATAGACCGATATCTATGAGGAAGTTCCAGCTGGTAAGCCACTAGTCTGATCCACTTCAAAACCTCTAAGGGTCCAAAGAACCTCGGTGATAGCTTACCCTACTTACAAATATTTCTATGCCCCAACCTAGGTGATAATTTCAAAAAAATATTCTTTAACCCCAAACTTGAGATGTCCTTGGCATTTTTTGGCATATGGATACTATCTAGACTGAGCTATCAACATGCACTTCCTGGTTAGATGTACTTGTTCTATACTCTCCTTCCCAAGATATGATCCAAGCATAGCTTCCTCCCTTTCCTCTAGACAACATATAGGTGATTAGTAAGGCCTACTATACAAGGCTTAATAGGGAGTAATTTCAATAGTAGCATAAAATCTTTTGTTATAAGAAATCTCAATGAGGGGAATGTGTTTATCCTAAGAACCCCCAAAGTTGAGAACGTACGCACATAGAATATCCTCTAGCACCTAAATTGTATGATATGTATGTCCATCGGTTTACTGGTGACAGGCCATACTCATAAGTACCTTTGTACCCAAGGCCTTTTGCAACCCCTTCTCAAACCATGATGTAAAACGAGCATCTCTATTAGAAATGATAGAATGAGGATCTCTATGAAGATGTACCACCTCCTTGATGTACATCCTTCCTAACTCATCTATCGAGAAGGTCTATCACGTAGGTAATAAGTGTATGAAATTATTTAGATGATCAAAAAATAACCCACACTATGTCATTTCCATGAGGTGATCTAGGTAAACCAGTTGGGAATTCCATCGAAACATTATCCAACTTCCACTCAGGAATGGACAACGACTGAAGAATCCATGCTAGATGTTGATGTTCCTTCTTCATATGCTAACATGTGGAACATAGGTTTATGAAACCAACTATATCATGTTTCATTCTAGTCCACCAATATTGACATCATAGAACCCTATACAGTTTGGTGACTCTAGGGTGAATCTCCCATGCTGAAGTGCGAAAATCCCTCATCAACTCCTCTTTGATGTCTGATATGACCCACACACTCACATGGAACAATATAGTATCATCTCCATTAACTATCTAACCAGAAGTAGTATCATCATATGAAACACTTTCCCATAGGATAAGGCCCTCAATATCAAATAGCTTCCTTGACCTTACCTGTTCCAGAAGAGTAGATGTCACTGCTAAGGCTATGAGAATAGTCTAACCATGGTCCTCCTAAACCTCAATGTGCATATCCAACAATAAGGATATAAGATTCCATTCATCACTGGATTCTTGAACTGCTTGATTATGATTCTTCTAGCTCATTTCATCGTCTATATAATTCCCTTTTCCTTGAGTGTTGGCAATCTTGAAATCAAACGATTACAGGTACTCGACCCACGTACACTGCCTAAGATTCAGATCCCTCTAAGTGAAGATGTACTGAGGCTTTTGTGGTCTGTGAATACCTTAAAATCCTATACCAATAAATAGTCTCTCTAACAACATAAGTCATGAACAATAGTAGTGAGATCAAGGTCAAGCATCAGATAATTTATCTCTTGAGGCCTCAACTGATGAGAACCATATGAAATGACTCGCTCATCCTACATCAGAACAACTCCAAGACCAACACCTAATGTGTCATAGTAGACTATATAGGCCCTGCCTAGATCTGAAAGAATCAGTATTATAAATGAAGTCAGTCTTCCCATCAACACTTGAAAGGATACTTCACAAGATTTAGACCATTTTAATTTCACACCCTTCTTTTTCAAGCTCGTAAGTGGCGCTGAAAGGCATGAGAAATCCTAGATGAAACATTTTTAATATCTAGATATCCCCAAGAAAATCCAAATATAAAAACTTTCTTGGGATGATCCCAAGAAAATACAACCCTCACTTTCTCTAGGTCAACTGAGACTCCTGACTCTGAGATGATATGACCCAGGAAGTGTACTTTATTGATCTAGAAGTTGCATTTATTGAGCTTAGCATAGAGTTGATTCTCTCTTAGTGTATTCAGCATGATCTCAATATTGTTTTCATGGTTGTGTTTGGAGCATGAATACACCAAGATATCATCAATGAATACAACCAAAAATGAATCCAAAATGGGTGTAAGACCCAGTTCATATGATCCATAAAAACTAAAGGTACGTTCGTGAGTCTGAAAAACATAACCAGGTACTCATAGAGACCATAACTACTCCTAAATTTGTGCGAGGTATGTCTGGATTCTTGAGATTCACTTGATAATAGCCCAACCTCATATCTATATTTGAAAACACCCTCTCTCCTCAGATTTGATTAAAGAGATCATCTATTCTAGGTAGTGGATACCGGTTATTAATTGTCAGCTGATTCAACCAATGGTCATCCAAAAAAAGACTGAGGGTTCCATCCACCTTCTTAGTAAATAGGATTGGTAAACCCTGAGGAGAAGTGTTGGGGTGTATAAAGTCTTTCACTTCCAGATCATCCAACTTCTTCTTGAGCTAAATAATCTCATTAGGTACCATCCTATAAGGATAAATGTTCACAGGTGTTTCTCTTAGCACAAGATCAATGGTAAACTCTACCTCTATCACCGGAGTTAGGATAGAGAAGTCATCAAGAAATATGTCTCTGAATCACTCCACCATAGGAGGAAAGATAGCAAGTTGTAACCCCTAATCATCAAGATAAAGACCGATGACCTGTGTTGTAACACTACCTAGCCTCTACTGCTCGGGTCCTTATCTTGTTGCACTGACATCCCATTCTCCCTTATGCACATGCGTAATTCCCTCTGGTGATGTAAATTTGACCCTCCGATGATAGAAATTAATACGATCTCTGTAGAGAACTATTCCATCCTAATGATTACATCAAAGCCTGTCATGTAGAGGATATATAGGTTCCATAAAAAAAGGTAATTTCCTACTTCAAGGGGACAACTCTAGCAATAGAGAACATCCTCTAAATGGATATCTATAGGTGTGTCTAGTATCATAATGCAATCATAGTACTCGATGTCGAGGCCCATAATATTATGGATTTCCTTAGATATAAATGAGTGAGACACACATGTATCAAACAAAACAGACACTAAATTAGAGGCAATAAGAATGGTACCTTGTATATTAGATGGTATGGTGCTCTACTCCTATGGTGTAGGAATGACTACATGTAACTTTCATGTACCACAGCACTGAGTCACTACCTGATTTCCTTGATAAGGACCGCTCTACTAGTGCTAAGAATCATATTTCTGATTGCCTCTGCCTCGACCACCACCTTAGCTTAAACGACCAGTGGTATTCCAACTACATTACTATTTTGATCCTACTGATCCAACTCTTGATCGAGGAGTAGGTGAAGATCCCTGCTCACTAGGAACTTGAGGGAAAGTCCAATAGAAATGGTGGAGATGACCCATCATGCCACAACCTCTTCACTCAACTGGGTTCTGCATACACTACTTCTTGATGTGTCCTAGAACTCTACACTGGTGATAGATAGTATAACTACCCACAAAAGGATCCTGACCAATTCTACCACTATGATATTATTCAAAGAGTCATTTTTTCCTAGAAGAAGATCCATTGGAAGCCTTAGGTGTCGAACCACCCTAGCCCACACCTCCATCTCTCTCAGATTCCGTTTTTTAATTAGGGTTTGATTGATGATTTTAGTAATTTTTGTAAACCTGAAGACATTGACCTACGATCGAATGGCGTAACCCATACCATCTTTGAATCACCCAATATTCATAAGATCATCATCATCTAGAGAAAGATAGAAACATTGCAACTCAGTGAAATGGGTAGAGTATTCCATAACTAAAATATTCTCCTGTAGTAGATTCATGAATTCTCTAGACTTGTCATCCCTTAGAGTCTGGGGAAATAATTAATCATAGAATATGGTCTAAAAGTCATCATAGACCATGTATATATGTTTTAATTCCTTGGTGATGGCATCCCACCACCTCTTAGATGAATCCTGAAGTATGTAACCAGCTATCTTGAACCTCTACTCTGGAGGAATCTCCAGATGCTCAAATATAGATAGGATCATCTCAAGATAAGACTCTGTAGAAAGTGGTCTACCATCCCTTGAGAAGGTAGGAGTATGCTGCTTTTAAAACTCATGAGTCAACTCTACCATAATCGGGGAAGGTCGCACTCCTCCTTACATGTTCTGAAACATGCACATGAAACCCTATTGAAATTGGGAATCGGCACCCATATTAGGTATAGGAATAGGATCCACAAGTGGCTCAATAGGAGGAATGATTAGTGGCTCAAGATCCGCCACCTCAGGAACATGATCGTTGCCACCTTCAGGGTGCGCATATCGAGGGTGTCATGTAAGCATAATGGTACAACACCAAATGAACATCTTATAAATAAATTAAGCAACCTAGGCAATTGAATTCAATTAACTAGGACAGGTACTAAATCCTTCCTATAAGAATTAACATTCCTCTCTTCCTGCTTCAAAATCCAGGACTATATGATAGAACAGACCATAATAGGCCATAAGAGTAAAGAAACGCCCACTACTCACTACTAAGGCTAGGTTTGTGTCAAGATTTTGCATTAGGCATGTGCAAGATAGTTGTTACCTTTCGCAAGTAATTTTCATTTAAATATGCACACTTAAAATTTAATACATTTTAAAAATATATGAATCTAATAATCTACCATTTATTGGCCCTTAAGGGTATATAAACCTTATGAACCAAAATTTGGAATTCACTCAGATATCATTTCCATTTAAATTGTGCTTATTCATGTAATTATACCATTTCTTAAATGGTTGAGCTAGTTATAATTCCATTTTTCAATCTATAAGGGACCATACACCTTATGAATCAAAGAGTGGAACCCACTAAACTCACACCATAGTATGATCCAAAAACATGCAAGAAGTGTCAGCACAATTGTATATATAAAACAAGGCACAAAGAATATGCAACGACAATGCTTTCTAAAAATTAAACATGACATGGAAAAGATGCATGGCCTAGTCATATTGTTCCTATCATGATGCATGATTCTAATGTAGATCCCTCATCTCATTGGGAAATAGTAAATAAATTATAATTTCAATGAATTCAATATCATTAACATCACAAATCATGTGTATCACCCAACGGTGAAATCGTATCAATTGTAAATAGAAGAATCAATAATGATCATAATTAAGGAAACTTGGTATTTACCCCATACATGGGTTCATGACGCCCAAGAATAGCTTATGACTAATTCCCAAGCATTACCCATTGCCATTATATTGTCTCCAAATAGTAAAGTAAGAATGAAACCCCCTCTGATACCGCTTTTTGACGTCCTAGATCTAGATTCCATTTAGTCCGTGCGTCGAGCCTGATTGGCCACATGACCCCTGACACATCTCCCCATATGCCAAGGGCTTCCGACTAGTAGTGGGGGTGTATATGGTAGTGCAATAGGGAGACTATACCCCCATTTCAGAGTAGTACAGTAGATATAACAAATAATTATCAGTAGAGGAAACATAATATAATAGACATATATAGTAAACATTGAAATCATAACAATCAACTAAATAACCAAGCAGCAGAAGAAATAGATAACTGAATATGATAAACAAAATCATTAAAGGAAGTGTATGATACATATATGGATGCATATAATTATAGTACATAGCTAAAAAGCAACAGGAAATAGTCATTCCATACAAAAGTGAAAAAATGAAACAAAGTCTAAAGCTGCTCCAAAGCATCACAAGCGCATTCTTGATCCCCTGCTCCAAAGATCCATCTAAGTAATAAGGATCAACATCCTGTAGAAGGGTGCTTTCCCCTATCCATACCTGCAGAAAAATATTCTTCTAGAGTGCTAAAGGAAACCCAAGTAGGGTGTGAGATAAATCTCATTAGGCCACCACCAACGATTTCTGTGTGTAATCTAAGTAGGTGCTTGTAAGTAAACAGTGTACAAATAATAAAATAAAAGTAAAAAAATACAGGTTAATCCAATAACCTCTTGTTCAGGTTTCTAAAGGACGCCTAGTGGTTCCACCTTCTTCAGCTTATAGCTGGTATGTTAGATCAAATTACCATATTTGTGTTTGTGTGTGTGTGTGTCTATATATGGGTTGGATCGGGATGTGGCATGCAGGCGTATAACACCATTCTATGATCTAATAAGCTCTACTCACATGGTAGTAAGCCCAACACACACACACACAGAGATATATATATATTACTGGGTTATACTAGGATGTAACACGCAAGCATCCAACACCAGTCGACGAGCTAATAAGCTCTACTCACAGGGTAGTAAGCTCGATGCTGATATGATGGGAGCTTAGGCTGCCATGCCCTGTTGAGGCCCTTACCATCATTCCACTATATATAACTGGAATTGGTAAAATATCTCCCACCCATACATGATTATATAAATCATTCACGTGATATTAGAAAGATCAATTCATTCAAGACATCTCAATCAACATTTATCAATTTACACAAGGTGTGTAAAAAGGCATGGGTTCACCATCCATATATCAAGTTCAATTTCACAAAACAATCATTTTCATAAGATGACGTTTTAATAAAACATGAACAAGGTAAATTCCATTCCATCACTTGAAATCATTCCATCAAATCCAATTCAATATAAATATTATATCCATCTTACCATATCCATCTTATTCAAGCCAATACATTCAATTTTCCTTTACATGGAAAATTCCATTAAAAGGGGTATAGACATCAAGAGTAAGTCATGCAATAACCCAATTGTCTATTTGGAAAATTCCAATTCAAAAGGAATTAAAAACCTTAGAGGAACCTTATTATACATTAATTACATGAGTCTTAAAGACAATTTCATTAAAAATCCAAGCTTGGAGCTAAATTGGGTTCTATGCATTTTTTATGATTTGGCCAAAATGGATGATATTCAAGTATAATACCTATGGGTGTCCATATATAGTTCAAGTGATGCCTAAACCCCTAAAAAAGAACCAATTCACCTATAAAAATTCAATAGGTTCATTTAGACATGAAGAAACCAACACATTATAGAAGTTCGGAAAAGGTCGGCTTACAGAACGACAGAATAAATATGAAACAGCCAAAACTCAAATGGAAAAATATATGAACACCTAAATTAGGGTTTTATATGATTCCTCACTTGATATAAACCTCATATTTGAAGCAAGTTGGAAGATATCAAAGTTTCAGTTCAATACCTTAAAATAGGGTGAATGGGCCTGCATCTAAATAGCACGATAGAAGGTGAGATTTATCAAGGAAAGAGGAGTTTTTAGGGTTAGCCTTAACTTGGGATATCCAACACCTTTGATGGAATTGAAATAAGATGTTGGATGGAGGAGTATCATGAGATCTAATCTTGGGAGGTCTTAAGAGCATAAAGGGAGGAGAACCACTGCCTGGATGCTAGAAAACCAGGGAGAAAGGAAATAAGGTTTAAGATTTTAAGAGTGAAAAAATGGTCTTTGTACCCCAAAATTTTGGGGCCACACGGTTTACAAACCGTGCGCTAAGGCTCTATCTCATTTCTGCAGCAGGTCTCACGGTCGTGCACCAGGTCCAATACTATTGCAGACAAACCATGCGGACTTGAAGGTGATCCTATCTATAGTCGCACGGTTTACTTAAACCTTGAGACCCAGTCTATAACCCATTTTTTCTAGAAATCTGGGATCCAAAAAATCCCCAAACACTCCTCGGACCTCCCCTAGGTTGTAGTATACCTTTACCATGAATAAAATAAAGATTCAAAATGAAAAACCAATGATCTATAAATTTTTTAAAAATTTAGGTCATTACATTGGGAACCCAAAATCAAATTAAAATTTGTATCACCTTGGGTAAATTTTTAAATAGATTTTTTGATCTCTTTGGTAGTATTTTCTAATTTTTCAATGTTGCGTTGATCCTTTAGAAAAACCCTTTTAACTTTAATTTTATCTAAATCATTTTTTAGACCTTAATCTTCTTTCAAAAATTCTTTGAATATTCTATTTTTATCTTCATCATTTTTTTAGATAAAATATTTAGTATTTTCATTTTATTCTTTTAATTTCTCATTTTTTTAGAAAAATGATCTTTTTCATTAACAAAAAGATTTTATTTCCTTTTAAGATCCTTGAACATTAAGGTATGTTTTCAAAATCTATCTTGTAATTGATCCCTAGAATATATGAAATATTTATAATCTAAATATCTAGAGTAGAAATAAGAATTGGAATAATTTAACTCTTGACTTGCCTCAATATCATCCATGAGGCACTTGGGGCTTCCATCGCTTGAGTTGGATGAGGAGAGAGATTCATCACTTGCACTCTATATTGATACCTTAAATGAATTATTATTTTACTTCTTCTCCTTTGACTTATTTTTGATATTGGAAAAATTTAGATTTATGTGACCCTTTTTTGAATTCATATCATCTTACCTTTGGTTTTTAGTGGTTTATACCAAGAAACCCAAAGAAAAACTAGCCTTTTAATGGTAGTGGCTATAAACCCAAATCCCACTACTTTAATGGTAGTGTAAATCAATCCCCCTCACACTCAATAGTACTGAGAACTCGAGAAAAATAAAAAAAAAAGTGAATTTTTATGTACAAGACCAATAAAGTACACTCTATACCCCATAATAAGATTACAATAAGAAATGAGTGGTAGGAAGAGATACAAATGTAAGAGAGTAAGAAAATGAGAAAAAAGTGACACAATTTAGACTCTAGAATGAATCTCCAAAGTAACTGTAGATTTTAAGAACAATTTGGTTTTATTTATATCCCACCATGGCTTTAGGAACGTTTTAGAAGTGTTTGGGGTTGAATGGAGATATTTGGAGTCAAGTTAAATCATGTGGGTCCCGCTTCCAATGGTTTTTTTTTTGTCTGATTGGGTACCACCAGGTATCCTGGTTGGTGCTTGCATGTGTGGGGCTCTAAAAATGCTTATCATGATCCTATTAATCCCTCCATTTGGTCTAGAACCACCATGAAAAAATTCCTAAAATATAAATACTAAAACCTATCAAAAGAAACTATTAGAAACACAAATGTGTGTTTGTGATCATTCAAAACCACCTAAGAGAGTGAGATATAAAATAGGTACCTATTATACCAAATTATCGTGAGTTCTGAGAAATATTATCAATAAATCCATTGGCTTATACCGGTGACTTTTCAATCAAATATCCTCCATATGATGTGTCTTACAAGTTTCTATCATTATCCAGTAGGCCTTGGTAAAAGAAAACAAGTGATTCACCTCAATTATTTTATGTGGACATCTTTCACATAGCTTCTTGAACCTATCCCAGTACTCATAGTTGGTCTCTCTAGATGATTGTATAATAGTATATATATCTTTTCTAATGTTTATTATTCTGGAAGTGGGGAAGAATATTTTCATGAAGCATCTTTGAAAGTTATCCCAATTATGCACTTCACCTAGTTATGGGCTGAACAATCATTCTTTAGAAGCTCCTTCAAGTGAAAAAGATAATTCCCTCCACTTTACATGCTCCAAAATTACTCCTCGTGGTCTAAAAGTGGAGAAGATATATTTTAAATATTTAATATGTTTTTTTAGGTCTTATCCTTCTAAGCCATGGAATTTAGGAAGCAATTGTATTATGTCAGTTTTAATTTTAAATTCATTTTATAACTCTAGAATAACAAGTTGATTATTTTGATTAAATAATTGTGGTTCACAGAGGTCTCTAAGGGTATTATTGGGATTCTTAGCCATGATGATAGGCTTATAGTGAACACTCGAGGTTTAACTCAAGTCAGCAAGAGAAGTTTCCTTGAATTCAAATTGAAAATTAATGTTTCTAATTCTAGTTAGTAAGGTTCTTTCAATTTCTGAATCTAGTGGATAAGTATTAGTGTTCATGGTTCTAGTCATACAATGTAAGAATTAGATTATTGGAACTACCTCCATGAGAAAGGTGCTAATTTTTGCCATGATCCTATCATGGGGTGTGGAAAAAAATTATCTCTTAAGGTTATAATGTAGTATAGTGGTTAACCTAGGTTTTATCCAGAGAGGAGGGCACAATAGTCAAGTTTTTCACTTTAAATTAAAATAAAAATGGGGTGTTTTTGTTTTTATTCTTTGAAAACTAAAGTGAAGGAGTAAGAAAAGGTTTAAAATATAATAATGAATCAAGTGATATGGTTAGCATTGTATAGTCTTTTACAATTTCATTGGAGTCTTAAAAGTAATTTTACCTCTCTTCTGATTGAATGATAAATTAAATACTCCTTGGTTGAGTTTTTAATCACCTTTGGTTGAAGGAAACAATAAAAACAACCCATATGTGCATGAAATTAAATAAAATATTCTTAAACTACCAAGGAAAATAGAAATCAATAATTAGTTCTCCTTATAAATCTAGAAACAACTCACTGCTTCCACACACATGCTAGTGATTCTAGGACACTCACCACCCAACACAGTCTGCTCAATCGAGACAAGTATCATTGGGTGGGAGAGTTTACAAAACTTTAACCAAATATGTAAAAAATAAATTAAAAAAACCATAAATAAATTTTCATTAAGAAAATTAAACACCACTATAAACATAAATCAATCAATATAAAGAGATAATTTTAAATTATAGCACAAGAATCAATCATTATAAAATGGATTCACCTCCCTTCCCAAGTCACTCAATAATTACCCCTCCATTTTAGCGGTCAAAAAGAATAAGGGGGGATTGGGGGATATTTAAAACATATAATTAAATTAAATAATCACTTCAGGATATAAATTATCTATCATAGCCTCCCCTCTCCTTCTCACTCTCTTGAATAGAGGTGGAGACACATATTTATAATAAATAGGTGAGGATAATTTTCCCTCCATTTTATTTCCATCAAAAGTTTGAGCATATTTTTATCCTAATAAATTCGAATATAAAAAGTTTGTATTCTTCAAATTTGGTTGAAAATTTATTTTCTATCCACCCTCAAAAATTTAGATCCATTTGACATGTTTATAAAATGATATCCTTGAATTGCTAGAGAACACTTTTTCTGGATGAAGATACTATTCAGTTTCCTCCACATTCACTCACCCATCCACTGCATTAGTGAGATAATTTCTATATGAAATTTAATTTGGTAATTATCCATCAAGTTATATTTAAATTATAATTGGAATGAGATTATTTGGAGTTTTGTATCTCTAGATATGACTCATTTAATGAAAGTAGGTCAATTCTGTTGGAAAAAAATCCACATTGTATGATTTATTTGGGCCTCATAGAGTTCGGTTTAGAACTTTCTATGGTTGATGAAAATGAGAATTCCATGAACCACATAACCCTAAAAAAATTCATTTCACAATTAAAATTCCAGAATTAATCAATTTTCATAATAATACCAAAAAATCACCATAAATATAAATATGATATAATTTGGCACAAAATAAAAAAATGGTGTTGATTAAATCATTGAAATACATATAAAAATAGTGAAAATATTAGTTATATCAAAAATTGTCATCTATACACATTGAATCCATATATTTCGTATAAATAATAAATAATTATAACTTCACACAACCCAAAACCCAAGCCCTCAACTAACAACTTGTGCATCTCAATGCATCTCGAATCTTGAAAATTTAATCCTTGACCTCAACTAATCACCATAACAACCTAACTAATAACCATAAGAACCCATACATCACACATCTTGATACACATTTCTTAAAGCTCATTCATCTCAAACACAACTCACTACATCCACGATCATCCCTCATATGAACAAAAAGCTCATTATCCATAAATCATCATTTAAACTTGATGAATCTTAAGACTAACCAAATTGAACCATTATTTAACCATCCTTCCTTCAATAGTTCACCTCACTCAGCCACATAGGACCATGCTCGATCTCATACCATCTTATTAATCACCTCTAGGGTGATTTCATATATCTTTGGCTCCATTTCCATCCCTTTAACATATTAAGCCCCCTAAAAGAATATTTCATCAGGATATCAACTCATTATTCCACCCTCAGTATACTATTAACCTTTATTGAACTAGGCCTCATGAGACCTCTCACAAATCATGGCATTCTAATCTCATAATTCACCTTAAAGGTGAAACTCAAGGTCCTTATACCACACATAATTTTCTTTACTGGTCTTAACTCATAAAGAAAATTCATTTCCAAATCATCAATTATTCATTATACACTCAATAAACTCTCTAAGATTATCATAAGAGTCCATTCTTGGTACCTCAAATTCAATACCCCATCGGAACACCCATCTAGATTCCATGTCACACAACTAGCCTAATAGTCATAAGGCAATGTGGTCACTGAGTGATCCTAAAATCACCCTATCATGTGAAGAATGTTTATCCTGGTCTTCATGGGCTATACATATTCTATCACACAATTTCATACCCTCTCAATCCCCATTTGTGTCTCCTTGACCTAATTTTCCAAGTTTTCATATTACACCACACATGACACACAATACATGGAAAAATAAATTAGGGATCACCTACCTTATAGTAATAGAATTTAACACATCAAATATCATTGATTGATTTATCTTCAATTGAGAGAAATCAAGAAACGTGAAAAAAGTCCCAAATTAAGGATCTATAGTAATTTTATATAAAAAATCATAAGATAACAATGATTGAGGTTTGCATAAGGTTCACGTTACCTCAAGGAGTTCAATGCAACTAACATATTTTTGATCTAATGTCGCATGGGAAATCGAGAAGATGGATAAGGGAAGGGAAGTTATATAACCAAAGGGATCCCCTTTGTTTCCTCCTAGTGGGATGAGAGGAGAAGGGGGGTTTTATAAAATCCCTCCCAAAATACCCAAAATTCCTCAATTAAAAGTGGAGATTGGGGACACCATTAAACTCTCAATGGATCCCCACCAGGACTTTGATGGTCCACCGTGTTCCTAATGGTAAGGGAAATTTCACATGGTCACTTCCAACCCACAAAACTCCTAGTGGGAATCCACTAAACTTTTGGTGGATTCTACTGGAGCTTTCCAATTACCCAGAGTTCCAAAATAATATAAATATCAACCTTTGGTATTTTTTACCCATATTTCTATCTATAAAACCTCTTTTAAAATAATCTAAAAACACCAAAATATTTATCCCTTAGATCTAAATTCTAAAATTCAAATTTAACCAAATATCACTCCACTAATATCTGATGTTTTCTCTGGTTTCACAGATGGATGATAATGTAGGTCATTAAAAAATCTCCACTATAAAACTTCTTTATCCCTGAGAATCAACCCCACGCATATCAATTGAAACTTTTTAGGTACTGAAATTTGATAGTTACATTTGTTCATTAGACTATATTAGATATGGGTGTGATGTCATCGCACTCAATTCAAATAAACTATCTTTCTCCACATGCCTCTCACCCTAACCCAACATGCACAGTGGTCATTGCATGAATAACATACTATATTTTAATTTCATCTCATTGTGATTGATCATGAATAAAAAGTACAAATTGATACTCTATTACACTAAATTCCTCTAAAATATCAACAAGCACACATACTATGGTGAAAACCATCTCTCCCTTATCAAACGGTGGTGTCCCTCATTAAGGGGATTTCTATAGAAACATCTAATCGTTAATATAAAATTCCAATAGCTTATATATCTAGTCTGTGTAAGAATACTTTTCAATCCAAGTTACACTCACGCTTCCCCTAACTATTCACACCCAATTCATAGTCTCCTACTTAGACTTGATTAAATTAAAAATACTTGATTCACCAAGTTATTCACCATAATTTTCTCACAAGTATCGATAAACTCCATACATAAACCATGTCGAACTATTCATTAAATTTTATACATGGAATATTCAATGATTTGAATATTAAAATATCTTATTACATATTGTTCATTGTTCTGCATGGCTCTGATGTAACAATGTACTGAAGTATTCATCTGAAGTATTCATCACATTGATAAGGTCATAGCAGTTCCTCACTATGATGAAAACCTTGAAGTGCTATGAGAATATTCTTAAATATATTTATATAGTTGAATAATGTACTATGAATGGATACATAGTATATAGTCTGTCAGGTGAGAGTACTCATAAGCGGATGAGGCTTTTTATCATGATGTCTAAACTTGGTAATCTCCAAGATAGGAGAGTATGAGAACAGATACACCAATTGAAATTCTGCATGTTTTTGTGTGAGCGTGTGTAATGGTACTTATATTTTAAGATTATCATTGATGAATTTCAGGACTCACACACTTAGATTTATTGACTAAAACCATCCTTTCATTTGTTGATGGGAAGTAGGGTACATTGGGTGCGTCGTGAATGACATGTTATTAATGGATGGATCGAGGAAGGATTTCTTCCTTCCATATTTATAAAATTTAATATCTTATCCCCTTTATTGGAATAGAATCATCATCTTAAATTCCATGGTCATGGTGTATCGATGTAAGATACTGGATGTTTTTAAGGTATTTTTTTGTTTAAGTTTTGGTTTGGCCTCTTATTTTTGGATAAATAAGTGTTTCCAAAAGTTAATGTGAATACTTGGGGGTGATTTAGGGGTTTGGGACATGAAATAGGAACAAAAAGTAATTTTTGGGCATGTTTCACGGTTTGCACATGGTTAATGAAAATCGTGCGGAGCATCCCAGGTAACCATGTGGCCATGGACAGAAGCTTACGCACAGTTGGAGCATGGTTTGGAAAACCATGTGGAATTCCCATGAAACTATGTGAAGGGGGTGATCTTTGGTAGTAGCTTCCGCACAGTTTGTGCACGATTTGGAAAACCATGTGGGTAAACCGTGCGGCCCAGAAACTTTGAGAAAATTACAAAAATGCCACCCTATGATTTTAAAACTCAACTGAGGTTTCTCCTCTATTTTACCCCAACAACCCTAGTGATGAACTTGGATGACCCAAGCTTCCAATAGGTGGTTATCATTTTATTCTTATCCATTTGGAGTGTCGTTGGTTGTGGATCAAAACCCCGGGTAAGTATAATCACCTCTTTGCTTCCTCTTTTTTATTAGGGTTTTCATATTTCTCCCATCTCTTTCTAAAGATATAAAACCCTCTCTTTCAGGTGAGTTCTGGGTTGAGGCTTAAAGGGATGTTTGAATCCAGATATAAGGCCATGATTAAGAGTGAATTCATTAATGGATTTGAGGTAGGTGGTCTACAAGTTATATCCCTTGAGTTTTATAGATATTTGTGCATGTAGTGTTTTTATTATTACCCTCTTGTGAAGAGTTCATCGTACCATTATTGTGATTTGATTTTTAGGGTGTCTAAATAACCTAATGGAACCCTCATGATCCCCTCTAGATGCATGGAGGATGATGTGACCTATGATAGGGCCACCCATGGGGTGTGCCCACGTTCCCAGACTTAGAGTTTAGCTAAGTAAATGTAGGGTCGTTGTGTGAGAACATAGATCCTAGGGTGAATATGATATTAAGCTTGAAGGATGTGAATGGGAGTCCTAGTAACATACCTTGGTTGGGTGGTGACCTATGTGGGTGTTTGGTTGGATTAAAAAGGGGTTAAGTGACATAAGGGAAAATGATAAGGGATTAGATTTATACATGATTATGCTTAGTGAGATAAGCATGGGAAATGGGAATTAGGGATGAATTTGTGGAATGGGTTAATACATGACATTTATTTTGGGACCACTTTGTGAATAAGGTTGTATTTGTTGTCAATAGTTGTCAATGAAGATAAAAATGAAGGAGATCAATAAGTAATCCAATGAAATGGAGGAATGGAAATTTAGATGATTTTTGTACTGATCATAAATTCAAAGAACTTGTGTTAATCAAAGGTGAAACATTGTTTACAACAGTGAATAATTATGAGGTATAATCCATCTGAGGATTATTGAAGAAGAATGGGGATTTGATGAATACCATGCAATTCTTCATGATTGCATGAGAACCATGAAAGATCCCACTTGAAGAATTTAATCATATGATTTGCATGAGAATGACAGTTGAATAAGAAGAGTTGTT
The DNA here is from genome assembly GCA_963277665.1 of Viscum album. NCBI lineage: Eukaryota > Viridiplantae > Streptophyta > Magnoliopsida > Santalales > Viscaceae > Viscum > Viscum album. The sequence goes on from OY728141.1 coordinate 1,251,933,410, forward strand.
GAAGAAGAAAAATCATAGAAAAGAAGCATGAAGGTTGTGACTGAAGCATACATTGAAGGTGGCGTTGTTTCCCAGTGTTTGCCAAATTTTTGGGCCTGAAAATCAGAAAATGAAGACATGGGTTGTTGTAAAAGGACGTGCGTGCAAAGAGGAAGTGGTGCATGAAAAAGGTGGGTTGTGTACGAAATATTTGAGTTGTGCGTGAAAACAGCATGCTGCGCGAAATAGCGGAGTGAGTTTTTTCACGCAAGAGGTGTTTCGGAATCATAACATCGAAAAATGGAAAAGGCATGGGCTGCGCGAAAAAGCCAGAGCAGTGCGCAAAAAAATGGGAATGCGTGCAGAAAAATGTTGTGCATGAAATAGCTGGGTGATTTTTTCATGCAAGAAGTGTCTCGGATCAGAAATAGTTAAAATCAGAAAAGGCAAGAGGCGCATGAAAAATCGGAGATGTTCATTCCATGTGCGCGAAAAATCAAACATCTACGCAAAAAGTTGGTTATGCGCAAAATGTGGGTTTGATGTTTTACGCACAAAAGAGGCTTCAAGTTAAGAATGATGAAAAATAGCACATTCATGAGGTGCTTGAAAAACCTAGGTGGTGCGAGAGAATAAAAGGAAGGTGCACGTAATATAAAGAACTGAGAGATAGTTTTACGTGCAGGAAGGGGTTTTACGCGCAGGAAGGGGTTTTACGCGCAGGGTCAAAAATGCCTCTAAATATGAGATGAACCCCTCTCATTAGGTGTGGATCGACACTTAGACAAATACCAAGCTCTGATGCGCGGAAAAATTGAGGTATAGAGTGGTACGCTAAAATAAGAAGTGTTGCGTGAAAAAGAAGTTGTTGCGCGAAAAAGGGAAGTTCTGTGTGAAAAGGAAGAGTTTCGCGAAAATCCTTTTTTGCGCCAAAAAAGTATTTTTACGCAAAAGGTTTGAATTTTATGCGCAAGACACCAGGAAAGGTGCATGAAAAAATTGGGGGTCCCATAGGCCTTTGACGGGTTCTTAGAACTCTCAAATCTACTTTGTGAAGACGGAAGAACATTAAACCATTTGGTTTTACGAAGAGAAGTAGAACCGCACACACATGACTGGTGTTTAACACACTTATTGTACTTTTTGAAGAGAAGAAGAACGATTCGTGAAACTAAACTTAGATCTGCACAGAAATAGGAAAATATAATGATACACTCAGGTGTCGGTATTGGGAATTAAAGGAAGAGAAGAAGGAGATTTAGTGCATTCAGTTATTTCACTAAAGTAGAAGATTGCATACAAAAGAACATCAATTCAGGACTTCGATGTAAGCATAGTCTCATGATTAGTAGAGAAAAAGACTTCAATGAAAATATATTGAAGATACATTCATGTCTATAAACTGATTGGGACTTTACCAAAGGCAGTGATCCAGGGGGAGTCAATGGGAGTGACCCGAGGGACATAGTGAGCTATCCCTGAAATTCTGTAAAGGCAGTGAGCCTAGGACAGAGTGACTGTACCCGAACATTGAAATCCATATCTAGTAAAGTTTAGTGGATTTTGGTACAACTGGAAACCTATCAGCATATGATCTTTGGACTTAGCCCTTAGTGGTGAACCAAGTAAAAGTGTCGTGTCAACTCATTGCATGTGAATGTTTTATTGCTGATCATATCCATCATACAGGTTTTACAAGTTCCTACCAACATGGGGAAAAGATCCATCACATTAACAGAAAAAGTTGACACCCTGATTCACCCCTCTCCTCTCAGGGTGTCCTGGGGTCCTATAATTTAGGTGGTACACCTAAATGATTGAATGTAATGAAGGTATTGTGTTATGTGATATAAGAATTGTACTTGAAATGCATATGTCAGTAAATTCTTATGAAATGATTAATGGTTAAATGGGTCAATATGTGGAAATGATTAAAGACCATAATGGAATGGATTATGAGCCTGGTAATGAGTCTAAGTGAGTTGGGCAAGATGAACAAAGCCTAGTTATATAGGCACAATGAATGAATGCTTAGATAAATAAGCGTAATAAAAGGGAATGGGGCTAAAAGGCTAAATGATGTGAAATGTGGAAAATGTGTTGATGGTTTAAGGCATGGTATTAACTCTCATTTTTTTATGATTTATGTTTGTCTTTGTCAATTCCTGTGATGTTGTGTGAATGGTTGATAGATATATATATATAAATATAGCTTATGCACATGGCTTGGTAGAGTGGGGTATTTACTTAAGGTTCTACTCCCACGGGTTGAGTTAGAATAAGGCTCTAAACTCCACCCCTAATGCACAGGTTAGGGAAGAGGACTGAGGCTTTGTTCCCCTAATGGTTTCATTCCACCTGGACTAAGGCTTCAAGGTGAGTAAAATGTGTTGATGTGACATATGGATCCCTAGTGAGGTAGGGACTTTCTTTGTTTCCCCGATACATTGTGATTGATTTCCTTAGACCCTTGTGTGGATGATATTTATGCCTAACCCATAGAACATGTGATCAATATGGATTATGTAATGAAGATGGTATAAGAAATTGAATTGGGATAAATGCTAGTCATGAATTAAATAAACCTTGTTAACTAATGGCACCCGAACTATTCCTTGTTTACTTACCAATTATTTTTTACTTGCATGCACTATCTATTGGACTAGATATTTTTTATACACCATTGGTGGTGGCCTACTGAGTTTTGTACTCACACCCTGCTCGGTCTACCATTGGGTACCTGAGCAGATCTCTTGGTTGCAGGTATGGACAAGGGAAGAGGCCCTATACTAATATATTGAGTTGGGATTGGGATGTACATGGAGAAGGATTCGGACATAGAGTCATAACCCATTGGGAATTTTTTTCTGTTTGTTTTATTTTGGGTTTTATTCACTTTCACTATTAGTGTGGCATGGAATTTTTGTATTTGATTTGTGGTATGTACCCTTTTGGGGGAACATTTGGTTATGCATGTTTATTGGTTGTTCGTATTGTTTCCGCTGTTTATATTGTGTGTTGTTGTGGATTACTCTGGTAAAGAGGGTATAGTCTCTCCACTTGACTCATTAGACCATCACCACTAGTCAGCAACCTCTGGCATATGGGGAGGCATGCTTGAGGTCATGTGATGACCTGGCTTGGAGCACCAGTTTAGTGGCTTTCGAGTAAGGGATGTTACAAAGTGGTGTCAGAGGAGTTCTTTTCTATCTCTTACTATTTGGGGATGGTAGATCTCTTACTATTTGGGGATGGTAGATAGGAGATTAGGATGTGTCGGGCCTTAGTAATGAGCTTGTTCTTGGGAGTAGCTAACCCATGTATGATGGAAAACCCAAATCACCTTGGGTGGTAATTGTTATTATTGATCTGTTTTATTATAGTTGAATGATATTTCACCATTGGGTGATGCACATGTTGTGTGATTTGACTGACTTATGATATTTTGATCATTTCTAGGATGGCATGAGGTTGTACATTCATGTATCATTTTGGGCACCTAAGGATATAGGTGGCATGCATCATCATAGGCACAAACACGGAATGGGTGTGCATGGCATAGAGAGTAGAATGAATTTACTTGATGAATCTAAATAAAATTATGCCTAATAATGGTAATGTAAGTGGGTGAATGAAAATAATTCAAGTAAATGGTTAAATAATTTCATGTATAAAGAAATTTTATGACTGGGTTAACATTCTAGGTGGTGATAAATTATAAAGGTTGATTCGGTGTCTAAAAGAAAAAAAAGATTGCATAATGATGGTAAAATTATTAACAAATTTTTCCTAATGAAAGGTGTAAATGAGTTAAAATTATGATTTTAACATTTTCTAAAATGGGAAATGTGCCTGAGAGGAAAGGGGCATGCTGAAAAAGAAAATTTGGTTTGAAGATGTGTTGACGGAAGACTTTTGATTAATTAAATTGGTTGCCCCATGTTGACCATGACCACGGTAGGTATGGTAGGGGGTAGTGTTCTAAGTGTAATGTTGACTTTTGGGATAAAGTATGAAGAATGGTTTGTTTAAGGTTAATAGTGTGGGATTTTTTCATCTGTGGTTAAACCCTATTGGCATTCTCCAAAACATTGGGTGAGAGATAAGTTTAAAATGAGAAAGTTTGGGTTCAAAGGTGGGTATCCTTTGTGTTGTCGGTTTGACCCTTGTATGTGTGGGTTGGGGTAGTGAGAGTTCCCTATTTGAGACTTTGGGTTGGATTGTAAATACTTTCCGGTTGTGATATGGCCTAGGTGGTGTGTTTAGGGAACCCTTGGTAGGGTTGTGGCCTTTGGGTTTTGAGGCGTTGTTTGGTAATATGAGTGAGGAAACTTTCGTGGTTCGTGACCGTACGGAGTGCATGTTGGACCTTAAGGATAGTGTCTGGGTCTTGGTAACCTTTTAAGTAGAGATCTTATGAGTTATGTTTTGAATCCTAGAGAGGATGTTTTGTTTGTGGTGTCGATGAATGTGTACACCTTCAGTACGGAACCTAGAGTAAATGGTTGTTTGAGGCACTGGGCATAGTGTGCATTGGAATAGAAGTGAGAGTTCCATTCATGAGCACTGCTTTGTTCGTGTCATGATAATTATGGTTTGGAGAGATGACCAATGGATTCTCCTAGTTTTGACTCCAGTCCAAGGAGTTGGTGTCATTCAACATTCAAGGTGACCTATAAGAGAGGTCAGACAGGGTTTCTAGTGCTTTGGGGGTGTGTCACACATGTAGATGTTTTGGACTTTGATAGTGGGACTCATAGTGTTCCACGTTGCAGGAATGTCCTTGAGGGATAATGGGAAGGTTGATAGTTGGTTGTGCTCCTCGAGTTGTGGTTATGTGAGGATAGTTTCTGAAAATCAAGGGTGACCTCGTGGGAGGTTAGGCCAATGGTGCAAGTACCTTGGAATATGAATCATGAGAGATTCTTCATAGGTGGTTTCAATGCATACTAAGTAACCCAAGTTTTAGTGGATGGTATATTTGTGCCTATTTCTTTTATAAGGGCACATTATTACTTGTGATAGGAGGTCTGGAAGTTGTTTTTGAGCTGAAAATACAAGAGTGGGGAAAGTGTGGTTATATGATTTCGCTCAATGGTGAAACTTGTGGTGAGGGTGGTCACATGGATTCACTTGTTAATATGAATGGTGTGGTTGTTGGGTGAGATTCAGGGGCTGCCTCAGGGCTGATGAGGCTAAATAACCAAGATACATGGTTAGGTAAGTAAGTAGGAAATGGGCTATACGCAAGCTGAGGTTGTTTTTTGAGAGATCGTTGGGTTGATTGGTGTGGTAGACCGTTGTGCGACGGTTGTCAGCTAACAGTGAAGCAATATAAGAACTAAAGCGGTGTGGTGGTAGTAATGCCACATGAAATGTTGGTTTACGGCTATTTGGTGATTTGTTCGTGGAGCGATGGTTGAAACTGGTTGGCAATCACACTTTATTGGTGGTGGTTAAGTGTTGATGAGACACGTTTGGAAGGGAATCCGAGATCTCTAGTAGGTCATGGTGTCCCATATCATGACATCAGAAATGGATAAGTTGGTGGTGGTGTTCTCCTACAACTTCTTAGCATACCTCAGCTAGTGAAAATCCTACCCAATATCTTGACATCGTCCCAGGTACATTGAGAAGCTCTAGCTCATGTCAAGAGACTTGAAAGTGTTTGGTTGGATAAGGGACATCATGAGGTTTACGCATAGGGAAACGGAATGTGTGGAGCTTGATGATGGAATGTAAATCCTCTATGTCTTGGGGTGAGGTCTCCAGGATGGATCGAATGTTGAAAAATTTCATGGGTTCCATTCACGGAATCCAGGAATGGGCACTGGGTGACGTTCGTTTTCTTATTTTGGGAAAAATATAGATGACCATGTATAATTTAGGGGTTGAGTTTCTGATAAGGTATAATATGTGGTGGTTGTAATCCCTCATGAGAGCAGTAGTAGCAATCCTCCTAAGGTGGAGAGTGATAATTCAGTCCTGGATGTAGAGAAGAGAACACTGAGTAGATGTAGTATCACTTGGATTCTAAAGAGGAACCTGTGAGGTGCATGTTAAGTCCCTCAGAGAGGAAATGTGGGATTTTTATGTGGTGACTGATGATCCAAGTTTTGTCTTGATCTTAGGGTGGTTCCAAGTGAAGAATGTGATGTTTGTGCTGAGTTTTAGGAGGATTTGGTTGGATATGACAACAGGTTGTGGCAAGAGAGGTTGGGTTCTATAACTCCAACGAATATTGGGGTTAGACTCAGGTAATTTTCCATTGTGTGGTTTTGTAATGTCGTAAAGTTCACTGAACCTTGGCCATGTGATGTGGTGTCATGTTAAGCGTGAAGTCCAATGACGGTCTGGAGGGCGGTAACGCCGCGATGATGGAATTCTACTGGAATTCAGGAAATTACCTCAGTGTGTGCATGGGATAATAATGATAGGACTCAAATCAATAAGCACCTTGGGAAGATTAGAAAAGGGGTAACGTACCATCAAGAGAAGGCGGATGTTTTGGAATAAGACATTTAGGTGTAAACTGACCTGAGATGATAAACTTGAAAGTGTTTGGTGGGGGTGACCCACCTCTTGGTTCATGTTATGGTAGAAAGTGCCTTTTGGAAATGAATTTGTACCTCAGTGAGGTTGTGTTGATATTATTCCTTAAAGGTATAGTGTAGTAATGTCCTTCTGAGTGGTTTCGATGGTGCGGATAAATGCTAATGTAGGGTAATGCCCCTATGGATGCTTGGGCGCGGTGAGTTGGAACATGTTAGGTGATGGAAAAGTTGAGTTGATTTCTGGTGGTCTTTCATCATAAGTGGAGGTTCCATGTAACCAAATATGGTGGAGAGATCCATATTGGATAAATAGTTGGTTAGCGACGTGACCGAAGTTCCGGGTTGGAATGACTCCAGTGGTCATTGTTCAGGTGAGTTGGCCCTGATAGAGAGTTTTGGCACGGTTTTCCGATCGAGTAGCTGACATTTTTGAGTTGCGTTTGGATGTATAGTTGTGGAATGAAATATTCAGGAAATGTGGTTGGAAGGGTCGTGTGTTTTCCTCCAGGTGATACTAGGTTTGTTCATTGTTATAGTTGGGTGAACATAACAAAAAATGATGCCAAGTGATTTGGGTCATGAGTTGTGCAGAAGATTGGGCCGATGAGGTACTGATTGGTTCATCCATGATGATGTGATGTTGTGTGTTAAGTTTACATGTGTTGTGAGTTAGGTGTTGTCACCTAAGTTTTTTCCATGAAGTTCTCGTGGTGAGAATGGTTGAAGTTGATGAATCCTTAAGGAGTTTTCATCCCGTGTTGTGGTTGTGGTGAGGAAGGCTTGTGGGTAAAGTCTATGCCCTTGATTCGTGTTCGGTAGGAATTGTGATGTGAAACCAGAAACTTGTAAAGTGGGAATGGATAGGCAGGCCTTGTGTCATGATACCTTGTTATGGAAGTTATTGATTCTTGGAAGATCGGCTTGAGGACGAGCCATTATAAGGTGGGTAGGTTGTAAGATCCTAGATCTTTTTAAGGTATGTTTTTGTTTAAGTTTTGGTTTTTCCTCTTCTTTTTGGATAAATAAGTGTTTCCAAAAGTTCATGTGAAGAGTTGGGGGTGATCATGGGGTTTAGTACAATAAAGAGGAAGAAAAAGGAATTTTTGGGCATGTTGCACGGTTAGTGCAAACCCTGCGGAGCATCCCAGGTAACAATGTGGCCATGGACAGAAGCTTACACACAGTTGGAGAACGATTTAGAAAATAGTGTGGAATTCCTAGGAAACCATGTGAAGGGTGTGATCTTCGGCAGTAGCTTCCGCATGGTTTTTGCATGATTTGGAAAACCGTGCGGGCAAACTGTACGTCCCAGAAACTCTGAGAAAATTACAAAAAAATCCACCCCAGGATTTTAAAACCCAACTCAGGTTTCTCCTCCATTTTACCCCCTGCAACCCTAGTGACTAACTTAAACAACCCAAGATTCAAATAGGTGGTTCTCCTTCAATTATTGTCCATTTAGAGTGTCTTTGGCTCCAGATCGAAGCCCCAGGTAAGTCTAATATCCTCCTTGCTTCCTCTTTTCGATTAGGGTTTTCATATTTCTCCCATCTATTTCTAAAGCTCTAAAACCCTCTCTTTCTAGTGATTTTTAGGTTGAGGCTTCAAGGTATGTTTGAATCTAGATCTAAGGCCATGATTAAGAGTGAATTCATCAATATATTCGAGTTAGGTGTTCTACAAGTTATATCCTTTGAGTTTTATAGAGATTTGTGGATGTAGTGTTTTGATTCTTACCCTATTGTGAAGAGTTCGTCATTCCATTATTGTGATGTAATATTTAGGGTGTCTAAACAACCTAATGGAACCCTCATGATCCCCATAGAGTTCATGGAGGATGATTTTAACTGTGATAGGGCCACCCATAGGGTGTTCCCATATTCCCGGACTTAGAGTTAACTAATTAAATGTAGGTTCATTGTGCGAGAACATAGAGCCCAAGGTTAATATGATATTAATCTTAAAGAATGTAAATGGGATTCCTAGTAATAAACCTCGGTTGGGCGGTGACCTATGTGGGTGTTTGGTTGGCTTAAAAAGGGGTTAAGTGAGATAAGGAAAAATTCTAAGGGATTAGCTTTATACATGATTATTCTTAGTGAGATAAGCATGGGAAATGGGAATTGTGGATGAATTTGTGGAATGCGTTAATACGTGAAATTTAGGTGGTACACCTAAATGATTAAATGTAATGAAGGGATTGTGTTATGTGATATTAAAATTGTACTTAAAATGCATATTTATCTAAATTCTTGTGAAATGATGAATGGCTAAATGGTTCAATATGTGGAAATTATTAAAGACCATAATGGAATGGATTATGAGCCTGGTAATGAGGCCTAGTGAGTTAGGTATGATGAATGAAGCTTAGTGAGATGGGCACAATGAATGAATGCTTAGAAAGATAAGCTTAATAAAAGGGAATGGGGATAAATAGCTAAATGATGTGAAATTTAGTAAATGTGTTGATGGGTTAAGGAATGGAATTAACTCTCATGTTATTGTTATGATTTATGTTTTCCTTGGGAAAGGGTTGTGATTTTGTGTGAATGGTTTATGGATATACATATAAATATAGGCTATACACATGGCTTGGTATATTAGGGTATTGACTTGAGGTTCTACGCCCATGGGTCAAGTTGGACTAAGGCTCTAAACTCCACCCCTAATGCATGGGTTAGGGAAGAGTATTGAGGCTCTTTTCCACTAACACTTACATTCCACCCAGACTGAGGCTTCAAGGTGAGGAAAATGTATTGATGTGACAAGTGGATCCCTAGTGATATAGGGACTTGCTTTGTTTCCCTGATACATTGTGATTGATTGCCTTAGACCATTGTGTAGATGATATTTATGCCTAACCCATGGAACATGTGATCAATATGGATTATGTAATGAATATGGTAGAAGAAATGGAATTGGGATAAATGATAGTTATGAATTAAATAAACCTTGTTAACTAATGGCACTCAAACTATTCCTTGTTTACTTTCCAATTATTTTGTACCTGCATGCACTGTCTATTAGACTAGATATTTTGTATACACTGTTGGTGGTGGCCTACTGAGTTTTGTACTCACACCCTTCTCGGGATGCCATTGGGTACCCAAGAATATCTCTTGGTTGTAGGTCTAGACAAGGGTAGAGGCCCTACACTAAGATATTGAGTTGGGATTGGGATATACATGGAGAAGGATTTGGACTTAGAGTCATAACCCATTGGAAATTTTTGTCTGTTTGTTTTATTTTGGGTTTTATTCACTTGCACTATTAGTGTGGCATGGCATTGTTGTATTTGATTTGTGGTTTGTACCCTGTTTTGGGAACATTTGGTTATGCATGTTTATTGGTTGTTCGTATTGTTTCTGGTATTTATATTGTGTTCTTTTTTGAATTACTCTGGTAAAGAGGGTATAGTCTCCCCACTTGACTCATTAGACCCTCGCCGTTAGTCAGCAACCTCTAGTATTTGAGGAGGCGTGCTTGAGGTCATGTGATGACCCGGCTCAGAGCACCGGTTTAGTGGCTTCCGGGTTAGGGATGTTACAATCGATGTGTTTATTTCATATTTTCAAGTAAAGACGTATTGAGCATATAGTTTGGTGGAAAAGATGTGCAACCTCCTTTATGATATATTGTGATAAAGGGATTATATTACAAAGTGAGTGTTTGTATATGGTTGTCATCATTACAACATTAAGTTCTTTATCTTGGGGGTCTTTACCCGTTTCTAGTTAGTAATCTTATACTTTAGGCAATCCCACCTAATTCCAATTAGAATGAATCCTAGCGGGTCCACAGTAAGTGTTTCTATTGATCTCAATTAAATTCTATTTTTGAAATTAATAGAATATATATTATTCTCAAGAATGAGGAATAATTTTATTCATGTTTTATTGATCACAAATATTTATAGATGAATGAAATATTATATTAAATATGTATTTATTCAATAAATGTTGAGGAGTTTGCATGGAAAAAGACTTCTTTTGGTGACAAATATCAATTTACAAGCCCGTTAAGTAATATTTTTTTATTTCGTGAGTTAGTACGCATGCCATAAAATATTATTATTATTATTATTATTATTATTATTTACATGGGGTTTAATAAATATTATTATATTATTTAATGGACCATATGCAATTAAATAATATTTCAACCTAAACCCTAGCTCTATAAGTAGATGGTTATGTCTATTGTGTAGGGTTAATTGAGAACTAAGAATCATTGCACATAATGGAATTTCTCTCTCGAATCCTCTTTCTCTCTCCTTCTCAATAGTAAGAAAAGAAAGAGAGATTCCTCTAAGATCAAAGGATGAGCAATCTACATGAATAACGCAAGATAATAAAATTTTCACGCTAGCACTTGGAAATCAATTTTCATTTCTCAAAGATCAAATGAGCACATGTGGATCACCACTGGATGGATTATACACTTGAATCCTTACAGTGAAGTGAAGGTAATCTGAAAGATTTTTCAAAATATCAACTACATAGAATAAAGGATCCAACGAGGTAATAATTTCTTCCAATATTAATAAATTAATTTTTAAATTAACATGAAAGATTCTATCTTGGAATTTTTAGGAACTATTTATTAAAATAAATTTTAATATTTCGCCCACCAAAGGTGCTTCCACTGTGCTCAGAACCTTATAGTGGTATTAAAGGGATCACATTTTAAATTTATAATTATTTATTTGATTGTTAATCTATGCCCAATAGTGGTTAGTTTTTCATTTCATAATATTCATTCTTTAATCCGATTTGAATTAACATGTTTTTGACATATTAATCATGTTCGTTCAGTGTTTCATTTTCTTAAAGGTCTAAAAATAGATGAAGAATGACTGGAGATTTCATTGAGAAGTGTTGGGGAATCTGGATGGATATCATGGGACTACATGATGTGTAGTTGGAGTAACCATCATTTTCCCAAGTTCAATACACGTAGTCGTGTCGTAGGATAAACAACACGTCAAGTAGTTAATTACATTTGGTACATTAAATGCACACTATGTGTTGACCAGGCCAACCTAGCACATGGCATGTCAGATTACATAGAGTATAGTTGGTGTGCACACCATGTAGTCTATATGTGTTAGTGGTGAAATTCGTGCAATCCATGTGGTCATTATAAACAATAAAACTGCATGAGACTGACAACCTAGAGAATTAATGACATACACAATGTGTATTCGGTGTACACAGAGTGTAGTTTATCATTTCCCAAATCTGAAATACACATCGATCCATTTAGTGAGAAAAGCGATCACACGTCATTTAGACTGCACAACATGTAGTTGGTAGGTACACGTCGTGTTATTTGTTGAGATGCATGCCAAAGACACAGGCATGTATCTCTGACACATGGAGAGTGAAACATGTAGCATGTAGATGGTTATTACATGATGTGTAGTCAGGCCAAGGTACACACTGAATCCCCAGGCATGTACTCTGGATACATGGAAACCGAGATACATGGCATGTAGCTGGATTGTACATGTTGTGTAGTCTCCCAATTAATGATAGAATTAAATTACATTAAATTGAAAATTGCAGCATTAAAAAGTTATTTTATTGATTGGAACATGTTGTGTTTGAAAATTTAATAAAAATTTTAAATAATTTTAAATTCTCGATTAATTTATTTTAATAAATCCACATTATTGGTTCTTCTATTTGTATTCCATGAATTTCATTATGGATGGGCATCTGCAAATGAATTAAAATGGTCATTAAGATGAAATGGAATTAATTAATTAATTAATTAATTAATTCAAGTGTGTTTATATTAATAATAAAGAAATAATATAATTGATGTTAACTAGTTTAATTTTATGTATATGTTGCATGTATAACATTTCATGAGCTTGACCAAGACCTGTGTATGTGTTGGATGTTTTAATTTAATTTATTTCATGAGTTTAAAATTATTTAATATTAAATTAAATTATGGTACACTTGTGTTTTAATGACTCGGGTTTTCTATGGTTTTATTTTAATAAAATAATTGGGAAAATTCTGAGACCAAGTACTGAGAGGGCATGCGATTCCAAGGCCCGGTGTACCCATAATGGTTCGATGAAAATTGTTAAGTTTTTAATAGCGCGCATAATTGGTTTTACTGAAAAAGTGGAATAACTTTTAAATGGGTGTCTAGATCAAAAATATGAGGGAACAATTGCATTCAGAATGGAATTTTTACCCTAGGAGTGACTTAACTTTAGTCAACGCCGATCTTCAGTGGGAAAACCTGAAAAGGACGTAAATGTAAATAAAATAATGAAATAAAATTATTTTATATTAAAATCCTAATAACTCATGAATGGTGACTCAGATTGGAAATATGAGACCAACATTGAGTTCTTAATGTGGTTTTTTACTTAGGTAGGGTCTAACATTGATCAGTGTGGGTCGACTGTGAAAGATAATTTTTGGACATTTTAAAGGAGAATAAAATAAACTTAAAAAAAGTTTATTTTATTTATTTTTGATGTTTCGCAGTGATTTTGCAACGCCACGATAGGGAAGCCCATTTTCTTTCATAATTGAAACAGTGGGGCAATGATAAAATGTGTTTTCTTCATTTAACATCTTGATAGGGATACAATATTAGATTCACAATCCTGTAGAAATTCCCTAGAAGCTTTGGAGAAGAAAAGTGTTGGTGAAACCTCTCATTGGAGAATGAAGAATGACGATGAGACGACAGATCAAGATCGCTCATGGATTGATTTTCAATGACGAATAATGTTCTTCAACAATCGATCCAATCCTAGGTAGGGTGTGAGTTTTGTTTGATGTTACTTACCAATTCTTTATTCCCACAACGAATGTGGATTAGCCAACGAACAGGCTAATCCAAGGATCGTACGTTTTGTGGGTGGAGTTTATTTTCCATTGCAAGGATTTTTATTGGGTTGAATCATGTTGGAATTGTTTACTATTTTACCCCTTTCTTCAATTCTAACATGAACATATCAATATCAATACAAACAAGGTCAAGATCCATTTATCTTGGGTGTTCATGTGCTTTGCCTACTTCCCCCAAATTTCTTCTCATTCTTCGTTAGACGCATCGATCTGGAATGGTATCCGAGACTACAACGGTGAAAGGTGGTGGCAACGTGAGGCAGCGATCAGAGGCGGCGATTCTGGTCATTTTAGGTGAAGCACAGAAAGGCGAGGCCACCAGCGGGGTGGGCGGTGGTGGAAACAATTCATGGTTCAGGAGGGAACATGGTGGAGGGACGGCCCGTAGCAGGGTAGACTGAGGGAGGTTATGGCAAGGGTGAATATGATATTAATCTTGAAGGATGTTAATGGGAGTCCTATTAACATACCTTGGTTGGGTGGTGACCTATGTGTGTGTTTGGTTGGCTTAAAAAGGGGTTAAGTGACATAAGGTAAAATGATAAGGGATTAGCTTTATACATGATTATTCTTAGTGAGATAAGCATGGGAAATGGGAATTAAGGATGAATTTGTGGAATGGGTTAATACATGAAATTTATGTTGGGACCACTTTGTGTATAAGGTTGTATTTGTTGTCAATAGTTATTAATGAAGATCAAAATGAAGGAGATCAAGAAGTACTCCAATGAAATGGAGGAATGGAAATTCAGATGATTGTTGTACTGATCATAAATTCAAAGAACTTGTGTCAATAAAAGGTGACACATTTTTTACAACAGCGAATAATTGTGAGTTGTAATCCATCTGAGGATTATTGAAGAAGAATGGGGATTTGATGAATACCATGCAATTCTTCATGATTGGATGGAACCATGCAAGAGACCACTTGAAGAATTGAATCATATGATTTGCATGAAGTAGAGAATTACAGTTGAATAAGAAGAGTTGTTGAAGAAGTAAAATCACAAAAAAGAATCATGAAGGTTGCAACTGAAGCATATATTGAAGGTGGCGTTGTTTCCCAGTGTTTTCCAAATTTTTGGACCAGAAAATTCGAAAATGAAGACATGGGTTGTTGTAAAAGGACGTACGCGTAAAGAGGAAGTGGTGCATGAAAAAGGTGGGTTGTGCGCAAAATATTTGATTTGTGTGTGAAAAATAGCATGGTACGTGAAATAGCAGAGTGAGTTTTTTTATGCAAGAGGTGTTTCAGAATCAGAACGTCAAAAAATGGAAAAGGCATGGGCTGCACGAAAAAGCCAGAGCAGTGCGCAGAAAAATGGGAATGCACGCAGAAAAATGTTGTACATGAAATATTTGGGTGAGTTTTTCATGCAAGCAGTGTCTCAGATCAGAAATAGTTAAAATCGGCAAAGGAAAGAGGCGCGCGAAATGATTGAATGTAATGAAGGGATTGTGTTATATGATATAAGAATTGTACTTGAAATGCATATGTCGGTAAATTATTATAAAATGATGAATGGTTAAATGGGTCAATATGTTGAAATGATTAAAGACCATAATGGAATGGATTATGAGCCTGGTAATGAGTCCAAGTGAGTTGGGCATGATGAACAAAGCCTAGTGATATAGGCACAATGAATGAATTCTTAGATAGATAAGCATAATAAAAGGGAATGGGGCTAAATGGATAAATGATGTGAAATGTGGTAAATGTGTTGATGGGTTAAGGCATGGTATTAACTCTCATGTTACTTTTTATGATTTATTTTTGTCTTTGGCAATGCCTGTGATGTTGTGTGAATTGTTGATGGATATACATATAAATATAGCTTGTGCACATGGATTGGTAGAGTGGGGTATTGACTTAAGGTTCTATGCCCACAGGTTGAGTTGGACTAAGGTTCTAAACTCTACCCCTAATGCACAGGTTAGGTAAGAGGACTGAGGATTTTTTTCCCCTAATGGTTTCATTCCACCTGGACTGAGGCTTCAAGGTTATGAAAATGTGTTGATGTGACATATGGATCCCTAGTGAGGTAGGGACTTGCTTTGTTTCCCTGATACATTGTGATTGATTTCCGTATACCCTTGTGTGGATGATATTTATGCCTAACCCATAGAACATGTGATCAATATGGCTTATGTAATGAAGATGGTATAATAAATGGAATTGGGATAAATGCTAGTCATGAATTAATTAAACCTTGTTAACTAATGGCACCCGAACTGTTCCTTGTTTACTTACCAATTATTTTTTACTTTCATGCACTCTCTATTAGACTGGATATTTTGTAGACACCGTTGGTGGTGGCCTACTGAGTTTTGTACTCACACCCTGCTTAGTCTACCATTGGGTACCTGAGCAGATCTCTTGGTTGCAGGTATGGACAAGGGCAGAGGCCCTACACTAAGATATTGAGTTGGGATTGGGATGTACATGGAGAAGGATCCAGACATAGAGTCATAACCCATTGGGAATTTTTGTCTGTTTGTTTTATTTTGGGTTTTATTCACTTTCACTATTAGTGTGGCATGGCATTTTTGTATTTTATTTGTGGTATGTACCCTTTTGGAGGGACATTTGGTTATGCATGTTTATTGGTTGTTCGTATTTTTTCCGCTATTTATATTGTGTTTTGTTATGGATTACTCTGGTAAAGAGGTTATAGTCTCTCCACTTGACTCATTAGATCATCACCACTAGTCGGAAACCTCTGTCATACGGGGAGGTGCGTTTGAGGTCATGTGATGACCTAGCTCAGAGCACCGGTTTAGTGTATTTTGGGTCATGGGTGTTACAAAGTGGTCTCAGAGGAGTTATTTTCTATCTCTTACTATTTGGGGATGGTAGATAGGAGATTAGGATGTGTCGGTCCTTAGTAACGAGCTTGTTCTTGGGAGTAGCTAACCCATGTATGAGGGAAAACCCAAATCACCTTGGGTGGTAATTGTTATTCTCAATGTGTGTTGTTACAGTTGAATGATATTTCACCATTGGGTGATGCACATGTTGTGTGATTTGAATGACTTATGATATTTTGATCATTGTTGGGATGGCATGAGGTTGTGCATTCATGTATCATTTTAGGCACCTAAGGATATAGGTGGAATGCATCATCATAGGCACAAACACGAGATGGGTGTGCATGGAATAGAGAGTAGAATGCATTTACTTGATGAATCTAAAGAAAATTATGCCTAATAATGGTAATGTAATCGGGTGAATGAAAATAATTCAAGTGAATGGTTAAAGAATATCGTGTATAAAGAAATTTTATGACTGGGTTAACATTCTAGGTGGTGATAAATTATAAATGTTGATTCGGTGTCTAAAAGAAAAAAAAGATTGTATAATGATAGTAAAATTATTAACAAATTTTTCCTAATGAAATTTGTAAATGAGTTAAAATGATGATTTTAACATTTTGGGAAATGGGAAATGTTCCCTAGAAGAAAGGGGCATGTTGGAAAAGAAAAATTGGTTTGAATATGTGTTGATGGAAGACTTTTGATTAATTAAATTGGTTACCCCATGTTGACCATGACCGCGGTAGGTATGGTTAGGGGTAGTGTTCTAAGTTTAATGTTGACTATTGGGATAAAGTATGAAGAATGGTTTGTTTAAGGTTGATAGTGTAGGATTTTTTCATATGTGTTTAAACACTATTAGGCGTTCTCTGAAACGTTGGGTGAGAGATAAGTTTAAAATAAGAATGTTTGGGTTCAAAGGTGGGTATCCTTTGTGTTGTCAGTTTGACCCTTGTATGTGTGGGTTGGGGCAGTGAGAGTTCCCTATTTGAGACTTTGGTTTGGATTGTAAATCCTTTTTGGTTGTGATATGGACTAGGTGGTGTGTTTAGGGAACCCTTGGTAGGGTTGTGGCCTTTGGGTTTTGAGGCGTTGTTTGGTAATATGAGTGAGGAAACTCTCGTGGTTCTTGACCGTACGGAGGGCATTCTAGACCTTAAGGATAGTTTCTGGGCCTTGGTAACCTTGTAAGTAGAGATCTTACGAGTTGTGTTTTGAATCCTAGAGAGGATGTTTTGTTTGTGGTGCAGATGAATGTGTACACCTTCAGTACGGAACTTGGAGTAAATGGTTGTTTGGGGAACTGGGCATAGTGTGCATTGAAATGGGAGTGAGAGTTCCATTCATGAGCACTACTTTGTTCGTGTCATGATAAGTATGGTTTGGAGAGAGGACCAATGGATTCTTCTGGTTTTGAATCCATTCCAAGGATTTGGTGTCATTCAACTTTCAAGGTGACCTATAAGAGAGGTCAGACGGGGATTCTAGTGCTTTTGGGGGTGTGCCGCACATGTAGATGTTTTGGACTTTGATAGTGGGACTCAGAGTCTTCCACGGTGCAGGAATGGACTTGAGGGGTATTTGGGAAGGTTGATGGTTGGTTGTTCTCCTCTAGTTTTGGTTATGTGAGGATATTTTCTGAAAATCAAGGGTGACCTCGTGGGAGGTTAGGCCAATGGTGCAAGTACCTTGGAATATGAAGCATGAGAGATGCTTCATAGGTGGAGTCAATGCATACTAAGTACCCAAAGTTTTAGTGAATGGTATAGTTGTTCCTGGTTCTTTTATAAGGGCACCTTATTACTTGTGATAGGAGGTCTGGAAGTAGTTTTTGAGCAGAAAATACAAGGGTGGTGAAAGTGTGGTTATATGATTTCACTCAATGGTGACACTCGTGGTGAGGGTGGTCACATGGTTGTACTTGTTAGTATTAATGGAGTGGTTTTTGGGTGAGATTCAGGGGTCGCCTTAGGGCTGATGAGGCTGAATAACCAAGATACATGGGTAGGTAAGTAAGTAGGAAATGGGCTATACGCAAGCTGAGGTTGTTTTTTGAGAGATCGTTGGGTTGATTGGTGTGGTAGACCGTTGTGTGACGATTTTCATCTAACAGTGACGCAATAGAAGAACTCAAGTGGTGTGGTGGGAGTAGTGCCACATGAAATGTTGGTTTACGGCTATTTGGTGATTTTTTCGTGGATCGATGGTTAAACCTGGTTGGCAATCACACTTGATTGGTGGTGGTTAAGTGTTGAGGAGACATGTTTGGCAGGGAATCCAAGATCCCTGGAAGATCATGGTGTCCCATAGCATGACATCAAAAATGGATAAGTTGGTGGTGGTGTTCTCCTACAACTTCTTAGCGTACCTCAGCTAGTGAAACTCCTACCCAATATCTTGACATCATCCCAGGTACGTTGAGAATCTCTAGCTCATGTCAAGAGACTTGAAAGCTTTTGGTTGGATAAGGGACATCATGAGGTTTATTCGTAGGGAAACGGAATGTGTGGAGCTTGATGATGGAATGTACATCCTCAATGTCTTGGGGTGAGGTCTCCCAGATGGATCGAATGTCGAAAAATTTCATGGGTGCCATTCACGGAATCTGGGAATGGGCACTGGGTGACGTTCATTTTCTTGTTTTGGGAAAAATCTAGATGACCATGTATATTTTTGGGGTTGAGTTTGTGATAAGGTATAATATGTGGTGGTTGTAATCCCTCATGAGAGCAGTAGTATCAGTCCTCCTAAGGTGGAGAGTGATAATTCATTCCTGGATGTAGAGAAGAGAACACTAAGTAGATGTTGTAGCACTAGGATGCCAAAGAAGAACCTGTGAGGTGAATGTTAAGTCCCTCATATAGGAAATGTGGTATTTTTATGTGGTGACTGATGATCCAAGTGTTGTCTTGATCTCAGGGTGGTTCCATGTGAAGCATTTGATGTTTGTGCTGAGTTGTAGGAGGATTTGGTTGGATATGAAAACAGGTTGTGGCAAGAGAGGTTGGGTTCTATAACTCCAATGAAGATTGGGGTTAGACTCAGGTAATTTTCTCTTGTGTGGTTTTGGAACATCGTAAAATTGACTGAACCTTGGCCATGTGATGTGGAGTCATGCTAAGGGTGAAGTCCAATGACGGTCCAGAGGGCGGTAACGCCGCGATGATGGAATTCTAATGGAATTCAGGAAATGACCTCAGTGGGTGCATGGGATAATAATGATAGGACTCAAATCAATAAGAACCTTGGGAAGATGAGAAAAGGGGTAGCATACCATCAAGGGAAGGTGGATGTTTTGGAACAAGCCAGTCGGGTGTAAACTGACCTGAGATGATAAATTTGAAAGTGTTTTGTGGGGGTGACCCACCTCTTGGTTCATGTTATGGCAGAAAGTGCCTTTTGGAAATTAAGTTGTACCTAAGTGAGGTTTTGTTGATATTAGTCCTTGAAGGGATAGTGTAGTAATGTCCTTATGAATGGTTTCGATGGTGCGGATAGATGCTAATGTAGGGTAATGCCCCTATGGATTCTTGGGCGCGGTGAGTTGGAACATGTTATGTGATGGGAAAGTTGAGTTGAGTTTTGGTGGTCTTTCATCGTAAGCGGAGGTTCCAGGTAACCAAATATGGTGGAGAGATCCATATTGGATAAATGGTTGGTTGGAGATGTGACTGAAGTTCCGGGTTGGAATGACTCAAGTGGTCACTCTTCAAGTGAGTTGGCCCTGATAGAGAGTTTTGGCACGGGTTTTCCGGTCAAGTAGCCGACGGTTTTGAGTTGCATTTGGATGTATAGTTGTGGAATGAAATATTTAGGAAATGTGGTTGGAAGGGTCGTGTTTTTTCCTCTGGGTGATACCAGGTTTGGTCATCGTTAGAGTTGGGTGAACAGGAAAAAAAATGACACCAAGATATTTGGGTCATGAGTTGTGCAGAAGATCGGGCCGATGAGGTGTTGATTGGTTCCTCCATGATGATGTGATGTTGTGTGTTAAGTATCCATGTGTTGTGAGTTAGGTGTTGTCACCTAAGTTTTTTTCCATGAAGTTATCGTGGTGATAACGGTTGAAGTTGATGAATCCTTAAGGAGTTTTCATCTCGTGTTGTGGTTGTGGTGAGGAAGGCTTGTGGGGAAATTCTGTGACCTTGATTCGTGTTCGGTAGGAATTGTGATGTGCAACCAGAAACTTGGAAAGTGGTAATGGATAGGCATGCATTGTGGCATGATCCCTTGTTATGGAAGTTATTGATGCTTATAAGAGCGGCTTGAGGATGAGCCATTATATGGTGGGGAGGTTGTAAGATCCTGGATCTTTTTAAGGTATGTTTTTGTTTAAGTTTTGGTTTGGCCTCTTATTTTTGGATAAATAAGTGTTTCCAAAAGTTCATGTGAAGACTTAGGGGTGCTCCTGGGGTTCAGTATAATAAATAAAAAGAAAAAGGAATTTCTGGGCATGTTTCATGGTTAGTGAAAACCCTGAAGAGCATCCCAGGTAACAATGTGGCCATGGACAGAAGCTTACGCACAGTTGGAGAACGGTTTGGAAAACGGTGTGGAATTCCTAGGAAACCGTGTGAAGGGTGTGATCTTCGGTAGCATCTTCCGCACGGTTTTCGCATGATTTGGAAAACTGTGCGGGTAAACTGTACGTCCCAGAAACTTTGAGAAAATTACAAATATTCCACCCCAACATTTTAAAACCCAACTCGGGTTTCTCCCCCATTTTACCCCCTGCAACCCTAGTGACTAACTTGAACAAACCAAGCTTCAAAGAGGTGGTTCTCCATCAATTATTTTCCATTTAGAGTGTCGTTGGTTGCAGATCGAAGCCCCGGGTAAGTCTAATATCCTCCTTGATTCCTCTTTTTGATTAGGGTTTTCATATTTCTCCCATCTCTTTCTGAAGCTCTAAAACCCTCTCTTTCAGGTGAGTTTTAGGTTGAGGCTTCAAGTTATGTTTGAATCTAGATCTAAGGCCATGATTAAGAGTGAATTCATTAATAGATTCAAGGTAGGTGTTCTACAAGTTATATCCTTTGAGTTTTATAGAGATTTGTGGATGTAGTATTTTGATTCTTACCCTATTGTGAAGAGTTCGCCGTGCCATTATTGTGATGTGATGTTTAGGGTGTCTAAAAAACCTAATGGAACCCTCATGATCCCCGCAGGGTTCATAGAGGATGATTTGAACTCTGATAGGGCCACCCATAGGGTGTTCCCATATTCGTGGACTTAGAGTTTAGCTAAGTAAATGTAGGGTCATTGTGCGAGAACATAGAGCCCAGGGTGAATATGATATTAAGCTTAAAGGATGTAAATGGGAGCTCTAGTAATAAACCTTGGTTGGGTGGTGACCTATGTGGGTGTTTGGTTGGCTTAAAAAGGGGTTAAGTGAGATAAGGAAAACTGCTAAGGGATTAGCTTTATACATGGTTATTCTTAGTGAGATAAGCATGGGAAATAGGAATTGTGGATGAATTTTTGGAATGGGTTAATACATGAAATTGAGGTGGTACACCTAAATGATTGAATTTAATGAAGGGATTGTTTTATGTGATATTAAAATTGTACTTAAAATGCATATTTCTCTAAATGCTTGTGAAATGATGAATGGATAAATGGGTCAATATGTGGAAATGATTAAAGATCATAATGGAATGGATTATGAGCCTGGTAATGAGGCCTAGTGAGTTAGGCATGATGAATGAAGCTTAGTGAGATGTGCACAATTAATGAATGCTTAGAGAGATAAGCATAATAAAAGGGAATGGGGATAAATGGCTAAATGATGTGAAATGTGGTAAATGTGTTGATGGGTTAAGGAATGGAATTAACTCTCATGTTATTTCTATGATTTATGTTTTACTTGGGAAAGGGTTGTGATGTTGTGTGAATGGTTGATGGATATACATATAAATATAGTCTATACACATGGCTTGGTATATTAGGGTATTGAATTGAGGTTCTACGCCCATGGGTTGAGTTGGACTAAGGATCTAAACTCCACCCCTAATGCAGGGGTTAGGGAAGAGGATTGAGGCTCTTTTCCACTAACAGTTTCATTCCACCCAGACTGAGGCTTCAAGGTGAGGAAAATGTGTTGATGTGACATTTGGATCCCTAGTGAGATAGGGACTTTCTTTGTTTCCCCGATACATTGTGATTGATTACCTTATACCATTGTGTAGATGATATTTATGCCTAACCCATGGAACATGTGATCAATATGGATTATGTAATGAATATGGTATAAGAAATGGAATTGGGATAAATGATAGTCATGAATTAAATAAACCTTGTTAACTAATGGCACTCGAACTGTTCCTTGTTTACTTTCCAATTATTTTGTACTTGCATGCACTATCTATTAGACTAGATATTTTGTATACATCGTTGGTGGTGGCCTACTGAGTTTTTTACTCACACCCTTCTCAGGCTGCCATTGGGTACCCAATCAGATCTCTTAGTTGTAGGTCTGGACAAGGGTAGAGTCCCTACACTAAGATATTGAGTTGGGCTTGGGATGTACATGGAGAAGGATCTGGACTTAGAGTCATAACCCATTGGGAATTTTTGGCTGTTTGTTTTATTTTGGGATTTATTCACTTGCACTATTAGTGTGACATAGCATTTTTGTATTTGATTTGTGGTTGGTACCCTGTTTTGGGAACATTTGGTTATGCATGTTTATTGGTTGTTCGTATTGTTTCTGCTATTTATATTGTGTTCTTTTGTGAATTACTCAGGTAAAGAGGGTATAGTCTCCCCACTTGACTCATTAGACCCTCGCCTCTAGTCAGCAACCTCTGGTATACAAGGAGGCATGCTTGAGGTCATGTGATGACCCGGCTCAGAGCACCGGTTTAGTGGCTTCTGGGTTAGGGATATTACAATTGATGTGTTTATTTCAGATTTTCAAGGAATTACGTATTGATCATATAGGTTGGTGGCAAATATGTGCAACCTCCTTTACGAGATTTTGTGATAAAGGGATTATATTACAAAGTGAGTGTTTATATATGGTTGTCATCATTACAACATTAAGTTCATTCTCTTGGGGGTCTTTACCCATTTCTAGTTAGTAATCTTAGACTTTAGGAAATCCCACATAATTTCAATTAGAATGAATCCTAGCAGGTCCACAGTAAGTGTTTCTTTTAATCTCTATTAAATTATATTTTTGAATTTAATAGAATAAATATTATTCTCAAGAATGAGGAGTAATTTTATTCATGTCTTATCGATCACAAATATTTATAGATGAATGAAATATTTTATTAAATATGTATTTGGGTATTCAATAAATGTTGAGGAGTTTGAATGGACAAAGACTGCTTCTGGTGACAAATATCAATTTACAATCTCGTTAAGTAATATTTTTTATTACGCGAGTTAGTATGCATGCCATAAAATATTATTATTATTATTATTATTATTATTGACATGGGGTTTAATAAATATTATTATATTATTTAATGGACCATATGTAATTAAATAATATTTCAACCTAAATCCTAGCTCTATAAGTAGATGGTTAGTTCTATTGTGTAGGGTTATTATAGAACTAAGAATCATTGCACATAATGGAATTTCTCTCTCAAATCCTCTTTATCTCTCCTTCTCAATAGCAAGAAAATAAAGAGAGATTCCTTTAAGATCAAAGGATGAGCAATCTACATGAATAATGCAAGATAATAAATTTTTTACGCTAGCACTTGGAAATCAATTTGCATTTCTCAAAGATCAAATGAGCACATGTGGATCACCCCTGGATGGGTTATACACTTGAATCCTTACAGTGCAGCGAAGGTAATCTGGAAGATTTTTCAAAATATCAACTACATAGAATAAAGGATCCAACGAGGTAATAATTTCTTCCAATCTTAATAAATTAATTTTTAAATTAACATGAAAGATTCTATCTTGGGATTTTTAGGAACTATTTATTAAAATAAAGTTTAATATTACGCCCACCAAAGGTGCTTCCGCTATGCTCATAACCTTCTAGTGTTATTAAAGGGATCACATTTTAAATTTATAATTATTTATTTTATTGTTAATCTATGCGCAATAGTGGTTAGTTTTTCATTTCATAATATTAATTCTTTAATCCGATTTGAATTAACATGTTTTCGAAATATTAATCATGTTTGTTCAGTGATTCATTTTCTTAAAGGTCTAAAAATAGATGAAGAATGACTGAAGATTTCATCGAGAAGTGTTGGGGAATCTGGCTGGATATCATGGGACTACATGATGTGTAGTTGGAGTAACCATCATGTGCCCAAGTTCACTACACCTAGTCGTGTCGCAGGATACACAACACGCCAAGTAGTTAATTACAGTTGGTACATTAATTTCACACTATGTGTTGACTAGGCCAACCTAGCACATGGCATGTTGGATTATATAGAGTATAGTTGGTTTGCACACCATGTAGTCTACATGGGTTAGTGCTGAAATTTTTGCAATCCATGTGGTCATTATAAATAGTAAAACTGCATGAGACTGACAACCTAGAGAATTAATGACATACACAATGTGTATCCAGTGTACACAGAGTGTAGTTTATCATTTCCCATATCTGAAATACACATCGATCCATTCAGTGAGAAAAGCGAGCACACGTCATTTAGACTGCACAACATGTAGTTGGTATGTACACATCGTGTTATTTGTTGAGATGCATGCCAAAGACCCAGGCATGTATCTCTGACACATGGAGAGTGGAACACATAGCATGTAGATGGTTATTACATGATGTGTAGTCAGGCCAAGGTACACACCGAATCCCCAAGAATGTACCCTGGATACATGGAAACTGAGATACATGGCATGTAGCTGGATAGTACATGTTGTGTAGTCTCCCAATTAATAATAGAATTAAATTACATTAAATTGAAAATTGCAGCATTAAAAAGTTATTTTATTCATTGGAACATGTTGTGTTTGAAAATTTAATAGCAATTTTAAATAATTTTAAATTCTCGATTAATTTATTGTAATATATCCACATTATTGGTTCTTCTATTTGTCTTCCATGAATTTCATTATGGATGGGAATCTTTAAATTAATTAAAATGGTTATTAAGATAAAACATAATTAATTAATTAATTAATTAATTAATTAATTCAAGTGTGTTTATATTAATAATAAATAAATAATATAATTAATGTTAACTAGTTTACTTTTATGTATATGTTGCATGTTTGACAGTTCATGAGCTTGACCAAGACCTGTGTATGTGTTGGATGTTTTAATTTAATTTATTTCATGAGTTTACAATTATTTAATATTAAATTAAATGATGGTCCACTATTGTTTTAATGACTCATATTTTCTATGGTTTTATTTTAATAAAATAATTGGGAAAATTCCGAGACCAAGCGCTGAGACGGCATGCGATTCCAAGGCCCGGTGTACCCGTAATGGTTCGACGAAAATTTTTAAGTTTTTAATAGCGCACATAATTATTTTTAATAAAAAAGTGGAATAAATTCTAAATGGGTGTCTAGATAAAAAATATGAGGGAACCGTTTCATTCAGAATGGTAGTTGTACCCTAGACATGACTTAACTTTAGTCGACGCATATCTTCAGTGGGAAAACCTGAAAAGGACATAAATGTAAATAAAATAATGAAATAAAATTATTTTATTTTAAAATCCTAATAACTCATGAACGGTGACTCAGATTGGAAATATGAGATGAACATTGAGTTCTTAATGTGGTGTTTTACTTAGGTAGGGCCTAACATTGATCTGTGCGGGTCGACTGTGAAAGATAATTTTTGGACATTTTAAAGGAGAATAAAATAAACTTAAAAAAAGTTTATTTTATTTCTTTTTGATGTTTTGCAGTGATTCTACGACGCCATGATAGGGAAGCCCATTTTTTTCATAATTGAAACATCGAGGCGATGCTAAAATGTGTTTTCTTCATTTAACATCTTGATAGGGATACGAGATTAGATTCACAATCTGGGAGAAATTCCCTAGAATCTTTGGAGAAGAAAAGTGTTGGTGAAACCTCTCATTGGAGAATGAAGAATGACGACGAGATGACGGATCAAGATCGCTCATGGATGGATTTTCAATGACACATTACTAATCCTAATCATAAAATCACTATTCATAATTTACTATTCATCAAAAATTAAGTTGATCTTATTAGACTCTAAATTTCGTACTGAACATAATTGTAGAAGACCATTTTTTGAAAATCATTACACATTTTTATTTATTTAAGGTTTACATAAACATTTTTAAAATATCCTTTCTCTAAAATTCATCAAAAATATGCATACTATATTTATCCGGACATTTGAAAATTCATAAACTTCATCATAAGAAGAAATCAAAATTTTTATTTAAAACAAAGGGTTACACAAGGAAGTTACGGTCTCCTTACATAGCCCCTTATCACACCAGTATAGGACCTAATTGTAAGGTGTGCTAAGGTGAGAGAATCCGAGGGAGGCTCGGCCAACATCGTACGAGTAGTAATTTCTATCAGTTTGAACTTCTCTCAAAGGCGATTCCGTTCTAGCTTCACACGATGAAGTTCGGCTTGGGTTTGGTCCAGAGCAAAGCCCAATGGTGCTACCTCCTTCCCAAGTTCTATTAGATGGGCTTCGATCGGTCCAAGAATATTGGGTGAGGCCATCGAATATTCTTTCTATATTAATTAACCAAGATTACTTGTATTTAGAGACAATAATCAAAACATTTTGTTCCCGGTGGTCATATAACAGTCAAAACCCAACGGTCTCATTTTAATTATACTCATGTTATCAAATGAAACAGTTTTGTTGAGTATCAAAAATAAAATAACACACAAAATTAGGAAATAATATTTATTCAAAAAATTTGGGTCGTTACAATCTTCCCCCCTTAAGAAATTGCGTCCTCGCAATTTTTTAAAAAAAAATTGGGTTTTGAAATTTCATTGAAAGTCCCACATCGAAAAAGGAGTCAGAAAAACTATTACTTTAAAAGAAAGAAAGGTAAGTACAAAGGTCACCTGAGTTAACCCATACTATGATTCCATGGAGGAAAACATGGATATGGAAGAAGAAAAACAAAGGGTCAAGTTATGGTGGAGATTGATAGAAAACATGATTAGGAGAAAGTTAACCATAAGAAAATCCCAAACTTATGATGTGTGTAAACGGTCTTTGATTACCTAGTAGGAAACGTAAACCAACAACGTTTTTGTTTTACGTTCCTTTTCATAATTTTGAGGAATTCATTTACTACATAGAACAAAAACATAAGAAAATATACCTACATTCAAGTAGAGTTTCATCCTTTAATAAGTCTCTACCAAAACTAATCTTTTCTCCAAATGATGAGAATTCAAAAACACTTGGTCTCATCAAAACACAAGAATGATCTTCTAGAGAATCATGTATTACACAAAAGAAAAACTATCTATCTTTAAACATTACTCCCAAAAACAGAAAGGGTAAGATAAAACAACTCTTCAAAAAGAAAGAATCACGTAGGAATGGAAACTACTTTTAAATCTTCAAAGTTCCATGGTACTACCCAAAGTTCATCATAGACCATTCCATAAATAACGGTCCTTAAAATTCCTCAAAATAAACCAAACTGAGATTTAAACCCAAATACAAGAAGGACTTGATAACATAGTCTTCCAAAATAAACTTCATTGTTCATCTCCAAACAACATCAACCACTCCTAACATCTTATAAAAAAGTAGATAACCTAAACATATTTTACCCAAGATAGGTTAATCATTCCCATAAGTAACCTAAATTACTATAAGTCCACCTTAAATTCATCGATTCTTCAAAATATAAGTCAACCTTACTCCTCAATGAAAATACCGTAGTAATCTATTTACCTCGATCATATAGGGGCCCCAAAATAGTGAACGTCTTCCAAAATAATCATCATCTTTTAATACCCTAATCATCTCTGTCATATTAATACGAAAATCGTCGCATTTCCTATCACATTGGTTGTTGTGACATGTTCTTCCATTTCTCACCATTAACTAAGAAGAGAAAGTATAATTAGGGGCTTAAATACTTAGCCAATAATCATGAAAAGAAACTTAAAGCATATAAGGATAACTTGTAGAAGAAAATTATACCCTAAATTTTGATCCCCTAGGTCCCCATCTAGGTTATCCATGATCATATATTCTTATGTGAATCTTTATTTTATTTTATCTTTGTTCCTTTAACAATGGTTCATACTAAGCTTATGAATTTACCAAAGCATATCCCACGGGAGTGTCGTAACCAAGAGTGCAGCAAGGCCCGTTGTTGTGTACCAGTTCCCGTTTGAGTCTAGCTCAAAGCGGTGTTTTCGGATTTTACCCCTATGTACATCTATGCCATAGCCACCTCAACCTGCTCGTATCCAGACAGGGATGTATTTGCTTGGCAACCCATTACTCAATACTCACCAAAATACGAGGAAGATTCCCTATATATAAACTTTTCTATAGGCTTCTTCCTAAAGTTTTCATATCCTAATTTGCACAAATAACTAAACCATCCTTTGATACCAACTATAGCATCCTGCCTTTTTATCACATAAACTTTCATTACATTTTACAAAACCGAGGATCTTTAAGGTTTAGTGTCTTGGAAATCAGGAACTTAAAACATGAAAACATAAAAAATTCTTCTTAAACACTTGAAATGCTTCTCCTCATGTTCATCCTAGGTTCATTACTGCATCTCATAACCTGGGGACATACATCAAAAGAAAGGGTGAGAAGAAGGCCCAGTAAGGGAAACAAAAGAAACATTTTACATGTGAAGTTGAGATACTTCAATAAGGTCATGAAAATAACTTTAAGGAATGAGAAAGAAATCATGAGGCATATCATAATAAAAATAACATTTTTCATAACTTTAAGATGCGGCTGCAACATTTAATATTGACAATCATTTCGTTTCACCAAGTTCCATCCCCAAGGTGTCATTAAAAATTACCAAGGTTATTCACCAAGGTATTAGTCTAAAAAGTCATCTCTAGAGATTAAGTCTTTACCCAATGCATTGGAGCGCTATCTGGGCGCACCCTTGAAATGTCTTTATTATCATGTGAGGCACATATATAAACATCAATCATTTCATAAACAACCCATATAGCATAAAATAAATGGGTTTTATTTCATAATCATAACGTTTTAAAAACCGCTTTAATGACATGATCATTATGTCACTTTAAACCCACAGAAAGGGAAAGCGGGTTTTATGTATGTAAATACCAGAATTTAAAATAGAACATTTTGATATATATGTGAATACCCCTATATAAATAAGAGCATTGAGTATTCACATAATAACATAAAATAATTTTCAGAAAGAGAGAGGTCTTTTGAGACGAAAATTCTGCAGCATAACGGCTATGTTACAAGGTTTTAGAAAACATTGAAAAGAGAGGGGACATGGGTCACCCAATCATAAATGGTCCATAAAATAGTAGAGGGACATAATATGAAGGATATATGAACATGGTAATGAAATTTTAAATATGTACCATATGAAATGAAGAACATGAAAGGAAGACAAAAATAAGATTTCTCTTATGAAAATTCGGCAGCCTAACGGCGTCACTTAAACTTCAAAAAAATGAATTGACGAGATCAAATAGGGTCTCTCATCATATGAACATAAAAGATCAGTATGATAGATATAGAGGTCATACACCAACATAATAAAAAGTAACTTAAAATACTTGACATGAAAGTAGATCTTGAAAACGAGAAGGGTGAAAGAACCCCTTAGAAATTCGGCAGCCTAACGGCGCCACTTAAACTTCAACAAAAATGAATTGATGAGATAAAATAGGGTCTCTCATCATATGAACATAAAAGATCAGTATGATAGATTTAGATATCATACCCCAACATAATAAAAAGTAACTTGCAAGACTTGACATGGAATTAGAACTTTGAAAAGGGAGAAAGGTGAAAGAACCACTTAAAAATTCGGCAGTCTAACGGCGCCACTTAAAACTTCAAAATACTGAATTGAAGAGATCAAATGGGGTCTCTCATCATATGATAATAAAAGATCAGTATGATAGATATAGAGATCATACCCCAACATAATAAAAATGAACTTGAAATACTTGACATGAAAGTAGAACTTGAAAATGAGAAGGGTGAAAGAACCACTTAAAAATTCGGCAGCCTAACGGCGCCACTTAAAACAACATAAAACGAAATAATGAGAGTAAGAGGGGATCTCTCATTATATGAAAATGAAAAGGGCAGTAAGAGGAGTATAAAAGAACATCCTTTAACATAAGAACATGGATCATAAAATAAATTACATAAAAGAGATTTCTTGAAAAGAAAGAGAGAGGTCGGATCCCTTACCTTAAAACGTAACTCTTAAAACTCAAAGGTTTGGACCTTGAGGGCTTGGGGGCACCTTGGGAGGACTCCTTGGGAGGTAAGGAGACCAGAACTTCGTTGGGGGAGAGTTGGGAGTAAAAACTAAAGGAGGAAAGGGTGGGTATTTATAGGGAAAGTTAGGGGACAAGGCATTAATGGCCAAGGGACACCTCACAAGTGCTTTTCTCAAAACCATGTGCTCTCCCATGGCATTTACCATGGAGTTAGACCACATGGGGCCCCCAATACAATAATTTATCACCTTTGGCTGGCCAACCCTTAAAATATCTCATGACATCATCATGACACAGTTATGATGTCATTAAACATACCGAAACCCTAAAACTGCATTTTTACTATTCACTGAAAAATTCATCTTTCTCAGAAAAATCCCAAAATTTCACCTTAACCAAATATCGATGCTCTAATTACATTTATGAACTCTATTTTATAAAAATAATTTTCTAAATATTTTTAATTTAATTTTTAAATAAAAACACTATTCATCGAGAATTCATTTTTTTCAGAAAAAATCCCCAAAAATTACCATAACATAATATTGATGCTCTGAGTTCAAAAATAAAGTCCATTTTATAAAAATAATTTTCTAATTATTTTTAATTGAATTTTTAATTAAAAAACACTATTCACCCGAAAAAAACTAATACTTGACTAATAATTTATGAAACCGTTATTTACCCATTTTATTGAATCTCATTACTTAATCAAGGTGTCTAAATTATATTAAAAATTTCTTTAAGTGAGATTACTAATTCATTTGGACACATTACTAATCCTAATCATAAAATCACTATTCATAATTTACTATTCATCAAAAATTAAGTTGATCTTATTAGACTCTAAATTTCGTACTGAACATAATTGTAGAAGACCATTTTTTGAAAATCATTACACATTTTTATTTATTTAAGGTTTACATAAACATTTTTAAAATATCCTTTCTCTAAAATTCATCAAAAATATGCATACTATATTTATCCAGACATTTGAAAATTCATAAACTTCATCATAAGAAGAAATCAAAATTTTTATTTAAAAAAAAGGGTTACACAAGGCAGTTACGGTCTCCTTACATAGCCCCTTATCACACCAGCATAGGACCTAAGTGTAAGGTGTGCTAAGGTGAGAGAATCCGAGGGAGGCTCGGCCAACATCGCACGAGTAGTAATTTCTATCAGTTTGAATTTCTCGCAAAGGCGATTCTATTCTAGCTTCACACGATGAAGTTCGGCTTGGGTTTGGTCCAGAGCAAAGCCCAATGGTGCTACCTCCTTCCCAAGTTCTGTTAGATGGGCTTCGATCGGTCCAAGACTACTGGGTAAGGCCATCGAATCTTCTTTCTATATTAATTAACCAAGATTACTTGTATTTAGAGACAATAATCAAAAAGTTTAGTTCCCAGTGGTCATATAACAGTCAAAACCCAATGGTCTCATTTTAATTATACTCATGTTATCAAATGAAATAGTTTTGTTGAGTATCAAAAATAAAATAACACACAAAATTAGGAAACAATATTTATTCAAAAATTTCGGGTCATTACAGTCACAAGGAATTGTGATCATCGAGTGATCCTAAAACTGCACCACCATGTTTAGATTATCTATCTAAATCCTAATGAGCTCTACCTATTATGTTACACAGTTTTGAACCTTCTTAATTATCATTCTGGTCTCCTTAACTATATTTTTCATGCCTACATACAACCCTACACACGAAACATGCAATGCATGTAGAAATAAATTGGGGACCACATACCTTGTGTCGATAGGGTTTAACCCCTTGAATTTAATCACTTAATTCATCCTCAATCGAGAAAATCAAGAAACTTGACAAAATCCCAAAATTAGGGATTTAGAGCGATGCACCAACAAACAATGGAAGATAATAGTTATTGAGGTATTCATGATGTGAACCTTACTTCTATGAGTGCAAAAAATGACATGTTGATTTGAAAATGCATGGAAATTCAAGAAGATGAATAAGGGGAGGGAAGCCAAAAGCCCAAAGGTCTCCCCTTTGTTGCCACTCAATCAACCAAGAGGAGAAGCAGAGGGATTTTTATAAAATCCCTCCCAAAATACCCAAAAATTTCCCCACTTAAAAGTGGGGGTCGGGGTCACCATCAGACTCCTAGTGGATCCCCATCAGGACTCTGGTGGTCCACCGGAATCTTGGTGGCCAAGGTAGGCACATAGCCACTGCTAGCCTAATGAACTCTCAATGGGATGCCACCAAGTTTCTTATGGATTCTTCCAAAACCCTCCAATTATCATCAATTCCAAAATAACAAAAAATCCAACCCCGGGTCTTTCCAACTAATCTTTTCATCCCCAAAGCCTTTTTTTAAACATTCTAAAACATTAAAATATTCCTCCCCATGATCAGCATTCCCAAATTCAAATTTATCTAGATCTTTCTCCACTTATATCTAATGTTTTCTATTCCACCAACACCCAATAATGTGGGGCATTATATCCCAACCATGCTGTGACAGTGCTCTACCTAGACCCCCCCCCCCCCACCACCACCACCACCACCACCACCATCTCAACTTTTTCTCTAAACTTCACCAATGATATGAGTTATCTTTCATTTTAATTCGATTATTTTATTTATTTTTTCTATTTCGGTAAGGATAAGTCACCTTTTTCATGTCTATAATCTATAAAAAAATTAATTCTTACTCTTTAATTCTTAAAATATAAATCACACAAATAAAAACTTTATTATTCACAATTTCTATTTTGTTTCATCTTATATTATTTTTTTATTCTCTCTTTTCTCTTCTTTCTTTTTATATATGAGTCAACTTCATGAAGGCTATGTCATTTATGGATGTCTAATTATATTTATTTAGATTTCCATTAAATTCACATGGTATCGAAAGTAATCTTCACAGTGGAGATAGATTCATTTAAGTTCATATAATTGTGGTTCGACTAAACCTTCATATAATGATTTTAATAATTCATTGGTTTTGCAATCTTTTTCCTTAGTATATTCCTACTTCATATTGGTAACATCATCACAGTGTATCATATACTTACATAAATGTTCAATGATATAAAGATGAAATTTCTAAAAATCAATTATTATTGATTAAATATCTCATTGGAATTTAAACAAAAAAATCTTCACAGTGGACATAAATTCATTTAAGTTCATATAATTGTGGTTCGACTAAACCTTCATATAATGATTTTAATAATTCATTGGTTTTTCAATCTTTTTCCTTAGTATATTCCTACTTCATATTGGTAACATCATCATAGTGTATCATATACTTACATAAATTTTCAATGATATAAAGATGAAATTTCTAAAAATAAATAATTATTGATTAAATATCTCATTGGAATTTAAAAAAACCATAAATATGGAACATTGAACTTCATCATAGTGGAAGCTTCATACCATATGAAATTTTAAAGTCTAGAACTATGATTACATCAAATTCCATAAAGATAAAATTTTGAACTATCGTAACAGTGGAATGTCAACTACCTTGAATATTATTGATATGGAACTTCAAATTGAATCTCAAATATAATATTACATGAATGTTAATTAAAATAATTATATAGAATTAAAAATTTATTATTAATAAATTTATTTAAAAGTTATAGAAAGTAATAACACACCACAATGTGTTTTTATACATGAACATTCCCATTGAAGCATCTTGGAAGGAACAAATAATATTCTTTCTCAGTCTTATTTCTTTGATTTGAATTCTCTCTTCCTTATCTATGTTCATCTATGTTTTATATATATATCATCCCATGAATTTCCATCATTCCCTTATTCTCTCTAGATTTACATGACTTTTTATTATCCTCACTTTGCATTATTCTTACTTCACAGGGAATCTCTCTCATTTTCTCTTTTTCTATATTACATAGATTGTTTTTATTCTCCTTTGAACATCACATTTTACTTTCCTACTGATTTCTTGCAAAAATTTTATTCAACTCAACATCTTTTATTCATGGGTTAATCGTGTTATTTTCTTATTTTTATATAATTTTTGAAATTTTATGTACAGTCTTGTTGAACAACTTTCACTTATTTATTTTTTCGATATAAATTACAAGTCTTTTTACTGCCCATTCTTTAATCAACTATTATTTTGTGAATTATGTAATTAGTAAGGGGTTTTTAAATCATTCTCTCTAAAGTTTTCTAATCTTTTTCTTTATCATTTTCTATTGTATTCTTATATTTCTCTTACTCTCTAATGTTCTTTAAGAATTTCTTTCTTCATCTTTTTATTGATCTATGAATTTTCTTCATCAATACTCACGTTTATCTTCCATTTTCCTCTCAGCGAGGAATTTTCTAACCCATTGAATTCATTTTGTTTCCTCCAAATTAATGTTTATTATTACGGATTGATATGCATGAATCTATGCATTTATTAAAAAGAGCCTTCTCCATAATGAAACTCTAGGGTCTAAAATTTATAAAAAATGATAAGGAGTTTTACAAGTGTCAAAGAACAATCTACTCTCAATCAACTCTAGCATATCTAGATACTGATTACATTGTCTAGATCCAACACCCACATTAACAATCAAACCATCAATGACATTTTACTCCCTAAAAATGTGCATCACCACAAAGTTGATTTGCCTACAGTACTCCATCCAATCCATCATGACCGCATAAGTCACCCAGAAGTGGGGGGAGTTAAGCTTGATCGCATGCATTTATTTATATTATAGTTCTTTGAAATTTTATATGTCGATGAGTGGAACCAAAATTATAGTCCTTAAATACATTGGATAAAAACTTGTTTCAAAAAAATATGATGAGATTGTCAAGTACATTTTCCCATTATGATACGAAATCATTAGAGGCCTTGATTATAAATATGATGTCCAATATATTCTAATAATTTTAGGTTTTCATGTATGTTTACTTATGATCATGTATGAATTGAATATAGTTTTTTTCCTTATCTCATGTTCTCTATTTTTATCTCTTATCGAGCTTATTGTTTCTACTCTCTTTTTTTATTTTTTATTTTTTTTTCTTTTTTCTTTTTTTTCCCTACACTTAAACTTTACAAAAAATTGCCACTGATCATGGAAGAAACAATGGAAAATTTTATGAATATGTTTTGTAAAAGAAATGGAATTATATTAAATGTAAATAATGGATTTTTTATGTGTATTACATGCATGCTTGATACAACACTGTATTCATTTATGTAAGAAGGTGGATTGATTAAAATTATCAAAGGATATTTGAGCTGCATTAGAAATGAATTTTATATATTGATGGGTAATATATACCTAGGGCATTTAACACATGAAAATGAAACTCATTTATGACATGGGTTGTTAAGTAATGCAAGTGGAAAATGTTTAATGCAACCACACAAAAATGGATTGTTAAACTCCCATCAAATTTCATTTATATGTGTGAATTTTAGACTAGTCTAAAAAGGTTAATTTTAAAAGATCTAGATATATTTAAAAACCAATATGCAAGTTAGGGTACCATCACATGGATGGAGTCCAGGCCTAGGTTTACATCTTTAAACATAAATACGAATATTTCTATTTTAGAGGTATGATGTCATATTCTAGACTGTCCGACAGAGGTTGTGATGGTTATTATCTACATTAAAACTAAGGGTTGTTAAAATGTATTTTTATAGGATGGTAAATGGATATAAACTGTGAGTTGACTAACCAGATAATTCAAAATGTACACTGAGTAGAGATTAAATATTTAATGAAAACTGTGTGCCCATAAAATAAATTATGAAATTACATAGTGTCGGCATAATTGTTTATTCAAAGACGGTGTTGCCACCCCCCCCCCATTTTTGTTAAGGGAGGTAAGCCGGTGGTTGGGTGATTGGTGGTCAACCTCACCAGACCTCCAGCGGGAGAAGGCAGCAGGAGGGGGGATGTAGCCTATAAAAGGGGATCTCTCCTAACAGTTCCAGTATCAGGACTGCCAGTTCATCCCTTTGAGCCATATTTGTAAGGTTTATTTCCCCATTATTCAAGAGAGGTTTTACGAGGGTCTTCTCCTTTTAATGGTGAGGGAGTGTATACCCACTTTTACCCATAGTGATCCATCTATTTGTCCATGGTTTTTTACCCCTTTCATTTTGGGGGTTTTTCAGCGTTACATATTGTGTCCATTTATTTCCACATTTTTTACTTTATTTTATCTCGTAATTATCGCTGCATCGGTGGGACAATCATTTATAGTCACAATAAGTGGTATCATAACAAGGTTCAAGCCTAGTGTTGTTCATGTTTTCGGGGATTAATAATTCTCATAAATTTGAGCATGTTCTATGATTGCGACTCTGGTTAATCTTTCACATCAGAAAAAAATTATTGAGATTATTAAATACATTATTGTGAAACGGATGAGGTTCTAGACTGACGGTGTGTCCAGATGGTAGTGAAATTCGAGATCAAAAAATTCAATGGGAATAATTTTTCGCGGTGGAAAATGAAGATGCAGGCAGTACTGCGGAAGGATAATTGTCTATTGGCAATTGCTGAAAAGCTGAAAGGTGTGATGAAGGAGAAATGGAACGATACAGACGAGAATACTACTACCAACATCCATTTTGCTTTGGCAGACGGGGTCCTATCAAGAATTGTAGAGAAAAAGGTGGTGAAGGAAATGTGAGATACTCTGACGAAACTATACAAGGTCAAGTCACTGCACAAAAAAAATTCTTGAAGGGAAAATTGTGCACTCTTCGAATGGTGGAATCATCATCAGTGACCAACAACATCGATACCTTGTTCGCACAACTCACGGCGTTGGGCTATAAAATTGTGGATATTAAACGTGTGAAGATTCTGCACTAGAGTTTTCCAGATTCATATGACCAAATCATCATCAACCTCACCAACAATATCCTAACAGATATGCTACCCTTCAACAATGCATGGATTATCGACTCAGAAGCAACACGGCACATGACGTCTCAATGGAAATGGTTTGACCAGTATGAAACTATTCCAGAAGAACTTGTGTACATGGGGAACGATCACACCCTTGAGATCATTGGAGTCGGTACCATCAAATTGAATATGCATGATGGTATTGTTCGAACCGTCCAAGGAGTACGCCATGTGAAGAGCCTGAAGAAGAGCATATTGTCTTTGGGACAATTCGATGATATTGGATGCAAGACTCGCACCGAGAATGGAGTGATGGGAATTGTGAAGGGTGCGTTTGTGGTTATGAAGGTGGAGAAGATCTTGAAGAACTTGTACGTGCTTATGGGTGAAACGTACAAGGAGGTAGATATAGTTGTCGCATCAACAACCTCGATGGAAGCATTGACGATGTTATGGCATCTGAAGCTTGGTCATATGTCAGAACGAGGCCTGAAGATTCTTACGGATCAGAAGTTGATGTATGTGCTTACAAAGGTATCCTTACCATTTTGTGAGCATTGTGTTTTGAGCAAACAACATAGGTTAAAGTTCAGGACGTCCGCAGCAAGAAGCAAAGAGATCCTAGAGTTGATCCATTCCAATGTTTAGAAAGCATCGGTTATATCCCTAAGAGGAGCATGGTACTTTGTATCCTTCATTGATGATTATTCCAGGAGATGTTGGGTGTACC
This sequence comes from Viscum album, assembly GCA_963277665.1. Classification (NCBI taxonomy): domain Eukaryota; kingdom Viridiplantae; phylum Streptophyta; class Magnoliopsida; order Santalales; family Viscaceae; genus Viscum; species Viscum album. Next base: position 1,251,971,662 of record OY728141.1, read on the forward strand.
CAATCAAGAGGAAAGTGGATGTTTTTAAAGTCTTCAAAACATTCAAAGCGTGGAAGGAACTTGAATCTAGAAAGAAGATTGAGTGTCTGAGGAGTGGCAATGGTGGAGAATCTACAAGTGAGCAGTTTGATACTTTTTTTTCAATAGGAAGGAATCAAGAGACAGTTCACAATGGCGTACACTCGTCAATAGAATGGAGTGGAAGAGTGGATGAACATAACCATGTTGGATAGAACAAGGGCGATGTTGAAGACTGCAATAATTTCCAAAACATTTTGTGCAGAAACAGTAAATACCACTTGTTATGTGATCAACAGATCTCCTTCACTGGTGATTGATCCGAAGATGTGGACTGGTAAACTCACTGACTATTCTTAGTTGCATACTTTTGGAAGTCCTGTATATGCATTGTTTAATGACCATGAAAGATCGAAGTTGGATTTGAGATCCATGAAATGTATCTTCTTAGAGTATGTTGATGGTGTGAAGGGGTATCATTTGTGGAACCCCACTGCCTGCAAACTTATCATCAGTAGAGATGTCATTTTTTCAGAAGACAAAATGCAAATGACAACTGATCAAGACATGGAGAAAGAGAATACATAAACTACAACAGTCGACGTAGAAGACAAATCCAAGGAAAAACCAATTTCCTATGAGGCATTACCAAAGCACGAAGATCAAGTATCGATTAAGTCTGGACCACAACGGTCAACTCGAGAGAAAAGAGCACCAGTATGGCACTCAGACTATGTCACTGAAATCAATATTGTGTACTACTTGTTGACGGAGGATGGAGAGCCATCTTTTTGTGGAGGCGACCCAGAGTCCAGATGTATCCTCATGGATAGCGGCGATGCAGGAGGAACTTGAAACTCTGCACAAGAACAAGACTTAGGATCTTCTTCCATTACCTCATAGAAGGAAGGCTATTGGAAACAAACGGGTCTTTAAGATCAAGTGGGGTGAAAAGGACTAGGTGGAACGATATCGTGCAAGACTGGTGGTCAAAGGATATGCTCAAAAGGTATTGATTTTAATGAAATATTTTCTCCTGTTGTTAGACTAACGACTATTCGGATAGTTATGGCGATGTGTGTTGCGTACAGTTTAAATCTAGAATAGCTGGATGTGAATACTGTTTTTCTCCATGGTGATTTTCATGAAGAGATCTATATGCTCCAACCGAAAAGGGTTTTTCAGAAGAAGGAAAAGAGAACTTGGTTTGCAAGTTGAACAAATCTATGTATGGTCTCAAACAAGCGTTGAGGTGTTGGTACAAGAGATGTGATTCCTATATCATGAGTCTTAGATACAACAGACTTCATTCATATCCATGTGCATATTTTAGGGGTTCAGATGGTAATGATTTCATCATTCTTCTGTTATATGTGGATGATATGTTGGTTGCATGCCCTAACAATGATCAGATCCAAGAGACGAAAGCATGGTTGGCTAGGGAGTTTGATATGAAAGACTTGGGACCAGCAAACAAGATTCTTGGGATGCAGATTTACCGAGACAAAAATAATGGGAAAATTTGGCTAGCACAGAAGAATTACTTACAAAAAGTCTTGAAACGCTTCAACATGCAAGACTGTAAGTGAATCTCTACCCCACTTCATGTTAATTTCAAGTTATCCTCTACGATAGGTCCTAGCAATAAAGTAGAGAATATGGAGATGTCTCAAGTACCGTATGCATCAGCAGTGGGGAGTCTGATGTTCGTTATGGTTTGTACTAGACCAGACATTGCACATGCAGTGGGAGCAATAGTCGGTACATGAAGAATCCAGGATGAGAGCATTGGAACACAGTGAAGAGGATCCTGAGATATATCAAGCAGACCTCAAATGCTGGATTATGTTATGGAGGATCTGATTTCACTATTAGAGGCTATGTTGATTCAGATTTTGCAGGTGATTATGACCGGAGGAAATCCACTACTGGTTATGTGTTTACTCTTATAAGACGAGTTGTGAGCTGGATTTCAAAGTTACAGTCGGTTGTGGCTTTATCCACGATGAAGGTGGAGTACATAGCAGATACACAGGCTTGTAAAGAGACGATTTGGATGACAAGGTTGTTGGAGGAGCTCGAGCACAGACAGAAGCAGAGTCCATTATTTTGTGACAGTTAGAGCGCATTGCACATTGCAAGGAATCCATCTATTCATTTCAAGACAAAACACATTGGGGTAGAGTATCACTTTGTTTGAGATGTGATGAAGTGTGGACATGCAGAAAATACACACTAAAGAAAATCTGACATATTTCCTGACGAAGACGATTAACTCTGATAAGTTCAGATGGTGCAGATCATCGAGCGGTCTTGCAGAGACATGAGCAGCATGGTTTGACAGATAGAAAGGATGTGTGAAGTTGTGATTGATTCACAATTAAATCTTCAAATGAGAGATGTGTCGGCAGAATTGTTTATTCAAAGACGGTGTCGCCCGAGGCAGGCGGGTGGTTGGGTGATGGGAGGCCAACCCCAGCAAACCTCCAACAGGAGCAGGCAGGAGGAGGGGGGAGATGCAGGCTATAAAAGAGGATATCCCCCAATGGTTCCAGAATCAGCTTCACCTTCTATCACCAACAGTTCATCCCTTTGAGTGATAATTGTGAGTTTTATTTCCTCATTATTCAATAGATATTTTACGAGCCTCCCTAAGTGTAATTAAGTAGGGTTTTCTTTGTTTATTCTCCCTCCCCCTGAATGATATAATATAAGAGATTTTACGAGGATCTTCTCCTTGTAATAGTGAGAGAGTATGTACTCACTTTTACTCATAGTGATCCTTCTATTTACTCGTGGTTTTTTACCCCTTTCATTTTGAGGTTTTTTCATATAACATCTGATGTCCATTTATTTCCGCATTTCACACTTTATTTTATCTTGTGATTACCACTGCACTGATGCGTCAATCATTTACGATCACGGCATATAGTTGTGTAGCGCATTTAAGGGGGTCCACCAGGCTAAGGTGAAGCGATTCACATCACCATATAAACAACATTCACCTAAGCAAGTTTAGGCTTCAGGTGAAACTTATGTTTGCCAATATTCCAGGAGAAAAAACAGGCAAGTTAGACAAGTTATAAGACTATGAGTCAACCATCTATGGAATTTTTATTGCCAATTAAATAAAATTAAATGAACCTATGAGCTTTAAAGAAGATGTAAATGAGAGGGACTCTGAAAATGGTTTGAAGCCATGAAATCATGAATTGGATCTTTGAATGAAAATCGTACCTCGATCCTGGTTAAAAAAATTATTAATGCCAAATTATCAGATTAAAAAAAACAAGAACAGTAAAACAATGGGCAGACCTGAAAATGACATGATTAAATATAAAGTTTAAATCAAGGCAAAAGGGTTTTTTTCTAAGGGGGGAATGTATGTACTACACCTAAATATTTTCATTAGTAATGAAAAGCAACTCTAAGATTGTCATAGGCCTTCATAAATTCTCTTCATCTTCATTTGAACCAGATTGACTTGAAAATAATTTCATTATAAGTTCTTTTAAGGGTTTTGTTTTTTATAAACAACATGACACTTCATGATTTATTTTCTTTTGCATGTTGATGAGGCTGTTGGAATCGGGATTTGAAATGGGCTTTGGCCATGCATAAAGGATATTGGGCATATTAATTCATGAAATTGGGGAAAATAAAACAAAAAATTTGTCTCAAAATGAATACATAAGTCTTGAAGGTATGAAGAATTTAGAGTCTGCACTCAGTGTCTTATGCCAGCACTTCAAATTGTCCACTTCTCAAAAGTCTTCTAATGATGAAGAAAATTTGGTATCATCAAACCTAATTTTGTTGCCCGAATAATAAATGGACTACTTTAAAGAGTCTGATTAATATTTGGATTGGGTCAGAACCACAATCAGTGACCCGACCTTGACCTGCTCGGTTGATAATAATATAACACTCAAAAGAAATCGTAGTATAATGCATTTAATATTTTAAAACCGTTATTATTATATATATTTTCTTTTAACATAATAATCTTTTAAATCGAAATTAATAATAAAGCCAAGCCCAGATACTTTAAACTGGCCAAGGTTAAGGCTATTTAAAAAATAATAATAAACAAGCCTCTCCGAAAGCTTATGCATACCTACAGAAGTGCGTCTAATAGATGAAAACAAATAAACGAAAATCAGCACGCACAGTAGAGCATATAGAGACCATAACCAGACAAGAACCGCCAAATGTCACTTAACAAAATAAATACTGCAGCAGACAAATGAGTTGTCGGGATAGACAAAAAAAGACAATAATCTTTCTACTTTGCCTTTGATCCACTCAATAGCGTGCTTGTTACAATCCCCAGTCTGTCACATGCGCATTTTATTCTGTGTCTTCCTTCAATGGTAAACTTGCTTGGCTCTGAAGACTGCATTTTTCAAGAGACTAGAGCCATTCAAAAGAAAAATAAAGAAAACAGGAGAAAAATGAGAGGAAATGAAGAGAGAAACCACCGGCATGCTTATCACAAAAACAAGGAAGCCGCCCAAAAATGGAATGGAAATTTTGAAGAATTTTTTTATGACATGGGTGAGTGAAGAAGCGGATTCATTTAATAACTCAATAAAAAGTAGAAAATTCATTACAGTGCCAACAAGTGTGAAATATACAGATGAATATTCAGTGTAAACTAAACAATGGATCCCAACTCAAGGAAAGAGAAACCCAGACAGGTTTCCACCCTTTGGTTTTGGCACGTTTCATTGCATTTCAGAAGGGAAATGAAAGTGAGTTAAAATCATCTGATGAAAGTGGGTAAGATAATTTTTATTTATTATTATTTATTTATAATATTATAATAATGATATTATATTCATTATATATTTTATTGATTTTCATTGATTTTTTATTACTATATTTTTATTTTAATTATATTTAACTACACTTTCTATTGCAAACTGTAGAATGAGAAACCTCCTTGCCTCCGTACCTCAAAGTGAGGCGGAGGCATTCTTTTATAATGAATGAAAAGGACCACATCGGACCACAAGTCTGATGTGGGATACAGACTCCAACACTCCCCCTCAAGCTAGGTGTACCTAGCTTGGACACATAATGAAAAGGAAGCAACAAAACAGACGCTAACACTCCCCCTAAAGCTGGACATACCCAGCTTGATGACGAATACAAGACAAAAACAGAAGAAACAGAAATAATAAAATCGTTGTTGATGCTGCTCCCCCTCAAGATGGTAATGTGATGCTGCTGGAAAAAAAAAGGATGGGTCATCGCCGGAAAAGTGTGGGGCCGGACAACAGAGCGCCGGGAAATCCACACTGGTGGGTCGGTCAACAGAGCGTCGGGAAAATCCGCACTACGGGCCGGTCGTCAGAGCGTCGGGAAATCCGTAATGTCGGGCCGATCGTCAAAGCGCCGAGAAATCCGCAATGGCGGTGCCGGTCATTTAAGCGCCGGGAAATCCGCAGGAGGAGGCCAGCGATGGGATGCGGTGATTCCGCAGGAGGCGCCGGGCAGGGAGGTGGGGATTCCGCAGGAAGCACCGGGCAGGAAGGCGGGGATTCCGCAAGAAGCAGGAGGAGGTCGGCATGGAGGGAGCAGATGTTGATGCGTCGCGCAAGGAGGCAAAGTCGAAGCGAGGGTGCGTGCGGATCGGATCTGGCCGGATCTGGAAGTAGGGCAGCGGCGGGAGAAACTGGAGCCGCCTGGCTGCCGGAAGAAAGCAGGAGGAGGCCCGCGAGGGAGGCCGCCGGTGCATGGAGCCGTTCGGGATGGAGTCGTCGGGGAAGGGAGGCCGCTGGTGCTGGGAGTTTATGGGAGCTGGAGACGGCGGCTGGAAGCCAGTGCCGGCAGGGGGGGGAGATCTGCATCAGATGCGGAGGGCCTGGACAGAGCCGCTAGACAGAGCCGCCGGCAGAGATAGAAAAGAGAGAGCCCGGAGTTGTGGGAGGTATGGGAGCCGCAAGTCGGGGAAGGGAGGTCCGCCGGGAAGAACAAGGGCGCCAGGAAGGTATGGCCGGCAGGGGGGAGAACCGCCGGGATCGCGATGAGATGATGAGGACGGGAGCCGCCGGCAGTTGCGGGATCCGAAAAGACCGCCGGGAAGAGCGGAGAGGGGAGATCCGTCGGGTAGGGCGGGAGGAGCGTCGTCGGGGAAAGCCGTCGAGGGAGGGGCGGGAGCCGCGCGCATGGAGAACGGGAGCCTCGCCGGGATCTGGAGGGGAAGGAGCTCCGCGGGAGGACCGTCGCTGTAGGAGGACCGTCGCACGGGAGGACCGTCGCGCGGACTGTGAGAGAGGCGGCGCTGGAGAGGCCGCAGGCGGACTACGGGAGAGATCCGCGCAGGAGAGGGGACGCCGTCAACGGAGCAGCGGAGCAGTGTCAGACGAAGCACAGGGAGCTGCCGGGATGGGTCGTCGGGCCGGCGCGAGGGAAGTCGCAGTAAAGGCGGGGCCTGGCGCCGGGAGAGATCCGCCACAGGGGGCGGACGGGAAATACCTATGGCTCGTAGGCCATGGAGGCCGCCGCCCCCCATGGGGAAAAAAATTGAGAAACCCTAAAGCGGAATAGGAAAAAAATAGATGGGAGGGGGGTCGGGATTAGGTTCCCTCTAATACCATGTAGTATGATAAAATAAGAGGAACCGAACCTCCAAGGTGTCCTCTCTAAAGGAGCCCTTGAGGTTAATTTATAATGAATATTAAACACCACACCGGACCTCAAGTCCGATGTGGGATGCAGACTCCAACACAAACCAAACAGTTTTCTTCACCTCACTTCATTTATTTTCCTTCCCTTCCAAGGCATTAGTTTTTATCAAACAACGCTTTGACAGGGTGCGCTGACAGGAGAAATCAAATATAAATATAAATATATTTTTGGAAATTTTGTGAAAATTTTAACTAAAATCTTAGGAGGACCTATTTTTAATGATGTTTCCCAAGCAGCTACCGAGCAGCGAGAGGCAAACGCCATACCTGTTCTGCAAGTGCATGGTGCAAAACACTGTCAATTCCATGCTTGCACAATACAAGAATCTGTTGGAGTCTGACATCCTTGCACATCCATAAAAGGACGGAAGCGACTGCAATTATTCTACTGGGGTCTTCAGTGGCATGCTGTTCAAAACTGAAGGATGGATGAATCGACCTAGGATGGAGAATGAGGGATCCCATCATGTCTATTGCATGATTTAGAAGTCTTGTATTCCTTTCGAACAAGAAAAAGCATGGTATGAGATAATATCGGCGTGCACGGATGCAGATAGAGGCACAAGACTCATGCTCGGATTCTGGAATATTCTGCAAAGCAAAAACAATAAAAAAGAAACAGTAATATGGTGGGTGTAAAGATTAAGGGCCTGTTCGTTTTGGCTTTTTTCATGGAAAAAAAATCAAGGAACACTTCTAAGAAATTTTAAAACATTTGTTTTTTAATGATCAGAATTTCAAAGAAAAAAATCAGATTTTTGATCATTTTGAGAAACAATTATGAATATCTTCTAACTGGTGATCGGTTTTCAAAAAAAATAAGTTCTGCGGTTGTAACAAAATATTAAGGTTTTCATAAAATCACTCTTATTAAATAATCTTAAAATCAATTATTTTTAGGCTTACACAAATGGACACTGAAGGACCAACACCTTAGCAAAATGACAGGAATAATACAAAAAAAAATAGATCAGCAAATCCAAGCCTAGCCTCCCATCTTTTTAAGTTCACCAATGCAAGAAAAATGACATTACAATATGCTGATGTGTGTCGTAACATCAACCATGTGATGTTGACTACAAGACATTATATTACGTATTACTTTAATGAAAATCCAATTTATCTTTCATTTATGTTTGTCATGTTTCGACAGACATGATACGAAAATAAACCCCTTTCAGTAAAATCCATATCTCTAATCAATGAGCATCATGGAATGTAATGGGTTGTGATAATATGTTAAATTAGTTGTAAGAACTCACATGGAGATGTGAAAGTCATCCATGGGCACAAGCTAGTAAATATTTGTTGACCAGATTGACTCATTTTGAATACACCAAATAAAATGACATATATATATATATATATCATTAGTGTTGGGGTGTGTACATCATAGTAGTCCTTAGACCTGATGTTAACATAATTCCGTACATGTGAGCTATCATTCTTTGACATTTATCCTCCGTCATTCAGGTGAACGGTTGAATGAAGGATGATTGGGTATGGTGCTTGATAGAGATGCAGTGGAAGGATCTGCTGCTGGAGGTTCGGGTGGTGGAAATAGACCACCATTGCTGCATACTTATCATAGGAGGGGGCGTTAGAAGGGGGGGGGGGAGTTAGTCTGTTAGTCTGTTAAGTAACAGATGTTAGGTCTGTCAGTCTGTAATCTGTTTTCTTTTATTAGGGACAGAAATGTAATTAGAGAGTGGGGGGGTATTAATTCGTGGGGAATGGCCCTAAAGGGCCATTCAGAGTAGAGTTTGGGAGTGTTAGGCAGGGACTTGGCCAGAGCTGGAAAGCCAGTCAGGGGAGTCTGTCTAAGGTCAAGTTCGGAAATACAGAACTACAGGTTAGTGAATTGAGCATTCTTTCTCTTTTCTTAAGCATCCAAATTGCACTCTAACAATTTGGTGCTTTCATTGAGAGACCAGAAAGGAGAACTTGGTTTGACTCTTGATAGAGTTTTTTTTTTTGGAAACGGAGAACTTCTATGAGCACTCAGATGGAAAACAGAATCACGTTTCTGGAGACTGCAGTTTCTGAGTTGAAAACCGAAGTCCAGCAGCAGGCAAATCTTGAGGCAACAGTTCTTGAGATGAAAACAGATTTACAACAGCAGATGCAGGAGCTAACGACAGCAGGACAGTATCTGTTCGTCTGAAGTTCTGCAGGGAGTACTGGACGAGAGCAAGAGAAAGGAAAGTCTGTCGTCGAGGATGAAGGCGGAGGAAGTACGAAAGTTACGGCATCGCCGAATAGCCAGGATAACGAAACAGAATTTCCAAAGGAGCAAACGCAAGGAATTGTGTGTGCAAACCAGACAGATTGAGATGCCGCTGTTTACAGGAGATGATCCGATATCATGGATATCTCGAGTGGAAACGTATTTTTCTATGCATCGGACGTGAGAAGAAGGTGCCGATGGCATAGATTTGCATGGATGGAATGGCGCAGTACTGGATGATATCATTGAAGTCTGTTCTTCCGGAACTTACTTGGAGACGGTTGAAAGAAGAAGTGTTAGGCCGTTATGGGAGTGCGGCGGACGAAGATCCATTGATGTTCCTTGAGGAGTTGCGTCAAACGGAAACGGTAGATACCTATATAGACGAGTTTAAACAAGTTGCACTGCAGATACCAGAACTTTCAGAGAAGTGGTATATGAGCCTTTTTATCGGCGGATTAAAGGCAGAGATCGGTAGTACAGTGATGACACATGAACCACAGAGTAAGGAAAAATTGTTAAGTTGGCGCATCGAGTGGAAAGAGAGCTAATAGTAAAAGGAATCCTCAAACAACCACAGTCGCAGCCACGGCAGGCAACACCAGGAGGAATGGGACAATGAAATACAAGCACAGTACGAGTTTTTCCAACGGAGGGACCTGAGCAGCGTAAAAGTGGAATAGCACCATGTTGGAGAGGAGTTCGAAACTTATCAAGAGAAGAATATGAAGAGAGAAGGTCAAGGTGTTAAGTCGGAATAATACACAAAAGGGGGTGAATTGTGTTTTTTCGATAATCTTCCACAATTCTGATTTTTAACAATCTTTGAGATTTATATGGATATGCAGTGTTTTCTTCTGTATGAAAAGGTAAGCAGCGGATAAATAGAAAGAAAGAACACAGCTTTTTATAGTGGTTCGGGGCACAAAAATCCCCTAGTCCACTCCACCAATCACTCTCTGCGAGGTTGATGAATTTCACTAGAATGGTCCTCTTATCACAAGACCGCAAATCCACAACTGAGTGCAGACAGTTGACACCTTTACAACAAGGCTAAACACAGAGTCTTCTGGTTCTTTAACTGAGAACCGATTATCCACAGTGATTGAGAAGCTGATACTCCACCACAACTGAGTACGAGCAGTTGATACTGCAATAAATCAAAAGAGTTTGATTAGATGTTTCGGGCTGAACTTCACAGTTGCAGCAACAGCAACTAACAATAAATGAATCTTCTTCACAAATGAAAGTCTTTAAGAAAGAATGATTCTGAAGCGATCTCGATTGCAAATGATCTTCAAAAAGGATAGCAACACACAACATCAATAAATTTACAACAGTATGAGATTGAACATGTATATATCCAAAGTGTGGTTTCTTTTAGAGTCGACCGTTCGTTGCAGTAGCACTGCAAAAGATTTTTATCAGAATGTAATCGTATATGATAATATGTGACTTGTATACCCATAGATTGAAAAGATACGCTGCTAGAATATATAAAGCATAAAGTTTGCTTCGGTATTCTAGATCCAAGAAAGTCGTTTGGTAGAGCGCAGAAATTCAAATCTGAAAGTGATTTTCTCCGATAAAAACGGTTCTTTGAATTGATCATAACGAGCTTTGAATCAGTCAAAGAGAAGCTTTCAATCAACCCGATATTCTTCCAAGACCGCTGCAAGTAACTAAGATATAATCTCGGTTTTAAAAACTCCGATAAAGAGTAGACAAACATAGGGTTGAACCGCGTAGCGTAGGGTTCCTTCCAACGTACGATTCTTTAACCATACTTTCATCTGCGTGTAACGTATGGATCAAAGTAACGTAGGGATGATGATCCATACGTTCATCCTTTTCAGCATAAGAATCCAAACATATCACTGATTTTCCATACGTTCAAATTCCCGAACATATGATATGAACAGTAAATCCAGACTCCAACGTAGGGTTGATACTTCATACGTTCGTTGATTCCCGAACGTAGGGTAGCTGATCCATACGCTAAATATCCAGCGTAGGATTGTCATTTCATACGCAAACTGTTCAGCGTAGCGTAAGGATGAAAGTAACGTAGGGATGATAATCCATACGTTCATTTATCAAACGTAGGGTTTGAACAGTGTTTCCATAACACATCTCGTAGCTCGCATTCCATCAAAAATATAAATAAAAACATAATATATATTCCTGAAACATTCTTAACGTAACTTCATTAGAAAACAAAGGTATTTATGAGTATTAAAATCAACATTTAATAAAGTATTGTTAAGACAATACATGCCCAACACAAGGGGGCTCTACTACTCTTGTGGCCAGAAGTTTGCACCAGGACACAAATTTCCCGATAAAGGTTTTAAGCTAATGGTATAAAAGGTATTGAACCATGAGAGTAAGCAGAAGACATCGAAAACAGTGAAGTCGGGGAAGAGATGACTGGAGAATTTAGGGAGTTGGAGATGCTGGGAACCACTGTATGTATTCAGGCAGAGATGTCGACCAAGCGAAGCCAGACAATACAGATGGAAGGAAGTGTTGACGGTGTACCGGTGATAGTATATTGGTGGATAGTGAAGCTAGCCACAACTTTATTTCGAAGCAGCTGCTAAGGTCGTTGTCAGTACAAGTTACTGAAAAACAGCTCCATTTTATATTCGGATGGGAGATAGACATCGGGTGGCCTCAAGGGGAATATGTAAGGCAATCCAATTGAGTATGGCAGCGGAAGAGTTTGAGATTGATGCTTATATTTTTTATACTACCGGTCCACAATTGGTCTTGGAAATTTCCTGACTCGAGACTTAAGGATATGTAACAACACATTGGAGGAAGATTACAATGGAATTTGTTTGGAAGGGGCAAATAGTAGTGTTGCAAGGAATTGATTTTCAACGGGGATTGTCGGGTGCTTTACAAGAATATTTCGGCAAGGGAAGTGTGATTATACAGGGAATACAGTGGGCGAAAATTGGAGGCAACAGAGGAGGAGATGAGCTTAATCCAAGTAAGATGGAACAGCTGCAAAACTTGTTACAGCGGTATGAAGGAATTTTTGAAATGCCAAGGGTACTGCCTCCACAAAGGGAAACGGATCATGCAATCAGATTAAAAGGAGCGGATCCGGTTAACATACAGCATATAAGCTGGCTTATCACATGAAAAATGAGGTGAAAAAACAAGTACAAGAACTATTGGCACAAGGATACATCACTCATAGCCACAGTCCTTATTCAAAACCTATAATCATGGTTAAGAAAAAAGATGGAGGATGTGTGTAGATTACCGGGCATTAAATAAGAAAATAGTACCAGATCAATATCCAATACTAGTTGTTGGAGTCTGTTTCCCACATCGGACTTGAGGTCCGATGTGGAGTTTATCATTCATTATAAAAGAACGCCTCCTCCTCACTTTGAGGGAAGGAGGCAAAGGGAGTTTCCTCATTCTACATGGTATCAGAGGAGGTTTGATTCCTCCCACACATATTTTTTTTTCTCCCGTTTAGGGTTCTTTGCTATTCCCCCGTGGGGGGCGGCGGCCTCAAAGCCCCGTAGGGTTACCGCCGCCGCCCCTCCGCCTCTGCCCTGCGCGGCTCCCAGGCGGGTCTCCCTTCCCATTCGGCGTGTCGCGCAGGAGGCTTCCCCCTCGGTGTGCCTTCCCTTCCGGCGCCCGCTCCTCCTGCGCGCAGGCCCTCCCCGCCTCGGCTCGGCTTCCAGACGATCCCCGGCGGCCCGACGCGCGCACCTCCATCAGGCCTGCGGCCATCATCCAGCACGCGCGGCTCCCGGCGAATCCTCCCGTGCGAGGCCATCGTCCGCGCCTCTGCTTCTGCGCGACGACCGTCGGCGGCCTTCCCGCCCCCGCTTGCTTTCTGCGGGCTTCCTCCCCGCTGCGCACCGCCCCGACGGAAGTCGCGCCTCCCGGCGGCCCTCCCTCCCGACGGCCCTCTCTCCCGGCAGCTCTCCCTATCGACGCGGCAGCCTCCCGCGCGGCAACCTCCCGCGCGGCAGCCTCCCGCTCCGGCTCTGTCCGGTGGCCGCTCCTGCCTGGCGCGGCTCCCGGCTCCCCGGCGTCCTGGCTCCCCGCGTCGCCCTCTCTCCCGGCGCAGCTCCTCTCCCGGCGGCGTCTCCTCCCGGCGTCTCCTCCCGGCGGCGTCTCCTCCCAGCGTCTCCTCCCGGCGGCGTCTCCTCCCGTCGGCTCGGTCCCGTCAACCCGCGCGACTCCCGTCTGCCGTCGCCCCTCCCCTCCCTCCCGAGCAACCGGCCCCCTGTACGGCAGGTCCCTCTCCCGCGATAGCAGCTCCCTGCGCGCGGCCCGCTGCTCATGTGCGGACATCCAGCCCTCGCCCCAGCGGAGCCCTCTCCCAGCGGTGCCATCGCCCCGGCTCTTGGCTCCCGGCGCACTCGTCCAGGCACGGCTCCCCTTCCCGACGGCCCCTCTCCCGGCGCGACTCTCTTCCGGCAGATCTCTCCCTGCCGGATGACTCCCAGCGCCGGCTGCCTTCCTTCACCAGCCGGCCTCCATTCCCGGCCGGCTTCCAGCGCCGCCTCCCGCTGTGTCTGCGCTCCTCTTCCGGCAGCCAGTCGGCTCCAGTTTCTCCCAGCGGCTGCCCTGCTTTAAGTTTCGGCTCTCCGACACCTCATTCGGCATCCCCGCCTCGCCGGCATCTCCCGACGACTCCCGGCAACCGCATCTCTATCCGCCGGCACGTCCATTCGCTGGCGCAGCAGCACGACCAACCTAGGATTTGGGCCCCGTTGGCACCGCCAGATCCCGCAACACTTCTGCGGAATCCCTGCCTCCCGTCGCCGGCCCCGCAAGTGCGGTTTTCCCGGTGCTAGTTTGGATTTCCCGGCGTTTCATCGACCGGCCCCACTAGTGTGGCATTCCTGGCGTTCTGTCAACCAGTCGGTCTGAGTGGTCATCTGCTGCGCCCGCAACATTATCCATCCATCATCCTGCGGGGGAGCTTCGATCGTGAGGGGGAGCAGCAGCCTTTGCAGTTTTCTTTTTATTTCGTCTGTTTTGTAATCAAGCTGGTCAGTCCAGCTTGAGGGGGAGTGTTAGCGTCTGTTTTGTTGATTTCTTTTCATTATGTGTCCAAACTAGGTACACCTAGCTTGAGGGGGAGTGTTGGAGTCTGTTTCCCACATCGGACTTGAGGTCCGATGTGGAGTTTATCATTCATTATAAAAGAACGTCTCATCCTCACTTTGAGGGAAGGAGGCGAAGGGAGTTTCCTCATTCTACACTAGTGATTGAAGAGCTTATGGATGAATTGCATGGGGCATTATGGATGAATCGCATGGGGCAGCCTGCTTCAATAAGATGGATCTAAGGTCCGGATTTCATCAAAGCCATGTGAAAGAAAATGTGGAAAAAACAGCATTTAGGACTCATGAAGGGCATTAAGAATATAAGGTAATGTCATTCAGGTTAATGAATGCCCCGACAACCTTCCAAGCAGTGATGAATTCAGTTTTTCAGCCATTACTGAGGAATGGAAAGTTGGTATTCTTTGATGACATTCTGATTTATAGCAAGGGGTGGCTTGAGCATTTGGAACGTTTGCAGAAGGTGTTACAAATTATGATTCAGGATGTATTATTTGCAAATGGAAAGAAGGGTTCATTTGGAAGACGGACTGTGGAATATCTAGGCTATATTATTTCTGAGGGAGTATCCATGGATCCTAAAAAACTGGAGGCGGTTAAACAGTGGCAGGAGCCTAAGAATGTTAGGGGTGAGGGGATTTTTAAGCTTGATTGGATACTATCGGAAGTTTGTCCGGAATTATGGAAAATTGCTAGACCACTTACCTCATTGACAAAAAAGGGGAATTTAAGTGGACAAAGGAAGCTCAGGAAGCTTTTGAAAACTCAAAGTTTGTATTACTACAGCACCAGTTTTGGCTATGCCCGATTTCTCTAAATTGTTTGTTGTGGAATGTGATGCTTCGGGATATGGAGTGGGGTGTTGATACAGGAGGGCAGGCCACTTGCATTTTTCAGCAAAGTTTTTTCAGATGCTACTCTTGCGAAGTCAGTTTACGAAAAGAAATTGATGGCGCTAGCGCTGTTTGTACAGCACTGGAAACAATACCTTTTGGGGAAACGGTTTATGGTTTTTACGGATCACTATAGTTTGAAACATATGCTAAGTCAGCGGGTAATCTCGATAGACCAACAGTGCTGGCATGCTAAGTTGATGGGCTATGATTTTGGGGTAGTTTACAAACCGGGAAAGCTAAACAATGCAGCAGATGCGCTGTTTCGTGTGGCAAATGGAGGACAGTGTAAAACTATGGCTGTTTCTCAACCAACCTGGGAAGAATTTCATATTATCAAAGAAGAAATTCAGCGGGGTGATCGGTTACGTAAGATAGCAACAGATTCGCAGCAAGGCAGAACGAGTTTACCTGCGTATTCTTATTGTAACACTCTTCAGTTTTTAAAGGATAAGCTAGTGTTAACCAAGGAATCAATGATTATTCCAAAGTTATTACATTACACTCATTCATCTCCTTCGGACGACCATTTGGGCTATCTGAAAACTTTTAAATGGCTTGCTAATGGAGTGGTATGGAAGGAAATGTCATGTAGTGTACTGAAATATGTGCGGGTGTGTGCAGTATGTCAGAAAAATAAATGACACTCAGTCTGGTTGGTTTACTACAACCTTTACCAATTCCAGCATTGGTTTGGGAGGAGGTGGCCATTGATTTTGTATCTTGGTTCCTTAAATCTCAAGGGTATAAAGTCGTGTTTGCGGTCATTAATAGGTTGAGCAAGTATGCGCATTTTATTCCGCTGAAACATCCATGTACCGCTAAAACAGTGGCAGAAGTTTTCTTGAAGGAAGTGGTTAAATTGCATGGAATACCCAAGACTATAATTAGCGATAGAGATCCCTTGTTCACAAGTTTGTTTTGGCAAAAGCTCTTCAAGCTGCATGGAACTTTAAAAATTAGTTCCTCTTCTCATCCACAAATTAACGACCAAACTGAGGTTGTTAATCGTTGTTTGGAAGCCTATTTACGATGTTTTTCTACTGATCAACCTAGACAAAGGGTAACTTGATTGTCATGGGCAGAATACAGCTACAATACTTCTTATCATACTTCAAAAAGAAAGACACCAATTGAAATAGTATATGGTCGACACCCCCCACAACTTGTTCGATTTGTATAAGGGGAGGCAGTGGTGCAGGCTGTGGCAACTGCTCTAACAGATCGTGAGGTTTCCTATAAAACTAGAGATTACGTTTGGGTTAAACTACGTCCTAATCGGCCAGGGTTGATAACTCGAATAAACAGAAAACTGGCTTCCAAGTTCTATGGGCCATTTCAAATTGTTGAACGGATAAGAGTTGTTGCATATAAATTTCATTTACCGGTTGACAGTAAAGTTCACCCAGTTTTCCATGTTTCACAATTGCGGGTGGTAACACATTACCAAAAGAGTTTGCTGACCAGGGAGATTTTCCAGAAGCAATACTGGGTGAACGAGATCACGGAACTTCACTCCAATGGCTAATTAAGTGGCGAGACCGTTTTAGGGATGAGGCAACCTGGGAAGATGCTCAAGTTATACGGGTCCAATTTCTTACTTCCCAGCTTGAGGATAAGGTGGAAAATCAAGGGGATAACATTGATATAGATGCAGTTGAAGGATCTACTGTTGGAGGTTCGGGTGGTGGAAATAGACCACCACAGTTGCATACTTATCATAGGAGGGGGCGTTAGAAGGGGGAGGAGTTAGTCTCTTAGTCTGTTAAGTAATAGATGTTAAGTTCATTAGTCTGTTTGTAATTTGTTTTCTTTTATTAGGGATAGAAATGTAATTAGAGAGGGGGGTATTAATTTGTGGGGAATGGTCCTAAAGGACCATTCGGAGGAGAGTTTGGGAGTTTGCTAGGTGGGGACTTGGCCAAAGCTGGAAAGCCAGTCAGGGGAGTCTAATGAAGGTCAAGTTCGGAAATACAAAACTACAGGTTAGTGAATTGAGCATTCTTTCTCTTTTCTTAAGCATCCAAATTGCACTCTATCAGTGTTGATCATGCGGAAGGATTTGTATAACCAATACGAGATTTGTTCACTCATATGACGAGTTAAGACATCTAGATCATTGATTGGGTGAGACTTAAACATGCATGATAATGCTTAGATGAATGACATATGACATATTTATCCATGTAGATGGCGAATTCTCCTTACCACAATGTGAGGCGGAGATATTCTTTTATAGATGAATAAAATAAATTACAAGACGGGATATTCCGATGTGGGACTCGGAAATACCCATTATACTAAAATGGGGTCCAACACTCCCTCTCAAGCAGAACATGTCCAACTTGGAGTGAGAGTCCTACAAAAAGAAAAAGACAACATCGAACAAGGTCATACATACTCCCCCTCAAGCTGGGCCGTGAAGGCTGTGAATACCCAGTTTGGTAGTAAGAGAGTCCAGGCGAGCTCCTGGGAGGCCTTTTGTGAAGATGTCGGCAAGCTGATCCGCCGTCGGAATATGGCCAAAACTGATATGGTTCTGCTCCAAATAGTGGCGAAGAAAGTGACAGTACATCTCGATATGTTTTGTCCATTCATGGAAGACGGGATTCGATGCAATCTTCGTGGCTGCCTGATTGTCACACCAGATATGAGCAGATGTCTGCGGTGGGAAACCAAACTCGTGGAGGAGATGACGAAGTCAGAGGATCTCAATGGTGACCGTGACCATGGCACGGTATTCTGCCTCTACACTAGATCTGGAGAAGACAGTCGGTTTCTTGTTGCGCCATGAGATGAGGTTACCGGCCAAGAACACGGCAAATCCAGAAGTCGACTTGCGGGTAGCAAGACAACCCGCATAGTCCGCATCACAAAAGGCATCAACATCCAAATGAGCGTGATGTGAGTACCGAATGTCACGTGCAGTGTCTTTCTTTATGTATTTGGCAATGGGGAAGACACCATCTCACTGAGATCTGGTCGGATGCTCCATGAACTGGCTCACTTTGCCAACAACGCAGGCAATGTCTGGTCGTGTCATGGTGAGGTAATTGAGTTTGCCCACTAGACGACGATAGCTCTCTAAGTGAGAAAAGGGTGCCGAGTCGGCATGGAGAGAGCGTTCCCCAGGCTGAAGAGGAGTGTCTACTGCAGTCGCCTGACTCAACCCTGCATCCTGCAAGATATCGAGGGCATATTTCCGTTGGCAGAGAAAGATAGGGTTCTCAGAACGGGAGATCTCGATGCCAAGGAAGTGGGTGAGAGGACCAAGATCTTTAGTGTGGAAGTGGTGGTGAAGGTGCGCCTTAAGTTGGGCGATTCCAGTGGAGTCGCTCCCTGTGATGATGATATCATCAACATATACCACCAACAAGATACAACCGTTTGACGTCGTATGGAAGAAGACGGTGTGATCTTTCATACTGCGAGAGAGGCCAAAGGCGGTGACGACAGTGCTGAAGCGGTCAAACCAAGCACAAGGAGACTGCTTGAGGCCATATAGAGATTGACGGAGGTGACAGACATGGGAGTCGGCTCCAGAGGCACGAAATCCGGGGGGCTGTTGAACGTAGACTTCTCCGTCAAGAAAGTCATGGAGAAGGCATTCTTGACATCCAGTTGATGAAGCGGCCAGTGATGACAAGCGGCCAGAAAGATGGATAGGCGGACAAACGTCATCATGGCAACCGAAGAGAATGTCTCAAAGTAGCTGATGTCATATATCTGAGCAAAACTCTTTGCCACAAGGAGGGCTTTAAGGCGATGGAGAGTGTCATCGGCATTGAGATGAATCATATAAATCCATTTGCAGCCGACCGCCTGTTTGCCTGCAGGAAGGGGGACCAGATCCCATGTATGGTTGTCATCCATAGCCTGCAGTTCATCCCGCATCGCTTGTAGCCACCCCGGGTGGGATTTGGCATCGCAAACCGTACGGGGGATAGATATCGTCTCCAGTGCTGACAAACCTCTGTATGAAGATGTAAAAAGAGTAGTCTGGCAAGAGCGAGTACCTTTCCGGAGTGCAATAGGCAAGTCGTCTGGTGTTGTGGCAGGAGCATCGGACGAAGTGGGAACGATGGTGTCCTCGACCTGGACGGGGGTACAGTCGATGGACAACGGAAGTAGATCGTCCCAAAGCGATGACCAGCAGGGGGAAACACCAGAGGAGAGTGAATGATGAGAGGAAGACACTCATCAATGGTAATGTCTGGATGAGCAGAGGAAGGAGAGAAGGGAGCATTCTCGACAAATGATACGTCAGCGGAGACGATATACCATCGTAAGTCCGGAGAGAAGCACCAGTATCCGCGCTGAGTGCGGGAATATCCGAGGAAAATACAACGAAGGGATTTGGGAGAAAGTTTAGAGAGGTTGGGACGAGTGTCCCGAACATAACATAAACACCTAAACACCCGGAGTGGAAGTGAGTGGAGGAAGAGATGAGAAGAGAGTTCGAAAGGGAGTCTCCCCCTGAAGAATAGAAGAAGGGAGGCGGTTTAGGAGGTAGGTAGCAGTCAGGATGGCATCAGACCAAAAAAGGAGAGGCACTTTCATGTGGAAGAAGAGGGCACAAGTAGTCTCCAGAATATGATGATGTTTCCGCTCGGCCACTCCAATCTGCTTAGGTGATAAAAGCCCGGACCATCCAGCCGACTGGATAGTCTACTCCAGGCAAGGGAAACCCAGGGCGGCAGGCGCAAGTGGCCCATGAGAGGCTGGGCAGGCGGTTAGAGAGGGAGAACGTGGGCCGCAGGGAGCTGAGGTGGAGCAGTTAGAGGCTGGGCAGGCGGTTAGAGAGGGAGAAAGTGGGCCGCAGGGAGCTGAGGTGGAGCAGTTATGGGAGGAGGCACGCAGGGGTACTACAGAAATTTAGCAGGGAGGGGCGGTTAGAGGAGGGGAATCTTTTTTGTTGATAAAAGGAGGGGCCACTTCTGACAGGGGTACCTTTCTCTCTCTTTCAATTAGCTCAAAACCCTTTACCCGAAACCCTAATCTCTAAACTCTAAAATCTAAAAGGGGAACCATAAACATAGAAACCTATAACCTGTACCCTAAAATCAAAATACTTAACCCTAAAGGTTAAGTATTTTGATTTTAGGGTATCAGGTATATGTTTTTGGGCTTGGGCAGGTATTCCCTGGGGAAAAAGGGATTCTCGTTGTACTTCTCCTCTATTTTCTGCTTCTCTGTTTGTAATTGGCAGATCTGTTTCTAAACAAATCAGAGCCTCTTTTTGTTGCAGTGAGTAGCGGTCTTTATCAACTTGGTCCGACCTGCCGTTCTTCTCCACCGGTTGCACATCTTTTTCCATGGAAACGCGCCAGCAATCTCGCCTGGAAATT
Source organism: Viscum album (assembly GCA_963277665.1). Lineage (NCBI taxonomy): Eukaryota > Viridiplantae > Streptophyta > Magnoliopsida > Santalales > Viscaceae > Viscum > Viscum album. The sequence goes on from OY728141.1 coordinate 1,251,991,951, forward strand.
GTTGAACAGCGCTTGGAATCAGTAACAGAGCAATTTAATTCTTTATCTGCTTCGGTTAATAATATCTCTATGGGTCAAGAGGAATGCCGCTCTTATCTTCTATTTTACGCCGACTCGATAAGCAACCAGTTCCGGATGCCGCTCCCTCGACTCCGTTAACCACCGATTCTGCTACAACTTCGGCGCCAGCAGCTGATTCTCCTCCTCTCGATCCTCAGTTTCCGCTTGGGGACCCCCTGTTACCCACCGCTGGATTTTCCACCCCTCGCCACCTTGATCTTTCTCTGTTTGATGGTGCCGATCCTCGGGGCTGGCTATCGCGTGCTGAATTATATTTTCGGGTCCATCATACACCAGAGCACATGAAGATTCAGCTAGCTCAGTTGAGTATGGAAGGGCGTGCAATTCATTGGTTCTCTATTTTAATTGAAGTGCATCCTCAGCTCTCTTGGTCATTTTTTAAGGAGGAACTTATGGAACGTTTTAGTGGCCTTCCACTTCAGAATCCATATGAAGAACTCGCGGCTCTTCAGCAGTCGGTGACATATTATATAGAGCAATTCGAATATTTGGTTTCCCTTCTCCCTCGGCAACCGGAGCAACAATATGTGGGTTATTTTCTCCACGGCCTCCAAGAAGACATTCGCGATTGGGTGCGCATCTAGAGCCCTCTGACACGCATCCACGCCATGCGGGTGGCGCGCAACATGGAACTTGTTTTTCGGAAGGGCAATCCTGCTTCTCCTCGCCGTAATGTGGGTTTTTCCCCTGCCCCTACCCGTCCTTCAACACCTTTCCAGTCTTCTTCTCGGCCACCCCCTGTCCCTACCTTCAGTCCTCTTGCTCGCCCTGGCCGCCCACCCCCTCTATCCTTAAACCCACCCCTTAACCGCACTGTTAAACAGTTATCCCCTCAAGAATGAGAGGAGCGTCGAAAAAAGGGCCCCTGTTTTCGTTGCGGCCTTCCGTACTCCCCTCTGCATAAATGTCCGGATCCTAAATTGCGGGTACTTGTCTTAGGCGACGATGAAGATTCTCCGCCAACTCCTCCCGACCCTCCCTGTCCTCCAGACCCACCTACTGAAGCAGAATGTACTGTGTTATTTTATCATAGTTTAGGATCTTGGTGTGAGAGAGAGTGAAAATAGACGTTTCAATTAGCAGCAAAGGAATTAGAGCAGAAGAAGAGATGTAGAAAAAGTGAAGAAGAAGAAGAAGAAGAAGAGAGAGAGGAAGAAGAATTCCCCTGGGACTGCTCCCTGGGGCCCTGGCCGCAGCCTCCTCCAGCAATGCTGAAAGTCAATCTCCAAAATACAATTCCTACCCCTTCCTAACAGCAGGCCCTCCCCATTTATTAGCCCCACCCACTGCCTAACAACCCTGCCAGCTAACCCTATCTAACACATTACTAAACTGCCTCTGGGACTGCTCCCTGGGGCCCTGGCCGCAGCCTCCTCCAGCAATGCTGAAAGTCAATCTCCAAAATACAATTCCTACCCCTTCCTAACAGCAGGCCCTCCCCATTTATTAGCCCCACCCACTGCCTAACAACCCTGCCAGCTAACCCTATCTAACACATTACTAAACTGCCTCTGGCGATTAATGATTACTCCCAACCTGCCACTAATACAGCAGCACCCCAGGACACCCCCCCCCCCCGCAACAGCTCCCCAACCCACCTTCCAATCAGACTTTATTACAGGTCTACCCAAATCCCAAGGATTTGAAGTCATTCTCCTGGTAGTTGATCGGTTGTCCGAGTATGCTCATTTCCTGCCATTAAAGCATCTCTCTTCCGCTGAGAATCTGGCTACACTGTTTATGAAAAAAATAGTACAGTTAAATGGAATGTCGAGTGCTATAGTGAGTGATCGGGACCCGTTGTTTACCAGTTCGTTTTGGAAAGAGTTGTTCAAGTTGCATGGAACCAAATTGAAAATGAGTTCTTCCTATCATCCCCAGGACAGACAAACTAAGGTGGTGAACCAAAGCATCGAAACATATTTGAGGTGTTGTTCCTCAACCAAGCCCATGCATTGGATTAGATGGTAGTTGTGGGCTGAGTTTTGCTACAACACTTCTTTTCATGTTTCAGCCCATGAAACTCTGCTTGAGGTAGTTTATGGAAGGAAACCTCCTACTTTGACTCATTACACTAAGGGAGAGACAGGAGTGGAGGCAGTGGCTGCTATATTAGTAGATCAAGATGAAGTGATGCAACAGCTTTCATACAAGCCTTCATGCAGCTAAACAGCCTATGAAACGTTCGGCTAACGGGAAGAGGGAGGTCACCCTTCATTTTGGTGACTTGGTGTTTGTCAAGCTGCAAGTTCGTCAACCTAGCTTCTCTTCTTCCAAAGTTTGTCCCAAGTTGGCAGCCTGATTTTATGGCCCATTTCCTGTTGTAGAAAGGGTGGACAACGTTGCTTACCGGCTTTCTTTGCCCGAGGAAAGTAGAGTTCATCCAGTTTTTTATGTCTCCCAACTTAAGCTGGCAGAAGGAAACCAATTGGAAGACACGTTGCCAACTTTTTCCTTGGAGGACATCAATGAACATGTTTGTCCAGAAACAGTTCTGTCGATCAGAGGCCAGGATCATGACCAAGAATGGCTGATACAGTGGAGAGGGCAGCCTATATAGGATGCAACTTGGGAGAATGCCGCACTGATTCAAGCCTACTATCCTTATTTTCACCCTGGGAACAAGGTGTTTCTTCAAGGAGGAAGTGATAAGGCAGGGGAGCCCAGCATACACCCTCTAGCACAGGCCGAGGGGTACCCTTTAGGTTCCAGCCTGAGGAGGAAGGTACCCTTAAGACGTACTCCGGGAGGAAGGGTAGTGCTACTTAAGTGCAGGGGTAGGAGGCTTAAATGCAGGGGTAGGAGGTAATTGTACTTCAGGGTGACTATATTGCTGTTGATTGTTGTGGCGTGGGAGTGGGAGGGGGGGGCATTCGGTTTTAGTCCCAGCTTTGCAGTAGGGAAGCTCCTTGGCCTCGAGGAGCAAATCCTTGAGGAGTTCTTCTTCTTCCTCATGCAATTTTCTAGAAGGTTCTTTACAGCAGCTTTTAATACAAGAAACCAGACGATACTCCTGTAAACTCTCATACGAGCACCTGTGGTCTTATCAATATTGTTATTGGTGAATTCCCCTTACCTCAATGAGAGGTGGAGACGTTCTTTTACAGTTGAGTAAAACAAATTACAAGGAGGGTAAGTCCGATGTGGGACTCAGAAATACCCATTAAACTTAAATGGGGTCCAACACTCCCCCTCAAGCTGGACATGCCCATATTGGATTGAGTCCCACAAAAAGAGATGACAAGACACAAAGACCATCTCATACTTCCCCTCAAGCTGGGCCATGGATGCTGTGAATACCCAGCCTGGTAGTGAGAGAGTCAATGCGAGCTCCTGGGAGGCCTTTGGTGAAGATGTCGGCAAGCTGATCTGCCGTCGGAATATGGCCAAAGCTGATATGTTGTTGCTCCAGATGGTGGCGAAGAAAGTGGCAGTCCACCTCGATATGCTTCGTCCGTTCATGGAAGACGGGATTCGAGGCAATCTTTGTGGCTGCCTGATCGTCACACCAGATATGAGCAGAGACTTGCGCCGGGAAGCCGAGCTCATGGAGGAGATGACGAAACCAGAGGATCTCAGTGGTGACCGTGGCCATGGAGCGGTATTCGGCCTCTGCACTCGATCTGAAGACGACAGTCTGCTTCTTGCTGCGCCAGGAGTTGAGGTTACCGGCGAAGAACACGGCGAATCCCGAAGTAGACTTGTGGGTAGCGAGGCAAGCTGCATAGTCCGCATCACAGAAGGCCTCAACATCCAAATGAACATGATGTGAGTACTGAAGGCCACGTGCAGGGTCTTTCTTGATGTATTTGGCAATGCGGAGGACAGCATCCCACTGAGATCTGGTTGGATGCTCCGTGAACTGGCTGACTTTGCCAACGGCGCAGGCTATGTCGGGTCGTGTCATGGTGAGCTAGTTAAGTTTACCCACCAGACGTCGATAGCTCTCGGGATGAGGAAATGGTTCCGAGTCGGTATGGAGATAGCGTTCCCCAGGCTCAAGAGGAGTGTCCACTGCAGTTGTTGTGCTCAAACCTGCATCCTGCAAGATATCAAGAGCATACTTGCGTTGGCAGAGAGAGATAGTGTCCTCAGAACGGGAGACCTCGATGCCAAGGAAGTAGGTGAGGGGACCAAGATCTTTGGTGTGAAAGTGGTGGTGAAGATGCGCCTTGAGGTTGGCGATTCCTGTGGAGTCGCTCCCTGTGATGATGATATCATCCACATAGACCACCAAGAGGATACAGCCAGCAGGAGTCGTTCTGTAAAAAACTGTGTGATCCTTCATACTTCGAGAGAGGCCAAAATCAGTGACAACAGTGCTGAAGCGGCCGAACCAAGCACGAGGAGATTGTTTGAGGCCGTACAGAGAGTGGCGGAGTCGACAGACTTGAGACTCGGCACCGAAGGCACAAAAGTCGGGTGGTTGTTGCAGATAAACTTTTTCATCAAGAAAGCCATGGAAGAAGGCATTCTTGACATCCAGCTGATGAAGGTCAACGATGATGTGCCGCCAGAGAGATGAATAATCGGATGGAGGTCATCTTGGCCACTGGAGAGAATGTATCAAAGTAGTCCACCCCGTAAGTTTGTGCAAAGCCCTTAGCCACAAGGCGGACTTTGAGTCGATGGAGAGTGTCGTCGGGATTGAGCCGGACAGTGTAAATTCATTTGCTGTCAACCGCCTGTTTGCCTGCTGGAAGGGGGACAAGATCCCAAGTATGATTTTCTTCCAGAGCCTGCAATTCATCCCGCATTGCTGCTAGCCACCCTGGGTGAGATTTTGCATCACCAACGGTTCGAGGAATCGATACTATCTCCAGAGCTGACTGACCCCTGTATGAAGATACAAATAAAGGTGTACTCTGGCACGAATGAGTACCTTTCCGGAGTGCAATGGGCAAGTCGTCCGGTGTCGGGGCAGGAGCATCGGACAAAGCGGGGACGATGGTGTCCTCGGCCGAGACAGGGGGTACAGGCAATGGGCGGCGAGAGTAGACCGCACCAAAATGATGATCAGCAGCAGCAGGGGGAGACACCAGTGGAGGGTGGATGATGAGGGGAAGACAATCATCAGTGTCAGTGTCTGGATGGAGAGAGATGTGAAAAAGGAGAGCTCTCAACGAACGACACGTCAGCAGAGATGATATATCACCGTAGGTCCGGAGAGAAGCATCGATAGCCGCACTGAGTACGGGAATAGCCGAGGAATATGCAGCGGAGGGATTTAGGAGAGAGTTTGGAGAGACCAGGTCGAGTGTCACGGACATAACAGAGACATCCAAAGACACGCAAGGGAAGGGAGTGAGGAGGGAGAGAGGAGAACAGAGTCCGAAAAGGAGTCTCCCCCTGAAGGATAGAAGAAGGGAGGCGGTTAATGAGGTAGGTAGCAGTCAGGATAGCATCACACCAAAATTGGAGAGGCACCTTCATGTAAAATAGGAGAGCACGAGCAGTCTCCAGAATATGGCGGTGTTTCCGCTCGACCACTCCATTCTGCTGCGGTGTATCAGGGCAAGATGTCTGGTGAATGATGCCTTTATCCTTAAGAAACTGTTCAAGGGTGGAGGATAAATATTCCCGTCCATTGTCGGAGCGGAGACATTTCAGCGAGGTTGAGAATTGAGTATGAATTTCATTGTAGAAGGTTTGAAAGGTAGAACATACTTCAGACCGATCACGAAGAAAGCATAGCCAGGTCATGCGGGAGTAGTCATCAATAAAGGTAATATAATACTGGTACCCGGGCTGGCTAGGAACCCTGCAAGGACCCCATACATCGGAGTGAACAAGGTCGAAAGGATTCGCGGCACGCGGGTCCAAGCGAGGTACATATGTCACCCGATGATGTTTTGCAAATTTGCAGGGTTCACAATGGAATGAAATATTAGGACTAAATTGGGGGCAAAGTTTATGGAGGACGGAAGCCGGTGGATGACCAAGGCGAGAATGAAGGTCAAGGGCACGAGCTGAGGTGGATGGGCAGGCAATAGGGTGTGGGATATCGAGTATGTACACCCCGGCCTGAAGATGACCTCGACCAAGTTCCCGATTCGTCGATCGCTCCTGAAACACAACACCAGAATATGTAAAAATAGCAGCACAGTTTAAATCTTTGGTGAGTTGGCTGATGAAAAGAAGATTAAACTGGTTGTGAGGAACGTGAGCAACGGAAGGCAGACTCATAGACGGGGTCAAAAGGCATGTGCCAAAGCCCGCAATGGGGATTGTTGAGCCATCAACAACAGTGATTTGAGAAGCACTGGTCGATGGATGGTAGGTAGTGAACAGACCAAAATCACCTGTGAGATGTTGAGATGCACCGGAGTCGAGCATCCAGACTGACGGTCGATGAGATAGGCAGGCGGTGGAGCTAGCAAGCTGAGCAATGGTGGCTGGATAAGAGAGACGATGCTCAAGACAAGGTCGGGAAACCGCTGGAGGCGGACCGAGAGACCGCATCGGATGCAGGAGCCGAGAAGCGTCGGGAGACTGTCCGGTCAAACGTTGTCGGGAGTGTCGCGGGAGGGCGGGGCCGGATGACCGCATTGGATCCAGAAAACAGGAAACCCCTGGATTGCGGGAGGAAGCACCGGACTGGTGGGCCGCAGTCGCCCGGAGGGAGTCGCGCCTGGACAGAGGCGGGGCAAGGGGGGTGGGGGTCGCCTGGCAGGAGGACGACCGGAGGCGCCGCGAGGTGAGCTGCCGGCCTGGATCTGCTGTCGGTGGCTGCGGGCAAACCTGGTGCTGGTACGTCCGAAGGAGAGCGCCGGCCTAAGGGGCACTCGGCAGAGCGGCTTCGAGCTGGAACGCCAGGGAGCTCCGGCGCTGGTCGAAGGTCGCGGCGGGGAGGCACGGGCGGCGCGAGGTCGAACCAGGAGTCTGCCGGATGCTGGAGGAGCCGGCAGAGGTAGAGGCCGGCTGTTGGAGGAGCCGACTGGTCTGCTCGCCGGGAGAAGTGGGAGCGGGAGCCAGCAGTTGCGGGGAGCCGGAAACCACTTGTGGAAGAGTGCCGCTCGGGATGGAGCCTCCGAGAAGGGAGGCCGCCGGGTAAGGGAGGTCGCTGGACGAGAGAGGGTCGTCCTCAGAAGGGGCAGCGACGGAGGGTCGCCGGGGAAGGGAGCCGCCGGGCACAGGAGGGAGGGCCGCCGGGAGGAGACGCCGGTAGCCGCGTCGGGGCAAGGGTGCTTCTGGGCGAGGGCGCCTCTGGGCGAGGGAGCCGGGGCGAGGGCGTCGGGGCGAGGGCGTCGCTGGGCGAGGGCGCCGAGAGGGGAGCCGCGCCGGGAGAGAGGGCCGCCGGGAGGGGAGCCGCGCCGGGAGAGAGGGCCGCCGGGAGGGGAGCCGCGCCGGGAGAGAGGGCCAGCGGGAGAGGAGCCGCGCCGGGAGAGAGGGCCGCCGGAAGGTGAGGCGCGCCGGGAGAGGGCCGCCAGGAAGGGCTAGGGCAGAGGGGAGAGAGGCGGGGCCGGACAGATCCGGGAATCCGCAGGGGAGGGAGGGTTCGGGATTAATTTCCCTCTGATACCATGTTATTGGTGAATTCACCTTACCTCAATGAGAGGTAGAGACGTTCTTTTATAGATGAGTAAAACAAAATTACAAGGAGGGGTAAGTCCGATGTTGGACTCAGAAATACCCATTAAACTTAAATGGAGTCTGTAGAATTAGGAAAATAGGAGAGGAACCCAAACCCCCAAGGTCCTCTCTAAAGGAGCCCTTGGGGTCTATTTATAATGAATATTAAAAACCACATCGGACTTAAACAGACGAAATAAAAAAAAGCTACAAAGGGCTGCTGCGCCCCCTCACGATCAAAGCTCCTCCGCAAGATGATGGATGGATGAGGTTGCGGGCGCAGCAGAAGAAACCACTCAGATCGGCTGGTTGACGGAGCGCCAGGAATGCCGCACTAGTGGGGCCGGTCGATGAAACGCCGTGAAATCCAAACTAGCACCGGGAAAACCGCACTTACGGGGCCGGCGACGGGAGGCGGGGATTCCGCAGAATTGTTGTGGGACTGGCGGCGCCAACGGGCCCAAATCCTAGGATGTCGAGCTACTGCGCCAGCGAATGGACGTGCCGGCGGACAGAGATGCGGCTGCCGGGAGTCGTCGGGAGATGCCGGCGAGGCGGGGATGCCGCAGGAGGTGCCGGAGAGCCGAAACTGAAGTTGGGCAGCCGCTGGGAGAAATTGGAGCCGAAAGAGGAGCGCAGGAGGAGGCCGGCGAGGGAGCAGGACAGCGGGAGGCGCTGGAAGCCGGAGGAGGTCGCCGGTGTGGAGGGGCCGGCAAGGATGGAGGCCGGTTGCTGGAGGCCGGCTGTCGGAGGCACCGGCAGGGGGGGAGGCCGGCAGAACTGGAGGCGCCGGCAGAAAGGAAATCCGCCGGGAAGGGATCGCCAGCAGGGCTGGCGCACTGGATCTGGACAGGAGACCGCCGGATCTGGCCGGATCCACTCCCTGCCAGGGCCGCCAGGAAGGAAATCCGTCGGGAGGGATTGCCGGCAGGGCTAGCACACTGGATCTGGACGGGAGGCGCGTCGCGACGGGATGCGGCCGCGTCGGTAGGGAGAGCTGCCGGGAGAGAGGGCCGGCAGGAGGGAGGGACGCCGGGAATGATGACCGGTAGGAGCAACGTCGGGAGGAGGCCAATCCGCGGCTGGTCGTCGCCTGGGTCGGGAGCGGGAGGCGGAGTAGGCCGCCTGGAAAAGCAGAGGCGCAGGGATGCAGGAGGGTCGTCGCGCCTGGAGAAGAATCCCGCTCAGGATCGGGACGCCGGGAGTCGGGATCGGGACGTCGGAAGTCAGGATCGGGCGTCGGTCCGTCAGGAATAGGGGACGCTCCGCAGGAGGAGGCGTCGTCGACTGGAGAACCGAGGAGACGCCCGCCGGTCAGGATCCATCGGGGAGAGACGCGCCGGCAGGAGGGCCGCCGGGGAGCCGCGCCAGGTAGGAGGTCGAGCGCACGGCGGAGCTGGCCGGGAGGGGCGCCGCTGGGTCGAGGCCGAGGGCGATCCGTCGCTGGGCGAGGCGAGCCGCGCCGGTGGGGAGAGCCGCCGGGAGGGAGGGCTGCCGGGAGGGAGAGCTGCCGGGAGGGATCGGCTTCAGGCGGCCGAGATGGATGGAGGGGGCGACGCGGGGGAGCCTGGACGCCGGGGAGCCGGGAGCCGCGCCAGTCAGGAGGGCCGCCGGGAGGGAGGACTGGCAGGAGCAACGGAGGGAGGGGGGGCGGCGGCTATTTGGATTGGAGCCGCCGCCCCCCGGACGGGGAAACCCTAAAAGAAGGGGAAAAAAATCAGGAGGAGGGAGGGTCGGGAGTAAATCCCTCTGATACCATGTAGAATTAGGAAAATAGGAGAGGAACCCAAACCCCCAAGGTCCTCTCTAAAGGAGCCCTTGGGGTGTATTTATAATGAATATTAAAAACCACACCGGACCTCAAGTCTGATGTGGGATGCAGACTCCAACAGAGTCCAACAAATATCAATAGTGATTCTTACCATAATTGTTTTTTAACAATGGTGGGGAAAACCAATCTTTCAAAAGAAGCGAAAGATTTCAAGAATCTAAAAGATCTACAAAGTGCAAAACATTTCCATCTAGTTTTCTACTAATTTTCAAGGTGAAGGTGTGTCAAGCATCAATCACAGGCCACAGAAGAATCGTTTGCCAAATTTCCTTTAAAATTGTTTGAAGGCATGAATCAGAAATTGATCGAACTTTACCAATTCCTCAGGCAGCTGGATCATCAATGTTAGGAAAATATAAAGTAATAACAAAATACAAAAAAAGAGTATATAGCCCAAGGGGATCAAACATTCATGCGAAATGAAGATTAACTTACATATGCAACATCCAATACATATGCAGTTAAGAAATTGCCTAATTTGATGATTCTCTGTTCAGAAACTGTAATGCATCTTGAGCCAAGAACAACAAGCACCCGAAGCAAAGCACAGATGTTGTCTAAAGGTCGCAGTACCAACTGAAAATTTTAAGGAAAAAAAAATGTGAGAGGAGGTTTACAAGCAATTCTTCAAGACCAATTGGCAGTCAGGAAAAATTCAATTATACATACTGACAAAATGGATATAAACATCATATTCACTGTCTTAAAAAAATGATGAGTTGGAGACAAAAAAGATGTAAATAAAAATATGCTAATAGTTTAGTCACGAGCTTACTATTTGATCAAGTATAACATTTTCCATGATCTGAGAAATGAGATAATGATCACCCATTTCATACAAGTAGGAGCAAATAAAACCAGACAGTGACCTATAAGTTGCACGGTTTGAATCTTTCCCACCATTGCTGACAGGGGATACATTTTCTGCAAAGAAATGAAACTTAACTAAATCACCACAGACAGATAACATAGAACAACTAAGAAAACTAAAACACAAACAAGATTGTTTACAGGGAAAAGGCCCAAACACAATTCATTCAAAATCAAAATTCAAGCATTGAAATAGTAATAACAGTCAGTACAGTACTTAGTTACTTGGCCAAAAGCCACGGCCAATATTATTATCAATAGATGGGAAAAAAAGTCCATGAAAGCTTTCTTATAGAGCTTTTAACAGACAACAATTCCAGGTAATTTGAAAGGACTGTGTTGGCAGCTACTTCTAATTTCTTCGTACCTAGTTTGGTCAAATTATTTTCACGACGATGAATCCCCAAATTATTATTGTTGTTAGGCTCAATGGCTATGAGACACACCCTGAGAAGGGGGTAAATTAGAGTGTGATCGATTTAAACCAATTTCGACCCTTTAAAACTTAACATCTCATATACCCGGATCTTGATCCCATGATAAGTTGGATCACAGATTACTTTCTTTGCTTATGTAATGTGATTACGCTGCAAACTCACATGTAAAAAAAAAAACATGCATGGGAACACAAGCATTTACTTGGTTCACCTCCAATGTGGAGACTGATCCAAGGTGCACATATGGCTCGCTTATTGTTGTAGATGAATCGTTAACCCACTGTTATGTGATTACAAGATTTAAGATCGATCCACTATCAAGTCCCCAGGGACAATCCTTCTACCTGTCTTTCCACCCACTGCTAGCTTCTTGATAGGGATATAAGAAATAGACTCGCTGTCCAAAGACAAAAGGCACACAGGTCATAACAGAATATGAAACAAGTTCATTACCATGCACCAAAACAGATGGGTGCTTTTTGATCACCAAGTTTTGATTCATTCTCCCGGCCTTTTGGGTCCATTATCCAGGCGTCGTTCCACCTGGCTGCTTGGGTCCACAAGGCAGGCACTGTTCTACCCAGTCTATTTGAATCCGCAATTGGGGCCTCCTTCCACCCGGCATTTTTGAGACCGCTCGTCAATTGTCGTTTCATCCGGCATATTCAAGCACTGGTCGTCAAGCACTGATCGTCAATAGCATGGGCATTCATCGGTTGTGGTACATTCAGCAACACCAACAATAATTCTTTCTACTTCAGCTCGAGCATTTTTATCTTGAGGGGGGTTTCATGAGGACGGAGTCAAACAAGCAGGGGGATCCATCGCGAATGTTCTTATTTATCTTATGTTTTTTTTTTCTTTCTCATTTACTCAAGCTGGGTATGTCCAGCTTCAGGGAGAATATTAGGAATATTTACTTTGTTTTCTTTTATGTGTCCAAGCTAGGTAAACCTAGCTTGAGGGGGGAGTATTGAGATATTTAGATATTTAGGTTAGGTTTGACTGGGCCAACCTTATCCCAGTATTTTAAATTTCAAATCTCCCTCTTATCTTTTGTATTGGTTTCCTTATAAATAAAGTCATTGACCTCACTTAGGGGTAGGGTTTCGGGGCTCTCCTACACATGGCACTAAAGAATTTGCTTAAAAAATAAGAAGAAATTCAGAAGCACCCAACCTGGAAGAACTTCAAAGCGTGCCAGTAGAGTGATGAAGAAACTCAGGTGGTCCCCAATCTGAATATGTCCAGCTTTATAGGATGTTTGCAGAACCTCAATTATTTGAAATAATATACCAGGTTGCAACTCATGGCCTGCAACAAAATTACAACATGATAATTTCGTAATGGCAGAGAAATGATCCATCACTCAGAGCTAGCAATCTATGTAAACAGTAAGAAATATATATTCCATCTGCAATTTAGGAAAGCATGATGACGCTCGAACACAAACAAGCAGAAACAATGCAAGCAGACCGTGTGGGGCTTGACCATTTAGTTACATGACCATGTTTTCAAGATCCAACAAGGGTCTTACCAATTTTCCCAGACACCAGGAGATTCACTCTTTGTTGAAAAATTTACCTAATTTTCATATTTGTTATTCTCACTTTAAAAAACAAAGAGTTTTGCTTAGGTAAAAGAAAGCAATTTACAAAACCTTGGGATTGCTCCTACAATTTTCATGAAGCAGTATGCATGTTTGGGAAAAGTAGAGACTCAAGAAAATATGCTCTTTTTAAGTGAAAACAAACACTGAAAAAAAAATGAAATAATTGTTATATCATCTTCCATCACACTCATTCAGAGCAAGTTGCTTACGTTTTTCCTAGTCCAAAAGCAAAGCCCGATTTCTGTAGGGGGGTTTTAACATTATGAATAGCTATTTTATTTTCATGTGTTTATTTAAAAAAAAAAGTAACCTTGAAACAGAAAAAATGGACCAGATCCAAATCAAGGAAAGTAAAAATATCCATTCTTAAAATATGTGATGAAAGTTCCATCAGGAACCTGCCAGATTCAAACTTTTTAAGGGTTTGTTTGACCAATTATCAAAAACTGCTTACAGCACTTAGCATTTATGATAAGTGCTTTTGTACAAGTATTTCCTGATTGCTTACTGAAAGTGTTTTTCTGTCACTTATTTAAGTGGTTTACTTCTGAAATTAAGTGATTTTTCAAAAAAAAAAAAAGGAACAGAGAGGCCTCTTATTTTTTCAAACTGCTTATCATAAATGAAGTGTTGTAAGCTGTTTTCAACATGTTCTGTCAAACAGACCCTCATACTATTAGAAAAATTCTTGTGAAAAAACAAAATAACAAATGTATGATGCCCAAATAAAATAAAATTTGTATCCAATTTTTAATGGAAGTGAACGGTTTTACTATTTTGGCATTAAATAAAACAAAAACAAAAACTGCAATATACATGTAATTCACCAAAGATAAGAAGGGAGTTAATTTGGCTCTACCAAATAAACATGAGTACTCACATAAGCAGCATGCAGTTAGTGATTTAAGCAAAAGCGGATCCAAGAAAGAGAAATAATACAGGCAACTGATGGAAAGCTTCTGGGGGTCATCTGAAAGCTTTGTGAAGGGGCCATAGTTTATGGTTCCTGCAAGATTTAGAAAGGTAAAAAAGAGTGCGATGAAAAACCCAGCCATCTACATGTACTTGGAATTGGTCATCGCCAATAACTTGTTTCTTACCATCATCAGAAAAGGTGCAGTAAAACTCTAGCAATAAGTTTTGCAAGTTGTCAAACTCTCGCACAAGAGAAGAATTCAAAGGAGCGCCTTGTCCCAGGCGAAGTAGAAGACGCAGCATGGCCTGCAGTCAGGAATGTAACATCAAAGACCAAACAATAAATAGCCATGGGATCTTTCGTTCTGCATTTTTATGTTTTTTTCTTCTGTACCCTTCATGAAAACCAGAACAGGTTTTTCCATAAATGGGAGTAAACCTAAAACTGAGCAGCCCTCAAAACCCACTGGGATGCACTGGCCAGTGTTTACCAAAAAAACTCATACCTTAGAACATGATGGATGTTTATCGCCCAATTGAATTAGCAGCAATGGAATCTCTCTAATCCAGCTAATCATGAGAGCTAATGTATCAGGATCGATTGCATCTAATATTCGCATCCCGTCTTGCTGTAATTGACACAGAAACTTGTGAAATGACTATAGGAATGGATTAAACAAGAATATCCAAATCATTGATCAAAATTATGAACAGGTGACAAGATAAACAACCATCTACCGGAAATGAAACATATGTCCTTATTAGAAAACTTACAGGCAACAGCATTGCTTCAACTGAGGAAAGGCAAGCCAACTTTAAGGAAGACTCAGGGCGGCAATTCTTAAAAGTATCAGTAAATGCCTGAAATTGAAGTTTTAATTTAAACCCTGTTAGCACAATGATGGAAGGGGGGAATACATCAATCGATTGTAATGGAGTCAAACACCAAAATTGTTGAAGTTCTACCTGAAGAAGGCGACACTTCCAGTAGCATTCAGTTTGTGATATAAGTTTTGGAAGAAAATGAAGCAATGAAATAACATGTTTTTCATGACATGCTTTTCCAGACAACACAGCAGTGATCTGCAAAAGATGCCACACGCCACTTAAAGATCTCTACTGGCCACATGTCATTAAAAAAAATGAAAAATACAAAATAGGCAAATAAAATCTGATGACAAATCCAGAATCACAACTTAGTAACCGAATAAAAAAGATACAGAAAAAAAGCAGCACATATTAAAAAATTGATTTAGAAAATCCAGGGATTTCTTCAAGGGTTTTGTCAGACAGGTCTCCGAAGAAACTGGAAGGCTTCATTCTGCAATGTAATTGCAGCCTGTGATTAAACTTGTGTGTTTGTTTGTCATTTTTCTTTTTGGATAAATTCATTCCATTGCTGATAAAAGAAACTGTTGTATAAGAAGAAAACATATAACTCCGGAGAGTTCCTTATCATCTAGAAAATTTGCTGCTGATTTACATAGGATGGGATGCAAATCAATTGGAACCACTATAACTAAAAAACTTTAGTAAGAATCCTAAAGAAGGACCCCTAATGCAAGTTGAGCATGTCTGTTGGCTATCCAAAGCCAAAAAAAAACCACTGGAGGATCACTTATGCAAGTTGGACATGCAAGTAAGATGGACATCGGCTATGCGCATATATGCATTGATGTATTTATGCACGCATTGATGAATGCAAGCACATATGTCCGGATGTAAGTATGCTTGCAAGTATGATTGTATGGATGAATGCACTATGAGAGGATGGATGCCTGCATATAATATGAGAACAGCAATCCCCTCTCCAAGAACAAAAGCTCAGATATTTCAGAAGGAACTGCAGGCATGGGGAGGTGGAATTATTTTCTTCATTGTTCACTGCAGTCTATAGGGAGAAACGGAAGAGCTTTTCAGAAAGGAAAGCTCGTTAGTAATTATTCAAAATAGGCATTTCAAAAAGTCAAATACGGCACACTGGAAAATTGATCTATAGATACATCTTCTTCCACTTCTACATCATGTCAGGAATAATAGAAGCTAACATTAGCAGGTAAAGCATATTTTGCATGTATAATAATATTATAATAGTTATGGTAAACAACTGGATCTAATGATGTAATGAATAAACTTGCTGTGATCCATAAAGAGCCACAATATAAAGGAATATAGAGCTACAACCTCAGCAAGTGCACTTTCCAAAAATATGATAATTTTTTCCAATAAAACAGGAGGGAAGCTCCACTCACGCGACTGCAATAATATCTTAGCAGTAACTGAGTTTAATATAAAACATCGTTCGTCATCCTGTCAGTAGAAAATAAAAACAATTATGATAATACTGCAGTAAAAAGAAAAGATAAAAATCACATCCAACAAAGAGAATCATTTTTACTTTATCAAACAAAGAATAATAGCTGATAGAAAGGTTTCAGGCCAGCCCAAAATTTAGAATGAACTTGAAATCTTTACTTAAAATACGTTCATAATAGGACAAACGGGAGTGTTTTCCCAAATAAATTGTGATTTCTCACAACAAAAATGAACAATAAATAACGATAGCACTTTGGAAGGGTTGTCCCCTCCCCACTCATCCTTTTAAAAAATGATACAAGACCCAACCATGAAAGATAAATGTGACACAAGCATGACAATTTGGAGCACAAACTTCCAAGGACTCAAAAGAGGAACTGTGGAAGGAGGCATCATGTTTCACTCTAGTCCCATTGAGTTGGAAAACATAAATTGAAGGAAAAGAAAGAAAATAAATAAAATGGAGGGGAATTTAAAAAAAAATTAAAAAAAAAGTGGTGTTTGGCATAAGGAAAAGAAAGATAGTTTGTTGGTTTAATTTATGTTACATTGACTAAAAAAAGATGGACAGGAAACACAAGTAGATTGCCTCAACTAAAAATTATAATAAAATATTAGCTTTCATTATTATTGATAATAAAAAACATTAAATTATTTATTGTTTGTAATCATTATCAATAAAATATTTTTAAATATTTAACATTAAAATAATTATTTTTTATGTGTGGGTTATACCATTCAAAATCATTTTTCTTTCTTTTCAATTGGTTTAGTAAAAGAATTTAATTTCTTTTCTTTAAAGAAACGAGATTTCTGATAGAAGAGAGAAGATTCCTGAATTTCAATTATTCTAGGTAAAAATCAAGAGTTTTGATCGGTACCTCCTAGGAGTTTTCCCTCCTCGGGCCTAGGCGCATAGCCTCCCAAGTACATCTAACTCGATACCTGACTGGACCTAAGCCTTGACTTTCCACCTTGTCCTCAAGGTGGGAATCATGGAACTGTGAAGTAATTAGTGCAGCATCCTCCCAGGTAGCTTCATCCATGGTCTGGCCCTTCCATTGTACTAACCAATGGATACTCTGTCCCCGAGACTGTTCAGCTAAGATCTTCTCTGGAAAAATTCCCTCATTGGTAAAACTCATAGGCAGGGAGACTGAGTCTTCCAACATGCCCACAACAGCACGTAATTGAGACACATGGAACACGGGATGTATCTGGTTGTTCTCAGGAAGAGCGAGCCTGTAAGCCACGGCACCGACTATGCCTACCACCGTAAAAGGGCCAAAGTACCTAGAAGCCAGTTTCCATCGAACCCGTGTTTGCCATATTCAGTCGCAACATCACCCAAACACAATCACCCTCATTATATTGCACATCACGTCGATGGCGGTTTGCATACTTAATCATAAGTTGTTGGGCTCGATGCAAATTATCTCGAAATTGTTTCAAGGCCTCATCTCTATCAATCAATGCTGCAGCGACAGCCTCAACAGCAATTTCTCCCGCTGTATAATGAACTATCTGTAGAGGCTTGCAGCCATACACCAGTTCGAATGGTGTTTACCCGTAGATGTGTGGAAGTATTGTAACTAAACTCTGCCCAAGGTAACCATGAATCCCATTGGCCATGATGGTAAGAAGAGAAACATAGTAGATAAGCCTCGAAACGCCGATTAACAACCTATGTTTGGTCGTCAATCTGCGTAGGGTAAGAATAACTCATCTTCAAAGTTGTACCCTGAAGTCTGAATAGTTCCTACCAAAACAAACTAGTGAAATCGGGTCCATATCGCTGACAATGGCCTTTGGTAATCCATGCAGTTTTACTACCTCCCTGACAAACACTGCAGCCACAGATTTAGCTATATATGGGTGTTTTAATGGAATAAAATGGGCATACTTAATCAACCAATCAACGACAACAAGTACTCCCTCAAAGCCTTGAGATTTGGGCAATCCTGAAACAAAATTCATGGATAATTCTTCCCAAACCAAACTAGGAAGAGGCAGTGGTAGTAATAAACCCGTTGGACTCAGTGCTTCATACTTATTTTATTGACAGATTGGACATTCCCGAACAAAATGTTGCACCCTGCACGACATTCCAGCCCAAGCAACCCCCACCTGCTAGTCGTTTGTATGTTTTTAAATACCCCAGATGACATCCTCCCCCTGTAGGATGAAGGTTTCGGGTGCAGTGGAAGCGCCGGATGGGGCATGCCCAACTCGGCTTTTTGTCGTAATCAATGATTAATCCGAGATTTACACAACGATAAACGTCGTGACCAGCGGAATTAAATCAAAGAATATTAACAAGAAAACACCGAAACCAAAACACGGGATCATCACATATTATTTATAATTAATTTAAGCAATTAAAGAATTACCTTGTGAGGAATTTTTTCTCCATTGACGGGTCTGACAACGTCTCTACGTCGTACAGTCATTGCGTTGCAGGAATCAAGAATGAATTCCCACCAGCGGTGATCCACACGTGTTTCATGAACCTCTGAACGTTGTCGTAGGAATCATCGGGTACTAGCACGACATATCTTAACGCTTGCATCGTTCACCTCTGATTGCCCCAAAAATCTCTTCAAGGAAGACTTCTCTTCGATCTCTCTAGAATTGAGAGTGGTGGTGAAGGATCGCTCTCTCTTATTGAGCGCGTTCTTGGAGAGGGAGTTCTCTAGGTCTTCGAGATGATTCTCTCTGAATCTCGTTGTGCACAACCAAAATGAACTGACTCTATTAAGAAAATAATATAATTGGGTTTATATACCGTTAGGCTTAGAAATCAATAATTGCATAAGTGCCCTTTATTATTTCTTTAACCCCACCGGAACCTCATGTTTATAATATTATTGCAGAAGTGCCCTTTATTATTTCTTTAACCCCTGCAAAATCTCATGTTTATAACAATATTATTATTATTATTTTTTGACATATGCTAAACTCACGAATTAAAATTAAATATTAATGTATTCAAATAATATTCAATATATATTATTTCTCACCGGACCAATAATCTCGGTCCGCCTTCCTCCACAATATTTATCGGACCTTGAATAATGACTAATTATTTAATAAATAAATACCACTGCATTATTCATCAATAAATAAATAAATGTTATATATTCACTAAATAGCAAATTAATATTTATTAAATACTGTGCTCACAAAATATTCTCTCAAATAACTGGTGACGGAATATATGTGATCAAGCATGCATGAATAATTATTAAACCACGTGCGGGAATAATATTTACTCAACTTGTTAAATAATAAATAATATTATTATTTAACTGAGATTCTGGATACACTTAGTGTGTAACCCTACAGGCCTCTTTCTCGGTGGCATTAGGCAAAGCAGCCCAAAGTCCAAGCTTAGCGTCTAGCAACACGTCAAAACACCCATAAAGAAAGAAGTTAATGTCGCAACGACATAAAACCACATACGGACGCTTATTGTGCAATATAATCTCTTTATTGCGATATCTCTAATCAAGCAGGTTGCATACTGGTGTCATCAACTTATGTGTTTGATGTCACTTTCTTTGACTTTCCGGAAATCGAACTTGCCTACAGAACACCGTGGCTATGGATTTATTTAGGCTATATCATTTTCATTAAAAGGTCTAAGATATCAACTTTCGTTAAGGAACAAATTTTTTCCCGCATTATTCATTAATGAAATATTACTCGTGACGCACCCAACGTATCATGTCTCGCCGTGAACATATGTCGTCGCGGTTTTTATCAATACATCAAAGTACGCGACCTATAATACTCATTAATAATAATCTTAAAATTTAAAGATCAATACACACGTCCGCAGATAGAAACATCCAATGACATATAAATGCAAATTTTCTACTGGCGGGTCTGGTTCTCATAATATCCTACATTGGATATTACCAAAAGCGTACACCATAAAAAGGTGTCTCAAAGTCCTATGAGTCTTCACCCCTGATAGTTTGTATCATTTGTGTCTCTCAAATGATTTCATCCGGCTATAGAACATATATTTAAGAATATTATCGTGACACTTTTGGGTTCTCATCATAGCGAGGAATGCCTATAACCTTTCAGTGCGATAGCTACTCTTAGAATATTATCACATGTTATGTTACGCAGAAGAACAATCATGATGTGATAAAGGAGTTTATTAATATTCAAAACAATGAATACAAGTGATTATAAAGTGCACAAAAGTTGATTTTAGGGCACCAACTCCAACAGATTCTCAGTTTCACTAGAGTTGACTGCTAACAACCTTCAGTCCGCTAGCTCTCACATGATACTCATGTTTATGCTGAGAGGTGGGTTTTTAGTCAAAGGGTCTGCCACGTTTGCTTCCATGGAAACTTTGCTTACTGCAACTTCACCCCCTGAGAAAAATCCCTCAGTAGGTGATACTTTTGGGGTATGTGCTTTGTCTCTTGTTGTGACCTTGGCTCTTTTGCAAGAGTCAATGTTGCAGCATTATCATAACATAATGTGATAGTCTTTATTGTTAAATGTCACATCAAGCTCCTGGACAATCATAACATAATGTGATAGTCTTTATTGTTAAATGTCACATCAAGCTCCTGGACAAAATTTCGAATCTGGACGACTTCTTTGGGTGCATCAAAACCCGCTATATATTTGAACTCCATTGTAGAATCGGCAACAACTGACTGCTTTGAACTCTTCCAGCTCACAGCTCCTCCGTTGAGACAAAAAACATATCAAGACTACGGCTTCAGATCATTTTGATATGTCTAAAAACTAAAATCAGTACGACCCCTGATAATCAGTTCCTCATCTCCTCCATACATTATGAACATATCATTAATTCTTCTCAGATACTTAAAGATAACCTTAACAGCAGGCCAATGTTGTTCTCCTGGATCAGCTTGATATTTGTCTACCATGCTCAATGCGTAGGCAACATCAAGTTTGGTCCATAACATGGCATACATGATTGATCATATCGCTGAAACGTATGGGATCTTACTCATTCTATCTTTCACCTGTCGTGTTTGGGGACACATTTTCTTATATAACATGGCATACATGATTGATCTTATTGCTAAAGCGTGTGAGATCTTACTCATTCTCTCTTTCTCCTGTTGTGTCTGGGGACACATTTTCTTATAAAGATGTATACCATGTGACATTAGAACCAATATATGTTCCTTGACTTAGTTCAAGCAGCCTCTTGGATCTATCACGAATGATCTTAATTCCGAGAATGTAGGTTGTTTCACATAAGTCCTTCATGGAGAAACATTTGTTTAACCAGTCTTTAATAGACTGTAAAACTGGTATGTTGTTTTCAATAAGTAATATGTGATTAGCATATACTATTAGGATAACGACCGTATTACCATTAATCCACTTGTAAACACATAGCTCACATTCGTTCTTAATGAAACCAAAATCTTTTATAGCTTCATCGAATCGAATGTTTTATGACCTGGATGATGGCTTCAATCCATAAATGAACCTCTACAACTTGCATATCCTTTTGGCATCATCAGGAGTCACAAACCCTTCTGGCTGTGTCATGTAGACATCTTCCTGAAGGTTCTCGTTAAGGAAAGTTGTTTTGACATCCATCTGTCAAATTTCATAGTCATGGTAAGCAGCTATAGCAAGTAAAATTCTGATAGATTTAAATATTGCAACTGGTGAAAAGGTTTCGTCATAATCAATGTTTTGACATTGTTTAAACTCTTTAGCCACTAGCCTTATTTTATAGCTATTTACTTTACCTTCTATGTCCAGTTTTCTCTTGAATACCCATTTGCACCAAACAGGCTTTACATCAACTGATGGATCGACCAGAACCCAAACTTGGTTTTGATACATGGAATCCATTTCAGAATTTATGGCTCATTGCCATCTTACAGCTTTTGAGCTCTCTACTACCTCTTTGTAGGAGAGGTTCATCATTTTCAACCAATAATGAGTCAACATCTTTGGTGACTAGAAAACCATATATCTCAGGTTCTCTGCTCTCTAGTGCTCCTACGCAGTACCTGTGTTCCAGAAACTACTACTTCCATGGGGACTTGTGGAATCTATTATTGTACCAACTCTTATGTACCATGAGCATCAACTTCATCAAAATCAATCTTGTTCTCACTATCCTTTTTGAGAATGTGCTCCCTCTCAAGAAAGACGGCTTGTCTGGTGACAGTCGCTTTCTTTTCTGAGGGGTTGTATAGGTAGTATCCCTTTGTTTCCTTAGGATACCCTATAAAGATCCACTTTGTGCCCTGAGGTGCTAGTTTGTTGCCCAAGAAAGCCTTAACAAACGTCTCGCAACCCCATACACGTGTATGTGAAAAAATGGATTATTTTACACTCCATAACTCGAAGGAAATTCTGTTTGCCGCTTTAGTTGGTACCCGGTTTAATGTGTATGCCGCAGTTTGTAATGCATATATCCCCAAAAGGATTATGGAAGATCTGCATGACTTATCATTGACCTTACCATGTCTAACAAAGTACGGTTCCTCCTTTCACTAACATCATTCCACTGTGGTGTGTAAGGTGGAGTGAGTTGAGAAAGAATCTCAAACTCCCGTAAAAAGTCGATAAATTCTTGGTTAAGATATTCCCCACCTCGATCCGATTGAAGCTTTTTTATCTTTTCCAAGTTGATTCTCTGCATCATTCTTGAATTCTTTGAATTTCTCAAAGAACTCGCTTAAACCTCATCAAGTAGAAATAGTCGTATCTACTCAAAAATATCAGTAAAATTTATGAAGTAAGAATATTCACCTCTAGCTTCTACTGTAAATGGTTCACACACATCAGTGTGTACCAATCCTAGAAGCTATGTGGCCTTTCAAACATGTCCACTGAATGGTGGTTTGGTCATTTTTCCTTGTAAACAAGCATGAAATATGTCAAGTGGTTTTAGCTCAAAAGAGTCAAAATATTCATCTTGATAAAGCTTTGTCAACCCCTTCTCGTGTACATGACCAAAGCAATAATGTCATGGCTGGGTATTATATGAGTTGTGCGAACATGATTCGTTATCAATTGTCAATACTTGGTTTTCGTAATTTAATACATAAAGACCGTTATTTAAATGTGTCATGTCATAACATATGTTATCTTTGTAAAAGAAACAACTTTTATTTCTAATTTTGAAAATAAAACCATTTGTATCTAGGCAGGACACGGAAATTATGTTCTTGGTAACATTTAGTATATAATAACAATCCTTTAAAACCAATATCATTCTTGTTGACAATGAAAAGTGGTAGTTTCCAATGGCTAGAGCAGCCAGCCTTGCACCATTGGCAACTCGCATATCCACCTCTCTAACAATCTTTCGGAATCTACTGGGTTCCTGCATTTGGATACAGATGTAAGCGCCACAATCTATATTTAAAACCCAATGTGTGGATATTAAAAGATTTCACTCGATAACGAACGCACCTTTAGCGAATCAAAGAAGTTTTGAAAGACTATTCTCATTATTGCTCATGTTATAATTAACAATAAAACTAGAAAAGGACTTAAATAGTGAAGAAAGTATGAGATATGTGCGCAACTCATCTGAAAATTTAATCTCTAAGATGTCTAAGTGCTCAATGTAGCCAATAAGCATGACTAAATGAGGCCCAGTTGGTGCCGACTCTCCTAGCTTAGTTGTAAACAATACATTAGAGACCACTTCTCTCTCTTGTCTCGCTTTCTCTTGATAGAGATCTCAAAGGTGAGACATGATGTTATATGCATCCATGTCCTCATGTTGCTTCAGAAGCTCATTGGTCATAGATGATATCATGAAACACTGAATATTTGTGGGATCGTACAAATGTTTCTCATAGAGACATAACTCTTATTCATTAGCCACTTTACCAGGCGCTTCAAGAATAGGTTCTTCCAGAACACATAATTTCCTTTCATAGTGTAGGATAACACGTAAGCGCCTCTGCCACTCTTGGAAATATGTGCAGACGAGAAGGTTATCTTTCTCAAGTATGGATCGCAATGATGGGTTTGAAGTCGTATTTATTGTCGTTTCTACAAATAAGAAAAATAGAATTTTATTACTTTATCTGATAAAATTAGACAAATAAATAAATATTATATTTATTAATCTCCCGTTATTTTATCGAAACTCAATAGCACTCACCATTGGCTTCGAAATATCTTGTTATTTGGACATTCTAGTGGCAAAGATCCATATTCCCCTTCTCATTACTTCATCTTTGGCTAGTCAAGCAATTTGAAGGGATTTAGATAGACATTCCAAATGTCAAGTGCATTAACTTGTTGTTCCTTGATCTGTTATGTAGACCCCCCATTCCTGAAATCCTGAAATTAGATTTCCTCAACTTTTGCCTCTTAGTTACACACAGTCTTCTTTTGACAGTCAGCCCTTGATGTGAACTAAGTTAAGTCAACTCAAAACTTCAAGTTAGAATTTCCCGATAATTGAAAGCACTTCAACATAAGTATTGGAAGATGCTTGTTAATATTAAGTGGATTTATTAAGTGATCACCTATGTCTTAGAAAATGTTTACACATAAGCCAGTTTATTTTAATTGTATCTTGCATGCTTGTTAATTCATTAATTCTTGTGATCGCGACAAAACATCTATAATGAAATAACCATGCAACTTGACAGAAATAAAATAATAAAGTGATATGATCATGCGTTTTTACTAATGGTTATCTAGCGGATGATAAACTAACCGTCGACCTGGGGAAAAACACCTTAAACCATTTTGTTAGAGTTGCTGTCCTGAGAACCAACTGTTTATACTTTGATTACATGAATGTACACATATTATATATTGTTCATTGTTCTGCATGACTATAATATAATAATGTCCTCGAATATTTGTTGCATTAATAAGGTCATGGCAGATCCCGCTATGATGAGAACCTTGAAATTCTATAACAATATTCTTAAATAAAGTTCTATGGTTGGATGACATACTATGATAGGACACATAGTATACAGACCGTCATGTGCGAGTACTCGTAAGAAGACGAAACTCTCTCTCATGGAGTTCGCACTTGGTAATCTCCAAGATGGGAGATTATGAGAACAAACCCGCCAGTAATAATTCTGCATGTCTTGGTGTCATCGAACATTGCTATTTACAAGCGTGTGTAATGGTCCTTAGACTGGAAGATTATCATTAACTCATATCATGACCCGCGCACTTAGATTTGCTGACAAAAACCGTCACAAAGACAGTTGGCGGGAAGTAGGGTACGTTGGGTGCGTCACGAATGACATGTTGTTAATGGATAAGTCGAGGAAGGATTTGTCCCTTCCATATTTATGGAAGTAGATATCTCGGGCTCTTTGATTGAAATAGAACTGTCGCCCAAATTCCATGGTCATGGTGTCACGACGAGTTTATTTCTGAAAGTCAAAGAATGACGGATCAAGCATATAGGTTTATGACACTGTCATGAAACCTGCTTGATGAGATATTGAGACAAAGGGATTAAATTACACGGTAATCGTTCGTATGAGGTGACGCGTCAATGCGGCGTCAACTTCTTTCTCTTGGGTACCTTGACCCGTTGCTAGACAGTAATCTTGGACTTTAGGCAAGCTCGCCTAATGCCAACAAGAAAGAAGCCTAGAGGGTCACACACTAAGTGTATCCAAGTATCTCAAGTAGAATAAAGATTATTCCCGTATGTGGTTTAATAATTATTCAAGGAAGCCTAAATCGTTTTAATGCTAGAGGAAGAATAAAATGAAAACAAGATATACATGCCGTGTACATTGAATGTACACGCCGTGTAGTTTTCATTTTGGAAAGGAAATGAAAAACAAGTACACGCCGTGTATTAATGATTACACGTCGTGTAGTTTTTTCAGTCGGGATTTTGAGGAAATAATATTGTTTTATTAAATGATATTTATTATAATCAGCGTGGGCGCATGTCAAGGAATTAATGATTCGACATGGGGTTTTCAATAAGAGTTGATGAAATAAATAAAACGTGTAACGTGTTTATTTATTGTCATAACTCTATAACCTCAAACCCGATTATAAATATCCTCACAACCCCAACACTTTTCCCTAATCGTTGTGCACAACAATTCTGGAGAATTCTCTCAAGGCCGAAAGAACTTCTTCCTCCAAGAACGCTCTCAAGACCGAGAGAGATCCTCCTCCATCGAATCAAGACGGTCTAAGGCGGACAACGCAAGCAAAGGCTTCTCCACGCTAGCACTCAGAGACTCCTATGGCGACGTCCAGAAATACGTGGTGCACGTATGGATCACTGCTAGAGGAAGTCTACACTTGGCTTCTACGACGCAACGACGAATCACATCGAAAGGTGATCAGAAAATATCAACGAAAAAAGAACGCCATAAAAGGTACTTCTTGTCAATTAATTAAATTAATTATAATCAACCTGTGATGATCCTCATTTGTGGTTCCGGGACTATTCTTCTTCTTTGTCTATTTATGTGATTCGATCTGTGGAGTCTAGCGTTTATCGTCGTATTGATCCCGGATTGATCATTACTAATGACAAAAAGCCAAATGGGCACATCCACCCACAAGTTTCCGCTGCGCCCGGGACCTTCACATTTATGGTTCATGTTGCAGCTTTTCAACTGTCCACCTATGTATCTCTCTTGGATTGGTTTCGCCTCAGCTCCAAACTTGAACCACATCCTCTAATTTAGGAGCTTCATCCAGTACATATGCTTTTACTCACTCGCGGTGAGGGGGGTTAAAAGATTGGTTAATGGGTTTACATGAAAGAAACCATGAGCACGCAGACCCTTCCATAATGAGAGGAGGGGTGACACGCAGGCCAACAAATTAATTTAATAATAAATTAAAAATCAATCAATCACATACAAAGGTCTCGTCTATGCTCATAATCATCCACATACATGCAGCAAATTACGCATTTAATAAAATTAACATCACATTCTAATCGTTCTCATTTAAGATAAATCGCGCTCGAATCAATTAATTATCTTCTTTAATTAATCAATTATTTTATCTTAATTCTCATCTGAATTTTCTTGAAATTCTCATCCATCATAATTTTAAACAAATTAAATAAATTTATTTAAAATTAAGTACGTACAAAAATGTACCTTGGAGGCAACATAGTGAGTATTCGTCTGAACTACCCAAAACGTATTATATTCGTATATTGTTCACTCACGCAGCATCTAATATACACGACTTATCATATAATATCACGGCGTGTACTATCAATATAATGACCACACGGAATGCATGGTATCTACGTAGCGTGTAATATTTTGATGTGCATAGAGTAATAACTGTATTTTGACTTATACAAGATATGCAGATTCGAACATTATGCGAAAAATTAATTAGACGTTTAATATATATAAAACTCATCACACGGCTTATACTATCAACTTAATGAACACACGAAACACATGTTGATAAGCTTTGAACGGTATAATAAATTAATTTTTAATTCAGTGTAATTTTGATAAAAGTACACAACATGTACATTTCAGCTACACATCGTGTATTATTCTCACTGTCTATCCGCGGCACACGCCTAAGGATCGGCGTGTAACCGTGCCACGGAAAATATTGAAGTATACAGCATGTACATGGGATACACGGTGTGTGGTCTCCTAGTTACACAGTCACTAATCATGTAGGTCGTGTAAGAAGATGCATGGTCCGTCTGTGACTAAAGGACTACACGTCATGTACGGAAGTTACACGCCATGTACTCCGACTGGTCGTGTGTCGGGCTAGCCTGATCAACAAGCGATGTGTAATTAAATACACCGCATGTAATAAATGCACACGGCTCGAATTAATTCTGAATTAATTCAAGGTGCATTAAGCACAAGTACACGGCGTGTACTCTTGTGTTATCCGGCCAGACTCTTTGGCACCTCCTTGTGAGTTCTTCGAATGTATTTCATTTATAAAATTAATCGATTTGATTATATTTGCGAGAAACAAAGAGTAAGAAAGCAAATCTCGCAATTCGGATTAAAGAACGATTAAACTGGAATTGAAAACTAATGGAAAATACGTAAATCAGTCAACGATCTTTAAATAACTATAAATAATTATGCAACCGCTCTGATACCACTTGAAGAATATTAACGAAAGAAAACGTCGGAACCAAAGCGCAGAATCATTACATATTATTTATAATTACTTAGTAATTAAAGAATTACCTTGTGAGGAATTCTTTCTTCGTTGATGGATCTTACAATGACTGTACGTCGTACCATCATTACAATGCAAGAATCAAAAATAGATTCCCTTCAGCGATGATCCACACGTGTTCAACGAACCCTCAAACGTCGTCATAGGAATTTTTGGGTGCTAGCACAGCAAATCCTAACGCTTGCGTCGTTCGTCTTTGATCACCCCGAGAATCTCTTCAATGAAGGGTTCTCTTCGATCTCTCTAAACTTGAGAGTGGTGGAGGACGGGAATCGCTCTTCTTTTTGAGTCTGCACCCCCGATAGCTTGTATCATTTGTGTATCTCAAATGATTTCATCCAACTATAGAACATATATTTAAGAATATTGTCGTGGCACTTCTGGATTTTCATCATAACAGGGGACTGTTATGACCTTTCAATGCGACGGCTACTCTTAAGACATTATCACATGCTATGTTGCGCATAAGAACAATCATGATATGATAAGGAATTTAATAATATTCAAAACAATGAATATTAGTTATCATAAAGTACACAGAAGTTGGTTGTAGGGCACCAACTCCATAGGAGACGAATGGTAATACTGCAGCAACTCTGGAATTAACTCGGAAGTTTGTGGCAAAACCAGGCTATTATGGTAAAATAATAGCCCATTCTGGAAGGTGTACCCTTTGTTCATCGTTGTTCCCTACTGCAGGTCAGTGATCAAAGCTTGTAACTGAGAGTCCTAGAGTATTTCAGTCTTGACGGTGCGGAGTTCCAACCACCTTGGCTGAGAAACATCCAATGTTTGTAGTTGGCGGCATACTCCAACTCGAGAGAGTGCATCAGTTGCTGCATTTTGTTTTCTGGGGTTGTAAATAACTTCAAAGTTATATCCTAGTAACTTTTAACATTGGTGGCCCATAGATACCCACCTCTGACTGAGCAAGTGTTTTAGGCTCCAATTATCGGTAAAAATGTCAAAACATTTCCCCATCAGATTGTCTCCAATGTTGGACAGATAACACTATTGCCATAAGTTCTTTTTCGTATACTGATTTTTCTGGTGTAACATCTCAAAGAGCATTGCTAAAGTAGGCTAGCAGCCGCCACTGTTGCATAAGCCCTGATCCCAGCACCTGAAGCATCACATTCAGTAACAAATCGTAGAGAAAAATCTGGCATGCCTAACACCGGTGTTGAAGTCATCTGCTTCTTCAACCTCTCAAAAGCTTCTTGAGCTACTGCAGGCCAAGCAAACCTTCCATTTTTCGTTAATTTTGTAAGTGGTTTGGCGATCTTGCCATAATCCTTGATAAACTTCCTATAATAACCCGTAAGGCAAAGAAATCCCCTCACCTCCTTTACATTTTATGGCACCCTCCAAAGCTAAACTGCCTCTACTTTCTTGGGATCCATGGATACCCCTTCTGCAGATATAATGTGTCCCAAATACTCAACAGTTCTCCTAAAAAATGTGCATTTTTTTTCTATTTGCACACAATACTTGAGCATGCATCAACTCCAACACCTGGTTCGGCGGCTCCGAGTGGGCAGACCACCCCTTGTTGTAAACTAGTATGTCAAAGAATACTAGTACTCCTTTCCTAAATAAAGGCCGAAATACAACATTTGCAGTAGCCTGAAAAGTGGCAGGGACGTTCATCAAAACAAAAGGAATAACTAAAAATTCAGTGTCCTCCATGGGTCTTAAACGCTGTCTTTTCCACATCCTTTCCCTCATGCGAACCTGATGGAAACCAAATTTCAAATCTAACTTGGTAAAGAAATTTGCTCCACCAATTCATCCAAAAGCTCTTTTATCAATGGTATTGGGTAGCGGTCGGGCCCTGTCAACTTATTTAGTGCCCGATAATCTACACACATCCGCCACCCTCATCTTTTTTTTTACCAAGATTATGGGACTAGAAAATGGGCTTGTGTTGTGCCGGATATGCCCCTGATTTTCCAGCTCTTGGATTTGTTTTTCCACCTCGTTCTCCATCTGAAATGCCAGTTTATATGGGCGGAGGTTTCCAGGATTTGCCCCCTCTACCAACTTAATCGCATGTTTTGTCTCACGCATGGGTGGTAACCCTTGTGGAACAGAAAAAACAGCCCCGAATTGAAGTAGCAACTGTTACAGAAGATTATTCCAGAAAGAGTCCAACTCTGCCTTCTCCACGGTGTGCCCTCTTTGTAGCTGGCCATTGCACCCCTTTTACAAGGCAATGCACTCTTCCAAGATATTCTTGCAAAGCTCTTGGCGCCTGTTGGGAATATTTTATTTCGTGCAAGAGAATTCTCCGCCCCTTCCAAACGAACTCCATTGTCATATTCCGCCAATGTGTTGTGACATACCCCAGAATCTCAAGCCACGAAATGCCCAAAACCAAATCTGGTCGGGATGTATCAAAAATATACGCATCAACCACAAACTCCTCGGAATCTAAACTCAACTTTAAAGACTTGCACATCCCCTTCGAGACCACTCGGCGTCCATCTCCCAATCGGATATAAAATGGTTTGGTTAAAGTTAATTGCACTGTCAAGGACCCCAAAAGATGCTTGGAAACGAAGTTGTGGCTCGCCCCACTATCCACTAACACCAACAGCGGAACCTCTTCTATGTTTCCCTACATCAACAGCAACTGGTTCCTGACAGCTTTTCCATTTTCCTGCACACTTGCACCCAACATCTCCATTTCCCTTACTTCCAGGAGATAACTCTACCTGTTCCTTAGCATTCTGTAATTCTTCCTCCTCTTCATGTGGTTCAATGCACTCCCACACGATAAGCCTGCAGCCCTTTTCAAGGCATTTGTGCCCAGGAACAAAATTCTGCCCACAAAAAATAGCAGTCCCTTGGCACGTCTCACCTCATACTCCTCCCTTGACAAATTACGTACTCCCTTCCAACCCGGAATACTTCCGCTTCGACGTTCCCATCCCCGTCCCTCTGTCGGCGGAATTAATTTGGTGAAACTAGTGTTCCAGGTTCTTCCCTAACCTCCTCCCACTCCCCGTCGCGGACGATCCTCTGGTAGCTTTATTATTCCTTTGAACAGAAACTCCCGATCGCCACGCCTCGACAATGTCAATAGTCCGGCTTTTGTTTGAGGCTCATGAGTTAGAACTGTGCTCCCAATTTCCGGCTTCAACCCTCCAATGGACAAACTCATATACCACCAATCCGAAATATTTGGAATTCGCATAGCTACTTGTTCGAATCTGTTGATATACACATCAACAGTCTCGGTTTGGCGAAGGCTTTTGAGGAATATCACCGGATCCAACTCAGCCGTACTCCCATACCGTCCCAGCAGCTCCTCCTTGAGTTGTTGCCAAGTTATTCTTGCCTGAACCGATTTCAACAAGATCGTCCAGTATTGAACAACCCATTCCATACATAACTAAGCCAACAGAACCTATAATTCTTCTCAAGTTCGATGAATCTGGAATTAAGTCTCGGCGCGGGAAATCCACAATACTGGATCATCTTCGGCAAACGTCGGCATCTCCACCTGCTTGACAGCAGCACGCAACTCTTTAAACTGTTGAGGTCGTACCTCCCTAATAACGTTGATGGTAGTAAACTATCGATCTCCACTCCCTTCTCCAGCTCGCAAACTACACTCCATCTACCACAGTCGAGCGTTCCTTACTAACTTGGTGATCCGCGTGTTCTGCCTATGCCATGTACATTTGAGTCAACATCGTACGGAACTCTTGCATCATCGCCTCATGGCGTTGGAAGCCGATCTTCAAGTCTGTTACATTCGTCGACAGCGCCGAAACGTCTGTCTCCAAAATCATGACTCGATTCTCCATCCGCGTGGACATTCAGTGGACTAAAAACAAAATTGCAGGTGTCACCCAAACTCAAGCAACCGCCACGGAAGGATCGAATCTCCTATTCAACTCTCAATGAAAGCACCAAGCTGAAAGAAACAGAGAGAAGATTCTTGAAAAACTATTATTCTAAGTGAAAATCAGGAGTTTCAATCGGTGTCAATTGGGAGTTTTCCCTCCTCAGGCCTAGGCGCATAGCCACCCAAGTACATCCAACTCAATACCCAACTGGACCCAAGCCCCGCGAAAAATACACCCGACAAACAGAAATAAACTTACAATTATACAAGTATACCCCTGGCCCAAAACAGAACACCTCACCCAAGTACAACTAACGAACCCCCCCCCCCTCCTGTAAGTAAACAAAATAAGAGGCGGCCTTCAGATCCCTTCAATACGCTCCTATCAATTGAGGAAAATGCATAGAGCAATGAAAGGCAATACAGAGAAAGAAGATTATTATTTTCCCCCAACCAAACAGGGTTGCAAACTATATTAACTAGAAAACGTTGTTCACAAGAAAAAATCTCTGCAATCACTTCTCTTCAAAAAAACATATTTTATACACCAAATTAATAAGGTGGATCCATTTGAGTCCTGCCCAGCCAAAGGGAACCAAACAGAGAATTAGGTAGCCACCTTTATTTAGCCACAGCCACATGCCAAAAAGGATAAAGCTATCAGGCTGCCACCCAAAAAGTCTCATGAAAAAGATTAAAGGTCCTGCATCTTCAGATGGACATAAAGTAATTGAGCTCAAAGAGGGAAAGTTAACAGAAGCAATGGCACTTAAAAAAGTTTAAATCCACCATTAATTTCAAAGACCTGAAGAATGAAAAAAGATTACGTTAAGAAAAAATCATCCTCATCTAAAACCAAATGAAATATCATAATTATAGAATCCACCTAGCTCTAAAGGTACAAGTAAACCCATATTTCACAAAGTTCCTTTCTCTCACATTCCGTTCCTTGCATATATGCTTCTTCTACAATAATATGATGATGACTGCTGCTACTATCGGTATGAATTCCATCTTTGAAATAAATTTTTATACATTTTTTTTTTAATAATTGGACCTTCACGTACCAAGTGATCACCTAGGGCCAACAAATAAAATAATAGGTTGATTTGGCAACCTGACAGCACCCCCACAATATTATCTTTGCATGATCAAGCGGGAGAAACAAACCAAAAACAAAATAACACAGGAAGCAGTAACATAGTGAATGAAAGCTGAGATGGCTTGGGAGTTCATACCTTTTCTGAGAAGTGATGGATTGGGTTGAGGGGAAATGCATCCCATAATTTTTTGAACAGCATTGGAGAGATCAGCTCTTGACAATGCATCGAGGTTTGAAACTCAGGTTGACAGCTGTCAAACCACTGAAGGGAAAAACTCACTGAAAGATCAACGCTTTGAAGAATACATAGCATGCATTCAAAAGAACGAGAATCAAGCTGTTGTGGAACCAATGATACGATTTCATGAAAATGATCAGCCAGAACTAGCATAAGATTCTTTAGGCCCGTGACAATGGCAGAAGACCCTGTAAACAGGCAACCAGTGCATTTGAAACATCAAACCACAGCATTTTAGAAGTCTCAACAGCACGTTCAGCAATCAAACTAATAATTTTAAGAGAAGATTAACAAGAAGTAACCCAGTCGAGTTAACAGGTGACCATTTTATCCTCAAAAAATACTCAAAAACTCTGTTAAGTTGCATTAAACTAGCACCTAGCATGGCACCAAAAGGGCGATGTTAAATAATTAGAATATGATAGACTGAAATTTCCTCCAGATTTTCATTGAAGTTCAACTATCAATCCTCCCACCTAAGACCAGCCCATTGCAAGACGCCAAATTGACTTTGAATTCAATGATTTCTTGCCTAACTTTGCTTACCATTCTTAAGAAACATAGAACACGATCCTCCACGCCCAACATTAACATGTGGTTTGATTCTCTTTTCCACGTTTGTTAGAATAGGCTTTGCTTTCTAAGGTTTCTGAGCCGCTCACTATTCATTACCATTATGTTTCCAGATTAAAAAGATAAAAAAGGCACAATACACTTTAACCTACCAGAATCGTGAGGCAAATCAACCTCAAAATCATGCAAAATTGAATGAGGGGACACATCCTGCAGAAACACAAAACAACAGGAGAATATTAAAATCCAAAAACAAATGTTCTAGTAATATATAAAATGTGATCTTCAACTGATGGTTTAACAGTACATTTTTTAATGAAGTGTCAAACTCCCTCTTCTTACAAGGAAGCGATTTCAAGCAATGCACCAGCCCAGCAAGTATACTCTTTAATTTGCTCTTATCTTGAAGATAAAGCTGGCCTCTTTGAAGAATATTCACATAGTTCTGGAGAATCTATTCATGAAATAACAGCTAAGCTGTCAAAGGCGTATAGGTGGAAGTTAAAGCAGAGACCAGGAACAATGACCCAATAGAATTAAGAAGCACATGGCTAGGTGGCACTTAAGTCACCATCTTTCAAATAAAACAGTAAAAAATAACATTGAAAGTAAATAAAAAGAAGGAAAAGATTTCAATGAAGGTGCAATATCCCACAAAGGCCCTGTCTGGTTGGGAAAAATGGGGACAAAGAGAAGGAAATGGCATCCATTTCCTTCCGCATTGTCTGTCTAGTTGCCATTGAAAAAGCTTTGCGCATTTTCCAGGGAGTGAATTTCCCTTGAAAGATGAAAATGGACTTCCTTCCAGAAACTGCAGGGAAGGAAAATTAATATCGGAAGGCCAAATTACCCATTGTATAAAAATAATCATTTTAACAATGACTATAAATATAATTGTTTAAAAAAAATATTAATAATGATTACAAAAACAATCATTTCAGTATATTTTAGTATAAATAATAATCAAAAAACAGCCATTTCATTATTCAGTCTGCTTCCTTCCCTTTCCATCGTTACTTTCATCCAACCAGATATAAACTCATCAATTATATTCATTTTCATTGCATACCAAACACTGCTTTTTTTCATTGATTTCCATTTCTTTTCTTTTCTTTTGCTTCAGTATATTTTCTACCAACCAAACAGGGCCTAATTCTTAGAGATAGCCAGTGTAAACAATTACTACATTCTACGTGAATCGCATGAGGTCATAAACTCTCAAAATAACACATAAAAATACTAAAAATATTGGTCACCATAAACCAAATTATACCTTATCAGCATATGAGGAAAAAGACTGTGAATGGTTTTGAACAACAAGAACAATAAATTTTAAAGCCATGAGCCGAACATCAATTGCCAAATGTGTCATGGCATTAAAGATGCAGGTCATCATCAAAGGAATGAAAGGTCCCATATTATCCTGAACCACAGAAAACAACAAAAGAAAAAAGAATTGATGAAATAGCATTGAACAGAAAACTGATACAAAACAACATTGTGACGCTGGTTCGTGGTTGTGGAAGTGTTAATAAATGCATGTTAAATATAACTTCCAAGATGAAAATTAATTTACAGAATGAACAGAAAATCACATGCAGTAGAACTCATGCATGGCCTAAAATTAACAAACAATGCAATTGAAGGAAAAAATAATTAGCAATCTGTTAAAAATAAAAATGAATTGATCCATATTCACAGTTTTTAGCGTTCCCACCATAATTTGACCCAAAATGAATTGAGATGCTCCATTGCTTCCCATCCCACTCAAGAAACAAAACTAGCACTTGGCCCTTCTACTCTAACAGGATTGTGAAATCGTGAAAGCAGGAATTTAATAAAGGCCATAAAGCACAGTCAAAGGACCTCAATCCATTCGTCTGCCAGCAATTATCGATATGCAGGGGTAGAAAAGAAATCAATAATGCAAAACAACACATCCAACATATTGATGTATATGGATAGAATAAAAAACTAAGAAAATATTAAAAAAAGACATCCCTTCAATATTGCTTCGTAAAGTATCAACTACAAAACTAATTCAAACAAATCAGTTAGATAATCAACATTTGAGCAGCATTAATCACAGAAGAAATAACATGCACCGGTCAAATAGTAAAGTATGCCAATGCTCATAGTAAGTTCACAAATTATATTTGATTCAATCATAAATAAATACCTCCTTGAAGCTTGGGAAAATCACCAATTTTAAAAGTTGATACAATGTTTCTCGAACCATTTTATCTTCATCACTGATGCGCTCACGCAATTTCTCTATGACAACATATTTGTGCAACTTCAATTCCTCGGGATATTTTGCCAACAGGTCTTTAATCCCCATCAAGGCATCTTCAAAAAAGAAACAAATCTGTAAGGATATTGCAGTGCTCAGAGTGATTTTTTATTTTTATCTGAATATTCCATGAAACATATTCAAAAAAGAGAGAATTTATATATATAGAAGATGAGAAGTCTACTCAAAGCAAACAAAACATACAAGAGAAATAAATAAATAAAATGAAAAATAAGAAATAAATAAAGGAAAAACAGTTGAAAGAAAAAACAGCTACTGGGCTCAAAAAATATTGCCAGCTATGTTGCAAATATCATGAAAATCGTGATAGTAAACCCACATCCAATCCGGAAGCATAGTTGTCAAATAGCAGAGTCTCGGCCGCAATCTCGCCGGCGCGGTGCGAAGCGGCGCCCCTCCTCAACCCTGCCTCACGCACCCCATTTCGCCCTCCACCTGCAGCGATGACGCCCTCAATGCTGCTACACCCGTTTTTTTTTTTCAGGCACCCCTTCTTCACACCAGACTTCTCCTTTCTCCCTCAACGCCGATGATGACCACCCGCCCCCCCCCCCAAACTGCCGCCGACCATGCCGACACCCCCCGAGTAGACCCAGTTGGTCAGAGACTCCTTTCATTTTTTTATTTTCTGTCTTTATTTGATTTGTTTTTTGTTTTTTTATTTTATGTGTTTTAGTTAAAAAAAATCACTCTCAATCCCTTTTTTAGTTTTTTTTCTTGTCATTTTTATTTTGTTTTATATTTTATTTATCATATTTTAATTTTTCAACATATATATGTAGAATTATATAATTTAAATTATATTTATTGGTCCGCGATTGGATAAAAAAGCAACCGCGTCGCCACTATCCAGCTATAGGACCCCGCCGCGATCCGAGATTGACTGCTATGTCCGGAAGCATTGTCCCAATCCATTTTAAAAACAGCAATTTTTATCTAATGGCTAGCCATATAAGCCTCTGATATGAATGGAACTCAGCACTGCTCAAATGCTGAAGGATACTTTTATTGCCAAATATAAGCACATTTAATTATTTAAAATCTGATTGCAAATTCAATCCAAAATCATCAACAAAGAACATCAGCATGAATAGTTAAACAAAACACACATGCACGCCATTTAATTTATGTGTACCCAGTTTGCATTATCATATCATCAAAATAGTCATATCACATCCAAATGCTAAAAAAATGGTAAAATATGCTACTCCGAAAATAATAAAAATGGAAACATATATGCATTCATAATGAATATAATCTTGATACAAAATTAGCAACTTCAATATTGATCTCTAATTCAATATTCATTGTACAAATGAAACCAGCCAAAATACATAGAAAATATTAAGGGATGATATGGTGATGATAAAAGCCCTCAGTTTTGCCATGAAAATATATATATATAGACAAATAGTGGATCCCCAACTCCGCTATACCTAGGCGGCGATGGCCGCAACGCCGATTCCTTCCCCATCGGCAGAGGAGGGGCGTTCTCATCTCCACCAATCTATCACCCTTGTCCTTTTACGCCTTTCTCCAAACCTGGCTTTCTCCCACCCTTTTCTGAAATCGCGATTAGCCCCAAAGTCCTTTCGCGTCATGATGGATACTCAATGTTTCCGCTTTCACAGTTGGAGTTCACAAAAGCAACGTCCTTGATGAATCTATCCCTCATGGTTCGGTTCGAACAGCATCGACCCTCAATCGATTCCTTTGACAGGTTTGTTTTCGCTTTTGGGGTCTTCAAGACCGATCGATAGTTGGCCAGCTAGAATCCCTCCATTTCATGTTTCGCTTTGCTTCTGAGGAGGATCGGATTCTTGCCTGGGCCAAAGCTCTGAGAGTCTTCAATGGCTTCAATTACTCTCTATTCCGCTTGTCTTATGATTTTCATATGAAACGTGACCCCCCCCCGACAACGGCTATATGGGTAAGCTTCCCCCGGCTTGTTGTTGCCTTTACAAGATCCGACAATACTCAGGACGTTAGGGAATATGGTCGTTATCTGTGTTCGGACAATAGGACTCACTCAATCAGCCATCCAGTTGCCCCTCACGTATGCATTGAAGTTGATGTGTCGAAACCGCTAGTGGATCATGTTTGGATTGAGGTGGGAGAAGAGTTTAGATGCAAACAGCATGTGATATTTGAGTCATGGATCTAGTTCTTCTCTTTCTCCAAACGTCTGGGATACTCACAAACAGACTGTCGTCGAGATCCCGGGAAGAAGGATGTCACCCATGGTGTTGTTGGTGTTGTTATTCAAGCGGATGGTTCACGTATCGATGGCGGTAGGGTCAATCAGTATACTGAAAATACGCTACATACTCCTTGTGATACACTGAGAGCTCAATCTCAAATTGGCGATGGAGCTCCTTATGCAAGGGCATCGGTGGGGGTGGGAGGGCTTGAGCTCCCGCACCTGAATGATGGGGTTTCAATAACTCATACCTATGTCAGGGCAATGAGAGTTGGCAACTCAACCAGAACGGTTGATTTAAATAGGGATGTTCCACCCCCATCGGAGATGGGGCAAAAGGCAAACAAGAAAAGCTCAACATAGGAGCCCTCTAGTCCATCTGAACAGGCTGGATCGACTGATTCGTCGCCCCTGCGTCAATAAATAGTGTTGTTCCTATGGGCAAGCCGAACTTCAAACGGGACTCTCCATATTTGAGAACGCATAACCAATTTGAGAATCTGAATAAGATCCCCACAAATAACGGTTCCTTTGGGGGCAAGTAAAAAGTGAAACATGGGAAGGCTAAAAAAGTTGTTCAAGCGGTTGACCCACTATTAGAACAAGAAAAAAAGAAGTATCAAGAAATGGGAGCAGAATCCTCCAATGAGGATAGTTCATATGCCATTACTGAAGGTTCCGGGCGCAGCAAAAGCTCGTGGGTGGATGTGCCCACTTGGCTTTTTGTCATTAGCAATGATCAATCCGGGATCAATACGACGATAAACGTCAGTCTCCGCGGATCAATTCACAGAAATGGACAAAGAAGAAGAAAGGTCCCGGAACCACAAAAGTGGATCGTCACAGGTTGATTATAATTATTTTAATTAATTGACAAGAAGTACCTTTTGGGTGTTCTTTCTTCGTTGATATTCTTGATCACGTTCCGATGTGATTCGTCGTTGCGTCGCAGAAGCCAAGTGTAGACTTCCTCTAGCGGTGATCCACACGTGCACCTCGTATCTCTGGACGTCGTCAAAGGAGTCTCCGAGTGCTAGCGTGGAGAAACTTTTGTTTGCGTTGTCCGCCTTAGATCGTCTTGATCTGATGGAAGAGGATCTCTCTCGGTCTTGAGAGCGTTCTTGGAGGAAGAGGTTCTTTCGGCCTTGAAAGAATTCTCCAGAATTGTTGTGCACAACGATTCTCTTGTAGGAAAAGAGTTGGGATTGTGAGCATATTTATAATCGGGTTTGAGGTTGTAGAGTTATGACAATAAATAAACGCGTTACGCGTTTTATTTATTTCATTGACTCTTATTGAAAACCCCCATGTCGAATAATTAATTCCATGACATGCGCCCACGCTGATTATAATAAATATCATTTAATAAAACAAAATTATATCCTCAAAATCCCGACTGGAAAACTACACGGTGTGTAATCATTAATACACGGCGTGTACTTGTTTTCTATAAAACTACACGGCGTGTAATCATTAATACACAGCGTATACTTGTTTTTTCAATTTCCTTTCCAAAATGAAAACTACACGGCGTGTAATCATTAATACGCGGCGTGTACTTGTTTTCCATGAAAAACTACACGGTGTGTAATCATTAATACACGGCGTGTATATCTTGTTTTTCATTTCCTTCTTCCTCCATCATTAAAACGATTTAGGCTTCCTTGAATAATTATTAAACCACGTACGGGAATAATATTTATTCCACTTGAGATATTTGGATACACTTAGTGTGTGACCCTCTAGGCCTCTTTCTCGTTGGCATTAGTCGGGCTTGCCTAAAATCCAAGATTACTGTCTAGCAACGGGTCAAGGCACCCAAGAGAAAGAAGTTGACGCCGCATTGACGTGTCATCTCATACGAACGCTTACTGTGTAATTTAATCCCTTTGTCTCAATATCTCATCAAGCAGGTTTCATGGCAGTGTCATAAACCTATATGTTTGATCTGTCATTCTTTGACTTCCAAAAATAAACTCGTCGTGTCACCATGGTCATGGAATTTGTTCGACAGTTCTATTTCAATCAAAGGGCCCGAGATATCTACTTCCATAAATATGGAAGGGACAAATCCTTCTTCGACTTATCCATTAACAACATGTCATTCGTGACGCACCCAACGTACCCTACTTTCCGCCAACTGTCTACGTGACAGTTTTCGTCAGCAAATCTAAGTGTGCGAGTCATGACATGAGTTAATGAGAATCTGTCAGTCTAAGGATCATTACACACGCTCGCAGATAGCAATATCCGATGACACCAAGACATGCGGAATTACTACTAGCGGGTCTGTTCTCATAATCTCTCATCTTGGAGATTACCAAGTGTGAACTCCATGAGAGACAGTCTCATCTTCTTACGAGTACTTGCACATGACGGTCTGTATACTATGTGTCCTATCATAGTATGTCATCTAACCGTAGAACTTTATTTAAGAATATTGTTATAGCATTTCAAGGTTCTCATCACTGGAATCATTCAGCTATGAAGAGGACTCCAAGAAAGGAGAGAAGTAACAACCAAAAAAACGGGGGGGAAATGCGGTATTTAGTTATGGGAGATCAATGATAGGTGGAAAGAAGACTAAAGCACGCAAGGACTGCTCATTTTTATCGAAACCAATGGTGACAAGATCAACAGGGAAAGTCTTGGGCTTTACAAATACTAGACCTAAAAGTAAGTTCAACCTAGAGGATAAGCAGGGGCATCCTAGACAAAAATCTCAAGATCTTGTGACTTGAGGAAAAAGAGGCCCACCCTTCCCAGAAGGAGGGGCCTATGGATGATGGCGCACCAAAGGCAAAGCTTTTACAATCAAAAAATAAAGGGGGTGAAGAAGACCAGTTCACTCGAGATGATGACCCAGTAATGTGCTCTCAAAAGGAGACACAAGGGCTTGTCAACAAGGACCAGACCACACAGGAAGAAGGAAGCTCTCAGGGCATTGAGTTGGAGCGCACATGAGAAGATGGAAGCAAGCCAACAAATAAGGGTGGTGATACTGAGGAAGGTAGTGAGATAATTGTCCAAACAACCTCTACATACGCGATTCTACATTCTAAAGAGACGGTGGAAGATAAATTTATTATTCAAGCTCCGGATGATGAAGTCGATAGGATCTTTGCAAGATATCTCTAGGTTGACACCAATGATCAACAATCCGCATGGATTGACACTCGAAATCGAATTTTTCTACGAGGCTTCAATGAAGGTAAAATCAATCTAGAAGTATATCTTAAAATTTGGGATGAGATGGCTTCCCTCTTCGAGGGTTTCATTTGCGAAGAACCGGAACAGGATAAGTATTATTCTGACTAGGAACTCGAAAGAGACCAAGGTCATAACAATCTAAGGCTTCTTTGGGATGGAGTGGAGTATCCCCTTTTTTGTGTAATTTCTTTGTAGCCACTTCAAGGTCAGTTGTGCTTGTGTTTGTTGTGCAGGTTCACACTCAGACTTTAAAAGTGTCTGATCTAACAATAATAAAAATAGAAATTTGAAGGATATACACTGAGAATACTAATGATTTCAAAAAGGCAGGAACAGTTCACTTCAACAGAATTTTGGGAACAGAGATAACTTAAAAATCAAATCAAATTTGTTGTGAGAAAACAGGGTTAAATAATTTTTCCATAGATTTTGCACCTTGTATGAATGTTCACACAGCACTCCACT
This sequence comes from Viscum album, assembly GCA_963277665.1. NCBI lineage: Eukaryota > Viridiplantae > Streptophyta > Magnoliopsida > Santalales > Viscaceae > Viscum > Viscum album. The sequence goes on from OY728141.1 coordinate 1,252,033,726, forward strand.
ATAGTGAACATCCCCGGTATTAAAAGGCGGCTCTTTTTATTCAAATAAAAAGTTCATGTCTTTTTGAAAATAGCGGGAAAAAAATTTAGCTAATCAAGAGGGCAAGGAGATGATTGAAAATAACCTCTACGAACTTTGACATTGTAATGGGACGTTTGCTGAAGAAGTTCTTTCAATGTCAGACCCTTCTTGCTAACTGCTAAACCCGCCTTCTCCGATGACACGCTCTGTTCAGGAAGAATAATTGCTGCTCATCGTACCCATTTCATGGTTTTATCAGTAAAACTTCAACAGTAAGGTGGCTGATACCAAGTTTAGTAAACAAAAAATAGTCGTACAGAAAATGTGTTGATTTAGATAAAACAATATAATTAATAGGTCCAATTTTTGAATCTGTAAATGATTTAACTATAGATAATAATGTTCAAAGCAAGAGAGTAATATCATCTGCAAAATTTCTAATTCATGTTTATGAGCTATCCTGTTTCAGTACAAAGATTCCAAACATCGTTCAATTCATGACAAAATTACTACAGACAGGTTTCATGTGGGCATCCGATCAGATGAAGATAATTTACCTTTGGCTTTTATATCGGTATTTGTAGCATTCTTCGGAGGAGGCAATTTTCTACCAACTTTTCGCTTGATTTTCTGAAAATATTGATAGAGTGGCATGATCGTCATGCAATGCCTACAAAGAGTGTTAAAATACAAAGATAGAGGTGTTTTGATATGTGAAACGTACTTTGAAGTCAATGCCACTCTTATGCTGCTTTTTCTGATTCTTTGAGGAAACCTTCGGACGCGCCATGTTCCTGCCAGTGGATTCAATCAGCGATAAGACAACGCAAACAATCCAAAATATGTGTATTTTATGGCACTGGAAACGATTGGAAGGAGAACTGGGATAAATCAGTTGCACCTGATTTCAAAAACCTAACACAGACGAACGATAAGGGATGGTTTCTCGCTCGGCACACAATAGCCCCGTGCTTCCTTGCTCCCTTTTGATTTCCGCCCCTCCGAGTTCAGCCCAGCTCGAGGGTTAGTGTTCCGATTGGACTTTAATCCTCCGTTGAGTGCTGCGTCCGGAGCCGGTGTGTGTCTTGAAGTCCCGGCTCGGGTTGTGGATAAACACTACGTTCCGTCGCCGGTGTTGTGGTGGTGTCGTTTATGCTCTGCTTGGTGACAAAACACCTTTTCCGAAGTCGGGTGATGCGGCTAGGGATGAATCTGATCGAGTTGGGGAGAAAGCCCTCTGTCGGAAGCTGCTCCGTCCCCCGCGAAGATCGTCGGCGGAAAGCGCCGGCAACATGCCGGTTGTCCTGCTTCGGCAGCTCGCGGAAACAGTTGTCGTTCGCCGGCGCCGGAAGCTGCTCCGCCCCCGGGTTCGTTCCTCGTCAGCTCGCAGGATGCCTGGTGATGCCACAGTAGTCGAGTTTTTTTTGAAGTGGGTTACCGTTTTAAAAAACAGGGATTGCGACAGTAGTCGTTGTATTTTTAAACTGGGTGTACGTGACCCGTTCACGGTTCTCCATTTACCCTAGAAGCGTGAACCTTCTCACCCAGAGACGCCTCCTTCTATATATATATATATATATATATATATATATTATTAATAATTTATTTATATAATTATTAATATAATATTTATTATTAATATCAATTTCTATGAATATTATTTATAAATATTTGTTAATTTTTTTTGTTGATATGAAAGATTATCAATTTGTTTAGTATGTAATATATTTATTAATAATCAATTGTATTATTTATTATTAATTAATATTATGTTATTATGTTATTAATTAATTAATAGTATAAAAACTAGTTTTTTAAGATTTTAATTATAAATCTTTGTCAAATTTTTTGTTGATATGATTATTAGTAATATATTAATATGTAAAATATTCATTAATTATCAATTGTATCATTTGTTATTAATTGATAATATATCATTATGTTATTAATATAATTAATAGCATTATAGCTAATATTTATTATATAATAATGTAAATAAAATAATTTTTATTTACAAAAATATTTACTAGTTAATGATTATATTATTCTTATAAGATTTTAATTATAGATCTTTGTTAAATTTTTTGTTGATATAATTATTAGTAATTTTTTAATACATAAAATATTTAATAATTATCAACTATATTATTTACTATTAATTAATGATATATTAATATGGTATTAATATAATTAATGGCATTATAGGTAATATTAATTGTATAATAATGTAAATAAAATAATTTGTATTTATAAAAATATTTACTAGTTAATAATTGTATTATTCTGAATATATTATGTCGTATTGTTAATTAATTACTTATATAATAAATAAGATAATATTTATTATTAATATTAATGATATCTGTAGAATTGAAAATGATAATATTATTAATATTTACTAATTAATTTAAGATGATTATTTATTATACATAATATGGATAATAATACTAAATATTAATATAAATAACAACTAGTAATTATTATCATTACAAATGTAGTTATTAATTTTAATGTTTCTTAATCGTTCGATTTTTTTTTACGAATTTCATAATTATATCAATTTGTTGATTTGTGCAACAAAATGTAATATACCAAAAAGACGGTGGACCTACAATCTCGTTGTATATACTATTTCTTACCTCTAAAGATAGTGGTTGTTGTCTGAAACAATCTCCAACATATGAAGAAGATGATTGTGCAGCGGATATCTGCGGATCATATGCTAATAAAGAATGCAACACAAACTAGTCGGCGTGCATCACTGTAATAAAATCTGATATGCTAACAAACTATGTTTGTGTTTGTGTCTCTCATTGTGGTTGTGACTCATATGCAATAGAAGTTGGAGGAGTATTTGGCTGATCATGATGAACACTCTCCTCATATGCCACACACTACAAAAAAACACTTGTTAGTGGTGGCTATAGTAATCGCCGCAAAATAAATCCGTTTAAAAACTAATAATAATATCACGGCGGTTTCTATTAAACCACCACGAAATGTTTTAAAAAACTCTAATTCCCCCCCGACCCTGACCTCCTCCTCCCCCCTCCCCGACGTGACCCCGACCCCACCACCTCGTCGACGACCCCCATGCCCCCCACCCGTATGACTTACCTCCTCCGTCCTCGACGCCGACCCCCTGCAACCCCCCCCCCCCCCCGCCGACCACCCTCTCCCATGCTTGGTTCCCCTCCTCGGCGACTCAGATCCCCTCCTCAGCAGCAAGATAGACCCCCCCTGAAGGTTGTATCATTTTTTAATCACCCTAAATCTACTATTGAGCAGCATTAGTTGGACAATCATGGGTGATAAAAAGAGTACAAATTTTGTTTTTTATTCATTCAACATTAGTGTATATATGTAATTTTGATTTATAATGTGTTATTTGGTTTTTGCAGTTATTTGTTTGGAGTAACAATATACATTAATTTTGGTTATGTTGCATTAAATTAAAAAAAAAAATCGTTTATGATATAATTCGGTTATGGAATCTAGATCGTTCATAATTTCATGGTTTGTATTTGATATTAATGAATTTCACTTTGTTCTGTACATGTTAATGCCTCCAATTTTTGACATATATATAATTGAGACTATTTTCCAACTCATGAACAATTGGTGGTAGGGTTTGGGGTCACACATGGTTTCATCACCAACCGTGGCAAGGTCTATAAGGATAAAGACCTTGAAAATGAGATTTTAGACACCTTTTAAATTTATTAGAATGCTTCATGTTTTATGCATACGTGAGGAATTATTTAGTTTAGTAAAATCTATCGAAAAATGATAAAGTAGTTAGGGTTAAGTTTTACATGCATGATAATCAATTATTGGTTATGGTAACTAGAACATCTAACATAGTTTCATTGATTTTATTTTGACTAACATGACTTTTAAGAGAACTCATTATAATATATAGTTTGTTTTTTGTTGAGTTAAATGACTAATTTGTTATCATTTGATATGAATCATACACTCCCAAATGTTTTTCCAAATATGTGACAATGTTTCCCCTCATCATAAAACCTTTGATTTTTTGGATCCCCTCAAAGTAAAAAAAACGATTCAACATATTAAATGGTGGACCATAAAACCATCTCCAACCCGCGTTTATTTAGCGTGAAAACACTAAAATAGCACATAATTTCTTCTCCACACTACAAAAAAATTGGGCGATAAAAGGGGTTAATTTTTCATTAAAAAGGGGTTATAACCCCTTCTAAACACTTTAACGACGGTTATCCATAACTGCCGCTAAAGTGTCCGTCTACTCTGATTAGAGGCAGTTTTGGGTAAGTGCTGGTAAAATTGGTTTGAATTTAGCGGCGGTTAGATTAAAGAGGGTTTTAACCCCCTTTAATTTTCCCCAAAATTCACCATAAATGGGCCAGTTAGGGGTGGTTCTAATCACTCTTAATTCAAATATTCAATTAGGGGCGGTTAGAACCGCCCCCAATTGAATCCCAAAGTTCTAATTTAGGGGCAGTTACAACTGCCCCTAATTTACCCTCTTTTTTTAATATATACAATTTTTTTACCCAGTCCTGACCACCCCCTAATGCCCCCTGTGGAGAACCCCCGACACCCCCGGACAAGCTCTTGGAACCCCCCCTGACGCCCCTAATTCAAACATTCAATTTGGGGCAATTATAACCACCCTTAATATACCCTATTTTTTTAATATATACAAATTTTTTACCCATACCTGACCACCCCCCTGACGCCCCCTGTGGAGAACCCTCGACACCCCTATGGAACACCTCCGGACAAGCTCTTGGACCCCCCAACACCCCCATGGAACACCCCCAGACAAGCTCTTGGAACCACCCCTAACATCCCGTGGAGTACCCCTGACACCCCCTAGACAACCCCCAGCCCCACGACGCCAGGACAAACACCACACCCCCTAACCCCCCATGGAGAACCCATGACACATAGAACACCCCCAGATAAGCTCTTGGACCCCCCCCCCCCCCCGACGCTCCGTGGAGTACTCCACGAGGCATCTGGGGTGGTTCCAAGCACCACTAGAATTCTGGGCAGTTGCGCACGGTGTAGCAGAAGAGTATTAGCGATCGCCGTTTGGAAGTCACTAAAGGGTGTATTAGCGACCACCGAATGGAAGACACTAATACAGAAATAAAAATACGTGGGATTTTTCCCGCCTTCTTCTTTTCTTCTTCGGTAGACTCCTGTAACAATTTTCGCCGCCCCTTCAGCACACCCCGCCGCCCCTTCGCCACCCCCCGACGCTTTCATCCCCGCCCTTGTCACCCGAGGTCATCCCACAACCACCTCCAGTAGCCCTTCGGTCTCCCCTCGACTTTTCCCCACCATACACCGACCACCCATAACCTACCTGGACCCTCTCTAGCCGTCGTGCATCTGCCATGGCTGGCAAAGCAAGCATGTGGAAAACCTCCCACGTCCTTATTGTGTGACCCACATCGCTCACTGCATCCAGGACCAAATATCGCATTTTTTTGGGGTGGATCTTTAGTGTTCACCAAACGGTGGACACTAAAGGCTTTAGCGACAAGCCAAAAACGTCTGCCATTTGGCGAACGCTAGGCGGACACTAAAGGTCTTTAGCGACGACTTTTAGCAGTCGCTAAAGCCCTTATTTCTAGTAGTGAAGAGCTTGTATGGGGGTGTTCCATGGGGGTGTCAGGGGCACTCCACGAGGCGTCGGGGGGGGGGGGGTCCAAGAGCTTGTCCAGGGGTGTTCTAGGTGTTGGGGGTTCTCCACGGGGGGCGCCAGAGGGTGTGGTGTTTGCCTCAACATCATGGGGCTGGGGGTAGTCCATGGGGGTGTCAGGGGTACTCTACGGGGCATCGGGGTGGGGGGGGTCCAAGAGCTTCTTCAGGGGTGTTCAATGGGGGTGTTAGGGGTACTCTACGAGGAGTTGGGGGGTTCCAAGAGCTTGTCCGGGGGGTGTTCCATGGGGGTGTCGAGGGTTTTCCATGGGGGGCATCAGGGAGGTGGTGGGTAAAAAATTTGTATATATTAAAAAAAGAGGGTAGATTAGGTGCGATTATAACTGCCCCTAAATTAAAATTGCCTCTAATCTACCCTCTTTTTTTAATATATACAAAATTTTAACCCAGACCTGACCACCCCCATGACGTCCCCGTGGAGAACCCCTGACACCCCCAGACAAGCTCTTGGACCCCCCCTGACGCCCTCTAGAGTACCCCCAATACCCCATGGAACACCCCCGGACAAGCTCTTGGAACCACCCATGATGCCCTGTGGGGTACCCCGACACCCCCTTAGACAACCCCCAACCCCATGACATCAGGAAAAACACCACACCCCCTGACGCTTACATTCTCCCCACCTTAGGGCTTTACGTCCTCAAAAAGCTAAAAAAAACTACTCAAACAGATGTGGGTACTGCGCAGGAATCTGAGCCTCCCGCTCCCATGTTCTCTCCTGAAGATTCTCGTGTTGCCACCGGACACACATCAGGGGAATTGCTTGCCCATGAAGGATCCTCTCTTGTCGATCCTCGATCTCCATTGGGTACTCTACGAAGGTCGCTCCATCCTCGATGTCTAGCTCACCCCATTCGATGACGTGCGATGGGTCATGCACATACCTCCTCAGCTATGACACGTGGAAGACATCATATACCCAGTGAAACTACGGCGGTAGAGCTAGGTGGTACACCACCTCGCCAACTCTGTACAATATTTGAAAAGGGACAATGAACCTCAGAGACAACTTGCTACCCCAACCAAATCTCTGCAACCCTCATCGAGGTGAGGACCTGAAGGAAGACATGGTACCCCTCCTCGAACTCCAGAGGTCTCCATCGTCTATCAGCATAAGACTTCTTCCGGCTCTGTGCAGTCTTCATCCGCTCCTGGATGACCTACACCTTCTCAGTAGTATCTCACACCAACTCTAGACGCATGAGTACCGACTCTCTGGGGTTGGTCCAGTAGAGTGGTAACCGGGAGGGTCACCCATATAAGTCCTCTAATGGTGCCATGCTAATGATGGAGTGGTATCTCTTATTATACAGAAACTCTACTAGTGGTAGGTGGTCCTCCCAACTGCGACCAAATTCCAAGATACAGACCCGAAACATATCCTTCAAAACCTAAATGGTCATCTCCATCTGACCATCTGTCTAGGGATGGAATGTTGTGCTCAAGTGTAGCTGAGTCCCAAATGCCTCCTACAATCCCTTTCATAATTAGGATGTGAAGCGCGCGTCTTGATTCGAGACTATAGTTGAAGGGATTCCATTAAGTCGAACAATCTTCTGCATGTAGAGGCGTCACAAGCTCTCTACAAGACTCTACTCCCTGATAGCTAGGAAGTGGTCCGACTCAGTGAGTTGGTCAATGATCACCCATATGGAATCGTGTCCCTTGGACATTTGTGGTAAGCCTGTCAAAAATTCCATCGATATTTCATCTCACTTCCAATCTGACACTTCCAGGGGGTTAGCTAACCCTTCTAGAACCTGGTGCCCAACCTTTATCTGCTGGCACGTAAGGCATCGATAAATGAACTCTGCTACTGCCTTCTTCATACCTGTCCACCAGAACTGACGCCAGAGATCCTGGTACATTTTTTCCACTCCAAGATGTACCGCCAAGGGGGAAGTATGAAACTCCCTTAGGACCTCATCTCTCAACGCCACTGGTACAACTTTACGCCCTCTATAAAGGACTACATGTTACCCACCTTGAGAATATCTATCAGGAGCATGTCCTATGGATAACTGAGCATGCAAAGTCTTATAGTCTACATCCCTTAGCTGTGCCTCCCCGACTCACCATAAGAGTGGAGGGGTGACAACCATCGACTGGAGATAAGCTGCATCATCTCCATCTACAGAGGATAACTGTAGCGAGGCCAACTACTCTGACGCCTCACTCAGTAGTTGTGAACTCAATCTTCTACTGAGAGAATCTGCTACAACGTTCCCCTTCCCAGGAGTATAGACAATCTCGAATTCATAATCCTAGAGGAACTCTATCCATCGTCTCTACCTCAAATTCAGATCCTTCTGCAAGAATATGTATTTGAGGCTCTTATGGTCAAAGTTGACGATGAACCATTCACCCATCAGGTAGTGTCGCCACATCTTCAATGCGAAGACTACCACTGCCAATTCAAGATCATGGGTCACAAAGTTCTTCTCATGAGACCTTAGCTGGTGTGAACCATAAGCAATCATTGCTTTTCTCTGCATCAGGACACAGCCAAGCCAAGTCCCTAATGCGTTACAGAAAACTACATACTTGACACCCTCTTCTGGAAATCTCAAGATCGGTGTGCTCGTCAAAATCTGCCTCAACTGCTGGAAAGCCTGCTGGAACTTCTCCATCCATACAAAAGGCTTCCCCTTCTGGGTCAAGGATGTCATCGGTGCTGATATTTGGGAGAAATTAGGGATAAATCTCTGGTAGTATCCTGTCAGCCCAAGGAAGTTACGCACCTTTGTCATGCTTCTGGGTGGATCCCATGCTAACACCACCTCGACCTTGGATGGGTCCACTGTTACTCCCTCTATTGAGATAATATGTCCCATAAAGTGGACCTCTTGTATCTATAACTGGCACTTAGAGAGATTCCCATAAAGATGGTACTCTCAGAGTATGTCTAAAACCATCTGTAGGTGTCTCGCGTGCTCCTCCTCTGACGCTGAGTACACAAGGATGTCATTGATGAAGACCACTACAAACCGGTCTAGGTACGAATGGAAGATCTGGTTTATAAGTCCCATGAACACTGTGGGGGTGTTCGTCATGCCAAAAGGCAACACCAAGTACTCGCAGTGACCGTAGCAGCATCTGAAATCCGTCTTCAGTATATCCTCATCTCGTACTCATAACCGGTGGTATCCCGATCGAAGTTCAACCTTCAAGAACCATTTCTACCCTCTTAGCTGATCAAAGAGGTCATCAATCCTCGACATAGGATACTTGTTCTTCATCATCACCTGTTCTAGGCACCAGTAGTCCACGCACAATCTCAAACTCCCATATGCCTTCTTGGCAAACAAAACTGGGGCTACCCAAGGTAAAATACTGGGTCTTACGAAGCCCTTACTATGCAAATCCCCCAACTGCACTCTCATCTCGCAAAGCTCTGCGAGAGCCATTCGGTATGCTGGTGAGGATATTGGTGCCATCCCATGGTGCAAGTCGATGCAAAAGTTGATCTTCCAATGGGGAGGTCATCCTAGAACATCTTCAGGAAAGACGTCCTCGTACTCTGCCACTACTACTAGGAACTGAAAGCTTACGACATCTACTACTTAGAGGGTAAGGATATCCAACTCATGAGCAATCAACTGCAATCTACTATGAATGAGCCCATTCTGTACTGCATAGGTCTCCTTTTCACCGAAAAAGGAAAACCTCATCCCATTGCTGCGGACACACTACACTCTTCGCCTAAAGAATTCAATATGGGTATGGATTGAAGATAACTAATCCATACTGAGAATGAAGTCATAAGGCCTTGACATTGCCACTGAGAGGTTCCAACCGAAACTCTCTCCTACAAAGGAAAGATCACACTGTCTGCAAAGATGTGTGATCATCAAGTCTTCTCCTATAGGTGTCTCTAAGTATAAGGGTGGAGTCAACAACTCTACCAGAATCTCAAGGTTTCACACATGACATGTGGCAAGGAAGGAATGACCGACACCTGTGACTATGAGTATGGTAGCTAAGGTATAAAAGACACAAATCATACCTCAGATCATCCCTAGAGTCCCTGGGTTATACGCCTCGACTGCATGCAGCTGTCCCTGCCCCTGTCCCCCAGCTCCCTAAGCCTAGTGCGGACCTCCTGGGGTGGTGGTGGAAGTAGATCAAAGCGTCTTCCACCACCTGTAGCTCCCCCTGCTCCTCTGCCATGTCCGACGCCTGGTGGGTATGTCTTCTCCACTCTCTACCACTACCTCGGTGGTCCATCCACCGCCTCCCTATCTGCAGCTTGACGGGTTGGATAGTCTATAGCGATATATCCTCTACCGTTGCACGAGTAGCATCACCTCTCCCTAGGCTGACTGAATCCAGCCTGAGAGACCTAGACTATCGATCCCCTGTCCTAGGTCCTCTTGTGACGTTTACCATGTCCTGAACCTTATTCCTGAAATCATCTCACTACTGCCGAGGTCTCTACACCTGTTTGCCTGCTGCTGACTACCACAAGCTGTCTCTGCTCATCCAAGAAGCTCTCGACCACTAAGGCCCACTCGAGCACTCCTACATAAGTCGAAATTCATAGAGGCATGACACTAGCTCGGATGTCCCGTCGAAGACCTCAATCTAAGGTCAGATCTCTGAAGTACTGATCCCTGACCATATCCATTGAGTACCGAGCGAGGTTGGTGAACCTCAATGAATAGTCATCCACCATAAAACTTCCCTACTAGAGCTAAAGAAGCTCTTGGATATGCACTACTCTCAGCGTAACTGGAGATAAATCCTCCCTAAAGAGTGGCTCAAACTCCATCCACGAGAGAGTCTCCTCGTCATGAGTCTGCGTGGTCAAACTCGACCACCTTCCCACTGAAACCTGAAGAAGGCTTGCTCCTAGGATCACCATCTAGTTTGTTGGTGTCCTCACTAGACAAAAAACTCTGGTCACCATCTCAAGACAGTCCTCAACCGCCTGAGGGTCAGGCTTACCTCATAACTTGAGGGGTCTATGTCTCTGAAACTCATGGAGCACGCTCAGTCTGTGCTCCCATCTACTGGTACTGCAGGTACCACGTGTTACTCCACTAATGGTGGTATAGCAGGTGTACCACCTGGAGGTAATGCCTAGGAAACTAGTCCCTATTCCGAACCCTCATCACTGAGGGGGTCATCCCCGTGATCGAGCTGCTAAATCCTAGCGAGTATGCGTCACAGAGGCATCCAATAAAGAAACAAGACATACCGTAGTCAATGAGTATATCTGGATAAATGAAACAAAAGGACATGGAAAATGAAACCCACTCCTGTATGATGCATAACATTCTTTTATTTCCCCACAACTAGTGTTTTCATGTATTGAGTCAAAAAGAAGGTTATCGGAGTCCTAGTGTATGGATACGTTGGCCACCCGCACCAACACTGGAGTCTCTGGCCTGAAATCTGAACTCAAAACACTTAACACTGTTTCCCCAAACCAATCTCACATACTCTTGGTCCTAAGATAGAACCGATCACCTCTGATACCACTCTATCATGACCCATCCCAGTGGGGCCCATGCTGTGACTCCCCAAACCCACCTCCAATAGGCCAGGGGATGGTGACTAGCACTGAGTAGGCATATCACTAACATGAGAGGCATTGCCTAAGTACCTGTACACATGCACACATATCAAAGCCCACAAATACTGAAAAGTAAAAAACAACTAAGGAAAAAAATGCATGCATACAACTAAAACCAACCAACATAGTACAAAAAAAAGTAAAGTTTAGAAAGTAAACTGGGCCATAATAAAATCCCACCAAAAGAAAGATTCAGAAAATAACAAAGTTCAACCTATAAGAAAAAGAGGTACTAGGACTGCTACTCATAGCCGTAGGAACACCTCGGCCTGCAAGGAACTCAGAAAGCTCGGTCTGGTCCTGGTCCGTCCTGGACTCCGTCAAAAGGCCGCTTGTCTGCACAAGACATGACATGTATGGGAAAAGCCCATGCAGGGGTGAGTATAATAATACTCAGTTGGGGATCTTGAAAACCATAAAGCAATACACAAAGTAAAGGTACAATAAACTCTACACAGTATATGTCTACTGAACATATAACAAGAGAAACACATCTAGATATACTCGAAACTCAGACCCGTAGTCTACAACGACCGCATACCCACTCTAGGAATACAGTTCAAAGATTCCACCAAGCACTAATTCGGGAGAAATCACTCCACGAGTCTGATAAATCTAATGACGTCTGTCCAAGAAGTATTGTTCATCGAGAAAATCCATGAAATAGATAGATGCTCTGATAGTTCTGAAGAGAGAACAGATACACTCATTCTGAGAGAACACACTCTTGAGTGGGAAAAGATCATGATACACATATGGGGATCAATGTTAGGGCCTTGGAAGATACCATGACTCATCTGGATTCACCTGATAAGTAGAGGATCAACATCCTGTAGGATTGGTCACATCGATACCTGAATCTACCTAGGATCACGAATGGTTAGAGGATCTCGCTTTGGGCCTCTCGAAGGGATACCTGACTCTATCTCAGAAAGACCTGCTGAAGGGATCATACTACTGTGGATGAAAATGATACTTGACCTTTAGGGGAATGAAAAAAGGGGGCACTAACCCAAAGGAAACTTGTCCAAGGAATGGTGTACAAAAAGATCAAGCCATGTAGAAAGGGAGTACACTGTGTGTATACTTGGTCACACGCCGTGTCCCTTTACTCCAGGTACTTCCCATGTACAACAGCCCGAGTCTAGAGAACATGACATGTAAAAACGTACATACATGGCATGTAGGAAGGATAACACATTGTGTCAAGGTATCTGGGGTCTGATCCGTGTACGCTATCCATGTGCCCGTACACAGCCTCAACCCATGTATGCCAACCCATGTAACCAGTACACAGGGTGACTCGCGTAACTGGCCTTGTCTGGCCATGTGGTGAAGTACATGGTGTGTACTCCACCCCGTGTCCATGTATCTTCCAAGATACACGTTTATTCCCATGTAATGACCCACACACCGTGTGACAATAGTCACACGCCGTGGCTACACATTTTATCACCTAAAACTCCAGCCACTACTGGGTGGGGTCCACACACCGTGTCTCCCTAGAGGCACATCGTGTTCTTCATCGCGTGCAGCGTGAAAACCCTAGATACTGCCACTGGTCCCACATGGTGTGTTCTTCGAGATACATGCCGTGTTTATCGTGATTTTCCAGAATCATTGTTCTTCGTCACCGCACTTTGGGTGATCCTTCGATCTTTGATCTATCCATCTGATCTCTTTGAAACTCATGGTTCAAGGTCTCCCTGACACTGCAAGGCCGTTTCTGTTGGATTTGGTCCTCTCATCGGCCCTGAAAACAAGTATTGATCCACCCTCAAAAATAACGCTCGAAGGAAGATTTCTCCTGAACCACATTGATTCGTCTGCCGTCATTATCGTCGCACCTCCGTTAGGTCATAACGATGTTGGATCTAAAATTAAGGATCATTGTGTTGTGAAACGGGTGCGCAACGATCCGTTGGTAATCTCCCCATGAAGAACGTGAAGAGCACATGAAAAAATGGGGAAGAAATCCAAAAGCAATTCGAGGAATGAACCTTCACCATCGTTCGTTACGGCGTTGATCCGCTACCATTAGTAAGATCAAATAGAGAAAAATCAAAACAAAAAAATAATATAGCATGAATTAATTCCCCGAATCAAAATCTCTGAAATAAATGGAAATAATAACCCTCCCGCAAGAACGTACGATCCACAGATCAACCTGTTCGTGGGTTGATCCACATTCATCGTTTAATCGAAGAATGGGGAAACAAATAAAAGAAACAAAACCCCTACCTCGATTCGCTTGAAGAATGATCACCATTTCGCGTTTGTTGGAGAGGTTCTGTCGAATATGAGGTGCGTCGATTGATCGTGCCACCGTCATTCACCAACGAGTTATCCTCCAAAGCTCCAATGGTGATTGTCAATTCGTAGGGTTATGTGGCTAACCCCATGAACTTTCCATAAGCAGGTTTTAATAGGGGGGGGGGTAGGTCACTGAATTGAGGAAACATTTAAAATAAAATAAATTATTAATTTATTTTTATTTCCTTTAAAACGTCCGAAAACTAACTTTTACAGCTGACCCACACTGGTTGATGTTAGGCCCCGCATAAGGTAAATTTGTTGCTCTGAACATAATGGTGCCCTCGAATTTTTGATTTGGGCACCCATTTAAAAGTTATTCCACTTCTTTAGGAAAACCATTCATGTGTGTTGTTTAAAAGTTTAATTTATTTCAAACATTTATTCCGGGAAACCCGTGCCTTGGAATCGTGCGCTGTCACAAAGCCTGGTCTCGTACTAATTTCATATAATATTTAAAAATAATACATAGAAGATCTAAGACATTACATACACATTACTAGAATTATATCTAATGTAATATTGATGATAAGCATTTAGTTCTCTCCATGAAACTCCATCACTATTAACTGCATCTATAATTGCTCGACAGAGATCAGATATCAAACACACTCTCTAGTTTTATGTAACATGAATGCATATACATACAAAAAACCAACTTCAAGATTCAAAATTATCCTTTTCAATAATGGAAAATGAAAGTGGTAGAGGATCATGATTACCATCTTGTGTGGTAGTAATAAGTAGAATACCTTTATACTTGCCATAAAGAAAAGTTCCATCATCTTAAATGGATTGTTTACAATATAGGAAAGTAGAGATACATGACCTTAATTCCCAAAATAACCTATGGAACTTCAACTTTGATTGAATAACTCAATGATATGGGGAGACATACTCAATAGTGTCCAAATGATATAATCCGATTGTTGAAAAAAAAACTCATAAGTTGTGCCAACATTGCATACGATTCATCCCAATCACCATAATCTTTCACAATTGCCTTTTGTTTTTCATTCTAAGATTTTCTATAGGATATATTATATTTAAACAATTGTTGTATTCATTCCTGAATAAGGGACATAGGAAAATCCTAACACGTTCACATCATCACTACAATAACAGTTGATATAAAATCTGCATCAAGTGAAGAGTGATCTTGCGATAAGTTTGGATGTACACAAGTGTGTGTGCCTTCTAATTTGGTTATCTTCCAACATGAAATTTTTTTTATCATACATTGCCCTCATTTAGAATTTACATTCTCGATCATATCTGTGACATCGAATGAGATATTTTTCCTTCATCTACTCATAAACCAAAAATGAAAAATGTCGCTCTATGTGGTATTGTTTTATCACATTTTTCAAGGAATATTTACTTTAAAACTCCTTCCCAACATAGATAGTGTTATCAATTGAAGAAAATATATTCCCTATAATTTCAGGGGATTCAGTAGCTGGTGTAATGACATCCCAATCAAAATGTTATTCATGTGACATTCCTTCGATTAAGGAAGTAAATAGTGTAGGATGATGACCACTAACTGGTGGCTGCCTATTTATCAAACGAACCTCAGGAAGGTTCATTCCCCACATCACCCTCACCCACATCATCTCTTAATGCCTCACTAGATACTTCCTAATCAGATAAACTGTCATTTAGTACATCAGGAGTGCACACAGGGATATGACCTACATTTTCTTCCAAATACTAATCATCTTCTTCAAAATTTGTTTCTATTACAAGAGTCATATGAGAAGACAATGAATGAGACTGTTGCGAAGGACTGACTTCTATAGAGCTCACATAACATGGTTCTATAGTATTAGGTTTCACCTCATCAATATCAAAAATCACCACATATAATCCCATTAGACTGTTACTACATTATTGCCTAAACAATAATGATGCATCCATCCAATCCTCATCATTGATCAAAGGATACTCAGTATGCCATATATATTTAAGATATTGGAGAAGTTTGTCATGACCCATCCCATAGGGGCCCGTGCCTTGACTCCTTAAGCCCGCCTCCAATAGGCCATGGGCTGGTGACTAGATCAAAGTAGACATATCACTAACATGGGAGGCCTTAGCCTAAGTACCTAAACAAAATCACACATCACCAAGCCCATAAAACGTGAAAATATAAAAACAACTGAACAACTATGTATGCATGCATCTAAATACCATAACCAGAGTACGATAGAAAGTAAAGTAAACAAGTTAAAATACAATCCCATCATAAAGAGCTGGAAAATAAGTTCAACTTGAAAATAAAGATATGGACTGCTGTCAAGATACCACAGGGACATGCATCGGTCTGTTCGGTCTCACTAAGCACCATCTGGTCCTAGTCCATCTAGGAATCTATCAAAAGGGCGATCGTCTACACAAGACACAACACATGTGGGAAAATACTGTGTAGGGGTGAGTATAACAATACTCAACATGACATCCTAAAACCACAAAGCATACAAAAAAGTAATAATAGTCATCTCTACATAGGTATATGTTTACAATCACTATTGGAAACTTATCCTTTACCAATATTTTCAAACCATTGGTAAAGGTTGGACAACTGTTGGTATAAAATATACCAACGGTTGTCCAAACCGTTAGCTGTGGAGTCGTGGGGATATGAAAGGAAAATAGATTATATACCAATGGTTTCATGTAACCGTTGGTATAAATCTTTACCAATGGTTTTAAATTGTTGGAAATATCAAACATCATGTCTATACCAATGGTTTTTAAACCGTTGGTATAGACTTTTACCAACATTTCCCCACAAACCATTGGTAAAAGTGAAGTAAAATGTTCTATACCAATAGTTTGTAAACTTTTGGTATAAACTTTTTCCAACGGTTTACATGAAACCATTGGTATATGTTTTGTTTAGAAACATACACCAATGATTTACAACCGTTGGCATTGGCTTTATACACCTGCAGCAAGCCTGCCTCCCCACTGTGAACCTGCAACACTTCCACCAGCAGGTCGGCCTCCCCTTGTACAAAATTCATACAGAATTCTCAATACCTACAGAATAAATACAGAATTCTGTATGAATTCATACAGAATTCATACAACACATAATTATCAATACCTCAAATTCTGTATTTAATTAAACACATACAAAATTCATAATTCATAAGTTAATTAACAATTAACACATACACAATTCAATTCAGAATTCAGAAGTCAATTACCCTATGTAATGATTTTTTTTGAATTGAATACATACAATATTGAATTCTCTATAACACATACAGAATTGAATTCAGAATTCAGAATGTAATAACCCCCATATAATAAAATCATGTTTCGGGTTTTGAATATGGTATTGCTGTTCATAGGAATGGGTGAATTCAGATGAGATTTGAATTTTTGGATAATGTGGTATGCCATGTAGTAGTAAGTGGTAATGTGACATGGGGGTGGGGGGCTTTCCAGGGGGTTGGGGGGGATATTCAAGGGGGTATGGGTGTCCAGCGAGGTTGGGGGTTATCCAGGGGGTGGGGGGCTATCCAGGGGGTTGGGGGGCTGTCCAAGGGGGTAGGGGGTGTTTGGGGGGTGGGGTGTCCGGGGGGATAGGGGGACTGTCCAGGGTGGGGGGGGGGCTGTCCAGGGGGGGGGGCTGCCTAGGGTTGTGGGGGGGTGTCCGTGGGGGTGGGGGTGTCCAGGGGGTGGGGTGGTGTTCGGGGGGGGGGGGCATGTCCGGGGGGGGGGTGTCTAAGGGGGTAGGGGGTGTCCAGGGGTGGGGGCGTCTAGGGGGTGGGGGCTGTCTATGGGGGTGGGGGGTCAGGGGGTGGGGGTGTCCAGGGGGGATGAAGGGGCTGTCCAGGTGTTTGGGGGGGTGTCAAGGGGGTGGGGGACTGTTTAGGGGGGTGGGGGTGTCCGGGGGGGGGGGGGTACAGGGGGTGGGGTGGTGTCCAGGGGGTGGGGGGCTATCCAAGGGGTTGGGGGGGGGGGGGGTTGTACAAGGGGGTAGGGGTCCAAGGGGTTGGGGGGTGTCTAGGGGGTGGGGTGGTGACCAGGGGGATGGAAGGGTTGTCTAGGGGGTAGGGGCTGTCCGGGGGGGGGGGGGTGGGGGTGGGGGGGGATGTGCAACATCCCAGGTAAATAAAGAATAAAACATTTTCATATTTATTAATATTTACGAATTAAATATTAATTTTACTTTAAAGGGGTTGCTATATTTGATAGCATACCCAATACGCAACAAAGAGTTTCTTTGAAATCTTACGTTGCACACTAGTAATAAAATAATATTATTTTAAATGGTAGTTAACACGTAGCCGTTGTATTGGCGGGAATGAATATAAATAACTAAAATATGATTATATATGTTTGTTAAATGTTTTTACATTTATCCAATAAAGGATAACAACTTAAAATACGAAAAGAATTCAATTTTAGGCATAGATACTCTAATATTCACTAAAAGGTCGAACTATTGCCTTTTGATGGCGATCCCTCTTTAAATATAGTTTTGGTCACTCTTATACATTCTATTGGACCAAATAAAATTCTTCTTTAGAATCGGGACATCAAAATTTACTTTGTGTAAATTTTTGGTATTTTTCCGATAAAGTTCATTTTTTAATGAATAGTGAAAAATGTTGTATTTTAATTCAAAACCTCTTTTTAATCTAATTTATTTATATGATTAGATTATCTTTTTAATTGGTTTTAAAGTTAAATTAGAATATATTTTTACCATTTAATCTAATAGTGGTCTTTGGAATTAATTTCACTTTGAAATTGGACTTAAACTATTGTTAATCTTTTGATATATATTATTTCATAAAAACACGCTATTTGTTCTGACAGCGGGAATTAATTATTAAATTAATTAATGTAACTTATATGATTTTAATTTTGTAAAATAGACATCATTTTTGAATTCATATTATCAAATATAGCTTAGGGTGAAGTTTTGGTATTTTTCTGAAAAATTTCAATTTTTAATTAATAGTGAAACCACTAAGTGGTACTTAAAAACTGATTTTCCGTTTAAATGAAATTTTACCACCTTTGTGTTCTGAATTTCAAAAATCCAACATACATGGTTGTCATTAATAAGTAAAATGTGGTTCAATGGGATTAAAATAATTTTTTTGGTGAATAGTAACTTTTAAGTTTTTAATCGCGATTAGAGGTAATTAGTGTAATTTAAGCTAAAAATAATGTTTTAATAATATGAAATGACCTTTACACATGTCCTAAACTTATTGTATGTGTCATGACTGACCAATACAATACATGGGTCAACTTGGGTACCCCATGGAGCCACTTTGGTAGGAAAATGACATTAATAACTTTTTATTTAATGTTAAAATGAAAATGTCACAAACATGTGTTGTTTTACTAAAACAATTTTTACATGGGGTTATACAAGTCATATTTTTTACTATAAATATTCATTATAAAGCTAAAAATATTTCATACATCATTATATATATTTTTTTATAATTTTTAGACATTAAATAAATTAAATTATTTATGACACCATGATGATACAGTGATTACCTCATTATTTAACGATTTAAATAAAATGAAAAGATAATGTAAAATATAAGACCTAAACTTGTCAAAAACCTATTGTATGGGTGTATTTAGAACTCTTATCACCTTATCCTAGAAATATATAATTTTGGGACCTTTAAAATCTGAAAAGAATTTTATAATAAAGTAACCTTTTATAACTTTCCAAGAGTGCCCCTCCTCTCCTCTTATAAAAGGCCCCCACCTCTACCACCTTAACCACACCTATCAAGCCTTTGGATTAGCCAAACCCTGCCCATTTTGTCTCTCCACATCCCTATGTTACTACTATAAGCCTCACTTTGGGCATAAGTCTTTCCAAGGAAGCCTTTGAGCTCAAATCAAAAAGAGTTACCCGATTTAAAGGTAGTGTCTTCTCTTGTGTTCTTATGTTTTATTTTGCTTCTCCAACCCCCTAAACTCTTTCTATTACTTTATTTTGTAAAAAAACTAGTATCTTAAATATACTATGATGCTGTTATGTGAATTATTCGAGCTACAGTTACACACACCTTCGTCTAATGGTTAAAGAACATAATGTTTCTGTGGATGGAGAATTTCTGCCTCACGAAACGATGATTGTTCAATATTATTTTAACACCTTTAATGGTTGAAATTAAGATTTAAATCTATTTATATATGATATATATTATTTTTATGTTTTCCTTATGCTTATTTATTTTTCATTTGTGGCATACCTTTATGGTTTCCATTGTGGGTAAACACGATAATTTCATTTTAGGAAGTGCGGACTACCGCCCCCTCAAAGTGATTTGATTCGTTAATGCCATATGTGGGACGTATAAAGGATGAAGTTAATGTTATTATATATGATTTTATACTGGAATTATAATATACCCTTATATCATTATGATTTCACTCCATTAAATATGAAATAGAAATGAAAGTAGCGCTCATGCGTACGTACGACTTACCGTCTCCATGAACGGTGCATTTCATTTCTTACCTCTAAATGTTATGTACTATTATAAATACATGTATATGCTGGATATATATGAAATATATGATATCCAAATCATTAATATCATTCTGGATGTAATGAACCTTTGAACACATAAACAACATGTAATTGTAAGAAGTCCATTTTTGACTTAAGTACCAAATATCGACAAAATGAAATTTATTAAATTAAATGATTACATAACATTTATAATATGGAAATAAGTTATATAAAAGGAATAATAAAATTGAAAAAGGTTCTTAATCAAGTAGAAATTAACTTTAGTTTATTATTCAGGAGATTAAAGAGCAATCGAGTCACGTCGAACACGAGGTAAGGGACTTCGTCTCAATCTCCTTTCGTTGAGGCATATTATGTTTTATACACAACTTTATTTTATATGGTGTATAAACCCCTTTGACATTTATGTTTATTCAAAAGGAATCTTTTTTATATGAAGAGTTTACTAAACGACAAAAGGGAATGTTTTTTTTGTCGTACGTATGTGGCGACAACGACTTCTCCGCTGCCGTGACCATTATTTGAGCTTCGACTTCCTCTACAAGCCATAACTTTTTAAAAAAAATGAAAAATAAATACCATGTTTTAATTTTCTTTTATTTTTGTATTGAAAATGGTTTTCATAATGTTTTTATATCAATGTGTTATATTGATATCTTGTGATTGAAAAGTTTAAATGTTATGTTTCCTTTATGCATGTTTTATATGATACGATTATGTTATGGTTCTTGGGCATTGTTATGAAGACGGGTGGTTCCGTGATAAACTAAGGGCGGGTGAGCCCGATATAGATCTCCAATGCATTGGGTAACGTGAAGGGGTTAAACGTTAAGGTTTCTCCGAAGAGATTTAGGGAATATACTGTGATGGGTATTCCAAACGTAACCATGAGGGTTACTCCCTACGTAAGAATGTTATGAATGCCTCAAGTTACCTTTATGTCTTATGATTTCTATGATTTATTCATGATTTAATGAGGTATGCGATTATGTTTTATGAGTAAAGTATGATTTCATGCATGGACTAATGTTTTCATTTCGTACTTTTATATCCCTTACTGAGCTTTTTATGCTCATCCCAAGTTTTTGAAATGTTTTTCACAGGTCAAGGGAAAGCTACATGATGTGATGATAGTGTCAAGGAAGTGTCAAGAAAGAATCCATGTTTTATTTTAAATATGATTTCGTTGATGGAAAAAATGAGTACTATCTTTTATG
Organism: Viscum album; assembly: GCA_963277665.1. Lineage (NCBI taxonomy): Eukaryota > Viridiplantae > Streptophyta > Magnoliopsida > Santalales > Viscaceae > Viscum > Viscum album. The sequence continues at coordinate 1,252,055,111 of OY728141.1, forward strand.
TAACCACTTTGTTTAAATGTGGAATGTAATGCATGTTTTATGATCTAACTCTCTAAAACTCTAAACCTGAAAAGATCCTCAACGTGTATTATTGAAGTAACTCAAGATTAAGTAATGTTTAAGACCGGGGCCTTATAGGATGTCTATGGGGGTAGGGGTGTCCAGGGGGTGGGGGGTATTCAGGGGGTGGTGGGGGGTATTCAAGGGGTGGGGTGGTGCCCAGGGGGGGGGGGGGTGGAGGGGTTGTCCAGGGGGTTAGGGGGCTGTCCAAGGGGGTAGGGGGTATCCTGGGGGTTGGGGGGGGGGGGCTGTCCAGGAGGGTGGGGTTGTCTAGGGGAGTGGGGGGGGGGGGGGGGGGTTTCTAGGGGTGGGGTGGTGTCCAGGGGGGTGGGGGCTGTCCAGGGGGGTTGGGGGGGGGGTGTCCAGGGGGGTGGGGGTGTCCAGGGGGTGGGGGTGTTCAAGTGGGGTGGGCGGGCTGTCCACAGGGGTGTGGGACTGTCGAAGGGGGTAGGAGGTGTCCATGGGGTGGGGGGGGGGGGTATCTAGGGGGTGGGGGTGTCTAGGGGGGTGGGGGTGTCCAGGGGGTGGGGTGGTGTCCAGGGGGGTGGGTGGGCTGGGGGGGGGGGTGTCCAAGGGGTTAGGGGTGTCCAGGGGGGGGATATCCGAGGGGTTGGGGGCTGTCCAAGGGGGTTGGGGGTGTCCAGGGTGTGTGTGTGTGTGTGGGGGGGGGGGTCCAAGGGGGGTGGCGGGGGGCTGTCCATGGGGGTGGGGGTGTCCAGGGGGTGGGGGTGTCCAGGGGGTGGGGTGGTGTCTGGGGGGGGGGGTGGAGGGGCTATCCAGGGGATTGGGGGGGGGGTGTCCAAGGGGGTAAGGGGTGTCCGGGGGGAGGGGCTATCCAAGGGGTGGTGGTGTCCAATGGGTGGGGCGGTGTCCAGGGGGTGGGGGCTATCTAGGGGGTTGGGGGGGGGGGCTTTCTAAGGGGGAAGGGGGTGTCCGGGGGGGGGGGGGCTGTCTAGGGTGGTGGGGGGCTGTCCATGGGGGTAGGGGTGTCCAGGGGGTGGTGGTGGTAGTGGTGGGGTGTCCAGGGGGTAGGGGGTGTCCAGGGGGGTGAGAGGGGATGTCTGGGGGGGTGTCCAGGGGGTTGGGGGGTGTCCAAGGGGGCATGGGGTATCCAGGGGGTGGGGGTGTCGAGGGGGGGTCGGGGGTGCTGTCCAGGGGGTGTGGGGGTTGTCCAAGGGGTGGGGGTGTCCAGGGGGTGGGGTGTTGTTGGGGGTGGGGGGTGTCCAGGGGAGGGGTGAATCAGTCACAAAAAATCATCAAGTCAAGTTTTATTATTTATATATAAAGAAATAAAGATAATGTGACCAACCTAATCACACATACATTCAGGCACAACAAATCATCAAACATCAAATGTCAGTAATATCAGTAAAAAATGTAACAGATAAATCTGTCCCTCATCACCATCACTATCATCACCGTCATCATCAGCCTTACCCCCATGCTCATCTTCATCCCCATTGTCGTCCCTACCCTCCTCAATGCCCTCCTCCTCGCCCTCCTCCTCCTCACCCTCCTCCTCTGCCTATGCCTCCTTCTCACCCTCCTCCTCCTCCGCCTTTCCCTCCTCCTCGCCATCGTCTCGACCACCACTAGAATTTCCACCTGGTGCACCATATATAGAATGCATCGATGACATATATTAATCACAAGCTGTGCTAGCCTCTGGTGGAAGTGTTGGACGTAAAACTTCCATCAGTTTCATAAATGCAGTGTTTTCCCTAGCAGTCTATTCTACTGTATCTGTGGACCTTTTTCAGCCTATTTTTCCTATTCCTTAACCTTATGGAACTCAGTGTCACTACAACTCATACTTGAGGAGGACCAATACCTTGTCAGGACTATAATCTTCCTAGGTCGGCAGTGTACTCTGCCAGGGTGCTCATCTCCCAACACCTGAAGTAAATGATCATTTGACCTAAAATTGTCAGGTTCCTGGGTATCAAGGGCCTCTAAAGCAGCCTGTTACAAACATAAATAGATTATTAAGTTAAAAAATAGATATTAAAATTTTAAATCAACAAAGTAAAACTTACAATCTACTGTTAAGTCGGTTCATTAACCGCACTTCCATCTTCCTTCCTTCTACTCGAACAAAACAGTTTTTCTCAAGGCACACATCCTTCAATATTCAATGTTTGACTCTACAATGACATTGAATGTAGGAAACCATAATTAAAATTAGGTTATCAATAATTAATTTCATAACTAAAATTATATAAACAACTATCATACCAGCTTCCTCTCATGATCTGGCATCATAGTACGTCCCAATGTGTGGAGGTATTTTTTAGCATCAATGTTTTTTTATTTCTTCCAAATGATTCCTAAATAAAATTCAATAATATAAAAGATATTATTAACGTAAAACATGAAAATTTTCATTTAAATAACTAAAATGTGATTAATACCTTAAACTAGGTAGTCGTCTAATGAGTAATCATATGTCGATACTATTCTAACAAACAATCATCAATGACAGAGACCACCTCTAAATCTGTGCCTACTCTAGCACACCAGCCAATATACAAATCATGCTTATAGGCTCTCTAAATCTCACCTAAATCCTTTAGACGTGCTGGCCGTGCACCCTCACCATCAGAGAAATTAAACTGAAGATGACACCAAAATATTAATTCATATAAATACAAAAATAATATATTGCATTAAATACAACAGATTTTTTTACCCATATCTCTTCCCAAGAATTATCCTTGACTTTATTTGGAAACTGTCTCCATGAGAGCGGGATTACAGGATTGATTTCGGAGTATTTGACAAGCGTCGAAAAAAAACTCCGGCATTGCTGCCCTGTTTTTTCAATCATTTAACTGCCTTTATTGTAGTCCACCATCAACTGCGTGTGGTGGTTCCACACCGCACGCATGCGTGTACACCCCCGCCCCTGCCTCCTATCAGTATATGTATCTATTATAAAAGAAAAAAAATATTTTATCAATACATGTTATAATGAAAATAAATAATGGTATAAAAATTTGTTAGGGTTGTATAAATATACTTGCGGTAGTCTAATCAATGGGTGCCGCTGGATCCGTAGAAATTGAAGGAACACCCTGTACAGGTGGAGTGGGTCCCAATGTATGCTCTATAGGGACAAACTCTGGCGGAGAAGGAGTCAAATAAGATGGAATATAAAAGCTCATAGAGAAGGAATCAGGAGTAAAAGAAGCTGATACGGATGGCTGGTCGAATGCTGGATGGGGAGTGAGAATCATCATCGGATATGGTAAAGATGGGTGAGGAGGCTTAGATGTAAAAGGTGGTGAAAACATGGGAGGCCTAAATATCTCGTGTGTCCCCAAGGACACACTGAGATCAGAATGTGGGATAGATGATATGTCAGTGGGAGGGGCAGGGTCTAATCAGGTACGCCGACCAGATCAGCTAGCTCTCGTACCACCCCCTGTATGAACACCCTGAGTACTAGGACCACTACTAGGATACTCATCAAATAATTATCACCTAAGAGGTGGATCCTATAAAAATGTTTAAAAAAAATTAATCACATGACATTATATATTATTTAAATATATATATTTGAAATAAAATACTCACTATAGGAACTCGTGGTGGAATACCCATCTCAACCATGCGACAATTGTTGTCCATCATCTTTTTCCGTTGCCTCTCTTCAATTGGTTGCATTTATTGCATTTGAAAACAAATATGGAAGTAATTAGAAAAGTATAACTAATGTGTAACCAAAAAAACAAAATATATGAGAGGAAATAGGGGGATTCATGGATAATTTAACTATCCATTGTTTTAGGTGAGATTGAATGGATATATAATGAATTTAATAAATCTTACAAGTTGTAATAAAAAAATTTAATTTTAGTAGGATGGTTTTTTACCAAGTGTCATCAGTCTATATATTATGAATGATTAAACCCTTATCATAGTTGGAAATGATGATATAAACATATGAACAAGGATAAGATATCCACCAGATTCATAAGGGGTAAAACACTTGTCGAAATTAAGGAAAAATTTAATTTCTTTAGCCTAGGTAGATGATGCGGGTTTCTATACATGTTTTGCAGAAGAAGAAAAAACATCATGTTAATTATCTAGTGAAATGTTAAAGGGAGTTATTAGAGTTATACTAATTTTATACATGGTTAATAAAGCATTGAAATGTTCACCAAGTTAGAAATGTTGGTTTTGTTGGGTTGAATATAGTTCAATTCCAAATTAAATAATGAAATTAAAATAAAATTACAACCAATAAACATTGAAAAATCACATAATGGTCAGGTTGGATACATCATATTTGTAATTAATATTAAATCAATTTGAATGGTACCAACCTCAATAACCGAAGTCGAGCAAAACCAAAATAATTGAGAACATGGATGAATGATTCTATATATTTCCGACCACAACTTCAGGTTCAAAGTCAACTCTGACAATTGAGCTATTTGAGTCATCAAAAGTAATAAATGGATCATTTCTAATGGTAGTAGGGATGGTGTTAATTCCATCATCACCATTATAAAAAATATGTCTTGGAATTACTTCAATAATGACACCAAATTCAGGTCAAAGATGGTCTTTGACATAAAAAACTTGTTTTTCCATTGATGCCAATATATATGGTTCATCGGTATCAAGAGTGAAAGTCATATAAATTACTCAAAATCCAAAATCATCAATAAATGTGCCCTGCCTCATCATCAAATCAAACCACTAGAATTTCATCATCGTGACTCATCCATGAGAGTAATAATCTAATATTATTATTTTTCAACGACTCTATAATAACCTAAATTTTCAAATCATGGTCTACTATCTGATTCACTAGCATAACAGTCTATTGTGGCAGTAACCATAACACCATCATGTTGTTTTCTCATGTTATTTGCTCGTTCAGTGATAATAAATCTGTACCCATTGATAATAATTGATTTACAATCATGAACCATGATATTAGGACCAAAAGCCAAAGCTCTTATTTCCTTAGAGACAGAGTTAGCAGGAAAACTCAATACCTAAAATATAAATGAATATTAAACTTAATTAAATATTTTTTTAATTATTTTAAATAGTAATATCATTGCCATCAATTTTAACTAAGCAGAAAACTCTTTGCTATGCAAAGTCTCTCTCCTTGTCAAAGATAAAGAACGATACTTTCTATTTATCATCGATTTATGTTCCCTGTAGATAAAAATAGGAATAGTTTAACACACACACATATATATATATATAAGATATACATATTCAATTTACTTACAATATTTAGTCATCAAACAAATCACAGTTGAACAAAACTGTGTGATGTGCCATCTCCCACTCTTCAAGGCTCAATGTATTCAATGTATATGATCTAGGAATTCCTCCTGTTTGAGGAAGTGATGGAAACCTGGGTTCAAATTTCTCATACTATTATTTTTATTTTCTCATTGGTCTGTTCATTCTTGTAGTAATATCAGACAAATACATAGAAAAAAAATCCATACATTCTTGAGCCAAGTAACCGTCTACGATAGAACCTTCATGATGATTCCTGTTTCGGACATAAGACTTTAATGTGTATATATTTATTTTAGTTAGACACATCCAACGAAAAGAAATAGATCCTCCAAGAAGTATTTCAGTTGTAACATAGACAGTCATATGCAACATGCATGTGAAAAATGATGGAGAAAATATTTTCTCTAACTCACACAAAATTAATGGGGCATCTGCCAACATTTTTTACAAGAAACACTTGGAAAACTTCTTAACACAAAGATCTCTAAACAAATGGCACAACTAAATAACAACCACCCTTAAATTATTGGACAAAATATGACATATTTCTATTGGAATCAACTCATTCAAAAGGATGTGATAATCACGAGTCTTCAAAGATTTTAGCTTCAACTCTCTTCTGTTGACCCGTTTAGATATGTTGCTTGAATAGACATTAGGAACTTTAATAGTCTCTATTACTTCCATAAATTGCTTTTTTTTTCTATAGGTGTCATCACATAAGAAGCACATAAAACTTGCCATTTATTTTCATTGATACACACATGATGCAATTCTGGTCTGATTCCCCAATCCACCAAGTCACCCCAAGACCATAAATCATCTTTTGTCTTTCCCTTAACATTTAGAAGAATAGAAAGCAACATTTCACACATATTTTTTTCAATGTGCATTACATATAAGTAATGACGTAACAAATTGGTTAAACAATAAGGAAAATCAAAGAAGATACTTCTCTTCTGCCAATTGTAACAGGTTTCAATGGAAACATTCTTTCTCATTCCAGATTTCATTTGACCCTTCCTGAATGAAAAACTGAAATCTTTTAATTCATTAAGAATATCAGTTCTAGAAATACACTGAGGTGGATCATTAGTATCCATGGTATTGTCAAATATTCGATGATTATTTCTATATGGATGGTCCAATGGCAAGAATCGTCGATGTCCCATAAAACTAAAACTACAACAATGTTTCAGTCTTCTGGATTGTGTATTCTTCATACAAACTAGACATGATAGTTTTCCCTTTGTGCTCTATCCATATATCATTAAATAATTAGGAAAATAATTTATCATCCACATAAGTGCAACACGCATCTGAAATATGTCTTTAAAACATGCATCATATGTGCGCACACTCACATTCCAAAGAAGTTTCAACTCTTTTATTAAAGGTTGCATGTATATGTCTATATCATTGTTGGGATCAAAAGGGAAAGATATGAGTATACTCATGAAAGTGAAAGGTTTTTTCATACACAACCATGAGACAAGGTTATAAATGTGTATAAAAACCGGCCATGTGCTGTGTGAAGTAAGCATATGCCCAAAAGAATTAAAACCGTCACATGAAAGACCCAACCTCACATTACGCATGTCAGCTGAAAAATCAGGATATCGAGCATCAAATCTCTTCCATGAAAATCCATCTATTGTGTGAACTAACTCATCATTAGTATTCTTTCTCTTGGTATCATGTCATCACATTTTTATTGACATTTCATCAGACATAAAAATATTCTAGAGTCTGGGGATCAATGGAAAGTGACACATTATTTTATGTGGCACACAGGATGGTGTTACATCAGCTTTTGGGTTCCAGTGAGATGTGCCACATTTTATACAATCATTTCGTTCATCCATTTCCTCCTAGAATAAACTGCAATCATTTTGGAAAGCATGATTTTTGTTTCTTGAAAATTCAAGTTCCTCAACTAACTTCTATGCCATATAGTGGTTTGAGGGAATATATACATCATCTGGAAGTAAGTCCTTCAAGAAGGTAAGAATGTAATAGATGACAATATTAGAAATCCCATACATAGTTTTCCCATGAAACAATTGGATTAAAAATTCTAGCTTTTTTATTTTACTGCATTGTCGATATACTGGAGTCGTGGCAGCATCATTCAATTTTTTCACCCTGAAAACATCATCATTTTCATTAGACGCATCACGTGTTATCATATAGAAGTCTTCTTGGGTCAGAATCCTTTCTTTTTCATGATGAAGAATAAATTGAAACCGATCATATAACAAATTCTCCAATCCAGTCCTCTCATTTGGATCATCAGTAATTTGAGATTTCATTTTCTCCCCATTGTGATACCACACAGAGTAGTTTGATTGAAAACTATATTTGGTTATGTGGTAGATAACTTCTTCACGGATCAACCAAGGTCTTCAAACACAATTGTAACAGGGGAAGTGTATGTGACCACTATTTGAAGCATTGTGAAATGAAAAATATAAAAAGCTCTCCAAATTGTTTTGAAAATCGCTTGAGATCCGATCAGTTTCATACATCCAACTTCTATCCATTCTGTATTTTTTTTTGTTATAAGTAATTTCATCAAAACCAATTCAATAAGATTGAAGTTCCATCAAAAATATATTTAAGTAAATGATAATTGTTCACTTTATATGAAACCATAACTAACACAACACTCTATATGAGAATCATAATATAAAAGACAACAAAATACTATATTTATAACAAAATATCTTTGAAGAACTATACATGAGTGTACAAGATCATGTACACTTGTGTAGGAGAATTATTCAGGAGTTGAGTAAATTTTAGTTTGAAGAAATTTTATATTTTAGTAGATTATTTGAGTGATCACATACACTGCCTAAGGGGGTGGGGGTGTCCGGGGGGGGGGTCCGGGGGTGAGGGGCTGTCCCGAAGGGTTGGGGGCTGTCCAGGGGGTGGGGGTATCCAAAGGGGGGGGGGGGTGTCCAGGGGGGGTGTCCTGGGGGGGGGGGGGGCTGTCCAAGGGGGTGGGGGTGTCTAGGGGGTGGGGGGCTGTCCAGAGGGGTGGGGGGGGGGGTGTCCAAGGGGGTGGGGCTGTCCGGGGGGGGCTGCCCAGCGAGAGTGGGGGTGTCTAGGGGGGGGTGTCTAGGGGGTGGGGTGGTGTCCAGGGGGGTTGCCCAATGGGGTGAGTGGGGGTGTCCAGGGGAGGTGGGGGGATTTCTAGGGGGATGGGTGGCTGTCCTTGGGGGTGGAAGGGTGTCCAGGGGGGTGGGGGTGTCCAAGGGGTGGGTGGGTGGGGGTCAAGGGAGGTAGGGAGATGTCCAGGGGGATGAGGGGCTATCCTTGGGGGTGGAAGGGTGTCCAGGAGGGGTGTGGGGTGTCCAGGTGGTGGTGGGGGGGATTTCCAAGGGGGTGGTAGTGTCCACCCCCAAACTAGGGTCGTAGAATCCAATCTCTATCCAATCGTAGCATTATTTCAAGATTATTATAGATGACCCAAAAGACTATTGGATAAGAACCTGAGTGATATTTATTTGCAGATATCACCTCTTCTTGGAAGGGTAAGAGTGAGTGTTTGTATGGAACTTCAAGAAAAGTCTTAACGTGTGAAATCAACTATACATTAGTTATATGTGATTCCTATTTTTTTTGTAGAGTATCGGAGTGTACCCCCCCCCCCCCCCAACACCCATGTAGCCCCTATACCCCCCCTGCAACCTCCACCCCACCTAGACAACCCCCCCACCCGGACAACCCCCCACCAGAACAATCCCCACCCCCACCCCCTTGGACAACCCACCCCCCTCGACAGCCCACACCCCTCCCACACTTGGACAACCCCCCCGGACAACCCACCCTCTCCCTGTATAGCCCACACCCCCTCCCTTACAGCCCCTACCCCCCTAAACCCCCCTAGACATCCCACCCCTCCCACCTAGATAGACCACCCCCACCCCCAACTGGACAACCCCCACCCCCACCTGGACAACCCACGCCCTCCTTGGACAGCCTATACCCCCCTACCCCACCTGGATAGCCCACCACCACCACCCCTAGACATCTCACCCCCTCCCTAGACAGCCCACCCCCCTCCCCACAGCCCCCTACCCCCCTGCAGCCCCTCTGGACAGCCCCCCCCCACCTGGACAGCCCCCACCCCCCAACTAGATAGCCCCCCACCCCCACCTAGACAACCCACCCCCACCCCCACCTGAATATCCCCCCACCCCACCTGGACAACCCCCCACCTGGATATCCCACCCCCACCACCCCCACCTGGACATCCCCCCTGTAATGACCCAAAAATTCATTAATGAAAATTCCTCTTGGTCTATTTAAATGTCTTCTTATGGTTATGTAAAATGTATGCACTTATTTGGTTTTATGTTTTGGATTTTAAAACACTGTTAAGAATTGTGACCATTGCTAATATAACTGCTGAACAGTGATCACATGATTAGTATAAATATATGGCTTTAACAAATTCAATTTACTCAGACAAAGGAAGTGATTGCCTCATCCAGTAGACTTGCCTCATATGAAGCCCATTTTTCGGAGCTCTAAAAGGAGGTTACATCATTGGGATTCTCTCTTGACCAAGCCCAAGCTGATCTTGAATATGTTAAGCTTGAGCAGAACTGCCTACGGGAGAAGTGGAAGTTGATAGAGATTACCACTCGAGCGATGTTATCCGAGCCACCCCAAGAGTCTGTCACCATCGCGCACCTTACCCTAAGGTCTTATGAGAGTGTTTTAAGGGGTTATGTAACAATACCCTAGCATTATGATTATGTACATTATTTTTTTATATAATAAAGAATATACTTTCATTTTATTATTGTTACTTTGTAAATAGTTTTTAAAACACAAATCATATTTTTTTAGTTAATGTTCAACTAAGGAATCTATTTTGATAAATTAATGGATTTTTGAATAAAATAATATTTTAATAAAATATTATTATTATTAAATTACTTTTTATTAAGTATAAATGATTATATAATTTTTATGAATACAATTGTAATTTTTATTAAGGTTTAAAAGCTATTTTTGTCAAAACCCATGAATTTTCGATAAATGTTGGTTTTTATTTTAAAAGTGAAAATTAAAATGTTTAGAAAATTATTTGGATAAAATTAATATTATTTTTGGAATCAGGACGTCAAAATTATCCAATGGTGATTTTTTCATAATTTTTTGAGACAGTCGAATTTTTGGGTAAAAATTAAATACCGTTTAAATATATAATGTGTTTTATGACATCATAATGACCCGATAGTGATGTAATAAAATACTATAAACATTATGTTCGGCCAATATATGTTTTACCATTAAAATAATGTAATTTTTAGGTTTTTTTGATTTATTTTACAAAGATTTAGTGGACTCTTCAAGACTTATAAAACATTTTAGCCTTTTAAATTGATTTCCTTAAGAGTGTGACTCACCTCCACATAAGCAACCCTATTATTTTAAGAAGTTAGGACATTTTAATTATAAAATATTTTTTTCCACTCCCCTTTTTAAAAAACCATGGGGAAAAACCATGGGCTGGTTTGTGGTTTTGATTAGTTTAATGTGTGTGTCCCAAACCTAAATAATAAAGAATTCTCTCTCCTTTCCTATATAAACCCACCCAAGATCCCACTTCCTCTTCACTCAAATCATTTTTAGTTAATAAAAAATCTTCTATACTCTCTCTATAATCCTCCCAAGGCACCCCAATCTCTCAATAAGTCTCTCTCAAGCCCCTCCCAAGCCATTGGGATCACACTTCCAAGTAAGGGATTCTCACTTTCCTTATTTATGTCTAAGTTTCCTTATATTGTTATGACCTTTTATTTTCAATTATAAATATTAGGGTATTATTTCTAAACTCTCTCATGCTTCCCTCTTCATGTTTTAATAATGATATATCCCCTTTATCTCTCATTAATGCCACCCATGTACACCCGTTACCATGCTGAAATTCCATAAGGAATTTCTCTCTCCTCATTTACATTCAAGCATTTCTTTTTTATTACGTATCTAAATTCCATTAAATTTTTTGGGACATGTATATATATGACCCAATTACTTTAAATTTCATGTAAATATGATGATACACCCATTTATCTCTCATCAACCATTTTTATGAATTCTTATGTCATGCTGTTATGCTGTCGAAATTGCACCGTGTTTTTCCAAGCCAAGATAATTATGTAGTGAATACCATAACCAAGTCTCTATTAAGGGTATTCACCTTTATGAACATATTCATATTGAATTATACTTTCATGTATGTATTCCACATCCATTTATTGTTTAATAAATGATGATGAATGATTCCATGTTGTATGATTCATGTGGCACACTTATGCATGAAATGAAATGTTTAAGAAGGGTGCGCCATGATAGCGCTCCAATGCATTGGGTAAAGTATGGTATCATGATACGTCATGTGAAATGGGTGTTTACTCATGCTAATTCAAATGAAACTAGGGTTTACTTGTGCTTCATGTGAAATGAGGGTTTACTCATGCTCTATGTGCAATGAGCCTTGGCTCATGCTAACTCTATGTTAAGTGTTGTTGCCACATTTCCATGTTATGACAATCATGATATATCATGCCTTTATGTTTATGTTTCTCTTGTGCTCCATTGATATTCCTATTTACTAACATGTATTTTAATATTTATGTTATGCTTTTTTTACTCCCTTACTGGGCTTTATAGCTCACCCTTTTCTTATATATGTCCTCAGGTTATCCCATGCAATGCTAAGTATGAGGGAATGTAGTGGTCATGTAAAAGAAGTTTTCAATAATATGTTGTGTTTTATGTTTTAAGTTGTTATGTAATGTTACTAAGCCCCAAATACACTATAAATCTTGATCTTCTATGTTGTATCAAGTGAAGGTTTTATGTAATAAATTATGTTAAGTGTGTAATAAAGAGTAGGGTTGTCATAGTTGGTATCATAGGATAGGTTTAGTTATTTTTGGGATTAGGATTAGAAAACCCTAGTGAAGCCTTAGAAACTATACTAAGTATTAAAAACATCCCTAATTTTTGGTGAGTATTGAGTAAGTGGTTTATCAAGAAAATACATCTCTGTATGGATATGAGCAGGTAGAGGTGGCTCTGGCACAGATGTACCTAGGAGTGAAAAATCCAACAAGGAGTTTCGGGCTTAACCTGGGGTATCCTAGTACAAGACAATGGGCCTTGCTTCACTCTTGGTTACGACACTCCCAAGGGATATGCTTTGGTAAATTAACAAACTTAGTATGAACCATTATTAAGGTAATTTAAAAAAATGCCCCTAAGAATACATGTTAGAAAGTAGATCATGAATAACATATATTGAAGATTATAGATTCATAAGTTAAGAAAATAAAATTAATTTATAAGTCATTCATTTTTGTCTTTGGATTACCCTTTATGTGTTACCTCTAACTTTCCTTTTATTCCATCCAATGGATAGTAATATGAGGACTCAGGCTAACAACTGATGTGAAGATCAATGCGATGACTGTTCTAATGAGATCCCCAATCTGATGGGAGTGGGAATCATGAACTTTGTCATGATACTCTCTCAGTTAACTCAAGCATTGAATAGAAACATGGGTCAAGAGGAACATTAAACCCCCCTAAGAAATAATAAGTCACTATCTAGAGCTTCATGAGACAAATGCCTCCTACTTTTAATGGATCATCTGATCCCTCAATCGATGAACAATGAATAAACTCCATTTAAAATATATTCTCTAGCCTTCAATGTTCCAAACAAGAGAAGGTTCTCCTGGATGCTTATCATATGAAGGGTGAAGTTGATCAATGGTGGACATTGATAAAAAATACTAAGCCTAAGGAGGATATTGAGGCATTGGAATAGAAGGATTTTCGAAAGATGTTTTTTGATAAATATTTTCCCCGCACCCTCCGGCTTAAGATGGAAAGGGACTTCCTTGACCTCAATAAAAAAGATGACGAATTCGTCAGAGAGTATGGGGAAAACTTCACAAGGCTTACACGATACACCTCCGGCTTTGTCGTTACCCCCAAATGCAAGGTTGACCACTTCTTTGGTGGGCTGAAACCTAGCCTGCGGAAATCCCAGACGATCCGTGACTTAGACAGCTATGAGGAAATTGTCTGATGTGCCCTAAATATTGAAATGGAGATCGAAAAATCTCAGGGGTATCATGGGAATAAGAAGTGTAAGGTGGACTTTAATTCTGGTGGTCTAATGGATAAATCCAACAGTGTTAAGAAGATCCAGCACCCCACTTACCAAAGGTGTGGAAAGAAGAACCTCAGAAATTGTTTGAAGGGGATGATCAAATGATTTAGGTGTAGAAGAGAAGGGAACCTAGCTGTTAAATACCGATAAGAAAAAACCGCGGCTGAAACAGAGGAGAGTAAGGATCCGTTCTAACCTCAACGTGTTGTTCATTTCTTCCACTGCAAATAACCAAGGCACCTTGCAAATTAGTTCCCTAAGACAAGGGTTTTCAGAGGCAAACAACAACCTCCAAGGCAACAAGAGAGATCTTTTTCCACCACTACCATTGAAGTGAACCCTGACAACGAAGTGGTGATAGGTACGCTAGTTATTCATTCAAGAATAGAGAACATACTTTTTTTTTCTGGTTCTACACATTTTTTTATATCCTGAAAGTTTAGTAGAATAATCCCAACACCACCACAAATCATAGAAATAAAGATGTCGGTGAGTACGGAAAATGGGGAAATCATTTCATCCCATGAATATAACTCCTCCCCTGTCATAATTTTTGGATTGAACTTTCTGGAAAACCTCATCATACTCCCTCTAGTGGAATTTGATGTAATTATCGACATGGATTGATTTTCCTTATATAGATCTAACATAAATTGTCATGAGAGGGAAATCACTCTCTATGTGGATAATCGACCCCTGATTTTATACAAGTGAAAGGAGGAGGATGAATCTTATTTTGTTCTATTATCTCAAGCATGGATATTAATACCCTATGAGCACATGTATCTGTCTCAAATGATTGAGTCCAAGGAAGTAACCATCCTTAAAGACATGCCTATTGTGAGGGAATTTACTGAAGTGTTTCCTGAGGAATTTCCTGGTCTCCCTCCTAGAATAGATGTTGAATTCTCAATTGACCTTATACCTGGGGCATTTCCAATATCCAAGACTCTGTATAAAATGGATGTTGTGGAGCTTGAGGAGCTGAAGAAACAACTACAGGAGAATCTGGATAAAGGGTTTATACACCCAAGTGCTTCACCATGTGGTGCACCAGTCCTCTTCGTCAAGAAGAAGGATGGTTCAATGCACCTTTGCATCGATTATCACGAGATCAACAAAATCACAATAAAGAACAAGTATCCTCTTCCACAAATTGATGACTTGTTTGATCAGCTATGTGGAGCACAATACTTTTCCAAGGTGGATTTCGGTCAGGATATTACCAAGTAAGGGTGATGAAGGAGGATATCCCTAATACTACTTTTTGTATAAGGTACGGGCACTATGAATTCATAGTAATGCCTTTGAGACTCACTAATGCTCTAGCAATCTTCATAGACTTGATGAATAGTATTGAGAGATTACCTCGACAAATTTGTGGTAGTTATTATAGATGATATTCTAATATACTCCAAAACAAAGAAGGATCATGAGGAGCATCTAAGAACTATACTAGAGACCTTGTGAAAGGATAATATCTATGAAAAGTACAAAAAGTGTGAGTTCTGGTTGAAGGATGTCTCATTCTTGGGTCATATCATCACAATTAATGGGATATCTGTGGATACCTTCAAGACAGCTACAATTGGGGGATGAACGAGGCCAACATCAGTAATGGATATCCGTAGCTTCTTGGGGTTAGCTGGATATTATCTCCGATTTGTGAGAAATTTCTCATGATTGTCCAACCCTCTTACCAAGCTAACTCGGAAGGGAGTAAAGTTTTCTTGGAGTGATGAATGCAAAGAGAGCTTTAAAGAGTTGAAAATGAGGCTTATCACTACATTCGTGCTCACATTACCCATGAGTGGAGAACTTTTTATGGTATTTAGTTATGTTTTGAAGAAGGTCCTGGGTTGTGTGTTGATGCATAATGATAAAGTGATAGCCTACGCCTCAAGGTAGCTGAAAATCCATGATCAAAACTATCCCACGCATGATCTGGAGTTGGAGGCTGTGATCTTTATGTTGAAAATATGGCGACATTATCTTTATGGGGGGAAGTGTGATATATATATTGATCACAAGAGCCTAAAATATATATTCAAATAGAAAGAGCTTAATATGCTCCAACAAATATGGATAGAACTCATCAAGTATTATGACTTCTCAATCCATTACCACCCTAAGAAAGTGAACAAGGTGGAAGATGCTCTAAGTAGAAAGGATCCAACAATTTTGTCATTGATGATAATTGAGAAGGATCCAATCTTCTTAGATTTGCAGAGGATGGACATGAGAATCATTAAAAGAGGAATTTCATAAATCCTTTCTCAAATGATTTCCTAACCATCCCTCTTGGAGAAAATAAAGGATGCTCAAATAAAGGATGCGAAAATTATGAAAAAGGTGGAAGCTATCAGAAATGGGAAATCCTCAGAGTTCATGGTTGACAAGGATGGAATTGTGAGATTTGGGTCACGATTATGTGTACCATTTGATCCAGAGATTTAATAAGGAGCTTCTAAATTATGCACATAACTCAACCTTCTCTATTCACCCGGGGAGCACAAAGATGTATTGATATCTACGAGAAAAATTTTTGTGGGACAATATGAAAATGGAGATTGCTGAATATATATTAAAGTGCCTGGTATGTCAGCAAGTTAAGGCTGAGAGGCAAAAGTATAAGGGGATGATGAAACCACTACCCATTCCAACATGGAAGTGGAACAACATTACCATGGACTTTGTCATTGGAATTATAAGGACATCCCAAGGAAACAATGCTATATGGGTCATTGTGGAGTGTCTTACGAAGAAATATCACTTCATCATGATTCAAGAGGACTTCTCATTGGATCAACTTGCACATATTTACATCAAAGAAGTGGTAAGGCTACATGGAGTACCACTATCTACTGTATCCGATCGTGATTTGACATTCACCTCAAAATTCTGGAAAAGTCTCCAACATGCTCTAAGCACTGAACTGAACTTCAGTATGACCTATCATCCTCAAAATGATGGACAATCTGAACAAACTATTCAGAAACTAGAAGATATGTTAAGATCATGTTCTATGAACTTCAAAGGATGATGGGACCAACATATTCCACCGGTTTAATTCTCCTATAACAACAGTTTCCAATCGAGCATCTGAATTACACCCTATGAAGCTTTTTATGGGAAAAGGTGCAGAACACCAGCATGTTGGGATGAAGTCGGTGAGCGTAAGATACTAGGACCTAAAATGGTCTAAGAAATGGTGGAGAAGGTGAAAACCGTTCAACAACATATCAAGATAGCCCAAAGTCGACAGAAGAGTTATGTGGATAATCATCGATGAGACCTTGAGTTCAAATTTGGATACATGGTGTTTCTATGCATATATCTATGGAAGAAGGTCATGAGTTTTGGAAATAAGGGGAAGTTAAGTCCTAGGTACATCAGCCCCTTTGAGATTCTTGATTGTGTCGGGGCTATGGCCTATCGACCAGCACTTCCACCTACCATGGCCAAAGTACATGATGTTTTTCATGTATCCCTCTTAAGGAAGTACATACTGGACCCTTCACATGTACTCTCTTTAGAGGTAGTATAGTTAGAGGATGATCTTTCTTATGAGGAGAAACCAATGAAGATATTAGATCATAGAGAAAAGGTTCTACGAAATAAGACAATTCCCCTTGTCAAGGTGTTGTAGAAAAACCACAAGTTTGACGAAGCGATGTGGGAATCAGAAGAAGCGATGAAGCAGGGTTACCCACATATGTTTTAGTGTTGGAAAAAGAAATTTTTAGGGAAAAAATTCTTAAAGGGGGAAGATTGTAATGACCCAAAATTTCATTAATAAAAATTCATCATGGTCTATTTAAATGTCTTCTTATGGTTATATAAAACATATGCACTTATTTGGTTTTATGTTTTGGATTTTAAAATACCGTTAAGAATTGTGACGGTTTCTAATATAGCCGTTAAACAATGATCACATGATTAGTATAAATATAGGGCTTTAACAAATCCAATTTACTTAGAAAAAGGAAGCGATGACCTCATCCAGTAGACTTGCCCCATATGAAGCCCATTTGTCGGAGCTCATAAAGGAGGTGGCGTCATTGGGATTCACTCTTGAACAAGCCCAAGACAATCTTGAATACGTTAAGCTTAAGCAGAACCACCTACGAGAGAAGTGGAAGTTGATAGAGATTACCACCCGAGCGATGTTATCCGAGCCACCCCAAGAGTCTGTCACCATTGCACACCTTACCCTAAGGTCTTATGTAGGTGTTTTAAGGGGTTACATAACAAGACCCTAGAATTATGATTATGTACATTATTTTTTTATATAATAAATAATATACTTTAATTTTATTATTGTTACTTTGTAAATAGTTTTTAAAACACAAATAGTATCTTTTTAGTTAATGTTCAACTAAGGAATATATTTTGATAAATTAATTTATTTTTGAATTAAATAATATTTTAAATAAAATATTATTATTAGTAAATTAATTTTTATTAAGTATAAATGAGCGTATAATTTTTATGAATACAATTGTAATTTTTATTAGGGTTTGAAAGCTATTTTTGTCAAAACCCATGAATTTTTGATAAATGTCAGTTTTTATTTTAAAAGTGAAAATTCATGTATTTAGAAAATTATTTGGATAAAATGAATATTATTTTTGTAATCAAGATGTCAAAATTATCCAACAGTTAATTTTTCATAATTTTCTGAGACAGTCGAATTTTTGGGTAAAAACTAAATACCGTTTAAATATATAATGTGTTTTATGACACCATAATGACCCAATAGTGATGTAATAAAATACTAAAAATATTATGTTCAGAAAATATATGTTTTACCATTAAAATAATGTGATTTTAGGTTTGTTTTATTTATTTTAAAAAGCTTTAGTAGACCCTTCAAGACTTATAAAACATTTTACCTTTTTAAATTGATTTCCTTGAAAGCGTGACTCACCTCCACATAAGCAACCCTATTATTTTAAGAATTTAGGCCATTGGACTTATAAAATATTGTTTTACACCCCCCTTTTTAAAAAACCATGGGAAAAAACCATGGGTTGTTTTGTGGTTTTGATTAGTTTAATGTGTGGTGTCCTAAACCTAAATAATAAATAATTCCCTCTAATTTCCTATATAAACCCACCCAAGATCCCACTTCCTCTTCACTCAAAGCCTTTTAAGTTCGTCAAAAATCTGCCCTCCTCTTTCTATAATCCTCCCAAGGCACCCCAAGCTCCCAATAAGTCTCTCTCAATCCCCTCCCAAGCCTTTGGGATCACACTTCCAAGTAAGGGATTCTCACTTTCCTTATTTATGTCTAAGTTTCCTTATATTGTTATTCCCTTTTATTTTCAATTATAAATGTTGGGGTATGATTTATAACCTCCCCCATACTTCCCTATTCATTTTTTAATAATTATATATCTCCTTTATCTATCATTAATTCCTCCCATGTACACCCGTTACCATGCCGAAATTCCGTAAGGAATTTCTCTCTCCTCGTTTACATTCAAGCATTTCTTTTGTATTACGTATCTAAATTCCATTACATTTTTTGGGAAATGTATCTATATAAACCCCTTACCATCTATTTCATGTAAATATAATGATACAATCATTTATCTCTCATCAACCATTTTTATGAATTCTTATGTCATGCCGTTATTCTTCCGAAATTGCACTGCGTTTTTCCAAGCCAAGATCATTATGTAGTGAATACCATACCCATGTCTCTATCAAGGTTATTAACCTTTATGAACTTATACATATTGAATGTTACTTTCATGTATGTATTCAACATCCCTTTATCATGGAATAAATGATGATTAATTATTCCATGTTGTAAGATCCATGTGGCACACTTATGCATGAAATGAAATGTTTAAGAATGGTGCGCCCTGATAGCGCTGAAATGCATTGGGTAAAGTATAGTATCATGATAATTCATGTGAAATGGGTGTTTACTCATGATAATTAAATTGAAACTAGGGTTTACTCATGCTTCATGTGCAATGAGGGTTTACTCATGCTCCACGTGAAATGAGCCTTGGCTCATGCTAATTCCATGTTAAGTGTTGTTGCCACATTTCCATGTTATGATAATCATTATATATCATGCCTTTATGTTTATGTTTCTCCTATGCTCCATTGATATTACTATTGACTAACATTTATTGTAATCTTTATGTTATGATTTTTTTACTCCCTTACTGGGCTTTATAGCTCACCCTTTTCTTAAGCATGTCCTCAGGTTATCCCATGTAATGCTAAGTACGAGAGAATGTAGTGGTCATGTAAAGGAAGTTTTCAATAAGATGTTGTGTTTTATGTTTTTAGTTGTTATGTAATGTTCCTAAGCCCCAAATACACTATACCTCTCGATCTTCTATGTTGTATCAAGTGAAGGTTTTATGTAATAAATTATGTTAAGTGTGTAATAAAGAGAAGAGTTGTCATACCCCCCCACCCCCACCTAGACAGCCCACCCCACCCCCACCTAGACAACCCCCCAGACATCCCACCCCACCCCTATATATCCCACCCCCTGGACAGCCCACACCTCCCCTCCCCACCTAGACAGCCCACCCCCACCCCTAGATATCCCACCCCCTAGGACAACTCACACCCCCTCCCCCACCAGGACACCCCACCTTGACCCCCTGGACAACCCAAACCCCTCCTTGGGCAGCCCATACCCCCTCCCCCACATCCATGTATCCCCCCTACCCCCCTGCAGCCCCCACCCCCTGGATAACCCACCCCCACCTGGACAACCCCCCACACCTGGACAACCCTCTTACCCCCCCTGCAGCCCCCCTTAGGGTAATTTTATTTAAAACCATTTTATTTATTAAGAAAGGAAAACCATCATGCATTAGCCATTTAATTCCAAACAACCCATTCAATTTATCAAAACATGAAAAATTCAATTTATTAAAACATGAAAAATTTAATTTATCAAAACATGACAAATTCAATTTATCAAAACATGAAAAATTCAATTTATAAGGTTCTATGGGTCACTTCGGAAATGTCATTGGGGAAAGGGGAAATCACCTACATTGTTAATTCTAATTTAAAAACTAGGCCAAGCACTTAGGAGGTGCAGTGGTGTCCAGGAGGTACAGTGGTGTCCAGGGGGGCTGTCTAAGGGGGTGGGGGGTTGTCCAAGTGGGTGGAGGGTGTCCAGGGGGTGGGGGAGTCCAGGGGGGTGTCCACAGGGTGGGGGTGTCTAGAGTGATGGTGGTGGTGGTGGTGGGGGGGGGGGGGGGTCCAAGGGGGTGGGGGGTGTCCATGGGGGTGGGGGTGTCTAAGGGGGTGGGGGTGGGGGTGTCCAGTGGGGTGTGGGGAGGGGGCTGTCCAGGGGGGTGGGGGTGTCCAGGGGTGGGGGGTAGGTAGGGGGTGCGGGTTGTCCAATGGGGGGGGGTCCAGGGGGGTGTCCAGGGGGGTGGGGGGTGTCCAGGGGGGTTTCCAGGGGGTGGGGGGGGGATTTCCAGGGGGTGGGAGGTGTCCAGAGGGGTTGGGGGTGGGGGTGTTCAAGGGTGAAAATACCCATATAATACCTTAAAAATTACCTATACCTAATCCAACCAACATCACAATTCCAATCCATCACCCAACCAATGACCAATTCATCCTCAATATCAATACTCTTCCCATTATTCCTTAAACAAAAACTATAAATACAAAATCAAAATCCAATTTTGAACTAAACTAAAGTCCATAGAAACTACCATATCACCCCACTAAAAAAAATGGAAAACCACCTACGCCACTACCCCAACCTTCCCCAATCCCTTCACATGGACCATCCTTATATCCATTACCCACCTCGATACCATATTACTAAACAAACCCTTTACCATATTTGAAGTGTAGAACAAAAAACAGAAAAAAAATCAAAGTGATCGGTATGCCACAGACTGCAGGAACTCTGATTTAGCCCAAATCACAATAGAAAACAGAAAAAATAGATGCAGAACATTAAAACTAAGGTAACACTTACTAATTTTAAATGTAGAAACAAAAAATTGCTTGATTGAATATGGATCTATGGGTGAAAGGAGTTTTGTGGCCTAGGGTAAAGAGATACCTTCTGGAGGATCTTCGGATTAGGGTCTGCAATTGGGTGGGGTTGTAGTTGGGATGCTGTGTATTTGGGGGAAAAATTTCCCAACGGGTTTTAAAAACCATTGGGAAAGCTTCTCTTTACCAATGGTTTATTAAAACCATTGGTATATATTAGATAAATTATAGATTTCCCAATGGTTTACTCAAACCATTGGGAAATATTAATTATTATAACACATTCCCAACAGTTTGAACAAACTGTTGGCAAATGATGCCTTTTTTTATAGTATACCAACAATTTATTCAAACCGTTGGTATAAAATCATTGGGACAAACTCTACTTCCAGAAGTGAATGCATATAATAGGAATATCGAGATATACACAACAAATACACACAATATCAAGGTAAAGTCACAATCCTAATGCCAGCCTAGGATTTTGGATCGAAGGTTCTACATAAAAATTGTCTGAGAGAACACATTCCACAAATTATATAGCACTGATGACATCCATGTGAGAGGTAGTTCTCATCGGGTCTTGTCATAGTAAGTATACATCGGAGTATGAATATATACGATACATAGATAATGATTACTCCTAAGTTCATGGGGTATACCAACAAATTAATCTAGAACAACCTGCTAAGTAGAGGATTGGTGCCTACGTAGTGTTGGTCACAACAATACCAAGAAATCCACATAGGGTAAGAAGATAAATAGAGGATCTCACTTCAGGCCTCAAAGAAGTATTCCAACAGCTCTATCCAAGAAGTCCAGCTGAAGGGATCACTGTGTTATGTGTAGGAGGCGATTCTATACCAACCCTCATGGAAAGGATATAGGGAACACATCCTAACAAAACTTTTCCAAGATATAGAGTAAAAGAGCTCCAATCCAACATTTAATGAGTACATGAAATGTAGTAGGGTTACACGTCATGTCCCTTTGACCCTGGGTCCTGCCCATGTAAATAGCTCATGTCTGTGTCTGTGTAATAGTACACAGTGTACTGCTACCCATATACTCTTCTCGTGTATCAATACATGAATTTTCCCATATATTCCTAGTGTGTCCATGTTCGTGTAGGAGTAAATGACGTTCCCGTGCCTGTTTACTCCCTATTCATGTTTGTGTACCCTCTCAGGTACACGTTGAGCCATCGGGGAGGGGCCACACTCAGTGTGCCATGGTTACATGCTGTGTGATACTTATCATTCTCCCAAAACCCTAGCTCCCAATGAGAGGGTCCCACATGGCATGTAGCTCCACCTTACACACCTTGTTCTGTGGAAATTTCTAGAACCTTAGATTCAGATCTCACATGGTCGACCACCCCTTCAACCATCATTCTAACCTCTACCTTCACCAAAACCAAGGGAGATCATTGTATGAACCTCATCGTCATAAAAAATTGAGATCCAACCCTTGAATCTATTTGAAAAACATAATCTTATGTAATTATTCATTGCACACTGAATAACACTAAAACCAAGAATCCACACCACCCAATCTCCTACCATTTCAATAATCACACCTCCATCATGTTGTGCCGATATCATATTTAAAATATAAAATTATTGTGCCAAGAAATGAGTGTTCAAAAATTGATTTCTCGATATATGTTGAACCATGGTCCAAATGAAGAATCTGGGTAGAAAAAAAACAAGAACAAATCACGAGGAATGAACCTCGATAGATGTTTGTGTCGACCTTGATTCATTACCATTAGAACTAAAAATAGTGAGATAATAATTAATCACAAATATTTTATCCCAATTTTTGAATAAAACTAACCCATACTTCAATATGCATGATCCATGAATCAATTCATTGGTTTATTGTTTCACATTCATTATAAGAATTATAAATGGGAAAAAATCCAAATAAAAAAATGTCCTGCCTCAATTTGAATTGATTACTAGTGAAGAATGGAGCTACCCCGTGATCATTGGTGAGATCCTATGATTCTGTCTTTCACCGATCATCGATCATAGATTCGATCATCATCTGCCAATGGAATCCCTCCAACACTCTCCAATAAATCTCCAATGATTTTTATGGTTATACAAATAACCCTTCAATTCTTCCATAAGCATGTTTAAAAAGAAAATAATTAGGTCTCTTCACCAATAGATGAGATAAAATAATTTTATTTAATTATTTAATTAATTTTATGCCTGCAATGACCATTCTAAAAATTCCCTGCATTGACATAGGTTATGTCACACCTAGGGTAAAACCCATGTTCTGAACTCAACAATTCCCCTCAGATTTCTGATTCGGGCCCCCTTTTAGGAGTTATTCCATTTTTTTTAGAAAAACTATATGCACGTGCTGTTAAATATATTTAATATATTTCAAAAATTTATTCCAAACACATTGAGCCTTGAAATCTCATGCATTCTTATTGCCTGATCTCGAAAATAATCCATATAATATCCAAAAATAATACATGGAAAATCCAAGTCATTACATTCTCCCCACCTTGGGGAATTACGTTCTAAAAAGTTGAAATAAGGGCTATGTAAAGAGATGTGGGTACTGAGTATGAATCTTAGCCTCCCACTCTTAGGTTCTCTACTAAATATTCTTGTGTTGTAACTAGACATGTACTAATAGAATATCTCATGCAAGAAGGATCCGCTCCCACTAATCCTCAATCTTTATCGGGTACTCTGTAAAGGTAGATTCATCCTTGATGTCTAGCTCACCCTAGTTGATAACATGAGATGAGTCATGCACATACCTCCTCATCTACGACATGTGGAAGATGTCGTGTACCAGGTTTAACTGTGATGATAGAGATAAGCAATACGCCACCTCGACAACTCTGTACAATATCTGAAAAGGGCCAATGAATCTTGAAGATAGCTTATCATCCCATCCAAATCTCTATAGTCCATATTGAGGTGAAACCCATAGGATCACATGGTCTCCTTCCTTGAACTCTAAGGGCCTCTTTCATTTGTCCTTATAAGATTTTGTATGGTTCTGTGAAGTCCTCATCTTCTCCTGGATGATCTATACCTTTTCGGTAGTAGCTCATACCAACTTTGTGCCCACAAGTGCTGACTCTCCTAGGTCAGTCTAATAAAGTGGTGACCTACAAGTTCATATATACAAATCCTTGAATGGTGTCATAATAATGGTGGAATGGTATCTATTATTGTAAAAAAACTCCACCAAAGGTAGTTTATCCTCCCAGCCACGACCAAAGTCCAACATGAAAGCTCACAACTTGTTCTTTAGAACCTGAATGGTCTGCTCTATCTAGTCATCATTATGGGGGTGAAATGTTGTGATCAAGAACAACTTAGTCCCAAATGCCTCCAGTAATCCCTTCCATAACTAATATGTGAAGCGAGCATCACCGTTAGAAATTATCATCAAGGGAAATCCATGGAGTCAAACTATCTCCTGCATGTACTGGAATTCGAAGATCTCTACTAGACTCTACTCCTAGATAGCTAGGAAGTGGGACAACTTGGTGAGTTGTTCTATGATCACCCAAATTCCATCATGTTCCCTAGATGTACATGGTAATCCCATCATGAAGTCTATGGATATCCCATACCACTTCCACTCTGGCACCTCAAGGGGTTGAGCCAATCCCGATGGAATTTGGTTGTAATGAATAATTTTTTTCATGTATTATTTTTGGATATTATATGAATTATTTTCAAGATCAGGTTCTGAGACGGTGTGAGATTTCAAGGCCTGGTGTGCTAAGAATAAATTTTTGAAATATATTAAATATATTAAATAGCACGTGCACACATTTTTCCTAAAAAAGTGAAATAAATTATAAATGGGTTCCTGAATCAGAAATATGAGGGAACTGTTGAGTTTAGAACATGAATTTTACCCTAGGATTGACTTAGCTTTGGTCGGCGCGAGTCATTTTTGAAAAAGTCATCATGTATGAAAAAATGAATAAAATGAATAAAATAATTTATTTTTAATTCTTTTCATCGGCACAATGATTGGAGAGTCTTTAAAAAGACTGTTATGTTGGAATTCTAGGTTTATCCACATAACCCTAGAATCGTTTGAGATCTTTTGGAGAGAGATTTGGAGGATTTCTATCATAAAAATGGAAGTCGGACCGTGGATCGATGATTGACGCTCAACAGATCCAAAGTATCTCACAAACGGTCATGGAAAAACCCTTTTCTTCATCAACAATTGATATGAATTGAGGTAGGGAATTTTTTTATTTAGATTTCTTTACCTGTTCTTATTTTCTACGATGAACACAAATCAATTAACAAATGGATTGATTTGAGGATTGTGCATATTGCGGGATGAGTTTTATTATGTGGATTTTATCGAGATAATTATTTGTGATTTTTGATTCTTTGATTATCATTATAATGAAAATGAACTAAGATCAAAACAAACATCAATCGATATCCATTCCTCTTGATTTTTCGTATGTTTTTATCCCCCGATTCTCTATTCATCGCAGGCATTATTTGTTTGGATAACGGTTTGATATATCCTGATGAATCGATCATTGTGCACCCATTTCTTGGTGTAAAAATATGAAATTGTAGATCCAAGATCAGCATGACATGGTGAAGGTGTGACGATGGTAGCAGTAGTGTATCAGACAACATAGATACCCGATTTCATGTTCTTTGACGCACAATGAAGAATGATGTATAAATACATTTTTCAAGCAGATCGAAGGTCCGAATATTGTTGTTCAGTGATGGAAAGGTTCTTCGGGCCTTGATTCATGATTTTCCGACAAGGTGGTTTCCAGATCGAACATTGGATAAAGGATAAGATGTATTGATTCCAGATCTGGGATTTTGTAAAATCCCGAGTTAGATGGCGTGTACACTGGATCTACATTCCATGTGGGACCCCTATGCAGCGGCTAGGGTTTCAGGAGATACTTAAGTATCACATAGTGTGTGTTCTCTCCTCATAGACTTATCATGTACCTCTTAGGGTACACAGACACAGGTTGGAGTACACAAGTTGGATCATGTTGTGTACTCCCCCACATGAGCACGACTTGGACCAAAGTACACAAGCTATGTCGTGTACTAGTATACAGACACATGTACACGTGATAAATCCATGTACTGTCACATGGGTATACTACATGGGAATCATAAACTCTATGTACTTCTACATGGACATGTCTTGAGACATAGTTCGTTTACACGGGTAGAACCCAGGGTCAAGGGATACAGTGTGTAACCCTTCTACACATCGTGTACTTTCTTAGACATGTATTGGATCCCTTATCCTCCATATATTGGAAACGTTTTGTCAGGGTGAATTTCTCTTATATTTTCCCTAAGGGTTAGTATGGAAGTGTCTCCTACTCCTAGGAAAACGACCCCTTCAGCAAGGATTCTTGTATAAAGTCATTGGAATCCCTCTGTGAGGACTGAAGTGAGATCCTCTATTCATCTTAATTCCCTAGGTGAATTTATTGGTATCATCATGACCAATAATATGAAAGCGCCGATCCTCTACTTAGCATGTTAATCTAGATTGAGTTGTTGGAATCACCTCATGGCCTTGGGAGTGATCCTCATCTGTGTAACATATCTATGCATACCATTAACATGTATTTATAATGGTGAGACCTAAAGATCACTACCTATTGGATGGATATCGTCAATGCTATCAAAATTAGGAGTGTGTTCTCCCAAATGAGTTATTTATGGAATCTTCAATCAAGAATCCTAGGATGACATACTACAGTTGTGACTTACCTTTTAATGTTGTGTCTTTGTTGAGTATATCTGGATATTCTTGTTGTATGTGTTATAGACATATAACTATGTAGATTTGACTGTATTTCCTTTATTACATGCTTTGTGGTTTCAGGGTGTCCTACTGAGTATTGTTATACTCACCCTTATACGGGCCTTGCCCGCATGTGTCGTGTCTTGTGCAGATGATCGACCTTTTAAAAAAGTCCTAGATGGACCTGGACCAGACGGTGCTTAGTGAGATTGGATAGACCGAGGTGCGTTCTTGCGACTTTTTGATAGTAGTCCCCAACACTTACTTTCATGTTGGACTTGTGTTTCACAATATTTGTGGTGGGATTGTATTTGGATCTATTTACTTTCCTTTACTTCCTATCATACTCTGATTATGGGATTTAGATGAATGTATGCATGGTTATTCTATTGTTTTCACATTTAATCATTGTATAGGCTTGGATATGTGTGCATGTGTATAGGTACTTAGGTTAAGGCCTCCCATGTTAGTGATATTCCTACTCATTGTTAGTCGACAACCCCTAGCCTATCAGAGGTGGGCTTGGGGAGTCACAACATAGGCCCCTCTAGGATGGATCGTGACATAGTGGTATCAGAGGATTCAATTATAACTTAGGACCAAGAGTCTATGAGATTGATTTGGGGCAGTAATGTTAAGTGTTTTGAGTTCGGATTTCAGACCAGGGACTATAGTGTTGGTGCGGTGGATGATGTATCCATACACTAGGACTCTGGTCACATGCTTTTCAACTTAGTACATGAGAACACTGGTTTCAGGGAAAACAAGGGAAAATTCATCATATAGGAATGGGTTATGGTTTCCATGTCTTTCTTGAGTCAGCTCTCCAGATATACTCATTGACTGTGGTATATCTTGTTTACTTTCAGGATGCCTCCATGATTTATTCCAGCTAGTATTTAGCATCATAATCACGAGGATGATATGACAACCCTGCTTTTATTACAAACTTAAACATGATTTATTACATAAAACTTCACTTGATACAACAAAGAAGATCGAGAGGTTTAGTGTCTTTGGGGCTTAGGATCATTATATAAAAACTTAAAACATGAAATACAACATCTTTATTGAAAACTTCCTTTACACGACCACTATATTCCCTCATACTTATCATTGCATGGGATAACCTGAGGACATGCATAAGAAAAGGGTGAGCTATAAAGCCTAGTAAGAGAGTACACATGGAATAACATGAGGAGTACAATACATGTTAGACAATAGGAATATCAATAGACCATAAAAGAAACATGAACATAAAGGCATGATAAATCATGATAATCATAACATGGAAATGTGGCAACAACACTTAACATGGAATTAGCATGAGCCACAGCTCATTGCACATAGAGAATGAGTAAATCCTCATTGCACATGAAGCACGAGTAAACCCTCGTTGCACTTGAATTAGCATGAGTCAACACTCATTGCACATGACGTATCATGATACTATAATTTACCCAATGCATTGGAGCGCTATAAGGGTGCACCCTTCTTAAACATTTCATTTCATGCATAAGTGTGCCACATGGATCATAAAACATAGATTCATAAAACATAATCATTTATTCCACGATAAAGGAATGTGGAATTAATACCTGAAACTTTGTAATCAATAATTAAAGGTGCATAAATGTGGATACCCTTGATGGAGAAATGGGCATGGTATCCACTACACAATGACATTGGCTTAGAAAATCGGTGCGATTTCGGCAGTGTAACGGCGTGACATAAGAATTCATAAAAAATGGTTGATGAGAGAGAAATGGGTTCATCATCATATTTACATGTAATGGAAAGTAAGGAGGTCATATAGATACATGTCCCAAAAATTGTAATGGAATTTAGATTCATGATACAAAATTATTGCTTGAGTGTAAAAGAAGAGAGAGAAGTTCCTTTCGGAATTTCGGCATAGTAACAGGTGTACATGGGAGACATTTAATGAGAGAGAAAGGGGTATCCCATCATTAAAACAATAATAGGGTAGTATTATGGAGGTGAGAAACCATACCCCAACATTCATAATTGAAATTAAAAGGGCAATACAACTTAAATAAAATTGACAAAAATGAGAAAGGAAGAAAAAACCCTTACTTGGAAGTGTGCTTCCAAAGGCTAGAGAGAGGCATGTGAGAGGCTTCTTGGGAGTTTGGGGCACCTTGGGAGGATTATAGAGAGAGTTGGGAAGAGTTGGGATGAACTAAAAAGGCTTTGAGTGAGGAGGAAGTGGGATCTTGGGTGGGTTTATATAGGAAAGGTGAGGGAATTCTTTATTATTTGGGTTTGGGTCCCCTTACATTAAATTAATCCAAACCACAAACCATCCCATGGTTTTTGCCCATGGTTTTTGGAAAAGGGAAGAGGAAAAAAATATTTTATAATGGAAAAGTCCTAACTTCTTAAAATAATAAGGTTGCTTATGTGGAGATGAGTCACACTCCCAAGGAAATTAATTTAAAAAGGCAAGGTGTTGAATAAGTCTTGAGGGGTCCATTAATGCTTTGAAAAGTAAATCAAAGAAACCCAAAATCACATTATTTTAATGTTAAAACATATATTGGCCGAACATAAAGATTTTAGTATTTTATTACATCACTATTGGGTCATTATGATGTCATAAAACACATTATATAATTAAACGGTATTTAATTTTTACCCAAAAATTTGTTTGTCTTAGAAAATTATGAAAAATTCACTATTGGATAAATTTGACGTCCTGATTCTAGAAATAAAATTTATTTTATCTAAATAATTTTAAAAATATGTTAATTTTCACTTTTAAAATAAAAACTGACATTTATGGAAAATTCACGGGTTTTGACAGAAATGGCTTTCAAACCTTAATAAAAATTATAACTGCATTCATAAAATTATAAGATCATTTATATTTAATAAAAATTAATTTAATAATAATATTATTTTATTAAAATATTATTTAATTCAAAAATCCCTTAATTTAAAAAAAAATATTTCTTAATTAAATAATAGCTAAAAACACAATTTTTACTTTAAAAACTATTTACAATGTACCAAAAATGACTAGAAGTTATATTCATTATTATATACAAAAATAATGTACATGAACATAGTATTAATTATTTGTTACATAACCCCTTAAAACAGCCGCATAAGACCTAAGGGTAAGGTGTACGATGGTGAGAGACTCTTGGGGTGGCTCGGATAACATCGCTCAAGTGGTAATTTCAATAAACTTCCACTTTTCCCGTAGACGGTCACGTTCGAGCTTGACATGATGAAGCTCAGCTTGGGCTTGGTCAAGAGTAAAGCCCAAAGATGCCACCTCTTTTCCGAGCTCCGACAAATGGGATTCGTATGGGTAAATTCTACTGGATGAGGCCATCTCTTCCTTTGTCTGAGTAAATTGGATTTGTTAACGTCCTATATTTATACTAATCATGTGATCACTGTTTAATGGCTATATTAGCAACGGTCAAAATTCTTATCATAAAACCAAAGAAGTTGACATTTTATATAAACATAAAGAGACATTTAATTATATCAAGAGGGATTTCCATTAATGAAACTTTGGGTCGTTACAATATTCCCCCCTTAAGAAATTTCACCCTCGAAATTTTTCTTTTCCCACACTAAAACAGATGTGGGTAACTCATCTTCGTCATTTCCTCCGATTCCCAAGTCGCTTCTTCAAACTTGTAGTTTCTCCACAACACCTTGATGAGGGGCATTTTCTTATTTCATAGAAAATTTCTCTACGATCTAAGATCTTCACTGGTTTCTCCTCATAAGAAAGATCATCTTCCAATTGTACCACCTCAGAAGAGAGTACATGTGAAGGGTCTGGTATGTACTTCCTTAAGAGGGATACATGAAAGACATCATGTACTTTGGCCATGGAAGGTGGAAGTGCTAGTCGATAGGCCATGGCCCTGACATGATCAAGAATCGCGAAGGGGCCGACGTACCTTGGACTTAACTTTCCTTTCCTTACAAACCTCATGACCTTCTTCTACGGAGATATGTGTAGAAACACCATGTCTCCAACTTTAAACTCAAGGCCTTGTCGACGATTATCTGCATAAATCTTCTATCAACTCTGGGATACTTTGATATGCTGCTGAATGGTTTTCACCTTCTCCACCATTTCTTCGACCATTTCTGGTCCAAGCAGCTTACGTTCACCGACCTCATCCCAACATGCCGGTGTTCTGCACCTTTTCCCATAGAGGGCTTCATATGGTGCCATTTGGATTCTTGAGTGGAAACTATTGTTATAAGAGAACTCAACCAGAGGAATATGTTGATCCCACCCTCCTTTAAAGTCCATTGAGCACACTCTCAACATATCCTCAAGTGTTTGGATAGTCTACTCGGATTGACCATAAGTTTGAGGATGATAGGCCGTACTGAAGTTCAGTTCAGTATTCAGAGCATGTTGAAGACTCTTCCAAAACCTAGAGGTGAATCTTGGATCTCGGTCAAACACAATAGATAGTGGTACTCCATGCAACCTTAACACTTCCCTGATATATATCCGTGTCAGTTGATCTAAAGAGAAATCCTCCCAAATAGCAATGAAGTGTGTAGTCTTTGTAAGACGATCCACAACAACCCAGATTGCATTGTTGCCTTTGGATGTCCTCAGAGGTTCAGTGACAAAGTCCATGGTTATGTTCTCCCATTTCCATTCTAGTATGGGAAATGGTTGCATCATCCCTTAGACTTCCGCCTCTCTGCCTTCACTTGCTGACACACCAGGAACTTTGATGTATATTCAGTGATCTCCTTCTTCATATTATCCCACCAGAAGTTTTCTCAGAGATCTCGATACATCTTTGTGCTCCCTGGGTGAATAGAGAAATTTGAACTATGTGCATCATCCAAAAGTTCCTTCTTCAGCTCTGGATTTGATGGAACACATAGTCTTTTCCCAAACCGCACAATTCCTTCTTCATTAACATTAAACTATGAGGATTTACCCTTTTTGATAGCTTCCACTTTTTCTTGAATTCCCACATCATCCTTTTGAGCATCCTTTAACCTTTACAAAAGAGACGGTTGAGCAATCATTTGTGAAAGGATTGATGATGTTCTCTTCTCTATGATTCCTATTTCCATCTTCATTAAGTCTAAGAAGATTGGATCCTTCTAAATTCTCATCATTGACAGAATCATTGGGTCCCTTCTACTTAGGGAATCTGCCACCTTTTTCGCTTTCCCAGGGTGGTAATGTATTGAAAAGTCATAATCCTTGATGAGCTCTACCCATCTTCTCTGGCGCATACTAAGCTCTTTCTGTGTGAATATATATTTAAAACTCTTGTGGTCAGTATATATCTCACATTTATCTCCATAGAGATAATACCACCAGATTTTCAAGGCAAAGATCACAGCCGACAACTCCAGATCATGCATTGGATAGTTTCGCTCATGGATTTTCAACTGCCTTGAGGCATAGGATATCACTTTATCATTCTGCATCAGCACACAACCTAATACCTTCTTCAAAGCATCACTGAATACCACAAAAAGTTCCCCACTTGTGGGTAAAGAGAGCAAGGGCGTAGTGATAAGCCTCCTTTTTAACTCCTTGAAGATTTCTTCACATTCATCACTCCAAGAAAACTTTAATCCCTTCTGAGTTAGCTTGGTAAGAGGGTTGGACAATTGTGAGAAATTCCTCACAAATCGTCGATAATATCCAGCTAACCCCAAGAAGCTATGGATATTCGTTACCGATATTGGTCTCAGTCATCCCTCAAATGCATCTGTTTTGGAGGGGTCCACAGATATCCCATTACTTTTGATGATATGGCCCAATAATGAGACCTCCTTTAACCAGAACTCACACTTGCTGTACTTTGCATAGAGCTTCTCCTTGCGTAAAGTCTCTAGTACAGTTTTTAAATGCTCCTCATGATCCTCCTTGGTTTTAGAGTATATTAGAATATCATCTATAAAGACTACCAAAAATTTGTCAAGGTAATCTCTAAATACTCTATTCATCAAGTCCATGAATATTGCTGGAGCATTGGTGAGTCCTAAAGGCATTACTATGAATTCATAGTGCCCATATCTTGTATGAAAAGCAGTCTTGGGGACATCTTTCTTCTTCACCCTTACTTGATAATATCCTGACCGCAAGTCCACCTTGGAGAAGTATTGTGCTCTACGCAGCTGATCGAACAAGTCATCAATTCGTGGGAGAGTATATTTGTTCTTTATCGTGATTTTGTTAAGTTCACTATAATCGATGCAAAGCCGCATTGACCCATCCTTCTTCTTGACGAAGAGGACTGGTGCACCCCATGGCGAAGCACTTGGGAGTATAAACCATTTATCAAGATTCTCCTGTAGTTGTTTCTTCAGCTCTTCAAGATCAAAAACAACCATTCTATATGGAGTCTTGGATATTGGTAATGCCCCGGGTATAAGTTCAATTGAGAACTCAACATCTCTTCTAGGAGGAAGACCAGGCAGTTCCTCGGGAAACACTTCAGCGAATTCCCTCACAATAGGCATTTCTTCAAGGATGGTTTCTTCCTTGGACTCAATCATCTGAGCTAGATACGCATGATCATAAGGCAGTAATATCCATGCTTGAGATGATGAAGATAAAGGAGATTCATCTTCCTCCTTACACTTGTAAAGAATCGGGGGTCAATTCTCCACATGGAGTGTGATTTCCCTCTCCCGAAAATTTATGTTGGATATATATAAGGAAAGCCAATCCATGCCAAGAATTGCATCAAATTCCACTAGAGGGAGTATGACAAGGTTCACCGAGAAATTCAATCCACAGATTATAACAGGGGAGGACTTATATTCATGGGATGTAATGATTGCCCCATTTGTCGTACTCACCGACATCTTCACTTCCATGATTTGTGGTGGTGCTGGGATTGTTCTACTAAACTTTAGAGATATAAAAGAATGCGTAGAACCTAAATCAAAAAGTACGTTCTCTATTCTTGAATGAATAACTAGCGTACCTGTCACCACTTCGTTGTCGGGGTTCACTTCGGCAGAAGTGATGGAAAAATCTCTTCCTTGCTGCCTTGGAGGTTGTTGGTCGCCTCTGAAAACCCTTGGATTAGGGAACTGATTTTCAAAATGACCCGGTTCTTTTCATTTGTAGCATTGAACAATGCATTGAGGTTCGAACGGAGTGTTCCTCTCCTCTGTCGCAGACGCAGGTCTTTCTTGCTGACAATTAATAGCTATGTGCCCTTCTCTTCCACACCTGAAGCATTTCCTCGTCCCCTTAAGGCAATTTACAGGGTTCTTCTTCCCGCACTTTTGGCAAGTGGGGTGCTGGATCTTCTTATCACCATTGGATTTATCCATCGGACCGCTAGCAATGAAGTCCACCTTACGCTTCTTGTCCCCATGATACCCCTGTGATTCCCCGATCTCAATTTCGACCTTGAGGGCACATCAGACAATTTCTTCATAGATGTCAAAGTCATGGATCGCTAATGCTTTCCGCAAGCTAGGCTTAAGCCCACCAAAGAAGCGGTCAACCTTGCATTCGGGGGTAACGACAAAGCCGGAAGCGTATCGTGTAAGCCTTGTGAAGTTTTCCTCGTACGCTCCAACAGATTCTTCATCTTTTTGCTTGAGGGAAAGGAAGTCCCTTTCCATCTTAAGCCAGAGGGTGCACGAAAAATATTTATCGAAAAACATCTTCCAGAAATCCTTCCATTCCAACGCCTCGATCTCCTCCTCAGGCTTCGTATTTTTGATCAACGTCCACCATTGATCAGCTTCACCCTCCATACGATAAGCCGCTAGGAGAACCTTATCTTGTTCAGAACATTGGAGGATGGAGAATATCTTTTCAATGGAGTTGATCCATTGTTCAGTGATCGTGGGATCAGATGATCCCCTAAAAGTAGGAGGCCTTTGCCTCATGAAGCTCTCGATAGAGACTTGTTCTTTCTTAGGGGGGTTTGGACATTCCTCTTAACCTGTGTTTTTATTCAAAACTTGAGTTAGCTGAGAGAGAAGCGTGACAAAGTTCGTGATTCCCGCTCCCATTGGATTGGGCATCTCATTAGTACAGTCATCACACTGATCTTCGTAATGGTTGTTAGCCCGAGTCCTCCTATTACCGGCCATTGGCTGGAATAAAAGGAAAGTTAGGGGTAACACATAAAGGGTAATCCAAAGACAAAAGTTGATGACTTATAAATAAACTTTTATTTCCTTAACTCATGAGTCTATAGGCTTCAATCTAGGCTTTTCATGATCTACTTTCTAACATACATTCATAGGGGCATTTTTTAATTCCCTTAATAAGGGTTCATACTAAGATTTTGAATTTATCAAAACATATCCCCTGGGAGTGTCGTAACCAAGAGTGCAGCAAGGCCCGTTGTCGTGCACCAGTTCCCGTTCGAGTCTAGCTCAAAGCGGTGTTTTCGGGTTTTACCCCTAGGATACATCTGTGCTAGAGCCGCCTCTACCTGCTCGTATCCAGACATGGATGTATTTGTTTGATAAACCACTTACTCAGTACTCACCAAAACTTAGGGATGTTTTTATTATACTTAGTCTTGTATCTAAGTCTTTACTAGGGTTTCCTAATCCCAAAAATAACTAAACCTATCATCTGATACCAACTATGACAACCCTGCTTTTATTACAAACTTAAACATGATTTATTACATAAAACTTCACTTGATACAACAAAGAAGATCGATAGGTTTAGTGTATTTGGGGCTTAGGATCATTACATAAAAACTTAAAACATTAAATACAACATCTTTATTGAAAACTTCCTTTACAGGACCACTACATTCCCTCGTACTTAGCATTTCATGGGATAACCTGAGGACATGCATAAGAAAAGGGTGAGATATAAAGCCCAGTAAGGAAGTACACGTGGAATAACATGAGGAGTAAAATACATGTTAGAAAATAGGTATATCAATAGAGCATAAAAGAAACATGAACATAAAGGCATGATAAAGCATGATAATCATAACATGGAAATGTGGCAACAACACTTAACATGGAATTAGCATGAGCCACGACTCATTGCACATAGAGCATGAGTTAATCCTCATTGCACATGAAGCATGAGTAAACCCTCGTTTCACTTGAATTATCATGAGTCAACACTCATTGCACATGACATATCATGATACTATACTTTACCCAATTCATTGGAGCGCTATAAGGGCCCACCCTTCTTAAACATTTCATTTCATGCATAAGTGTGCCACATGGATCATAAAACATCGATTCATAAAACATAATCATTTATTCCACGATAAAGGAATGTGGAATTAATAAATGAAACTTTGTAATCAATAATTAAAGGTGCATAAATGTGGATACCCTTGATGGAGAAATGGGCATGGTATCCACTACACAATGGCATTGCCTTAGAAAATCGGTGCGATTTCGGCAGCGTAACGACGTGACATAAGAATTCATAAAAAATGGTTGATGAGAGAGAAAGGGGTTCCTAATCATATTTACATGTAATGGATAGTAAGGAGGTCATATATATACATGGACCAACAATTGTAATGGAATTTAGATTCATGATACAAAATTATTGCTTGAGTGTAAAAGAAGAGAGAGAAGTTCCTTTCGGAATTTCGGCATAGTAACGGGTGTACATGAGAGACATTTAATGAGAGAGAAAGGGGTATACCATCATTCAAAAAAATAAGAGTTAAGTATGGGGGAGGTGAAAAACCATACCCCAACATTAATAATTGAAATTAAAAGGGCAATACAACTTAAAGAAAATTGACAAAAATGACAAAGGAAGAAAAAACCCTTACTTGGAAGTGTGCTTCCAAAGGATAGAGAGAAGATTGTGAGAGGCTTCTTGGGAGTTTGGAGAACCTTGGGAGGATTCTAGAGAGAGTTGGGCAGAGTTTGGACTAACTCCAAAGGCTTTTAGTGAGGAGGAAGTGGGAGCTTGGGTGGGTTTATATAGGAAAAGTGAGGGAATTATTTATTATTTAGGTTTGGGTCCCCTTAAATTAAATTAATCCAAACCACAAACCATCCCATGGTTTTTGCCCATGGTTTTTGGAAAATGGAAGAGGAAAAAAATATTTTATAAGGTCAAAGTCCGAAATTCTTAAAATAATAAGGTTGCTTATGTGGAGATGAGTCACACTCCCAAGGAAATTAATTTAAAAAGGCAAGGTGTTGAATAAGTCTTGAGGGGTCCATTAATTCTTTGAAAAGTAAGTCAAACAAACCCAAAATTACATTATTTTAATGTTAAAACCTATATTGGCCAAACATAAATATTATAGTATTTTATTACATCACTATTGGGTCATTATGATGTCATAAAACACATTATATAATTAAACGGTATTTAATTTTTACCCAAAAATTTGACTGTCTCAGAAAATTATGAAAAATTCACCGTTGGATAAATTCGACATCCTGATTCTAGAAATAACATTTATTTTATCTAAATAATTTTCTAAATATGTTAATTTTTACTTTTAAAATAAAAACTGACATTTATCGAAAATTCACGGGTTTTGACAGAAATGGCTTTCAAACCTTAATAAAAATTATAACTGCATTCATAAAATTATAAGATCATTTATATTTAATAAAAATTAATTTAATAATAATATTATTTTATTAAAATATTATTTAATTCAAAAATCCCTTAATTTTAAAAAAATAGGTTTCTTAATTAAATAATAAATAAAAATACCATTTGTACTTTAAAAACTATTTACAATGTATCAAAAATGACTAGAAGTTATATTCATTATTATATAAAAAAATAATGTACATGAACATAATACTACTTATTTGTTACATAACCCCTTAAAACAGCCGCATAAGACCTAAGGGTAAGGTGTGCGATGGTGACAGACTCTTAGGGTGGCTCGGATAACATCGCTCGAGTGTAATTTAAATCAACTTCCACTTCCTGTAGATGGCCACGTTCAAGCTTGACATGATGAAGCTCAGCTTGGGCTTGATCAAGAGTGAATCCCAAAGATGCCACCTCTTTTCCGAGCTCCGAAAAATGGGATTTTTATGGGGAAATTCTACTGGATGAGGTCATCGCTTCCTTTGTCTGAGTAAATTGGATTTGTTAAAGTCCTATATTTATACTAATCATGTAATCACTGTTCAACGACTATATTAGCAATGGTAAAAATTCTTATCATAAAACCAAATAATTTGACATTTTATATAAACATAAAGAGACATTTAATTAGATCAAGAGGGATTTCCATTAATGAAACTTTGGGTCGTTACAGATGATTCCCTCAGTGATGAGGTATCGATAAAGGGACCAGTTCCAGAGGTGTCACCTTCAGGTGGTGCACTAGCTATACCACCACCTGTGAAGCATCACGTGGTACCCACAATACCAACAGATAAGGTGCACAGGATGAGTGCACTTCACGAGTTTCAGCGATAGAGACACCTCAAGTTTCAAGGTGAGCTCAACCCACAAGTTTCTGAGGATTGGATTGAGGCAGTGTCCCTAATTTTCCTTCTATTCAAGACAACAACGGATCATATGGTGTTCTTGGCAGTGATCCTTATTCATTTCTCAACATGGAGATGGTGGGGGTTAGTGACCCAGTCTTACGACGAGGCGACTCTTGCATGGATAGAGTTTGAGAACCCTTTCAAAGAGGAGTTGTCACCAACTACCATGAGGTTTGTATGTATCTAGGAGCTTATGTATCTCCATTAGGGCTGCACGATAGTAGTTGAGTATTCATCTAGGTTTACTAACCTCTTCAGGTACTCTATGGATATGGTTCACAACTAGTTATTCAAGACTCAAACTTTCAAGTGAGGTTTGCATAGAGACATCCAATCTAATGTTATACCTCTATGAATTCCTACTTATGTTGGGGTGTTAGAGTGAAATTTTGTGGTTTAGAGTTTCTTGGATGAGAAGATACAACTAGTGGTTGCCGCTGCCGGGCATGCAGGATCAAAGAGCATGACAGTAGGGAGATAATGTCAGTCTTAGGGACCTGGACGTGCGATACCTTTCAAGATGAGGTCCTAGGAAAGAAGATTTATGGTTCATGGATCATAGGGTGGGTCCAGGGATAGGTGGTGATACTCATGTGACGGTAGAGGACATCTTGCATGACATTTTTTGACCCACCATACAGCTGACTATGAGACCATGGATGGGATTCTGAGGCAGAGTAAGTGGAAGGAGCAGACAGGTTCACAAGGCAGAAAATGTGGCAGAGGAGTTGGGAGAGCAGCAGGAGGTGTTCAAAGCTTTGAATTTTTACCACCACCACCCCCAGGTAGTCCATGATAAGCTCATGGAGTAGTAGGATAGGGGAAAGGACAACTATAGGTAGTCAAAGCTTGCAACCCTAATAATTTGGGAATGATTCAAGGTATAATATGTGTCTTTTCTACCTTAGTTGTAGTATTGATAGACACATGTTCTAGTCATTACTTTCTTACCACAAACATGAGACTTAGAAATTTTGATTAATCCCTTGGTTTGACCCTTACTACAACATCCTGTGGTTTTGAGCTAAGGTAGAATTCTATGGGAATTTGAATTTTGGAATTTAGTGGATGATCCTTATTTGAAATGAGTTTCAGAATGTAATTTCAAGAGTTGGGATACTTAAATGTGTTTTTTTAGATGTGGGTAAAGGTACAAGAGGTTTCTTGGGTGTCTTGTTGAGTTTCAAGAGTTTCAGGCTCTGAAAATCGATGGTTTGGGTGGTTTGCACAGGGCATACAGTTTGTCTGAAACTGTTCATCCCCTAGCAGTAAACTGTGTGGCCTGTATCAGAGAAGCAAAAATTTCCCATATGGGCTGCACACATTTTACCCAAATCGTGTGCCTATCCCTCATGGTTAGTGCCACTTAGTTAGTACCCTATCACTATTCATAATACGGTTAGCACATGGTTAGGCTAACCGTGCAACACAACCATATGAGGTGGGTTTCTTTGGTAGTGGGTGTCACACAGTTGGCGCACAGTTTGGCCAAACTACGCAACCCAGTTTTTAGGGGTAAAATGACCATTTTTCCCTTAATGAGTTTTAAAACTCATTTCTTCTCTCATTTCTCTTCCAAAACCCGCATTAGGCTTCTCCCAAACACCATGGGTTTTTCCTCCTCCCCATTCTAGGCATGATGATAACTCCTCTATCCAAAGTCTGAATCAAATGTCACCAGTCTCTATAGATATGTATCAGTGAGCTCTCGATTCCTTTTGAAACTTTCTTTGTTTAATCTTCTCTCAATCGAGTTTTCATGGTGCAAGCTTATTTTTCCTATTTTCAAGGTGGATGTCTATTTCTTAGATTTCTTCCAAACCGAACCGAATCACATCTTGATATTGGATGAGTGAACCATCCTAAGCATAAAGTATGTGGTCTATGAATTTTTCCTTAATTTTTTTGTCATTTTATAAATAGTGTCGTTGGGCCACACGCTGACCCTTGTTGTGCATTGACATAAAGTTGTTTTCTTCATTCTAAATAGGTATACACATCTAGTATTATTCCAATTGAGCATTGTTAAGTAAATTTAGGATGTAAAACTTGACCATGGACACCCCTTAGGCATGCTGAATTAAATTGGCCCTTTGTAATTAAATGAATTGATTCCTAGAAAGCCATATAAGCATTCGGCTTGGGTTGATAATGGAACCACCCATTTTAAATCAATTGTCCATTTGATAATAAAACCTCCTAAGTTATATATTGAACTTTATGTTTGTTTTCCATGTTTGGTAGTCCTTATAAAATTCATCTTTTAAGTTATTTGAGTTATGACTCTTTCATATGATGATTAATTGTTTAAATGAGTTGTTTTTTATGAATAATGTCATGTTTTAATAATAAAACCCCTTGAATGAGGTTCACTATCTTCAAATTAAAAAGTGATGTTTAGTGAATTTAACGTTTCTTGGACTTATGGCATTGAGGTGTTCTTATTATTTTGACAAGATTAGACATATGAGTCATGTTTAGGTGCATGACCTCTCTTATTTTTCTAAATAGAATTGACCATGTAGGAAATTTCCTAAGTGATTATAGCACCCCTTTTTTATGTGTTTACTTGAACCTTATAAAATTAATTATCCCTCCTTTTTATATAAATTTCAAATGAACCCAATAACCTTCTAATTGCTTGGTTTATTATTATAAATTGAATGGATCACTTTATAAATGGGATTTACCAAGTAGGTAAATGCTCAAATGAACCAATGAAACCTTATAAGTGTTTCTTTGATCCTTAATAAATGAATTTCTATGTTATGGTTTATTAAATGTAATGTATTAAATGGAATGGAATGTTTATGATGGATTTCCTTCCTTGTATGAATTGAATGTTTTAAATGAAATGAGTTATGGAAGGGTGGCAAGGCCATTCTGTTTGGTCATGTATTGTTAAATACTTAAATTGAATTTTTTTCCTTGATTATAATGGTTTGATAAATGTAAATCACGAGAAATAAATGCCTCATGGATTATATTGATATTAATATGATTACGCCTTTAGATGGGCTATAGAATGATGGTAAGGGTGCAGTTAAGCATGGAGGAATCACACTCCCTTATATCAGGTGTTTATTCATGACGTCCCACACCAGTGATACTAAGTGGATGATGGGCATGGTACACCTTGTCCCCTGTGAGTGTTGACATGATAGTGCACTCACTACTGTTCGAGTGTTGACATGATGACACACTCACCATCATGAGTGCCGCGCATGATGTCTCCAACTCATTATGATATGTAGGGAATGTACCCTTTGACTTGAGATTATATGACCATTTAGACTAGTTATGGATAATTGAGTTACACCCTAGTCCAAGAAAAACCTAGTATTGAAGGTATATGTCCACTTACATCCATATATACTTGGTCCATATAGGTGGATGCAATATTTAACTATACTATTTATATATTATTACTATATACATATGGTTATTATTCAGACACTCTTTTCAACCGTGAGCCGAAGCAGATAGAGTCTCCAGGTGTCCTTTAAGAACCTGAGCGGGCTGTTGTTTATTTATTAAGTTTTAATTTATTATTCATCTTATATTCACACTACTTATTTATATTTATGTAATGGATTCAGTAATAGACACTATGGGTGGTAAACTACCAAGATTTATATCTCGCACCTTGCTCAGGACACCATTGCACTAAGTTTCCCAAGTAGATCTCATGTTCGCAGGACTATGGACTTTTCTTGAGCAGTTTTTCTTGTACTTGGGATTTAAGAGCATAGGACCAAGCTGGAGCTCAGGTTTCTCATGGAGATTTCCCTTTAGAGTTTTTTTTTCATTCTTGTACTATATAACTACCTACTGTATGTCTATTGTTTTAGGTTATGCATCATCATATGAACATGAATGCATCTATCATATATTGGCATTGAATATCTCTATTATATTCAGTTTATATTATTCCTCCGCTTCTCTATCTTTCATTTATTACTACCTCCATTTTTTTGTTTCTTTTATCCTGATACATTGTTGTGCTACTCTAATTATGAAGGCACAGTCTCCCCACTATCACCTCCTTACACCCTTGCTACTAGTCAGCAACCTATGGTATACGAGGAAGCACACTTGAGGCCATGTGACCCATTGGCATGACTATCGTTTTAGTGGAGAGTCAGGCTGAGACATTACAAAGTTCTATTAGAGGCTTTTGTTTCCTTCATATTACTATTTAGAGAATTGGTAAATAGGATATTAGGAATGTGTCAGCGCTTGGTAAATATCAATGTCTGAGACTGATCACCCCACCCATGGGAAAAAGTCTAATTGGCCAGGGATATGACTATTGTTTATGTTATTTGCTATTATAGTTGATTATTATTTCACCTTGAGTGAATTGTGTACTTTTCCCTACTTATTGATTTATAGAATTTATGGTATTTTACCCTTATCTTGGTATGTCAAGGATGAATCATTACATGCATCATTATAGGCACATAGAAACTCACATGTCATGCATATTCCATTCCATGTAGTTGTATTTATAGGTTTCTTGTTGTTGGGACTTTGTGCCTTGAGTGTTATGCCATGACTTTGTTGACTTTATCATACCTATTTAGATAACATGCTTCAGTGATTTATTTATCATGTTGATCTACTTCCATGATCAAGTAATTAAATTCCATGTTTCTTTATTTATCTATCATGATTCTTTGTGTTTATTGCTTATGATAGCATGCTGGTTTTGTTTTGATACATATAAATGGTTGTATGGGATAAATATATGGGTTGTGAGTAAACAAGAGATAATTTTCAGTTATAAGATGTATGAGAGCCTTATGATTGGGAAAAGGTAACCCATATACTCGAACCATCCTTGAGATTTACATGTCTTTAAGGACCGTTGTTAAAATGAAAAAGCTACATGAGTTATAATTTTAAAAGTTAATTGGCTTCGATTAAATGGGAATCAGTTTTTAGTTGTAAGGTGTATGGGCACCTTATAATTGGAAAAAGGTAACCCATGTACTCGAATCATATTTTAAGCTTTGTAAATTTATCCAAAGACCATTGTTAAAATGTAAAGGCTGCTAAAGTTAAAATTTTAAAGTGAATTGGTTCTAGTTAAATGGAATATAATCTGTGGTCTATAAAGTGTATGAACACTTCATGGTTTGTGGAAATGACAACCCATATAATCAGACAATTTTATATGACCATGGTATATTTTGGAAATGGTTATGAATATGAAATTTGTTTAGTTTTCATCTAAAATGGTGTGGTTAACCTTCTAAAAAGAACAACTGAACCTAATTAGGTCAGTTGAGGCATGTTTCTTATGAGATAACCTGCTACGAGTGTTTTTAAACTTTAAAAATTAAGAAAATTCTATTAGGTTGCATTCCAATTAACCCAGGTTGGCTTAATGGAACCCTCATAGGTAGCCTTATCTATTACTACTTAGTATTCTTAAAAATGAATTTATATGATAAATTTCCTAATTATGATGGTATGTTAATAAATGTTTAAAGTTTTAAAAGGAAGTTGATAAGACTTGCCTATTTTTTCCATCGGGTATTAGCTAAATCAAGTACCATGTGTTTTGTTTTGTAATGGGTACTTGATGTTCTGTTTAAATATTTTAACTATTTAAATATTCAATGTGAATCAATGTAATTGACTTAAAATGGAACCCTAGGTAGTTTCCTTTGTTTAAACCCCCGTGTAAGGGTAGCTTGAAATTTTATCCTTGAGTTACCTTGGAATGGAAATGTGAGTGTTTTATGTAGTCCTTTTCCTTTATAATAACGTCTTAAGTGATAGGTGTAAGGACTAGTGAAATCTATTTGGTGTGACCTAGTGGTAGGGTCAACGCTTATGATTTTTAAGGGGCTAGTCATGGTAGGTAGCACCCTTAGAGATTAAATACCTTGCTAAATGTCACGAGTTTCTAACATTTGGTGTTATTCAGGTGTTTTTGTCCCTGGCAGGA
This sequence comes from Viscum album, assembly GCA_963277665.1. Classification (NCBI taxonomy): domain Eukaryota; kingdom Viridiplantae; phylum Streptophyta; class Magnoliopsida; order Santalales; family Viscaceae; genus Viscum; species Viscum album. The sequence goes on from OY728141.1 coordinate 1,252,099,912, forward strand.
CTCTTAGAATCTAAATTAAACCCTTTTTCAAATTAGTTGTCATGTTTTCTTTGGCCTTGTTATAGGCGTTAGCATCATTTAATGCTCGGTTTCAGCAGGTTAGACATGCCAAGGGCATGTCCAACCGCTTAGTAGGTCATGTGAACCTCTTTTTCCTCAGTACTAGATGATTTGTGTGTCATCATTCAGGTTAATAGTCATATGAGGCAATATGACTCTGAGATAAATCTCTTGTATGGTCCATCAGATACTTAAATGCATAGAGAATACAACCTATGGATAGTGTCAATGATGTGTTGCTCAACTTATGAGATTTCAGGGTGGTATGCATTGATACACGCAACACCCATAAATTTTTTAAATGATGTAATGAATCGGTTGAGTTCGGTGAAATCGTTGATCCTTGAGCTGTTGAGTACATGCTTGCGTCATCTTCGTAGTAGAGTGACCTATGAGTTAAAGGAATAAATTCATCCCAATTCTTGGGATATATTTTCAAGAGAATCAGGTGTTTTGACATGCCGAACAACTTGGTTTTGGTTTTTGTACCAAATGATTAAACATTTGTGTTTAAGGTGAATCAGATCTAGAGTGCTTATGAGAGGTTGGTCTATCTCTTCTTTAGATGATTAGGACACTCCTAAGGTGGGGAGCATCATGTCAATTCTATTAAGTGCGTGTAACACAACCAAAGCAGAGCATTTTAGAAATGGTCAGTCTTTCTTGAATTCCCTTGAGGCTTGCAAGTTTTGAATCATGTCGGTGCTTTCTCGGTAGCACTACATGGATGTGGTTGGCTGTGTACGCAACCCCTGAGAAACACTGTTGGTCATGGATAGACTTTGGTGGTTAATCTTGAGCAATCATGGGATGCCTCTAGTGGGGAAGGATTGTGATTGGTTAATGGTTATGCATCGGTAGGTGAAGTTGAGCTTCTTTCAAGAGGTTGACCAATAGTGGTTTGATCATTATTCTTTTGGTTTTCTTAGTCAGTTGGAAACCATTCAAATCATCTTAGTGCACTATTTTGAAAGATATGATCATGCCCCCTATCTTGATGTCATCCTTGGTGCACTAAGAGAGCGTCGATATTACGTAGTGCTAAAGCTTTAAAAGCTGTTGGGATTGATAAGTATCTCTATCTAAGTTTCACGCTAGATGCATGGTTTTCTTCAAGGTGTGGTTAGTCCTGAGTGATATCAAGATTCCTATATAGGAATTCCTTGGATGGACTCTTGGAAACTATCCATTTTCTTTTTGACATGACCACTGGGTTGATGCCACTATGGGCTCAGTTAGTGTTTTTATATGGATGTCTTGGCTTTGTACCAACACCTCACTTGTAAATATGGAATATGGACTAGCTTGGGTTAGTTCCTTGGACTCCGGTTTAATGAATCTGAGGTTATCCCAAAATTTTCACTAGGCTTGGAATAAATTTTTAAAGGGTGACGATTACTTTGGGATGGATCTAGGTTACACCCTTGTTCATGTGGAGGCACAAAAATTTTAAATGGATAGGTGATGCTTTGATCAGGGAATGTCACCAAAAGTCAGGTGTGGACTTTGGTTAATGTGCTTGTAGTAAACTCAAGATTCCTTAGAAAAAATAATTGTGATTTAGTTTGTAATGAATCAACTATATAAGACAATATTTTTGGAAATGTCCAGCCGGAGTGGCTCGAATTTTTATCCTTCTTGTTATATTTTGTTTCGAGAAATACGATCGATCAAGTCTCACTTTTATCACATCATTGAGTGGAGGTGAGTGCGGTGTTTGTTAGCCAATTCTTTTCATGAAAATACAACTTGACCTGTCTTAATGTGGTGGGTGGTGAATCGACCATTGAACCATTTTAGAATCATGTCATGAGAATCATTAGAATGCTTAGGGCATGATTCTTATGCAATTATGATGGTGGGGGTGTCGTGGTTCAGAATTAGCCCCTTCTGATGTTAATCCCTTGGTGGGGAGAACCACTGGTCATATGTTTAAAGAGATGACGATGTGATCATGTCTCTAGCTAAATAATTTTGGGTAAGCGTCGTCTCAATGTTTCATTTAGAGAGAGAGCGATGTCTAGGGTTTTGTATGACATAAGTGTCGTACACTTAAGAAGTGTTTGAAGGTGCATTGGGCATTTAGAAACACAACATGACCATTTGAATGAGACTTCACAACCCATTTAGGTTAGGTGATGTTTTCGTTGTTCCTGAAATATTCTCAAGGATAAGAAGTTCTAAGGTGGGGAGGTTATAATGATCCATGTTTTTGAGCTAAGGTATAATTCCAAGGGAATTTTAATTTTGGCCTTTAGTGGACATGCCATTCTTTGAACCAAGCTTCAGAACATAATTTTGAGAGTTGGGACACTTCAATGTGTTGTTTTTAGACGCGGGTAAAGGCTTGAGAGGTTTCTTGGCTGTCTCATTGATTTTCTGGAGCACCGGGACCCATAAATCAAAGGTTTGGGTGGTCTTCACAGGGCACACAGTTTTTTCTGAAACCATGTGACCCTCAGCAGAAAACTGCGAGACCTGTATCAGAGAAGTAGAAGTTACCCACACAGGCTACCCATGGTTTTCCCAAACCATGCAAATATCTTTCATAGTTAGTTCCAATTAGGAAGTACCCTCTCACTATTTATTGCATGGTTAGGCTAATCATGAAACACAACCATGTGTGGTGGGTTTCTTAGATAGTGGGTGCTGCACAGTTGGTGAACAGGTTGACCAAACCGTGCGGCCAAACCGTGCAACCTAGTTTTTAGGGACAAAATGACCATTTTTCATTAATGGGTTTTAAAAATCATTTCTTATCTCCTTCCTCCTACAACAATTATGTGAGGCTTCTCCCAGGCGTTATGGGTTCCTCCTCCCTATTCCAAGCATGATGATAAATCATCTGTCTGAATTCCGAATCAAACGTCGTTAGTCTTTATGGACCCATATCAATGAGATTTATATTTTTTTAAACCTTTCTTCATTTAATATTCTCTCGATTGATTTATTGTGGTTCAAGATCATTTTACCTATTTTCATGGAGGATGTATGTTTCTTAGATTTATTCTAAATTGGGCCAAATCAGACCTTGATATTAGAAGTGTGAAGTGTCCTAAGCATAATCTAGGTGATATATGGAATTTTAATTAATTTTGATTTATTTTATAAATAGAGTCACTGCGCCGCACGCCGACCCTTGACGCACATTTCCTTAATTTTTTTCTTTGTTTTAAATTGGTATACACACTTAGTATTACACCCGTTGAGTGTTGTTAAGTAAATTGAGGATGTTAACCTCAACCATAGACACCCCTTAGGTGAAACGACTTAAAATTTCCCTTTGTAATTAAATGAATTGATGCCCAAAAAACCATATAAGTGTTAGTCTTGGTTTGATAATGAAACTTCCCCTTTTAAATCAATTTTTCATTTGATAACAACACCTCCTAAGTGCCATGTTGAAATTTATGTATGTTTTCCATGTTTGGTAGTCCTTTTAAAATGACTATTTTAAGTTATTTGAGTTATGACTCTTGCATATGATTCTTAATTGTTTAAATGTGTTGTTTGTTATGAAAAATGTCATGTTTTAATAATAAAATACCTCAAATTAGGTGCACTGTATTCAAATTACAAAGTAATGTTTAGCAAATTGCATCTTGATTGGCCTTATAACATTGAGGTGTTTTTATGATTTTGATAAGGTTAGACATATAAAGAATTTTTAGGAAAATAACCTCTCTTGTTTATCTACATGGAATTTCCCATATAGGAAATTGACTAAGTGACTATATCACCCCCTTTTAAGTGTCTCCTTGAAACTTATAAAATGAAATAGCCCTCATTTTTTTATAAATGACAAATAAACCTGAGCACCTTCCAAGTGCTTGGTTTGTTATTATAAATTGAATGACTTTATTTATAAATGAGATTTTCCCAAGTAGTTAAATGCCCAAATGAACCGATGACACCTTCTAAATGTCTCTTTAAGCCTTAATAAATGAATTACTATGTTATGGTTAATTAAATGGAATGTATTAAATGGAATGGCATGTTCATGAAGGCTTTCCTTACTTGGATGAATTGAATGTTTTAAATGAAATGAGTTATGGAAGGGTGGAAAGGCCATGTCATTTGATCATGTATTGTTAAATACTTAAATTGAAATATTCTTCCTTGATTATAATGTCTTGATAAATGTAAATCATGAGAAGGAAATGCCTCATGGATTATATTGATATTAATATTATTATGACTTGATATGGGCTGTGGAACAATGGTAAGGTTACAATTGATCATGGCGTAATCACACACCCTTACATTGGTTGTTGAGTCATGATGTTTCACACCACTGATACTAAATAGACAGTGGGACTTGTGTACCTCATCCCTTGTGAGTGTTGACATGACGGCGCAATCACTACTATTTGAGTGTTGACACGATGACACACTCACCATCTCGAGTGAAAAGACTGACATATCCCACTCATTATGAGATATAGGGAATGCACCCTTTATATTGAGATTATATGATCATTTAGAATGGTTATAGATTATTGAGTTATGTCCCGGTCCATCCAGCACCTAGTATTTCTAGTATATGGCCACTTACGTCCATACATACTTGGTCCATATAGGTGGATGCAATATATAACTATACTATGTATATATTATTACTATATACATTTGGTTACTATCCAAACACTCTTTCTGGCCGTGAGACGAAGTAGGTAGAGCCACCAGGTGTCCTTTAGGAACCTAAGTGGGCTGCTGTTTATTTATTTAGTTTTGGTTTATTATTCATCATACCTATACACTTCTTATTTATATTTATGAACTAGATTCAGTCTTAAACACCGTGGGTGGTAACCTACTGGGATTTATATCTCACACCCTTATCGGGATACCATTTCACTGGGTTACCCGAGTAGATCTTGTGTTCGTAGGACCGTGGACTTTGCTTTTGCAGTTTGCTTATACCTGAGAGTTAGGAGCATAGGAATGAGCTGGATCTCAAGATTATCATGGAGATTTACCTTGGGTATTTTGTTTTATTTATTTATTGTATTCTTGTACTGTATAATTGACTACTTTATGTTTATTATTTTAGGTTATGTATCATCATCTGAACATGCATGCATCTATTGGTATCTCTTTGTAGTAGTAATGAGGCCTTATGATGTCATACTAGGTATGAAATGGTTATCCATGATTCATGCCCAAATTGACTATTTCAGGTAGTGGATGCAGTGTGTCTGCAGTTATGTGACTAGGTTCTCCTTTTTCAGTGAAAAGGAAACCCAAGAAACATAGGATGTACTCATGCATAGGAGGGTGCAGCTGATTACTCATTAGTTGTCTAGAATAACCCTTGGTGTAGTGGATGTTATGAGTTCCTAGTTTCCTACATTGGTGGTGGAGTATGTGGATGTCTTTTTGAGGATGTTCTAGGTTTACCTCCCTATTGAGAGATAGACTTATACATTGATCTACACCCCAGAATAACACTGATATCTATGCCAGCATATAGGATGGATCCCACAGAGCTTCGTGATCTGAGGGTGAAATTGGAGGACTTACAAAGGAAGGTATTTATTAGACCTGGTGTTTTACCCTGGGTAGTCCCAATTTTGTTTGCCAAGAAAGTGGATGGAAACTTGAGGTTGTGTGTAGACTACCATCACTTGAACCAGGTGATTGTGAAGAACAAGTATCCACTACCAAGGATCAATGACCTCTTTGATCAGTTGAGAGGGGTACAATGGTTCTCGAAGGTTGACCTTAGGTCAAGCTATCACCAGTTATGAGTACATGATGAGGATATACTGAAGACAACATTCAGATGTTGTTATGATCACTATGAGTAATTGGTGATTCCCTTTGGCATGACAAACGCCTCAACAGTTTTCATGGGACTCATGAATTGGATATTTTAACCTTTATTAGATTAGTTCATGGTAATATTCATTGACGATATCCTTGTGTACTTAGCATCTAAGGAGGAGCATACGAGACACTTGAGGATGGTTCTGAACATACTCTGAGACCACTATATTTATGGAAATCTCTCAATGTGTTAGTTTTGGATGTAAGCGGTCCACTTTTTGGGACACCTTATCTCAGTAGATGGAGTGGTAGTGGACTTGACCAAGGTCGAGGAAATGTTGTCTTGGGATCCACCCAAGAGCGTGATGAAAGTTCAGGGATTCCTTGGGTTGAAAGGCTATTACTAGAGATTCATACCTGATTTATACAAAATACTAGCACCTATGATATCTTTGACCCGAAAGGGGAATCCTTTAATGTGGACAGAGAGGTGCCAACATAATTTTTAGTAGTTGAGGCAGAGTTTGACGAGCACTCCCATATTGATATTTCTAGAGGAGGGTATCGATTACATAGTTTTCTACGATGCATTAAGAACCAGGCTTGGCTATGTTCTGATGTAGAGGAAGACAATGATTGCATATGGTTCACACTAGTTGACACCACATGAGTAGAACTACACAACTCATAATCTTGAATTAGAAGTGGTTGTCTTCTCACTAAAGATGTGGTCACAATACCTAATGAGTGAGTGATTTATCGTCGATTTTGATCAAAAGGGTCTCAAGTATATCTACCCTCATAAGGACCTCAACTTGAGACAAATGCAATGGATATTGTTACTCCAGGATTATGACTTAAAAATTGTCTATATTCCTGGGAAGGGGAACATATAGCATATGCTCTCAACAAGAGATCTTGTTCGCAGTTGCTGAATGAGGCGTCAGAGCAGTTTGCATCGTTGCAATTATCCATTGTGGATGGAGATGGATCAGCTTACCTCCAGTAAACGGTTTTCACCCCTTCATTCTTGTAGTGATTCAAGGAGGCACAACTAGGGGATGTTGACTATATACCCAACATAATTAGATATACATTGGACATGCTCATGATATATTTTATAAAGGTGGGGAGCACGTCATTATTTTCATAGGATGCATGATGGTACCAGTGAAATTACAGTAAGAGGTTCTGAGAGAGTTTCATACCTCTCCTTTGGTGGTGTATCTAGGTGTGAAAAGAATGTACCAGGATATCTGATGTCAGTTTTTATGGCCATGGATGAAGAAACGAGTTGTAGAATTTGTCTCTCGATGCCTTACTTGTCAGCAAGTTAAGGTCGAGCACCAAGTTTCAGCAGGTTTAGCTCAACCCCTTGGGGTTCTAGAATGGAAGTCACTACAAAAAAATGGCCTGGTTAGAGAGGGTTATTTTTTAGTTTAGAAGGGGTTATAACCCCTTTTAAACACATTAGTGGTGGTTGTGGGTAACTACCGCTAATGTGCCCTCATTATCCTATTAGAAGTGGTTTTGATGAACCACTGGTAAAATTAAACTGAATTTAGAGGCAATTGATTTATAGGGGGTTTAAACCCCTCTAAGTATAACCTAAATTCCTAAAAATAACTGGATTATGGGTAATTTTAATCACCCTAAATTAACTAGCTAATTAGAGGTGGTTATAACCGCCCCTAATTGACATATTCCACATTAATTTTAGGTGAGATTGTCTCACAATCGCCTATAAATTTTCACTGATTTTTTTATATATGTATTTTTACACCCAAAACCCCCATGCCCCCAAGACAACACCCCAGCCTGTAGTCTGACAACCACCCAACACCACCCATGTCCCCGTGACAACCCCCATTGTCCACTGGACAATCCACTAAGCACCATCCATCCCCGTTACAACTACCCATGTCCTCACAAAAACCCTCCATTATCTTCCAGACAATCACCAAGAACCATCGTACAATCACTCATGCCCCGTGTGAAACCCTGACTTTGTCCACCGGATAATCACCGAAGACCCCCCTTAAAACAACTAAGACCGACCCAACACATGCCCCCCAACACACACACAAACATGATGACGAATCTCCTCCCATACCTGCCTTCTATAAAATGTCCCACACGATATTCGAACCCGAGCCTCACCTATATTATTGTGCACCTCTTCCACTATACCGAGATTTATTTTGATTAATATATACACTGAAATATATTTATTTACATGCAAAAATATATGATAATATATATATATATATATAGAAATAAAAATAATATAATATATTTTTGTATATATATGTATATCTGTGTATATATAATATATATAAATAATTATATTTACATATATATATATATATCTGCAGATATATTTATAAACATTTATATGTGTGTGTGTATTTATGCATTTCTATAATATTTATAAATATAATATATATATATAATTATTTTTATATACTTATATGTATGTGTGCGTGTTACCATAATATTATGAGTTAATTATTATTATTACACATATTTTTTAAACTATAAAAAATTATATATTGGTTTTATAAATACCATATATTTATTTTATGATTTATATTATATTAAATATATTTATATTATATTAAATACATTTATATTATATATTTATTTATGTAATTATATGCATTTATATTATATCATGTATACACATATATATATTCACACAAAATTAAATACGTTTATATAATTGAAAATATATAATATAATTAAATAAAAAATATATATTTACTAAGTTAATATATAATTAATATCGTATACGACAATATATATAATATATATAAATTTATATATAATAAAATATTTATAATAAAATATATATAATATAATATATATAATATGATTATATAAATATAAATATATTTTTATTTTTATTTTTTCTATATTATATATATTTGAATATATAATATAATATAAATGTATTTATACATAAATATATATTAAAAATGTATTTAATATAATATATGTATAATATATTTATAATATAAATGTATTTAATAAATGTATAATATTTATAAAACCACATATAAATTTTAGATATTTGAATAAATATATTTATAATTACATTTATACCATGTATACCAATATTTATATATGTATACATTTTTTATATGTATAAGTATTTATCTAAAGTATTTATAGGATGTATTTATATATATAGGTAATAAAACACTATTTTGTTGAATATTTTATTGATAATAAATGATATAATTTCCTCACATTGTGTTAAATATGTTTATTTATAAAATATTTGGGATTTGATCATTCATTTGAAAATTTGATGAAAATTCTAGTTTTACCCTTTATAGTGCACTATAGTATTTCGAAGATAATTTTTTTTATATTTATTAATTGAATTTGAAATTTTGTAACAGTGTTCCTAACGTAACTTTCTACAACTTTTATTCAGGACACTAGAGCTAAATAGTGCATTTGGATGGAGTAAATTGGCCATTAATCCAATGGTGGGCTAGACTCGGCAGAATGGACATGGGTTCTGTATTTGGGACATATCTTCTTCATACGGGCTTGGATTGAGCCCAAATTTTTAGGAAAGATCGGGGACATGATTTGGCACAAATAACCCTTCTTGAAGGCCGGTCCATTCACACATTTTGGAGGTAAACTAGGTGGTTAAACTTGGAATAAAATATTTGGCCGAGTTTTTCATTTCACACTTAAAAAGTTATATAACCCTAGCCCTCACAAAATCTATTTAAAGGGGGTTTTAACTCTTTTGAAGGAATGGTAGAGGCTTTGGGAAGGAGTGGACGAAAAGGTGTCTCTTGGGAGCCCCTAAAAACTCTTGGAATAAGTAAGCCTTTGTGCAAACCTCTCTTCCAAAAAGGCTCTCCTCTCCCACCTCTTCTTTGTATTTCTTTTATTTCATGTTTGTTTCTTGAATTTTTCTTCAAATAATCTTCTGTGTTCTTCCATTTTCTTATTATCTTAATATTATTAATTGGGTTGGAATCAAGAGTGGAGACAAGATTGGGTTCTACCCTTTCAATCCTTTGCTTATGCAAAATGTCTCCACGATGACTGCACCGCCCATGGAAGAGTAGTTCTTTTTAGTAATCAATCAACTTCTATCCTTATTAATTTAATTATTTTGAATCATTGAGATACTGTAATTCAATTAATATGATCCATGAATTGTGTTTTTAAATTGTAATAAACTAAGCAAGAAATTGAATAATTAACACAAAACACGCGAGGTCGGGAATTATGTAAATTGTGAGAGCGCGATCTTAATCGGTAATACAAGACCATACAGGATAAATTTGTAGAGTTCAAATATAATCCCTAAACACAATTCATCCTCATTTCCAGAATGGATATGTTCTATAATTAACCACTGACCATAAGATAACCTTAGAACAACAATCAAAGCAGGGTGCTGCGATTGCGTGTTCCGAAGCTAGCCTAGAGTTTAAGTAATTTCATCTTTGTGGTTAAGTTAACTCTCGTAGGGTTCGAGGGATAACAAATTAGGGGATCATAATTAAGTGGATACTGATTTAAATGATAATTATTAATAAGTGAATGAATAGGTAGAGTTATATTGATTACTCCTTTTAAAATATTTTCTAAAAAAACATCTTTTTGTTGTGTCGTTTTAATCAAACTTCATTTCAAAACTAAAAACAAAAAAAAAATACAATCTTCTTACAGCAAACTTATTTTAGATTCATAAACTATAACCAACCCCCATCCTTTAAAATAGTGTTATTATTCTCTTTTATTTTATTTTTAGAATATCTTTAAAAATTTGTTTTAAATCTACTTCCTACTTTGAGAGACGACCTTGGTCAGCCACTATGCTGCACCTAAGTACCCCAAAATCACACTAATCATTTGAGGGTACCCACGACAATGCTCTTTAAAATTGGCGCCATTTCTGGGGAGGCAAGTAATTTATTCAACCATTTAGAGGTATTTCTTGTATTTCTCATTTTATTATTTTCTTCACCTCTCTCTTTCATCTTTCCCCTTTCTCAAGTTTTCATTTTTTTTTTCATCCTCTTCTTTTCTTTTTGGACCATCAACTCAAACTTGTAATTTTTATTTTACTATGGTCCACTTTATTTCTTTTAATTTTTATTTGATTTATGACACGAACTAATCCCGAAGATCTCTTAGATCTTGACCCGAAGATTGAACGCAGCCTTAGGGCATGAATCAGACATTCTCAGTCTACGGGAAGTTTCAATATTCAACCAGTTGGTGAATTCCTCTCTTCTGGAAACATTGAAATTAGAAGCTATTCAAATTCAAACATAAAAAAAGAACCAATGGCTAGAGATAATAACAATTATCTAAATAGAACCATTCGAGAATTGGCTACAACTGATATTAACTATCAACCAAATTGTATTGCATACCCAAATCTCGAATCGGACTTTGAACTGAAATCTGGGTTAATTCACTTACTTCCAAAGTTTCATGGCCTCTATGGTGAGGATCCCAATAAACATTTAAAATAATTTAATGTGGTTTTCTCAACCTTGAAACAAATAAATGTTTCTGAAGATCAAATTAAATTAAGAGCATTCCCATTCTCACTTGATGGAGCTGCAAAAGATTGGATGTATTATTTGCAACCTGAAGATGTAACATGTTGGAATGATTTGAAACGCCTTTTCTTGCAAAGATTTTTTCCAGCATCAAGGAACACATCCATTCAAAAGGAGATATCAGGGATCAAGAAAGCCCAAGGGGAGTCAATGTATGAGTACTGGGAGAGATTCAAGAAGTTGTGTGCAAGCTTCCCACAACACCAAATCAGTGAGCAATTACTCATCCAATACTTCTACGAAGGAATCACACCCATGGAGAGGAGCATGGTGGATGCCGCAGTAGGAGGGGAATTGGTGGACAAGACACCAGTAGCCACATGTGCATTGATTGAAAAGATGGCACAAAACTCCCAAAAAATTGGTGATCGAGGTACACCACATGTCAGAGGAGTACATCAGGTAAGTCCTTCTTCTCTTGAAAGTCATTTGATTGATACAAAGTTGGAAGAATTGACCACTATGGTGAGGCAGATTGATTTGGATCAAAAGATATCCCAACCCACTTCTTCAAGGCCTTGTGGAATTTTCACTGAGACAATACACCCAACTGACTGTTGCCCACAACTACAAGAGACAGAGGATTGCACATTAGTATTCCTAGGGAGACCATTTCAGCAGCAACAACAACCATATCCCCAAAAGAAGTTTGATTCATTTGCTCCAACATACAACCAAGGGTGGAAAGATCAACTGGACATGAGTTATGGCTCTGGAAAACAACAAAGGCCACCCTTTCAACAAAACTTCCAGCAGCCTCCGCCTTACCAGCAGGGTTTCCAACAACCCCAAAGGATATTTGAAGCCCAAGCATCAGCAAGCCAGCAACAAGGGAATCCCACACCCAAGGTAGATTCTAACACTGATGACCTTTTGAAGAAAATTGTTCTTAATCAACAGAATGAGCTAAAGAGTCAAGGTTCGGAGCTGAGGGAGTTGAAGACTCAAATGAGCTAGATTTCCCCCGCCCTCTATGAACTTGTAAGTAAGAATTCCGGAAATCTACCCTCCCAACCCACTCCAAATCCAAAGGGGAATGTTAGTTCCATCACATTGAGAAGTGGGAAGAAAATGAACGATACATATGTACCTACCATTCCACCGGGATTCACCTCAACTCTAGAGAAGCCACATTCCATAAAAACTGATGAGAAATCCAAGGAGAAAGATAAAGGTAAGAAAAATATTGATGATGTTCCTCCTAAACCCCTTCCTTTTCCAAACAGGGTTGTTCAAACCAAGAAGATGGCTGATGAAGCAATGCAAAAAGAGGTTTTGGACACATTCAAGCATGTGGATATCAACATTCCTCTACTTTAAGCCATTAAGAAGATTCCATGGTATGCCAAATTCTTAAAAGAACTCTGCACTAATCGAAGAGGGCTCAGGGGAAATGAGAGGATCAATATTGGAAGGAATGTGTCAGCACTCATTACACCAACTCTAGCAATACCGAAAAAGTGCAAGGATCCAGGGACATTCACCATCCCATGTACCATAGGGGAGTTGCACTTCTCTGATGCACTTTGTGATTTAGGTACTTCCATAAATGTGATGCCTCACTCTGTATTCTCTTACTTGCAAGTTGGTGAGTTGAAGCCAACAAGAGTAGTGGTGCAGTTGGCGAATAGAGCTAAGGCATATCCAGCGGGAGTCCTTGAGGATGTACTTGTCCGGGTAAGAGACATGATCTTTCCAGCATATTTCTATGTTCTTAACATGGAGGATGATTAGGTAAGTTCTCATGCTCCCATAATCTAAGGTAGGCCCTTCCTAAAAACTGCAAAAACTATCATAAATGTCAATGAGGGTACACTTTCCATGGAGTTTGGAGATGAAGTTGTGATATTTAATGATATGTATTCCATGAAATACCCCTCATAGGATCACTCTACATTTGTTATCTCCCATTTTGAACCACCAAATAAAAACTCCATGGAATTTGATTGTCCTATGCTTAGGGAGATTATGAATATTGGTTCGAGTTTGATGTCTAAGAGCACTTCCACACATGTTGCTGATACACAATCCTCTCTTGGATTTGATTTGGATTCAAATTCTGATTTTGATCATGTTCACTCTAATTATGACATGGTTGTTGAGTATGCTGATGGATTTGATGCTTTATTCTCTGATTTTGATGATGTCTATCCTGATATTGATGCTCTTTGTGCACATATTTCAGTTCCTTCAATGTCTCCATCCATGCTACACCATCCTTCATTAGAACTCAAGACATTGCCACCAAATCGGAAATACTCATACTTGTTGAGTGGTGAGAGATTACCTGTTATCATTGCTAGCAATCTCCCTTTTGAACATGAAGAAAAACTTTTGAATCTTTTGAGGGAGAACATCAGGGAAATCAGGTGGACCTTGGATAACATATCAGGTATTAGCCCCTCCATTTGCATGCATAGGATTCTCTTGGATGATGGGGCTAAACCAGTGAGACAGCCACAAAGGATACTCAATCCAACCCTTCTGGAGGTTGTTAAAAAAGAATTTGAAAAATTGATCGAGGCAGGTATAATCTATCCCATTTTAGATTCTCAGTGGGTAAGTCCAATTCAGGTTGTGCCTAAGAAAAGTGGTGTTACTGTTGTTAAAAATGAGAAAGATGAGTTAGTTCTAATGAGGGTAGAAAATAATTGGCGTGTGGGTATTGATTATAGGAAACTAAATCATTCCACTCACAAAGACCATTTTCCCCTCCCATTTATTGATCAGATTCTTGAGAGACTTGCTGGGAAGATACACTATTGTTTCTTGGATGGATTTTCTAGATATTTTCAGGTTCCTATAGCTCCAGAGGATCAGGATAAGACTACATTCACCTGTCCCTTTGGCAAATTTGCTTACCGAAGGATGCCATTTGGACTTTGCAATGCCCCAGGTACCTTCCAGAGATGCATGGTGAGTATTTTTTCTGATTTTATTGAGACCTGCATGGAGGTATTTATGGATGATTTTACAGTGTATGGGTCTTCATTTGATGAATGTATAATTAGTTTGGGAAAGGTGTTGAATCATTGTATTGAGAATAATCTGGTATTAAATTTTGAAAAATGTCATTTCATGGTCGAAAAGGGAATTTTCTTAGGTCATATAGTCTCACAACATGGCATTGAAGTTGATAAATCTAAGGTAGACATTATTTCATCCCTCCCATATCCTACATGTGTGCGTGAGGTTCGATCATTCCTTGGACATGCTGGATTTTGTCGACGCTTCATCAGAGATTTTAGTAAGATCTCTCTACCCTTATCTCGATTGCTTCAAAAAGATATTGAATTCAATTTTGATGATTCATGCAGGGTATCATTTGATGGGCTAAATAAGTGTCTGACCACTCCACCGATCATACAGCCCTCACGGTGGGACCTTCCATTTGAGCTTATGTGTGACGCCTCCAACTTCGCGGTTGGAGCTGTCTTATCTCAGAGGGTGGAGGGACGTTCACATGTGATCGCCTATGCATCGAGGACACTAGATTCAGTCCAATCAAACTACACAACCACAGAAAAAGAGTTTCTTACTGTCATATTTGCTTTAGATAAATTCCATTCATATTTATTGGGCTCTAAAGTAGTTATTTTTTCTGACCATGCAGCTTTGAGGTACCTCCCAACGAAGCCAGATGAAAATCCACGACTTATCCGTTGGATGATCCTTCTTTAGGAATTTGATATTGAGATAAAGGACAAGAAGGGATCAGAGAATTTGGTGGCAGACCACATGAGTAGGCTTACTCACACACTAGAGGATGACACCTTGGACTAGGTACCACTTCGGGACACTTTACCCGATGAGCATCTCTATACCATCTCAGGTACGCATCCTTGGTATGCTGATTTAGTTAATTATATTGTTTCCTTTGAAATCCCAGAAAATTTGAAGAAGCATCAAGTCCAAAAATTAAAAAGTGAGTCTAGGTATTATGTGTGGGATGATCCTTACCTCTGGCACATGTGTAGTGACCAAGTCATTAGGAGGTGTGTTCCCGATCATGAGTTTGAGTCAGTTTTGCATTTCTGTCATACACTTGCTTGTGGTGGACAATTTGAACCCCAACGGATAGCTAGGAAGGTTTTGGACTCTGGATTATATTGGACTAGCTTGTTCCATAATGCCCATGTGTTTTGTAAATCATGCTCTCGTTGCCAACACACTGGGAATATTTCTAGGAGACATGAGATGCCCCAACAACCCATACTATTCTGTGAGATTTTTGATGTATGGGGCATTGATTTTATGGGTCCTTTTCCAAGTTCATTTGGATTTTCGTATATTTTGGTTGCTGTTGATTATGTGAGTAAATGGGTGGAGTCCAAGGCCACCAGGACTAACGATTTTTATGTTGTTGTGGACTTTGTCAAAGCACATATTTTTTGTAGGTTTGGAGTACCAAAGGCCATCATCAGTGACCAAGGGACACACTTTTGCAATAGGAATTTTTCTTCCCTCCTTTGAAAGTATGGGGTGACACACAAAACATCAACACCATACCACCCCCAAACAAATGGCCAGGCTGAGGTTTCAAATCGTGAGTTGAAACAAATTTTGGATAAAACTATGCAGCCAAATAGGAAGGATTGTAGCAAGCGCTTGGATGATGCATTGTGGGCTTATATGACAGCATAAAATACCCCCATTGGTATGTCCCCATTTCGGATTGTTTTTGGGAAAGCATGTCATCTCCCAGTGGAAGTCGAGCATCGGGCATATTGGGCTATAAAGAAATGCAACATGGATTTGGCCCAAGCTAGAATCCAAAGGAAGCTACAAATTCAAGAGCTTGAGGAGATTAGATTGTCTTCATAAGAGAAATCAAGGCTCTATAAGGAAAAATCAAAATCATCTCATGATAGAATGATCCAACAAAAGGAGTTTCATGTTGGAGAGAAAGTCCTTCTCTACAGTTCACGCCTGAAGCTGATGCCTGGTAAGTTGCGTTCCAGATGGTTAGGTCCTTATATTGTGTCTAATGTTTTTCCTTATGGTGCAGTGGAGATCACACAAGAGGACACTAGAAGGATCTTTATAGTCAATGGGCAATGTTTGAAGAGATACATTGAGGGAATTCCTACTGATGTAGTGGATTTTATCACACTGCATGACCCCATCATCACTTGAGCACATCAGGCTATTCCTAACCCTTTCAATTTTATATTATTTTTCCTATTTAAAAATTATGAATTTCATGTGCACATATCATCTCATGGGTTCACATTGAGGAAAATGAAATATTTTAAGTGTGGGGGAGTAGGGAACCTTTTAGTTTAGTAATTTCAATTGTTTTCCTGTTTTAAAAAAAACCAAAAAAAATTGTGTGTTTTTCAAATTTTGTGTGTTTATTTTTCAATTTTATTTTTGTTTTTGAAATTTTTGAGCTGAAATTATTATCATCACAATTTTTAAATGCATATCAATGAGTGAAACAATTTATCCCTTGAAACTAATCTTAAATGAATGCTGAAATAACTTTGTTTCAAGTTCAAATATTTAGTAATTTCATGAAAAGTACACCGAATTTTGAATCCCATGCCACATCTCACTGTCTTTATATTTGAAATCACTTTCCTGTGAGGCTTCTTAACCATTATTTTCATATTCTTTACATTCAAATCACTTCTTGAGAGAACCAAACCATGCTTTATTTAACCAAAATTTGATTTATTCCTGTTAAAACTTGAGGTTTTGAGGTACTTATGTTTAAATGATTGAGGCATTTGTTTGGTATTAAAGCCCCTATTTCAAATAATCATTTTTATAATGGCCTACCTTGAACATTTAATCCTTGTAGCCCTTAGAATCCATGCAAATCCTGTTAGGTTAGCCACATTACAAGCCAATTTTCAATATCCAACCAACTCTTGAAGTGAAATTGCATAATCTAGTTGAGCTTAAGTGTGGGGGAAGCTATCTTGTGTTGTGCTACCACATTCTGTGATACTTTGGGTGGAAAATTAAATTCTTAAGAGATGTGTTTGCTGCTGAAGAAAGTCATTATATTGAAAGCTGTGCCTTTTCTGGAGCTTTCATGACAAGTGAAGTTGTGCCTTTTCTGGAGCTTCTAATTGAGGTGGAAAGTTGTGCCTATCTAGAGATTTCAAGAAAATCATGTTTGAGAAGATTGACATTTTTGATGCTGAAATGATGAATGGTGTAAACTTTTCATGACTTTTCATGATTATGGAGATGAATTGATACTATGGGGGTTGAGGAGAATACCATATTTAAGTGAAAATTAGATTAATGCAATTTTGCTTCAAAAAGAGTCAAGCCCTCCCCATTCAGCCTCAGAATTTTTCACATCTAAATCCTACCAACCGAAAGCCACAGAACAACCCTGAAAAGTACTCATGATAAACATATGTCCTTGACTCACATCGGGTGGTGATGTAGTAATCTATCAAGCCTATGGTGACCCTTGTATGAGTTTGTATGAGAAAGACATTGAAAAAAAATTGATATTTGAGTGATGAGAGAAAATTCAAGAGAGGTAAGTGTTTTGTGCATGGGAGGATAAATGAAGTTGAAATATATTGAATGATATTAATAGAGAACTTGAAATAAGGTTTTTTATGAGGCATGATATCTTTTGATTCTTGGTGCGGAATTGATGGATCTCAATGATATGTGTTTTAAAATTGGTTTTGATTTGATATTGATGTTTACTTGACATGAGGTTTTTCCCAGGAGTGCAAAAGGGTAAGTGTGGGGGAGTTGATAAAACACTATTTTGTTGAATATTTTATTGATAATAAATGATATAATTTCCTCACATTGTGTTAAATATGTTTATTTATAAAATATTTGGGATTTGATCATTTATTTGAAAATTTGGTGAAAATTCTAGTTTTTCCCTTTATAGTGCACTGTAGTATTTCGAAGATAAATATTTTTTTTATTTATTATTTGAATTTTAAATTTTGTAACAGTTTTACTAACTTAATGTTATACAACTTTTATTCAGTACACTAGAGCTAAAGAGTGCATTTGGAAGGAGTAAATGGGCCATTAATCCAATGGTGGGCTGGACTCGGCAGAATGGACATGGGTTCTGTATTTAGGACATATCTTCTTCATCCGGGCTTTGAGTGAGCCCAAATTTTGAGGAAATCTCGGGGACATGATTTGGCACAAATAATCCTTCTGGAAGGCCGGTCCATTCACGCATTTTTGAGGTCAAATAGGTGGTGCAACTTGGAATAAAATATTTGGCCGAGTTTTTCATTTCACACTTAAAAAGTTATGTAACCCTAGCCCTCACAAACTCTATTTAAAGGGGGTTTTAACTCTTTGGGAGGGCTGGTAGAGGATTTGGGAAGGTGTGACCGAAAGGGTGTCTCTTGGTATCCCCTCAAAACTCTTGGAAGTAGTAATACTTTGTGCAAACCTCTCTTCCAAAAAGGCTCTCCTCTCCCACCTCTTCTTTGTATTTATTTTATTTCATGTTTGTTTCTTGAATTTTTCTTCAAATAATCTTCTTTGTTCTTCCCTTTTCTTCTTCTCTTAATCTTCTTAATTGGTTTGGAATCAATAGTGGATACAAGATTGGGTTCTACCCTTTCAATCCTTTGCTTATACAAAACGTCTCCACGATGACTACACCGCCCATGGAAGAGTAGTTCTTTTTAGTAATCGATCGACCTATATACTTCTTAATTTAATTATTTTGAATCATTGAGATACTGTAATTCACTTAATATGATCCATGAATTTTGTTTTTAAATTTTAAGAAACTAAGCAAGCAATTGAACAATTAACACAAAACACGCGAGGTCAGGAATTGTGTAAATTGTGAGAGCGCGATCTTAATCGGTAATACAAGACCATACTGGATAAATTTGTAGAGTTCAAATATAATACCTAAACACAATTCATCCTAATTTACAGAATGTATATGTGTTCTAATTAACCACTGACCATAATCTAATCTTATAACAACAATCAAAGCAGGGTTCTGTGATTGCGTGTTCCAAAGCTAGCCTAGGGTTTAAGTAATTTCATCTTTGTGGTTAAGTTAACTCTCGTAGGGTTCGAGGGATAACAAATTAGGGGATAATAATTAAGTGGATATTGATTTAAATGATAATGATTAATAATTTAATTAAGATGTAGAGTTAGATTGATTATTCCTTTTAAAATATTTTCTAAAAAAACATCTTTTTGTTGTGTCGTTTTAATCGAACTTCATTTCAAAACAAAAAACAAAAAAAATACAATCTTCTTCCAGAAAACTTCTTCTAGATTCATAAACTATAACCAACCCCCATCCTTTCAAATAGTGTTATTATTCTCTTTTATTTTATTTTTATAATATCTTTAAAAAGTTGTTTTAAATCTACTTCTTCCTTTGAGAGACGACCTTGCTCAGCCACTCTGTTGCACTTAAGTACCCCAAAATCACACTAATCATTTGAGGGTTCCCACGACAGTGCTCTTTAAATAGGTTTATAATGTATTTAAATACATTTATATAATGTGTTTATGTAATACACACACACACACACATATATACTTGGTCCATATAGGTGGATGCAATATGTAACTATACTATTTATATATTATTACTATATACATATGGTTATTATTCAGACACTCTTTTCAACCATGAGCCGAATCAGATAGAGTCTCCTGGTGTCCTTTAAGAACCCGAGCAGGCTGTTGTTTATTTATTAAGTTTTAATTTATTATTCATCTTATATTCACACTACTTATTTATATTTATGGAATGGATTCAGTAATAGACACTATGGGTGGTAAACTACCGAGATTTAAATCTAGCACCTTGCTCAGGACACCATTGCACCAAGTTTCCCAAGTAGATCTCATGTTCGCAGGACTATGGACTTTTCTTGTGCAGTTTTTCTTGTACTTGGGATTTAAGAGCACAGGACCAAGCTGGAGATCAGGTTTCTCATGGAGATTTCCCTTGAGAGTTTTTTTTTCATTCTTGTACTTTATAACTACCTACTGTATGTCTATTGTTTTAGGTTATGCATCATCATATGAACATGAATTCATCTATCATATATTGGCATTGAATATCTCTATTATATTCAGTTTATATTATTCCTCCGCTTCTCTATCTTTCATTTATTACTACCTCCATTTTTTTGTTTCTTTTATCCTGATACATTGTTGTGCTACTCTAATTATGAAGGCATAATCTCCCCACTATCACCTCCTTACACCCTTTCTACTAGTCAGAAACCTATGGTATACGAGGAAGCACACTTGAGGCCTTGTGACCCATTGGCATGACTATCATTTTAGTGGAGAGTCAGGCTGAGACATTACAAAGTTCTATTAGAGGCTTTTGTTTCCTTCATATTACTATTTAGAGAATTGGTAAATAGGATATTAGGAATGTTTCAGCGCTTGGTAAATATCAATGTCTGAGACTGATCACCCCACCCATGGGGAAAAGTCTAATTGGCCAGGGATATGACTATTGTTTATGCTATTTTCTATTATAGTTGATTATTATTTCACCTTGAGTGAATTGTGTACTTTTCCCTACTTATTGATTTATGGAATTTATGGTATTTTTCCCTTAGCTTGGTATGTCAAGGATGAAGCATTACATGCATCATTATAGGCACATAGAAACTCACATGTCATGCATATTCCATTCCATGTAGTTGCATTTATAGGTTTCTTGTTGTTGGGACTTTGTGCCTTGAGTGTTATGCCATGCCTTTTTTGACTTTATCATACCTATTTAGATAACATGCTTCAGTGATTTATTTATCATGTTGATCTACTTCCATGATCAAGTAATTAAATTCCATGTTTCTTTATTTATCTATCATGATTCTTTGTGTTTATTGCTTATGATAGCATGCTAGTTTTGTTTTGATACATATAAATGGTTGTATGGGATAAATATATGGGTTGTGAGTAAACAAGAGACAATTTTCAGTTATAAGATGTATGAGAGCCTTATGATTGGGAAAAGGTAACCCATATACTCGAACCATCCTTGAGATTTACATGTCTTTAAGGACCGTTGTTAAAATAAAAAGGCTACATGAGTTATAATTTTAAAAGTTAATTGGCTTAGATTAAATGGGAATCAGTTTTTAGTTATAAGGTGTATGGGCACCTTATAATTGGAAAAAGGTAACCCATGTACTCGAATCATATTTAGAGCTTTGTAAATTTATCCAAAGACCATTGTTAAAATGTAAATGCTGCTAAAGTTAAAATTTTAAAGTGAATTGGTTCTGGTTAAATGGAAGATAATCTGTGGTCTATAAAGTGTATGAACACTTTATGGTTTGGGGAAATGACAACCCATATAATCAGACAATTTTATATGACCATGGTATATTTTGGAAATGGTTATGAATGTAAAATTTGTTTAGTTTTCATCTAAAATGGTGTGGTTAACCTTATAAAAAGAACAACTGGACCTAAGTAGGTCAGTTGAGGCATGTTTCTTATGAGATAACCTGCTACGAGTGTTTTCAAACTTTAAAAATTAAGAAAATTATATTAGGTTGCATTCCAATTAACCCAGGCTGGCTTAATGAAACCCTCATAGGTAGCCTTATCTATTACTACTTAGTATTCTTAAAAATGAATTTATATGATAAATTTCCTAATTATGACGGTATGGTAATAAATGTTTAAAGTTTTAAAAGGAAGTTGATAAGACTTGCCTGTTTTTTCCATCGGGTATTAGCTAAATCAAGTACCATGTGTTTTGTTTTGTAATGGGTACTTGATGTTCTGTTTAAATATTTTAACTATTTAAATATTCAATGTGAATCAATGTAATTGACTTAAAATGGAACCCTAGGTAGTTTCCTTTGTTTAAACCCCCGTGTAAGGGTAGCTTGAAATTTTCTCCTTGAGTTGCCTTGGAATTGAAATGTGAGTGTTTTATGTAGTCCTTTTCCTTTATAATAATGTCTTAAGTGATAGGTGTAAGGACTAGTGAAATCTATTTTGCGTGACCTAGTGGTAGGGTCAACGCTTATGATTTTTTTAGGGGATAGTCATGGTAGGTAGCACCCTTAGAGCTTAAATACCTTGCTAAATGTCATGAGTTTCTAACATTTGGTGTTATTCGGGTGTTTTTGTCCCTGGTAGGACTCTTAGAATCTAAATTAAACCATTTTTCAAATTAGTTGTCATGTTTTCTTTGGCCTTGTTATGGGCGTTAGCATCATGTAATGCTCAGTTTCAGCAGGTTAGACATGCCAAGGGCATGTCCAGCCGCTTAGTAGGTCATGTGAACCTCTTTTTACTTAGTACTAGATGATTTGTGTGTCATCATCCAGGTTAATAGTCATATGAGGCAATATGACTCTGAGCTAAATCTCTTGTATGTTCCATCAGATACTTGAATGCATAGAGAAGACAACCTATGGATAGTGTCAAGGATGTGTTCCTCAACTTATGAGATTTCAGGGTGGTATGCATTGATACACGCAACACCCATAAATTTTTTAAATGATGTAATAAATCAGTTGAGTTCGGTGAAATCGTTGATCCTTGAGCTGTTGAGTACATGCTTTCGTCATCTTCATATTAGAGTGACCTATGAGTTAAAGGAATAAATTCATCCCAATGTTTGGGATAGATTTTCAAGAGAATCAGGTGTTTTGACATGCCGAACAACTTGGTTTTGGTTTTTGTACCAAATGCTTAAACATTTGTGTTTAAGGTGAATCAGATGTAGAGTGATTATGAGAGGTTGGTCTATCTCTTCTTTAGATGACTAGGACACTCCTAAGGTGGGGAGCATCGTGTCAGTTCTATTAAGTGTGTGTAACACAACCAAAGCAGAGCATTTTGGAAATGGTCAGTTGTAACGACCCAAAGTTTTTCAATAGAAAATTCCCTTCGTATATCTATGTCATAAAAACACAAAATAATGAACTACTAAGTGATAAGTGACCTTTAAACATAATTTTGTCACCCCTATGTTTGGAATTTTAAAAATCCGACATACACGGTTGTGTTCAAGACAGTTTTTGGAGTCTAATGAAACAAAAATAATTTTTGGTGAATAGTAACCTACCCTTATGAATAGTAAACTACCCTTATGAATAGTAATATGACCCTTATGAATAGTAAATAAGAGTAACATTACCTATGAATAATAAAATAAAATTTAGACATCTTAGTGACAATTTGACCTTAGTAAACGTTTTTGGTATTTTATAAGTCACAAATAATTAATTATAATTAATTAATTAATTTAAAAGAATATTTATTTTCTTGTAATGTACTCATAAATTATTGAATCAATGTCTAATAGTTTTTAGATAATTTTATAAGACCCTACGTAATTTTTGAAAGAAATACAAAATCAGTTTTAATTTTAAAAACTGTTTTTTTAAGTAAATTATGATTTTAATTAAATATTAAATTAATAATATTTAGAAAATTATTTTTGAAAAATAGACTTCATTTCTGGATTCTACACGTCAAAAAATGGTTGGGGTAAATTTTTGGGAATTTTCTGAGATACTTGAATTTTTGATGAATAGTGGAATCCGATAATTCACAATAAAAGCTAAATAATGTATTAATTGAGTCATTGATGATGTTCTGCTGATGTAAGCCCACTTGGTTCGGGATTACATTATAAAATTACTATTTTTGGTCATCCAAGACTCACTATTCCTTGTCTTTGGTGAAATTAATAAACTAATCAATTTTATATTAAGGAAACCCCTCTCCCCTCCACTATAAAAGCCACCATTCACTCCCTCTTTTCATCACACCTCTCAAGCTCCAAGACTTATCTAAATTCTGCCCAAACACCTTCCCTAGATCATCCCCCACGTCCAAAAGCTTCTGGTCTCATCAAAAGACCAATCCTAGCTTCCTTAAAGAGGATCTCAAGAGGAGAATTCTAGAGGTAATTTCTCTCCCTCTTTTCCTTTAATTTCCTTTCTTGATCTCTCCCTACCTATCTTCATCCAAATTTTTCTGTAAATCCAGTATTATATATATACTGTAATATCATGATTCTAATGTTATATTATATCACCCCACACCCTTTCCCTCTTCCATTTACTTTATTAAAGAGAACGTTGTTCATGAGGTGTTAAATTTATCACCTTCAAAAACGACATGTTCTCTTCTTCCATTTCTACCTTCAATCTGGTCATGAAACCATTTTATGGTTGAACCAGAATATTTTATATGTATTATGTTCTATTTTAAGTTCTGGAAATAACCTATGGCCTTATTACTAAGTTAAATGTTAAAACAAGATCGTTGTGATCCAAAAACCGCACAAATTAACCCAAATAACCATCAGTAAATTTTTATCTAATGATTCGTCCACTTAGATCTAATATAATTCACTATAAAATTATTAAATATACTATAATATCATTAATAACATGTAATATCAGTTCTGGATATTTACCCATGATCTACCCAAACATCAATTTAAGAATACAAGTGGACCGCTCAAGAAAACCATAAAAACGAACATCCCCAAACAATGTTTTTAAACTCTATAAGTCATCCAAAGGAACATAATATGAAATAATGAAACCAGAATGAACCCTATTAATGTATAAAAGGTTCTGGAATTTCTAATTAATGAATATAATGTCATTATACAGGACATTAAAGAGAAGGAGGCATTCAAGTACATGTTTGATATGTGTTATATGTGGCAATCATGATAATGATAATGTTATGATGTGACGGGTGCGCCCGGAATTATATAGCGCAATATGAATGTTTAAATGTGACGGGTGCGCCCGGAATTATATAGCGCTCCAATGCATTGGGTAAAGTGATGAATCTCATGAGTAAATGTGAAATGATGTGTGAACATGATGCTAGATTTGTTCACAAGTATGTGTGGTAGTTAACCACTAAGACATGATGTTTTATTTTTATGCATTGCCACATTTCAAGTCTTTTACTTATGCTCCTCTCATGTTCATGATCTTTTGCCTATGTTATGATTATGCTCACCCCATGATGTATTGTTCTTATCTATCCTCTTACTGGGCTTTTAGATCACCCCATTTGATGTATATCCTCAGGTGGCTACATGTACTATGGAGAGGACAAGTGCTACTAAGAAGCTATAGAAGAAGAAATTAAATAAATGTTTATGGTTGATGTTGTATTTGTTATGTATGGTCCTAGTTTGTCCAAGACACTAAACCTCTGGATCCTCCATGTGTAATACTATTGTGTTGTTTATCTTTAAAATGATGTAATAGTAATGTAAGAAAAGGCTGGGTCGCTATAGTTTGTATCAGAGGAAAGGTTTAGTTAATCCTAATCCCCAAATTAACTAAACCTTTCCTCTGATACAAACTATAGCGACCTGAAGCATACCTTGCGAGCCTTGTGAAGAGTTTGGGAGTTATGCTTCGGGTTTTGTTATCAACAATGATAGAAAAATTGATAGATTCTTTAGTGGATTAAAACCACATCTTCGAAAGGCTCTTGCAATTTGAGAGTTTGGGAGTTATGAAGAAGTTGTTCGGTGTGCTCTCAAACTGGAGATGGAGTTTGGAGAATGGTCCCATGGCTATGGTGATAAGAAAAGAAAGATGAAGTTTCAAGCTGGTGGATCTAGTGATAAAGATGGGAAGAAAACACAACGACCCACATGCCAAAAATGTGGGAAGTTGCACCATGGGAACTGCCTCAAAGGTACGACGAAATGCTTTAAGTGTGGGAAGGAAGGACACCAAGCTCATGAGTGTCGAAAAGACATGAAAAGGAAGGATAATGTAGCCGATGAAAGGAGAGAACCACTCATGGTTCAATGCTACAACTGTAGGGAGCTAGGGCACTATTCAAACCAGTGCACTAAACCTCGAGCTCTCGAGGGTAACCATCTCCAACAACCACCAAAGCCAAAGGAACAAGGGAAGGCTTATGCCATCACTACTGCGGAGGTGGAACATGATAATGAAGTCGTAAAAGGTACACTTCCTATTCACTCAAGAATGGAAAAAGTCTTATTTGATTCTGGTTCTACGCATTCCTCTATATCATGCAAGTTTGCTAGAACTATAGAATCGAAGCCCCGAAACCTTGAAGTAGAGATATCTGTAAAAACACCAAGTGGTGCAATCATTGAAACCTAAGTGTTTGACTCTTCTCCTGTTGACGTATGTGGAAAGATTCTTCCTGCAAATCTCGTAATACTTCCCTTGGTGGAATTCGATGCTATAATGGGAATGGATTGGCTCTCGTTATATAGAGCACATATCAACTGTCAGGAAAAGGAAATATATTTTCATATTCCGAACCATCCCATGCTCCTCTACAAATGCAAGGAAGATCATGAATATCCTTTGAAAAATCCTTGAATGGCGTGGGTTATGATTCCCTATGAATAAGCATACCTTGCCCAAATGTTTGAGTCAAAGGAAAGTTCCAACCTTGAGGAAATTCCCATCTTAAGGGAATAAAACGATGTATTTCCAGAAGAGTTACCCAGAATTCCCCCAGATCGTGAGGTAGAGTTCTCAATTGAACTCATACCCGAAGCTACTCCAATCTCGAAGTGCCCCTATAGGATGGCTCCTATCAAACTGGAGGAGTTAAAGAAGCAGCTGCAAGAGCATCTAGACAAAGGGTTCATACGCCCTAGTGCATCACCTTGGGGTGCGCCAGTGCTCTTTGTAAAGAAGAAGGATGGAACCATGCGGCTGTGTATCGATTATCGGGAACTCAACAAGATCTCTATAAAGAACAAGTATCCTCTCCCAAGGATTGATGACTTGTTTGATCAGTTAAGAGGAGCTCAATACTTCTCAAAGGTGGATCTTCGTTCTGGATATCATCAATTAAAGGTGAAGAAGGAAGATATTCAGAAGACTGCCTTCCGTACAAGGTATGGGCACTATGAGTTTTTGGTGATTCCCTTTGGACTTACTAATTCCCCTGCAATCTTCATGGATTTTATGAATAGAGTCTTTAGACATTACCTCGACAAATTTTTGGTAGTGTTTATTGATGATATTCTCATCTACTCCAAGAGAAAGGAGGAACATGAAGAACATCTAAGACTTGTGTTGGCGACATTGAGAAAAGAGAAGTTGTACGACAAGTTTAGAAAGTGTGACTTTTGGATGAATCAAGTCACGTTCTTGGGACATGTGATCACAAGCGAGGGAATTTATGTGGACCCTTCAAAGAAAAAGGTGATTGAGGAATGGCCCAGGCCCTCTAGTATCACAGAAATCCGTAGTTTTCTTGGATTAGCTGGGTACTATCGACGTTTTGTGAGAAACTTATCACAATTGTCAATCCCGCTAACTAAGTTAACAAGGAAAGAGGTAAAGTATGTCTGGACGGATGAATGTGAGGGAAGCTTCAAGGAGCTAAAGAGAAGGCTGATCAGTGCACCTGTACTCACACTACCAAAAAGTGGAGAAAGTTTTCTGATATACAACGATGCTTCAAAGAAAGGCTTGGGTTGTGTACTCATGAAAAATGATAATGTGATAGCCTAAACCTCACTATAGTTGAAGATCCATGAGAAGAACTACCCGACGCATGATCTAGAGCTGGCAGCTGTGATTTTTGCCTTGAAAATATGGCAGCACTACCTTTATGGTGAGAAGTGTGACATATACACCGACCACAAGAGCCTAAAGTATATATTCACACAAAAGGATATCAACATGTGTTAAAGGAGATGGTTAGAGCTAATCAAGGATTACGATTGCTCTATTCACTATCATCCTGGAAAGGCGAACAAGGTAGCTGATGCTCTAAGCAGGAAAGAACCTGCTACTCTATCCATGTTGAGGATTGAGAAAGACCCTATCTTCTTGGATATGCAAAGGATGGATTTGGGAATCGTAAGGGTAGGGGATACATCCTACCTTGACCAAATGATTGCGCAACCATCCATACAACAGAAGATTAAGGAAGCACAAAGGGATGATGTGGAGATACAAAAGAGGGTGAATGTAGTAAAGGAAGGGAAGCTGCAAGAGTTCCATATTGACGATGATGGTGTGATTCAGTTTGGAACGCGGCTTTGTGTGCCTTCATCACCCGGGATAAAGAAGAAGCTATTGTATAATGCACATAGATCAACTTTCTCTATTCATCCTGGAAGTACCAAGATGTATCGTGATCTCTGAGAACACTTCTGGTGGGATAACATGAAGAAGGAGATTGCGGAATATATATCAAGGTGCTTGGTATGTCAGCAAGTTAAAGCTGAGCGGAAAAAGTCCAAAGGTATGATGCAGCCATTGCCTATACCCATGTGGAAATGGGAAAATGTTACTATGGACTTTGTCACGGGTCTCTCGAAAACGTCAAGAGGAAATAATGCGATATGGGTTGTGGTTGATTGACTCACCAAGACTACCCATTTTATCGCTATTCGGGAAGACCTCTTACTTGAACAGCTTGCAAGGATATATGTGAAGGAAGTAGTGAGATTGCACGGTGTTCCACTCTTGATTGTCTCTGACCGTGATTCAAGGTTCACATCTAAATTCTGGAGGAGCCTTCAACATGCTTTGAGTACTGAATTAAATTTCAGCACGACCTATCACCCCCAAACCGATGGCCAGTCTGAAAGGACTATTCAGACGCTCGAAGATATGCTAAGATCATGCTCTCTAGAATTAAAAGGTGGATGGGATCAACACCTTCCATTGGTTGAGTTCTCATACAACAATAGATTCCACTCGAGTATTCAGATGGCTCCGTATGAAGCTCTTTATGGGAAGCGATGTAGAACTCAAACCTGTTGGGATAAAGTTGGAGAACGAAAGCTACTTGGTCCCGATCTTGTTCAAGAGATGACAGAGAAGGTTCAAGTCATCCAGAAACACATCAAAGCTGCTCAAAGTTGGAAAAAGAGCTATGCTGACAACCGTCGAAGGGACTTGGAGTTCGACGTGGGAGATAAAGTCTTCCTTCGAATATCTCCATGGAAGAGAGTCATGCGATTCAGGAAGAAAGGGAAGCTAAGCCCAAGGTACATTGGCCCCTTTGAGATCCTTGACCGCATAAGATCCGTGGCCTATCGTCTGGCACTTCCACCGAATATAGCTCAAGTCCATGATGTGTTTCATGTATCACTACTGAGGAAGTACATACCAGACCCCTGACATGTACTAAACTCAGAGGTGGTACAGCTGGAAGATGATCTCTCCTATGAGGAGCAGCCGGTAAAAATTCTGGACCGAAGTGATAAGGTTCTACACAACAAGACAACCCACCTTGTCAAAGTGTTGTGGAGGAACCATAAGTTTGAGGAAGCAACTTGGGAACCAGAAGAGGCAATGGAGGAGACGTACCCACACCTGTTTGTGTAAAGTAAAATTTCAGGGGCGAAATTTCTTAAGGGGGAAGAATGTAACGACCCAAAGTTTTTCAATAGAAAATTCCCTTCTTATATCTATGTCATAAAAACACAAAATAATGAACTACTAAGTGATAAGTGACCTTTAAACATAATTTTGTCACCCCTATGTTTGGAATTTTAAAAATCCGACATACACGGTTGTGTTCAAGACAGTTTTTGGAGTCTAATGAAACAAAAATAATTTTTGGTGAATAGTAACCTACCCTTATGAATAGTAACCCACCCTTATGAATAGTAATATGACCCTTATGAATAGTAAATAAGAGTAACATTACCTATGAATAATAAAATAAAATTTAGACATCTTAGTGACAATTTGACCTTAGTAAACGTTTTTGGTATTTTATAAGTCACAAATAATTAATTATAATTAATTAATTAATTTAAAAGAATATTTATTTTCCTGTAATGTACTCATAAATTATTGAATCAATGTCTAATAGTTTTTAGATAATTTTATAAGACCCTACGTAATTTTTGAAAGAACTACAAAATCAGTTTTAATTTTAAAAACTGTTTTTTTAAGTAAATTATGATTTTAATTAAATATTAAATTAATAATATTTAGAAAATTATTTTTGAAAAATAGACTACATTTATGAATTCTACATGTCGAAAAATGGTTGGGGTAAATTTTTGGGAATTTTCTGAGATACTTGAATTTTTGATGAATAGTGGAATCCGAAAATTCACAATAAAAGCTAAATAATATATTAATTGAGTCATTGATGATGTTCTGCTGATGTAAGCCCACTTGGTTCGGGATTACATTATAAAATTACTATTTTTGGTCATCCAAGACTCACTATTCCTTGTCTTTGGTGAAATTAATAAACTAATCAATTTTATATTAAGGAAACCCCTCTCCCCTCCACTATAAAAGCCACCCTTCACTCCCTCTTTTCATCACACCTCTCAAGCTCCAACCCTTCTCTAAATTCTGCCCAAACACCTTCCCTAGATCATCCCCCACGTCCAAAAGATACTGGTCTCATCAAAATACCAAGCCTATCTTCCTTAAAGAGGATCTCAAGAGGAGAATTCTAGAGGTAATTTCTCTCCCTCTTCTCCTTTAATTTCCTTTCAAGTTAAAGTTCCTTTCTTGATCTCTCCCTACCTATCTTCATACAAATTTTTCTGTAAATCCATTATTATATATATACTGTAATATTATGATTCTAATGTTATATTATATCACCCCACACCCTTTCCCTCTTCCATTTATTTTATTAAAGAGAACGCTGTTCATGAGGTGTTAAATTTATCACCTTCAAAAACGACATGTTCTCTTCTTCCATTTCTACCTTCAATCTGGTCATGAAACCATTTTATGGTTTAACAAGAATATTTTATATGTATTATTTTCTATTTTAATTTCTGGAAATAACCTATGGCCTTATTACTAAGTTAAATGTTTAAACAAGATCGTTGTGATCCAAAAACCGCCCAAATTAACCCAGCTAACCATCAGTAAATTTTTATCTAATGATTCGTCCACTTAGATCTAATATAATTCACTATAAAATTATTAAAGCTACTATAATATCATTAATAACATTTAATATAAGTTCTGAATATTTACCCATGATCTACCCAAACATCAATTTAAGAATACAAGTGGACCGCTCAAGAAAACCATAAAAACGAACATCCCCGAACAATGTTTTTAAACTCTATAAGTCATCCAAAGGAACATAATATGAAATAATGAAACTAGAATGAACCCTATTAATGTATAAAAGGTTCTGGAATTTCTAATTAATGAATATAATGTCATTATACAGGACATTAAAGAGAAGTAGGCATTCAAGTACAAGGTAAGGGGAAATCTCGAACCCAATTTTCTTCCTTCGGGTTCTCCCTCTTTCACTCCATTTTTGATATGGTTACTCCTAAAAGATCATTTGTTCATCATTTCCTTTACTTAGGATATACATGTTTGTCACTGGTTTTTATGTCCATCAAAATGTTTTAAAAAAGAACTCTTCTTTCAAGATCTCACCTTTTACCTCTCATTCAAGGTTGATAGTTCTTGTATCAAGTATGTTGTTCCCTCTTTCTTTTGGGAACCCAAAGATTATGAATGTGTTATTAAGAGATGAAACCCATTCCTTTCCATGGGTTATTTATGTACATGTTTGATATGTGTTATATGTGGCAATCATGATAATGATAATGTTATGATGTGACGGGTGCACCCGGAATTATATAGCACAATATGAATGTTTAAATGTGACGGGTGCGCCCGAAATTATACAGCGCTCCAATGCATTGGGTAAAGTGATGAATCTCATGAGTAAATGTGAAATGATGTGTGAACATGATGCTATCTTTTTTCACAAGTATGTGTGGTAGTTAACCACTAAGACATGGTGTTTTATTTTTATGCATTGCCACATTTCAAGTCTTTTACTTATGCTCCTCTCATGTTCATGATCTTTTGCCTATGTTATGATTATGCTCACCCCATGATGTATTGTTATTATCTATCCTCTTACTGGGCTTTTAGCTGACCCCTTTTGATGTATATCCTCAGGTGGCTACATGTACTAAGGAGAGGACAAGTGCTACTAAGAAGCTATAGAAGAAGAAATTAAATAAATGTTTATGGTTGATGTTGTATTTGTTATGTATGGTCATAGTTTTTCCAAGACACTAAACCTATGGATCCTCCATGTGTAATACTATTGTGTTGTTTATCTTTAAAATGATGTAATTGTAATGTATGAAAAGCCCGGGTCGCTATATCAGTCTTTCTTGAATTCCCTTGAGGCTTGCAAGTTTTGAATCATGTCGGTGCTTTCTCGGTAGCACTACATGGGTGTGGTTGGCTGTGTACAGAACCCCTGAGAAACACTGTTGGTCATTTATAGACTTTGGTGGTTAATCTTGAGCAATCGTGGGATGCCTCGAGTGGGGAAGTCTTGTGATTGGTTAATGGTTATGCATCGGTAGG
The DNA here is from genome assembly GCA_963277665.1 of Viscum album. Taxonomy (NCBI): domain Eukaryota; kingdom Viridiplantae; phylum Streptophyta; class Magnoliopsida; order Santalales; family Viscaceae; genus Viscum; species Viscum album. Next base: position 1,252,132,661 of record OY728141.1, read on the forward strand.
TGAAGTTGAGCTTCTTTCAAGAGGTTGACCAATAGTGGTTTGATCATTATTCTTTTGGTTTTCTTAGTCAGTTGGAAACCATTCAAATCATCTTAGTGCACTATTTTGAAAGAGATGATCATGTCCCCTATCTTGATGTTATCCTTGGTGCACTAAGAGAGCGTCGATATTACATAGTGCTAAAGCTTTAAAAGCTGTTGGGATTGATAAGTATCTCTATCTAAGTTGCACGCTAGATGCATGGTTTTCTTCAAGGTGTGGTTAGTCCTGAGTGATATCAAGATTCCTATATAGGAATTCCTTGGATGGACTCTTGGAAACTATCCATTTTCTTTTGACATGACCACTGGGTGGATGCCACTATGGGCTCAGTTAGTGTTTTTATGTGGATGTCTTGGCTTTGTACCAACATCTCACTTGTAAATATGGAATATGGACTAGCTTGGATTAGTTCCTTGGACTCTGGTTTAATGAATCCGAGGTTATCCCAAAATTTTCACTAGGATTGGAATAAATTTTTAAAGGGTGACGATTACAGTGGGATGGATCTAGGTTACACCCTTGTTCATGTGGAGGCACAAAAATTTTAAATGGATAGGTGATGCTTTGATCAGGGAATGTCACCGAAAGTCAGGTGTGGACTTTGGTTACTATGCTTGTAGTAAACTCAAGATTCCTTAGAAAAAATAATTGTGATTTAGTTTGTAATGAATCGACTATATAAGCCAATAATTTTGGAAATGTCCAGCCGGAGTGGCTCAAATTTTTATCCTTCTTGTTATATTTTGTTTCGAGAAATACGATCGATCAAGTCTCACTTTTATCACATCATTGAGTGGAGGTGAGTGTGGTGTTTGTTAGCCAATTATTTTCATGAAAATACAACTTGACCTGTCTTAATGTGGTGGGTGGTGAATCGACCATTGAACCATTTTAGAATCATGTCATGAGAATCATTAGAATGCTTAGGGCATGATTCTTATGCAATTCTGATGGTGGGGGTGTCGTGGTTCAGAATTAGTCCCTTATGATGTTAAGCCCTTGGTGGGGAGAACCACTGGTCATATGTTTAAAGAGATGACGACGTGATCATGTCTCTAGCTAAACAATTTTGGGTAAGAATCGTCTCAATGTTTCATTTAGAGAGAGAGTGATGTCTAGGGTTTTGTATGACATAAGTGTCGTATGCTTAAGAAGTGTTTGAAGGTGCATTGGGCATTTAGAAACACAACATGACCGTTTGAATGAGACTTCACAACCCATTTAGGTTAGGTTATGTTTTCGTTGTTCCTGAAATATTCTCAAGGATAAGAAGTTATAAGGTGGGGAGGTTATAATGATCCATGTTTTTGAGCTAAGGTAGAATTCCAAGGGAATTTGAATTTTGGCCTTTAGTGGACATGCCATTCTTTGAACCAAGCTTCAGAACATAATTTTGAGAGTTGGGACACTTCAATGTGTTGTTTTTAGATGCGGGTAAAGGCTTGAGAGGTTTCCTAGCCGTCTCATTGATTTTTTGGAGCACCGGGACCCATAAATCAAAGGTTTGGGTGGTCTTCACAGGGAACACAGTTTTTTCTGAAACCATGTGACCCTCAGCAGAAAACTGCGAGACCTGTATCAGAGAAGTAGAAGTTACCCACACAGGCTACCCATGGTTTTCCCAAACCATGCACCTATCTTGCATAGTTAGTTCCACTTAGGAAGTACCCTCTCAATATTCATTGCATGGTTAGGCTAATCATGAAACACAACCATGTGAGGTGGGTTTATTAGATAGTGGGTGCTGCACAGTTGGTGAACAGATTGACCAAACCGTGCGGCCAAACTGTGCAACCTAGTTTTTAGGGAAAAAATGACCATTTTTCCTTAATGGGTTTTAAAACTCATTTCTTATCTCCTTCCTCCTACAACAATTATGTGAGGCTTCTCCCAGGCGTTATGGGTTCCTCCTCCCTATTCCAAGCATGATGATAAATCATATGTCTGAATTCCGAATCAAACGTCTTTAGTCTCTATGGATCCATATCAATGAGATTTATATTTTTTAAACCTTTCTTCATTTAATATTCTCTAAATTGATTTATTGTGGTTCAAGATCATTTTACCTATTTTCATGGAGGATGTATGTTTCTTAGATTTATTCTAAACTGGGCCAAATCAGACCTTGATATTGGAAGTGTGAAGTGTCCTAAGCATAATCTAGGTGATATATGGAATTTTAATTAATTTTACTTTATTTTATAAATAGAGTCACTACACCGCACGCTGACCCTTGACGCACATTTCCTTAATTTTTTTTCTTTGTTTTAAATTGGTATACACACTTAGTATTACACCCGTTGAGTGTTGTTAAGTAAATTGAGGATGTTAACCTCAACCATAGACACCCCTTAGGTGTAACGACTTAAAATTTCCCTTTGTAATTAAATGAATTGATTCCCAGAAAACCATATAAGTGTTAGTCTTGGGTTGATAATGAAACTTCCCCTTTTAAATCAATTGTTCATTTGATAACAACACCTCCTAAGTGCCATGTTGAAATTTATGTATGTTTTCCATGTTTGGTAGTCCTTTTAAAACGACTATTTTAAGTTATTTGAGTTATGACTATTGCATATGATTCTTAATTGTTTAAATGTGTTGTTTGTTATGAAAAATGTCATGTTTTAATAATAAAATACCTCAAATTAGGTGCACTGTATTCAAATTACAAAGTAATGTTTAGCGAATTGCATCTTGATTGGCCTTATAACATTGAGGTGTTTTTATGATTTTGATAAGGTTAGACATATAAAGAATTTTTAGGCAAATAACCTCTCTTGTTTATCTACATGGAATTTCCCATATAGGAAATTGAGTAAGTGACTATATCACCCCCTTTTAAGTGTCTCCTTGAAACTTATAAAATGAATTAGCCCTCATTTTTATATAAATGACAAATAAACCTGAGCACCTTCTAAGTGCTTGGTTTGTTATTATAAATTGAATGACTTTATTTATAAATTGGATTTTACCAAGTAGTTAAATGCCCAAATGAACCCATGACACCTTCTAAATGTCTCTTTAAGCCTTAATAAATGAATTACCATGTTATGGTTAATTAAATGGAATGTATTAAATGGAATGGCATGTTCATGAAGGCTTTCCTTACTTGGATGAATTGAATGTTTTAAATGAAATGAGTTATGGAAGGGTGGAAAGGCCATGTCATTTGATCATGTATTGTTAAATACTTAAATTGAAATATTCTTCCTTGATTATAATGTATTGATAAATGTAAATCATGAGAAGGAAACGCCTCATGGATTATATTGATATTAATATTATTATGACTTGATATGGGCTATGGAACAATGGTAAGGTTACAATTGATCATGGCATAATCACACACCCTTACATTGGGTGTTGAGTCATGATGTTTCACACCACTGATACTAAATAGACAGTGGGAATTGTGTACCTCATCCCTTGTGAGTGTTGACATGACGGCGCACTCACTACTATTTGAGTGTTGACACGATGACACACTCACCATCTCGAGTGAAAAGACTGACGTATCCCACTCATTATGAGATATAGGGAATATACCCTTTATATTGAGATTATATGATCATTTAGAATGGTTATAGATTATTGAGTTATGCCCCGGTCCATCCAACACCTAGTATTCCTAGTATATGGCCACTTATATCCATACATACTTGGTCCATATAGGTGGATGCAATATATAACTATACTATGTATATATTATTACTATATAAATTTGGTTACTATCCAAACACTCTTTCTGGCCGTGAGACGAAGTAGGTAGAGCCACCAGGTGTCCTTTAGGAACCTAAGTGGGCTGCTGTTTGTTTATTTAGTTTTGCTTTATTATTCATCATACCTATACACTTCTTATTTATATTTATGAACTAGATTCAGCCTTAAACACTGTGGGTGGTAACCTACTGGGATTTATATCTCACACCCTTCTCGGGATACCATTGCACTGGGTTACCCGAGTAGATCTTGTGTTCGTAGGACCGTGGACTTTGCTTGTGCAGTTTGCTTATAACTGAGAGTTAGGAGCATAGGACTGAGCTGGATCTCGAGATGCTCATGGAGATTTACCTTGGGTATTTTGTTTTATTTCTTTGTTGTATTCTTATACTGTATAATTGAATACTTTATGTTTATTATTTTAGGTTATGTATCATCATCTGAACATGCATGCATCTATTGGTATCTCTTTGTAGTAGTAATGAGGCCTTATGATGTCATACTAGGTATGAAATGGTTATCCATGATTAATGCCCAAATTGACTATTTCAGGTAGTGGATGCAGTGTGTCCGTAGTTATGGGACTAGTTTCTCCTTTGTCAGTGAAAAGGAAACCCAAGAAACACAGGATGTACTCATGCATAGGAGGTTGCAGCTGATTACTCATTAGTTGTCTAGAATAACCCTTGGTGTAGTGGATGTTATGAGGTCCTAGTTTCCTACAGTGGTGGTGGAGTATGTGGATGTCTTTTTGAGGATGTTCTAGGTTTACCTCCCTATTGAGAGATAGACTTATACATTGATCTACACCCCAGAATGACATTGATATCTATGCCATCATATAGGATGTATCCCACAGAGCTTCGCGATCTGAGGGTGAAATTGGAGGACTTACAAAGGAAGGGATTTATTAGACCTGGTGTTTTACCCTGGGTAGTCCCAATTTTGTTTTCCAAGAAAGTGGATGGAAACTTGAGGTTGTGTGTAGACTACCATCACTTGAACCAGGTGATCGTGAAGAACAAGTATCCACTACCAAGGATCAATGACCTCTTTGATCAGTTGAGAGGGGTACAATGGTTCTCGAAGGTTGACCTCAGGTCAAGCTATCACCAGTTATGAGTACATGATGAGGATATACTGAAGAAAACATTCAGATGTTGTTATGATCACTACGAGTAATTGGTGATTCCCTTTGGCATGACAAACACCTCAACAGTTTTCATGGGACTCATGAATTGGATATTTTAACCTTTCTTAGATTAGTTCATGGTAATATTCATTGATGATATCCTTGTGTACTTAGCATCTGAGGAGGATCATACGAGACACTTGAGGATGGTTCTGAACATACTCTGAGACCACTATATTTATGGAAATCTCTCAATGTGTTAGTTTTGGATGTAAGCGGTCAACTTTTTGGGACACCTTATCTCAGTAGATGGAGTGGTAGTGGACTTGACCAAGGTCGAGGAAATGTTGTCTTGGGATCCACCCAAGAGCGTGACGAAAGTCCAGGGATTCCTTGGGTTGGAAGGCTATTACTAGAGATTCATACCTTATTTATACAAAATACTAGCACCTGTGATATCTTTTACCCGAAAGGGGAATCCTTTAATGTGGACAGAGAGGTGCCAACATAATTTTCAGTAGTTGAGGCAGATTTTGATGAGCACTCCCATCTTGATATTTCTAGAGGAGGGTGTTGATTACATAGTGTTCTACGATGCATTAAGAACCAGGCTTGGCGGTGTTCTGATGTAGAGGAAGACAATGATTGCATATGGTTCACACTAGTTGACACCACATGAGTAGAACTACACAAATCATGATCTTGAATTAGAAGTGGTTGTCTTCTCACTAAAGATGTGGTGACAATACCTAATGAGTGAGTGATTTATCGTCTATTTTTATCACAGGTGTGTCAAGTATATCTACCCTCATAAGGACCTCAACTTGAGACAAAGTCAATAGATATAGTTACTCCAGGATTATGACTTCAAAATTGTCTATATTCCTGGGAATGTGAACATATAACATATGCTCTCAACAAGAGATCTTGTTCGCAGTTGCTGAATGAGGTGTCAGAGAAGTTGTCCTCATTGCAATTATCCATTGTGGATGGAGATGGATCAGCTTACCTCCAGTAAATGGTTTTCACCCCTTCACTCTTGTAGTGATTCAAGGAGGCACAACTAGGGGATACCGACTGTGATACCCAACATAATTAGATATACATTGGACATGCTCATGATATATTTTATAAAGGTGGGGAGAACCTCATTATTTTTATAGGATGCATGATGGTACCTGTGAAATTACAGTAGGAGGTTCTGAGAGAGTTTCATACGTCTCCTTTGGTGGTGTATCCAGGTGTGAAAAGAATGTACCAGGATATCTGATGTCAGTTTTTATGGCCATGGATGAAGAAACGAGTTGTAGAGTTTGTCTCTTGATGTCTTACTTGTCAGCAAGTTAAGGTCGAGCACCAAGTTCCAGCAGGTTTAGCTCAACCGCTTGGGGTTCTAGAATGGAAGTCACTACAAAAAAATGGCCTGGTTAGAGAGGGTTATTTTTTAGTTCAGAAGGGGTTATAACCCCTTTTAAACACATTAGTGGTGGTTGTGGGTAACTGCCGCTAATGTGCCCTCATTATCCTATTAGGAGTGGTTTTGATGAACCGCTGGTAAAATTAAACTGAATTTAGAGGCAATTGATTTATAGGGGGTTTAAACCCCCTCTAAGTACAACCTAAATTCCTAAAAATAACTGGATTAGGGGTAAATTTAATCACCCTAAATTAACTAGCTAATTAGAGGTGGTTATAACCACCCCTAATTGACATATTCCACATTAATTTTAGGTGAGGTTGTCTCACAATCGCCTATAAATTTTCACTGATTTTTTTATATATGTATTTTTACACCCAAAACCCCCATGCCCCCAAGACAACACCCCAGCCTGTAGTCTGACAACCACCCAACACCACCCATGTCCCCGTGACAACCCCCATTGTCCACTAGACAATCCACTAAGCACCAACCATCCCCGTGACAACTACCCATGTCCTCACAAAAACCCTCCATTGTCTTCCAGACAATCACCAAGAACCATCGTACAATCACCCATGCCCCGTGTGAAACCTTGACTTTGTCCACCGGATAATCACCAAAGACCCCCCTTAAAACAACTAAGACCGACCCAACACATGCCCCCAAACACACACACAAACACGATGATGAATATCCTCCCATACCTGCCTGCTATAAAATGTCCCACACGAGATTCGAACCCGAGCCTCGCCTATATTGTTGTTCACCTCTTCCACTATACCGAGATTTATTTTGATTAATATATACACTGAAATATATTTATTTACATGCAAAAATATATGATAATATATATATATATAGAAATAAAAATAATATAATATATTTTTGTATATATATATATCTGTGTATATATAATATATATAAATAATTATATTTACATATATAGATATATATCTGCAGATATATTTATAAACATTTATATGTGTGTGTGTATTTATGCATTTCTATAATATTTATAAATATTATATATATATATATAATTATTTTTATATACTTATATGTATGTGTGTGTGTTACCATAATATTATGAGTTAATTATTATTATTACACATATTTTTTAAACTATAAAAAATTATATATTGCTTTTATAAATACCATATATTTATTTTATGATTTATATTATATTAAATATATTTATATTATATTAAATACATTTATATTATATATTTATTTATGTAATTATATGCATTTATATTATATCATGTATACACATATATATATTCACACAAAATTAAATACGTTTATATAATTGAAAATATATAATATAATTAAATAAAATATATATATTTACTAAGTTAATATATAATTAATATCGTATACTACAATATATATAATATATATAAATTTATATATAATAAAATATTTATAATAAAATATATATAATATAATATATATAATATGATTATATAAATGTATTTTTTTTATTTTTTTTCTATATTATATATATTTGAATATATAACATAATATAAATGTATTTATACATAAATATATATTAAAAATGTATTTAATATAATATATGTATAATATATTTATAATATAAATGTATTTAATAAATGTATAATATTCATAAAACCACATATAAATTTTAGATATTTGAATAAATATATTTATAATTACATTTATATCATGTATACCAATATTTATATATGTACACATTTTTTATATGTATAAGTATTTATCTAAAGTATTTATAGGATGTATTTATATATATAGGTAATAAAAAAATATTTTGTTGAATATTTTATTGATAATAAATGATATAATTTCCTCACATTGTGTTAAATATGTTTATTTATAAAATATTTGGGATTTGATCATTCATTTGAAAATTTGGTGAAAATTCTAGTTTTACCCTTTATAGTGCACTATAGTATTTCGAAGATAAATTTTTTTATATTTATTAATTAAATTTTATATTTTTTAACAGTGTTACTAACATAATTTTCTACAACTTTTATTCATGACACTAGAGCTAAAGAGTGCATTTGGATGGAGTAAATTGGCCATTAATCCAATGGTGGGCTGGACTCGGCAGAATGGACATGGGTTCTGTATTTGGGCCATAGCTTCTTCATACAGGCTTTGATTGAGCCCAAATTTTGAGGAAAGATCGGGGAAATTATTTGGCACAAATCATCCTTCTTGAAGGCCGGTCCATTCACACTTTTTGGAGGTAAACTAGGCGGTGAAACTTGGAATAAAATATTTGGCCGAGTTTTTCATTTCACACTTAAAAAGTTATATAACCCTAACCCTCACAAAATCTATTTAAAGAGGATTTTAACTCTTTGGGAGGGCTGGTAGAGGCTTTGGGAAGGTGTGGACGAAAGGGTGTCTCTTGGGAGCCCCTAAAAACTCTTGGAAGAAGTAAGCCTTTGTGAAAACCTCTCTTCCAAAAAGGCTCTCCTCTCCCACCTCTTCTTCGTATTTCTTTTATTTCATGTTTGTTTCTTGATTTTTTATTCAAATAATCTTCTGTGTTCTTCCATTTTCTTCTTATCTTAATATTATTAATTGGGTTGGATTCAAGAGTGGATACAAGATTGGGTTCTACCCTTTCAATCCTTTGCTTATGCAAAACATCTCCATGATGACTACACCGCCCATGGAAGAGTAGTTCTTTTTAGTAATCAATCGACCTCTATCTTTCTTAATTTAATTATTTTGAATCATTGATCTACTGTAATTCAATTAATATGATCCATGAATTGTGTTTTTAAATTGTAAGAAACTAATCAAGCAATTGAACAATTAACACAAAACACGCGAGGTTGAGAATTATGTAAATTGTGAGAGCGCGATCTTAATCGGTAATACAAGACCATACAGGATAAATTTGTAGAGTTCAAATATAATCCCTAAACACAATTCATCCTCATTTCCAGAATTTATATGTTCTCTAATTAACCACTGACCATAATCTAATCTTATAACAACAATCAAAGCAGGGTGCTGCGATTGCGTGTTCCGAAGCTAGCCTAGGGTTTAAGTAATTTCATCTTTGTGGTTAAGTTAACTCTCGTAGGGTTCGAGGGATAACAAATTAGGGGATCATAATTAAGTGGATACCGATTTAAATGATAATTATTAATAAGTGAATGAAGAGGTATAGTTAGATTGATTACTCTTTTTAAAATATTTTCTAAAAAAACATCTTTTTGTTGTGTCGTTTTAATCAAACTTAATTTCAAAACTAAAAACAAAAAAATACAATCTTATTCCAGCAAACTTATTTTAGATTCATAAAATATAACCAACCCCCATACTTTAAAATAGTGTTATTATTCTCTTTTATTTTATTTTTAGAATATCTTTAAAAAGTTGTTTTAAATCTACTTCCTCCTTTGAGAGATGACCTTGGTCAACCACTATACTGCACCTAAGTACACCAAAATCACACTAATCATTTGAGGGTGCCCACGACAGCGCTCTTTAAAATTGGCACCGTTTCTGGGGAGGCAAGTAATTTATTCAACCATTTAGAGGTATTTATTGTATTTTTTATTTTATTATTTTCTTCACCTCTCTCTTTCATCTTTCCCCTTTCTCAAGTTTTCATTTTTTTTCATCCTCTTCTTTTCTTTTTGGACCATCAACTCAGACTTTTCATTTTTATTTTACTATGGTCCACTTTATTTCTTTTAATTTTTATTTGATTTATGAAATGAACTAATCCTGAAGATCTCTTAGATCTTGACCCGGAGATTGAACACAACCTTAGGGCACGAATCAGACGTTCTCGGTCTACGGGAAGTTTCAATATTCAACCAGTTGGTGAATTCCTCTCTTCTGGAAACATTGAAATTAGAATCTATTCAAATTCAAACATAAAAAAAGAACCAATGGATGGAGATAATAACAATGATCTAAATAGAACCATTCGAGAATTGGCTACACCTGATATTAACTATCAACCAAATTGTATTGCATACCCAAATCTCGAATCGGACTTTGAACTGAAATCTGGGTTAATTCACTTACTTCCAAAGTTTCATGGCCTCTATGGTGAGGATCCCAATAAACATTTGAAAGAATTTAACATGGTTTTCTCAACCTTGAAACCAAGAAATGTTTCTGAAGATCAAATTAAATTAAGAGCATTCCCATTCTCACTTGATGGAGCTGCAAAAGATTGGATGTATTATTTGCAACCTGAAGATGTAACATGTTGGAATGATTTGAAACATCTTTTCTTGCAAAGATTTTTTCCAGCATCAAGGACCACATCCATTAAAAAGGAGATATCGGGGATCAAGAAAGCCCAAGGGGAGTCAATGTATGAGTACTGGGAGTGATTCAAGAAGTTGTGTGCAAGCTGCCCACATCACCAAATCAGTGAGCAATTACTCATCCAATACTTCTACGAAGGACTCACACCCATGGAGAGGAGCATGGTGGATGCCGCAGTAGGAGGGGCATTGGTGGACAAGACACCAGTAGCCGCATGTGCATTGATCGACAAGATGGCACAAAACTCCCAACAATTTGGCGATCGAGGTAAACCACATGTCAGGGGAGTACATCAGGTAAGTCCTTCTTCTCTTGAAAGTCATTTGATTGATACAAAGTTCGAAGAATTGACCACTATGGTGAGGCAGATTGCTTTGGCTCAAAAGACATCCCAACCCACTCCTTCAAGGCCTTGTGGCATTTGCACTGAGACAATACACCCAACTGACTGTTGCCCACAACTACAAGAGACAGAGGATTGCACAATAGTATTCCTAGGGAGACCATTTCAGCAGCAACAACAACCATATCCCCAAAAGAAGTTTGATTCATTTGCTCCAACATACAACCAAGGGTGGAAAGATCAACTAGACATGAGTTATGGCTCTGGAAAGCAACACAGGCCACCCTTTCAACAAAACTTCCAGGAGCCTCCGCCTTACCAGTAGGGTTTCCAACAACCCCAAAGGAGATTTGAAGCCCAAGCATCAGCAAGCCAGCAACAAGGGAATCCCCCACCCAAGGTATATTCTTACACTGATGACCTTTTGAATAAAATTGTTCTTAATCAACAGAATGAGCTAAAGAGTCAAGGTTCGGAGCTGAGGGAGTTGAAGACTCAAATGAGCCAGATTGCCACCGCCCTCCATGAACTTGTAAGTAAGAATTCCAGAAATCTATCCTCCCAACCCACTCCAAATACAAAGGGGAATGTTAGTGCCATCACATTGAGAAGTGGGAAGAAAATGAATGATACATATGTACCTACCATTACACCAGGATTCACCTCAACTCTAGAGAAGCCACATTCCATACCAACTGATGAGCAATCCAAGGAGAAAGATAAAGGTAAGAAAAAGATTGATGATGTTCCTCCTAAACCCCTTCCTTTTCCAAACAGGGTTGTTCAAACCAAGAAGATGGATGAATAAGCAATGCAAAAAGAGGTTTTGGACACATTCAAGCGTGTGGATATCAACATTCCTCTACTTGAAGCCATTAAGCAGATTCCAAGGTATGGAAAATTCTTAAAATAACTCTGCACTAATCGAAGAGGGCTCAAGGGAAATGAGAGGATCAATCTTGGAAGGAATGTGTCAGCACTCATTACACCAACTCTAGCAATGCCGACAAAGTGCAAGGATCCAGGGACATTCACCATCCCATGTACCATAGGGGAGTTGCACTTCTCTGATGAACTTTTTGATTTAGGTGCTTCCATAAATGTGATGCCTCACTCTGTATTCTCTTCCTTGCAAGTTGGTGAGTTGGATCCAATAAGAGTAGTGGTGCAGTTGGCGAATAGAGCTAAGGCATATCCAGCGGGAGTCCTTGATGATGTACTTGTCCGGGTAAGAGACATGATCTTTCCAGCAGATTTCTATGTTCTTAACATGGAGTATGATCAGGTAAGTTCTCATGATCCCATAATCTTAGGTAGGCCCTTCCTCAAAACTGCAAAAACTATCATAAATATCAACGAGGGTACACTTTCCATGGAGTTTGGAGATGAATTTGTGATATTTAATGTTATGGATTCCATGAAGTACCCCTCATAGGATCACTCTACATTTGTTATCTCCCATTTTGAACCACCAAATAAAAACTCCATGGAATTTGATTGTCCTATGCTTAGGGAGATTATGAATATTGGTTCGAGTTTGATGTCTAAGAGAACTTCCACACATGTTGCTGATACACAATCCTCTCTTGGATTTGATTTGGATTCATATTCTGATTTTGATCATGTTCACTCTGATTATGACATGGCTGTTGAGTATGCTGATGGATTTGATGCTTTATTCTCTGATTTTGATGATGTCTATTCTGATACTGATGCTCTTTGTGCAAATATTTCAGTTCCTTCAATGTCTCCATTCGTACTACACCATCCTTCATGAGAACTCAAGACATTGCCACCAAATCTGAAATACTCATACTTGTTGAGTGGTGAGAGATTACCTGTTATCATTGCTAGCAATATCCCTTTTGAACATGAAGAAAAACTTTTGAATCTTTTGAGGGAGAACATCAGGGAAATCGGGTGGACCTTGGCTAACATATCAGGTATTAGCCCCTCCATTTGCATGCATAGGATTCTCTTGGATGATGGGGATAAACCAGTGAGACAGCCACAAAGGAGACTCAATCCAACCCTTATGGAGGTTATTAAAAAAGAAGTTGAAAAATTGATCGAGGTAGGTATAATCTATCCCATTTCAGATTCTCAGTGGGTAAGTCCAGTTCAGGTTTTGCCTAAGAAAAGTGGTGTTACTATTGTTAAAAATGAGAAAGATGAGTTAGTTCCAATGAGGGTACAAAATAGTTGGCGTGTGTGTATTGATTATAGGAAACTAAATCATTCCACTCACAAAGACCATTTTCCCCTCCCATTTATTAATCAGATGCTTGAGAGACTAGCTGGGAAGACACACTATTGTTTCTTGGATGGATTTTCTAGATATTTTCAGGTTCCTATAGCTCTAGAGGATTAGGAGAAGACTACATTCACCTTTCCCTTTGGCACATTTGCCTACCGAAGGATGCCATTTGGACTTTGCAATTCCCCAAGTACCTTCCAAAGATGCATGGTGATTATTTTTTCTGATTTTATTGAGACCTTCATGGAGGTATTTATGGATGATTTTACAGTGTATGGGTCTTCATTTGATGAATGTATAATTAGTTTGGGAAAGGTGTTGAATCATTGTATTGAGAAGAATCTGGTATTAAATTTTGAAAAATGTCATTTCATGGTCGAAAAGGGAATTGTCTTAGGTCATATAGTCTCACAACATGGCATTGAAGTTGATAAATCTAAGGTAGACAATATTTCATACCTCCCATATCCTACATGTGTGTGTGAGGTTCGATCATTCCTTGGACATGCTGGATTTTATCGACGCTTCATCAGAGATTTTAGTAAGATCGCTCTACCCTTATCTCGATTGCTTCAAAAAGATATTGACTTCAATTTTGATGATTCATGCAGGGTATCATTTGATGGGATAAAGAAGTGTCTGACCACTCCACCGATCATACAGCCACCACGGTGGGACCTTCCATTTGAGCTTATGTGTGACGCCTCCTACTTCGCGGTTGGAGCTGTCTTATCTCAGAGGGTGGAGGGACGTTCACATGTGATCGCCTATGCATCGAGGACACTAGATTCAACCCAATAAAACTACACAACAATGGAAAAAGAGTTTCTTGCTGTCATATTTTCTTTAGATAAATTCCGTTCATATTTATTGGGCTCTAAAGTAGTTGTTTTTTCTGACCATACAGCTTTGAGGTACCTCCCAACGAAGCCAGATGCAAATCTACGACTTATCCGTTGGATGCTCCTTCTTCAGGAATTTGGTATTGAGATAAAGGACAAGAAGGGATCAGAGAATTTGGTGGAAGACCAGATGAGTAGGCTTACTCACACACTAGAGGATGACACCTTGGACCAGGTACCACTTCAGGACACTTTCCCCGATGAGCATCTCTATACCATCTCAGGAATGCATCCTTGGTATGCTGATTTAGTTAATTACATTGTTTCCTCTGAAATCCCAGCAAATTTGAAGAAGCATCAAGTCCAAAAATTAAAAAGTGAGTCTAGGTATTATGTGTGGGATGATCCTTACCTCTGGCGTATGTGTAGTGACCAAGTCATTAGGAGGTGTGTTCCCGATCATGAGTTTGAGTCTGTTTTGAATTTCTGTCATACACTTGCTTGTGGTGGACACTTTGGACCCCAACGGATATCTAGGAAGGTTTTGGACTCTAGATTATATTGGACTAGCATGTTCCATGATGCCCATGTGTTTTGTAAGTCATTCTCTCGTTGCCAACACACTGGGAATATTTATAGGAGACATGAGATGCCCCAACAACCCATACTATTCTATGAGATTTTTGATGTATGGGGCATTGATTTTATGGGTCCTTTTCCTAGTTCATTTGGATTTTTGTATATTTTGGTTGCTGTTGATTATGTGAGTAAATGGGTGAAGGCCAAGACCACCAGGACTGAAGATTCTCATGTTGTTGTGGACTTTGTCAAAGCACAGATTTTTTGCAGGTTTGGAGTACCAAAGGCCATCATCAGTGACCAAGGGACACACTTTTTCAATAGGAATTTTGCTTCCCTCCTTCGAAATTATGGGGTGACACACAAAACATCAACACCATACCACCCCCAAAAAAATGGTCAGTCTGAGGTTTCAAATCGTGAGTTGAAACAAATTTTGGATAAAACTATGCATCCAAATAGGAAGGATTGGAGCAAGCGCTTGGATGATGCATTGTGGGCTTATAGGACAGCATACAAGACCCCCATTGGTATTTCCCCATTTTGGATTGTTTTTGGGAAAGCATGTCATCTCCCAGTGGAAGTGGAGAATCGGGCATATTGGGCTATAAAGAAATGCAACATGGATTTGGCCCAAGATGGAATCCAAAGGAAGCTGCAAATTCAAGAGCTTGAGGAGATTAGATTGTATTCATATGAGAAATCAAGGCTCTATAAGGAAAAATCAAAATCAGCTCATGATAGAATGATCCAACAAAAGGAGTTTCATGTTGGAGAGAAAGTCCTTCTCTACAGTTCATGCCTGAAGCTGATGCCTGGTAAGTTGCGTTCCAGATGGTTAGGTCCTTATATTGTGTCTAATGTTTTTCCTTATGGTGCAGTGGAGATCACACAAGAGGACACTGGAAGGAGATTTACAGTCAATGGGAAACGTTTGAAGAGATACATTGAGGGGCTTCCTACTGATGTAGTGGATTTTATCACACTGCATGACCCCATCATCACTTGAGCACATCAGGCTGTTCCTAACCCTTTCAATTTTATATTATTTGTCCTATTTAAAAATTATGAATTTCATGTGAACATATCATCTCATGGGTTCACATTGAAGACAATGCAATATTTTAAGTGTGGGGGAGTAGGGAACCTTTTAGTTTAGTAATTTCAATTGTTTTCCTGTTTAAAAAAAACAAAAAAAATTGTGTGTTTTTCAAATTTTGTGTGTTTATTTTTCAATTTTCTTTTTGTTTTTAAAATTTTTGAGCTGAAATTATTCTCATCACAATTTTTAAATGCATATCAATGAGTGAAACAATTTATCCCTTGAAACTAATCTTAAATGAATGCTGAAATAACTTTGTTTCAAGTTCAAATATTTAGTAATTTCATGAAAAGTACACCGAATTTTGAATCCCATGCCACATCTCACTGTCTTTATATTTGAAATCACTTTCCTGTGAGGCTTTTGAACCATTATTTTAATATTATTTACATTCACATCACTTCTTGAGAGAACCAAACCATGCTTGATTTAACCAGAATTTGATTTATTCCTGTCAAAACTTGAGGTTTTGAGGTACTTATGTTTAAATGATTGAGGCATTTGTTTGGTATTAAAGCCCCTATTTCAAATAATCCTTTTTATAATGGCCTACCTTGAACATTTAATCCTTGTAGACCTTGGAATCCATGCACATCCTGTTAGGTTAGCCACATTACAAGCCAATTTTCTCTATCCAACCAACTCTTGAAGTGAAATTGCATAATCTAGTTGAGCTTAAGTGTGGGGGAAGCTATCTTGTGTTGTGATACCACATTCTGTGATACTTTGGGTGGAAAATTAAATTCTTAAGAGATGTGTTTGCTGCTGAAGAAAGTCATTATATTGAAAGCTATGCCTTTTCTGGAGCTTTCATGACAAGTGAAGCTGTGCCTTTTCTGGAGCTTCTAATTGAGGTGGAAAGTTGTGCCTATCTGAGCTTTCAAGAAAATCATGTTTGAGAAGATTGACATTTTTGATGCTGAAATGATGAATGGTGTAAACTTTTCATGAATTTTCATGATGATGGAGATGAATTTATACTATGGGGGTTGAGGAGAAGACCATATTTAAGTGAAAATTAGATTAATGCAATTTTGCTTCAAAAAGAGTCAAGCCCTCCCCATTCAGCCTCATAATTTTTCACATATAAATCCTACCAACCGAAAGCCACAGAACAACCCTGAAAAGTCCTCATGATAAACATAGGTCCTTGACTCACATCGGGTGGTGATGTAGGAATCTATCAAGCCTATGGTGACCCTTGTATGAGTTTGTATGAGAAAGACATTGCAAAAAAAAAATGATATTTGAGTGATGAGAGAAAATTCAAGCGAGGTAAGTGTTTTGTGCATGGGAGGATAAATGAAGTGGAAATATATTGAATGATATTAATAGAGAACTTAAAATAAGGTTTTTTATGAGGCATGATATCTTTTGATTCTTGGTGCGGAATTGATGGATCCCAATGATATGTGTTTTAAAATTGGTTTTGATTTGATATTGATGTTTACTTGACATGAGGTTTTGCCCAGGAGTGCAAAAGGGTAAGTGTGGGGGAGTTGATAAAACAATATTTTGTTGAATATTTTATTGATAATAAATGATATAATTTCCTCACATTGTGTTAAATATGTTTATTTATAAAATATTTGGGATTTGATCATTCATTTGAAAATTTGGTGAAAATTCCAGTTTTACCCTTTATAGTTCACTGTAGTATTTCGAAGATAAATATTTTTTTATTTATTATTTGAATTTGAAATTTTGTAACAATGTTACTAACTTAATTTTATACAACTTTGATTCAGGACACTAGAGATAAAGAGTGCATTTGGAAGGAGTAAATGGGACATTAATCCAATGGTGGGCTGGACTCGGCAGAATGAACATGGGTTCTGTATTTAGGCCATATCATCTTCATCCGGGATTTGAGTGAGCCCAAATTTTTAGGAAAGCTCGGGGACATAATTTGGCACAAATAATCCTTCTGGAAGGCCGGTCCATTCACGCATTTGGGAGGTCAAATAGGCGGTACAACTTGGAATAAAATATTTGGCCGAGTTTTTCATTTCACACTTAAAAAGTTATGTAACCCTAGACCTCAGAAACTCTATTTAAAGGGGGTTTTAACTCTTTGGGAGGGCTGGTAGAGGAGTTGGGAAGGTGTGGCCGAAAGTGTGTCTCTTGGGAGCCCCTCACAACTCTTGTAAGTAGTAATCCTTTGTGCAGACCTCTCTTCCAAAAAGGCTCTCCTCTCCCACCTCTTCTTTGTATTTCTTTTATTTCATGTTTGTTTCTTGAATTTTTCTTCAAATAATCTTCTGTGTTCTTCCCTTTTATTCTTATCTTAATCTTATTAATTGGTTTGGAATCAAGAGTGGAGACAAGATTGGGTTCTACCCTTTCAATCCTTTGCTTATACAAAACATCTCCACGATGACTACACCGCCCATGGAAGAGTAGTTCTTTTTATTAATCGATCGACCTCTATCCTTATTCATTTAATTATTTTGAATCATTGAGCTACTGTAATTCAATTAATATGATCCATGAATTGTGTTTTTAAATTTAAATAAACTGAGCAATCAATTGAACAATTAACACAAAACACGCGAGGTCGGGAATTGTGTAAATTGTGAGAGCGCGATCTTAATCGGTAATACAAGACCATATGGTATAAATTTTTAGAGTTAAAATATAATACCTAAGCAAAATTCATCATCATTTCCAGAATGGATATGTGCTCTAATTAACCACTGACCATAATCTAACCTTAGAACAACAATCAAAGCAGGGTGCTGCGATTGCGTGTTCCGAAGCTAGCCTGAGGTTTAAGTAATTTCATCTTTGTGGTTAAGTTAACTCTCATAGGGTTCGAGGGATAAAAAATTAGGGGATAATAATTAAGTGGATATTGATTTAAATGATAATGATTAATAAGTGAATGAAGAGGTATATTTAGATCGATTACACCTTTTAAAATATTTTCTAAAAAAACATCTTTTTGTTGTGTCGTTTTAATCGAACTTCATTTCAAAACAAAAAACAAAAAAAATACAATCTTCTTCCAGAAAAATTCTTCTAGATTCATAAACTATAAACAACCTCCATCCTTTAAAATAGTGTTATTATTCTATTTTATTTTATTTTTATAATATCTTTAAAAAGTTGTTTTAAATCTACTTCCTCCTTTGAGAGACGACCTTGGTCAGCCACTCTGTTGCACCTAAGTACCCCAAAATCACACTAATCATTTGAGGGCGCCCACGACAATGCTCTTTCAATAGGTTTATAATGTATTTAAATACATTTATATAACGTGTTTATGTAATACACACACACATATTTGAAAATTTAAATTTATATTATATTTATTTTAAAAAATAAATAAAAATTTAGATGGGGTTAAAAAAACCCCTCCATTCAAATGGATTAACGATGATTCGTGAACTCCCTCTAATTTATTCAATTATAGGGGGTTCAAAACCCCCTCTAATGTCATAAATGAGAGGGGGTTCATGACCCCCTCTAATTTATTCAATTAGAGGGGGTTCAAAACCCTCTCTAATGTTATAAATTAGAGGGGGTTCAAAATACCCTCTAATATAAGGAATTAGCTGTGGTTCATGAACCCCCTATAATGTCATAAATTATAGGGGGTTCAAAACCCCCCATAATATCCAATTTAATATATATATATATATAGTGACTCTACAATCCAACTGAACATATAGCACCACTGATGTCGGAGGTCTTGGAACATATTTGTCACACCTGGATATACCACTAAAGGAGATGAATGAAAATCTCAAAATCTCCTCCTAAAATTTCACTAGTACCATCATGATTCCTTTGAAAAGAACAACATGCTCCCCACATTCATAAAATACATCAGGAGCATGTCCAGTGGATATCTGAGTATGTAGAGTATCACTGTCAGTATCACTAAGATGTGGCTCCCTAAATCACTTTAAAAGTGGATGGGTAACAACCATCGACTAGAATTAAGTTTCTCTATCTCCATCCATAAAGGATAAATGTAATGAGGCCAAATGCTCTGATGCCTCACTCAGCGATTGTGAACAAGATCTCATGCTGAGAGAATCTGCTACCACGTTCCCCTTCCCAAGAGTATAGACAATCTCAAAATCATAATCCTGGAGGAACTCTATCCATCACCTCTGTCTCAAGTTAATATCCTTCTAAGAGAAGATATACTTGAGAATATTCTAATCAGAATAGATAATAAATTTCTCTCCAATTAGGTAGTGTCGCCGCATCTTTAATGTGAAGACTACTGCTACTAACTCAAGATAGCGGGTTGCGTAGTTCTACTCATGTGGTCTCAACTAATGTGAACCATATACAAACATTTCCTACCTCTGCATTAAACAAAACCAAGCCTGGTTCCTGATGCATCACAGAATACTACGTACTTGACACCCTCCTATGAAAATCTCAATATGGGAGCACTCTTCAATCTCTACTTAAACTTCTGAAAAGTCTGTTGGCACCTCTCTATCCACATGAAAGGCTGCCTCTTTTGAGTCAAAGCTATCATGGGTGATGATATCCTATAGAAGTTAGGTATGAATCTCCAGTAATATCCTGCCAACCCAAAGAAACTCCACAATTCCGTTACGCTCTTGGGTGGCTCCAAAGCTAACATTTTCTTGACCTTGGATGGTTCCATTGCCACTCCATCTACTGAGATAACGTGTCCTAGAAAGTAGACCTCCTATTTCTAGAACTAGAACTTTGAGAGCCTTTCACAAAGCTGGTGCTCTTAGATTACTCCTAGAACCATTCTCAAGTGTCTCGGGTGCTCCTCCTTGGACGCCGAGTACACTAGGATATCATCGATGAAGACCACCACGAACCAGTCTAAGAAAGGGTGAAAGATCCAGTTCATGAGTCCCATTAACACTATTGGGGCGTTCATCACAACAAAAGGGCATCACCAAGTACTAATAATGACCATATCAACATCTGAATGTTATATTTGGTATATCCACATCCATTACATGAAAAAATGATTTACAGGTGGTTTTAAAAACCACCAATAAATGTTTTTTAATGTTTTTTTTATTTTTTTAAAATTTATTTTTAAAAAAAATTTAAATTAATTTTTAGTGGTGGTGTTTTAAAATACCGCTGGGAAATAGCACTGTTTTTTTAAATCGCCGCTAAATTAAAGGAAAAAAATTTAAAAATAAAGATATTTAATTATGATTTATGATTTATTATTTACCATAATATATATTTTATTATTTATAATTTTAATTAATTATAATGTGTTAATTAATAAATATTAATAATTATTAGTTTATAATAATTTGAAACTTAAAACAAATCTTCAATAACTTGAAAATGAGACTTAGGCATCAAATAACTATAACTTTTGATCCGAGAGTCCATTTTAGCTCCACAACCAGTCAAATTGAAGATTAAGAAATGAAATAAAACCAAATTATATTTGAAATTTTTAATAATTAAAAGAATAAAATTTATTATAGTTTCAAGAAAAGTAGGAAACCAAACTTGAACTTCAAACAACCATAATTTTTGATCCGGGAGTCTGTTTGAGATCTACCACATATCAAATCAAATCTTGCAATGAGATCTATGAACTAGTGATTGGGGAGAACCCCAATCACATTTTTTTGAGGCAAAAAATGACCATAAGGCATCAAGAACAGAGTTTTTAGTACGGGAATCCCAATTTTTTAACGTTCGATGGAATTTCAGCGGTGATTAAGGGGGTTTTATTATCTTTTTTCAGCAGGGACTAAATTTATGCTCAGGGATTACTTTCATATTGATATTATGGTTATGAATTTTTATAAATTTTCACCATGTAGTTTTATTTATAATTAAATATATGTATATTTTATTATATTTAATTATAATAAATCAATTGTATAAATACATATTTACATAGAAATGTATTTGTAAACATATAAACCATATGTAAATAAATATTTTTTATTCATTTCATTTAAAATAAATAACTATATATTTTATTTACCTTATAAAAATGCATTAATATTTATATATATACCTATACAAGTAATGTTTATATATAAACATGTGTGTGTCAATAAAATATATATATTTATGTGTATATTATAATATATGTAAATAAATACATATAAATATTTGTGTGTGTATTTGAGAAATATAAAATTGTAGTTCTGTGTCAATAATATTGTGTGTATACATAATATATAAATGTATTTTTATATAAATCTGTCATTATCATTAAATATAGTATATAAATGAATTTCTAGTAAAACTATAAGAATATATATATATATAAACATATGTTAATAATGTTGATATATAATATGTGTGTGTATTGATAAACAAATATATATTCATATTTATATTCTAATATATGTAAATAAATATTAATATATAATATATTTAAATAAATTTAAGTGTATATATATCATACATATTTAATGAGATTTCATATTCGTTTAAGAGTGTCTTCATATGCTTCTTATGTTGTTTATGATTTTATTCAATTGATTTACATTCCTATTGATTTGATGGTGTTGTA
Organism: Viscum album; assembly: GCA_963277665.1. NCBI lineage: Eukaryota > Viridiplantae > Streptophyta > Magnoliopsida > Santalales > Viscaceae > Viscum > Viscum album. Next base: position 1,252,154,896 of record OY728141.1, read on the forward strand.
ATTATTGTGCTTTCCCCTCTTTTGATAATATATTATTAATTATATACATCTGTTTATATAAATTTATGAATATTTGTGTATATTTATATACATTTGTAAATATTTATACACATTTATGTTTATATATTTTTATATCATATATGTGCAAGTATATATATATATATATAGATATTTATATTTACTTGTGTATATATATATTTATATTAATATACAATTATATATATGACTATGGTTATATATAATTATGTAGCATAAATGCCTGTTTATATATATTTATGCAAATTTTGTTATATGTATATATATTTATAGATATTTTATCCATTTATTATTTTATTATTTATTATTTATTATTTTTTATTTATTATTTTAATATTTATTTATTATTGATTTATTTTTATTATTAAATTACCATTAAACAACTATTTAATATTTATTTATTATATACTATTTAATATTTAATTATCATTCATTTACTATTTATTTATTATTAATTTATTGTTTATTTATAGTTTATTTATTCATTTTTTATCATTTATTTATTCATTATTAATTATTTATTAATTATTAATTAATTAATTGATTATTTATTTATTTATTTATGTATTTATTTATTAATTATCATTATTTTATTATTTATATTTTTTTTATTATTTAACTATAAATTTTTAGTATTTATTTATTGCATATACATTAATTATTAATTTACTATTATTTTATAATTAATTTATTATTAATGTCTTATTTATTATTTATTTATTTTTCATTATTATTTTATTATTTATTCCTTATTTATTTGTTTATTATTTATATATTTATTATTATTATTATTTATTTTTTATACATTAATTTTTAATTTTTTATTAATTTATTATTAACATATTATTAATTACTTATTTATTATATATTCATTACTTATTAATCATTAATGATGGCAGAGGTGTGGGTTAGGGAACACCGCTTCAATGGCGATTCTTCTTCTCTGGTTTAGGGTCTCCCTATGTCATTAGCTCATTACCTTGGATCCAGGCTTTTGACTAGCAGCAAGGAAGCTATTTGGAAAGATGGGGCAAGGTCGACCGAAGGCAGCATGCGTCGATCCCTGACGACTTCTGTTATAGTGGTGGTGAATCAAGATGTTCAGTGTAAATCAGATCTGTCGGTTGCTCAAAAGGATGTAATGCCATCTGGAGTTGGCGTCGTGCATAGATCTGCAGCGAAATTAATTGCAACTATGGTGAATGATGAAGATGATGCACGTAGATCACATTTGATCGGTGCTTCCTGGGTTTTAAAATGAAGTTTGGGTGCGACTAGATGTCCTCATCCAAAATCGGATGACGTCCGTCCAACTTTGGCTTCTTTTGAGGATTCTTGTGCTGGAAGAATCCTTTGAAAGGGATCAATAACTCACGTTGAAGCAAACTCTGAAGCATTTCTCGATAGACTTATAATTGAGAAAATCTCATTGACTGCGCATATTGTTTCACCTAAAGGTGATAAGCCTTGGAAGCTGGATAATTTGGTTCGTCAGATTTCATTTTTTTGGGGCTTCTCTGACTGGAGGGGTGTCTCACTTGGTCACGATTTTTTCATTGCCTTTTCTCTTCAGATGATTCTAAGCTTCGGGTGTGGAGCATTGGTTCTCTATTCTTGAATCCTAGATGGATTCATCTACATGAATGGTCTTTGAATTTCAATGTCTCGTAGGAAAGAAACGCCTTGTCTCAGGTTTGGGTTCATCTTCATGGAATTTATTGGGTCCTTTTGCATATGAGGATTCTGCATGATATTATCATGGAAATTAGGACTCATATACATCTTGATAAAGAAACCGAGTATGCGCGGTTTGGGAATTTTTCCAGAATGTTAATGGAGATTGACCTCAGTTTCGCCATTATTGTAAGGTAACTCTTTCCACTCCCATTGATGATATCCAAATTGATGTTGAGTATGAAAGAAAATATCTTTTTTGTAATGCTTGTATGGTTGTTGTCCACTCACTGGAGTTATGTCGGAGGAAGGTATCCTGTTAGAGGTGTGGGCTGAAGGGTCATCGAGCTACCCTATTTCACATAAATCCAAAAATGAAGGATGTTATTGTGTTAAAGTTACTTTCTCATGATGGAGATGTGCCTGGAAAGCTATTTTCCAATGGGGTTGATATTCCAAACTATGATAAATGTAAATCTCAGATGCCTAATTTGATGGGCAATGGGATGCTGTTGGATGAGTCTCTGGATAGAGTTAATAGCGGACCCTATAATTCTCGGGTAGATCCTGTAGAGGAGGTAACATCAAATGGTTGTGCTACTACTTCTATAGGATTGGATGAAGCTTGAGTTGAGATGAAGATTAATCCCATGGGATCTGAAATGGTTGGATCTAGTTATCCATCCAGTATGTCTGAAGGTGTAGTTGGTATTGTTGCTGAGGGTGAGGTCTCTTATCAAAAGGGGATTTTATCTGACATGGTTGATGCTTCTTCTACTATGATGGTCAGCCTGGGTGAGGTTGCATAAATGATAACTGGAATTAGTCAGGAGAAGGGCCTTATTTCCACTACTTATCCTGTTGATATGGATTTTAGTGCTTCCCCAAACTCTCAAAATGCTAGGCAAAGTGAGGACTTGCAACTTGAGCCCAAGGTTGTGGATTTCCACAAAATTATCTAGGATGCCTGGTACAATTCCAATTCATCAAAAATTGATAAATGGGGAAACATCTTGGATGATGGAAGTGATAAAGAACAACATATGATTTTATTGGACACCACTCAACCTATTAGTAGTGGTGGAGCTATTTCCTTTAAGGATGTTGTCATAAATGGAAAGGGGAAGAAGAGTGGCTATGAAGGGTCAAATATGACTCCTCAAAAAAGAAGGTCATGAAAAGATTATTCCACTCTTCCAAGGAATCTTTCTACCAGACCATCCTCCAAATCTTTAAAGATCAAGACAACTTCGGAGTAGGAAAGGTCCAAGGTAGTGATGCTTAGGATTATCAATCAAGCTAACTCACAGTCGGAGTGAGAACAGCTGATGACTCTGATTATGGCTATAGAAATGAACTTTCATTTTAAGACTCTTAAACTGGATTTTCGGACAAGGGCTTGTCTCTTTGTTTGACCTTGTTCGCTCTCTTATTATCCTTTTCTTTTATCTTTAATAAAATTTCATCAGCTTTTCTTCTGGCTAGATCTTCTTCATATTGATTATTAATTATTAATTATTAATTACTAATTACTAATTACTGATTATTTTCTTTGTATATATTTGTTATGTATTACTTTTTATCAATCAATATATATATAAATATATTAAATTCTATCTATTCACTACATGAATAGCCTACTGAAGTGGTAAAGTCTATGGATAATAAGCAAAAGGTAAGAGTTTCAAATCTCACCAAAATCATAATTTATATATATGACACATGCATGCACATGCATAGTAAAAAATACCAAGTAAAAAGATAAATTAATCACGCGAATTAAAAAATTAAAAAAATTAATAAAATAATAAAAATAATAAAATAATAATAAATAAATAAATAATAAATAATAAATAATAAATAATAAAATAATAAATAATAAATAATAAATAATTAATAATAAAATAATTAATAATTAATTCTGAGAATAATAAAATAAGAAAACAATAAATAAATAAATAAATTAATTAAAATAATTATAAAATATTAAAATATTAAAAAAAATTATGAAAGTTTAAAAAAACTAAAAAACTAAAAAATAAAAAAACCACTATAAAATGATTTAGCAGTGGTTTAAACCGCAACTCAATGATTCCCCCAATTTAAAAAAACACTACTAAATCGTTCTACAATGGTTTTGAAAAACCACTGCTAAATAAATGCCGACGCATGATTTTGCAGCAGTTTTCCAAAACCATCGTAGAACGATTTTGTGGCGGTTTAAATCGCTGTTAAATAAAAAAAGCACTTCTAAATGCTTATTTTGGTGTAGTGACTATGTAATCGCAACTGGTGATAGATTAACTTGAGTTCAGCCTTCAAGAACCATCGTTCCCCTCTCAACTGATTAAAGATGTCATTGATTCTTAGTAGTGGATACCTTTTCTTTAAGTTCAGATTCAAGTGCTGGTAATCCGCACATAACCTCAAGATCCCATTCTCCTTTTTGGAAAAAAAACTAGGGTTGCCCAAGGTGAAACACTGGGTCTTACAAATTCCTTCCTCTACAAGTCCTCAAACTACACCCTTAGCTCGCGAAGCTCTACGGGAGCCATCCGATATGCTGGTGCATATATCAGTGTTGTTCTGGGGTGTAGATTAATGCAGAAGTCTATCTCTCGGTGGAGAGGTAAACCTGGAACATCCTCACGGAAGAAATCCTCATACTCTACCACCACTATAGGGAACTAAAAACTCATAACATCCACTGCACTAAGGGTCATGCTAGCCAACTGATAAGTAATCGGCTACACCATCCTATGCATGAGTCCATCCTATGCTGCCCGAGATTCTTTTTCACCAAAAAAGGAAAACCCAATTCTATCATTGTGGAAACACCGCATCCTCCACCATAAATAATCAATATGGGACCAAACTGTAGATAACAAGTCCATACCTAATATGACATCGTAAAGCCTCATCACTGCTACAATGATATCCCAACAGAAACTCTCACCTATAAGAGTTAGGTCCCACTGTCGACACAAGTGTGTGATCGCTGAGTCATCTCCAGTAAGAGTATCCAAGCACAAGGGTCAAGCCAAGGGCTCAACCAGAACCTCTAAGTCTAAAACTAGATAGGTGATAATAAAGTAATGACTAGAATCTGTGTCTATCAGTACTACAGATAAGGTATAAAAAACACATATCGAACCACATATCATTCCTGGAGCCTCTAGGTCATAAGCCTCGACCGCCTGCAGCTCTCCCCACCCTTGTCCTCCAGCTCCCTGAGGCCAACACGAACCACCTTGGGTTGGTGGTAGTAACAGGTCAAAGTGTCTACCACCTACAACTGCTCTCCTAGCTCATCTTCCACGTCTTCTGCCCTGCGGACCCGCTTGCTCCTAATGCTGCCTTTTTCTAGGAGGCCCATCCACTACCTTTCCATAATCCGTAAAATGGGTTGGATAATCTCATGAAAGATTTCCCCTACCATCACATTAGTAACATTTTCTCTCTCTGTGCTAATTGGACTCATCCTGTGAGCCCCAAACCGAATACCCTATATCTTGGGATCTCCTCCTGAAACATCTCGCACTTCTAAGTCCCTGAGATCGATGTCGGATCCCTGCTGCCAAGGTCTCTATTCTTATGGGCCCACTATCGGTAACTACTGTCTGCATTTACTCATCCAAGAAACTTTCAACCACCAAATCTCACTCTAGCACACCAGTATAGGTAGGAATGCATAGAGGTATAACATTGGACCGAACATCCCTACGAATTTCCCAATCAAATGTCCAATCTTGGAAGAACTGATCCCGAACCATATCCATAAAGTACCTAGAGAGGTTGGTAAACCTCGATGAATGCTCAACTATTGTCATGTTTCCCTACCGAAGCTATAGAAGTTACCAGATGTGTACAACTCTCAACATAGCTAAGGAGAACTCCTCTATGAAAATATGCTCAAAATATGACCACGTTAGAGTCACCTCATCATAAGAGTAGGTCACTAACCCCCATTATCATCCTATTAATCCGCGGAAAAGGCTCTCTTCTAGAACCACCATCTGATCTGCTGGTTTTCTAACTAGATGGAAACCCCACATCACCATCTCAAGCTAGTACTTAGTCACCTGTGGTTTGATATCACCTTAGAACCTGAGGGGTATCTATCATTGAAACTCATAAAGTGCACTCAGACTGCGCACCTCATCCACTGGTACTATGAGTACTATATGCTTCCCTATAAGTGGTGGTATAACTGGTGCAACACTTGGAGTTAGAATCTCTAGAACTGGTCGATGCATCGATGCCTCATCACCAAGGGGATCATCCTTGTGATCCTGATGCTGAATCCTAGATGACATATGTCATGAAGGCATCTTGAAAGTAAAAAAGACGCACCATGGTTAATGAGTGTATTTGGAAAACTAAATCAAGAAGGACATAGAAACCACAACCCATTACTTTTCAATGCATGTACCATTGTTTTCCCTGAAAATAATTTTCTCACATACCGAGTTGAAAAGCAGGTGATCAGAGTCCTGGTGTATAGATACATTATCCACTGCACCAACATTGGAGTCCCTGTCTTGAAAACCCAACTTAAAACACTTAACATTGTTTCCCTAAACCAATCTCACAAACTTAGGTTATAAGGTAGAACCGAATCCTCTAATACCACTCTATCATAACCCGTCCCAAAGGGGACCATGCTGCGACTCCCCAAGCCCGCCTCCAATAGGCCAGGGGCTGGCTACTAGCATCTAGTAGGGATATCACTAACATAAGAGGCCTTATCCTATGTACCTAGACACACACACACACACACACACAAGCCCATACAATGATGAAATATAAAAACAACTGAACAAATATGCATGAATACACCTAAATCCCATAACCAAAATTTGATAGGAAGTAAAAGAAAGTAAACGAGGCCAAATACAAGACCACCACAAAGAGTCTGAAAACAATTAGAACTTGAAAATAAAGACAGGGACTACTGTCAAGATATCTTAGGGACACACCTTGGTCTATCCAGTATCATTAAGAACCTTTTAGTCCTGGTTTATCTAGGACTCTATCAAAAGGTCAATTGTCTGCACAAGACATGACACGTGTGGGAAAAAACCATGCAGGGGTGAGTATAACAATACCCAATAGAACGACCTGAAACCACAAAGCATACAACAAAGGAATAATAGTCATCTCTACACAGGTATATATCTACAATGAATATAATAAGAATATCTAGATATACTCAACAAATACACATAGTCTCAAGGTAAATTCACAACTATAATGCCAGCCTAGGATTCCAACTCAAAGTTTCCACATAACACACTCATCCAAGATAACACACTCCATGAGTCAGATAGCACTAATGATATTCATACAAGAGGCAGTTATCATCGGGTCTCGTTATAGGAAGTATACACTAGAGTCTTAAGAGATAAAATACACATATGATGATCATTCCCAAGGTCATGGGGTATACCAACAACTAAATCTGGAACAATCTTTTGAAGTAGAGGATTGACGCCCATATAATGTTGGTCATGAAAATACCAATAACTCCACCTAGGTTAAGAAGATGAATAAAGGATATCACTCTGGGTATCACGAAAGGATTTCAACAAATCTATCCAAGAAGTACCGCTAAAGGGATCATTGTAATATGTGCAGGAGTCGATTTTATACTAACCCTCAGGGAAAGGATATAGGTAAAACACCCTAGCAAAACTTGTCCAAGATATTGAGTATAAGGGATCCAAGGCAACATTTAAGGAGTACATGACGTGTATTAAGGTTACACACTATGTCCCTTTGACCCCAAGTCCTTCCCATATAAATGGACCATGTATGTGTTCGTGTAATAGTACATAGTGTGATTGTACCTGCATACTATTCTTGTGTATTAGTATATGACTTAGCATGTATATGCCTATCCTGGACATGTCTGTGCAGGAGTAAACAACATGCCCGTGCCTATGTAATCTCTGGCCGTGTCTGTGTACCCTTCATGGTACACACTGATCCATCAAGGAGGGGTCACACTCTGGGTGACATGATCACACACCATGTGATAATTATATTTCTCTCGAAACCCTAGCTACCACTGAGAGGGCCCCACACGACATGTGGCTCCACCTTACACTCCGTGTTCTATGGGAATTTCCAGAATCTCAGATCTAGATCCCACATAGCCTGCTGCTCTTCCGACCATCATTCCGGCAACACCCTTCTCTAGAACCAAGATATATCTTTATTTGAACCTCATTGTCATCAAACATTGGGATTTTGACCTTAAATCCATTTAGAAAATGGACTCATACATCGTTATTCATTATGTGATGAAGAACACAAAAACCAGGAATCCACACTACCCAATCTGCTTTTGTTTCCATCGTTGTACCACTACCATGTCATGCTAATCCCATATCTACAATATTGAATCATTTCTCCAAGAAACAAGTGTGAAACGATTGATTTCTCAGTGTATGTCGAACCATGGGCCAAATGAAGAACACCCGTGATGAACGAAGAATCTGGGGAGAAAATCACAAGAACAAATCATGTGAAACAGACCTTGGTTGATGATCATGTTGAACTTGATTAATTTTTGTTAGAAATATAAACAAATAGATAACAATTAATCACAAATAATTTCTCCCCATTCCCGAATAAAACTAACTCATCCTGCAATACACATGATCCGAAGATCAATTCGTTGGTTGATTGATTCACATTCATCATAGGAATAATAAATAGGGAATAAGTACAAATAAAAACATCCTACCTCAATTTGGATCAATCAATAATTAAGAATAAATATGTGTTATGATCATTGGCGAGATCCTCTGATTCTGTCTTGCACTGGTTTTTGATCTTCGATCCAGCCACCATCTGCTGATAGGATCCCTCCAGCACTCTCCAATGATTTTCAGGGTTATAAAACTAACCCTAAAATTATACCATAAGTGTGTTTAAAAGGAAAAGAATTAGTTCACTATTCCAACAGATGAAATAAAATAATTTTATTTAATTATTTCATTTATTTTATGACCACGATGACTTTTCCACAAACACCTCACATTGATAAAGCTTATGTCATGCCTAGGGTAAAAACCACATTCTGAACTCAAAAGTTCCCTCAGATTTCTGATTCATGTCCTCATTCAAGAGTTATTTCACTTTTTTAAGAAAACTACATGTGCATTCTATTGAATATATTTAATATATTTAAAAATTTTATTTCGGGCACACCCGATCTCATAACCGCATGCCGTCTCAGCACCTGGTCTCGAAAATATTCCATACAATATCCAAAAATAATACATGGAAAATATGAGTCATTATAATGTTGATATGTAATTGAAGTAATTGATTGATCTGCCCTCAATTTTAACCGACTATGAATCTTCTTGAAAACATCATCCAATGTCACACAATCATGAAGATTTTCCACTCTTAAATGTGGAAAACTATAGCTAAAATTATGCTCGATATAAATTACCTCACCATTGTAATATATTTTCCCAGACATGATTACCTAGAAAAAAACAATAAAATATTATATACTACATCATGAAAATTTTAAAATATTTAAATTGGTTACGATTAAAAAATTGACTTGATATTGAGACTTTTTCTATGTTTTGGTTTATCATTATTTGATGAACCAACCAAAACCTAGGGGGGGCTCCCAACACCTCTATTATCTCATTCTTCAACAACTATCAGTCTCCTCTCAGGTATGGTGTAAAAATACAGCTTCAAAAAACAACATTTATTATCGAACATATTTTTTATTATAATGTTACACAAATACAAGTGAGGGGGTCTAGGGGTTTTAGATACATAACATTTTTTATGTGGATATGCATGTCCTTACATACTTAGAGAGAGAAATGACATGCAGTTCATCAATGAGGGAAAGAAAATACAATTATTACAAATTATATAACAAAAAAAATATGACATGAAATTTCAATCATACATTGGTCGGTCATCTCAAGATCATTCAATTATTAAAAATTAAATAATCAGAGATAAAAAAATACAACATGAGATTTCAATCATACATTAGACAGTCATCTCAAGATCAGTCAACATAATAGATTTCTAACATGTTTTTTGAGATATTTATTATGTTATAAATCTTGTAACTTTACTTATAACTATATTCATTAATATATATATATATGCATCTATTTATATTCACACTTTCATGAATATTTTTCACTGTTACATGTGAAAAACTATAATGAAAACCTTGATCGATATAAATGAACAAACTATTGAAGTATATCGACGATGATATGATTACTAATGAAAATTTAATAAAATGTTATATATATTTATACCACATCATAAAATGTTTGAAATATTTTAATTACTTATGAATAAATAACTATGACTTGATATTGATACTTTTTTATGGATTAGTTTATCATTATTTGATAAACCAACAAAAACCTAGGGGTGGACTCCTAGAGTCTCTATTATCGCATATTTCAACAACCATCAGTCCCCTTTCAAATAGCAATGCATCTTATCAAACACCTCCTGTCAAACATATCTTGTTAAATGCCTTTTTTCGAACACCTTTTTATTATAAAGTTACTCACATGTAAGTGAGGAGGTCTAGGGGTTTGAAATGCATAACATTTTTTAGGCAGACACACATGTCCTTACATACTTAGAGAGATGGACGAATCACAGGTCATCAATGAGGAAAAGAAAATGAAATTATTACAAATTACATAACCACATACACAAAAAAAGACATACAACTTCAGTTATGCATTGGTCAATCATCTCAAGATCAGTCATCATACAATACTCTTAACATTTTTTTGGATACTTATTATGTTCTACATATTATATAACTTTACCTATAAATGTATCCAATATAAAATAAATATCTACACATTATTTCCAAAATTTAAACTTTTCAATGTGTCAATGTATATATATTTTTAGGTAGATTCACTTTATTTACCTCTATGTATCAAATATTATAATTTCAATTTACTTTAATCTAAATATAATATACAATAATACATATATATAAATATATTTAAATAATATAACATAAATATAAACAAATTTAAATATATTCAACTTTATTTATTAATATTTTAAAATATAATTACATATACTTTTATAAACTATAGTTTTCTAAATATAAGTATTATTAATCTATACATAAATACTGAAAATATTATTAATAATTTTTTATCAAATTTAATTAATAAATGTAATATAATTTACACTAATATAATGATCATTAAAATACTGTAAATTTACGTTATTTTTAATTTTATAAAATTACATATGTATGTATAAATTTTTTTTTTATATTTCCACTTTCCAAAATTTAAGTAATTATATTTTATACTTCATTACTTGGAATAAAATTTTTTTATACTTAATATAATTTAAAATTATTATTTAATTTTTTATAGTATTTTTTATACCGTTAACAAAAATAATATTATATATATTTATTTAAATATATTTAAATATGATTCTTAATATAAGTAGTATTTTTTTAATTATATAATTTTTTATAAAATATTTATCCAATTACCTATGTGGATGGAATATTATAATTTAAATTTATGTTACTTTAAATATAATATATTTTATATACATATAAATCTATTAAAATATAATTGATCAACATTTAAATTAAAAATATATATATAAAAAATCCATAAATATAAATTATATTTTATACTTAAAATTTAAATTATATAAACACCATATTTAAATTACCTAATTCATTCAATTTAAATTAAATCATACAAAAAAAAATAACTCCAGAAATTAAATCATACAAAGGACAATATTTTAAACATCCATCCATCCATACATCCATACATCTATATATCCATACATATTAAATAAATAAATCATACAAAAAAATAAAAAATAAAAACAATTAGACCATTAAAATTTTTAATATAAATTTTACCTTCTTAAAAGAAAGAAATATATGTTGAGAAAGAAATCCAGTAGGAATTCATAAAAAAATATAGAGTAAAACATTTGAAAATGGCAGGGGGATGTAGTCTATTTATAATTTTCGCTCGCCAGGAGGCATGAACCTCGTTCACACCTCCTTTGTAATTTTTTTTAAGGAAGCGTGAACAGGGTTCACACTTGCTCCGCCACACTGAAGAAGCGTGAATTAGTTTCATTAATTCTTGATGGAAGAGAGAGAAATGTGAACTCCATTCATGATTCTCAACAAAATGGATAAGCATGGATGAGATTCACTCTTCTTCGAACTTTTTTTTAAATACTTAAAAACCTATCCCATAAAAAAATTAAACTCATTTAAAAAAACTCATTGTATTATGTTCTAAAAAAACCATTTAGATGAATATATATGACTTTTTAAAATTATTTTCAGACATATATTTGTTTTGGACATCAATTTTACGTTATTATTACTATTTTTGTTAATAAAATTATTTTTTTATCAAACTTTCTACCAATTAATTATATTTTAGTATTTTACTTCTGAGGGAACAGTCCAGTAGTTGTGTCTCTATAGGGTCTCAGGGAGGTTTCATGGTCAAGTCTCTCTAAGTACATTATAAGTGATAGTAGAATTTATTTTTAATTTTAAATTCTCACTCCCAGTAGTTTGTAAATATTTTTGTATTCTTTTTTCTTATAAAATATTATGTACCCGTTTAAAATTAAAAATATTTTTATAAGTATTATATTTTAATAAAACAAGTAATAGTGAAGGATATAAATTTTATTTTCCTTTTTGGTTGTTAATAAAATTTAATTTTTATTTGTTAATTAGTTTATTTTATTTTAAATATATATATATATATATATATAACATGAATATGTTTTAGGATATTGAAATATTTTTGATGTGATATTATATGGTAAAATATTAAATTTTTTGTGCTTATATACATAAATTTTCCATTTGAGAAACATATTAAATGACTTGGAATCTATTTTTTTGTTGTTTTTATAATGACCTGCATAATTACAGGTTGAGAATTCCTATAAAAATTTGAATTTTTCATATGATGGATGGTTCTTTTTGAGAACTAGGGCTTGGGATTGAGTTTTGAGGGTTTGAACGTCCATGAAGGGTGTTTTTGGATAGGTTTTAAGACCCTAGTGGTGACTTGGGGATTTATGAGAATGTCAGAGGAGGAACGTAGTGGTGGGGGTGTGACATGGGCTACTACAGGCCCTTCATGTCATGAAGTAGGGATTCACAACATGATTTTTTTTGAGACTGGGGGTTGAGCCCCCTTATAGGATGGTTCACAACATCACCCATTTGGCCACACTGTGATAGGCTGTTTGGTTTTGTTTCAAATAGAGGGGGGACCCCACTCCCTTTTTTGATCAATTGAGGGTGTGTGTAAGAGAGATGATAATCAGATCTCCCTTATCTTCTCACCCCTTGATCTGGGTCAGTTTTGAGCAGTGTTTCACAGTGATTCCAGGTAAGGCTCTCCATATGTTCTTATTTTACTTTGTTGTACCCTAATTCTGGTGATTTTGTTTATTGTTCTAGTTTTGATTCCCCTAGAGCATGGTAGAAATCAGCTATAACCAAAGGGGATTTCATACTTCCTAGCTAGAGGGAGTCTCGAGATGTCTTCTACATGCCATTGCTTTCTATTTCAATGAGGTATGTAGCTGCGGTGGATTTTCTAAGTTTTTCAGATTAAATTAAATTAAATTGGTGATTAACCAGGTACCAGTGGTTAGATATTTCATTCAATGTAGGGATGGGGTGTGAGATTGGCCCTTGGGGTGCAGTTGGATGTGGTACGAGCATGAAAATGACGTTTGGTGAGAAATTGGGTGTTATATATTTTTGGTTAAAATAGTTTAAATAATTATAAATGGTTATAATTAATTAATTTTTATGTCTTGGTATGGCGTAGGTTTCTAGGAGCATGAGTGCTGATCGGTTGAGCCAAGATGAGCTTGGGTAAGGACAAACAACGAGCTGTTGGGTGGTGAAAAAATGGAAAAAGGGATTCAAAATAAATTATATGGTCCCACATGCTATCCCTATGGTTTATATGTGTGTTTATGTGGTATGATGTCTATAGGATCACCATTGGAGGTGATTCCCCTTAAGTTAAATTAAGTAAAAAATCATAACTAAATGGTTAATTGGGATTAAAATGAGAAATTGATTTAACGCCTTTAGTGAATTGAACTAAATGGAAAGGCCCACATGAGATCTTATGCTTTGGGATTATGCCTCAGTCATCGATAGAAAATTCATTTAACTTTGATATTTTAGGTTAATTTCAGACCCCTTGAGGGGGATGACTGGACCTTATGAGATGTAGTGACCTTAGAGTAGGATCCTTGACTGGATTTTGAAAGAGGTGTGTCATGACTTGAGACGACCAGCCCAAGAGGGCCAAGTGAGAACCTTGAGGCACCTCCAAGAAGGAGGTGAGGTTGACATGGATACCTTGGACCATCTAGGACTTAAAGGACTTTAGGTATTCCTTTGAGCTAAAGGGAACTTAGTCTTGGTTGGGAGTGATCATGTTTTTCCTTTAGTAGTGACTTAGCCTAGGTGGACAACCTTTATCTAGATTGGGATTGAGTTGGGTGAGTGGACCAACCGAGTGGAACCATGGAATTGAGATGGGACATGATTCATCTCCCTAAACTGGTGTTTATGTGGATTTCCCTTTGATTCCAAGAGGTTGTTTATGTGTTGACACTACTGGGAATCATGTTTTCCCCAAGATATGGGTGTTGGACTCAAAGACAAGTTCATAACCAAGAATACCAAGAGGGATGCCTCCACTTATGTTTTGAACCAAGGATACCAAGAGGGATGCATCCACTTATGTTTTGAATCAGATGATCCTAAAAGGGATTCCCCTACTTGTGTAGTGACCTAAAGGATCCCAAGAGGGATTCCTCCACTTGCGTATTGACCCAGAGGACCTGAGTGGGTGCCCTTTGATAGACTAATTATAAGTGGGTGCATGTGTTGGGTAGTGATAGTTATAGGTGTCACCTTATAACTCAAACCAACATAGAAGCACGATGGGTCTGATATGATAGTGATGGGTGTGCTCATTTGACCAACCCTTGTTTTATTTTTTTATGTTTGTACTCAATGATTGAGATTTCTTAGGATGCCTAGAAATCATCCATCAGGCCTGGTATTATTCTGATTTTCTAGGATGCCTGAGAATCACTTGATGAGATGGATGAGGCCCAGGGATATGCCTAGTATGACTAGCATTCAATGATATGGTTGATTTGGCAGTGGATGCCTAGGGGTGGTACCAAGGTTCCCACATTGAGTTATATGATAATGTGCATAAAGGAAAGATTAGGATGCCTATGATTATAGTGAGGATCATTGTGAATGCTCAGGGATTCTGGGATTCAAATGGTGATGCCATTAGTCCATTGTAAAAGCCTAGGATGCCTGAGATTTGAATGGAGGTATGAGGTGTTGGGTCGGTGTATATACTTGAGAACAAATATTGTAAATCCCAAGAGTGATAGTTGAATCCCCTCGATTGATGCCTAGGATAACCTCTAGAATCATTTGGAAACACTAGTGATGGTTTGTCTGAGGAGTCATGAGATATTAGATGTCCATGAGATTGACTATGGGTGTGATGTCCCAAACCTGATTTAAGAATAAGTAATCGAATCAGAGGGCCATATGGCCTCAAGAGCACCTCCACATATGTCGTAGGCTGACAATAATTAGTGAGGGTCTAATGGTGGTATAGTGGAGAGACTATACCCTCTTGATTATTACTAAATACAATAGAAAATAAATGAAAATGAATAGTAGGAAGATAATAATAAACTAAAAACTTGGAAAGTTTCAATAATAACCAACCATGAAAAAATGTATGATGCTATATGTACAAGGAGATCAACACACACAACATGAAATACTCATACAATAGGGATATACAAAAAAGAATAAATAAATAATATAACTCGACTCTTATAGGAATTCTGTGTATACACTTGGTCCATTGCTCCCATTCCAAGTCCTAGCCCAATATAAGTAATATAAAAGAGGCACACGCCATATTCCTAACCTATATCCAAGATATTGGTCGGGTACTAAGTAGTGACTTGAATAGGGTGTGAGTAAAACTTGTTAGGCCACCATCAATAATGTTTAGTTCATATCCAATCTATGAGTTTAAAACATAATGATGTGAAATATATAAGTAAGAAAGCAGTAAAACAAAGAAAAATCAAGGAATACCACTTTCTTTGGCCTAAGCTGACTGTCTCTAATCATGTGACATAATAAGGGGTCATAGGACCCATAAAATATAGCTCAAGTGTCCAATATGAAGTATCAAAGGAGAATACATGGAATTGGTTTAGGCATTCCCACACAATGGAACCATATAAATCCAATGAAATATATAAGGAATTCTAGGTGTGAAAACAGCAAGCCAACCCATGGTGATCAAGACAAGATGTATAACTCTAGAGTATAATATTATGAATGAACCCTAAACATTACTCTTTATAAAGGGGATCCAATTGAACCCAAGGTGAAAGTCCTTGTTAATTTTTGGAAGGGTCTTGATTGGGATTCAAGGAGATCGTATGAGGCATTTTGTGTCCGAGGTTATCAAGTAAAATCCAGGAACTTATCCCATACATTCTAATGTATTTGGAGTTTCTAGGTGAATCTACAATGTCAATTTGAGGCATTCATGAAAATAAGACATTGACCGAATCCAAGGTAGGATTGCCCTTGACATTCACATCAATGAATCACATGACATCCATCAGGTTCATGCTTGGAATTCAACTTTATAATATAAGGATTACCCATGGAATGTTTCACTTTTAATCCATAACTAGTCACATTGTAATAATAAGGCTTACACAACATAAATTCCCTTTGATGGGAAAAATACATAAATAAGAAAACATACATCACGACTTAAGGCCTTTCATTTGAAATACACCCAAGAATTCCATTAGTTATCAATCTATTAAATTTCATATTCACATTCCAAAAATTATATTATTTAATGAAGGTAATCATAACTCACCAGCACCATTGCCTTAATTTGTAAATATCAGGGAATCTAAAGTTTCAACATCCCTTTGTTAACTTTATTACTTAAATGAGGGATTTTAGAAGTTACCATTTTATTAACCAACAATAGGTCTCACCCTAGACCCAAGGGACATAAGGTTACTGGGTCTATGTTCTAGTTTAAGGCACCCTAGTTTATGATAGGTTTAAAATAATAGACCGATTACCACATGGATATCCCTTACTTGCATGTTATTCATACACTAGTTTCAATAAATTAAATTACGAGGTTATTAAATAAGGGGAGTTCACAATCTAAGGGTTTGAACTTGATTCTCCCTAGGTTTATTCAATTAGTTACCTAGGTCGTAAAAATACTAGAGTCACTACCTATTTTAGAAAAATATTATACAAATTAAGGGCACCTCATGGGTGACTCAAATAATAGGTCAAGACTCTTCCATGGACCTTACTTGGTCCATGGAACGAGTGATTCAATCACTCAAACACACCTAGAAAGTAAAACTTAGAGAGGTTTATAACTTAAATAAATTTATTTATAGAATTAATGTTGGTATGTACAACCCCCATGTACCATACTCAAACCTTGGGTCAAATTGTTAATCTAAAGAGACAACTTAAGAGGTATGAATTAATTTAAGGGATCTAGATTAGGATGAAGGAAATTAAATTCCAAAGTTAGGTCGGTGTCGGGTTTGCAATATAATGCACAATAGATATATTTTATAAAATAATGATACTTTAAGGTAAATCACTAAACCACCCACCAAAATATTGGGAAGCTTCACTCATCTATTGATGACCATTAGTTCAAGCTATAATAGAATAAAATGAGGAACTAGGAAAAATCCATGAAAAGAGGGCATATTAGCTCGCATGATGATAAAATTTAAAGAGGTTAAGAAAACAAAGGAATAAGGGAAGAGGAGTGGAATACTTACCTTTATCCTTCCTATGATTCGAATAGAATAATATTTAGAGAATAAATGAAGGAGATCCATCGAGAGGAGAGGAGGAGGAGGCAAAGTGATCTAATACTGCAATAAGGGTGAAATAGCCCCCAAAATTTAAGTGGGGGGGGGGGGGGGTAAAATGACCATTATAAACCCCTTAAAAAACCCCCCAATAGATACTGGATATCTAGTGGCTCTAGTATCCTTACATAACTACCCGATCCTCCATCGGCAACCCTATGGGACTGCATCAACACTCTACAATCCCAACTCTAACCTGAACCCCTTTAGTTTGCTTCTAAGACCTCTTGAACCCCTACCACACTTCCAAAACCACATACCTGAGTTTTCATTACCCTCAAAACCCTCTTCCAAGTACCCAATAAACTAATGAACCTCCTAATACCAAGAGTCAAAAGGAAAAGTTAAATCACTTTGAAACTAATAAACACCTTCACCAAGGCATAACCATGGGGTTTTGGGGAAATTAAGACAAGATGTACCACTACTCATTGAGCTACAAATGATTTAATAAAAATTCAAAACAGTCCAAAAATGTGGGTTTTTAAATCCTCCCCACCATAGGTAAGCTCATCCCTGAGCCACACTCATAGAAAAATAGTACATTAAAACATTCACATAACAACAAGTTAATTATAAACCAAAGCTCAGAATTAAATCCTGAGGATCGGTTCCAAACCCATCCCCCTCTTTGGAGTTAAAATATGAAATTACATGAATTAAAATTCAAAATAAACACCCAAAGAGTACAAGTTCTAATGATCACACAAAAATATTACCTCAGTTGTCACTTCATGGTCATACCACAACATTCTCCTCAAATTACTAAATGTAACTCGACAACATAAAACCAGTTCTAACCAGTTACACTGGATCATTTCAAGCCATAATTTGTTTAATCACTGAATCATTACTATGTGAATCCTGAATTATTTTCCACTTAATCATGTTCTATTTGGAAATGATTAAATTTTACTCTATCCCTAATAGATTTCTTTCATGATCACTCTATTCTGACCACCGAAACGTTACTTGTAGTATCTTGTGTTTTTGGACCAGATGAATTTTCCTAAGAAACTTGAATTTTTAGTTTGGTGGATGGTTTGTTCTTTAAAATGAGGCTTGAAATGTAATTTAGAGAGATGGAATACTTAAATTTGTTTTTTTAGATGTAGTTAAGGTCCTAAGAGGTTCCTCAGTTGTTCAGTTGAGTTTTGAGAGTGTCAAACCTCGAAACCTCATAACTAGAGAAGGCATAAAGGGGAACACGGTTTATCTGAAACCATATGACCCTCTATAAGAAATAGTGCAGCTGATCTAGTGGAGATGGAGGTATCACATGGTTTTTTATAATCGTGTGGGTTGATCCGTATGGCTGTGTGAGTGTTGCAGGCATCTTGACAGCAGGATTTTGTATGGGCTATGTATGGTTAGCCAAACCATGCGACCATCCCGTGCGAGGGGGTTACTTGGACAGTTATAAATGAACAGTTGGCATAAAGTTTGTCTAACCATGCGGCCAAAACATGTGCCTCATTTAATGGGGTGAAATTCCCATTTTCCCATCCAAACTTTTATTTTTATTCTCCCCACTTTTCTTCTCCCCCTTCATGTGCAACAGCCACCGAGGGTTCCCTCCTCCTCTTCTCCTTCCATGGATGGATCTCCTCTATCCGGTGTCTATTTCAAGTTCCATAAAGTGCATTAGATAGACCTCAGTAATTATATGACTCCCATTCTCTCTTTTATCATTTTCTTTTTCCATCTAAAATGCTATCTTGGTTGAGATAATTAACCCTATTTTTAGTGCATTCATCCGTTTCTTCGATTTCTCTCGAACCAGAACAAATCAAGCCTCGATATTGGATGTGTGGGTCATCTTAAGCATGAGGTAGGTGGTGTATATATTTTCCACTCAAAGTCTCATAATTTATAATTTACATCACTGCATCATGCATTAGTATATCCATGAGACACTTTTATTATGTGAAATACTTGATGTCAAACCTAATGCCCTAATTCTATCAGCCTTGCATATTAAACTGGAAATATTGAAGGTTATGGACCTCAAGATGTAGCCACACTTTTAGGGTGTGTACCATGAATTCATTTTAATTAATTAATTGTTTTCTAATAAAACCCCTCATTGAGGTGTGTTATCTTATAAAACATAAATGGGTTAATTAATTGTAATGTGGAAGGATGAAACCCTCCACTAAGTTACCCCTTAGTGGCCTAGCCATATCCTAAGTGGTTATGACCTATTTCTTACAGAATGAACTTGATGATTCGTTATGGAATGCATGTTAGAATGACTTATCTTATACAATTACATATATGGTGTTATTTTCTATGGGTAGTCCACCTGGCCTTAATATATTTACCCAAAACTTATTATTCCTTGATAATGGAATGAACCACTAAATGAATTAAATGACATGATTATGGACATGAACCTCTTTTAGTGTCCTTGTAATGTGTTATGGAATGTTTATGAAAATGGACTTCTCCCTTATTAACTTAAATTATTAAATTACTTGTGATATGCATTGAGTGATACTCAAGTTACATTTATGGAATTCCTTGGAAAAGCTCATGGGTTGTTAGAGATTATATGTACCTTGGGAGATACTTGGGTATCCTATTTACAGAACACCAAGGATGGGATCATAGGTTACTTGAGTTGTGATATGCCATGAGTGATACATGGTATTCCATAGATGAGCTTACCATATGTTTGTCCTACCTCCACATTAGCGATACCAATTCCATAGGTGAGACACCATGAATGGGATCAATGGCTAGATGGTTATACCAGGACATGAGTGATACTTGGTCCCCTATGTGTGATACTAGGGATGATCTCATAGAGGTTTTGTTATCACTCCATGATGAGAGTGATACTTGGGATTCCATTTATGGATCACCTTGGATGAACTCTTACGGTAATGGGTATTTATAGTGACCCTAGAGTGATACGTGGGATTCCTTTTTGGATCACCTTGGATGGGATCAGAGTGCCTATTATTAAATTTTAACGATGACATTTATAATAAAGATTGAGAATTCATAACTATTTCCAAGGGACACATTCTCCAATCCAAATTACATGCTTGGGTTTGATCTATTATTGATGCTTGTTTATGATGACCCATTATTACACTCGCACCCTATCTTCATAGGTTTAACTATTTCTAGAGGCATTCTAGCTTAGGCCAAAATAGGTATGGTCGACCAGGTGTCCATTAGGAACCTGAGCTGACTTGTTTGTTTTTATTTATTTACTAATTTACCTATCATACTTTCACACTACTGTATTTTATATTCACAGACTGGATTTTAATGTCTTGTATTTTCTGTGTATTATTTTTTGGATATTATATGGATTATTTTTGAGACCATGTTTTGAGATGACATACGATTCTAAGGCTCTGTGTGCCCAAAATAAATGTCTGAAATATATTAAATATATTAAATAGAATGCACACATAGTTTTCTTGAAAAAGTGGAATAAATCCTAAATGAGGGCACAGATCTAAAATCTAAGGGCACCGTTAAGTTTAGAATGCAAGTTTTACCCTAGGTATGAAATAATTTTTGTCAGCATGGGATGTTTGAGAAAAAGTCATCACGTGCATAATTAAATGGAATAAATTAAATAATTAATTTATTTTGTTTATTTTTTGATGCAGTGAATAACATATCCTTTAATTATAAGACTATAGAAATTGTCTCAGGGTTGTCCGCTAAACCTTGGAGACCTAGGAGTCATTGGAGGAGATCTTTATTGGTGAACAATGACAAATTGAGATTAGATCACTGATTGTTGTTCCAACGAAGTTGGAAGATATTTTCAATGATAGAAACAAAATCATTATTCATCAATAATTAATCCAAATTCTAGGTAGGATGTTATTATTTGTGATTTTCCATCATTTTCTTCAATACCAAGTGAATGCTGATCAATTCCATGAATAAAATTGATTCACGCATCACCGATATATTTAATTTGATGAATTTTTTAGTTTATTCATTGATTTATCCTTTTTCATTCATCCTTTCTACGATAATTAATCAAGGCCAAAAGAACAATGGATGATGTTCATTACTCACTTTTTTGGCTTATGGATTTCTTCCTCCGTTATTCACATGTTCATCATGGGAATTTTCTTTTGGCCCATGATTCGACGAATGCCCAGTATTTGATCATTGCACAATTATTATTCGATGTAATGGATTAGTACTATGGATGTAGTTCATGATCAGTGGCATGATCAAGGTGAGATGATCGTGGTAGATGATCGGTGGTAGATTATATTGGATTTGTGGGTTCTGTTTCTCTCAGTTTTGATGCATGAGGGAGAATGGCTTGACAGTTTGATTTCTGAGTGAATTTGAGTCAGGTTTTTCATTGATTGGTGTTGGAAAGGACCAGAAAAACCTCAATATATAGGTTCTAGTGAGGGCAGAGGCTCTGATGACATATAAGTTGTCGTAAAATAGATCTTGATGGATCTAGAAAATCCCAAGCAACATGAAGTGTACTTTGGTTTATATGCCATGTGCCCCCTGGATGTGGTGATAGGGTTTCAACTAGAGTTAAGGATCACATGATGTGTAAACCCGGTTACATTGTATGTTACCCCTTCCATGTGGATCAACATGTACTTTAGAGGGTACACGGACATTGGAAAAAGTACATGGCCAGGTAGCACACCATGCACTTGTACACGAACACAACATGGTGTACATGAGCCGATACATAGATATGACCACCGTACACGGACACGACCAGGCCACACGGGTAGGATACCATGTGTCTATACATGGTGTGTACTTATTATAAATGTCGTGTATATGAAGACTATATTCCATGTGAGTCTCTTCCACATGGTTAGGCATGGGGATAACTGGACACACTTTGTACCCACTGGTGCACGCTGTGTACCCCCTTCATGAGTGCTTATGTCTCTTTGTTTTCTTAGTTTGGACTAGTATAGATTGAGTGAGTTCCCTTGGTCCTTTCAATCGAGGGTAAAATGTGAAATTACATCCATATCATAGGATTTCGATCCCCTCTAGAGGATGAGTCTCAGATAGAGTTTTGGTGTCCCTCCATGAGATTGGAGTACGATCCTCTATCAACTTTGTTTCCTAGGTGGAGTTTATGTAATCAAAGTGACCTCCATGAGCAGGGTATTGACCCTCCATCTATCAGGCCATATCAATAGGAATTTTGGAATTCTTGGCATACAATCCCCAATATAATAGGTTGATACAGATTGGATTTATGGTATCCCCCAGAAGTTCTGGGCATGACCCCCTATTTGTGTACCATGGTCTTCTTAGAATAGTGAGATTTCATTGGACGGGTCCAATGTACTAGACCTATTCGTTAAGCGTCTTTGATGATAACATGGATCTCGGACTAGACTTTCCTGGAATGAGTGTTTCTTCGAGAAGAATCCTATGGCTAGTAGTTGGTTATGATCACCTGGTGATGTGGTGTATTTCTTGAGTATATCTTGGCGTCTCTATTATAAATTGATTGTTATATCTTGTATTGAGATTAATGTACTTGGTGCTTTGTGTTTAGTGTTTTTGGGGTGTCCTATTGAGTATTTTTATACTCACCTCTGCATGGGATTTGTCTGCATGTGTCGTGTATTATACAGATGATAACCCTTTTGATGGTGTCTTGGGAGGACCAAGAGAGGGTGGAGTGTATCTGGAGTTTGTTAGAACGAGGTTTTTTAATGGGAGATTTATTTTGACTTAGTCCTCTACCTTAGAGCAGGTTGGACTCTTTACAGTTTTTGGTTGGGCTTGTATTTGGCCCCGTTTTCTACTTTCACTACTTTTATTGTCATACTCTGTTGTGGAATCTTTTATGTATGCATGCATTTTTCATTTTTTTACATTTCAGTATTGCAAGGTCTTGGATATGGGTGTGTGTGTATTAGTACTTTAGGTTAATGACTCCTATTTGTGGGATATACCTACTCAGCGCTGGTTGCCAGCCCCTGGCCTATTGGAGGAGGGCTTGGGGTCATCATGGGTCAGACCTCAGTGAATCAAGTTATGAAAGAGTGGTATAAAAGTAGTTGGTTCTAACTTAGGACCAGATTCAATGAGTTTGGTTTAGAGTAATATTTTTTAGTGTTTTGAGTTCGGATTTCAGGCTAGAGACTCCAATGTTGGTGAAACGACCAACGTATCCATACACCATGACTCTGATCACCTTCATTTTGACTTGGTATATGTAAACATTGGTTAAAAGGAATTTTTTGGTACATGCATCATATATGAATTATTGTGTTTTCCATTTCCTTCTTGAATCAACTCCCCAGATATACTCTTTTGACCATGGTATATCTTGTTTACATTGAGGATGCCTCCATGCAGATAGTTATCTAGGATTCCACTATACGATCATGAGGATGATCCACCTAGTGACGATACATTGATACATGGGATTATACTAGAGATAACACCTCCAAGTGGTTTACCAACTATACCACCATCCATTGAGAAGTATCTAGAGTTGGAAGCACCAGTTGAGGATGCACATAGGATGAGTGAATTTCATGAGTTTCAGAGGTAGTGACTTCCCAAGTTTCGAGGTGATCTATATCCCCTAATGGCTGAGGATAGGATAGAGGCTATAAATCACATTTTCTACTATTTTAGAATGCTTACAGATCAGATGGAAGTTCTCACAGTGAGTCTTCTTCAGGGCTATTCTAGGAGATGGTGGAGTTTGGTGACTCAGTCACATGACAAGACATATCTATCCCGATCATACTTTGAGCATCTCTTCAGGGAGGAGTTCTATCCAGCCATGTTGTGATCAGTACACATACAGGAGATTCTGAATCTATAGTAGGGCAATATGACCATGACAGAGTACTCAACGAGGTTTACAAATCTCTCGCGTTACTATTTGGATATGGTGCTAGACTAGTTCTTTAAAGATAGGACCTTTGAGTAGGGATTTCACTAGGAAATAAAATTTTCAGTATTATCCCTTTTAATCCCCCCTATGATGGGATGCTTGAGAGAGCCTTGTTGGTGAAAATATTTTTAGCAGAGTAGACACTGATAGTGAGAGCTAGCAGTGGTCACCTGATAGTTGAGACCTCGATAGCAGGCAGCCGACAACAGTCATAGGGATCCAAGAATGTCAGACACTTCAAGAGGTGATCCTATGATATAGGTTCATTGGTGAAAGTATATCAGGGTGTCTTAAATCAATCAAGGGATAAGAGAAATTTCTCCTGCGACGATCGAGGACATCCGACTTGAGATTGTCCGAACCACCATAAAACTGATCATGAGATGGTCAAGGGACCACCAAGGAAGAGATAGAGGTAGGAGGTGGTCAAAAGGTAGAGGGGCCGAAAGGTCAGCAGGAGTTGGTCAGAGGTTGGACCTATCACCACCACCACCCCCAGATGGTCTACGCTAAGCTCAAGGAGATGGTGGAAAGGGACAAGGCTAGCATAGGCTATGAAGTCCTATAACCCCGAGGTTTCAGGGATGATATGAGGTATGATCTGTGTATTTTCTACTTTAGATGTAGTATTTATAGACAAAATTTCTATTCATTCCTTCCTTTCCACTTCCCTGTTTCAAGAATTAGAGATTCTGGCTAAGCGTTTGGCTTGACCTTTACAACTGGAGACTCCAACAGGCGGTGACTCAGTGATTGCACACTTGTGTCGATAGTGTGATCTGGTGCTTGGAGGTGAGAGTTTTTATCACACACACCTCTTTTCCATTATTTATTTTATTAATTTTCTGGTCATCAGGTAGTCCGGGTTGAAGCCTAACTTAAATTTTTTTTGAGTTTTTTTTAAAACGCACGTTTTGGCCTTGACTGCATCCCGCACACCGCGGTCGAAGCCATGCGGCCTCGCCTGGGTCACCGCGTGACCTCACCCGGATCACTGCATGCCCTGCCGATGTTCAATTAATTAAATAAAATGAATTAATAAATAAAAAAAATAAAAAAAAGAAGTGTAATAAAAAAATTAATGGATTGTTTTAATGATAATAATAATAATAATATTATTATTATTATCCTTTTTGTTAATGTTTTAATTAAGTTATAAGTAATATTATTAAAATTATTATTATTGTTGGTATTTTATTAAGTTATCATAATTTTTATTATAATTATGATTATAATTATTAGAATTAGTTATTATTAGCATTTCTTTTTTTTCATTTTGTTAGGGTTTCACCCCTAGTTTCGGAGCCCCTACTACCCCAATTCGCACCGCCCCTTGCTCCCCTGGAACCCTATCATGCCATGCCCCTTTGCTCCCGACCAGACCTGTCACGCCGCCCCTTTCTCCCTTGGAACCCCACAATGTCACACCGCCTTACCCTCCTTGGCCATCCCCCTAACGCCGCGTGCCCTCCCTCTCGGCCAACCCATTCGTATTGTGCCCCTAGTTCAACCATCCGCAAGACCACCCACCTCCCTCCCGGTCGGCCTTCTCACCTTCCACCATCGCACCTGCTGCCCCTGTTCCCTAACCTCGCATGCTCTGCCACCGCACCCTGCCTCCCGGATAGTCGTCAGACTCCCTTCCCCCTCCTAAACAGCTCACCGTCTCCCCCGGACGACCTCCCTTTCCCCTCAGACCAGCATGCCTCACCTTCCTCTGGTGACCGTGACCTTCCGCGGGTACCCCACTCTCCTCCAGCACGTGCACCTTCCTTTGGGTAGACCATTCTTTCTCCATGCTAGGGTTTTGGTCTTAGTTATTTAGGGTTTTGTTTACGGTTGGTTCAATTTTAATTCATTTGCCGATATCTTGTTTTTTAAGGTTCATTTCGAATTTGTTGTGGTGCGTTTGGTAAGCATTTGGAGTCGCGCACCGAATTTTCGGATTTTTCCTACACCGAGGTGGGTAGTTCCATGACTTTGCATATTTTAGATAATTTAATTTGTTTTTTAGTTAATTTAATATGTTCTATGATTTAATTGCATGGTGCGAACTATGTTTAGAATGTTTTGGCATGATCATTTGATGAAAATGGATTTCCAAAATAATATAGTCTTATCGTTTATATGTGTGTTGTTGTATAAATGTTTGGTAGTGATTTATAGGTTGTGAGAAATGCACTTTAAAAAAAATTATGACATGCGTGCGTGATGAAAATTGCACTTTATTTTAGAAATTTTCATGTTTTTCATTTTGACCTTATCGTGGTAAATTCTAGAAGTGTTTAATCAATTGTTTATGGGGCACTAATGAGGTTTTATAAGGGTTGAGTTGTGAAATTTAATTTAATTGAAAATTGTTTGAACAAGGGGTTGCATGTTTTGATATGCATATTCTGTACTTTTGGTTTTAAAGTGGTGTTCTTATATGAAATCAGGTGTGTCTTTCTTGTGCAAACCCTTTATTGCTAATTTTAAGTGTTTTATAAATTGTTAACTGGATTTATTAAATTATATATGAATTGCGAGAGTTTTATTTAATAGGATTACATGTGCGTTAAGTTTTTAAAGGAACTCTTATATGTGGAATTGGGAATTTTTCATGTGAAAAACCTTGTTGTTCTATTTATAAATGTTCTTTAAATTGTTTAAACAATTTATCAAGTCATAAAAGTGATGCGAATTATGTTGTGAAATGGTTTTGTTGTGTGTGTGTGTTTTTAAAATGGTGTTTGGGTATGCATGTGGTGGCTTCTGTGTGTAATTTCTTGTTTGGTTTCTGATATGAGAAAGTGATATACAATGTGAATGTGTAACTTGATTGAGCAGAAGGGAAAACCCCGAGTACCTATGTGGGTGGATTAGGACTAGTACGCTAGATGTTACAGAATTGGTTTGTCCTGGTTTCATCTGACATGATTGACGTTACAACTCTAACTAAACTTTTGTGATGATTGGAGACCACTAGGTTATGGTTGTGTTTCCCTATTAGTGGCTTGTGCACGAGAGTGTTGATTATTGTGGTTCCTATGCCACATTTACACTGAGGTACGATGTCTCTAGCATCCCACACATACTAGTTACCTTAGGGGATTTATCTGCAGTGCTATACTATTTATGACGTGGTGCCTTCCGTCAGAATACAGAGGACCACTTGAGTGTGTGTGTCTTCCTTATGTATCTTCTCATCCACTTTAAAGTAGTATTTTTGAAATGGTTTTTCTTCAAAAATTATTTTCCTTTTTTACTTTTAACTTATAAGTGTTTTCCTTAACAATATTTTTTAAATTGTTTTTTATATAAGCATATTAAATTATCTCTTAGATGTTGTTGCATGAAACCTTTTTATCGGGTGGTATCCTACCAGGCTATTGGATCACACCCTACACACACCCTTGGGTGTATGTAGACCTCATTCTTTGTGTATTCTAGGTTGATGCATCATGATTAGTGATGGTGGTTGGGGTTGCTGATGACCTTCTCATGCAGGTTGGTCTTGCTAGCCTAGGTATGTGGCCTCTCTTGTTCCTTGGAGGTTTGAGTTAGAGTTTTAGTTTTCTTTATTGTTGTTTCTTTTTGGATGTTAGTTCAAGTTATAAACCTTTAACTCTAAAATACGTTAAGGTCCTATTTGGTTTTTTGTTTTCAGTTTTAGTTTATTTATCTTGTTAGTTGTTTTGTGTTTACTATTTTGGTTAAATTATTCCCATGTGTTATTTTTGATACCAGGGCACTTGTGCCAGCCCGTGGGGATTGGGAATGCCCCTCAGGCCATATCGCGGACCGGGTTTGGTGCCGGGTTGGATGGTGACCCTTCTTGGTTCATGAAAAAATGGTATCAGAGGGAGGTTTTCTCTCTTGGGATGTGTTATTTTGGGATAGAGTCATGGTAGACCAAAGTTAAGGGTGTCAGAACTCGACGTTATAGCTACGAGAAAGTTTCTTGGCCAACAAACCTCATGGTGGGACTCGAGTTACTATGGTAAATTGAGGTTTGTCTAAGTATTTGGTCATTGTGGTTAATCTTGTATAGGGGAAATGAAAAGGGAGTGGGGTCAGTGATCCCAATGAGATCGTAGGGTCTGGAAAGCCATGTGGAGCCGAGGTAATTTTCCTTGAATACTCTTTGTGGTGGTGGTGTGATTGGCGTATGGCTGCCAACCATATGTCCTAGTCACCTGAAGACACTAGTCTCCCCCTGCATTGTTTCTTGTCTCTTTGTTTTGGAATCATGGAAGTATGGGTTTTAAGTAAAAATGATTTGGTCTTGGTAAAATGTTTTGAAATGAATCGCTTTAAAAATAAAATGATGTATGAGGTTTGAAAAGCGTGGGTTGAATATTTTGGTTTTGAAAAATGGAAAGGTCTGGTTTTGATCCTTGGTGTTCTCATGGGAAACCACATGCATGGGCATATATGGAAGGATAAATGGTCAATGGAACAAGCAGATGAGTGCCTAGATAGAAATGATGTGGGTGCCGGTGTGGCATGGGAACATGCATGTGTGAGTCCCATGGGACACCATTGGTGTTTGTGCAACCCACCAGCTTCGTTTATTTTCAAAAATTTTTGTTAAAGGAAAATTTTATGTTTTGATAATCAGTTATTGTGTGGTGTGTCCTTGTGTTTTAGAAATGTTTTATGTGAGGATTTTTGATTTTTGAATCCTTTTTGGCTAATTTGTTTCTTGAGTTCTAATTTTTATTTGTAAGTTGGTGTGAAAGCATGTGGTTAGTGGATTCTTTTGAAAAGTGCTTCGGGAAGCCCTTGCAGTGCCCCCCTGCACGTTTAGTATTCTCTTTCAGTATGTCTTGGGCATTGTACTAGTTTGATTGGGTCCATGGTTTTCTTTCTTGACTAGTGCATGACCCCATAAAGTATTAACATGTTATTGAGGTGTGGCCACAAGCAATTTTCCGTTGGTAGTCCCTCTAGTTGATTAAATTAAGGACTCTCCCTTTTTAGTGAAAATGCTTTGTCTATCCATTTTACTTTTCATTTAAGAGCATCCTATCACAGCCAGATGACAGACACAAGGGGAGTTGAAGGGAGTTTTGGTGTCTTTGAGTTGTCTGAGTCGTTGGGTATGAAGTTTGACACTGTTTCATCTAAAGGTTCCCCTAGAAGCGGTGAAAGAAATTATAGAGGGGAAGGTTGAAGGTGGCTTGGAGTTATCAGTGTTGACTGATGTTTTGAAAGGCTTGTAGTGATTTCATCGGCTGTAAGGGTCATATTTGGTGATGTCTCCCAACAGAGTTCTCTTTGAAGAGTAAAAGTGGATTTCATAAAACCCTCCAAGAATCCCTGTTTTCATAGGAGTGTGTCATCCTCTTAGGGAGTTATAATTTTTCTGTTCAAAGGGGAGTGTTTTTCATGCATCTTTCCTTCTTAAGTTTCTTGGTTAAGGTGAAGATGTGTTGCATGTGCATCATCTAAACCCCTGTTTTGGTGGATGTGCCGCAAGAAAGTAGGTGGATGTCGTGGTGTGTTGTGTTTGCTGGTGTTTTCTTGGTTGCGGTGTGGTTGTGTGTGTCACCAAAAGGAGAAGCTCCATTTTGGAGTCTTCAATACCTGACAGTGAGGCAGGAGATGCTTCAAACATCAGGGCTCCATCCATAGGCCACCGAGTGAAGTTGACGTGTGGTCAGGAACCCCATGAGTGTATGGGATCCCGACTTTATTTATGTCTTCAGTATTGAAGGTGAAGGCAGTTTAAATTGTTTTATGTGGTTGTTCCTTTCCGAACAACCCATTTGGGTGCATGAGGTTTCCCGTTGTTATGAGGAAGAATGGTCGTCTCATCACCTTGAAGTCCCGGGGGTTGCGTCCCACTGAATGTAATCAATTTTAGTGGTCCTTATGGGGTCTGTTGGGTAAATTGGTCTCAAAGTTGAATATTTCTCATCCAAGGATTTTGAGATGTTGGTATATCTTCAGCCATGGTTTTGACACTCCAGTAGTTGGTCCTAGCCCTCCCGGCCCCTTGTGGTGGGGTGTTTGGTCACTGTTGGGAAATTTTTGAAGTTCTCGTATCTTTCGTCAGTTTTAATGGTTGGGAGTCTGCTAGGGCCTCCTCGTGTCGATTTTCCAGTTTCATCTCGGGCATTGGTAGGTTTCTAATGGTGGGTAGACCCTTCAGGATTTCCATTATTGGCCTTTTAGTTCTATTCCTAGAGATGACTTGGTGGTAGGTGATTAGAGTGTTCCTTGGACGTGCTTGGTTTTGTTTGTTCATTCCAGTCAAATAGTGTGGTTCTCGTTCATTGGTGCTTGAGGTATTTTGGTTTGTGAAGTTGGTTTCCGTGGGTGCGAGAGTTACTTTACTTGATTAGTCAACTAGAGGTGTTCTAGATCTTTGGGGTGGGTGACACATATCATAAGTCTTTTTATGAGTTTATTGAGGTTGTCATTTAAGTCACTTTCTCTAAGATCGGTGCATTTGCCTCTTTTCGGTTATTTTTCATAGGGATAATCTATGAACCTTAAAGGGGGTATTGTTTTATACTTTGAGTCTCAACCTTAGTTGTGGATTTCCAGGGATGGAATGCTTTATGGTGGGGATAATTGTCACACCTTCCTCTTTTCCATTATTTATTTTATTAATTTTCTGAGCATCGGGTAGTCCGGGTTGAAGCCCAGCTTAAAATTTTTTGAGTTTTTTTTAAAACGCACGTTTTGGTTTTGACTGCGTCCAGCGCACCGCAGTTGAAGTCGCGCGACCTCGCCTGGGTCGCCGCATGACCTTGCCTGGATCACCGCATGCCCTGCCGATGTTTAATTAATTAAATAAAATTAATTAATAAATAAAAAAATAAAAATAAGAAGTGTAGTAAAAAAAATTAATGTATAGTTTTAATGATAACATTAATAATAACAATATTATCACTATCCATTTTGTTAATGTTTTAATTAAGTTATTAGTAATATTATTAAAATTATTATTATAGTTGGTATTTTATTAAGTTATCATATTTTTTATTATAATTATGATTATAATGATTATAATTATTTATTATTAGGATTTTTTATTTCATTTTGTTAGGGTTTAACCCCTATTTTAGACACCCCTACTACCCCAATTCGCGCCGCCCCCTTGCTCCCCTGGAACCTCATCGCGCTGTGCCCCTTTTCTCCCAGCCTACCCTGTCGCGTTGTCCCCTTGCTCTCTTGGAACCCCGCCATGCCGCACCGCCTTACCCTCCTCGGCCTACCCCCTAGCGCCGCACACCCTCCCTCTCGGCCAGTCCCATC
Organism: Viscum album; assembly: GCA_963277665.1. Classification (NCBI taxonomy): domain Eukaryota; kingdom Viridiplantae; phylum Streptophyta; class Magnoliopsida; order Santalales; family Viscaceae; genus Viscum; species Viscum album. Next base: position 1,252,186,829 of record OY728141.1, read on the forward strand.
GCGTTGTGTCCCTGGTTCAACCAGCTGCCAGACCACCCACCTCCCTCCCGGTCGGCCTTCTCGCCTTCCGCCATCGCACCCGCTGCCGCTGTTCCCCAACCTCGCACGCTCCACCTCTGCGCCCTGCCTCCCGACCAGACGTCAGACTCCCTTACCCCTTCTAACCATCTCAACATCTCCCCCAGAAGACCTCCCTTTCCCCTCAGACCATCACACCACACCTTCCTCTGATAACCGCAACCTTCCTTGGGTACCCCGCTCTCCTCCAGCACGTGCACCTTTTTTTGGGTAGACCATTATTCCTCCATGCTAGGGATTTGGTCTTAGTTATTTAGGGTTTTTTTTACAGTTGGTTCAATTTTAATGCATTTGTGGATATCTTGTTTTTTTAAGGTTCATTTCGAATTTTTTGTGGTGTGTTTGGTGAGAATTTGGAGTCACACACCAAATTTTCAGAGTTTTCCTATACCAAGGTAGGTGGTTCCATCCCTTTTCATCTTTTAGATAATTTAATTTGATTGTTTAGTTAATTTAATATGTTCTATGATTTAATTTCATGGTGCAAACTAGGTTTAGAATGTTTTGGCATGCTCGTTTGATGAAAATGGATTTTCAAAATAATATAGTATTATTGTTTATATGTGTGTTGTTGTATAAATGTTTGGTAGTGCTTTATAGGTTGTGCGAAATGCGCTTTAAAAAAAATTGTCACATGTGTGCGTGATGAAAATTGCACTTTCCTTTAGAAATTTTCATCATTTTCATTTTGACCTTGTCATGGTAAATTCTAGAAGTGTTTAATCAATTGTTTATAGGGCGCGAATGAGGTTTTGGAAGGTTTGAGTTGTGAAATTGATTTTAAAATGGTTTCTTTTTTCATGTGATTTGTTTTATAAACTGAGAAATTGTTACTTAAGGGGTATTTGGGATAAGAAACATGGTTGGAAAGGTGTTTGAGGTCGTCTAGTCAGTGCGAAATGCGTTTTCAGGGTCTTTGAGGTGTGTGTGTAATTAAATGGAGATTTTCAAAGGAAAATGAATCACTTTGGGTGTGTTTTTCATGTTGTGTACTTCTAAAATTGAATTTAAAATTGTTTGAACAAGGGGTCACATGTTTTGATATGCATATTTTGTACTTTTGGTTTTAAAGTGGCATTCTTATATGAAATCAGGTGTGTCTTTCTTGTGTAAACCCGTGCTTGATAATTTTAAGTGTTTTATAAATTGTTAACTGAATTTATTAAATTATATGTGAAGTTTGAGAGTTTTATTTGATAGGATTACATGTGCGTTAGGTTTTTGAAGAAACTCTTATATGTGGAACTGTGCATTTTTCATGTGAAAACCCTTGTTGTGCTATTTAGAAATGTTCTTTAATTTTTTTAAATAATTTATCAAGTCATTAAAGTGATGATAATTTTGTTGTGAAATGGTTTTGGTGTGTGTGTGTTTTTAAAATGGTGTTTGGGTATGAAAGTGGTGGATTTTGTGTGTAATGTCTTGTTTGATTTGTGATATGAGAAAGTGATATACTATGTGAATGTGGAACTTTATTGAAGTGAAGGGAAAAACCCGGGTACCTAGGTGGGTGGATTAGGACTAGTACGTTAGATGTTATAGAAGTAGTTTGTCCCAGTTTCATCTAGCATGATTGACTTTACAACACTATCTAAACTTTTGTGATGATTGGAGACCACTAGGTTATGGATGTGTTTTCCTACTAGTGGATCATGCATGAGAGCATTGATTATTGTGGTTCATATGCCACGTTTACACTGAGGTATGATGTATCTAGTGTCCCATGCATACTAGATGGCTTAAGGGATTTATCCGCAGTGCTATACTATTCATGACGTGGTGCCTTCCGTCGGCATACGAAGGACCATTTGAGTGTGCATGTCTTCATTATGTATTTTATCGTCCACCTTATAGTAGTATTTGTGAAATGGTTTTTCTTCAAACATTCTTTTCCTTTTTTACTTTCATCTTTTAAATGTTTTCCTTAACAATATTTTTTTTAAAAACATGTTTTTTTATATAAGTATATTAAATTATCTCTTAGATGATGTGGACTGGAACCTTTTTATCGGGTGGTATCCTGTTGGGCTCTTGGCTCACACCCTACATACACCCTTGGGTGTATTTAGACCTTGTTCTTTGTGTATTATAGGTTGAGACATCATGCTTAGTGATGGTGGTTCGGGTTTCTGATGACCTTCTCATGTAGGTTGGTGTTGGTGGCCTGGGTATGTGGCCTCTCTTGTTTCTTGGAGGTTTGAGTTAGAGTTTTAGTTTTCTTTGTTGTCATTTCTTTTTGGATGTTGGTCCAAGTTATAAAGATTTAAATCTGAAATGCATTAAGGTCATGTTTGGTTGTATGTTTTCAGTTTTAGTTTATTTATCTTGTTAGTTGTTTTGTGTTTACTATTTCAGGTAAAGTGTTCTCATGTGTTATTTTTGATATTGGGGCACTTGTGACAGCCCATGGGGATTGGGAATGCCCCTAGGGCAATGTTGCGGATTGGGTTGGACGCCGAGTCTGATGGAGACTCAGCCTGGTTCATGAAAGTTTTGTATGAGATATCTTCATTGAAACAATGAGGCCTTACGACATCATCTTAGGTATAAACTAACTATCCACAGTATAGGCCCAGATTGACTGCTTTAGATAGAGGATAAATTGTGTCTGTAATAACAAAATGAGGTTTTCCTTTATAGTTAAAAAGGAAACCTTGGTGGAGCAGGATAATCTTATGAATAGAAGAGTGAAACTGATTACTCACTAGTTGACTAGCATGTCTCTTGGAGCAGTTGATGCTTTAGGATATTAGTTTCCTATAGTGGTGGAATAATATGTGGACATCTTTCCTGAGGACATACCAGGTTTACCTCCCTACCAAGAGCTAGACTTCTGTATCAACTTGCATCTTGAGACGACATCAATATCTGAACCAACATATCAGATTGATTCTGCAGATCTTTGATATTTTAGGGTGTAGTAGAAGGAATTATAGAAGAAGGGCTTTGTAAGACCCAACATTTCACCCTGGGTAGCCCCAGTATTGTTTGACAAGAAGGTGGATGAGTGCTTGAGGTTATGTGTGGATTACCAATGCTTGAACTAGGTTACCATGAAGAATAAGTATCCACTAACAAGTATCGATGATATATTTGATCATTTGAGAGGGAAATGATGGTTCTCAGAGATTTACCTCAAACCAGGCTATCACCAGTTGCAAGTACGGGACAAGGATACAAAAAATATGACATTCAGATGTCCTTACAGTCACTATAAGTAATTGGTGATTCCTTTTGGAATTAAAAACTCCCCGGTAGTGTTTATGGGACTCATGATCCAAATCTTTTAACCCTTCTTAGATTGGTTCATGGTAGTCTTCAACGATGAGATCCTAGTGTACTCAGTGTCTGAGGAGGAGCACAGGAGACACTTGAAGATGGCCCTAGACACACTTCTAGAGAACTAGATTTACAGGAAACTCTCAAAGTGTCATTTTTGGATTCGATAGGTCCACTTTCTGGGACAAATAATCTCAGAGGCTAAATTTTTAGTGGATCTAGCAAAGGTAGAGGCAGTTCTTGCTTGGGAGCCACCCAAGAGTGTTAATAAGGCACAAAGTTTCCTTGGGTTGGTAGGGTACTATCAGAGGTTTGTACCCAACTTATCTAGAGTGGAATCACCTTTTATAGCCTTTAATCGAAAGGGGAAGCCTTTTATGTGTATGGAAAGGTGCCAACCATGATTTTAGGAGCTAATAAAGAGGTTAAAGAGTGCTCCCATATTGAGATTTCTGGAGGAGGGTGTTGAGTATGTAGTGTTTTGTGATGCATCAGGGACCAGACTTGGTTGTGTTCTGATGTAGAGGCATGCAGCTATTGCCTATGGTTCATGCTAGTTGAGACCACATGAGTATAACTACATCACCCATGATCTTGAGTTAGTAGCGGTAGTTTTCATATTGAATATGTGACAACACTACTTGATGGGTGATTGGTTTATCATTTACTCTAACCAAAAGAGTCTCAAATATATATTATCATAGAAGGATCTTAACTTGTGATAGAGTCAATGGATAGAGTTCCTACAGGACTATGTCTTTTCGATTTTCTATACTCATGGGAAGGATAATGTGGTGGAAGAAACTCTTAGCAGGAGATATTGTTCTTAGTTGTTGGATGTGGTGTCAGAGTATTTAGCCTAATTGTAGTTTCTCTTCATGGAAAAGGATAGTGATTCATATCTTCAGTCAATGGTTATTACCCCACTGATTTTACATCATGTTAGGGATGATCAACATGGAGATATCGACTGTGAGACCATACATACTAATATGTCCACTGGACAAGCTCTTGATGGATATTATGAAGGTGGGGAGCATGATATACTTTTCAGAGGATGGACAATGTTACCTTTGAAGTTGTGGGAATATATATTGTGGGATTTTCATACGTCCCCTTTGGAAGTACATAAATGTATTAAAAAGATGTACCAAGACCTCCGAAGTCAGTTTTGGTGGTTAGGAATGAAGAAGGGAGTTACAAAGTTCATCTCTCGATGCCTCACTTTTTAGTAGGTGAAGGTAGAGAACAAAGTTCCAACAAGTTTATATCAACCCATGGAGGTTTTAGAGTGCAAGTGGGATGAGATTTATATGGACTTCATGATGGACTTACCACGCCTGTCTAGGGGACATGATTTCATCTGGGTGATCATAGACTGACTCACCAAGTTGGACCACTTCCTATCCATTCAAGAGCAGAGTTCAGTAGAGATATTGGGACACCTCTATATACAGGAGATAGTTCGACTCCATGGAGTTACCTCGACGATTGTCTCAGGACATGATTCTCACTTCACATCTCGGTTATGGAGAGGATTACAAGAATACTTTATGACTCAGTTATGCTTGAGCATGGTGTTTCACCCCTAGACTGATGGCTAGATAGAGCAGACCATTCAGGTCTTGGAGTAAATGCTGTGGGATTTCATGTTAGACTTTGGCTAGAGTTGGGAGGATCACCTACCCTTGGCGTAGTTTGCGTACATCAAAAAATATAACTCTACCATTGGTATGGAACCATTTGAGGATTTGTACAGGTGAACCTATAGGTCACCACTTTTTTGGAATGATCTAGGCAATTCAAAACTCATGGGAATAGATTTGGTGAGATCTACTACAAAAAAGGTGAAAATCATCCAGGAGAAGATGAAGACTACATAGATCCATCACAATTCTTATGCAGACTGATGATAGAGGCCTCTAGAGTTTAAAGAGGGAGAACATGTGCTCCTGAGAGTATCACCTCAATGTTTATTGAGGAGATTTATCTATGATATAATTTTTTCTCAAAGATTCATTTTTCCCTTCTAGATACTCTGTAGAGTTGGTGAGGTGGCATATCAATTAGCTATACTACTATAGTTAGACAAAGTACATGATATCTTCCACATGTCGTAGCTAAGGAAGTACGTTCATGATCCATAACACATTATCAACTAGGGAAAGATATACATCAAGGATGGAGCTACATTTGTAGAGTACCCAGTGGAGATTGAGTATCAATAGGAGAGGATCCTTCATGGGTGCTCGATTCCCCTTGTGCATGTTCGGTGGTAGCACAAGAATCTTCAGGAGAGCACCTGGGAGTAGGAGACCCAGATGAGAGCCCAGTAACCTCATCTCTTTGAGTAGGTTTTTCTTTTTTTGGGATGAAAATACCTAATTTAAGGATAATCAAATATCTCATATTTTACATGTATTATTTTTTGGATATTATTTAGATTATTTTTGAGACTAGACATTGAGACGACGTGCGATTCTAAGGTCTGGTGTATCCAGAATAAATGTTTTAATTATATTAAATATATTCAATGGAATGTATGTGCAATTTTCCTAAAAAGTTGAATAGATCCCAAATGGAAGCCTGTAGTAGAAATATAAGGGCACCGTTGAGTTTATAACGCAATTTTTACCCTAGGCGCAACATAATATTTGTCGGCACGGTCCGTTTGCGAAAAAGTCACCATGGGCATAATTAAATGGAATAAATTAAAAAATTAATTTATTTTGTTTATTTTTTAACATAGAAAAGGACATATCCTTTAAGTATATGACTATGGAAATTTTCTCAGGGTTGTATGCTAAACCCTGTAGACCTAGGATCCATCAGAGGAGAGATTTCTTGGAAAAAGATAATGGATCGGGATCAGATCACAGATCGTTGTGCCAATGGAGTTGGAGGATATCTTCAATAATGGAAACACAATATTTCTTTATAAATGATCAATAAAAACACCAGATAAGATATTTTTCTTTATGATTTTCCACTCATTCTTCAATATCAGGTTAACACATATCAATTCTATGAACATAATTGATTCATGCATCTCCAATAGATTTAATTTTATGGAATTGTTTAATTTGTTCATTGATTTATCCCTATTCATTCATCCTTTTTACGGTAATCAATCACGAACAAATTAACAATGGATGAGGTTTATTACTCACTTTTATAGCTTATGGATTTCTCCCTCCATTCTTTGCATGTTCATCGTATGCATTTTCTTTTGGCCCATGGTTCGATGAATACTCAGTATTTGATCATTGTGAAACCATTATTCGATGCAATGGATTAATACCATGGATTTGGTTCATGACTGGTGGCATGATCAAGGTGCAATGATGGTAGAGGATGATAGGTGGTGGATCAAATTCAATTTTCAGGTTTCGTTTCTCCGAGTTTTGACACATGAGGATGAATGACTTGGTGATTTGATTTCTAAGTGGATTCGAGTCTAGATTTACATCAATCAGTGTTGGAAAGGACCAGAAAAACCCCAATCTTCAAGTTCTAGTAAGGGAGGCAGCTTTAGTGACGTGTAGGTCGACATATAATAGATTCTGACAGATCTGGAAAATCTAGAGAAACATGGTATGTACTTAGAGTTACATGTTGTGTGGGGCCCATGGCTATGATGCTAGGGTTTCAGAAAGAGTTAAGCATCACATGACATTTGAACTCTTCCATGTGGCTTGACATGTACTTCAAAGAGTAAATGGACATGGGAAAATGTACATGGCTAGATGGCATGTTGTGTACTTGTACACAGACACAACTTGGTGTATATAGGCTGGTACATGGACACAACCACTATACACAAATATGGACAATACACACGGGTAGGATACCATGTGTCTCTATACATTTTGTACTTCTAAACATCATTTATATGAATACTACATGGGGTGTGATGCTCTTCCACATGGGCAGACATGGAGATAGATGGACATGCCGTGTAACCCCTGGTATACGCCATGTACCCCATTCATGAGTTCTTGTGGATCTTCATTTTCATAGTTTGGACCAGTATAGGTTAATCGGGTTCCCTTGGTACTTTCCCTCAAGGGTATAGTGTGGAATTACATCCATATCACAGGATTGTGATCCCCTCTAGAGGCTGAGTCTCAGATAGAGTTGTGTTGTCCCTCCATAAGACTGGAGTGTGACCCTCTATCACCTTTGTTCCCTAGGTGGAGCTTATGGAATCACCATAACCTCCCCAAGTAGGGTGTTCATATTTTATCCATAAGTACATATTTATAGGGTTTGTGTAATCATTGGAATATGATTTCCTATGTAGCAGTTTGATCCATATTGGGTTCACGGTGTCCCCCAATGGTTCTAGGAATGACCCCTATCTATGTATCAGGGTCTTCTTAGACCAGTGAGATTTAATTGTATGTGGACCAATGATCTTGAACTCTTTATAGAGCATCTCCTATGATAACATAGCCTATGGAGTGGACTCTCCTAGAATGAGCGCTACTTCGAGCAAAATCTTGTGGTTAACAGTTGGTTATGACCGCCTGGTGGTGTGGTGTCTTTCCTGAGTATATATAGGTGTCTCCATTATACATTGATTGTTATATATTTTATTGAGATGATTGTACTTGGTGTTTTTTTAGTATTTTTGGGGCGTCTAACTAAGTATTTTTATAATCACCCATGCATGGGCTTTACCCGCACGTGCCATGTCTTATGGAGATGATGACCCTTTTGACGGTGTCTAGGGAGGACATGGAGTGGGTAAAGCATAATTGGAGATTTTTAGAATGAGGTGTTTTACTAGGAAATTTCTTTTTTACTTAGTACTCTCCCTTGGAGCATGTTAGACTCTTTATAGTTTTTGGTTGGGCTTGTGTTTTTCCCCATTTTTTGCTTTCAGTACTTTTACTATCATACTCTATTTTGGGATCTTAGATGTATGCATGCATTGGTCAGTTGTTTTACATTTCATAATTGTGTGGGTTTGGAGATTTGTGTGTGTGTACAAGTACTTTAGGCTAATGCCTACCATTTGTGGGATATGCCTACTCAACACTGGTCACCAGCACCTGGACTATTGGAGGTAGGCTTGGGGTGGTCACGGGTCAAACCTCAATGGGTCGGGTTGTGATAATAGATTATGCTTTATACACTGTTGGTGGTGGCCTACTGAGTATATCTCACACCTTGATCAAGAATCCATTACACTAGGGTACCCAAGAAGATCTCATTTTCATAGGTCCATGGATTATTTCTTATGATGTGCATTGTGCATGGGAGTTAGGAGCACATGACTGAGCTAGAACTCAGGATGATCATGTAGTTTTCCCTTGGGGTTTTTATTCTTTTTCTTTATTCATGTATTGTCCTGTATTGTCTTTCCTACTGTATTCTTCCTTCTTGTACTTATAGTATCATATGAACATGCATGAATTGTTGTATATTATTACCCGTGACCATTTTTATTCAGTTTTTATATTTATCTTATGCTTCTTGTCATTCATTTATACTGCTTCTACTATTGAGTAATTTATTTATCACCTCTTATACCACTGTTCCACTTTGATCATGAGGGTATAGTATCAACAACATACCACCATTAGATCTTCACTGCTAGTTGGTAGCCTATGGTGTATGGGGAGGAACTCTTGAGGTCATGTGGTGAGCGGTCTGACTATTGGATTTATAGTCAGTCGTTCCAAGATGTTATAAAGTGGTATCATAACATTTTCTTTTCATTTATCTTATTCTTTTGGTCTTGTAAATAGGAAACTAGGAATGTTTCAGCACTTGGTAAATAGTCGTTCCTGGGAGTGATCAACCCATATATGGGGAAAATACCAAGTGTCCAGGGATAGGATTGTTGTTCGTGCTTTTTGTTGTTATAGTTGATTGTGATTCCACCTTGAGTGATTGGTGTACTTTTCACTGCTTAATAATTTATGGCATTTTACCCTTGTATTGGTATGATAAGGAATTATCATTACTTGCATCATTATAGTCACATTGAGATTCAAATTCCATGCCATGTAGATTTCATTGCTAGGTTATTTGAGATTTGATGATGTGATTTGTGTGTTTATTATCATGCCATTTATAAACCATGTTAGGTATTTTAGTAACTTGATTATTTAGATACCTGCTTAGATATTATAATATCATTCTTGTTTATATAACATGATGTGTGATTTATTTAGTATGTTTTCCTGTACAACATGATTCTATGATTTTATTGTTATGATTAACATGTTGATCTGTATACCATGCGTGGGTGTTTACCTATTTTCATAGAGACTTTCCATGTTTGTTTCTATTCTTTATGATTATTAGCATTTTACTTTTACCAATGATTATGATAGAATACATAGCTATAATACAATTGGTTATTAAAGTTCCAACATCAACCTAAATGGTGTTTTCCCACATAGATTGATGGTAACACCTTAACTAACCAACATTGACATGTTTGAGCCATGAACCATCAGTTGCATCGACTGCAACATATTGGATATGATTAAATAGGATCCAATTTGAAATCTATAAAGTGTATGAGTGATTTATAAATTAGGAAATGGTGACCCATATAATCGAACCATCTTATTATCTTAATATATATAGAAATTGTGGTGTAAATGTACAAGCTTTCAAACCTTAAATCTAAAAATAAATGGATTATTTATGCATCTTATACTTGGATTGACCTAAGTAGGCTGACCTTGGATCATTATGCTTATGATATGAACCCATTAAGGGTGTTTTAAATCTTAATTTTTAAAATGATTAAATTTGTATTTAGTGAACCCAAAATGGATTGAAAGGACCCTTGTAGATCACCTTACTTTGATATGCCTTAGTACTTAACCCCATGGGGTTATGTTTAAATGATATAGGACAATTATTTAAAGTTTCTGAAACCACATATATGGATTCACATATAGACATATGGTACCATATTACTTGACCAGTCCCCTATTTAATAAATAAAAGACCTATTATCTACTTTTGAACTATACTTATATGATGTGTTAGTTAATTAAAATTCCAATTTCAACCTAAAGAGAGTATTCCTTTATAGATTGGAATTGACATTTTATTTAACTAATACCAATATGTGATAACATTTTTAGATAAATAAAATGAATAAAATGAATTTATATGATAAATTTCCTAAATAATATGGGATTTTATTGATGAACCATTGTCGTATGCGCTCTCAAAAATATTTATAACTAAGTGCATCATAGGGATGACCTAGGTTGTTCTCTTGAGGAGCTTTTGCGACCAAGAACTCACTACTTCAAAATCACTTTTTTTATTTATGAAAAAAAAATGAATAGAAATAGAGATTTTATAATTCAGAATGAAAAAATAAAATTAAATATGTAGATTCAATGTAAACAAAGTTAATGCAAAAAAATGATGTTAAGAAGAAAGGAGACATTACTAAGAGAATCACCCAGATTGAACCTTCATTGTCTTATTATTAGTTTCAAATTTACTTAATTAACACACTACACCATATGTATGAAAATAATACTCTTCATATGGTTGTTAATATATGATGCACTCAATGATTTCTGAGATACCATACATCCACCGCCTCAATCGATGGAAAATTTTACATAAGCGAAAGCTAAAGCTCGGGTGGCAAGTGGAGACACAAAGACACCTTTCCAACTAAGATACCCCTAGTACTAACTATAAGAAAATAAGAAAAATTAAGCATGAATGTTCAAAGACTTGGGTTCATCACTGGAATAATCCACCGAGAACATCCTCAAGTTAGCTACTCATGATCATGATCATAAGAGTTTACTGTGGAGAAGGTCAGGGTGGAAACACAAAAGATAAAAATATGATAAAATGAGAGGAATAAAAAGATGAATAATATATAATAAAAATGTATCATACTATTACAACATAAATGAAACTAAAAAACTATAGAAAATGGCCAACAAAGGCTACCCCTAAGTTTACAACACTTTGGAATGAATATGGAGTACATTTTTATAGGTAAAGGGAGGAAATATTTGCTCCAAATATATCCAATAAATGTTTCCAAATGGTATACCCATTAAATAGACTTATTTTAAAATGTAGTATTATTAAATTTTTTCACATATCTCTAATATTTTACCCAAAAAAATTAGATTAATTGTCTGTGATATGTAGTCTTTATGGATGCCTCAAGCTGAGAAATTAATTCTGGACTGGTGACACTTCATTTTCCAATGCTCCACTTTACCATGCATTAATGAACTTTAAGAAGGAAAAATCAGGTGAATCCATAGTTGAATAATTTTTTCCTAAATATCTCCTCTTAATCATTGTTGAATTTAATCTCTTTTGGAAAACCCATTTATGAGATATGATCTTAACATCCATAATCACCAGATCTATGCACATTTTTTGAGGCATGCTTTGTGAGCTAGTTTTGGGCCCTCAAATGGTGGATTGATCTTTGGAACCTGAATAATAAAATAAATCCCATAGAATATATGATCCTAAAAAAGAATAATTTTACAATTTGGATCAATGTAAAAAATTTATGTCCAAAATACTGAATAAAAATAAAATTGTTAAAATCCAAAATAGGTCATTTTAGAAATTAAGCTCAAAATACTTATAAAACCATAAAATGTGACAATTTAACTTAAAATAACACATTTTGGGGATTAAAAACATTGAAATTAAAAGTAAAATAAATGAAAATATTTTCTCTATCAATTATTCCACACTTAAACAATACACTCCTGGGCAATCATCTTATGCCATGGTCAAAGAAAACTTCCCAAAGCATAAATGACAACATGACTTGATTATCATATCAAAGAAAATATCATGCCTCCTACATGGATAAAAATTCCCTCAATCCTAAAAAATCATAAAAATCCATTAAATCTCACATTAATCCTCACATGAATGTTTTACCTACCTCCCTAGAAAAATATTTCTCTCTTTACTCAAGGATTGTTTTGTAGAGTTTTTCTCATTCTCAAGAAAATGTGTGATTTACATAGGATTTCTATACTCCTAATATCTACACTTCATAGTGTAAAAAATGTGTCAATCATGAGGTCTTTTTCATGGTTTATTCTAAGGATGAGGGTTGGTTGGTTTTAAATGTAAAAACATTTGTGGTAGAATGAGGAGGGTTCAGCTCTAAAGTGAAGTAATTACATGAAAACAATTTTTCTCAAGAATGGTGTACTCCTCAATCATCTAAACAACGAATTACCTAAAAACACCTATTTATTTGGGAAGTTAACACTTAAAATTTCAGCATCAATGATAAATTTCTTCCCTCTTTTCCCCAATTGTAGCATTTTTTCATCTTGAATGCAGGTATGAATTTCTCTTCAGAATCATGTTTTTGAGGAAAAGAGAGGCAAATTTTGATCTTCAAAATTTTGTGAACACCCGAACCATATTTATAATGATATTTTAATCCACCCATACATATTTATATCATGAAATTTCTTCAACCCAAGAAATAATAAACATGTAAACACCTTGAATTCATCTCAAACAGATTTTTCAGGAAAGAAAAATACAACTCATCTTCTCCCTCCCCCACACTTGAGTTCAACAAAAATCATGAATTTAACTTATAGATCATGTTGGAAAGGGATAAATGGATTGTAATTTTTATTACTAATAATTTATTTTATGGATAATAGGGGATTAATAAAGTTTAGATGAAAAGTTAGGCCAAAATTAGATTTGAATGCAAAAAGGGATTTCAAAGTGGTGCCTCAATCATACTTGACACATTCAATGGACTCTAACAGCTTTGAAAAAGATAAAAAAAAACAAGTTATGGTTCACAAAACGTGTCTAAAGATTCTAAAGAAAAATATAAATGTAAATAATATGTAAAAAAGGTTTATAAAACTCTCAGGCTGGGTATGATATTTAATTCAGATAGTACTAGTGCACATGAGTTTCACAATCAATCAAACATCATCAAATGAAAAGACAAGAAATCAAGAAAAAAATACATTCAATAATCATTTAAATACTCAAATAATCAAATCAATAAATGTTTCAAAAATACCAAGATAGTTTTAATTTTACAAAGTATTCTATTTATCTCAAGAATCCAAAAAACACAACAAAAAAAAAAATGAAAAATAAAACATGAAAAATTCAGAAAAAGTCATGAAAAATAAAATAGAAGCACACAAAAAATTCCTAAAAACAAATTTACATACCTCCCCCACACTTATTACATTTACTAACCTATTTTTAGTTCAAATAATATCAAAAAATATTTTCATACAAAAATTTAATTGAGAAACAAATAAAATAAAGAAAAGGAAAGACATAACCTTATTTATTTTTCAGTGATAGCCTTGAGTTAAGATCCTAGATTATACCACTTTAAAACTATAAGAAAGAATAAAAAAAAACATAACATAAGAAAAATAAATAAAAATAAAGAGAAAAGGGAAATAAAATGTATAATTCTTGGATTAGACCCCCCAAGTGGTGGCAGTTGCAATGGATTATCCCCAATTAGAAGGTGGGTGTGGTTTCTTTGATATGAATTACCACATGTGCTTTTCCCTAGTTTCCATGAGTATACTATGATATTGGAGAACCAAAAAGAAAATAATAAAGTTATTGAACTACAATAAATAAGAAATTGAAAATTTTAGGTCGAAAGTGGGAGGGAAAAGAAAATAGGAGTGATCTCTGTTGACTCATGTGGTGTCCTCCTCCTTATGGTATACAAGTTGTTGTAGAGAAGGTAGTCACACCACAACCAAATTTTCCAGCTATTCTTCTTCAATCACCACCACTTGGGTGGAATCTTCCTTAAAATCCAAGGCCTAATCAATTTGTTCTATATCATAAATTTCATAAAAAGATATTTCAAAAACAATTAATCTTGAATAAGATTAAAACATGATGAATCAATAATGAAATCACCCCTTTCAAGTATGTCATCTTGGAAGTTGATCTCTTCGAGAAACACTGTTGGAAAATCAATCTCAGTAGGCGAATCTTCATAATTTTATTCCAAATAAAGATAGAGGTGAAGAGGTGATTATTTTTTATTATCAATAATGGGAAGATCAAGTTTCAGGTTATATTCAACCAAATTATTCCAGGATTCTTCCAAAAACTGTTGATCTCCCATAAGTGAATCATATTGAATGTGTACTTCATGGACCTCCTAGAGAAATGGTTGAGTGAAATATGATGTGATTAATTCATTTAGTAGATGATTATCACCCACCTTAGGTTCTTTAACATATAAAATTATTGGTGAAATATCTTCCACCACTTGTTTTGATTCAAGTTCTGGTTCAGGACCTTGTTCCGGTTGCTCTTGAAATGCATGTACGTATTCAGATATCCACTCTATTTGGATCTCTAGGTTTTTCACTACATCACTAATCCTTTACAACTGAGGATAAAAATCATTGTAAACATTTTCTTATACCTAATATTGGTTAGTCTATGTATAATAATTTGAATTTAAATACACCATGAACTAAGATATTTTTTTAGTTTTTGAAATTTATGTTTTTTTTGTGTTTTTTTGAAAAAAATGAAATTATTTAAAAAATTTCAATAAAAATAGTGAGTGAATACCACATGGATCCCCAAAAATGGTGCCAATTTGATAAAGCATTATCTTAAGAACTCTCAATAATATTTATAACTAAGTGTAGCATATGGATGACCTAGGTCATTCTCTTAAGGATATTTTTCGGTCAAGCACTCAATAATTCAAATTCACTTTTTTATTTATAAAAAAATGAAAAAATTGATATTTTATAATTGATAATGAAAAACTAAAATTAAATATGCAGATGTAATGAAAGTATAATGAATGTAGACAAAATGATGTTAGGAAGAAAAGAGACATTCCCAAGAGAATCACCCAGACTGAACCTTCATTGTATTATTATTAGTTTTGAATTTACTTAATAAATACATGCCATCATATGTTTGAACATAATTCTATACATATGTTTGTGAATATACAACACCTTAAATGATCGTTGAGCGAATGCACATCCACCTCCTCAATCGATGGAAAATATTACATAAGTGAAAGCTAAACCTCGAGTTGTAAGTGGAGACACAAAGGTGGATTTCCCACTAAGATCCCACTGACCTAACTATAAGAAAATAAAAAACATTAAGAATAAATTTTCAAAGAATTGGGTTCATCACTGGATTACTCCCCTAATAACTTCCTCAGGTTAGCTACTCATGATCAAGAGCATAAGAGTTCACAGTGGAGAAGGTCAGGGTGGAAACACAAAAGATAAAAATATGATAGAATGATAGGAATAAGAAGAAGAATAAAATATACTAAAAATGAATAGTACTATTAAAATAGAAATTAAAACTATAGAAAATTGACAACAAAGTCTACCCCCAAGTTTCCAAAACTTTAGAATGAAGATGGAGTATATTTTTATAGGAAAAGGGAGAAAATTTTCACTCTAAATCGGTCCACCACATATTTTTACATGGTATACCAAATAAATGGAATAATTTGAAAATGTTTTCTTATTAAAAGTTGTTAAAATATCTATAATCTATTTACCCACAAAATTTTATCTTAATCGGACTTGAGATGTAGGATTTATGGCTAATTCAATCCGATAAATTAATTATGGATATGTGACACTTCATATTCCAATGATCCACTTTACCATGCATTAATGACCTTTAAGAAGGAAGAATAAGGTGGTACATATTTAAATAATTTGTTCCTCATGATTTACTATTACTCCATGTTGAATTTAATCTCCTTTGGACAAGACCTTTATGAGATATGGTCCTAACATAAAAAATATCTAGATCTGTGCATAATTTTCAAGGCCTGCTTTGTGATCTAGTTTTGGGCCCTAAAATGATGGATTTATCTTTGGGACCTGAAGAATAAAATAAATACCAAATAATATATAATCCTAAAAAAGAATAATTTTTTCAATTTGGATCATTTAAAAAAAAATATATGTCTTAAATATAGAATAAAAATAAAACAGTTAAAATCCAAAATAGGCTATTTTAGAAATTAAGATCAAAATACTTCTAAAACTATAAAATGTGACTATTAACCTTAAAATAAAACATTTATGGGATTAAAAACATTGGAATTAAAAGTAAAATAATTGAAAATATTTTATCTATCAGCCTATTAAATAATCAATCTTTAAAAGGAAGTTTAATATGACTTGCCTATGTTGCCTTACGGTGTTAGTTAAATAAAGTACCAAGAAAATTTACCTTATGAATAGTGCTTGGAACTATTTAAAATATAATCCTTGAAATTTTTAAAGAACTAAATTATAATTAGTGAAATTACTTAAAAATTAAACCTTAAGTGGTGTTCTTAGTCTAACCCTCATTTAAGGGTAGTTTAAATGTTTCTTTGAGCTTGTCATAGAATAGGGACATGAGTGTTACCCATAGGCCTCCTATTTTATAGATTGAACCTAAGTGATAGGTGGTAGATCCTAGTGAATTTTTCCACATTTCCTAGATATAGGTATGATACTTAATTTTCTTTTTAAGGGGATATCCTGAGGTAGGTAGTTCCCTTAGAACTTAAAATCCTTGCTAAATGATATGAGATTTTTGACGTGTGATACTGTTCGGGTGCCATATTTCCCTAGTGGGAATCTTAGTTTCTAAAATGACACATGGTATGGATGGGTGTTCATTTGGTACTTGACCCTAGTTTTGGGAATTATCATTGAGTAATGATTGGTTCCAAAAAGTTATACATGACTAGGGCTTGGTCGACTGCTTAGTAGGACGTGTAACCTTTCTTCTTCTTCTTCAGTGTTGGATGACTCAGGAGGTTGTCAGACTATTTAACAATCATAAGGGATGATATGAATCTTGAATTAAAACTCTTGTATGATCCATCTGATATTGGGATTCATAGGGATGATAATCCCATGGATAATATCAAGGATGTGCTATTTTTCTTGTGAAAATGAATCTTGGGGTAGTATGAATTGATACATGCAGTACCGTCGAGTTGAGAAACGGTTCAGTGAACCTGATGAGTTTGGTGATAATCATTTTAATCTTGAGATGCTATTATTGAATCATGGGTCATATTCAAATTATAGTGTCCTAGGAATTATAGGAAATTAGACTCATACCAATTCTCAAGATGAAGTTGAAAAAGGTATAAGTGTTTTGACATGTTGTTCAGTTAGTTTTGTCTTTTATGTATAAGGTGATGGTTCACATGGACAAAACTCAAGAGGAGTGTCACATGTAAACCTAGAGTAAATATGTTCAAGATTACTTCTAAGTGGTAGGTTCCCTTCTCTTTTCATGTTAATGTTTGATAATAGTGTGTTGTTCATGTCCAAGACCCATGGTCAGTGGTCGATGGAGTGTGTTCCATGGGATGGGTTCCCTTTCTTAGTACGTGATGACTAGAAAACTCCAAAGGTGGGGAGAATCGTGTCAATATAGGTGATTCATATCCTTAAAATTATAAGGAATACAACCAATAATTACCATTTGGAAATGGTCTGTGTCACTTTTGAATGCCCATAAGGCTGGTGAGCTTTCAAGTGTGTCGATTCTTGTGAGGTAGCACAATGATGGTATGGTTGAAAGTAAATGCAACCCTTGAAAAACCCCATTATTCATGGGTGGAATCTGGTGGTTGTGATTGATTAATCATGGGATGCCTCAATGGTGATGTAATTGTGGTCAATTTATGATGATGCTTTGGAAGGTGCAACTGTGATTCTTCAATAGAGTCAGCCATAGTTGGTTTGACTATCCTTTCCTTTCTTAGTAGGTTATGGTTGGTTTAGAACCATATTGAGAACTACATTTTGAAGTAGCAGGAGTGACTTAGGTCCTTTTTGTAAATCATTCAAATCCTCTTGGTGTACTCTTGGATTAATGATGACCATGTCCTCTATTTTTACATTTCCTGGGTACACTAAGTGAGCATCAATTATACACTGATCTAAAGGTTTAAAATGCCCTTCTATTTTAGGAAAGAGAATTTGTGGAGTTGCACTCTAGAAGCATGGCTGTTTATAAAGGCATGGTTAGTCCTAATAGATCCTTGGGTTTCTGAGTCAGAATTTCTTGGATCAACTCATGGACACCAACCGATTCATGTCTTGACTATTATTAAGCTCAGACAGTGTTTTTGGTGTGTGGACATTCAGCCTTGTATCGACGTCTCACTTATGAAAATCAGGGTATGGAACACCTTGGATAATCTCCTTGGACTTTATTTCATGATTCTAAGATTACCCTATACTTCAATTGGGTTCAAATGAGATGTTTTAAAGGGAGATGATCCAATTGTGCTAGATTGGGTATACACCCATGTTTGTGATAAGGAACAACAACATAAATGATTGTTTTGTCCAGGATACATCACTAGAAGACAATTATAGGATTCGGTGGATGTGATCAATGTAAAAGTGAGGTTACTTGGTAGAAGTAATCTTGTTTTGGGTTGAGATGTGCCAGATGTTTAATCCAATAGATTTTGAGAATAGTCAGTCGGAAGTGGCTCAACTTGTTTTCTTTTATTCTGTGAATGTGGTCAGTGAGGAACCACTTTTGGCACGTCATTAGGATGAGGTGAGTTTAGTGTGGGTCAACTGGGGTTTTTCATGAAAATTCAGCTAGACCTAGCTGAATGAGGTTGATTGGGAGTCGACCATTCATTCAACCTGAGATCATGAGTGTCATTAGAATACTACGAGCACACTTAAAAGAGATAATTTCAATGGTGTTGATACTACAACTCAGAATTGGTCGTTCAATGGTAAAGCATATGGTGGGGAGATCCATAGGAAAATTAATTAAAGATATTATGAAATGATTATATATCTAGTTTTACAGGATCAGGTAATATCCATCTTGATGTTTTAGTTTGGAAAATGAGCATTGAATTAAGTTTTAACAACTATTGTAGCTTACGCTTTAAGTGATGCTTGGAAATACGCTGGGTGTTCAGAATGAAACATGGCTATCTGGATGAAGATTCATAACCTGAATAGGTTGGGTGTTTCTTTTTTCATTTACCTATGGATTCTTGGGGATGATAAATTATAAGGTGGAGAGGTTGTAGCATCTGGTGTTTTTGGACTAGATGATTTTTTTGAAGAAACTTGAATTTTCAATTTGGTGGATGTGCCATTATTTAAACCAAGGATCAGAATATAATTCCAAGAGTTAGAACACTTAAATGTGTTTTTTTAGATGTGGTTAAGGTTCTAAGAGGTGCCTTGAGTGTTCTTTCAAGTTTATTGATCATTAGACCCTAAAACCTCAAAATCAAAGAAGGATGATAGGGATGCATAGTTTGTCTGAAACAATGTGACCCTCCAAAAGAAACCATGTGATTGATCTAGTGTAGATAGAGGTCTTGCACAGTTTGGTATAATCATACAAGAGGAGTTACATGACCATGTGGGTGATGTGGACATCTTGATAGAGGGATTTTTCATGGGATAAGTATAGTTATCCAAACTGTGCGGCCAGCCTGTGCAAGGGGGTTCCTTGGGCAGTGATGAATGCATGATTGGTGCATGATTTGTACAACCATGTGGACAAACCATGTGCCTAATTTAATGGGTTAAAATTCCTATTTTTACCCTCCAACATTTTATTTTATTCTCCCCTTTTTTCTCCTCCTCCTCAGTGTTCAGTATCCAACGAGGGTTCCCTCATCCTCCTCTCCTTCTATGGAGAGATCTCCTCCATCCGATGTCCATTTCAAGCACTATCAGATGCATTGGATAGACCTCAGTAATTCTATGAATACTATTCCCTATTTTATCATTTTCTTTTACCATTTAAAATGATATCGTGGTGCGATATAATTCACCTTATTTTGAGGATGTTATTTTGTTTCTTCAATTTATCTTGAAATGGACTGAATCAATCCTTGATATTGGACATGTGGGTCATCCTAAGCAATGAGGTAGGTGATCTATAGATTTTCCCTAAAAGTATCTCTGTTTATAATTTATGACGTTGTTCTACATGCTGGTATATCCATGAGACACTATTAAAATGTGAAATACTTGATGTCAAACCTAATGAACTAATTCTAGTAGCCTTGTATATTAAATTTTCACCATTGATGGTCTTGGAATTCGAGTTGTTTCCACCCTTTTAGGGTGCATACCATGAATGCATTTTAATTAATTAATTGTTTTCTAATAAAATCCCTCATTGAAGTGTAGTGTCTTATAAAATGTAAATGAGTAAAATAATTATAATTTGGAAGGATGTGACCCTACACTAAGTTACCCCTTAGTGACCTAGCCATATCATAAGTGGTTATGACCTATTTATTATGGAATGAACTTGATGATTATGCATGGAATTCATGTTAGCATGACCTATCTTATAAAATTTCATGTATGGTGTTATCTTCCATGGGAAGTACACATGAACTTAATAAATTTACCCAACAATTAGTATTCCTTGATAAAGGAATGGACCACTAAATGAATTATATGATATGGTTATGGTTATGGACCTCTTTTAGTGTCCTTGTAATGGGTTATGGAATTTTTATGAACATGTCCTTATCCCTTATTGACTTAAATTATTAAATTAATTGTGATACACATTGAGAGATACTTAGGTTCCATTTATGGAATGCATTGGAAGGGTTCATGGGATGTTAGAGATTATATGTACCTTGGGAGATACTTGGGTCTCCTATTTATGGAACTCCAAGGATGGGATCATATGTTACTTGAGTTGTGATATTCCACGAGTGATGCATTGTATTCTATGTACAGGATCACTGTGAGTTTTTTCTACCTCAGTGTGAGCGATATTGGTTCCCTAGGGGATACACCATGGATGAGCTCAGTGGATAGACGGTTATACCATACCATGAGTGATAATAATCCCTCTATGTTAGATACCAAGGAAGATTTTGGAGAGATTTTATCTTCACTCCATATCGAGAGTGATACTTGGGATTCCATTTATGGATCACCTTGTATGAACTCTTATGGTATTAGGTATTTATTGTTACCCTGGAGTGATTCTTGGTATTCCTTTTCAGATTGCCTTGGATGGGTTCAGAGTGCCTCTTATTAAATTTCAATGATGACCTTTATAATAAAGATTGATAATTCATAACTATTTTCAAGGGAAATTTTTTCCAAGACAAATAACATGATTAGGTTCAATATATTCTTAATGATTAGTTTATGATGACCCATTATTACAACTATACCCTATCTGCATAGGTTCTCCTATTTCTAGATGAATTCTGACTTAGTTTGAAGTAGGTATGGTCAGTTAGGTGTCCTTTAGGAACCTGAAATGACTTTTTTGTTTTTTTTACTTATTTACCTGTCATACCTTCACACTTCTATATTTTATATTCACAGACTGGATTATGATTTAGACCCCATTGGTGGTGGCCTACTAAGTACATCTCACACCCTACTTAGGCTACAATTACACTAGGGTACCCAATCATATCTCATGTTCACAGGTCCATGTATTATTTCTTGTGTTGTGCATTGTACATGGGAGTTTGGAGCACAAGACTAAGTTGCTACTCAATATTCTCATGGAGATCTCCCTAAGGGGTTTTTATTCTTTTTCTTTATTCATTTATTGTCCTGTATTGTCATTCCTACTATATTATTCTTTCTTGTACTTGTAGTATCATCTGAACACGCTTGTATAGTTGTATATTATTGATCGTGGCCATTTTTTATTTAGTTTTTCTATTTATCTTATGCTAGTTTTTAGTCATTTATACTGATTACACTATTGATTTATTTATTTTTACCTCTTATACCACTATGTAACTCTGATCATGAGAGTATAATATCCCCACCATACCACCATTAGACCCTTGCTGCTAGTCGGCAGCCTCTGGCGTATGAGAGGTGTTCTTAAGGCCATGTGGCGACTAGTTTGGCTACTGGATTTATAGTTAGTCAGTCCAAGATGTTACATTTCTAACCATTGAGTTATGAAACTTCACTCATAAATACATTTCCATATTTTCCCTTTTTACTAACATTAGACCTTATAGGCTTGTTTCATGGGTTTATAACAGTCCACTTCTTCCCAACATGCTTATATAAGAAACCGTAGTCTTACTCCTAAGGCTACACATAAGAACATAATTCAGACTTCCTATGACCGAACTTACCCAAAGTGCTTAGTTTTAACTATTGATGCATGCTGTTAACTCGTTCGATCATGATGTTGTAACCCATAGGGAATCTCGTAATTTTCTAAACACACCCACTGAAGTCTGCACCCAAATTATGGTGAGATTTCCAAGGTTGGATGATCAACCAACATTTTCCACACTAGAAATACTATGAGCACAAGAAACATTCCAAAAAAATAATTTAAGATAGTGTCACGTGATTTAATTGTCCATGGTGGCTCCCCACCATAGGACTTAACTTATTACTGACCCATGATAATTATTCTACTAGATATTTTTACTAGTTACACACTGACCTGTATGAGCTATGCTCAATTTATTTAAGGGATCTCTTACTCGATCTTGCTTGAAACTCCTTATACAGTGGTGTCACACGCAACCCATGACCTCCATTTAATATCCAAATATTACCATTCACATGATCCTAATGGTTTAGAATTAAGGTTAGTACCAGAAACACACTCATTTTACTTAATAAAACATACACAAAGTGGTCTTAGCTCATGGAGTTCACTTGTTTACTGAAATTCCAATCAGGCCACTTTAGTCCAACCTATTTAAAGGACATACAGATTAATAGTTGATGCCTTACTAAAGGACTCAATCACATGATATTCAATTCCAAAGGAACCCTGTTATTGTTCAGATGTACCCGTCGAAGTCTGAACCTGACTCACAGTCTTCTTTAATGACTGCGTACTCCACTAAAGATTTTCCACCATGTTGTGTTGTAAGAACTTACACACCATTGATCCATATCAATTCTTATATTTCATACACACCTTGATCCTGAATCTAATGACTAAAATAGATCTAAACTCATACCCAAGTATTAAATTCAACACCTCCTCCAAGACTGGAAAACTAGAATTCATGAGCTCACCGTCTTCTATAAGTCGTTCTGACCATTCATAATCGGTCTTTCTACAACAAAAATCCTTTCCTCATGAAGGTTACACTCTCCATGACTAAATTGAAACTACCCACCATAGGAGTGTCCTAGTAATAATTTAATTGAAAATGGAAAGCTATTTACCATGACACACTCTCCGTACACCACCGAACATAGTTTATGGATGTGGATCAACACACTTAAACCATGTTTCATCATGAAACTTTGGACTTGGCACATGATGGAACCTCATTCATGATAAATTTACTTTCCCTAAACATCCATTAGTGTGCTTCCCACCACATGGATTTACTCTGTCCACTTAAAGGCATAACTAGATTAGTTTCATACATAGACTCATGCATGCTGATTTTTCTGATCCATGCTCACACATATCATCAGCACCAGACACTACTTCCCAAAATCTAACCTAGATCAATGGTGTTGTAACACCTGATCCTATTATATATTCATCCCTATAATTGATTTATCCCCCTGTATATTTTGATATTAAATTAAATGAATTGAATTTTTTAAATTAGTTTGGTTCATTTGGTTGTGTTAATTTTCTTTGCATGGATTATAGGATCTTTCATGGAACTGTGTAAGAACATTTTTTTATTTTCGATCGATATCACTTTTACATGATTCTTCTTTGGATCCTATGTGAATTTGGATTCCTTATTTTACAGTGGTCTGTAATCTGAAACGTTGATCATCCATGATCCAACGACCCAATGTTGCTCCGAGTGTGTTTCTTTGTACGGATTTGATCCGTTGGTTTCTCTGCTACTCTAATCCATCCATGCCACCTATAATGTACATTGTCCCAATATTTGTTACATGAACCATCTCATGAATCTGAGCCTTCCACATGGTAGTCATCCCATGCCTCCATCTAACTCTCCCTGTAATTCCTTGATTGCGTTGTCTATGCATTGACTCACCCCAGGCTGTTTTCTTTTCCTGATGTGCCTCTCATCTATTTCAACGGTTTCTCTGAAGGTGAGGAGCTACTTTTATTTCATAGAGAAGAAGGAAGAGATTCGGGTATTCTGGCCACCCGAATATCCCTTTGGTGAGTGTGTGCCAATCCTGCAACCAGAGTTCTTCTCCAGTGTAGATTCAGTGGGGAATCATCTTAGTTATGGGTTCCGGACAACTACGCTCCAAGAAGGTTTTGGTTCCCAACACATCTTCAATCATAACCAAGATTTGGTACATGATTCTTGGATCTGTAGAAATTACTTTTCTTTTGTCATGTATTCTGTTGTATCCTTCTTGCTTGTGTGTGTGAGTCCATCTAGGAGTGGATGGGGCTGACTCTATGTGACAGGGTTGACCAATTCCACCTAGTTTAGTAATCCCGACCTCCTAGGAAAGTTTCTTTGGTACTTATTTGTTCTGTTTTTGAGTCTGTAATAACCTTGCATGTTTAATTGCTTCTTAATAAATCTGTTACCTAGGTGGTGTTCTCACCGTGCACGTAGGTCCCAAAGGGTCCAAAGAACATTATATCTGTTGTCCATTTACATTTCTACATTCAGTGTTTACGTTATTCCAATAACTTATTTGTGAATAATCTTGATCTATTTGTTTGAAATCAATTGATTAATCAAAATTATCACATTGTTATCTATCATACACAATAATGGGTCTTGGGAATTCTAGGGTTTAAGTATACAACCCCAATAAGTGGTATTAGAGCCTAGTGTAACGTTATTTATGGGCTATACTAAATTTTATATTGATAAGTTTGATGGTGAAAATGACTTTAATCTTTGGAGAATTAAAATGACAACCTTGTTAGACCTCAATGACCTAATATATTCCCTTTCTAGTTCTAAGAAGAAAATAACCGCCTCTTACCCTAATGGGAATTTTTTCATTAGTTATCTTGATTTCCTTGAGGAAACCCTTAGGAAATTCCATAGTCTAATAATTTTACCTTTAGGAGATAAAGTTTTAAGAGAAGTTTCATATGAATCCTCTTCCACTGGTATATGGTCTAGACTTGAATCCCTTTATATGACTAAGTCTCTTGTTAGTATATTATATAAGAAAATGAGATTGTATACTTTTAAAATGCGCCCTAGAATTGTAGTTAGGATATAAATTGATGAATTTAATAAAATCTTGTTAGATCTAGCCAACATAGATATTAAATTGGATGATGAAGACTAGACCATTATATTGTTAAAATCTTTATATGATTCCTTTAATTCTGTTAAAGACTCTATGATGTATGGAAAATACACACATACTCTTGAAGAAGTAAAATATGATTTAATATCTAAAGACCTTCAAAGGAAGAGAAATATTAAGACTGAGGTTGAGGGTTTAAGTGTTATGGACATAGGTGAGTATAGGGGAAGAAGAAAATCTAGAGGCAGAAGTGAGTCAAGGGGTAGGAGAAAAGAAAGGGTCTAGTACAAGAAGCAAAGAAACAAGTCTAAAAATAGAGTTATAAAATGTTACCAATGTTAAAAACCTATACATATTAAGAGGAACTACCCTAATAGGAAATTTGACTATAGATATAGTAGTAATGACCATTCTCTATTAGTTGAGCATGAATTTGACACTACCAATGTGTTAAATGATTCTGACGTAGCCATCTCTAATGAATAGATCTTAAATTTAGGATGTTCATTCCATATTTGTCCCAGGAAGGAGTTTTTTAATGAGTTAAGGGAAAAAAATATAGTAAGGTCTATCTAGGGAATAACAAAAGCTTCCAAACTGTGGTAATAAGCTCTATTCCATTAGAGATCCATGATGGAGCAGTTAAGTCTCTTAAGGAAGTTAGGTGGGTACCTGAATTTAAAATAAACCTAATATATCTAGGAATCCTTGACTATAAAGGGTATAACTTCAAGTCAAGTTCTAGATGTATTATAGTTTCCTAAGGATCCCTCATAGTTATGAAAGGAACCATTCACAATGGCCTATATGTGTTAGATGATAAGGTCCATATAAGTGAATTTAACACCTATTCTAGTTCATAACTTAATTCGACCACTTTGTGGCATAGGAGATTAGGGAAAATTAGTGCCAAGGGTCTTAGTAACCTAAAAAAACATGTCCTTTTGAGTAATGTTACTTCTATAAGTCTACCATTATGTGAGGATTGTGTATATGGGAAGTTCAGAAGAGCCAACTTCAGTAGGTCTGCATATAAGGCTAAAGAACCCCTTGAATGTGTACATTCTGACTTGTGGGGTCCTTCTAAGGTTACCTCCCATGGTGGAGGCTTATACTTGATGAATTTTATTGATGATTTATCTAGGAAATTCTATATTTATATACTCAAACACAAGTTTCATACCTTTCAGACCTTTAAAAAATGGAAAGCCGAGGTTGAGAGTGAGAGTAATAGGAAAATTAAAGAATTAAGGAATGATAATGGTTTAGAACATCTATCCATAGAAAATATTGAAATCTGTGAATCTTAGGGAATAAAAAGATACCATACTATTTTGGAAACTCCACAATAGAATAGATTAGCAGAGAGAATGAATAGAACTATTCTTGAGAGGGTGAGGTGTATGCTCTGCCACTAAAAACTCCCCAAGTCCTTCTGGGATGAGGCTTCCTCTACAATAGTGTATCTCATCAACCATTTCCCATCTTCCACTAATTCATTTAAGACACCCAAGGAACTTTGTAAAGGTATACCCCTAAGTCTAGAACACCTAAGGATTTTTTTGATCCATAGCTTATGCCCATACACGTACTAATAAGCCAGATCCTAGGGTTGTTAAGTGCATATTCATGGGATATACATAGGGTGTTAAAGGGTATCATTTATGGATAGATAAACTAAGGTATCAGAAATGTATCATTAGTTGAGACGTAGTGTTTCATGAATTAGGTCTATCTAATGAAAACGGACTTGAACCTGTTGAAATTTTTGATAATGTTGCAGGACCCTCTGGGGTATCAACACCCCTACGTGTTGAGGTCCCTTTTGAATCCAGTGACCACTCCTAGTCCATGTCTGAACCTGCTCCCCCTTCTATCTAGACCCAAGTTGAATCTGAATCAATTTTATATTCTGAACATGAAACTAAGGAACCTGATGATCTGAGTAATTACCAACTCACACGGTATAGAGAGAGGAGAGTTATTATACCTACAGTCTGTTTTAATCAGGAAGACATTGCTTCCTATGTATTTAATATAGAATATGACTTGTTTAACCTCAAACATATAAGAAATCCATTAAGTCCAAAGAATCCACCAGGTGGCTGAGTGAAATGCAAGAGGAGATGAATTATCTTCTTAAAAAAACACTTGGGTTGTTGTTTCTAGACCCAATAACCATAAGTTCATAGGTTCTAAATGGATTTATAAGAATAAAGAGAAAATTTTGGAGAAACTAAAATCAACTTTAAAGCCTAAATGGATGATAAAGGATTTATTCAATGTGAAAGCATTGATTATAGTGAAATTTTCTCTCAAGTTGTTAAAAATTCATCTATTAGAATTATTCTTACTTTTTCTACTAAGTTTGATTTTCATGTTGATCAATCAGACGTGAAAGCTACTTTTCTACATGGTACTCTTAATGAAACAATTTATATGACTACTCCTAAAGGATTTTTAAAACTATTAAAACCTAATCAAGTTTGTCTTTTTAAGAAGTCCTTATATGGGCTTAAACAATATTCAAGACAATGGTATAAAATGTTTGATTCTTTCATGATTGAAAATTAGTTTTCCATAAGTTGATTTGATGAATGTATGTATTATAAAACTGTTAAACATGAGTCTATTTAAATATTGTTATATATTGATGAAATGATTTTAATCTGTAAAAAAATGAGGATTATAAATTATTTCAAGAACCAATTGAATTGTTTCTTTTAAATGAAAGACTTAGGTCTTGCAATTAAAATTTTAGGTATGGACATAATGAGATATATGAAGGCTAAAACCTTGCACCTATCCCAATCTACTTATGTTAATAAGGTATTAAGGAGATACCTGTTTGAGCATATGAAAAATATTAATATTCCTTTAGGAAAACATTTTAAACTGTCCTTGAACCAATCCCATATAAATGATGATGAATTTTCTTTCATTAATAAGATTCTGTATGATAATGTTGTTAGAAGTCTTACATATGACATGGTCTGTTCTAGGCTAGATATTGCATTTGCTATTTGTACATTGAGAAGGTTTATGGGGAAACCTGGTAGCCTCATTGGCATGCATTAAAATGGCTATTGAGGTGTGTTTCTATGTCTAATAAATTACACATTAGATATAGATTAAATAGTATTTTTGATGATGATATAGTTGTATTTGTTGATTCTTATTATTTTAAAAATATCGACACCTAAAAGCCTATCATTAGTTTTTTATTTCTTGCATATGGAGGACCAGTATCCTGGAAGTGAAATATTAAACCAGTGATTGCACTTTCCACTACCTAGGCAGAGTATATTGATTTTATAAAATCTATTAAAGAGTCCATATGGCTGAAAGGATTTATTTCTAAATTTTCATTATCTACTGATATCATAGTGGTCTATTATGATAGCCAATTTACTTAAATTTATCTAAAAACTATGTATTCCATGGTAGATCAAAGTACATTGATATTATACTTAATTGTTTTGGGGACATTATAGAATCTAGGATAATGATTTTCACAAAGAGACCCACATGAGACAATCCGAACGATAGTTTGATTAAGGTCGTGCCATTTTCTAAATTCATGCATTTCCTTAAACTAATGAATTTGGTAACAATTCTATAACTTAGGTTGTGAGAACATAATCCTTATATTTATTTTAATTGTAAGGTGGATATTTGTTCATTTATACCCCTAAATGTTTTTAGTTTCAATTAAATGAATTGAATTTGTTAAATTAGTTCAGTTCATTTGGTTGTATTAATTTGATTTTCATGGCTTATGGGATCTTGCATGGAACTGTGTAAGTGCATTTTTTTTCTTTTATATCGATATTAATTTTACCCGGTTCTTTTGTGGATCCCGTGTGCATTTGGATTCCTTATTTTATAGCGGCCTGTAATCTAGACTGTTGATCATCCATGATCCAACAACCTAATATTTATCCAGGTGTGTTTCTCTATCCAGCTTCAATCCGCTGGTTTCACTGCCACTCCAATTAAGCAATGTCACCTATCCCATGCGCTGCCCTGCATTTTGTTATAAGAATCGTCTCACGAATCTAAGATGTCCACATGACAGTCATCCCACACCTTCATCTGAATCTCCTTGGCATGCCTTGATTGTGTTGTTTTCACATTGATTCACCCCGGGTTTCTTTATCTTTCACGGTGTTCCTCTCATCTGGTTCAAGGGTTTCTATGAAGGTGAGGTTCTTCTTCGATTTCACAGAGAAGAGGGAAGATATCTGATGATTATGGAAACCAGAACTCCCCTTTTTCGAGTTCGTGACACCTCCTACAACCAGAGTTCTTATACAATAGAGATTAAGTAGAGAATCATCTTAGTTATAGATGATTGCGCTCCAATAAGGTTTTGGTTCTT
Organism: Viscum album; assembly: GCA_963277665.1. NCBI lineage: Eukaryota > Viridiplantae > Streptophyta > Magnoliopsida > Santalales > Viscaceae > Viscum > Viscum album. Next base: position 1,252,216,784 of record OY728141.1, read on the forward strand.
GGCACATCTTCAATCGTAACCAAGCTTCGGTACATGATTCTTGGCTCTATAGAGATTAATTTTCTTTTTTCATGTATTATGCTATATCCTTCTTGGGTGTGTGCGTGAGTCTGTTTGGGAGTGGCTAGGGTTGACTCTACGTGACAAGATTGACCACTTCCACCTAGTTTAGCAAGCCTGGCCTCCTCAGATAGTTTCTTTGGAACTTCATTATTCTACTTTCGAGTCTATAATAGCCTTCCATGTTTCTATTCTTCTTAATAAATCTATTACCTGGGTGGTGTTCTTACCATGCACATAGGTTCCAAAGGGGACAAAACACATCATAGATTCTATCCATTTACATTTTTTCATTTGCTGTTTAAATTATTCTAGTAACCTATTTGTCAGTAATATTGATCTATTCATTTGCAATCAATTGATTAATCAAACTTATCACATGTTATCCATCATACATGACAGTGGGTCTCATGAATTCTAGGGTTTAAGTATATAACCCCAACACCTAGCACTGGTATAACTCAGTTTTTCTACTAACAACTCATGGATACATCGCTCACCAAAAAACTCTTAACACCCAAGTCACCTCACTTGGGGAGTAACCAATTAATACAACCTAATAACACCCAATGACTCTTAACCAATTATTCATGAGCTAAAAACCTTAAAGTTCATACCTGTGATCACATCGATCAAACTCTTGGAGACTTGAACGAATAGCACATAACCACACATGAATTTCTTCACCAAAACTTAATTCAATGGGAACTGAATATAATAATTCATACCTCTATATTACTTCAACACAATATGTGTACCCATTTCATATGATTCATATCCCCAATGATACTATGCATTCCCAATATCCACTATCCTACTAAAAAACATTGAACCCATATTCATGTTACCCCACACAACTATTTAACCTAGATGATGAATTCTTGAGTCATACATTACCAAAAATAATCTCACGCAACTAACTAAATGATCGACCATTCCATTTTCATGTTAGTTCAATTAAACTCAAGAATCCATGATGCTCGCAACTTAAGAGACCTACCTGGGGTGTTGCTTCACAATTTAAGAGTCCTATAAAAGCCCAAACAACATATGGAAAACAATCTCTATTACTGAAAATTTGATGAAATCATCCATCAATGCGTCTTATCTCCAAGTATGATACCAACCATACTAACCCCTCAAAAAAACAAGGCATCGACTCTGAAGTTTGGGTCATACCTAAAAGGTCACTAGGATATCCCACCTAACCCTTATTCCAATATAAAAATACATCTACTAAGACTCAGAAGCAATGTCCATGACCCCTTCCAAGGAATCTACTAAAAAAAATCTAAAACTATTACCACACTAGGGTCTTCTATAATAATATATTTATAAGGTTTTATTTAAGCCATGTCATCAATTTATATCCATTTTAAGAATTGAGGATGGTTTTTAATCCACAACACCGAACCACTTAATTATACAAGGATAAAACTAAGATAATCATTTATTCACTAATTATATATTTATATAAATATAGTGTCATTGCTCTGGACAATCCATCATATGAAAGTGAATTCATATGACCTAACTAAGTAGAATTCCACTAAGAATCTATATGGGAAAACTCTATTTAGATTATTTTTGACACTTTAAACAAATGAATCCATTTAATATGTATAACACAGAGGGGTAAATCACAAAGGCATGTAAAGATAATATAGACCTATCAGGGTCAAGTCATGCCAACCTGGGTTTAGTTATACGTGTGCCCAGTCCCAAGTTATAAAGGTATGATCCTTATAAGTTGAAGTTTTCATCCCATTTAAGTGGAACCTAGTAATAGTTAATTAATTAAATTAGAAGGTATCTTAGTATGTGACCTCAAGGGGTTTAATATATACATATACTGAAAATATCGACCTACAAGTGTTGAGTTATACATATAAGGATTTAGTTATATGGGTTTACATTCCCAATTTAAAAAGGTACAAACATTATAATTTTCAATTGGCACACCATTTAAATAAAATCCATTGTTAATCACATGAATTTATTGAAAAGAAAATACAATTCTTTTAACATTTAAATATTTACATTATAGTTAATTCATTAACTGTTTTAAGATTATTTTATTTCCTTAATTTATTTTTGGTTGGTTGAATAGAATTTCATCATTAATATATGAAAGAAAACAACATTTAGGTTTATGTAAAAAATTTATTTAACCAACCTATACCATATATATAAATAGGGTAGAAAATCATATAAGCATGAAATACAAATAATAAAGTAATCATGCTAATGGAATGTGGATCCTATGTTCCTGAATGATGAACGAACACATGCCCTCATGCCGTACTAGCCCACAAGTAGAAATCCAATAAATCAGTAACCAGAATATTGATGAGCAATCACTCAAGATGAAATAACAATCAACTATAATAATGAATAACTTGAACAACAATCTTATTCCTTACAACTTGGTCTTTCCCCCGTGTGTGGGTTGGCCATTCCTAAACACGATCTATTTTCCAAGTTCCAAAAAAATACTAGTCTCCTATATACTATCTCAAAATAGTAATACAAAGAAAAAATAAAGCTTTTATGCCACTTTGTTATGTCCCCAACCCGATTCATGAATATGTAACCAAACTAGAGGGCCACATGGACTCAAGCATGCCTACCTATATACTAGAGGCTTCTAACTAGAAACATGAGTCTAATGGTGGTACAATGGTGAGATTATACCCTCTAGATTAGTACTAAATACATAAAAAATTAAAAGAAAATGAACCATGGGTAGATAATAATAAATGAAAACCTGATAAGTGCCAATAAAAACTAACCATGTAAGAACATTTGATGCTATATGTACAAGGAAGTCAGTATATACAATATGAAATACTCATAAAACAGGTCTAGAAAATAATAATAAATAAACAAGATAACCCAACTACTATAAGAAGTATGAGTACATTCTCGGTCTACTACTCCCATGCTAAGTCCCAACCTAAGATAAGTAATAGAAAAGAGGCACCATCCATAGTTCTAACATACAAGCAAGAGATCTGCTTAGCTACCAAGTGGAGGCCCAATCAAGGTGTGAATGAAACTAAATAGGCCACCACCAATGGTGTCTAATTCATATATATTCCATGAGTATAAAACATAACGATGTGCGGTATATAAGTAATAAATAAGTAAAGTGGAGACAGATCAAATAATACCACCTGATTTAGCCTAAGATGACTATATCTGATCATGTGACCCAATAAGGGGTCATAAGGCCCATGTAATATAGCCTAGTAATCCAAGATAAAGTATCAAAGGTTAATCCATGCAACAGAACCATAAAAAATCCAATGAAATCTCCGAGTCATTCTAGGTGTGAAACTAATGAGCCAAACCATGGTGATCAAGACATGATTTATAACTATAGAGTAGAATCTGAAGGATGAAAACTCAAAATTCCACTTTCTAAAGGGGCTCTAAACAAACCCAAGGTTCAAGTCCTTATTAATTTCAATAAGGGGATTTATTGGGATCCAAGGAGGTAATCTGAAGCATTTCATGTTCAAGGAAATCAAGTCAAATATGGGAACTTATCCTAGGCATTCTAATGCTTTCAGAGTTTCTAGGTGAATCCATGACATCAACCCAAGGCATTAATGAATATAAAACACTGTCTAGATCCAAGGTAGGATTTCCCATTATATTCACATCAATTATTCGTGTCATATCCATTAGGTTCATGCTTGGAATTCAAATTTGTAATCTAAGACTTATCCATATGTCTCTTGTTTAATCCATAACCAGTAACATTTTAATGTTAATGATTACACAATATAAAGTCCTGTTGAAGGGGAACAGAGACATAAATAAGAAAAATTACATCACCACTCAATGCCTTTCATTTGAAATACACCCAATACATCCATTAGTTATCAATTAATTAAATTTCATATTCTCATTTAAAAAATTATCTTATTTAATAAAGGTAATCAAAACTCACAAACACTATTTCCTTAATTTATAAATTTCAAGGAATATAAAGGCTAAACATCCATTTGTTAACTTTATTACTTAAATAGGGGATTTTAGAAGTTACCTTTTTATTAACCAACAACTAGTATCACCTAGACCTATGGGACATAAGGTTATTTGGTCCAGGTTCTAGTTTAAGGCACCCTAGTTCAAGCTTGGTTTAAAATAATAGACCAAGTATCACATAAATATCCCTCATTGCATGTTATTTATACACTAGGTTCAAAAAATTAAATCATGAGGTTATTAAACAAGTAGAGTTCACAATCTAGTGGATCAACCTTGATTCTCCCTAGGTTCATTGGAGTTGTTCCCTAGGATGTAGTGCTCCTAGAGTTGCTACCTATTTTAGAAAAGGATTATAAAAATTAATGGAACCTCATGGGTGACTTAAATAATAGGTCAAGACTCTTCCATGGACCTTACTTGGTCCATGGAACAAGTGATTCTATCACTTAAACACACCTAGAAATTAAAAATTAGTAAGGTTCATAAATTAAACCAATTGATTTCTAGAATTAAGGTTAAAATGTAAAACCCCCATAGACCATACTCAGTCCTTGGGATAGTTCATTAATCTAGAGACACTACCTAAGAGTTATGAATTCATTTAAGGGCACTTAATTAGGATGAAAGAATTTAAATTCCAAATCTAGGTTGACACTATGTTTCTAAAATGATGCACAATATATATGTTTTATAAAAAAATGATAATTTAAGGGGAAACACTTAGAACACCTACCTTAATCTTAGGAAGCTTCACTCGACTGTTTATGAACCTTGGTTTGAGTTAAAATAGAATAAAATGAGGAACTAGATAAAGGCCTTGAAAATAGGTAATATTAGATCGCAAAATAGTAAAATTTAGAGAGGTGAAGAAAATAGAGGAATAATGGATTAGGAGAAGAATCCTTACCTCTATCCATCATATGCTTCAAACATAATAATATTTGGAGAAGAAATGAGGAAGATCCACTAAGAGGAGAGGAGGAAGAGGTAGGGTGATCCACTACTACAATGAAGGTGAAATGAACCCCAAAATTTGAGTGGAGGGGATAAGAAGGGTTGATGGGGGTTAAATGATCATTCCCCCCTTTAAAAAACATATTTAGTGGCCATCATCTAGCCTCTAGGTGTCCACCAACTAGCCTATAGAACTAGTGACATTACCTGGCTATTGGACCCTCCATTTTATATCTAGTGGGTCTACAAGAACATGATATAGTCTCATATCTTGCTCGAACCCCTCTGGTTCACTTTTGATACCTCCATAACCCCTACCATGCTTCCAAAATCATCTACTTGAGGTGTCATAACCCTCAAAACCCTCTTCTAAGTACCCACTACACTATCAAACCTACCATAACCGAGAGTCAAAAGGGAAATTTTAACCACTTAAAAACCAAGAAACACCTTCACCATATGAAATAACCATGGAGTTCAAGGGAAATTAAGATGAGGCATACCTCTATTCATCGAGCCAAAATAGGTTCAAAAAAAATTCCAAATGGTCCAAAAAGGTGGGTTGTTTGAGTAGGATCTAGGGAGGGTATTCCATTTGATTACTTAGGTCTCCTTGGAATCTGTCACACCTGGACACATATGATTTACTAGGCCCCCTCCTAGGAATTATATATCAACCTGATATTGAGAATTCCTAAGTACTATCATAGGGATCGACCTGAGGGCTTAAGGATGAGGTATGCCTGGAGATTCCCCAAGGTTTGATACTCATCATTGGAGGTCTAAGTGTGGGATACCCAGAGTGAGGACAATGATACCTTGAGGTTATTCTCATGTTTAGAGACATTCTAACACTAGATGAAGTATGTATGGACGATCGGGGTTTCATACTTGAGGATCGATGCTGGTTATTGGGATCGAACCGAGTTATATATGTGCACCCATGGGGCGATGGTGATATTGTGGTTGGAATGGTCAGCATGACATGGTCAAAGACATTTTATCATTAGCCAAAGATGGTATTTTGGGCTGTTTATTTATCAGTTTATATACAACAATTTTTTTGTTTATTCAAATAGATCTTATCACATGCACATATAACAACATATATTGATTAGTACGAGATCATGTTGGTGGTTCCTTATTTAGTTATGTACTCACACCCTACTTAGGACACCATTTCACATTGGTAATAAAGTGGTTATCACTTGGTTTCAGGCATGGGTTGGGTTGAGAACCAATATTGTGTGTTCGAGCTGGAGTAGCTCAAGTAGAATCGGGATATTAGAAATGAGGCCTAGAGCTGAGAGAAGGAACTCTTGGGTAACCTTGTTTATTTTTCTTTATTTACCTTGTATATGTGATTTACATGGTGGGAGACCATTATTGTATGCCATAATGATTATTATAGTATGTTTTTCTTTTGTATTCATTTATTATTGATGGATATGTTTATTTATTTTGCGTACTATGATGTGATTATTTGGATGTTATTGGGAGATTTATCCATGCTTGTGCACTATAATACAAGGGGTATAGTCACCTCACATTACATATTAGACCCCTGCTACTAGTTTCTAACCTCTGGTGTATGAAGAGGCATGCCTATGGTCATGCGGTGAACTGGGTCATGGAACCAGTCGAGTGGCCTATGACCCGGGACATTACAGTTATTGATGTTAACATGTTAAAACTATACAAGGTAAAGTACATGTTAGATGAAATTCAATGATGATTAACATTATAATAAAATTATTATTATTATTTTTAATTTTTTTATAAAACTTAAAATATAAAATAGAATTTGATTATATTTTAAAATTAAAATCCATTTTAATTATTATTAAAATAAAATTAAACTTTATAATGTTCTTTTCTGAGATGATAATGAAAATGATGATTTTTTAAATATATATATCATATTATAAATAAATTATATGATGAATATGGATGTATCAATTTCTCATGGATAATGATTGACACGGGATCCATTTCCATTGATGGAATTTCTCATGATCATTAATTCACAACTTTTATCACATTTCATTGATCCTAACCATGTGATCTTTCTTAGATGATAGGTATTAATCCAAAATGTTGATCATATGTACGTATGGATTATATATATGTGTTGGCATAATAATGAAATATGGATTTTCTCCTCCACCATTTTATTATTTATTTATTTATTTATTCTATTATTCTATTTATTTATCCATCATTAATCTACCTTCACTCGACGTTGCTTCATCTACACTTAAGTCTACATTTTGATTTTGATTTTCTTTGCACTCTTAATAAATGTTTTTACAATGATCTTATAATATGTTGTTGGAATGACTAAGATAGAAAGTTCAGTATAATTAAATAAGACATTATTTCCATGATGAAATTACTAAACTCAGTTTCATCCTCTTTAATTATTGATAAAAGATATTATGATTACATAATAAAATATTTATCTATCATTAACTCTTGAAGAGTAACCACATAACTTGATCAAATAAATCAACTTCATTTACTGAAATGAATGATATTGTAGTCAAGATCATTGTAAAAATGAACATGATCGAGTTTGATGTAAATAATATTATTAATATAGTCATAAACTAAATAAAAATGTGAAAAGTACACCACCATGAGTGATCAAATGATGAGAACCCACACCCGAATAAATCAAATCATGATGAAAGTGAATATTTATGATGTGACATAAAAGGGAACTATTCACGTACCTATCATACATCAAATTTTTTTGTTGATATTTATCAATAATCAATAAAATAAAAAGAGGAAGGGGATAAAACAAATTTTGTTAACCAAGTCATGAAATATAATGATAGTATCATGATTTTTAACATTTTAATTTTTTTTGTAAACCCAAAAGGCATTGAGTTTAACAGTAATATATAAATGATCATGACAAAGAAGTTATTTGTTTCTATAATGATTTTAAATAATTATTATATGTTTTATTTTTTTATCTTTTATTTCACTTATATATATATATATTATTGGTTTGAGGGAATACAAAAAACATGAATACAACCATGTTTAATGGAGGGTTTATCCCCATCCCTCCCAATTAGGATTGAATAACACCCACTATGTCTCCTTATTATAATTTCAAATAGCTCAAAGGCATTGTGGTAGCCTAAAGACACCAATAAAACTAGACCAAATCCCAAAAGGGAATCCTCCCTATTTTTCTCTGGTACTATCAGAACCAAGCCACATCACGTGCCCCCTCCCATGTGCTGCCTGTGTGCCTGTAGCATCCATCACCACCTGCTGACCCTGCACCTACCACCAATCCCACCGTTGAGTGGGGATATTGTGTGCCTACGGTGTTCGTTTCCATACATCGGTTACAATAATAGCTGATCCTCCTGCTCCAGTTTATAGCCCCATCGTCGAGTGGGGCTCCCTGTTTCTGACCATTCAAAGCATGAATCTTCCCCCCCACAACTAGGGCCGGCCCTGGGGCAAGCCCCAAGAACCCCTGGGCTAGGGAAATGCTCAAGTAAGGAAAAATTCTACAAAGAAATGGCATCAATTTGAACATTTTACTGTAGCTCTGAATGTATTGAGGGAAAATTTTTTGATATTGGTCTGGGGAAATGAATTTTCCGGGCCGTTTCTGCCCACAACACCCCTCCATCATTCGCCTTAGCCAACCCGCAATGTCTGCCACCATCCACCGACCATAACAATGATCGACCCTCTTGATCCTATTTCCAGATCCACCATTGAGTGGGGGATCCCTGTTACCAGCCATGAAAAGTGCATCTCCCCTCACCCCTACCTCCTGCCACAGTCCGCCTCAGCCAGACACCCATGACACCCTCTGTATGCGACCTCCTAAAGGAATCCATTCCCCTACTGACATCAATGAGGGATACCCATGCATAGTGAATATGGGATAGAATCCCTAGCCACCCAATTTAATTATGGATTCTGAGAAATGAGGGGTTTTGAACCCCTGATGAGTGGATGAAAATTAAAGGCCACACCCAACCAGACGGTGGCTCATTCACACACACACATGTATATATGTTTTCATTTTCTTTTATTATACATTGATGAAAATATTTAATTATATATTTGTGTTATTGGTCTTGAAATTTTATATACATCAATTAAATAATTTTATTTCATTCCCCCGAAATGATTGTAAATAATTTTAAAATCATGGTTGGAGTGAATATGAAACATCGTATCCCTAAAGCATAAAATGAAAATAATTCCTTTTGACATTATGTTGAAAAAAACATATATTTATCAAATTGTGTTCCTATAGTAACAATATTGAAATATAAATCTTTTATTGTTATGTCATTATGAATTAACCATGTTATCTCATATAACCAAATCACCCCTGAAGTGGATGTTATTTTTTTAAATCTCATTGTGGGATTTTATAATAAAAAATATGTTATACTATTAATCTTAATATTAGAATAGCTAAATGATGATCGTATTTATAAATAATACAAGTCTTTTTGTACAAGAATCCCCTTGTTTCTAAATAATGAATTTTCATTCAAGAATCATGAAATCCAATAAATGATTTCTCAAATTCATTCCCTAATGTGAATGAAATTTTAATGGTTTTATTTAATCCATAAAAGTAAATAAAATTATTCATGAAAATTATTATAAATTTTTTATTTACAATTATGAATATTTGAGAAATTGTATAATTGTATAAATTAATTTTTCTTCAATTACCTGAAGAAAATATTAAAATAATAATTTTATTAATTGGAATTATCATTATGGTGAGGAATGGGTCGTGAATCCTGATTTTTTTGACATTGTTTCTCAAAGCCACATGCCTTGAAATATGTGATGGCTCATCCAACTAACAAACATATTTTAAAAACATTCAGGTGAAAAGATCCAAAGAAGATAATATACTCTAGGCAATGATTCTATCTCATTGTGATTATATTTTGAATTCATTAATCAATGATCAATCATCATAAGTAAAAATTATAAAAATAATGAAAAATGTGAGCATTTTAGGTTTTCATTGCATGTCATGAATAGATTAAATATGCATAATGGAAAATCCTAAAAATATTACATTTCTATCTTAAATAAAAAGTTTTATAATTATTATTTTAATTAAATGCTTCAGAAGAGTTAGTACATGTTCATGTAAGATCCTCATCTGGTAGAACAAAATTAATTTAAGCCTCCAAAATGGAAAATATATGTCTAATTAATGGTACATTTTTTTTAATAATTAATGTTTTGTTTTATCTCATATATCTATGAAATATATTGGTCTTTAAATATATTATTAAAGATTAATATCCTATGGGGACCTTGAATGAATGAGGTTTCAAATATGATGTGGTATTTATTTTACATAGTTTTTCTACATCTTTTTAATTAATTTTTATTGGTTTTAATTAATTATTTGTTCACTTTTGACTATATATTAACACTTTTATATTTTTATAAATAATTTATCAATTAATCATTTTTTATAATAATTCATGTATTTTAAGCTTTAAAATAGTTAATTTATGTTTTACTTTATTCTTATAGTCTTACAATTTATTATTTAGTTTAGTGTCTTAGCCTTTATATTTAATAATTTGACTTTTTTATTTATTAATTAATTAATATCCTTAATTACATTTAAATTACTTAGTTGTTAATTTAACATTTCATGTATTAAATATTAATTAATTTAAAATAACACAGTTTTTAGATGTATTTCCACAATTCATTAATTATAAATTTAAGATTTTAAACTCACTACATTTATTAAACCTCATTAATTTAATTTCATTTATTAACTTAATTGTTTAACGACAAAATAATTCACTGACTACTTTAATAAATTTAATTTTTTTAGTAGTTATTTTAAATAATTTAACTTTGTTATATAGATGTTTAGTTTAAGTTTTTTATAAATTTTTAATAATATAGTTGCTTATTAATTTTAAGATTATAGTTAATTTTAATTTAAGTATTTTATTTTGAAACTTTTATTAAAGTAAGTTTAGTTTTTATTGTTTCATAAATTCATTTAAGTATTTGAGTATTAATAATTTTAGTTAATTTTTATGTTGTTTAGATTTTATTTTAGTTTTAACCTATTTTTAAATTTTCTTTGATTTTAAATGTACTGGTGACACAGTTAACTCCTCGCACCGGTTTATTTTATGGTGCCACCACACATCGTTCCATTCCTTTGTCAATCTTTCTTCACTTTATTACTATTCCCAATTATCTACCACTAATCTCACCACAACTGACTGCTACCGGTGTCTCTGTTTCCACACATTCTCACGGTGCCACTGTCACCCCATCTTTGATTCATCAATGCGGTGTCACCGATTTCCCAAGCTATGCCATCGTTCCCCTGTATCTTACTGAAGCACTTACCCATCTCTCCCACCGTAAACCAAATTAACTCCATGGAATCACACCTCTTCCATCCATCTCCACGAATACAATTAAGAAGCTTTCAACAGACTCAAACCAGAAATTTGATTCAACTCCACTCAGATTTTGTAAAAAAAAATAACAAATCCCTTTTTCCCAAGGCCACACACCTTTGCCATGGAACCGTCGTAGGGAGCTGCTGGAGGATCAAGAAGCAAGTTGAAGGAGGAGTTGTACCCAAAGAACACCGCAACCATGAACCTGCACCGTCGTGCTGATGTTGACCATAAGACCTGACTCACCTCATCACCATTTCTGCGTGAGCCGAACCCTAAACCAGATCTGCCCTACCACTAGAGGAACTAGTTCTTCACCGCAAGAGGTGTCCGCCATTGAGACTATCACGAGGGTCACTACCCGAGCCGAAGCATCCACCGGCGGTCACTGGTGGAGGAGGGAGGAGAGCCGGTTCAGCTTGTTTGGAAAGGAGAAATGAAGCCCCCTCTAGCGCTGAGATTTGGTGGGGGGGGGGGGAGGGATAAACCTAAGTTAAAATAAAATAAAATAATAAATTAATAATAATTATAATATATTTTTTTTATAATAAATAAATAATTAATCATAAAATAAAATTAAGATATAAAATTAGTTAATAAAATAGAGCTTATTTAAAACTAAAATAATATTAACTTACAAATAATAATAATTAAATTTAAATTAACTTTATAAAAAATTATTATTATAACAAAAATTTTAAACTAAATAAAAAATTTCCTAACTCAAAAATATCATTAAGTTATAATAACTATTTACTAATAATACTAACATTAATAAAATAACCAAATAGTTAATATTTAATTAAAAACTTAATAACTTCATCTAATTAAAGATTAAATAATAAATTAATAACTATAATAATAATATTTAATTAAGTAAATAATAATTATCAACTTAATTATTTAATAATTAACTTTAATTAATTAGTAATATAACATTTATTTAAAAAATGACTTTAATATTTTTTAATTAACTTTCTTTGTGTTTTTACTATTTTTTTGTTCTTTCATGTACTGGTTCAAGAAGGAGCTTAAAAATACATCCACTTCCATTCAAATCACTCATTGAGAGTTAGTTATGAAGGAATTTTTAAAACAACGTGAGTTTCATGAAAAAATACAGATGTGCGGTGCATAAGTGAAGGACACTTGAAGTCAGTGGAAAACAGAGGGTGATGTGCAGCAAATGACAGTAGGTTTTAAGGAAGAGTAGCAATAGAATTTTAGAGGACTCTCATCTTGACTCTCCCTGATTTTTCACGATCACACAATTTGAGAGCGAAGACTCTTGGGAGAAGCACTGGAGTCGAGCTGGAGGTCAAGGGGCATAAGAACAGAGCATCACTGAGGGATTTATTTTCCCCTCTTGTACTTAATTTCATAGTACTCTATAATCAATTGTTTTCACTATTTAAATCAATATGTTCATAGGATAATTCTTTCTTAGCTCAGGAATTTGAATTCAACTAGTTTTAATCTTATATTTCTTCACGTGCTTTACATTTTTTTCAGAATCATAATCAATCGACGAGATTGATTTCTGATTCTCTGTTTAATTGTTTCACTCTTCAATTGTTTTCAAAATTTATAAATTCAATATCTACTAGAGAGGTAGATTTTGAATTCATTTATCGAGGCTTTTAATTTCATTAAATTTGGAAATTTTACGACAAGTTTATTTCCAAATGTTATCTTTTTTACTTCCTACAACAGTTTGATTGATTCGGGAGTGGTGAACTTGAAGAGTCAATCTACTGCTTGTTGAGTCTCCTGGCGAGGGGGATTTTTCAGCTTGTCTTTGAGGAGTGATTCAATATGAAGTACCAAAGAAGTTAATCCTTTTAATCAGTAGTTCATAATTCTCGAGTGACTACTTAATCCACACTCCCTTTCCCTTACTGCTTAATATTACTTTATTTCTATAGTCTATCAGTACTTAGTGTAAATTTTAGTTTCTTTATAAAAAAACTTGTTTCATCATCCGGTTTCTACTTCATCATAAAAAAATAATAATTAAAAAGATGTTCAATCCCTCCACTACTGAAAACAGTGGAGTTTATTTTGTTTAAAACATTAGAAAACTCACCTGCCTTCTTTGTGGATCAACCATGCACCACTGTGCTAGTGTAGGTTTATAAATGTAATTTTGAGGGCCGTGATGACCTCTGGCCTCATCAAAATTTGGCGCCATCCTTAGGCATTGTGCTAGTGTAGGTTTATAAATTTAATTTTACATGGTAAATGAGAGTCCCAAAAATATTTAACAATTTTTTTAAAATTCCTACCTTGGCCTTCATAGAAACCCTTCACAGCACTGGTACCACATCTCACGGTCTCACCATCACCAGTTCAAAACCCATCTTACCAGTGCTCATCATGTTCACCATAAACCGCTATCACTGTGAATCACTAACATTCAACTCCTTTCACCAATATAAACCAGAAAATTCAATTTCAACTCAAAATAAGACCAGGGTTTAATCAGAACATTTCATCAACCCTATCTCTAGAATCGAGCTGCCTAAAGATTCGAGCTGCATCTGGGATTGGATACACTCCCATTGTTTCTTTAAGGGACCCGCGATGCTTGGGTCTCCGAGGCTGATCCGTGATCCCGATCCCACTTCTATATCGTATGCTGATGGCTTTTGAAGTCAAGCCCGAGCTGAGGTCTACCAAGAAGAAAATTTTACAGTGCTGTGCGCCTTGAATGAAGCCTCCACACCAGAGGAGAGATGCCGCTGTGAGCAGGTGACACCGTCATCGCTAAGGTATGAAATCGAAGCCGTTACTTGAATGTGATGGGAGGAGGAGCTGAAGATGGTTCCTAAGCCAGGAAGATGAGCCATTTCACCTGAAGGATGCCAATCCGCTGGTGTTGGGTGCTTTGACGAAGAAGAAATGGACCCTCCCCCCCTTTCCCCTTCGAGTTGCAGCGAGATTGGGGGGGGGGAGTAAATGAATAAAAAAATAAAGAAAAGATAAAGACAAAAAATAATAACAAATAATTAAAAAATTAAAACAAGTAAATATAATATAATATATAATAATTTTATATAACTATTATAATATTAATAAATAGACAAGTTATAAAATAAAATATAAGACAAACTAATAAGAATTTATAAAATTAAAATATAAACAATAATAAATTACAAATAAAATTATTTATTAACTAAAATAAATATATTAACACTTTATTTATAATTTAATTTCAACATAATAAATATAATAATTAAAGTAATAAAGTAATTGATATTAATCTAATTTAAGAATTTAATTTATTTATAATAACTAATTATTAATAATACTTACACTAATTAAATAACTTAATTAATAATAATAAATTAAAAACTTAATAAATTTATTTAATTAAAAATTTAATAATAAATTAATAATCATAACTATAATATTTAATAATAATTATCAATTAAGATATTTATTAATTAACTTTAATTACTTTTTAATAAGTATTATAACATTAGACTTAAAATAATAATAATTATTTAAATTTCTTCGTGTTTTAACTGTTTTATTCTGTTTTAACTATGCAAGTTCATTCAAGAGTCAAAAAAACGTCCAAGTTCTTCCAACTAACTCATTGGAAGTTAGTTACAAGGGTAAAGTAAGCGTGACGTGTCAGTCATGAAAAAACACAGGTGAGCAATGCTCAAGTGATGGAACCTTGAAGTCGCTGGAAAACAGGGGGTGGCGGGTAGTTTATGACAACAGGATACAAAAATAGAGCAGTAGGGATTATTGGGGTGGGGGATTTGATCTTCCACTTCCATCCAGAGCAAAGGAAGAACTTAGGGCAAATCTTGGAACACTTCTCGGAGAACCACTTTCTAGAGACCCGAGGACCAAGAGCAGGAGCGATTCAAGCTTGAAGAGGGAGATCTTTTCCTTTGTTTTCATTTAAATTTATTTATTTCTTTATAATAAAATTATTTTTTTTACGTAATAAAGATGATTTTAGGATAATTCTTCCAGTTTGGGGTTAAATTTGAAAATACTGGTTATCTTTCTTATTCCTTCTCACAAATCATTTTTAATGTGATCAGAATTGATCGGTGAGATCATCTATGAATGCATTCAATTGCAACGTACCACTAGCACTTAATCTTGGAACTCCACAATCATTTGGTGAGTCTGATTGTGGATTAATTTTCTTTAACATTTAAATTGAAACGAAAACTTCAGAACTTACAGTGAGTTTATTCTGTTGTCTTTTTTAAATCAAAATTCTCAAAGTTGATTAATCTTGGAGTGTTGAACTTCAAGATTTGTCATCTCGAGTGATTTATTTCTTGGTGAGGGAAATAAAAAACTACCTTTTAGTGGTACTCATTGTAATCACTATCTTCAAATGTCATATATCATGACATAATAGATTTTATGGTCTATACGAGGGATCTCCATAACATGGTGAAAGTCACAATGTCTTGGTGCTCATGAATGGTGTTTATCACATTATGTGATAACATGTTGTCTCTTTTATTTATCCATCCCGAATGCTATAATTCATAGTTTATCATCATAAGATAATGATTATGTGGAGTATTAATACATAACATGAATGTTTAAATGTTAAACATTAAATATGAGGGTTGAACTTAGAATTACAAAGGAGTTGTAACATTTTGTATGTTTAAATGTTTCAAAAATGTTTCAATTAATAAATGGATGAATGTTTGAGTTCTTGAGGCCTATATATATTCAGTTTGATCCTCATGTAGTGTGTGTGATGGTTATAATTATTCAAGGATGAAAGTATCAATATCTTGATCCTCTTCTGCATTTAAACACAATGTTCTAACAAACCATGGAATGGGGGAGATCCTTCTCGAGTGTCAAGATATTTGAGAGATCCGTGTATACCCTAGGAGGGAGGAACCTGTTGGTTACTTCTCAGTGATCATTATCAAACACTTATTTGAATCTCATATTGACTATTCTAAGGTATGTCATTATATTATTAATTTTATTATTCAATCCCAATGTATACATAGATTTTGGTTTTTATCAGGATTTGGATTTGTCTTCCATTATGTTTAGGATGCGTGTCATCCCTATGAAACTCATCTGTGGTGTTAGAGAAGGTCTATCAATTTTTGGGTTTTATCAGGCTTTGGAGTTCTCTAATCTATGAACTTTTCTTTTGATCTTTTCTTAAATTATTTCAAGGTGATCTAAAAATTATATATACCATGGTCCCTCTCAGTTGATGTTGGGTGTTATTTCACACCAAAAAATAAAAACTTATAAATTATGTCCGCTCTATATTATAAAGTTTTGGATTTATATAAAAAAAATAATTATTAAAAAAATCAAGAATAAAATTTATAAGGTATTAATATTTATTTTATTAATGTATTGATTAAGTTTAAAATTGGTTCAAGTAAAAATTCAATTAATATTTCAATTTTGATAGATTTATTTTAAGGGAAATTTTCATTGCTTTACTATCAATATGGGATTGAAAGGCCTGATTAGAAAACACATAATTTTTTACATTACATGACATTATTAAAACCCCATTATATGAAGGTTTAAAAAAATGATATTATATGATATTAAATGCACATTATTAGATAATAACTACGAATTTTTTATAAGTGTATAAAATTTTTTATGTTGCATTATGTATAGTTATTACACATTAATATAATGGATTTCAATATTATGGTTTTATATATATGGTATTGTATTATATCATGGGATATAATTATGAAATTAGGGATATAGGTGACAAATATAAAGTTTTAATTATGTACAAATGGTCTTTTATCTTCTAAAATTACAATTTTTATGATAAACTAAGTTGTTTTTCTTATAATTATGTATTCATGTATGTTAAATTTCATTTTTATACACAGAAAAATAGATTGATTTAAAATGGAATTGACTTAAATATTATTTCTATGATTTTTGAAATGATTAAAATAAAGTGAACATGTCTTATTTCCTTAAATAAATCTTGGATTTGGTAATGAAATTTGGTTTGCAAATTAATACATAGTTAGTTTCCTTGTGCATTAGATATAAATAAATTTTTAGAATTATGATATGATATTATACATTAAGATTGAATAATTCAATATTTTTTTTGTAATTATTGAATTATCATGAGCATTACTCACATTCCAATTGGTTTTATTCTTATGTTTTTAATAAATATGTTATGTTATAGTGTTTTTTTCACTATATAAGATGATTTTTGAGGTTGAGTTGTGCTTGGATGGTCTATATTTTGAAACTTCTTAATAATTTAGATTGATTATCTAGGTTTTTATAGAATTATGACATACAGATCCCTCTCCACTATCATGAATTTTCTAGTTATAATCTAATATGTTTATATTAATATATATTTTTTTGTTTTTTAACATAATTGATAAAATTTGGATGTATGATACTGATTGTATCTCAAATGAGATTCAAAAGAAGTTGGATTTTTTTAGATATTGAATTAAATAATTCTTTAGATAGAGGTGTTATACAATTCCCTTCTTACAGTTGTGTTGGAATAACTTAGTTAAGTCATGAAGAAGTTAGCTACCATATACAAAAAACTAGGTTTTGAAACAAACAATTATGTCTGGAATCATAATTGAGAGAAAAGAAAATCTCAAATATTTCATGATCAAAATTAAAGGAGTGGAATAGAGAATTTGGAATTTGATAAGTTTCTATTTATTAATCATAATAAGAAAGAATGTATTACAATGCAAGAATATAATTATATGAGTACACATGGTGCAACTAATGAAAATGATAATATTAAGAGAGTTAAAAGTTGATGGATGATTCCAGGACTCCTGTATACTATAAATGTGGTAAAATTAAAAGGCTATAATTCTTAATGCGACTTTATCATGAGAAAACCATGTATGGAATTTCTAATACCACCATCAATTATATTCTTACATTTTTGAATTTCTTACTTCCTAATGATGTAGATATTCCCTCAAATCATTATATAGAAGGGAAGTCAATTTTTCTACTTGAATTTTCTACAAATAAAATTCATGTTTCCTCAAAATATTGTAGATTAATATGGGAGGAATCTACAAGCCTAAATGGATTTAAGGAATGTGGTACATCTCGGTGGAATCCAAATATAGATGGAACACTATCTTGTGCTCTACATAAAGTAATATGCCACTTTACATTGATTAATTGGTTCCAAAATATGTTCATATACGATGAAATATCCATAAATATGTGATGAAATGATGCTAATAGAATTATGTATAAAGAAAAGTTAGTTCATGAAGTGTCTAGGTATGTAGCACACTGAGGGGGGGGGGGTGAATCAGTGGTAATCTTTTTACAATTTCCTTCACTTGTAAATAAAATTCTACAACTTGTTATAGTTGCGATCTGCTTAACTTTTTTACTCAAACTCACCCATATATAAATATAATAAAGATAAATGTAAGACACGCATTTTTTACATGGTTAGATCCTAATATGGGTACCAACTCCTTACTATGTTCAATATCACCAAATATATATATTTCCACTAAGTCTTGTCACAAATACCAAATGGGATAGGGAAGGAATCACCCCTAACTCAAATGATGATGGGAAGGGATCACCCTTGACCCAAGATAGTTAGTTATCACAAGTTACAAAAGTTTCCTCCACCAATCCAAGGAATATCTCTTGAACTAGTAACTTATTCAGCAATAATAAATATCTTCCTCTAAGCCTATATATAATAAAGATTAATTTTTTTTCTCACAAACTTAACCTTATGAAACTTTGTGTTTGGACCTTGGTATTCTTATTTCGAAACATCTGAAACTTATTTGTTTAAAATCTTGTGTCTGATACTTCAACTAAAAAAAATCTATGACATTTCATAGTTGTAAGCTCTCAAAAACTCTTATCTTAATAGAAGTAGGAACAAAAACATATAAATGAGACTTATCCCTTTTATATACTCAAAATTACTATAAAAAACAAGGAGGAAGTGTGGGATCAAAATTTTAATTTACCTCTTTACTCATTATTTATTTTACCACCTTCAAAGCTTCTAAAAATTCAATGTCAACATTATTCATCAAAGTTTCCTCAAATATCAGTGTTAAAAAACTCTTCAATATTTCCTTAAATACAATTAGAATCAAGAAATTTTCTTTTTGAATATTGAGTCATTGAACATCCATCTCAACATCATCACCTTGTTTAGAGCTTACAAAAATGTAGGTAGCTCTGTCCAAAATAGTGTAAGAACTTCGTCATTTGGTTTTTCTTCAGAAGAAATTATCTATCTGGTATTTATTTATAATAACTCCTCCATCTGATAATTCTATATCTGGTACTTCTTTTTCCAAATATTCTTCATCTGATACCTCTTCATCCAAAGCTTCTTTGTCCAAATCCCCTCTATCTATAAACCTTTATCTGATGAACTAAAGTTATGAGTTTACAAACAAAAAGGCTTCTCCATTCCAAATAATATTCAATGTCAATAAATTCTCTATACTATACAAATGTTCATCTAAATTTCTATATCAAATAAAATCATATAAGTTCTTCATATGATAGATTTAAAATTCCTTATATCCAAAAAATTACATCTAGAAAAATCATGCTCATGTTTCTCCATTAGAAAACCTCTATATGAAATCTTTAAATTTTACTTTATCCAAAAACACTCTATCTGATGGATTAAAAAAAATTTATATGTTACTTTTATAAGATTCCATCCATCTAGTTTTTTTTCAAATAACTCTTGAATGTTTATTTGGTAAAATCAAATTTCTTCATCTATAATTCTACAAACTTTATTTTTACAAGAATTTCATGAAAAAACTTATCTTGAATCATGAATAATTTTAGTAAACATGATGTTAGAAACTTTGAGGATCAACAAATAACTATTTGAATTCATATCCAGAACTTTTAAAAATACCATTCCAAAAATTTTCAGAGTTATCCTTTCAAAAATTTTCTTTTAAACATGGTATCCTCAAAACTTTATATACAACACAAGCTCACAAACCTATTTTCTTAAGGACAAAAAATACAACAACTTTAACAAAACTATGGGTTCTTTAACCCCCCTTGTATTTTTATCAACATTAAAAAAACTCACTTTTTTTTAAATAAAAATTCTCCATCAAACCATAGACCTTATCAAAGAGAAATGTTCTAGACATATGTTCAATGTACCCACTACCCAATCAATTCAACTTTCAAATTATCCCCTTTTTTATAACAACTATAACATCATATTCATAGAATATTGAAGAATAATTCTAAACTACTTATACCCCTTTGAAAAATAATCCATAATAAAGCAGGGGTTACCCATATATTTTGTTAAGTAGAAGGGGTACATTGAATATAAAGTTTAATCATTCATTCCTTAAAATTTTCCCTCGACAAAGATTTGTTGAAGACATAAGCAATTTGATCCTTTGTTAGAATATATTCTAGTTATAATTCTCCATAATTAACTTTTTTTTGATAAAATTATATCTTATATCAATGTGTTTTGATCTTTAATGTTGTACTAGATTTTTGAAAGATCATCCTCACTCTTATTTTCATAGTAAAATTTCAAAGTATTTTCAACTTCAACTTTCAAATCTTCCATCCGAGTCTTTATCCACATCATTTGTGTATAATAATGTGTAGTAACAATATATTTAATTTCATATATACTTAAGGTCACTAAGATTTTTTTCTTATTATACCAACATAAAAAAAATTTCATCCAAGAAAAATGTTCCTCTGGATGTTGGCTTAAGATCATCAGAGTCTCTATCACAATCAACATCTATGATCCCTAACAACTTCAACATGTTTCATATTTTTTATATTAACCCAAAGTTTAGATTTTCTCTAACACATATCAAAATTATTTCAGTATACACCATTTGATATTCCTCACGATCAAATTAATATCATGCACATAATGTTACCACAAACATAATTTTTGGTCGAGATGTTGTAAGATAGAGTAAAATTCCAACCAACCTCCCAAAGTCCTTACAATTAACCTTTTTTATAGATTCATCTTTACTTAGCTTCATATTAAAAAAATAGGTATAGAAATTACCTTTGAATATTTCCGGCCAAGTTTTATTAATAATTACTTGGCATACTTTTATTATGAAAGAAAGATATATCTTTTAGTTTTCATGATCTGTATCCCAAGAAAGAAATTCATTTCATAAAGAATAGAAATATCAAAGAAACTATTCATATATTCTAAGGTCTCTTCTCACATATAATTTCTATCACCTATAAATATTATGTCATAAAAATAACCAAAGTTTTGGAACTTGTTACCTTTATATAAATATTTATGTCAATTTTTATCTAGAAAAGTTTAATGATTTTAGGAAATTATAAAGTTTTGAATACAAGGCTCAAGGAGCCTACTTCCACCCATACATGGATTTATTTACATTACAAACTTTAATTATATTATTTTCAAGGATGAATCCTTATATTTGTTTAATATAAAATTATTCACTAACTTCTACATTTAATAATTCTGACTCAATATCTATCTAATATAATTTGTATCTTAGATGTGAATCAATCACCAAGAACATTCAGATAGTTTCAAGTATTATAAAAAGGGTGTATGTTTCTTCAAAATGAACAACTTCAACCTTTTCATACCCTTTTTAGATGATCCTTGATTTATTTATTGAAACCCCTACATTTTCATTCAATTTATTCTGGAACACTCATTTAGTTCCCATGACATTATAGCCTTGGAACAAGTTTCCAAGTATCATTATTTTCAACCTTCTCTAACTCTTCAATAATATCTTCCAACTATTATTTATGTTTAATAGCTTCTAATAATGATCATGGTTCTATTTGAGAAATGAGTGTTGTTTTATTTTTCATTCTTAGTTTTCTTCTAATCTAAACTGGAGCTTCAATTATTTTGATAATATTGACTGGTTCAACCTATTTCTGTATCTTCTATAATTTGGAGTTTTTGTTTTCCTCAATCTCTTACTCATCACTAAAAGCATCATATCAAATTTGTTGTAACTCCTACATACTTCTTTCATATTTTCTCTTTTGTTCTCGGAGAAGGTTATAAGATTCCTTATGTTCCAATTTTAGAACACCCATTTCCTTTATCTATTTCTTTGAACTTATTTTCAATAATCTTAACATCACATGATTCCATAATTTTGTGTGATAATTTACTCCAACACTTTTATCTTTTTTTTGGCTGTATATCCCAAGAAAATTACTTCCTCATCCCTCTCATCAAATTTTCCTATGTTTATATTTTTAATCTTCATCAAGCATAGAATCCTAAATACCTTGAAGTATTTAATAATAGTATTATTTTTATACCACATTGAATAGTTTTTTTTTATTTTTGGTCTTAGAAAGCATCCATTTTGAACATGTACTTCCATACAAACTTCTTCCCTCTAAAATTATTTTGAGAGTTTATACCCCAAAAGCATAGCTCGTACCATTTCAACTAGACTTTAGTTATTCCTATATACTACTATATTTTATTGTGGAGAGAAAGAAGCACTGTATTGATTCATAATCCCATGCCTTAATAAATAGGATCGAAAAGAGTTACATGTGAACTCTTTTCAATTGTCTATTTCTAATTTTATGATATATACTCGTTACTTTTGAACCTCCATCTGAAATATTGTGAACATATCTATAGCCACAAGTTTTTGTTTCATAAAAATTACTTGAGTCATCCATGTAAATTCACCAATGAAGGTTATTAATTATAGATCACCTTTGGTGTATTTATGTCTCATTGGTCTATAGGGATCAGAGTGAATACGTTTAAGAGGTTGATTAGACCGAATCTCCACCTTCTGATGTATTTTGTTGACTATTCTTCCTTTTTCATATATTTTACAAATAATCTCTATTTCATAATTAAGTCAAGAAATATCTCTCACAACTTATTTCTTAGATATTTTACTCAGATTTAATTTACCAAGATACCAATTCTCCTGTTCTATAGTTCATTTTAATATTTAGCACTTAAATAACAAGAGTTACTTAGATCACCAATTTGGAACAAATCACCCCCAGTTTTATCTACCTTGGTAATAATATTTCTATATTTGGAATAATTTATTATGAAAGAATATATTTTGAATATGACTTAATTCCAATTATCACAAAGCTATTTAACACTTAGTAAATCTTGTTTAAGTCTATAAATAAGCAGAACATTTTTGGAATTCAACATTCATAATTCAATTTTTGTTATACCAATTTCTTTAATTTTTAGGGGAAAATAATTTCCAAATGTAAAAAATTCTCCACAATATTATCAAATATTTTTTAGTATTTTCATATCTCCTGAAATATGTGAATATAACCCATTATCAAGAATCAAAGGCTCCCACTTTTTACAAGATTTTAATGAAACCTCAGCTAATAATGACTTTTCTTTAATATTACTTTTTTCTAAGTTTCTTTTATTTCTTGATGAGAGGAACCTGTATGGGTAGAGTATTCATACATTCTTCTGAATGATGACCAAATTAATCACATATTCCATATAACTCATCAATACATTCATACATGTTTTATCTTTAAGACTATTTAACTTATGAAATTTCCTTCTTAACATCATTTTTCAACTTCCGGACTTTGTTATTACTATTATCATAATTTCCCATCCTTTTGATATTACTCTCCCTTGACTCATGCCTTGCCCAAGGAAGTGACATGTTGCACCAATAGTTGTATGCTTTATTCACAAATTCTCCCTAACACCAAAAATACCCATTG
Organism: Viscum album; assembly: GCA_963277665.1. NCBI lineage: Eukaryota > Viridiplantae > Streptophyta > Magnoliopsida > Santalales > Viscaceae > Viscum > Viscum album. The sequence continues at coordinate 1,252,241,032 of OY728141.1, forward strand.
ATTCTTGATCTTCCACAATAATATAAATTTTTATTGAAATATTTTCATTTTGGTTCATCGAAATTTGTTACTTCCTTATTCCTTTTCTATAGAATATTAGTATTCTAGGAGTGAATATCTACTTTTGATTTATTTTGAAAGGAAGTAAATTTTTAACTATCCTTTTTAATCCATGCATTCCCTTCTCTTATTGTTGAACCTATATGGTTAGTTAAAATAATCTTAGTAACTATTAAATTATCATACCGAGTTTAAAACTATTTTGTTCAATTGGATTATCTGAAAATTCCTAATGATTATTATTTTACTTCTTTTTCTTTACAAAAGTATCCCTTCATCCTTTTTAAGTATTTTTCATCTTTGATACATCTGGATTAAGTCTTTAGCAATTACCATTCCTTCATGGAAAGTTTCACATCATTTTATTTTAACATGTTTTATTTCCCTGTAATCCTTCTTGAGTTTAGTATTTTTATTGAGAAAAGATTCAAGTTCTAATCTTAGAAAATATTATTTGTATGTTTATTTACCTTATCATTCTTAACTACTAAAATTTTATTCATATTTCTCAACATGATCCATGAAGTTAGTGATTTTTTCTAGAATATCTTCATTTGATGAATTAATTTCAGTTGAGTAATTCTCATATTCTTTACAAATCATGCTTGTTCTTCTTATTCTTCCATAATATCTTATTTTGATCTCGCTATATTGTTTTAATTATTTATAAGTTTTAACCCACTTCTTGTTTAGAGTCCTATTCATTCATTCATCTTCCTCAGTCTTGTCCCTTTTATAACTTGGGTAGTCAGAGGCAACATGAATGATTTCTCCATACATAAAACATTTTCGAGGATTTTTTCCCTTATACTTGATTTTTTTGTTTTTTTTGAGATAGAATACATCACATATTAATATTATTTTTCATCTAGATATTCATATGGTAATATATTTAAGTACACTTCTTCTTCTAAAATCTTGAGTTTCTTCATTGATTCAAAATAAATTTCACCCTTCTATTTATTCTCAAAGATTGTATATTTCCTTATTTTATGAGTAATTTGAATCTTATAAATCTCATCAAGAGAAATTGTTTCTCTATCCCCAATAAAATATATTTTGGGGTCAAATCTATTATGAAAATTTCTCATCATTTTTAATAATGGTTATATCTAAAAAAGTTTCTCTAAAACCTTTGATGTTACTAACTATTTCATTTACCATTATGAAATATTCATCAATGGTATATTCCTCTGTCATTTTTATATATTCAAATTTACTTCTTCAGATCTAAAATTTCATTTCCTTTACTTTAAGATTATCTTAATAAATACTTTCAAGTTTGTTCCATGTTTCCTTGGATATTTTAAGACCCATCACCTTTTTATAAACAATATATGAAAAATACATAAGAATATATTTTTGAGCCTTACCATCAATTTATATATTCCTCTTATCAGAAAAATTCATTAGTTCATCATTTTCTCTAGGTGAAAATACAATGGTTACTACATCAACCACTTCTAAGCCAAGAGAAACTAGTCATGATAGTTTTTTTAATCAAAAGTAGGAACTCCTCAACTGTTAATGAAATTTAAATTATACATACTTAAACAAATAGATATATAGAGGTAACCTAGATTTGATACCAATTTAAGTATAAAATTATTTAGCTCCATTGATAAGGGGGGTTCAATCAATGGTGATATTTTTACAATTTCCTTAACTTAGAAATAAACCTCTACAAATTGTTATAGTTTCAATCTTCTCAAATTTATAACTTAGATTAACTTGTATGTAAAGATAATAAAGACTAATATCAAGCACATATATAGTTCCTAAACACATTTATCCACCCAAATAGTACTTCAGGCTAGTGGGCCACTGACCTTAGGTGTGCCTACCCGTACACCAAAGGCTACCGACTAGAAGCAAGGTTGTAAAGAGGTGAAAATGGAGAGACTATAACCTTTGAAGGAGATAATAGTAAAGGTATATATGTATATAAAATAGATAAAAAATACCAAAAGAAATAAAGGACTAGTAACCCATTGTAGTAGAATCAACATCAAGAAACAATGTAAGCATAAATTGAAAACAATAGTAATAGACAACATGCTCAACATACCATTTGTAGAATAACCATAACATGATACCATTTGTATCTAAGCATACATATCACAATAGGTCATAAATAACAATGAGAATAAAGTTTCACACATGGATGAACATAATGGTATATACATATAAGCATGATGATACAAAAGAAAAAACTCAAAAGATAACTCTAAGTGATGTAGGAAACTCAAAGGCCCCTTACCATCCATCCCATGCCAAAGGTCCTACATGATCACTAAGGTCCAACTCCTAAGATCAATACCTTACCCAATCGAAAGATAAAAAAGTATACATGTGTCTCGAGGGTCCCATGTAGGGTGTGAGAATAATCTCAGTAGGCCACTACCAATGCATGCCTAACTTAAATATGTGATAAAGTAGGTGTATCTAAATATAAATAAAAGTAGCACATGCACAACATATATATAACAACCCTATTATTTACTACAAATTAATTCATGATTTATTATATAATGTTACACTTAACACAACTTGGAAGATCAATAAGTCTAGTGTATTTGGGAATTAGTTACATTACATAACAATTTAAAATAGTAAAACACCATCTTTATTGAAAACTTCCTTAACATTCCCGCACTTAAAATTGTATGGTATAACCTGGGGATATACATAATAAAGGGGTTAGATATAAAGACTAGTAAGGGAATAAATATGGAATAAAATGAAGAGAATAATAAATGTTAGAAAATAGGCATATCAATAGGGAATAAAAGGAGTAGTAATCATAAACATGGACAATGAGAAAATATATAACATAATAATCATAAAGGAAACATGGGAAATTTGGAAACAAATTAAAACACTGCATCATAAATATAGGTCAAGGATAACTGCCAAGAAATCATGATGGAAAATTTTCCATAAATTAATCAAGTTCACTCCCTATCCCAACATGACGTCTCATGATACTAAACATTACCCAATGAATTCTTGCACTATATAATTCTAGGAACACCCGTCACTTTCATTTCATCCTCATGCTTAAATGTGCCACATAGATCATACAACATGGATTCATTCATCATCATATTTTATTCCATGACCAAGGAGTGTGTAATAGATATATGTAAGCCCCAATTAAAATAATTATAAGTGTATAAATGTGAATACTCTTGATAGGAAATGGGTATGGAATTCACTACACAATTATTTTGGCATGGAAAACCATGGTGAAATTTCAGCAGCATAACAACATCACTTAAAAATTCATAAAATGGATTGATGATATAGAAAGGGGTCTCTAATAATTTTTTACATAAAATTATAAGTAATAGGGATATGGAAAGGCATATCCCAACATTAGGAATTGGAAATATAAGTCATAAGATAATAAAGAAACTTGAATAAAGAATAGAAGATGAGGATCCCTTACTTGAGTGTGTGACTCCAAATGCTTGGGAGGATATTCTTGAGAGCTTGGGGGAACCTTGAGAGGACTATAGATAAGGGATGTAATAGAAATGAAATTATATAATAATTTTTAGTGAATATAAATAGAATCTTGGCTGGGTTTGTATAGTAAAATAGAGGGGAATTCTTTATTATTTATCAAACTTAGGTTTTGGACTCTATACAATAAAATAACCAAAACCAAAAAAATTACCATGGTTTTTTCCCATGGTTTCTAAAAAGGGTAGTTTTTATAATTGTTTATAAGTTTAAGGGACTAAATTAATAAAATAATACTCTTGCTGATGTGGAAGTGAGTCATACTCTTAAAGAAATGATTTTGAAACCATAAAATATGTTATAAGTTTTGAAAGATTCATAAAGGATTTATAAAATTTAAAAAATAAAAATAAAATTACATTATTTTAAAGGGAAAAATATATCTGGTCGTGTAAACCATTTATAGTATTTATTACATAACTTTTGGGCCATTATGATGTTATAATACACACCATATATTTATATGGTATTTAATTTCTACCCAAAAATTCGACTGTCTCAGAAAATTATGAAAAATTAATCATTGGATAATTTTGGTGTTTTTATTACAAAAATAATATTTATTTTAACCAAATAATTTTAAAAATATTTGAATTTTTACTTGTAAAATAAAATCAATATTTATTTAGAAATTCTGGGTTTTTTGACAATAACAGTTTTCAAACCCTTATAAAAATTACATTTGACTTCATAAAAATAATATGATCATTTATATTTAATAAAAATTATTTAATAATAATATTTTATTAAAATATAATTTATTTAAAAAATTCATTAATAAATCAAAATAAATATCTTAATTGAAATTGAATACTAATTAAAAATACCATTCATGTTGTATTGTATAAAAATAAAAATCAATTTTAAAGTAATGATAAGAAGAAAATATGAAAATTATTATATTAAAAAATACAAAATACATATTTATATTATTATGGAATTGATATATATAACTTTAGTACACTAAAAAATTCCCTAAGAGTAAGGTGCACGACAGTGAAACTTTCATGGGGTGGTTTGGTGTACATGGTTTGAGCCGTGATCTTGATGAGTTTGAACTTCTCTCGTAAATAGTTTTGTTTATGCTTATGTTTTTGGATCCTAGATTTGAATTGGTCAAAGGAAAAGACCAAAGATTATATATCCCTTGTAAGCTCTAATAAATTGGTTTCATAGGGTACAAACCTACTGGTTGAGGCCATCACTTCCTTTTTCTGTTTCAATTGGATTTGTTAAAACCCTATATTTATACCAATCATATGATCGCTATTCAATGACTATATTATCAATGGTAAAGATTCTTAACTTTATTTTAAATCTGATAGGATATAATAAAACCAAAGGAGTGCATGTGTTTTATATAACCATATTACATAACAATACATTTAATTAAAACACATGAGGAAATTTTAGTTATAACAGTTCAGGTCGTTACAATATTCCCCCCTTAAGAAATTTCTCCCTAGAAATTTCCATTTCCCACACTAAAAAAGATGATGTTAATTCTATTTCATCAATTCCTATGGTTTCCACATTGCTTCTTTAAACTTTTGGTTTCTCCACAACACTTTGACCAGGTGAATTATCTTATTTCATAGAACTTTGTCTCTATGATCTAAGATCTTCACTAGATTATCTTCATAGGAAAGTTCATTCTCCAATGATAGCACATATGGATTGAGTATATGTGAGGGTATTGGTATGTACTTCCTCAAAAGGGACACATGGAATACATTATATACTTGAGATAGGTTAGGTGGGAGTGCTAGTCGATGGGCCACCGCTCCAATACGATCAAGGATCTCAAAGGGGATGATGTATCTTGGAATAAGCTTTACATTCTTTCTAAATATCATGAATTTCTTCCATGGAGGTATACAGAGTAAAACCATGTCTCCAACATCAAACTCTAGGTCTCATCGATGATTTTTAGTATAAATCTTTTGTCGATTATGAGAAGCCTTGATGTAATGTTGAATGGTCCCAACCTTTTCCACTATTTCCTTGACTATTTTAGGACTTAACATATTTTATTCCCCAAATTCATCCCAACATGTAGGTGTTCTACACCTCTTCCCATAAAGGGAATCCTAGGGATACATTTGGATTCTAGAGTGGAAACTGTTATTGTATGAGAACTAGACTAGAGGAAGATGTTGATCCCATACTCCTTTAAAGTTAATTGAGCATGCTCTCAACATGTCTTCAAGTATCTGGATAGTCTACTCGGACTGGACATCATTTTGAGGATGATAAGTCTTAATAAAGTTCAACTTAGTATTCAGAGTGTATTGGAGACTCTTCTAGAACTTAGAGGTAAATCTTGGGTCTTGATAAGATACAATAGATATTTGTGTTCCATACAACCTCACTACTTCTTTGATATATATCCATGCAAGTTTTCTGAGTGAGAAGTCCTCTCAAATTGCGATAAAGTGAGATTTCTTTGTAAGATGATCCAAAACAACCCATATATCATTGTTTCCTCTAGATGTATTCAAAAGTTTGGGGACAAATACTATGGTGATGTTTTACTATTTCCATGTTGGTATGGGTAATGGTTGAATAATCCCCTTAGACTCTTTCCTTTTAGCCTTAACTTGGTGACATACTAGGTACTTTGATGTATATTTAGTGATATCCTTATTAATATTTTCCCACCAATAGTTATCTCAAAGATCTCGATACATATTTGTTCTCCTTGAGTTAATAGAGAAGGTTGAGCCATGTGCATCATCCAACAACTCCTTAAACTCAAGATTTGATGGTACACATAGTCTAGAACCAAATATCACAACTACTTCTTCATTACCATTTAACTATAAGGATTTCCATTTTCTTATAGTTTTCACTTTATTCTGAATTCCCACATCATCTCTTTAAGAATCCTTTAACCTCTCCAAAAGTGATGGTTGAGAAATCATTTGTGAAAGGATTGATGATGACCCTTCCTTTATTATTACCATGTCTATCCTCTTCAAGTCTAAGAATATTAGATCCTTATCAATTCTCATCGATGATAAAATTACCAGATCCTTTCTACTTATAGAATATTTCACTTTATTCACTTTCCCAGGATGGTAGTGAATTGAGCAGTCATAGTCCTTGATCAGCTCTAACCATCTTCATTGGCGTATATTCTTTTCTTTTTGTATGAATATATACTTGAGGATTTTTTGATCTTTATACATTTCACATTTCTCACCAAAAAGATAATGCTGCCATATTTTCAAAGTGAACATCACTTCAGAAAACTCTAGATCATGTGTTGGGTAGTTCTATTCATGAACTTTGAACTACCTTGAAGCATAGGTTACCAATTTGTCATTCTGCATTAACACACAACCCAAGCCCTTATTTGAAGAATCACTAAATACTATGAAAAGTTCTCCACTTGTGGGTAGTGTGAGTATAGGTGTAGTGATAAGTCTCATTTTTAACTCATTTAATCTCTCTTCACATTCATCATTCCAAGAAAACCTGACTCTCTTCTGAGTTATCTTGGTCAGAGGGTATGAAAATCATAGGAAATTTCTCACAAATCGACGATAGTACCCAGCTAATCCAATGAAACTATGGATATATATCACATATGTTTTCCTCAACCATCCTTCAATTACTTATATTTTTGAAGGGTCCACCAATATCATATTTCTTGCGATGATGTTCTCCAATAATGAGACTTCCTACAACTAGAACTCACATTTTTTGTACTTGGCATAATGCTTATCCTTTCATAAGGTATTTTTAATAGTACTTAGATACTTCTCCTGCTCCTACTTTATTTTAGAGTATATTAGAATATCATCTATAAATACTACTATAAAATTTTCAGGGTAATCTATAAAGACTCCATTCATTAAGTCCATGAAGATTTTTGGAGTATTAGTGAGTTTGAATGGCATTACTATGGATTCATAGTTACCATACCTTGTAGGAAAATCAGTCTTGGGGATATCCTCCTTCTTCACCCTAACTTAGTAATATACCAACTGAATATCCACCTTGGAGAAGTACTATGATCTATGTATTTGGTCAAACAACTCATCAATCCATGGTAGAGGATACTTTTTCTTTATCATGATCTTGTTGAGCTCATGATAATTAATGAAAAGGTGCATTGAACCATCCTTCTTCTTGACAAAGAGGAATGGTGCACCCCATGGTGAAGCACTTGGGTGTATGAACCCTTTTTCCAGATTATCTTATAGTTGTTTCTTCATCTCCTCAAGTTTCAAAATATCTATTCTATATAGAGTCATGAATAATGGTAATTCCCCAGGTATAAGCTCAATTAAAAATTCAACCTCTTATCAAGGAGGAAGACTAGGAAATTCCTTGGGAAACACATCATCATATTCCATTACAATGGGAATGTCTTAAAGGTTGATATTTTCCTTAGAATCAATCATTTGAGCAAGATAAACTTTATCATTGTGAAATAATATCCATGCATGAGATGTTGGTGCTAAATAAGATTCATCCTCCTCCTTGCACTTGTACATAATCAAGGGTTGATTTGCAATATAGAGATTGATTTCTTTCTTGTGTAAATTTATGCTAGATCTATATAGGTAAATCCAATCTATACCCATAATTGCATAAAATTACACCAAAGGGAGTATGAAAAGGTTTTCTAGGAAGTTCAGCCCACAAATTTTGACAGGGAAGGAGTTATATACTTGATATTCAATAATTACCCCATTTACCATTTTCACCAACATCTATACTTCCATTATTTATGGTGGTTTTTGAATAGTTTTACTAAAATTTCATGATATAAAGGAATGTGTATAACCAAAATAAAAAGTATGTTCGATATTATTGAATGAATAACTAGTTTACCTATCAACACTTCATTATTGGGATCCACCTCAGTGGCGGTGATGGAAAAATCTCACCCTTACTACCTTGGAGGTTGTTTGTTTTCTCCGAAAACCCTTAGTTTAGTGCATTAGTTTAAAAAGTGTCCTAGTTACTTGCAGGTGAAGAAATGAACAATGCATCAAGGGTTAACCAAAGAATTAATTTCCTCCATCACATTGGTGGGTTTCTCCTATCAACAATCGCTATCTAGGTTCCATTCCTTCCCACACCTAAAGTATTTCCTTGTCCCCTTAGGAAATTTCTGGGGTGCTTCTTTCCACACCTTTTATAAGTAGAATGTTGAAATTTCTTGGAACCGTTATATTTATCAATTGGAACACTAGATTTCCACTTCTTATCCCCATGATAACCTTGATATTTACCGATCTTTATTTCGACTTTGAGGGAACATCAGACAATTTCCTCATAACTATCAAATTATTGGATCTACAAGGATTTTCATAGACTAGTTTTAGACCACCAAATAAGAACTCAACCTTGTATTCAGGGGTAATGAAAAATCCAAAGGTGTATCATGCAAATATAGTGAATTTTACCTTATACGAACTGATATATTCTTCATCTTTTTTCTTGACGGAAAGGAAATACCTTTCCATTTTAAGATGGAGAGTGTGAGGAAAATATTTATCAATTTTTTATGGAATTACTTAAACCCATAACTTTGATCTATTACTTAGGCTTCATATTCTTGTTCAATTTACACCACTCACTTCATATGATAAACAACCAGTAGAACCTTCTCTTTCTTAAAACATTGAAGTATGGAGACGATCTTATTAATGGAGTTGATCCATTATTCTATGATTTAGGGATCATATGATCCATTGAAATTCGAAGGCCTTTATCACATAAATCTCTCAATTATAGCTTGTTATTTCTTAGGGGGATTTGGGTTCTCCTATTGATCTAGGTTTCTATTGAAAACCTGAGTCAGATGAGAGATTATTGTTAGAAATTTTGTGATTCCCACTCCCATTGGGTTTGGCATCTCATTGGGGAATTCATCACATTTCCCTTCATATTGATTGTTTACCCAATTACTCATATTTAAATCAATTGGATAGAATAAATTAAAAATTAGAAATGAGTATTTTCAAAATATTAAACTCATATAAGGGAATCCAAGGACATTAAATAGATAACTTTTAAATTGTAATTATTTCCTTAACTATGAATTTCTAGGATTCAATATATGTTATCCATGATCTATTTACTAACATATATTATTATGGGTATTTTTTGTTCCCTTAATAATGGTTTGTAAGGATATTATGAATTTACGAAATCATATCTCCCAGGACTGTCAAACCATGTGTTTAGAAAGGCCTGTTTTCATGCACCAATACCTGGTTGAGTCTAGCTCAACATGGTGTTTTGAGGTTTTACCCCTATGTACATTTGTACCAGAGCCACATCCACTTGTAGTATCCAGAAAAGAATTTATTTTATTGATAAAACACTTAATAAATAATTACCAAAATTTAGTTATGTTTTATTATACTTCATCTTATCCTGAAGGAATTCACTAGAGTTTTCTAATCCTAATCCCAAAAATAACTAAACTTTTTCTCTGATACCAAATATAACAACCCTGTTATTTATTACACATTAATTCATGATTTATTATATAAGGTTACACTTAATATAACCCAAAATATTTATAAGTGTAGTGTATTTTAGAATTAGGTACATTACATAATAATTTAAAATAGGAAAAACATCATCTCTATTAAAAACTTCCTTAACATGCTTGCACTTAAAACTATATGGGATAACTTGGGGACATATATAAGAAAGGTGTGAGATATAAATTCCGGTAAGGGAATAAAAATGGAATAAAACGAAGAAAATAATACATTTTAGAAAATAGGAATATCAATGGGGCATAAAAGGAGTAAGAATCATAAACATGAACAATGAGACATGATATAACATGATAATCATAATGTAAACATGGGAAATGTAGAAACAAATTAAAAAACTACATTATAAACATAGGTTAAGGTTAACTACCAAGACATCCTGATGGATAAAGTCTCATAAAGGAATCAGGTTCACTCATTGTCCTAACATGACATCTCATGATACTAAACATTATCCAATGCATTGGAGTGCTATATAATTCTGGGCGCACCTGTTACTTTCATTTCATTCTCATGCTTAAGCGTGCCATATAGATCATACAACATGGATTCATTCATCATAATATTTTATTAAAAGATAAAGGAGTATGGAATAAATACATGTAATTAAAAATTAAAATAAGTATAAGTGTATAAATGTGAACACAATTAATAGTAAATGGGTATGGTATTCACTATAAAATTCTTTTGGCATGGAAAATCACGGTGAAATTTTGGCAGCATAGCGACGTCACTTAATAATTCATAAAATGAGTTGATGAGAGAGAAATGGGAATATAATAATTTTGATATAAAATGGTAAGTAATAGGGACATGTAAATACATATACCAACATTAGTAATTAGAAATATAAGGCATAAGATAATAAAGAAACTTGAATAAAGAAGAGAAGCTGAGGATCCCTTACTTGAGTGTGTGACTCCAAATGCTTAGGAGAAGATTCTTGAGAGATTGGGGGAACCTTGGAAGGAATCTATAGAGGGTAGGGAAGAGTAAGTAAATTATAAAAGTATTTATAGGGAATATAAATGGGATATTGTGTGGGTTTATATAGGAAAATAGAGGGGAATTTTTTTATTATTTCTCAAACTTAGGTTTTGGACTCTATATAATAAAATAAACAAAGCCACAAACCTTCCCACAGTTTTCCCATGGTTTCTACCAAAGGGGATTAGTTTTAATTATTTTATAATTCCAAGGTCTGAGATTAATAAAATAATACCCTTTTTGATGTGAAAGTGAGTCATACTCTTAAAGAAATGATTTTAAAACCTTAAAATATGTTATAAGTTTTAGAGGATTCATAATGGCTTTATAAAATTAATCAAATAAACATAAAATCACATTATTTTAAATTTAAAGCATGGATTTTGTTTTTTATACCCTTTATAGTTTTTATTACATCACTTTTTGGTCATTATGATGTCATAATTCACACTATATATTTATACAGTATTTAATTTTTACCCAAAAATTTGACTGTTTCAGAAAATTATGAAAAATTAACTATTGGATAATTTTGACATTTTGATTCCAAAAATAATTTTTATTTTAACCAAATAATTTTATAAATATGTGAATTTTCACTTTTAAAATAAAATCTACATTTATTGAGAAATGTTGGGGTTTTTGACAATAACAGTTTTCAAACCCTTATAAAAATTACATTTAACTTCATAAAAATAATATGATTATTTATATTTAATAAAAATTATTTAATAAAATTATTTTATTAAAATATTATTTATTTAAAATATATATTAATTCATAAAAATTAATTTCTTAATTGAAATTGAATACCAATTAAAAATACCATTTTTGTTTTATTGTATAAAAATCAAAATCATTTATAAAGTAATGATAAGAAAAAAATATGAACATTATTATATTAAAAAATAAAATATAAATATTAATATTATTATGATATTTATACATATCCCTTTAATACACCAGAAAACACCCTAAGAGTAAGCTTCATGATGGTGAGACTTTCATGGGGTGGTTTGACGTACATGGTTTGGGCCATGATCTCGATGAGATTTAACTTCTCCCATAAATTGTTTTTCTCATACTTAAGTTGTTAGATCTCAGCTTGGTATTGGTCAAGGGAAAAGACCATAGATGCTATATCCATTAGAAGATCCGATAAATGGGCTTCATAGGGTGTGATCCCACTGGTTGTAGCTATCACTTCCTTTGTTAGTGTCAATTAGATTTGTTAAAACCCTATATTTATACTAATGATATGATCACTATTCGATGAATATATTATCAAAGGTAAAGATACTTAATAGTATTTTAAATATGCTAGGATATAATAAAACCAAATTAGTGCATGTGTTTTATATAACCATATTACATAATAATACATTTAACAAAAACACAAGGGGGATTTTATTTATAACATTTCGGGTCATTACAATATAATAAAACCTATTTCCCTTGTGATAAATAGCCATAAGGAAGCAATAATATACTTTAGAATCATTGATATAAGAGGAGTGGTGAGGATCCTTAGCATAATCCCAAGGCATATCCTGATGGAGATCAATCCAGGTGAACCCTCAGGTTCCACCACTAATAGAATCACCGACACCTTTTGCCGACTGATGTCTCTTGTCTAAAACGATAACCAATGTCCTGAAGGCATGACAAAACAAGTACCTGGTCTCTTAGACCTCAACTCATAAAATCCCCATCATCTTGAAGCATGATATCCGAGGAACAATGATTTATGTCCTCCAAATAATAAAAACCACCGGCTCAATAGCCGACATCCCAAGGAATAACGATATCTGTCCTCCCACATAATCCCGACCCAAAAGCCTCAATATACGGGGATCCTCATCCCCCAACTGATAGTCTCAAAACAATCATATGATGAATCCTCACCATCCCCATGGATTTATATGATAAGATCCTCCAACCATACTGGTGATCAACACCACCCTAAGCCACATCTAACAGAGGCCTTTACCCACATGAGTGGTCAATAACACTTTATCATCTGAGTCATATCTATGTGCACACGACTATAATAAAGCATTATCCAATCACGACGAGTGGATATCACTAACAAAGTACCTAATATACATTATCCCAACACCTAATTTCCCCGTGACTGTGTTTCTCAATATGATAGTCAATGCTATCCAATATCACACAATCCATGTCTGTAACTAAACAACCACATCGACACAATCTGATGACCATGTCACCTAGCTGGTTATGAACATCACCCAAAGTCTTTGGGCTAATCCCAACCTGATGAAAAACATTTCCTCAAGACATATTATCATCCCCATATTGTAAAGACCCATAAAATTAAAGGGAAATTTTTTTTTCTTAATTTTCTTTTGGATTTTACAAGAATGCAGTTTCTGACAACACCTGATTCCGAGTCCCGGTGTGCCCGGAATCATTTTCTGAAGTTTAGCTCAGGTACGTTCAGTGAACGAACGAGCGGGTTTTTCTAACTTTTGAATTGGTGCTCAGAATCGAATTCTGAGGGCACCGATGGATTCGCAGCACCGGTAATTGCTTAGAAACACCTTTTCCGAAGTTGCATTTGCTTGGGTGTGGTTTTTAAATTTTGGGGTTAAGTAAAGGAATAAAATAAAAATTGGACGCACAATTTTTATTTTACTTCAAGTTGTTTAACCTAAGCTAAGTGTTGGGAGTTGGACCCACAATATCCTACCCACTTGGTAGGATATTTGTGAGGTGGGGCCCATACGAGCCCCATCGTTTCTTTTCTTCCTAAACCCCCTCCTTTAATTAAGTAACGCACTCACACCCCCTATTAATGAAGTCAACCCTTGCGTTTATTCTGGTTAATAAACGCCTCATTAATTGGGCGGTTTAAAACTCCTCCATTAATTATTTTAATTGATTGTTTCTTTTTGAAATTCAAACGTTGGCTTGTGTTAATAAAATAAGGCAACTTTTATTTTATTAGGGGTTGGTTGTGCAAGAGGGTTTTGGGGAGAATTCTCTCAAGCCGTGAAGTTCTTCCTCCTCGACGAAGAACGTGAAGAACGCAAAGAACGTGAGGAATGCCAAATCCTCGGAGATCGACGACGCGACGCCGACGAATCCTTTCTCCGCGAAGCGACAATCCTCCTTCTGCGACGCCTTCTTCCGTGACGGTTAATTCCGCGACGAATATTTGGTTATCGAATTCTACGAGGTAGGGATTTATATTAATTGTTGTTCGAGAATTCTTCCATTGCCTTTCTTCATTTCTATTGGAACCGCCTGATACCGCAATAACGTGAGGGGGTCGGACCGCACGAACATGGCCGACCCTCCTCTCCCCTTCGGTTGTTTGATTTTGTTTGCGACACGAACAAGGCAACGCGGTGCCGAAGCACCGCGCAGAAATATTAAAGAAAGGGGAGAAGCGACATCGTCGCGCCGCGCCATTGAAGACGAACCAAAGACGTGGCACCGTCGCGCCACGCCGGAGAACTACAAAAGCACCGCGGTCGGAGCGGGGCTGCGGTTGAGGCCGCGGCGGAGCGGGGAGACCGGCGGCCGGTTCTGGACCGCCAGCGTCGGAGCAGGAGGACCGGCTAGCGCCGGTCCTGTGGCGGCAGCAGCCGGCCGACCAGAGCGGGTCGGCCGATCATGGGAAAACCGGGGGTTCGTAACCCCCGGTCGGTCAGCAGGTGCGGCCCCCCCACATGGGGGGTCGCGAGTTCTCTACGCGGGGGGCAGCGCCCTCCCCCTCTTCGCTCGACCGTAACGGCCGAGCCACCTGGCCGCCTGGCCACCTGGCCAGCGCCAGCGCGCCGGGCCAGGCCACGCCCAAGCGGGTTGGACCTAGACCCGGGTCGGGTCGACCCGGTTCGGGCTGACCCAGGGGGTACCGGGCCGGGTCGGACCGGGCCCGAACCCCCTAATACCAGACCTCTCACGGTCTTTTGCCCATAAATCGGGCTGAGGACCACCGATCGATGCACCGTCAGCAGAGATACGATCCTTGGATCGAGATGGTCATTTCGGTATATCACACTCAAGGTTTCAGAGTACTTTGTGTTCGGCTGGGTTGGTTCGTACACGAAACCAACCGGGCCCTCAGAGCGGAAACACTTATAACTTGAGCTCTGGACGTCCGATTGACTTGCCATCGACTTTGTTGGATTCCTCTTGATGAGACAGAACTTTTGGCATGCTTCTACTAAGTTTATGATGCAGTTGGATAATGGTCGGGTTGGATTGAACCCGAAATCCAACCGGGCCCCTTGAACGGAAAAGCTGATAGCTTTCAGACCGGACGTTTGTTTAACGAACCGTCAGCGGCGTTGGTGATCACGTTGAGAAATGGTCCCTATGAGCATTCCCTATGAGAGTTTGGGGTACAGTCGAGATACAGTCGGGTTGGTTCACACACGAAACCAACCGGGCCCCTAGGACGAAAAAGCTAATAACTCACAGATCGGGCATCTGATTGACGCGCCGTCGGTTATGTTAAGACCCCTATGATGAGGCGGTACTTTGAGATACTTCTTCTTGGAACTTTGTGATACTTGGAGTATCGACCAGTAGCTCATTGAGCGGACCCTCCTGGTGACGAGCCAACAGAGTGCAGAGACCTAGTAGCTGGCTGAGACTTGACGACTGCTGATCTATCGACTCGGTGTGTTTCGGATAGCCCAGTGGGGAGCGCTTGGTTGTAGCGGTAGACCCACGGCGGAGGAGCACTTGGTTGTAGCGGAAGACCCGTGGTACTCAACAGAAGGAGTACCTCTAGAACCTATGAGGGGGAGCGCTTGGTTGTAGCGGCAGACCCACGGTGGAGGAGCGCTTGGTTGTAGCGGCAGACCTGTGGTACTCAACAGAAGGAGTAACTCTAGAACCTATGAGGGGGAGCACTTGGTTGTAGCGGTAGACCCACGACGGAGGAGTGCTTGGTTGTAGTGGCAGACCCACGGTGGAGGAGCACTTGGTTGTAGCGGCAGACCCGCGGTACTCAACAGAAGGAGTACCTCTAGAACCTATGAGGGGGAGCGCTTGGTTGTTGCGGCAGACCCATGGTGGGAAGCGCTTGGTTGTAAAAGCAGGCCCACAGTACTTGACAGGTGGAGTACTACAGCAGTCCAAGGAGTTTGACGCGCTTGGTTGTAGCGGCAGGCCCACTGTGCTCAACAGAGGAGGAGTTGGGCATGCTTGGTTGTAGCGGCAGACCCATTGTACTCGACGGAGGAGGAGTTCTCTAGAAGCTGTGGTTTCGACGTCATGAATAAGATCCTGGTTGAGCTGAGTCTATGACCTTTGTAATTTCCTCATGATTGAGATGAGTCACTTGATAACTTAGGTATATGTATGGTCATATACCTAGGTAGTGGTTATCCGTTGATTTCATAAATCTATGTGTTTCCTCGTGTTTGAGATGAGTTACTTGATAACTTGGGTATATGTATGGGCATATACCTAAGTAGAGGTTTTTTGTTGAGATCTTCTTGTGGTTATCCTTGTTGGATGTAGTGAGACCTTGAGGGTCTTGGGGTCCCTACTGAGTATCGTTATACTCACCCCTGCATGGGCTATGCCCGCACCTCATTGTGTTGGTTGTAGACGACAGACAACACAGACAGAGGCCGAGTGTTTGAGGACTGGACGGTACCCGGAGTTGGACCTCACGATGAGACAGTATCCGGTGGTGGACTTCATGACGAGGCGACGCTCAGAGGAGGTTGACGGGCGAGAGCGTTGTAGAGGCTATCTGTACCTACCCTTCAGGTAGGATCCGTGGTGGACAATCCAGGAGCTGCGCTATCTGTACCTACCCTTCAGGTAGGATCCGAGGAGGACGACCCAGGAGCTGTTTCCTTTCTTCCATCTGTTGTTTTTGTTGTACTTTCTTTCAGTTGTAGCTGTACTTTCGATTGAGTTTTTATTCTGGCCCATTTACTTTTCAGCACTTCCCTTTTGTACTTGGTGTTTTACTTCCGTTTGTACTCTATGGTGTTTTTTTACTTTTATAAAGGCAATGCTTTCCCAGTTATCGGGATTTACGCATTTGGTGCTAGTCGCCAGCCCCTGGCCTATGGAAGGCGGGCTTGGGGTAGTCACAACACGTGCCCCGAGGATGGGTCGTGACAAATTGGTATCAGAGGAGTTCAGTTCTACCACATAACTCAAGACTCTGATCTTTTTCTATGTGAAGCAATAGTGTTAGGAGTATTGAGTGTGGCTATCAGTCCAGGGAGTCCAGTGTTGGTGCGGTGGCCGATGTATCCGTACACCAGGACCCTGACTTCTGATTTTCGACTTAATGCACGAAAACATTGATTGCATGTGTGTTTAAAGTTTTCTTTGTGATTACTTTGTGTCAGCTCACCAGGTATACTGTTTAACCGTGGCACACCTATTTCTTTTTAGGATGGCCCCATGACGGTAGCCAGCTAGGGTTCCGGGAGTTGTTCGTGACGACAACCCACCGAGAGACGAGGCCTCGGTACAGGGCCCTTTGACAGCAGAGGCACCGGCGGTACCTCTACTCGCCGAGCCACCGATGCTACCAGCCCCAGCCGCTGACGGTGCACGTCGCCTTAGTGCACTTCATGAGTTTCAGCGTCATCGACCGCCCAGGTTCCATGGGGAGATGGACCCTCAGGCAGCCGAGGATTGGCTGGAGGTAGTTGTACGAGTTTTCCGTTTGGTAGGGACACCAGCTAACCTCATGGTGATCCTCGCAGCGAGCCTCCTGCATGTGGCAGTAGGCAGATGGTGGAGCTTGATGCTCCAGGTGCACAATGAGGCATCTCTCCTTTGGACAGACTTTGAGAGCCTTTTCCACTCAGAGTTCGTCCCAGTCACCCTCTGTGCGGTGCACATCCAGGAGCTACTACAACTGCAGAAGGGCAGCTTGACAGTATCCCAGTACGTGGTGAGGTTTACCGATCTCTCGCGCTATTCGACGAACATGGTACGAGACCCATTCTTCAGGGCCCGAACCTTCGAGCAGGGGCTCAACTGAGATATCAGAGCTTCAGTTGTTTCTCACAGCATTCTGACACAGGTAGGGGTGTTGGAGTGAGCCCTCTTAGTGGAGAGTTTCCTTGCTGAGCAGTCTCCAGCAGCAGGACCCACCACTAGCCGGCATGCGGCAGAGTCTTCTGCAGCGGGCAGTAGACAGATGACGCAGGGGTCCAAGAGGACTAGACCTACAGGTGGTCGACCGCATGACACCGGATCGTTTGTGCGAGGCACCAGGGGTGGACAACAACTTATCATGCGCGGACAGTGTTACTCCTGCGGCGGGGTTGGTCATATGGCTCGTGACTGTCTGACCCGCCATACAGATGACTAGCAGATGAATGAAGGACCTCTCGGGCAGAGGCAGAGGTTCGATCGAGGAGAACCGCATGGAGCAGGAGACCGTGGCAGGAGAGCTGGTCGTGCAGCTAGAGGTGGACGATGCTTCGAGGTGTTTCCACCACCACCACCAGGAGGTCCACCCCGACCGCAGGGAACTGGTGGACATGGGAGAGCTCAGCTTCAGGCAGTTGAGGCCTACGATCATGGAGCTCCGGGAGCAGATGGACAGGAGCGGGACTAGCTCCAGACCTGGAGACTTTTGTTTATGCTTCTTCTAGATTTGTTGATGTTTGTTTGTAGATTCTTTGTGTCTTTTTTACTTTGAGTTGTAGTAATAAAAGACACCTTTCTTGTGGCGTTTACCTTCCTGTCCTCTATTTATGTTGTTACTAAGAGGTTCCGGTTTAAAAACCGTTGACTTGACCCTCACTTTGAGATACCTACTGGAGGAGACCCAGTGACCACACATTGATGCCGAAAGTGTGACTCAACCCTTGGATGCGAGAGTAACGGTTGGATCTCTTGGTAGTAGTGTCGAGGCCTTACGACGTCATCCTTAGTATGGATTAGTATCATCCATGTCGGTATTGACTGTATTAGGCAAAGAACGTGGTTCATCCAAGGGATGAGACCAGATTTCTATTATCGGTGAAGAAGAAATCTCAGCAGCTCTTGTAGGACCAGAAAGGTCTAATTCATCCAAGAGCGGATGAGGACAGCTCAGAGTCGGCAAAAGTCTTGTGCTGACAGGAGGCGAAGACCACTAGAGTTTGAGGTTGGAGACCAGGTTTCCCTACGGGTCTCACCTCGACGTGAGTTACAGAGATGTGGCTAAGGTGACAAGTTA
Organism: Viscum album; assembly: GCA_963277665.1. Taxonomy (NCBI): domain Eukaryota; kingdom Viridiplantae; phylum Streptophyta; class Magnoliopsida; order Santalales; family Viscaceae; genus Viscum; species Viscum album. The sequence goes on from OY728141.1 coordinate 1,252,260,322, forward strand.
TCTCTGAGTTTCAACGGACCTTTCTAGGTCCTCAGCAGGGTAGGCGAGGTGGTTTACCGCTTGACCCACCCACCTCAGTTGCACCAGGTGCACAATGACTTCCATGTATCTCAACTGAGGAGATACGAGCTCGACCCTTCACTTTTCATCGACCATGAGGAGCTGGACTTGGGAAATGGGGTGACCCTCACGGAGGTTCCAGTGGGGATCGAGGAACGATAGGAGCGGATCCTACGAGGACGGGTCGATTCCTCAGGTGCACTTTCACTGGCAGCACGGGGACCTCCAGGTGAGCACATGGGAGCGGAAGGCTCAGATGCGTGCTCAATACCACTTTTGTAACCCTAGTTTGTGTTAATGCTTTACGAGGACGTAAAGCCCTGAGGTGGGAGTAATGTAAAGACCTGTAAAATTCAGGGGAATTTTTTTTTCTCTTAATTTTCTTTGGGATTTTACAAGAACACAGTTTCTGACGGCACCTGATTCCGAGGCCTAGTGTGCCCGGAATCATTTTCCGAAGTTTAGCTCGGGTACGTTCAGTGAACGAACGAGCGGGTTTTTCTAACTTTTGAACCGGTGCTCGGAATCAAATTCTGAGGGCACCGATGGATTTGCAGCGCTGATAATTGCTTAGAAACACCTTTTCCGAAGTTGCGTTTGCTCGGGTGTGGTCTTTAAATTTTGGGGTTAAGTAAAGGAATAAAATAAAAATTGGACGCACAATTTTTATTTTACTTCAAGTTGTTTAACCTAAGCTAAGTGTTGGGAGTTGGACCCAAAATATCCTACCCACTTGGTAGGATATTTGTGAGGTGGGGCCCACACGAGCCCCATCATTTATTTTCTTCCTAAACCCCCTCCTTTAATTAAGTAACTCACCCGCACCCCCTATTAATGAAGTCAACCCTTGCGTTTATTCTGGTTAATAAACGCCTCATTAATTGGGTGGTTTAAAACTCCTCAATTAATTCTTTTAATTGATTGTTTCTTTTTTGAAATTCAAACATTGGCTTGTGTTAATAAAATAAGGCAATTTTTATTTTATTAGGGGTTGGTTTTGCAAGAGGCTTTGGGGGAGAATTCTCTCAAGCCGTGAAGTTCTTCCTCCTCGATGAAGAACGCGAAGAACGCGAAGAACACGAGGAATGCTGAATCCTCAGAGATCGACGACGCGACGCCGACGAATCCTTTCTCCGCGACGCGACGATCCTCCTTCTGCGACGCCTTCTTCCACGATGGTAAATTCCGTGACGAATCCTCGCTCATCGAATTCGACGAGGTAGGGATTTATATTAATTGTTGTTCGGGAATTCTTCTGTTGCCTTTCTTCATTTCTATTGGAGCCGCCTGATACCGCAATAACGGGAGGGGGTCGGACCGCACGAACACGACCGACCCTCCTCTCCCCTTTGGTTGTTTAATGTTGTTTGCGGCACGAACAAGGCCACGCGGTGCCGAAGCACCAAGCGGAAATATTAAAGAAAGGGGAGAAGCGGCGCCGTCGCGCCACGCCGTTGAAGACGAACCAAAGACGCGTCACCGTCGTGCCACGCCGGAGAACTACAAAAGCACTGCGGCTGGAGCGGGGCCGCGGCAGAGGGGCACGGCGCCGTCATGCAGAACCGGATGGACCAAGGCCGCGGCTGAGGCCGCGACGGAGCGGGGAGACCGACGGCCGGTTTCGGGCCGCCGACGTCGGAGTAGGGGGACCGGCCAACGCCGGTCCCGTGGCGGTAGCAGCCGGCCGGCCAGAGCGGGTCGGTCGGTCAGGGGAAAATTGGGGGTTCGTAACCCCTGGTCGGCCAGCAGGTGCGGCCCCCCCACATGGGGGCCGCGAGTTCTCTACGCGGGGGGCAGCGTCACCCCCCCCCCCCTCTTCGCTCGGCCGCCTGGCCAGCGCCAGCGCGCCGGGTCAAGCCGCCCGGCTGGACCGCCAGGCCGGGCCGTGCTAGCCGGGCCGGGCTGCGCCCAAGCGGGCCGGACCCGGACCCGGGTCGGGTCGACCCAGGGGGTACCGGGCCGGGTCGAACAGGGCCCGAACCCCCTAATACCGGACCTCTCATGGTCTTTTGACCATAACATGGTCTGAGGACCTCCGATCGATGCACCATCAGCGGAAATGTGATCCTTGGATCGAGACGGTCGTTTCGGTATACCACACTCAAGGTTTCAAAGTACTTTATGTTCGGTCAGGTTGGTTCGTACACGAAACCAACCGGGCCCTTGGAGCGAAAACGCTTATAACTTGAGCTCCAGAAGTCCGATTGACGTGCCATCGACTTTATTGGATTCCTCTTGATGAGAAGAAACTTTTGGCATGTTTTTCCTGAGTTTCTGATGTAGTTGGATAATGGCCGGGTTGGATTGAACCCGAAATCCAACTGGGCCCCTGGAACGGAAAAGCTGATAGCTTTCAGACCGAACGTCTGTTTGATGAACCGTTAGTGGTGTTGGTGATCACGTTGAGAAATTGTCCCTATGAGCATGCCCTATGAGAGTTCAGGGTACAGTCTAGATACAGCCGGGTTGGTTCGCACACGAAACCAACCGAGCCCCTGGGACGAAAAGGCTAATAACTCACAGACCGGGCATCCGATTGACGCGCCATATGTTGTGTTAAGACTCCTATGACGAGGCGGTACTTTGAGATACTTCTTCGTGGAACTTTGTGATACTTGGAGTATCGACCAGTAGCTCGTGGAGCGGACCCTCCCGGTGACGAGCCAGCAGAGTGCAGAGACCTAGTAGCTGGATGAGACTTGACGACTGCTGATTTATCGACTCGGTGTGTTTCAGATAGCCCAGTGGGGAGCACTTGGTTGTAGCGGCAGACCCACGGCGGAGGAGTGCTTGGTTGTAGCGGCAGACCCGTAGTACTCAACAGAAGGAGTACCTCTAGAACCTATGAGGGGGAGCGCTTGGTTGTAGTGGCAGACCCACGGCGGAGAAGCACTTGGTTGTAGCGGAAGACCCATGGCGGAGGAGCGCTTGGTTATAGCGGCAGACCCGCGGTACTCAACAGAAGGAGTACCTCTAGAGCCAATGAGGGGGAGCGCTTGGTTGTAGCGGCAGACCCATGGTGGGAAGCGCTTGGTTGTAGAAGAAGGCCCACAGTACTCGACAGGTGGAGTACTACAGTAGTCCAAGAGTTCAGCATGCTTGGTTGTAGCGGCAGGCCCACTGTGCTCGACAGAGGAGGAGTTGGGCGCGCTTGGTTGTAGCGGCAGACCCACTGTACTCGATGGAGGAGGATTTCTCCAGTAGCCGTGGTTTCGACATCATGAATAAGATCCTGGTTGACCTGAGTCTATGACCTTTTTAATTTCCTCATGATTGATATGAGTCACTTGATAACTTAGGTATATATATGGGCATATACCTAGGTAGTGGTTATCCATTGATTTCATAAATCTATGTGTTTTCTCATGATTGAGATGGGTTACTTGATAACTTGGGTATATGTATGGGCATATACCTAAGTAGAGGTTTTTTGTTGAGATATTCTTGTGGTTATCCTTGTTGGATGTAGTGATACCTTGAGGGTCTTGGGGTACCTACTGAGTATCATTATACTCACCCCTGCACGGGCTATGCCCGCACCTCGTTGTGCTGGTTGCAGATGACGGACAGCACAGACAGAGGCCGAGTGTTTGAGGACTGGACGGTACACGGAGGTGGACCTCACGACGAGACAGTATCCGGTGGTGGACTTCATGACGAGGCGACACTCGGAGGAGGTTGATGGGTGAGAGCGTTGTAGAGGCTATCTGTACCTACCCTTCAGGTAGGATCCGTGGTGGACGATCCAAGAGCTGTGCTATCTGTACCTACCCTTCAGGTAGGATCCGAGGAGGACGACCTAGGAGCTGCTTCCTTTCTTCCAGCTGTTGTTTTTGTTGTACTTTCTTTCAGTTGTAGCTGTACTTTCGATTGAGTTTGTATTCTGGCGCATTTACTTTTCATCACTTCCCTTTTGTAATTGGTGTTTTACTTCCGCTTGTACTTTGTGGTGTTTTGTTACTTTTATAAAGGCAATGCTTTCCCAGTTATTGGGATTTACGCATTTGGTGCTAGTTGCCAGACCCTGGCCTATGGAAGGCGGGCTTGGGGTAGTCATGGCACGGGCCCCGAGGACGGGTCGTGACACTTATCAATCCTTAGTCTAAGCACATCCCATTCCCATGAACCATTGCAAGTAGAATAAATAATTTATTTAATTTAAATAAACACCCTGACTTAATTTTCCCAAGGTAAGAAGCCTCTCACTAGGATCATACCATTTTTAGTTTGGTGAGGGCATGCTCATAGGCATATCTAATGATCAATTAATTAAATTAAAATTAAGGAGTAAATTAAATAGGGTCTCACTTAGACTAACCAATGGTGTGCTCAAGAACACACCGCAAACAAATGATCAAAATCAAAGAGAAATCTAGGAACAACCTACCTCATGTTGGTAGATGCTTTCTCACACTATATTATCCTATAATTCAATTAGATTTTAAATAAATCATATTTTTTATGAGCACCCAGAAAAAGGGTAAATTGGATCATATATTTAGTGTACCATATAATGAGAGTAAGGAATAAAAGAATCAAGAGGATTTAAGTCCTTATAGATACATTTCCAATTCACCTGATGACGATCGAAACAGAGCTTAGATGAAGGGTGGATCTTAACACCTAAGTGAGGGAGAAGAGAGCTCCCACGACCATTGGAGGATAATCCCACATGAGGGAGGAAGAAGAGGAGAAAAACTATTAAATAAAATAAGGGAAAATTTTATTTTTTTCCATTTTAAAAGGCCGCATAGTTAGCATAAATTTTGGAAAATTGTGTGGTACCCACTACATGGGCACCACACCTCACACGATTGGCCCACATGGTTTTCCAAACTATGCACCAACCGTACATGAACCACTTATAAAAACTAAAGAGTTACCCAAATGAACATGTTCTCCCTCCCACATAGTTTGTGTTACTGCGAATAGAATCCAATGAGGGATACACAATTTCCCCTATGAGCCACACAGTTTGTCCAAACTGTACACCCTAGTCTGTGCCCTTAAAATAGTTGGGTTTTTGGACTCTGACACACCTGAACCCCCCCAAACCCCAAGGAAATTCCCAAGAATTAAAACTAATCTAAAAAATAATCCTTGAGTGAAAGGAACTCTCAGAATTAAGTTAAGATCAAGAAAAGAGTTAGCTCACTCACCAAACTCCAAAAATTCAAACGGGTTAAGGAATTCGGGCCGCTCCAAAAACCTAGGATGTTACAATATTCCAAACTTAACACAGATCATACCTAATCTATAAAACATTACCCATATATGGTAACAAACTTACCCATATCATTTGAATCAACCTGGTCTACCTCACTTATAAAGTCAAAGGTAAACTCTCTCAAGGCACTCACCACCTTAATAGTTACCTACACCGACCACTTCCTGACCCAAAACAAAAATAAACTGATGGTCCATCGACCATAACCAGACTCAAAAGTCCTCTAGTGACACATCTTTACTCCTAAACTTGATTAGGTGATCACATCATACTTATGACAAATTTAGAATCCATCAAGTTCTACATCTCATCAGATGACTTCCTTGTGCCGATGTTGAACATGGCACCTATGAGGTCCTGTATCTCATCAGATGCCTAAAACCAGTCTTGGTGCCTCATACCTCACATGAAACACACATTTTATCGATGCCCAGATGCCTACACATCTCATACAATCCACAAATCCATCGATGCACATAATAATTTCTAGGGCCATGTACCTCATATAAATTTTTATATATCACATATATGAGACAATGCCAACCTACCAACCATTACTTGGTTAGTCCAAAATTACATACCATTCACATTGTGCACCCAAAACACGACATCCCTAGAAAAAGGGACATTACAAAATAAAAATTACCATACTCATGACCACGACGTACCTATGACTGTTGTCATCTCACCATCCTGCTCTGACCATAGTAGCTGAACAACATGTACCTGTCCTGAAGCCTGAATGCCTGAAGCCTGGACTCACTATAGATATTCACTATCTGATGGACATTGACCCCACTTATAGGTCCCACTATCTCTTCCATGTCATCTTCATGAATCTGAATCCTGACTACCATCTCCTAGTAGTGCTCCTGATCCAACCTTATAACCTTGAGTCTGCCCCGGCCCCTGACTATTGGCTGTCCGAGAAGGCCTCTTGTAGAACCTATTAAGATGCTCGACCCGTCCTCATGCTTGTAACTCCTTTAGTAAACAATCACACTACATCCGAACATGTATTGGCTACCTATATTAGAAGCATACCATTGATGACCCACTCCTCGATGTTCTTCTTGAGTCTCAGACCTAAACATCGTACTAAGATTCCTCTCATACTCACTTCTTGCTATCTGAAGCATCCATGCTATAATCAACTGAAGCCATAACCTGATATGAATATGAATAGTTTTCAAAATTTCCCTCATCTATCAGTGCTTGGTTCATATCCTCTAATAATGAGGCCAACATAAAGATGTTTACCTGCACCTAAATGGTGTGTCATAAACTATCCTTGAAATGCCTCACCCTCAAGCTGTCATCACCCACCATACTGTGTTCAAAGTGAGAAAATTTTGTGGAGGTAGCTATGTAGTCACTGATAGATATGTCTCCCTACTGTAGGGTCAATAAATACTGATCTCTCTCCACCCTCAGGATCTCTGTAAATAATTACTTGAAGAACCTAGAATCAAAATCATTCTAGGATAGTCCCTCGTGTATGCCTACCTGAACCTATACACCCACTAGCATTTAGCAGGTCCTATGAGAATGTATATCTCTAGATTAACCCTCAAACATAGGAGTGTCTCAAGATACTCGAAGATGTTCTGCACAGATTCTATCCAGTTCTTAACCGCCTATGGTCCACCCTCACCCAAAAATAGCGGTGGGTGCTGTGATTGGAACCCTCGAGTCATCTATTTGAAAGACCAAAATCATGTTCATATTTTTATTCAAATTTCAATGGTTTTAAGTGTTTTAAATGATAAAACCCATGTATTTAAATATTTTATTAAATAATAGGTAATTTGAATTATATAATGAAAATGGGATAAAATGTGAAACTTTCTTAAATCTGGAATTTAAACAGATTTTAATCGGTTTTTTATTTCAATCATAACTTTTAAAATATTGATAAAAATTGATTGATTTTTTGTAGGATTACATGAGTTATGGGATTAAAATTATTCTTCTAGAATATGATCTAATTTGAACAAAAATAGGCCCTAAAAATTTGATAAATTTCAAAAATTGTTCTAGATGACAACATGAACCACACCTCAGTAATTGAGACATAAATCAGGATACACACCGCCAATTAACAAGATTCCAAATGGATTTGAAATATGATTAAATGTATCATTATTAAACTAAATATAATGGAGATATTCCATTATTAGTGTGGATATTGGATTCTATAAATTTAAGATATATTTAAGAAACATTTGGATAGAAAAAGCATGAATCGTTAATAATGTCATAACTTCTATGTTACTCATCTAATTAATGTGAAATTTTGAGGGTCGATTGAAAAATTAATTTTGAGAAACTTTCAATAAGAAATTGTTATCAAATTAGATTATAAATGAGGTATACCATGAGAAATTTTTTGGTGAACATAATCTAAAGGAGTTCATAAAGGGAGATTTGGAAGATCTTGATTTCCAAATACTGAAGGATGGAACCCCCTTGGCCTATATAAGGAGGAGTTCACCCACGTTGAAAGATATCACTCAACAACCTAAGGAGTGAAACCACCAAGGAGGAGGCCGAGCTAATAAATTTTTGTTTTATTTTTATTTTTATTTCTTTTCTTTTATTTTATTTATTTATTTCTTTTAATTTGAATTTGAACTCTTCATTTAATTAAATAAATCAATTCATGCATGTTTTTAATTTTGTTTCCACCATCCTTATCCATCATCTATTCTTCTTCTAATTCTTCTTCAATTATTATTATTATTATTATTCAAAAATTATTATTTTATTTATTTATTTTCTTATTGTTTCCTATCCATCTTATTCTTCTATTTTATTTTTATTCTTTTTATTCTATTTTATTTTCTTCTCTCTCTCTCAATATCTCTTTCTAATTATATTTTACATTCTTCATTTTATTTTATTTTTCTCACTCTTATTCTTTTTATTTTATTCTCATTATTCATTTATTTTTATTTAATTTCTTCTTCTTCTCTTCTACTACTCCACCAAGTGATGTCTTACTCTCGGAAATGAAAGGTTAACCCTGAGGCTTGGCCCATGGGGAGGTCAATGAGTTCTTGAATTTTATTTAAAGTTTAATTTTATGTTTTTAGGTATATTTGAGTATAATTCTTGGGTAGGTGAATGTCCCCGATGTGGATTTCCCCCAATAACATCCAACTCAATCTATCTATATTCTTTTATTTAATAACTTTCCCCCCTCTCTGTTGGTTACTTCTTAAAACATTGGAGTTGAGATAATAAATGGATGAAATGATATCTATAGAGTCAGGTTCTGGAATATAGATCATTCTAGACCAAGTTATGTAATCAACCTTGATTAAATGAGGAGATGTAATTGAGAGTTCTTAGGCATTCAAAGATATTACACAATTTCTAAATAAAGAATAGTAGTTAAACCATGATATTTCATGTTTTTATTATCTATATGAAATCAAACATATAAAGGTGATTAATGATTGAAACTTAAAACAAACCCCCAAACCAAGTTCTTTCTTCTTAACTTATTATGTTTATATTTTCATGTTTGTTTAAATTTACATATAGCATATCATTAGAAAAGTAATCAAAAACCTAAAAAAATTATCATTATTTTCATTTAAAACTTAAAACAATAAAAATAAATAGTTTATTTAGAATAATTAGGTGAAAAACTGGGAATCCCCCCAAGTGAGATGACCCTAGTCAGCCATTGTGTTTCACTAGGAAAAGAATAACTTTCTTTTGCCACACACCCCATGAAAGGTGCATGTAAAAACTAGCACTGTTGTTGGGGATCCAATCAGTTGTTCATTTAATTTTTCTATTTTCACATTTTAGATAGATTTTAATTTCTTTCATAAATATAAAAACTAAAAAAATCCATGATGTTCTCAAACATTTTTTTTTTCAGTACATGGAAAAATTACTCTTGGGTGTAAGGACTAGTGTTTGAAAATGCTGAAGAGGTGGGTCTCCTTAAAAATACTGATGAACTCACTAACCTGAAAAAATTATGAATAATGGGAATGAAACCATAATTTCATTTTAGGAACTAACACATATGGTTGATAAATTCAAACTTGATTATCAAAAATCGAAGACCAATAATAAAGTGCCACTGGAGCAACCCAATTTTACTGAAGAGGTCAAAGAGGTTGAGGCTCAGCTTGAAAAGCATCCATAACCCAACCATCTGAAGCGAAAAATACAAAAAGACCATGATGAGATAAAGTGGATTCATGATAAGGACAACTTGACTTCTGAGATAACTGTGGGAGATCAACAATATCTGAATGACTTTTGGAATGAGTATGAGGTATAACTTGATCTCCCTGATCCTTACCAAGTAGAAGAGCTAGTAAAATTGAATTCCACTCAAGCCATGGAAGAGGAGGAATCCACCAAAATGATGTAATTTGAAGAAAAAATAGTGTAGACCAACTACCTACCTATACTTTATAACATCCAACTTCAAGAGGCACTCACCACTAAGGCATATATTGAAACTGAACCAACTTTGAGATTTGAACCTTTATTTATCTCCTCTCATTTCGTTAAAACTAAATTGTGCATCACTCCCTACTATTTTGATTATAAAAATCCAGACAATAATTTCTATTCCTTATATAAGGATGAAGAAACTAGTCATGCACCTATTAAGGAACACATGGAGCTCCCTGATTTTGATGAACATATATTTGAGGAGCCCCATCAGGAAACCTAAGTAGCTGAGTCCGAGGAAATAATAAAAGAGGATTATCATTTTAAAGGGGATAAATTACTTATTAAAAATTAAAATTTTACTTAAGTATAGATAAATTTTTACTTCCCATTTGATTATTCAATTCATGCAGCCTATATGAAGCCAACATTGGATAAGAAGGTGGTTGCACAAGTAACAACCAAGGAGGATGATCCTTACTTCATTCTACCCCCTCCATGCAAGATATACCTAATTGTGAAGGGAGAGGATATGATACACTCTATCCATGGGTCATTACTCACCAATAAGAATGAATCACAAGATAGAAAAATACACATGTGGTGGTTCAAATCAAAGAATCTTTATCCACTATCTGATTTTGGATAATAGATGGTGCTATCCTATGGAGGTAGTAAAAATTCCAGGCTCACTTGTGGGATTATACTAAGACTTATCCCTTTAATTTTATTTCTAAGAATTTAGATATCAATTTTATTTCTTAGTAAGAAGTCCAACATACATCCCACTCCCTCTTATATTTTTGAGATTAAATGACATTATCCTTATGCTTTATTGAGTAATTTTATTTTATAGGCTCATGATGGAAAAAGGAATACCTAATAATGGAAGAGGAAATACGAATAAATATTCATGTAAAAGGGGGTTCAATTTTATGATTATCTTATAAACTCCCTACATGTTTGTACAAAAACATTTTTTGAGATTTAAAGTAAAAAATTGAATGCCCATGCTTGGATTTATTCTTTACTTGACTTATCTAGGAGACACGAGTTTCTTAGGAATCCTGTGATTCCATATTTTAAATTTTAATGTAAATGAAATTGAATTAGTAAAATGGATAATTTTATGATTAAAGTTAATCATGGATATTAAAATGAGTACTCATGATTTGAGGGAATTAATTTATTCATGTAAATGAAAATTCCCATCCATTTTTCGTGCTTTGAATTTTTGAAATTTATGTGAATTGATTTTTTATTATTAATAATTCCTTATGTTATTTTCAAATATCATATTCCCATTCTCAAGAGTATTTATAGAACAAGTAGATCCTATTTTATCTTGAGAATATTTCTTGAGTGATCTTGGAACATGCCACCTGCTAGAACTTTCATTTGAACTTATCAAGGATATGACTTTGAAAAAAAACATTTAAAATTATTGGGGAATATTTTTAAAAGTAATTATCCTTAAAATTAAACCTTTACATTAATCCTTATTTATCCCATATAAACCATGAATTACCTTGTTAGGGATGCTCCATGTCTCAATCAATTTTTATCCATTCCTACCCCACTCTTAGTAATTGTGTGATATTTTAAAATTGAAGTGTGGGGGTGAAGGGAATCATGGTGGATGGGGTGAAATTAATTTTAAGTAATACGTGTGGGGATTATTATTATGGTAAAAAATAATGGTTTTTGATTAATTAAATTTACTTAATTATTTTCCCTTCTTGAATTTTTTTTGAAAAAAAAGGAATGGGTTGTGACTTAGAAGAATAAAAAATCACCATCACTAGACCAATGATTTTTATCATATGTGGTTAGGTGGTGGATGTGAGGTTTATTATAAGAATAAATTTTAAAAAATAAAAAAATGAGAAAAAGATACTTTTAAAAGGAAAAAAAGTATAAAAGTAGAGAAAAATTCAAGAAGGTGCACATCATTCATTATGCTTTCATTATTCATGACGTTTTTTTGAAAGTTTGGGGAAAGTGGGAGTTGCTAATTTAACGAGGATAATTTCATTACACTTTTATTTTTGATATCACACATTGAACTTAAGAGATAAAAATACTCCCTAAGCCTTCATATTTTGAAAATCAAATCCTACCAACCATAAGCCTCAGAGTAATTTGAACCTTTATTGAAAGTCCTCATGATTTTATATGCCTTCTATCTTTACAAAGTGGAGAAATTAGTTCCTTTACAAGTATATAGATAAAGAGCATGTATTGATGATATGGAAATAACTCTACTTAAATTTTATCATGAGTGATGAGAGAAAAGAATCCATTATGAGGTAGATCATGATTTGGCATGCTTAATAATAATGAATTGAGGAACTTGAATGAATGAGAGGAGAAGTTCCATCATTTTTCAAAAAGGAAAAGTAAAATAAATGGATTGGTTGTTTCATTGAAAAATGAGAAATTGAATTTATATTTTATGTAGAATTTTAAAATTTTATTTTACATTGAAAATTATGTGACTTTATTGCATTGAAATTTGAATATTGATAACATTGATGCCCTCTTTAACTCTTTGTTGAGATTTTATGCTTGAGGACAAGCATGGTTTAAGTGTGGGGGTATTTGACATGCCCAAATTATGTGCATATTTTTATTCAAATTTAAATGATTTTAAGTGTTTTTAAATGATAAACCCATGGATTTAATTTTTTTATTAATTAATGGATAGTTTTAATTATAGAATGAAAGTGGGATAAAATGTGAAAATTTCTTAAATATGGAATTTAAATAGATTTTAATCACTTTTCTATTTTGAGAATAAATTTTAAAATATTGATCAAAATTGAGTGATTATTTTTTTAGGATACCTTGATTTATGGGATTAAACTTTTTATGATTAAGTATGAGATTATTTGAACAAAAAGATTCCCTAAAAATTCAGTCAATTTGAAAAATTATTCTAGATGATAGTGTAGACCCCACATCATTAATTAAGAAATAAATTAGGTTACACACCTCCAATTAAGGAAATTTCAATTAGATTTGAAATATAATTCAATGGTTAATTATTTCATTAAATATAATTGAGATATTACATCATTAGTGCATCCATTGGATGTTTGAAATAGGTGTAATATTTATGAAACATTTGTCCAGAAAAAGTGTGACTTGTTATTAATGTCCTAACTTCTATGTTATGCATCCAATTAATGTGAAAATTTTAAGGTCGATTAGAAAATTAATTTATAGAAACTGTAATGAAGAAATTGTTCCCAAATTCGGTAATTAATGGGGTCAATCGTGAGTAATATTTCGGTGTATAGAATCTGGAGGAAATCTTAAAGAGAGATTCAGAAGATCTTGATTTTAAAATATCGAAGGATGGAACCCCCTTGGCCTATTAAGGAGGATTTAACCCATGTTGAAAGATATATCTCAACACACTGAGGAGGGGACCCACCAAGGAGGAGTATGAGATTCTGCATTTGTGTTTTGTTTTTATTTTTCTTTATTTTGTTTTTATTTTCTTTTAATTATAATTTGAATTATTAATTTAGTTAAATAAATTAGTTCATGCATGTTTTTAATTTTGTTTCCACTATCCTTATACATAATCTCTTATTCTAATTATTCTTATCTTATTATAATAGTAATAATGATTATTATTATTATTATTATTCTAACATTCTTATTTTATTTATTTATTTTTGTATTCTTTCTTATCCATATTCTTCTTCCATTTTATTTTTATTCTTTTTTTTATTTTCTATTTTATTTATCCCTCTATATCTCTCCCTCTCTCTTCCCAATTATATTTTAAATTATTCCTTTACTTTTATTTGTATCACCCTAATTATTTTTATTTTATTCTTATTATTCACTTCTTTTTTATTTAATTTCTTCTTCTTCTCTTCCACCACTCCACCAAGTGATATATTACTCTTATAAATGAGAGGTTGACCCTGAGGTTTGGCCCAGGGGGAGGTCAAGGAAATCTTGAATTTTCTTTAAAGTTTAATTTTATTTTTTTAGGTAGATTTTAGTAACATGAATGAGTGATATGAGTGTCCCCGATGTGGAATACCCCCAATAACATGCAACTCAATCCATCTCTATTATTTTATTTAATCACTTTTCCCTCTCTACATTAGTTAGTTCTTAAAATATTGGAATTGAGATAATCAATGGATGAAACAAAATCGATAGAGATAGTTCATGGAAGATAGAACATCCTAGACCAAGGTGTGTCATAAAACTTGATTAAAGTAGGAGGTTGAATTGAGAGTTCTTAGGCATTCAATGATATTCTACAATTTTTAAATAAAGAATAGCAGTTCAAACATGTGATTTATTATTTGGATTATCAAATTGAAATCAAACATATAAAGGAGAATAATTATTGAACCTTAAACCAAACCTCGAAACCAAGTGATTTATTATTAACTCATTATGTTTAGATGTTCATGTTAGTTTAAATTTCCATATTTCATGTCATTAGAAAAGTAATAAAAAACCCAAAAAAATCATTATTGTTTTCCTATAAAACTTAAAAAAACAAAAATAAATAGTTTATTTAGAGGAATTGGGTGAAAAATTTGAGAAGATCCTCAAGTGAGATGACCCTAGTCATCCACAGTGCTGCACTAGAAAAAAATAATTTTCTTTTTCCATGCCCCATGAATGGAGTGCATTAGTATTCCATAGAAGACTATGCTCCATGATATCCCCTGTCAATACTCTGTATGACACGTATCGGGCTCACTATGAGTTTATTATCAAGCCACGACCCAAAATTTGTCAAATACAGCAGATTGCCCACCTATAATGGAGCCCGTACTTATGGCTCATGATTCACCTAACCTTCCAGGGCCTCATCCCGACCCTTAAGGGTATCATCCTATGCATGCTCATGAGGCACCAAACCACCACCCACCAGATGCTCCATTAGAATATGCCTAGGTGGTAATCCATTAAATACTAATAACATGGTCAAAAAACCATAATATATATATATATATATATGTTTATATATATATATAACGAAGAGAGGAAAAATTGTGACAATAAGAACAATCTCAACACCCTTACACTACCCCATCGCAACCATGTCACATGAAATTTGGCCTCATAGCCCCTTACCCATGCATATCATAGCTAGGTATCACATATAAATATGGATTTATAGACCCTCACCTACCCACATCGAATTCAGTCATCACATATCAATCTGAGGTAGCCGAGTAAGATGCTACAAAAGTGAATCTATACAGGAAAACACCGTGTTTAGATTTTTTTGTTGACATTTTAAATATCCCACCCTCTTTCATCATCCCTACATGACCCTATAATATCTAGTACCACATATATATATATATATATCACATCAAATCACATACAAATCTCATTGGAACCCCATTCACGAGTTGGATGAGTAGAATTCCACCAAATAAAGCTAAGTAGGAAAACACCGTTTAAATTACTTTTTTGAAACTTTAAACAATAAAAAACCTCTTAACACAATCCAGGTTTCTAATGATGATAAAAAACAGTTTATCACCACACAAACACACACACACACACACATATAAATCATCATATGTACCTATTTAAAAATCATAAAAAAATATCCCTTTCCATACAAGGCCAAGGGTCCAAAACCCTCCCTTGCCATACTAGGCCAAGGTTTATATATAATAACCAATAAAAACCACACTCAAGTTCATCACTCGAGGTGTAAATCATATCAAATGTAAAAATAGAAAAGTATAACATCAATCCCACCCTTGGAAACTTGGTCCATCCCATGTGGATGGGGCTACAGACACCCAAACACGAGATCCAAACCTAGTTCCAACAACATCATAATCCAAGGTCTACCATAACCCAAATAGAAGGAACAATAGAAAAGAAAATAATTAGATACCATTAGTATCTAACAAAATGATACTACTAATTCCCATTCATGAACTGCTTTGATAACATTTGTAGTGCCCCGAACCATTTATCCACCCAAACAGTGCTCTAGGGAATCGATACACTGACCTTAGGCATGACTACCCATACAATAAAGGCTATCAACTAACAACAAGGGTGTAAAGAGGTGATAGTGGAGGGAATAGTAACTTTCCATAGCAAAAAAAAACAACAAGAAATAGTGGGAGCATAAACAGAAAGAGGAAGTAATAGAAAAAATTATCAACACACCATTTGTAGAATAACCATCACATGATACCATTTGTAGTTAAGCATGCATATCAAAATAGGTCATACAAAACAATAAGAATAAAGGATAACCCATGGATGAGCATAAAAATATATACATATAAGCATGATGATACAAAAGAAAAGACTCAAAAGTTAACTCCATCTAATGTAGGAACCTCCAAGGTCCCTTTCTATCCATACCATGCCAAAGGTCCAATATGATCACTAAGGTCCATGTCCTAAGCTCGGTCCTTTTCCTGATCCCAAGAGCATAAAGACTACATGCATCCCAAGGGGCCTGTGTAGGGTGTGAGAATAATCTCAGTAGGCCACCACAAACATGTTCCTAACTTATATATATGATAAAGTAGGTGTATCTAAATATAAAAAAAATTAGCACATACAAAACATGTAATATAAACCGTATCCATTACGCTTAATAGACACATGGAAGTAATTACCTGATTTATCCATCTATGGTAAAATTGGCGTGGAGAGGATCCTTAGAACAAGCCTAAGGCATAACCTAATGAAGATCAATCCATGTGAACCCTCGGGTTCCACCTCTAATAGAATCACCTGACACCTCATGCCAACTGACACCTCTTGTCCAAAATGATAACTAATATCCTAAAGGCATTCCCAAACAAGTAACTAGTCCCTCAGACCTTAGATCATAGAATCCCTTTCATCTCAAATCCTGACATCTAAGGAACAATTATGTCAGTCCTCTAAATAATAAACACCATCAGATCGATAATTGAAATCCAGAGTAATGGTGATATCCATCCTCCCACATAATCTAGGCCCAAAAACTTCAATATAAAATAAGAATCATCCCCCAAATGATGGTCTCAACACTATCATTTGAAGAATTCTCACCATCCCTATGGATTTTTACAGTAAGAACCTCCAACCATATTGGTGATCAACACCACCCTAAGCCACATCTAAAGAATGCATCTACCCACACGAGTAGTCAACACTACCTCATCATCCGAGTCCTATATGTGTGCATACGACTCCAATGGTGTGATGACCAGTCATGATGAGTGGAAATAACCAAAAAAGTACCCAAGACATATCATCCTGACACTCCATTCCCCTGTGACCATGTCACTCAATCTGATGGTCAACATCATCCAATATCACATGAGCTATGCCTGTAACCTGATGACCTCATCATCTCAATCCAATGACCATGTCACCCAATTAGTGATCAATATCACCCAAATTATCTGAACCAAGACCAACCTAATGACCAATATCACCTCAATCTATATGGTCATCACCATCTCAATCCCCGATCCAAGCTCGTCCCATTCCCATGGAACCATTGCAAGTTGTATAAAAAATTATTTAATTTAAATAAACACCCTCACCAAATTTCCCAAGGTCTGAAGCCTCTCACCAGGATCATACAATTTGTAGTCAGGTGGGATCATTACCATAGGCATCTCCAATGATTAATTAATTAATTTAAAATCAAGGCATAAATTAAATATGGTATCATATAGACTACCCAATGGAATGCTAAATAATTCACCCCCAAAACATGAGTGAAATCAAATATAAATCTAGGAAACACCTACCTCATGTTGGTAGAATCTCCCTCATGTGGTATTATCCTATAACTCGATCTGATTTGGAATAAATTAGTGTTTTAGAAAAATTCCCTGAAAAAAGGGTAAATCGACTCTCATGGATTTAGTACACCATATGGAGAGATCAAGGAAGAAAAGAACCAACATGATTGAATCCCTTACTGATGCAGTTCCAATACTCTCGAAGATTATTCAAATGAATCTTTGATGAAGGATGGATCTCAACACCTAGGTGGGGGAGAGGAGACCTCCCACAACCGCTGGAGGAGAAGCCCACACAAGGGTGGAAGAAGAGGGGAAAACCTTTTAAATAAAATAAGGGAAAATGGTAATTTTTAATTTTTAAAATACCACACAATCACCACAAAATTTGAAAAAAAGTGAAAAAACTATGTGGTACCCACTTCCTGGGAACCAAACCTCACACGGTTGGCCCACATAGTTTTCCAAACCATGTGCTAATCGTGCATGATCCTCTATTAAAAACTATAGAATTCCCTGCACGTCTGTGCACCTCCACCTACATGGTTTTTCTAAAAATGAACATAGTCTAATGAGTCCACATGGTTTCCCCTAAGATCCACATGGTTTTTCCAAATCATGTTCCCCCATCCGCATGCTTTTAAAAGTTGGGTTATTATCCTATGATGCACCCAAAACCTCCTAGAAACCCCAAGGAAATTTATGAGCATTAAAACTCATATAAAAACATAGCCTTGGGTCAAAGGAACTCTTATAATTAAGTTCCAAAGATTAATAAAAGAGTTGGACCACTCACCAAACTCCAAAAAATCAAACAGGTTGAGGAATTCGACATGTTTCAGAAACCCAAGATGTTGCAACATAGTTTTTACAAGGTTCGGTCTCAATGTGGAAACCTACTCCTTGCTATGTTTGGAATCACCCAATACAAAAATTCTCACTAAGCTCCATCATAGATACAAAATTGGGTAGGTAAGGAATCACCCTTAACCTAAATTATGATGGGAAGGAATCACCCTTGACATAAGAAAGTTAGTTATCATAAGTTATAAAAGTTTCCTCCACCAATCAAAGGAAGATCACTTGAAACAATTGATTCTTTAACAATATTGAAGATCATCCTTTGAGCCTGTATATAAGAAAGATTTAGATAATGATCACAAATTAATACTTTTTAAACTTTATGTCCAGAACTTGGTCTTCAGATTTCATAATATACACAACTTCTTTATATGGAATCTTGTGTTTGATACTTCAACTATGAAATATATATGAATTTTCACAACTGAACACTCACACAAAATTATATCTAAATAGAATTAGTAAAAACAATTTACCAATGATCTCACTCCAATTTATATACTCATACTTCCTGTAAGAACCTGGTTCTTATTTTCTTGAGGTACGTGTTTCTTCTTTTCCTTTTTTCCTTTAGTGTTTTTGATAAAATAAGGAAATGGGGAAAACCCCAAATTTTGTTGGTACACGTCATGTACTTTTCCACACGTCGTGTACTTTTCCACACGTCGTGTACTTTGTCTATGTGGGAAGAGTACACAGGGCGTGTAGGATTGCCGGCGATGTAGGGTGTAAAAACTGACTACACGCCGTGTACTTGGTATTTACACACTGTGTAATCAGTCGGAAGGTGAATAGTTATGTGGTGGAAGTAGCCACTAGCAGAGCGACAATACATGCCGTGTATTCAGAAATACATGTCATGTAATCATGTCAACAGATGAACAATGTGGTGGTAAAAATTAGCCGCCAGAGGAACAATTAAATGATGAAAAGTACATGCCGTGTACTTGAGAGTACACGCCGTGTAGTTTATTTTTTTGCTTAAAACGGGTAGTATCCTTCTATTTGGACAGAGGAATCTTAGAATACCAGAGGAGATCAGGAGAGGAGGCCAGATCTTGGGAGAGCCTCCAATTGCACACTGAGAATTGGATTCTTCTACCAACAATCACGTTAGAACCGTGCGGGTGAGTTCTTACCTCTTCATGAGTCTTTCCTGCCAATTCTTCCTCTAGTGGAAGTTATTTAGGTTTGAATGGGTTATCGTTTTCCCCAGATCCACGTTGTTCTCAGTTGTTTCGGGAGGCATCGTTTGCGTATATCGATCAGTGGAGATTGAGGTAGGTGGTCTGGTGTTTAATTCCAACTGCCATGTTGTTTTTGTGTACCATTATGCTACGCTCCCATGTTTGGGGTGTCGTATGGATGAGGCCTTGATTAATTAAATACCTATAATTGTGTAGGTAATTTAATGAATATGTACAACTACTGTTTGGGATCATTTCTTGGATCCAGGGCCACCCCGTGGGTGCATTCCCTTGTTTATCCATTTGGCCAGGTTGCCTGAGGGTATACCGTGATTTTAGCATGCTTTAAATTTCCTTGAGATGAATTATATATAAATTGTTTGCTTATGTGTTGGGCTCATCCCAATTACTTTCTTAGCCCGAGGGCAGTGTTTCATTTAGCCTGTGGGCAAATCTTCTCATGCCTGTGGGAAGTAGACTCTATGCCTGTGGGTGACACCTCGTACGCCTGTGGGCAATATTCTTTTTTCCTATGGGCAATCACCTGCGGGTTTTGATTCTGATTAACCGAGGGTAAGGATTTTGCATGTTTGCAGACAATGTTTACTTTGTGTATTCACTATGGTGATTTTATTTGGTTATACCTTCCAAGATAAAGCACAGTCTTGGCATCGTTAAATGAATATTAAAATGTCAATGAAACTGGTAGTGATAGTTACTTTTGATTACTTCCTAGTTTACTGCATTCCCATTACTTCACACAACTATTTCACAAATTCACTAATAGTTGGGCACGGGCCTTTGGTGGTTGCCTACTGGGATTTATTTCTCACACCCTGTTTGGGTCATGTCTTCGGCCCAAACAGATTATATTACTGTAGGTGTAGATAAGGGAAAGAGTCCCTATACAGGTACTTGATTATTGCAGAGGAGTAGGAGATCATGGGACCGAGATTAGGCTTGTGATGCTTCTGAATTCTTGCTGCGCTACTTTATTTTGCTTTGCTGTATTTGTCCCTTGTACTGTATGGTTTAGATTGCAGTGTATTCTGTTTTGGCTGCTTTCTTAGACTTAGGGACATATTACATCATTATATATGACTGTTGGTCTTCTCTTTATTTTAGTACTGTGCTCATTTCAGCATTGGTATTGTTTACTGCTTCCGCATTTTGTATGTTATATATATTTCTACTATGCTACACTTTGAAAAATAAGGGAATAGTTTTCCAACTATCAGACCTAGGCCCTCACTGCTAGTCAGAAACCTCTGTCATTTGGGGAAATGTGCTTGAGGTCATGTGACCAACCGGGTTTGGGGCACCCATTGAGTGGCACCCGAATCCAGGACGTTACACTTCCTATAAAAAATGAGGAGGAAGTTTGGGATCCAAATTTGAATTTCCTTCTTGAATCATTATTTGTATTTCTACCTTCAAAGTTTCCAAAAATTCATAGTCAACAATATTTACCAAATTTTCCTAAAATCATGGCATTAAAAAACTCTTCAAACATTACTCAAATCATGGAAAATATCATGGTATTTACTTCATGAATATTGATTCATTGAACGTCTATCTTAACATAGTCACCATGTTTAAAGATTACAAACATTTAGGAAACTCTATTCAAAGCAGCGTAAGAAATTTTCATTATGGTTCTTCTTCATGATAATTTATCTATCTGGTTTTCCTTTGTAAGAACTTATCTATCTAGTAATTCTCTATTCACTACTGCTTTTTCGGGATATTATTCATCCAAAAGTTCTTTATCCAAATCTTATTTGTCTAGATCCCCTCTATTTGGATGAATTTTTATGATAAACTCAAGTTTTGAATTTAAAAACATGAAGGATGCTCCATTTGAAATAATATTCACCATCAATAACTTCTCTATATGGTAAAAATGTCTATTTTATAAACTCACATAAGTTATTTTTCTAGTAGCTTCAAGATCCATTCTATCTGGAAAACTCCATCTGGAACACTTTGTCCAAAAAAATCATGCTCACATTTCTCCACTCAAAAACCTCTACTCATAAACTTTAGATTTTACACCATCTAGAAACACTCTATCTGATGGATTCAAGAAATATTTTCTAGTACTTTCATAAGATTTACTCTATCTAGTTTTCTTATGTCTAAATAACTCTTGAATTTTCATCCAGTAAATCAAATTTATCTATCTGGAAATTATAAAAACTTATTCTACAAACTTTGTATATTCATAAATTTCATGAAATAATTTATCCTTAATAATTAATACTTTTAGTAAACATGATGATAGAAATTTTTTTGGATTAGTGATGCATCATATGACTTCATATCCAAACCTTCCAAAAACATCCTTATGAAAATTTCTAGAGTTATCCTTCTAGAAATGACCTTATGAACATGGAAAACTTGAAACATTATATATAAAACAAGCTCAAGAATATATTTTCATGATGATAACAAATATAACAAATTAAATAAAACTACGGGTTCATAATTTCATCCTATAAATAGATTAACAGGATGAAAATTTTATGCCAAGTATTTTGATTTTGTAGTTTAGGAGTGTAATGTTAGTTTGGGTTTGTCATGTGATGATTTTAATCTATTTTACTATATGTTTACTTTGCATAGTGGATAGTTTTCATTCACATTTATATGGTTCTTCCATGGATGTTTATGAAAAAACCATTAAATTTATTAAGCATACTCATATCTATACCTCTTAACCCTAGTGATGTCATAGATTTATATAAGCAACCTTTAGCATAAGAGTTGAAAAAAAATTGGAGAGTGGGTGTGCACACATATGATACTTATTAAAAATACATATTTTAGATGTGTTCTATTCTTATGTGGGAGATAAATGATTTTTCTACCTATGTAATGATATCTGGATAGAGCACAAAAGGAAAAATATCCTATCCTTTTTGTATGAAGGATAAATGATCTATAAGACTTAAATATCATCATATTTTCAGTTTCATGGGACATAATTGATTCTTTCAAATGGATGACCCATATAAGAATAATTGGAGAAGGTTTGAGAATATCATTGAGATTGAGAATCCACCTTAGTGTATGTATGGAACAGATGTGTCATAGACCAGCCTGATTTGTCCATCAATTAGACACCCAAGACAAACTGTGATATGTCCAGAAGGGCATTCTCAATCCCCATGGGTTGGGAAAAGTTCCTGGGTATATAGGAAGCACCACTTGAGAATGATTTTCCCATAAAATAATTGAAAAAAATAGTAGAAAAAAATTAAATATAAATTTCAGCATGAACCATCTATAAGATATACATTCATGCTAAATCAGATAAGAAGGAAAAATAAAATATACAACATGATAATAAATCAATTTAAAACAAAACAATCCCTCCATTCACCCCTATACACCTCACTTGTAGAAACGACCACCACCAAATACCTTTCTCAGCCTCTATAAATATAGTGTGCCACCAATTAAAGAAATAAACAAAACTAAGATAGATTATTTGGCCATAACTACTTCTCAGGTAAAAAAATAAAACTGAAATACTTGTTTAATCATCCACTATGACCCAAGGTCACACTCCATCCAACACCATAATGGAAATCTCCCCAAGACCGTTCATGTACTAAACCTAAAACCAAGTTATAAAATAGGATTGAACATAAAAATGTGTCGTAGGACACCATCTAGATTTACACATGCTTAAACTTTAATAAATGATCCATTTTCACACTATCTTGAAATTAGATTAATTAAAAATAACATTTTATTATATTTAAGAAAAAATAATCCCATAAGATTTTCCTTTAAAACCCCTTTCTATAAATCAAAAATATTAAACACTTATTATTAGAAATCCTCTTGTAAAACATTAATTGAATAACTCTTAATATGATTATTAAAGAAACTCAACACACCTGAATAAATCATTAAATACATAAAGATAACTAATATATAGAGTGTGAAAGGCTATATAATCATGCAAATATAAAATAAAACAAAATTAAGGTAAAGTTATACAGTTAATAATTCAAAGGAACATCATGGGGAAAACACCTTATAGGTCACTAAGGGCTAGGAAAAACCTATACACATGTCACTAATTAGGAATACCCTCAATTAGTGGAAATAGTAACATGGAAATATCCACTAGAAGGGGGCACTAGACATATACTTCACTAGAATAACTAGTGGAAAGGGAACTCACCCCATCTAAGTTTGACTAACCAAGAACCCATGCTTCCCATGAAGTTTTAATAACACCAAAAACCATAAAATGTTAAATCAAAACATTAATAGAAACTTCATAAATTCCATAAAGATATAAATATCAATAACTAAGTGTATGTTCAAACCACACATCCAATTTCTTCAAGAATAAATTATCCAAGAAAAAACATGTGGAAATTAACATTTCACATTAATTAAAGCATTAAAACATTTATTTTTAAAGTGCCAACTGAGCCTTATAGTTTACTTTAGGAATCCATTTTAAAATCTATAAAAAAGAAAAGTCCATTTCAAGAATTGAGTTTAAATTCCAAGACTTTTTCTTTATTTTTATACACATATACATTTACATGTATATGTATATATATTTTTAACTATATGAACACATTCACATATCTCTATGTGAATTTATCCATCCATGTATATATACATAAACCTATGTATATGTGTGTGACCATCCAATTTCATCAAAAACATTTTCAATCCACATATTTTTATTTAAATCAATTTTAAACATTTTATTAACACTTATCATTTCAAGTATTACTTGAAATTCCATATAGAAATTAAGAACCATTTGAGAACTCATTTAGAAAACCAAGAATATTTTTTAAACATCAAAAATCAAGATTAAAAGTAGTTTGGGAAATCCACCAACCACCCAGTGTGCAAGGCATTTTCCAAATAATTTTAAAACACACACTTTAAAAGAAGAAGTACATTGCACTCAAAGGAAACCAAGAGAAACTTGGTTTCCTTCTCAAGTAGATTCATAAATACATAAAATACAAGAATAATACATTTAAAATTTAATTAAAAAGCAATAAATCAATGGTTTTGAAAATTAAAGGTTAAGGAATGGGACAAACCTACCTCATTCAAATAAAAATATGTCAAAAACCTTAATTTTGGAAGAAGTAAGGCCTAAAAAACCCATCAACCACCCTAACATTAATAACTAGAACTAATTTATAATTTAAAACCTACCCTAGGGTTCATCTAAGGTGGTTCACAAAAAAGTAAGGAAGAAGAAAATAAGAAAATAAGATAGGAGGCTAAAGAATGGAAGAGAGGAGAACCTAATTTGAGAGAATCATACAAGAAATTGAAGGATAACACCTTTAATCATAAGGGAGAAGGAGGAGTTGAGGTGCATGCGAGGGATCTCTCCATAGTAGTGAGGGGTGTTTAGTCAATAGAGGGAGAGAGGTGATGTAAAATGTGGTTAAAAATTCGATTAGGGTATTTTGGGAATTCCAAAATTTTAAAGCTTGGGAGAATCACCTGATTTGGCTGCACACTTGGCCAAACCATACTCCGACTATACGACTGACACTAGATACATCTGGGACACCCACATGATTGGGATTTATAGTTAGTTGAACCATGTACCAATCATTCTGAATCAACTTTATAGACCCTCTCTTCATGGCTGCTTCATCATTTGTCCAACCATGCGTCCAAACCATGAAATATACGAAAATGATTAAAGCAACAATTTTTTTCTTCCAAAAATATAATATCCAAACATCCATAACAAATAAATAAATAAATAAAATAATTGAGAATACCAAGGTAAAGGTCTAATAATTCTCCCCACCAAGACCCTATATACCCCTAGAAAGCCCTTGAAATCATGAAGGAAGACACACTAAAAAAACATAGTCTAGAAAGAGAAGCCATACAAAAAACTAACTCCAAACCACTCCACCTATAAAGTAAACTTAAAAATCTACAGACATATTCAAAATCACAAGTCATATTTGATTACTTTGGCAAGAGAGGATAAGGGATGGAGACTCATAGTAGGTATCCCCACAATTTATGGGTTCCCCTAGAATGGTGGATCAATAAGGCAAGGACACTCTATGAGAAAAACTAAAAATCACAACCCAAATAAGGAAAATTAAGAGGGAAAGAAAAATAATACCACAATAGCCTCACTAAACCACTCCCAAAGAATAACACGACCTATAAAGCACTATGAAAATTATCCAAAATGAAGGATACTAAAATTCTCATCATCAAACTTCTATATAAGAACAAAAGAGAAAAGAGGAAAAAATAATTTGTATGCCTCTCCAAATGACATGGCTCCAACCAAAGGTCAAGGATAAAAGAAGGGTAACCTAGGAACTCAAATACAAATCACCAACTATGGTGATCTAAACAATAATCAAACTAACCCTAGATTAAGTGTAAACTCTATCAGTATAAATTCAGTCCTAGTCACCCAAAATTCACACATCAAGGGTTTCCCATGTATAGTTAATCAAAAATGGGTCTCACCATAGCTCTCATCACCTAAACTCTAAAGAAAAAACTCAACACCAATGATACAAATATATAAACCAAAATAATCACAAACCAAATAAACAATTGAGAAGGTACCCAAGGTAATACACTAAAACATGGACTACCTTAATATCTCATTTGATCAAGAATCCATAATAGGAAATCTACAAGGCCCAACAACACTTGAGGATTTTTTAGAGTCATATTCAATAAACGTGAAACATGAATCCAAAAAAAACTCATCATGTTAAAATAAAATCAAGGTTATTTTCTCATAAAATCACAAATATCAGATTTTAGACCAAAACCTTTCATAAATATCATTTTTGTTTCTTAAAAATTAACATTTCACACCCCTTTATTTAATCAAAACTCAATTTAAACACCACAAAAAAAAAATAATTCACATTTAAAAATAATAATTAAAGAATCAAAATCACAATCACATCCCAAATTAATTACAAACCAAAAAAATCCATGGTTTTATACTTCAAAATCATTTTAAAACCCCATATTTTAAATTTCAAAATTGTGAAACCTTACTAAAAAACTATTTTAATCCTTTCCAATTATTAAAACCATTAGTGCCCACTGAACCACTTTAAATATCTACACTTACTTTACTAAAGCATCAAATTCCCATTGAAACATGTTTTAAAAATTTAGAAGTTCTTTTTTAGAACACATCATGAGTCTTAAAATAGAAAATCCATTTTAATTAATTTTAAAGAAAATTATTATTAATCATTTCAAAACTCATTTTTATCCCTTTAAAAATAAATTCCATTTTAAGACTCTACCAAATCAAACCAAATCATATTAACAAGGTATCCAAAACAATCAATAATTTAGGAAAAATCCCAAAATAAAATCCCCTAGGGGCTAGGGGTCATACATGGTTAGACCACATGGTTTAAAAGACTACAGACCAATCATGAAACTAACACAAAGATTTTATTAAAATCATTAGCTTGGTATCCAAATGGTTTATCAAGCTATGTAGAATACTAGTACTTTTTGTTCCACCCCTTTTCACTCAAATGTTAATAATATCTCAAAAAACCCATAAACACCCAAATAAATCATAATGACATCAGTTCAAGATCTAAATCCATCTAAAGAGTCCATGAAAATATAAAATTCAAAAATAAAATCCTAACATCCCTTGGAAACTCAGGTTTAATCATGAGTGGTGGTGATTAGGAACAAACCCATGACCTACCTACTGAGCTCTAATGATACCATCTCCATTTACCAAACACCCCAAATAATAAGGGTTACTTAAAAAAACCATTCCCACTTAGGAACCTAGGATTTAATACAATTTTTAACAGACCAGCCCAAGTCGTCCATCTATTGGATTCCTGATTAGGCCCATAATAGGGCCTATAGGGCATTCCTAATCCCAATGGGATGACACAAGTGCCTGAGAATCTAAGAAGAAGCACTTGAGAATGTTTTCACCCATAAAATAAATGGAATAAACAATAGAAAAAATTAATTATAAATTTTAGCATGAACTATCTATAATACATATATCCATGATAAATTAGATAAGTAGGAAAAATAAAATAGACAACATGATAATAAAGTAATTTAAAACAAAAAATTCCCTCTTATCACCCCTAAATAACCTCACCTGTAAAAATTACTTCCACCAGATGCCTTTCCCAACCTCCAAAAATACAATGTACTTACAATTAAAGAAATAAAAAAAACCAGGACAGATTATTTGGATGGAGCTACTACAAATGAAGAAAAATAAAACTACCATACCTATTAAATCATCCCCTATGACAAAATTTCACCCTCCATCCAACATTATAATGATAATTGATCCAAGAGAGATCATGTACTGAACCTAAAATCGTGTTATAAAATAGGCGTGATCATAAAAATGACCTTTAGGCCACCAAATTTCTTGATATATTCTTAACCTTTAATAAATGATATATTTTCCTACTAGTTTAAAAATACATTTTTTAAAAATCAAATTTTCTTATAATTTTTAAAAAATGGATCCATAATATTTTCCTTTAAAACCTATTCATATAAATCAAATGATTTTAAAAACTTATTCTTGGAAAACCACTTCTAAAAAATTAATAGAATGACTATTAAGAAGGTTATTAAAGAAACTCAAAACACCCAAATAAATTACCAAATACATAAATATAACTAATATGTAGAGTATTAAATGTTATATAATCATGGAAATATAAAATTTATAAAAATTAAGGGAAAGTCGTACAATTAATAATTTAAATATAAGATCATGGGAAAAACACCCCACATGTCACTAAGGGATACAATAAACCTATAAATACACTACTAATTAGGGAGGCCCTCAATTAGTGGAAAGAGAATCATTTCACTGGCCAGTGGAAGGGGGTTCCAAATATATAGTTCACTAGAATAACTAGTGGAAATAGAACTAATCCCTTCTAAGTTCACCTACCCAAGTACCAGGGCTTCCAATAATGTTTGAATAACACCAAAAACCACAAAAAATTAAATTAAAATAGTACTAGAAACTTTATAAATGTTATATACATTTAAAGATAAATAACCAACTAATTTTAGGTTCAAACCACACATCTAATTTCTTCAAGAATAAAATTTCCAAGAAAAACACCATGAAAATTCCCATTTGATGTTTATTAATGTTTTAAAACATTTATTTTTAATGTTCTGATTGATCCTTATAGTTTACTTTATGAATCTATTTTAAACATTATAAAAAATAAAATTCTATTTTAAACATTGAGTTTAAATTCCATTATTTTTCTTTATTTTCATACACATATACATATACATGTATATGTATATATATACATGTCACTCCATGCATACATTCACATGTATCCATGTGAATGTGAACATCCATGTATATATACATAAACCTATGTATATGTGTATGATTATGCAAGTTCATTAAAAAAATTTCTAAACCATGTATTTTTATGTAAATAAATCATTAACATTTTATTAGTACTTGTAATTTCAAGTATTAATTGAAATTCCAAGTAAAACTTAAGAACCATTTGAGAACTAATTTGAAAACCAAGCATCATTTTAAAACATCAAAACTCAAGAGTAAAATCTATCTAGGAAATCCATAAAACACAGAGTGTTCATGGTAGTTTCTAAATAATTTTAAAACACACACTTTAAAAGAAGAATCCCATTACACTCAAAGGAAATCAAAATAAACTTGGTTTCCCTCTAAAAAAGATTCATAAATACATATAGTATAATTATTAGACATTTTAAATTTAATTAAAAAGAATGTAGTTAATGGTTTTAAAAATTAAAGGTTAAGTAATGGGGAAAACCCACCTCAATAAATTACAGAGGCATCAAAACCCTCAATTTTAAAAGAAATAAGGCCCAAGAAACCCATCATACACCCTAAAATTGAGAGCCAAAACTAATTTAGAACTAAAAACCTACCTTAGGGTTCAACTAATTTTGTTCACAATAAATTTAAGAATAAAATAAGAAAATGGGAGAGGAAGAGGAGGAAGGAAGATAGAAAACCCCAATGAGAGAGAATCACATAAGAAATCAAAGGATAAAACCTTGAATTAGAGGGGAAGAGGAGGAGACAAGGTGTACATGAGGGATCCCTACATGGGAATGAGGGGTTTTCATCCAAGATATGGATAAGGGTGAGGTAAAATGTGGTTAAAAATTAAATTAAGTTATTTTAATAATTCTAAAATTTTAAATCCTTGGAGAGTCACACAGTTTGGATGCACACTTGGCCAAACCATGTGCTCACCATGCGATCAAAGCTGGATACACATGGGACACCCACACAACTAGGACACACAATTTTTTAAACTATGAACCAACTATGAGAATTAGTATTATTAAATTGTAGACCCTATCCTCATGGATGCCTCAAAATTTGACCAATTAAAAAACTAAATCATTAGATATGAAAAAATGATTAAAAATTCAAATTTTATATAAAATATAAGATTAAAACATCCTAAAAATAATATAAATAAATAAATAAATAAAATAATTTATAACACTAGGGTGAGGGTGTGGAAAGATGTGCTTTTGAATTTTTCATTTGAGAAAGTTCAGAAAAAATCTAAAAAGAGGAATAATTTTTCCACTGAATCCAAATAAAATTGGAATAAGAAAATTATCCTCTTTGATTTTACTTCTTGGTTAACCAATTTATCACATCATTGTTTAGGCTTAATTTACATTGAGAAAAAAATATGTGAAATTTTTCTTTCAGTTCTTCTAAATGTCAAGGTAAATACCAAAGATGATATATGATCTTAACATGACTTAGTGGATTGGGGTACCAGAATATAAATGCATCCTCTTTCTATCAGTGAAAATAAATGGAAAATTACCTATGCTTCTTATATGATGAAAACTATAGAGAAAAATTATTTTCTCAAAGTTCTAGATAATATAAAGGTTCATGATGACTATTTAATCAATAAATCAAAAAATGGGACAATAAAAGAGAGTTGAAACTAAAATCTCTTAAAAATCATGACTAGTATATCATTCTGCATGAATTTATTCCAAAAAATATGTCATTTACTATCCAATAATTTAAGGGTGGAGATGATTTAGTTGTGAAAATTTTATAGAGATTTATATGATAAAATGTTTCCCAATTATTTCTTAAAAAATACATATGAAGAGATAATGTGAATTCTATGCAGGTTCAAGAAAAAATTTCCTACAACTTTTTTCACTTGCATGTTGCATCTAACAGTCCATATTCAAAAAAAATAATTCTAGAAGGAACCATTTATTTTTATTTTATGTATCCAATAAACATAAATACATTCACAGTTAAGTATTATATCCATAACAATAATCATCCTGAAGGTTCCATTATGAAAGGTTACTTGGGTCATGAATGTATGGATTTCTGTTCAATGCATTTGGGTAATGTGATCTCGAGACATAACTGAAAAAATGAGAAATTAAGAAGAGTAGTATGAAAAAATTGAACCCACTTTTCCATAAATTCCCCAAATAAAAGGAATTCTTGGATCATATACATTTGCTATATTGATCCTTAAAGGCTAGGATATGGCACATCACACAATATTGTTTTATTGTGATTTATTTGATGACTACATCAAGTAAGTAATTTATAAATATATATTTTATCTAATATAAGTAGTTTCACATATATATTAAACTTTTATTAAATTTTTATATTGGTAACATAAACAAATTATATGTAGAAATCATCATTTATTACCTCTAAGAAGGATAATAATTTTTCATAGAAAAAAGTTTCCTGTTTTCTTGAAAATGAAGGTACATAAATTAGTTTAATAAAATAAAAAAGAAATATCTATATATTTTTAATATTCATTTATATTCAAGGTATTGAGTTTACTTGTTGAATTTGTCTCTGAATAAATAAGAGTGTTAGATTTTGGTCCCAATTCTTTGGTTCATAACTATTAATCACTGGTCATCAATGAGTACAAATTTATTATAACTAATCAAGTCATGAACATGAAAACACATCATAATGGTATTATATTAACTACAATGATTGATTATTTTTCTAGTGCATCAGTTAGTAGGACTCAATATGAAAATATGTCTTATTATGTAGTTTTTTTAGAAAATACTAATACTGTATTATTACTCCCAGGGCTGAGTCACTATGATGAAATTCAAGTGGTTTGATTTTATGACACAACATGACACATTTATTTATGAATGTGGATTTAGAATTATTGACATGACTTGCTTCCTAACTAACGATGAGCTATATATTTTGGAATCAATGAACAAAAAAATATTTTATATGAAATATCATTTGAGACCTGAATTCTATGTCATTAGTGAAGTAATACCAATACATATTTTTGATAATATTGGGTATAAAGTTGACACTATTATGTTTTTTGATAATATAATGCATATGATAACTCAAATAGTCAAATAGTTATAGCTGATTGTGAACCCAAAGTAGTGGTGGGTAATATATAGGAGAAACCATACGTGTTATCAATTCATTAATTTTAGCTTTAATCAAGTTTTTAGGTTTATTATATTCAAATTTATTTATTTTGGTTTCATTTTTTAAACTATAAACTAATTTAACTGGGTTTTTTCATTCTTTGATTTTATAAACATCAAACAAATAAAATTTCATTTTTTTCTCTTTGTATAATAACAACAGGCACCATTTTATAACATTTTATTTATGTAATTATGATTGTATGAATTTTTTTACTATGTTTTTCTTAGAGATTAAATGATCATTTTCATTTTGTAATTATTTATGAATTATGATTTCATATAGTCCATTAAAATTAACCCAACCTAAAATTAATTGAATAAAACTAGCCTAAAGTGGTTATTTTATTTTATTTAGGTTGGAAAATAGTCCTAAAAATAAGATTTAAAAATTAATAAAACCATTCTTAAATGGTCTTAAAACAAACTCAAATAGTCCTAAAATAAATGGAGTTTGAAAAAAAAACTCACTTTGAGTTCCTATGACTCATTCCATAAAAGGATTAAGGGTTATTCTATCACTTGGATTTAATGGTAGCTAATAATGAAAAGGAAAATTGAGATAAAGAGAGATAAAGAAACGAGAGAACAATTGATTACCACTAGTAGCACAAAAAATAGCTCAAGTGAAGGCATAATTTTAACCCCTTATTTCCAAGAATTCTTGGGTGGGAGGGGGGGGGGTGTAATTATAGCCTATAGAAATCCATTGATAGTATTGAAGGTGTTAGGAGTCTAATAGAGGCTTTGATAGGTGAAATAGGCTGGAGGGGACAAGAAGAACCATCTCGTTTTACTTCTTTTGAAAAGTCCACCAATCAGACATTAGGGATCACCAACTAATCCATGAGATATTTAGCTCGTATGAGTTGGTTGGTGTGTCTCACCAACTAGCTGATGGTTAAGGCAGAGAGTAGGTTCTCCTGTTGTGCTCACTGGATACTCAGTGGTTAGCTTCGGCTAGCTAATGGAATAACCTATAAATTCTTTTCAAAATGGGCACATAAAAGCCTCTTTAACCCATAAATTTATTGGTCAAATTATTAAGTTTAAATCCATACATAATAAATAATATAATATCAAATAAAATGGTTATAATAATAAGAAATATTTTTTATCATTAAAAAATCTAAAATATTGAGGGATAACACTAAATAAACCTAATAACCTAACCCAAGATAGACTAAACAGCCTAATCCAAATGAAAAAAAGACCAATTAACCAAATAAATCAACCAAAAAATTAACCAAATAACTAAGTTATAAAATGAAAAAATGGCCAAATAACTTAAATCAAACCAAATTAGACCAAATTGAATATATTAGAAGAAAAACATATCATATCTATGTTTAGCATGCTAATTAGTATGAATTGTTTATGTGATTACATTAGTCCTAAATTTATAGTTAAATGTATATTTATTTTCCAATGTAGGAAATTATAAATATTTAAGAGATAAAAAGGAAGAAAATGTTTGAAAATGATATTTTCATGAGAGATTTGGGTGTTCCTCTCGGTCACCCCTTGCGAGTTTACTATTTCAAACATATATATCAATTAAAAAAATATAATGTCACATCATTAATAATTTTTAAATTTTATTCAAGTTCCACCATATAGGAGACAACTATTCTTTAGTGGTTACTAGCCTACTAGTTCAATGGAGATAGGTAGTAAAGCTACTCATAGTAGTCATCACACCTGATCACAACTAGACCCTTCCCCATATATACCATCTACTACAACTTCTTATTCCACGGTTCCCTTAGAGGCATCAGGGATATTCAGAACAACTATACAGTTTCCACCATTTTCTTTTGATCTTATTCTTCACATATTATTTCAATATCAAATGATGAATCTCACTCCCTATCCCCATTACCATTTTCTATATACTTCTATGCCATTGCCTCAATTTCCTTCCTTTATTATCTCCATAATTTTATGTTCATGATCTTTTTAATTCTGCTCTAGCGCCTTCATATCATCATGAAAATTCATTGGAACCCCCCAGAATTACACAGTTTACTAATTCTACATAGCATAGGGATCCATCAGAGCCCACAGATCATCCTGACTCAGGTATATTCATACAACCATAGTAAATTTTATAACCAAAATTTATTTTCATTATAACATGTATTAAGTTAATATTTGTATTTTATTCTAATTGTTGGATCCACCAATATTAGAAGACATGGTAATACTTTCATGCTTAAAGTTTGGAACCTCTAGACACAGTTGATGGTCAATAATAATGAAGATAATCAAATTATTTTTAAAACTACGAGAGAATATATACGTTTTATGGTGACACGTTCCAAATACTATGACATCATTATTGTGAAACCAGTTTCCTAAAGACACCTTGATAAATAAGTAAAGGATACTAAATGGGATCAAATATGGGTAATAAAATTTATTAGATATGATTTTATATTATTATTATATTTATATGAATTAATATTTTGGTAGTAGCTTCTCTATAATTTTCTTGACGGTGAAGCTGCGAATACTGCAAGACTGATGGAATTAGTTGAGCTATAAAGAGAATATAATCATGATATATATAATGTATATAATTTAAGATTCATATTAGATTTACAGTACATACCAACACTTTATGAGTGTCTAGTAATATAGTATCGATAATTGATTACTTATTGGAAGAGTGAAAAGTTCATAGTATTTGTAAAGACTCATAAATTTCAAGGAAATTTTTTTCTTAAATTCTTTGGAATTTTACGAGTCCGCAGTTTCTGACGGAACCTGATTCCGAGGCCCGGTGTGCCCGAAATAATTTTCCGAAGTTTTGTTAAGCCTAAATTAACGTACATAAGCAGTTTTACTGAAAAAGTGGAATAACTCTTAAATTGTTACTTGGATCAGAAATATGAGGGCACCATTGCACTCAGGATGGTAGGTTTAACCTAAGAGCGACTTAAGTTTAGTCGGCGCGGGCCACCTGTGAGAAATTCCAAAAACGGCA
This sequence comes from Viscum album, assembly GCA_963277665.1. Classification (NCBI taxonomy): domain Eukaryota; kingdom Viridiplantae; phylum Streptophyta; class Magnoliopsida; order Santalales; family Viscaceae; genus Viscum; species Viscum album. The sequence continues at coordinate 1,252,295,383 of OY728141.1, forward strand.
TAACCGTAAATAAAATAATTAAATAAATTATTTTATTTTTCAAATGCTTATAACTCACAAACGGTAGCTCGGATTAAAAATCCAAGACCGCCGCTGAACTCGTGAGGGCATTGTTTATTTAAGTAGATACTAACTTTGGTCGGCGCGGGCCACCATAAAAAGTTAGTTTTGGCCGCAAATAAAATAATTAAGTGACAATTATTTTATTGTAAACTTCATAACTTATAAACGATAACTCAGATTGAAAATCCGAGAGTATCAATTGGTTCTTTGGGGTGTGTTTTACTTATGCAAAGGCTAACCTTGACCGACGTGGGTCGAGGGTGACAGATAATAATTTTCCGAACTTTTTTTCGGGTACGTTTAGTAATCGTACATGCGGGTTTTTCTATCTTTTGAACCGGTGCTCGGAATTGAAATCCGAGGGCACCGATGAACTCGCAGTGCCAATAGTTACTTAAGAGAACCTTTACCGCAATTGCGTTTTAAGCGGGTTGAAAATTAATTATTGGGGATTTAGAATTAAATAAATAAAATTGGTGGTACACAATTTTATTTATATCTATGGTAGTTATACCCTACAAAAGGGAGTTAAGGATGAGACCCATAACCACCAACTACCCATGTGTGGATAAATGAGAGGTGGGGACCACACGAGCCCCAACCTTTCATCTTACCATAACCTCTCTTAAACCCCCCTTTTTAATTAATTTGTTAACTCCTCAACTCCCCTATTTATGAGATCTCTCCACCTTCCTCTAATTAAGTTTGTCAACATAATTAAATTAATGGTTTCATTAATTAAATTGGTGCATCAAAATTTGAATTATTTTGTGTTGCATGACACTTCTTTAAATGGGAGAAGTCTTTTATAATATTTGCGATAGCAAATATTTCGGTGGGGAACCTCTGGAGGATTAGAAAGAGAGGTGTTCTTCCTTTGACGAAGAACGCAAAGTCACCGACGACGTGCCTTCTCTTCTTCTTCCTCCGCATCAAGGGAGGAAATGCAACTGAGGGGAACTCACCAACGATGAAGGTTCTTTCCCGGCGTTGACGAAGCAACAACGCTTTCCGCGTCTACGGCGAACAAACCATATTCAAGGTAGGGGGTTTTCGTATTTTGTGTATATGTGATTTATACCTCATGCATGGGTATTTTAATTGCAGGGTGTTTGTATAATTTATTTTTGAATAAATTAAACCCTTTTCATTGATGAATTTTGGATTGAGCCTCTAATGCGGAGGCCACGACTAACGAACAAGCTTGGACCCTCCGCTGGTTGTTCTTTTGTGTGCGGATTGACGGGCGACATTGAAACGGGCCGCAACGGCGATTCGAAGCCGGTATGACGCGCAGAAGGATCCAATGGTGCGGGTCCTACGAGGGTCCCGGTGTTCCAAGGCAATGGTTCGGTTGGGCGAGCAGGAGACCGTGGCTCCTGGTGCTGGTGGAAGGCAGCGCGACATGGGGTCCGATGCATGGTAGCGGGAGATGGCTGCTAGGGTAGAGGCCGCATGAGATTTCTGGAGGAGAAAGGAGATTGGAGAGAGAAAGAAGAAATAAGAGAAATAAATTAAAAGAAGAAACAAGAAATCAATAGGAAGTGATGGGGTGTGAAGGCATGGAGCAAAGTGAGGCGCTACTTTTGGGTGGTGCGTGGATTTGGGGGTGTGAGATTTAAGGAATTAAATCAAATTAAAAATAATAATAATATAATAATGTTATTATTATTTTTGTTCGGAAAACTGTATTTTGACGGTATCTTCCTCGTGCGACCTCGGTTTCACGAATCGTCAGCAGTAGTGTGACCCTGATTCTGAGACAGACGTTTCGAGTCCAATATTGGATGTCTTTTTCGGGTTTTTGGATCGGGTACTCGAAGCGCTCGAAAAATAATAGATTTAATATTACTATTAAATCTTTGACCTGCTATAACTCATGCGTGCAACATCCGATTGGCTTGTCGTCAGCGGTGACATGACCCTGTCTTTAAGACGATCGATTCAAGTCTAATGTTCGATACTAAATTCTGGTTCGTGGCTCAGGTCCACGAAACACCCAATGATAATAATAATATTATTATTACGGGATCTTGTTTCTGACATATCTCTCTCATACGGTGTCGGAATGATGAACCATCAGTGACGTTGCGACCCTGAAATTAAGACGGATGTTTCAAGACCAATTTTGGATATTTAAGTCAAGGTCGAGGTGCATGCCCCATGAGTCCCGGTTCGCGCGTGTTGCGGTGAAATGAAACTTTTTCACCGACTATCCGTTTTTGACCAATGGGTAGTTCATATCGTGTGTTTTTCGGTATGTATTTCAATGGTGTGACTGGTTTGGTTAACTGGTGTCATTTGAAGTACGACCAGGTTGGTTCGAACCCGAAACCAACCCTGCCCTCGGAGCAGAAACGCTTATAACCTAAGCTCCGGACGTCCGAATGATGTGCCGTCGACTTTTTTGGATTTTTATTGATGAGACTGATCTTTTGGCATACTTTACCTGAGGTTTGGACACAGATGGAGTAAGGCCGGGTTGGATTGTACCCGAAATCCAACCGGGCCCCTGGAACGGAAAAGATAATAACTTTCAGACCGGACGTCCGTTTGATGAACCGTCAGCGGTGTTGGTAATCACATTGAGAAAAGGTACCTATGAGTATACCCTATGAGATTTTGGGGGTACAATTGAGATACGGTCAGGTTGGTTCATACACGAAACCAACCGGGCACCCGGGACAAAAAGGCTAATAACTCACAGACCGGGCGTCCAATTGACGCACCGTCTGTTGCGTTGAGACCCCTGTGACGAGGAGGTCCCTTGTGATACTTTTTTGTGGGAATTTGTGATACTTGGACTATCGACCAGTAGCTCGTGGAGCGGATCCTCTCGGAGACAAGCGTATGGAGTGCGGAGACCTAGTAGCTGTGGACTTGACGACTGCTTGACCGATTCGACTTGGAGTGAGTCGACTAGCCCAGTGGATAGAGCGCCCGATATTTGGCGGTAGACCCACGGTGGATGTAGCGTCTAGTTGTTGGAAGTAGACCCGCGGTACTCGACAGGAGGAGTAACTCTGTAGGCTATTAGGAGAACCGCTACTGTGTTTGGGCGGCAGACCCCTGGCGGGAAGCACTACTGTGTTTGGGTGCGGACCCGCGGTACTCGACAGGAGGAGTACCTCAGCAGTCTAAGGTTAGTGAGTAGCGCCTCAGAGTCATGACCGGGCTACTGTAATCAACAGAGGAGGAGTTCTCTATCAGTTGTGGTTTTGGTATCATTAATGAAAATCCTAGTTTGAGCTGAGTCAATGACCTTTGTGTATTCCTCATGATTGAGATGGGTTACATGATAACTTAGGTATATGTATGGGCATATACCTAAGTAGTGGTTATCCGTTGATTTTGTATCTGTGTGATACCACATGATTGCGATGGGATAATTGATAACTTAGGTATTAGTAGGGGCTTATACCTAAGTAAGTGTTATCTGTTTAGATCCTTCTTTGTGGTTATCCTTGTTGGATTTAGTGAGACTTTGAGGGTCTTGGGGTCCCTACTGAGTATCGTTATACTCACCCCTGCACGGGCTATGCCCGCACCTTGTTGTGTTGGATGCAGACGACAGACATCGCTGACAGAGACCGAGTGTACGAGGACTGGACGACACCTGGAGGAGGACCTCAAGACGAGTGGGTACACGGAGGTGGACCTCACGACGAGTCGGTTTCCAGAGGAGGTTGACAGATGAGGGCGCTGAGGAGGCTATCTGTACCTACCCTTCAGGTAGGATCCGTGGTGGAAGATCTAGGAGCTGCTTGTCACCTTCCAGCTGTTTTGTCTATTTCCTTGTACTTTACAGTTGGGCTTGTATTTCTAGCCCCTTTTACTTTCAGCACTACTTTTGTATTCAGTTTTACTTCGTGTTTACTTCTGATTGTAATCTGGTTGAGTGTGTTTATGATTTATAAATGAAATGCCTTCCCAGTCATCGGGATTTAGGCCTTTGGTGCTAGTCGCCATCCCCTGGCCTATGGAAGGCGGGCTTGAGGTAGTCACGGCACGGGCCCCGAGGATGGGTCGTGAAAAATTGGTATCAGAGGAGTCAGTTCTATCACAGAACTCATGAGTATGATAATTATTTTCTATGAAGCAATAGTGTTAAGGGTACCGAGTGTGGTATTCAGTTCAGGGAGTCCAGTGTTGGTGCGGTGGCCGACGTATCCATACACCAGGACCCTGACTACTGATTTCCGACTTAGTGCACGAAAACAATGATTGCATGTGTGTTTCCAAAAGTTTTAAAGTCATCTCAAACCAGGTCATCTCACCAGGTTTAAATCGTTTGACCGTGTCGCATCTGTTCAGGATGCCTCCACATAGACAGTCAGTTGGAGTTCCGAGAAAGTACCTGATGACGGCCCACCGAGCGATGAGGCTCCGGTGCGGGCCCTCTTGCTATGATGGCACCTTCGGGTGGTGTACCAGCAGCAGCACCACCTGTTAGGCAGTAGATGCCACCAACCGTACTAGCGGATGGTGCACGCTGATAGGGTGCATTGCATGAGTTCCAGCAGTAGAGGCCTCCGAGGTTACGAGATGAGGCAGATTCCCAGGCAGTAGTGGACTGGATGGAGGCGATTGCTAGAGTTCTACGCCTAGTTTAGACACTAGTAGAGCAGATAGTGATTTTAGCTACTGGTGTTTCCCAGTGAGTGACCATGAGGATGGTCGACATAGTGATGAGGCTTCGGTCTGTGGATCGATGCCTGAGACAATACCTTCAGGTAGTGAGCCAGCTATATCACTACCTGTTGGACAACAGTTACAACTGGCGGTACCGGTAGATGAAATAGGTAGGTTCAGTGCCTTACACGTGTTTCAGCATCAGATACCCCTCAGGTTCTGAGGCGAGCCCGACTCACAGGCGGTTGAGGACTGGCTTGAGGAGGTGGGTGAGTGTTTTCTATAGCTTATACAACTTCATCAGGATGACATGTCGGTAGCTGAGTATTCATCAAGGTGTACCGACCATTCTCGGTACTCTATGAATACGATGCGATTAGTGATTCAGGTCTCGGACTACTGACCGAGGTGCGTTTAAAGGACATTTGAGCCAGTACTTCTTCCTCTATGCGTTTCTACTTATGTTAGGGTGCTAGAGATAACCTTTGTGGTTGAATGTTCTTTGGATGAATGAATATAGCTAATGAATGTAAGAAGTAAGAAGCAGGAAAATGGCACCAATCTCAGAGACTTGGGCGTGTAAAATGTTTCAAGAAGAAGAAGTGTTAATGGCAAATGAATCTATAGAGCAGCAGACATGGAAGTAGAGCTAGGAGAGAATCATGAGGTGGTGTACATTTCGACATGTTACAACCACCCGCCTTTGTAGTCCCCACTAGGCTTAGGGAGATGGAGGGCAGGGGAAGAGAATAACTGTATGCGGTCAAGGAGTGTGACCCAAGGGATCTAAGAATGATTTTATGTACGGTCTGTGTCTACGACTAGCTTCCGTATCATTAGACATAGGTACCAATCATTCCTACCTTCCACAAATCTTGTCCCAGACCTAGAGTTTCCGATTAAGCTGTTGACTTGACCCTCACGTCTGGAGATACCTTTGGGAGGAGACTCGACAATCACACTTACGCCGATGGTGTGATATGACCCTTGAGGCGAGTGTTTTGGTTGGAACCTCTTGGTGGAAGTGTCGAGGCCTTATGACGTTAGTTGGGTATGGACTGGGCAACCACAGTTCATATACAGATTGACGATATTAGGCAAAAAGGTTGTGGTTTATCTACAACATTGGGTTGGGGTTTTCCTTGGTCTGCGAAAAGGAAAACCCAGGCAGCACAGGACAGAATCATGCATAAGAGGGTGCATTATATCACTCAGGAGATGGCCAAACTTACCTTTGTGCCAGAATTCTCTAGAGTTGCGGCACCACTTCTAGCAGAGCTTTCAGGAGCTGGGGTAGAGGTTGACCAGTGCGCCCAACCTGAGGGCGTTGGTTACATAGTTCACTGCGATGCATCAGGGACCGGACTCGGGTGTGTCATGATGTAGAAGTGGGCAGTGATCACCTATGGATCACGAAATATGAGACTGCACAGAGTAGACAGGAGACCACTGGAGTTTGAGGATGGCGACCACGTCTTTGTACGGGTCTCACCTCGACGAGGTCTAAGGATATTTGGCCGAGGCGACAAGTTATCTCCGAGGTTCATCGGACCCTTATAGGTCCTCAGTAGGGTAGGCGAGGTGGTTTACCGCTTGACCTTTCTACCACATTTGCACCGGGTGTACGCCGTCTTCCACTTATCTTAGTGGTGGAGATGTACACACGACCTATCCGTCATCATCGACCATGGAGAGCTGGACATCGATGACGGGGTGACTTTATCAGGATTCCAGTAGAGGTTGAGGATCGAGAGGAGCGAGTCCTATAGGGATGGTCTATTCCTCATGTGTTCTTTCACTGGCATCATAGGAACCTCCAAGAGAGCACATGGGAGCGGGAGGCTCATATGCATGCTCAGTACCCTCATTTGTTTCCCTAACGTGTGTTGTAGCTTTACGGGGACGTAAAGCCTTGAGGTGAGGGTAATGTAAATACCCGTAAATTTCAAGGAAATTTTTTTCTTAAATTTTTTGGAATTTTACGAGTCCGCAGTTTCTGACGGCACCTGATTCTGAGGCCCGGTGTGCCCGGAATAATTTTTTGAAGTTTTGTTAAGCTTAAATTAACATTCGTAAGCAGTTTTACTGAAAAAGTGGAATAAATCTTAAACGGTTACTCGGATCAAAAATCTGAGGGCACCGTTGCACTCAGGATTGCGGGTTTACCCTAGGAGCGACTTAAGTTTAGTCAGCGCGGGCCTCTTGTGAGAAATTACAAAAATGGAATAACCGTAAATAAAATAATTAAATAAATTATTTTATTTTTAAAATGCTTATAACTCACAAACGGTAACTCGAATTAAAATTCCTAGACCGCCACTGAACTTGTGAGGGCATGGTTTATTTAAGTAAATACTAAATTTGGTCGACGCAGGCCACCAGAAAAAGTTTGTTTTTGGCTGCAAATAAAATAATTAAGTGACAATTATTTTATTGTAAAATTCATAACTTCTAAACAGTGACTCGGATTGAAAATCCCAGAGTATAAATGGATTAATTGGGGCATTTTTTACTTAGGCAGAGCCTAACCTCAACCAGCGTGGGTCGAGGGTGACTGATAATAATTTTCCGAACTTTTTTTCTGGTACGTTCAGTAAACGTACGTACGGGTTTTTATATCTTTTGAACCGGTGCTCAGAATTGAAATCCGAGGGTACCTATGAACTCGTAGTGCCGGTAATTTCTTAAGGGAACCTTTACCGTAGTTTCGTTTTAAGCGGGTTGAGAATTAATTATTGGGGATTTAGAATTAAATAAATAAAATTGGTGGTACACAATTTTATTTATATCTATGGTAGTTATACCCTACAAAAGGGAGTTAAGGATGAGACCCATAACCACCAACTACCCATGTGTGGATAAATGAGAGGTGGGGCCCACATGATCCCCAACCTTTCATCTTCCCATAACCTCTCTTAAACCCCCCTTAAACCCCTCATTTTTAATTAATTTTTTAACTCCTCAAATCTCCTATTTATGAGATCTCTCCACCTTCCTCTAATTAAGTTTTTCGACATAATTAAATTAATGGTTTAATTAATTAAATTGGTGCATCACAATTTGAATTATTTTTTGTTGCATGGAACTTCTTTAAATAGGAGAATTATTTTATAATATTTGCGATAAAAAATATTTCGGTGGGGAACCTCTGGAGGATTAGAAAGAGAGGTGTTCTTCCTCCGATGAAGAACGCGAAGTCACCGACGACGTGCCTTCTCTTCTTCTTCCTCCGCATCAAGGGAGGAAATGCAACCGAGGGGAACTCTCCAACGACGATGGTTCTTTCCCGGTGTTGACGGAGTGAAAACGCTTTCTGCGTCTACGACGAACGCACCATATTCGAGGTAGGGGGTTTTCATATTTTGTGTATATGTGATTTATACCTCATGCATGGGTATTTTAATTGCAGGGTGTTTGTATAATTTATTTTGAATAAATTAAACCCTTGTCGTTGATGAATTTTGGATTGAGCCTCTAATGCGGAGGGCATGACTAACGAACAAGCTCGGACCCTCCGCTGGTTGTTCTTTTGTGCGCGGATTGACGGACGACATTGAAACGGGCCGCAACGGTGATTCGAAGCTGGTATGACGCGTAGAAGGATCCCTTGGCGCGGGTCCGACTAGGGTCCCGGCGGTCCAAGGCGATGGTTCGGTTGGGCGAGCATGCGACTGTGGCTGCTGGTGCAGGCGGAAGGCGGCGCGACATGGGGTCCAGTGTGTGGTAGCAGGATATGGCTACTAGGGTAGAGGTCACGTGAGATTTCTGGAGGAGAAAGGAGATTGGAGAGAGAAAGAAGGAATAAGAGAAATAAATTAAAAGAAGAAACAAGAAATCAATAGGAATTGATGGGGCATGAAGGCATAGAGCAAAGGGAGGCCCTACTTTTGGGTGGTGCGTGGATTTGGGGGTGTGAGATTTAAGGAATTAAATCAAATTAAAAAGAACAATAAAATAATAATGTTATTATTATTTTCGTTGGGAAAACTGTATTTTGACGGTATCTTCCGTGTGCGACCTCGGTTTCACGAACCGTCAGCGGCAGTGTGACCCTGATTCGGAGACAAACATTTCAAGTCCAATATTGGATGTCTTTTTCAGGTTTTTGGATTGGGTACCTAAAGCGCTTGGAAAATAATAGATTTAATATTATTATTAAATCTTCAACCTGCTATAACTCATGCGTGCGACGTCCGATTGGCTTGTCGTCAGCGGCGACGTGACCCTGCCTTTAAGACGGTCGATTCAAGTCTAATGTTCAATACTAAATTCTGGTTTGTGGCTCGGGTCCACAAAACAACCAATGATAATAATAATATTATTATTATGGGATCTTGTGTCTGACATATATCTCTCATACGGTGTCGGAATGACGAACCTTCTGCAACGTTGTGACCCTAGAATTAAGACGGATGTTTCAAGACCAATTTTGGATATTTAAGTCGAGGTCGAGGCGCAAGACCCATGAGTCCCGGTTCGCGCGTGTTGCGTTGAAATGAAACTTTTTCACCGGATATCCATTTTGGACCAATGGGTAGTCCATATCGTGTGTTTTTCAGTATGGATCGCAATGGTGTGGCCGGTTTGGTTAATCAATGTCATTTGAAGTATGGCTGGGTTGGTTCGAACCTGAAACTAATCGGGCCCTCAGAGCAGAAACGCTTATAACCTGAGCTTCGGACGTCCAAATGAGGCGCTGTCGACTTTGTTGGATTCCTCTTGATGAGACAGATCTTTTGGTATAATTTACCTGAGGATTGGACGCAGTTGGGGTAAGGCTGGGTTGGATTGTAACCGAAATCCAACTGGGCCCCTAGAACGAAAAAGCCGATAACTTTCAGACCGGATGTCCGTTTGACGAACCGTCAGTGGTGTTGGTAATCATGTTGAGAAATGATCCCTATGAGTATACCCTATGAGAGTTCGGGGTATAATTGAGATACAGTTGGGTTGGTTCATACACGAAACCAACCGGGCACCCGGGACAAAAAGGCTAATAACTCACAGACCGGGCGTCCGATTGATGCGTCGTATGTTGCGTTGAGACCCCTGTGACGAGTCGGTCCCTTGTGATAATTTTTTGTGGGACTTTGTGATACTTGGAGTATCGACGAGTAGCTCGTGGAGAGGATCCTCCCAGAGACGAGTGTATGGAGTGAGGAGACCTAGTAGTTGTGGACTTGACGACTGCTTGACCGATTCGACTTGGAGTGAGTCGACTAGCCCAGTGGACAGAGCGCCTGGTATTTGGGGGCAGACCCACGACGAATGGAGTGCCTAGTAGTTGGCAGCAGACCCATGGTACTCAACAGGAGGAGTACCTCTGTAGGCTATTAGGGGAACCACTACTGTGTTTGGGTGGCAGACCCCTGGCGGGAAGCACTACTGTGTTTGGGTGCAGACCCGCAGTACTCGACAGGAGGAGTACCTTAGCAGTCTATGGTTAGTGAGTAGTGCCTCAGAGTCATGACATGGCTACTGTACTCAACAGAGGAGGATTTCTTCAGCAGTTGTGGTTTTAGTATCATTAATGAAAATCCTGGTTTGTGCTGAGTCAATGACCTTTGTGTATTCCTCATGATTGAGATGGGTTACTTGATAACTTAGGTATATGTATGGGAATATACCTAAGTAGTGGTTATTCGTTGATTTCATATCTGTGTGATACCTCATGATTGAGATGGGCTACTTGATAACTTAGGTATTAGTAGGGGCTTATACCTAAGTAAGGGTTATCTGTTTTGATCCTTCTTTGTGGTTATCCTTGTTGGATTTAGTGAGACCTTGAGGGTCTTGGGGTCCCTACTGAGTATCTTTATACTCACCCCTGCACGGGCTATGCCCGCACCTCGTTGTGTTGGATGAAGATGACAGACGGTGCTGACAGTGACTGAGTGTATGAGGACTGGACGACACCTGGAGGAGGACCTCACGACGAGTCGGTACAGGGAGGTGGACCTCACGACGAGTCGGTACCCAGAGGAGGTTGACGGACGAGGGCGCTGAGGAGGCTATCTGTACCTACCCTTCAGGTAGGATCCGTGGTGGAAGATCCAGGAGCTGCTTGTCACCTTCCAACTGTTTTGTCTATTTCCTTGTACTTTATAGTTGGGCTTGTATTTTTGGCCCCTTTTACTTTCAGCACTACTTTTTTATTCAGTTTTACTTCGTGTTTACTTCTGCTTGTACTCTGGTTGAGTGTGTTTATGATTTATAAAGGCAATGCCTTCCCAGTTATCGGGATTTAGGCCTTTGGTGCTAGTCTCCAGCCCTTGGCCTATGGAAGGCGGGATTGGGGTAGTCACGACATGGGCCCCAAGGACGGGTCGTGAAAAATTGGTATCATAGGAGTCGGTTCTATCGCAGAACTCAGAACTATGATAATTCTTTTCTATGAAGCAATAGTGTTAAGGGTTCCGAGTGTGGTATTCAGTTCTGGGAGTCCAGTGTTGGGGTGGCGACCGACGTATCCATACACCCGGACCCTGAATACTGATTTCCGACTTAGTGTGCGAAAATAATGATTGCGTGTGTGTTTCCAAAAGTTTTAAAGTCATCTCAAACCAGGTCATCTCACCAGGTTTAAATTGTTTGACCGTTTCGTATCTGTTCAGGATGCCTCCATGCAGACAGTCAGTTGGAGTTCTGAGAAAGTACCTGATGATGGCCCACCGAGCGATGAGGCTCTGGTGCAGGGCCCTCTTGCTATGATGGCACCTTCGGGTGGTGTACCAGCAGCACCACCACCTTTTAGGCAGGAGATGCCACCAGCCGTACTAGCGGACGGTTCACGCTGACAGAATGCATTGCATGAGTTCTAGTAGTAGAGGCCTCTGAGGTTATGAGGCGAGGCAGATTCCCAAGAAGTAGTGGACTAGATGGAGGTGATTTCTAGATTTATACGCCTAGTTTAGACACTAGTAGAGGAGATAGTGATCTTAGCTACCAGTGTTTCCCAGTGAGTGACCATGAGGATGGTCGGCATAGTGATGAGGCTTCAGTACATGGATCAATGCCTAAGATAGTACCATCGGGTAGTGAGCCAGCTATATCACTACCTGTTGGACAACAGTTACAACTGACAGTACTGATAGATGACATATGTAGGTTCAGTGCCTTACACGTGTTTCAGCATCAGATACCCCTCAGGTTCCGAGGAGAGCCCGACTCATAGGCGGTTGAGGACTGGCTTGAGGAGGTGGCTGAGAGTTTTCTGGAGCTTATACAGCTTCAGCAGGATGACATGTTGGTATCTAGGTATTCATCAAGGCATACCGACCATTCCTGGTACTCGATAAATATGATGCGATTAGTGATTCAGGGCTCAGACTACTGTCCGAGGTGTGTTTAAAGGACATCTAAGCCAACACTTCTTCCTCTATGCGTTTCTACTTATGTTAGGGTTCTAGAGATAACCTTTATGGTTAAATGTTCTTTGGTTGAATGAATACAGCTAATGAATGTAAGCAGTAATAAGTAGGAAACTGGCACCAATCTCAGAGACTTGGGTGTGTAAAATGTTTCAAGAATAGGAAGTGTTAAGGATAGATGAATCTGTAGAGAAACAGACATGGAAGCAGAGCTAGGTTGAGAAGCATGAGGTGGTGTTCTTTTCGACATGTTACAAACACCCGCCTTTGTAGTCCCCGCTAGGCTCAGGGAGCTGGAGGACAGGGGAAGAGAATAACTGCATGCGGTAAAGGAGTGTGACCCAAGGGCTCTAAGAATGATTTGATGTACGATATGTGTCTACTACTAGCTGCCGTATCATTATACATAGGTACCAATAATTCCTACCTTCCAGGAATCTTGTCCTAGACCTAGAGTTTCCGATTAAGCCGTTGAATTGACCCTCATGTCTGGAGATACCTTTGGGAGGAGACTCGATAATCACACTTACACCGATGGTGTGATATGACCCCTGAGGAGAGAGTTTTGGTTGGAACCTCTTGGTGGAAGTGTCGAGGCCTTACGACATTAGTTGGGTATGGACTGGGCAACCACAGTTCATATACAGATTTACGGTATTAGGAAAAAAGGTTATGGTTTATCTACAACGTTGGGATGGGGTTTTCCTTGGTCGGCAAAAAGGAAAACCCAGGAAGCACAGGACAAAATCATGCATAAGAGGGTGCATTCGATCACTCAGGAGATGGAGAAACTTACCTTTGTGCCAGAATTCTCCAGTGTTGCGGCACCACTTTTAGCAGAGATTTTAGGAGCTGGGGTAGAGGTTGACCAGTGCGCCCAACCTGAGGGCGTTGGTTACATAGTTCATTGAGACGCATCAGGGACCAGACTCGGATGTGTCCTGATGTAGAAGTGGGCAGTGATCGCCTATGGATCACGGAATATGAGACTGCATAGAGTAGACAGGAGACCACAAGAGTTCGAGGATGGAGACCACGTCTTCTTATGGGTCTCACCTCGATGAGGTCTAAGGAGATTTGGCCGAGGCGACAAGTTATCTCCAAGGTTCATCGGACCCTTGTAGGTCCTCAGCAGGGTATGCGAGGTGGTTTACCGCTTGACCTTTCTACCACAGTTGCACCGGGTGCACGACGTCTTCCACTTATCTCATCTGAGGAGATGTACGCATGACCTATCCGTCATCATCGACCATAGAGAGCTGGACATCGATGACGGGGTGAATTTCTCAGGATTCCAGTAGAGGTTGAGGATCGACAGGATCGGGTCCTACGGGGATGGTCGATTCCTCATGTGTGCTTTCACTGGCATCACCGAAACCTCCAGGAGAGCACATGAGAGCGGGAGGCTCATATGCATGCTCAGTACCCTCATTTGTTTCCCTAGTGTGTGTTATATCTTTATGGGGATGTAAAGCCCTGAGGTGAGGGTAATGTAGAGACCTGTAAATTTCAAGGAAATTTTTTTCTTAAATTCTTCGGAATTTTATGATTCCGCATTTTCTGACGACACCTGATTCCGAGGCACGACATGCCCCGAATAATTTTCTGAAGTTTTGTTAAACTTAAATTAACGCGCGTAAGCAGTTTTACTGAAAAAGTGGAATAACTCTTAAATGGTTACTCAGATCAAAAATCCGAGGGCACTGTTGTGCTCAGGATGGCAGGTTTACCATAGGAGCGACTTAAGTTTAGTTGGCGCGGGCCTCCTGTGAGAAATTCTAAAAATGGCATAACCGTAAATAAAATAATTAAATAAATTATTTTATTTTTCAAATGCTTATAACTCCCAAACGGTAGCTCGGATTAAAAATACGAGACCGCCGCTGAACTTGTGAGGGCATGATTTATTTAAGAAGATACTAACTTTGGTCGGCGCGGGCCACCAGAAAAAGTTAGTTTTTGGCCACAAATAAAATAATTAAGTGACAATTATTTTATTGTAAAATTCATAACTTCTAAACGGTAACTCGGATTGAAAATCTGAGAGTATCAATGGGTTATTTGGGGCGTTTTTTACTTAGGAATATCCTAACCTCGACCGGCATGGGTCGAGGGTGACTGATAATAATTTTCTGAATTTTTTTTGGGTACGTTCAGTAAACGTACGTGCAGGTTTTTCTATCTTTTGAACCGGTGCTCAGAATTGAAATCTGAGGGCACCGATGAACTCACAACGCCGATAATTTCTTAAGGGAACCTTTACCGTAGTTTTGTTTTAAGCGGGTTGAGAATTAATAATTGAGGATTTAGAATTAAATAAATAAAATTGGTGGTACACAATTTTATTTATATCTATGGTAGTTATACCCTATAAAAGGGAGTTAAGGATGAGACCCATAACCAGTAACTACCCATGTGTGGATAAATGAGAGGTGGGGCCCACATGAGCCCCAACCTTTAATCTTCCCATAACCTCTCTTAAACCCCCCTTAAACCCCCCCTTTTTAATTAATTTGTTAACTCCTCAACTCCCCTATTTATGAGATCTCTCCACCTTCCTCTAATTAAGTTTGTCAACATAATTAAATTAATGGTTTCATTAATTAAATTGGTGCATCAAAATTTGAATTATTTTGTGTTGCATGGCACTTCTTTAAATGGGTGAAGTCTTTTATAATATTTGCGATAACAAATATTTCGGTGGGGAACCTTTGGAGGATTAGAAAGAGAGGTGTTCTTCCTCCGACGAAGAACGCGAAGTCACCGAAGACATGCCTTCTCTTCTTCTTCCTCCGCATCAAGGGAGGAAATGCAACCGAGGGGAACTGGCCAACGATGAAGGTTCTTTCCCGGCGTTGATGGAGCGACACAACTTTCCACATCTACGACAAACGAACCATATTCCAGGTAGGGGGTTTTCATATTTTGTGTATATGTGATTTATACATCTTGCATGGGTATTTTAATTACAGGGTGTTTGTATAATTTATTTTGAATAAATTAAACCCTTGTCATTGATGAATTTTGGATTGAGCCTCTAATGCGGAGGGCACGACTAACGAACAAGATCAAACCCTCTGCTGGTTGTTATTTTGTGCGCGGATTGAGGGGCGATATTGAAACGGGCCGCAACGATGATTCGAAGCCGGTATGACGCGCAGAAGGATCCCATGGCGCGAGTCCGACGAGGGTCTCGGCGGTCCAAGGTGATGGTTCGGTTGGGCGAGCAGGCGACCGTGGCTACTGGTGCAGGCGGAAGGCGGTGCGACATGGGGTCTGGTGCGTGGTAGTAGGAGATGGCTGCTAGGGTAGAGGCCACGTGAGATTTCTGGAGGAGAAAGGAGATTAGAGAGAGAAAGAAGGAATACGAGAAATAAATTAAAAGAAGAAACAAGAAATCAATAGGAAGTGATGGGGTGTGAAGGCATGGAGCAAAGGGAGGCGCTACTTTTGGGTGGTGCGTGGATTTGGGGGTGTGATATTTAAGGAATTAAATCAAATTAAAAATAATAATAATATAATAATGTTATTATTATTTTCGTTGGGAAAACTGTATTTTGACGATATCTTCCTCGTGCGACCTCGGTTTCACGAACCGTCAACGGCAGCGTGACCCTGATTCTGAGACAGACATTTCAAGTCCAATATTTGATGTCTTTTTTTGGGTTTTTGGATCAGGTACCCGAAGCGCTCAGAAAATAATAGATTTAATATTATTAATAAATCTTCAACCTGCTATAACTCATGCGTGCGGCGTCCGATTGGCTTGTCGTCAGCGGCGACGTGACCTTATCTTTAAGATGGTCGATTGAAGTCTAATATTCGATACAAAATTCTGGTTTGTGGCTTGGGTCCATGAAACACCCAATGATAATAATAATATTATTATTATGGGATCTTCTATCTGACATATCTCTCTCATACGGTGTCGGAATGACGAACCGTCTGCGACGTTGTGACCCTGAAATTGAGAAGGATGTTTCAAGACCAATTTTGGATATTTAAGTCGAGGTCCAGGCGTAGGCCCCATGAGTCCCGGTTCGCGCGTGTTGCGGTGAAATGAAACTTTTTCACCAGCTATTCGTGTTGGACCAATGGGTAGTCCATATCGTGTGTTTTTCGGTATGGATCATAATGGTGGGACTGGTTTGGTTAACCGGTGTCATTTAAAGTAAGGCCGGGTTGGTTCGAAGCCGAAACCAACCCGGACCTCGGATCGGAAACACTTATAACCTAAGCTCCGGACGTCCGAATGATGTGCCGTCGACTTTGTTGGATTCATCTTGATGAGACTGATCTTTTGGCATAATTTACCTGAGGTTTGAACATAGTTGGAGTAAGTCCGGGTTGGATTGTACCCGAAATCCAATCGGGCCCCTAGAACGGAAAAGCCGATAACTTTCATACCGGACGTCCGTTTGACGAACCGTCAGCATTGTTGGTAATCACGTTGAGAAACAGTCCCTATGAGTATAACCTATGAGAGTTCGGGGTACAATTGAGATACAGTCGGGTTGGTTCATACATGAAACCAACCGGGCACCCGAGACGAAAAGGCTAATAACTCACAGACCGAACATCCGATTGACGCGCCGTCTGTTGCAGTGATACCCCTGTGATGAGGTGGTCCCTTGTGATAATTCTTTGTGGGAATTTGTGATACTTGGAGTATCAACCAGTATCTCATGGATCAGATCCTCCCGGAGACGAGCTTATGGAGTGCAAAGACCTAGTAGCTGTGGACTTGACGACTGCTTGACCGATTCGACTTGGAGTGAGTCGACTAGCCCAGTGGATGGAGTGCCCAGTATTTAGCGGCATACCCATGGTGGAAAGAGCGCCTGGTAGTTGATAGAAGACCCACGGTACTCGATAGGAGGAGTACCTCTATAGGCTATTAGGGGAACCACTACTGTGTTTTGGAGGCAGACCCCTAGAGGGAAGCACTACTGTGTTTAGGTGTGGACCCGTGGTACTCGACAGGGGGAGTACCTCAGCAGTCTAAGGTTAGTGAATAGAGCCTCAGAGTCATGAAAGAGATACTGTACACAACAGAGGAGGAGTTCTCTAGCAGTTGTGGTTTCAGTATCATTAATGAAAATCTTGGTTTGAGCTGAGTCAATGACCTTTGGGTATTACTCATGATTGAGATGGGTTACTTGATAACTTTGGTATATGTATGGGAATATACCTAAGTAGTGGTTATCCGTTGATTTCATATCTGTGTGATACCTCATAATTGAGATGGGCTACTTGATAACTTAGGTATTAGTAGGGGCTTACACCTAAGTAAGGGTTATCTGTTTAGATCCTTCTTTGTGGTTATCCTTGTTGGATTTAGTGAGACCTTGAGGGTCTCGGGGTCCCTACTGAGTATCGTTATACTCACCCCTACATGGGCTATGCCCGAACCTCGTTGTGTTGGATGCAGACGACGGAAAGCGCTAACGGAGATCGAGTGTACGAGGATTGGATGACACCTGGAGGAGGACCTCACGACGAGTCGGTACACGGTGGTGGACCTCACGACGAGTCGGTACCCGAAGGAGGTTGACGGACGCGAGCGCTGAGGAGGCTATCTATTCCTACCTTTCAGGTAGGATCCGTGGTGGACGATCTAGGAGCTGTTTTTCACCTTCCAGTTGTTTTGTCTATTTCCTTGTACTTTACAGTTGGACTTGTATTTCCGACCCCTTTTACTTTCAGCACTAATTTTGTATTCAGTTTTACTTCGTGTTTACTTTCGCTTGTACTCTGGTTGAGTGTGTTTATGATTTATAAAGGCAATTACTTCCCAGTTATCAGGATTTTGGCCTTTGGTGCTAGTCTCCAGCCCCTGGCCTATGGAAGGCAGGCTTGGGGTAGTCACGACACGGGCCCCGAGTAGGGGTCGTGAAAGTATTATTTAGATTTAATGTTTTTGATTGAAACTGATTATGATTTTTATTAATACTTAATTTCTTATTATTTCATTTTATTTTTTAGGAATCATAACAAAGAAATAAAAAAAATGATTCTATGAAGTATATCCACACTTTGGGGTGAACTACTATGCTAGAGCACGAGAGACAACATCTATTTTTCATGTACAAATGAGTTTAATTTGGTACCAATAGAAATAAACCAAAACTAACTAAACCTCCCACACCTGACATGAATCAACTTAAATCAAATAAAAGTTAACTAAATTGAATTCAACTAAAAAGTAATAAACCAAAGAAAAAACTGTCATGAACCATTTGTATTAAGGAAGAACCAAAACATACCAAATTAAACTGATACGACTCATCCAAAATCAAACTAAAATTATATGGTTAAATATAAATAGATATAAAATGAATGAAACCTACTTGAAATGGATCAAATAAAAATTAATTTAGTTGAACTTAAATAACTTTACATAACATGAATTTAATAAAAATGAACTAAATTGATCCATGTCTAGTGGAATAAAATAGAATTGGCATAAAATGAATTAAATAAATATAAATTGACCTAAACTTACTCAAATAGAAAGAAAATAAAAATTATAACTAAAGTTTATATTCTTTAATGTCTATATTTAAACTATAAAAAACTTATAATTTGTAAAATACTTGAAAATTTCTTACTAAAAGTTTGAAAATAGTTTACAAAACTGCTTGTAAACAGTTTTTAAAGTGCTTGTAAAAAGTTTTACCCAAAATGAAACACAAAAACATTAAATTAAAAATTAAAACATCAATATATATATATGATGAGTTTCAATCATAAAAACTCAAAATTAATGATTCTTTAATGATTTACCACCCAAAACCTCAACATCCCTTAGAATTATAATCAAAACTGAAAACCTCAATACCCAAAACCACAATTCTCACCTTGAGAGTACCAAATAATGCCCTAATAATATATTCAAGATCAAATTAACATGGTTCAACCCTAAATTACTATAATTAAATATATATGACCATAAATTTTTCAATTCATCAAAGAAGCTACTTATTCTTTCTGTTTTTACCCCAAACATCAATAAAGAGGACTAAAATAAAAAATAACCACACAAACAAAAGAAATACTACTCAATTCCATCCAAGTTAACTATATATAATGGTTTCATACTAAGTAAACCATTCCCAAAATAATAACCAAAATAAAAATTATCCTTCCACTTAACATAAAATTCCTAAATTTCATCTTCAAACCAAACACAACCCAAAAACTCAATCACTCATTAAATTAAGAAAACCCAATACGATGACAACTAAAAGAAACTATAGGATAAAAAATCAATTAATTCAAAACATCTTAATGTAGAACCATATAAAACATGGTTCCAACCACACAAACATATGTAGGATCAAAAGAGTATGTGTTTTACCATAAGGGGGGGGGGATGAATTGTAGTTTATCAAATAAAACTTATAATTTTTATAAATATATTTAGGAAAGATATTGGATGAAGTTTTATACTGATTAAATTTATTATTAGAGTAATAAAATTTTATAACATACAATATAATAATTTTCTAAAAAAATTAAAAATGGAAATATAAACTTATAAAAATAAGTATAAAAAAACTTATACAACGAATGTAAGAAAAAATTAAAAAATTTTTTATAAGAAGATCCACACTTTAACCTATAGTGTTAATGAAGTCAATATGTTTGAATTAAGGTATCCATGATTTTAACCAAACCATAAATGGTTTGTCTTTCTTACATTGATAAAGATCTCAATACAAAGATTGACATAACCTCCACTACTGGAAATATGACCTATACCAACAGTTTTTGGCAAACCATTGGTATAGGTCACTAATTTGGACCTATACCAACAGTTTAGCCAAAACCGTTGGTATAGGTCACTTATATGGACCTATACCAACAGTTTTGAAAAAACCACTGGTATAGGGCCCAAAATAAAAGAACCTATACCAACGGTTCTCAAAACCGTTGGTATAGTTACATGTATGTTTTATGGAATCTTCTTACTGAGAACATTAAATAAATAAAAATTTAAAATAATTATGATAATACATATATATATTTATGAAATTATGTTCAAAAAAGTCAAGTTAGGTTAGTGGTTAGGTCGTTCAATAATAAACTGGAGGTACTGGGATCAAAACCCATCGAATGCTTCTTTTTTGAAATACATATACCAATGGTTTTATGGAACCGTTGGTATAGATTTTTCATATTACTTATACCAAAGGTTTTGAAAACCATTGGTATAGGTCTATACCAACAGTTTTCAGAAAACCATTGGTATAGACCTATCCTCGCGGCTTACTTGGCCATAGTTCTCCAAACCATTGGTATATGATATACCAACGGTTTGGAGGCCTATACCTATAGTTCCAAATTGTTGGTATAGGGTATTTTGTTAGTAGTGATCTATTTCCCTAGCCCCAGAAACCCTTAACTAGAATATCTGATAAACCTATGTATTCTAAAACCTCAAAATACCTTGATCACACCATGTTAGAAATAGAAATTACAATAAAAAAAGTTCTTAAGGAATTTACAATAATCCTCATAATGGATGCCTTAAAAAAATGGTCTATAAAAATTACAATTGAATCTCTCAAAAGTATTAATATGTTACTAAAAATTCAAAACAACTTTAGATCGTCAGAGATTTAAAAGGATACTCCTCCTCAAATTCAACTTCTATTTATAAGAAAATTCACAATGGTTATATTCCTCATATCATGGAGGTGGTTGTGATGACATCAGATAAAATCCTTATTCACTTAAAAAATTCAACACAATGTATTTGTCTGATGGTTGTAATTATTTACACCACTATAGTGTATATGGATTCCATTTATAATAATGAGAAATTTTTTTCTAGTAAAATTTATAAAATCATTCTTTCAGTAGGTTTTGGAAATTTTTGTCTAGTAGACACATCTATCTACATCTGATGAAAATTTTCTGGTAGAATTACTTGAACTTAGTCTAATAGAATTCATTATAATTTGTATGCTATAATCTATAAACCTCCATTTGATGAACCTTGAAATCATCCATCGAATGTACACAGTACATATTTTCCCGATAAGGAAATTCTCGTCTGATGGAAAGATTATTCTGCATTCGATAAAACATCTTAATTTCCTACAAAAACATCTTAATATATTAGGATGTATAAAAGTTATAAAAGTATAAAATTTTAAATAAGTGGATTGTGATTTTTAAAATCAAGGTTATAAAGTGATGAATGAAAACTTTTTAATCAACAGTCTACCCCTTTTTGAAAATCACAAAACATAAATTTTAAAGAGAAAAATGAAAATTTAAACATTAAATTAATATTACCCATAT
This sequence comes from Viscum album, assembly GCA_963277665.1. Taxonomy (NCBI): domain Eukaryota; kingdom Viridiplantae; phylum Streptophyta; class Magnoliopsida; order Santalales; family Viscaceae; genus Viscum; species Viscum album. The sequence continues at coordinate 1,252,316,760 of OY728141.1, forward strand.
ATTATATAACCTTAACTTATCTTCCTTTCTCTCCTTTGTCTAAAAGTTTTCTTTCTCCCAAAATTTTATATTATTTCTCCCCAAAATTTTAGATACTTTATCCCCATTTTTTATTTTTAAAAATATTTTAGGAGGTATAAAGTGTTACTTGAAATGTTAGGGGGGAAATTATATGTGAAATAATTTATATGTAAGTAATATATAACATTCATTAAGAAAATATATAAAAAACAATTCAACCAAAAAATTAATCCAAGAACATTCATCCAAGAACTTTATGTTCAATTATTACAACACATTTTAGAGTTTATAATAAAATAAATATTTTTTAGAAAATTTCTTGAGGATAGCCTTAATCATCTTGAATTACTTTTGGTTCTTATAAAATTTTACAACAACTGATTTCAATTTTATAACTTCCTCTTCTAAAGATTAGTTCTTCTTACCTTGGTAGGAAATTTATTTTCCTTGTTTTGTAATTTCATCATTTTTCTATATAGAAAGAGATTTGAGGTTATTTATAGATGTTGAGATTTCATGAAATTATTCATTAATATGATTAGTAAATTTTTAAACTATATTTGTAGATTTTTTAATGCCTTTAATTTGTTCATCAAATAAATTTATATCACCATTTTTGTGATTCATCCATCTAATAATAATTTTTATCTTATGGAGTTTCACCTTATATTTTCCTTCAAAATCCTTAAAATTATCTTCATTTGGAACAACTATTTTAGAAAAGCATTACAGAGCACTCGATATTTCCAAAATATAAACCTTTACTTCAATATATTTACAAATTTCCTGAATATTTGAAAAAAAAATTAAAAACAACTTCAAGTATTTTGATTACTTTATTGAAGTAGTTTATTTTCATTTCCATTATTTTCATGCTTATAACAGGGGGAAAATTCATAGAAACAATCAAAATTTTAAGAAAATACGGTGTTGTTTCTCTTGATGATCAAACTTATTATTTTTAAAGAGAATGTGATTGAGAAATTTCTATTACATAAATATCTTCATAATTTAAAACTTTTTTTATTCTTTTTCCTTAAATTTATGATCTTTACTTTCTGATGTCTCTTCATCATGATAACCAATAGACTTATCCTTCACAAACTATGAAGATAATGATTTTAAAGTACCAATTAACATCTCTTCAATACTAGGAACTTTCCTTAAATCTTTAACTACTTTATCTTTTTTTAGATTTACTTTTCCCTATTACTCAAGCAGATTATTTGGAATAAGTAATTTTTTTCCTTTCCTTTTTCAATTTATTTTTCTATCACAACTTGAAAATTTTCATATTGTATTTCATCAACAACTACTTAATTTCTTTTTGACTTATTAATAGGCATAATTTTTTCTAATAGATCGGTCAGAGGAAGAATTGAAAGAATAATAACTTCCTTGGTCACAACTTCAACTCTAGAATGATTTTCTTCAATTCCTTTTAAGAAGTATTTGGAAATTTTATCTTTTTTAATTTTTTTAGCCGATCAATTTTTAATTTATTATTCTCTAAGGCTTTCATAAAATTGATCCTTCAAATCCAAATCCTATACCATATCTTATCTAAAAGGTATTTAAACTTTATTTTTACCATTATTTTTAATAAAATTTGAAATTATTCTCCTGTAATTGATTTTATTGCCTTTATTGGAATTGGGGGAGACTTTTCACTAGCATTCCTCTTTTCTAAAACTTTCTTATTTAACAATTTTGTTTCACCCATAGATGATTTTTTTTTTATTTTTATACAAAATTTTTCAAGGAAGGTATAAAGACAAGCTTCATCTTATTTATAGTCTCATCCCAAAAAATTAAGTATTTTCCCTCACTTGAGTTTCTTAATTATTAATCTTATATTATTTAATAATTTTTTTTTGTAATTTTTTTTTATGAAACTCATTTATAGAATAATTTTCAACTTGATTGTTCCCATATTTATAGCCTCAATAAAAGTGAACATAAACTTTACTAAGTTATATTTCTTCATGTTGAAAAGAAAATCAAATTCACAAAATTCATTCACTTTGAGAGTATTTCTATCAACTTTCCTATAAATTAATAAATTTTGAATCCAAATACTTATGATTATTACATCATAAGAAAGATGATATAACTTTCTCAATTTTTTATTCAAGTCAAACATGGAAGTTTTTACTTTTTCTTTCTCAAAATTACAAACCTCTCTATAAATTTATGGGTAATAAGGTTTTCTTCACCGTATAGTAAAATTACAATGTTTTTAGCCACTTATTTGATATTTAGGTTGAGAGACTACCCAAATATAGTGAAAAAACATTTTTTAATCCAGAAAATTCATTGAACTCAATAGAGGAATATAATTATCTTTTAATCTTTTGAAAATGAAAATCAAAATGTTCCTTTAAAAAACATAATGATTCCAAAAATTAGAAAATAGTTATAGATTTTAGTAGCAATTCATATTTTTTTGAATCATTTTCTTTTTATGAGACTCTCTTTAAGTGCTTATCTTTTATAAAAATCATCTAGAACTGACATGGTTTCTGATCCGGCAATCTAGAAAGAATCAAAAAAATCATAAAACCAATGGATGAAAGAGAAATGAAATAGAGAGATATATTCACACAAAATAAGAAGTGAAGAAAGATTTATGAACAACTAATCCTTTATATAGACTCAAAGAGGGAGTCCATTTGATTTACTTAGATCTAATAACTTGTATTGAAACCCTTAAAAGTTTAATGACTGATGATAAATCTTGAAAGATGATAACACAATATATTTAATAATTTTTTATATTTTAAACTCTCATTGTTTATTACAATCATTAAGAAATATTTTAGTTTTATTGTATTTACTATTCATTCGATGAAATTTATAAAGTGTTAAGAAAAAGTTTAGGGATTTTTTTATAAATATTATAAATAGATATAGAAAAATATAACAAAAGATAGGGAAATTTAAAACAAAATATTGAAAAATTTACCCCTAGATAATTTTTTATATAAACATTCTTATGAAAGGTTTCTAGGTAATAAAAACTACTTGGTTTTATAAAAAAATAGATAAAGGAAAGATTTTATCTGATGAAAATTCAGATGAAATCTTAGTCCGATGAAACATAAGAAGTTTCTAATAAATTTTTTTTATAGAAATTTAAAATAATGAAAATGTTAAATAAAATTTTTTCTAGAAAATTTTTAAGAAAACATTATCCAGAATTTTTTAAAAATATTGTTTGTCCAAAAAATTTAAGAAAATAAAAAAAAATTAACTAAAAATTGAAATAAAAATTTTAAAACATAGAAAATAATTTCTCTCTATTTTCAAAGAGTTATTTAATATAAGAATATAGGTAAACATGAAGTTAATAAATGATCATTTTATGTTGACCAATCTATGTTTTTGTTTAATATATTCAAGTCTATTAGAATTGAGGTGTTTTGTAAAAATATCAGAAAGTTCTCCTTGTGAACTGATGATTTATAAAAAAATATCTCATTTTTTATGTGTCTAAAGGAAATGATGTCTTATATCTATATGCTTAGATATTGAGTGATATGATAAGTTTTTGATATGTGAAATGAAAATTATGTTATAAAAAATTGGTGTTTTACTAAAAATAATGCCAAAGTTAGCGAGTGTGTGTTGCATCCACAACACCTGAGCACAAAAAATTCTAACTACTACATATTCAGCTTCATCTATGGAAATTATTACTAAGTATTGTTTCTTACAAGACCAAGAAACTAAATCCTCTCTTAAGAAATTATAAGTTCTAGATATACTTTTTCTACCCATTTTATATCCACTAATGGTAGTATCAAATTTTTTAAATTAAAAATCATTTCTAGAAGAATAAAATAGTATAAGATCTATAGTTCCATTAAGGTAACGAAAAAAATAATTTTATAGATTTAATATTGGATTATTTTGGACTAGCTTGAAATCTTACACACAAGCATACGAAACTCATTAAGTCTTATTGACTAGCTATAAGATATGGTAAACTACTAATCATTCCTCTAAAAAGATTTTGATCAACAGGTTTCTAATATTCATCAAGAACTAAATATTTTGAGGTTTTAATAAGAGAACTAATACTTTTAGAATTATCATACCCAAACCTTTTAAGTAAATATTTAATATGCTTTTATAAAGATAAAAAATCTCCTTCTAGTTTTTGAGAAATTTGAAAACCAAGGAAAAATGTTAGTTCACCCATCATGCTCATTTAAAACCAATAATTTATAATATTGATAGAGGAATTAATGAGTTATTTTTGAGTTTATCCACATATAATTTCATTGAAATAAATTTGAAAAATGATGGTATCTTTAAAACCATTTTAAATAAAAAGTGTTGGATTCGTAACTTCCTTAGAAAAATTGTTTTGTAATAAAAATCTATTTAATCCATCATACCAAAGTCTTGTAACTTGTTTGAGTTCATTGAGATATTTAGTAAGTTTAAAAGAATTATCCTAAGATATTTTTTTTTTCAAAAATAGATGGTTGTTTTATATAAACTTCCTCCTAAACATATCCATTAAGAAAAGCACATTTCACATCCATCTAAAAAAGAGTAAAATTTAAGAATGTTACATATGCAAATAGATTCAAGTATAGATACTGCAAAGAAAGTTTCTTCATAGTATATACCTTATTGTTGATTATAACCCTTTACAACATGTTTATATTTATTTATTACAATTACTCCATTTCCATCACATTTATTTTAGAAAACCCATTTTAATCTAATTATAAGAAAATATTTAAGGTGTTCTACCAAAGTAAAAAAATTATTCCTCTCAAATCTGTTGAGTTCATCCAATATTTATTTTATCCAATATTCATCATCTAAAGCCTCATCAAGAGTATTAGGTTCAAATTAGTATAAAAATGCATAATGTTCACATTTATTTCTTAAGGGATTTATAGTTTTGACTAGTTGATCTATATCACTAATTATATTATCAGTGGGATGATTCCTTAATCCTGTCTGATTCCTTGGGTTTATAAAAGTTTATTCTTAAACAAAACGTTTAATTTCATTAAGGGGTATAACTTTAGAAAATAATTATTTGGTTTTTATCTCATAAGAATTTTTTTCTAACATGGTTTGAAAATAAGTTTTAAAAAAATCATCAAAAAATGTGGTTTTGGGTTGTTTAAAAACAAAAGGATCAGTTTCATCAAAATATTCATGCACTATTATATCAATAATAATTTTTCTTTTATTAAGAACTCTATAATCCTTATGAATTGTATAATATCCAATGAAAATTACTTCATCACCTTTTAGAGAAAATTTATTTAAATTATATTGAATATTTAGAATGTATAATTCATATACAAAAACCCTGAAGTAAGAAAGTTTTGGGTTTCTTCATATCTATAGATCATAAGGATTTTTATTAAGAAAATGTATAAGTAAAAATCGATTTATATTATAGAAGATGACACTAACTAATTCAACAAAAAATGGTTAGAAACTGAGTATTCACTCAATATGGTTCTAGTAACTTCTTAAATAACTCTATTTGTTTTTTCATATACACCATTTTATTTAGGTTTTCTAAGAGCTAAAAAGTTATGTATTATAACTTTTTACTATATAAAGTTTCAAAATCACAATTTTCAAATTCTCCAGCATGATCATTGTGAATAGTAACCAAAAGTACATCTTTATCATTTTTAACATGGGCTATAAAAATTTTAAAATAGAAAAAGGATTCTGACTTTTTTTCTAGAAAATATACCCATGTATATCTAGTGTAGTCATAAACTAAGACATATACCTAGTATTTTCCTCTAATACTTATAGTTTGTATAGGACTAAATAAATCCATGTACACTAACTATAAAGAATCCAAATCTAAAACTTCACTAATAGATTTAAAACTTGATGTATTTTGCTTTCTAAATTGACAAAGATCACACACTTTAAAAAAATAAACATAATATCCAATAGATCTCTAACAAGACATTTCTTAGAAATCTTGGCTAAAGTTCTAATATTATATTGTTCTAACCTTCTATTCCATAACCAAGGTCGATATTCTATTTAACTAAGTGAAGGTAGATCTTGGATTATAAGGTCTTCTAAGTTTAGTGTGTAAACATTATCATGCCTATAAAAAAGAATAAATTTACCTTATAAATTTTGAATTGTACATTTATCATTACTGAAGTTCACAAGGTACCCTTCATCACATAATTGACTTATGATAATGAGGTTGTTCTTAAGTCCTACAAAAAATAAAACATTTGAAATTAAATCCTTTCACTGAAGAATAATACTATATATTTCTCCTTGAGTATTATCTCATAAAAGTGAATTTTCCACCTTTAATCTTGATAATATTTTGGAAAAATTACTTTTTACCAGTTATATGATGGAAATATCCACTATAAATTTTCTATATATATTTTTTCTATAGGTACTTAGCATTTCTTCCTGAAAATTGAAAAATTTGTAATTTAGAACCAAGACTTTCTTGGGTTTAGAATTTTTTTGGAAAAAGAACTTTTAGAATCCACATTTTTCCAACTCTTTTGTGTTGTATATAGGCTAATTCTTTAGAAATGCATGATTTATGAAAAATGAAAGATTTAACTTTATTCAAGGGATGTATTTTCTTCCAGTTTCCACATCTCTAAAATTTTATATAGAAGGGAGCACTTTTAAGAACAAAATAACTATTTTGAAAATGAGGTTTTGAATTTGTAAAACCAATTACAAATATATTTCGATGAGGTGTCAACTGTATATACATGCTATAAAAAATTTCCTTCAAAAAAAAGTAAAATTTTATAAAATTTTATTTAGTCTACAAATCCATAGTTTAGTTTTACAACTAAATATTTATTTTTATTTGTTGAGGTAGAACTATATTTCTTATTTAATTCCTTGGTTAGATTTGAAAATTATAGGGAAATTTTTGAAATGATAGAATTTTCCTTAAAAAGTTATATCTTAAAATTTTAATAGTTTTTAGAAAATTTATTATTTTTTTAATCAATGTAGCATATCATGAAACTTCTTCATAATTTAGTAAAATTTTCTCATCATCCGATGAAGTATCTTTTTCTTTTTCTGAAGATGTAGAAATATTTTCATCATCAGAATATGGATAATAAGAGTTTAAAGTTAAATTGGTTAATGATTAAGTGGATAATTTATCCATAAATCATTTATTAGTTTTCATAATTATAGCATAGAATTCCATAATTTTTTGACCACACTGATTTCATCAGAAGAATTTTCTGAAGAACTATCTCCACCACTATCACTATAGGGATTTGAATATTTTATAATTTTCATTCATTTTTTTCTTATAAAACCTCTTATAATTTCTATATTTATTATACTTCTTATTTAGTTTTTCAAAATCAGGCATGATTTGATTAGGTTTCTTACATTCATATAAAATCATCTCAGAAGCATATTTCTTATCACTTTTTTTCTTAAGATTTTCTTACATTAAAAATATTTATTTACAACATTTTTTTATCCTTTTTTTTTAGTTGGGAATGTTCATTATCACTCTATTCAGAATAACTACTTTCTATCTCAGCTTTAACTTTCTTCTTCTTCAAATACTTAGTAATTTTTTCAGCCAATATTACTTTTTTATCTACTGTTGATGTAGAGGAAAAAGCTACACCATTTTTCTTCTTTCCTTTCTCAACATCCCTTTTCAATATAATATCATACTGAATGAGATTACTAATAATATCATCTAAACAAAGATTAGTAAGTTTCTTAGTATCATAAATATCAATTATCTTAGATTCGCATTCATTGGGTATAATATCAATGATTTTATCAACCAGTTATTCATTATTCAAGTATTTATCTCTAAAATATTGTAAACTACTAAGAATTATCATAAATAACTTATGTATTTGTTCAACTAATTATCTAAGTAGAAAATCAAAAGCTTTATAATATTCTCTCAACATAGCTCTTCTTGTTTCAACTACTTTGGTAGTTCCAAAATGTGTTACTTCAAGTTTATTATAAATGTTATTTACAGTTTCAAAAAAGAAATCAGTTAATAGATATTTATTGTGATAAAAAAAACAAAGTATTTATGACTTTATAATTGAGTTAATAATACAAATTATGTTCTCTGGTAAAAGTATTAACTTCCTTCTTAGGGATTTGATAATATCTTGTAAGAATAATAAAGTTTCTAATCCAATATTTATAACGAACTTCTTCATGCGATCCCTCCAATATTTATAATCAACCCCACAAAATATAGGTGGTATACTTGGATTTAAATTATTAAGTATCCCCATAGAAAAACCTACCATTTTTGAAACAAAAACACTCTTTTCTATAAAAATTTATTTTTGTAATAGTTTATAATAAGTATAAACTTATCTGATACCAAATGTAGGATCAAAAGAGCATGCGTTTTACTATAAGAGGGGGGGGGAGCGGGGTGAATTATAGTTTATATAATAAAACTGACAATTTTACTTAGCCTCTTTAATAATGTTATCAAATGAATTTTCACACTGATTAAATTTATTATCAGAGTAAGAAATGTTGATAACATATAATAAAAAACTTTTCTAAACAAATGCGCAATGGAAATAAAAACATGTAAAAACAAGTATAACAAAACTAATAGAATGTATTTAAGGAAAACTTATAGAAAATTTTATAAGAAGATCCATACTTTAACTTAATGCGTTAAGGAAGTCAATAACCTTGAATTAAGGTATCCAAAATTTTAACATAACTGTAAAGTCTATGTATTTCTTATATAAAAAAATCCCTCAATATAAAGATCGATACAACTTCAGTTTCCTAATCCTCAGATACATTGATCAGAATATTGAAAAAATCATTTTCTTATTAAACCCCAAAATACCTCAATCAAATCAGATCATACACAATGATTACAATCACAAAAGTTATTAAGGAATTTATAATAATCCTCATAGTGGATTCCTTAATAAGAATAATATATAAAGGTTACAATTGAATCACTATCAAGTAATAAGATGTTACTAAAACTTCAAAGTAAATTTATATCCTAAAATATATAAAACAATCCTCCTCCTAAAATGAATCTTCTATTTATAAGAAAATTCCCAATGATCATATTTCATATATCTTAGAGGTGGTTTTAACGACATCAGATGAACTCGTTCACTTGAAAGATTCATCACAACATCACCATCCAAGGGTCACAATAATCTACACCCCAATAGTGTATATAGATTCTATATAGTAGAATGATAAATGTTCATTCAGTGGAATTTATGAAATCTTTATTTATTAGGTTTTGGAAATGTTCATCTGGTAGACATGTTTATCTTTGTCTAATGAAGTTTGTCTGATAGGCTTGGTAGAACTTCATCCAATGGAATTTTTATAATTTCTCTTCTAAAATTTATAAATCTACATCCTCTAAACATTGAAATAATTCATTTGGTATACACAGAACATGTTCATATAATAAGGAAATTTTCATCTGATGGAAAGGTTATTCTCTATCCGTTAAAATATCTACCTTTCTTATAAAAAAATATTAAGATCTTGGGAAGTATAAAAGTTATAAAAGTATAAAATTTTAAGGAAGTGGATTGTGATTTTCAAAATTAAGGTTATAAAGTGTTGAAAGAAATTTTTCGAATAACAAAAATCAAAATTTTAATGAAATGAACGTTTATAAACGAAATTACCCTTTTAAATGAGTAAATTCCTTATTAAGAAATTAAAGTATAGAAAACACATACACTACTTTGGATATTTTGGATAGTTATAAGTTGTATCCTATCAGATTTAAAATTCCATTGAGTAACATAACCATTTATAGTATATCCATTATATAGTTATCATATTATTAGTATATATATATATATGGTTATGATAAATTCTTTTGATGCATACAAAGGAAGTGATGAACTCAACTAGTAGGATTATACCGTATAAATCCCATTTATTAGATCTTTTGAGGGATATAACATCAATAGGATTTTCCCTTGACCGATCCTATGATAAGATTCAACAACTAAATCATGAGAAATACCATTTATGGGAGAAGTTGAAGCTCATTGAGATCACGAACCAAACCTTGTTCACCGAACCACCCTAATAAAATCCCACCACCACCCACCTTTCTATTAGGTCGTTCGATGGTGTAATAAAGGGCTATGTATCTAGACCATAATATTATAAATTTTTATTTTTTAGTTTTAATAAAAAAATTATTATATTTATATTTTATTACTTTATAATGATTAATCAATAATTTTGATAAAAATTAGATTTTGATACGATGAAACATAAATTTTATTTTTGGAAAAAATATAGTTTTAATCAAGAAACTCTTTTGATGAATTCAAGAATATTTTAAATAAATTATATTTTAATAAAATAATATTATAAAATAATATTTATTAAATATAAATTATAATATAATTTTATGAAGTCAAATGTAATTTTTATAAGGGTTAGAAAACTATTAATGTAAAAAAACCAATATTTTTCAATAAATGGGGATTTTTTATTTAAAAGTAAAAATTATCATATTTAGAGAATTATTTTGATAAAATTAATTTTATTTTTTAAATCATCATGTTTAAATTATCAAACAATGAATTTACCATAATTTTTTGAGATAATAGAATTTTTATGTAAAAATTAAATACAGTATAATTATATGGTAAGTATTATGACATAAAAAAAGTGATGTAATAAATAATATAAAGAGTATCCATGACCAAAATTATGTTTCCAATTTAAAATAATATGTTTTTGAATTTATTTTATTAATTTTATAAACCCTCAATGAGTCCTCCAAAATCTATATTATATTTTAAGGTTTTAAAATCAATTATTTATAAACTCAACTCACTTACACATAAACAAGGGTAATATTTTAAGTATTCTGGTTATTATACTTATAAAAAAATTAAATATGCTCATATTTGATGGAAAAAATTGGAAAAAACCATGATTTGTTATGTGGTTTGGATTAATTTATCATATAGAGTCCAAAACCTAAGTGTGGAAATTAATAAATAATTCTCCTCTCTTTTTCTACAAAAACCCACCCAACCTTTATTCTTATCCACTCAAAACCATTTCCCACAAATTTAATCCACTATTAACTCTCTAGATACCTCCTAAGGTTCCCCAAACTCTTCATAATCTCCTCCCAATCTTTTATAAGCACCCTCTCAAGGTAAGAAATCTCTCTCTTTTTTTCCATTCAAGAACCTTCTTTATATTTAGCCTTTTGAATATCAATTGGTTATGTTTTTCATGAATTAATAATTATCCTTTTAATTTAAAATTTATTTTCTAATAATGATATAACATTTATCCTCTCTCTTTGTGACCTTTACCTAAGTCGTTACTATGTTGAAGTAAGGGATCATCTCCTTCTCTTCTTTATCCAAGCGTTTTCTTTATATTATGCCTTTTGATTTCCAATTTTTCATATTGGGATATATTTTTACATATCCCTTTTTTTATCCTTATGATGTAAAAGTTATGAGATACCCCTTTCACTCTCATTAAACCTTAACATTAATATTTAAGTACCCCCATTATGCTACTGAAATTATCCTGTGATTTTCCATTCCAAACATTTGTATAGTGAATACCCATCCCCAATTTCACTCAAGGATATTCAACTAGATATACCTATCCTTAATTCATTGGGTACTTCCATGTATGTATCCCACACTCCTTAATCACTGGATTAAAATTGTTGAAATACAACCTTATATTGTATGATCTATGTGGAATAATTATGTATGTACATGATATGAATGTGATAGGTGGGCTTGGAAATATATAGCCCTCCAATGCATTGGGTAATGTTTTTATATCATGAAATTACATTTATGGTTCATGTAATTTTATCCTAATCACACTATTTTATGATTTTCTGCCCATTATCCTTGAGTTATGATTATGATATCATGTTTTATGTTGTTTCTATATCCCCATGTTCACTTTATGTTATCATATTATATCATGATTCAATGTTTAAGTTTATGTTTCTCACTCCTATTATGTTTCCTTGACATTCCTATTTACTCACATGTATTACTTTCTTCATGTAATATTTTTATTATTCCTTTACTAGGATTTATAGCTCACCCCTTTATTATGTACGTCCCTCGATTATTCCATGCAGTTTTAAAAGACCAAGGAAATTTAAGGTCATATTATAGAGTTTTAGTTTATGTATTTGTATTTATGTTTCAATTTGTTATTACATGTACCTAATTACCCAAATAAATTATACCAAATGACCTTATAGGGTTTTATTAAGTTTATCTTTATGTGATAAATCATGAAATAAAGTTTATGAAAGTTATGGGTTGTCATAGTTAGTATTACAGAAAAGTATAGTTATTTTTATGGATTAAGATAAGAAAAATCTAACAAAATAGTTAAGGATAAGACTAAACATAGGAAAACATAACTAATTTTTTTAAAAGTATAGAGTTACTAGTTATAATGAAAATACATCACTGTCTTGATACTACATGTGGATGTGGCGCTACCACAGTTGTACCTAGGGTAAATAACCCCCAAAAGGGTGAATTAAACCGGAATCAATTATCACCTAGTGCACAAAAAGGAGGAATTTATACACACTTTTCTTGAAACTCTTAGGGTATATGATTTATTAAATTCTCTATCTCATTAGGAACCATTATTAAGGGGATAAAAATTACCCTAAGTCTTTATGTTAGGAAATATATTATGGATAACTTAGAATAAAACCTATAAATTCACAGGTTAAGGAATATATTTCATTTATGACTTATCCCTTTAATGTTCATGATTTCCTATTTATTTGTTTAATTGGTTAAAAATTCGCATCCCTAATTTTCCCTTTATTTTAGTTAATGGATGGAAATAAGAGGAACTGAGTCATCAACCAGTGTGATGAGCAATGTGTTGACTACCATAATAATATGCCCAACCCACTGGGAGAAGGAGATGGGAAATTAATTGAAATTCTTTCTTAACTAACTCAATTTTTAAACAAAAACTTTAATCAAGTGGAAAACCCACCCCCCTAATAAGGATCAACTTACAATTGAGACCTTTATGTGATAAACACCTCTAATTTTTAGTGTATATTTTGATCTTTTAATTGCTGAAAAATGGTTCAAATCCATTGAAAAGATCTTATCTATCTTTCAATTATTTGAGTAAGAGAAGGTCATGCTGGATATTTATCGTATGGATGGAGAAAATTATTATTGGTGGATAGTGATAAAAAATATGAGGCCTGAGGAAGAGATCAAAGCTATGGAGTGGAAATAATTCTATATTTTTTTGATAAATATTTTCCTTAAACTCTCTGACTTAAAATGAAGAGGGATTTCCTTTCCTTTAAGAAAAAGGATGATGAATACATCAATATATATGAGGAAAAATTCACAAGACTTGTATGATACACCATTTACTTTGTAATTTCCTCTAAAATTATAGTTTATTGCTTCTTTGGTGGGATACATTCAAGTATAGGAAAATCATTGGAAATTTAAAAATTTGACAACTATGTGGGAATTGTCTAATGTACCCTCAAATTTGAAATAGAGATCATAAAATATCTAGGGTCTCATGGGTCCAGAGAACATAAGAGGAGAATGGATTTTAATTATGGCAGTGCAACAGAAATGAATCATGGGGGAAAGAAAGTCCAACATCCCACCAGTAAAAAGTTTTGGAATAATAATACTGGAAATTTCCTGAAGGGGATAAGGAAAATGTAACACCCCAAGCTTCCACGGTACGTTTCCCTTTGAATGATGCAATAGCTTGCATCGTACGCAACTTCGAGATTCTAACACACCGCGACCAATCAAACTAGCCATTATGAATAGTAATACCAAATTTTTGAAATTTTATAAATTTTATCTTTCAGAATGGAATTCATTTTTGTATTTGTAATATCAAAATTAGCTTAGGGTGAATTTTTGGTATTTTTCTGAAAACTTTCAATTTTTGATGAATAGTGAAAAACACTGCGTTATTGGTTAAAAACAACTTTTTATTTAAATAATTATTTATTTTATTTAAATTTATTTTAAGTAAAAATAGATACATAATACAAATATTAGTTCAATGTAATTCATTGAAGTCAGTTTATAATAATTTTAGATATATAAAAATTTTATTGAACTTTTTACCGTCTTTTACCCACTTCCTAGGAGCATTTGCAAATTTGCATAAAATTTAATTTTACCGCTTTTGTGAGTTGAATTTAAAAAATCCTAGAGACACAATTTATATCAGTAATTAAAATGTGGTTCAATAAGATGAAAATAATTTTTTGTGAATAATAATTTTTTACTTTTATTTACCACAGTTAAAATTAAATAGCGTAATTAATGGTAAAAATGATATTATTATTACCCTAACACATGTAATAATTCTATTGGATAAGTATAATTCGACCAAAAACAACCCTAGGAATAAAATATGAACCTCTTTGGTCCACTTGGATTATATTAGGAAATTTATTATTATTTTATTTAAAGAAGAGTTAAAAGAGTTAAAATCAAAGTTTAATAACTAAACCATTTTTAATATAGGGTTATACATAAGATAAAGTCAACTATAAATATTAATTATAAATATAAAACTATTTCATAAATAATGGTATTTTATTTCTAATTTTTATACATTAAATAATTTAATTTATTTATGACACAATGATGATGAAGTAATTACCTAATTAATGAAATATTAAAATAATTGATATTATAAATACCCAAATAAATGTAATTTGAGACTTTTTATGAATTACACTAATTTTATAGGTTAATATGACATGTTAGGGTTGGTTAGATGAATTTTTTTCGAAGTAATAATGCTGTTATGAATTTATCAAAAACAAAATACCAAATAGTGTCAAAATTGACATAAAAGAGTTTTTAAAACAAATATTATATTATTAATTGATATTCTATTCCTAAAAATCTAAGGTTAGGCCAAAAGGCTTAAATAATATTATATATTTCATTAATGAAACACTTGAGTTTCACTTGGAAGTTTATATTAAGTTTATTAGCCATATAATATAAAAATACAAAGAGACATGGTAAATGTCAAACTATTTAACTAAGAGTTAAATCTAAATGATAAGGTTAATATGGTGACCTAATCCTATATAAAACCCATTGGTTGAGTTAATTTAGACCCATAACCACCTTATCATCGAAATAAATCATATTTGAGCCATTATAAACAGAATATTAATTTATTATAAAATATTATTTCAATCTTTTCCTAAGGTGCCCTCACCCCTCTTATAAAAGGGAACTTCCCCTTATCTCAAATTCACACCTCCAAAGCCATTTGGATCGGCCAAACCCAGCCCAAATATCCTCCAAAATATCCTAAATTCATCCTAGAGGCCTTAATTAAGTCATAAATCCAACATAAGGATCCCTTTTTATCAAATCAAAAGGAAGAACCCGAAGAAGAGGTAACTATTTCATCACCTCTTTCAAGTTCTTTTCTTCTTCCACTTCCTATTTCTTTGTTGTTTATATTCTAAAATAATAACTCCATTATCTTATATATAATTTTATGTTATTATAAAAATGGTACAAGCATATTCTTTTTTCTATCCATCCTATAAATGATAAAGTCACCATACGTGCGTACGTATGGCTTACCGTCTCCACGTCGTGGTGTAATTTGTCATTCAACACTTCACTATTTGGATGAGCATAATAATGATGTATAATTGATTTAAATAATAAATATAACATGTTAATTATTATTTATATATGATATATCATCCAATTATATACTATTTTAATATCAAAAGAATGATATTGTTGCTCGTGCGTATGTACAGATTACCGTCTCCACGAACGCGATGAGATTCATTCCCCATCATATCCATTCAAGACTAATTTTTATTTAATGATTAAAAATAATTTTTAAAGACTTAATATAATTCTTAATATGAATAATATACATCCTATCTATACCAAACATTACTTACGTAACAAATCAAATAAAGGAAAACGAATCAATTAACACCCGAAATGATGATACTGTAGAAATATCATTAACAAAGAAATATTAGAAGATCATATATGATATCATATTAATGTATATGGTTCTTTTATAATTTAATAACAATTATTTAACCATTATTAAATAGGTTAAACTACCTTTGACCAAGGAAAAGTACAAGTTAAGGGTTAATTCTACAATATCTTCATTATCCGAGGTTGTTTTTACGTGCGTATCTACTGGGACCTATTTATCATCCGCATCTGTGTTTCATAAAAATATTTTCAAAAAGAATATTTTAAGGTTTTATGGAAGGTAATATTTAACTATATCATCATTTTCAATGTTTTAAATATTTATTCTTCTAAATCATTCTCATTAATGTCCATGTTTTCAAAATGATTTTTAAGGATTTATTTATATGAGCATGAATGTTTTTAAAATGCTAATTACTTTCAAAAGTTTCAAAGTGGTATGTGAAACTTTGATTAAAAAATGTCTTTAAGTGTATTACTTTCTAAATTGTGTGACTTTTAAATGTTTTCATGAAAAAGGGATATTTCTCTCAAAGATTTTTACAAATCATTTTTATCTATGTCAACATCCTTTGATGGATTTTAAACTTGTTTGAAGTTGATTTATTATGAGACAAATATTCCATATTGTATTGAAGGTTTTGTGATATGTTTGACTATGGATGTGTTATTCTTATACCATTCATGTTTTATGGATAAATTATTGACATTTCGTATGCTAGTTTTAATATGAATGTTTATGTTATGTTTAAACATTTTCATATGAGGAATGAATTGGACTTACTAAGTGACGGGTGGATCCCACTATAGCTCCTCGATGCATCAATATGTCTCATGAGAAAAACTAGTGTCTTGGCACAAGGCCTTGACAAAATCTTATTTGTAGTCTTGGCATAAGGCCTTGACTATGTGGTTATGAAAGTATGGAATTATGCATTCCATCATTATGAAAGTGGCTATTGATGTTGCATGTGATTATTCGACTAGTAGAATATCCATATGAATAAGTAAATGACATCATTTGATTTATATTTTCCATATTATGCTGAAGTTTATGTTTAAAAGGCTTATTTTTTAGACTTATACATTGCCTTAAAATGTTTATGCTTATTTATGAAAGTTTCCACTATATTTTTATCCTTAATGAGCATCTGAGCTCACCCCTTTCTATGTTTTATTTTTCCCAGGATGTGAAGAAGTATATTATGACTAACCTATAGGGATAGTATAAGGGATATGAGTGTGGCCTATGGAGACTATGTTGTTGTAGTTTTTCATTTTATAATGTAATGTAAAACTTATGAATGTGTCTAGTATTTCTAAGGATAATAAACTAATCAGTCTTTAGATACTTAATATTTTATGACCATGCCAATGTTATGTAATAATACACCAACTCTGGGTAACTAGGGTCGGGGAATTATGGAAAATATTTAGGTGAAGTAAGGGAACCTAGCTGGTGATTTATGATTAGAGAAACCCACCAATGTTATGGAATAAATGAATTCTCTAGTAAACCATCAACCTATTTTCCAT
Source organism: Viscum album (assembly GCA_963277665.1). Classification (NCBI taxonomy): domain Eukaryota; kingdom Viridiplantae; phylum Streptophyta; class Magnoliopsida; order Santalales; family Viscaceae; genus Viscum; species Viscum album. Next base: position 1,252,334,363 of record OY728141.1, read on the forward strand.
TGTTTCAAATCTAAGGAATATGGGCACTATGTGAATCAATGCACTAAGCTAAGGGTTGTCTACCAAAACTGATGAAAACAACCTCCAAGGCCTAGTGAGTAAGTGAGAGCTTATACCATCAAAACTATTGAGGTGAATCCCAACAATGAAGTGGTGACATGCACGATAGTTATTCATTCAAGGATAGTGAACATACTATTTGATTCTAGTTCTATGCATTCCTTCATATCATGAAATTTTAGTAGAACTATTCAAACACCACCACAAAACATCAAAGTAGAGCTATCAATAAAAATAAAAAATGGTGAATTATTATATCCCAATTATATAACTACTACCCTATCAAAATTTGTGGGTAAAATTTTCTAAAAACTCCTATAATAATTTTTTGGTGGAATTCGTTTCTATTCAGGCATGGATTGACTTTACTTTTATAGGGCTAACATAAATTGTCAAGAAAAGGAAATCGCCCTATGTATTGAAAATATCTCTCTGATTCTATACAAGTATAAAGAGGAGGATTAATCTCCTTTAGTATCATCATCTCAAGTATGGATATTATTACCTTGTGAGAAAGTGTATCTAGATTAAATGATTAAGACTAAGGAAAATATCATGCTTGATGAAATTATTATTATAAGGGAATTCATTGATGTGTTTCCCAAATAATTTCATGGTATTCCTCATAGTTGAGAGGTTGAGTTCTCAATCTAACTTACACTCAGAAATTTTCCAATATCTAAGAATCGATATAGAATAAACATTGTTGAACTTGAGTACCTAAAGAAGAATGTCACGACCTGTCCCCTAGGGCCCATGCCATGACTACCCCAAGCCCGCCTTCCATAGGCCAGGGGCTGGCGACAAGAACCGAAAGGCATATTCCCTAAAATAGGAATGAATTTCCTTTATAAACTGTAAACTTAGACAAACCAAGCACACAACAAGATACAAGAACAAAGTAAACTATATAGTAAACAGGGTGTGTACAGAAAGTAAAGGGGTCAGAATACAAGCCCAACTAGAAAGTACAAGTAAAACTGGAAAGTACAAGTAAAACTGAGAACAACTCCTGTGAACACCCACCAAGGATCCTACTTGAAGGGTAGGTACAACTCTCGAATGATCGTCTCTGCAAATCGCCTCATCTAAGGTCCACTTATGAGCAGTCTCCAGTTTAGGTACCCTCATCCTTAGTTAGCATTGTCCGTTGTCTGCACCAGACACAACAAGGTGCGGGTGTAGCCCATACATGGGTGAGTATAACAATACTCAGTAGGGACCCCGAGACCCCCAAAGGTCTTTGAAATCCATAAAGTATAAACCAAAAAACATGGAAACAACAGTCAACCCTACTTAGGTATATGCCCATACATATACCTAAGTTTTCAGAATATACTCACCTCACATAGGAGGGAAGAATACCACATAGGTAACACCACGAAGGTAGGATTACCACACAGGTATCACCATAAAGATAAAGTACCACACAGGTATACCATGAAGATATAGTACCACACAGGTACACCATGAAGATATAAGACTCAGCTCACATAGGTATAAGTGAAGTATAGAAGTACAAATGATTAGTCGTGAAGCTAGATCATCTTATTCTATCAAGAGGCACAACTGCTGATTATACGGAGTCTGAACCACATAGGATCGATAGGTACTAACCCCCGGTATGACCCACATAGGATTTTAACCACACAGGATCAGTATGCGCTGAACCACATAGGATCGTTGAGGGCTGACCCACACAGGATCAGTATGTGTTGACCTACACAAGATCGCTATGAAAGCTGATAGCCAACCACATAAATCTCTAGGGATAACAAAAAGTAACATCTCAAGTCACAATGTCAAACACCTCGACTACTGGAGAACTCCTCCTCTATCGAGTAAAATGGGCCTGCCGTGTCATATAGAGGCGTATCCCACTAACCTTGGATTGTTGAGGTACTCCTCCTGTCGAGTATCGTGGGTCTGCCACGTCACATAGAGGTGCTCCCCACTGTGGCCTGCTGAGGTACTCCTCCTATCGAGTACCGTGGGTCTGCCGCATCACACATAGGCACTCCTCACCATAGGTTTTCCACGTCACACAGAGGCGCTCCCCATTGGGCCTTTGAGTGACTCCAAGTCGAAAGGTCAGTAGTCGTTAAGTCTCAAATAGTCACAGGGTTCCGCATGTAGTGCACCTGGGAGAACCACTCCCCAAGCCATCAGTCATACCTCAACTACCCCGAAGTCCCACGAAGAAGTATCCTAAAGGCCCGTCACATCATAAGGGACCCAATGTAATAGACTACGCATCAATCGGATGCCCAATCTGTAAGTTATTAGAGTTTCCGCTCTGAGGACCCAGTTGGATTCAGGGTCCAATCCAACCCGGCCATAAACCAACCTTTTCCAAAACTCAAGTGGAGTATACCAAAAGTACCGTACTGATCCAAGGATTCCAGTTCCATAGACAGTTTGTCAAACGGTTGCCCGGTTCTCAAGATATGGCCATAAAGGCAAAAAATGGGTCTGGATGGGCCCGGGTCCGGACCGACCCGGTCAGACTGACCCGACCCGACCCGGCCTTGAGCCACCCAACCCGGTTCGTGTTGACCTAGTCTGACATGGGTCCATCCCGGATGGCCTGGGCCTTGGCGGGCTTGGCTCGCTGGGCCGTGGTCCGGCCCAACCCGTGAAGGGAGTGACCCGGCCCAGCCCGGTGGTGCGACCCGGTGGTGCGGCCCGCTTCGGCGCGGCTCGCTATGGTGCGGCCTGCTACGGTGCAGCCCGTTGGGCATGACCCATTATGGTGTGGCCCACTCGACAGGTGGTCCGTCGAGGCGGGGTCTGCCGTGACCGACACCCGGGGGGTGGCACCCCCCGGTCTTCCGGAACAGTCTGTGGACCGTTAGGCTGCTGGAACGCTGGACTCGTCAAAGGGGTCCCACCCAGTGTGGTACGGCTGGACAATATTCCTCCCAGCGGTGCGGTCGCGTGCCGCTGCTCCATCGCGGCCGGCCGGATGCTGACCGCTTTCAGCCTCCGCCGCAACCAAGCAGCCGCGACCTCCTGCTCCACCGGTGGTGCGGACGCGTGCCGCCACTCCGCCACGTGGCCGGCCAGATTCTAGCCACCACCCTGCTCCACCATGGCCGATGGACTGCGACCTCTTGCTCAACCGACAACACGGACGAGCGCCGCCCTACCTTTATGCGGCTGGTCAGTGTACCAACCCCCCTCCTCTTCCACGGGTCACTGCATCTCCGTTCTTAGCCTGAAAATTTAAAGGATCGCATATTCGTGATCCTCCTGTCGAGGGATTCGTGTCTATATATCGTGCTCAACAAAACTCAATGTTTCCAGCGTCAATAAATATGTGGCATCGAATAACACACAAAGAACGCACGAAGAACAGATGAGAAAAGAGAAAGATTTAATTGCAGAATGATGTCCATGTTTGTTTGGCCATTGTCTTCGTGAATTTAGGATATGAAGAACCAATAAAATAAATTCAAACATATATAAAACCCCTACCTCATGATCTATGGGGAAATGAATGTGGTTGAGGAAGTGGGTCAGTGTTCACCGTTCCTTCAATAGCTTCCAATGACGTCACTTGATTGTCGATCCTTGTTTGTGGTTTTGGTGTCGATCGCCACCACTCGTCGGAACTGGATCCATCTTCCAAGGGATTGATGTCACATCACTCCTTCAACACTTCGTTTCTTGGTGAATTAGTGCTGACACATCTCCCCAATCTCCATATAAATAGGAGGGAGGGGGCGCCTAACAGTGTCGAGAATTAATGCAAGTACATTTATTAGGAAGCTTCCCAAATTCTCCAATAAAGCAGTTACTAGGATTGATGGGTCAAGCCATTTAATGGCTTGACACATCGTTGGTCCCACCATAGTTTGTCCTTTGGAGGATAATATAGAAACAAAAATAAAATAATAAAATAATTTTATTTTCTTTCCTTAAAAAGTCCCAAAACCTAAATTTCTCACCCGACCCACTACAGTAAAAGTAAATCCTCCATTAAGTGAATCCCAGAACTGTGGATTCAACAGTGCCCACGTATTTTTAATCTGAGCACCGGTTCAAAAGTTAGAAAACTCCGCTCGCGTGTTTACTGAACGTACCTGAAAAAAAGTTTAGAAAATTATTAACAATCACCCTCAACCCACATTGGTCGAGGTTAGGCTCTTCCTAAGTGAAACACACCCCTGTGAATCCAAAGGTACTCTTGGATTTCCAATCCGCGTTACCATTTAGAAGTTATGGATTTTACAATAAAATAATTGTCACTTAATTATTTTATTTACGGCCAAAAACTAACTTTCACTGGTGGACCGCGCCAGCCAAAGTTAGTATCTGCCTAAATAAAGCATACACTCATGAGTTCAATTGTGGTCTCATATTTTCAATCTGAGATACAATTTTTGATTTACAAGCATTTGAAAAATAAAATAATTTATTTAATTATTTTATTTACAGTTATGCCATTTTCGGGTTTTCTCATAGGAGGCCCGCGCCGACTAAACTTAAGTCACACCTAGGGTAAAACCACCATTCTGAATGCAACGGTGACCTCATATTTTTGATCCAGGAAACCATTTAAGAGTTATTCCACTTTTTCAGGAAAACTGTTTATATGCTTTATTTAAAGTTTAACAAAACTTCGATGGTTCGTTCCGGGCACTTCGGGCCTCGGAATTGCATGATGTCAGATTTCGCAGTCTCGAAATAATTCCATATAATTAAAAAACAATTATATGGAATTTATGGGACATTAAATTCTGCCCACCTTAGGGATTTACATCCTTGAAAGCCACAACATAGACTAAGGAAACAAATGGGGGTACTGAGCACAGATCTATGCCTAGAGTTTCCCGTGCTGCTAGTGAATGTGCACCAGAGGTATCGACCACCCATGAAGGACCCGCTCCTGTCGATCCTCAATCTCCATTGGAACCTCTGTAAATGTCGCACCATCGTCTAAGTGTTGCTTTCCATGGTCGATGACTTGAGAAGCGTCATGCACGTATCTCCTCAACTGGGATACATGGAAGACGTCATGTACCCACTCCAACCGTGGTGGTAGTTCCAAGCAGTGTGCCACCTCACTAATCCTCTGAAGTATCAGAAATGGTCCGATAAACCTCAGTGATAACTTGCTGCCTCGGCCAAATCTTCATAGTCCCTATTGAGGGGATACTCACAAGAAAACGTGGTCCCACCTCTTGGAACTCAAAAGGTCTCCATCTCTTATTGGCATAAGACTTCTATGAGTTCTGTGCAGTCTTCACTTGTTGACAAGTGAGACATCGTGATACAAATTATGCCACTGCTTTTTTCATCCCTATCCAACAGTACTGACACAGGAGGTCCTGGTACATCTTCACCACTCCAGGATGTACCGCTTGAGGGGAAGTATGAAACTCCCTGAATACCTCCTCTCGTAGCGCCACTGGTACCATGGCGTGTCCTCTAAAGAGGAAGACGTGCTCCCCACCTTTAGGAAATCCTTCAGGAGTCCTTTCTGAGAATATCTGAGCACGTCGGGCCTCATAGTCAATGTCTCAAGTTGTGCCTTATTAATTTAATAAAGAATTGGGGGAGTGAAAGTCATAAAATGGAGGTAATCTACTACATCTTCATCCACAAAGGATATCCGCAGTGCGACTAGCTGCTCTAATGCTTCACCCAGTAGTTGTAGACCAGACCTCTTGTTGAGTGCATCTGCTACCATGTTCCACTTCCCAGAAGTATAGAATATATCAAAGTCATAGTACTGGAGGAACTCTAACCATTGCCGTTGTCTCCGGATCAGGTCCTTCTGAGAGAAGATATACATGAGACTCTTGTGATCAGAGTAAACAATAAACCGTTCACCCATCAAGTAGTGCCACCACATCATCAGCGCAAAGACCACTGCTGTTAACTCCACGTAATGGGTAGCATAGTTTTTCTTGTCAGTCTCTTTATCAGATCCTAAAATCTCTATTGAAACTTCTCCATCCATATGAAAGGCTCCACCTTCTTAGTCAAAGCCGACAAGGGTGCCTCCACCCTGGAAAAGTCTGGTTCAAAACTTCGGTAGTACCTAGCCAAAGCAGACGTCCCTCTCCCTTCGGGGAGGTAATGTTGGAAACATATTTTGAAAAGATGTCACCATGCTCTGCCACTTCTGTTTGGAACTGGAAACTCAAAACTCCTGCTTCCACGGGGGTATGTCCAACTGACTCAAGAGTGATCGACTGCACCCTCATATACAATGAGTTTATCCTGTGCTATCTGGGTTTCCATTTTTTCTGACCAATGAAAATCCCATTCCTACATTGCAGGTAAACCACAACCCTTTTTCCTAATACAGTCAATCTGAGCATGAACTGTGGATGTCTAGTCCATACCCAAAATAACGTCGTAAGTCCTCGATGCTACCACCAAGAGGTTCCAACCGAAACTCTCGCCTCAAGGGTCAGATCACACTATCAGCGTAAGTGTGATTATCGAGTCTCCTCCCAAAGGTATCTTCAGCCATGAGGGTTAAGTCAACGGATTAACTAGAAACTCTAGGTATTGGAAAATATTTGTGGAAGGAATGAATGATTGGTACTGATGTATATTAATACGACAGCTAGTAGTATACACATACCGTTCATAGAATCATTCCTAGAGCCCTTGGGTCACACTCCTTGACTGTATGCAGCTACTCCCTTACCTTGTACTCCAACTCCCTAAGCCTGGTGGGGACCACAAAGGGGGGTGGTTGTAACATGTCAAAATGTACACCACCTCATGCTACTCCCCTAGCTCTGCTTCCACATCTACAGCCCTGTAGATTCATATTCCCCTAACACTTCTTCTTCCTGAAACATTTTTACATTCCCAAGTCTCTGAGACTGGCGCCAGCTTCCTGCTTTCCCACTACTAACATTCAATGGCTGTATCCACTCAGCCAAAGAACATTAAACCACAAAGGTTCTCTATAGCACCCTAACATAGGTAGGAATGCATAGAGTAATAGTGCTGGCTCGGACATCCTTAAACACACCACGCTCAGAAGTTCGAGCCCCAAAGCACTGATCATATCGTATTAATCGAGTACCAGGAATGGTCGGTATGCCTCAATGAATACTCAGATACCGACATGTTGTCCTGCCGGAGCTGTAGAAGCTCTAGAGAACTCTCATACCTTAGCTCTTTATGGAAAGAGACCCCCTTTTCTGAGAAATATTCTCAAGCTTGTCCATAGAAAAGTCACCTCTTCACAAGGCCAGAGTAACCTAAACCCTGTCATCGTCCTGCTGAGCCACATAGAAGGCTCTGTACCAGGACCACCATCTGATCGAATGGTGCCCTAGTTATATGGAAACTTGGTCACCTCCTCAAGACAGTCTTTAGCCGCCTGTGAGTTGGGCTCACCTCAGAACCTGAGGGGTATCTGATGCTGAAACTCGTGTAAGGCACTAAGCCTACATGTGTCCTCTACCAGTACTGCCGGTTGTAACTACTGACCAACGAGTAGTGATATAGTTGACACACTACCCGAAGGTACTATCTCAGGAAACAATACACATACCAAAGCCTCATCACCATGTGGACCATCCTCATGGACACTCACTGGAAAAGGCTAGAAGCTAAGATCACTATCTACCCTACTAGTGTCGCAACTAGGAGAAAAAACTCTCGCCACAACCTCCAAATAGTCCTTCGCCGCCTGTGGGTCCGTCTCACCTCAGAACCTCGGAGGCCTCTACCGCTGGAACTCATGCAACGTGCTCAAGTAGCGTGCACCCTCTGCTACTGGGGCTGGTGACATCATCTTCCCAATGGGTAGTGGTGCTACAAGTACACCACCCGATGGTACAACTGCTGTAAGGGGGCCCTGAACCGAAGCCTCGTCACTTGGTGGGCCGTCATCATGTACTCTCTCATGAATCCTAGCTGGATGTCTAAGAGGTGTCATCCTAATAAGGAACAAGTGATCCATGGTAATTAAGTTATACCCGGTGAGCTAACTCCAAAGAATTCAGAAGAAAAACTTTTCAAAAACACACGTAATCAGTGTTTTTGTACGCTGAGTCAGAAATAAGAATTCAGGGCCCTGGTGTATGGATACGTCGACCGCCGCAACAACACTGGATTCCCCAAACTGAAAACCACACTCATAACACTTAACAATATTTCCACATAGAAAAGATCAGAGTCCTAGTTCTTCGTTAGAACTGAACTCCTCTGATACCAATTTTTCATGACCCGCCCCCCGGGGGCTGTGCCGTGACTACCCCAAGCCCGCCTTCCATAGGCCAGGGGCAGGTGACAAGAACCGAAAGGCGTATTCCCTTAAACAAAAAGGCATTGACTTTATAAACTGTAAACTCAAACAAACCAAGCACATAGAAAGATACAATCATAAAGTAAACTATATAGTAAATATGGTGTGTACAGAAAGTAAAGGGGCCAGAATGCAAGTCCAACTGAAAAGTACAAGTAAAACTGGAAAGTACAAGTAAAACTGAGAACAACTCCTATGAATGCACAACATGGATCCTACCTGAAGGGTAGGTACATCTCTCAAACGGTCGTCTCTGCAGATTGCCTCATCTAAGGTCTACCTCTAAGCAGTCTCCAGTTCAGGTACCCTCGTCCTCAGTCAGCATTTTCCATCGTCTGCAACAGACACAACAAGGTGTGAGCGTATCCCATGAAGGGGTGAGTATAACAATACTCAGTAGGGACCCCGAGACCCCCTAAGGTCTCTAAAATACACAAAGAATAAACCAAAAAACATGGAAATAACAGTCAACCCTACTTAGGTTTATACCCATACATATACCTAAGTTTTCTGAATATACTCACCTCACACAAGAGGGAAGAATACCACATAGGTAACACCATGAAGGTAAGAGTACCATATAGGTATCAACACGAAGATAAAGTACCACACAGGTACACCATGAAGATATAGTACCACATAGGTACACCATGAAGTTATAAGACTTATGTCACATAGGTATAAGTGAAGTATAGAAGTACAGATGATTAGTCACGAAGCTAGATTATCTTATTCTGTCATGAGGCATTGCTGCTGATTATACGGAGTCTGACCCACACAGGATCGATAGGTACTAACCCCCGCTATGACCCACACTGGATCTGACATACACAGGATCGGTATGTGCCGACCAACACAGGGTCACTGAGCACTGACCCACACAGGATCTGACCCACACAGGATCGGTATGCGCTGACCCACACAAGATCACTATGAAAGCTGATAGCTAGCCACGAGATTCTCTAGGTATAGAAACAAGTAAAATCCCAAGTCACAGTGTCAAACACCTCAGTTGCTAGAGAACTCCTCCTCTATCGAGTATAGTGGGACTGCCACATCCCACATATTCCCTTCCCACTAACCTTGGACTGTTGAGGTACTCCTCCTGTTGAGTACTGTGGGTCTACCACATCACACAGAGGCACTTCCCACCGTGGGTCTTCCACGTCACACAGAGGTTCTCTCCCTCATGGCCTGCTGAGGTACTTTTCCTATTGAGTACTATGGGTCGACCACTCCACACAGAGGAAATCCCCACCGTGGGTCTGCTGCGTCACATAGAGGTGCTCCCCACTGGGCCGTCGAGTCACTCCGAGTCGAAAGGTCAGTAGTCGTCAAGTCTCAGCCAGTTGCAGGGTTCCACACATAGTGCGCTTGGGAGAACCACTCCCTAAGCCATTGGTCAAACCTCAATCTCCCCGAAGTCCCATGAAGAAGTATCCCAAATGTCCGTCATGTCATAAGGGACCCAATGCAATAGACGATGCATCAACCGGACTCCCGGTCTGTAAGTTATTAGCATTTCCGCTCCGAGGGCCTGGTTGGATTTGGGGTCCGATCCAATCCTGACGTACTCCAACGTTATCCAAAACTCAAGTGGAATATACCAAAAGGATATTCTCGATCCAAGGATTTTGGTGCCATAGACGGTTTGTCAAACGGTCACCTGGTTCTCAAGATATGACCACAAAGGAGAAAATGGGTCTGGATGGGCCCGGGTCCGGTCCGACCCGGTTCGAACCGACTTGAACTGGTTTGGGTTGACCCGATCCGACATGGTTTTGGCCTAGATGGATGGGGCCTTGGAGGGCCTATCTCGCTGGGCTGTGGTTCGGCTCAGCCCGTGAAGGGGGAGGCCCGACCTAGCCCACTGGAGCGACCCGGTGGCGCGCCCGATGGCGCGCCCGATGGCACGACCCGCTGGCACGCCCACTGAGCGTGGCCCGCTACGGCGTGGCCCACTGTGGCGCGGCCCGCTCGGTTGGTGGTCCTTCGAGGCAGGGTCCGCTGTGAGCAACACCAGGGGGGTGGCGCCCCCCTGTCTTCCCGAACTTTCATGGACCGTTCGGTTGCTGGAACGTGGGACCTGCCAGAGGGGTCCTGCCCGTTGTGGCACGGCCGACAATAAGGCCGACCAAAATTCCTCCCAATGGCGCGATCGCGCGCCGCTGCTCCACCATAGCTGGCCGAATGCCGACCACATTCGGCCTCCGCCGCAGCCTCCTGATCCACCGACAACGCGGGCATGCGCTGCCGCTCTTCCACGCGGCCGACCGGATGCCGACCACCCCTTGCTTTGCCGCGGACGATGGGCTGCAGTCTCTTGCTCAACCGGAGGCATGGATGCACACCACCCTACCTTTATGTGGCCGGCCAGTGTGCCGGACCTCCTCCTCTTCCGTGGGTCACTAAATCTCCATTTTTATCCCAAAAATTTAAACGATCACATATTCACAATCCTTGTGTCGGGGGCTTCACGTCCATATATCGAGATCAAAAAACACTATGTTTCCAGAATCAATAAAATATTTGGTGTCAAAGAACGCACGAAGAACACATGAAGAATAGAAGAGAAAGGAGCAAGATTTAAGTGCGGTACGATGGCCATGTTAGTTTGGCCATCTTCATCGTGAATTTAGGATACGAAGAATCAATAAAATAAATTCAAACATATATAAAACCCCGACCTCGTGAACGATGGATAAATGCCCACGGTTGAGGAAGTGGGTCAGTGTTCGCCATTCCCACAACAGCTTCCAATGACATCGCTTGATTATCGATCCTCATTCGGGGTTTTGGTGTTGATCGCCACCACTCACCGGAACTAGCCCCGTCTTCCAAGGGCTCGATGTCACAACACTCCTTCAACACTTTATTGCTTGGTGAAGCTGTGCCGACACCTCTCCCCAAGCTCCATATAAATAGGAGGGGGGGGGGGTTTCCAAACAGTGTCAGGAATTAATAGGAGTACATTTATTAGGAAACTTACCAAATTCTCCAATGAAGCAGTTACTATGATTGATGGGTCAGTCCATTTAACGGCTTGACACATCGTTAGTCCCACCATAGTTTGTCCGTTGGAGGATACGATAGAAACAAAAATAAAATAATAAAATAAAATTATTTTCTTTCCTTAAAAAGTCCCAAAACCTAAATTTTTTACCCGACCTACTACGGTCAAAGTAAATCCTTCCTTAAGAGAATCCCAGTGCTACGAATTCAATGGTGAACTCAGATTTTTAATCCAATCGTTGGTTCAAAAGTTAGAAAACGCCTCTTGTGCATTTACTGAACATACTCGAAAAAAAGTTCATAAAATTATTAACAATCATCCCTGACCCGCGCTGGTCGAAGTTAGGCTCTGCTTAAGTGAAAAACGACCCAAATAATCCAACAGTACTCTCATATTTCCAATCTAAGTTTCTGTTTAGAAGTTATGGATTTTACAATAAAATAATTGTCACTTAATTATTTTATTTACAGCCAAAAAATAACTTTCACTAGTGGCCCGCGCCGGCCAAAGTTAGTATCTTACTAAATAAAGCATACCCTCATGAGTTCAGCGGTGGTCTCAGATTTTCAATCCGAGCTACCATTTGTGAATTATAAGCATTTGAAAAATAAAATAATTTATTTAATTATTTTATTTATAGTTATTCCATTTTTGGGTTTTCTCATAGGAGGCCCGCACCGACTAAACTTAAGTCACACCTAGGGTAAACCCGCCATTCTAAACACAACAGTGCCCTCATATATTTGATCAGGGTAACCGTTTAAGAGTTATTCCACTTTTTTAGGAAAACTGCTTACACGTGTTATTTAAAGTTTAACAAAACTTTGACGGTTCATTCCGGGTACTCCGGGCCTTGGAATTGTGCACTGTTAAATTTCAAGGTCTCTAAATAATTCCATATAATTAAAAAAAATATACATAATTTACGGGACATTACAAATAAATTTTAGGAGAATCTGGATAAAGTGTTTATATGCCCAAGTGCTTCACTATGGGGTGAACTAGTCCTCTTCGTCGAGAAGAAGGATGAGTCAATGTGCCTCTATATTGATTATCACGAACTCAATAAAATCACTATAAAGAACAAGTATCATCTGCCATGGATTGATGAATTTTTTTATTAACTACATAGATCCCAATACTTCTCTAAAGTAGACCTTTATTTGGGATATTATCATGTAAAGGTGAAAAAGGAGGATATCCCCAAGACTACTTTTCATAAAAGGTACATTCACTCTGAATTCATAGTGATTCTCTTTAGACTTACTAATTCTCCATAAATATTCATGGGATTAATTAATAGAGTCTTTAGGGATTACCTCAACAAATTTGTGGTGGTATTTATAAATGATATTCTTGTTTACTACAAAAGCAAGCAAGAGCATGAGGAGAATTTGGATATTATACTAAATAACTTGTGGAAATAAAATATTAATGGAAAGTATAGTAAATAATTTTTTTATAGAGAAATTAACATTCCTAGGGAACGTTATCACCAACAAAGAGATATCGATGGATCGTTAAAAAACAAAGGCAATTGAAGGATGACCCAGAACAACCTCTGTGACATAAATCCATAGTTTCCTTAGATTATCTAGGCACAATAGTCAATTTTTGAGAAACTTATCATGATTTTTAAGACCAATAACCAAGCTAACTCAGAAGAGGATTCATTTTTTCTGGTATAATTAATGAAAAGAAATATTTAAAGATCTTAATAAGAGGCTAATCACTACACCTATGCTCACATTACCCACTAGTGGGGAAGTATTTTTGATATATAGTGATGAGTTCAAAAAGTATTGGGTTGTGTAACCATAAAATATAGAAAAGTGATAGCCTATGCCTCCTTCTAATTGAAGATACATAGTAGAACTACCCAAAACATGATTTAGAATTGGATGTAGTGATCATCATAATGAATATTTGACAACATTATCTATATGAGGATAAGTGTGACATATATACGAATCATAAAACCCATAAGTATATATTCACACAAAAGGAATTGAATATACACCAATGAAGGTGGTTAGAGATGATCAAGTATTATGATTTTTAAATCCATTACCATCCTATGAAGGCAAATAAAGTGGAAGATGCTTTGAGTAGAAAATATCCTACAACCCTATTAATAATGAGAATTGAAAGGGATATAATATTATTAGACGTACAAAGGATGAAAATGGTAATAATATAAGGATATTAATCCCACATTTCTCAGCTAACTACTTAACCATCTATTATTTAGATGATAAAGGAAGCTTAGAAGGATGATGAGGTGGTACAGAAAAAGGTAATGAATACTTCAGATTCAACTTTTCTAAATATGGAGGTATAGGGTTTGGAACCTAGATATGTGTCCCATAAAAACCATAATTGAAGAAGAAAATTCTAAATTATTCACATATCTTATGCTTCTATATTTATCTATGAAGCACTAAGATGTATATATATTTTAATAAAAACTTCTGGTGGGATAACATAAAGAGATAGATTTCAGAATTTGTATCATGATGCTTGGTATTCCAACAAGGAAAGGATTATTGATAGAATTATAAGGGTATGGTGCAACCATTTTCCATACTAATATATAAATGGGAAAATATAACCATGGATTTCGTTGTAGAAATTCCTAGGACCCCTAAAAGAAATAACACCATCTGGGTGGTAGTAGATCACCTTTCCAAGTCATTACATTTCATTTCTATCAAGGAATATTTCTATATTGACTAACTTTCCAAGATATACATAAGGTAAGTGGTAAGTCTACATGGAGTTCCACTCTCAATTTTATCTAATCAAGATATGAGGTTTATTTAGATGTTTTGGAGAATCCATTCATAAGAATTAGATTTAGAGTTAAGTTTTAGTAATTTTTGTCACCCACATACAGATGGTTAGTCTGAAAGAAATATTCAAAATCTATAGTATATACCAAGATTTTATTCAATGGATTTACAAGGATGTTGGTATCAACACCTTACCCTATTGGAGTTATCATATTACCATAATTTCCATTCTAGCATTTAAATGGAACCTTATGGGCTCTATATGGAAATGATGTTAGACTCCAACATGTTGGGATTAAGTTGTTAAGAGAAAGATGATGGGACTTGATCTTATCCAAGAGATTATTGAGAAGGTTTAAACCATTCATAGTCATATTAAATCTGTACAAATTTGATAGAAAATATATACATACAATCACAAATGAGACTTAGATTTTGAGTTTAGATATAAAGTGTTCATTCATATGTCACTATGAAAGAATGTAATGTGGTTTGGGAAGAATGAAAATCCTAGTACAAGATACATCAGGCCCTTAAAGATCCTTGATCGCATCAGAGATATGGCCTATTGACAAGAACTCCAACCTAATATATGTCAAGTACATGATGTGTTCCATGTATCCATCTTAAATAGGTACATACAAGACACCTCATATTTAATGAATTTAGATGTGGAAATATTAGAGAATTATCTTTCATATGAGGAGCATCTGGTGAAGATATTAGATCATAGAGAAAAGGTTCTATGAAACAATACAACTCACCTGGTCAAAGTGATATGGAATAACCACAAGTTTCAGGAAGTGAATTGGGAACTAAAAGAGGTGATTAAATGGAAGTACCCTCATATATTTTAGTGTATAAATAAAATTTTGAGTGTGAAATATTTAAAGGGGTAAATAATGTAATTACCCAAACATTTATAAATGAAATTACCTTTTTAAATGAGTAAATGAACTATTAAGAAATGAAATTATATAAAACACATGCAACAATTTGGTTATTTTGGACCATTATAAGTAATATCCTATCAAATTTAAAATACCATTAAGTATCATAAATGGTGATAGTATATCCATTACATGGTGATAATATGATCAATATATATATATAGGGTTAAGATAAATCCATTTGACATAGATAAAGGAAGCGATGGTTTCGACCAGTAGGATCATACCCTATAAAGCCCATTTATCTTAGATTTTAAGGGATATAATGTCATTAGTATTTTCCCTTTACTAAGTACAATATTAGAATCAAGAACTAAATCATGAGTGAAACCATTTATGAGATAAGTTCAAACTAATTGTGATCACAACTCAAACCATGTTCGCCGAACCACCCCAAGAAAATCTCACCATTGCACACCTTACCCTTAGGGATTTCCCTGTTTCAATAAAGGTCTATGTATCTAGACCCTAATAGTATGAATATTCATATTTTTTTTTAATAAAATACTTATTATATTTATCTTTTATTACTTTATAATGATTAAACAATATGTTTGATAAAATTTTTATTTTGATATGATGAAACAAAAAATGTATTTTTGGGAAATATATAGTTTCATTAAAAACACTATTTTTATGAATTAAAGAATTTGTAAAACGAATTATATTTTAATAAAATATTATTATTAAATAATATTTAATATATATAAATTATAATATAATTTTATAAAGACAAATGTAAGTTTTATATGGGTTAGTAAACTATAATTATCAAAAAAACATAGTATTTTTAAATAAATGGGGATTTTTGATTTAAAAGTATAAATTATCATATTTAGAAAATTATTTTGATAAAATAAATATTATTTTTCAAATAATCACATCAAAATTATCCAATGGTGAATTTTCATACTTTTTTAAGAAAATTTATTTTTTAGTTAAAATTTAAATATGATATAATTATATGGTATGTATTATGACATCATAAAATCATAAAAGTGATGTAATAGTTACTATAAAGAGTATCAATGAGAAAAATTATGTTTCCCCTTTAAAATAATATGTTTTATAAGTTATTTGATTAATTTTATAGACCCTTAATGAATCCTTCAAAACCTATATTATATTTTAAGGTTCTAAAATCAATTATTTAAAACATGACTCACTTCCACATCACCAAGGGTATTATTTTAAAGATTTTTCTTTTTAGACTTATAAAATAATGAAATATACCTCTATTTTTCTGAAACCATGTGAAAAAACTATGGTATGGTTTTTGGTTTGAATTAATTTATTATATAGAGTTCAAAACCTAAGTGTATAAATTAATAAAGAATTCTCCCCTCTTTTGATATAAAAACCCACAAAAATCCCCATTCATCTTCACTCAAAACCCTTGTATAATAAATTTACTCTACCCTTACCTATATGGATCCATATCAAGGTTCCCTAAGCTCTTAATAATATTCCACAATCTTTTAGAAGCATCATCTCAATGTAAGAGATCTCTATTTATTCTTTTCCATCCAAGCACCTTCTTTGTATTTAACATTTTGAATATAAATTGGTTATGTTTTAATAAATTTTAAAAATCCATTTATTTTACAATTTATGTTCTAATAATTATAGAATATTTATCCCCTCTCATTATAACCTTTACCTAACCTGTTACTATGTTGAAGTAAGGGATTCTATCCTTCTCCTCTTTATTCAAGTTCTTACTTTATATTATGCCTTTTGATTTCCAATTTTTCATGTTGGGATATGTTTTTAAACATCCCTATTACTATAATTAGGTTTTCCAAGTGATTATATATCCCTTTAAGTATCATTAAACCCCCCAAAAATCTTTAAGTACTCCCATTATGCTGCCAAAATTATCCTGTGATTTTCCATAACAAACATTTGTGTAGTGAATACCCATTCCCATTTCCACTCAAGGATATTCTCCTATATGTACCTACAATTAATCTATTTGGGACTTCCATGTATTTATCACATACTCCTTAATTGGGGGATTTTAAGTGATTAAATAAATCCTTATGTTGTATGTTCTATGTGGCACACTTATGCATGTACATGATTTGGATGTGTTGGGTGGGTCTAGAATTATATAGCCCTCCAACTCATTAGGTAATGTTTTTATCTCATTTTATTACATGTATGGTTCATGGTAGGTTATCTTAAGAACCCTATGCTATTATTTCTTCATTTTTATCCTTGACGTATGCTTATGATTTCATGTTTTATGTTGTTTTCACATTCCCATGTTGCCTTTATGTTATCATTTATATCATGATTTTATGTTTAAGTTTATGTTTCTCACCCCTATTATTTTTATTTGATATTAATATTGACTCTCATTTATTAATTTCTTTATGTTATGCTTTGATTATTCCCTTACCAAGATTTATATCCCACCCATTTCTTATGTGTGTCCCCAGGTTATCCCATACAGTTTTAGAAGATTTAGGAATTTTAAGGGAATGTTATGGAGTTTTAATTTATTTATTTGTATTTATGTTTTAATTTTTTATTCCATATAACTAATTACTCAAAGACACCAGGACTCAAATATTCTAGGGTTTTATTAATTATATCTTTATGAAATAAATCATGAAATAAAGTGTATGAAAGTTATGGGTTTTTATAATCATATCACATAATCCAAATTAATTGAATAAAAAATTCATATACTATAATATGAAGTAAGTTTTAAAGTATAAATCATGTGAAAAAATTTATTTTAAATACAAATCATGGGTTTTAAGTCACACAATCATTTAAAATTTAAAATTCCAAAAATTCACCCCTTTTAAATTAAAAACCTAATATGATAAAGACTAGATAAATATTTGATTTATCTTTAATAGGTCTCATACCACTACCCTTATATACCTTAATTAGTTTAAATTAAATCATAAACTTATTTTTAAACACTTATAACCCAAACCAGTTCTTCTTAATCATCCAATACACAAAAGATTAAACTCTTTACAAGCAGTGCACAAGTAAATTAAATCATTAATACAATTTTATTGAATAATGGGTTTTACATCCGATGCCATTTTTATAGGGTGGGTTTGAACATAGAAGGGTGTGTGTCTCAGGATAAATTATTTTTCTCATGAAAAAAGAATAAATATGGGATTGAAATAAATGAACCGACGCAAAAAAATATTATAAGTTTTATTTTTCTACTTTCAAAATTTAATATCTATTTTGTATCTAAATATCTCATTTATAATTATCAATAACATTATTTGGAGTCCATTGATGAAAAAGGGGATGATAAATTCGGGCTGAAAAATCATTTGAAAAATAGATTAGGCGATGATCACCTTGGGAGAGTCCATTGTTAACCCAGGAAGAGTATCATCCCCACTAGGTATTGGAACACTTCATGAACCTATAATAACTCTGGTAGCCCTGAGTTGTAAAATCTCCATACACAGGAAACAAAGTCTTGTATAAAGGCTATAGAGGCTAAAACAGTAACCATGCAGGAGCATTAAATAAGTAAAAAGGACAAAGATCACTTTTTGAAAGCTATGAAATATTTATGTCCGTCAATTACACCAGATACCACTATAGTTTTTGATACATGCATGTCGTCGATGCAATGATTATATGATGTAACCGGTGAAGGTGATGAAGATTCTTGTAACGCCCCGACCCCAGAAGAACAGAGTTGGTGCATTATTACGTATCATTGGCGTGATCACAAAAGATCAAGTCTCGAAATACTGATTAGTTTTTTAGCCTTGAAAGTACTAGATACATTCATAAGGTTTACATTACATCATAAAATGGAAGACTACAACAACATTGTTTCCATAGACAACACTAAGATCCCATAGACTATCCCTGCAGGTTAGTCATAATATACTTCTTCGCATCCTGGAAAAAAAACATAGAAAGGTGTGAACTTAGATGCTCAGTAAGGATAACAATATAGCAGAAATTTTCATAAATAAGCATAAACATTTAAGGCAGTGTATAAAACTAAAACAAAAGCCTTTTCAACATAAAATTAATTATAATATGGAAAATATAAATCAAAATAATCCCATTTACTTACTCACATGGATATTCTACTAGTCTAATAATCACATGCAATATCAATAGCCACTTTCATAATGATGGAATGCATAATTCCAGACTTCATAACCACATAGTCAAGGCCTTGTGCCAAGACTACATATAAGATTTTTTCAAGGCCTTATTTCAAGACACTAGTTTGTCTCATGAGACCAACTGATGCATCAAGGAGCTATAGTGGGCTCCACCAATCACTTACTAAGTCCAATGCATTCTTCATATGAAAAGGTTTAAACATAATATAAACATTCGTATTAAAACTAGCATACGAAATATCGATACTTTAACCATAAACCATGAATGGTATGAAATAACACATCCACAGTCAAACATATAAAAAAAACTTCAATACAATATGGAATTTTTTTATCATAATAAATCAACTTCAAAAAAACTTAAAATCCATCAAAGGATGTTGACATAGATGAAATCAAAACCTTTTTAGAGAAATATCTATTTTTATTTTGAAATAATTTAAAAGTCATGTAATTATAAAATAAAACATTTATATTTGAAAATATTTTTATAATATTGTAAGGTAATCTTCGACGTTGTTATAATGGCGTAATATATCCACACCCGCCGTATAAGTTAAAAAAAGACATTCTTACCTTAATTTTGTCAAAAAGGTTATAAAGGACCTTGTTTGGAAAACAAAGGAAATATTCCTTTATAAAAATCTTATAAAAAGTAAAATAAGGGTATAAATGACTTTAAACCATAGTCTATAAAATAGTAAGAATGTTTTTAAATACATTTTTAAGAAACATGGATGTGGATGATAAAGAGGTTCCAATAGATAATTACGTATAAACAACCTCGGATAATGAAGAGATTGTAAAATTAACCCTTACCTTGTACTTTTCCTTGGTAGAGGGTAGGTTAACCTCCTTTATAATGGTAAAATAATTGTTATTAAATTATACAAGAATAATACGCATTAATAGGATATCATATATGATCTTTTAATATTACTTTGTTAATAATATTTTAGTATTATCGTCGTTTCAGGTGTTAAATGATTCGTTTTCCTTTATATGCTTTGTTACATAAGTAATGTTTTTTGTAGATATGATGTATATTATTCATATTCAGAATGATATTAAGTCTTTAAACATTATTTTTAATTATCTAATGAAAATTAGTCTTGAATGGATACGATGGGGAATGAATCTCATCACGTTTCGTGGAGACGGTAATCCGTACATACGCACGAGCGACAACATCATTCTTTGGATATTAAAATAATATATAATTGGATGGTATATCATATATAAAGAATCATTATCATGTTATATTTATTATTTACATCAATTATACATCATTATTATACCCATAAAAATAATAATGTATTGAATAACAACTACACCACGACATGGAGACAGTAAGCCATACGTACGCACGTATGGCGACATGTCATTAAAAGGATGGATAAAATAATGAATATGGATGTACCATATTTATAATAAAATCACAGTACATAAAAGATACTGGAGTTATTATTTTAGAATGGAAACAACAAAGAAAGAGGAAGTGAGAGAAGAAAGGAACTTGAAAGAGGTGATGAAATATTTACCTCTTCTTCGGGTTCTTCCTTTTGATTTGATCAAAAGGGCTCCTTAGGTTGGATTTATAACTAAAGGAAGGAATCTAGGATTATGGGAGGGAATTTGAGAAGGTATTTGGTCAGGGTTTGGCCAAGCCAAATGGCTTTGAAGGTGTGAATTAGAGAGAAGGGGAAGTGCCCTTTTATAAGAGGGGTGAGGGGAACCTTAGGAAAAGCCAGAAATGTTATTTTATAATAAAATAATTTTCGGTTTACAATGGCTAAAAAATAAATTATTTAAAGGATAAGGTGGGTATGGGTAAAAAACCACTAAATAAATAGGTTTTAGATTGGTTTGGGTCACTATATTAACTTTATCTTTTAGATTTAACTCTTAGTTAAATAGTTTGACATTTACCATGTCTCTTTGTATTTTTATATTATATGGTTAATAAACTTACTAAAAACTTATAAGAGAACCCAAAGTGGTTCATTAATGATAAAAATATTATTATATAATTCTTTTTTCCTAACCTTATATTTTTAGGAATAGAATATAAATTAATAATATAATATTTGTTTTAAAAACTCTTTTATGTCAATTTTGACACTAATTGGTATTTTGTTTTTTCTAAATTCATAAAATCATTATTACTTCAAAAGAAATTCATCTAACCAACCCTAAAATTTCATATTAACCTAGAAAATTAGTGTAATTCATAAAAAAACTCAAATTACATTTATTTGGATATTTATAATATCAATTATTTCAATATTTCATTAATTAGGTAATTACTGTATCATCATTGTGTCATAAATAAATTAAATTATTTAATGTCTAAAAAATATAAATAAAATACCATTATGTATTAAATCTATTTATATTTCTAATTAATATTTATAGTCGAATTTATCTGATGTGTAACCCTATATTAAAAATGGTTTAGTTATTAAACTTTGATTTTAACTCTTTTAACTATTCTTTAAATAAAATAATAATAAATGTTCTAATCTAATACAAGTGGACCAAATAGGTTCATATTTTATTCATAAGGTTGATTTTGGTCGAATTATACTTATACAATAGAATTTGGACATGTTTTAGGGTAATAATAATATCATTTTTACCCTTAATTACCCTATTTACTTTTAACCGTGGTAAATAAAAGTAAAAAGTTACTATTCACCAAAAATTATTTTCATCTTATTGAACCAAATTTTACTTACTGATATCAACAATTTTTCTCAGATTTTTGAAATTCAACTCACAACATCGGTAAAATTATGTTTTATTTAAATTTGCAAATGCTCGTAGGAGGTGGGTAAAAGACGCTAAAAAGTTCAATAAATTTTTTATATATCTAAAATTATTATAAACTGACTCCAATGAATTACATTGAACTTATATAGGTATTATGTATCTTTTTTGACCTAAAATAAATTTAAATAAAAATAAATAATTATTTAAATAAAAATTTGGTTTTAAACTATAACTCAGTGTTTTTCACTATTCATCAAAAATTGAAAGTTTTCAGAAAAATACGAAAAATTCACCCTAAGCTAACTTATATATTAAAAATCCAAAAATGAAGTCAATTTTGAAAGATAAAATTTATAAAATTTCAAAAAGTGGATATTACTATTCATAATGGATAGTTTGATTGGTTGTGGTGTGTTAGAACTCGAAGTTGTGTACAACACACGCTACTGTATTATTCAGTGATAAGTGTACCATGGAAGCTTTTGGTGTTACAATCCTAGTGTTAGGTGGGCTGATGAATTTCCTGGATATGACGATGATGAAGATGTAGGAGGTGATTAAGCTAGTTAAAATGCTCATGATGATAGCGATGTCCATACCAGTACTGGTGGTCATAAAGGAGATATTAATCCAATAAATTTCTAAATTTATATATATGAAACAATTGTTTGAATGGTATTTGATGATTTAAACTGATTGTATGTGTGTTTTTTTTTGTTTTTTAAATTATAAACCAAATAAACATGAATTATAAAATATATTTTCTGTATTAAATGTGTATTATAACTAGTTGAAAATATAAATTTGTTTATATTGTTTTAAAATTACTTGAGATATTTGGGTAATCTAGTTGGGGTCTGGGTGTATTGGAATCCTATACTAATGGTTTTCAAACTATTGGTTTAGCATCTATACCAATGTTTTATAGAAACTACTGGTTAACCCAAATCTGACCCCCAATACTAATGGTTCTATAAAAACCATTGGTATAGGGGTATCCTGATGGATAGTATACCAATGTTTTTGTAAACCATTATTATAGCCTATACCAATGGTTCCCAGGTCTATACCAATGGTTAAAAACCATTGGTATATATTTATCTTTTGATAGTGTGTGATATTCGATTTATGTAAATTGGTTACATAAAATATGAAATGTTTATTATTTTATAATAAAAGTGTTTATATGATATCTAATGTTTTGGAATATGAAGGGTTTATATTAAAACCATGTAAATGATAATATAAAATGTTTATATTGTATAAAAGTGAACTGTTCATGTTTATCCATGCTGAAATAATAATTTTTTTATAATTTTTTTATTTATAAATTGTTCATAATTTTTTTATATCAAGTATACATTTATGAATTGTTCATTTATTTAGTATTATTACTTTATTATTCATAAATATAAATTTTATATTATGAATTGTGATGAATTATGTAGTTTAAATCATTTAAACCACTTCTTTAAGTTATCATACATGCATTTAAATATTTACATTTTAGGTATTCTAATTGATTTAATTTTATTTAATATTGAATTTAGCTTGTAATGGTTTATGTGATTGAATGATTTAATTGATTATAGTTTATACCTTTTAGGTATTAGGATTGTGATGGAATTATAGTCTCTCTTGAGTAAATAACTATGGGTAGAGTGACTTTAGGTTGGACTGCTCACTGGCCTGGGAGCTTAAACTCTATCTAGAAAAGTGGGGGTTGACTACCTATTTATCCATGCTTAATCTTGTGGGAATTATTGGTTTCATGTGATTATATGCCTTTATACAGAAGGGTTTTATATAATTTATTCATGGAATTAATTTGGATATGTCTAAGTGTGTATGGATTTTAATATGGGTAAATAACACAAGCTAGGATTTGTGTAGAGAGTGACACATCAATATGGTTTAAATACATCGATTTGGTGGAAGGAATAGGGATTAAAAAATAAATCATTATAATAATGAATATATTTAAAGGTAATATGTGTGATAAGTTGATGAGATTAATTACCTTTAAAATACTATTTTTTTACATTACTTATAAATAAGATACTTGTTAGGACCTCGATCATCCAACTGGGTAGTTTCATGCCAAAGTTGGGTGCCTTTGGTTTATCTTATTTAAGGAAAGAAAGTATTGATGTGACCCTAACCATTAAGTACCTTTATTTTTGTGTATGATTTGGGTTATAGTTAGTTGGGAAAGCCTAACCATTAAGATACCATAGGAATAGAGTTGAGTGAATCCATATGATGGATTATGATAAAGAGATATCCACTCAACTATCCAAGATTCATATGTGATATGATTAATATTATTATCTACCATATTTAGTCATGATTTATTTACATGATTAACAAGTATAATTAATGATGAAATATGGACTTGTCCCACTAATAGATATAATATAATTTAAAATGTATCATCATTTTATTAGGAGTCTATTTAATAAAATTTATTATTAAAGAAATGTAAAACAAGATGCTCATATGATAAAAACTTATGTTATAGATATAATGGAATCATCATCATCAAATGTGACTTTGAGATCAATCATTTATAAGGAAAAATTTAAAGGAATAAATTTATAGATTGTTATTGAAACTTAAGAATCATTATTATACAAGACAGAGAAAATTCTATGTGTTAGATCAATACCTTCCTAAGAAACCAAATGTTAAAGTTGTTCAATAAGTGGATCTGGATGATTATGAGAAGAATATATGAATATAATTATGGTTTAAAATGTATTATATGAAATTATACTTAAGTTACATCTATCTCTATTCATATACTCAATATGATCGAGTAATTTTATGACTAGGAGAGATTTAAAATTTCCATTATAGTTTGTTATGGATATATAATTCATTCTGAAATCACTATTGGAAATGCTTCGATAGTGTTAATGAGTTCAATAATACTTTAGCTTGTTTTATTAAGGTATTGAGGATAGATTAACTAGGCATGATATGTCTAGGTTATGGTTCTATATTACCATTACAAGTGGGTAAATATGTTCAAATAGAAAGAAAAAAATTTATTTATAAATTCCAACAATATTTCTTCGAGTATCCAGTTAAGAACATTAAAACCTAAAATATGTGTCTCAAAGGAAGGAAAATGTTTCCAAAGGCTGAAATTCTTTAGGATAACTGAAAGGAGTTTGTGAAAATCTATGAATAGTTCACATCAAGTTTCAGTGTTATAAAACCAATTTTTTTATTTTTAAGGGTATATGATAATAAATGTATATTTTATAGATGTTGTAAATATAAAAGTGTTAAAAATCAGAAGAAATAACAAACAAGGATTACAGTTTATATTCATATGAAAAATAAAAGGATTTTTAAATCATGGAGTTAAATTTAAAGGAATATTTCAATCTTGGATAAATGAAATAAAGTATGTGTATTTTTATATTATTTCTATTATATAAAAAAGAAGTTATTTGTTAACAAGTATATGTTATAGATAAATGATATGGTAGTTTAAATACACATGGTTTATGATTCATACAACTCTATATCATATTTGAGAATAATATATGGATAAAAGGAGTTTTATCCAGGACAAACTAGTTTATTCGATATATTTTTTATAATATTGTAGAAAAGAGTTCCCACTATCAAATAGTGATATATTTTTAAGAATAAAGGCTTCTTTTTATAATATTTATCCAAACAAATAGAATACCATAAAAGAAATGGTTAGTAATAGTATATTTGTTAAAATATTCCCAGTAAAAGGAAATAAATTTTATCACTTAACACAAAGGTATTTTTATATCTTAGAATGATATTTTGAAAAGAATATAGTTTCTAAGATGCTAGTAGGAGTAAATTTGGACTTATATAAGTTAAAGTATAAAAAATAAAATATTATTCTAGTTAAAATTCAAAGTGAATGTCCTTTAATATCCTAAAAGAGTTTAGGTAAAGATTAATGTAAAGGGTTACATTTATTTACCATAAATAATTGAATTTCACTTTATATCCTAAATTATCTTAGGATATTTTATTAAATAATAATGTAAATAGTTACATTATTCACTAAATTATCTAAAATAAATGATTGAATATAAATGTTACAACATAATGATGATAAACTTAGAAAGAGTTATAAGTAGACAATGAAATTTATTAATATCATATCATTATATATTGTAAATAAAATATGTTTGAATACTATGTTCAAATATTTGATCATTAGGAATGTGATTCTTAGACTCACCAATATCCAAATACTCTTACTTCATTGATGTTACTTAATAAAAGAGTTTAGTGGGAGAGTTTTTATTAGATGGTTATGTAGAGATGTGGTAGGAATTACATAAAGATGCAATGAGTTTAACAAAACTCTAGTAGTATAGAAAACATAAGGCCTATTTGGTGGTCTATCATATAGGATATGACTATACATATACCTATGTGTGTTTTTTTGGTGTTCTTGAAATATTTTAAGAATATAAAATATATCATGTTATATAAAAATAGATCTATAATTTATCATTATTTCATGAGGGTTGTATATATTTCATGAAGGGAAATTATAATTGACCTCTAAAAGAATGAATTTGAGTTGTCCCTAACTGATGTTCATCATGGAGTATTATAGGTTTTGAAAAAAATGTTAAAGTTAACATGGGTAAGATTTCATATAGAGATATAAAATAAGCTCATGAGGCCCAAATCAAGTTTTGTGTGGTGGATGAACTTCCAAATATACCACATGGAGTTCCATACACAATGTATTTTGTATAACAAGGGTGGATGTTTCATATTAAATCCCCATACCAGAGATTGTAAGGATACTTAGCATGATAACCTTTTTACCTTAATACCTTTCTTACACAATCCTTTAAGATTAATTAATTTAGGGGTGGTTGGGTATATTATTGATCATGTTGTTAGCCAAGTCTTAACCAAGAAAGGGATTTTTCCTCTTGTATGATAAGCATAGAATATAGTCCCTTTATTAAGATAGATCAAGGATGTGTATGTACATACCTAGATAAGGCACATGTGATGTGCTTATATATCTATATGAGGGGAATGTGATGTGATCATCCTCTTATACGAATAACATATGATGTATTCATTGAATTGGTCACTCTATAATTCACTACTAGAAATTAGAGCTATACCAACAAACCTATACCAATGGTTTGGACAAAATCATTGGTATATGTGATATATATACCAATTATTTTGGTAAAACCATTGGTATAGGTACCATAAAATGATCCTATACGAATAGTTTTGGCCAAACCATTGGTATAGGTCATAGATATACTAAAGGTTTGGCCAAAAATGTTGGTATAGATTCCATAAACGACCCTATACCAACTGTTTTGGAAAAACCATTGGTATAGCTCCTAAAAATCCAAATACCTATACCAATGGTTGGAAAACCATTGGTATAGGTATTTGATTTTTTAAAAATTCTTTTATCAAGTAACATTGAATTCATCAAAATTTAAATTACTTTTTAATATAAATAAATAAATATTTATTATATTATGTTGAAAAATTAATTTTAGCTTACTAGTTCGGTCATCGAAATATAATCCAGAGGTGCTGGGATCAAATCAAGCCAATATTTTTTTTACATTACCTATACCAATAATTTTGAAAACCATTGGTATAGGCATTACATATAACCTATACCAATGATTTGGGAACCATTGGTATAGCCCACATATACCAAAAATTTCTCAAAACCACTAGTATAGGTCTATACTGACGAAAGATAATCCAACGAACCTCAAAACCGTTGGTATAGCCTATACCAACAGTTTAAGGGCCTATGCCAATGGTTTTAAACCATTGGTATACGATTTTTCTCAATAGTTATTGGAGAATCGAGAATGTATGATTAAACTATATGGGATTTACATACTTCATGTCTCATGGTCACTTAATGTCTTGAAAAAAGAGATAATATGATTATACATACTTTTATATAATACAACTAGTGGACATTGGTATGAAGATACTAATTAACCTCTTAGAGTATGAATTTGAGCTATCCCCAACTATCGTTCATTATGGAGTATTATAGGTTATGAAGAAATTTTAAGGTTAACATGAGTAGTATTCTTGCATCGAGATACGAGATATGCTAATAAGACATAAAATAGTTTTTTATACTAGAAGACCCATGGAGTATACCACATGAAGTGTCATACACTATGTATTTGGTATACTAGGGGTTATAAATAATATTTTTGATTTAACTAATTCATAATTTGGTGAGATACCTAGAATGAAAACCTTAATACATCGATACTATTTTATCTAATCATTGAGGCTTAGCTAATCAGGGTATGGTTGGGTATGTTGCTGATCATGTCATTGGTTGGAGATTAACCAAGATAAGAATTTTCCTATTGTTTGATGAGTATAAAATTTGGTTTGTCAATTGATATAGTCTAAGTAAGTGCATACTCATACCTATATAACACATATTACATTATTATCTATTGGGTGAGGGGCATGTGATGTGCTCATCTTGTTGGAACCATGGTCTTCTATGCATTATTTGGAGTATGGTTTGTGTTTGTTGTCAATCATCAATGGAAGTTCGGATCGTGTACCAGCAAAGAGATCATACCGTTCAAGTAGACAACAATATTGAAGGTGGCGTCATTTTCCAGTGTTTGCCAAATTTTTGGGGTCCAAAATCTGGAAGTTATTGAGCATCGCGAAAGGTGGATTTCCATGAAGATAATAATGAAATATGGCAAAGGAATGAATTTCACGAAGAGAGGATGCATGGTTTGGAAATCACGAAGACCAGAAGAATGGAGGTGGTGAGTCTTCGTGATTACGTCAAAGCTTCATGAACGACAGATTTGAAGCGCATTGTGGCGGTGAAGGGCTTTGCGAGGGAGCTTCGCGGTGAAGGTGTGATGGAATGATGACGGTAATACTCCACGATTACGACGACCTCCGCGAACGGAAAATTTCCGTAGTGCTTCGCGATTTTGAGGGAATTTCGACGGGAACTTCGGAGCTTCGCGATTTGAACTGACGTGGCACTGACTTCGCATGGGAGGTTCGAGGGTCGGTGGAATCACCTATAAATAGAGGCCGACCCGCTCGAGAGAAGTAGAGAGAATTTCAGAGAAATTCCTTTTCTCTCGGTTCGCAAAGGTCTCTCGCGAAGGCAGTGTTCTTCGCGAAAGAGGAGCTTCGCGGCGGCTATTCTAGCTCCGCGAAAGTTGTGTGCCCCGCGTTGGCTCAGTGAGCTTCACGAAGAGGCAGGAGCTCCGTGATAGCCAAGCATTGCGCAGGCTGGAGCATCACGAGAGTGCTTCGCGATTGAGCTTCGCGAAAAGGCAGGGACTCCGCGAAGGCTTGTTTGAGCTTTGCAAAATTGGGAACCTTACGAAGTAGGGTACTTTGTGAAGGAATTTTCTAAAGGTTGTTTTCCCAGTGGACAAGGGAAAAGGGGGTATTCATCAGTGGTTGGAATTTGGACTTTAACAGAGCATTAACTCAGGACTCTGATGCAAGTAAAGTCTCATACTGAATAGGAGACAATGAACTTCATGTCTATCTATTGAAGAGACCTTCACGTCTATAAACTGAGTGTGACTTCACCAACGATAGTGAGCCAGGGGGAGTCAACATGAGTGACTCGAGGGAAGCAGTGAGCTTTCCATGAACATTTGTAAAGGCAGTGAGCCTGGGACAGGGTGACTGTGCCCGAAAATTTGTATTCTCCAGCTAGTGAAGCATAGTGGATTTTGGTACGACCGACAACTTATCGGGGTATGCTCCTTGGACGTAGCCCTTAGTGGTGAACCAAGTAAAAAGGGCTGTGTCCTCTCTGTGCATGTGCATGTTTGCTTTCTGATCTTTTTCATCATACAGGTTCAAAAAGTTCCTACCAACGAGGGTGTAGAGACCCGAAGCTTGACGTACATGGACATTACATTACATTTGCGGAATACTTAGTACATAACAAAAACACACACTAAAGGATCGTAATAGTTTAGTGTCTTTGGAAACTCGGAACGTAATCTTCTAATCGTGGTGAAAGTTCTTCAACATCTCCCATAAAGGTCATCCCTTTTTTTTCTACCTAAAACCTTTCTTTATATCCTGGGGAAAAGAAAACATAAAAGGGTGAGCTCAAATGCTCAGTAAGGGTAAACAAAAGAAAAATCAATCACTTCATATACATAGCTTTTGGAAATCTTAACCTGCAAAAGAGCTCATAATATCATAACATGGGATATATCATAGAAGTGAAATGTAATCCCAATAATCATAACTTAAAACATGAAACTTTGTGGCATACACACATAATCATAGAGAATCATTTCTTGTTATTCAAGACTCATTGCCAAGACTATCTTAGTGGACAAAGTCCCTTTCTGAATCGAGTAATCCTCGTTTCAGTCCTGTTTCACTGAACCGGTATAACCTACCATTCCAGCCATGTCTATCTCATGAGATATAAAATCTTTACCCAATGCATTGGAGGGAGATATAGGTCCCACCCATCTCTTAATGAATCCTTTCTTATGTGTGCCACAAAATCATAAATCATACATCATTGCATAACCCATGTAATAAAAATGGGATTCTTAAACAACATGACATCATAAAACCATTCATATAAGATAAAGGAATTCATAAACATAATTCCATCACAACATAGTCAAATCAATGTAAAAATATGGATAGAAACAGAACCCTTTATTATCTTATATGGAAAATAATTTTGATAAAACACTTGAATTGAATTCTTGAGGAAAATATCCTTTCTTCTTCAAAATCAATTTCTTTTCACAAAACATCATGCAATTTTAAAAGAAAGAGATTTTATTGAAAATAGTCATAAAATATTTTAGAGGAATCTTCATGAAAATAAGTCTTTATAAAACAGTATAAATCCGTTCGTGCCGTATAAGTTAAAAAAAAACATTCTTCGTACTTTTGTCGGAAAAGTCAAAAAGTACCTCGTACGAAAAACGAAAAAAGATTCCTTTCATATCCTTTACTAAAAACTCATAGAAGGGTAAAATTGGATTTAAACAATTGTAGGTGGATGGAAATAATATTACATATTGAGGGAACATGGATGTGGATGATAAAATACACCCTAGTAAATACTTACGAATAAACAATCTCGGATAAAAATGAGATTGTGATATTTCCCTTACCTTAGGTCCGACTTGCTTTGTAAGTGTCAGAACCTCCTATATAATGATTTAAATCATGTTATTGACTTATTACAGAATCATATTCATTGTTATGATATCATATATGGTTCACTTATGACATTATATTACCCGTTCTTTTGTAAATTCCATGTTAAAGAAGCGTTTTGGGTAAAATCGTTTCATTTATCGTAGGTGTTTTGACTTGTTGTTCTTGACATCATTATTACTTATATCATGATTTACTTACTTCCAGAATATAAAATATGATTTATATATCATATATATTCAGTATATATATATATATAATAGGTAGATAAATAAAATGAAAAACACCGTTCATGGAGACGGTAGTCCGTACGTACGCATGAACGTTGTTTTCCTTTCCTTATTGTCTTGAAATGGAAGTAAGTAGATGACATACATATGTATATATATACATAAATCCAGTAGCATTATAATGTCATATATTTCATTATTATTTCTTATATATACTTTATAATCATTCTTAAATGGTTAACATGGAGAATGAATCTCATCGCGTCGTGGAGACGGTAGTCCGTACGTACGCACGAGCGATGATATCATTTCTATTGAATTGAATTGGAGTGAATTATACAATATATCAGAATCAATATGATGTTGTAATAACTATGTATAGTTATTCTTTACACCATTATACCCATCCATGTAAGGTGGTAGTGGAAAATAGATTACACCACGGCGTGGAGACGGTATTCCGTACGTACGCACGCGCGGTGATTTCATTTTTCCGTAGGATGGATAGAAGGTGAATTAGGGTTGTTTCATACTTATAATAACATATCAGTATATGAGTGATACTGATGTTATTACTTCATAATGAAACAACCTAATAATAAGAAGTGGAAGAAGAAATAAAGATGAAAGAATTGGTAACGGTAATTACCTCTTCTTTGAAGCGCCTTTTGGAGACCTCCTCTTAGGGAACTAAAATTGGTCTTTGAGGAAGACCAGAACCTCTAGGATGTTTCTAGGGAAGTGGAGAAGAGATTTTGGCAGGGGTTGGCCGAGCTTGAGTGCTCAAATTGGTGTGAGGAGAAGGGGGAGGAGGTTTCCTTTTATAAGGGAGGAGAGGGGCACCTTAGGAATATCTCAAAATATTATTTTATATTAAAGTCAAAATCGGTTTATAATGGTTCCAAAGGGTCTTATTTCGAAGCTAAAGTGGGGATGGGTCGAAATCCTATCAACCAATAGGATTTAGACAAGTTTAGGGTATTATTTTAACCTTATCAATTAGATTTAACTCTAAGTTAAATAATTTAACTTTTACCGTGTCTTTTTGTTTTCTTTCACTATATGGTTAATAAACTTACTATAACATGCCAAACGAACCCCAAATTGTATATTATTAATACATATATCCTTATCTAAGTCATTTGGCCGAACCTTAGATTTTTAGGAATAAAATAACAATTAATAATATAATATTTGATTTAAAAACTATTTTGTGTCAATTTTGACACTATTTGATATATGATTTTTGTGAAAGTCATAACAGAATTATATGTTCAAACCAAGTTGATTAAATCAACACTAATATATCATAGTAACCTAGAAAATTAGTGAAATTCATAAAAAGTCTTAAATTACATTTATTTTGGTATTTATATTATCAATTATGTCAATATTTCATTAATAAGATAATTACTGCATCATCTTTGTGTCATAAATAAATTATATTATTTGATGTCTAAAAATTACAAATAAAATACCATCATGTAGGAAATCTTTTTAGCTTTCTAATGAATATTTATAGTCGAATTTATCTTATGTATAACCCCATATTAAAAATGATTTACTTATTAAACTTTGATTTTAACTATTTTAACCCTTCTTTAAATAAATTAATAATAAATGTCCTAATCTAATCCAAGTGGGCCTAAATGGTCATATTTTATTCCTAAGTTTGTTTTTGGTCGAATTAAACTTGTCCAATAGAATTAGGACATGTGTTAGGGTAATATTAATATCATATTTACCCTTAGTTACCCTATTTACTATTAACCGTGGTAAAAAAAGTAAAAAGTTACTATTCACCAAAAAATTATTTTATCTCATTGAACCACATTTTAGTCCTTGATATTAACCGTGTCTCTCGGATTTTCGAAATTCCATTCACAGAAGCGGTAAAATTAAGTTTTATGCAAAATTCAGTTTTTTAACCTACCACTTAGTAGTTTCACTATTCATCAAAAATTGATGTTTTTCAGAACAATGCCAAAATTTCATCCCAAGCTATATTTCATATTCCGAATTCAAAAATGAAGTCTATTTTACCAAATTCATAACATAAAAGTTGCATTAATTAATTTTATAATTAAATCCCGCTGTTAAAACAAATAGCGTGTTTTTAAGAAACAATATCTATCAAAAGATTGACACTTGTTTATGTCTAGTTTAAATGTGAAATTACATCCAATGACCAAAATTGTATTAAATTGTAAAAATATATTCTAAATATACTTTAAAACCACTCAAATTAATGATTTATCACTATTAATTATTTCGATTAAAAAAGTTGTTTTTAATTATAATTTAGTAATTTTCACTATTCATCAGAATATGAAAGTTATCCGAAAAGTACCAAAATTTCACCTTAGGCTAAATTCGATACTCCGAATCCAAAAATGAAGTCCATTTTGAGAGTTAAAATTTCTAAAATTTAAAAAGTGGTTATTACTATTCATAACGGCTAGTTTTAATAATATTTTAATAGCATATCATTGATTCATGAAACTCAGGATTACGTACCACACACGCTATCGAGGAAGGTTGTGATTGCGTGTAATGCAAGGCAAGTCAAGGATGCGTGTTGTGCAAGCTCCTTTTGGTGTAGCGTATAACACAAGACATTAGTAAAATAAAAAAGAATATTTTTCATAAAATCTCGGGCTGTTACAGAGGGAACAAGATCTATCACCTTAGAAGAAAAAGTTGTCACCCTGATTCACCCCTCCCCTCTCAGGGTGTCCCTGGGTCCTTCAAGTGGTATCAGAGGGTAAAGGTTACTTGTGTTGAATCTGACCTTTTTCATCATGGAAAACGCGGTCAATGTTAGGGGAGTCCCTCCCTTCGATGGAAGCAATTTCCAGATCTGGAAGAACAGAATGAGATCTCATCTAAGATCTCTTGGAATGGAAGTTCTCTTTTCTACTATGCAAGTAATACAAGTCACTGATCCAACAGGCCTAGCTATGACTGAAACAGACAGGAAACTTCTTGATGCAGATGCTAAAGCACAGAATGCACTCACTACAGCCCTTTCTGATCAGATCTACCTAAAGGTGATGAATTGCACCTCAGCAAAATCCATGTGGGATAAACTTGTGAATATTTATGAAGGAGATAGAAAAGTGAAGGAGGCGAAACTACAAGTGCTGCACAATCGGTTTGATGATCTGAAGATGCATCCAGACGAGAATGCAGACTCATTCTTCAATCGAATTACTGAAGTAGTTAGAGCAATTCGGGGTCTAGGAGAAGAAATCAAAGACCTTGATATTGTAAATAAAATATTGATAAGACTTCCACCTCTGTATAATGCGAAGGTGTCAGCCCTTGAGGAAAGAGATCTTTCCAAACTTTCTCTAGATGATCTACTGAGCAGCTTGGTAGCATATGAAATGAGTGTCTAACCAGAAGATGCTACGACTCGGGTGAGCAAGGAAATGGCATTCAAGGCCATGGATAAACTGAAAATCTCAAAGGATAGTAGCGGTGAAGATGACGAAGAAAAATAAATTCTTTCTCTCATTGCAAAGAAGTTCCAGTAGGGGAAAGAGAAATTCAAAGGGAAGTTACCTCTCGCGTGTTTCCGTTGTGGAAAAGTTGGGAACATTGCCTCTCAGTGATTAAAAATGATCAATGATGAAGACAGTGAGGATGAAAGCCTCAAGAAGCCTCAGAAAAGGTTCTTCAAAAAGGGAGACTTCAAATCTGGTAATAAAATGAAAAGGAAGAGTTTTGTTTGTGAAGAGAAAGAAGTTGATAATGAATTCTGTGACGAAGAAGAACCAGAATTCAAAACTGGGAACCATGCTTCTATGATGGCCACTGTTGAAAATTCAGAAGATACTGATGGAGAAAAACAACTGAGAACTTGTGTAGATCCTGAGATGCAACTTAAGGATGCAGTGAGTAAGCTTAAGATTAAATGTAAGAGCTGCAATAAGTGGAAATCAATTGTAGAAGAATCAACTGAATACGTTGATCAACTTGAAGCTGAAATTGAGCGACTGGAAGAATTTGTGAAGGTACAGTCTAAAATAATTGAAAGCAATGATGATGTAGTAGATCTGAAGCTGAGAATTGAAGAGCAGGAAAAAGGTCATCAATGACCTCACCTCCAGACTGGATGAAAAATCCAAGACTTCTGATGGTCTTGAGGAGGAAGTAGTTACTCTAAGGAGTAAAATGGAGACTGAATCAGTTCCAAAAGAATCGAGGAAGAAAATACAGTTTGGAAGATTCTCAGATGCAGAATTACTAGCAAGAGCCAAGTGTGGTTCAGATGGGGTTGGAGAAATCTTGAGTGATCAAAGAACCGCTTGCATGGGAAAGAGTGGAATTGGCTGTGAGGCTGAGACATCAACAACTGGAAGTGAAAAGATCCAAAAGAAAGATAAGATGAAAGTTTAACATGTTGAAACGTTACCTAGAGTGCTGAAAAAGGAACCCTCAATCCAAACTAAAAGGAGACCTAAAAATTATCCTCAAACATTCAGAAATGACAGACAGTCTTACTATTCTCCCAAGGAAGAAGGTATGAGGAGAAATTCAAGTGAGAAGACATTTCCTCTCATGAAGTGTCAGTTCTGTGGCTATCTGTGCCATACCATGTCTTATTGTGAAGAGGCAAGAAGCTATCTGAATGGATAAGATATAAAAGCTCAACAAAGGAGAAAACTTTCATATCCTAATTCTTATAGAAGAAATAATTTCTATGGATATTGTTTTTTTTTTGTTCTAACTTTGGTCATAAGGCCTCTAATTGCAGGCAGGGAAGGGACATGGACACCTCATACCGAAGTTCAAGACAAGTCAAGTCTCATCATCAAGACAGTGTTGCTCTTTCAAACAGGTTTTCACCTCTCAAAGAAGACTTTGACTATGAAGAACCTGGGTATGCGGAAGAGATAATTGAAAGGCCATCAGTTATTTATACTCGATCTAATGTCTCATGGAAGGAAAGGAAGAAGATTGAGAAATCCAACCTTGCAGAGGTGGCCCTCAAAGCTACAAAGAACAAAAGTACCTGGATTCTGGATAGCGGTTGTTCATCTCATATGACAGGTAATGCCGGCCTACTAACGAATATCATAAGGAATGTCGATGGTACAGTAAGATTTGGTAATGATGGGGCTCTGAAAATCAAAGGGAGTGGAAGTACCGAATTAGCTAATGGAGAACTAAAGAAGACTGAAGTCCTTTACGTAGATGGCCTATGTCATAATCTCCCAAGCATGAGTCAACTCTGTGACTCAGGACTTATAGTTACGTTTAATCAGAAAGGCTTCACTATCAAGGGAAAGACTGGAAATTCACTTATGAAGGGATGCAGAACAGAAGGCAACTTGTATCAGGTTGATAGTGAAGAAAATGTATGTTACATGACTGTTGAAGAAGAAAACAATTTGTGGCATTAGAGACTGGGACACATCAATCATCAAGACATGGATAAAATATCAAAATTGAGAATTGTCATGGACATTCCCAACCTGAAGCGTGAGCATGAAAAATATTGTGATGCTTGTATTCGTGGGAAGTTAGTCTGGAGTTCATATCGGCCAAAGAAGAAAAGGGCGTCTCACCTTCTTGATCTGATTCATACAGATGTTTTTCGGCCAATAAATGTTGCCGGAACTCATGGAGAAAGTTACTTTGTCCTTTTTATAGATGATTACAGTAGAATGGCATGTGTGATGGTCATTCACAGAAAATGAAAAGTCCTTGACTGCATGAAAACATATCGGCGAATCGCCGAGAATGATACTGGACGAACAATCAAAGTGTTGCGATCTGACAATGGAGGAGAATACACGTCCATTGAATTTGAGAATTATCTGGAGAAGCATGGGATACAACATGAGGTAGCTGCTGTGAGAACTCCACAACAAAATGGAGTTGTTGAACGTAGGAATCGACAGGTGAACAATATGGCACGAACTATGCTGATCGAGAGTCGTATTCCACGACATTACTGGAAAGAGGCTGTTCAAGCTGCAGTGTACGAACATGACTTTATATGGGTGAGATGAAGACACCATATGAATTGTGGCATGGACGGAAGCCTTCTCTAAAATACTTTTGTGTCTTTGGAAGTAAATGCTTCATCAGGAACAAAGAATGAAATCAAGGGAAATATGGCGACAATGCAGATGAATGAATTTTCCTCGGTTACTCAATGAACAACAAAGCCTACAAATGTTTCAACAAGCGTTTGGGAAGGATTGTGGAAAGCAGTGATGTTAAGATAATTAAAGATAAAAACACAAATGCTTCAAGGACGTCATATGCTGATGTGATAGAAAGTCAGGAAGAATGTGAACGTGAAGAAAATAAAAATGCAGAAATAGAGGAAGCTGTTCAAACGACTCAGCAGTCACATCATGATGTTGACTCAGAAGAAGAATATGAAGAAGAAACTATGGCTGAAGAGAATACTACTGAACCTCATAGGAGAAATTGAAGAGCTGAGATTGATCCATCCAACATAATTGGGGACAGAAGTGCACCCACTCAAACAAGAAGGATGAGGAATACCACGCAATCTGCATTTCTATCAGTTGTAGAGCCATCCTCATTCGAAGAAGCTGCAAAAGATAAATCTTGGGTGAAAGCCATGAATGATGAATTAGATCAGATTGAAAAGAATCAGACATGGGATCTTGTCTAGAGACCCGAAGGTCACATTGTGATTGGTACCAAATGGATCTTCAAAAATAAGTTTGATGAGCATGGAAGTGTCATCAGAAACAAGGCACAACTGGTATGTAAAGGATACTCCCAGATTGAAGGCATTGATGTTGAAGAAACCTTTGATCCAGTGGCTAGACTGGAGTCAATCAGGCTTTTCCTTGCCATGGCACTCCAAAGAGGATATAAATTATATTAAATGGATGTCAAGACAACATTCTTGAATGGTGTACTCAAAGAAGAAGTCTACATTGAACAACTAGTGGGCTTTGTTTTGGGTACTGATGAAACAAAGGTCTGCAAACTGAATAAAGCTCTATACGGTTTGAAGCAGGCTCCACGAGCGTGGTACTCATGGATAGATTCATA
Organism: Viscum album; assembly: GCA_963277665.1. Classification (NCBI taxonomy): domain Eukaryota; kingdom Viridiplantae; phylum Streptophyta; class Magnoliopsida; order Santalales; family Viscaceae; genus Viscum; species Viscum album. The sequence goes on from OY728141.1 coordinate 1,252,372,884, forward strand.
TCTCAAGAAGTTGGAATTCAAAAGAGGAGGAGTTGATCACAATCTCTATGTGAAGAATTATCTAAAAGATCAATTCATGGTTCTTGTCTACGTTGATGATATCATATTTGGTGGCAGCAGGCAGAAATCAGTGGATGAATTTGCCAACCACATGAAATCAGAATTTGAAATGTCTATGATTGGGGAGCTCACATAATTCTTGGGGCTGCAAGTGATTCAAAAGAAGGAATATACTTTCATTTCTCATAAAAAATATAAAAGAGAGCTGCTGAAGAAGTTCAATATGCAAGACTCCAAACCAATGTCAAATCCGATTGCAGTTGGAACTAAACTCGGAAAGCATGAGGATGGGAACTCTATTGATCCCACCATATATAGGAGGATCATTGGAAGCCTACTGTACCTGACAACGACAAGGCCAGATATTGTCTTTGCAACATGCCTTGTGGCCCGTTTTCAGAGTAATCCAAAGGAGGAACATATGGCAGCAGTAAAAAGAATCATGAGATACATTCAAGGTACACATAACTTCGGGTTATTTTTTGCTGTAGGCACGGACAATGAATTATCAGCGTTTTCTGATGCTGACTGGGCTGGTGATGTAGTAGACAGAAAGTCCACTAGTGGTGGATCTTTCTATATTGGGTAGAAATGTGTTGGCTGGTTGAGCAAGAAACAAGAAAGTACTTCTCTTAGTACTGCTGAAGCTGAGTATATCTCCGCCACAAAGGCATGCACTCAACTACTATGGATGAAGCAGCAATTAACTGATATTGGCGATGAAGTGAAGCAACCAATGGTGATTTACTGTGACAATAAGAGCGCAATTGATCTTACGAAGAATCCTGTTCAGCATTCTCGTACAAAACACATTGAAATCAGTTATCACTTTATCAAAGAGAAAGTTGAGCAAAGCATGATTAGATTGGATCATGTGGGAACAGATGAGCAAGTGGCTGATATCCTGACAAAGCCACTGTCAGCGGCTGTATTTGAGAAGCATCAGTTGGACCTTGGTGTTCGGCCACCTCCTAGTGCATAAGGAGATTACAGAATTCCCCTCTCCCCATTTTTTGTAACTGTTTTAATCTGTTTATGGCCGTGATGCAGGTTTATGGGGGAGATACTATCCAGGGGGAGTATGGTTTGAGCTGAACATGAAAAATTTACTAGTCTTTGGATTTATTGTCAATGGGGGAGAAAGGAGAATAGAATAAATTCAGGAAACTTTTGTGATGAGAAGAATGAGAAGGAAAACAATGGAACCCAATTCAATCCTCCTCTCTTGTTTTCTACACCGAGCATTGCTCACGTAGACTTAGAGTGTTGGCTGAGTTGACTCCTGTGTTTTTGGTTTTCACATAGATGGAGATCTATTGAATTTATCTTCTGATTGCCAACAAACCCAAAAGGGGAGATTGTTGGAACCATGGTCTTCTATGCATTATTTGGAGTATGGTTTGTGTTTGTTGTAAATCATCAATGGAAGTTTGGATCGTGTACCAGCAAAGAGATCATACCTTTCAAGTAGACAATAGTATTGAAGGTCGCACCGTTTTCCAGTGTTTGCCAAATTTTTGGGGTCCAAAATCTGGAAGTTGCTGAGCATCACGAAAGGTGGATTTCCATGATGATAATAATGAAATATGGCAAAGGCATGAATTTCGTGAAGAGTGGATGCATGGTTTGGAAATCACGAAGACCAGAAGAATGGAGGCGGTGAGTCTTCGCGATTACGTCAAAGCTTCGCGAATGACAGAGTTGAAGCGCATCGCGGCGGTGAAGGGATTTTCGAGGGAGCTTCATGGCGAAGGCGCGATGGAATGATGACGGTAATACTCCACGATTACGACGAGCTCCGTGAACGGAAAATTTCCATAGTACTTCACGATTTTGAGAGAATTTCGGCGGGAACTTCGGAGCTTCGCGATTTGAACTGACGTGGCGCTGACTTCGCGTGAAAGGGTTGAGGGTCGGTGGAATCGCCTATAAATAGAGGCCGACCCCCTTGAGAGAAGTAGATAGAATTTCAGAGAAAGTCCTTTGCTCTCGGTTCGCAAAGGTCTCTCACGAAGGCAGTGTGCTTCACGAAAGAGGAGCTTCGCGGCGGCTATTCTAGATCTACGAAAGTTGTGCGCCCCACGTTGGCTCAGTGAGCTTCACGAAGAGGCAGGAGCTCCACGATAGCCAAGCATTGTGCAGGTTGGAGCATCGCGAGAGTGCTTCGCGATTGAGCTTCGCGAAAAGGCAGGGACTCCGCGAAGGCTTGTTTGAGCTTTGCAAAATTGGGAGCCTTGCGAAGTAGGGTACTTTGTGAAGGCCTTTTCCAAAGGTTGTTTTCCCAGTGGACAAGTGAAAAGGGGGTTTTCATCAGTGGTTGGAATTTGGACTTTAAAAGAGCATTAACTCAGGAATCTAATGAAAGCAATGTCTCATGCTGAACAGGAGACAATGAACTTCATGTCTATCTATTGAAGAGACCTTCACGTCTATAAACTGAGTGTGAATTCACCAACGGTAGTGAGCCAGGGGGAGTCAACTGGAGTGACCCGAGGGAAGAAGTGAGCTTTCCCTGAACCTTTGTAAAGGCAGTGAGCCTGGGACAGAGTGACTATGCCCGAACATTTGTATTCTCCAGCTAGTGAAGCATAATGGATTTTGGTACGACCGACAACTTGTCAGTGTATGCTCCTTGGACATAGCCTTTAGTGGTGAACCAAGTAAAAAGGGCTTTGTCCTCTCTGTGCATTTGCATGTTTGCTTTCTGATCTTTTTCATCATACAAGTTCAACAAATTCCTACCAACGAGGGAACAAGATCTATCACATTAGAAGAAAAAATTTTCGCCCTGATTCACCCCTCCCCTCTCAGGGTGTCCCAGGGTCCTTCACATCCATAAGGGTGAATGACATGTGATGTGTTCATTGACTTAGTCAGGTTATAATTAGAGAATTGAGAACATATGATGAAGCTATATGGGATTGATATACTTTGTATCCCATGGTTACTTGATATATTCTAAAAAGATATTACATGAAAAATCATGATTATATATGATGAATATAGTGGAAACACATACAAAGATACATGTATTTGCTAGATATCATTCCATACCCCTTGGTACTTTGATTAGAATTGATGATTTTTTAGAGGCCTCAATTTTCTTAAATTTATGGATTTGAGAATTCATATTTGTTCTTAACATTGAAAAGGCCCTTGGGTTCACACTTTATGGTTTACTAATTAAGGAATGAGTTTTTACTTAGAGAGTTTCTCTAAAAGAGTTTTAGATTTTATCCAAACAGAGTTTTTGATGGGTATTCATAAGGTATTTTGGGTCATTTACATAATTTATAATTTTTTTATAAATTAATTAATTATAAAAGGTTTATAATTAATTATTAAATGTTTATGACACATTTAATAAATAAATATCCATAATATTAATTCTTGATATTAGAATACTTTTTTTTTCAAGTTATATAACATGAATTATAATTTGGATTTAAATGCTTTATATAAAAATCATAAGTGTAATTTATAAATTAAAAAATAAGGTAAAAATAAAAAATAAATATATGTATTTAATATTATGAATTACTCATAATTTTTAATCTAAATTATAAAAATTAAAATGCCTTATTTTATGAAATTATTTAAACCATATCAAAAGGATTTTTGATAGTTGATAGGATCAAGGTTTACATAATAAATATATGAGATTTTTAATAATGAAATAATATATATATATAAATAGTTTATATATAAAATGTTAATATTTAAGATATTATATATTTAAGAAGAGTCTATATAAAGAATAATATGAAATATTCCACATTGGGAATAAATATAAAGTGTTTGAATTTATTTAGTTATGAAATACCCACAATATATAGCTAAATTATAAAGTGTTTATAATTTCCAGATTTATGAATTGTTTATAAATATTTTTAAATCATATTTAAATTTATTAATTATTCATTTATTTAGTTTATCCTAAGATTTATTAATAGATGTAAATTTTTTATATTGTAAAGGAATGTATTCTTTAATTTAAAGAGTTAAATTTCTTCAATAAATTTTCATACATGCATATATGGTGTTACATGCTAGGTATGAAAATCGATTTAGTTTTTCTCTACCTTGAATTTGGATTGTACTAGTTTATGAGCTTGAATTTAAAGGTTGATTATAGTTTATACACATTAAGTGTTATAATTATAATGGAATTGAGATCTCTCTTGAGTATCATGCATTTGTGTAGAGGGACTTTAGGTTGAACTTCTCATTGATCAGGAGGCTTCGACCTTGTTTGGAAAAGTAAGGGTTGGCTATCTACCACTCCAAGATTAATCCTGTGGGGATTGTTGATTTCATATGATTCCAAGACTTTATGTGAAAGGGTTTCATATAACTTATACATGAGATGAATTTTAAAGTGTATAAATATAGTTAGATTTTAATTTGGGTTAATAACACATATAGTGAGTTATGTAAAGAATTACATATCAATATGGTTTGAAAATATTAAGTTGGTGGAAGGAATTAGATTCCAAAATAAATCAGTAGGAGCATGCATACATGTATAGAGAATACATGAGATAATATGATGAGATTAAATATCCTTTAAAATACTAAGTGTTATATTCCTTCTAAAGAAAACATTTTTCAAGACCTCAATCATTCAATTTAGCAGGTCATGCTAAAGATGGGTGGCCCTATATTTTTTAGTGTAAGGAAATCAAGTAATGGGTGACCGTAATAGGATTATGTGTCCATTTTTGGATTTTGATTTGGGTTATACTTATCTGGGAGACTCTAATAAGATTAGGTTATCAAAGTAATATATTTGAGTTTATCCATATAGAATATTGAGAAATGAGTTTTCCACTCAAATATCAAGAGTTATATATGCTATCATTTAGATGATTCCCCAGCCAAATAAATAAGCGGTTAGAGAAATCCCAAAGTGGTATCATTACTTATTGAAATACATATCTTGGCCCACTAATGGATATAATTATTTTTAAAAATGAAAACATTTTAATGATAGTAGATTTAATAAAATTCCTTATTAATTATAGAAAAACATGATACTCAACTGATAAAGGTTAATATTATAGATATAAATATCATCATCATAAAACATTACTTTGAGATAAATATTATAGAAAGTGGAAGATTAATATAATATAATTCTTATACTAGTTCAAAACATAAGAATATTTCCTAAGATATAAGTAAAATACTATGTTAGAGAAACCCCTTCTAGAGAAACCAACTATTCAAGTTGTTCAAAAATCAAATCTATATGCTTATGAGAAGCATAATATGGTTCAATCAAGGTTTCAAAAGCATTAAAAGGATAATAACCTAATGAAATTTATTCACCACTCATATATTCAATATTATTGGATATGTTAATAACTTGGAGAGATTGGAGGTTTCCTTATAATTTATTTTGGTTCTGGAATTCATTCTATAATCATCATTGAAAATGTTCCAATAATGTGAATGTATTTAAGAAATGTTTTCCCCGTTTCATCTAATTATTTAGGATAGATTAAATAGGCATGATATGTCTAGGTTATGGTACTATATTGATAGTACTAGTAGTTAAAAGTTCAAATCAAAAGAAGAAAAATTAGTTAAATAGTTAAACAAGTGTTTATATAAGTAACTAGTCATGGTTATTAAAACCAAAAGGAAGATTTAGAAAGGAAGAAAAATTTTCCATACAATGAAATTTTATAGGATACTTGACGGAGTATGGAAACTATGTGGGACATCTATATTAGGTATCAGTGTTATATAAATTGATTCTTCAATTTTAAAGGGTATATGATAATAAATATATATTTTAAAAAGGTTGTATATATAAAATAATTCAAAATCAATGTAATTATTGATTGATATTTTTGTTTATATTCAAATGATGAATCAAATAGTTTATACAATTGAATATAAAGTAATGTTTCAAGCTCATATGAATTTGAAAAGGATATGTGTTTTCATCTAATTTATCTTAAATGACAAGAGAAATTGTTTTTAAATAAGTGGTTATTTTAAACAATAAAATATAATGTTTTAATACACAAGGTTTAGATTCATTATATTTTATAACATACTTGAGAAGAATAAAAAGGATAATTTTTTTTATCCAAGTTAAAGGAGTTTATCTATGTTTATTTAAATATTAGGAATTTGATAACACCACTGGTAATGATATATTTTAATGAATAATATTCTTTTTAATAAAATTATCTAAACAAATATAATACCATACATGATATATATATAATAGTTTATTTATTAAATATTTTCTCTAAGAGTAAATAAGTGCTATTTCTTTAACAAAAAAAGAGTTTGTGTTTATTATAATGGTATTATGAAATAACATAGTGTAAATAGGATAGTGGTAGTATGTTTGGGATTTGATAATTATAGAGTTAATAAATAAAATATTATTCTAGTCAAAATGAAAAGTGAATGTCACTTGGTATCCTAAAATTTTTGGGATATATTGGTAAAAAATTAATGCAAATAGTTACATTAGTTATGAAAATATTTCAAAGAAAAAATTTGATGGAATGGATTCTAGGAATGATGATGATGAGGAAATCAGAAAGAGTTATAAGTAGACGATGTTTTTTTAACTTCATAAAATTAGATATTCCTAAGTAAAGGATTTATAATACCATATTTAAAGAGTTTAACAATAGGAATACAATTCCTAGATCTCACTATTATTAAAAACTTATTTATTCATATATGTTACCCATTAAATAATTTAGTTGGAGTGATTTTATCATATGGTCAAATATGAATATGATATAAATTACATAGAGTTATAATAAGTTTATGAAAACCTTAAAAGTGCAGAAAACATAAGGATAATTTGGTAGTATATCATATATGGTATGATAATACAAGAACTTATATATGGTTTTTTTATAAGTCTTAAAAGTGTTTAATAATATAAAATGTACATGTTATACACAAGATAATCTCCACTATCTCATTCTTTCACATTGATTTCATATATCATGTGAAGTGAAATGATAATTGACCTCTTAGATTATGGATTTGAGTTTTACTTAAAAAATGTTCCTTATAGATTATTATTAGTTGTGATGAAATTTCAAGTTTACTGTGAGTATGATTCTTGTACTAGGATATTAAATATTCTCATGAGACACAAAAAGGATTTTGTGCACTGGATAATCTATGAAATATACCACATGGAGTGTCATGCACTATGTATTTGGCATGCTAAGTGGTGCATGTTTCATATTTTGATTTCCTCAATAATTAAGGATGGTGAGAAACCTAGAATGATAACCTTAATAATTTTATACCTTTATTACACAATCCTAGAGGATCAAATAATTAGTGGTGGTTGGGTATGTTGCTGATCATGTCATTGGTTGGAGGTTAACCAAGATGATAACCTTCATACTTTTATACATTTCTTAACTTTCCTCTCGTATGATGGGTATGGAAATTAGGCCATCAATTGAGATAGAATTAAGAAGTGTATATTCATACCTAGATAAGACTTATGATGTGATTATGTGGGGGGGGATGTGATATGCTCATCCATAAAAGGTTAATGACATATGATATATTTATCGACTTGGATAGTCTATATTTGGAAAATTGGGAACATATGAGGGGGCTATATGGGATTGATATAATCTATGTACCAAGGTCACTCAATGTCTTAGACAAATGGATCATATGAAAATTCATGCTTGTATATGATACAACTTGTGTACATAGGTATAGAGATACACGTGTTTGATGCAGATCATGCTAGATAAATTTATAACTTGAGTTATATTGATTCCTTTCTAGAGTCCACTCTTTTATTACATTTAAGGATTCAAGAATTCATTTTTTCAATGATTTAAAGGCCTATATGGTCACACTTTTTTATTGAATAAATTAGTATTGAGTTTTTCACTTAGAGAAATGCTCTAAAAGTGTTTTAGAATTTATCTTAAAGGAGTTTTTGATGAGTATTCACAATGTATTTCATATGATGTGATAAATAGTTTAGTTGATGATAACTTTAAAAAACATGTTTTTGGAAATATCTAAAAGGATTTTTGGACATGATTTCACAAATTATGGTATATAATATAATATAATGTGAAATGACAAAAAGTGTACAAAACTTTAGCACAAGTGATATATTGAAGGAGATATACAATAAATCCATTATGTACATGATTAATTTGACCATATAATATGAGAATATATTAGTATATCATAATGAATGAAATATAGATTTCATCACTACATTAACTGATCATACTATACAATTGAGAAAATTGTAAGGGTAGTCACTTGTATAGATTCATATTGTATGATTCATATAAATATCTTACAATACATCAAGGTATCCAAACATTAAATGGTTAATATTTAGATCTTCTATATATTATCCATCATTAGTAAATATTCATTAATATTAAATGTTCTGGATAACTAGAATGGTTGAGGCATTAATCATACATTAAAAATGTATGAGGTGATAAATGTACACTTAGGAATGTTCTGAGGTGTATATAATGGAGACACCCATATCATAATGAGTGTCTTTTTGTGTGCCTAAAACATTATAGATTCTTACTCTCCCAAATCTCTATCTTATTATACCTTTGCCTTTGTGAGGCACTAGCATACCATGTGGGCAAAGAAGAATCTTTCTCTAGTGTTGGGAAATTCTTATCAACCTATAGATACACCATAGAGGAGGGAGTCCTTTATCTATCTATTAAATATCTTCATTAAATCTATGATGGAAGAAAATGGAAACAATGATATATAGTTAAAGTTATATATAAGATTTTCATTTTATTAATACATGTTTTTCATTTCTAGCATGGTTGATCTTGAGAATGAGGTTTCTTATTATTTCCACTATGTTTATTGAGTGTTAATAGAACCCTATAAAACCAAATGATACATGTGTTTGATAAATATAAAATTATATCCCTTTTTATATTGATTAGCATTGAAAATTTTATAGTGGATTCTATTTTATTACATTTATGGATATAAGATTTCCTAATTGTTTTCAATGATACAAAGGCACATGGGGTTACACTTTGTGGTTGTGTGAATGATGATCAAGTTTATGAAACTTTTAGATCTCCCCTAAAAGTGTTTTAGAGGATATACAAAAGAAGTTATAAATTTATTTTCATAAGTTGTTACATATGATGTAACATGTGGTGAAAATGTATGATATATTTTCGAAAATGAGTTTTGGGTATGATTTTACAATTTGTTACATATGACATGACATAAGATGAAAGTTTATTAAGTCTACAAGTTTTTATTGAAAATGGGGAATTGATGGATATATACACTAAAATTATATAGAAAATGAAATACATTATTTTGTGGTCTAAGTGAGGGATCCCAATGATATAGAGAAAGTCACTATGATGTGATACTCATGCATGATGTCGATCACACTATGTGATAATGTATTATCTCATTTTTTTTCTCCATCCTAAATGTTACCATTCATGATTTATCATCATAAAATGATGATTATGAAGAGTGTGAACAAATAAAATTAATTTTAAAATCTTAAGCATTCAATATGAGGGTTGAAATGAGAATTATAACTAATTTTTAATGATTTGTATGTTTCAATGTTTGAGAAAAGTTTAAAACAATGAATGGTTGAATGTTTTTGTTCTTGAGGATTATATATATTTGATTTGATCCTAATGAAATGTGTGTGATGGTTATAACACCCCAAGGATGAAATTATCAAGATCTTGATTCTGTCCTACCTTTAAAACTCAAGGTTTTATCAAACCTTGGATTGAGGGAGATCCTTCCCGTGCATTGGGAAATTCATACGATTCATGAATACCCTATAAGGGAGGAACCCATCAGTTTCTCTACTATGATCATTATCAAACAATTATTTGAATCCCAAATCGACCCACTAGTAAAAAATATATTTAAAATGAATCATTTATAACACCAATTATTTATAACCAACAATATAAATTATTTTATACATCAGTTATTTAATAACTGAAATATAATACAATTGGATGATTTTTTCTACATCGATTATTATATAACCAACATAGAATATCTTTAAAAAAATGTTCAAATTTTGGGGTTGATGTTTATTTTTATTTTAATCATGCTCAAATTTCTTCGTTTAACCAAACCCTAACCTCTCCTCCTCAAAAATCACAACCTCTAATATCTTTCATCCACCTCAACCACCACCGATAGCATCTATCACCACCATCAACCTCTTTCCACATTTTCCCACTGCTATTTTCTATCCTTCACAGTTTCTCAAGTTTATTTTCTATTATTTTGGTAAATTTTCCCTAGTTCATAATGGATCATCTTTTGGATCAACATATATAGAGAAAATTTTTGTTTATGATTTAGGTACTTATGTTGTCTTATGGGGATATTATGTATAATGATATAATTAAGATTATTTCAACTAAGATATCATTCTTTATTACAAGGTTCCATCATAAGATTTAATATATTTATTCCATATAACACCTTTACTAATATGAATCTATCATAATGTATGATATCTCATTTCAATTGATTCATAGTCTACCAATTATTTCATGTTTAATTAACTATTTAAACAAAGTTTCATGGATTTTTAATGATATGGTGATATCATACAAGGAGATTTAAATCATAGGAACTAATATAATTATGTTGTAAATGATATTTTATAATTAAATCCATGATTTTAATCTTTTACATATTAAAAAATATGGAATTCATATTCTATAATAGGTATTTTAGTTATAAACATCATGTTATTTATATTCTCAGTTATGATCTAGGCAACAACATGGAATTATAACTTCTCACGATATCCCAATTTCTTTATATAAATTTGTATATTGACCAGTGATATCCTCTAATTACTTAATAAAATATTCCCTACTTCACATATTGATACATTTAACTATTCCTTTAAATAATATATGAGATTTCCACAAAAGGTTACATCCTTATGTCATTGAATATGATAGACTCAATTCTTCAATAGTTTGTGTGATTTTTAGTCAAGTACTTGAATTCCACAACGTCATTATAATCTATACCGAATAATAATTAAATCATTAAAAGCTCAATATTTTCCCATTTATATTATGATATTTACTTATATGTTATGAAAAATGGGTATATAATTACTAAATTACATTATAAAATTAATAAAAAAGTTTTTTTATTAGTATTCAACCTCTCTAAAATCAATGATAATGCATGAACTTCTATAATTTTTTTTCTTTGAAATTTTATAAAAGGGTGATAATTAAATAATTACAAAGTAATATTAAAGTTTTTATAAAAGGGGTAGAAACTATTAAACTGGATAAAAATCACTGGGTGATAATTAAATAATTCCAAAGTAATATTTTTGTTTATGAATTATTTTATTTCCTTTATTTTTGATATATTTTCCCTTTTTTATTTTTATTCTTATTTATGAAAGTATATATGAATTTAAAATTTAAAATATAGTAACTTATATTTAATACTTAATTTTTTTTATAGGTGACTATGAATTATATTTAGATCACTATACAATGAATAAGTGATGAATATGAGTAAAGGGGTTGATTATGTTTTGGAATTTTCCAAAAGAAGTGTTTCAAATGACATGTTTTCTATCCATGATTGAAAATTTTAAATATGAGAAAGATATAAAGAAATTAAATCAAAGATAATTTAATTTTCAGTGGTTTTTATTAGATTTATAGTCCTTTGATTTGACATTGTAAAATTTGGAATAATCCAATATATAAGAATTATATAATTTTTTAATATGTTAGTTATGATCAAATTGAAGAAATGATTTATGTTATTGAATTGGATGCAATTGATAAAACATTGACAATTGATCACTTATATGGTGATGCTAAAAAACAAATGTATCTTGGTTATATTAAATTCATTGTTTTATCAACAATGTTAAGATTGGTGAACATGAAAACCAATAATAGATGAGTGAAAATAGTTTTATAGAATTTATAGAGTTGTTGAAAGACATAATGACTAAATAAAATGATATTTTAGATTCAAATTATAATATAAAAAAAATACTATTACTAGTGTGATTGGGGCATTGGAAGATACATGCATGACCCAATGATTGTGTGTTATATTAGAAATAATATGAAGGTCTTTCAGAGTGTCTTAAATGTGGGACATCATGGTATAAGTTGAAAGAAAAAAAAAGTTTATTAATCTAGTATTCTAAGTACCAAGACTCCAATTAAGGAAATTTGATATTTTTTATAACTCCTTATCCAAAACATTAATTTTAAAATTCAAATGATATAGAAATTTTAATACGGAATAAATATGAATGAATATTTGATGGAAAATTACCTCATCCAATTGATTTACCATAATGAAAGAAAAATTATAAACAATTTTCTAAATCTAGAAATGAAATTAGAAATATTAGACTTGGGCTGTGCATAGATATAATGAATACATATTGGATCCATAATAACAAAAAAATTTCAAGGCTAGTTTTTTTGGTAATTTACAACTTATCTCTTAAATATTTTTTGAAGCAAATATATATCATCATGAGTTTAATGTTTTTTGGACCAAAAGAGCCTATATATGATATTGATGTTTACTTTTAACTATTAATTGATGATTATAAACACTTATGGGAGGAAGTAATTTGAGTTTATGATTCTTATAAAAATAATATTTACAATTTCATGAAATGATTATATTCATTATAAGAGACTTCCCAACATATGGAAATTTTCTTAGATATAGTGTTAAGGGGCATAAAAATCATCCAATTTGTGAAGAAGGGACTTCATGTCACACCTGAACTTTTAAAATAATAATATTTTTATTATTTTAACAGAATTTGAAACTTTCTATTGAGCTGCGAGCCAATCCTGTTTGAATTTTTTTCATTTTGTTGATAAATGAATGCTTTGCCCCTGACATCATCCGGTGCATAGGCAGGGCTTATTCAAAGCTGCACAGCTTTTCCCGGGTCACCGTGCGGCCTACCTCATGTTCAAGACAAATAAATAAAATGAGTTTTAATGATTTATTTTAATAATTATAATAGTGGTTATTATTATTATTATTATTATTATTATTATGTTCACCAAGTTTATTAATATAGGGTTATTATTATTAGGTTATTATTATTAACTTTATATTAATTTTGTTAAGTATATTATGTATATTAATATCATATTAAATTTATTATAATTTTTATTATGATTATTATTACTAATACTAATATTGTTCTTACTAATTTATTTACAATTATTTTTATCTTATTATTATTATTATATTTAGTTTTTTAGGGTTAGTTTTCCTTTTTTTTCTTCTTCTTATTTTTTATTCTTTTTTTTCTTCTCTTCTTTACCTCTCCCTTTACCCTCTCCACGCAACCCACCCTCTTCCCCCTTCCCTTCCTGCTCGTGACCCTACCCCCTGAGCAACCCTAGCCGGCGCATCCTCCCTCCCTCCGACCAGACCTCCTTGCACCACCCATTTTTTCATCTCTCATCCACCGGTCAACACCCCTCCGGCGACACACTCCTACCCGGCGGCCCAAACCGCTCCCTACAACTTGGCGCACTCCCAACCCTCCAGACTTCTCCCTCTCTTTAGTGTTGAGCCCCACTCCGACCAGCTTCGCATCCGGTGTCTTACTCCCTTCCGGCGAGGCCCCAGTCCAGCGCGCACACCCCTCCTAGCTGCAGCCTTGTTCGGTGGACCCCCTGCTAGCCGACCATCTTCGACATGGATCCTTTGCTGTCGACATCTCTTCCAGCAACCGCGAAAAGCGCCCCGCTCCCTCCACCGCAAGTACATCCCATTATGGTGATCTTATTCCTCCTCCTCAGGGTTTTGCTGCTCATAGGGTTCCATTTTTTGGGATGTATTTTGATATTTTTGGGGTTTTATTTCTTGAGTTATGATTTGTTTTAGGTCCCTTGCAGTGATATTGACATGCGACGGAGTTTTCGCACCGTGTTTGCGAAGTTTCGACACTAAAGGTTAGTTTTTTCGCATATAATTATTATTTGATGAATTAATTTGCATGTTTAACGAATTTAATGTGTTATTTGATTAGTTTTAATGGTGAGAATATAGTTTTACTTGAGGTTTAATATGATTTTTATGTGTTTAGTAGCGTGTTTATTTGATATGAATGTTTTTATTTTGTGAAAACCATGCTAAGCCTTTCATAGTGTTTTATAAACTTTGTTGTTGGTTTATTATGTCGCGCAAGGGCTGTGAATTATGTTTTGTTCTATTATTGGTGTGAGTTTGTATTCAAAGGTGGGTTTAAGTATGCATATGGGTTAGGAGTGGACTTATTTTGTGTTTAAAAGGGGGTTTCCTTGTCAAAAGGGGTGTTTTGTCTTATAAAGTGGGAATGGGGTTTCCATTGATTTATGTGGTTTTGTGTGGAAATATTTATGCCTTCCTTTGGAATTGTGTTTGAAATTTCATATTGTTAGAAATGGATTTTCAAATGTTTATGAAATGGGTGAAGGCACGGTTGGCACTTGTGGTGTGATATTGATTTCCCTTGTTGTACCCTCCTATTGCAGATGATGATTGTGGATTATGTAATTGACTCTTGTGTTGTAATAAATGGGTGTCATTAGTGCAAAACCTTATGTTTTATTTTGATTTTTTTTAGATTTTTAAGTGTTTAATTGTTTTATTAAATTATTTGTGTAGTGTGTTGGACCTCGCTACGATGGTTTTGGGACGTGGTTGTTGAGGCATCCTACATGTACATGCATAGGGTAAAGCATATATATATATATATATGCCCTCTTTGTGCATATTCTCTCATGGCGTGGGGAATATGTGCAATGCAACTAGGGGTGTGTATATATATATGTATAAATTCATGTGCATGTATGCGCCAAGTGTCTGTTCGAGTGGTCGTCAACAAATAATGATGTGTTTGAGGTAGGTCCCCTATGTATATGCCTTTAATTTGAATTTCATAATTTCTTGCTTGTTTTAAAAATATTTTTTACATTTATGCTATATACACATGCTTTGAAATTTAGTTATGGATGCTTGAAATGATTATGAATTATCTTTAGAAGTTAAAATGTATTTCTACCTCCATTGGTCTTAAGTGACCCTTTTTTGAAAATTTATTTCCTACATGGTTTTGAATTGGTAATGAGTATTTTCAAAGGTGTTTGGCCTTTCTACCGATTAGTTTTAAAAATTGTTTTCTTTATGTAATTAAGTTCATTTTACACTTTAAGAATGTTTTAATAAAATGAAAAAATATCTCTTGAGGCATGACCCCTTGGTTTTAGAAAATGATTTTTGTTTTGAATGTGTTTTTATGTGCCTAATTTGATGCTTTTTCATTGTATGATGTAAAATAGGGGGAATGCACTTAAGGATGGAGAATAGTGGTGAGAGGTTGAATGAGTTTTAGATAAAGAAAGTGTTATGTACATATATGTTTTCCTGATAAAGAAAACTCACCACCACTTGAAGTAGAGCACAATGGGAAACCTAGGTATCTAGGTTGGTGACCAAGACTAGTACGATAGATAACATGACAAGGGTTCATCCTGGTTCATCTAACAGTATTGATGCAACAACACTAACTAAACATACAAATTAATGAGGGTCGTGGTCTTCTAAGACACATTTTATGAGGGTTGTGGTTTCTAAGCCACGTTTCACCAAGGTACGAGGTCTATAAGGTCCCACTTGTGCTAGATACCTATAGGGATTACCCATGGTGCTTATTTGCGACATGTTTCTTGTGAAGTAATTTTCATTTCAGTTTTTTCATACTTGATGTCGTATTTTTAAAAACCATATTTTAATCCAAAATGGTTTCTTTTCATTTTGAAATCTTAATGAATGCTTGGAACCTATTTTGAAAATGTAGTGGGAGTGAAATGATTTACTTGAAAAAGAAAACTCATTACTTGAATTTGAAAATATGGTAATACATTATTTTATTATATATTATATTTAAACTAGCATGATTGGATTTATTACTAAAGGCAGGGGTATAGGACGTGGTTATATTTTTTCATTCCTACCGAGAATCTCGATGCTCATGCCTGCTTTACTTTTCAGTTGCAGGTTTCAGTCTTGGATCACTCTTGGAGTGAGGGTAGTTTATGTTCTATGGTGACCCATTGGGTCACTTGAGGTATGTAACATTGATTCGTTTATTCCTTTTTATGCTTCCAAGTTCGGTTTATTTTCCTTAATTTATCTTGTTTAGTTTAAGTTTATTTATCTTTGTTTTGGGATAAATCGTTCCCAACTAATTTTTTTGATGACTGGCACTAGTTTCCAGCCTGTGGGGATCAGGAACGCCCTTCAGACCATGATGCGGACCGGCTCGGGTGATCGTTTCCGGGTCGACCCGGGTTGCTTCGTGACAAAATGGTACCAGAGGGGCCCTTGTTATTTGGGGTGTCATGTATCTTGGTGATTAGGTGTGTTGGGACTCGAGAGGTAGGTGCCGGAAGGACGTCATGAACCCTTGCCCTTCCTGAGACTCGAGTTGCCAGGGGTAGTCCAGGATTTGAATTTTTTTCTTTGGCTTGGTCTGTGTGGATGAGGGATGACCAAGGACATGATCCAGTGTTACGCAGTTTACTTTCATGGAGTAGAGACCCATGTACAGCCCGAGCACACGGTTCAAGATTCTTCCTGTGGTTGATGCTCGCTTGAATCATGGCCTGCTAAGCCATGTTACCGGGTTGGTATAACCACTAGTCCCTTATTTGTGGATGTTTTGATGTGAGTTATGTTTGGGATTAGTTTTAAGTGACTTGAGTGGATTTCAAAAAGGAAAATGGTTTATATGAAAAGGTTTTTTCAAAAGGGGAATGTGGTTTTGGAGTGAGAAATTGGTTTTGAAATGGAAAATGTTTGGGAATTTGGAAAATTCGTTTATTTAATGATAAGTTTTATTTTCAAAATTGGTTAAGAATTTGTGCTTTACATTGAATGATCCATTTTTTTAAGTTGTTTTAATACGTGGTTTCTTGGTTTTGACATACTAAATTGTGGTCATAATAGTGGTTTGAGTTTGAGTTTTAGTTTGTGATTGAAGTGTGGAATCTTGATTTATGATGAGTTTGTTTTGGATTTGTGCCTCTTATTTTTGAGTATGCCGCCCAGAAAAATCCCAAAGGGTTCTAGTGAGTCTCTTCTAGTTGTTGGGTCTACCTGGACTCTTAGCGGAGTGGTGGAATTGATTTCTTTTCGGTTTTTGTCTGTCCTCCATGGTGATCATGATCTATTGATAGTACCAGAATGGCTTGGTGAAATTGTTGGTGTTTTCAAGTTATTGGAATCTCCCAAAGCTATGAGAGTACGTGCTGGTTGGAGTTCATTTGAGGGTTCAACTTTGGATTTATGAAAGAAGATGATCCCAACGTCATTGCATGATGGGATGTCTTAAAAGGTGTCTAAGACCACTCTCGTCCGATGGTTTATATCTGAGGAAGTGAAGGCAAGGAAGGGGGTAGAGATTGTGAGTGTCTAATAAGGCCAATGGACGGTAAAGGCTTATGTCATGCATTTCAAGGGGTTGATTCCCTTTTCTCCAAAGGTAGCGTCATTGAATCAGTTAAAGTTTCTCTTGTGTGGGGTCTTCCTCCAGGGTTCCAGGACCGATTCTTTTTGGTGTTTGGGAAGGTTCCCCATCTCGTGAGGAGAGAGAACTAGAGGAACCTATCTCAGACTAGTATTCTTGTCGATTATATCTTCTATTAGTCGGGCCACTCTCCTGTTTGCCTATGGTGTGGCTAGTTTGGGTACTTTAAGTCACCTTGTCACCATCCTTTGAAGACTTGTCATCGGTGTGTCCATTTGGGACACTTAGAGAGGTTCCGCTAGAAGCATCACCAAAATGAGTCTCAACTAGAGTATGTTATCTCCTGACTGTGGGGAAACAAATGCTTCAAGACATCAGAGCTCCAACCACACATCTCAGAGTGAATCCTTTTATGCAGTCAGGAATCATCGGGTGTGGGGCACCTTGGTCTAAATTTTTTATTCAATGCTAAAATAGGGATTGTTTGAATTTATCTGTTCAAGATTCCTCATCTTTGAGGGTTCTGTTTTACTGTAAGAGGCATAGAGGTCTCTTTTTCTCATTGTGGTATTTGTTCTTTGAATACCCCACTTTGGTTGTAAGAAGACGATGTGATCTCACTTTATTGTAATTCTAGTAATTTTGCCTCCTCAAATATGAGCTCTAAATGTTGTCTCTTTATGGCTATGAGTCTCAAGATTATTTTCTCTCTTGTGTGGAGAGATCCTTTGGTGACCCACTCTCGTTTTGGGACGTGCTCGTTTTGGAGACACATGTGTATGGGGAAATGATGAATAGGGGTTTCTTCCGCTGTTCGGCTGAGGGTCTTTCTTCAGGGACCCATGTGGTGGGGGTTTGGTTTATGTGGAGAGTTCATGGGTCGTTTTGTGCTGGGTTTCCCTTGTCGGTCCATGCTAATTGGCTTAATCAGGCCGGTTCTTAGATGGTGGGGCGACCCATTATGGATCTTGTTGTGCCTTCTTCGAGAGTTGGTGTTAGGGTGTTTCCACTTTGGTTCATGTTGGTAGTTTTTGAAGTCAGCCTGTGCTGTGAGTCAAAATGTTGGTCATGCTAGTTGGGTTATTTTGGTGGGGAGAACCATCCCCATTTCTTCATATATTTTTTTTGTTACGTTTTACCTTAGAGTTGGTCGGGTGTGACTGATGGAGTGAAAAGTCACATTGAGTTTGTGATTTTGTTGGTCTCGTTCAGTTTCAAACTTGAGTTTGATTCCTCATTTGGATGAGTGACTTTCTGGGGGCAGAAAGTCTTTATGGTGGGGATAATTGTCAAACAAGAACTTTTAAAATAATATTATTTTTATTATTTAAACAGACTTTGAAACTTTCTATCGAGCTGCGGGATAAGCCTGTTTGAAATTTTTTCATTTTGTTGATGAATGAATTCTTTTCCCATGAAATCATTCAGTGCATGGGTAGGGAATATTCAAAGCTGTGCGGCTTTTCCTGGGTCACTGTGTGGCCTCCTGCATGTTCAATACAAAAAAATTAAATGAGTTTTAATGATGTATTTTAATAATTATAATAATGGTAATTATTATTATTATTATTATGTTCACCGAGTTTATTAATATAGGGTTATTATTATTAAGTTATTATTCTAAACTTTCTATTAATTTTGTTAAGTATATTATGTTTATTAATATCATATTAAGTTTATTATAATTTTTATTATGATTATTATTACTAATATTAATATTGTTCTTACTAATTTATTTAAAATTATTTTTATCTTATTATTATTATTATTATATTTAGTTTTTTAGGGTTAGTTTTCCTTTTTTTCTTCTTATTTTCTCTTCTTTTTTTTCCTTTCTTCTTTACCTCTCCCTTTACCCTCTCCACGCGACTATCCCTCTTCCCCCTTCCCTTCCTACTCACGACCCTACCCACTGGCCAACCATAGCCGGCGCATCCTCCCTCCCTCTGACCATACCTCCTTACACCACCTGTTTTTTTCGCCTCTCCTCCACCGTTCGACACCCCTACGGCAACGCACTCCTGCCTGGCAGCCCAAACCACTCCCTGAAACCCAGCGCGCTCCCAACCCTCTGACATTCTCCCTCTCTTCAGCGCCGAACCCTGCTCTAACCAGCTTCACGTCTGGCGTCCTACTCCCTTCCATCAAAGCCCTAGTCCAGTGCGCACACCCCCTCCTAGCTGCAGCCCTGTTTGTTTTACCCCCCTGCAGGCCAACCATCTCCAATGCGGATCCTTTGCTGCCAGAATCTCTTCCAGCAACTGTGACCAGCGTCCCACTCCCTCTGCCGCAAGTACATCCCATTATGGTGATCTTCTTATTCCTACTTAGGGTTTTTCTGCTCATAGGGTTCTATTTTTAGGGATGTATTTTTATGTTTTTGGGGTTTGATTTCTTGAGTTATGATTTGTTTTAGTTCCCTTGCGGTGCGATTTACATGCGGAGGAGTTTTCACACCGTGTTTGCAAAGTTTCGACATCGAAGGTTAGTGTTTCTGCATATAAGTATTATTTGATGAATTAATTTGTGTGTTTGATCAATTTAGTGTGTTATTTGATTAGTTTTATTGGTGAGAATACAGTTTTACTTGAGGTTTAATATGATTTTGATGTTTTTAGTAGCGTGTTTATTTGATATGAATGTTTTGATTTTGTGAAAACCATGTTGAGCCTTTCATAGTGTTTTATAAACTTTGCTGTTGGTTTATTATGTCACGAAAGAGTTGCTAAATTTGTTTTGTCCTGTTATTAGTGTGAGTTTGTCTTAAAAGGTGGGTTTAAGTATGCAGAGGGGTTAAGACTGGAGTTTTTTTGTGTTTAAAAGGGGGTTTCCTTGTAAAAAGGGGTGTTTTGTCTTATAAAGTGGGAATGGGGTTTCCTTTAATTTATGTGGTTTTTTGTGGAAATATGTATGCCTTCCTTTGGAATTGTGTTTGAAATTTCAGATTGTTATAAATGGATTTTCAAATGTTTATGAAATGGGTGAAGGCCCAGTTGGCACTTGTGGTGTGATATTGATTTCCCTTATTGAAACCTCCTATTGCAGATGATGATTGTGGCTTATGTGATTGAATCTTGTGTTGTAATAAATGGGCGTGTCATTAGTGAAAACCCTTTTGTTTTATTTTGATTTTTTTGTAGATTTTTAAGTGTTTAATTGTTTTGATAAACTATTTTTGTAGTGTGTTGGACCTCACTATGATGGTTTTGGGCCGCGGGTGTCGAGGCATCCTACATGTACATGCATAGGGTATAGCATATATATATATATGCCCTCTTTGTACATATTCCCTCATGTGATGGGGAATATGTGCAATGTAGCTTGGGGTGTATATATATATATATATGTATAAATGCATGTGCATGTATGTGCCAAGTGTCAGTTCGAGTGGTTGTCGACAAATAACGACGTGTTTAAGGTAGTTCCCCTATGCCTATGCCTTTAATTTGAATTTCATAATTACTTGCATGTTTTAAAAATATGTTTTACATTTACACTATATACACATGATTTGAAATTTGGTTACGGATGCTTGAAATAATTATGCATTGTCTTTATAAGTTGAAATGTATTTCTACCTCCATTGGTCTTAAGTGACCTTTTTTTGAAAATTGATTTCCTACATGGTTTTGAATTGGTAATGAGTATTTTCAAAGTTGTTTGGAATTTCGGCCGGTTAGTTGTAAAAATTATTTTCTTTATGTAATTAAGTTCATTTGACACTTTAAGAATGTTTTAAGAAAATGAAAATTATCTCTCTTGAGGCACGCCCCCTTGGTTTTAGAAAATGATTTTTGTGTTGAATGTGTTGTTATGTGACTAATTTGATGCTTATGCATTCTGTGACGTGAAAGAGTGGGAATGCGCTTAAGGAGGGAGAATGGTGGTGAGAGGTTGAATGGGTTTTAGATAAATAAAGTGTTATTTACATATATGTTTTCTTGATAAAGAAAACTCACCACCACTTGAAGTAGAGCACAATGGGAAACCTGGGTATCTAAGTGGGTGACCAGGACTAGTATAATAGATGAAACAGTAGGGGTTTTTCCCGGTTCGTCTAGCAATATTGATGAAACAACACTAACTAAACATACAAATTACTGAGGTTTGTGGTCTTCTAAGCCATGTTTTATGAGGGATGTGGTTTTTAAGCCATGTTTCACCGAGGTAAGAGGTTTCTAGGGTCCCACTTGTGATAGGTACCTATAGGGATTTCCCATGGTGCTCATTTGCGACATGATGCTTGTGAAGTAATTTTCATTTCAGTTGTTTCATACTTGATGTCTTATTTGTGAAAACTGTATTTTAATCCAAACTGGTTTTTTTCATTTTGAAATGTTAATACATTCTTGGAACCTATTTTGAAAATATAGTGGGAGTGAAATGATTTACTTGAAAATGCAAACTCATTACTTGAATTTGAAAAGAAGGTAAAACATTATTTTATTATATCTTATTTTCAAAATGGCATGATTGGATTTCTTACTAAAGGTAGGGGTATAAGACATGGTTATATTTTGGCATTCTTACTGAGCATCTTGATGCTCATGCCTTATTTACTTTTCAGTTGTAGGTTTCAGTCTTGGATCTCTCTTGGAGTGAGGGTAGTTTATGTTTTGTGGTGACCCATGGGGTCACTTGAGGTATGTCACGTTGCTTCATTTATTCCGTTTTCTTCTACCAAGTTTGGTTTATTTTCCTTTATTTATCTTGTTTAGTTTATGTTTATTTATATTTTTTATGGGACAAATCATTCCCAACTTTTTTTTGATTCCCGACACTAGTTGCGAGCCCGTGGGGATTGGGAAAGCCCTTCAGGCCATGCCGCAGACCGGCTCGGGTGACTAGTTCAGGGTCGACCTGGGTTGGTTGTGACACTTCATTTTTTCAACTAAAACATGGTAAAAAAACTATAAAACCCCAATATTTTGTGAAATATTTTTTTGAATTAATTTATTCCTTTTGATATTTTTCATTTCACACAACATTGAATCTATGGAAATGTGTCTTTCTTGGTCGAGGATATTTTCATATGCTCTTCCCCACAGATGAATTGAAAACTCGAGCATGGGGCTTTGGATCCATTGCCCTGAAACCAGGAATTATTCACTTGCGTGAATGGGACAAAAAGTTTAATCCTTGAGAGGTTGGTAACACTACTACCCAAATTTGGGTTAGAGTTTATGGGTTAAACTGGATACTCTGGCACCCCAAAATATTGTATGATATTTACTTATCCATTGGTATTCCAATCAAAATTGATAAGGAAACATAGGTTGCTCATTTTGGTCACTTTTCTAGGTTTATGGTTGAGGTTGAGATGGGTTCCACCCTTGTTGACAAGGTGATGCTTGCTACTGTGGATGATATAATTGAGTTGAAGCTTGTTTATGAAAAAATTCCTAAATTATACAAAGATTGCAATGTTATTGGTCATGAATCTTCTTCTTGTAGATGGTCTTTAGTTTGCAGCTTCTGTGCTTTGCATGGTCATAATGTGAACAACTATCTCAAGAAGAGAAAAACTTCCTCTGCTTTGAAAACTAACCCACAGTTGTTGCATGAGGATGACAAAGACTTGGGTAAGGGTCTGGATGATTTGAACACTTCTGCTAATCCTGTTGAGGGAGAAGCGCAAAATACCGCTCATGAAGAAGTAGCTAAAGTTGATATAAAAGGCTCATGCCCGAACTCACCCAACGTATGTGCTCCCTCTCCTGTAATCAAGAAATCTTGGGTTGATATTTTCTCGGAAGAAGGAAATGTTCAAGAGCAAGTTAGAGAAGAAGAAGTGCAATCTCAGGAAAGCATTGTTCCCTCAGTCATTCGAAATGGTAAACAAACCTTAGATTATGACTCCCTAGTCATCTCTAAGGATTTTCACTCTTCCGCGAAGACATTTTTGGATGATGAAGACTTCCATATTGTTTCTTACAAAAATATTCCACCCCCTGTTGTTGCCCTAATGGTGGTTGAGCGGCCTATTGCAGAAGAAATGGTGACACCAGTTTCAAAAGATGTTTCTCTTGACAAATGTAAGGAGGAGTCTGAGGATAGCTCAGATTCAGAGAGAACCGATGGTGAGACACTTCAGGAAATACTTCAAGAGCTCTACAATAGGGCAAGTGTGTGCAGATGGAGATCTAGAGGTCAGGGCCGTGGGCGTGGAAGATTGGAGCTTGAAGCAATTAGAGATGAAGAACGAAGGGTAACCGAGCGACTACTAAAAAAGTTAGGCAAATAGTTTATTTTGCTATGGGTTATCCATTTTCCCCTTCCCCCTCCTTGGTTACTATTTTTTCTTAAATTCAATAAAGAGGCATCGCCTCAATCTTAAAAAAAATTAAAGTGATTAAAGGAAAAAACAAGCTTAATTAATGACTAAAATTAAAATATAAGGTGTAAAAATGATCCTAAAATTGTCTAAAAATTATTTTATGGTAATATTTAGACCATTAAACCTCTTAGGATCTATAATGGTCAATTTTTAACCCTTGGGTGACAAGTAAAATGTGTGGAGCACTCAAATATTTTCAAGAATACCCAATGTGTCCTTTTCCCCTCTTATAAAAGGCCTCCTATCCTCCCAATATCTTCACACCTCTCAAGCCATTTATTTTAGAAAGAACCTACACAAATATCCTCCCAAATACCCTAACTTAGTACTAGATGCCTCACTTTGGTCATAAATCCAAAAAAGGATGCCCTTTGGTGCAAACTAAAAGTAATTACCCAAAGAAGAGGTAACATCCTTCCGCAATCTCTTTTTTTTTATTTTCATTATTCACCCCTTAAAATATTCTTATTCTATAATTAAATAATTTAATAAGTATCCTAAATATAATAATATTTTTTATATTAAGGTTTTGACCTACACTCACACACACTTCCATCAAATGGTATACACAATCATCGTCTGTGTGTATGATGGACTACATCCTCACGAACTGATGTTGTTCATTCTTCCATTTACAGCTTTCAAGATTGGTAATATGATGTAATTTATGTTTTTGTATTATATATATGATATTTATTTTGTATTTATGCTTCGGTAATTATTATATAATATATAATTTCATGCATTCCATTTTTTTTGTAAATACGATAACTTCGTTTGTGGATGTGTGGACTACCGCCTCCTCAAAGCGATATTA
Source organism: Viscum album (assembly GCA_963277665.1). NCBI lineage: Eukaryota > Viridiplantae > Streptophyta > Magnoliopsida > Santalales > Viscaceae > Viscum > Viscum album. The sequence continues at coordinate 1,252,397,670 of OY728141.1, forward strand.
TTCGATCATACATTACATGAAATGAATTAAGGATGATTTTATTGAAATTATATGATATATATGAAATAATAATTCTATTGTAATAATATTATATATATTTACATATATTTCATTTACTTTCTTTCTTTTAATACGACAAGAAAATGGAAACAACGTTCATGCCTATGTACGACCCACCATCTCCATGAACAATGCATTTCATTTCATATTTCTATATTTTATAAGTTAGTATAAATATTTATATAATGAATATATATGATGTTTATATCATTTTTTTAAATTATGGAAATAATTAAATCATTTTCTAAGTAAGAGGATCAAGAACAACAAGTCAAAACATACATGAAAAATAAAGAGGATATTACCCGAAACATAACCTAAACATGGAATTGTTAATAAACAAGTAATATAAGGTCATAATAAAATAATATATGGTATGATATATAATAATATGGTTATGTGTTAAATGTATAATAAACTTATATTTATTATACATTGGGTTTGAACCATTACAAAGAAAGTCGAGACTTATGGTAAGGGTTTTCTCATCTCACTTTTATTTCTATGAGATATATGCTATATTGACTACTTATTCTTATTGTGTGGTGTATATAATTACATATGAAATTTTATATCAGGAATTTAATTTATTTCATGATATTAAATGTTTTAATTTGGGTTATTCTTTCATGGGAATCATGATTCAAAAGTTACTCAAGTAGTAAGGGGATTTATAATCTCACTTTTATTTCTGAAAGACTTATGTCTTATTCACGACTCATTTATTTTTTGTGGTTTATATACTAACCATGAATATATTATATTATTATTACTACTAAATTTAGGGGTATTTACATATCCATTTCATTATCTATATTTCTTGGGGTTTACTATTAAAAAGTTACCAAATAGGTAAAGTAATGTTGTCTCAATTTTCCTTCTTAGAGACAGATGCTATGTTATGCACCTATAATCTGATATGGGGTGTATATAATTCCATTTTAAATGTTATATAATGAATATAATTCATTTCATGATATTATAATATTCATGTAATTTTATTATTTCCTATGGATTATGATTCAAATGTTTCAAAGTGGTATGGGTCACTTTGAAATATTTAAAGATTATTTTACTCAAGAAATATTTTAAATGATTATTCAAAATTATTTTCCATATAAGATGAAATATTTTGATTTATTTTACCATTTACTAGGGTTATTATCCATGGTTACAATTTTTATTATTTATATGAATGATTTATATATTTGAAGACATGTTATTTAGGAGACCTGTTTCTCTTACATAGATTATACCATGATAAAATGATTCTAAAATCCACTTATTTTCATGGGTTATTATTTGATGAAATTATTGTGAAACCTGTATCTTTTCCAAATGTTATGATAGGGTGAAGTTTTTATAATATCCATTTCATTTCATGGGTTATATTATGATATTTATGAAATCTATCTCTTTTCATGTGTTATGATATAATGAATGTTTTATTATTTTATGGCACATGGAGGTATGATTTTATTATGTGAAATGTGGGACCTATATCTCCCTCCAATACATAGGGTAAAGATTTATATCTCATGAGTATGAAAATTATGAAACAAGGAGTGAACTTAGTTCAGTATGAGAGGGCTGGAATGAGGAGTGAACTCAGTTCAGTATAATAGGGATGGATTGAGGAGTGAAATCAGTTCAGTATAACATAGCCAAAATGAGGAGTGAGCTCAGTTTAGTATGATAGGGCTGGAATGAGGAGTGAAATCGGTTCAGTAATACATATATGGAATGGGAAGTGAATCATATTTAGTTATACAGGGATGGAATGGTAAGTGAATGCATTCAGCAATGCAGTACTGGAATGGAGAGTGAACTTAGTTTAGTAAAGGAATTTGTCCACTATTATGGTCTTAGCAGTAAGCTTTGACTACTATAGAAATCATGTTATATATCTTACAAAATTACATGTATTATTCCTATTTTATTCATTCATGGATTATTCTCTCAATTACCTTATGATTCATGTCTTATGAACTACCAATATTTATGCCGTGATGCTTGATTACGATCTTTGACATGCAAAATATGATCTTCTAATGATATGATCATGTTATCATACCCTTATGCTCATGATTATTCTTACTTATCTCCTTGTCTACCCTTACTGATCATTTGATCTCACACCTTTCTTATTTTTCCTTTCCTGAGGTTATGAAGAAAGGTTTTAAGTAGGAATACTAAAGGGGAAGATCTTTATGGGAGATGTTGAAGAAATTTCACTAAACTAGAAGAATGGGTTCTAAGTTTACAAAGACACTAAACTATTATGGTCCTTAGACATTTATTTTGTAATGTGATGAATATTCAACCAAAATTATGTAATATCCATGTATGTTAATCCCGACTCGCTATAAAAATAGTGTACATGGGCCATTGAAAGTTTTTTTATATGGATCACTCCTATCAAAGATTAAAAAAAGAATTTAATAACTCACAAGAATTTTATATTTCTCCCAATATTTTGTTAACAAATCAATATTTTGAGAGGGTGAAAAACATTGGTGTTATAATTGTAAAGACACAAAAATCTAGCATTGAAAGAAATATATAAAATAAATGACCAATATTTTTTAGCTTCTATATTAGAGATATCGTGAAATCAAACATAACATTGATGTGATGCATGGTGAGAAGAATATCTATGTTAGTTTTATTGGAAAACTATTTGATATTAAAGGATAGAAAGAGGATGGTTTGAATGAAATATTGGATTTTCAGTCAATGAGAATACATTTGGAGTGAACACTCACTACTAAAGAAAAAAACATACTTTCCTATAGCTTTTCATACATTATAAAAGAGAGAAAAAACAAGTTTTTTTTTCAGTTCCTCTATGATATCAAAGTACCTCAGGGTTATTCTTTAAATGTAAAAATTTTTATATCACAAAAATATTTGAAGTTAATAGGCATTAAATCTAATGGTAATCATGTTATGATACAACAACTCCTACCAATTTCATTATGTAGAATAACACCCATCCCTGTTAGAATGAATATAATCAAGATGTATTTTCTTTAATTCAATTTCTAATAAAGTGATGGATTCAAATTCATTGAATTTTTTTTAGAAAGATGTAGTCATTATACTTTTTCAAATAGAAATGTAATTTTCATCATATTTTTTGGATATCATGGTACATATAATGGATTATTTAGGGCGAGAAATAAATATTTGTGGTCCTATATACTTATGTTGGTTGTATCATTTAGAAAGATATATATAGATATTGAAAGGTTATGTGTAACACCCAAGATTTTATGGGAAATATTTTGTTTTTATGTATTATGTTATACACCACACCAAATAAATCTTCCACTGCACACAACACTGTCTTGGCTTACATTGCATGCAAGATCAACCTTCCTCGATAGCTTGCATTGTACGTAATACCGAGTTTTATTAAACAATGATATGTTATTAAAATATTATTAAAACTAGCTGTTATGAATAGTAATATCCACTTTTTGAAATTTTATAAATTTTATCTTTCAAAATGGACTTCATTTTTGGATTCTGAATATCAAAATTAGCCTAGGGTGAATTTTTGGTATTTTTCTGAAAACTTTCAATTTTCGATGAATAGTGAGAACACTGGGTTACTATTTAAAAACCAACATTTATTTAAATTTATTTTAGGTCAAAATTGATACATAATACCTATATAATTTCAATGTAATTCATTAGAGTTATTTTATAATAATTTTAGATATGTAAAATTTTTATTGAACTTTTCACCGTGTTTTACCCACCTCCTAGGAGAATTTGAAAATTTACATAAAACTTAATTTTACCGTTTCATTGAGTGGAATTTCGAAAATCCGAGAGAAAAAGTTAATATAAAGGAGTAAAATGTGGTTCAATAAGATAAAAATAATTTTTGGTGAATAGTAACTTTTTACTTTTATTTACCACGATTAAAAGTAAATAGGGTAATTAAGGGTAAAAATGATATTATTATTACCCTAACACATGTCCTAATTCTATTGGATAAGTTTAATTAGACCAAAAACAACCTTAGGGATAAAATATTACCCTTTAGGTCCACTTGGATTAGATTAGGACATTTATTATTATTTTATTTAAAGAAGAGTTAAAAGAGTTAAAAACAAAGTTTAATAACTAAAGGTTTTTCAATATAGGGTTATACATAAGATAAATTCGACTATAAATATTCATTAGAAATATAAAAAGATTTCCTACATAATGGTATTTTATTTTTAATTTTTAGACATTAAATAAGTTGATTTATATATGACACAATGATGATGTAGTAATTACCTTATTAATGAAATATTAACATAATTGATATTATAAATACCCAAATAAATGTAATTTGAGACTTTTTATGAATTAAACTAATTTTATAGGTTAATATGACATGTTATTATTGATTTAATTAACTTTTTTTGAACTAATAAGGCTTTTATTATTTTCACAAAAATCAATTACCAAATAGTGTCATAATTAACATAAAATAGTTTTTAAAACAAATATTATATTATTAATTGTTATTATATTCCTAAAAATCTATGGTTTGAAAAAATGACTTAGATAAGGTTATATATATTAATAATAAACCACTTGGGGTTTTTTCGGATTGTTATAGTAAGTTTATTAACTATATAGTGTAAGAACACAAGAAGACACGGTAAAAGTTAAATTATTTAACTTAGAGTTAAATCTAAATGATAAGGTTAAAATAGTAACCTAAACATGTCTAAAACCTATTGGTTTAGAGGATTTAGACCCATACCCACTTTAGCTTCGAAATAAATTAATTTGGAGCTATTATAAACTGAATATGACTTTATTATAAAATAATATTTTAAGTTTTTCCTAAGGTGCCCCTCTCCTCCCTTATAAAAGGGAACCTCCTCCCTCTCCTCCTCACACGATTTGGAGCCTTAAATCTCAGTCAACCCCTGACCATTTCCCTTATCAACTTCACTAGAAACATACTATAGGTCATGGTTTTCTTCAAAGACCAATTTTAGTGCCCTAAGAGGAGGTTTCAAAGAGGCGTGTCGAAGAAGAGGTAATATCCGTTACCGATTATTTCAAATTTATTTCTTCTTCTACTTCCTCTTATTTAGTTGTTTCATTATGAAGTAATAACATCAGTATAACTCATATACTGATATGTTATTATAAATATGAAACAACCCTATTTCACCTTCTATCCATCCTACGGAAAACGAAATCACCGCGTGTGCGTATGTACGAAATATCGTCTCCACGCCGTGGTGTAATCTGTTTTCCACCACCGCCTTACTTGGATGTGTATAATGGTGTAAATAATAACTATATATGATTATTTTAAAGTGATATTGATTCTGAAATAGTATACATACACTTCAATACAATTCCATGATCATGGGAACGATATCATCGCTCGTGCGTACGTACGGCCTACCGTCTCTTCGATGTGATGCGAATCGTTCTACATGATCTTCATTGAATAATAATTATATAAATGAAATGAATGAATAAATATGATATATATTACACTAATACTATTCTGTAAATGAGGTATCTATAAACTAAAAATAATAATAAGAATTTATTCGACAAAACATGCATAAGAACATAAAGCAATGAACACCCGAATAACAAGTAGCAATGAAATATTACTAATAAGAAGATAATAATATGACCATATATGATATCATAATAATGAATATGATTCTGTAATAAGTCAATGACATTATTTAAATCATTATACAGGAGGTTCAGATACGTATGAAGCAAATCGGACCTAAGGTAAGGGAAAATCTCACAATCTCATTTTTATCCGAGATTGTTTATACTTAATAATTTACTGGGGAATATTTATCATCCAAATACATGTTTCCTCAATATGTAATATTATTTATATCCTCCTAAAAGTTTTTAAATCCAATTTTACCCATTGGTTAGTTTTTAGTAAAAGATATGAAAGGAATCTTTTGTTATTTTTAGTACGAGGTATTTTTTGACTTTTCTGGCCAAAGTACGAGAAGAATGTTTTTTTAACTTATAAGACCTGAATGGATTTTTATGATTTCTTAAAACATTATTTAAATGAATCTTCCTTTACAAGTTTTCAAGTTTATTTTTAATAAACTTATTTTAGTTTAAAATTGTATAACATGTTAAGAAAGGAAAAATGTTTTTGAAGTAGAAAGGTTATTTTCCTCAAGAATGGAGTTCAAGTGTTTTATCAAAATTATTTTACATATAAGATAATATAGGGTTCTTTTTATATCCCTATTTTTACATTGATTTTATTATGTTATTATGGAATTAATTTTATGATGTCCTTTTATCTTATATGGATTATGTTATGATGGCATGATGTTTAAGAATCCCATTTTTATTACATGGGTTATGCTATGATTTATGATTTTGTGGCACACATAAGAATGGTTTCATTATGAGATGGGTGGGACCTATATCTCCCTCCAATGCATTGGGTAAAGATTTATATCTCATGAGATAGACATGGCTGGAACGACAAGTTAATCCGGTTCAGTGATACGGGACTGGAACGAGGAGTGAACTCGGTTCAAAAATGGACTTTGTCCGCTAAGATAGTCTTGGAAATGAGTCTTGACTAATAAAGCAATGATTTTCTATGATTATGTGTGTATGCCACAAAGTTTCATGTTTTATGTTATGATTATTAGGATTACATTTCACTGCTATGATTTATGCCATGTTATGATATTATGATCTCTTTTGCAGGTTAAGATTTTTGAAATGCTATGTTCTTTTGAATATGATATTTCCTTTGTTTACCCTTATTAAGCATTTGAGCTCACCCTTTTGTATGTTTTATTTCTCCAGGTCAGGAAGAAGGTTATTAAGTAGGATATTCCAAATGGGACTCTAGATATGATGAAATAAACGGGAGACAATATAGATGATTTATGAACTAGTTATTTATGTTTCCCAGTTTCTGAAGACACTATAACTATACCGTCCTTTCATGGTTTTGTTATATGTTGTAATAAGTATGCTTCAATTATGATGTAATAACCATGTATGTAAAGTATGGGTCATTATAGTTGGTAATAGAGGAAAGGTATAGTCAACCTTTGGAAACTCTGTTGTGAAAGCCTTAGTAATAACCCTAAGGTTATGTCTAAGCATATGACAAAATCTTAGTGTTTTAGAAATGGCCATGAACAATCTATGATAAGACCTAAAGTGTGAAATTTTATTACTTATTATGTTGTTTTCCTATTATAATTAGTGTTTCTCACACTATTCTTCTTGGTTTTAGTCAATGGATGGAACCCGAAGGAACCGTGTTAATGCGTAATGCGATGGGCAATGCAATGATTGTCCCCCTGAGCAACCAAATGTTATGGGAGCTGGAATGAAAAATCTTGTAGCCAAGCTCACACAACTTTCTCAAGCTATGAATCATGCAGGACTTCCAAACTAGCAAAGTAAGGAGCAACATTCTATTGAATCCTTCATTAGGCAGCGTCCACCCTCATTCAATGGGTCTACTGATCCATTAGTGGCTGAACAGTGGATCAGTACCATTGAAAATATAATTTCTGTTCTACAATGTTATGAACATGATAAAGTCATCTTAGTAGTATATCGTTTGGAAGGTGAAGATGATCAATGGTGGAATCTTATTAAGAATATGAGGCAAAGGGATGAAATTGAGTCCATGGAATGAGACGAGTTCAAGAACTTATTTTTCAATAAGTACTTCCCTCGTAGTTTTAGAACAAAGATGGAGAAGGAGTTTCTTGAACTGAATAAAAAGGATGATGAATCTGTTAGTACCTATGAAGAAAATTTTACAAGACATGAAAGGTACACTTCCAGAATTATTATCCAACCTGAGAGTAAGATCGATCGATTCTTTAGTGGCTTAAAACCAAGTCTTAGAAGGGAGTTAGCCATAAGGGACTTCAATATCTACGAGGAAATAGTTTGATGTGCTCTCAAGGTTGAGATGGAGATTGGAGTAACCCATCAGTCATATGAATTTTATAAGAAGAGGAAAATGTAATTCAAAGGAAAATATAAAGAGCACACTGAAAAGAAGACGAGTTTTCCCTTATGCACAAAGTTTGGAAATAAACATGGAGGGAGTTGTCTTAAAGGGACAAGTAAATGTTTCAAATTTGTAAAAGAAGTTCATCGGGCATTTGAATGCCGCAATGATGGGAAGAAGATTTCTAGTGATGCGAACAAAGAAAAGGATACACAAAGTGCACCTCCTACACTTCAATGTTACAAGTGCAAGGAAATGGGGAATTATGCTAATCAATGCCCTAATCCAAGGGTTTTTGATGATGATCGACGCCAATAAACTCTTAAGGCCAAAGGCAAAGGAAATTCACATGCAATTTCTATCAACGATGTTGAGTATGATAATGAAGTGGTGAAAGGTACACTTACCATCCACTCTAAAGTAGAAAATGTTTTATTTGATTCTGGATCCACCCACTCTTTTATTTCTGAAGAATTTTCTAAGTGTATCGCCGTATTACCTCAACAATTAGATGTTGAGTTAGCTGTGACAACCCCTAATGGCACAACAGTCGCATCAAAAGTTTATAATTCTTCTCTGATTGAAGTTTGTGGGAAAGTGCTTCCTGAAAATCTTGTGATCCTTCCTATAGTGGAATTTGATGTTATTCTTGGCCTGGATTGGCTTTCCTTATATAGAACTCATATCGATTACCAAAGAAGGGAAGTCACATTTCATATTCCTGATCAATCTATGATCATCTATCGATGCAAGGATGAATATAACCATCCATTGGAAATTTCTTCTATATTATGGGTCTTGATTCCAATAAATGAAGGTTATTTATCTCAAATGGTTGGCGAGAAACTCATGATTAAGAATATTCCCATTTTACGGGAGTTTGATGATGTCTTTCTGAAGGAATTTCCAGGTCTTCCACCAAATCGTGAAGTTGAGTTTTCAATTGAACTCATACCGGGTGCTATGCCCATTTCAAAGACACCTTATAGAATGACCCCAATTGAGTTGTAGGAATTGAAGAAGCAACTCCAAGAGAATATTGATAAGGGATTCATATTCCCTAGCGCATCACCTTGGGGAGCACCTGTTCTGTTTGTTAAGAAGAAAGATGGATCAATGAGACTCTTCATTGATTATCGAGAACTTAACAAGATCACTATCAAGAAAAAATATCCTCTCCCATTCATTGATGACTTATTTGACCAACTACGCGGAGCACAATACTTTTCCAAGATTGACCTTCCTTCAGGGTATCATCAATTAAGGGTCAAAAGGGAGGATAAACCAAAGACGGTTTTCCATACAAGGTATGGACACTATGAATTTATAGTGATGCCATTTGGTCTTAATAATGCCCCTTCTATCTTCATGGATCTAATGAATAGAGTCTTTAGAGACTATCTTGAACATTTTGTGGTAGTCTTTATAGAAGATATTCTTGTCTATTCAAAGAGAAAGTAAGAACATGAATATCACTTGAGAATTGTACTGAAGACCCTGAGAAAGGAGAAGTTTTGTGCCAAATTTACCATGTGTGAATTTTGGCTTCAAAAAGTTGCATTTTTGGGTCACATAATCTCAAAAGAGGGGATATCTGTGGATCCAGAAAAAATAGAGGTTATCGAAAGATGGTTGAGACCAACAACAGTAACTGAGATCCGAATTTTTCTTGGTCTGGCTGGATACTATCCACGTTTTGTGAAAGATTTTTCAAGATTATCTAACCCACTCACCAGGTTGACTCGAAAAGGATTTAAGTTCGTTTTGATGGAGGAGTGTGAAGATAATTTCAAAGAGTTAAAACGAAGGTTATCCAGTGCACCTGTGCTCACACTGCCATGTAGTGGAGAAAGGTTTTGTGATCTACAGTGATGCATCCAAGAAGGGACTGGGGTGTGTTCTCATGAAAAATGATATGGTGATATCTTATACCTCATGACAATTGAAAATCCATGAGCAAAATTACCCAACTCATGATTTGGAGTTAGCCTCGGTAATCTTTGCATTAAAAATATGGAGGCATTATCTTTATGGTGAAAGGTGTGATATTTATACTGATCATAAAAGTTTAAAGTATATTTTCACACAAAAGGAGCAGAATATGCGCCAAATAAGATGGTTGGAGTTGATTAAGGACAATGACTGATCAATTCATTATCACCCTACGAAAGCATACAAGGTGGCAGATGCATTAAGTCGACAAGACCGTGCTAGATTATCTATGATGAGGATCACAAAAGATCCAATATTTATGGATTTACAAAGGATGGATCTTGGAATTATAATGGAAGGGGAGAAATCTTATCTTTCTCAAATGAATGTTCAACCATCTATACATGTGAAGATTAAAGAGGCATAGAAAGAATATGTAGAGTTACAAAAGAAGGTGAGAAATGTTCCTGAATTCAACCTTGATTGTGATGGGATAATAAGGTTTAGGAATAAGGTTTGTGTTCATCCCATCGCAGAATTAAATAAGGAGCTGCTGGATGAGGCTCATAGTTCTTCATTCTCTATTCATCCTGGAAGCACGAAGATGTATAGAGACCTGAAAGAGTACTTCTGGTGGGATGTCATGAAAAGAGATGTTGTTGAATATGTCTCTTAATGCTTGGTTTGTCAGCAAGTTAAAGCTGAGATGCAGAAGTCTAAGGGGATGTTACGACCATTACCCATACCCGAATGGAAATGGGAAAACATCACTATGGACTTTGTCACCGGGCTTCCTAAAACATCCAAAGGCAATTATGCTATTTGGGTTATAGTTTATCGTCTTATGAATTCAGTATACTTCATTGCTATTAGAGAATATTTCTCTCTGGATTAGCTTTCCAGGATATATGTGAAGGAAGTGATAAGATTGCATGGAGTACCGCTTTAAATTATTTCTGATCGGGATCTGAGGTTTACCTCGAAGTTCTGGTGAAGTCTTCAGCATACTTTAGATACAGAGTTGAGTTCCAGCACTGCTTATCATCCTCAGACAGATGGTCAGTCTGAGAGAACAATTCAAACTCTATAATATATGTTAAGAGCTTGATCTATGGATTTTAGAGGTTGTTGCGATCAACACCTACGTTTGGGGTAATTTTCTTATAATAATAGATTTCACACCAGTATTCAGATGGCTCCTTATGAATCTCTCTATGGAAAGAAATGCAGGACTCCAACTTGATGGGATGAAGTTGGGGAAAGAAATCTATTAGGACCTGATCTTGTTGATGAGATGGCAGAAAAGGTCATATCTATTCAACAACACATAAGAGAATCTCAGAGTCGACAAAAAAGTTATGCCGACAACCAAAGAAAAGAACTAGAGTTTTAAGTGGGTGATAAAGAGTTCTTACGAATATCTCCTTGGAAGAGAGTAATGAGATTTGGAAAGAAGGGAAAGCTGAGCCCTAGGTATATTGGTCCTTTTGAAATACTGGACTGTGTTGGGAAGGTATCTTACCGATTGGCGCTTCCACTGAATCTCTCTCAAGTTCATGATGTGTTCCATGTATCTCTCCTGAGAAAGTACATATCTGATCCATCACATGTACTAATCTCAAAAGTAGTACCACTGGAGCAATATCTTTCTTATGAAGAACAACTGATAGAGATTCTAGATCATAGAGAAAAAGTTCTAAGGAACAAGACCACTCGCTTGGTGAAAGTTTTATGGAGGAACCACCAATTAGAAGAAGCTACATGGGAACTTGAGGATATGATGAAGGAGAGGTATCGTCATTTGTTTTTTACAAAGTGACGAATTTCGAGGGTGAAATTCATTTTAAGGGGGGTAGAATGTAACACCCAAGATTTTATGAGAAATATTTTGTTTTTATGTATTATGTTATACACAACACCAAAGGAATCTTCCACTGCACACACCACTGTCTTGGCTTGCATTGTAGGCAAGATCAACCTTCCTCGATAGCTTGCGTTGTATGCAATACTGAGTTTCACTAAACAATGATATGTTATTAAAATATTATTAAAACCAGATGATATGAATAGTAATACCCAATTTTTGAATTTTTATAAATTTTATATTTCAAAATGGACTTCATTTTTGGATTCGGAATATCGAAATTATCCTAGGGTGAATTTTTGGTATTTTTCTGAAAACTTTTAATTTTTGATGAATAGTGAAAACACTGGGTTACAATTTAAAAACCAACATTTATTTAAATAATTATTTATTTTATTTAAATTTATTTTATGTCAAAATTGATACATAATACCTATATAATTTCAATGTAATTCATTGGATTCATTTTATAATAATTTTAGATATGTAAAAATTTTATTGAACTTTTCACCGTCTTTTACCCACCTCCTAGGAGAATTTGAAAATTTACATAAAACTTAATTTTACCACTTATGTGAGTGGAATTTAAAAAATCCGAGAGACACGGTTAATATAAAGGAGTAAAATGTGGTTCAATAAGAGAAAAATAAATTTTGGTGAAAAGTAATTTTTTACTTTTATTTACCACAATTAAAAGTAAAAAGGGTAATTAAGGGTAAAAATGATATTATTATTACCCTAAAACATGTCCCAATTCTATTGGATAAGTGTAATTCGACCAAAAACAAACTTATGGATAAAATATTACCCTTTAGGTCCACTTGGATTAGATTAGGACATTTATTATTATTTTATTTAAAGAAGAGTTAAAAGAGTTAAAATCAAAGTTTAATAACTAAAACATTTTTAATATAGGGTTATACAAAAGATAAATTCGACTAGAAATATTAATTATAAATATAAAAATATTTCTTACATAATGGTATTTTATTTATAAATTTTAGACATTAAATAAGTTAATTTATATATGACATAATGATGATGTAGTAATTACCTTATTAATGAAATATTAACATAATTGATATTATAAATACCCAAATAAATGTAATTTGAGACTTTTTATTAATTAAACTAATTTTATAGGTTAATATGACATGTTAGTATTGATTTAATTAAATTTTTTAGAACTAATATTTCTGTTATAATTTTCACAAAAATCAATTACCAAATAGTGTCAAAATTGACATAAAATAGTTTTTAAAACAAATATTATATTATTAATTGTTATTCTATTTTTAAAAATCTAAGGTTCAGAAAAATGACTTATATAAAGTTATATATATTAATAATAAACCACTTGGGGTTCGTCTGTCTTGTTATAGTAAGTTTATTAACCATATAGTGTAAGAAAACAAGAAGACACAATAAAAGTTAAATTATTTAACATAGAGTTAAATATAAATGATAAGGTTAAAATAGTAACCTAAACATGTCTAAAACCTATTGGTTGAGTGACTTTAGACCCATACCCACTTTATATTCTAAATAAATCAAATTTAAGCTATTATAACCAGAATATGACTTTATTATAAAATAATATTTTAATTTTTCCCTAAGGTGCCCCTCTCCTCCCTTATAAAAGGCCACCTCCTCCCTCTCCTACACACAAAATTTGGAGCCTTAAATCTCGGCCAAACCTTGAAAATTTACCTTCTCAACTTCCCTAGAAACATACTAGAGGTCATGGTTTTCTTCAAAGACCAATTTTAGTGCCCTAAGAGGAGGTTTCAAAGAGGCGTGTCGAAGAAGAGGTAATATCCATTACCGATTCTTTCAAATTTATTTCTTCTTCTACTTACTCTTATTTAGTTGGTTCATTATTAAGTAATAAAATAAGTATAAATAATATACTGATATGTTATTATAAATATGAAACAACCCTATTTCACCTTCTATCCATCCTACGGAAAATGAAATCACCGCGCGTGCGTATGTACAGAATACCGTCTCCACGCCGTGGTGTAATCTGTTTTCCACCACCGCCTTACTTGGATGGGTATAATGGTGTAAATAATAACTATATATTATTATTGTAAAGTGATATTGATTATGAAATAGTATACATACACTTCAATACAATTCCATGATCATGGGAACGATATCATCGCTCGTGCGTACGTACGGCCTACCGTCTCCACGATGTGATGTGACTCGTTCTACATGATCTTAATTGAATAATAATTATATAAATGAATTGAATGAATAAATATGATATATATTATACTAATACCATTCTGTAAATGCGGTATCTATAACCTAAAAGGAATAATAAGAATTTATTCGACAAAACATGCATAAGAACATAAAGCAATGAACACCCGAATAACAAGTAGCAATGAAATATTACTAATAAGAAGATAAGAATATGACCATATATGATATAATATCAATGAATATGATTCTTTAATAAGTCAATTAAATTATTTAAATCATTATACAAGAGGTTCAGATACGTACGAAGCAAATCGGACCTAAGGTAAGGGTAAATCTCGCAATCTCATTTTTATCTGAGATTGTTTATACTTCAGAATTTACTGGGGAATATTTGTCATCCAAATCCATGTTTCCTAAATATTTAATATTATTTCTATCCTCATACATTTTTTGAAATCCAATTTTACCCATTGGTGAGTTTTTAGTAAAAGATATGAAAAGAATCTTTTGTCGTTTTTAGTACGAGGTACTTTTCGACTTTTCCGGCCAAAGTATGAGAATAATGTTTTTTTAACTTATACGGCATGAATGGATTTTTATGATTTCTTAGAACATTATTTCAATGAATCTTCCTTTACAAGTTTTAAAGTTTATTTTTAATCAACTTATTTTAGTTTAAAATTGTATGACATTTTAAGAAAGGAATTTTTTTTGAAGTAGAAAGGATATTTTCCTCAAGAATGGAGTTCAAGTGTTTTATCAAAATTATTTTCCATCTAAGATAATATAGGGTTCTGTTTCTATCCCTATTTTCACATTTATTTTATTATGTTATGATGGAATTAATTTTATGATGTCCTTTTATCTTATATGGATTATTTTATGATGGCATGATGTTTAAGAATCCCATTTTTATTACATGGGTTATTCTATGATTTATGATTTTGTAGAACACTTAAGAATGGTTTCATTATGAGATGGGTGGGACCTATATCTCCCTCCAATTCATTGGGTAAATATTTACATCTCATGATATAGACATGGCTGGAACGGAAAGTTAATCCTTTTCAGTGATACAGGACTGGAACGAGGAGTGAACTCGGTTCAGAAATGGACTTTGTCCGCTAAGATAGTGTAGGCAATGAGTCTTGAATAATAAGGAAGTGATTTTCTATGATTATGTGTGTATGACACAAAGTTTCATGTTTTATATTATGATTATTGGGATTACATTTCACTACTATGATTTATCCCATGTTATGATATTATGATCTCTTTTGCTGGTTAAGATTTTCGAAATGCTATATTCTTTTGAATATGATATTTCCTTTGTTTACCCTTATTGAGCATTGAGATCACCCTTTTGTATGTTTTCTTTCTCCAGGTCAGGAAGAAGGTTATTATGTAGGATATGCCAAAAGGGAATCTAGATATGATGAAATTAACGGGAGACAATGTAGATGATTTATGAACCAGTTGTTTATGTTTCACAGTTTCTAAAGACACTATACCTATACGATCCTTTCATGGTTTTGTTATATGTTGTAATAAGTATGCTTCAATTCTGAATTAATAACCATGTATGTAAATTATGGGTCGTTATATTATGTAAAGAATATATATCAACCAAAAGACTCCATTATTAAGAATTATATTTCTAAGGAGGTGAAAAAGTTTTGTACTGACTTTTTGTACATAGTATATCATGTTAGTTTTTCTACAACTCACCATGATTGAGAAAGTTTTTGGGAAAAGGGGATCCATGGCTTAAAAATAAAATAATTGATAGATGAAAAATATATATAAAGTAAATTTACATATCTAGAATAAAATATATGATACTCATCCATATATAACATCACATATTAAAATTTTAAAATAACATTATCCAAAGAAAAAGGATATTAGTTAATAAATGAGTATAAGAAAGCATTTTTTCTATGGTTTAAAGAGACCAATCATGGTAGATATGATGCTTTAGAAATATTAAGATGGTTATTAGATGAGCCAAGTGTTAATGTGATAACATGGTTCAGGTTTGGAATTAATGGTTATACATTTTATCCCAAAAACCTTGACAACATAAGTGCAGTTTGGAATAGTGATGTATTGGTGTTCGGTGAAGCAATTAATTTTTAAAGTGAAAAATACAAAAACCCAATATCAATGTAAAGTGCATATTATAGAGTTATAAAAAATATATGATAGATTGATTACATTAAATTTTTAGTTCATGTGTTCAAGTGTAAATGGGTAGTTGGTAATTATAGTTCTAAACATGATGAATTAAAAATGAAACTTGTAGATTTGAATAAATTGGGTTACATAGACGATTCTTTTTTTATGAAAACACTTGAAAAATAAAATTTCTATGGTCTTGATGCATAAAAAGTGAAAATTTCTATCATTTTGTAAGAAAAGAAAACAATATTTTGGTGATGAAAAAGTTGATGATAATGATGAATTATTTGATATATCCAGTTTCATGGAAATATTATAGGAGGGTATTGATTACCATGGGGCAGATATGGTTCATTCTATATAGAACAACCATAAAGAAAGAATATGAGAAAATAATCCTATACTAATATCTTAATATTACAGGAACCATGTATTCATTTCATGTTTAACTTTTAAAATGTTTAAAAATGTGAGATATATATTTTTTATAATTGTATTGTTTATTTAAGTCATATATTTTAACAAATAAGATAAATTGTTTGTTTAGTACTCAAAAATTCATTACATGTTAATATTAATTTTTTAATTATATTTTTATAATTTTAAATATTACTTAAGTTTTTTTTTCTTTTGTTTATATCATTTTATGTCTCATAAATATTATCAACATTTTTTTGAATTTAGTTAACTATTTTAATGAATATGATAAAATTCATGTTTACTTTATTTTAGTCTTGTTTATATCATTTTAAATTTTTTATTCAATTTTATATGTAATATTTGGATTTCTATGATTTTTTACCAACTAATAATTATTTTTATTTGTAGGAATATTTCAAATCAAGCATTCCAATCATCTAGATCTTCCATGGAATACACTTTAAAAAATTTTGTTGAGGACCCACCTCATTCCTTTTCACAAGGGATTTTTTACTTCTTTAAGGAAGGAGAATTATTACAGGGTTGGTAAATGTGGTGGCATGAATTATCCTAAATTATCACTTGCTCATAGTAAGGTACAAAGGATATATATATTGTGTTTTATTATAATTGAAATCCTAAAGTTCCAAATTCAAAACAATTTAGAAGTTTCCTAGCTACGCAATTTAGAGTGAAAATAAGTGTTTTGATTTCAGATTGGAGATTTGTTTAATGAAAGACACTATGTCAGCTATGAGATACCCTTTTGGTAAGTCCATTAATTATTATTTTCTTTATTATGTAATGTTTTTAGTAATATAGATTATTTTTTATTCTCACTTTTAAATGAAATATTAATTATTTGATACTAAAGAAGTCATGAGGAATTTTTTATCTTTTTTTTTCAAGGAGATAGAGAGATTTTAAATCAACACTAACTTTATATTTCATTTTTGGAGAAATAAAAAATTAAAATCCATGTAAAATTATGAGTTTTTAGATGAACATACATGGAGTAAATTTTTCAAGAGTAGGAAGAAAGAATCATTTTTGGTAAGTGAAACGTCAAATGTTTAAAGTGTTTTTTTATAATCACTAAAATGATCATATTAATTATTTTTATCTACTAAGTAACTAAGAATATATCATTGGGATATCTAATTGAATAATTTATACCATCATAATTTATCTTTTGGAGGGTATTCATTTCTCAAATAACAGATAATAATTGAAAATCTTGAAAAATTGAGAGTTGAGTCTTTAGACATTGTAAAGATTCCCCCAGCTGGACATGTAAAATGGAAAAGTTCTCAGATTATGAAAAAAAATATCTTATAGAAGAGTTGAATTCTATAGTTGATAAAATTGTAAAAATTTATTTAAGTTATTTATAAAATCTTCATATTTTGTAATTCACCACTAAAATTTTCAAATATTGCTTATAGGAATCCCATTAGGATCAATACACATAGGGGACCTTCATACCTGAGGATAGGAATGATATTTTAGCTATTTAATTAGGAAATATAAAACACTCGGATCACATATGAGGATTTTAGGAGATTGTATCAATTAGAAAAGTGTTTAGTATTTCTAGAACTTCTTCGAGGGATGATGTATATAAAGAAAAAATATACTATTTAGAATCTAAATTTTAGGAGATGAGAAAGATGAGAGGATTAAATCCTTGGTGAAGTTGATGTTTATATACATACTAATACAATTTTGGGTTGCACATCCCACTCCACCACCTCATCCTACATATACACTCCTCCACCAACTCCTCCATAGTTTCCCATATATTATGAGTAATATGATACAAAATATCATATTTTATCATATGTAATAACAAATTATTTTGGGGATACCTTATATAATTAGAAGATAGATATAGATCAACTTAGGGTAGAAATATAAGGTATTATAGATGGATCAGCTAGAGTATCATTCCCAACTGTTGAGGTTTTTACAGTCAGACAAAGTGTCAGACATTTTTTACTTTGAGTATCTATATTTTTCGAAAAACTTACCACTAAGGTATGCATAAATTATATCCTTTATCTAATATTACTATTAAATTTGTTTTAATATTTTAATATATATATATATATATATATATTTCTAGAAATGATTTAAAGGTAAATATAAGCTGTATAGGAAACAAAAACGTGTTGAGGCCCTTAAACTTTTCATATTACTTTTTATGGAAGAATTTATAAATTATCATCATATGAATTTATATTTTTGGATGTTTATGAGTAGACAATGAGTTTTGATGTTTTCAAGTATGATTATATGCTGATGATTTATAAGAGTGATATCTTGGAGATTGCAACTTTAAATTTATTAGGCCTTATAGTAATGGAAGTCTTTTACTTGTAAGTCAATTATTATATTTTTCTCAATTATATAAATTTGATTTAACTTATTACCTTTGTTATATTAATCCACTTTATATTCAGTATCATATGACATTAGATTATGGATTCATGAAACTATGATTTACTTATTCAACAATAAAGGAAATTCAAGATGAATAAAGAACAACATATATTTTTCAAATATTTTATAATAAAGAAATTAAGAATTGGATGATTCCTTATCTTGATAGGTATGAAACATATATTTCATAAAGTTTTATTTCTCTTAATTAAATAACCACCCATAATATATATTTTTATATCAGTGGCCTTTGGATGCTGTGTATTTTTATCCACAATAAAAGACCTCTTACTGGTTATTTTCCATATATCGTGACATGAGAGAAAACTTTAAATATGTATTATAACCATAAGTTTGATTATTTTAATATTTATATATTATAATAACATTTTATTTTATTTTACACTTATCATTTTAAAACAGTTCATGGAAGCACTAAATAGTTAATAGAAAATATGACAAGAAAGATCAAATATGTCTGCGTAAAAGTGACTTTTATAAGTAATATAATTAAGATGATACTTAAAATGTAATTTTCAATTGATAACTTATTTAATTTTTTTTCAAAAAGGATTAATTTCATGTGGTTATTGTTATCTGATATTTATATATAAAATAACTATAACTAAGATAGTTAAAAAAATTATAAGTTTAGATTTTATTTTTAAATTTCCCTTTTATTTATCTTATCAAAATATTTCTAATAAATGTTATATAGTTTCCTTTTAATTCTTAGCTTTTCAAAAATCCTCACCATTATAATAGAAATGAGCTAAATCATCTAAGAGGAGCATGGATAATTATTTTAAAAGTTTTATTAGGTTTTATTTTATTTAATTATATTTTTAATTTAGATTATGAACTTATAACATTGTAATTATAATGTTTTTATATGAAGAGTTATTATAGAATTATATGGGATTTTAATACTATTTATTATTTGATTTTTATCTTGTTTGATGAATTTTTTCTCCTATAACATGTTTGGGTAGTGATATTTTAAGTAATTTTTTAAATTGATTTTTTACATTGGTTATAAAAATAACTGATGAAAAAAAATAAACTTCCCCATCGATTATTTTATAATATATGTGGAATGTCATGGGAGTTTTTTTACATTAGTTATAAAATAGAGTCAACATAAAAAACCTTCTAAAATTTATGTTAATTTATAATAGACATGGAAATATCACTCAATTTTTCTTTTTGGGAGGGTTTTCAATATCTATTATAGTAATAAATAATGTAGAGGAAGACATTTTACATCAGTTAAAATGACTAAGGTAAAATATCAATTTATAACATCACTTACAAAGATATCACTTATTAACCGATGTTAAAAATTAAAATAAAAATAATGTTAAAAATCCTTTTCTATACTAGTTATTGGTGTAAAGTACACCATTATATTCTTCATATTATTATTCAATCTAAATTTATAGATATATTTTTGATTTTATCAACTTTTATCATGTTTCAGAGTTGTCTTTCAATGAATTTAGGATGAGTGTCTTCCCTCTAAGACCCTTCATTTTTCATTCTCTTCATGATATTATTAATTTTCTATATATGATAATTTACAATGAGTTACTTATTATTAAAGTAAATTATTTATATCATCACCAAATATATTAAAAGTAAAATTTTAATATTTAAATAAATTTTCAATTATGGAATTTATTTAAGGGTATTTAGGGATCTAAAAACACTTGTTCAAGGAAACAGAAGACATTAAAACCCTCATTCCTCAGATCAACAAGCTATGTAATACTAGAATCATGTATAAATAAAATAAATAACATATAACTTACATAAAATATGGTTGATGGTGTTTACTTAAAATTAGTTATTAATGAAGATTAGTAAGAATGACCAGTCAAATATTCCATCTATAGTGTATCTATAGGTTGTTTTGAATCTCTCAACACTCAGTAAAAACCCTCCTCTAAACCAAGGTATATTATTATTTAGGGTAGAAAATGATAGAGGATAGAACTACAGTAGAGAGAATCAACATGATACTTGATCAAGATTCAAAAACATTATCACAGTGGGCACTACCTACTTATATATCCCTTAAGGATTCTCCCACAGTGTCCATGCATTCACTCATATATTTCTTAATATTTGAGTAATTCCTTGGTCATTCATATATTTATAATATAAATTCATTGATGATTCCACATACATTATAATTATTAATGATTTCCCATGTGGAAGATAATATGAATGTTAACATTTAACATTTGGTTTCCTCAAAAAATTGTAGGACTGCCATATGAATTATAACATATGATTCCCCAAATTATGGAATTATAATTTAGATGAGTAGTATAATATAACCGACGTTGGAAGTGGTAAAATATAATTATTTAAGATATTCCTTGATCCAAGGCATTTAATATTCCTTATCTTTATGAATTATTCACCAAATTAAATGAATATATCCTATAATAGCCAAAAAATTCTCATGATTTACATTGTCTTTAGGGAATAACTCTATCAATATCCAATTTTAACTAAAGCCACATTGATTTTGTTTCATTTCACCTTATATCTTATCATATAGAATAACTTGTGAAACCATATCTAAAACCCCTTTTGGATATTTCAAAAACATTTTTAGAAAGCTATCATCAAATTCACCATGTATCACATCATATATAATACCTTGTGAACATCCATCTAGAACACTTTTTTGATAAAATATATTTTTTAAAGAAACTCTCAAAGTTTTTTAAAGCTTGATCACTATTCATTCAACAAAAATGGGTGATCCCACAAGCCTTTTTAAAATTGAAAACAAATATGAATTCCTAAATTTATATATATAAGCAAATATAAACCTCTAGTAATGAATTTATGCTACCCAAGCAATAAAGTTATTTGGCACAATATCTATCAAACACATGTATCTCTATACACATGTTCACCTATTTTATCATATAAAATAATGTTTTTTCATATGATTACTTTGTCCATGACATCAAATAACCATAATATATGTGGTATTTTAATCCTTTTTAGTTTCTCATACATTATTGATTCTATGAGTATAGATTAACCAGGTTAATGAATACATCACTTTCCATTCATTAGATGGATGGGAACATCACATGCTCCGCACCCAATATAAAATCATATCACATGTATTATCTAGGTACATAGATAAAATCATTCAATCTATCTTAATTGATATTCCAACTATCATACTTTTCATATGAGGGAAAAAATCCCATCTTGATTAAGCCTAAACCAATGACATGAGCAAAAACATACCAAACCACCCCCTTATTAGCTAAGACTTAATTATTCAATTATAAAGGTATCAAAGTGTAAAGTTTATCATGACATATATCTTTCCAAAATTAGGTATTGGGGAAATAAAAATATGAAATATACACCCCTAGTATACCAAATACATAGTGCATGCCACTCCATATGGTATACTTGGCAAGCCATCCAGCACACAAAAATCTTAATATGACTCATGTGCATATTTTAGATCTCTTTATTAAGTCTCACCCATGTTAACTTTAACATTTTTACACATACTATATAAATTAATAAAAATATTAGTTAGAGATAACTAAAAGTAATAATTTGAGAGGTCCATTATCATTTAACTTCATGAAATTTATGCATCCAAAGTGAAAGAATGTTAAAATGGAGAATTCCTTTTGTATAACATGATATATTTTATATTATTAAAATATTTTAAGAAAATTTAAAAAACTATACATAAGAATCCATATTATCATATCACTTATAAGAAAACACCAAAGATGCCTTATGTTTACTACAATTTTAGTATTTTATTATATTTACTACATCTCTATGTAACTTCTGTCACATATATATGTGACTATCTAATAAAACCCTATAACTAAAATCTTTAATGAGTAACATCTATAAAGTAATAAAGTTTGAATAATGGTGGGAATTAAGGATCACATTCTAAATGTTAAAATCTTTTAATATAGTATTCAAACTCTTTTACTTCATAACATCAAATGTTATGATGTTAATAATTTCTATTATCTACTTATAACTCTTTATAAGTTCACAATTAGCATCATTATTAGAACTTTTTAATCAATGTTTTCCTTGAGATCATTTTGATAATTAATGTAACTATTTAAATTATTTTATTTTAAAAATAATAATAAAACCCTTTAGGATATAAAGGGACATCAACTTTGAATTTTTACTATCATAATATTTTATTTGTTAAACTTTAACTTATCTAATACCATTTATACTCTCACTAGCCTCTTATAAACTAAATTATTTTCAAAATATCATGATAAGATACACAAACTATTTTATTTTAGGAAATAAAACTTATTTCCTTTAATGTGAATATTTAACAAATAAAATATTATATCCATATCATATATGGTATTCTATGTTTTTAGACAACTATTATAAAAATTAGACTTTATAATTTGAAATATTCCATTGATGGATGGAGAGATCATATCCTTTGTATTTTAAAAAATATATTGAATAAACTCTTTATCCTACATAAAACTCCTTATAACCTTAACTTTGTTTCAATAATGTTATAAAATTAGATGTAATCATAACCATGCATATAACATTCATATCATATTATTCATAAAAAAAAATTATTAATAAAAAAAAATTCTCTGATCACATAAGATAAATGTAATAACTATACACATATTTTATTTAGATACACGTGAGCCTAATATATTCCTTTACATTCAACTCCATGAGTTTACAACTATTTTTCCTCATAATTTGAATATAAAATAAAATCTCTATAAATTTTTACTTTGATTTTTAACTCCTATATATTTATAATAATTGTAAATTATACACTTGGTATAATATACCCTTCAAAATAAAAGTAGTAATTTCTATAACTTTAATACCAAATGTGGAATTTCCATGGTGTTTCTCAAATTCCACCAGGAATTTTTATTAATTACATCATATATGATATCATTTATCCTTATTTTTGATATTAGATTTATATTTCAATAACCTTGATTGAGAACTTGAAGAAACATTTTTAGACTTTATAACTAACCTTTCTTTTTTTTGGTTTAAAATTTTACTCACTTGTACTGTCAATATAATACTAGAACCTATACAACCCATTCCTAGTACATCTATCTTCAAAACATTGAGAATA
This sequence comes from Viscum album, assembly GCA_963277665.1. Lineage (NCBI taxonomy): Eukaryota > Viridiplantae > Streptophyta > Magnoliopsida > Santalales > Viscaceae > Viscum > Viscum album. Next base: position 1,252,421,964 of record OY728141.1, read on the forward strand.
TCATGTAAAATTATATTTAAAATTATTCACATTATTATAAAACTTTTATCAATGATTCCATAATGAATTATATAGCAATATTAAGCCTTAAGGGACATCTTCAGCCTTACCAAATAATTAGCACACTCAATCAAACTGAGTATATGAGTGGAGAATAAATATACTTATCTTATATTACATCTAAATCCTTTCAAGACTTGATTAAATTATTCTATTATACTCATAATAATATATATTAAAGTGTTGAATAATTTTAAAATTTTGTTACTTAGGTAAGGGATTCCTCCAACACCTAGAATTTTTCTTATTTCTTACGAATGATTCTTAAGTTTCTATAAAAATCTAAGAAGTTTTTTACTTTAATGTTATATTTTTAAAGGATTGATCTCAAAGTAATGTTTTAATATGACAATGAAATTAATCTACAACATAATATTTTATCATACAAGTATCATTTTTACACTCATTTAATACAGAATTTTATTAAATGTTCTCTCACTAAAATGATGACCCATTTTATAATTTTCATCACATCCATCAGTGTGAAAAGATAAATATTTTTTAATATACATAAATTAAAGACTACTAATTAATGTCTCAAATAATGGCGTCACTTGATCTCAGTTATGCCTCCTCACATGCCAGATACTGTCAATTAGAGGCACATGTTTATGGTGGTATAGTGGAGATATTATAATGGCTTATCAGAGTATAAACAAAAAATGGAAATAAAGGAAATTAGGTACATACATCCATAATAATAAATTAGTAAAGGGAAATATATTAAAGTTTTAGATAAATAATCACAAACCCAAGCTATATCAAAATGAACTTTCTCTAATATAAAATAGCTATATGCCTATATATTTATATATATAAAATCCTAAAAAAGAATAAAAGACAAAACAAAAAGACTCCAAAAATCGTACTGAATCCTAGATCAGTCTTGATATCCTATTATCTAACCTAGTAATCCAAATAATGCATCAATCATAGGGAAATTTCTCTTGTCCTAACCTATAATCATGAAGTATTCTTGGGCACCAAATGACAGCCTGAGCATAGTGTGAGTATGAATCAGTAGTCCACCCCCAATGATGTCTAAAGCATATCCGGTTTGAGTAATAGGTGTGTAATAATTTTAAAAAACATAAAATATCTAAATAAATAACAATTATCAACCCTCAAGTTCCAGGGTGACACCTAGGGTCAACCATACCTACTTTGAACTATGATGGATATCTCTTTCCATAGTAACTCAAGTCATAAACACCAACCTCATGGGTTAAATCTAAGGTGGTAAAGAGAGATCATGAAATATTGGTGAACCTAAGGGTTAATCACCCTAAGGGATTATAAGATAATAGTAATCATCACTGAAACCAAGGGGATTCACCCCATGGTGTTCTAAGTAGTAGGCATCATCATCGAAACCAAGGGGATTCACCTTACGACATTCCAAGTAACATAAATCATCATTGAACCTAATGGGATTCACCCTGAGGAATTATAAGTAGTAGTTAAACATTAAAAGAGAATAAAAAATTAATAAATAATTTAATTCATTTCAATCCATCATGCTTTCCTTGATACTCATGTACACTATACCCTAGAGTATGCCCTACACATCCCCAGTCACTCACCCACTACCATATCTAATGTCTCACGCACCCCTAGGGTCACCTCGTGAACTACCCAATTCATTACCAATGTCACACCCACCTAAAATGGTAGAAAAGTCACCAGTTTAGGTATTAACAGACCAATCATGGCCTGTGGAGGAGTTCCATTTCCTGATTTAGAGATAAAAAATATTTATTTATTTTTTATGTTGAGCATGTGGTATTTTGACCTGACCGCATGTAACATGTACCAATATAAACAATGAGTCTTCTAGGGATTTTTTAAACCACCTACCTTATAATCATAGACTATAACTCATACAGTATTAGACTATATTTTCATGCTAATTTGATAGAAATTTTAAAAATAGATGAATACCCTAGAAATAGGGTATATTAGATAAAAACAGTATGAGACTAGGTGATAATGAAAAAATTAGAGAAGGGATGGAAATAAAAGGTTATACTTACCTCAAGATTTATAACACAATGAATAACACCTAAATTGGAGGAATAATAATGGAGAAATCCTCAAAGGATTGAAGAGGGAAGGGATAATAGCATAGAAGGAGATGTTGAATGAAAATGGGAGAATAAATAGGGATTTAGGTATTTAATTCATCAAGGAAAAAGTGGTACATTCATAATTTTTAGGGGGAAACATAGTTTGGATGTATGGTTGGCCAAACCATGTTCTAACTATGTGGATTCCACTATCTGGGATAGTTCAATTCACATGGTCTAGCTACATAGTTGGCCAAACCAAGCACCAACCACATAGATCCCACTTTCCATCATACCACACCTCATACGATTGGCTGTATGGTTAGGAAAACCATGCAAAAATAGTGGAAAATGGATATATAAATTTTCTATAGGGTTTTCATAGTTTTATATCCCCCTACATGGTTTGAAGAACCGTGTGACCTTCTATCCTAGTTTCATGGTTGGGGTTCATAGTTTGTACTAACTATTAATTAATCATGTTCCCCTACCTATTCATAATTTTTTTCATACCTCTAGGACACCAAACTATGAAATTCCCTAGGACCCTCCCTGACTCCACCTAATAAATTATGAACAAGTAAAGCACACAAGTTAATAGAAAAACATAAAATAATTTATACCTAGATAGGATCAGGGTTTTATAACTTACCCACTATATAACAGTTCATCCTTGAGTTGCTATCCCAAACATCACTGAGCCTCATTGGTGAACAACTCTGGCCATTGGGACCATATTTCAAACTCCTTCTCCCAAGTCTCCTCCAAGATATGCTCATGATCCCACTATACATGCACCATATGAATAGTCTTACCATAGAAATCTTTTTCACTTCGATCAACTATTCACACTGGATTTTCTTTGAAGGATGTGTCATCTCAAAACTTGACATCCACAGAGATGATCATGCGATACAGATCATGGTTGTAATACTATAGTTGTGATGTATGAAAAAAAATATGCATGAAACTAAAATCCCATAGGAGATCCAATCAGTATTCCACCCAACTAATCCTATCGACTCTCTCAAACAGACCCACATACCTAGGTGATAACTTCCATTGTATCTAAATACAATGGTCTCTAAACCTCAATGACAATCATAAGAATTCCTGATCACCTACCTTGAACTTGAGAGGCCAGCATCGCCGGTCCTCGTAAGACCTATTCCTACATTGGGTAGTCACCATCCACTTCAAGATCAACTAAATATGTTATAAAGTCTTCTACATGAGACTTGTCCTGATCATCGTTGCCTCACCAACCTCTAACCAATATAGAGGTGAACAACATGTCCTACCATATAGAGATTCCTAAAGTGAATTATGAATAATCACCTAATAATTATTATTTAGGAGAATTTCACTAAGGCTAGGTGGTTATTGAAAGAACCACTAAAGTATAGGTCATATATCCTCAACATTTCCTCTAAAACCTATATATCCTTCTTAGAATGTATATGTATTTGATGATGATATGTAGTGATTAGATACACCTACCTAACAAGTTCCTTTTATAGCCCTCACCAAAACCATGATGTAAAGTGATAATCTCTGTTCGAGATAGTACTCATGGGTATCCTGTGTAAGTGAAAAATCTGATAGACATAGAGATTTCCTAACTCATCCATTGATAAAGTCTCTTAGATCGATATAAAGTGATATATCTTTGTCATCCTATCCACTATCAGTTAAACTGCATCACTACCCTGAGGTTTCCTTAACAACCCCACCATGAAATCCATATTAACATCATACTATTTATACTTGGTAATGGGAAATAACTATAGTAGACCAGTGGGTAACTGATTCTTGGCCTTCACCTGATTACAGGTGGAGCATCACATGATAAACCCACTATTTACTTCTTTATCCCCTACCACCAATTCTTTTGATTCATTCCACGATACATCTTAATCTGATCTAGATTCACCACCCACTTCAAGGCATGATACTTGTATATCAAATCCTCCTAAATGTCCTTAGGGAACAAGAAAAGACCTTTAACATGGAGAATCTCATCATCATTAATGACCCAATCTAGCAGCATCTCACTACCTTATATAATTTCACCTAAGGTCAAACACTCTAGATATGATAACTGCCTCCTCTTTATCTTACTGATAAGTAAGGGAATAATGGATAAGTAAGTAAGAGTATCTTGACCCTGGTACTCATGAACATACAGATGTATCTTAGCATCGAGATCCATTAACTACCACTCACTACTAAACTCTTAAACTACCTAAGTTTGTTTCTTCTAACTTAGAATATCTTCCACTATGTTTACCCTGACAAGAGTGTAATTCATGTCAAAATCAAATTATTATAGATACTCAAACCACCTTTTCTTCAAAAGGTTTAGGTATAATTTGGATAAAATGTACTTTATGATTTTGTGGATGATGTAAACCATAAATTTCTCCCTCAGTAAGTAATGTCTCAATATCCCAGGGCATACACCACTTCTACCAAATCTAGGTCATACATAGGGTAGTTCTACTTGTGTGACCTCAAGTACCTAGACCCACACATGACCATTTGACCACCCTACATAAAAAATATTCCTAGACTGATCCTATAATCATAGAGATACACAATGTACTCCTTTCCTTAATCTTATAAGGTTAGGATCATTATTCCAGTCATCCTACCTTTAAACTCTTAAAATGAATTCTCACATGCATTAGAACAAATAAATAAAGCTCCCTTCTTAGGAAGGCCTGTAATAGGCATTTAAAAACAAGGTAAGTCTTGGATAAACCTCTAGTAATAACCATAAAAACCTATAAAGATGTGTATATCAAAAATTTTCTTGGGAAATTCTCAATAAATAAAATTTTCAACCCTCTTAGGGATGAAAAATAAAATCGTATCAGAGATAATATAGCCCAAAAAGTATACATAGTTTATCCAAAAGTGAGACTTTGAGAACTTAGAATAAATATGATGATCTCTAAGTACACTCAATAGAATATCCAAGTGTTGTGCATGTTCCTCCTTTGACTTGGAGTACATGATAATTTCATCTATGAGGATGATAATGACTGTGTCCACATATGGGTGGAAACCCCAATTCATCAAATCCATGAATACCATCCGTGCATTCATTAATCCAAATGACATAACCAAATACTCATATAAACTATACTTTATCATAAAATTAGAATAAGGAATATCATATGATCTCACCCTCAAATAGTGATAACGATACCTTATATGAATCTTTGAAAACACTTGGGGAACCACTCAACTGATCAGACAAGTCATTGATCTTTGGAATTGGATATTGGATCTTAACCATTCTTCCATTCCACTCATGATAATCAACCCTCAATCTCAAGGAACCATTTTCCTTATTGGAGAATAGGATAGTAGAACCCCAAGGTGATGTGATCGGCTGAATAAATACCTTGGACAATAAATCTTCTATCTAATACTTAAGCTCTTAAATATTTGTAAGACCCATCTTGTATGGATGAATATAAACTATATTTTCACCCAACGTGAACTCAATTGTAAAATATAACTCCCTCTTAGGTGGAATTCTTGAGAAATAACTAGGGAATATGTACTGAAACTAGTACACTTTTTAAGGGAAAATGCTTAGTTAGACCTCCCTATCATCTAACCTAAGGTTGGTAACCTAAGCTGTAATACCACCTAGCTATCGATGGTCAATCCTTGCTCAACCTTCATGAATATCATATTATCTGTTATGAATATACATGATACCCTTAGAATATGTAAAATAGATCAATCGATGGTAAAATTTAATATGAGCTTGATATCACACTAACTAGACCATTCTGAGAATCAATTCGAAGGTAGTCATATCCAACACAAAAAGATCCTAGAGGAACCTATAACTACTAACCTCCAGGGAACATCTACTACACTAGTGAATACCATTTTATCATACTCCCAATGGAATTTATATTTACATAAACCCCAAAATATAATCTATATTTAGCCCTAGTTCCTTAAAAAATTATATAGATACAAAGTAATGTGAAGCCCTTATATCCAAAAGAGTTCAAGCCAAAGTAGAAGCTACCAATATTGCACCTCTGAATATAGAAGGTTTCTCTTTTTGGCCTATTGAAGTAGAATTTATAACATTTTACTAGCTTGAACCGTGTACCTGAGACTCTAACTGTGATCCCTAAGATACACCACCTTACTTTCACTACAAATCATGTTCTTAGGCACCACACCCACCACCTTATCCTAAATGACCAATATAACTCTAGCTTCCCACCTACCATGGCATAACCAATCCTGTTCTAGATCCCTAAACCTATATAAAAACTCTATCACTTGGAATTTTATACACACTTATACAAAACTTCTATAAGTGACCCATCCTACCACATAACCGACACTCAATAGGTGGTCGATCATAGTGAGGTATAATATGGGAAATCTTTCAACACTCATTACACTACACCTCACTACCTCCATGAGGAGGAAGGGATGATCCACCACCCTGGATAACCTTCCCCTCATCTTCTCCAACATTAATTATACCACTAATTTGTCATGCTACACTAAGATATACCATTGTTACTCCCCGTAGTAGCTTCCTTCCTAGAACCCCTTCCCTTACCCAAAATCCTCTTGATGATAAGGAATTGGTTTATAACCTCAGAAAAGGATGTTAGGAAAGAAACATTCACCTAGAATCATATGTCATATAATAACCCATCCTAAAATAACCTTTCTTAGGACACATTATATCTCCTAATCATAGGGAAAAATCTCTGTAGATTAATAAAACGATCTTCATAGTCCATGATAAACATATTCCCCTGTATAAGATGCTTAAATTCCATGGACCTGATAGTTCTCAGGGTCTTTGGGTAAAAATGGTTTAGGAAATGGGTTTCAAAGTTCTTCTAGGATAAATCATATTGATGATCTATTTATATGAGAATGTCCTAGTATTGCCTCATATATCTTTGAAGCATATACCCAACCAATTTCACCCTTCTATCCTAAGGTGTATCAAAGTGATAAAAAATTGTCCGGAAAAACTCAATCTAGTACTAAGTTTCCAAGGGACCACTCTCCCTAGAAAATATTAATACGATTTGGAGCTAAAAATATCTAGTCTTCTCAATCATTGTAGTTTTAGTTTGAGGATCATATCTCTCTATATCCTACACTACTCACACTAATATATCATGGAGTTTATCTCCCATCACCTACCCAGGTACTACATGAGGTGCTGGACAAATAACCTCAAGGGAATGCTTGTAACTATCCTCCTGGTGCTTAATAGGAGTTTTTCATAGAGGTATGTGTCTACAATGTCAAACAAATACCTAAAAACATGTTACTATATAGCGCTTTCCCTCACCCTGAACTAAAATCATAAGTCTTCTTGAGTACCAAATGATGACCCAAACAAGGTGTGAGTATGGTTTATTAATCCACCACTAATAGAATATAAATCATATCCATTTTGAGTAATAGGTGAATGATGAGATGCATAATAATATTATAGAACAATAAATAAATAAATAAATAAATAAATAAATAAATAAATAAATAAATAACAATTGTCGACCCCCAGGTTCTATGGTGACACCCAGGGCCGACCATACCTGATTTAGCCTAAACTAGATGTTTATTTCCATAGTAACTTAAGTCATAAACACCATACCCATGGGTTAAATCCAAGGTGGAAAATAAAGATCACACAACACTACTGAACTCAAGGGGGAATCACCCCAAGGTGTTCTAAGATAACATGAATCATTACCGAACCTAAGAGGATTCAACCCATGGAATTCCAAGTAGTAGTAATGTAACAACCCAAGATTTTATAAAGAAATATTCTTTTTATTTCACTAATGTCTTGTATTGTACGCTACACCAAAAGGAGCTTGAACAACACACATCCTTGAGTTGTCTTTCATTACACGCAATCGCGACCTTCCTCGATAGCGTGTGTAGTACGCAATACCGAGTTTCACTAAACAACGATATGCTATAAAAATATTATTAAAACTAGCCGTTATGAATAGTAATAACCACTTTTTGAAATCCAGTAAATCTTATTTTTCAAAGTGAACTTTATTTTTGGATTCGGAGTATCGAATTTAGCCTAAGGTGAAATTTTGGTACTTTTCGGATAACTTTCATATTCTGATGAATAGTGAAAATTACTAAATTATAATTAAAAACAACTTTTTTAATCGAAATAATTAATAGTGATAAATCATTAATTTGAGTGGTTTTAAAGTATATTTAGAATATATTTTTACAATTTAATACAATGTTGGTCATTGGATGTAATTTCACATTTAAACTAGACATAAACAAGTGTCATTCTTTTGATAGATATTGTTTCTTAAAAACACGCTATTTGTTTTAACAGCGGGATTTAATTATAAAATTAATTAATGCAACTTTTATGTTATGAATTTGGTAAAATAGACTTCATTTTTGAATTCGGAATATGAAATATAGCTTGGGATGAAATTTTGGCATTGTTCTGAAAAACATCAATTTTTGATGAATAGTGAAACTACTAAGTGGTAGGTTAAAAACTGAATTTTTGCATAAAACTTAATTTTACCGCTTCTGTGAATGGAATTTCGAAAATCCGAGAGACACGGTTAATATCAAGGACTAAAATGTGGTTCAATGAGATGAAAATAATTTTTGGTGAATAGTAACTTTTTACTTTTTTTTTACCGCGGTTAATAGTAAATAGGGTAACTAAGGGTAAATATGATATTAATATTACCCTAACACATGTCCTAATTCTATTGGACAAGTTTAATTCGACCAAAAACAAACTTAGGAATAAAATATGACCATTTAGGCCCACTTGGATTAGATTAGGACATTTATTATTAATTTATTTAAAGAAGGGTTAAAATAGTTAAAATCAAAGTTTAATAAGTAAATCATTTTTAATATGGGGTTATACATAAGATAAATTCGACTATAAATATTCATTAGAAAGATAAAATGATTTCCTACATGATGGTATTTTATTTGTAATTTTTAGACATCATATAATATAATTTATTTATGACACAAAGATGATGCAGTAATTATCTTATTAATGAAATATTGACATAATTGATAATATAAATACCAAAATAAATGTAATTTAAGACTTTTTATGAATTACACTAATTTTCTAGGTTACTATGATATATTAGTGTTGATTTAATCAACTTGGTTAGAACATATAATTCTGTTATGACTTTCACAAAAATCATATATCAAATAGTGTCAAAATTGACACAAAATAGTTTTTAAATCAAATATTATATTATTAATTGTTATTTTATTCCTAAAAATCTAAGGTTCGGCCAAATGACTTAGATAAGGATATATGTATTAATAATATACAATTTGGGGTTCGTTTGGCATGTTATAGTAAGTTTATTAACCATATAGTGAAAGAAAACAAAAAGACACGGTAAAAGTTAAATTATTTAACTTAGAGTTAAATCTAATTGATAAGGTTAACATAATACCCTAAACTTGTCTAAATCCTATTGGTTGATAGGATTTCGACCCATCCCCACTTTAGCTTCGAAATAAGACCCTTTGGAACCATTATAAACCGATTTTTACTTTAATATAAAATAATATTTTGAGATATTCCTAAGGTGCCCCTCTCCTCCCCTATAAAAGGACACCTCCTCCCCCTCCTCCTCACACCAATTTGAGCACTCAAGCTCGGCCAACCCCTGCCAATTTCTCCTCTCCACTTCCCTAGCAACATCCTAGAGGTTCTGGTCTTCCTCAAAGACCAATTTTAGTGCCCTAAGAGGAGGTCTCAAAGAGGCACTTCAAAGAAGAGGTAATTACCGTTACCAATTCTTTCATCTTTATTTCTTCTTCCACTTCTTCTTATTAGGTTGTTTCATTATGAAGTAATAACATCAGTATCACTCATATACTGATATGTTATTATAAGTATGAAACAACCCTATTTCACCATCTATCCATCTTACGGAAAAAGAAATCACCGCGCGTGCGTACGTACGGAATACCGTCTCCACGCCGTGGTGTAATCTATTTTCCACCACCACCTTACATGGATGGGTATAATGGTGTAAAGAATAACTATACATAGTTATTACAACATCATATTGATTCTGATATATTTTATAATCCACTCCAATTCAATTCAATATTTATAGAAATGATATCATCGCTCGTGCGTACGTACGGAATACCGTCTCCACGACGCGATGAGATTCATTCTCCATGTTAACCATTTAAGAATGATTATAAAGTATATATAAGAAATAATAATGAAATATATGACATTATAAAGCTACTGGATTTATGTATATATATATGTATTTCATCTACTTACTTCCATTTCAAGACAATAAGGAAAGTAAAACAGCGTTCATGCGTACGTACGGACTACCGTCTCCATGAACGGTGTTTTTCATTTTATTTATCTATCTATTATATATATATATATATACTGAATATATATGATATATAAATCATATTTTATATTTTGGAAGTAAGTAAATCATGATATAAGTAATAGTGATGTCAAGAACAACAAGTCAAAACACCTAAGATAAATGAAACGATTTTACCCAAAACGCTTCTTTAACATGGAATTTACAAAAGAACGGGTAATATAATGTCATAAGTGAACCATATATGATATCATAAAAATGAATATGATTCTGGAATAAGTCAATAACATGATTTAAATCATTATACAGGAGGTTTGGACACTTACAAAGCAAGTCGGACATAAGGTAAGGGAAATATCACAATCTCATTTTTATCCGAGATTGTTTTTACTTTGGTAATTACTGGGGTGTATTTTATCATCCACATCCATGTTTCCTCAATATGTAATGTTATTTACATCCACGTACAATTGTTTAAATCCAATTTTACCCTTCGGTGAGTTTTTAGTAAAAGATATGAAAGGAATCTTTTGTCGTTTTTCATACGAGGTAATTTTTGACTTTTCCGACAAAAGTACGAGAAGAATGTTTTTTTTAACTTAAACGGCACGAACGGATTTTTACGGTTTTATAAAGCCTTATTTTTATGAAGATTCCTCCAAAAGATTTCATGACTATTTTCAATAAAATATCTTTCTTTTAAAAATTTCATGATGTTTTTTGAAAAGAAATTGATTTTGAAGAAGAAAGGATATTTTCCTCAAGAATTCAATTCAAGTGTTTTATCAAAATTATTTTCCATCTAAGATAATAAAGGGTTCTGTTTCTATCCATATTTTTACATTGATTTGACTATGTTGTGATGGAATTATGTTTATGAATTCCTTTATCTTATATGAATGGTTTTATGATGTCATGTTGTTTAAGAATCCCATTTTTATTACATGGGTTATGCAATGATGTATGGTTTATGATTTTGTGGCACACATAAGAATGGTATCATTAAGAGATGGGTGGGACCTATATCTCCCTCCAATGAATTGGGTAAAGATTTTATATCTCATGAGATAGACATGGCTGGAATGGTAGGTTATACCGGTTCAGTGAAACAGGACTGAAACGAGGATTACTCGATTCAGAAAGGGACTTTGTCCACTAAGATAGTCTTGGCAATGAGTCTTGACTAACAAGAAATGATTCTCTATGATTATGTGTGTATGCCACAATGAGTAATGTTTTAAGTTATGATTTCATTTCACTACTATGATTTATCCCATGTTATGAAATTATGCTCTCTTTTGCAGGTTAAGATTTCCAAAAAATGTTATGTTCTTATGAAAATTATGTGATTGATATTTCTTTTGTTTACCCTTACTGAGCATTTGAGCTCACCCTTTTATGTTTTCTTTTCCCCAGGATATAAAGAAAGGTTTTAGGTAAAAAAAAAGGAAGATCTTTATGGGAGATGTTGAAGATCTTTCCCCACGATTAGAAGATTTTATTCCGACTTTCCAAAGACACTAAACTATTACGATCCTTGTGTGTGTGTTTTTGTTATGTACTAAGTATTCCGCAAATGTAATGTAATGTCCATGTACGTCAAGATACGGGTCTCTACAAGTAATAATCACAAAACCCAATGGGATTCACCCCAAGGTGTTGAAGTATCATGTTTCATCACTGAACCTAAGGAGATTCACACCAAAGTATTATAGGTAGTATGCATCATCAATTAACCCAAGGGGATTCACCCCAAGGCATTCAAAGTAGCAGTTATCTATTTAAAGTGAACCAAAAATTCATAAATATTGTAATTAATTTCAATCGATCAAGTATTCCACCAGACCTAAGATTATGTATTAGGAATCCTTGTTCACTCACCCATGTTCATATCTCAATCCCAGACACCCCAAGGGTTGCCTCGTGAACTACCTAATTCATTCCCAAGGTCTCCCACACCTCAAAGGGTGTAAAAAATCATTGTTTACATAGTAATGGACTACTCATGTACCATTGAGGAGTTCCAATTAATTATTTAGGTCTAAAAAATATTTAATTAATTTTTAGGTCGAGCACGCTATATGTCAATGTGACCTCATGTCACAAGAACCAATAAAAATTCTAGACATTTAGGGAAATTATTTATAACCACCCACCTTATACTTGTAGATGAAAAATCATCCAGTTTCAGCCTATGTTTTGTAATCATCCAGTAGAAAATGGAGAACATAATAATACCTTATAAATGTGGTATATTAGATAAAAATAGCATTAGATATGGAGATGATGAAAAAACTATATAAATGATAGAAATATAAGGTCAGCCTTACCTCAGGCTTGTTTACACAATGAACGACACCTGAATTGAATGAGGAATAATGAAGAAATACTTAAATAAAAGAATAGGTAAGTGAGAGTCAAATAGGAGGATCCACTAGTTAAAAATGGGAGAATAAATAGGGATTTAGTTATTTAACTCATGAGGGTAGAAGTCACAATTTTACACTTTTAAAGAGGTTACATTATTTTTCCACATTGTTATCCAAATTCTGCACTGACCATGAAGACCCCACTCTTCATAATACCACCCCTCACATGGTTGGATCATGGTTAGAAAAAACATGTACCAACCATGAAAAATTAATCTACAACCTTTATGTATGTTTTTTATGATTTTAGATCCTTATCTACATAGTTTTAAGAACCATGTTACCTTTTATCTAATATTCATGATTGGGGGGACGATTAGCACTAACCATGTTCCCCTGACTGTTCACCCAAAATTTTCATACCTCTAGGACTATAAACCCTAGAATTCCCTAAGAGCCTCCCTGAATCCCCATAAATATTTTTAAAGAAGTAAAGTACAAAAGTTTGCAGAAATAATTAAAATAATTCATACCTTGAGAGGGTATAGGTTTTACATTTCACTAAGATTTTTGTCACTTTATAATTTCTCACATCACTTATCTATATAGGTTAATACTCATTTCAATTATATTAGATATGAATTTTGGATAGTTGAGAAGATAAATCTTTATCCTATACTATATTAAAATTAAGTGATCATGACAATTTTAACCACCTCTAAATCATTTGATAATGATTTTAGTAAATTTTCACTAAATGGCATGTCATTATTAATTTAGTGATGATTAAATTTTATGAGCAATGATTTTTTAAAATTTCACAAATCATTATTTTTTAGAGGTTTATTTTATTCTAGATGGTTCACAACCATATCTAAATAAAATCCCTATGTATATTTAATTTATAATTTAGTAGTAATTGTTAAATTTAGGTGAAGTTTATAAAACCACCACTAATTATTTTAGTGACAGTTATAGTGAAATCATTGCTAAAATATTATACAAAAAATGACATGTACTATATATAGCAGTATTTAAAACCACTGCTAAATACTTAATGATAGTTAAAACCACAACTAAACATGGAGAGACGATTAAGACCACTACTAACCTTATCTATGAATAATCTAATGAAACTATATTTCATTCCAGCCTATAAAAAACCAATAAAAAATATATTCATAAATTATCCAATCAACACAACATAAAAAAATGATTTCATACATTAAGATACAATATACCAATTTATAAAAAATAAGTAGATAACTTTAAAATTTATAATATTTCAATTATTTAGTTTTTCAATAATGGAAACAAGTTCATAAAATATCAACAAGGATATCACTTCCCACTTAGATGTATCACCTTCTCTCTCCACTAATGCATCATGCTGATCACCACCTCCTTTCCTACTCCCCACCTCTGGTGATTAAATTTAAATTAATTAAACACACATTAACAATGAAAATATTCAACAAATATTAAATTAAGTAAAACTCAAACAAAAATTAATAATATCAAATGAGTATAAATAATAAAACTCATGTGGGATTAGAGGTAGTAATTGATTAGTTCTTTTACACATGTAATAAGTACACATTACATTAAAAAAATGTCTGATAAAAAAGTATCCTTATATTGTTCAATAGAAACAGTGTAAGGGGGCACAAATATATTGGGGTCTCTCCTTTAATATAGGTATAATAAGGAATAAAACCTTAAAAATGTGATTTCAGTAAGGAATTATCAAAATTTTCGTACAAAATGAGGGGTTCCATAAAGTTCTCCCTCGACCTATTTAAATTGTGATAAGAAGAGGAACAAAAAATATAAATTTCTATTATACAAAAAAATATATTCTCATATAATTTTTCTATATTATGGTACCCAAGGATTGTCTTAGCAGTTTCAGGTGAAGGTTAAGGGAATAGGTTTTAAAACTATCATTGCAGCAATAAAAACTTGTTGGGTGTATAGTTGGACAATATATACATACCAAACATTCATGTCACCTTGGGTAGGTAGTGGGAAAATCACATTTTATCACATGGTCTACCAAACCATACACCTAACTACGAATCCTTGAAAGAAAATGTCTTTATTTCATTCCCCTTTGAGTGACCTATGTTTGGATTCAAGATATTTTTATAGGCCCGATATCTAATGAATATGTAATCTTAATCATGAATTTCCGTTATACATTCGTGGGTAGTCACTAAGACTTTAGGAGTCTCTTTCCATGTAATACTGGTAAAGAACAATTTCATTGGAAGATAAATTCATATATAGACAATGATCCATTAAAAGAATCATGATCACTAAAGCAGTATAAGTAATCCAAATATGAAAAAACAACCTATTTGATCTATTTATACATACTTCGTACCAATTATATACTTTTATTCACCCATTTCCTTCATGGAGAAACATTTAATTAATCCATAATTTATAGACTTTAAACTCTAGATTTCATTTATCATGAGTAAAAAATCATATAAATATAAATGTAAAATGAAAAACATAACTGTAAATTTATGAAACTCACCAGTCCTGGTTCTCTTATGAGTGCCTCTATTTCTCTAGGAAAATTATTTTCCATCATTTAAAACATGGAATAAAATTCACTCTCTAAAGATAATAACCAATTATTATGTTTTTTAATAAATTTTTCTTGATATTTAATAGTATTTTTTAGTGCATGAATTTCCTTTTATGATTTAATATCCCTAAAATATGTAAACCCCCTATAGACGATACCATCAAAGTATATTTATGTAAACTACCAAATTCCCTTGAAGGTGATGGTCTAAAATCCATATCCTTTACACAAACATAGCGATCCTTTCCTAAAACTTGAGACATATTATCCTTTGAAGAAACTAAATTTGACATGGAAGGGTTAAAATCCCATACTTTTTTGGGTTTATACTATAATTGAATAACATTAAATTATATATAACTTAGTAGCACTGAATTTTAAAATACAATTATTTACTCCAATTATTTTATAGGTTTATTAACAAAAGTTTTATCCTTTTTTTGTGGACATCACACCATAAATCTATGCATTCAATAGATCGAGCTACCTCCTTTGACTGTATCGAAAAAGTTAATAACTACAAATTAGAAAAAATAAATTAACTGAAATGTTATAGATATATTTTTAATTAATTAAAGGGTACCTTTTAACTTTGTTTCCTAGAGAAACTCATTGAATCATAAGTTTTTGGAATTTATTTCTTCTCTTGACTAGTAAGATTTCTCATATAATGCACCAGATGAATTATATATCCTTACAAATTGAAATTTTATTAAGATGCTACTATTTATATATTAACATATAGTAAAATACTTTATGTGATTCATCATGATGATGCTAAATATATACCTTTCACTGGTCTCTAGGAACATCCTTGAGGACCTTTTCATATATTTGTGACATTGATAAATATGTTTCATTGAATTGATTACATAACCTCCAATTTAAAATTTTCTAATTATTTTTTAAGTTATTTAATTTCCATGGGTGTCAAATTACATTGGTCATGTTAAAATGATACAAAATATTCAAATAAAAACTTTAAATACCTTGTATTATTAACATATTAAGTAATAATGTTTAATTTAATCATATATGAATACATAATTAATATAGTACCTTTATTTGAGTATCTAATAACTCATTCTTCCAAGATAAATGAATGAACCTCTAATATGAATAATTAATGGGTAGTGATTCAAACTCATAAGCTAAATGTCCTAGTATCTAGTCATAAATTCCCATTTTATCTTCAATGGGTATCCCATAGTCATCAAAAGGTATAAATACCTTTAACTTAGTGAAATTAAAAACTTATTGAAATTTTATGTTTGTATCCATTATATTATTATTTTATCTATTTAACATATGAATTAATCAATTAATATAAATATTTTAGAAATTAATGTTATCACATGAAATTATATACCAAATGATTATGATGTACCAATGAACTCTCGATGGTAATGTGTGCTAGTTTGACTACCAGAAGAATGCAATGAAGGTGATCTACATAATGCCCCAATATCCACTATAGAAGGGATACCTATGAATGGAATCATATAGGATAAGATTAAATGATACCAAAATAATTATTCAAGGTAGGTGATGAAGTATATCTGGTATCACAGGGGTAAAATGAGAGTCATGTGATGTAGAGTTGGATGTGTTTGTAAACCTATCTAAAGATGGAAAAATAAAAAAATAAAAACTAACTTAATTAAATCTGAAACTCCTTTACCAGTCATTACATTTATAGTATTTTATGAAGTGTACCAAAATAATTATGTTAGGTATATGATGAAGTGTTCATAGTGCCACCGAGGTAGAACAAGAATCATGTGATAAAGAGTGGGTCATACACATAAACCTATTTGATCATGGAATACCTATAAAAAAAATAATAAAATATCTAACTCAATTATAAAATAAATTCATTTAAAAATAATTACATTTATATTTATTCAATTAAACTATAAATAAAAAATATACCTCACATTAACTAATATTAAAAAATAAATATGAAAATCCTATTCTTGTTTGGTCATATTGTTATCATAATCTGTTGTAAAAATTAATTCTTTTCCCTCTCCTTATTTTTTTTCTTCTTTACCCTCCCTTGGAATAATAATATTTTCAATATCATTAGGTAAAAAAAATTCAATATATTGTTGTTTATGGGGTTCACTGTCACAAATTACTTTACCTTCATAAAAAATATCATACATGCCTTGTAGTTTCATGTGGAAAAAATACTTCACCCTTCATCTACTATATCATTCAAATAATATAACATTTTTTTGGGAATCCAAAATATAAGGATCATGTTCATAATGTTCCCCAATATCAATCAACTAATAGAAGTTAAAAGATGTAAATTTTAATGAATCTTTCCATATACCCCTATTAATATCGACCCACTTATTTTTAAATAACACAAAATTAAATTTCCCATGATAATTTAACATGATAATATTAACTAGATTTTCATAGAAAACCTAATCTATAATTATAAATATATCGATTTTTTGTGTTTTCAAGCCATCCTGATAATCAATAGAAGATAACTTGAATCCAAAAATATTTTAATCATTGAATCACCTAGCTTGCTTCAAAGTACCTCAAGATAAATACTTTAAATCCTTAGATAATTCAACTCAATTATCACCATTCATTACGTATATAATTTGATATAAAATGTTGTTACTTAAATTAGATAATTATCAACATATTAAATCCATATATTATATTCATAACTTACATGATGTGTAAACCATTCAAAAATTTCTTTCTTATCTACCTTTGTTTTAACTTCCTCATTTAGTGTTTGACTCTTAAGGTATATTTTCATTTGTGTCCTTAAATATTAAATATATGGATCAAAAATATATGTATTGAGTAGCACATATATGTGTTCCTATCTTAATTATGAATCTATCAATGAAAATGAGGAGAATTATTCTACTTCTCAAACTAAATTTGGAAATATGAATGATTAATTATTTTTCTAAGCATGAGTTGTATTATCAGCAGAAAATCCCACTTGATTTAATAATTTCTCCATCTAATCCAAATATCTTGAATAAAAGGTTAGATACTCTTTGGCAATGAAACCTTTTACAATAAAACCTTATGGTTAAGGTTTATTTTTATATAATAAATCAAATGTCCTAGATACCTAATGAAAAAAGTAATAAATTAATAATTAAAGTTTATAAGTACTAAATAGGAAAATTATATTTCATTAATGATAATAAAATTAAAATAAAATTCATTAAAAAGGGATACATACATCAATAATATATAGGACTTATAACTTTAGCTTCTTTAAACAAACTTATAGTCAGATGAATGATTATAGTGAAAAATGATGAGGGAAATATCATCTCCAAATGAAATAATGTCTGTAGAATTATCATATGAATTTTATCGAGTCTGATTAGGTTTAATGTCTTATTAAAAATATATAAAAATAATGTGAAAAAGTTGATTATAACTATCATTATTTTTTTATGTAATAAACTATTCATTTCCAAATATAGAAACCTATCCATAAATATATCTATGTAATTAATTTTCAATCCTTGTAATTTATGATGATTCAACTCAACACATATTGAAATATTACTTGAATATCCATTAGGTTCTTTCACATTTTTTAATATTATAAGGAAAACATATTTATATTTATTTTTCATTGTAAAAATACTTATGGATACTTTTCATTCTCATTTTCCCATAAATCACATTTTATATTTAGTGATTCTAAGGCCTGATAGGAATTTAGATGATCTTTTTATTTCCCCTATTCATTAAGCAATGTAAAAGGAACATTATCACACACATTCTTCTCAATGTGTATAACATAAAGATTATGATGTAACAAATTAAATTCATAATATATGTTCTTTTCTTCTATTTTTGTTTTTCAATCTAATTTGATGATGTTCTAACCTTTTTTTTGTGTTCATTCAATTGAAACTCCTTTCTAAAATCTATATCAACATTTGATAATTGTGTCAATATCTGTGATCTAGAAAATAATTTTGGTGGATTCATCAAATATATTTTCCCATTAAAATATGACTTTTTAAACCAAAATCTATTATATGTATGAAGTAATTGGTGATGAAACATTTAAAAGCACTTCCTTCTATAAGTTAGTTGTTGATTTACAAAATGGAAAAAGAAAACCCTTTTGTGTTATAACAAGAAAAATTTATAATCCAAGAAAATCACTAATGGTCCACATTAGGGTAAAATTGATTTTGAAAATTTTAATAGTAGATGCATCATATGTTTTTACACCCTTATTATATAACTGTTATAATTCTAAAATAAGAGGATAAAGTTATACATCAATGTCATTTTAAGAATTTTATTTCTAGGAATAATCATTAACGTGATGAATGAATTTTGCTACATACTTTTGGAGTTGGTGTTCTAGAACCAACTATTTTTACTTTTGATTACATGTATATTCAAAGTTTTGAATATTAATAAAATATATTATTATATATTTTTTATTTTATACATGAATTTAATTTAATAATGTCTTAGAGTTTCTGTCACATTGATAAGGTCATAACAGTACCCAGCTATGATGATAACTTTGAAATTCCATGAAGATATTCTTAAATATGGTTATACAATCATATAACATACAATGATGTGACACATATAATGTTGACAGTCATCTATGAGTACTCATAAGCAGATGATACTTCCTCTCATAAAGTTTTTACTTGGTAATCTCAAATATGAGAGATTATGAGAATAGACCTGTGAGTAGAAATTCCACATATTTATGTGTCATAAGATATTCCTATCCATGATCATGTGTAATGGTCCTTAGTCTTTGTGATAATTATTAATGTATTTCACAACTCATTCACATTGATCTATTTAATAAGCCACAATGATACAATTCATAGAGAATTTGGATATATTAGGTGTGTCATGAGTGATGTGTTATTAATTAATAAATTGAGGAATGATTTGTCCCTTAAATATTTATAGAATTTGATATCTTATCCCTTTGATTGAAATGGAACTGTCACATTAAATTTTATGTCCAAGGTGAAATGATGTGTTTATTTTAGACAGTCAAAGAACGACGTATCAAGAATACAGGTTGATGAAATGTGTGTGCAATCTTATTGATGATATATTTTTTATAAGGGGATTATATGTATGTTTGTAAAAGTTTCAACATTAAATTCTTTCTCTTGGGTGCCTTGACCCATTTCTAGACAATAATCTTGGACTTAAGGAAATCCCACCTAATTCCCACAAGAAAAATCCAAGAGGGTCACCCACTAAGTGTTTCCATAAATCTTAATTAAATTCTATTTGAATTTAATTATTATAATAAATATATTTCTCAAGATCGAAAAATAATTTTATTCGGGTTTTATTGATCACTAATACTTGCAAGGTAATAAAAAATTATGTATTCACTAATAAATATAATTTTTAGTTATGTGAATATTTAATAAATATTCTTTTTCCATTTTATAAATAGAATATTTTTATTTATTAAATATTTAATAAATATTTATTCACCATAATTTGAATATAATATTTATTTATGAATAAAATTTTAATTAAATATTTATTTTGGTATTCAATAAATACCAAGGCGGATGAGAAGACCAAGATGGTTTCTGTTGATAAATATTAATTCACTAGATGGTAAAATAATATTAATCATTGTGATAGTTAGAACATTCCATAAAATAATAATATTATTATATATCATGGATTCAGATAAAGTTTACTATATTATTTAAGGGCTCTTGTACAATTAAATAATATTTTTACCTAAACCTAAACTCTATAAATATATTGTTATATCTATTGTGAAGGGTTGATCGAGAATTGAGAATTGTTGTGCACAAAAAAATTATCTCTAGATTATTCATTCTATCATACTATCAAGAATGAGAAGAATAAGATAGATTCCTTCAATCCCAAAGGAACTTGAAGTGATCAAGATGAACAACACAAGATGATAGATATACCATGCTAGCACCTGAAAATCCATCGGTGTTGTTTGGAGATCAATGGACAATGTGTGGACCACTACTAGAGGGGATATAATTTATTTCCTCCCTACACAATGATGGTAATCTGAAAAGGTTTTAGATGATCAACATTTTAATCAAATAAAGATCCTAATAAGAGGTAAATTTTATTCAGATTTGATTTAAATTAATTATAAATTTGATGTTGAAAAGATCATCTATGGTTTCTAGGATTTCTTTGTCAGTATTCTATGGAAAAATTTCACTAGTCATGACATTTAGATCTTGTATAATTGGAACCTTTATGGTTATTCATACAAAAGTCACTTCCATTGCATCTATAACCTTCAAGTGATATCAGAGGGGCCACATTTAAATTTATAATTATTTATCTGATTATTGATTGATTATGCATAATAGTAGTTAAATATTTCATTTCTATATTATTCATTCTTTAATTAAAAGTTTAATTTACATGATTTGAATATTTTTTATTCATCATTAGAGATTCATAATTTTCATAAATACTTAGAATAAATTGAGAATGATCAGAGATTCCATCGAGAGTTGCCAAAGTTTCTAGACGGTTGATTGGGTTACACGACATGTAGTTGGAGTACAGATCATCTACCCAAGTTCACTACACTTGGATGAGTTGGGGGATACATGAAAAAATAATAAACCATTACATATGGTTCATTTATTACACAAAATGTGTAGATCAGGCCAACCTGACACACGATTTGTTGTATTTAATGGCATGTAGCTGGTATACACGTTGTGCAATCTATATGGTTTAGAAACAGAATTAAAAACTAACTATGTGGTCAAATATATGGTTTCTAACTACATGATACCAAAAACCAGGATAATTAATGAAATACATGGTATGTAGCCTGCATGCATGAAGTTTAAATCCTTAATCCCTATTTCCAGAGAAAATACCGAGTCAATTGGAGGGTTACATGGACACATGGTATGCATACCACATGATGTGTATCTAGTTAGTACATATTGTGTAATCTGGATGAGATACACACTGAATCCCCTGGTTTTTATCCCAAACACCTAGAAACCAGACCACATGATGTGAAGCTCATTAGTACGCACCATGTAATCTAGTCGAGATACACACCAAAGCCCCAGGTATTTATCCTAGATACATGGTAATATATGAACATGATGTGTAGTTCATGAGTACACACCATTTAGTCTCCTAATAAAAAAATAAAATAAATTACATTAAATAACTAATTATAGTATTAAGACCCAATTATGTTGTTGGAACTAGATGTGTTTGACTATGTAATAAAGGTTTTAAAATTTTTATAAATTCTCAGCTAATTTATTGAAATTATATTTATTTATTGGTTATTCCATTTTATTTTCCGTGATTTATTTTATGATGGGAATCTCCAAGAGACTTTGAATGGCCATTAAGATGAAGGGAATTAATTAATTAATACAAGCATGTTTATTTTAATAATATAGAACGAGTTGAAGTGAATGCTATCCAGTGTTATTTTATATATTCATTGGATGTATTTTACTAATAATTAGATTTTACCATACCTTTATATGTATTGGTTTAGTTTAATTTAATTTTATTGCACGATTTTTCAATTATTTATTATTAAATTTTAAAAATGATGGCCTAGGATTCATCCCCCCTCTTTAATTATACCGTACTTATGTGAACAAGGTTTTTTGTATAATTCCCTTTAACCAATCATTTGGTTCCCCTCACATGCATGCGAGTTATAAAC
The DNA here is from genome assembly GCA_963277665.1 of Viscum album. Taxonomy (NCBI): domain Eukaryota; kingdom Viridiplantae; phylum Streptophyta; class Magnoliopsida; order Santalales; family Viscaceae; genus Viscum; species Viscum album. Next base: position 1,252,445,204 of record OY728141.1, read on the forward strand.
TTATGTAATAAAATAAGTATCCCAAGGCACATGGAGGTAGTTCGAGGTGGAACCGAGATGAAACCAACCCAGGTGTCACACAGGTGGAATTATGAAACTCATGATAACATTGATACCAAGAGTTTTCCCTTAAGGTCATAGGTTTATTTATTATCCACTCAATAAATCAACCATTAGATAAGATCATGATTGGGTCATTTATTTATTTATTTATTTCTGTCTTATGTATTATTATTTTTATGGATGTAGGACTGCGATCACATAAATAGATTAACTAATATTAAAATATAAAATTTAAATAAATAGATTATGTAAAAATGTTTTATCAGAACACGGGTAATCACTAAAGTAAAATACACTTAATATTAAAAATAAATTTAAATGATAAAATAAGAAAAAATTATGCATAATAAAAAAATACCCCAAGTTAATATTAAGACATTATTACTTATAACTTATAAATTAAGATGAAACCATAGTTAAAGTGTTGGTTCAAGCTATAATTGTGGGAATTTTTAGTTACCAGGGAGCCTTAACAAAGATGATGGGTAGAATTAACAAAAATTATATTGGATTTTACAACCATATTATTTTCTATAAAATTTTAGAGGAAATTATTAATGAAATCTTAATTAGGATATCTAGAATGGGGAATCCACTCAATGGTTTAAGAAGCTTCTAGTTTTTAGTTTACAATAATTTCTACCTAAATACCTTTTTTTTTGATTTTCATGGATATAGTATGGATAATTAAGAATGGAAATATAGATCCTTTCCACTAGAATATCTTGAGTGATAGTATATTTTGAGTTCAATGGTGAGGACCACTGAGACTTAATAAAATCGTGGTAGACTTAATAAAATAAAATTTATTATTTTGTCTCATATAATGTGTAATCATGTAAATTATTAATAATACAATCTTTTAATAATGTAAAATAATGGAAATTTACTTATCCACATTATACCTATGATCAATCTTAGAGAAATGCCATATCCTTATTGGTAGTAACATCCATGAATGGTTTAGATGCCTATGGATAGTGTTGTTCCATAAATGGAAATATTATATGCTAAAATACTCAAATCCTAATCCACCAGTTAAGGAGGTTAGAGATGAGGAGTTTAATATCTATGATAAAAAATTGAGTGACATAGTCAAATTTTAGTGGTTAATTATTCTATCCACATACAATGAACTCATTTAGTCATATGAATACATAAATACATATAGAATACTCTAAAATATCTGTGGTATTTACCTAGAGAGATAAATATAGGAATATTTTGAGACATCTAAGGTGATATTTTAGAGAAAACTTAGATAAGGATCACCTGATGGGCCTCGCATAGTTAAAATCATTGGATACATTGAGTTCCTATTTGTTCTAGGGTTAAAGTTTCCAAAATAACCATGAACTGATCTCATTATTTCATATCTTCCTCAGATATTCTAAATTTTTGTTGTAAATTTCAATATGAACAACATAGAGAAGTCTCTTCCATAATTTTTCACACTGCTTCACCAAGTTTATAAGGGGATGAAGCATGAAAATATTTTGATCCTTATCGTGGAAAAGATAAAAGGCCAAGTGAAGATATTTAAATCTAAAGTATCTTTGTAATGCCCTTCCAAGAAGAGAATAATCAAGGTAAAAGAATGGGAATAATATGTTATTTATTTCACATGTGGCAAGAAGGGCTAATAGAAGAAAAATTGAACCCAGGAAAATAAGTAAGGGGAAGCACCAAGTGCATTTTTTATTGAGTGCAATTTATATATTTCTACAAATTAGGTATGAGATAATGTATTTGGAGGTCACATATAAATTCAAATATAATAACCAAGTTGTTTTCAAAATATTTCCTTGGTTAAGGTAGACTTACGAGCATCCAATGAAGCCAGACTTGCTATCATGGATTTTGGAGACTACAAACTCACATTGCTGACAAGAATGATCTTGGTTTTAAAGGGTTGTTATTATATTCCATATGTCACCAAAAACGTTATTTCTATATCTAGACTTTATATAGATGGATTTATTTCAAAATTTGGGAATTATTGTTGCTTCTTTTATAAATATAACATTTATTATGGTAATGAATATTTAAATAATGGGGTTTACATGTTAGATTACAGAAAATAAGTAATAGAAATTGATAAAAAAACTAATTCATAAAAATCATACCACACCCAACTATGGAATCAACAGATAGGTCATGTAAGTGAATTTTTTTTGATTAAATTATACCAAGATGGATATTTAGATTCATTTTAACTAAAACGGCTTGGTGTACATCACAAAAGTTTACAAGGTAAAATGACCAAATCCCCATTTAGTGGAAAAGGTTAATGGCCCAAGGAGCTTCTTGAATTAGTATAAATCGATGTGTGTGAATCATATCTAGTTAAAGCAAGTGGTGGGTACTCATACTTCATAACTTTTATTGATGATTTATGTAGATATGGATATGTTTATTTAATAAGGTATAAGTCATATTCCTTTAAAAAATTTAAGGAATATAATATTGAATTTGAGAACCAAATTGGTAAGAAGATTAAGAAACCCCACTTAGACCATAGTGGCATACATATTAATCAAGAATTCATTGATTATTTATGACCTTTTAAGATTCTATATCAATTTAATCATCCTTATAAACCTTTTTGTAATGTTGTAAGTGAAATGAGAAATAATACCTTGTTATACATGGTGAGATAAATGATGATTCAAGAAAGTATTTAATTATTTTTTGGGGATACAAATTATAAATAGTAGCATATATACTAAAATGAGTGCCATCTAAAGTAGAATACAGTATTCCATATCATCTTTAGTATAGAAATAAACCCATGTTGTCATATTTATGAGCATGGGGTTGGGAATCATTTTTTAAGTCCATTTTTAACAACGAATATGCTCTCCAAGGAAATAAGTGTTTCTTTATAGGATATCATAAGGAAAATAAAGGATATTACCTATATGAACCTACAGAAAATAAATTTGTTGTTAATAGACAACCCACCTTTCTCAAATGGGATCACATCTATAAAAAAGATAGTGGGAGTGAGATAGAATTTGATAAAATCTAAGCTCAAGATAAACAAGAGTTGGCACAAGAACGGATTCCAAAAATCCTCATAGAAGAAGTTCTAGAGACACAACTATCATGTAGGAGTATAATAGAGGTTATATAACCTGAAAGATATGTTTTTATAGTAATTGAGGACGATGACTCATTATTAGTTGATAATAATGATCTTATAACCCACAAGGAAGTAGTAAGTTGAATAGATATTTCCAAGTGGTAGGAATATATGAATTCTGAAATGGATTCCATGTATCAAGGAAAACTCTAGATTTTGGTATATCCTCTAGTGATATAAATCCTATTGGTTATAAATGGGTATTCAAGAAGAAACTGGAAATGGATGGAAAATTCAGCACTTATAAGGTATAAATGGTTATAAAAGGGTTCAGAAAACATTAAGGCATAGACTATGAAGAAACCTTTTCACCGGTTTCTATGTTCAAATCTATCAAAATTATACTTTCCATAGTGGCCTAATATGACTACGAGATTTAGAAAATGGTTATTAAAATATCATTCCTTAACAAAAACCTTTAGGATGATGTCAATATAAAATAACTTGAAGGGTTTATGACTCCAAAGTATTCCAAAAAGGTATAAAATTTTCAAATATCCAGTTATGGATTAAATCAAACATCTAAGTCCTGGAACATTCATTTTGATGAAGACATAAAAAATTTGGTTTCATAATGAATAAACGCATGCCTTGTGTCTATAAATAGCTTAGTGGGAGTGTATTCATTTTCCTAATATTTTATATCAATGACATACTACTTATTGGAAATGAAACACTATTATTAAAGTCCATTAAAACCTGATTAAACACATACTTCTCTATGAAATATATAAGAAAATAAGTATATATTATTGGGATAAAAATTCACCATGATAGATTCAAGAGGATACTTGGTATGTGTCAAGGTACATATGTTGACAAGATACTAAAGTGATTCAATATGGAATAATCCAAGAGGGGATTGTTTCCAATGTCATGTGGTATTCATCTTTTCATGAAAATATGTCCTTAGACATATGAGGAAAGAAAAAGGATGATAGAGACTATATAAAAATTGGTGATAGGGGCATTCATATATTCTATACTATTTACTAGGCTAGATTTAGACTATTCCTTATGTAAAATAGAAAGATATCAAGATAACTCAGGTGACCACCATTGGATGGTAATAAAGACCATCCTTAAGTATCTGAGGCATACTAGGGGAATGTTCATTTTCATATAGGATATGAGTAACCAATAATTAAAGGATACACATATTCTATTTTCCAAATAGATCAAGATGATCTAAAATCACAGTCAGAATACATCTTCACTCCCAATAGAGGTTCTATGAGCTGGAAGATCTCAAATAAATCCATAGATGCAGATTCTATAATAGAGTTTGAGTTTACTATGACTTATGAGGTAGATAAATAAGTAATTTTTATATGAAACATCATCCAAGATATTGAAGTGGCACCTAACCATAATGAAACTATAACACTTTATTGTGATATTACTACAATGGTGGATCTTTCAAAGGATCCAAGTTCACATCATTGGAGTAAGAACATAATTTGGAAGTATCATATCTTTAGGTATTTTTATCAATGAGGTGATTTCATAGAGAGAATAATTTCCATGAAAGACATTGTGGAATACCCCTTGATTAAAGCCTTAAATAAACAGAAAAATGATCATCATGTCAGTTCTAACAGACTAAAAATCATAGGCAGTTGGATCTATTACAAGTGGGAGTATATTGAATTTGGGGTTCTAGAACGAACTATTTTTAGTTTGGAATACATGTATGCTCTAAGTTTTTAATATTAATAAAATTTATCATTATATATTTTTTATTTTTTATACATTAATTTAATGTAATAATGTCCTAGAGTATCTATCGCATTGATATGGTCATAGAAATTTCCTACTATGATGATAACCTTAAAATTCAATAATGATATTATTAAATATAGTTCAACAGTTAGATAACATGCTATGATGGGACAGAAAGAATGTTGACTATCAGGTGTGAGTCCTTATAAGCAAATGAGATTTCCTCTCATGAAGTTCTCATTTGGTAATCTCCAAGATGAAATATTATGAGAACAGACTTACTAATAACAATTCTACATATTTATGTGTCATTTGGATATTCCAATATGTGAGTTTGTGTAATCTTACTTAAAGTTTAAGATTATTATTAATGCATGTCATGACTTACACATTTTAATACATTTTATAAACCATGATGATATAGTTCATGGTGAATTTGGATACGTTGGGTGTTTCAGGAGTGATGTATTGTTAAATAATAAATCGAGGATAAATTTGTGCCTTTCATATTTATGGAAGTAGATATATTGACCCTTTGATTGAAATGGAACCTTCATATTAAATTTCATGTCCATGGTGTAATGACATGTTTATTTCAAATAGTTAAGGAAAATGTTTCAATCATATAGTCTGATGACACATGTATGAAACCTTCTTGATGAGATATTGTGACAAATTATATTAAATATTAAGTGTTCATGTTTGATTGTTGACATGTAGACATTAAATTCCTTATTCTGGGTATCTTGACCCGTTTCTAGACAATAATCATAGAATTTAGTCAATACCACCTAATGACAACAATAAAGAAGCCCACAGGGTCACACACTAAGTGTTTCTATTGATATAAATTAAATTCTATTTGAATTTAATTATTGGAATAAATATTATTCTCAAGACTGAGGAATAATTTTATCCAGATTTTATTGATCACTAATATTCACAAGGTAATAAATAATTTTTTAATTACATGAATATTTAATAAATATTTATTCAATAGATGGTGAATAGAATATTTATATTTATTGAATATTTAATAAATGATAATTCTCCAGATTTTGGATAAAATATTTATTTATGAATAAATATTTAATTAAATATTTATTCAGGTATTCGATAAAAATTAGGAGGATGAGTGGACCAAGATGGAGTCTGATGATAAATATTAATTTAAAATATGGTAAAATAATATTAATCCTTTAACCGATTATCAAACTTCATAAAGTAATTATATTATTATATGGAATGGTGTTATATAAGGTTTATTATATTATTTAAGGGTCATTTTGAAATTAAATAATATTTTAACCTAAACCATAACTATATAAATATACTTATATGTCTATTATGTAGAGTTAATAAATAATTGAGGATTTTTGTGCATAGAAAATCCCTCTCTAGAATCCTCCTTCTCCCATCCTCACATGAATGAGAAGAACAATAGAGATTCCTTCAAGCCTAAAGGAACTTGAAGAAATCAAGATGAAAAATAAAATATGATAGATCAACTACGATAGAACTAAAAAAATACATTAGTGTTGTTCAAAGATCAAAGGAGCACATGTAGATCACCACTATAGGGGCTCTACTTTAGGTCCTACATATGCAATAGAGGTAAGATGAAAAGGGTTTTGGTTGATCAACATCTTCATCAAAGAATGAACCTAATATGATGTAATATTTATTTAGATATAATTTGAATTAATTATAAATTTAACATCAAAAAGAAAATCTCTAGGTTTTGTAATTAATATGTCAATATTTGATGGAAAAATTTCATTGGTCATGATGTTTATGTTTTGAAAAATTGAAGAACTATCCATCAAATATGAAAAAAAACATTTATGGTCATTCACCCAAAATGTGATTTGGCTATTTCAAAAATATTCACATAAAAATCCATGGAGGTAGATTATAAGGGATTATAACAACTAGCCATATGTTATAATTGTTACTTAAAGTCCAAAAAGAGTGGAATCCATCAAATTCCAATCCCAGTCACACATTTCTAAAATCAGAAGAGAAATATGGATGTAATTAATCTAAGGTCTTCCATGATTTTGAATCTCTTAAATATCTCATAAATTCATCTTTTTTATTATACAAATTGTGAAACTTCATCTGTTCAATGATTTTGATGATATAAACAGTATTTTTAATCTTGATTTTAATGGAATATTACATAAAACCTTTATAGAAGTTTTTTTCTATTTTTTTATAAAAGTATATGGATTAAAACTAGAATCATTATTTTTTGAGTTCCATCTTGAAGTACAACATATTTTTCACTCTTCTTTATTCCAATATTATCTCCAATAACTATTATAATCATTAATACATGCATGAATATTTGTATAGCTGAGTATAATATTGTTAATAATATTCATCCTCTCATAAAATGATATAGGGATATTAGCTTTAGAAAATGAATCATTCAACAATTACAATATAATGGATTTCTTTATTTGTAATTACAAAAAGGCAATTCATGTGCTATAACTTTAGTTGAAAAAGAAATTTTGAATACTTTTTATGTCTATAATATAATTATTGATTTATATCCTTGAATAATTCATAAAAATAATTTGTTTTCTTAGTTAAGTTTTTCATTATTTCAGTCTCCAAATCATCATTCAATAATATGTTATCATCTTGAACATGTTTTCCTATAGTTTGAAAACATCATTTATATTTTCAATATCAACATGTGGATCAACTGATGTGTTATGATCTTGATGATGTTTACCTAATTTTTTTAAGTAATTATCCATCAATTTCTGAATTTTATTTTCCACCATCTGGGAATTAACGTGTTCATCATGACATTGGACATAACTACTTGAACTTTTTATAACATTTGATTCTCCATGAAAATTACACCACCCATATTGAGTAGAAAATTATTTCAATATCAAGTGTTCAAATACTTCATTTCTCTTAAACCATAGTTTGAATTTACATTTAATACATGGATATTTTATTTACCCATCCAAGGATTTATTTGCAATTGAAAAATTGAAAAACATCTCTAAACACTTAACATATCGAGATGTGTTCTGATGTAACATAATCTAAATTGTATCCAAATGTAATTGATTTACTATAATTTAAAATAATAAATATATTTAAATAAATATATATAAATAAAATAAAAAACATTATTTAAAAAAAAAATATAATCCTAATGTTTTAAATTACAAATTTATAGACATTGAAAATGAAAATTGAAATTTTAATTAAAATTAAAATTAAAATTTAAGGTGTTAATTATAAATTAAAATATAAAATGATAAATAAATTCAATTTGAAATAAAAATTAACAAGAATTAATCTGTATCCAATTTATAACATTTAAAATTTCCAAATAAAATATATATTTAAATACAGAATAAATAAGGAGAATCAAAAGAGTGTCATGTTTATAAGATAAGAAATGGTTTGAAACATAAAAAACCCCTAAATGAAAAATTTATCATACCACTAAATTTAACATCAACAATTTTTTTTATTTATTTCAATAAAAAATAGACTTAATAAAGGTACTAAACATATGAATTTTGAAGACCCAACATTTAATTTACAGATCATAGAATATATTAATTTCTAAATTGATAAAACATATCACAAATCAATAAACTGTTCATAATACATTGAAAATATCCTATAAAATCAATTTATAAATATTAAATTGTATTTTAGAGTTATTTTACTAATGAAATATTTAATTATATATAAAACTATATAGTAAAAATACTAGTTTTAGGAAATAACCATTACCAGGTTGAAAGAAATCACCTTCAGAGGTTGAGGGAGAGGAAGACTCTATGGTTCAGGTGGGTTAGATATTCAGAGGTCAAGGGAGACGGAAACAATGGGTGCCCAAGATCCAAGGGGATTGAAAATTAAAGGTATTGAGGGAGAGGGGGACCATGAAAGATTGGTGACAGAAGGGGTATGGTAAAGGGATTCAAGGGGGTCGTGGGGTCGAGGGACATGGGTTGAGGGTGACATAACTTTCTTTTTTTAGAAACATGTAGTGGTAGTTTTAATTATAACCACCAATAAATAATAACATACCACAATTGAGGAGTGGTTTTAAATAAAAATACCACTAAATAAATATATCAGTGTCACTTTTGAAAACAACTACTAAATAGTGGTGGAATTATATTACAAAAACATTTAGGGACAGTTTTACAAACCATTTCTAAAAACTATCTATAGACCATGATTTTATTATAATATTAATCTATTGTATGGATTCAATCAAAATTATTCCTATGGTAACATAATCCTATTAGGGTCTCCTAGAAAAGTGTAACCCAAATAATATTCCAAAAATAGGCACCTAATCTTATTTGGGTCTCCAATTACTTGTTTTCCTTACACATGATAATGTATGGGAACCAAACTTTAGCATGACTTACTAGGTTGGATGATAAGGGTCTTTTCAAATTTTTTATTTCAAATGAATATGTTACTTAGTATTGAGATTTAATCTCACAATATTATCTCATTTATTCCCTTTACATATGTTCATGATTTTAATAATTTATTTTTTAATTATATTCCTTTTATAAAATTAATATGTTCAAACCATATTAATGTATAAATCTTTAAAAAACTCACAACATGTGTTACTAACACAAATTAAAATCCAATTATATTCATACATATCCATATGTATCCTATGAACAAGGTACGTGAATCCCTTTGATGAAAAGGCTTAGAATATTATAAAACCATCAATCTCCACAAGATCAATCTTAGAGTGACTGATAACTGACACTCATTTTCTAGACTAGCCATAAGACTCTAAGATAGTGAGAAGTCTAACCTAAATTCCCTCCACCCAAGGTTACATTACTCAAGAGAGACCCAATTTCCATTATAATTCTAACATCTAATATGTATAAAATATAATCAACCTTTAAATTCAATCTCAAAAACTAACACAAGACAAATTCAAGGTATAAGAAAACAAAATCTATTATCATACCGAACATGTTACTCCTTACATACATGTATGAAAATTTATAAAAGTATTTTTAATACTTTAAACTAAAACATACATACATTCATAATATAAAAATTACATTCACAAATAAAGCATAGAATAAACTAAATGAATAAACAATTCATATATTTAGACATAAGATAATTATCTACAAAAAATTCAGAAATAAAGAAATTATAATAACTTTATAATTTAGCAACATATTATAGAAATTCTATAAATAAATAAATAAAAAAATTTCATATTTATTTCTAATATGAACTCCTTTATATTAACATTTATATGAAATTATAATTAAATATATGATATCTGAAATATAAACATTAAATGTATGAACTATTCATATATTTTGTAAACATTCAGAATATCACATATTTAATATTATTTAAACCTTGGTCATATAAATTATAAAAAATTATATTGACATATTTTAAATAATTTAAGGCATTTAATTTTTAGAATTACAAATTAATAATTATGAACGATTCATAATTTTAAATATAAACTATTTTATATTTTCCCTTATTTTGTTATTTATAATCATTTTATAACTTACACTTATAATTTCCATATAATCATTTTATATCCAAATTATAAACCCTTCCATATAAATTAAAAAGGTATTTAATATTATGGATATTTATTTAATATATGTTTCAAAATTAATTAATTAATTAATTATAAACATTTTATAATTAATTAATTATAAAAATTATATAAATCAAATAAATTTTCCAAAATACCCTTTTACATAATTTATAAATTTTTTATAAATTATATAATTAAAATAAAAATTGAAATTCAGAAGAATTATAATTTTCAAGAATATCATATTCAACGATATCAGTTATATAATAAATTTGATTGTCCACAACTTATATAATATTTTATGTTTGATATTTTGTGACCCACAATAGATAATCCTAGAATTATTAATTTTTCTATACACTATACATTATCTATCATAATGAGTGATACCGCCTTTGACTTTCTACTGGTTATATTTTAAAATATGAATTGATACCGCTGAAGCAATACAATGCCCCATTTTAATGTTATGTTAACAATAGAAACCAATGATATCATATGCAATGATTAGTAATATCATATGCTATAATATATAAAAAATCATTACATTGTGCAGATTGTTACAATAACCTATATTGTACATCATGATCCTATTGTAACTTACAATATCACATAACATAAAGCAAGATGTGACTCAAAATTTCAATCATTTATTATGATATACATTATGATATACAAAAGATATCTAATTTATTAAATTTTTAAATATGATTTTTTTTAATTAGGAAGCATGGAAAGATCTAATACCACTAAAGGGTTTCTAGGGATCGAACAATGTAAGAACCAGAATCTTCATTTCAGGTATGGATATTGTTTTCGGGTGTTTTTGAGAAAAAGGGGAGTTTTTGAAAATTTTAGAAGTACACACTGTGTAATTGGGATTACACACCATGTACGAGGTTTCCGAGGCTAGCCGTGTATTGGCCATGTAACGGTCGAGACATAGCCATGTGTGGTGACCTGAAGACCACCTAAAGCAGGTCCTGATTGAGGCGTATACATGGCGTGTACATTAAATGAACACGCAGTGTACTTTTTTCTTTTATTTGACTAAACGGACCAGGGTCGCATCTAATAGCCATTTTCATCTTCTTTTGGCATTGGTTTTTCCAGGAATTACCGAGAGCGATGATTCTTCTCTAAGCCACTGATCCATCATCTATTCTTCGATTTGATATCTGGAAGGTGCGTTGGAATCACACCAGTGATTCCTTCCTTCTTCTAGAGCCTCTTCTCTTGATTTCTCCTCTTTCTTGAGTTATTCAAGGCTGAAATTTTTTTGACCTTTTTTTATATCTATGACATTATAGGATGATTCATGGGCCGATGTTCAAGAGTGTTCTTCGTACAATTACGAGGTAGGTGGTTTGTTTCCTATTTTTGTTTTTCTTTGAGTTTTATATGCCAAAGTACCGATTACCCTTGTTTTGGGTATTTCGGGTTAAAGAAATTGAACCTTGTTTTATCTTCCTTAGATTTATTATTGGATTAAGGGTTTATTTATGTGATATTATGTGAGATTTCATGTTTGGGGAACACCCCATGGGTTCATTTCCTTGTTTGAATGTTTTGGGTCATTTGGTCCATGTTGCCTACGATTAGACCTTGTTTCCTTTCCTTTATCGATAGGATGGAATTGATTGATTTTTTTGATGATTTTTAAATTCTTTTGCTATTCATTGGAATTGTTTAGCCATGTAGTAGTTGAGATTACTTTAGGCTGCTTGAGATCATTTACACATGATTTAATTACACAGGGATGTGAGAACCAGGTGTAGTTAGACCACAGGGGGAATTGACATTGAGTGCTTCCCTAGAGTGTTTGTTATATATTCCGCTCTACGAGACCATAAGGGGGATTGACGGTGAGTGATCACTCAGAGTGTATATAGTTTATGTTATGAGACCATAAGGGGAATTTATGTTGAGTGCTTCCCCATAGAGTCTGTAGTTATTTGGAAAGACCATAGGGGGAATTGAAAGTGAGTACTTCCTTAGAGTGTCTTTTCCTTTTTATTACATCAATTTTCCAGAGGGGTTAGACTGTTTGAGCTACCTAGAGGGTTAATGTGAATATTGAATGTTTGTGACGCATCTGCCAAGACAAAGAAAAAGATTGGATTCGGTCTTGTTTGGTAGTCTTCTGAGATACCTGTTTGTGATAATTACTTGATTAAATGTTGAACATTAAATTCTAATGAATGTAAATGGAAACTATAGGTTTGGTTACTTTTGTGTACTCCTAGTTTCCTTGATGCATTTGAATCATTACTTGCTATATATTCTCACTGACTATTAGACACAAATCTTGTGGTGGTTACCTACTAGGATTCATCTCACACCCTATTTGGGTCATGATTTTGGACCCAAATAGATTATATGGTTGTAGGTATAGATAAGGGAAAGCACCCTTCTTCATGAGGAGCTTGATTACTGTGGAGCTAGAGAGCATGGGACCAAGCTAAGGCTTGAGATGCTACTGGAGTTTTTTTTCATTTTCACTTTGGTTCAGTATTATATTTTCATAATTGTGACTTGTTTGGATATTTTCCTAGACGTATTTGACATGAATCATTTATATATGTTCTCTAGTTGTTTATTTACTTTTATAATTCTACTGTTTACATGTTTTATGGTATTATTGCTTCAGTTACTATTTATTATTTGTTATTACACTATGCATACTATGAAAATGAGGGCATAGTTTCTCCACTATCACATCCAAGGCCTTCACTAATAGTCTGTAGCCTCTGGCGTTTAAGGAAATGTGCTTGAGGCCATGTGACCAATCGGGTACAGGGCACCCTTGGGTGGCACCCAGAACCAGGATGTTACAAAGTGGTATCAGAGGTAAGTTCTTTTTTTCTTGTCTTACTATTTGGAGACTATAGACAGGGATATGAAGGAATGGGTAGTTGGTAATAAGCTGTGACTAGGAGTAGCTAAACTGTGTTCAGGGAAAAGACGATTTACCTTGGTTATTGAAATTTTTCTGATTTTTCAATTGTTATAGTTGATTTGGTTTTACCGTTGGGTGATTCACATGATTTGTGTTGTAATTATTTATATCATTAAGGTTCTATTTCTATTGAAACCCATTGAGACAAGGGTATTCCTTATCATGCATCATATAGGAACTTGTTAGATATCACATGTCATGCATTTTGTCATGCCATTTAGGATTCATTACTGATTGAATGTTGTTGTGATAAATGTTGTTCTAGATATGCATGTTGTTGGGAAAGATTTCATGATAGAATAACTGCTATTTTGATAGGGTATTGGAAAATTATAAGTTTCTTTTTAATGGGTGACAAACATTGGTTCCTGAGGTGTTATGGGCCCTCATGGACCGGAATTTGGTGGATCAACTGATTAATTACACAGTTATGCTTTGTGATATACATGAAAATGATTCCAATCTTTGATTTGAGGTGAGTATGGCCCCCCAAAAATCAGAATTTGGCACTTTAATGATTGTTTCAGTGTTTCTATGGGGTTACAGAGTAGTTTCTGAGGTTTACTGTCTGAAAAAACCTAGAATCAATGGAATGTGATGATAAATAGATGCCATGTATCCTTCTGTTTAGGAATAAAATGTTTTTCTTAATTACACTCCGTGTACTGTATGTACATGCCGTGTAGTCTTTAACCATGTGACTGACTATGTGGGAAGAGGAACGGGGTTAGGAAATGTTTGGTGGAATACTCCGTGTTGTAGAGACCATGTATCCAGATGTGTGACTAATGAAACAGGTGGATGAACTTTGGGTAGTACACACCGTGTCCAGCATGAACACGACGTGTGGATGTCGATTGTGTCTCCAGCCGTGTGAACAATGACACAGGTTAGTAAAATACTTCTAGTACATGCCACATCTGACTTAAACATGCATTGTAGATTTATTATAAGGGAACCATGTAGTTATAGCCATGTAGAAGTACTTGGGTAGGATAAAACATTCAAGAACACATCATGTATTAGGAGGAACATGCCACGTGTATGGGTGTTACACGACCAGTTTTGGAAGAGGTACACACCATGTTAAAAGCTTAATGGGACACACCGTGTAGGGGTCATACATATTGTGTATCCATGTTTTGAAAAAAAAACTTGAATTTTATCTTTCTCCTGTTCATTTCTTGAAATTATAAGTTTTAGTCCTTTATAATATTGAACTTAGGTGTGAGTTTGAACTTGCAGATTCATTCCACCTAGAAGTCCTCTGGTTGTACACCATATACAAGGAAATGATCAAACACCGGACATGGTAGATCAGGGACTACCAGCAGAACCTCCCATCATGCCTGTCCTAGAACTAGATGTTATTCCGGATACAGGTGATGATGCACAGTTCTAAGAAGGATTCATGAGGATGATGTAGACCTTCCAGGGAGCACCACATCCTACCCCATATATGACAGATATGATGTGGGTTTTTCAGTAGCAGCATCCTCCCACTTTCTCAGGGGATAGAGGACCTTAAGATGTAGAGCCATGGTTAGAAGCTATACTATCTATCTTCGAGCATCTCAAGATGTCTCTCGAGAGGAGGGTGAAGCTCCCTACATACATGCTTTAGAATTTCTCCAAGAGATGGTGGGATTTGATATCATAGGAGGGACACCAAAAAGTTATGTCTTGGGATGTGTTCCAACATACCTTCTACGACTAATTCTACCCAGATACCTCGAGGGTCGACCGACCTCGAGAGTTCATGAGTTTGGAGAAGGTTATTCTCTCAGTCATGGGGTTTTCTTCTCGCTTCACAGAGCTACAACACTTCACACCCATTCTGGGGGGTGATGAGTTATTCCTTGCGATGAAGTTTATGGATGGTCTCTGACATGAAATCTGATCCCATGTGAACATTTTCATGTTGACTTATATAACTTCTATCATCAACCAGAAAATGATCACTGAGGGCAACCTGAGGGATTCTGGAGATGTGGGCTAGGGCATTTCAGTATCCAAAGTTGGTACTCTTTCGAGTGAGAGTAGGAAGCACCATAGTGAGTCTTCATGTGAATATCTGAGTAGGTGGGATTTTCCTTCTGGTAGCCAGGTGGTGTGCTACCGGTGTGGGAAGGGAAGACATAAGAAACCTTAGTGCCCGAGATACCCAATTGAGTGCTAATATTATGTTAAGATGGGACATATTCAACATTTCTGCAACTCCCTCCTTCCAACATATAGCGTGGGAGGATCTATCTCAAATCCTTGTACCAGAGCAGGACCACTAGTTCCACATTAAACTTGGGGTCGGAGTTCTTTAGGACATTCAGGATGAGGTGGTGGTCATGGTCGTAGTAGTCAGACAAAGGGTTTTCGACAACAGCAGGGTGGATTAGCTCAGGGATCTCAAATAGTTTCACAGGGCCGTAGACCCTCTACGGCTAGAGATATGATTTTGGTTTCCTTAGTTTTAGCTTATACTATTTTTGATGTAGGGGATTTCCATAGCTTTATATCTGTGCCTATTGTAGAGATCCTTGGGCTCTGTATCTTCACTATTTCTAATATCATGATGGCAGACACTCCATTGGGATTAAAACAACTAGTGTGCATCAGTTCAAGGAGTTCCCCATTGAGGTTTGCAGGTGTCACTTATTATGGGACCTTTATTTATTAGAGATGATGTGATATGATTTTATTCTCACAATTGACTGGTTATTTCCCTTCCAAGATATCGTCGATATCTATCACCATAGGGTGAGTTTCACATCACTAGAGGGATGATTGTTTCTACATAAGGGAGAATGTGATGTCCAGGTGAGAAGAGATGGACCCTAGCATCATGGGTTGAGAGGTGTTACAAACCAGATTGCTAGTCTGTATCTGGATGACCAGGGGACTTCATAGATGTACTTTCTTCCAGTGGTTGATCATTTCAGGGATGACTTTCCAGAAAAATTTTCAGGTTTACCTTCGGAGCAAGAGGTATATTTCTAAAATTTATCTTTTTTCAAGAGCAACACCAGTGTCCATTCCTCCTTATAGGATGGCTACACCAGAGTTACATGAGCTCAAGAAGCAGTTAGAGGAGTTACAGGAAAAGGGTTTCATCCGAACCAATACTTCTCCTTGGGGTTCACCTATCCTTTTTGTGAAGAAAGTGGATGGTACCCTCAGACTTTGTGTGGATTATCAGAAGCTAAACCTGTTGACAGTAAAGAACTGATATCCCTTACTGAGGATTGATGATATCTATGTTCATCTTTAAGGAGCCAGAGTGTTATCAAAGATTTAATTGAGATTTGGTTATCATCAGTTGTGAATTAGGCCATCAGATATACCTCTTACAACCTTTTAGAGCAGGTATGGTCTATATGAGTATGTGGTTATGCCATTTGGTCTCACAAACGTGCCTGCAGTTTTTATGGAACTGGTGAACTGAGTGTTCCATCCATACTTTTACTCCTTTTTGGTGGTTTTCATGGACGATATCTTGGTGTACCTCCGAACTTGACACGACCATGCCATCCATCTGGATATCGTTTTGAGTACATTGAGAGAGCATTAATTATATGCTAATATCTAGATATTCCACTTTTGGATGGACTAGATTCACTTCTTAGGTCATGTTATCTCAAAGAAAAAAGTATTGGTAGACCCAGAGAAGGTGAGAGCAGTAGTTTCCTGGGAGCAGCCGAAGAACGTCTTTGAGGTACAGAGTTTTTTTGGGCTGGCTGGTTACTACAGGTGCTTTATACAATACTTTTCATGCTTAGAAGCACCAATGACTATCCTAACTAAGAAGAGTGTGAAATACTTGTGGACAGATTCCTATGATTCAGCCTTTTAGGATCTGAAAGGGAGGTTTACTTCCTCACCAATATTGATATTACCAGATCTTGGAAAGAGTTATACTATTTACTGCGTTGCTTCAGGTATCAGGCTGGGTGCAGTTCTTATGCAAGGGGAAGGATTCGTTGCGTATGGGTCTCATAAATTAAGAAAACACGAGAGGAATTACCTGACACACGATATTGAGCTAGCTGATGTTGTTCATTATTTATGCTATTGGAGACATTATCTGTTGGGAGATAATTTTGTGGTTTTTTCTAACCAAAAAAGTCTCAAGTACATCTTTACTCAATGTGATCTGAATTTGAGATAATGAAGGTGGGTTGAGTACCTTTAGTATTTTGACTTTGAGCTTTCCTATATGCCTGGGAAAGGAAACACAGTGGCTAATGCGTTGAGTAGGAGGACTAAGATAAATGCAATCAAAGAGGCCAATAGTGATTGGAAACTTATGGATATGTTCTCTGAGATGCATTTGGAGGTGTAAGATAGGTAGGGGAATACTTTTGTTTCTTCTATAACTATTACCTCTACTCAACTGGATCAGGTGCAAATGAGGTATCTATCGGACTCTGAAGGCCAAGTCCATTGGGAGAGTGTGTTAGGAGAGGAACCTACTCCTGGATAGACCATTGGCGAGGAAAAGATATTCTGTTTTCATGGATGTGTATTGGTGTCAGAAGACATATGCGAGGAGTTGATGCGGGATTTTCATTTTTCAGTTTGGGTAGTTCATCTTGGTGTCACCAAGATGTATCGAGATTTACAGTGTTAGTATTGGTGTCCAGGTATGAAGAGGGATATTTTTGGTTTTGTTATAATATGTTCCACTTATCATCGGGTGAAATTGGAGCATCAAAGATCGATAGGTCTTTTACAGCAGTTACCCACTCTTGAGTGGAAGTGGAATGCTATCACGATGGATTTTGTGATAGGGTTACTGAGATCACCTCGAGGGAATGATACAGTTTGGGTTTTTATTGATAGGATCACAAAGGTGGAACACTTCTTACAGATCAAGGAGACCTTCCGTTTTGATGATATTGGAAGGTTGTACATCCGATAGATTGTACGGTTTCATGGGGTTCTACACTCTATCATTTCAGACAGAGACACCTGTTTTACTTCTCATGTCTGGTAAGGGCTACAGAAGGATTTGGGTACATAGGTACTTTTGAGTACAACTTACCATATCTAGAGAGATTTCTAGTCAAGGCACAAGATTCCGGTACTGGAGGACATGCTTCGATCTTGCATCATAGATTTTGGAGTTTCTTGGGAGAAACACATACCTCTAGTCGAGTTTGCCGACAGTAATAGTTTTAGGTGACAATCCAAATGGAACCTTATGAGGCTTTGTACGATAGGCCATTCCAATCACCCCTATGTTGAGTGGAAGCAGGAGAGGTGACTATGCTGTGACCTCATCCTATCTAAGGGACCACAGAGCAGGTGAAGTTGATTCAAAAGAGGATTTCTACTGAATAGTCACGGTAGAAGTCTTATGCTGATCGATGGAGACAACCTCCAGAGTTCGAGGTCGAAGATCAGGTTTTCCTACATGTCACACTAAGGTTGAGACACCAAAGGATTAAGAGATAAGGGAATATTTCACTGAGATATGTCGGTATTTTTGAGGTTTTGGAGAGAGTCAGGCCGATTTCCTATCAGTTGAAGTTACCTCAGAGGTATCAGGCTATGCAAGACGTCTTCAACATTTCTCAGATATGACATTACTTATCAGACCCGTATCATGTTTCTAAACCCTAGGAGGTTGAGTTGGAGGTGGACACATCGTTTGAGGAGCATCCTATCTAGATTTTTGATCGCCACATGAATATTCTCTGGGGGTGATCTTTTCCTCTGGTATGGGTGTTGTGGCAGCACAACCGAGTGCAGGACGAGACTTGGGAGAGGGAGACTGATGTGCGATCACAATGTCCAGAACTATTCAAGGATTCTTCTTCACTACCTTGTTAATGAAATTCAAGGACAAATTTATTTAAGGGGGAAGTTTTTAAGAACCCATATCTTCATTTCAGGTATAGATCTTGTTTTCGGGTGGTTTTGATAAAAAGGGAATTTTTGAAAATTTTAGAAGTACATGCCATGTACTTGGGAGTACACGTCATGTACCAAGTTTCCCCGACTAGCTGTGTATAGACCATGTAACAGCCGAGAAATGGACATGTGAGGTGACTTGAAGTCCGCCTAAAGCGGGGGCTGGTTGAGGCATGTACACGGTGTGTACATTAAAAGAAAACATAGTGTACTTTCTTCTTTTATTTGATTAAACAGACCAGGGTCACATATAATTGCCAGTTTCATCTTCTTCTAGCCTTGGTTAATCCAGGAGCGATCGAGAGAGATGATTCTTCTTTGAGTCACCGATCCTTCATCCGTTCTCTGATTCGATCTCCGATGGGTGTGTTAGAATCCCACTGATGATTCCTTCTTTATTCTAGATCCTCTTCTCATGATTTCTCCTCTTTCTCGAGTTATTAAAGGTTGAAAGTTTTTGAACGTTTTGTAGATCTACAACATTATAGTCCAATTAAAGGGATGATGTTCAATAGTGTTCTTCGTACAATGTTGAGGTAGGTGGGTTTTTTCCTTTCATTGTTTGTCTTTGAATTTTATAAGCCAAAGTGCTGATTACCCATGTTTCGGGTATTTCAGGTTAAGGAAATTGAACCCTATTTTATATTACTTAGATTTATTGTTGTATTAAGGGTTTATTGATGTGATATTATGTGAGATTTCATGTTCAAGGAACACTACATTGATGGGTTTCCTTTTTTGAATGTTTAGGGCCGTTTGGTCCAGGTTGCCTATGAGGCATACCTTGTTTCCTTTTCTTGCTTGATAAGATGGAATTTATTGCCTTTTTTCTGCTTATTAAATTCTTATGATATGCATTGGAATTGTTTAGCCATATAGTAGTTGAGATTACTTTGGGATTCTTGATATAGTTTATGCACGATTGAATTACACAGGTCTGTGAGAACCTGGTGTAGTTAGATCACCGGGGGAATTGACGTTGAGTGCTTCCCCAGAGTGTTTGTTATATATTCCACACTATGAGACCACATGGGGGATTGACAGTGAGTGCTCCCTAAAAGTGTCTATAGTTTACGTTATGAGACCATAGGGGGAATTGACATTGATTGCTTCCCCAGAGAGTTTGTAGTTATTTGGAAAGACTTTCAGGGGAATTGACGGTGAGTGCTTCCTAAAAGTGTCTTTGCCTTTTTATTACATCACTTGGCTAGAGGGGTTAGACTATGTAAGATACCCAAAGGGTTAATGTGAATATTGAATGTTTGTGATGCTTCTTCCAAGCCAAAACACAATATTGGATTCGGTCCTGTTAGGTAGTCTTCTGAGATAACTGTTTGTAATACTCACTTGATTAAATGTTGAACATTAAATGCTAATGAATGTAAATGGAGACTATAGGATTGGTTACTTTTGTGTACTCCTAGTTTCCTTACTGTATTTCCATTATTAACTATTATATATGCTCACTGAAAGTTAGGCATAGATCTTGTGGTGGTTTCCTACTGGTATTCTTCTCACACCCTTTTTGGGTCATGCTTTTGGAACCAAACAAATTATATGGTTGAAGGTATAGATAAGGGAAAGCACCCTTCGTTATCAAGAGCTTGATTACTGTGGAGATGGAGAGAATGGGACCAAGATGAGGCTTACAATACTGCTGAATTTTATTTTTTCTCTTTTGTACTTTGGTTCAGTACTGTATTTCCAGTATTGTGACTTTTTTGGCTGTTTTCCTAGACATATGTGACATGAATAATTTATATATGTTCTCCACTTGTTTATTTACTTTTATTATTCCACTATTTATTTGTTGTATGTTATTATTTCTTCTGCTACTATTTATTATTTGTTATTCCTCTATGCATACTCTACCAATGGGGGCATAGTTTCCCCACTATCACACCCAAGGACCTCACTGCTATTTGACAACCTTTGGCATTCAGGGAAATGCTCTTGAGTCCATGTGACCAACCGGGTATGGGGCACCCTTGGGCGGCACCTGAAACTGATACGTTACAAACAACACTTTTTTAAAGTATTGGAATACATTAAAAACCTCATTCAGAGGATCACTATGATATATAATACGATAATAATGTATAAATAAAATAAAGAACATATTACATACACTAAAGATGGATAATATGGTTTTTATCACTCAACACTTGATGAAGATCACTTGGAAAAACCAACAAACACCTCCCCCAATGGTGTATCCACATGTTGATTTGAATCACCCACTACCTTGGAAAGATCCTCCTCCCAATCATGGTATAATAGTACCTTAGGTAGAAAAGGATGGAGGATGAGAGAAATTCAATATGGAGAATCAATAGGATACTTGAGAAGGATTTTAACACCAGATTACAGTGGGTAATTCCTCTTTTATATTTCTTGGGGATTCTCTCTAAGTGTCCATGCATTTAATCTTACATTACTTAATGTATAAGTAATGCATCATCTGATCATACATTTATTATATAAATGCATTGATGATTCTCCATATGTTATACATATTATTGATAGCCCATATGGAAGATAATATGAAAGTTAATGATTAATGTTTGGTTGCCTTCAATGAATCATAGGATTTCTATATGAATATGATTCATCACATTATAGAATTACAATTTATCCAAGTCATACAATTCAACTAAGGTTGATACTGGTATGATATCGACATATCATGATTTACAATATGTCCTAATACAAGGCATGCGATATTCCTTAGATTAATTCATGTTATACCCTACGATAATCACATATCATACAATATCCAAAAATATATCATGATTTATATTACCTTTAGGGTATAAGTCTATCATATATACAGGTCCACCCACCTACCATGTGAACTATTTAAATGTCATATGAATGATTAATATATGAAATATGAACATGTATTATTATTTAATGGCGAATATATATAATTTTTTTTCATGATGATTAAAAAAATTGAGCATCACATGTATTATATAAAATGATCTAACATAATCATTTATAATATTCTCACAACCCTTACACGAATAATTCAGTCTTATAGTGTCGAAAATAAATAGTCCAAAAATATTTCTTATACACACCAGAATTGTTGTTTACTAATTAAGGTTAGTCCATTCTACCATATCCCTCTACTCTCCTTTCTCTTCATCCTTCTCTAATTTTGATAGGTTGGATTTAGGTATTTGATGATGATTCCACTAGAGTATGCTGGAATCATCCCAAAACAATGGAGATTTTGTTGGCATATGCAAGAGGATCTTGAGGGTAGATAAAAACACAAGTTTTCATGAAATTTCATTCGAGGCATTTCAATAATTTTATTTTTTCTTTGAATTTCATAAAATTGGGACAAACTGGTGAATGCATTTAAATTATAATTTGGGTCTTTTTCATGGGATAGGTTTGGGTGCATGATTGAAATGATCCAAACCTAGTTGCTTGAGAGATAGGTCATGGAAGGTTACCTAGTGAGTTATTTTTCAATTATAAAAAATTAAATAGATTAGTAATTTTATGTAAAATTAATTATAAATGTTTTATAATTAATTAATGTGACTCTTTTATTAGGATAAGGGCTTGTGGTTATGGATGATGGTTGATGGGGCTTGGATGGGATTACCTGAATATATAGTGGTATTTTAAAAAATGATTAAATCCATGATTGAGGTAGGTGGTCCCTAATATAGACCCTTTATATATGTATTTATATACTATGTGGATTGTATATGCAAATAACTGAGTATGAGTGACCTAATAGGGAACCATATGTGGGCTTCTTTATATGAGGTAGGGTTAGTGAGTCTTGTTAGACTCTTAGTGAGTCCTTGAGTGTTATGTGTTTATTACATAATCATTTATAACTATTTCATCTATATGAGAGGCTTTTTAGAGGTAAATTAGAACCTAATGAGGTATTTATCATTGAGTTATAACTTTAATGATCTATGGGGTTCTTATTTGGTATGTGACACTCACTTAAGATTATTGATAGGGGAAAGCCTATGTATTTTAATTGAATTATCCTCATAATATATGGGCTTAAGTTGAAATGAATTAATGATTCTAAATGGAACCAAACTCAGTATCTTTACTTATTTTATGATGAGTGTGGGTATCTAGATTGTGATAGGTATTCTAAGCCTTATATTCAAAACACATGACCACCAATGGTCATGTAATCTTGGGTAAGTGATGAGATACTTAGGGAATGGAGCCATAAGGTGTTCACTTATTCCTAACTTTAGTTATTAATCCTTATGATGCGTTCTTATATGTTCCTTGATTATAGGAATCTTATATATGGTGTATTATAGTGGTGGAATAGAATATTAAAGATAATTTGGGTTCAATAGTGGTTGTTATAGAATGACCATGGGATATGGTTAATTATATGGGATCTAGAGCCGTGCTAAGGGAAGTTTATCTTGATAGATCAATGTTAGGTGTACAACATCATAGGGTTGGGTAAACTAGTGAGTGTATTGGGTTCTGGCAAACCAGTTCCTAGGGTGATGAACCATTCACCATGAGTGTGATTATATTTTGAATATGTGATGGGTTATGGTGATCATATTTTCACCTTTTTTACGTTGTTGATTATAATGATTATCATTTCAACCGTATGTTATTTTTAGAGGTGATTAACCATTAAAATTGTTTATATCTATCTCATTGGTTATAAATCATTCACACTTCTATGAATATGATGATGAATAACACCCAAGACAAGGAAAATTTATAGCTAGTGGATATTAATATGATTTTTGGGATGGGATTCTTGACCCATTTGTATTATTAGTAATAACCAATTAATTATAGGTGATAACCCACTCACCTTTATTATTATTAGAGTAAAAATAACCCATTTACCAATACCCATTTATTAATGGTAATACATCAATCACATTGGCTTTTATTTTCAAAGGTGATAATCCATTCACCCTCTTGATGTGATTAGACCATGGGGATACCCTTCCTATTCCAACACTGGATAGTGCAAGTATGATTTGATTTTTAGGGTGGCTTATTGAGTAACTAATGGTTCAAAAGGTGTATGCATGTAATTTTCTTATATATTTAATTTCATTTGGCATATGAATTCTCATATATACTTGATTTTATTAGCTATATCATTGATGGTGTATTACTAAGTTTTATTCTCACACCCTGACATATACCTTGGTGGATGTGCAGACTCTATGGATGACATGTAGGTTCAGGAAACAATCCCAGTACAAATAGATGTGTGGGAGAAGATTAATAAGGATTTAAAGATAGGTCTTAGTCTAAGATGAGGATAATGATTTGTGCCTCATTATCTTATATTTTTAGTTTTATTATATATTTTATAAGATAATATTTTTATATGATATTTATTGGGATGCATGGCTGCTTTAACTCCACGTGTTACAATTTTTTATAGCATGGTGGATGTTATTTATGTTATGATTTCTACAAAAATTCTATTATACTCTAATGTTTATTTTAATTATGGATATTAAACTATTTATCTATTAATGTTGAAATGATACAAAGGGTATAATCTCCCTATGTGGTTTTATTAAACCCTCACCACTAGTCAACAACCTCTAGTGCATGAGGAGGCATTCCGGAGGTCAGTAGTGCTCTGTTTTGAGCTGCACGAGGATGATTTGGGTTAGGAACATTAAAAAGTGAGATAAAAATATTTTTTTTACCATTTTGAAGAAGGTATTTGGATATAATATTGAACAAAACTTGGGATTATAGTCATATTTTTTTTCTAGAGAACATAATTATGGGTGAAAATAAAATTTTCCAAGGAGTCGGGATTGCTGTTCTTTGTTTTTGATGTTACAGTTGAGTTATTTTTAACAAGTAATATGTTATTGCTTATTATTTTATATCCTTACTCTTTGAGTAAGTTGGAAATAGGTGTGTGTTTATGCATAATATTTATAATTTCTGTGCATATGGAATGTATATTCCTATATGTGATTATTACATTGGTTTCAAAAATAAAAGAGGATTCAATTATTTAAAGCATTAAGAATAATTATTTAAAATTTTCATAGATAATATATTATTAGCATTCTACTTAGCCAATAATTTTTTGTTACAATTTCTTAGATATAAACTACTGTAAAGAGATATCATTGACATGCACATGTGTGTGATGATGAACCTAAAATGGGTAGTTTGGGTATGGGAATACCTGATATTGATGAAAACATTTTGATGAGGTGATGATGAATGGCTTTATTAAATATATTGAGATTGAATCATGAGATATTCTTTATAGGATGTGCCCTATGTGGGATATGGTTTATATACTATGTGGTAGAGCCTAATTATACTGAGATATGACTTAGGATATTGGTGTCTTGAGTACCATGGTAGGATAAGGGAGTAATTTTTCTATTCCTTCTTGATATGGATTGTGACATGTGAGGATATCCAAAGAGAGTAGGGTTATCCCAATAACATGAATGAATTATAGGTGAGAAGAATGTGTATATGATTTATGTGATGTGATTGGTACATGAGTGATGTGTGATTGTATATTGATTTAGGCATGAGGGATGCCTTAAGTACATATTGACATGGAAACATAGTTTGTGCTTCACGCTAGAGGAAATTGGCATGCTTGGGGGGAATAAACAAATAATAGGTGGATATGACTATGATAAATGGGATAAAACTCATTGTCAAATTAGTATAATGTTATAGTAGAGTGGAATTGGGATGAATGCCTGCTCAGGTATCTGATGTGATTGATAACAGTGGAATACATTCAATATTTCCAGAGTGATTCTATAATATCTATCTTGATTTAGGAATAATAGAGTGGGTTTAGTTACTATATGTATGATAGGAGAGAAAAAATGACATAAGATTAGCCTTTAATAGTGATATTTGGGATTAGTTAGGTGTGATTGGCCTTAGATGTCCTATAGTATATATTAAATGGAGGATTTTGGAAAATCTCCAAGGTGGTAATATTGGGTATCATTATCACAAGAGTTCAAGGGGTAATTCATGGGAATTATTAATGAATCATAATGGTTTCACATGACCCTATCCAATATATGGGATAGGATAAGCTGAGACATATATTGGTTCCTTTGGAACCATAAGGGGTATATGAATATGAGAGGTTCCCATTTCTTCCAATGAAGTATATGAATCCTTAGTTTTCCAAAACTATCGGTGCTAGGTCATATAATTTTGATGATACTCAAGTAGAGATCAGAGTCAGAGTGTGATTGACTATTTAATGATCCTTAAAAATTTGAAATATGACTTGTTTTCATTGATAAAATGATAATGGAGTTATCATTATGATGACTTATGGTGCATTAGTTGAGTGGGAGCTGATATATGAATGGTCAAGTGTGGTTTGACTAGATAGAATTAGTGGATCATAGTACAACTAATGTTGGATATGTTATTTCCATAGAGTGATTGTGTAATGACCAATGGTTCATGATGGTCATGGGTAAATGAAGCTATTAAAATCAGGCTTGTGATTCACTATGATATTTGATACACTGAGGAGATAAGTGACTTAGTGTGATAGTTAGAAATTTAGAGGGTAAATTAAAATTATAGAGTTTAGAATCAATAAATTTTATATCTATTAGTAGGAAAATGTATAATCCATAGAATATTGAACACTAGGGATGTATGTCAACATGTGAGGTCACTGATCTTAAGATATTCCTACTATCTTCTGGTACTATGATGATAGATCATCAATAGAATTGGGAAGTAGTCATATAGGAAACCATGATATCCTTATACCTTAGATCAAGACTCATAGTGTGGGTCTGTTAGATTTATATGAGTGGGGATTATGAGTATTAACATTTGGTTAATGATGGAATATAGGTGAGTTGATACTTTTTTGACCAATGATAATGAAGATCCTATGGCAGGGAGTATGCCACACATGGTTAAATGGGTGACCCTTATTTTGGGAGAATTTTTATAAACATTGGGGTGGAATGTTTAGTAGACCCAAACCAAAGGTGGTTTTGGTTTTTTACTGGTGCTTGTATGAAATAGAGCTAATTTTTTCCAGTGAGAGGATGATCTGGTTAAGTTAATACATTCGATAATCAACAGGTGGGAAATTAAAAAATCAGATCAGTAGAGGGATTAGGTCTATTGAAGGTTATTAATCATGAGAGAATATGATGACCAGTTCAATAAAGTAGGTATTTTAATTTTAATAATAGTGTTGAGGGTGAGACTATTACTTCTGGTGAGAATGGATATGAGATTCTTGGGTGCAGTATTGTGAAAGAAGTAACTTGACTTAAATAAATGATGTCAACCATGGGAGTATATTACCATTGATTTTGGTTTTCATTAGTGTTTTTGGGAGTGGGTTATTATCATGGAGCTATTGAATTTATTCATCACTACTATACATGGTTCATTTGGCCATTGAGGAGGCTATTAGTGATGAGGATGTGCCCTAAGTCCAATATTTCATATGAAGCATTTGGTCTATATCACCTGTTAAGGTATATGCATATCATACTATAAGAGATAATATTATGATGAGGTATATCCCAAGAGTTAAGATATATTAATTGTATGCTACGATTAATGATATAGTAGTTAAACATGTTAATGTTCATGTCATCCTATATGTTTGAAATCATTGATTATATATGTTTCATATGATGAAATGTATATGATAATTGAATGATACATTTAATTATTAAATGCATTTTTATTTGGCATAGGGGATACAAATGGTTTGTAACAACATGAAATTTACTCTAATGTTATGAATGTTTTAGTAAATTCCATGAAGGAATAGGGAGTTTCCTCGAGGCCTATATGAAAGAGGATGAGGCCATTAAAATGGTATCTGAATATGTGTGTGTGACATTGATTCTCTCTGCACCAAAGGTCTATTCTCTATCTTCTTTTACCATTGAGAGGTACTAGCATACTATGGTCGAAAGAAGGATCCCATCCAAACATTAGGTGATTAATTAATCCATGGGCATCCTAAGAGTATAGAGTCATTTTGAAGTTTCTAAATTATCTTTATCAAACATGTAGTTGAAGATTGGAGGTTTATCTATCTTTAGTATACAATTTTTTCTTCATTTTAGAGTTTACATGGTTTTGATTTCAAATCATGAATGATCTTGGTTTATGGTTTCTTATGTATTATATTGCTTGAATAAGAGTTATTTGTTCCTAAGATTTTTTTGATATCAAAGCAATGTCTTTCATGAATTCATTCACAAAATCATGTTTTAAATTAAGAAAATAGATATTGTATTCTTTATCATAAAATATGTTATATATTTTTCACTATGATGCATAATGAAATATAGTATACCATAAAAAGTGATATGATTATGTCATAATCTATGTGATATCATAGAATATAATTAAGTATAAAATTATTAGATTCAATATATCGTAGTGTATGACATGCGTTTGTCATAGGATACAATATAGAATTTATTCTATATTGTAGCATACAATTAGGGATCGTAAAAGGTGATAAAATCAATTTACATGTTATGTGTTTTCTAAAACTAAGTGTTGTATCATATTTATGATATAGGGGATATCATAAAACATGATTAATAACTCTGATGGGTGATATCACCTGTCATCACAAGCCTATTATAATCTTGGATATATGTTTTGATCTATATCATGACTTACAGTTAAGGTTTATTAGAAAATTCAATATATATAGATATATATTTTCATATTATTATTCAATTATGAATTTATTTATATAATTTATAAATTGTTTATATATTGTATAAAAAGGAATTTTAAGATATTTAATTAATTTATGAAGTTTTTATAAATCAATTAATTATAAAACATTTATAATTAATTATTTTTTTTTGAAACATTTAATAAATAAATATCCTTAATATTAAAAAAGGAACTTGATTTTATTTCTCACTTCTTAGGTTTTTGATGAACTTGGTGATGGTGGTGATTCCTCAAGGACCCCCATCACATGGGGACGGGCCATCAACCATTCATCTTACCCATAGTTTCACCCCTTTCATAGATCTAAATTATATTTTTTATTTTTTAGAAATTTTAGTTTACCCGAAAGTTCTATTTATCTTAAATGGGTAACCACATTTTTCAATTTCGAAGATTAAATTCATAGTGCCTTCCTCTGTATTTTCTTTTTTTGATGGTTGTGAATTTTAGGAACCATCAAACATATGTTAAAGAATTTTATCAACATTTTAATAAATATGTATGTTTTTCTCATCATGCTGTTGTTGTCCTTATGGATCCTCACCATATCCAAATTTGGAATTAAAATGAAGAGGATATACCTATTTTTTGGTTGATATCTTCTAGTAGTTTTCATCCCCATTTATTCCTCTTGTTTAGATGGACCTTCTATTGTCACATGAAGTGTGATATTTAATGTCCCTTTTCTGAAATCCACCCAGAGGCGCCCCATACCCGGTTGGTCACATGGCCTCAAGCGCATTTCCCCGAATGACAGAGGCTGCTGACTAAAAGTGACGGCCTTGGGTGTGATGGTGGCGAAACTATGCCCTCACTGGCAGAGTAACGCAGCAGAGGTGAACAAATAGCAATAGTGGAAGCAGTAAAACATGAAATAAGTAAACATCGGAAGTAATAAGAAACTGGAGGACATATATAAATTATGCATGATACATATGTCTAGGAAAGCATCCAAACAAACCACAATGCTGGAATACAAACAGTACTAAACCAAAGTACCAAGGAAACAGATAAAAAACTCCTCAGAATCACAAGCCTCAGCTTGGTCCCATTCTCACCATCTCCAAAGCAGTCAAGAACCTAAAATAGAAGGGAAATTTCCCTTATCTATAACTACTGTAATATAATCTGTTTGGGCCCAAAATCATGACCCAAATAGGGTGTGAGACTAAATCCCAGTAGGCAACCACCAAAAGATCTGTGCCTAAAAGTCAGTGAATATATATGGCAGACAATAAGTAAAATATCAGTAAACAAGGATGTACTCACCAGTAAACAATTCCACAGTTTCAAGTAAGCAGCAAACCAAGCAGGTAACCCTTTGGGAAGTACACGCAGCCTATCCCCTCTGGTTCAGTTATAAGGATATAATAAAGACTCTCAGAGGAAGCACTCTCAGTCAATTCCCCTTATAGTCAAAAGTGATTAAAGACTCTCTGAGTAATCTCACACGGTCAATTCCCCTTATAGTCAAAAGTGATAAAAACTCTCTGAGGAATCTCACACGGTCAATTCCCCTTATAGTCTTCTACACTAGGTTCTCATGGCCCTG
This sequence comes from Viscum album, assembly GCA_963277665.1. Lineage (NCBI taxonomy): Eukaryota > Viridiplantae > Streptophyta > Magnoliopsida > Santalales > Viscaceae > Viscum > Viscum album. The sequence continues at coordinate 1,252,475,907 of OY728141.1, forward strand.
TGTAAGTCAAATGATTATAGCAATGCAATACGGCCAAAGTAAACCTCAAGAACTTCTTGGATAAATAGTCTACAACATATCAAGCATGTTAGACACAATAATCACTCCATCCTACAGTACTAGGCATGGGAAAACATCAAGTAAGCCTAACGGGATAAACATGACCAAATAGTCTTAAACAGAGCATGCATGAGCAACACTTCCAAAGAATAGCAATCAACCCTATTCACAATCAATTAACCTCTTCTCATGCATACCAGCATAGCAGGCAATTAACATGGTTAAAACGGTAAACATGCAATACCCCGTTCAAGGGTATTGGATATAATTGCACATATAACTCAAAGAATTTCAATGGAAAGGCACAAAACACTTACCTCGTTGTTGGAAGATTGTTATACGTGAATATCAAGCCTTGAATTTACCAATAACACCGTAAATCTACAAAAACGTCTAAAACATTCAATAGAGGATAACGTGAGAAAGATGAGAAATCGAGAAACAAAGATCTAGTAGAAGGAAGGGATTATCGAGGCAATCCCAACACAATCAAAAACGGTTGAATCAGAGATTGGATGCTCGAATGGGGGCTCAGAAGAATATTTTCATTCATACGGGTCCTCTCAGATGAACCGGACCTAGAAGTAAGACTTTCTGGCAATTAGACGCAACCCCGGTATGTTTAATGAAAAAAAAAGAAAATACACGACATGTACTTTAGAAGTAAATGGTGTGTACTTTCCCTTACTAAGCCCCGCTTTAGGTGGCCTCCTGGTCACCACACATGGCTGTGTGCAAGGTCGCTACACGACCAGCACACAGCTACCCACGGTAACCGAGTACACGGTGTGTACTGATAAAGTACATGGTGTGTACTCATAAAGTACACGGCGTGTACTTAAATTTTTTCCAAAAACTCCTCATTTTCCTCAAAAACACCAGAAAAAGAAAAACATATCTGAAAAGAAGATCTGGGTTCTCACACACTTCCCCCTTAAAGAAATTCTCCCCCGAATTTCCCTAGAAAGGCAGCGTAGAAGAAGAAAAGTCGAATAACTCTGGCCACTACGATCATATATTTGTCTCCCTCTCCCAAGTCTCATCCTATACTCGCCCGTGCTTCCATAGCACCTGTACCAGAGGAATAGACCGGCCACGAAGAACCTTCACACTTCAATCAACAATCTGGATAAGATGCTCCTTGAAAGATGAATCCACCTCCAACTCAACTTCCTCAGTTTGGAAAGCATGAGACGGGTCTGAGAAGTAAAGTTGAAGCTAAGAAACATGAAAAACATTGTGCATAGCCCGGTACCTCTAAGGTAACTGAAACCGATAGGAAACTAGCCCCACTCTCTCCAAAACCTCAAATGGCCTGACGTACCTCGACGAAAGCTTACCCTGTCTCCTAATCCTCCTGTATCCCAACCTCGGCGTGACATGCAGGAAAACCTAATCTCTGACCTCAAACTCTAGAGGTCATCTCCGTCGATTAGCATAAGACTTCCGTCATGACTGTACAATATCAATCCTCTTACGAATCAACTCTATCTGCTCCATGGTCTCCTGGACAAGATGAGGTCCTAACATAGCGGCCTCTCCTGCCTCCAGCCAACATAATGGTGATCGGCATGGCCTACCGTACAAAGACTCATAAGGTTCCATCTGAATAGTTACCTGAAAACTATTATTGTAAGAAAACTCTACAAGAGGTATATGTATCTCCCAAGAACCTCCAAAATCAAGGATGCATGCTCGCAGTATATCCTCAAGCACCTGAATCGTATGCTCAGACTAGCCATCTATCTGGGGATGGTAATCTGTACTCAAAGGCACATGTGTACCCAAATTCTTATGAAGCCCCCGCCAAACCTGAGAAGTAAAACATGCATCTCTGTCTGAAATAATGGAGTGTGGAACCCCAGGTAGACATACAATCTCTCATATGTACAACCTTCTCAGCTCATCAACACTGAAGGTCTCCTTGATTGGAAAGAAGTGAGCAACATTCATGAGTCTGTCAATAAAAACCCAAACTGCATCATTCCCTCGAGGCGAACTTGGTAAACCAGTCACGAAATCCATCGCGACATCATTCCACTTCCACTCATGAATGGGTAACTGCTGAAAAAGCCCTGATGGTCACTAATACTCTACCTTCACCTACTGACAGGTGGCACACCTCATGAAAAAACCAGTAAAATATCTATTCATACTTGGCCACCAATACTGACGGTGTAGATCATGATACATCTTGGTGACACCAGGAAGAACTTCCCAAACTGAGTAATGAAAGTTCCTCATCAGCTCCTCTAAGCTGATCAAAGATATCATCAATCCTTGGTAAGGGATAACGGTTCTTGACCTTCAACTGGTTCAACTTCCGATAATCCACACAAAGTAGGAGAGTACCATCCGCCTTCTTCTCAAACAGGATGGGAAAACCCCAAGGATAAGTACTGGGTCAAATGAACCCTTTTCCTATAACTCCTCCAACTTCTTCTTGAGCTCCTGTAACTCTAGTGTAGCCATCCTATATGGAGGAATGGACACCAATGCCGCTCCTAGCACAAGATCAATCTAAAAGTATACCTCTCACTCTAGAGGAAACCCTGAAAAGTCCTTTGGAAATATGTCCCTGAAACGGTCCACCACTGGATGAAAGTCTAACTGTGAAGTTCCCTGGTCATCCAGAAATAGACTAGAGATCTGGGCTGTAAATCCTCTCAACCCATGATGCTCGAGTCCCGCTCTGCTCGCCTAGACATCCCATTCGCCCTTATAAAGAAACGATTCTCCATATGGTGATGTGAAACTCACCATGTGGCGATAGAAATTGATGAATTCCTGGAAGGGAACTAACCATTACATTACGAGAATGACGTCATAGCATGTCATATCTAGGACATAGAGGTCCCATAAGAAGTGACACCCACCAACCTCTAGAGGGCACTCCTTTCACTAACGTATACTAGCTATTCTAGTCCCCAATAGAGTGTTTAGTGTCAAGATATCGACAGACGAAAGGATACAGAGCCAAAGGATCTCCACAACAACAACATATATAAAAATATGGGAAGCCCCATATATTGAAAAGAGCAGAAGATAAAACTGAGGCAACTAGGATCGTACCTCGAACTATAGAGGGTCTGGGATCCTGCTCCTGCTGGGTCTGCTCCAATGCAAAAGTCTGGCCTACACGGTGGCCCTGTGACCCTACTTGACCACTCTGAGCTGATCCACCCTATTGTCATTAAAAAATGGGTGACTGGATACCACAACCATGACCTCCAACTCATCCTGAATGGCTAGAAGAACTACAGTTCCCAGAATAGTGGGAAACTAGTGGTGCTGCTCCCGAATGAGGAGTCATAGACAAACCCCTGTCACCAGCTGCTGGTGGGAAGATTTGACAGAAGAACTGAAGATGAACCATCTTGTTGGATGATCATAACTCTACTAGGTCTCTCAGGAAATGTGTCCTCGTATGAATTCTCTTCTCATATTGGTAGCACACCACCTGGCTACCAGAAGATTCATCCTTCCTACTCGAATTTCCTCTTGTAGTCTCCCTACGGTGCTTCCTGATATCGGCTAGAGAAGCACCAACCCTGGATGCTGAACTGCCCTTGTCCACAGCTCTAGAATCCCTCAGATTATGCTCCGTGATCAGTTCCTGGTTGACTATAGAGGATATAGAAGTCAACCTGAAGATGTTCACCTGAGATCGAATATCCTTCCTGAGAGTATCCTCAAACTTCTGTTCAAGGAACAACTCATATCCCCCTAGAAAGGGTGCAAAGTGCTGCAGCTCGGTGAAGCGAGAAGAATACTCCATAACGGAAAGAGTACCCTACTACAGAATCATGAACTCTCGGGCTCGATCAGCCCTCAAGGTCTTCGGATAGAAGTAATCATAGAAGGTTCACTAAAACTCATCCCAAGACATATTCTGCTGGCGTCCCTCCTGTGAGATCACATACCACCACCTCTTGGTGGAGTATTAAAGAATATAGGTAGCGATATTGACCCTCCTCTTTGGAGGAGTCTCTAGATGATCTAAAATCATCAACTTGGATTCTAGCTATGACTATACAGCCTGAGGTAGTCCATCCCCTGAGAAAGTGGGAGGATGCTGCTGCTGAAAGACCTGTGTCAATTATTCCATTGATGGGGAAAGAGGCGGTGCTCCCTGGAAGGTCTACATCATCCTCAGAAAGACCTCCATGAACTGTGCATTGACACCTGTGTCAGGTATGACTGCTGGTGCCAAGAATGGCACAACTGGAGGATCTGCTGGTAGTCCCTGATAAGAAATATCTGGTGTCTGATCACCGTCCTGTAACTGGCGTACAACCGGAGGACGTCTCAGTGGCATGAATCTACAAGGTCAAGCGCACACCTTAGAACAAGATTAACAGGGACTGAAAACTAGAAGCGTAATAAGGTAACAGGAAGAAGAAATCATTTATTTTTTCTAAAACATGGATACATGGTGTGTATAAATCCTACACGGCGTGTTTCCTTAAGCCTTTCAAATGGGCATGTACTTCTTCCAAAACTGGTCCTGTAAAAATCCAAACACAAGGCGTGTTGTACAAACACACGGTGTGTACATGACTTATCTTCCCCTTCTCAAGTTCTTCTACATGGCTAAGCCACACTGTTCCCCTAGAAGAATACTACACAACATGTTCGTTCCAGATATAGCGTGCACTAGAGGAGATTCACCGACCCATGTTGTTAGTGACATAGCTAGATACACGGTTTAGACTACACAACATGTTCAATCTGGACACGACGTGTACTAGGAAGATTTTTCCAACCCGTTTTGTTCGTTACACGACCGGATATACAGGTTAAACTACACGGTGTGTTATAGACGGACACAATATGTATTAGAAAGGACTCAACCAACCCGTGTTGTCAGTGACACGGCTGGTTACATGGTTCTACAACACGACATATACATATGGTAAATGTCATGTCCTACCAAAGACTCCAAACCCCATGTCTTTTCTCACACAGTTTCAGACACGGTTAGAGACTACATGGCGTGTACATATGGTACACGACATGTACTTAAGAAAAACAGTTTCTTCGCGAATAGAAGAACACATGGAATGTATTTAACACTACACTCCGTGTATTCAGGTTTTTTCTGGATAGTATTCCTCATAAACTACTCTAGAACATAGAAAACATTGAAACGAACATTACAGTTCCAAATTCCGATCCGTGAGGGCCCATACTCCCCACAAATCAAATATTGGAATCTTATACATGTCATAAACAAGGATAACAGTGTAATGATCCACCAAATTCCGGTCCACAAGGGCCCATAACACCTCAATAACCAAAGTTTGGTATTTATTCAACAAACCTTACACATTTCAATACCCTATCAAAAGAAGGTATTCTATCAAGGCATCTATCACAAAAACATGCATATCTTGCACAACATATATCACAACAACATGCAATCACTAATGCACCCTAAATGGCATTGCAAGAATTAATGAAATGTGATTTATATCAAGTGCCTATATGATGCATGAGATGACATAACCTCATCTCATCGGGTTGCGATAGAAATAGAACCTTAATAACATCAAAGTTAACAACACAAAATATGTGAGTCACCCAACGGTGAAATTAAATCAACTGTAAAAAATGAAAAACCAGTAAATTGCAATAAACGAGGTTGATTGGATTTTCCCTATAAACAAGTTAGCTACTCCCTGGCACAATTTATTACCAAGTACCTATTCCATACTATCCCTGGCTATAGGCTCCAAACAGTAAGTCAAGAATAAAGAGTTTCCTCTAATACCACTTTGTAATGTTCCGGTTCCAGAAGCCACCCAGAGGCGCCCTGTACCCAGTTGGTCACATGGCCTCAAGTGCATTTCCCCAAATGCAAGAGGTTGCTGACTAGAAGTGAGGGTCTTGGGTGTGATGGTGAGGAAACTATGCTCTCATTGGCAGAGTAATGAAGCAGAGGTGAACAAATAGCAATAACAGAAGCATTAAAACATGAAATAAGTAAACAACCAAAGTAATAAGAAACTGGAGCACATATATAAATGATGCATGATACATATTTCTAGAAAAGAAACCAAACAAACCACAATGCTGGAATAAAAATAGTACTAAACCAAAGTACAAAGGAAATAGATAAACAACTCCTTATCATTGCAAGCCTCAGCTTGGTCCCATGCTCACCAGCTCCAAAGTAGTCAAGAACCTAAAGTAGAAGGGCACTTGACCTTATCTATACCTGAAGTAATATAATCTATTTGAGCCCAAAAGCATGACCCAAATAGGGTGTGAGACTAAATCCCAGTAGATAACTACCAAAAGATCTGTGCCTAATAGTTAGTGAATATATATGGTAGGCAATAAGTAAAAGAACCGTAAACAAGGAAGTACTCAACAGTAAACAATTCCACAATTTCAAGTAAGAAGCAAATCAAGTAGGTAACCCTATGGGAAGTACACATAGCCTATCCCCTCTGGTTCAATTATAAGGATATAACGAAGACTCTCTGAGAAAGCACTCTCAGTCAATTCCCCTTATAGTCAAAAGTGATTAAAGACTCTCTGAGTAAGCTCACATGATAAATTCCCCCATATAGTCAAAAGTGATAAAAACTCTCTGAGGAAGCTCACATGGTCAATTCCCCTTATAGTCTACTACACCAGGTTATTATGGCCCTATATAAGTCAAACAATCATAGAAATGAAATAAGGCCAAAGTAAACCTCAAGAACTACTTGGCTAAACAGTCTACATCATATCAAGAATTCCAGACACAATAATCACTCCATCCTACAATAATAGTCATGGGAAAACATCAAGGAAGAATAACAAACTAAACATGACCAAATAGTCATAGACATATCATGAATGGGAAACACTTCCAAATCATAGTAATCAAACCTATTAACATTCAGTTAACCTCTACTCACACATACCAGCATAGTAAGAAATTAATAGGGTTAAAATGGGAAACACGCAATGCCCCATTCAAGGGTATTGGACAAAATTGCACATATAACTCAAATAATTTCAATTTAAAGGAACAAACCACATACCTCGGTGTTGAGAGATTGTTTTACGTGAACCTCAAGACTTGAATCTCCCAAGAACACAGTAGATCTACAAAAAACATCTAAAACATTCAACAGAGGATAACTTGAGAAAAAGGAGAAATCCGGAAACGAAGCTCTAGAAGAAGGAAGGGATTACCGAGGTGATCCCAACGCAATCGACGACAGTAGAATTGGAGATCAGATGATCATATGAGGGCTCAGAGGAAGATCTGTGTTCGTACGAGTTCTCTCAGATGAACCATACCTAGAAGTAGGGCATTTTGGTGATTAGATGTGACCCCAGTACATTTAAGGAAAAAAATAAAATACATGGTGTGTACTTTAGAAGTACATGGCGTGTACTTTCCCTTACTGAGCCCCACTTTAAGTGGCCTCCAGTTCACGACACATGGCAGTGTGCAAGTCCACTACATGTCCAGCACACGACTACCCTCGGTAATCAAGTACACGACGTTTACTCATAAAGTACATGATGTGTACTTAAAAAATTTCCAGAAACTCCTAATTTTCCTCAAAAACACCAGAAAAAGAAAAACATACCTGAAAAGAAGATCCGGGTTCTTACAGATCTAATTACATCAGTGATCTAGATAAAACTCCCAGGTTGGATTATTCATTTTCAGAATCATATTATTCTTATATTTCTAGGTAATTTTATTAAATGGTTTCTTTATGTAATGTTATGAATTAGATCACTCTATAATAACTATATCAGTGCACTACATAACCTTAGGTTCACTTAACCATATATTATTGTCTTTTAACTATCAATTATGGTATAATAATAACTTAGATAGACTATACCCCTTGAATCATATAACCAAAAATAATAACAGATTCAGAAATAATAAAAACTATATATAGGAATTAGAGATAACAAACATTATTGAAATAGAAAAATAAAAAAACCTATATTTCCATAATAAATCAAAAATAAATACTATAAATTTCATAAAAGTCACAAAAAAATCAAGATTCCTAACGGGAGGATCGTACACAAAAAGGTCAAAAAATAATCAAAATAAAAAAATGGGAAAAACTGCATAACTGGTCTAGAGTCCCAACCTAGTCCTATATATCATGATCCATCCTAACTCTTTGATCAGACATCATGAATAGTTCCTTTTACCTTATCTATAACTCCAACCATGTAGTCTGGTTGGGTACCCACAGTGGTCCGAGTAGGGTATGAGTACAACTCAGAAGGCCAGTACCAATGTTGTCCCTACATATACAGCTTGTTAAAGTGCATGTTTATGTTCCATGATAAATAGATGAAGCATAAATAAAAAACCATCATTGATCCTAGAGTTGTACGGTGACACTTGAGATCAACCATACATTCTTTTTCTAGGGCCATATGTCTCTGAGGAAGATACATTACCACCCAGGGGGAAATGTTATCCCACCTCGAAACCTTTACCAGATTATTATCTGATAGGGATCACAAACCACCCTAGAACCTTTACTAGATTATTATCACCCAGGGGCCCACATACCTCATAGTATCCTTTACCAGATTATTATCACTTGAGGGGCCAAATACCACCGAAAAACCTTTTGAAAATTGTCATTACTCGGGGGGGAGGCATCCCAAACTATAAATTTTTCCATATTACGATTACCCAGGGGGCCACATGACACTCTAATTTTTTACCATACTATTATTATCTAGGGGGAACATACTATCCCAAAACTTTTACCATTCACAGTTTAACATTTTCCATTTAATTAGTTTAGAGGCATGCCACCTTTAGTGACCAAATATTTATGTCTTACACTTTCTTATAGGGCGCTCATAGATAAAATAATGAGAATTTAATTTGAGAACAAAGAAAAAACCATTTAATTAAAAAACTATTCAAGTGAATGTTAGGTTTTCACAACCACACATTATAAAAACAAGAAAAACATTGTTATACTTAGGGATAAATTAGGAACCACCTACCTTAGGTTTGTAGGAAGAAACTCATTGAATATTGTAGCTTTATTTAGTCTCAAATGGTTAGAATCAAGAAATTAGATGAAACCCTCAAAAATGGGCACAAACAACCATAACTAGAATAAGAATATAAAACATCAAGAAGAAATCATGAATAATCACCCAATGAAGCATAACCTTACTAATTTCTACTTCTGACAATGATGAATATTAGAATACATGGATATCTCACTCTTAAATGAAGAAAGGAATAAGAAAACAATTCTAGGAGTGTTCTCTATAATTGGGTCATGAAAGTCTTACTTACCCTTTTATATAAATTTTTAATATTTAATTAATATTTTATAAAAATGTAGAAAAATTCTTACACTTCAAATTTTAATAAAAATTGGGACCTTTAAATATTGACCTTGAACACCCTTATGTATCCCCCATTGATGGCCGTTATGTATCACCCCTCAACCATTTACATCAATTTTTTCCAATTATAGAACACTTAAATATTAGGGAGAAGACTCTTATGTATTACCCTTCACCATTGGAAAGACCCATATGTATATCAGGTTCTATCAACACTAATCCAAATTCCACATCATAGGAAACTCTTATGTATCACAAGGTTACCTTTACATATAAATAAGTCACTATTATATATTCTAGGGTAACTCAAGATTTAATCTTACATATAATTTAGGTTACTATAACTTATCAACCCCCATGTTAATACTTATCCATTTTCCACACTCTTTATAATGATCCAAAATATTAGAGAGTTACTATTAAGTACTAAAAGTTACTCTTGTATATTAAGATTTTACTCTTACATATCATAAGTAGCTCAAAACTTAGGCATTTCCACGCAAGAGAAGGAATATTATATATGGGGTATCCATACATAAGAGTAACATCACATAGGTAATTTTCAAGACTTAGGTGAATTTTTCCTAACCCTTCGTAGGGTTATATTTATGTATGAAGGAACTCATATGTAAGAGTAAAATGGAAACTCTTACATTTGGTGAGTCATACAATAGAACTATTAATTTTTTTTATAAAATCATTAAAACTCCTAAAATATTCCCAAATTTATCCTAAATCATTTACAAATGATTTTCATCATTTTTAGACCTCCTCAAAACCTATAGTTGCTAAAAAAATTGTAGTAAACCATCCCTCAGCCTGAACAATTTCTGGGACTCAATTCCAAACCTCTATCGATACTCCCAACACCACTACTGGGTCCCAATAAACATAGTTGATCCAAGGTTTGACCTAAATAACCATTCATGCATACCTAACTTTTATATATTTCACCCAAACACAAAAATATATAGATTTTAGAAAAAATTTAATTAGGTCTAGGTTTTTTGAAAAAAAAAATCAAACAAGTTCATACCTTGACCCATACAAGATGTTACAAACTCTCCACCATATAACTACTCATATTTGAGATTCACTCCCGAACACCATTGAGACCCTTCGATTAACATCTTTGACTATTGCACCCACATGTCATTCTATCACTCCCATGTCTCCTTATAGATAAAACCAAGATTCAATTTCAATAATACCAAAGGAACTATCTTATTGTAAAGACTATTTTCACTCTGATCCATAATATTAATTAGAGACACCTCAAATGATGCATCAACATTGAACTCAATGTCATCAGCACTAATTACATGGGAAGGTCCAAGATGATATTGTAAAATATGTAACACATGAAATAAATAATTCATCACACCAAAACATTAAGGAATATTTAATCAATATTCCACCACAATTATCCTCTCCATGATCTCAAATGATCCCACATACTTGGATTCTAATTTACTAAACCTCCATATATAATGATGTACCAATCTTGGTGACACTCAAAAAAACAAATGACTTCCCACCTCAAACTCTAGAGGGTGTAATTTTTTTAACATAAGAAACATACCTACTTTAAAAGGTTTCCAAATACATTCAAATGAACTAAATATTCTTTAATTTCTCTTGTATTAGAATTAGACTAATAACCATTGGCTCTCCAGTCTCCATCCATCATAGAGGTGATCAAAATAGCATACCATATAAAGTCTCGAATGGATTCATATGAATCAAATCCTAATAACTATTATTATAGGAAAATTTTAAAATAAATAAATGGTTCTCCCATGAACCCTAAAATACTTGATACATTCCCTCAATATATCCTTAAATATATAGATTGTGCACTTAGACTACCCATCTATATGAGGATGATAAATATTGATAAGGTGCACCTATGTATCAGATTTCTTCTACAATCCTTGACAAAATTGTGAAGTAAAATAGGAATCTCTATCATATAAAATACTCTAAGGCACCCCATAGAGATTAAATCTATCTCATTTATAGAAATTTTATAACCCATTAGCATACAAGTTATCTTAGCTCAATAAAAAACAATAAACATTATTCAATTGGTCTATAATAACCTAAATCACACCACTAACTTAGGGATTCCTTGTTAAACCCATTAAAAAAATCATATTCATGTCATCCCACTTCTAATCAAAAATGGGTAGTGACTACATAAGACCATCATACCACAACTACTAAGCATTCACCTGCTGATAGGTAGACCACCATGTGAAAAAACTCACTATACCACTCTTTATCCTAGGACACCAATACTGCCTATGGATATCATGGTATATCTTGGTCAACCATGGATGTACCACCCATCTCAAGGTATGTGAGTCCCTCATCATCTGCTCATTCATGCTCATAGGGATAGAAAAACAACCTCATACACAGAGGATATCATCATTATCAAAAGAGAAATATGGTGGTGTCTTTACACCATATATACTGTAACTCATTTAAAAACATTATTAATATTATAGATGAATGATCTTAACCCTAATTAGGAGTAATAAAGTGGTATAAAAGGATATTAGGATCACTCAACCCTAACACTCTCAAAAATTAAGACAAAACTCAGTGAAAATGGACATCATCTACCACTCACTACATGACTCCTGCACCACATGAACCCAAGTCTTCTTACTCATCACATTATCAATGAATTTTCTATTTACAGGGTTATAAAACATCTCAAAATTAAAATATTGTGGGTACTCAACCCATCTCTGCTATTAAAGGTTCAATTAAAACTTTGAGAAAATACACCTGATGCTCTTATAGTTAGTATTTACCACAAACCTCTCACCCAAAAGACAGTGATACTAACACCTATGGGTTTGGACCACTACTACCAACTAAATATCACCTATCGGGTAGTTTTTCTCATGCATACTTAAATTCCTAGATTGATATGTGTTTACATGACCATCTTGTATTAGAACCGCTCCAAGTATAAATCTTGATGCATCAAAATACATGGAATATTTATTTCCAAACTATGGTAAGGTAAGTATAGAAACTATCATCAACCTACCCTTTAAATATTTAAAGGACCTATCATAATATTTTAACTATAGAAACTTACTACCTTTTTTTAGGGACATCATTAACACTTCTAGTCATGGAATTTTTGTATGAATCCCGTATAATGACTAGCCAATACTAAGAAAATAAAAATATCAAAAATATTTTTTGATATGATCCCAAGAAAACATAAAATAAAAATTACTAAGGTCTATCGATATACCGACATTTTATATGTTAATACCTAATAAGTGCACCTAATCAATCTAAAACAAACACTTTGAGAGATTAACATAAAATGATGCTCTCTAAGTGTACTCAAAATAATCTCTAATTGTCATGAAATTATTTGGGAGTACATGAGAACATTATAGAAAAACATGATTGTAAATAAGTAAGGATATAGGAAATAGTTCACCTGGGCCATAAAAACCATTGCCACATTATTCAAGCTTAACTACATCCAAAGTACTCATATAGACCACAACTACTCTTGAATGTAGTATGAGGTATGTTAAAAGGACTCACACTCACCAAATGATATATTAGTCCCAAATAAATCCCAAAGAACACTCTGTTTCCTTTATTCCAATCAACTAAATCATCAATAAATGTAATTGGATATTATTTCTTAACTATAACTTGGTTCTACCTTTATTAATCCACACATAACCTCATGGAACCATCCATCTTCTTGGTGAACAAGATTAGAGCTCCCTAAGGTGATGTACTAATTAATATAAACCCCCTCACCTCTAAATACTCCAACCAAGACTTTAGATCTCTAATATATATAGTATCCATCCTATAAGTTTGAATTGAAATTTTCTTCATGCCAATAATGAGCTCAATAATAAACTCAATCTCACTCTCAGGTGGCAATCCAAATAAATCTTTAGGAAAGTCATTTTAAAACTAGTAAACTATAGAATGAAAGACTACATGATGTGTCTCCCCATCATCCAAAATAAAATTAGAATACTGGGTTATAATCGAATCCATTTTTTAAAGGAAATGTCATATAAGATCCCAATATTTTAAAATAAAGACTATGTTTGATAGTGTATATAACACACAACACCAAGCTTAAACGAACCATGAAATAATATTATTGTTATAAACTAGCCATTGAATTGGCATGTTTTAATAGGATTAAGAACATTATGAAATATATATAAAGTTCCTAATTAATAAAATTCTATTTATTAATATTTATGAAATAAACACTTTGTTTTTAATAGTAATTTTATTCTTAAAAAAATATTTTTTCTTCAAAAATGTGTTTTATTGATTTTTTGAGAGAATAATATAATTAATTTCTATAAATTTAAACAATTTATTTGATAAAATTAAATTTATTTTGAAATAATCATATCAAAATTATCTTATGGTGAATATTTGGGATCTTTTTTGAAAATATTTATTTTTCAATGAATAGTAATAAATACTGATTTTTATTTGAAACCGTATTTAATTTTCAAGTATTTACATAGAAAAATTATATTTTATATTAGTTTTAAATTTTTATTAAATAATTTTGATTGAAAATAATTCAATTATGGTATTTGGAATGAATTTTATACTTGATGTTTGTATAAAAACATTTTTTATACTTAAAAGGATTTTTTTGAATTTTTTTATTGCGTTTGGCATCTTTATATTAAATTAATTTCCTCCACTTCTATAAATAAAATATTGAAATATGTATTCCATATTTTGAATCATGAGATCCATTTTTTTTAAATTTACCTTTTATTTTTTGGTCATTATGAATAGTAACTATAGTAAATAACTGTCCCCACGGTAAGGGTAAATTGGTTAATTAAGGTTAAAAAATAATTTGATAAGGACTAAAAAATGAACCTAAAACTTGAATTTATCCTATTATATGAGTTTATTTTGGCATTTTATATCCAATTTTATAAAATATTTCCTTTATTTTCAATTTAACCTTGATTTTTACCTTTATAATATTTAAGTAAAGGATAAAGTCAAAAATGTTACTCTCTTACTTTTGATATTTATAATATTTTTTGATAGGGATGGAAGCAAATTATGTTAAGTTATAAATGTTTATTTTAATTATAAATTATTTTTTATCATGATAATTTATTTTAAATTTTTATTTATTAATTAATTACCTTAAATGCTTACATAACACCAACACAATATTTATTCAATTAATAGAAAAATTAGAAAAATGATTTTAAAAATGTTAAAAGTAATATAATTTGAATTAATTATTGATTTCCGTGAATTTTTAGATAAAAATAACATATTATAGTGGTTTTAAGGGATTATATTCAAATTCCATTACTATCATATTGTTTTCAAAGTCAAATTCAATGAATAGTTAGAAAAGGAAATTAATGTTATTTTATAATATATACTATTTTATTAAATGATTTAAAATTAAAAAAATAATATATTAGGACTAGTTATTGGAATATGTTTAAGAATATCAACTATTGTCCATTTATGATTCAATTTTCCTTTTATAGCAACTATATTGCCTCTAAATAGTAAAAACATCATTATTGCAGCGATTGTTAAGAAGGATTAACACAGGTTAAAACAAAGAGATATGGGTAAAAAATTAATGTAAACTTCTAAAAATTTTATTGTATGATATTATTTAGACACATACTCATCCATAATCAAATTATATCATTTAGATCCTTTTTTGATACTAAAATTAATTTATATTAATTTAATATTTTAAGTAATTCCAAGAGTGACCCTCCACTCACTTATAAAAGGGACCATCCTATCCAATTTTCATCACAATTAAAAATAATTTTAGTTCATAAAATCCCTGAAAAAACCCATTCCTAACATTACTCTCCATTTTTAGAGGCCTTATTTTTGGAATAATACCAACTTTTTAGGGTTTATGGTTTAAAATAATGGAAGTTGTCTGAAGTAGCGGTATAGTATTTAACATAATGTTTTATATTTATTTCTCCTTCTAAATATTTAAAATTGAAAAACTAATAACATTAGTATATTCCATATAATAATATGTTTTTATGTTAATGGTATCACCTACATTTATTTTCTCTTCCATCAAATGAGAAACAAAATTGTAGTTCATGTGTAAGGTGGATTACCGCCCCATGACCCGATATAATTCGTTTTCCATTACCACCTATCATGGTTTGTTATAATGAAATATTTAATATATATATTTATATATATATATATATATTATTTATTATATTATTATTATTTTTTAATTGATAATTTTTAGTTAACCTTTTTTCTAATTCTATCTATAAAAAATGGAAACAACGTTAATGCGTACATACGACCTACCATCTCCATGAACGTTGTGATTAATTTTTTAATCTCTAAATTTTATGGATCACTATAAATATATATATATATATATATATATAATTAATATATATGATATTTGTTCGGAAAAAATCTCTCAAGGCATCATTGAAGAATTTTTGAGGTGATTGTGTTTGTTGACAAAGTGGGCGTCCATGTTTTGTTTGTTGACAAAGCAACCCTGATGTATGAGTGTGTTGAAAAAGGGGGTTTACATGGTGATTTTTTGAGTTCAAGGGATGATTCCAACAATCCATGATTTATTGAAGAACCTCTACAAAGTAATGAACGTTTTGGAGGTGGTACAAAAAGAGCATATACAAAGTGGTGCTGTTTTCCAGTGTTTGCCAAATGTTTGGGCTTGAAAATCGGAAAACGGAGAGATGCATTTTTGGAAAAGGGAGGAGCGTGAAAAATCTGAGTGGTGTGCGAAAAAATAATGTGTTGCGCGAAAAATCAGCGTGGGGCACGGAAAATATATTGGCGCACGAAAAATCAGTAGGGTGTGCGAAATATCAGTGCGGTGCGCGGGAAAATCAAGTTTTGTGTGAAATATTTGCACCGTGCGTGAAAAAGGATTGCGGTGCGTGAAATATTTGTGGGATGCACGAAATAAAGGGATGAAGTTTTTCACACAAGAGGTATTTTGAGGTCCGAAGATCAAAAATTGGAAAAGGCATGAGGGGCGCAAAATATTGGAGCTGTGCGTGAAAAATGGTGTTGCGCGGAAGATGTGTTTTTCGTACTCGAAGAGAATTATGCGCTCAAGGAGGGTTTTTCATGCGGGGTTGATTTTTACTATAAATATGAAGTGAACCCCATAATTCAAGAAGAGTTCAATACAAGGAGAGTATCTGAGCTCTGGCGCACGAAATTGGAGTTCCCAAGAGAGTTGCGCGAAAAGAAGTCTATTGCGCAAAAAGTGAATTTAGCGCAAAAGAGGAGAATTCCACGCAAGGCAGTATAGAGGTTGCACATAAAATATGTTGCGCATAAAATGATTTGTTGTGCGTAAAAGGAGTGTTGCGCGTAAAAGGGGTGTTTTATGAAATGTGAATTTTGTGCAAAAGCATGGAATTACGTGCAAGGCCCAATGAAGGCTACGCGTAAAAATTGTAGTTTCCCGGTACACCCAGTGAAAAGTGAGATTCATATGCGGGTGAAAGTTGAACATCAAAAAAGCATCTATCAACAGTTAAATATTTAGATTCAATTAGGGATAATGAAGAGACCTACATGTCTATAAACTGTGAGTGGATCTTCTGAAGAAGCAGTGATCACACTTCAGTTGATAGAGAAGTGAGATTTCATATTGTGAGTGGTTTTAAACCAGGAGGGATAGTGAGTCCGCTTCGAACTTGTAAACAACAGTGCACTTATAGTGGATTTCGTATATCGGCACATTGCCGATGTATGCTCCTTGGATGTAGCCTAGTGAGGGTGAAACAAGTAAAAATCACTGTGTCCCGTGCATGATCTAATTTCTGTCTATACTTTTCTACAAGAAAGAGATAGAAAATAGATTTTCTTAACATCGAAACAAGATCAATATGGGCAATTATTTTAATCTGTCATACCCTAATTCACCCCCCCTCTCAGGGTATCTAACCTAGTGGACCTAAAAATATTGATATCATTGATTAATTTTTTTTATGATTAATCTATGATCTATGTATAAATACTAAGATCGTTGGACAAAAAATTTCATGAAAAAATGAAGTAGTTATCACCCAGAATAATGATTTTAAAAAAGAGTTATTAATAAATGGGTGTCAGGATGTTATAAGAAAATAATATATGGTATTATATATATGATCATGTTTATATAATATATTTATATTAAATTTATATTTATTATACAATATCTTCTAATGGTTATGAAGAAAGATGAGACTTAAGGTAAGGGAAATCTTTAAACTACCATTTTTCTTCGAGTTATGACCATTCTCTCTCTAACCCACTTTATCTCTCCATTTGATGTTATGGGTTGCTTATAAATTTTATATTTATGTCTATATCATATATATAGCTCATTCAACCTTCCTTTTATGGGTTAATACATGATATAATTTCATTTCTCAAATTAATTTTTTAAAATCAAACCCGATTAAGGGGAACTTTTCTATCCATAAATCATTTTATGTAACACAGATTTAAGGTTTTTATTCTCAAATGAACACCTTGTTTTGATAAATATCATTACTCAATAATATATGAACATACATAATATTTAGTTCCTTCTTTTATTTGGAATATTTTGGAAATTTCCTTTGATTATGATACGAGGAAACATTATGAAACCCATTTCTTTCCATGAGTGATTATTATAATTATTCCTTATGATTAATTTAATTTTTGGAACACATGATCATGAACATGTTATTATGGGTTCACCTAGATAGTGATCTAATTAATTTGTAAAAGTTTTTGTCTCATCAGACTTTATGTATGGGATTATGGAGTAAACCTAATCCATGACGAGACTTTGTCCACCATGTGATGTTTTCTTAGTAGTTAGCCCCAAATTTTTATTATGTCATATTTTTTTGTTTCTAACACCTTTCCATTTTTTCCTTGATATTATGATATCGTGTTATTTATGTTATTATCCCATGTTATTACTCACTATCCTTCTCTTTCATGATATCATGTTATACCTTTAACCCACACATTATGCTTTCCTATCATGTTTATTACTTTACTAGGTTTTTTAGATCACCCCTTTTGCCTATTTATTCTACAGGTTATCCCATGCAGTTTTAAGAGCATAAAGGGATTTAGGAGATCATTATAGAGATTAAAATAAATATGTTTTATTTTCATATTTATGTTTTATTTACCTATTTTTCCAAACACACTAGGCCTTTCAATCCTTCTTTTATATTTAATTGATTTTTATATTAAAAATCATGTAATAATATGTGTAAAAAGGATTGGTGCGAGCCTGGTTTTGAAAATGTGTTTAGGTGCATGCGTTTTTAAATGTTGATCTCATCATTTTGTGCACTTTTTTCAGGTTTTTAGTGTTTTCTTAAAATGGTATTTTGGCTCTTTAAAATTATTAGTGAGTTATTTTGGCGTTGTTTGGTTTTTGTAAACACTTTGTGGATTTTAAAAGGGGTTTAGTAAATAGTCGTGATGGTGCGATTTGTGTTTTGAAAACATGTTGAGGTAGTGTTTGCGTTGTTTGTTCGTTTGGATTGTTTTAAGTCCGTGTTTATGTAACTTTGTTGTTGTGCGCTTATTGCAGTGTGTTGGTGGGTAACCCCACGTTACCACGATCATTGGATTGCGTGTGCTTGTGCACCTGTGCGAGGCGTGTCACATTATCGTGTTCGAGCTGCGAGTTGAGGTAGGTCCCCCACTACAATTGCCTTTAAATTTTGAATTTATTAATTGATTTATATTTTATTAATTTTAATAAAAGTGATATAGTATAAGATAATTTAATTTTGGAATAATTACTCGATGTAAAAATAGATATTTATTTTGTACACATCACTTGAAATATTTTATTGGTAAATTAATGCACAATAGTGAAAGAATTCCCATTTGGCCTTTGAACATAATTCACGGAATTTCAAGTGTAGTTATGGTTTGATGATAAATGATTTCTTCTCATGCATGAGCAAGTGTTTTGGGACTCTTGAGAAATGAGGTTTTTATTTAAATCTGGTTAAGGCCAGTTTGACACTTTGAAAAAATAAATTATTTTGGAAAACATTCTTTGAGGTGACTCAGGGGTGATCTTTTTGTGTAAGTTGATTTTTTGAGTTACATTTGATGTTTTTACATCATGACCGGTTGATTGAAATTGTTTACTGACCCCCTTTTTATTACACAAGTTGGCATGGGAACCTGACATAGTGAGTGATTATTCGGAGAACTATTGCTGCAGTAGTTTACATTACACATTGGAAAGTGTCCCTTAGTATGGGCTTTGCTCTGCTAGGGGATTGTGCCCCTCAGTTAGGCCATGTAGGGATACACCTGGCGTTAGGGCATTATGACGTCATTGAGTAGGGCATGCCTTTAGGATGAGTCACATGTATAGTACGTTCTGGATTGTTCACGATCTTCTAGGTTTGACCCATGTTTCCTTTAGTGTTTATTTGTATGTGGAAAATGATTGAGAGTTCTAGTTCAGTCGCTGGCCCCTGTGCGCCACTTGTTCCATTTCCCTTAGTGTGTGTTGTGTGTTATGTGTGGTTTTACTTTTGAATAATAACTAAAATTTGGATTTCTAAATTTTTCACAAAAAAAATGTTTTAAAATGCAATGTACCTGTTTCTTTCAAACAGTAAACTTGTTTTTAAAATTTAAAAAGGGAAATATACTATTACTTGTTTTATAAATGAAAGTTTGTGTGTGGAAACCCATATTTTATATAATTTAGTTCAAACCTGGAATTAGTATATTCTTTACTTAAAGGTAGTGCATTGAGAATAGTTGTTGGGCACACCTACTGAGTTTTAATACTCACACCTATAGTGTTTTCCTATTTTTAGTTTCTATTTTAGGTTCGACTTGAGCTTACTCGCCATGGGAATAAGTTGGTTGTGGATTGGTGAGAGACTCTCGGAGTCATGGGGTGTTTTGGTCGTGGTCAGGTTAGTTTGTTGTCATTGGTTGTTCTTCCTGTTTCGTGTCCTTTATTTGTTTTGAATTGTTCTATTTTCTTTCCGCTATTTTATTTATTTTTATTGGGTGAAATCATTCCCCTATTGTTCTCTATTGATGCCCTGGCACTTGTCGCCAACCCAGGAGGATTGGGAACGCCTCTCGGGCCATGTCATAGACCGGATTAGGTGATCAGTTCAGGATCAACCCAGGTTGGTTCGTGACAAAGAAGGAGGTGTAACATTGGATATAGAAGTAATAGAAGGTAAAATCTCGAATCTCCATAATAAATCATCTTAACTAGTAGCAATGGTTATCCACATCTCCTCCATCATTGATATAATAAATTCCATTTCACTTTCCAACCTTCTATTTTCAATTTCAACTTCTTGAATCATGGAAATCATCTTGGGATGAATATGTAAAATAACCAACTCAAAATGATATCTGGAATCAGCTTCACTAAGCTGAGTGATAGGAGGTTCCTTAGATCTCAAAACTATATTGAAATATGAAATCAACCTCTCTGTGAAAACTCCAAATCACATCTAAAAAAAACTAATGGCACCAATGCATTCATAAGTGGAGGTGCGATAGTTCTCCCAGTATTAGGAAAAAAATGATCTGCATGTTTTAAACCAATAATAGGATAATCTGAAGGAAAATATTTAATCCCACCAGTATTGTCAATCTTTTCTACAAGAGATCCCTTAGGATTTGATCCAATACCAACCAATATAGCAGGTCCACCATAATATGGTGGATTATTGTGATCATCAACACTTCCATCATGTTAATATAAATATGGATAGGATAGTCCAAGCAATTTAGAACTAGGGGATGCACCCCATTAGATGATACCTCATCCTATACTAAGGCTGATCCAACTTGATAATATTTATTATCTCCATTATCACTTACATCTTATTTGGATTCTGAGTAGTTTATTCCAATATGGACATACCCTGGGAAATTATACCACTCATCGTGTGCTTCCACTTCAACTCTAACAGAAGAAAACTCAATAGGATCTATAGGATCAAGTCGGTTATTAACATAACATGAGGATTACTTACCCTCAACAGATTTCCTATGATCACCTTTAACAAAGGTATCATCACCAACTGGTTGAAAAGAAATAGATCTCTCCATACTTACAGATCTAGCTGGAACATGTTTCTCCATATACCTAACTGATGTAGAATCATTGGATAGGGATAATGTGAATGAGATTCCCCAACATTATCATCTCCATCATGAGCATGTCCATCACCATTAATATCCTCATCATCATTTCTATCATCATAATTATCTCCACTATCTTCATTATCATTTTCGATATCTGATACTTCTACAACTTCTTTAGTTGATTTAGAAGAAATTTTAATCTATCCATCTCCAGAGACTTCATTATCATCATCATCTCATTCACTTAAAAGACTCTCCCTAGAAGGAAGTGAAATACATGGGTTGAAAGATCCATATGACATGATATGGATCATTGGAATATTAGGATTACTTCTCTCTTCAAAATAAATATCCACTTTCTCTTCTTCATATAAGGAAACATTAATATTTTCTTCCTCATCTAAATAGACTATAATCACATCTTTCTCCAAGCTAGGGTCAATAAGATTCTTTGGTCGGGTAGGATTTTCCATAGAATTAAAATCCTTATAGAGATTTTCATTATAATAAACCCACGTTTTCATCCATGGATTCAAATTTAATTTCATTTTTTTTCAAGTAACCTTACTCAAGAAGAATCCCCATAATTTTACTTCAGTTTTATCCTCCTCATCAACCATGCCTTTTGATTTAAGCATGGATGGAATCAACTTAAGGGAAATGAGAGAATTATATCTAGAAGATGATTTTCATATCTTAATCATATAAAAATTGAGGTATCTGTAGATATTAATCCTATCCACTTGTTTCATAAGGAATAGAAGATACACATCCTAATAATTCATAATACTAAAATCCCCATTATAGGGACTTAACATATGTTTAATGAACTTGAAAAGAATTATTCATTCTCTATCTAACTCAATAGTAGCATTCCTTCTTAAAGTTCCATCTTCACTCATATCTAGTAACACATTTTCATAAACGAAAAACTCACTATCACTTGGAATAGATTTTATATAGTCATAAAAAATTCCTCAATGTGGCAAATTGATACATATTTCCCATAATTTTGAAGAAAAACTAACCTCTCTTCCATCAATCATGCTTCAAATGGAATCATTCTTTTCTCTCAAACTAAAATCTTCATATTGATAGACGTAATGAACCAACCTAATATAAAAATGTCTTCCATTTCTGGAGAACCAATATATCATTCCCTAGTCATGGATCACCCTGATCAACAAATACTTGAGCGATAATAACCATTCATCATCCACTTCTTTTTCAGTAACAACTATGTGATTCAAAAGTTGGGGGTTTCTCGGCTCAACAAAAAATCAACTTTATTCTCCTCTAAACTTCTTCACATGAATGAATCCTTTAGAATATGAATCTAAAGTATGATTGAATCTCACCATTATAGTGAAATGAAGGGATAAGTAAGGGTGTGATAAGTTTGATGTTTGGGAGACAAAGGGAAGGTGAAACATCTCGAAGGAGTAGGTGAAAGCGAGAGATAGTGACTCAAATTTGGATGTAAGTTAAATTTATATCATTTAAGGATTTTAATTAGAATTATATAATAAATATAAATGATTAAATAAAAAAATTAACATATAAAATTAGTAACGGTAGAAAAACATAGGTTCAACAGGTAGTAAAAAGAAACAAAGAATAACAACATCCCAATGGCGAATCATTCCAATAGTGGATCGCCCAACGGTGGATCATCAATGGTGGATCAACAGTGGTGGATCACCAGTGGTGGATCACCAGCGATGGATCACCAGTAGTGGATCACAAATAGTGGATCACCAATAATGGATCCCTAATGATGGATCACAAATATTGGATCATTCAAATGATGGATCACCCATAGTGTCTTGTCCAATGGTGGATTATCTAATGGTGGATTGTACAATAGTGGATTTTCCAACAATGGATTGCCTAACGGTGGCTTGTCCAATAGTGGATCCTCCAAGAGTAAAGACTAACCAAAATTTATCATTCCTAATTCATGTTTGATTTCGTTTAATCTATCATAATTAAAGGAATTTGTAAAAATATAAGCAAGCTGATATTCAATTCCTATAAATTAAAGAGTTATATAACATTTTTGAAAATGATCTCTCAAAAAGTTATGTCTTACATCAATATGATTTGTTATCGAATGATACAGAATATTATTATAAAAATTTATCGCACTTGTGTCAGGTCAATTTATAGGGACATGTAATAATTGATATCCATAATCTTGAAAAGCATGTTTCAACCAAAAAAATTATAAAGAAAAACTCCTTCCAAATTTGTATTTATTCTCAATAGTAGATAGTTAAGTTGAATTTTTATTCTAGCTACACCAAGATACAAGTGAATTTCCCAAAATATGACATGATCCAAAGGTTCTTTTTCTATATAACTTTAAAACACTAAAATCCGCAAATGAATAACTTACCAATTAAAATTATTTTCCTATAGTGTAGAAAAATCCTAAATTGGTTGAATATTTGAGGTATTTGAAAATTATTTTAACAGTAATTAAATGAGACTCTGTAGGGTTTTCTTAGAAACAGTCATAGATACACACACTAAACATAATATTTGGCCGACTGGTAGTTATGTATAGCAATATTACAATTATACCTCTATAACTGGGTTGATATACTAGCTTTACGACTTTATCAAGATCCATCTTATAAGTGGAACTCATGGTAGTTTCAATAATTTTAGTTTTATCAAAACCAAATAATTTTAGAAGGTGTTTAGTGTACATAATTTGATTTAAAATAATGCCATATTTGTTTTGAAAAATTTGAAAATTAAGAAATAATTTAAGTTCAACCATTAAAGTCACTTCAAATTCATTCTTCATCATCTTTGAAAAATTAGTACACAAAGAATTTTTATAAGATCCAAATTTAATATCATCAACATAAATTTGAATAACTAAAACATATTTTGAAATTCTTTTTCTAAAATGAGTAGGGTCATATTTGACTTTTAAAAACTAGAAAAGAGATGAGCCTATCATACCAAGCCCAAAGAGACTATTTTAAACCATATAATGATTTTTTTAATTTGAAAACATGATTTGAAAAATGAGGATTTTAAAATCATAGGGGTTGTTCCACAAAAACATCCCCAACTATATAAATATTTAATAATTCAATTTTGACATCCATTTGATATAGTTTGAAATCCAAATGTGCTCCATAGGAAAGTAGTATTATAATTTATTCATGTCTAGCCATCAGTGCAAAGGTTTACTCATAGTCAATACCCTCTTCTTGACTATATCCTTGTGCAACTAACCTAGATTTATTTATTACTATAATACCTAAATCATGAACTTTGAAACTAAACACCCCCTTAATGTCAATCGTCAGAGTGTATTTAGGTCTAAATACAAGTTCCCAAACTATATTCCTTTCAAATTGATTAATTTATTCTTGCATTTACATCACCCATAATTTATCATTAATTTCATCATTGATATTTTTAGTTTTTAGCCGTGACAAGAATTTTGGATGTTCAACCTGATTTCTAAGATAATCTCTAGTTTGTGTACCTATATCTGGGTCTCAAAGTACAATATCTAAAGGATGATTTCCATGAATCTTAACAACTCTAGGAAGTTAAGGGCTGGTTATCTCATTGTTATATATAAGTTCAAGTTCAGGTTCAGGATGTTCCTCAGAATTGGATGATTTTTTTCTTGTTTTATAGAATTGTCAGAAGGTTTGACATTGATATTCATAATTAAAAGATCATACTCAAGGTTCTATAAAAGGGTATTAGGTTCATATGTATATTTTCATAAAATTTTACATGAATAAACTCTTTTAAATTCATGGTTCTTTTATTAAACACTTTGTATGATTTACTAAAAGATGAATAACTAAGGAAAATTCCTTCATCACTCTTGGAAAAAAATTTATCAAGATTATACTTAGTATTAAGAATATATACTTTTTAACCAAAAACTCTAAAGTAATTAAAATTTTACATTATAACAATCCATAATTCATATATATATTTCTTTAAGAGAGGTCTAATTAAAAATATATTAATTATATAATAGTTTGTATTCACAACCTCTTCCAAAAAATAAATAGGTAATTCATACTCATTAGGAATAGTATATGAAATTTATTTAAGTGTTCTATTTATCCTTTCTATAACTCCTAGGAGTAGAAAAGTTAGGATTATATCCATTTTTGAGAAAAAATATTCAAAGTCTTAATTTTTAAACTCATGTCCATGATCACTTCTTATTGACTTAATCCAAAGTCTATTGATATTTTATACAGATTTAGAATACATGGTAAAATAAGAGTAGATTTCACTTTTTTGGGCTAGAAATATTACCCATGTATAATTAGAAAATTAATCTACAAGAACAAAAAATAGTGCTTCACATTTAGGCTAGAAACATTAGAAGGTCCCAAAAAATCCTTGTGAACCAAATCTAGGGGTTGAGAAGTTGAAACTTATTTCATGGATTTGAAATAGAGATATTGTGATTTTTTCCTTTTTGACATGGGTTATAGACTTTATCATTTAAGAATTTTAGTTTAGGTAGATCTTTGACTAAACCTTTACTAGTGATATTTCTATGCGAGTGAATATTTCAATGGCCTAGTCTCATATTACAAAGCCAATATTCCTTATGAAAGGCACTTAGATAGGAAGTATTTTGGCATAATAAAGATTATAAATTAACAGAATAAGAATTATCATTTCTCAAGGTAGTAAAAACTAAAGAATTTTTGGAATCAAAAACATTTTAAGAATTATTTTCAAACATCACATGAAAACAATCATTACATAGCTGTGAGATTCTAAGTAGATTATATTTCAAACCATCTACAAATAAAAATTTAGAAATTAACAAGAAGATCCAAGATTTGGGAAAATATGGTAACAAAATTTATTAATAGAAAAGAAAAAAATAACTAGTCTAGGAATTACAAAGGAGTTTACAAACATGGAAATAAAACACCCCTCACATGTCATCATCCACCAATGATGAAAAATATTCAGGAGCTCTAAAGGCCCACATCAAACTTTTTTTCATGATCTCCCTATTTAAAAAAGCATTTTCCACCTTGTTGGATTCTCTATATGCATGTGATACCATCATATTGAGTTGAGTGACATGTTTTATAAAATCAATTCAAGAGGTATAAGTTTCCATGTGACATTCTTAGTTCTCACCTTTAGATCCATTAAAAATAGTTTCATAATTAGATTCAATACATTGGTTAATAAACTTATTTTGGACATCATGTTTTATAACATACATCATCTCCCATAACTCAGCTTCACATGATGTTCCAATTCCAATATAATGATGGAAAAAACCTTTGAAAAATCCACAGTGTGTCTAGAAAATACCACCAAAACCCAAAGGTCCTGGTGTGTCAGAGGCTGCACAATAAAAATTGGAATTTATCCAAGGATCAATATGAGGAATCCACCTCATAGATTTGATAATAAGGGGTTTCCTTGATCTACCTATAATTCCTAGCTGCCTTAAAGCATTCATGTCACTTATACTGTTGTGCATTTCTCCCACTTTCACCATTACAAAAACATGTACCTCATTATGCATGGACACTATTATAGAATGAATAGATGATAACTGATCATGAAAAAATATTTCCTTCCATTCACTCTATATTGAGGCAATAGATGAAGGTTTTGAAGTTGATTTCTCTAGCCATTGCTGGTGATGTAATCCATATGACCTTATAATTTTCCATGTTCATCAATCTCAAGGCCGAATAAATGACCTGCATAACTCCATAGTTCCCTTTCATAATAACACATAATAAAAAGTTTTTGCACAAATTATTTAGCTCTTAAACATATATGGCATTCCAAAATGATGCAATATAAAGACTTATTCATTTTTTCATGGGTTGGAAACCTATTTTTCCAGATTCTACATAGCAGAATAAATCTTGAGGGATGGATGAAGTATACCTTAAATTTGGATAAATATGATGGTTTCATGGTGGAGATCATTCTTTCTATCTTGTAGTAATCCTTGACCTTGAACTGCCCATTTCTACTTTACTTCCACATCATTGTGTCAAAGTCCATGAAAGCATGGTTTTTAATTTCCACCAAAAACTGTAATGGAACATAGTGAAGGTTTTTTTACTATGTCATAGGTCAGTTATATTCACGTATAATCTATCAGGAGAAATGATCAGGATATCCTTGAGTGGTCTATCAAGCCTATAGGTGTTCCAACAGTTGAGATCAGATTTTTTTTCTAACCATCCATTTGATGTTCTACTTGATGTCATTGAAAGAGTGACATGTCCACCATCCACTTTTATAAATTTATTAAATTGTTAATAATATCCAGTCATGTGTCTGGAAGATCCACTATCTCGGTACCATATGTTCTTACTGGATCTCTTTAATCAGGCTCCCTACAAAACAAATTTTTCTCCAAAAATGAGTTTGGTACCAAAATCTTCTTGGTTCCAGAAATATTAATTTTCAAAACTTTTGGAGACCATATTTTCATAAATGGTTTCCTATAAGAAGATTTTAAAAATTTAAAAATAAATAATTTTTTGGTCTAGATGAATAACAACTTGTAAAATATTTTCTAGAACTAGAAATTAGAATAAAACTATTCTTAATAATCATCCTCTATCTAGGTTGATACCTTATAGCAGTAGTGTGCTTGGAAGTAGTATTATTTCTAAAAATTTTAGTAAGAGTATTTCTATAATTAGTGAATATTTCAAGATATTTTTTTTCTCATTAGACAATTTTAGTTCGTTTTTCTCCACCAAAAATTTATAATTTTTATATTTTTCAATATTATGATCATATTTAAAACTAGAAGTCAAAGTATGCAGCTTCTTTAGAATTTTATATTTGTTCTTAAGTTAATTGAATGTATCTTATTGAATTTTATAGTACTTGAAAATATCTTCATTATACATGTTTTCATTATTTATTTTATCTTTAGAATGATTAGAAATATGTATAGGAGTCGCAATAAAAACATTGAGTACCTCAGATGTGTTTTTCATAAAACACATGCTAGCTCTGTCATGCTTATCCTCTTGGGTTGTGTCAAAATCACTCGAGATCTCTTAAAAAGAACTCCAAGATTCTTTCATTTCTTTATTTTATCTCTTATCCTTATCATTATATTTATTTTATTTTATCTTAGGACAATCATCTTTGACATGCCCTTTCATTTTATACCCATATAAATTTTTTTTATTTGAATCATCATCCTTATTCTAATCCTTTCTCTAGTTTCATATATTATCTTATTTAACTTTATATATTGGTTTCCTAAATAACATATTATTCTTATAATTTTTTTAATATTCTAGATAAATCGGGACATCTCTTCATCATTGTCAATAGACAATTATTCATCACTTTAATTTTCATCTTGAATTTTATCCTTTATTTTGAGGTAGTGGATTTAAAGGCTGTAAATTTTCTTTTTTGGTTCATCCTCCTATCCTCTACTCACTTTGATTTATTCCTCATACACCATTATCTTTACAATCATCTTCTTGATAAGTAACTTTCTAACATCCCACTATTCTCAAATTGATACTGAGGTTCCTCTCTATCTATATAGAAGACACCTCAATAGGTGAATCACTTGGTTTTTATCAGAAACATGTTTTCCCAATGAGTGCATTGCATTCATGATCTCATTGAACCTGAGATACATGTCAGAAATAGGTTCATCAAGTTTCATTTTAAAATTATAATATATAATAGTATATGAATTTAAGTAAAATTCTTTTAAAATAGATGTTCCCTCATAAGAAACATCAAAAGTTTCAAAAATTTTAAAAGAAGTTTTACATGTAGATATTCTATTAAATTCTTTATCACCCAAAGCATAGTATAAGGAGTTCATAGAATTTAAATTATTATGATAATAAAATTTCGTATCATCACTCCAAGAAACTCTAAAATTTTTAGGTAAATCATATTGATCTTCAATTATTTTCTAGATATCAAAACCCATGCTTTCTAGATAAATTTTAATTTTAATTCTCCATTGAACATAGTTAGATCCATTAAAGTATGGAGGGATGTTGGTAGCTGAAACCTCAAGTATGTTATCCATAAATAACTAAATTTATAAATAATATAAATTTAATATTTTTAAAATGCATTGATACCAAATGTTTTTTAGAGTGAGAAAATCAATATGGAGGGGGTGAATTGAGTTCCCAATAAAATTTATGTTAAAAAAAGTTCAAATAAAATCCCCTAATTAAAATAAATTCTACTAGTTAATCAAAATAGTAGTTTAATGTAATTTTTATTTTTCAAAAAAATTATCAAATCATTATTAGGTCTCAGTTAAAACTATATATGAAATTACTTTAACTTTTTAAATTGATTTACTTAAATGAAGCATTTATGTACACCCTTGTTAAGATTAACAATTAAAGTATGTTTTTTTATTAAAAAAATTTAGTTTAATATTTAAAAAAATGAGACAAAACCCAAATGGACAATGGAATAAAAAATGGGTTCAGTCTCAAGATAATACCTAATCTACCCCACTTATAAATCACCCAGTGTTAAGTAGGTTATTATAACCAATAATCTGATCCACAACATAGATCAAGTATACAAAAAAACACAATATTTATAGGTTCAAAGCCTCTTCCATAATTATATATGGGTATAAAAACAACCCAGGACATGTAGGGACCTATTTTATAGTTTTTATGGGTATACAGATAAAAAATGTTGAGTGAATATTGCGTATTCTTCAATTCAAGCATCAGAGTCAGTGCATGTAAATAAAAATATAAAAAAATCACACTACTCAAAAGTAAAGAAACAATATAGGAGGAAGGTAAGAATATATAGAAGATGTAGTTATTATAGGTTTATAATGCTCTAGGTTCTTGAGAGTCCTCAGGTTTGGATTGGTGAGGAGATCAAATCAATTTAGAAAAAAGTGATGGAAAATAGAGTCTCGTGAAGTATGGATTTTTTATAATAAAGGATATTGATCCTATGTGTGATTCACTCTTTAATAGTCTAACGTATTGTCATGTATGTTCTCTATCTATGAGAATAAAGAAAATAATTATATGCACATGAGGGAATCCTTTGTAAATATAAACCACTACAGGTTTGAATACCCATTCAAGAATAATCATAAAGATTTCCTAAATCATTTTACTGAACCTCTAACTTGTATTAAACGAATATATTAAATGGTTAAAGAATAATAATAAAATAAATACACTACATTAACCCTCATAAAATATCCATTGGAATAATTTAATTAAGATGCAGTAGAACAGAAACGTTGGCAAGGTTGATGGTGGATTATCTGTGTCGACAACAAAGATCAACATTAACATGATGAAGGTGGAATGATCTAGAGGTAGCATGAGACAATAGTAGAACCCCTGAAGATATCAAATTTGAACTAAAAGTTTCACCAATTTGGAAGTAGATCATATAGTTATTTCTCATCTAGTGGCAGCATAACTCTAGTAGTAGTAGATCTCTAGTAGTGGAATGAGTCTGGCAGTGGAATGCCTGACAGTAGAAGAAGTTTGACGGTGTAATGGATTCAGTGGTAGCATGAATCTAACAGCATCACAATTTTAGTGGTATAAAAATTTAAAATAATGGTACCACTCTAGTGGTATCATAATTGTAAGTGGTAGAATATAAATAATGATATCACTTGTTAGATGTTATCCAATTGTATTTAAAAGTATTCTTTATAAAATAATATATTATCATAAAACATTAAGCTCATTAAAAAATAATAATCATTATTTTTGATCATTAAAACAAGGAGGTTACAAAAATAACAATGCTAGTATATTACATATAGTAAGATGTTATTATGTTAATGGAATCACCTACATCCATCTCCTCTTTGATCAAACTGGAATTGAAATTATCATTCATGTGTAAGACAGACTATTGCCTTGCGAATTAATGTCATTTGTTTTCCATCACCACCTATCATAGATGGTTATAATGATGGATTTAGTAAATATATATGTTACTTATTGTATTATTATGATTCTTTAAAGGTGAATTATTTTTTACCTTTCTTTCATTCCATCTATCAAAAATGGAAACAACATTCATGCCTGCATATGACCTACCATCTCCATGAATGGTGTAATTCATTTTTTATATCTACCTTTTATAGATGACTATATATATAATGAATATATATTATATTAATATCATGGTTAAAATTATTTATAATTATATAACCATGATCAATGTATAAATATCGGGACTTCCAAACCAAAACATGCATGAAAAATGAAGCAATTAACAACCAGAATAGTGATTTTAATAAATAATTTTTATTAAATGGGTGGTAATATTTTATAAGTAAATAATATATGGTATTATATATATGTTCATGGTTCTTGAATAAATTTATAATAAATCAGTATTTATTATATAGGAGTTTCTAATGTGTATTAAGAAAGACGCTACTTAAGGTAACAGATCTCTTTGAACCACCATTTTTCTTCATGTTATGACCATTATATCTATAAATCACTTTAACTCTCCTTTTTATGTTATGTATTGATTCTAAATTATATACATATGTCTATTAAAAATATAAATATATTATTATCCCTTACTTTTATTGGTTAATACACTCTATAAGTTCATTTCTCTAATTCCTTCTTTTAAATCAAACCCGATTAAAGAAAACTTTTCTATCCCTGAACACTTTTATATAATGATCATTTAAAGTTTTTATTCCCAAATTAACACATTTTTTGGTACATATTATTATCAAATCATCTATGAACATACATAATATTTAATTCCTTCTTCTATTTGGAATATTTACAAAATTTCCTTTGATTATGATATGAGGGAAGATTATGCAACCCATTTCTTTCCATGGGTAATTATTATAATTATTCCTTATGATTGATTTCATTTTGTGGCACACATAATCATGAAAATATTATGATGGGTGAACCTAGATATCACTCCAATTAATTTGTTATAGTTTTTGTCTCATGATACAGTATGCATGGGATTAGGTAGTAAACCTAATCTACGATTGGACTTTGTCTACTATGTGATGTTGTCTTGGAAGTTATCCATGACTTATGATTCTACCATGTTTTGTGTTGTTTCCACATTTCCTATTTTTCCATGATCTTATTATACCATATTATTTATGTTATTATCCCATTTTATTAGTCAGGAGACTTCTCTTTTATGATATTATGTTATACCTTTGACTCACATGTTATGCTTCCCTATCATCTTTATTCCCTTACTGGGTTTTTTACCTCACCCCTTTTTTCTATATATTCCACAGGTTATCCCATGTAGTTTTTGGAACTCAAAAGGATTTAGGATCACATTATAGAGATTAAAATAAATAAATTTTATTTTTATATTGATTTGTATGTACCACGTATTCCAAATACACTAGGCTTTTTTATCATTGTTATGTATTTAATAGATATTTATGTAAAAAATCATGTAATAATTTGTGTAAAAAGGGTTGGGTCACTATAGGTCATATATAAACCACTTGTATATCCCACTCCATAATATAGACATAACCATCACTCTAAATTGACATAAACTATATCCATCATTGATATAAATTAATATGGGATCGATACTGAACTTACCTATCCATTCCAAAGATCACATCGAAATTGATCATCACTAGCATAAAGAAATACAAATGGAATCTATAGCCATCAATCATTATGGAACAATGTCATCACTTTTGAATACCCTTATAACGCACCCCTAAAGGCATATCAATCAATATTGACCCATATGAATACTCAATGGATATCCCTAATCCATCAAAAAAACATGTAGATATGAATGAATACAATGAATATATATAGAATAAAGAATATTTTAAAGTTGAAGCCATAAATACTATAACTTGAAAGGTCAATGTACCAACATCCATATCATTAAGAGTAGGATCAATTACATTCAATTAGCTCGAACCTCATCCCTAATATCCTACTTGAGTCGCATGAACTATACTTCCCTACTATCATTCCTACCTATATCCATGGGAATTGTATCCTTCAACCCAACTTGAAAAACTTATGGAACTCTAACTCTCAGTATGCTATAGAATTCCTAATAAAGCTTCTGAATTTTGTGTCTTCCCATGTCCCCTGCCACTAGTTAACTGTTGAACACTCCTATAATACCACAAAAGGTGTCCCATATTCCCATACATTTGACACTAAACTAGAAGCTGAATTTACTGATAATGAATATGTTCTCACTTTCCACAAAAATAACACTCTACAAAACCACCTTCTTTTAGAGGAAGATATTGAATAACTCTCTAGATTCTCCATCTTCCACTTCCATGGAATGAACCATCATACTGATGCTTTATATTCCTTAAATAACCACTGTTAGTCCCCTATTAGAATACATCCACCATAATACTATTACCGAACTCAACTTCTACTCATATATGAGGGAATGATTCCTGACCATTGAGAAAGAATGAAGGTGGAAAATATTCACCTACACAAAAATATTGTATCTGAGACTATCCTTAAAGAGTGTCACCCTGACTACCTCATCCCTAATTAAAATCATATAAAAACATTATAAATTAGTAAATAAAATTGTATAATCTATGATTGAAATCCCTCTTTGAGTTAGGTGCATAAAATTATGGGCCCTATCTAACCTTAGAGTCTCTAAAAAGTAGAAATAAAAAATCATTCCAAAATTTCTTTACAAGATAACCCAAAAAGTTGGTATTTTTATACTAGAATATACCACTAGTGTTTATCCATCCTTTATAACATATAAACCAACAACTTCACCCCCATCTCAGTGGGTGTATCAAGGTGGTAAAAAATTTAATGAATTAACTCCAACCAAATATCAGCCTTCCATAGGCCATACTCACCCAAAAACAAAGGTGGGTGTTACATCTGAAACTCCCATGCTAGACAAGACACAGAAGGTGAAACTCAAAGAGTCTCTCTCTCCATTAACTATATAACATGTAGTAAGATATCCTGGAACTAATAATCAATCATATAGCTTATTGCAATAGAGTGTTCTGGCCTAGATTCTAGTAGGGAATGCTCATCTCAACCCTCCTGACACTCCACATATGGTATCTATGGTGGAATGTATCTATAATTCCAAACACATAACTAAGAATACACTTTTATCACGATCCTTGATATTAAAATTTTAGGGAAAGTAGTAATAGGAATTATATCCCACGAACATACACATATGATATCATCAAGATCTCACTAACCAGGAAATCTCTCTAGCCCGATCTACCCATACTCAAGGTCAACATTATGTATATATAGGATCTACACTATTCTATTTCCATTCTGATTTAAATGAGGGAATCAAATTTTTGGTTTAATTAAATTAAATTCCATTCAAAAGTTAAAGAGGAGAGAACATTATAAGTTTCTATTGAAATTTTATTTAACCAAATCCATATAGTGAAAATTTTAATTAATCACTGGGAATAATAATGAATTATATAAGGATTTAGTTAGATAATATTCCATCATCAATTTATATAGGAAAACCCTATATAAGTTTCTGCAAAAACTTTAAATAAGTTACCCATAAAACATAACCGGGATAAACAATCATTGGAAAACACATTAATGATATGTGAATCCTAAATTCATTATATAATAGATGAAAACATACCCTTTTATCACCCTAGGCTAAGAGAAGAATCCTAAAAGTTATAAAACATAACCAAAGTGCATCACATTTTGTGAAGTAAGACAACCATAAAAGAATAAACTAAGAATAATAGTCCTATCCTTGGCTAACTAGACTTCCCTCATATATGGGTTAGATAATCCTAGGCATAAGATCCATACCACACTATACCAATATTTTATATCCTATATACCATACCCAAAAAATACTACAAATGAAGTAAAACAAGGCACTGATGAAACTTTGTAATGTACTGAACTTGATCACTCTATAGTAACCTAATCAGTGAACCACATGAACTTAGGAATGCATCCCCACATTCTAGAGACTAAAAACTTGAAACGAGGTTTTTATAATAACACTAGGAGACTATAAAATTTAATTAGATAACCAAAAAAATAATGGAAGTAGCAATAATAATATCCATACAGATGAGTCAAATATAATAGAAATTACAATGAAACACTAATAAACAAATATATATATATATACCCATGATATATCAATATTAATTATATACATGTCATACAATTCACACATATAAAATTGAGATACACCATGGGTGGATCATATAAATTTTTTTTCCAAAAATAATAAAAATAAATAAATCTAGGAGAAACTGTAATACTACTCCTGAGTCTTGGATTGGTCCCATATCCCATGATCTATCCCAACTCTCAAATACACCATCATGCATAGGGATTTTCCCTTACCTATAATTGAAACCTTGAATTCTTCTTAGGTACCTGTAAAATCCTGGGTAGGGTGTGAGTACAACTCAGTAGGCCACCACCGACAATGTCCCTAAATGTACAGTCTATGAAAGTTCATGATGATGTTTCATGATAAATAGATGAAGAAAAAATAAATATACCAAAATATATCTTAGGGTTCTATAATGACACCCAAGATCGAATATACTTTCTTTGGACAATAAAACATGTCTATAAACATGATAAATTACCACATAGGGGGGAGAACACCCCACCTCAAAACTTTGACCAGATTATTATCACTGGGGTTCTGTTTATCACAATAAAACCTTCACTATATTATTATGACTTGGGGGGACATATCCCACCCTATAACCTTTACCAAACTATCATTACCTATGAGGATGAATATGAACCTAGAAACTTTACCGTATTATGATTACCAAGTGGCCATATCCTACCCCATAACTTCTACCATTTTATTATTATCTAGGGAACACATCCCAACTTATAACTTTTACTATTCATAGTTTAACATTTTCCACTTCATTAGTTAAGAGGCACAACACTCATGGGGGACAAAGGTTTAGTTTCTAATCATGGCCTAAATAATGTGGATTTCATTTAAGAATAAATCCTAACACATTTAATTAAAACATTTATCAAGTGTGCATTAGTTTTTCATGAGAACACATCATATGCATGTGAAAAACAAGGTTATAATTAGGAATAAATTAGGGACTGCATACCTTATACTTGTGGGAAGATACTCATTGAATATCACCAATTTATTTGGTCCTAAATGGAAAAAGTCAAAAATTAAATAAAACTATAAAAATTGGCATAATATTCATAATTGGTGTAATCCAAAGAAACCGAGAGAATAAATCAAGAATAACCACCTAAGGAAGATTAACCTAACCTGTGTCTACTTTCGATAACAAACGACAGGATAATACATGAGGAGGTCACTCTTAGATTAATATAGAAATTAGGTAACAATTATAGATGTGTTATCTATATTCTGGTTATGAAATACCTACTTTCCCTTCTATATATGTTTTTAATTTTTTGAAAAATATGAAAAAATTCATAAATTTTAATTTTTAACAAACAATGGGACCCATACACGAGGACCCTAAATAACCTTATATTTCATCCCACTAATAACCCTTACATAACACAACTTACCCGTTTTCATTAAATTTCACCAAGTTTAGAACCCTTACATATTAGGGAAAAGAAACTTATGTATTACCCTTTACCATAGGAACGAACCTTGCATATACTGGTTACTCTCAACACTTATCCAAATTTTAAAATATAGGAACCCTTATGTATCACATGGTTACCTTTATTTGTGAATAATATACTCTTACATATTCTAGGATAACTCACGAGTTACTCTCATATATCATTTGGGTCACTCCTACATATCAACCCAATCCTATGTTGATACATAGATATTTTTTTCACTCTCTATAGAGAAAATATTAAAAATTACAATGTTATTATTACATACCCAAAGTTACTCTTACACATGAAGAATTTACGATTAAAAATCACATAAAACTCAATACTTAAAAATTTCCATTTAAGAGGATGAATTCCCATATGTAAGAGAGAATTCACATAGGGTGTTTCTAAGACTTAGCTGAATTTTCCCCAACCCTTCACATGGTTACTTTTACATATAAAGGAACCAATATGTAAGAGTTAAATTGATACTCTTACATATGGTGACTCTTATGTATGCTACTCTACAAATTTTACAAAAAAACATTGCAAATCAAAAAATATGCCAAAATGCACCAAAAATCATTTCTAAATGATTTTCAATACATACAAACCTCCTATAAACCTACAATAGCTAAAAAATAGTAGTAAACAAACCTTGATCCTAGATAATTTCTAAGAATCAGTTCCCAACCTCAACTGACACTCCCAACACCACTAATGGGTCCCAATACACATGGTCAACCCGAGGTTTGATCGAAATCACCATTATTGAATACCCAACTATTAAAAAATATCCATAAACAATAAAATATATGGATTTCAGAAAAAAATTAAAATAGTTTTGGATTTATAAAAAACTTAAAACAAGTATGTACCTTGACTGATATAAGATGTCACATTTTGTATTGATTGAAGGACTAGAAATTTGTGCCACCTGATTGAATCTTGATTCTATATTGAAATTAATGTTTCTAAACTAGCCCCCAATTTGGTTTTGTGAAGTCTAAAGAGATAAAGATAGAGAGGAAACTGACTATGATTGAAACTAATCAACCTACTATAGTTGAAACTGATAAATTTATTGTGGTTATAATTAATGAGGAAATAGAGGCTACTCAATTGGTTGACATTAATCACCTGATTACTGTTTGATTCATTTTCACTAACATTAAAGATGGTGATAGGTTATCTCAACATAATATTAGTAATTAAGGGAAACATTAGTCTATTAAGTTGTCAACTAAAGGATATGATAAATGTTTTAATCTAGTTCAAGATGATGAACCACTTAAAGTCAAAGGTACTATACAAATAGTGAAAGAAAATCCTCAATTTTATGGAAGAGTTTATGGTGAATTTAGAAAATTGGTACTAACTATTAAAGTAAATTATATTCAATTTTGTTCTCACAAAGAATATTCTTCCAATTCTGATCAATCTAAAGGGAATGAGGAAAGAACAAGTGTTCATGATGATTCTATTATATTGTGAGAGTCAAATAATTGAACTACTAATGTTCATAACATTTATATAATACTAGTATATTAAAATTTTAAATTCGATTCAATCACTAACTAATCATAAGTTCCTATGGAAGTTTAACTAAAAACTATATACCCATATTTTAATTTTTTTGGGTCCTAAGAAGGATCTTGGTGCCATAGATGGGTTAGTTATACCAACCATTAAGGGATTTAAAACTACTAAAGGGTAAATCTATGGTGGCAAGTGGTTTGAACCAATTAAGGAAGATGAGTGGGAGGAGTACAAGTCTATAAAAAAATAAAAATAAAAATAGAATAAATAAAGATAATGTTTTTGACACATGAATAATCATGAAACATCCAACAGATATTGAAAATAAAATAGAAGACTAATTTTTTAAATTTATGGGATGAATTTATTACACATGTTATGGGAGATACTAAAGAATTGTGTTGTACTAATCATGGTGATTAATAAGAACTATTCCTGGAAAATGATAACACCTCATACGGTATGATTACAAGGGATGATGATGAATACAAATATAATTGCGTGCTTCACAAGAATATAACCAAAAATAAGAAAAACATGTAATGGGATATTATTATAACTCAATGATGAATATAATTTGGACTCACTCTATCTCTTGTAAATCAGACCATGAACATTTTTTATGAGAGATCATAGTTTTTTTGAAAGTTTGCATCCAAAACAGACAACATGTCATTTTAGTTTTGGGTTATTGTATATGGTGGATACTATCTTTGACGGGCACTTTAATAAAATTCACCCCCATTTCATGATAGAAAAAATTATATTACTACAATTTTACCATGTATTGTTTTATTATATTACATGAATTATTTTTGGAGTTGGCCATATAGATGGTGTGAGATTCTGAGGCTCAGTGTGGCTGAAATTAATTTTTAAAATATATTAAATATGTTAAATAAACGTAAATAAAGTTTTCATAAAAAAGTCAAATAACTTCTAAATGGAGACCCAGATTGAAAATATATTGGAATCATTGAGTTCAGATCATTAACTTTACCCTAAGCGCAACATAGTCCTTTTTAGCGTCGGGAATTTTTGAAAAAGTTGTCAAGGGCATAAAATAATAAATTAGTTGTTAAATTAATTTATTTAATTTTTAAAATCATAATAACCTATTCGTTTCTATAAATATATGACTATTGGAAAATACTAGGGTTATCCACATAACCCTATTGATTTATATGAGTCATTGGAAGAGCTTCTTTGGGAGAACAATAATCAGATAGAGGATCACTAATCAATGTGCCACTAAATTCAAGGATCCCACCAAAAATAATGATGTAGATTAATTCTTGATCAGAGATTAATCCAAATCATGGTAGAGAATTTTTTATTTAGATTTATTTCTATTTTATTATTCCAATGATGAACATGAATCAATCAACTGATAGATTTATTTTCATATTGTAAGTATTGCAGGGATGGGTTAAATTTATCTAGGAATTGGGATTTTCTTTGTGATTATTTTATTATCTATTATTTTTTCATTCCCATGAAAGTTAGATGAGGGAAACCAAAAAATTGGATGGGATTCGTTCCACATGTTTGTGGTTGTGTGTTTCTTCCCCTGATTATTCATTCATCATGGGAAAATCTTTTGTCCTGCGGTTCAAAAAATACAAGATAGTCAATCATTGCACCCCCACTTATTGGTGAAATGAATTTAAATCATTGATATAGGTTTGGATTTGATTATAGACTGAGAAATGGTGCCAAAAAATTGTATTAGGATCAGATCAGAGGCATTTTTGCATGGGTTTTTTTATGAATTATGCATGCATATATTCAGGTAGCAATTTTCGACAAACAAGAAGCCAGAATCCCGCCATAAATGGTGGAAAAGAAATTAAAACCCCATATATGAGGTTTTTGGTCATGTTTGATAGTGGAGGAAATATATATAAATGATTTATGAATATTATGTGTGATATATTAAATCCCACATTACACGATGTGTATTTTGGGTTTACATACCGTATGGAGCCCCCTGGTCCAGTGCTAGGGCTTCCATGGGAAGATAAATATCACATGATGTGTGGCCCCAAGAACATGGTGTGTGCCCTTTCCTTGGAACTTGGTGTATACTTGGGTTGGTACATAGTCATGACTAGCCATAAAAAGACACAGAAAACCGAGCATGGAAATGGATAGGAATACACGGGCTCGAACACACCATGTACTCAGACACAAACACAGACACTAACATGGTATGTGACACACATGCAAGACTCAATTCTAAAGGAAGACACCATGTAATACTAGTACACACTATTTACCCCTTCAAAGAAAGATTATAACCCTTTTCCCTATATCTTAGACAATTTTTGTTAGGGAGTGTTCCCTTTATCCATTCCCTAGGGGTTAGTATGGAATCATTTCCTACACATAGGATAGTGATCCCTTTAGTGGGACATTATTAATAGAGTTGTTGGAATACTCCCATGAGTAGTAGAGTGAGATACTCTATCATTATATTTTACATAGGTGGAGTTCTTAGTATCATTATGAACAGCACTACATGGGCGTCGATCCTCTACTTAGCA
Organism: Viscum album; assembly: GCA_963277665.1. NCBI lineage: Eukaryota > Viridiplantae > Streptophyta > Magnoliopsida > Santalales > Viscaceae > Viscum > Viscum album. The sequence goes on from OY728141.1 coordinate 1,252,517,245, forward strand.
AGTTATTCTAGATTGAATTTTTGGTATACCCCATGGCCTTGAGTTTGGTCCTAATATATGTATCGTTCTATTAAAACATCTAGTATATAAAACTTACAGTGACACCCAATGAGTAGTATATATTTAATGGATTCCATCAATTCTATCTAACTCATGGAGCATGTTCTCCTAGAAAAGTGTTATGTGGAACCTTCAAATAGGATTCCTAGGTTGAAATTACAGTTTTAACTTTACCTCGAGACAATGTATCTTTGTTGATTATATCTAGATATTTTTTATATGTTTTTTAGATGTATACCCATTTTTATATGACTATTACTCTTATTGTTATATTCTTAGTGATTTTGGGGTGTCCTATTGGGTATTGTTATACTCAACCTTGAATTGGATTTTCCCGCACATGTCGGGTATTAGGGAGGATATATAACTTTTGATGGAGTCCATGAGGGACTAGGTCTAGGTGGAGTTTAGTGAGACAAACTAACTGAGGTGTGTTATAGAAGTTATCTTTACAACAATCCCATTCTATACTTTTAGGTTGGAATTTTTTCAAAATATTTATGGAGGGATTATATTTGGCCCTTTTCACTTTCAGTACTTGTTTTCATACTTTGATAGTGGGATTTATATGTATGCATTCATTTTTTATCAGTTATTTTACATTTAATCATTATATGGGAATAGAGATGTGTGCATTTGTATAGGTAAATTAGGATAAGGCCTCCCATGTGAGTGATATTCCTACTGAGCTCTAGTCACCAGCCCCTAACATATTAGAGGCAAACTTAGGGTAGTATTAGATCGAGCCCCATTGGGTTGGACTGCGATAGTGTGGTATTAGAGTAGTAGGTTATAAATTAGGACAAAATTATATGATATTTGTTTTGGGAAATTTTTTTAAGTGTTTTGAGTTCAAATTTCAGGCCATGGAATCAAGTTATGGTGTGATGTATGACATATCCATACACCAGGAATCTGATCACCTATCTTTTGACTCAGTACACATAGAAACTATTTTTAGGGAGAACATTGGAACATACATCATATGGGAATGGGTTATGGTTTTTATGTCCTTCTTACGTCATCTCTTTAGATATACTTATTGACCATGGAACATCTTTTCTATTTCAAGATGCATATGTGACATATTCTAGCTAGGATTTAACATTAGGATCATGATGATGATCTCCTCAATGATGAGGCCTCGATACTTGGACATGTTCTAGAGGTTATAAATCCATTTGGTTCTCTTATTGTACCACCACCTATTGATTAGAACATGGTACCCTTATTACCAGTAGGTGAGGTGTTCATGCTAAGAATGATTCATGAGTTTCAGTAACAGAGACCCCTTAGGTTTTTAGGTGAGACCAAATCACAAGCATTTGTGGACTAGATTGAGGTGGTGATGTGAGATTTCCATATTTTTAGGACACTATAAGATCAGATTGTGGTCCTATAAGTGAGCCTTATCTTTGGTTCTATAGAATTACGGTGGGGTTTAGTGACCTAGTCTTATGATGAGGCAAATCTAGCATGGTCAAAGTTTGAAATAATTTTTAGATAGGAGTTCTATCAAGCTATTTTGAGGGATGTTCACATCTAGGAGATTCTATAGATTAAACATGGTAGTATGATGGTGGATGAGTATTCATCGAGTTTCACTAAAATCTATAGATACTCAATGGATATGATTCATGATAATTTATTTTAGGATCAAAACTTTGAGATAAGACTTTATAGGTACATCCTAGCCATCATTATACCTCTATGAATTCCAACCTATTCTGGGGTGAAAGAGCATGATTTGGTGGTTGAGAGTTTTGTGGCTGAGCAGACATAGATAGAAGTTTTTGGTAGTGTTCACACATGAGTAGATTCTTTGGCAGTAGGGAGAATACATCAGTCTCAGGGAACTAGACATGTGAGTCATTTTAGGAAAAATTACTAGGAAAGAGGGTATGTGGTTTAGGGATCATAGGATGAGTCTAGTCAACCCAAGGAGAGATGGTTCTGCTCTTATAATGGTAGGGTAAACATTTCATGAGATTTTATGACCCATAGTACAACTGATATGGAGATAATGGATGGGCTTCCTAGGTACAGGCAGTGGCAGGATCAGACCATCCCACAAAGTGGTGGAAGTGGCAGTGGAGCTGGAAGAGAAGTTGGAGGTGGTGGAAATTTCAACTTGTTACCACCACCACTCCCAGGTGGTCCATGATAGTATTAAGGAATGATGTATAGGGGTGGAGGAAACTATAGGTGAATGAGGCTTATGAACCAGAATATCGAGGGATTATACAAGGTATGATCTATGTCTTTTCTACCTTAGATACAATATTTATAGACACAAGTGTGAGTCATCCCTTTATTTCCACTTATCCGATTTGAGACATTGAGATTCTAATTGATATTTTTTCTTGAACTCTATTCTTGGAGACTCCTACTAGAGATGACTCAATGATCACACACTTGTGGAAATGATGTGACTTTAATCTTGGAGGTGAGATTTTCTGTAGCGATATTTTTATAGTAGTGATGTGGCCTTACAACATAATCTTAGGTATGGACTGATTATCTACAGGTCATTCCCAAATATTCTATTTCAGGTGGAGGATGTAGTGTGTCCATAGGGATGAGACTATGTTTTCATTTATAGGTGAAAAGGAAAACTAGATTTCACAAGATGGACTCATGAATAGGAGGGTGCAACCACTTTCTCATTAATTGGCTAGAATGACCCTTGGTAAAGTGGATGTTGTGAGTTTTTAGTTCCCTGTAGTGGTGGTAGAGTATGAGGATGTATTTACTGAGGGCATTCCAAATTTCCTCCCCACTGAAAGATATAATTCTACATTGATATACACCCAAAAACAATCCCTATATCTATACCAGCATATCATATGTATACCTTAGAGACTCATGAGATGAAGGTGAAGTTGGAGGACTTGTAGAGGAAGGTATTTTTTAGACCCAATTTTTTACCCTGGGAATCCTTAGTATAGATTACCAAGAAGGAAGATATGAAATTGAGGTTATGTGTGGACTACCTCTACCTAAACTAGGTTACCATAAAGAAAAAGTATCCACCATTGAGAATCGATGGCTTAGTTGATCAGTTAAGAGGGGTACGATGGTTCTCAAAGATTGACCTCAGATCTGGCAATCACCAGTTATGAGTATGGGATGCAGATATACTAAATAAGACATTAATATGTCTCTCTGATCACTATGATTACTTGTAGATTCCATTTTTCATGTTGAATTCCCCAATAGTGTTCATGGGTTTCATGAACCATGTCTTTTATCTTTTTTATACTGGTTCATGGTAGTCTTCATAAATGATATCCTAGTGTACTAGGAATCTGAGAAGGTTCACACAAGACACATTAGGATGGTTCTTGACACACTTGGAGAGAACCAGATTTATGGGAAGATTTAAAAGTGAAAGTTATATGTTTAATAAGTCCACTTTCTAGGATATGTTATCTCAACAGATGGTGTAGCAGTGGATCCAGAGAAGGCCGAGGTAGTGTTAGCATAGGAGCTTCCCAAGAGTTTGAAAAAGGTATGAATATTCCTTGGGTTGGCGTGATACTATCAAAGATTCATACCCGAATACTCTAGGATATCATCTCCCTTTAAATATTAGAACTAAAATAGGAAACCTTTCATATGGATAACGAGGTTCTATTAGGCTTTCCAAGAGTTGATGCATAGATTGATAGGCACTCCCATCTTGAGATTTCCAGAGGATGGTTTTGAGTACATTGTGTTCTACAATGCATTAGGAACCATTATTGGTTGTGTATTGGTGTGGAGTTAGGAAATTATTTCATATGGTTCACATTTGTTGAGGCCAGATGAGTAGAATTATGTAACCCATGATCTTGAGTTAGCATCGGCAGTCTTCGAACTAAAGATGTGGTGATACAACCTTATGGGTGAGTGGTTTATCATCTATTCTAAACACTAGATTCTTAAGTATATATTATCTCGTAAGGATATTAACTTGATATAGTGGTGATGGATAAAGTTCCTTTAGTTTTATGAGTTCTATATTGTCTATACTTCTAGAAGGGTAACGTGGTATCATATTCTCTTAGTAGGAGAACTTGTTCACAATTGATGAGTGAGGAACCATAGCTTCTGAACTTATTGTAGATATTCTTTATGGATGGGGATAAATAATCTTACCTATAGTTTATTGTTTTCATCCTTTATCTATTATGGAGAGTTATAGAGGCATAACTTGTGGATGCCGATTGTGAGACCCTATGAACTCAGATATCCCATGGACATGCTCTTGATGGATTTTATGAAGGTGGGGAGCATTTTTTTCTTTTTAGAGGACACATGATGGTACCCAAGATGTTGTGAGAGTATCTTCTAAGAGAGTTTCTTATCTCTCCCTTGTAGGTACATCTAGGTGTGGAAAATACATACCAGGACCCGAAATATCAGTTTTGGAGGCCATGAAAGAATAAGGGAGTTGTAGAGTTTGTCTCTCAATGCCTTACTTTTCATCAAATAAAGGCTAAGAACCGGGTTCCAGTGGGTTGAGCTCAATATCTTGAGGTGATAGAGTGGAAATAGGATTGTATATCCATGTAATTCATGATGAGGCTACCACATACTTCCAGGGGACATATTTTCATTTGGGTGATTGTAGACCAACTCACCATGTCGGCCCACTTTCTAGCCATATGAGAGAAGGGTTAAATAGAGATAATGAGATTCCTGTACATGAAAAAGATAGTTTGAATCCATGTAGTTCCTGTTATGATCATTTTTACCATGATTATCACTTCAAATCTCGGTTATGGAAGGGATTATAGGTGGGTTTTTAGCCTCAGCTATGTTTGAGCATGACTTTTCACCCCCAAATCGATGACCAGATTGTGTGGACCATTTAGGTTTTGGAGGAAATGATGAGCACTTGCATGTTGGACTTTGGTTATAGTTGGGAGAATCACCTACCATTGATGGATTTTGCGTAAAAAAATAGCTACTACTCCACCATCAGTATGAAAACATTTTAGCCATTGTACAGGTAACCTTGTAGATCATACCTATACAGGGCTGACTGAGGAGAGTCGACACTTATGAGCATAGAGTTGGTGTGAGACACTACAGAAAAGGTGGAGTTCATCTAAGAGAATATGAGGACTCTACAGAGCCATCATAAGTCCTATGTGGACTGATGATGGAGGCCTTTTGAGTTTGAGGAAGAAGTCCATGTCTTCCTATGAGTTTCACCATGTTGTGGATTATATATATTTGGCTGGGCCGATAAGATATATTAGAGATTAATTTTCCCTTTTCATAAATTATATAGAGTTGTTAAGGTGGAATACCACTTAACTATACCACTATAGTTATACTGGGTCCACAATGTCTTCAATATGTCGCAACTGAGGAGGTATGTGTATGATCCATCACCTGTTATCGTCTAGGGTGATCTGAACATTGAGAATGAATATAACTTTACTAAGAACTCGATAATGATCAAGGATAGAAAGGAGAATATACTTCATGGGTAAGTGATTCTTTTAATGTGTGTCCAACGATAGCATGGGAATCTTCAGGAGAGAACCCTGGAGCAGGGGACCCAAATGCGTGATCAATACCCACATCTTTTTGAGTAGCCTTTTGTTTTGGATTTCTAGGACGTAAAGCACCAAGGTTGGGAGAATTTAATGAATATTATTTTTCAATGTATTATTTTTAATATTATATGGATTATTTTTGGAGCTATGAACAAATATAGCATAATGTTCTGAGGCTCAGTGTGCCTAAAATTAATTTTTTTAAATATGTTAAATATGGTAAATGCATGCGCACAAAAATTTCTTAAAAAATGGGAATACATTATAAATGGAGTATCAAATCATAAATTTTAGGGATCCATTGATTTTAGAGCATGAAATATACCCTAGACATGACATAATCTTTTTCATCTTCAGGCATTTTTGAATTTTTTTCCATGGGAATAAAATAATAAATTAATTGTTAAATTAATTTATTTTATTTTTAATTGAGCAGAGACCTAACAATTTATGTAAATGTAAAACTATGGGAAAATACTATATTTAGTAGCATAAACTTTGAGATTTAGAGGAGTCATTAGAAGATATTCTATGGGCGAACAACAACCAGATTGAGGATCATCGATCAGTGTGCTACAGAATTCAAGGATCTCACCAACGACAACGACACAAATTAGTTCTTCTTCAACGATCAATCCAAATAAAGGTAGGGAATTTTTTTATTTGGATTTATTCCCATTTTATTATTCCCATGAACATTTTTAATTAATTAAATAATGGATTGATTCATGGATCTTGCGTATTCTGGGGACAAGTTAGATTTATCTGGGAATTGAGTATTTCTTTGGGATTATTTTATTATTTCTTCATTTTTTTATTCTAGTGGAAATGAATCAAGGACAACATGAACCTTAGATAAGGTTTATTCCTTGTGTTTGTGAATTTCTTCCCCTATTTCTTTATTCATCATAGGAAAATATCTTTCCCCAAAGTTTGACTAATACTGAATAGTCAATCACTGCGCCCCCATTTATTGGCATAATGGATTGACGTAGTAGATTAGGATTTCAATTTAATGATAGGCCAAGATGCAGAGATATAAATGTTAGATCAAGAACCGATTAGAGTAATTCATGCATGGGGTTTTTATGAACAATAGAGTTGTATCTTCAAGAAGTGATTTCTGGAAAATATGAAGCTAGAAACTTGCCATCGGCGGGGACAAGGTTGATCAAACCCTAGATCCAAGGTTCACATGCACATTTGATGGTGGAAGAAATATATTCTGATGATGCATGAAGATTCCATAGTATATGTGAAATCCTACATTACACAATGTGTATTTCAGGTTTACACATAGTGAGGGACCCACTGGTGCAGTGCTGGGGTTTCTATGAAAAGATAATTATCACATGGTGTGTCACACTTATCACATAGAATGTGACCCTACCTTGGTGCTTGACATGTAACCGTGATTGTACATGAGCATGAGAACATGCACAATTGGTCATAAACAGACATGAATACCTAGATACAGACACATCTAGGAGTACAAGAGGTTTCACACATAATGTACTCATCCATGAACACATACACGAGCATAGGATATGATACATGGGAAGGACCTAGTGTTGAAGGGACACATCGTGTATTACCGATACATACCATGTAAACCATTAAAGAAGGATTAGACCCCTTTTACTCTTTATCTTTAACAAGTCTCATTAGGGAGTGTTCCCTTGATCAATTACTTGAGGGTTAACATGGAATCAAGTCCTATAAATAGGATTGTGATCCCTTCAGTGGGACTTCTTTGATAGAGTTTGTGGAATCCTTTTATGAGTCCTAGAGTGAGATCCTATATCATTATCTTTTAACTTTTTGGATTTATTGGTATCTTTGTGAAAAAAACTATGCGGGCACTGATCCTCTACTTATATGGTTATTATTGACTGAGTTGTTGGTTTACCCCATGAACTTGGGTGTGATCCTCATATTTGAATAGTTCTCTCCATAATTACAATGTATAAAACTTATAGAGAGACTTGATGAGTAGTACATCTTAGATGTATTCCATCAGTGCTATATGAATCATGGATCGTGCTCACTTGGACGAGTGTTATGTGGAACCTTCGAGAAGGATTCCTAGGATTTCATTACTATTACAACTTTACATTGATACATTGTATCTTGGTTGTGTATATCTAGATATTCTTATTATATGTGTTGTAGACACATACCTCTGTTGAGATAACTGTTATTTTTATGTAATATTCTTAGTGATTTTAGGGCATCCTATTAGGTATTTTTATATTCACCCAAGCATGGTATTTTACCTCATGTGTCATGTATTATATGGACGATTGACCTTTTTATGGAGTCTTAGAAGAACCAGGACCAAGTGAAGATTAGTGATTTGGATCGACCAAGGTGGGTTCCAGCAGTTACCTTGACAGTAGTCCCCTTATATGATTTCATGTTGGACTAGTTTTCAGACTCTTTGTGGAGATCTTGAGTTTTGCCCTTTTCACTTTTATTACTTGTTATCATACTCTGATAGTGGGAATTATATGTATGTGTTATTGTTTTGTCAGTTGTTTTACATTTCATCAAGGTATGGTCTTGGAGATGTGTGTATGTGCACATGCACCTTAGGATAAGGCCACCCATGTGAGTGATATGCCTACTTGGTGATAGTCGAAAACCCCAGGCCTATTGGAGGTGAGCTCGGGTAGTCATGGTATGGGATCTACTAGGACAGGTCATGAAAAAAATATCCCTCATATTAATTATTATTATTAAATACCTCTCATCTATAAGGAATAAATTATAATTTTGATAAAATATTTTTATATAGAAATTATAAAATAATTTAAAAAGTGCTTATAAATTAAAAAATAAGGAAAAATATAAACAACTATATATTAAATGTTGAATTACTCATAATTATTAATTTTAAATGTTCAAATTAAAGGTATTATTTGAGAAATTATTTGAACAAAATGAAAATGAGTTTTTATAATTAATGTGATCAAGGTTTAAGTAATATTAAACACGTAATATCTTGATTATGTAAAATGTTTGTATACTATATGATTTTTTCATATGAAATATTTATATTTCAATTAAATATATTAAATTTGAATAAATTACATATATATTGATAATATAATATATTTTATGTTATAAATAAATATATAAAGTTTATATTTATTTATATATGGATTATATGTAATGTTTATTCAAATATAATGTTTTTATAATTGTTTATTTTAAGAATTATTCATAATGTTTATCAAATGTCAAAATTTATGAAGTGTTCATTTACATAGAAATATAACCTACTTTATTCATAGATATAATTTTTTTATATTATTAAATGTTGTATGCTTTATTTTAAACATGTTAAAAATATATATTTAAATTATCAAACATGCATCTATGGAGTTACATGCTAGATATGATAGTTGATTTATTTTTCTTCTACCTTGAATTTGGATTGTTCATGAGTTATGCGATTGAATTTAGTGGTTACTTGTAGTTTAAACCTATTATATATTATAATTATGATGGAATTTAGATCTATATTGATTATTGAAGCATGGGTAGTGAGAATTTGGTTAGGAAAAATAACTAGACTAAGAGCTTAGGTTATGTCTAGAAAAAATGGGGTTAACTGGTTGTCACACCATGATTGATCTTATGGGGAATTTTGATATCATATAATTACAAGACTTTACATTAAATGGTTTTATGTACCTTACACATATGAGGAAATTTTATATGTGTAAATATAGTGGGAATTTAATTTTGGTTTGTAACACAAGTTATGAGTTATGTAAAGAGTTATACATAAATATAGTTTTAATATATTGATTTGGAAGAAGAAATAAGGATTTAAAAACTAAATCATTAGAATCATGAATATATGTAAAGGGAATACATTATATAAGATAATGAGGTTCTTAAAACCCCTTATATAATTAGTGTTATATTCTCTCCAAAGTGAACACATGTCAAAATATCTATCATTCAACCAGGTAGGTTCTACCAAAACTGGAGTCCCATGGATTATCTTATGCAGGGTATGGTGGAGATGGATAACCCTAAGAGTTAGGTAACTAAATCCATCTATGATCTTTCAGTCAAAATTATTTGGGAAATTTTTATGGTTAGGGTAACCAAGTAATAAAGTTGAGATAATCAAAATGATGGGTTTGAGAAAGTATCCACTCACTTAACTATCTGAGATTCATATAATATATGATTGGAATATTGACTTACCAAATTAGATAAATGGTTAGATTAATGATAAAACATGATCATTACTTAGTAAAATATGTATCTTTGTACTAATGGGATCAAATTTAATAAATGTCCTTATTAAATGAATTTAAAACATGATACTTATATAATAAAAGATTATGTTGTAGATAAAATGAAATCATTATCATAAAACATGACTTAAATAAATCATTGAAAAAAATATATTCATAGAATAAAATTAAAATAATAGTACATAAACTTGAGAATCACTATTAAATAAGAATAAAAATTATATGTACCAGATAAATACATTATGGATTCTATGAATACTAATTTTGGATCTATAAATGATTATGAGAAGCATATAAGGATTCAATTGAAATTTAAATGGAATTATTTTAATACAATATGAGAAAAGTATCTTTAGTATCCTCTCATGAACTCAATATGATTGTGTATACTAATGAATTTGAGAGAATGAAAGTTTATTTTAGGGATTGATATAACTATGGAATTCATTTTATAATCATTGTTAGAATGGTTATGATAATATGAATGAGTTGAATAGATCTTCACCCAATATCCTCAAAATACTAAGGGTAAATAAACTGGGCATGAAATGTTTATACTCTGGTACTTTATTGATGTTTCATATGGATAAATATTTATGCTAGAAGAAGAATAGTAGATAATCCAATTTCCAGCCAAGTTCATTGAAACCAACATGATGTGTCAAGAAGGAAGGGAAATTTTCTAATTAAATAGGGACATCTATATTACCTAAAGGTGTTTGAGAATATATATGGATAGTCTATACCATGTATTAATTTTATAGAAATCAATTCTTATATTTTGAAGTATATATGAAACCAACTATACATTAAAAGATTATTATTAATATTCATAGGAATTTAAATCTGACTAAGGACCAATGGTTAAAGCTTACATCATGAATTCATGTTATGGAGAAATACTTACTATATTAATGATTTTTATGTAATGGTTTACTTAAAATCCTTGATTTTTTTAATAAATTATGTATATTTTTATCAAATTTCTCTTATATGATAAGAGAAGTTATTTGTAAACAAATATTTTATATGGATAAAATTATATGGTGTTTTGATACATATAGTTTTTGATTAATATTATTATATAACTTTTTTTTAAAATGAAGATAAAGTTAAAAATGATTTATCTACGATAAATGTTTTTTATCCAAGTTATTTGTTAAAAAATTAGGGAAACAATTTCCAAAACCTTTTAGTGAAATATTTTGAAAAATAAAATCTTATTTTTATAATATTTATAAAAAAAATGAATTCCATATATGATATATTTTCTAGTAGTTTATTTACTAAATATTAATTCTATAGGAAATATGTATTAATTTCCAACAAAGAAGAGTTTGAGTATCTTAATATGATATTTTGGAGAAAATATAGTTTCTAAGTGTCTAGTGGGATTAAATTTGGACTTATAGAAGTTGAAAGTGTAATAAATAAAATATTAAAGAAGTAAACTTCAATAGGAATGTCACTTTATATTCTAAAAGAGTTTATAATGTTTTAAAACATATTAAAGAAATGTTACCAAAGAGTTACATTAAAGAATCCTAGAGTTATTTTTTTAATGAAAAGAATCTTAAAGAAAAATTGAAATGGAAAAATTCCATGAAAGATGATTATGATAAACTCATAAAGAGTTACAAAATAAAAAAGAAGTTATTAGAATCGTAAAATTATATTTTTTTGGAGTAATTTAGTTTGACTACTTGCTAAAATAATTTAATATTAGGAATATGATTCCTAGTTTCACCATTATTCTAAAGAAATTTCTTCATAGATATTACCCAGTAAAGGTTTTCAGTGGGAGGTTTTATCATATGGTCACATCAAGCTGTGGTGAGATCTATAAAGATATTTAATGAGTTTAGTAAAAACAAAAAAGTGAAACAAACATAAGGATTACTTAGAGATATATCATATAAGATATTATTAAGTGGGTGATTATGTATGGTTTTATTAATACTATTAAAGGAGTTTAAGAAAATGAAATGTATCATTATCTGAAAAAGGAAGTCTCTACTCTATAATTCTTTCATATTGGTTGTATATATTCATGATGTGAAATGATAATTAACCCTCAGAGTATGAATTCAATGTATCCCTCACAAATGTTCATCATTGAGTATTATTGGTTATGATTAACTATTAATATTAGCATGGTTAAAATTTCATAGATAGATTTAGGATATTCTCACGTGACACAAAATGAGTTTTATATGTTGGATTACCCTACAAGTATACCACATGGAGTACTATACATCGTGTCTATTGTATACTAAGGGTAAATGTTTCATATTTAATCCTCAACCTAATGTTAGATAATATATATAAATTGAGAAAATTTATACTTTTATAACTTTCTCATACCGACTTTTAGGCTAAGATAATTAGGGTCTGTTGAGTATATTATTGATCATTCTATTGGTTGAGGTTTAACATAGATGGGGTTTTTTCTCTCATATGTTGAGTATGGAATATAATCCCTCAATTTAGATAAAATAAATGGGTGTAAGATCTCACCTAGATAAGGAAGTATGACATGTATTTATATATTGGTTAAGGGTATTGTGATGTGATAATCCATTCAGCTGAATGACATGCGACATATTCATTTGTCTGGTCAGTTTATAGTTAGAGAATCATGAATATATGAGCAGCTATATGAGATTTCCATACTATATTTATTGTGGTTACTCAATGAATTTGAAAAATCTATAATATGATTATACATATTTGCATATGATACAACTAGTTGAAATAGAAATAAAGATACATGTGTTTGATATATATCATGCCATATCCCTTTGTAGCTTGAGTAACACTAATGATTTTCTAGAGGTTACTCTTTGCTTACATTTATGGATTATATAATTCATAATTATTTTCAACACTAAATTTTTTTATGGGGTCACAATTTTTGGTTTACTAAATCAGGATTAAGTTTTACAGAACATAGAGTTTATTTAAAAGTGTTTTAGCGTTTATCCAAAAGGAAATTTAGATGGTTATTTACAAAGTATTAAAAATGATACGATACATGGTGAAATTGATGATAAATTTTAAAAATTGTTTTGAAAATATAAAAAATGGGTTTTGGATATGGTTTCACAAGTTATTATATATGATACGATATAGGTTTATGTTGTATAAAGTCTATATGGATTTAGTGCTATGGGAGACTGATGAGGATATGACCTAAATCCAATATTTCATTCGAAGTATTTAGTTTATATCATATAGTGTAGTATAGGTATATAATATTATATAACACAACATTAATCCAAGTAATATCATATTCCATGAAATAGAATATCATAAGGTGTATTATAGATATATTACACCACTTCCATTATCTATATTGTATTGTATAATATCGATATATAAAAAATGTTGTGATATATAGATCATATGCTATTATCAATGATCTAGAAGTTAAATATTAAATGTTAATATTTAAGTCTTATTCCATATTACCTATCTTTAATTATCTATGTTTCATATAATGAAATCCATGAGAGAATAAAATGATATATTTATATTTTAAATTCGTGTGTATATGGATAAGAGGTTATAAATAGTTTGTAACCACATTCCATTTACTAAAAAATTATGAATGTTTGCGTAAATTCCCTGAATTTTTGAGTATTTTCCTTAAGGTTGATATGAAAAGGATGATCCTATGAAAATGGTATCCAAAATATGTATGTGTGGAATATATTCTCCATATACTAAAGAAATATTTTCCTTCTTCCGATAACATTGAGAAGTATTAGTATACAATGATCAAAAAGAGTATCTTTCCCAAACATTGAGTGATTCATTAACCCATAGACACCCTAAGAGGAGAAAGTCCTTTGGTTTCTTTTGAGGGATATTTTTCAAGGGAATGGTTGAATATAAGAGTATTATCCATATTTAGTGTACAATATACTATTAATTTTATATTATACATGGTTTCATTTACAAAGTATGAATAATTTTGATTTATGATTTCTTAATTCTTATGCTACTTGAATTAATGTTATTCAATCCTAAGAAGATATCGATTGGTGCGATGAGGTACTGGTTGGAATTCTTCAACAATGATTGAGTATTATGACTTAGAATTTTATTAAAACAAGCCATTTGGAGAATGATTAACATGTGTGGTGGAGAAAATTATTAAGTGTTAAAATATTAGATAAATTATATGGTTTTGGGTATGATGATAATATGAATATAACCAAAAGAAGATAATAATTTTGGGTATGAATCTGATTCCTTTTATTGGGGTATATCATTATAAATTTATAGGGAGTCTTATCATGAATGAGAAGATTTATGGTTGAGAGTTTTTAATGAAAAATGCTAGAATGTGACAATGGAGTTAGAGAAAAGGAGGGTTCCAAAGGAATTAGAACAAGGTTTTTTTTTTAAATTTTGGATTTGGATAGAGGATTGAGAATTGTAGATAAGGTATAAATTTTTTAAAATATGTTTTTATGTTTATATTTTTACAAAATATGACTGAAGAAAAATTCGAACCATGGGGTAGATTAGCAGGGATCAATGGTTGTAATATGGAGCCACCAAAACCTTAATGGAATTACACTAGAGTTCGGGTGTACATGGTGGTGGTGCTGCACCATTTCCCATTCCACCAGAAGTCTGGTGGTAACCCATTAGACTTATAGTGAGAAATCTTAACCCCACTTTAAGTGGGGGTGATTTTGTTATTTTTAGGGAATTTATATTTTAAACCACCTAGGGTTTTCTTACTGTGGATGAATGAATAGAGAGTAGGATGACCTCCTTTTACCCTTATTATTATTCTTACATCAGGGATGATCTATAGTAGTTTATTGGGTTATTATTCACTAATTAAGGTTAGTTAAGTCTCCCATCTTCCTCCATCTATTTTATCTTCCCCCTCCTCTAATTTTAGCAGGTTTGATTTAGGGATTTGATGATGATTCCACCGAGGTATGGAAAAATAATATTGAATAAATGGGGATTTTATTAGAATATTATTTTCACCCAAATTTACCCAAGATAAGTTTGAAGAAATTTCTTATAGTAAAATTTGGGTTTCCAAATCCATAATGACTAAAGAAGTAACCAAAAAACACTTGAACATTTTGTGGTGAGATTTGGATATTAATTTGAAAACATTGGGGTTGATTTGATTTAGATCAATAGAATATAAAAATTATTAAATGAATTCAATTAATGGCAATGGGTTGATCCTAGGCTATTTCTAAGGGAAGATGAGATTAATTTATTTTTAATTATATCAATTTCTTAAATTTAAGGGCGATTCATTCAACAAAATTAAACAAACCTTTTTACTTACTGGTTTAATACATAAATACCTAATTATAATCACCTATATAGTTGAGGATCATTTTTATGAGCACTACAAGGTAAAGATTCATAATATCACTTGAAATGCATGACCTTAAAATTCAATAAGGTAAAGGAAGAAAGAAATCATGAAATAAAAATATAAACTATAATAAATGATTAAACATCGATTAAATGAGAAATAAAATCAAACATAACCACTTTATACTCCATTGGATTAATCCATAATAGTTTTATCCCTATATTTATGAAAATATATTGTTGGAATATGAATGTAGACTCATAAGGGCATAATTAAATAAGTGAAAACAATGAAAGAACAAACACTCCACCATTGTGTGAAGGATTAAAAAACTATTGGTATAAATAAATTCACACCTTGGGACAATGGTATTAATTAATTATTAATAATAGTATAATAATTTAATAGGAACAAATTTTATTAATAAACTAAGGTGAATCAAATAACATACATGAGATAATGAAACCTTTTAAGATAAAACAAATACATAACATTACAATTGAAATCATAAAAACATTTCAACCAAATCCTTCACCAAAACGAACTTAAATAGGGATTATAGTTTCCATGGGTTTACCCCAATAATTTTAGGTCATAATACTTTATTATGGTAGGCATAATGTGATGGAAAACATATAGAATGGGTTATTCCCACCCTTGACACCAAAATCAGAGATGAATTTCAACCCTTAAATATATGCACCAAAAATAGATTATATATGGATGTATTTGAGTAGATTATAGAAGAAGAAAATGTGGATTATGATTTATTTTTAATGATAAAAAAATTTCATGCCATTTGGCCACATATTCTTGGATTTATGATCAAAATGGTGGAATTTTATTTCGGGCAATGGAATATTTCCCAAAATGTTTTCTCCAACTTGGGATCAAGGTTTTCCACATAAAAATATGAATTATATATATAAATGGTTAAAGGGATTTTTATTACTAATTTTATATATAAAAAATTTAAATTCTGTCTTAATTCAGTTTTTGAAATGGTTGGTACACACATTTTAGTAGGATGATATCGAGTTCACTTCACCTAGAATTTTATGGATTCTAGAACCAACTTGATGGTGACATCAAATAAAATTCCCATTGGTCCAGAAAAATAAAATATTATTCATAAAATTGGTAACATTACCCTATAATATCAAAACATAATCTTGAATAGGGAGCGCTTTATGACGTGTTTAAAAATATACCAAGCATTGGTGTAATTTAAGGAAAGATTGAAAACATGATTCAAAAAGTAGTTCTAATTGTAAAATTCACAAAAAAAGTGGCTATAATCAATGAATCACATGAATATTATAATATAAACCATCAATATTATCCTATTTTAGTGGATAATCATTTTTTTATGTGGAGGTTGAGTGAGGATGAACACACAAGGTTTCATGATGTTTCATTGGAGGTATGTCGCTGCTTTTCTAATTCCTTAAATTTTATCAAATTGGTATAAATTCGTGGATGAATTGATATTTTAATTTATTAATTTTTCTGTATAAATGTTAATATACATGATGGGGATGATCTACACTAAGTTTCGTGATGGTTGTTCCATGTGAGGTTGTCCAAATAGTTCTTTTTTGATTATGCGTAATTGAATAAATGAGAAATTCTATGTGAAATTAATTATAAATGTTTTATAGTTAATTTATATAGATCCTTGATTAGGATAAGGGATTCTAGATGTGGATGATGGATGATACATCTTGGATGGGCATGGCGGTGGATATAGTGGGATATGAAAAATGGTTTAACATTGTGATTGTGGTAGGTGATCCCTAATATTACCTCTTTATACATGTGTGTGAGTATAT
Source organism: Viscum album (assembly GCA_963277665.1). NCBI lineage: Eukaryota > Viridiplantae > Streptophyta > Magnoliopsida > Santalales > Viscaceae > Viscum > Viscum album. Next base: position 1,252,534,328 of record OY728141.1, read on the forward strand.
TACGTGGATTGCAAGAATAGGTAAGTAGGTGTGAGTGAAAAAATATGGAACTGTAAGTGGGATCATTTATGTGAGGTGAGTCCCGTGTGTTATGTTAGGATGTTAGAAATTCCTCTTGTTTTATGTGTTTATTACATAGTTGCTAATGGTTGTGTTTCATATATTTGAGGCTTGGTTAAAGGGAAATTTGAACAAAAGGAGGGTTTGTATCTTTGAGTTATGGCTATAATGATCTAGGGAGTCCTAGTTTGGTATGATATTATTTCTTATAGATATAGATAAGGGTGTGCTTATAGATTATTTTGAATTAGCTGTATGATATGCGATCATAAATAGACATGTGTTAATGATATAGAGAAAAACCAAATTTGGAATCCTTGTTTATAGAGGGATGAGTATCAACTATATAGATGATGACAGTTCCTCTAATTATTATGTTTAAAACACATGACCATTTATGGTCATGTCATATTGGGTAAGTGATGAGATAATTTGGTAATAGAACTATAAGGGGTATCTTTATCCCTAGTTTGACTTTGTGAGCCTTGGAAGGTTTTTTTAATCATTAATTTATGATAGGAATCCTATCTATGATTTAGTCCAGTGGTGGATTGTCCATGTAAAGTGACTTTGGGATAACTAGTGGCTATTATGGAATGTTCCCTGAGAGATAGGTAATTATATGGTATTTGAAGGAATGAAAAGGGAGATCAGGCTTGATATATGAATTCTATGTGTACAATGTAATGTGAATGGGTATGTAATGAGTTTTCCTAGGGAACCATTTGAAATGATACCCGAACCAGACTTTAATTTAATTAAGGGGTTTCCATGACACCCCTGGGATGAGGAAAATTTACAAGGGTATCAAACACAATTATTGGGAATGGTTTCACCCTAAATAACCTAAAAAAGTACATCTAATAATTACATAACTGAAAAGGAACAAAAAAATTCAATAGATCATAATATTCTTATAAAAATACTTTAAAAGAATATATATACTGAAACTAAAATAAATGATGGGGGCACAAAACACAAAAAACCAACTCCATGTGACTCTTAATTAACCACTATGAACCAACACCCACACCCACCTACTACAAGAGAGCGGTACCAAAAAATCCACATGCCAAGAACTAAGAACTGTGAAAAAGACTTGAAGACTGTATACCCACCAACATGAGTATGTAGGGGGTGGGCCAATGTCTTTTAGGATACCACCATGACCCCAATCCATTATTCTTATAAATGAAACTATGTTCACTAGTTTTAATGTAAATAAATAAAAATAGGTTTTATATTAACTTTCATGGTTTAGAAACAAAAAAAACTCATCACACTCATTTTGAAATTCTTTCCATTAAAACCCAAAACCAAACATTTTCATTCTCATTTCAAAAAAATAAAAAAATCCACTTTGAAAAAAACCTTCTTTCCCATTCTTTAAAACCAAATTAAAACCACTCAGAATAAATAATATGTAAGGGGAAATCATATACCATCATTCTAAACCATAAATAGATAATGAAATAAATAGGTATAATAAAAAGGTTAGAAACTCACATTCTAAATAATAAATAAATAAATCATAACACAGGATACATATCATGAGGAAACACATTATGGAAAAATGATACTATAAATGATAAACATAGGAATAAACCCTATCCTAAAAGTATTGTAGTCCAACAATTTTTTCTCAAACCACTATCAATTGGAGACATTAGGGACACATCCATTATCTATACAAATATTAACCCAGGATTTCTAGCCAGGGAAAACACTGAAATAGAAAAGCACCATCCCTAGATCTCCCACTTAGTAACCCAAGGTTACTCATGAAATAAATAAAAAATGTGGGACACTTATCAATCCAAAAATCATCCCATGATAAAAAATAATCCCAATGGATAACATTATAATGACATCCTTCCCATCTCTAATGTCCCCCTTAACATGATCCCCAACCTATAGGCATAATCATGAATTACAATCCAACATCCATAAATGGATATATATAAAACTCTTCAACAAAAAAATGAGCACAACAAAGGAATAACCAATCAATTAATAAAAAATCATTTCAATAAGTTCTAACCATATTTTTTCTTATTAATTATAAACTATAAAGTTTGGAAATCTTATTATTGAATAAAACCATTTGGAATCCAAAACCAACCAAAGGAATTGAAAATTAACATCAAATACCAACCATAATCAATATAAAGAAATAAATATTTCATTTCAAAATAAAATATAACCCTTTAAAATATATAATTTTTTTAAACAAAAAGGTAACTCTAATTTATAAATATACTATAACCCAAAATACCAAGAATAAATTATTTTTCTTTAAGGAAACCCTCATTGTAATTTTATCAAAAACATTGAATTCATAAATTGAAATTTGAAACAAAAAGACATTGAATTATGAAATTCACTCAATATTTCCAAAGTAAAACCAAAGAAACATGTAAAACCATTGACATAAAAAATTATAGATAATAATTATTTCATTAATTTAATTCAAAAACACAATTCAAATCACCAATAAACCAAGGAACTCTCAAATATAAGTCAATGGATAGAAAAACTTACCTAAAACGGTACAACCATGTCACCTTCGATGGAATAAACTGGAATATTCCTCAAGAGGTGGCTCAAAACACTTAGAAACTAAAAATCTTAAATATAAAAAACCTATAAAAAAATAATCCACCTATGGCTACTAAGGTTTGAGAATATTGAATAAAATGAAATAAAATTTCAGGAGAAGGAAAGAGGATCCCTTGACCTTCAATCCAGATGAAATCCCACCTATAAATCACTATGAATCCACTATAGATAAGATTGAAAGGAGGATAAAAGCCCTTAGGAGGAACTTATTTTATTAGAGTATGAATGGGGTGTCTTGGGCATGAAGCCCCAAATAAAAAAATAGAAAATTACCAAAATTCCCAAACCTAAGAATGTCACATAGTTTCCCACATGGTTTACCAAACTAAGTGGCGACCATGAAATAACCACAACCTTAAAACTATAGAATAAAAATGGTTTCCAATGGCTCATTTTTAAACCATGATATTTTAGAAAATCTCTAAAAGCATCAAAATTTCTCTATGAGACTCTATGAAACTAAATACACTAAACTGAGGGATAAAAACATACAACAAAGTGGTACCATGGGTGTTAAAATTCTTCTCCCCATGCTACTTTTCCCATTATAAAGTCATAAAAACATAGAATAAGTGGGAATTCTTAGGCCAATTCACCTCTAACAAGTACCTGATCAATACCCAACTTCCAAAACTTGTTACAAAGAACATGGTACCTAAACAACCCACTCCTTGAGAGAACCTCTTTTTAATGAAAATAGGTATATAATGAAAGAAAATGTTGGGATAACCACTATAATCTAGTTTTAATTTTGAAATATCCAAATACATACCATTTATCATAAGAGCACCCTAAATATCAAGCATAAGTAAAAGAAAAAAACACAATCACCACCTCTGGAACATCCTAGGTCACATGAGACAAAATAAAATACACATCTAAACAAAAATCCCCTAGAAGATGCACCATCAGAATAAAGAGAAAACATGGATACCTAACAAAGGTCTCCCATCTATTTATAATTTATCTAAAATAGTGAAACACCAGATAGACACACCCAAAGTAACAATCATGAGTAAAGAGACAAGATTACACTAACCATGAACATCCCACTTGAAACACCACAAGAGATAAAATGCATAATAATAACTAAAAGGCTAACATAACCAATTATCAAGAAAAAATAATATCTAAAATATGGGAAACACACTAAATAGAAACATTCCTCAACATGTATTAGCATGGTTTTTATCTTTGATCATGAAACTTCACAGAGGGTAACATGGGATCAAACATGAAGAACACCAACTCAGAGTGGTACTAAAAGGAAAATCCCAACATGGTATTTCTTTTCATCTGACCAAAAACCAAAAAATCATCCCCATTACTCTATACCACAACCAAGGAATCACCATGTATTCCATCAAATAAACCTAAAATCATAGTCCACATCATGCATAAAATATATAAGAGAAGGTCCAAAAGATATTTCATTTACTATAAAGAAAGTAAATAGGGTTTAAAAGAGATGTAAAAAATCCTAGACAAAATGTAAAATTATAAAATAGTGAAATACTCAAAAAATTTAAAACCTATAACTCTCCCATAATTCATCTTACAAAACTTATGAAGGTATCGAGATATCCACAAAAATGATAGGTTCTTAGAGCCATCAAACAAGAAAGATTAACATGCTTATATTTTACACACTAAAAACATACCAACCAATTTATCTTAAAAAAATAGGATTAATAGGTTGACGAGGAGGGTTCCCACCACCACCACATTCCAACTCCTATTTATTATCATCTAGATCACCCTAATTGAGACTAGATGGGGTTAAGATTAACTTTATCTAGGTTTCTATACTAATATCGCCTCAATTATAATGACCTTACACACCACTTATATATAGGTAGTTAGGCTATATTGAAACACCAATGGATGATGTTTGGGATAAAGCCTCTACAAAAGAACCATGACCACCTCAAATCATCAGAAAATATCTGTAGAGAAAGAGGTACCAAGTTAGTGAAATGTTCTATATAGTTCTTTACTGAGTGATCACTCTAATGTACACCCAAAAACTCCAGTACATTCTCAACTCTAACCTCCTTAGGATAAAACTAGTAGATTAAGTAATCCTTGAAATATCCCCAAGATAAAACTTCAAATGGTTTGGATTGAATATTAATATAACAATATTCCCAAACAAATCCTTCAAACAAGAGAGAGATTCACGCCATCTTATAATACTCTAGAGTTTGTAGTGAATCGACGATCCCTTTGATCTTAGATAGACATTCCATTACCTCATGGGATCCTTGATCAACACAAAATTCGGGAGGATACCAATTTAGAAACTATCAGGCATGATCCATGAGCCAAGAAGAAAATATACCTGCCACTCCATCAAGAGTCTAGGTAGACTCATATACTAGAAAGGCATCTCATGGATCACTAAGAAAACTACCCAATGAATTTTCTTCTTGACTTGTTGATTCCATTTTAGGGGTCACATTCTAGAATACCAAAAAACATAAAAATTCAATCAAACCATATCAAATCACACTACATGGGACACATAGGAACAAGGTAAACTAAACAATATTATGAAATATATTTTGATTTTTTTTAATAAATTCCCAAAAAATTCTTGTTTCTGTTTAAAACACTATACAAGTTTTTAAAACACCCTAAAAGTTTTCATTTAAAAATCCATAAATCATTACAATCAAATCAATAAAATAAAACCCCCTCCTTAAAACCCAATTTAAACTTTCAAATCACCCATTCCAAAATCTTTTATACTAACATAAAGTAATTACACTTTTATAAATTTACAAAACACCAAATTTATTTTACTGAAATAAATTTTTACCATGTTCAAAACTTTTCACAAAGGAATTTCAAACATCCAAATAAAATTTTTCAAACAAACACAAACACCAAGGAAAAAAAAATCACTCTAACACTTGATAAAAAAACGCCAAAATCCATGAAATTACACTAAAATAATCATGAAAAACTCAATAAAATTAAGGATAATACAAAAGAAACAATGTAGTGAAAGAAATTGTTCCCAAAAAATTCTACACCATGATTGGTTTGGCTATATAGTTTTTCAAAAAATGTAGAAAACATGATATTTTTTCTGGAATTTATTCAAAATGGTCCTCATGGTCAACACATTGTTTGATAGACCATGTTCCTTAACTAAGAACCCTATGGATTTCCTATAGTTTCACTTACAAACTAGTAATTTATATATAAATATATTAGGGTCTTACTAATACTTAGAGTAATAGAAAACCATATCAAAACATCTAAAAAATAAGTAGCCATAAATCCAAAACTCAAGATAAAACTCTTAACCACCCATGGTGACTTGAGTTATAGAACATGGAAGAGTTGGCCAAACACCACTCTACACCCACCACTTGATCCCTGATGGTACTATATCTTTTATACCCTTTTAAAAAAATAACAAGAGGATCCAATACCATTTAAAACAATATATCTTAGACTACCATCATAACTGGTTCCCAAACTAGCCCATCTCTAACCAAAGCGGTGTCTCCAATCCCCCTAAGCTGATGATAAGCACCAAGGGTATAAAACATAATATTTTGTGATGGTTTCACCCTTACGAACTCAAAAAAGGACATCTAATCATGGTATAACCAAAAAGAAAAAAATATATAATAGATCATAACATGATTATATAAATACTTTGAAATAATATATAAATTGAAACTAAAAAATGATGAAGGATGGGGGGGCATCACATGACATGAACCGCCAACTCCAGGCGACACTCAAGCCAACACCATGAACCAACACCCATACCCATTAACCAAAAGAGAGTGGTTCCAAATATCCTAGAATCTAAGATCTAAGAATCCTTTATAAGAAATTAAGACCACATACCTAACAACATGAGTATATAGTGTGTTAGATAAAGGCTAGTAGGGTCCACCATGATTCCATTCCACTCGTTTCATAAAAGAAACCAAGTTCACTATTTTGAATGTAAATAAACACAAAGAGGTTTACATTTCATTTTAATGTTTTGAAAACAACCAACATTTAATAAACTTCTTTTGAAATTATTACCATTGAAACGCAAAATAGAACCTTATCTTCCCCATTTTAAAAAATAAAAAATACTGTTTGGAAAACAACTCTCTTTACCTTATTTCAGACAAAATAACAACCACCTAAAACAAATAATAAGCAAGGGGAAACCATATAGCATCATGCTGAACCCTAAATAGCCAATACATCAAATAAGCATAATAAAAAGGTAAGAAACCCACATACTAAAAAAATAAAGAATAATATAATATTTTTATCATGAGGTAACACATTAGGGAAAAATGATACAACATACGATGAACATATAATGAAACATGATCCTACAGTTCTTACGGTATAACACCTTGCACCTAAATCACTATCAACTAGCCTCTTTAGGGACACATCCCTTAGATAGATAAATCTCAACAAAGGGTTTCCATCCAGATTAAAAAAACAACTATAAAAGAACCATACCTAGATCTCCCACTCAATAACCTAAGGTTACTCATGAAATAAATAAATGAGGTGGGAAACTTATCAATCCAAATTTCAACCCATGACAAACAACAATTTAAAATGATAACATTAATTCATATCATTCCCACCTCCAATATCAATCTTAAAATTGTCCCCAAACTATATGCACTAGAATAAATCATAATCCAATATCCATTACATGTATATACATAAAAAGAATCAATAAAAACAAAGGGAATAAATAAGGGTACAACCAATTAATTAATCAAACAATATTTCAAAAGGATTCAACCAATTTTTTTTCTTATCAATTATAAAATGTACATTTTTTAAATCCATTTATTTAAAAAATCATTTGGAATCGAAACCCAACTAATAGAAGTTAGAATTAACACCAAAGAATAACGAAAATCAAATTAAATAAATCACTATTTCATTTCAGGAAATGATATAACCCATTAAAAAATATAAAATCTTTTAAATAAAAACATCACTCTACTTTATACATTTCCTATAACCCAAAATACCATGAATTATTTTTTTTATTCAAGGAAATCCTAATTGGAATTTTATTAATCAAATTGAATTCATAAAATACTATTTGAAACAAAAACATTTGAATTATAAAATTTACTCACTTTTCCCAAAGGTAAACCAAACAAACATGGAAAACCTTTTACATAAAAATTATAGATAATAAATAATTTATTAATTTGATTCAAAAAAAATTTAAAATGGGGAACCCTACCCATCAACTAATCAAATTCAATACATTCACTATAAGATCCAAAGAGAAATTTCATACCATTCCCTAATGAACCTATAGATATAGAAAAACATGGCTATCTATATAATGAAAAATATAGAATAGAAATACTTCCTCATTCTATGGAATAATGTGGATGTCTAGGAGAACATACCTTGATCATATTAGAAGTTATGGGGTATCTTAAAAGTAATATGAATTACCCTTTTCAAAGAAATATAATGATTGAGGTGCTTTAATTATTCTAGGTTATCCATGAAAGATAATAATTGGGTTCAATAATTTTTATTAGTAGGAGAACATGGAAATAGTAGAAGAATTCCTTTATCAAGGATCATAAAGTTTATGTGAATATTTCAAATAACACCCATAGGAGTGTCTATATGGGTGTGAAGGATTAGTCCCAATCATTATGCATCAGGGTAATGGTTGAGTTAATGCTAAACCAAACATTTTTAGGGTTATTACCCCTTGGTTCATCTATGCCACAACCACATCCATTTTATACTATCCAAATAGGGATTTCATTATTATGGAGACTATATTTTTTTAAATTCACAAAATTTAGTATTTTTGGCATTATAACAAATTAGGTAAAGTATTTAATGATAGGAAATCTCATTTTCAATATACTAAATGGGTAATAATTCCATATAATTACGATCGTGACAAAATTACAATAAGGGATTGAAATTAAAAATGGAAGGGGTGGACTGAAAACTCTTATGTAGATATAATAAAGGTGAATATACTTTGGTATTCTTTGTAACAATTTTTTTATTTGTTATGAACATATTTTTTTATGATTTTGTTTATTTATACAGGTGATAAAGTATTGCTGAAGTTGTTAAGAAAATTTTCTTATGAATTATTAGAGGTGGTTTAGGAAGTTTTATTAATGATATTAGGAGAATTTCTTTAATTTAGATAATGATATTATATTATTAAAGTTACTAAAATTATGAAGAAACTCATAAGCTAACCTGAAGTTATACACTTTCTTAAAAGGGGCGATGTAACACCCCAAAATTCTAAAGTAATAACATTGTATTTGATATCATGTATGACACACAACACCAAACATAAAAGGAATATAACTTCTTGAATCTTTATGGTATATTTAATATTTTAAATAAATTTAATATATTCTAAATAATTCAATCCGTGAAATACCAAGTTTTCTTGCATCGTACGCAACCGATACTTTCTTTTATACATTGCATTACACATAAGATCGAGTTTTACCAAGAAATAATATATTATTAAATTAATATTATTTAATATACTAAGACATAAAATAGATATTAAATTAGAAGTTATGAATATGATTAAATAACTTATGAAAATATATGGTTTAAAAAAATAAAAAATGAATTCATTGGTAATCAATGTATTAGAAATGAATATAACAACCAATTAAATATAAAGGGAATGTTTTTATGATTACAAAGGTTTTTTATCCTAATAAATTAAATTAATTACTATTAGTGAATAAAATTAATGAAATATATAAATTATGTATTCAATAAAATATTTTTTATATTCATCCAATAAATTTTATAGGCATAAGATAAGAACAATCCCAATTTTACAAATAAAAACCTATATTTTTATAATGATAATTTTACCACCTTTTAATAGAGAACACATTTTAAATAAAATTTTTGTCCCTTTTATTAATTTTATATTTAAAAATAAACATAAATTTTTGAATAGAAATATAAAAATTAGGTTAGGGTGTTTTTTTATTTTTCTGTGAATTTTTATGTTTTGATGAATAGTGAAAAAATACTGAATTTTAATTCAAAACTATTTTTCATATAATTTATTTATAATGATAAATTATATTTTTTGGTTTTAAAGTTTATTTTTATATATTTTACATAAATCAATCCAATTTAGGTCATTGGAATTAATTTCACTTTGAAATTGAATATAAAAACTAAGCAAACATTTGAACATTTTACTTTAAAAATCCACTTTGTTGTCCCATCTGATGAATTAAATTAAATTAAATTTTTTTTCCAATTATTTGATATGAATTTGAAAAAATGGATTCCATATTCAGAATAAGAATATTTTATAATTTTTAATAAGTTCAACTTAGTTTTTGAGAAAAATACTAGTGAAAGTGAAAAAAATTTATTACAACAATTAAGAGAAAAACTAGCTTAATAAGGGACTAAACCTTAAACCTATGGGCTAAAATGACCTAAAAACTTGTCCAAAAGATATTTTATGTCCATATTTAGACACTATACTAACGTTTATAGAATTTGGACCATTATTGGATCAAATTTTCCTAGAAATAATGTAGGTGGAATTCAATTTGAAAAAATTTACAAGAATGCCACTCTCCCTCCACTATAAAAATGAACTCACCCTTCAGATTATTCACAAATCTAAAGAAATTTGGATCAAAAAAAATATAATCAAATAATATCTAAAAATACCTACCATAAACCTAGAAGCATCACCTTGTTCATAAATTTAACCAAGGAAGTCTTTTGGAATAAACCAGTAGGAGTTACCCAAAAATGAGGCAACATTATTCAAAAATCACTTTTATTTTATTTCCTTATACACCCATAAACTATAATTATTAAATGAATATATAATAAAATAAGTGTAATAAATATAATTATATTTCTTATTATAAGGGTTTGACCGACACTTACACACACTTTCATCAAATGGGTAAAGAACTTACCGTTTATATATACAGCGAACTACCACCTCATAACACAATGTCATTATTTTTTCCATTAACACCTATAATGTTTGGGAATTATGATGGAATTTTTTTATATATGGTATATATAATATATATAATATATATAATGTCTTTATTCTTATTTAATTTATTTCTAACACATATCATTATAATTTCCATTTTGTGGGAATATGATAACATCGTTAGGGGAAGTGTGGACTACTGCCTCCTAAAAGCGATATATAAATGATGGTTTTAATAAAAATATGTAAGATATATGAAATGGGTAATATAATGGAATTAAAATATACATATATATCATTTAATTTTCATTATTTTAAATATGATAAAAAAATGAATGTAGCATTCATGCGTACGTACAACCTACCATGTCCATGAATAATGTATTTCATTTCCTCTATCAAAATTTTATGTATTATTATAAAAAAATATACAATAGATATGTATTATATTTAAATCATGGTTTGAATTATTAATATTATTAAATCATTATATAATTAATAATAACAACAACTAACAAGTTTAAACAACTCAAAAAACTAGGCCATTAACACCCAAAATAGTCAAAATAACAGAAGATTAATTACAAACATGTACAAAGATATTATAAAAAGATTATATAAGATATTATAAATATGATTACGGTTTTGGTATAAGTTATTTACATGTTTAAAACAATTATAAAGGATTTTAAAGGATGCTCAACTGAATGGAAACACAAGGTAATTGATTCTTGTCTCACTTTTTTTTTCTGTGAGGCATACACCATTTTCACCACTTAATTATTTTGTGTGGTGTATCTACTAACCATTTTGATATATTATATCATTATTTATTTTATATTAATTGTATTTAAAATTTCTTTTGAGGTTATATCTTTCATGGGAAACATAATTAAAATGTTACCAAGTAGTAAGGGACTTCGTCTCAATTTCTATTATTTGAGAAATATTTTATTTTTATGCTCCTAATTTTTATATATGGTAAAAATACAACAAATTTGACATATAATATAATGATTAATTAATTATTCATGATATTTTGAGTTTAAAATTGAATTATTTCATCAAATTGTATTTCAATTAAGTGTTACCACGTGGAAAAGTATGTCATAACCCAATTTATTTTCTTTGGGGTTATATTACTTCCTCATTACCAATTATATTCTAAGATTATGTGTTTAATAACATCTTAATATCAATTTTTTTATTTAAATTTTTTTATGTGGATTTAAATTTTACGCACACAATCTATTTATCGATTTATTCTCACATGAACATTATGTTTTTTTGAAGGGTTTACTTTAGAATCTCATTTTGTTCAGGATTGTTTACACCTGAATTTCCATCAGAGAAAATTATTGTATATTTTTTCTATAAAACCTTTAATTTTATTCTACTATGATTATTCATGAACTTTTTCAAGTAATAGTTACATTTTTACATTATTCGGTACTTAAAATGTTTTAGAAAATCATTTTAGGAAAACCCAAATTAATTTTTCTCTATAGTCAGAGATCCTATTTCCTTCTAAAAACCTATTTTCTAAAAAGGTTTTAAAAATGTTTTTTTAACATTTAAAAAATGATTTATTAAATAATTTTTTACCCATTTTTGCATTTTAGAAAAATTTTCAGAGGAATCTTCTTATTTCTTTCCGAACATGGGATTTTTCTAAACTTTTACCATGTAAAAGAAATGTCCTTTTTTACTTTGTATGATATATAATGATTTACCTAATTTCATTTATTTGAAGATTCTTTTTCATGATTAAAAAGTAAATTTTAAAAGAAAATATTTTCAAAGGTGAATTTCAAAGAAAATGATTTTAATTTATTTTTCAAAATAAATAGGATATTTTGCTTAATAATCTTCTTAAAAGATATTTTTATAATATTTCTATTCCTCAATGAAAACAAGCATTTATTTTTAATAATTTTGGGATATGTTGTATTTTTACCATCCTTATTATTCATATGGATGGTTTATGATTAATTAGGACAAGGATACTATTGATGGTCACTTCCATTATTCATTTTAGTCCCATTGAAATATTCAATTTCCAGTGATCATTTAACTTTAAATTTCCCCTAAATATCCATACCATTTATCATGGATATGATTATTTCCTAAACTATATACTATTTTTACGTACGATGTATACTTGATATTTATTTGATTATCTGGGAAAAAATTGATAAATCCACATCTTTTACTCAATGAAGATATTTTATAAAGCACATTTTTCATTAATTAAATAGATTATTTGATATATTAATAATTATTTAGACATGTACAACATGGGTGGGGACCGATTATAGATATTACCTCAAAGAATCAGCAGTCTCATGGTATGAAATTAGTTGACGACAAACCCTTAGAGTTTTTTTTCCAAATTAGAGTAGTTTTAAATTGTATCGTGAAAGGTCTAGACAACAGTATGCTAAACCACCTTGTGAAAGGTCGTGACAGTAAAGGTACCATGTAACTTGGAAACATTGAGTCATATAATTAATAATTTCCTTACTTTATTTTTAGTTATTATTATGATATTATGTTTGATCATAAGTTCTAATTTTGAAACACCTATTTTTAGGTTTTATGTGATAGTAGTCTACCAATATTATGTATACTTTGGAAAAAAATCATGGAAATAAAACTCATTAGTTTAATATTTATTTTAATGGAAAACATATTTGAGGAATAATGCATTCAAATTTTATAGTCATAAGTTTATATTTATTGATAAAGTTTATGGTTGATATATAAATTAGTTTTTAGACTCTGTAAAAATATGTCGTAATAAAAACCCTAGTAAAATGTTTATTTAATGATTAATTTCATAATTGGATATCCATTTCATAGAGTAAGGGATAAATTAGAATTTGATCAAAGCACAAAAAAGGAGAAATTTTTCATATTAAATTTAAATTTATCAAGTAAAATTCCTTATATTATTGGACAATAAAATAATTCCTCATTATTATGAAAATGATCTTAAAATAAAAATTTTATCCTGATACCTTAATTTTTTCTGAACCGATACTCTTTTAATCATTATAGATTTATGGATTTGAGTCCCACAAATTTTCATTGATCATTCATTTTTTTGATTAATGACCTCAATAACTACATATAAATAATTATGCTTTACCTCCAAGTGTATATTTTCACTTTCCACTAATGTTCTCCTACATAGAGACCTTGTTACACATTATTCCATGTGACCTTTGTAATTCCAATTCTCTCTTTTCTAGAGGTTTTTTTACAAACCCTTCTCATGATGTGAGATTTCAACATAAAAAATATCAAAAAATATATTACCAAGATTGAGTTTAAATTGAGAGGACACAATTTATTTAAGGTGCAGAGAATGTAACCCCCCAAAATTCTAATGTAAGGATATTATATTTGATAGCATGTATGAAAATCCACACCAAACATAGAAAGGAATCTAAACTCATAAGAATTTATGGTATATTTAATATTTTAAATAAATTTAATATATTATAAAGAATTCAATTTGTACAAAAATGAGTTATGTTTCATTGCACATAATCAATACATTCTTTGACAACTTTCATTGCACATAAGACCGAGTTTTACCAAGCAACAATATATTATTAAAGTATTATTATTTAATATAATAAGATATAAACTAGAAGTTAAAATATCAGTTGTCAATAGAATTAAATAAATTATGAAAATATATGATTTATACAGATATAAAATTAATTCATTAGTAATCAATTTAATAGAAATTAATATAAGAACCAATTAAATATAAAGGAAGTGTTTTTATGCTTACAAAGGAGATTTATCCCAATTAATTAAATTAATTACTATTAGTGAATGAAATTAATGAAATAATTATGTAATATATTAAATGAAATATTTTTGATATTAATATAATAGATTTGATAGGCATAATATTATAACAAACCCAATTTTATACTTAAAAACCTATATTTTTATAAAGGGAATTTTATTTCCTTTTAATGGAAAACCTATTTTAAATAATTTTTTTGGAACTTTTATAAAATTTATATGTAAAAATATACTTCATTTTTGAAATATAAACATAAAAATAATATTTGGGCTCTTTTTTGTTCTTTTTTTGTGAAGTTTCGTTTTTTGATGAATAATGAAAAAATATTGAATTTTAATTCAAAACGAGTTTTTCATATTATTTATTTATAAGGTTAAATTATATATTTTTTTGATATTATAGTTAGTTTAGATATATTTTACATAAATTAAACTAATTTAATTAATTTTAGTCAAATTCAATTTGAAATTGTATATAAAAGCTTAGCAAACTTTTGAACATTTTACTTTAAAAACCCACTTGGTCATCTTGTCTGTGAGATTAAATTAAAATGAATTTATGCGACTTATTTGATTCAAATTAGGAAAAATGTATTATATATTTGGTATCAGAAAAATTTATAATTAAAAATAAGTTCAACTTATTTTTCGGACAAAAAATATTTGTGAAAGAGATTAACATTAATTACAACGATTAAGAGAAAAATTAGATTAACAAGGGACTAAACCTTAAAATTAAGGGAAAAAATGGCATAGAAAATTATTGAAAAGATATTGGATGTACATATTTATAAAATATAATCAATTTTATCTAATTTATACCATTATTGGAGCCAAAATTTGTAGAAAAAATATTGGTGTAATTCCCTTTTCAAAAATTTGCAAGGATGTCACTCCACCTCCACAATAAAAAGGAACTCACCCCTCCCACATATTCAAAAATATATATTCATATGGATCAGAAAAAATCTGATAAAATTAGATCCCAAAATACCCACGCTAAAAATTTAATATTCACATTTGGTAGAAATCCAAATAAGTAATTTTTTTGGTATGAACAAAAAAGAGTTACCCGAAAATGAGGTAACATTCTTAAACAATCACTTTCGTTTTATTTCCTTCTACACCTAATAAAATATTATTATTACATGATTATATAATAAAATAATTATAAAAAAATAATTATATTGTTATTATAAGGGTTTTACCTACACTTAAAGACACTTCTATCTAATGGGTAATGAACTTACCATTTAAGTTTACAGCGAACTACCACCGCACAAAATGATGTCATTCATTTTTTCCATTAACACCTCTCTTGGATGGGAATTATGATGGAAAAAATCTTTATATATTATATATATGATATTTATAATTTCTTTATGCTTCTATAATTTCTTTATAAGACATACCTTTATGCTTTCCATTTTGTGGTAATACGATAACATCCTTTATGGAAGCATGGAATACCACCTAAGCGATGTGATTCGTTTACGCTATGCATGGAATGTATAACAGATGGTTTTAATAAACCTATGTACCATATATGACATATATATGATACATTAATTATAATATATATATTATTTAATTTTCTTTCTTTTAAACATGGTAAAAAAATGAAATTATCATTCATGCGTACGTACGGTTTATATTATCCATGAACATTGTATTTCATTTCCTACATCCAAATTTTATGCAATATAATAAATACATATATAATAGATATATATGATATTTAAATCATGGTTTTCATTCTGTAGATGATTAAATCATGATATAATTAGTAATATCAATGAGTAATAAGTTAAAACAACTCGAAAAACTAGGCCATTAACACCTAAAATAGTGAAAATAAGAAAATATTATTAAGAAATGGTTACTTAGATATTATCATAATATTATATATGATATGATAAATATTATTATGGTTCCGGTATAATTTTGTAATTTTTTTAAAACCATTAGACAGGTGGTTAAAGTACGTTCACCTGAAAGGAAACACAAGGTAAGGGATTCTTATCTCACTTTTCTTTGAGTGAGGCATACTTAATTTTTACCACTTATTTTTTTGTGGTGTATCTACTACCAATTTTGATATATTATATCATCAATTTTTTTATATTAACGGTATTTAATGTTTCATTTAATGTTATCTCTTTTATGGGGCTTATAATTCCAAAGTTACCAAGTAGTAAGGGACCTTGTCTCAATTTCCATTCTTAGAGATATATTTTATTATTTTAAACCTAATTTATTATATAAGGTGTACATACAACCAAATTGAAATGTAATATAATGATTAATTCATTCTTAATGATATTTTGAGTTTCAAATTGAATCATTTCATCAAAGGGGATTTGAATTAAGTGTTAACAAGTGGGAAAGAATTTCACAACCCAATTTCTTCTCTTTGGGTTATATTACATCCTCATTGTAGTTAAAAATATAATATTATGTGTGTAATAAAATTTTAATATCTATTTTTTATTTACACTTGTTTATTTGGATTTAACTTTTACACACATAATATATTTATCAATTTATTTCCACATCAACATTTTGGTCTTTTCAAGGGTTTAAGTCACAATATCATTTTGTTTAGGAATTTTTATACTAGAATTTACATTAGAGGAAATTATTGGATCATTATTAAGTAAAACCTTTAATTTTATTTTCCTTTATTTATTCACGACTTTTTCAAGTAATGGTACCATTCTTCTATTCTTTGGTACTCAAATTCTTTTCGAAAAATGTTTTTACGAAAACCTTACTTAATTTCTATCTTTAATCAGAGAACCTATTTTCTTCTAAAAAAACTATTTTTTAAAAAGGTTTTCAAAATGTTATTATATTTTACAAAATTATTTATTAAAGAAATTTTTACCCCTTTTTTATTTTACAAATATTTTCAAAGGAATCTTTTTATCACTTTCCAAAAAAGTCATTTTTCTTACCTTTTACCATGAACAAGGATTTTTTTACCTTGTACAGTATGTAAAGATTTATCTAACATCATTTTATTGAAGATAACTTTAAATTTTTAAAATGATACTTTTAAAATAAAATGTTTTCTAAAGTTATTTTCAAATAAAAATATTTTAAAAAATGTTTTTCAAAATAAAAAGGATATTTTCATCATGAATGTTTTTAAAAGATATTATTATAATATTTCCATTCATCAATAAAAACAACACTTTATTTTTAATACAATTAGGACATATTGTATTGATACCATCCTTATTCTTCCTCTGGATGGTTTATGATTGATTTAGTTAAGGATAGTATTGATAATCCCGTCCTTGATTCCTTTTAGTCCCCTAGAAAATTTTAATTTCTAGTGATCATTAAAAATTAAAATTTCCCTAAATATCCATATCATTTTTAATGGATATGATTATTTCCTGAAACATATAACATTTTTACATACAATGTATACTTTAATAGTTATTTGATTACTAGGGGGATTATTGACAAATTTGTATCTTTTACTCAAAGAAGATATTTGATAAATCACATTGTTCATTAATTAAATATATTATTTGATATATGAGGAATTATTTGGATGAGTAAGACATGGGTGGGGCCAAGTTATAGATAGATGCTTGATGCATCGGTAGTCTCATGATACAAAATTAGTTGGTGACAAACTGTTTTATTTTGTTTCCAAATTACTGTAGTTTTAAACTGTCTTGTGAAAGATCTTGATAGTAGTATGCTAAACTCTCTTGTGGATGGTATTTATGGTAAATGTACCATGCACCTAAGAAACATGGAGTCCAATAATTAAGAATTTTCTTAATTTTTATTTAGTTATTATTATCCATGATATTTTTCTTTAACATTATCCATGGATGAATTTCATTCTCAGTTCATTGATTAAATAGAATTCATTTTTAGTTATTTACCTAGATATATTATTTACACACTTTATTCTTAGTTTTTGATTACATGGAATGTGTATTCAATTATTACCTTTCTATATTATCTATTCTAATTAATTCATTATTTCTTCAACTATTCTTGACTCTTACCGAGTATTTAATATCACCCTTATTTTGTTTCCTTTCCCCAAGAATCCAAGAAGTGTACTAAGAAAGATATACAAGGATTTTATTGATAGAATAAAGTTATTTATGAAAAAATTATGTTTTAATGTGTTTATCAAATCATAATACAAGACTAATGAATGTATTTGGTTTACTAAGAAAACTAAACTCTTCAGTACTTCAGGATTTGATTCATTGTAATCATACTAATATAATGGTTGTAGACAATGGATCCAATATTTCCAGGCTCAGGTCACTATAGGAGAGAAGTAAAAAAATTTCACCGAATACAGATCAGTAGAAAGAAAATACACATTGATAACTGATGGAAAATATAAAGTAGTATGCGGTGTTGAGTTTGTACTCTTATAAAAAGTAAGATATATACAAGTGGGGAATAAGTAAAATAGTGAAAAAATAATGATGTTAGAGTAGTAGTGAAAAGTTGAAGTAGAAATACCAGATGAATTTAGGTGGTTGTAACCATACAAAACTAGAGAGATCAAAATTTGAGTCAATGTGACCAGACATAGAAGTCTTTTATGATAGGATTTTTTTAGAATTTGAAATAATGTTATCAGAAAGTCAATGGTATGAGTGAACCAAACATATGTAGCTGAAGTAACCAAACAAATGATATGTACAATGTTTATACTACTATTTTAAGGAATCAAATTGATTCCATGAAATGAAGATTTATCAGGTTGCATTGTATCATCTAAAGTTCCTTTAGATTTAGTTATACATAATGATTATTCAATTAGATCTTTACAAAGATAATAAGATGAATGAACATTAAAAAAATATTCCTGAGGTCATGAGATGAAAGATTTTAAGAAGATGCACCAGAGAGAGTTTTTTAATCTAATCATTGTATGAAGATTTTAATTTTTGGTCAGTTGATCATACATAGTCATATAGACTCATCAGACAAATCACATCAGATGGAATTATCTAAATATCATTGGTCATAGGAAGTTAATTTGTAAATATTTAGTTCATTGGATAGATTTATCCAATCAAATAAAATATTGGAGAAGTGGAGAACATTCAATATTACTAATAGTTCTTAAAAAATCCAATGAAAAAACTTCCATCGAACAGAGTTTTGAGATGATTTACCTAGACATAGTAATTATACTAACATGATGAGGTGATGGAGAGTGTTAATTTTTTTTTATCTATAATGGTTTATAAATATTAAATAAGTTCCCCAATTAAGTGTTTAATGAAGTTCAAAGAATATTGAGGATGCAGAATATTTCATGAGGATTCAAGAACATTATAAAATATTTGATAAGAATCGAATGAAATTGGGTTAAGTGGGAGTTTCAAAATTTCTGTTTTCATTGATTTGTAAAAATAATTTGATTTCCCGACTTTTATACCATGATCTCACCTTTAAAAATTTGGTACAAGTACTACATATAATAACACTATTCACCCATATGAAAGAGATGGTACTCTAAATATTTTTGGGTAGTGTGAGTTTCTAACTAGGTAAATATTTGGTCGAATTTGGAGAACACCAGATAGAGGTGTAGTGAAAAGTGATATTGAACTAAGGTTTCAATCAAAAAAATTAGATAGAGTTATTATTTAGAGCTACTGGATATATATTTAATCAAAAAAAAATTTCCAAATAGGTTGTGAAGTGCATTAGTTTCTGTTCATTAGATAGAATACAAATTAAAGGTGTAGTAAGTGAGGTTCATTAGACAGAGTACACCGTATGAAGGTTGGGAAAACTATAAAGACTCTTACCAAATGGATAAAATTGGATAAAAATTTTTCAGATAATTTTGTTGGAATATTTTTTATAATGTTTCACATTCTTTTGTTGACTTAGTTTAATAAAAAAACCTTTGTAACTGATGGGAGTTATTTTATCATGATCATTCATATTAGGGGATAGAAAGAGTCTAAAAGTATTTGAATAAATTTGTAATGACTTATTTTAATAGTGAATTTCCATGGACCGATGTGTGTTTCCATGGAAAGGATGTATTCACCCACATTTTGGGTTAAACTTGTAAATATTATGTTGCTTGATTTAATTTATTACTATTACATTAAAGTGAGGTTGTTATTTAAAATTTTATAATGGTAAAAACTATAAAAAGTTGTAAGGGTTAATTTTAAGAGAATTAAAATTATATAAGATCATCAATGATTCACCCCTCTCTCATTGGTTCTCACGATCCTAAGGAACATCAATTGGTATTAGAGTGATGTTTACTTTTTTATCCTTATCATAGATAATCTCAACTCAATCAACAATAGTAATATTCCTACCTTTTATGGAAAAACATTATCATGGTCGAAAAAATAGTATGATACTCTATATTCTATCACTTGGAAAAGTGGTAATGATGAAACTACAGTCAGGTTTCCACCTATTAATAGAGATGATCCTATGACATTCATTGGAAAAATAAATATTGAGGTAGATGGGAAATATAGAACTTATATTCTAATTTATTTATAAATTTTTTTTATAAAGGTGAGGGGTATCAATATAGCTAAGGTAACTTGAGAAAAACTCAAAATTATCTTTGATTGAAATATCAAAGTAAAGGAAAAAAATGAAAATATGGAGAATAAATTTATAAGATATTAGAATGGATGATGATTAAACTACTGATGAGTAATTTTCTATAGTAAATGGAAATTTTTACAACATCATTAGATTCATAGATGTCTTGGAAGATTCCATTGTTATTAAGAAACTCATGAGAAACATCCCAAATAGTTTTGTCTCTAAAGTTTCTTATTTAGAAGATAGAGATGATTTATCTCTTGATGAATTATGTAACCTTCTTGTTTCATATAATATGAGTAAATCTAAAGCATTAAAAAATAATATCACATATGAAATGGATTTTGAATCTATGAGTTAGAAGAAAATCCAAGATTTTAATCATAAGATTGTTGACCTCAGTGATTCAGTGGATAATCATGATTATGAAATGAATGAAAAAATCATATCTCTTATCACTAAAAATTATTGTATAGGTAATGGAAAATATGGTGGAAAAATACCACTAATTTTTTTTGAGTGAAAAGGAATTGGTAACTTTTCTATGAACTTTCATAATAAGAAAGTTAGAGAATATAAAAGTTATTCTGATGAAAAACCTCAATATAATAAGTGGATAAAAACTTCAAAGGAAGACAAGAAATCCCATTTAGGTAAGAAAATGTTCACTTAAAATCACAAAATAAGTATTTTGAGTAAGAAATATAATTATAAATCTGCTAAAAAGAGGTCTTTAAAAGATGAAAATCTAAAGAAGTTAATAAATTTATTTTCAAATGTTAATAGAAATAAATATTCCTCAAACAATAATGAATAAGAAGGTAAAGAAACCCACAAAGAATAATAAATAAGATTAGAACTTATGAAATGTACTTATAAAAACATTAAAATAAATAAAATAAATTTGAATTTTGAAGAAATAATTTGAGAAATATATTTTAAGAAAGTAAGGGTTTCTTAAAAATTAATATGTGCACATTGAGGAGATTAAGAATCTTAAACTGAAACTTACAGAATAAGTAAATATAGAATAAGATATTTGTAAGAAAATTGATACTAAAGAAGATGAGGTTTTCAAAACAAAATCTATATTTCTTGAGGTTTAATGTACCTTAAATAATATGAATGATAATTTCAACAAGGATATAGAGGTGAAAGTTGAAACATCTCAAGCAACTGAGAAAACTCATTCCAAGAATTAGGTTTCATATTTACCCACTAAACATTAAATTTCATCCAATCTTTATATACATAAAGTTATTATAAAACATATTTGGAAATCATGAATATATAAATGATTTTTAATAAATATCACATCAAAAAAAGTTGAAAATAAAAGATGTATGAAATATGACCAATACCATGGGGGAACTAATAAAAAAATATATTGAAAACCTCATCTAACTTTCTACAGGGAAATATACCACTTATATAAAAGTTTAATATTCAATGGATATTGTTGGTGCTATGATATATATAGGAATAAGACATATATTTTTTTCATAACATGTCTATTATTAAAAATTTGTATGATCTAAATGGGAGTAATAGTGGAAGAAAAGAGAGTAACTTTCTTAAGTTATAGGAAGAAAGGAAGGAAATTTCATCAGATGTTAGAAAATTTTCAATGTAAAACCAATTTCATTACATAGAAGAATTATATGGAATATGTGATGAATCAGGACACTTTTCCAAATAATGTATAAATAATCTTCTGAAACAAGTTCCCTATAATAGTAAAGAAAAATAAGTTGGAAAGAATAAAATTGTAGAAAGAGATTTTATTATTGAGACTAATATAAAACCTAGTAAAATGAAATAAATTTGGATTCTTGGTAATACTTTTTTGTCATATATGGAAAGTGATATAAATATATTGTAATATATTGAAGAATGTAAAGTATGAGAAATTACTTTTATAAATGATATTTCCTTAAAAATCAAAGGAATTGGAATAACTAATATTGAAACTCAGAAACTAAAATCAAATGAAGTTATATTTTTTAGTGGGATGAATCACAACTTGATAAGTGTTAGAAAACGTTTTGAAAATGGAAAGAAGGTGATCTTTAAGAAATATTCTTGTTTTATCAAAATTTTTAAAGATGGAAAATTTGTTTTTAAGTGAGAAAGAATTAGAAAAAATTATTTTTAAAATAGAGATATTTTTAATTCATGTTACATAAGTGATAACGAAGAAAATAATTTGTGGTATTGAAATATTAGGCCTCTTGGCCATAAAATAATGATCACAGTTTCTATGGAAATGGTTATAAAAAATTTACACAACTGAAGAGGAAATATTATGAAATCTGTATAAATTTTTAGAAATACAAGATAATTAGTAACATACATAAGAAAATTGAAATTCAATCCAATGAACCTATTGAGATCTTACACTTTGATCCTTATGGGACAATGAGAAATCGATAAATAAAATGTATTTTTTATTTTATTAATTTTATTGATGAATTCATGCAAAAGAAAAAAAAATAATTTTTATGAAGTATAAATCAGAGGTTTCAAATATGTTTAGATATTTTATAAAAAAGTTTAATGTGATCCAAAATGTGTTCAAAATGATTTAGATGAGTATTGTGATGAAAATAGTAATACATGAAGAAAATATCTCAAACATTATTCTTTTAAAACATAAGATTAATTGAACAATATCTTTTGAAATCATAAATATTCATTTTATACGAGAAGAAAGTTGAGGTATAGAATCAGACATCACTTATCTCTCAGGTTGAAGAACAATCTACTTCAGAGGAATTTGAACGTAAATATTGGATATATGTGGTTAATAAAGAGTTAAATCCGATTAATAAAAATGAAATCTGATATCTTGTTCCATGAATACTTGGAAATAATGTTATAAGAAAAAAATTGTTTTTCAAAAACAATTTGAATAAACATAGAGAAATTTCAATAAACAAAGATCGACTTGATTGGAAAGTCTACTCATTAATAGAATACATTGACTTTAAAGAAACATTTTATCCAACTGTGAGACTTTAAATAATAAGAATGTTCTTGGTAGTTTCTACACATCATTTTTAGAAAGTTTAGAAGATGGATGTTAATCCGTATTTCATAAATAGAGTAATTTTTGATGAAATTTATATTGATCAACCAAGTGGGTTCTTACTTGATAAATATGTAACCATGATTTGTAAGCTAAAGATAGATTTATTTGGGTATATGTAGCATCCTCATGCTTGGTAATATAACCATGAGGGTTTCCTAAACTAGTTAAAATTTGATAAAGTAACATTTTATAGCAACCTATATTTTATATAAATGAATACAAGAACCCTCATTGTCATTTTTATGTTAAATATATAATTTTTTCTGTTGATACGCATAAAAATTATGAAGAATTATCTGAAAAAATGAAGAAATTTTTAATGCCAATGCATGGGGTGTTAGATTTATTTCTCGGTTTACTAGTTTAACAAAAAGATAGATACATCTTTCTATCTCAAGAAAAGTACACCAATGAGTTACTACCAATATTTGGAATGGAATATTACAAAGAAGTTTATAAAATTACCTCTGTTTGTGTAGAGTTGAGTAAAGATAAAGCTAAGAAAAGTGTGAATCATAAATACTTTAAAAAGTTGATAGGGCACTTGATCTATCTTACAACTTCAAGGACACACATTCTTTATGTGGTTATATTATGTGTAAGATATCAGACTGATCCTAAAAAGTCACACATGTTTCAAGATAAAATAATACTCAAGTATATTATAAGAAAATCATATTATGAACTATGTTGTAAAAGAAGTCGTGACATGAGCTTTCTTGGCTACACTAATGATAATTGGGTTGAGTATTTTAATGATAGAAAGTAAAAGTCTTGAGAAATTATTTTGGGATAATTTTGTGTTATCTAGTATAATAAGAAACAATGTTATGTAACTTTGAGTATAGTGGAAGCATAATATGTTTCCACCAAACATGATTTTACACAAATTATATGGATGAAAGTTTAGTTGGAAGATTTGAGAGTGAAGGTTAGAAAATCATTAAAGATTATTTTTGTGATAATCAATGTACCATTTCTCTATCCGAAAATCCTATTCAAAATTCCAGATAAAATAAAATTGATATTAAATATAATTTTATAAAATAGTAAGTTTTTTATGGAGCGTTTATTCTTGAGTACATTTCAGAAAAGTATCAAATTGAAGATGTTTTCCCCAAAACTATTCCTACAAAAATATTTGAGTAATTGAGGTTGAAACTACATGTTCATCCTCCACAAAATACTTCCTAAAGTTTTTAAGTAATTAACCCATGATCATTTGGATTCTTTTTTCAATGGGGTTGGAGGAGAATGTACAAATCATTAAAAAAATATTTAATGAATATGAAGCTGGTGTTATTATAAAAAGTGGGAGTGAAAAAGACTGAGGGGGAGATTTCTTTATATTGCATAAAAAATATCATTTCATTGAGAGATGTAATTCATTAAAAAATAGTGATTTATCTAATAGTCTAGTGTTAAGGCATTCTTTATGGAGAAATCCCTGGTTTGATAAATATTTAAGAAAATATTTGTTTTTAATTTTTTTTAAATTTGTTCTAAATGTTGATAAAAAATCCAAATGGGAGAGTGAATATTCTGTGGGATGTTTTTGTAATATGTTTTTTATTTGTTGTCAACACATTATGTTTTGATTTTTTCGTTATATGAGTGAGAAAGTGTTACTGAAGTTATTAAGAAAATTTTTCTTATGAAGTGATAGAGGAGGTTAATGATATTTTTTAACAATGTTAGGAAACGTTCCTTAAGTTAGATGATGCTGTTTCATTCTTAATGTTTCTAAAATCATGAAGAAAATCATGATCCAAGATGAAGTTGTACAATTTTTTTACAAGGGGAGTGAAGTAAAATATTTTTATCAGATGCAAATCATTGGACATAGAACAATGAATGAAAATCATTAGATTGACAATACAAACTGATATCTGATGGAGAATAATAAGAAGTATGAGGTACTAAGTTTTTACCCTTTTGTACAAATTGAAAGAACTACTATAGGGGAATAAGTATAATAGTGAAATAATATTAATGTTCATGAAGTATTACGAAGTTGAAGCTACAATACTAGCTGAATCATGGACGTTGTAATCAGAAAAATCTAGAGAGATTAAATTTTGAGTTAACATAACATGATAGAAAAGTCTTTTGGGATAGGAGTCTCCAGAAGTTTCAACAATGTTATTGGATAGTGAATGACTTAAGTGTATTGGATAGAGGTATCTGAGATAAATTAATAGTTGGTGTGTAAAAATTTTATGCTATTATTTGAAGGAATCAAATCAAGACCATTAGATGAAGATTCATCAGTTCAAAATGCATTTTACAATGTTACATCAGACTGAGTTTTGTAGAAGGCATATTTATATAGATCATTATAATGATTATTGAAAAAATGAGCATCATAAAAATGTACATGAGACCATTATAAATAGAATACTAAAAAGTTATATATGATGTAGTTTTGTTATCCAATTTCTATATGAATATTTTGAGTCGAGGAATCAAACAGAGTCATACTAAATCATTATAAAAATTACATCAAAAAGACTTATCCAAGTTGCACTAGTAATAGGAACTGAAGTTGTAAAATATGAGTTCATTGGGAAGAGTCATCCAGTCAAATAAAATAGTGTATAAGTGGATAATATTAACCTGTCAGAGGAGTTTCTAAAGAATCCATAAGAAAAACTTCTAATTGACAGAGTTTCAACAATATTTACATAAAATCTATAAGATCCTAACATAATGATGTGATGATGAGCATTGAATATTTTTTTATTCAATAAATTTTTAAAAGATTAAATAATTTTCTCAATGATGAGTTGAAGGAAGTTCAAAGAATATATTTCATGTAAGAGTTTTCATGATGCTTCAAGAACATTCTATAATATTTGAGAAGTGTACAAACTAATTGAGTTTAGTGGGAGTTATTAAATTTGAGTTTTCATTGAGTGGTAAAAATAATTCGAGTTCCCAAAATTTCTCATATGTGCTCACCTCTAAAAAGGGGATGTGAGTAAAACTTGCACTGACACTATTCACCCATATAAAAAAGATAATTTGATGAATTTTTTCGAGAATTAAGGGTTTATAACCAGGTTAAGATTTGGTTTAAGTTGAAGAACACCAGACATAAGTGTAATGATAAGTGATACAGTATAGAGGTGTCAATCAGAAACATCAGACATCGTTATTAGTTAGAGCTATTAGATAGATATTTCATCCGAGAGAGTTTATGAATAGGCTCTGAGGTGAAATGTTATTTATTCATTGGAAAGAACATAGATCAGAGAAATAGTTAGTGAGTTCCACTAGATGTAGAACACCAAACAAAGGAAATGAACACAAGATGAACTCTTACCATATGGATAAAATTAGACTGATGATTTTCAGATGATATTTTTTAGAGCTGTTTTACAATGTCTAACATTCTTGTGTTGGATCAGTTTTACAAGAAAACCATTGTAACTAATGGGAGTCAGAATAATCTTTCCTATTAGGAGATTGAAGGAGTTTAATGGGAGTTGTCTCAAGTTGTATTCATATATTTTAATAGTGAATTTCCATTGACCTATGAGAGTCTCCATGATGTGGATGTAGTCACCCACATTGAAGGGGAAACCTATAAATCTTGTATACCTTGCTTTACATTATTATCATTGCATGCATGTGAGATATTTATTTAAAATTTTATAATGATAAAAACTATAACATGTTTTATGGGTTAATTTAAAGATAATTGAAATTGTAAAAGATAACCATTGATTCATCCCCCCTTCCCAATGGATCTCACAATCCCAAAGAACTTATAATGGAATATAATAAAGGCTATAATAATATGGGATAAGTATTATATAATTAAAAAAATATAAAATGGGAGATAATTCCATGAAATAAAAATCAACAAAATTCTTTAAATGGTATTATAATAAAATAATTTATATTAAAAATGAAAGAGAATGATTGGAAACCCTTACTCTTCTAAGTAGGTTATTAAAGATTGGAAGGAATCCTAAAAACCTTAGGAAATCCTTGGGATATGTTTAGAGAGGTAGAGGGAATGTAAATTCATGAAAAATTCCTTTAGAGTGCGGTGGGATGAGATAATGGGTGGGAGTAATATCCTTTTATAGGTGAAAAGAGGGGCAATGCACATAATCTATTGTTTGGAAAGGGGTAGTAATGGAGTCCCCTGGGTGTTATATGGGTTAGATGGATTTAGTGAATAAGTGGTAGGTGAGACATGTTGGTATGAATTTAATACCTAATAAAAAGTTCTATAAGATGTAAGTGACATTTTAATTATTAAAAATTTGATATAATTCA
Source organism: Viscum album (assembly GCA_963277665.1). Classification (NCBI taxonomy): domain Eukaryota; kingdom Viridiplantae; phylum Streptophyta; class Magnoliopsida; order Santalales; family Viscaceae; genus Viscum; species Viscum album. The sequence continues at coordinate 1,252,562,800 of OY728141.1, forward strand.
TTTACCCACTTTGCCCTTATTAATATTGATTAAAAATTAACCATGGTAATAATTTTATTACTAAAAATATAAGATGAATCATATTATAAAATTCTTACATTATGAATATGAATTTGAACTTAATTTAATCTGATTTACTTTCAAAATGAGAGAAAATAAACATTCAAATTCAAACATAAGATATAGTAAAAATAGTTTTTATAGAAAAATGTATTTTTATACATTAAGTGTTTTAATTTATATTTCAGATTAACAATTAAGTTTATGATTTATTATATATTTGTTTATATTTTTAAATATATTATTATAGTAATATTTTAAAAAATAATAATCTAATTTTTTAGATATAATTATTATAACTTTTATAAAATTAATTATTTGAAAATAACCATTTTACTTTTACTATGGTAATTAATCTTTAATATAATTAATTTATTTTCAATGACTAAAAATAATACTAGATTTCCTAAATAATTTTTACCTACTTATTATAGATATAAATTCATTTTTATAAAATAAAATTAAAACATATAATGAATTTTAATTTCATATTTTGTGTGTGTAAAGCCCATTTTTTTAGAAAAAAAGTGTTTTTTAAGAATAATAATTATGTTCTGGATAAAATTATCGATTATTTTTTATTTTCATGAAATATATTGGTTTATTTTAAAATAAATAAATTATATTTGTATTTCAAAGAAATCCAAAACCTAATTTTACCAAAATAATATTTAATTATAATAAAATAGAAAAAACATTTTCTTTTATAGAAAAATATTACTTAAGTTCATAAAATGTTAAAAATATTTATATAAATTAAGAATATTATTTAAAAAATATTTATTTTTATTTTTTTAAAATATATTTGATAATTTAAATGGTTTTGTAAACTCCTAGTTCTTTCTAATATAAAAATAAATTCATAAAAGTTATGGTATTAGTAAAAATTGTCAATTTCACTATTCAATTAGAAATAAACTATTTTGGAAAAATTTAAAGATTTTATATTAAGATAATATCTTTAGGAAGAGTTCAAATATGGATTTTATTTTTTTAAAATATATTTTTAATATTCAGAAATTAAACTTATAAATATACTCCTGAATAAAGGCTCTTTAGAGTTCACATTATGTGATAGTTCATGATGTGGTGTTTTCCTATTACAGTAGGGTATCAAATATTACATTTACCCCTTAAATAATTTATTCCTTAAAAGTGGGGTATATGTTATCTATTATAAAAATTTGGATATTCCTTCCTCATAACTTCTTTAGGATCCCAAGTTTCCTCTTCTAGTTTTTCATTTATCAGAAAGAATTACATTAATCGGGTATTTAGATTCCAAAACACTTTCTCTCTAGTTCCATGATTCTAGATATTCATTATAATAAAATTTAGGATCCAACTTTATTCCCTCATATGAAATCACATGTTTTTTATCTAACATGTATTTCCTTAGAAATGAATCATGGAATACATTGTATAATTTAGAAAGGTTGGGTGACATAACTAATTGGTAAGCTAAAACTCTATTTTTTTATTATTTAAAAATCCCAACGTATCTAGGGATTAATTTCCTATTTTTACGAAATATTACAACTTATTTACATAGAGAAACCTTCAAGAATATAATACCCCGACTTGAAATTCCAACTCTCTCCTTTAATAATAATCATATATCTTTTTTCTAATTTGGGATGCTTTAATATGATCCTGAATAGTCCATACATTAATATTCATCTCTTTTATAAGCTTTAGGACAACTATCTTTCATTATCCAACTTCTTTCCAATAATATGGAGTACGATACCTCTTCCTATATAATTTTTTTCATGGTTCCATATAGATTCTTTAACATAATATATTATTATTTGAAAATTACACCAAAGGTTGGTATTGATCCCCCATACCTTATATGTCAATAGTATATGATCTCAACATGTATTCTATTGTTTTGATAGTCCTTTCAGACTTCCCATCAGTTTGGAGATGATAGGTGGTGCTTAAATGTATTTTAGAGTCAAGATCCCTTTGAATAATCTTCTATAATTTTGATGTAAAACGTGGGCCATGATCAGATAGAATTGATATATATTCCCTATGAAGCCTTAAGATTTCATTGATACAAATCTGGGAAAGCCTCTTAAGGGGTAGATCTTCTCTTATTTATAAGAAGTGAGAAGACTTAGTAAGTCGATCGAAAATGACCAAGATAGTGTCTTTTTTCTTTAGAGTATTTATAAGTATAATAATAAAGTTCATTTTAATATTAACCCAATTCTATATAGTTGTAGGAAATGTTTTTATAAGTCCCTCAAGATATTGTATTTTAGTCTTTGCCTACTAGAATTGTAACAACCTGAACCTAACCATTGGTTTGGGAATATCTAAGGTTCCACTAACCTTGGGTGACATCCCTTGGGCACAAAAGGATGAAAATAAATTCAAAAGTATTGAAAAATATTTGGGGGATTATTTTACCTTAGAACATATAAAACATGTAAAAAAAAGAAACAGCAGAACAATGCTATATGATGTATGGAATGTAAACATTACCACACAAAATCAAATAACCAACCAAATTTAGGGTAATGATAGAAATGATAAAGGTAAATAGAATGACTAAGACTGAAAATAAATTCAATACATAGGAACCAAAGTGGAACCACTCTAGACACTAAGACTCGACCAACTATAAAGTTCTATATCTAGATAAGTATTAAAGTTGCAATCATGAAACACCAATAGAGAAATATGAAATTATACCCTTTTTTATATCATGGAAAATAGAGTCTACATTAATAACTATGTGCATATATAGGGGTGAGAAATCATACCCAGAAGGCAAACCCCAAGAATTCACCCACATGCCACTAGAACCAAAAACAAGTTAGCTTCATAGTTATATAAAAAAGAGTAAGAGGATTCAAAATAGTTTACCAAATAAATAGTCCAGAAAAAGGTAATGGGATTAATCCAATACATTCATTAATATAACCATTTAACTTGGAATACCCTTTTCATGTTCACACACACACACACACATGTATGACCAATGATTCACCCTATGACGGTGAGTGGCAACTCATCCCATCACAATGTAATCCTATAATTATATATACCTTATTTCACTATTTATAACTGATCACTATGTCCATATCAAAAAGGCCTCATATAATGAAAATGAACACACGCTAACCTTATATACCAAGTTCCCATTCTAAATTCTAATATTTAGCTAAAAACCATCTCTAATTTTACAAAAAATTATAACACTAATTACTATCTTTCTTTACAAATCAAATTACTTTGCAACATTCTAATTCAAATTACCTTTCAAAAAACATCTGAATTCATAATTCAAAATAATTTAAAATTGCAATCCATTTATATAAAATTCAATAATTTTTTTCATTACAAAACACTTATAAAAAACCATTGAAACATGATTTTTTATTATGGATTCAACAAGGTTTTTATTAGAAACACCAACCATAAATCACACATTTAAAAGCATCATTTTTAAAAAGGAACCAAAGGATTTTCTTATAAAAACATAGTATATTAGTTCTTCGAAACCAATTAAAATAAATATAAAATACAAATATTTCTAATTTTAGAGAAAGTGGTGATATAAAGAAGCCAAAAAAATCTCGAGATTGATTTCACCACCACAGAATGAGAGATATATTTCACCCATCACAACAAGAAATCAAATCCTTAGAATGAGGAAAATCACCCCCATTGATTATTTTGGATTGAAAATCCTAAGGAGGAGATGGAGAGAAGAGGATATCAGATTCGATTTATAGTCACAAATCTAATTAAAACCCACCCAACAAGATCAATCATGGATCCATGAATCATCCCCCAAGACCAGTGTTCAATTTAGGAATAAAAAAACTTGTTTGACCATCACCATGACCTGGTGGCATCTTCCATGATTGTGGTGCCTTTGATCGGACAATGTCTTAGAACCCACCATGGTGAAACACTATGGTGTGTTGTAAAGACCGAAGTCATTTTAGACCCACCATTCCCTAGAACACATCATGGCGATGCCTCCTCTATCCATGTTTCAAAAATCAACCCCCAACATTCCATTCCCAAAACTACCCAATGACTATGACCTACCTTGGTAATTTTGGTATTCCCATGTTACAAATGAGAACTCCCAGCATACCATACCCTCCACTATAGTGTTTTTCTTCCTATAGTGTAACATGATATTCCAAAACACTCCCACCTCCCCAAGGAACCTAAAAATTACCCCCAAAACAAAATAAAACCATGAAAATAATTTAGAAATTAAAAGAACATGGAAAGTACCTGAAACTAGGGGTGTTACGTTCTCCCAACTATTAATTTATCCATCCTTAGGAATATGGAGGTTTGCAGTGTATTTGAAGAGTTCTGGAAATTAATTGAATGACATGAACACCTATCGTAGGGCATGTAAAAAAGAATATTCTTTTTTCCAATGCATTACAGTGGCTGAACAGGGTCTTCTCACTTGAAGAGATTCTCAATTTGGTTCACTCACTTTATATAAATCACCTAAACTATTTATTTTTTGGGTTATTTAATGAAAATAATAATAATTTTATTCGATTTTTGATTATTTATTTTCTAATATAATTAAAGTAAAATTAAATATGATAATTTTAACTTATATAAAAATGAAATTATAAATGTAATGATTTAATGAATAAATAAATTTGTTTTGGGTTTGTTTTTCAGTTTAATCATTATTCTCTTTTATATGTTTTATTTTATTTTGATAATTCATACATGAAATATCATGTTGAATTACTATTTTTTACTTATAAATTGTGAAATCTTTTAATGCCTAATAAATATTAATTCCACCTCCTCCATTAATTAATGATTATGAAACACCTTGGTCTGAGGTGTGCCATTATCCAAGACATGATTCTATCAATGTCGTTTCATCGATTGACTTTCTCAACTCCATCATGTAACGAGTTATCCAATTGAGAGATGGAAAAGAGAGTTAATCAAAAGAATATAAATAGATTGAGTTACATTCCATTATGGGTAGTCATCAAACTAGGGTCATTGTCCTCACCCATGAATGCTACTCAAATCTACCAAAATATAAAATAAATGTTAATAAAAATTAAATAACACCTTGATCTCCGTCGGGAGAATCCTATAAGAGATAACTTGGGTGGAAAGATGGAATAGAAGGAGAAATAAAATAAAATAAAATAAATAATAAATATAAAAAACAAAGAGGTTGAGAAATATAAAATAAGAAATTAAATAGAATTGGTATGAGATAGAGAAGAGAGAGAAAAAATAAAATAAAATAGAATAATAATTAGAATATATGAATTAAGTTATAAAATAAAATAAATTAAAAATAATAATGTTTAAATAATAATAATAATAAGAATAACGATAATTATAAAAATTATAATAAGAATAATAAAAGAATAAATATAGATGAATTGGGTGGAAGACACAATTTTCAAACACGAATGTAACTATTTGTAATTAAAAGATAATTAAAATTACTATTTAAGGGAAACTAAAATAAAATAAATAAAATAAAATAAAATAAAAATGAATAAAATAAGGGGATAAGTGGAGTATTAGTTCCTCTGTAGTTTACCACCTTTGGATCTCAATGCCTCCACAATGGGATGTGAAAAACTATTTTTATAGGAATCAAAGGAGGTCTCAAGCTCACCTATTTAGTGGATTATATCTATGAATCACTCCATCAACCATAGGTGTTAATATCTAAACACTCACAAACCTTAGATAATGTAGAAAATAGGTGTAGAGAATATCTACACAAGTCGACTCCTTTGGTGCTTACATGGGATTAATGGCTGGAGTGAGAGACGTAATGGACATCAAAAGTAGGAGAAGGTGGTGAAATAACATTGGAATGAGGTGAGCAACAATAGTGGTTGGAACAATTCAAGGCAATGATGGTGACCAACAACACTCCTCTTTTCCTCTGCCCTTCACAGTGGCTGGATAATGCTCATATATGCATTCATGGAGTCATAAAATAATTCAAAGGTGATTTATGGTGACAAAAAGATTCATTGGTGGGAGAAGAGCTTGAGTCGAGCTTCTCCTATTGCTGAAATGAAGGATTATCGATGAGGTAGTGGTGGTATGGTGGGTAGAAGGGGAAATCAGTGACTTCAGGTGGCGAATCTGCGGTGGTGCATTCTCGATCAAGGATGGTGGAAGCAATGGTGATGGAGTGAAAAAAATGACATTATTGGGTGACATGATAGACTGTAGAAGTTGATAATGAGGGAGGTAGCGGTAGAGAAAGTGGAATGCGGAAGAGCTACGATGGAGCTTCAATGGAACATCAAAATGTCACAGCTTCGGGAAAGTGATTATAAGGCTTGATGCAGGAGTGTGGTCTAGATTGCTTACTGTAGGTATGGGGTAACACATTCCACATGCACACACACAAGATCGTGACACACATGTCCCAGATAGGCCTTTGGGCCTATTATTCACCCATGAGGTTCACCACCCGCATGTAATGATTCACGTGGCTTAATCACCAATGCAATATCCACCTGAGCAGGTCGTCCCTGAACTAGCTTGGTTGGCTGGGCCTCTTTGGCCTGGCTATATGGTTGGCTAGTTTAGGTCGAGGGCTATCATGTGGATGGATTTATTTTTACACAAACACCTTAAAAAGTGTTATAAAAATTTCAAATATTAATCAAAATATTTATCAAAATTTTATATCTAAGAATCAAATACAAAAAAATAATTCTTTTGCTCTCCTAAAACCATTTTAATTTCTTTCATTATAAATTTACACTTTTAAGAAAAATACTAAAAACATGGGTTAATTCATCGATAAAACACTTAAAACTATTCAAATTTGATTGAAAATATGCACATAAAATGAATCTGTAAAATGACCCTACACATAAACCATGATTTTCTTCAAGCATAAAATATCAACGTGTAAAATTATAGGTCACAAATTCTACAAATATTCAAATTTCAAAGTAATAAAATCAAAAAATTATAATGTTAAATAAAATTTTCAAAAATTCACATAAAATATCAACTTAATTTCTCAATTTTCAATGAATAAATTAATTTAAGAATTTTTATTTTTCCCAATTAGAAAATTATTGAACTTATCTTATCATTCATTAAAGATACTCAATTAATTATTATAAAACATTCAAAATCATGATTTAACTCACCTTTTATATATAATGTTTTTGAAATATTGAATAAGTTCCCCAATGAAGAGGTTAATGAAGTTCAAAGAATATTGAGAATGCAGAAGATTTCATGAAGATTCAAGAACATTATAAAAGATTTCAGAAGAATCCAATGAAGTTGGGTTAAGTGGGAGTTTTGAAATTTTTGTTTTTATTGAGTGGTAAAAAGAATTTGATTTCCCACCTATTATACCATAATCTCACCTATAAAAATTTGGTACAAGTACAACTCATACAAACATTGTTCACCCATTTGAAAGAGATGATACTCTAAATATTTTAGAGTAGTGTGAGTTTCTAACCAGGTAAATATTTGGTTGAATTTGAAGAACACCGGATAGAGGTGTGGTGAAAAGAGATATTGAACAAAAGTTTCAATAAAAAAATTAGATAGAGTTATTAGTTTGAGATTCTGGATATAGATTTCATCAAAAAAAGTTTCCAAATAGGCTGTGAAGTGCATTAGTTTTTGTTCATCAGACAGAATACTGATCAGAGGTGTAGTAACTGAGGTTCATTAGACAAAGTACACCGAATGAAGGTAGGGAACACCAGAATGACTCTTAACAAATAGAGAAAATTGGATCTAAAATTTTCAGATAAATTTTTGATAGATTTTTTTATAAAGTTTCACAATATTTTGTTGACTTAGTTTCATAAGAAAACCATCGTAACTAATGGGAGTTAGTTTATCATGATCAATCATATTGGGGGATAGAAGGAGTCTAACAATATTTGAGTCATGCTGTATTCACTTATTTTAATAGTGATTTCCTTGGGCCGGGGTGAGTTTCCATGGTAAGGATGTATTCACCCACATTTGGGGTGAAACATGTAAATATTATGTGCCTTGATTTACTTTATTACTATTTTTATTGAATCGAGGTTGTTATTTAGAATTTTATAAGGGTAAAATCTCTAAGAAGTTATCGGGGTTAATTTTTAGAGAATTAAAATTATATGAGATCATCACTGATTCACTCATCTCTTAGTGGTTCTCACAATCCTAAGGATCTTCAATTGGTATTAGAGTGAGGTTCCCTTTTATTATCCTTATCATAGATAATATCAACTCAATCAGTAATATTAGTATTCCTACCGTTTATGGAAAAAAATTATCATGGCTGGAAAAATAGTATGATAATTTATCTTCTATAAATTGGCAAATAGGTAATGATGAAACTACATTCAGGTTTCCACCTATTGACAGAGATGATCCTATAAAATTCATTGGAAAAATAAATATTGAGGTAGATAGAAAATATAGAACTTATATTCTAATTTATTTATAAAAAATGTTTTTATAAAGGTGAGGGGTCACAAGATAGCTAAGGTAACATGAGAAAAACTCAAAAGTATCTTTTATTGAAATATAAAAGTAAAGAAAAAAAACTAGCAAATATGGACAATAAATTTATAATATATTATAATTAATTATGATAAAACTATTGATGAGTAATTCACTGGATTAAATGATTTTTTTACAACATCATAGAATTCATAGATTTCTTGGAAGATTCCACCGTTATTATAAAACTCATGAGAAACTTTCCAAATAGTTTAAACTCTAAGGTTTATTATTTAGAAGATAAATATGATTTATCTCTTGATGTATTATGTAACCTTCTTGTTTCATATAATATGAGTAAATCTATAACATTAAAAAATAATATCCTGGATGAAATGAATTTTGAAGCTATGAGAAAGAAGAAAATACAAGATGATAATCATAATATTTTTGAACTCTGTGATTTAAAAGATAAGTATGATGATGAAATGAATGAAAAAAACATCTCTATTTTAAGAAAACCAGACATAGGTGTAGTGAAAAGTGATATTGAAAAAAAGTTTTCAATCAAAAAAATTAGATATAGTTATTAGTTAGAGCTACTAGATATTGATTTCATCAAAAAAAGTTTCCGAATAGGCTATTAATTTCCTTAGTTTTTGCTAATTAGGTAGAATAGAGATCAGAGGTGTAGTAAGTGAGGTTAATTATACATAGTACATCGAATAAATGTAGGGAACACCAGAAATATTCTTACCAAATAGAAAAAATTGGATAAAAAATTTTCAGATAATTTTGTTGGTAGATTTTTTATATAGTTTCACATTTTTTCATTGACTTAGTTTCATAAGGAAACCTTTTTAACTGATGGAAGTTAGTTTATCATGATCATTCACATTGGGGGATAAAAGGATTTGAACAAGATTTGAATCATGTTGTATTCATATATTTTAATAGTGAATTTCTATGGACCGGTGTGAGTTTCCATGGAAAGGATGTATTCACCCACATTTGGGGTGAACCTTGTAAATCTCATGTGCCTTGATTTACTTTATTATATATTCATTAAAGTGAGGTTTTTATTTAAAATTTTATAAGGTTAAAAACTATAACAAGTTATAGGGGTTAATTTTAAGATAATTAAAATTATATAACATCATCACTGATTCACCCCTCTCTTAGTGGTTCTCAAGATCCAAAGGAACTTCAATTGGTATTATAGTGAGGTTCTATTTTTTGATCCCTATTATAGATAATCTCATTTAGATAAACAATATTAGTATTCCTATATTTTATGGGAAAAAATTATCATGGTTGAAAAAATAGTATGATAATCTATCTTCTATCACTTGTCATGGAGGTAATGATGAAACTATAGTCAGTTTTCCACCTATTGAGAGGAATGATCATATGGAATTCATTGGAAAAAATAAATATTGAGGTAGATAGGAAATATAGAACTTATATTCTAATTTATTTTTAAAAAATGTTTTTATAAATGTTAGGGGTCTCAAGATAGATAAGGTAAGGTGAGAAAAACTCAAAAGTATCTTTGATGGAAATATCAATGTAAATTAAAAAACCTAAAAATATGGAGAATAAATTTATAAGATATTAGAATGGATGATGATGAAACTTCTGATGAGTAATTCACTGGAGAAAATAAATTTTTTTACAACATCATAGGATTCATATATGTCTTAGAAGATTCAACCGTTATTAAGAAACTCAAGGGAAACTTCCCAAGTAGTTTTGACTCTAAAGTTTATTATTTAGAAGATAAATATGATTTATCCCTTGATGAATTATGTAACCTTCTTGTTTCATATAAGATGATTAAATCTACAATATTGAAAAATAATATCATAGAAGAAATGGATTTTAAAGCTATGAGAAAGAAGAAAATACAAGATTCTAATCATATGATTGTTGACCTCAGTGATTCAGAAGATAATTATGAGGATGAAATGAATGAAAAAATCATATCTCTTTGAAGAGCACCAGAAATAGGTGTAGTGAAAAGTTATATTGAACAAAGGTTTCTATCAAAAAAATTGGATAAAGTTATTATTTAGAGATACTATATAAAAATTTCATCAAACAATGTTTCAAAATAGGTTATAAAGTGCATTAGTTTTTTTTTCATCAGACATAATAAAAATCAGAGGTTTAGTAAGTGAGGTTCATTAGACAGAGTACACCTAATGAAGGTAGGGAACACTAGAAATACTCTTACCAAATGAAAAAATAGGATCGAAAATTTTCAGATAATTTTATTTGTAGATTTTTTTATAATGTTTTACATTCTTTTGTTGACTTAGTTACATAAGAAAACCTTTGTAACTAATGGGAGTTATTTTATCATGATCATTCATATTGGGGGATATAAGGAGTATTAAAATATTTTAATCAAGCTGTATTCACTTATTTTAATAGTGAATTTCCATGGACCAGTGTGAGTTTCCATGGAAATGATGTATTCACCCACATTTGGGGTGAAACTTGTAAATCTTAAGTTCCTTGATTTAATTTATTACAATTTCATTAAAGTGAGGCTGTTATTTAAACTTTTATTAGGGTAAAAACTATAACAAGTTTTAGGGGTTAATTTTAAGATAATTAAAATTGTATAAGATCATCATTGATTCACCCCTCTCTCAGTGGTTCTCACGATCCTAAGGAACTTCAATTGGTATTAGAGTGAGGTTCCCTTTTTTGTTCCTTATCATAGATAATCTCATCTCAATAAATAATAGTAGTATTCCTATATTTTATGGGAAAAAATTATCATTGTTGAAAAAAATAGTATGATACTCTATCTTCTATCACTTGGCATGGAGGTAATGATGAAACTATAGTCGGGGTTCCACCTATTGAGAGAGGTGATCCTATGAAATTCATTGGAAAAATAAATATTGAGGTTTATAGGAAATATATAACATATATTCTAAATTATTTATAAAAAATATTTTTATAAAGGTTAGGGGTCTCAAGATATCTAAGGTAACTTGAGAAAAACTCAAAATTATCTTTTATGGAAATATCAAAGTAATGGAAAAAAAGAAAAATATAGATAGTGAATTTATAAGATATTAGAATGGATGATAATGAAACTAATGATGAGTAATTAACTAGAGGAAATGAAATTTTTACAACATCACCGGATTCATAGATGTCTTGGAATATTCCACCGTTATTAAAAAATCTTGAGAAACTTCCAAAATATTTTTGTCTCTAATTTTTCATATTTAGAAGATAACGATGATTTATCTCTTGATGAATTATGTAACCTTCTTGTTTCACATAAGATGAGTAAATATACAACATTAAAAAATAATATCATGGATGAAATGGATTTTTAAGCTATGAGAAAGAAGAAAATCCAAGATACCAATCATAAGATTGTTGACCTCAGTGATTCAAAAGATAAGTATTATGATTAAATGATTGAAAAAATCATCTATCTTATCACAAAAAATTATTGTAGAGGTAAAGGAAAATATGGAGTAAAACAAGCACTTAAATTTTTTGAGTGAAAAGGAATTTCTAACTTTTCTATAAACTTTTATAATAATAAAGTTAGAGAATATGAAGATTATTCTGAAGAAAAACCCCAATAGTATAAGTGGATAAAAACTTCAAAGGAATATACGAAACCCCTTAGAGGTAATAAAATGTTCACTTAAAATTTAAAAAATAAGTATTTTGAGTAAGAAAGATAAATATTACTCTGCTGAAAATAGTTCTTTAAAAGATAAAAATCGAAAGAAGTTTATAACTTTATTATTAAATGTTAATAGAAAGAAAAATTCCTCAAAAAATATTGAAGAAGAAGGAAAAGAAACTCACAGAGAATAATATATGATATTATAAATTATAGAATATATTTATAAAGACATTAAAATAAATAGTTAAATTTGAATTTTTATAAAATAATTTGAGAAAAATATTTTTGGAAAGTAAAATATTCTTAAAAATTAATATGTGTACATTTAGGAGCTTAAGAATATTAAACTGAAACTTGCAGAAAAAGGAAATATGAAATAAGGTATTTGTAAGAAAATTGATACTAAAGAAGATGATATTTGTAAAAAAAAATCTATATTTATTTATGTTTAAAGTACCTTAATAAATATGAATGAAAATTTTAATAAGTATATAGAGGAAAAATTTGAAACATCTCAAGCTACTGAGAAAACTCATTCCAAGAATTAGGTGGTATATTTACCCACTAAACACAAAATTTCGTCCCATATTTCTAAACATAAAGGTATTATAATGTTTTTTGGGAAATCATGTATATATAAAGGATTTGGAATCTATATCACATTAAAAATTTTAAAAATAAAATATTTATGAAATATTTCCTATACCATTGGGGGACTAATAAAAAAGTATGTTGAAAACCTCATCGAACTTTCTACAGGGAAATGTACCACTTATACCAAATTTCAATATTCAGTGGATATTGTTAGTGATATGGTATATATAGGAATAATACATATAATTTTTTTCACAACATGTCTATTCTTGGAAACATGTATGAACTAAATGGAAGTAACAGGGGAAGAGAAAAGAATAACTTTATAAAGGTATAGGAAGAAAGGAAGGAAATGTCATCAGATGATAGAATGTTTTCAATGTAAAACTGATTTGATTACTTGGAGTAATTCTATGGAATATGTGATGAGTCAGGTCCCTTTGATAAATAATTTATAAATAATATTCTAAAACAAGTTCCCTAGAATAATAAAGAAAAGGAAGTTGGAAAGAATAAAATTGAAGAAAGAGATTTTTTTGTTGAGACTAATATAAAACCTAGTAAAAGGAAATAAACGTGGATTCTTGATAATATTTTCTCATCACATATGAAAAGTGATATAAAGATATTGAAATATATTTAAGAATGTAAAGTATGAGAAATTATTTTTGTTGGGAAAAATCCCTCAAGGTAACATTGCATCATTTTTGTGCAGATTGTGTTTGTTGACAAATCAAGTTTCCATGGTGAATTTTCGAGTTCCAGATATGTTGTTGACAATCAATGTTGAAAAAGAACCATGACAAAGGAATGGATGATCTGGAGTCTGTACAAAAGGAACAGATATAAGGTGGTGTCGTTTTCCAGTGTTTGCCAAATTTTTGGGGTCCAAAATTTAGAGTTTGGTGAGAATCACGAAAAGTGAATATCTTTGAAGATCTCATCAAAATATGGAAAAGGAATGAGTTTTACGAAGATAGGCTTCATGGTTTGGATTTCACGAAGACCAGAAGAATGTTGACGGTGATGCTTCAGAATTATGACGAGCTTCACGAATGGAAGAGTCAAAGAGCATTGCGGAGGCGAAGGTGCAAAGGAATTGACAGTGATGCTCCGCGATTACGATGAGTTCCATAATTAGTAAATTTCCCTAGTGCTTCACGATTTTGAGATAATTTTGGCGAGAACTTGAGAGCTTCATGATTTGAGCTAACGTGGTGTTGAATTCTCATGGAAAGTTTGAGTTTCGGTGAAATTTCCTATAAATAGACCTCGACTCCCTCGAGTAAAGTAGAGAGATAAAGAGAGTTTTCGAAAACAATTATTTGCTGTCGGCTCACGAAGGTGGTTCACGAAGGCAGTGTGCTTCGTGAAAGAAGATCCTCACGACAGCTAATCTAGCTCAGTGAAATTTGTGATCTCTTCATGGGCTTAGTGAGCATCGCGAGGGTAGTCACTCTGTGATGACATGATCTTCGTGAGAGTGCATCGTGAGAGTGCTCCGTGAGAGTTCTTCATGAGAGTGCTTCACGAAAAGTCATGAGATTCGCAAAGTCTTATTTTAGCTTCATGAAATTGGGAGCCTTGCGAAGTAGGGTGCTTTGCGAAGGTGTTTCCAAAGTGAGTTTCCCAGTGTTCAGAGGCAAAGGGGTATTCACCAGTGGGTGAAATTTGAACATCAATAGAGCATCTACGTACAGTGGAGGATGCATTCATTTGTGGTAATGAAGATACCTATAGGTCTATAAACTGTGAGTGCATCCCTTCTAAGTGCAGTGAGCAAAGGAAGAGGAAGAAGGTTATCCTTTCTACCAGCAGTGAGCCGAAGAGAGAGAAATAGGGAGTTACCCTTGGGAAAGCTGTGAGAGGACCCTAGACATTGTATATGCTATGATCCTGGGCATAAAAGTGATCTAGCCCGAACATTATTTGCAGTGAGCTTTAGTGGATTTGGTACAACGACACATCATTGTTGTATTCTCCTTAGACGTAGCCCAGTGAGGGTGAGCCAAGTAAAAATCTATGTATTTTCCTGCTTGTTTTCCTGTATTTCATTTAAAGAATCAACATCAAATAAAGAAGAAAAGAAGTGGTCATAATAAACACACAAGTGCAAACAAAGTGACCCTTGTAATAAAGAGGTCAAGATCGAGTGGGGCAGGATGAATTTAGAAAAGAGTATCCATACCCTGATTCACCCCCCTCTCAGGGTATATAGGACCCTTTTGGTCCTAACAATTGTTATCATAGGGAAGGTTGCTTTTATCAGATTTTTTTCCTATGACTTGGTGTAGTCGATTTGTATGGTTAAATCAATCTGCTCTTATCTCGGTGTGCCATGGAAAATGGAAAAGCATCAAAGAAGAATAAGAAGTCCGATGATATCCCTCAGTGTGTAAGTGTTTATGGAAAAAGTGTGATTCAACTAAAAGAATAAAACATCTTACTAAAGGAAGGCCTGGATGAATCTGATAGGGAAAACATTGATTCACTCAATCATGATGTAGTAATGAGTGAAGTACTTGAACATTAAAGTGATACTGAAATAACTGATGATGAAGAAGTTTGAAGAATAAGGACACCGGTATATGTTGTCAATATGACTATGAAATTGGATCATAAATTGGATGAAGAAGTTAAATCTATAGATTTCCAGATCCAAGTATTGGAAATTGAGGTCAACAAGATAAGAGGCTTAAATTAAAGGCTTATTTATGTGGATACTGACCTAAGGTAGAAGACTTATTCTCAATGAGAAGAAATACAAAAGATGGCTAGAATGAAAGGAAAAAAAGGCTGATTATTATGAAGAGAATCAAAAGTCAGATGAAGTTCAGAATATGAAAGCTAGAAATGATGATCTTTCTATATAGATATCAGAACTAGTTCATAATAATCAAAGGTTACAACAAGAGAATGCATGTTGTTCTGATTCTGTTTCTCAAGAAAAATTGAATCTGAAGGAGAAAAGTGAAATGATGGATAATCTCACACGAGAACTAGAAGATGATTTAAGTAGTGGGAAGAATCTCAGAAAAGAACTCAATTCTTAACTTGAATCAAGAGATAATAAGATTCAACAATTAGAGGAAGATATAGAAAAATCCAAGAAAGAAATGGAGATATCAAAAGACAATGGAAACCCTAAGTTGAAGGATGCACTAAACTTATTATTCGATTGTCCTTCGGAAAGTGATGATAAAATTAAAAGAAATTACGAGATTTATAAGGAGAAACAACAAAATATTTTCTCAGCTCAAAGACCATACAGTTTAGGAAAAATTGGTATTGGATTTGATGAATCCCCTCCCATGCATGATAGAAAGAGAGCCGTGAATTGTTCTAGAAATGGTAAAAACCATGTAGGTGCTGGAGAAATACTTAAAAAATATATTATAGGAAGTAATGATAGCATGTACTATTTTTGTGGGATTCATGCTCATACATAAAGCTTCTGTTCAGAGGCTTAGGACTACATTTCAGGCTATGAAAATAGAAAAATTACTAAATATGAGAATAAGAATATGTTTCATGAGAATTCAGAAAGAAGAGTCTCTCAGAGGAAATCATTCATTAGATTCTATTACTGTGGAAGAATGGGACACACCATGAGTATGTGTTAGGAAGCTAGGGATCTCAATGTCCGAGGAAGAACACAAGCTACATCAACATCTCGATAGAGAAATGATGAAATATGGTATTCCTTTGCTGGAAAACGTTTTATATGTTCTGATTATGGGAATTTGGAAAGAAATTGCAGTAAGAAGAAAACAAGAAAGGAAAAGGAACTTGAAAAGAGATTCTTGACTCCAGTTGTGCATGATAAGAAATTATGCACTGGGAGAGAAAGTGGTAAGTTGAATAATAGTCTTAGAGCCTTAGGGGAATCACATGGAGATGTACAAAAGGTGTATCTATCACCTCGTCTATCACACTCACAACCACCCTCTAAGAAATAACATGAACAAATCAGGAAGAAAAAGGGAGGAAATGCTACAGCTGTGAGTAAGAAGAATGTACGTTTAGTGGAGGACCTACCACTAATGAAAAATTGTGTGGTGAATCAGAAATATGATAAAAGGAAAATAAAAAATAATGCATTGAAAAATTTGCATGTCGTGTGCCACAACAAGAAGTGGAGGAAAGAGGAAGATCCCTACAATGGAGGAAGGAGTAAGGGAAGATGAAAAGAAGAGATATTCCTGCTCAGAGAAGGAATAAAGGGAAATTAAATTTTGGTGGAACATCAAAGATGGAAATGTGTACTAGTGGGTTTAGACTCCAAATGGTGAGAAAGGTCAGGCCTGCAGAATCTTCATATCAGAAAAAGACTCAGCATGCAGGTGATAAATGCTTAGTCATATGGCCAGAGTAGTTGAAGTTGTCCAGGCAGCTAGAAGAAGCAAGGATGGAGTGTGATGCTATGAAAGAAAGAATCAATGGGTTGGCCCATTCAGATCAACCACAATCCTCATCTTAAGGATTCCAGAATATCCCCTCTCCCTATTTATATAAATGTTGTTAACTGATTATTCAAGTGTTTCAGGTTTTATGGAGATATGATCCAAGGGGAAGTGGTATCAAAAGATGCAAAGTGGAGAAGTGATATATTTTAGAGTTTCAATTCACTCAAATAAGGTACCAAAGTTAAAGAAGAAAGGGAGCAACAAAGCGCAATAAGATGTGATTGTGTTATTAACTTTATCTATTGTTTCCTACACCAAGTTCCAACTGATTTGGCTTAGAGATTTTGTTAATGGATAATTGATGAGTTCCAGATTAGTATAAATGATGCAGGTGGAGAAGAATGGTTATGAGTCTAAATAGTGGGCCTAACCCCAGGAAGTGTTCCATAACATAGGGGGAGCATTCAATAACAAAATCAGATGAAAGAGCCATCAATGTAGTAATTGGATGACTCAGCTCAGGTGTTGTCTATCGAGGGAAGACATGTTGTGGGAGGAGCATAAATAATCAAGAAGTTAATGCTTATCTATTTTTCTCAAACAATGTGGTATCATCCAACTGTTTTTAGGATACCAAGAAGCTGTGAGAGAGTATCAAAAATGTTTCAACAAGAAGCTCAGAATAGTTGTTGAAAGAAATGATGCCACAGAACAATGAAACAATGACTAGTTTTCTGTTGAAAGTGAGGAGGTGGTAACAGATTCATGGGGAGTAGAAGTGGAAAATTCTAATTCAGAAGTAGACACTGATAATGTCCACGAGGGACGAAAATCTATACCAGCATGAAACTCAAAGATCTGAAATGAAAATGACTTGAAAGATATAACTAGTAATTAGATAGAGCCAGTACAGACATGGAAGATGAGGAATCTATAGAAAGCATGATACTTATCATAGGTAAAGCCTAAAAGCTTTGAAGAAGGAAATCATGATGAAATTTGGGTTCAAGATATGTGAAGAGATTGACCAAGTTGAGATGAATCAAACATGGGAGATTGTTTTGAGGCAAATAGATAAAAATTTCCTTGGGGATAAGTGGGCCTATCACAATAAGATGAATGAAGATGGAACCGTGATTCCAAAAAAATCACAACTAGTGTGCAAGAGATATTACAAGATACATGTAATAGATGTTGATGAGACATTTGCACTGATTGCAGGGATTGAGACAATCAGATTATTTATAGACATTACAGTGCAACAAAAGTACAGAGTGTTCCAGATGCATGTTAAGTCCACATTTTTGAATGGGGTTCTGGAAGAATAATTTAATATTGAGTAGATAGAAGATCATGGTATTCAATGTTAGATCAATATTGGAAGAATCTAAGTTTCTAATGAATCATAGTGAAGGTGGTTTTTAGAAATATGTAAAGAAGGTTCTGATGTGATTTGGAATTGAAAATTCCAAGGAGAAGAAGACTCCGGTTGCAACCCGGATGAAATTGTCAAAAATTGATAATGGCAAGGAAGTTAATATCACAAAATACATATAGATTTTTGGGAGTTTACTATACCAGACAGCGATGAGACCTGATATTGTTTTCGCCACATGCCAAGCAGCACGATATCAAAGTAATCCCAAAGAAAGCCACATGCTTGCAGGGAAATTAATACTTCAGTATATCAAGGGAACAATGTATTTTGACTTGATATATAGTGACAAATCTCAGTTAGAGTTATTGGGACATACTATTGAATATTGGGCCGGTTCAGCAGATGATAGGAAATCAATGTCAGGAGGTGCTTTCTATCTTGGTGGTTTGTGTATTTCTTGGCTAAGAAAGAG
Organism: Viscum album; assembly: GCA_963277665.1. Lineage (NCBI taxonomy): Eukaryota > Viridiplantae > Streptophyta > Magnoliopsida > Santalales > Viscaceae > Viscum > Viscum album. Next base: position 1,252,581,852 of record OY728141.1, read on the forward strand.
TCAAGATTTCATTTCATTGAGCACCACATAAGCTGAGTATATTGCGGCCACTCAAGAATGCACACAATTATTGTGGATGAAGCATCAACATGATGATATGGGAGTTGAAGTGATGTCTCCGATCAGAATCAAGTGAGATAACTCATGTGATATCAATCTCAGTAAAAATCAAGTCCATCACTCAAGGACGAAGCAAATTGAGATAAAGAATCATTTTATCAAGGAGAAGGTTGAGAAGGGAATTGTGAAGTTGGAGTATGTGACTACAGAACTATAGGTTGCATACATTCTGACAAAGGCCTTACCCAAGGAAGCATTTTAAAGGCATTGACTGGATCTGGGAGTTCAGTCAACTCCCCACACTTGAAAAAGTGTGGATGTGGAACCCCCCTCTCCTTGAGGTATGTTGTTTTTTCCCTCTACTTTGTTAATATGTTTTCTTTCCAATGTCTTCAGCCACATAGGAGTGACCTTTTGGGTTCATTTAAAAAGGGGGAGAAATAGTGACTTTTCAAGGGGGAGAAACTATGGCTAATGAAGGGAGAAAATGTCTTTATCAAAGTCACAGGGAGAAGATGATAGGTAGAGCAGCAAGATAGTGGGAGAACAATGAGACAGGGGGAGAGTTTTTAAACCTGACGATGTTAGAAGTGATAGATAAAAGAATAGATATCACGACAGTTGAGGATCATGATAAAAGCATAACAGTGACGTTGGAAAGGTGTGAGAAGGTTTCCATCTATCACTGATTGGTATCATTGTGGAATCAACAATTGAAATTAGTTTGAAAATTGGTATCAGTTGGGTGTCAACATTTGGTGGCAGAAATGAAGTGATTCATTGATGATCTTTTCATTTACTCTTGTTTATCACGACGATCATTGCTCATGTGGGCTTAGAGTATGTGGTGAGTGAATCTCTAGTCTCTATTTGAATCTCAAGAGGCGAAGGCTGGGTGATGATGAAAGGAGACTTAGTGAGGTATCAAAGTGCATAAAATAATTCTGAGAAGAGTTTTCAACAAACCCAAAGGGGGAGATTGTTGGGAAAAAATTCCTCAAGGTAACATTGCATCATTTTTGGGCTGATTGTGTTTGTTGACAAAGTAGGTTTCCATGGAGAATTGTTGAGTTCCAGAGATTTTGTTTACACTCATTGTTGACAAAGAACCATGAAAAAGGAATGGACGATTTGGAGGTGTTACAAAAAGAATAGATACAAGGTGGCACTATTTTCCAGTGTGTGGCAAATTTTTGGGGTCTAAAATTTGGAGTTTGGTGAGCATCGCGAAAATTGGATATCCTTTAATATCTCATCAAAATATGGAAAAGGCATGAGTTTTGAGAAGATAGGTTTCATGGTTTAGATTTCTTGAAGACCAGAATAATGTTGACGGTGATGCTTCACAATTATGATGAGCTTCGTGAATGGTAGAGTCGAAGAGTATTACGGAGGTGAAGGTGCAAAGGAATTTAGGGTGATTCTCTATGATTATTATGAGCTTTGCGATCAGGAAATTGCCGCAGTGCTTCGCGATTTTGAGAGAATTTCAGTGGGATCTTTGGAGCATCGCGATTTGAGTTGACGTGGCGTTGACTTCACACTGAAAGTTTGAGGGTTGATGAAATTTCCTATAAATAGACCTCGAATCCCTCGAGTGATGTAGAAATATAGAGAGAGTTTTCAAAGAAAATTATTTGCTCTTGACTTGAGAAGGTGGTTCGCGAAGGCAGTGTGCTTCGTGAAAGAAGAGCTTCGCATCGGCTAATCTAGCTCCGCGAATGTTTTGAGCTCTGAGTTGGCTCTGTGAGCTTCACGAGGGAAGTCACTCTGCGCCTACTTGATCTTTATGAGAGTGCTTTTCAAGAGTGCTTCACAAAAATGTGGGAGCTTTGTGAAGGATTGTTTGATCTTTACAAAATTGGGATCCTCACGAAGTAGGGTGCTTTGCGAAGGTGTTTCCAAAGTGAGTTGCCCAGTGTTCAGGGGAAAAGGGGTATTCATCAGTGGATGAACATTGAACTTCAATAGGGCATCTACGTACAGAGGAGGATGCATTAGTTAGTGGTAATGAAGAGACATACAGGTCTATAAACTATGAGTGGATCCCTTCCAAGTGCAGTGAGAAAAGGAAGAGGGAAAAGGTTATTCTTTCTACCGGTAGTGAACCAAAGAGAGAGAAATAGGGAGTGACCCTTAGGAAAGTAGTGAGATGACACTAAAAATTATTTTGGCAGTGAGCCTGGGCATAGAAGTGATCTTGCTCGAACATTATTGGCAGTGATCTCTAGTGTATTTGGTACAATGGCACATCGTTGTTGTATGCTCATTGGACGTAGCCCAGTGAGGGTGAACCAAGTAAAAATATATGTGTCTTCATTCTTGTTTCTATGCATTGCATTTAAATAATCAACATCAGATAAATAAGAAAAGAAGTGGTCATAATAAGCACACAAGTGAAAACAAAGTGACCCTTGTAAAAAAGAGGTCAAGATCCATTGGGGCAGGACAAATTTAGAAAAGAATATCCATACCCTGATTCACCCCCCTCTTAGGGTATATATGCCCCTTTTGGTCATACCAATTTTTATAAATCATAGTTTCTTAAAAACAAAAGGAATTATAATAAATATGATTGAAACTCATAAACTAAAATCAAAGGAAGTTCTATTTGTTAGTGGGAAGAATCACAACTTGATAAGTGTTAGAAAACTATTTTGATAATGGAAAGAATGTGATATTTAAGAAATATTATTATATTATCAAAAGTTTAAAAGATGGAAAAGTTGTTTTTAAGGGAGAAATAATTAGAAAAAATATCTTTTATAAAAGAGATCATTGTAATTCATGTTACATAAGTGATAAAGAAGAAATTAATTTGTGGCATTAAATACTTTAGCCTCTTGGCCATAAAAGCTTGAGCACAATTTCTATGGAAATTATTATAAGAAAATTTCCACTACTAAATAGGAAATATTATGAAATATGTATAAATTTTTACAAATAGAAGATAATTAGTAGCATACATAAGAAAATTGAATTTCAATCCAATGGACCTATTGATATCTTACACTTTGATCTATATGGGATGATGAGAAATCAATAAATAAAAAATAATTTTTTACTTTATTAATTTTATTGATGAATTGACAGAAAAGAAAAATAGTGTTTATAAATCATAAATTTGAGGTTGTAGAGATGTTTAGATATTTTATAAAAATAGTTTAATTTGATCCAAAATGTGTTCAAGATAATTTATATGAGTATTGTGATGAAAATAGTAATACATGAAGAAAATATCTCAAACTTTATTCTGTTCAAAAATAGTATTAATTGAAAAATATCTTTTGAAATCATAAATATTCATTTTAGACAAGAATAAAGTTGAGGCAAAGAATCAGACATCACTTATCTCTCAGGTTGAAGAAAAATCTACTTCAAAAGAATTTGAACATAAATATTGGATAAATTTGATGAAAAAAGAATTAAATTAGATTAATAAAAATGAAATCTGATATCTTGTTCCATGAATAATTAGAAATAATGTTATAAGAAAAAAATGTGTGTTCAAAAACAATTTGAATAAACATGGTGAAATTTCAAGAAACAAAGATCGACTTGTTTGGAAAGGCTAATCATTTTTGGAATACATTGACTTTAAAGAAACATTTTATCCTACTGTGATACTTGAAACAATACGAATGTTCTTGGTAGTTGCTACACATCACTGTTAAAAAGTATAGAAGATATATGTTAATTCATATTTCTTAAAAAGATAAATTTATGATGAAGTTTATATTGATCAACCAAGTGGGTTATTACTTGAAAAATATGTAACCATGGGTTTTAAGCTAAAGACAGGTTTATTTGGGTTGATCCACCATTCTCATGCATGGTAATATAAACATGAGAGTTTCCTAAACTAGTTGAAATTTTATAAAGTAAAAGTTGATAGCAACCTATATGTTATGGAAATGAGTAAAATAACCCTCATTTTCATTTTTATGTTAAATATATAATTTTTTCTATTGATACACATAATACATCTGAAGAATTTTCAGAAAGAATGAAGAAATTTTTAATGTCAATTCATGGAGTGTTAGATTTATTTCTAGGTTTACAAGATTTAAAAAAATATAGATACAAATTTCTATCTCAAGAAAAGTACACCAATGAGTTACTACCAATATTTGGAATGGAATATTACAAATAAGTTTTTACAACTATCTCTATTTGTGTGGAGTTGAGTAAATATAAATCTTGGAAAAGTGTGAATCACAAATAATTTCAGAAGTTAATAGGGCACTTGATATATCTTACAACTTCAAGGGCACACATTCTTTATGTGGATACATTATGTGTTTGATATCAGAGTGATCCTAAAGAGTAAAAAATGTTGTAAGATAAAATAATACTCAATTTTATCATAAGAACATCATTTTATGGACAGTATTATAAAAGAAGTTGTGATATTATATTTTTTAGCTACACTAATGCTAATTGGGTTGAATATTTTAATGATAGAAAGTAAAAGTCTAGAGGTTTTGTTGTTGAGACTAATATAAAACCAAGTGAAAGGAAATAAACTTGGATTATTGATAATAGTTTCTCATCAAATATGACAAGTGATATAAGGATATTGAAATATATTAAAGAACGTAAAGTATGAGAAATTATTTTTATAAATGATAGTTCCTTAAAAATAAAATTAATTGGAATAAGAAATATTGAAACTCAGAAATTGAAATCAAAGGAAGTTCTATTTGTTAGTGGTATGAATCACAACTTGATAAGTGTTAGAAAACTTTTTTGAAAATGGAAAGAAGGGGATCTTGAAGAAATATTCTTGTGTTATCAAAAGTTTTAAAGGTGGAAAATTTGTTTTTAAGGGAGAAAGAAATAGAAAAAATATTTTTCAGAATAGAGATCTCTGTAATTCATGTTACATAAGTGATAAGGAAGAAAAAAAGTTGTGGCATTGAAAACTTAGGCCTATTGGCCATAAAATAATGAGCACAATTTCTATGGAAATGGTGGTAAGAAAATTTCCACAACTAAATAGGAAATATTATAAAATATGTATAAATTTTTAAAAATAGAAGATAATTAGTAACATACATAAGAAAAATGAAATTCAATCCAATGGACCTATTGAGATATTACACTTTTATCCTTATGGTAACATGAGAAATCAATAAATAAAATTTTATTTTTTACTCTATTATTTTTTTTGAGGAATTCACGCAAAAGAAAAACATAATGTTTATGAAGCATAAATCAGAGGTTGCAGAGATGTTTAGATATTTTATAAAAAAAATTGAATGTGAGGAAAAATGTGTTCAAGATGATTTAGATGAGTATTGTGATGAAAATAGTAATACATGAAGCAAATATCTCAATATTTATTCTTTTAAAAAATAGTATTAATCAAACAATATCTTTTGAAATCATAAATATTCATTTTGGACCAGAAGAAAGTTGTGGTATAGAATCAGACATCACTTATCTCTTAGGTTGAAGAACAATATACTTCAGAGGAAGTTGAACATAAATATTGGATAAATGTGATGAATAAATATTTAAATCAGATTAATAAAAATGATATCTGATATCCTATTCCATGAAAAATAGGAAATAATTTTATAAGAAAAAAATGGGTATTCGAAAACAATATGAATAAACCTGGAGAAATTTGATGAAACAAAGATCGACTTGTTTGGAAAGGCAATTCATTAGTGTAAGACATTGAACGTAAAGAAAATTTTTATCCTAACATGAGAATTGAAAAAATAAGAATGTTCTTGGTAGTTGCTACACATCATTGTTAAAAAGCCTAGAAGATGGATGTTAAGCCACATTTCATAAACAGAGAAATTTATGATGAAGTTTATATTGATAAACCAAGTGGGTTCTTACATGATAAGGATGTAACCATGGTTTGTAAGCTAAAGAAAAATTTATTTGGGCTGATGTAACATCCTTATGCATGGTAATATAAACATGAGAGTTCCCTAAACTAGTTGAAATTTTATAAAGTAAAAATTGATAGCAAACTATATGTTATAGAAATTATTACAGGAATGCTCATTTTCATTTTTATGTTAAATATATAATTTTTGATGTTGATATGCATAAAACTTATAAAGAATTTTCTAAAAAAATGAAGAAATTTTTAATGTCAATGCTTGGAGTGTTATATTAATTTCTAGGCTTACAAGTAAAAAAAAGATAAATACATCTATATATATTAAGAAAAGTATATCAATTATTTACTACCAATATTTGGTATGGAATATTACAAAGATGTTTCTACAACTATCTCTGTTTGTGGGGAGTTGAGTAAAGATAATGCTGGAAAAATTGTGAATCATAAATCCTTTCAAAATTTTATAGGGCACTTGATCTATCTTACTACTTCAAGGACACACATTATTTATGTGGTTACATTATGTGTAAGATATCAGAGTTATCCTGAAGGGTCATAGATATTGTAAGATAAAAGAATACTCAATTATATTATAAGAACATCATATTATGAAATGTATTGTAAAATAAGTTGTGACATGAACTTTCTTGGATACACTAATGATAATTGTGTTGAATATTTTAATGATAGAAATTAAAAGTCTAGCGGAATTATTTGGGGATAATTTTGGGATAATTTGTAATAAAATATAAATTACATGAATTTAATAAATTCAAAGTATGAAAAATGATATGGAAATTTCATTTACATGAATGAACTAATTCCCTCAAATCACAAGTCCTCATTTTAATATACATGCTTAAATTTAATCATTAAATTATCAATTTTACTCATTCAATATCATTAGCATTGAAATATAAAACATGTAATCATTGTATTCCTAAGAAACTTATCCATCAATGGTTAGTCACCTAAATCATAATTCAACCATGTGTATGTATTTTCAATTTAAAGATCAAAACTTGTGTTGGAAAAGAAATTAGTGAGTTGAAAATATCACCATTAAAAGTGAAATCCCTTTCACATGAATCTTATCCCTTATCTTCCACTTTTTGAGGGATGTCTTATGTCATCATGAACATATAAAAGACAATTACTCAATTAAGCACAAGGATCTTGTCATTAATGCTCAAAATGAAAAGTGGTAGTGGCATGTACGCTGGAATACTCCCTAAAATTGAAATTAAAATATATATTCGTAAAAAAAAGTAGAAAGGGATAAGTCTTGGTATGACCCCCCTAAGTGGTTCCTTAATTTTTGCTTCCTCCCAAGGGCAGTACTAGATGTTATCCAAAGTCTGATGGTGGATGAAACTTCTCTGACTTGAACCACCACCTGTGACTTTTCCCAACTTGTGATTCATTCTTTTTAGTGAGCAATGACTGATGAATAGAGTATACAAGATCCTCCTACTTCAAAATTAGGTATTTATTACATGGAGGGGGTAAGATGAATTATGGACCGTCCTCTTCATTGTTTTCTACTTGTGCAACCTCTTTCTTCTTTTCCAGTGCTGGATCAATATGGGATGTACGGATTGATTGTTTAATGGGAAAGTAGACATATATTTTTACTTGAATAAAATTTAAATTTAAAATTTTACAAGTAATTTATCCCTTTCAATGTGAGTATCCTGTTTCTTGATTTCCCCATGCTCAACTACTTGGATTTTCTCATGGGATTACTAAAATGTGTACTCTTTGAAATCATGGAGTTATATGTGTTCCAAAACATGTGCATGTGTTGTTTATTTATTCTCCCCAAAGAATAGAAAATGTTATCTAAATTTTAAAATTAAAAGAAGTGGGAATTAATACTAAATTCATATTGAATAAAATCAAATGATATAGAGTTTGTGAAAATATTAATCCCCTTAGTTGGTTTAGCTAAAATATCTTCATTAGTATTGAGTGCCTCTTAGAGTAGACTATCAGTGGATGGTGGTAGGTAGTCGGGCTCCTCCATCTTAACATCAAATTACACCACTTGGGTGGTTCCTTACTTAAATGTCTTTGTATCTTATTCTTGGTATGTTATGGGGAGATCAGGAATATACTCACATTCAATATAGAATTCATCATGTTCTTGCAGATCACCCCCATGTATCTCAGCAGGGAAGCATTCCTCTTTAGTCACCTTAGTTAAATCAGATAAGACAAGTGAATCATCTTCTGGTTCATGATTAGGTTTCTATAGTGATGCTTGGAAATATGCAGTTATCCAGTCTATTTGGCATTGTAAATATTTCACCATCACTTCAAGATATTGAATATTATATTTGAGTTTTTGTTTTTCCACATTATTAAGAAATTATTCTTGAGGAAATTCTTCAAAAATGTTGGGAGAAAGCAAGGAACACTCTTCTTGTGTCTTAGACACTTCTTAATAAAATTTCTGGAAGTACTCCCAGAATTCAGTTATCTCTTTAGCCAATCCTTAAACCAATGGTTTCTCAAGGGTTTCTTTGAGATTTTGGATGAGGTCCTTGAATTCCTCCTCTACGAAAATTTGGTTCCAGTCTCCCCTGATCCATCTAGACTATAATAAAATACTATTTTTTCATATCAGGGTGATTCATCTATGACTTCCTACACCTATGAGTAATGAGTCCCTGAAATATAATATTAATTCAAAAACATCATGGAAAAATATGTTTTTTGTTTTTATTAATGCAATTAAATCGATCTAAATTTTGAAAATAGAAAAAGTGAATGAACTATTGATTGGATCCCTAAAGAAGATGCTAGTTTTTACATGCATGCCTATCAAAGGGAATGGAAAAAGAAAATTATTTTTCCTAATGTAGCACAGTGGCTGACCAGGGTTGTCTCACTTGAGGAGCTTCTTATTTTGGTTGGACCACTTTATCTAAATCACCTAAACCATTTCTTTATTTTTGTTTTTGTTATTAAAAGAAAAAAATAATAAATCGTGTGGGTTTTTGATTATTTATTTTATAATATAATAAAATGACATGAAATATGAGAATTATAACTTAAATTAACATGAAATTCTAAAATGAATGAGTTAAGGAAGAAAGAACTTAGTTTTGGGTCTGGTTTTTGGTTTAATCGTTATGATCCTTTGTATGATTAATTTTAGTTTGATAATTAAAAAATTAAATATCATATTTAATTACTATTTTTTAATTTAGAAATTTTTAAATATTTTAATTCTTAATAAATTTTAATTACAACCTCTCCTTTAATAAGGTTCGATGACACAACTTGGTCTAAAGTGTTCCATCTTCCAAGACCTATCTTTATCAATGTCATTTCATCCATTGAATATCTCAAATCCATTGTGCTAAGATTTGACCAATAAAGAGTGGTAAAAATGATTTAATTAAAATAATAGAAATATATTGAGTTACAAATTTTTGGGGCAGTTACCAAATCTACGACATTCGCCTCACCCATGCATGCTACTCAAATCTACCAAAAACATAAAATAAACTTTATAAAAAATTCAAGAATACCTTTACCTCCGTTGGGCCAAGCCCCAGGTTATCCTCCCATTATCAGGAGTAAGACATGACTTTAGTGGAAATGTGGAAGATAAGGAGAAAAAAAATAAAATAGAATAAAACAAATAAGGAATACAAATATAACGAGGTTAAGAAAATAAAAGAATAAATTAAAAAAAATTAGGATGAGAGAGACAATAAAGAGAGAGTAAAATAAAATAAAATTGAATAATAATAAGAAAATAAAAATAAAATAAGAAAATAAAATAAAATAAAAATAATAATGTTAAAATAACAATAATAATAAAAATAATTATTAAAATAAAAATAATAAGAAGATAAGTATATGGATGGATGAATTGGGAGGAATAAAAAATTTTAAAACATGAATGAAACTATTTATAATTAAAATTAAAATTTAAGGAAAATTAAAACAAAATAATTAAAAGAAAATAAAAATAAAAATGAAGAAAAGAGGGGGAGAATTGGAGCATCAACGCCTCAGTGGGTTCCCTCCTTGGGAGCTCGATGCCTCCATAGTTGGGTTCAACAAACTCTTTTTATATAGAGAAAATGAAGTATCGAGCTTGTTGCTTTAGTAAATGAGATTCTATGGGATATTAATCAACCCAATACCTATAGGTTTTAATATTTAAACACCAGTAGATCTCAGGTGATTGAAAAAATTCACGTGGAGAAGATCCACATAGGGCGTATCCTTCGATGCATGCAGGGGGTTTATGGCTAGAGTTGGGGACTTGATGGAGCTCGAAAGAAAGGGAATTTGGTTTGGGGACATTGGAAGGAGGAAAGAAGTGGTGGGAGTTGGAATAGTTCATAGAAGTTATGGTGAGAAGCGATGTTACTCTTCTCCTCCAGCCTTGACAACGATTAGAGGAGGATAAGATATGTGTTCACGGGGTCGGTCGAGACTTATTTGGTGATCAATGGTGACGGAAATCATCAGTGGTGGGATAAGAGCTCAATCCAAGCTTCTCCTGGTGATATAATGGAGGATTATTGGTGAGGTAATAGTGGTTTTGGAGTAGTAGGGGAGATCAATGATGTTGGGTGGTGGAGCCGTGGTGGCATGAGCAATGCTCGATCGAGGACGATGGAGGAAGTGGTGATGGAGAGTAGTAGAAGAGGCGTTCTTGAGTGATAAGAGTGGCTGTAGAAGTTGAGAAGGAGGTAGGTGGCAGTTGAGAGAGTGAAGCATAGAGGAGCATGGTGGTGATGCAGTTTATCTTCGATGGCACATCAAAACACTGTGGTTTTGAGTGAGAGCTTATAAGGCTTGATACATGAGTACAATCTAGATCACATGCTATAGGGACAAACTCTCACATTCCACATGCACACACATTAGGTCATGACCCATGTAGACCATGTGGGACTTAGGTCCTACTATGCACCTATGGAGTTCATCACCCATGAGCCACCACACACAGGGCTTGATCACCCATGCAATCACCACATGATCAGGCCTTCTCTCAGATGGCTTGGATTGTCGGGCCTCCTCAGCCCAGCTAGGTGGATAACTATTTTGAGGTTGAGGTCCAGCTTGTGTATGGATAAATGTTTACAGAAAAACCTTAAAAAATTTATAAAATTCCAAATGTGAATAAAAAATATTCATTGAAATTTCATATACAAGATTCAAAAAACAAAAACATCATTCATTTACACTCCAATTTTTTTTCATTCCTTTCATTATAAATTTCAAATTTTGATCAAAATATTAAAATACATGGAGTAATTCATTGATAAAATAATTAACACCATTAAAATTTGATTAAAATATTCACATAAAATGACTCTGTCATCGAGTATATCATTCTCTCACCCCTAAGTATCTTCCTAATTCTAACCATTTTTCTATAACACTTATATAATGGAAATGGTTCTCCCTCAAAAGTTTCTTCCTATCTATCTAGAATGTAAATTGGTTTATAGATAAACAGCACATAAGGTTTCAGAGTAACATAATCTTAGCTAATCAAATTTCTAAGATACAACCAATACTTATTTAGTTGGGAGACATGAAAAAAATTACGGAAAATGATAAATCTTAGGGGTAAATCTAATTGATATACAATGTCGGTGATATATTCCAAAATTTAAAATGGTCCCACAAATCGAGGATCTAATTTAAATATATTTTCCAAATTAAATTATGAACTAATCATAGTGAAAGTTATATAAATACATGGTCACTAACAATAGTAGATAAATGGTGATGATGAAAACATATAAATGGGTTTTCTTGAATCTTTTCTGTGGACATATACTTCTTGACCATCTAAATATTTTTTGTAGTATCTTAGAAAATACTAATTCTGATTAGTAATGTTTATCCCATCTACACTAAAAAAATGTAGAGATAAATAATGTCATCTATAAAATTCCTCAAACAGAGCCATATGTATTGTAGACTGATAACTATTATTATATAAGAACTCCATTAAAGGTATATGATCTTCCCCTGGGAGACCAATGTCTATGTCACAAGATCTAAATATATATTCTAACATCTAAATCATATATTCTAACTACCCATACATCTGTGGATGATATTCTATGCTCATGGTCTTCTGTGTTCCAAGGGCCTGTTATAAATAACACCAAAAATAAGAATTAAATATTGGATCTCTACCAAAGATAATAGACTCTCGTACTCCATGAAACTTGAATAATTCCCAAATATACATTTAAGTTCCAAACATGGATCACTCTATCCACGTAATTAGACTATTTCTCTACATGACCTCAAACATGCCTCCTTGTCTGCCAGAGTCTACCAACCAATGGTTAGGGCCTATGAGAACACAATGGTGAGACTATGACCTCATATATAGGAAATAGTAAAATAAAATAAAAATAAAACTAAGGACACCAACCTATCCTGATCTATTCTCAAGTACTGTAGAGTCTCATTCACAAGCTCCAACCTTGGAAGATAATCATAACATGAGAATAGGCCCTTCCCTATAACCTTCAACTCTGAACAAGAACAATGTCTGCTCGTGTACCCAAGTTCCATGGATTCCTATGAAGGGTGTGAGTAAAAATCAATTGGCCAACACCAATGATATCTAAAGTAATAACCCATATAATAAATAGTGTATACAAATTACGAATGGTAAAAGAGACAAATCATAAATTAAGGTATGTATTAAAACAAATATTTATTAGTTAACCTATTGTCCCTATGGTTTAAAAGTGACACTATAAGGACCCGACCATATTACATAAATAATCTTGAATTTAGTCAAGAAAACAATTCCTTTTATATTGAGGATATTTTCAAGTTTAGAGCTTTAGAGAATTGGGACAATACATTCATAACATTACACATTATTACAGAGTGGATAACATAAAAACCGTTTCCATTTTTTTCAGAATATAAAACATTAAAAATTAAACATGACTCCTTAAAAATTATTCAACATTTAACATGGATTAATTCTTCATCTTACAGATCCACTAACCTATAAAAATCATTTAAAAACATGGAAGGATCACAAAAGCTCAGTAAGGGATGGAAAAGAAGGAAAGAGCACATTAGTCCATGAATACATGTAACATATGAAAGCATTTTCCAAAGACATGCTTGTCACCCATATATACTTACTTTGTGTAACATGATATTTATAAAAGATACACACAAAACATGAGAAAATAAATATAATCATAAAGTTATCATAGGTAATTACTTACATAATCTTTTAACCCTCTCGACTACCTTATAATTTGAAACCCTCACGACTACCTTACAATTTGTGTAACCATCGCAGTTACACTTGGAGTAACCATACGACAGACCTCCAAATTACACATACCAAATAAATTAGAGGGAAATATAGGTCCCACCATTCATCATAAACAATTCACATGAACCAAAACATAATCATACAACATGAATAATAGCATAAAAACATTTCTTTTGAACTTTTTAAAACATAACTTTAAAAGAGGATTTATAAAGAAAATCCCATTAAAAATATCATAAAATTGAATAGAGACTAAATAGAGTGGATGTAATATTTATATACACTATAATGAAACATAATTAAACATAATATAATCAAAAACCATCACACAATCAATTATAATACCACATAAATAACGAAGTAGAAGGTTAACCCAAAGAATGGAAATCAGGTTAAGAATTCTCTTACCTCTGGTTTGTCTTACTTAAAAATTGTTTAAAATTCCAGTATAATGGTTAAAAGAGTGTTATTCGTATTTTAAAAAAACATTTTCATGTTTATAACATCTTATATTATCATTTCATAACATCATTTCACCCTTTAATTATTAGTATTTTTCTCCTTGCACTGTTTTTGGGTGAGTTCTTTACATGATTTCCATCAATGGTTCATGGTGGATGTTCTTGTAGATTGGAAGTAAAACTCCAGAATTGGAATGGATTAGTATTTAAATATAACCAGTAACATAAACTATAAAATTTATCATTTTGAAATATTACATGAGGATGATTCATAAGTTAAAACATTAATGATGTTCGTTTAGATCATTTTAGTGGTTCTTTGATAATAACGACCTCATTTTATTTTATAAATTAAAACCATGTGTAAAAAATAATTTCAAAACCATTGATGAGACATAATATATATATTAAAACCATGTTCTACCATGAAAATGGTTTCATGACCATACTTGAAGGAATTAATGCAAATTGAAATCACATCGTCCGCAATGTCAGTAATTCGACACATCACAAACAATGTTTTTAATTCCTTGAAAAAGTGGGGGATGAGAAGAACATTGATGATGAATTTACCATAACATTATAACATCTATAATATAAAATATTTTGGAGCTTTAATGTGTCTTGGTTAAGAGGAGGTGAGGAAAGAAGAATAAACGAAAGGAATCTTGAAATAAAAGAAAACTTGAGAAATTTCTCATGAAAATTCAGCAGCCTAACAACGTCTCTTAAAATTTCACAAAAATAGTTTGATGAGATAAAAGGGATATATCATCACTCTTATATAATATGGACAGTAAGGAGGGATATTTAATTAAATATCTGAACATAAGACAAAGGAAAAAGAAGAGAATAATCTAAAATGAAAGAAAAGAAAGAAAATAAAAGAGGATGTCTACCTCTTGATCTCTTCTCCTTGAGATCCTTCTTTAGGGCTTCGGTTTTGGTCTTTTGGTGAGAACAAAAGCTCTAGGACGTGGGGAAGAGACTTGGGATTAGTATTGGTCAGAACTTAGTCATGGATCATGGCTTTAGAGCTGTGGGAAGAAGAGGTGAGTGAGGGTGGTATTTATAGTGGAGGAGAGGGGGTATTTTTCATTATTTTAATCATTATTATAATATTTTTGACAAAGATTATGAATAGTATTAGTTAATGTAACCTAAAATAGTAATATTTTTATGAGAGTTTAAACCAAGTGGCCTTGCATCACTTATGATGTCATAAATAGTGTATTTTACTGATAATTTGATTGTACAGTATTTTATAGTATTTCACTATTCATCGAAAAACAAGAATTTCAGAAAAATCCCAAAAATTTACCATAAACATTTCTTGATGAGTAGAATTAAAAAATGAAGTCCATTTTTTGAAAATAAATTTCTAAATATTATTAATTTAATTTTTAAATAAAAACATACTCAATTCAAAAATTAACAATTCTAATTCTATAATAACTTCTATATCACGATGAAAAATTAACTAAGATGTTATTATCTTAAAGCCTTAAAAAATAATAATAAAATTTACTTTTCATTAGGGTCATATTTCGATTCATATTACTATTGATAAGGTTATGTTACTATTCACCAAAATACAGGTTGGTTTCATCAGACTCAAAATAACATATTGAACACAATTGTAGATGACAGTTTCTTGAAATTCAAAACATAGAAGTGGAAAAATTGAGATTAAGGTCTAGTTATAAATATATACCTAAAACAAATTTATGTGCATTTCTATTTATTTTTAGAAAAACTTGGTGTGTAACATTATCCCCACCTTCTAGAAATTGCATCCCCACAATTTTATTTACTTATTAAGTAACTGAGGGTACTTTTCCCTCATAGCATTTTCAGACTCCCATGTTGCCTCTTCAACCATGTGGTTTCTACACAAAACCTTTACCTGGTGGATTACATTATTCCACAATACTTGTTCCCTTCAATCAAGAATCTAAAATGGTTTCTCTTCATAAGAAAGGTTATCTTCCATCTGAACAACTTCTAGGCTCAATACATGTGATGAATCTGGAACATACTTTCTCAAAATAGAAACATGAAAAACATTGTGTACCTGAAACTAAATAGATGTATTCCCTGAACCAACAACTTCTAAGCCAAAATTCATCAAATCATTAATCAAGGGATCATGTTCCAAACATAACATGGTTAATTATGCATGATGTTTCCGACTCAAGGCATCCACCACTTTGTTTGCTTTTCTAGGATGATCATTGATCATAAAATCATAATACTTTATCAGTTCAAGCCATATTCTCTGCCTCATGTTTAACTCCTTCTGAGTGAATATATACTTCAGACTTTTATGGTCAGTATATATTTGACATTTGGTTTCGTATAAATGATGCCTCCAAATTTTCAAAGCAAAAACCACAGCTTCCAATTCCAAATCATGTGTGGGATAATTTATCTCATGAGGTTTAAGTTGTCTCGAAGCATAGGCAATTACCTTATCATTCTGCATAAAAACACAACCAAGCCACTTCAATGAAGCATCATTGTATATGAAAAACTCACCATTTCGGGAAGGCAAGGCCAAAACTGGATCATTCACCAATCTCTTCATCATTTCCTAAAAACAAACATCACATTATTCTGTCCAAACAAATTTAACCCCTTTCCATGCTAACTTAGTTATCGGGCTAGATAATCGAGCAAAGTTCTTAACAAAACATCGGTAATAACCTGCTAACCCAAGAAAACTACAAATATCTATAACATTTATGGGTATTGGCCATTCATCAACCACTTTTGTTTTAGTAGGATCAACTATTATTCCATACTTATTTACAATGTGCCCAAGAAAAGAAATCTATTGCAACCAAAAATCACACTTGTTGAATTTTCCATACAGTTTATTTTCTTTTAAGGTTTGTAAAACAAACCATAGATGTTTTTCATGATCATCTTTGTTTTTAGAAAATACCATAATGTTATCAATAAATACAACCACAAACTTATCCGAGAACTCATGAAATACTCTATTCGTAAGATTCATGAATACAACATGTGCATTAGTTAATCCAAATGTCTTAACAACAAATTCACAATTACCATATCTAGTACGAAAGGTTGTTTTCGAGATGTCATCCTACTTCACCTTTAGCTGATGGTATCCGGATCTCAAGTCAATCTTGGAAAAGTAATGAGCTCCCTGGAGCTGATCAAACGAGTCATCGATATGAGGCAAATGATACTTGTTTTTAATAGTGATGTTATTCAAATCTCTATAATCAATGTAAAGTATCATGGTACCATATTTCTTTTTTACAAAAAAAATAGGGGCTCCCCATGGTGAAGTTCTAGGAAGAATGACGCCCTTTTCAAGAAAATCCTACAACTGATTTTTTAATTCAAGAAGTTCTATTGGAGCCATAAGATATGGGGGTTTTGAAATAGTCTTAGCATCTAGAACTAAGTCAATTGTGAATTCGACTTCTCGATCAGGTATGACACCAGGTAACTCATTATAAAAAACATCAAGGTATTCATTTACCATTGGAACATCATTATTTTGAATAGTTCCCTTGTTTTCAGCAATATGAGCAAGATAAATTTCATTTCCATCTTTTAATAGTTTTTTAGATTCCTGATATGTTATAAATTTTATGGGTTCGCTCTTGTATACAAACATAAAGTCTTTCTAAAAAACAACTTCTTTATCTCTACAATCAATCTTTTCATGATAAACAGAAAGCCAATCCATTCCCAAAATAACATTAAATTTTACTAAGGGTAAAAAACAAGGTTTTCAAGAAAATTCATTCCATATACCACAATAGAAATATTTTTATAATTCCTCTTTTCAATAATATTCCCCCCTGGTGTTTTAACAACAAGTTTAGGTCTCATTTATTGAGATAATATTTCCAATTTACCAGAAAATTTCTCAGAGATGAAGGAATGTGTAGAACCTATATAAAACAAAACTTTAGCAAAATCTAAGTGAGCAGACAAAGTACCTGATACAACTTCATTGTATGTCCTGACATTTGTTGATATAGTCGCAAAGGATCTCACTACACCTTTCTTCTTGTTGTCTGGCTTCTTTGCATCATTCAAGTCTCTCTTTGGGCAGGAATTTTTATAATGACCCATTTCACCACATTTAAAACACCTTACAGTATGCTTATCATGATTAGTCTTAGGATCATTTTCATTGTAATCTCGGGACATATGTCCAAACTTTCCACATTTAAAACACTTCCCAATTTTGCTAAGGCATTCCCGAGGGAGTTTCTTGCTACACTTTTCACAAGCTAGAAATTGGATTTTCTTACCATCGTATTTCTTTGATTCTTACCCATTGTTTTCCATCTATACCTCTTCTTCTCCTTATTTCCAAAATGCACATGACCATCAAAAAACACCATCTATACCCTCTAAACACATCAGACAAGTTTCTCATAACTTTTTAATTCTCAGGAGGGCAACTCCCTTCGATACCTTGTCTTCAGTCCTGAGTAAAAGTGGTTGATTTTGATATCAAGATATAGAATAATATTTAAAGCATACCTCACCATTCGAGTGAAGATCACTTCATACATGGACACTGAATCTTCCTCTTTCTATTTCAATACAAGGAATTTATTCTCCATCCTAAGTCTCCCCACCTTAGGAAAATATTTTTCAAGGAAATACTTTTAAATTCATCCCACTCTAAGGCATCAAAATCCTCACTATCCCTGATATTCCTTACTGTTGACCACCACTGATCAGCTTCCCCTTCAAAATGACAAATTTCAGGACTTACATTTTGATTTTATGAACATTCCCATAACATCAAATATCTTTTCAAGGGATTTGATCCATCCTTCAGCTGCTACTAGGTCAGAAGATCCATTGAAATTAGGGGGTGATGTCTCATAAAATGTTCCACTATTGTAATGTTCTATTTTGGCACCTCTGGTTGTTCTCTTTCATAGATGCCACCACCATTTATTTCCTATGTTAGCTGATCCATTACTGTCACAAATTGCTCGGTTCCAATCCCTACCATTTCGGGCTGTAGATCTGGAAGGATGTCATTCTGTTGGCACCTATCCTCTTTAGCATCATTGTTCCTTATGAGGACAACCATTATGAACAAAAATATCTTAGATGAATCAACATGGTAATCTTTAAATGCTATAACATTTCAAATTAAACATATAGTGAAAATCAATTATGGTATTCTATTAACATCACCCTAACCCCTAAAGTTATCTAAACCATCCTCTGATACCAACTATAAGGACCCGACCTTATTATATACATAATCTCGAATTTACTCAAGAATAAAATTACTTTTACATTGAGGATATTTCAAATTTAGAACTTTAGAGAATTGGGACAATACATTCATAACATTACACATTATTACAGAGTGGATACCATAAAAATAGTTTCCATTTTTTTCCAAATATAAAACATTAAAACTTAAACATGACTCTTTGAGAATTCTTAAACATTTAACATGGATTTCTTCTTTGTCTTAAACATCCATTGACCTGTGAAAATCATTTAGAAACTTTGGATGAGCAAAAAATCTCAATAAGGGATGGAAAATAAGGAAAGAGCACATTAGTCCTTGAATACTCGTAACGTATGAAAGCATTTTCAAAAGACATGTTTGTCACCCATTTATACTTACTTTGTGTAACATGAGATTTAAAAAAGATCCAAACAAAACATGAGAACATAAATATAACCATAAAGGTATCTTAGGGAATTAATTACATAATCTTTTAACCCTCCTGGCTACCTTATAATCTGTAACCATCACAGCTACCTTACAATTTGTGTAACCATCGTAGTTACAATTGGAGTAAACATACGACCAAACTCCACATTACACATACCCAATGAATTGGAGGGAAATATAGGTCAAAAAATTCATCATAAATAATTACCAAAAACCAAAACATAGTCATAAAACATGAATAATAGCATAAAAATATTTATTTTGAACTTTGTAAAACATAACTTTAAAAGAGGATTTTAAAAGAAAATCCCATTTCAAATATCTTACAATTGAAGAGAGACTAAATAGATAGGATGGAATATGTATATACACTGTAATAAAACATAATTCAACATAATATAAGAAAAAACCATCTCAAAATCAATTTTAATAGCACATAAATAACGAAGTAGAAGGTTAACCCAAAGAATGGAAATCGGGTTAAGAATTCCCTTACCTAGGGTTTTTCTTGCTTCAAACTTGTTTAAAATTCCTGTATAATGGTTAAAATAGTGTTATTATTATTTTAAAGAAACATTTTCATGTTTATAACATCTTATATTATCATTTCATAACATTATTTCACCCTATAATTGTTAGTATTTTTCACCTTGCACTGTTTTTGGGTGAGTTCTTTACATGATTTCCTTAATTGCTTCAAGGTGGATGTTCTTATCGATTGGAAGTGAAACTCCATAATTGTAATAAATTAGTATTTACATATATCTTGTAACATAAATTATACCATTTACAATTTTTTAATTCTTACATGAGGATGATTCATAATTTAAAACATTAATGATGTTCGTTTAGACCATTTTAGTGGTTCTTTGATAATAACGACCTCATTTGGTTTTATAAATTAAAACCATGTGTAAAAAATAAATACAGAACCATTGATGAGACATAATACATATATTATAACAATATTAAACCATAAAAATGGTTTCTTGACCAGAATTTATGGAATTAATGCAAATTGAAATCACATCGTCCATGATGTCAGTAGTTCGACACATCACGGACAATGTTTTTAATTCCTTGAACAAGCGGGGAATGAGAAGAATATTGATGTTGAATTTCCCCAAAACATGAGAAAATAAAAAATATACAAGATTATATAGCTTTCATGTCTCTTTTTTAAGAGGAGGTGAGCAAATAAGAAGAAAATAAAACAATCTTGAAATAAAAGACAACTTGAGAAATTTCTCATGAAAATTCGATAGCCTAACGACGTCTATTAAAATTTCATAGAAATAATTTGATGAGAGAAAAGGGATATCTCATAACACTTAAATAACATGGAAAGTGAGGGGGGATATTGAATGAAATATACCAACGTAATCTAATGGGAAAATAAGAGAATAACATAAAATGAAAGAAAAAAAAAAGAAAATAAAAGAGGATGTTTACCTCTTGATCTATTCTCCTTGAGATCCTTTTTAAGGGCTTTGGTTTTGGTCTTTTGGTGATACCAAAAGCTCTAAGACGTGGGTAAAATCCTTGGGAGGAGTATTGGGAAGAACGTAGGCATGGATAAAGGCTTTAGAGGTGTGGGAAGAAGAGGGGAGTGAGGGTGGTATTTATAGTGGGGGAGAGGGGGTATTTTTCATTATTTTAATCATTATTATAATATTTTCCCCAAGATTATGAATAGTTTTAGTTCATGTGACCTAAAATAGTAATATTGGCATGTGAGTTCTAACCAAGTGACCTTTCATCACTTATGATTTCATAAATAGTGTATTTTACTGAAAATTTGATTATACGGTATTTTATCATATTTTACTATTCATCGAAAAAACAAGAATTTTAGAAAAATACCAAAAATTCACCCTAACCATTTATTGATGTGTTGAAATAAAAAATGAAGTATATTTTTTGAAAATAAATTAATAAATATTATTAATTTAATTTTTAAATAAAAGCATGCTTAATTCAAAAATTAACAATTCTAATTCTATAATAACTTCTATATCACGATGAAAAATTAACCAAGATGTTATTATCTTAAAGTCTTAAAAAATAAAAAAATAAAAAAATCTAATATTCATTAGGGTTATATTACTATTCATTTTACTATTCATAAGGGTATGTTACTATTCACTAAAAACAAGTTGGCTTCATCAAACTCCAAATAACATACTGAACACAATTGTAGATGACAGTTTCTTGAAATTCAAAACATAGAAGTGGAAAATTTATTTTTAAATGATAGTTATAAATATCTACTTAAGAAAAATTCCATATATTTATATTTATTTTAAAAAAACTTGGGGGTGTTACAAGACCTTTGGCCAACAAATACTTCTTTATCTACTATCGGTTATCTAAGCCATAATCATGGGGTGATACATACTCTAAGTAAAAGAAAGTGATTTAATTAATTATTTAATTCATGGAGACGATGGAGAGTCAACCCATGGTATCATACCATGATTAAGTATTGTAGTTCCCAGAGCATTAGTTCGATACCTAACCCTTGTATCAAAATCATTAGTACTTGGATTTCCAGTTGTGTGCCTAGACCATAGATTTCAAGTGTTAGTATAACATTCTAATCTATATAGTATTCTATCGGATCCCAGATCTTCAGTATGGAACCTAAACCATATTTTATACTATCAATGCCTAGAGAATCATTCTTGAACCTCAACCATTTCATCATTTACCATGGTACCAACCGACCTTTAACATTAAACATAGATCTGAATTTTGAAACCTTTTACATGTCATAAAACAAAATCCAAACACTCTTTGGAAGTAGATGGAAACATCAGATTCTCTTAAAGCATTCCAATCCACCCTTAAAACATGGATCTTTCTCTTTTACACCTAAAATAAGGTCCAAAAACATCATTTCCATCAAATATTTTTAAAATAATCATAATAAAATTTTCTCCCAAGGGAATAATTTCAAAAAAAAAATTTAAATTCATTTTAAACCACATTTTTAAAATAAATTTGAGGTGAACAACTCATTTAAATAAATATCCACTTAAAAAATAGCGTTCACCCATTGAAAACAAAAAACATATCAAAATACAATTCACACTATTAAAATCATTTCAAAAAGAATTATAAGAATTTCATTGAATCTTATCACATAAAACAATCCATTTCATCCTTTTAACATGTTATAAAAAACTTATTCCCAAGTTATATCAATTATCCCTTTAACCTTTCTATCAAACCAACCAAAAAGCATTTTGAACCTTATATTTCTCCCTTAAATACCAACATTACCATTTACAAGAAGTTATCACACCCCATGGTGGCCATAGGTTTTGTGTCATAATCACCAACAGAGCCAATGAGATCAATGCAAAGCCTTAAAAATCCATTTAAATCCCAAAAAAATCCTTTTAAACCAATGAGTCAACATATACAACACATTGGTTCCATTATACATACAAAATACAAAATAATATTATCAATACTATAGGTAACAGATCTTCTAAGAACTACCTAATAGGATACTTTAACACTTTGACACCATGGGATGATAATTCTCTAAGACCCACCAAGACCCAGATCACCAACCCAGTGCCTAAATCAAGTCACAACAACTCAAAAAATTAATTATAAATAATATTTATTATTAATTAGAAAAAAATACAACTTGGAATAAATTAATTAAAGCTACAAGAATCAATTTTCACACCATAACCAAGTTCAAATGCCAACTAACTGCTCATGGTGTACCCTTGACCATATTATGGGCCAAATCCCTAAAGATAAACACCATTTCCATGGTAAATCAAAAACTAATTTGATAGAAAACATTAAACAAATTCACTATGGTATCATACCTTAGTGAGACTCTAGGTAATGGAGTGTATTTTTCATCTTAGGTTCTTCTTTATTAAATATAAGTATAATCCACATGAGAAATATAAAATTCCACCATGCTCTAGTGGAATTTACAAAAAAGCATAAACCAGTGAAATTAAAAATCAATAAGAAGGAAATAAAAAAGGAAATGAAACCATTGGAGGATTAAGACTCACCTAAAACTCTAAATAAATAAATCCTAATGACCCAATATTGAAGGGAGGAATAATGAGAAAGCGAAGAGGAGACCCTTCTGGTTTGCACACACACAAGGGAGGAATATGGGAGGGGGAAACCAAATATACCAAGGGGTATTTTTCATAATTTTCCCATTTTAATGAAATTCTAGGAAGCTGAATGGTTTGACTACATGGTAGGCCAAATTTCATGTCAAATGTTAACTCCCTCTACCCAAAGCACTTCACTCTGCATGGTTACAACACACAGGTTTACAAACCATGTTACAATAATGAATACCCTTTTCACTATAATTCAAGTTCTCAAATAGCTTTATATTTACCCTCACATGTTTTAAAAAACCATGCCCTTTTAGAAACTAATCCGCATGGTTAGGGGGCATGGTTATCACTAACAGTTTGCTAACCATGCGCCCTGTCCTCCCTCTTTGAAAAATAAAAATTTGTGTCCCAAAAACTGAAGACACCCTTGAGACCTTAGAACCCCTTAGATAACTTCTTTCAAAGTTGAAAATGGAACTTTTTAGAGGTTTCAACCCTTGATATATTTATTCGACACCCAATTTAAGATCAAACCCATCCAAAATTTTATAAATTCTAACTTTTTATCAAAATCTAGGCACCCACACAAATAATGGGTTTTAAAATATACCCACTATAATACTTATTATCCCTGACATGTCTCTGTGGTTATCTAACCAGATCACACAACCAATGTTGGTTATTTATTTAGAGAAAAAAGGCCTCATTCAATTATGAATTCCCCCCCAAAAATGTCTAAGTATCAACCTTGAATTCAAGGTGATCATCCTCCCAAAACCTGACCCAACACCAATTTTAAAAACTAAAAAACCCTGATGGAATTTACCCAAGACCCTCTATATCAAAACACAGATAGATTCATCATTTGGTCACTAGTCAGACCAATGGTTCTCTCTACCATTATCTTTATCTTACAACCATCAATTTCTGATGCTTGTCATCCTCACCATTAGAAAAACCCATTAGAACCTCAAACTTTCACCCACCTGAAACACCTAGAATGGTTCCCAACTTACCATCCCTAAACATCCATGAGAATTCCAAAAAAACATCGATGCCCATTCTCATCATCAAAAACTAATTGGAAAGGATGCATACCCACAATCTATACACTACATAAGAAAAAATCAACTTTTCCTCAAAAGACTGATTCAAATCCAGAGCACACATATCATTTCCAATAATACAAATCAAACTTGGATTGAAACTTACCGCATACAATTTATATGCTAACCCAAGTAAGACTACCCTTATCCAACTCATCCTAAAACACCTATATCCAAGTCCTAGTGTGTCTCTATCTCACCTTGTCTTGAATTCATCACAACTAGAGGCATTAAATGACCACCCAAACACACTAACTATATTCCAAACCCAAAAAATAGTGAGATTCAGTGGTTTTATTCTCACTCATTAAAACCATCATCATACCATACCAAACACATTGATGAACCGCATGTCTAAAGATCCCTGGATTGTTTAAACTCTTCCCAATCCCAAAGTTGATGCTTAGTCTCGATCCACCACCACAAATAATTTCAGACTTTCATTCACTATAGAATCCATGTATACACATTATTAGTTCCTTACCAGCATTCCAATTCTATCATGAACATATCATGATCAATTCCATGCACTCACAACCCTTCTAGTATTAGGGTTGTACACCCAGGACTGATATATTACTCCCCACCATAGGAGTGTCTCTACCATCACTCCAATTAAGAAACAAAAAAAATCATGGAATAAATTATATTTATTACCGAAATAAAGGTTTCTATGTGGTCATATAAATCTAAACAGAGTGAAAAAATGGAGCACTAACTCCCTTCAGTTTTTATCTCCCAAGAACGACACCCATGAAAGTTTCCAACATCCAGTCTATAATAAGGACCTAACTCTCTGAAAAACAATGGTTCACTTCCCACTATAAAAAATTATTTAAAATACTACCATGATTTCAACCTCCAAAGAGTACCTTCATCATAACATGTGAGCTACTCATCCCAATCCGTGATTCCGTACTCGATATGTCATCCAATGATGCTCTCCATGTGGCTCCACCTAGACCGGCCATGCATTTCCACTCGATCCTTCCACATTATTGATACCAATCATGGAACATCATGATCCTAAACATAGATCTATAGGATAATACGAACAAAAGACTCTCATTACACCCCCATCGATCATTAACATACTCATGGATTCTTGATTAATTCAAGCATCATAGGTGTAAAATTCCATAACACCCGGTGCACTAGTCAAACGACATAGTGCATAGCCATGTGTTCATGCATCCAAGATTAAATTTATGATTAATAGTTATGTTCTCCAATGTAACCTAAAAAACCTTTCTATAACTCTAATGAGTCATGCAACCCTAAAACTCAGATCAAATGACCTAGGACCTTACCATGGATTTCCCACATGCTCATTTCATCCAATTTAGAAAACCCTTGGTTCTTACCAATACTTGAGGAAACTCATTGAACAAAAACCAATTTCATGATCACTATTGAAATGAGAATCATTCAAAAGTTCTACTAGGTTCATTTTCACTCTCAACACATTTTTGAAGATGCGTCTATGGTTGAATGGGCTAGGCACCTCACTGGACCTTCCTTAAAAAACCACTAGTTCTAACAAGGAATCAACACTCTATGTTCTTTTTAACCTCATAAAATTCATAAATTTATATTTTCCTTGCACCAAAACCCTCATCGGGGGTGTCCTTATCCATAGGAGTCGCCTATTTTACACTCTTCGAACACATCAAGTCTAACTCACCTGTATGATTTCTATCTAAAGAAAACTCACAAAAGTAGAAATCCATAAATTATATTACCTCTATTACACATACTACAACTCATAACCACCCGGAAAATTCCTCCTATACAACCATTAATTTTCATAGGCACCTGAATGATCCTTCTTCTCTGGAAACCAACTACAAGATTAAGACATATGTAAACAAGTGATTCCTATAAAAAAATAACCCATATGACTAAACCTTACACTTGTAAGTAAAATTCATAAATATCTATGAAAATATGAAAACATCCACCCATGCCTTACTCACCCAAAGGGACTCACAACACAGCTGAGCTATCTCACAGTTCACCCTCAAAATTCACTTGAAATCAACCCCCCTAAACTGAATCACGTTAATGAATGCCACCAGGCTCTCCCATAGATCTCATAAACAATAACCCTCACACAAGTCATTATCCATGTGTTATAGACATTCCCATATTCAATAACACATGAAATGTAACATGCCATGGTGAACACTTTCACTGGATCCCACACCCATAGACAAATAACCACTACTAATGATGAAAAAAACCAAGAAATCTATTATAGGGTCCCACACACAGCAAAAATTATTAAAAACTACAAGGGACAACAAATCCATGTTACTAGGTGACATCCCCAAACCTAAAAGTCACAATTTAACAGAAGACACGACAAGAAACAATCCACTATCCAATACATCCAAACCCATCAAGGCCTCACAACCTATAAAAAATGGTGCCACCCATACTCAATCTCTATCCCAAAACTACCCATATATAGGGTAAATTCATAAAATAAGGGATACTCATCACTAGGGTCATTAAAAATACCCCTTTTCCTCATTTTACATTAAATAAAATTTAAAATTTTATACCCAAGGATTAACATTTTTAAATTTTTTTCATCACCCGCCATTTTAAAATTATCAAACATTATTAACTCTCATATCCCATGGTATTATATATATATATATAATTTCATTCGAATGTTATTATGGAAAAAAACTTATATGTTTCTTACTAAAACTTTATTTATCCAAAAAAATAACCTTGTAACTCATTTTTACCTGCCCATTAACCAAAATTTACCTGAGGAGTTGGTCCAGTAGAGTGACGCCATAAACTTATATTTAAACCATATAAATGTATGTAGAAACTCCAAATACCCATTCACTTAATTATTTAAACACATAAAAAGAAATACATTCTTAATAAAATATACCACAGATGGTAAAAAAGCACCAGCACAAGAAAGACCCAAGAAACCATCAATCACTAGTAATATGTGAATGAAATATCAATCCAATGTTCCTAACATGATGCATGAAAATAGAACCTCTATTTACATACTAGGTAAAGAGTTAAAAATATCATAAACTAGTAACATCTCATCCAAGTGGACCACTCCAGGTGGAAAATTAGTCAATAATAAAAGAAAAAAAATAAAATAATAATAATAATAATTTCCCACCTCTAGAAACTCCCCCCATGTATGGGGTTGTAGTCACCTAAGCACAAGATCATTTCCAAGATCTAATAATATCCTAGTATCCTATATACCATTACCAAAGAGTAAGATGAAAGAAAATGATCTAATACAACTTTTTAATTCCCTAACAAATATCAGTTTATCCATGTAACAAGATTTGTTTTCAATATGATTTCAAGAATGCCTCCTAGTACAGAAGAGGCTATCGAATAGTGGAGAGGACCTATGAGAACACCATGGGGAGACTATACTCTTATATTATAGTAATAAAATGGTGTAAATGAAATAAAATTTACAACATACATATAAATTTAAAAATGAATGCAAGATTCTATAGAAATATTACAACATCAAACACAATAATAAAATGAATGTGCCACATAAACCAATACCGGAACCCTGTATGGGAGGATCATGCACATTCAATACTAGAAAAAATAAAATAAAAATAAGGCCATTAGCCTATCATAATCTAGTCCCAAGTCCTACATGGAACCATTCCCTAACTCTAACCTAGGAATCCAATGATTTCATGACAATGGGAATTTCCCTAGAACATTCACCTTGGAACAAGAGAACTGATTGTTTAGGCACCCAAGTGCCATGTCGGCCTAATTATGATGGGATTATAACTTAGTCGGACACCACCAATGAAATTTAAAGTAATAATTAGTCTGAGAAACATTATATACAGATAAACCAATGGTATAAGTGAAAATTCATTAATTAAGGAATCTTTTATTTTTTTAATTAACCTATAGGACCTAGGGTTCTAAATTGACACCCAAGAAAAAAAACCTATTTTGCCCATTTCTGGTCATCAGAGCCATAATTCATAGGTGGATACACAATCTAAGTAAAATAAATTTATTTCATTAATTATTAAATTCATGGGTAAAAATGAGCATAAACCTAAGGTATTTATACTATTTTTATGTATTTTAATTCTCAGTGCATTAGTTTGAAACCTACCCCTTGTATGAAAATAATTAGTGTTTGTAGAGTTAGTACAACGATTATACCATATATGTTGAGATTTAGTCCAAAATAATAATCCATATAGTATTCCATCAGGTCCTAGAGCATCATTCTAACACCTAAACCACAACATATACTATCAATGCCTAGAGCATTAGTCTAGCACCTCAACCATTCCATTATTTACCACGGTCCCAATAGAAATTTAACACCAAACATGGATTAGAATGATGAAACCAACCAAATATAATAGAATAACAATCAAAACAATCTATTAATCCCAAAATAACTCACACAATCACTTAAAACATTTTAATCCACCCTTAAAATATTGGTATTACTATTTAACATCCAATACAAGGCCCAAAACCTTCATTTTTATCAAAATCTTTTAATAGAGCCATTACGTCATTTTAAACCAAGGTAAAAACACACACTCATTTCAAATTAACATTTGAAATTCATTTAAACCCCCCTTTTAAAATCACTTTGAGGCCAACACCTCATTTAAAGTAATATTCACTTAAAATGAAGCTTTCACCAATTGAAGTCCAAAACCTGATCAAAATCCAATGCAACCTCTTAAAACCATTTCAAAAAGCCTCATATGAATTTCAAAAAATCATAGAACATAAAAAATTATATTTTATTCTCTTAACATGTCATAAAAAAAATTATTCCCAAGTTACATCAATTATCCCTTTAACCATGATATCAAACAAACCAACAAGACTAACTAGTTTAAGATTGTCAACCACCTATTTCACCCTTAAATCCCCCTTACCATTTTCAAGAAGTCGCCACACCCCATGGGTGGATGTAGCTTCAGTATTATAATCACTAATGGACCTAATGGGATCTGTGGAAGGACTAAGGAATCTATTTAAAGACCAAAAATATAATCTTAAACCAAGGAGGAAAACACAAAACACATTGGTGCTATAAAAAATACAACATTCAGATGAAGATTATCATGATTATGGGAAATTTAACTTAGACCAAATACCTCACAATACACTTTCACACATAGATATTAAGTGTCGATAACTTACCAAGGTCCAAGAATCATTTCATCACCGACTGGATACCTAGATCAAGCCATGTCAACTCAAATAATTAATTACAAATAAAAATTATAATTAATTTAACAGATAAATCCAACTAGTCATAAATGAAGGAAACCTACCATGATATCCCAAACTCTAGAAACATAGATATAGTAATTATACTACATAATTGGTATGAAATAAAAGAGTTCCCAAAGCATTGAACAGTTCCGTTGTCTTGGAAAACTAGATACATACATACATTAAACTATAAAATATAAGGTATAACATTAAAAAATTATGAGAACATTATTATCCTTTCCATCATGCGCCTAAAAAATAAAACAGTTCTCTTATAAGTTTCCTAGGTAAAGTAAGGAAAATAAAGGTTAGATTAGATGCTCAATAAGGGATACCATACAACAAAATCTTAAATTACATAAACATGACATCCTTGATATGGTATGAATAAATGAATAAGAGAAATACATAATAAAATGAAAATACAGGAATGTTAAGTCCATGATAATAAAAAAATGGATAAAAATAATCATTGATATCATACTAATGGAATTAACAATGTTAGAAATCAAAAAATTATTATCAATTTTTTATTCCCAAAAACATTCATATCATGGGAAGAGGCATACACAAAACCCAAACTTGTTTTATATCATAAGACCTATTGATTCATTAAGAGGATATATAATTCTAGGATCCACCCATAACCTCATTAATTTCAATGAATTCCCCATAAGAGTCATAAATACCTTCATACAATTCCTTAAGGAACATATTACTAAATATAACTTACCTATTTGAATATTGATAAATATATAAATTAAATACTTCCCAATTCAATAGAATAATGTGGATTTATAATTGAACATACAATAATAAACTTAAAAACTACAGGGAATTATCAAAGTAACATGATGTACCATTATCAAAGAAATATAGGGGAGAGGGTACTTACAATGTTTCTAGTAATACATGGAAAATCGAAATTGGGTTTAGTAGATTTCATTAGCAGGAAACCAAAGAAGTGGTAGAAAAAATCCTTTATCTTAGTTATTTAAGTGCATGTGAATATTTAAAATCATATCCCCTAGGAGTGAATTTCTAGGTGAGTGGTCCTAGGCTAAATCATTGTGTATTAGGGAGACAATTGGTTAAATTTTCAACAAACCCTTTCATGATGATTATACCTAGGTGCATCTATGATACAACTGCATCAAATTTCTAGTATCCAGACAGAGATGTATTTTATAAGAAATTATACTTAATTTTACTTTATCAGAACATAGGATGTGTTTTCCACCATGGAAAATATTTTGTTTTACAATGGTTTTAAAAACACTTGAATTAAAAGAACCCCATGGAGGTATTAAAATATAAAAATTCAAACCCCTTCAATTTCAGGAATAATATGGTAAAATTATTCCCTAGAAATATATACACCACACACAAAGAAATTGGTGTTGAATATAGCATGAGTCTAAAAGAATGAAAATTGAGGTGAAAACCCCCACTTATGGATTGGGTAGAAATTTAATCACAACCTCTTCAAAGATAAGACATAAAATTTATTTTAAAATACCTTTAATAAAGGAGCTATAATGGGAAACTTTCATGAAAGTTTAGGATACATTTTTTAAATACAAGAGAAGTGTATCAGGTATTACATTATCCCCCTAAATAATTCCATCCTCAAAATTTGGGTATAAAGAAGCAATTGAACAAATTTTATACTACATACTTATATATTCTTCAGGTACCTAGGTTGACTCTTCTTGTATTTGATTTCTCCAAAGGAATTTCACAAAATGAGTGGTCCAATTCCATAATACTTATCATTTAGTGTTAATAATATGGATATGATCTTTATTATAAGATAAGTTAGGATCCAAATCTATTCCCTCATTTGTGAGCACATGAATTAGATCTGAAATATGTTTCCATATTTACGAAACATGGAATACATTGTGTACTTTAGAAAGGTTGGATGATATATTATATCGATAAGCTAAAAATCCTATTCTTTATAGTATTTTAAAAGGCACAATGTACCTATGTATTATCTTCCCCTTTTTACCAAACCTTAAAAAATCCCTTCCATGGTGTATCCTCCAAGTATAAAATAACATAAACTTGAAATTCCATGTATTTAATTTGATTATCATCATAACTATTTTTTTTCTATGGGATAATTTAATATGTTCTTGAATATTTAATGCTTTAACAATCGTCCCCTCTTCAAGATCTGGTCTAACTAACTTTATTTATTTAACATCTTCCCAAACAATACTTAATATGGCTCCATTTGAGTACTCAAATGGAATTCATTTTTGTATAAAAATTACACTAAAGGTAGATATTGACCCACATACCTTTAATGTTATGAAAACATGATATCAAAAATTCTTAAAAAGTCTAGATAGTTATTTCAAAATACCCATCGATCTAGGGATGATAGGTAGCGTCTAAATGTATCTTAGTTTTAAGAGTCCTTTTAAGACTATTCTAAAATATCTATGTTATCCTAGGTTCATGGCCATATACAATTCATATAGGTTCCCTATGAATACTTATTATATAATTGACATAGAGCTGAGAAAGGTGTTCAAGGGGTAGATCTTCTCGTATCTTTAAGAAATGATTAGAATTTGTAAGATGATCAATGATGACCCATATACAATCATTATTCCTTGCAGTATTTGGTCGTTCTGTGAAAAAGTATATTGAAACATTTTACCACTTCCATATAGGTATAGAAAAATGTTTCATGAATCCCTTAGAATGTTGTCTTTTAGCCTTTATCTATAGGAATACTATGAATTTGGACAAATAGTCCACAATTTCCTCCTTTATACCATCCCATAAAAGGGTTATCTTAAATCCCTATACATATTTAGGACACTAGGGTGTATAGATAAATTTGATCTATGTACTTTGTCTAGTAGTTCCCTCTTCAACTTTGGTATGTATGAAACACATAAAATATTTTCAAACTTCAACACTCCATCTATATCAATGAATTATATAAATTTCCCATAATTACTTTATATAATATTCCTCTGTAAGTTCTCATCATAATTTTGGGACTTCTCTGTCCTTTCTAGTAAGGATGGTTGAAAAATTTCTTAGAAACATAATGATGAATTAACTTTCCTAGAAATCACCATAACCATCATTACTAGATCTATGTATATAAGGTCCTTGTTAATATTCATCATGGTCTAAACTCCATGGTCTCTTTTACTCAATGCATCATACAATTTTTTTTCTTCTCAGGGTGGTAGTGTATCGATCAATCATATTGCTTGATTAGTCCCACCCATATTCATTTCCTCACATTGAGCTCCTTCTGGGAGAAGATATCCTTCAAACTCATATGGTCCAAATATATCTCATACCTTTCACCACAGAGGTAGTGTCTCCATATTTTCAAATAAAATATTACAAATTCTAGTTTTGGGTAATGAGTTAGATAGTTCTATTCATATAATTTCTATTACCTCGATGAATTGGAAACCAACCTATCATTTTTTATCAGGACACAACCAAGTAATTTCTTTAATGCATCACTATAAATTAGAAATCCTTCCTTACTTGATGGTAGATTTAATACTATAATATTAATAAATCTCTTATTCATCACTTCAAAAGTTTACTCACATTCTCTTGACCATGTGAATTTAACCCCTTTACTTGTTATCTTGGTTATCAGTTTATCCTAATGGGAAAAATCTTGAACAAACTGCTGATAGTAACCCACCAAGCTATATCAACCCATACTCTTCATATATAGATATCACATCTCAATAGATGCATATTTATTATATAAAATAACTATCTAAAAAAATCAAATAGGTATAGTGCCTTAAGAAACATGGATACAAAAACAACTGGTTCATAAAATATCTACATCATCTCCCAATAAGTTCTTCATAACTATAACTCTTCTTAGAAATATCATACTTAATAGTTTTCTTTATAACATGGGGAAATGAAACATAAGAAAGGGTGAGATAATATGCTTATTAAAGGTAAACAAGGGAGATATAAATGATCACTTGATTATAACATGAACATAAGGGTTTGAGAACATGGGAATACAATTTTAAAATCATACTATGTATATCATAGATCATAATATTGAGTCATTACATAAAATGTGGAACTTTATAAGGCATGAGTCATAAAGTAATCCAAGAAAATGATCTAAGAGAGCATAACAATGTTATGTGTCATTAGTTTTTAGCAAACTCATAAGCACAAAAAATCATTACCTTAGTATCCAAGGCTCATTTACAAGTCTATAATAGTGGAATGGGTTCACTCCACAAACACTAGTAGTAGTTAAGGATCAATCCCAAGATAATCATAGTGGAAAAAATCCCTAACTAAATTGGGTCAACTACCCATTACAGTACTGTTAATCTCTTGAGATATCAATCATTACTCAATTCATTAGAGGGAGATATAGGTCCCACCCATAATTAGTTATAACATGACCATAATCCTTAGTTAAAAATCAACCACCTTCCTTTGTTATAATGAAAAAATCATCCATGTTTATAAAATAACAACCATCATTGGTTATAATATAACCACCATCACATAATGAAATCCATACATATGCATTCCACAAGATCATAAAACATTAATTATATCATCATATCATAACCCATGGAAAAAATGGTTTTCATAAACATTAAATACATTTATCATCGCATAAACCATGGAAAATAAATGTGTTTTATAAGCATCTGATCAATAAAAAAATTAACGACCATGATAAATAATAATGATGGTTCCATTGGATCATACCCCATTATTTCATAATTAACATTAAAGGATATTAACATATATGAAAATTTATTTAAAAGATGGATAAAATATTTATTGAGTAAAATAAGAGGAAACATGTATTATAATGAAATAAATATAGGAGAATAAATTTATTGAGTTTCTTGAGAGATATATCATAATATTTCATTATCATAATTTAATCATAAACAATCATAATAGATAATGAGAAGGTAACATAGAACCCTTACAACTTTGGAAACATTTGAATCATAATTACCATGAAATAAATAAACTTATAAGGAAATTTAAATCCCTATAAAATTAATAATAGTTATCATAAAATTCATTCTTGGGAAGTATATACACCGCCTAAAATAACAAGTGGTGTATAAGGCATGTGTCCAACAAAAATTAAAGTGAGACAAAAATCTCTTGCAAATTTGGAAACTTTTGAATCACGATCCCCATGAAAGAATAAAATAAATTGAAGATTTATATTCAATTAAAAAGGTTATTCATGATATAAAACTTAAAAGGGCTAGTATATACACAAAAAAATGAGGGGTGAATTTGGTATAAGTCTCACAGAACTAAAAGTAAGACTAGAAATCCATTACCTTATTCTGAATTACTTTATATGAAATATAATAACCTATATAATAAATATAGATTTATTATAAATAAATTATATAACCATAATAATATATATCAT
Source organism: Viscum album (assembly GCA_963277665.1). NCBI lineage: Eukaryota > Viridiplantae > Streptophyta > Magnoliopsida > Santalales > Viscaceae > Viscum > Viscum album. Next base: position 1,252,617,193 of record OY728141.1, read on the forward strand.
ACCATATATGATTTAGTTATAACCTTTTATCACCTATTTGTTAATACTTATTTATTAAAATCATAATTCCGGGTGATATCTACTTCATTTTTCATTTATGTTTTGGTTTGGTAGTTTTGGTCCTTCTATTTTGATAGTGGATAAATCATTTCAATAATGTTAATAATGATAAAAATATAATATATATTCATTATATACATGTTTATATTCATTCATAAAATATATAGATCGGAAAATGAATTACATTGTTCATGGAGATAGTAATTCATATCTACACATGACCGTTGTTTTCATTTTTTTGATGGTTAAAATGAAATAAAGGTAAATAATAAATAAAATTTATATAATAATTATTATATCATATGTATTTTATAAATTTATTAAATCCATCCTTATTACTATCCAAGTAAAACAAAAATGAAAAATGAGTCACATATCTTTGTATTGGTGGTAGTCTATACATATGCACGATCGACATTATCATTTTACAATAGTTTGGAAGGTAAAAAAGTAGATATGATATTATCATTAAAAAAGTATAATTATTTCATAATTATCATATATAAAAATTAAAACTATCATAATACTCATCTATTAAATATGTTTATGATAAAGGAATTGTATTTTTATGTGGAGACAATTAGTTGTATATACACACAAGTGATATTTTGACATCCCATTTGATAGAGAGAGGGTGAATAAAGGAAATTTAATAATCATAATAACATTTAACTATATTTAAGACCTTTAAATTATTATTTAATGAAGAATAAAACATATTTATATGAGGTAAAATACTAATTAAAAATAAAGAAATTGATTAAAGAAATGTTCGCTTCTTTAAAATAACTCATTTATATCTCCTCTAAAGGGACCTAGGGATTGTATTTTAAGAATAAAAGAACCTATAGAATGTGTTTAGGGAGTTTAGAATATAAATTTTTAGAGGTTGTTTAATATATATGGCTAAAAGTGGTGTGAAGAAGAGAAAAGAGGGGCGTCCCTTTATAATTGAGGGGAGGGGTACCCTTGAAATTTCATAAAAGATTATAATATATTAAATAATTATCATTAAAAATGGTTAAAAATGTTCTATAAATTGGAAACAGGTAAATTTTTTGACCAAATATTATCCTGATTTTCCTCTATTAATATTTTAATGATTTTTTAGTAATTTAATAAAATACTATTTTCATAAAATACCATTATTACCAACATGACCCTATTCATTTAATTTGAATTAGAAGATATAAATACAAAGTTTTAATTAAAATATAATAATTTAAAATAATAATAATAGGTTATATACATCTACTAAATTCATTTAAGAAATTAAATCACTCAAATTATATTACTTTTAATATTTTTAAAATCATGTATTATCTTTTTTATTAATTGGCGAAATACTGCATCAGTGTTGTATAGGAATTAAAAGTTATTATATAATTAGTAAAAATTATAAATAAATATATATCCTGAAAATAATTTCATTAATGTCAAAATAGAAACTTATTTTCATTAAAAAATTAATTTATTCCTTATGTGGACATATAGTAGATATTAAAATCTAAGAGAGTGATATATTTTTTTCTTCTCTTTTTTTTATTTTATTTTTTGTTTGTTTTATTTAATTTTCAAGAACCACAATAGAGATTAAAATACTAACTATGGGAAATAAAATTATGTAGTAATAATCCCCAAGTACCAAACTCCACAAATATTGTCAATTCCATGCTCTACAATAGATATGTAAATCCAAACTCTGGGTAAGAAAACTAGCGAGTCTCGATCCCCAAGTGAAGACATGATGAATTTCAAAAAAATATCTATACAGTCATTGTTTTAATTTTTTTTGGTACTACAAGAAAACTAACATTTACCCCAATCATGATTCTATGATCAAAGGTACCCAAGAACTAAAACTTACATACAAAATCCAATGTACATTCATTGTTGAACTTTTATTAAGAGGATGAAAATGTTAACATTGAAAAATCACATCAGACAATAGGACTTTCCAAAAAACTATGCTCACGTACTTAAAATTGGATTAAAATAATTGTCATGGAATTCAAAATTATTTTACATTTAGCTTAAAATTTTAAAATGTTTTATTATCATGTTCAAGGTTAATGAAATTTTCCATAATATGCCAATTTATTTTTTCATAAAATCAAGGATTTTCGATACCCACAAAATAGAATGAAACTAACCTAAGTTTTGAAAGATAAAAGATTAGAGAGATTATTATTGGGAAAAAATAGTGGGTTATGTTATTTAAAATGAAATAATATGACAAAACCACCCATTTTAAAGTTGATGACCCATTAATAAGAAATCTATCTCTTTGAATTCACATTACATGTGGACTCCTTGGGGATGATTAAAGTTTGGGTTTGAACTCTGTAAGGAATGCCTTTCATTTGAAAATAATTAACTTCTTAGACTATTAAATCTCACAAAATAAAAACATTATATCACACTAAAAACCTCAATGGGGTTCCTTTGATAAGAAAAAAACACACAAAATAAAATAAAAATAAAAATAATGAAGAAGCCAAGTTTCCTCCTAGAAAGAACTTATTTTAAAGTCATTAGCATGAATTGGACCCCTCAACTTACCCAATACCAACTTTAAACATTTTAAAGACCCCCTTTTTATCCACTTATATAATATTGAGATTTATTATTTGTTTAGAATTTATTTCATGTACAATACTTTATTCAACAATGAGTCGGAAAATACATGAAATATTAGAAATGGATGATCTAATTTCTTATATAGTCTTTCCTAAGATATCAAGGATCATTCCTGAGTTGTCAGTTTCAAGAAATGAATGAATAAAAAATAAAATATATTGGTTATCACCAATGAAGGGATACTTTACCAAGGAATCCAGGACAATAATTTAGAGTTTGGGTGGATAGAAATTTATTAAAGCGGATTGAAAATTTGAGTCAAGATGTATTTCTTATAAAACATATTAATGAAGAATTATTTTCTTAAGAAAATATGATTCATCCCCAAAATCGTCCATTTGAATGTTCCAAGTGGGTATGGACTCAATGTTTATTATTTCTTCTAATTATTTAGTGATCGATGGTCCTCAAAAATAAATAACAGAGAAATTTTCAAGAAAATATATCCATGATGTCAAATTATCCTATTTTGAGTTTAAAAAATCAATTTTTTCATGATTTAAAGACCCTTAAAAAAATTATTTGATCATATTCATCTATCCCAAATCCCAAGGTTGGTTCTTAAATAAATTCATGAGGGGTTTGTGTGTAATAAGATTATTATATCAATATTGTGGAAGGAATAGTATTAGTGGGATTGGGGTCCATAATTTTCAAAATGATTTGTAGTTATAATCTCAATGATGAAACATCAGGATTAATTTTATCCATTTATTCACAAAATTGTTCAATATTTTTTGGGGATTGGGTAGGTTAATATTTTTTACATCATGTACTTCATTAAGTTTGATCTCTCCAACCATCCTTGAGAGGGACAGAAATTTATCATTAAAACATTCACTGTCCAAATGATTGTACATATCACCTGGTATGGGTTAATAATTCAAGGTTTGGTCAATGAAATTACCTATATTAGGGTATTCCAAATTTTATTTTCCATTTGAATCCAACCTGTGTTTATTATGGGATATTTTTGATGATATTATATTGGAGTAGATTCAAAGTTTGTTTTAGATATTTTAAGAATATTAGTACCAAATGAAAGAATACCCCTAGGTTTTATTATTTCACCTATGAAAATATTTTTAACCATAAATGAATGGTTAGAGTGATCTATGGTGTGAAAGGTCTTGTATGACCAAAAATTGGGGATGATAAGAGAGATTTTGGTGAGAAAGGATAATTTGGTGTGAGAAAGGAAAGTGAGAATACAAGATAATTACTTAGGTCCTCAAAAATGGATCCAAGATTTGGTGACACACAAATTTACCCTATATGTATATGAAATTGTTATAGCATAGGTAGGGATCAAATCCATATGGACATAAGAAGAAACCTACATACACGTACATTCTATGGAGGATTGGCTATGAAGTTTCCAACTATGGTGTTGTTTGTAATTATGAAACTAAAATACTAAAGTACCTAAGTGAATGGTTTATATTTAAGAATGAAAACCTAATTATTTTTATGGAAATAACTAAATAAAAGAGTTGATCCTTGGTTTAATCTAGGGTTATATTGGACATATTTGGTTTTATATACAATTTCATATCACGAATTCAAGATTTATCTAAAAAATGATATAATTCCACAACATAATTCCCCATATTTAATCCACACACAATTCCAAGGATAATCACCAATGAACTTAGAGGATAAATTTAATGAGAACTCCAAGGAATTTCATCTTACTAGCACTCAAAATGCATCTTTGTTAAAGTTGTTGAAGACAGAGAAGAAAATAACTCAACAAATGGAAATGTTAAAATAATGAAATGATTAAAATATTAAAGAACATGAAATAACATCCAGTACATACCCTTTATAATACCTTGGATCAACCCATAATAAATTTATCCCTCAATTGATTCTATTCTATTAATGGAAGTGGGAAGTATACTTATGAAGGAAGAATTGAAGAAGAAAAATATTGAAATAATAATCACTCCACTATTGTGTGAAGAATTTCCCAAAATATGATGTGAATATCTTTACTAAAAAAGGAAATGGTATCAAAATGACGGTTATATGAATATAAAAGGTTAATAATAAGAACATTTATTAAGAAATAAAATTGGTTTGAACCACTTACATGAATGAAATTGATGAAGTGATCACAAAAGTACAACACAACATTTCCATTAAAAGAAAAACATTAATCTCATAATTACACAAAAAACACCACCTTAACTAGGAATATTAGTATCCTAGGTTATATCCCCATCATTAAATTTCTTCCCCATTAATTAGGAGAATCAAATGGTGGATGAGAAATCAAATGAAATTTGACCTTTCAATGTTGACCACAAAAATATGACTTGATTCACCCCCTTTGGACATGAAGATTTGAAATTGAATATAAACTAATATAAAGTCATAATATAAGAGAAATATATTATTATAGGTTTCCTATAATATTTGTAAAAATTTCATTCCAATTAGATTATCCATTAATATTTCATGCTTGAAATGGTGGAATGATTTTATGGGCCTTCAAATCTGGCCCGCAAATTAAATGTCAACTTGGGATCCCAAAGTATCTTTTAAAACAAAATAATTAGGTTTTTACATAGTTTAATTATATGATCCAAATAAATTTATATGTTAATTTAAAATTTAAGCTTCAATAGGTTTGGTTTTTAGGCTCCACTTTTACTTGATGGGCCTGAGTCCCATTATGGTTTATCCTGAAATTTATGTGTTCATTGCCAAAAAAATCCATATTCCCTTGTGATTAATACAATGATCCTAAAATAAAAAAAATTTCCACACATATTTATCAATCCCATACTAAAATATAAAATTAAAATAATCAAAATCATGAATTCAAAAATAATATGATTAATTGAGCCCAATTTTACACACTCTAAACATGAATTAAACATGTGATGAGAAATGAAGTTCAATTTGTAAAATGAATTAAAATTAGTGTTTATGGACATTTAAACGCATGAATAATATAATATAATCAATAAATATTACCCTATTTTAGTGGATAATCAATTACCATCCTTGGATTTAATGTAACCACAACCCTTGGTTATAATATAATCACCATCAGATATTGAAAACCATACATATTAATGCCACATGGTCATAAAACATTCATAATATCATCACATCGTAACCCATACAGAGAAAACCAGATTCATAAAAATTTCAACCATTCATCATTTCATAACCCATGTAAAATTAATAAGTTTTATAAACATATCATAAATATAAAAATTAACCAACCAGATAAAGAATAAATATGGTTATACTGGATCATAGCCCCATTAAATCACAATAAACATAAAAGGATTTTATCATATATGAAAATTTATTTAAAATATAACTAAAATATTTCTTGAGGAAAGTAACCTTTACATCTTGAAAATCAATTTCAAAACAAAAATATTTCAAAAATATTATAGAAATCATTTTCTTTGAAAAGAGACTTGATAAATTTTAATGTATGATTCAAAAAATTGATTGGTCATGATAGTATCAAATTCTATTCATGCCACATAATTTAAAAGAAAAAATTCCTTTTATATTTTTGGTAAAATGTAAAAAAGTACCCTGTTAGTAAAATAAAAAAAGGATTCATTTTAAACCATTTTGTAAAAAAGGGTAAAAATGAATTTAAAAAATAATATGAGAATGTTAAAAACCTTCTTTAAAACATTTTTATAAAACATGTATATTAATGAAAAAGTGATTTTTGAATGAAGAGAGAAACAAAGTATATTTTCATTAAATACATATTTTTAGTCTCTCTATTACATAAGGTGATGAAAATAAAAGGAAAATATGTATTTTAATGAAATAAACATATTATAATAATTTTTTATGAGTTTATTGAGAGATATATTATAATATTTCATCATTATAACTTAACCATAAACAATCCCAAAAAATAATGAGATTATAACATAAAACCCTTCTGCATTAGTAACATTTGAACCATAATTACCATGAAATAAAGGAAATTATATAGAAATTTAAATCCACATAAAATAAATAATAATAATAATAAAATAAATTCATGAGAATTATATACATCACATAAAATAACAAGTGGTGTATTAGGCATGTGGCCCATAGAAATAAAAATAAGATGAAAATCCCTTACCAATTTGAAAGCTTTTAGATCATGAGCTCCATAAAAGAATAAAATAAATTTAAAATATAAAAATAATCAAAAAGGTTATTAATGATATAAAATTTAAAATAGAAATTATGAAAACGTCACAAAATAAGCATGTGGCGAATTTGGAATATGTCTCTCGAAAATATAAGTGAGACTAGAAATCCCTTACCTTGGTCTGACTTCTTTCATCTATATTGGAAACCCCTATTTAATAAATATATATTTATTATAAATATATTATAGATCTATAATAATATATATCATACCATATATTATTTACTTATAACATTTTATCACATGTATGTTAATACTTATTTATTAAAATCACTATTTTGGGTGATATCTACTTTATTTTCCATGTGTATTCTGATTTAGTAGTTTGGGTACTTGTATTATTATGATGGTTATAGAATCTAAATAATATTAATAATGATATAAGTATCATATATATTAATTATATACATGTTTAGATTCATTTATGAAACATAGAGATATAAAAACAAATTATACTGTTCATGGATACAGTAGGCCGTATATATGCATGAACGTTGTTTTCAGTTTTTTTCAATGGGTGAAATAAAACAAAGGTAAATAATAATCAAATTAAAATTTTAATTATTATATAATATCTAGATTATATATTTTTTAAATTCAACCTTATTACAATCCATGTAAAATAGAAATGGAAAACAAATCACATAATTTTGGGGAGGTGGTGGTCTACACATATGCATGATAGACGTTATCATTTTCCAATAGTTTTTTAAGGAAAGAAGGTAGATATGATATTATCATTAAATAGGTATAATTATTTCACAATTATATTATATAAACATAATAACCATCATAATACGCATCCATTAAATATAATGGGGTGAGAAATAAATTGTATCGCTATGTGGAGACGGTAAGTCAGACACACACACAAGAAATACTTTGACTTCCCATTTGGTGGAAAGAAGGTGAATAAAGGTGGTTTCATAACCATAATTAAATTTTTGTATATTTATGATACATAATTTTTTATATTATGAAGAATGAAATATATTTATATGAGGGAAAATAATAATTAAAAATAAAGTTATCGTTTAAGGTTATTACTTCTTATTTTAAATAACTCTTTTAGATAACCTATTAAAGGATATAGGGATGGTAATTTTGGAATACCATCACCTATATAATGTGTTTAGGGGAGTGTGATATATAACTAGGTAGAGGTTAAACAATCGAAAGTGGTCTTAAGAATTGAAAGGATGGGTTTCCTTCTATAATTAGGGGAGGGGCACCCTAGAAATTTCTTAAGAGATTACAATATATTAATGTAATTATCAATTCAAATAGTTAAAAATTACCTATAAATAGGAAAGGGAATAAATTTTAGACCAAATATTATTTAAAATTTAGACCAAATATTTTTTAAATTTACCTATTTTAATATTTTTATTATTTTTTTAATAATTTAATAAAATAGTATTTTCATAAAATATCATCATTTTCAATCTAGAAACTATTTATTTAATTTGACTTAAAAGACATAATGAAAAAGTTGTAATTCAAATGTAATAATTTAACAAAAAAATAATATGTCATATTAATCTATAAAAATCATAGAACAAATTAAATCACTAAAATTATATTAATTTTAACAATTTTAAAATCATTTATTATATTTCTTATTAATTAGAGAAAAACTGCATCTGTGCTTCATAAGAAATTAAGGTCATTATAGAAGAACTAAAAATTATAAATAAATTTATATAATAAAAATGAATTCATTAATCTCAAAATATAAACTTTTATTTATTCATAAAATTTCTTTTTCCCATTTGTCTAAACATAAGAGATATTTAAAACTAAGAGAGTGATAATTTGTAACCTTCTTTGCTTTAAATATTACATCTATCCTTTTAATATAAATGTGTGCATTAAACAACTTAATTTCAAGAATAATTTGGTAAGGGTAGAATTAACGTCATCAAATAATAATTTGGATGAAAAATTGTTGCCTTATCACTTTTTTTAACCTAGAATGACTTGATTTACCATATACTGAGGTGATAAATTTTACCATGGTTAAGATTTATATTGATAAAAATAAAAGGGGAATATTTACCAAATTTTAAACTCATGATTAAAAATATGATATTAATTTTATCAAACGAAATAACTAAAAGTGTAATAAATTAAATTTAATGTAAGTTCACAAAATATGATGAAAACCGCTTTTGGAAAAAATATAGTTTTGAAACATTAAACTGTATTTATAATTATCCCATGCCTAGAAAAAATATTATATGAATTGATAAAAAAATTAATTGAACATATAATATAAATTATATTTCATTTAAATTATTCACTAATACTTATTAATTAAATTTGTTAAGATAAAAACACATTGCACGCGTAAAAATAGTTTTCATGAAAATGCATTTTCTATGTATAAAAATGTTTTTTTAAAACTTAATTAAAAATGAAATGGATTCTAATGAACATAATTGGATTATTTAAGATGAAATATAACTATTTTTACTTAGAATAATTTTTAAAACAAAAATATAACTTTGTAAAATTGCTAAAACAAAAATAAAATTATCAATACAAATAAGTATTTTTTCATCAATCATTGGAAAATTAATCTTTTCAAAAAAAAGCACAGTAATAAAAATTTTTATTATTTTTTTAAAAATGTTTTTATATTTATGAAATAATTTTTTTAAATTTTTCAAAAATTAAATATAATATTTTTAGAAAAAAAATCATTTTGAAAAAATAATTTTTTTAACAATAATGTATATTTTATCATAAATTTAATGTTTATTTCCAAATAATTAATCAATATATTTATATCGAGCGGTTTAGTTTTTTAATATATCATAATCTAGTTAATACTATTCATACCCTCTAATTTAATGGCTAGGTTATAAAAATAAGATAAAAATATTTTAATAATACATTGCAGTTCATTTAAACTCAGTATTTCTTGTAACTCCAACTATTAAAGAAGTTCAATCTATTTAAAAAATATATTTCATAATATAATAGGGTGTTACACAATCTGATGGAACTTTGGATACCATTTACTCTCATCGATGTAAGACATTATTTGACTAACTTTTTATTTGAGGGGTCAACAATTATTCAATCCTCAGAGACAATGTGGCCATGAAAAGAAACTCCATTGAGAAAAAATTCACACTTACTATACTTCCCATATAATTCATTTTTACTATGGGTGTTCAAAATTATTTGTAGACAACTCTCATGCTCTTCATTTCTCTTAGAGTATATCAAGATATTATTAATTAATACCACCAAAAAGTTATCAAGATACTCATTGAATTCTATATTCATCATATCTATAAAGACATAAAGTGAAATAGACAATCCAAAATGAATTACTATAAACTCAAAATTTCTATACCTTTTTCGAAATTCCATATTTAATATATCATCATTTTTAACCCTTAATTGATGGTAACCAGAGTGAATATCGATCTCTGAAAAATATTTGGCTACTTTAAGTTGAACAAATAAGTAATCAATGCGTGGAAAAGGATATATATTCTTTATAGTGATGAAATTGAACTCTCTATAATCAACGAAAAATCTCATGGACCCATCCTCCTTTATCATGAGTAAAATAGGGGATCACTTGGTGAAACACTAGGGTGTATAAATTACTTACCACTTAAATCCTACAGCTATTTCTTCAACTCCACTAGTTCCATTCTATAAGGATTTTTAGATATCTACATTTTATTAGGAATGAGTTCAATGTAAAACTCACCTTGACACTCTAGTGGATGAACACATGACTCTTATAGAAAAAAATCAATGAACATTTTCACAATGGGTACATCCTATGTTCTTAGGATACATTCCTCATCCATAGATCATTCTTGATATTCCTCTTAAACTAGTGTTTCATTAAGAATATCTACTAGTAGAGGATCCAGAAATGTTTTAGATGATTATGAATTGTCTCTAAAGATAAGGTATTGCAGATCACCTTTTAAAATTGTAATCTCATTCTCTTGGAAATAATTTTTTTCATAATAATTTTAAAGACTATATATACCAAGGATTATATCAATGCCAACCATAAGTATAATACTCAAATTTGTAAATAAGGCATGCCCAAGAAACATAATTGGAACCAACTAAAATATATTTGTTTCCATAAGAATCCCACATTTTTATTAATTTATAACTAAAATACTGGGTTTCTAGGGAAGTATCTAATATTTTTGGAAAACATGGAAGATATAAAAGAGTGTGAATATCTAAAATAAACTAAAAAATTACCTATATTTGAGGCAATTATCTATGTACCTTCCACTATATCATTATGAACATTCACTTTAGATATGGTAATCATAAAAACTTATCCTTTGTCCCTTAGGATTTTATGAGGTTTATTTTCTTAATGTTTTGGGAATTCATTCACATAATATCCCTTATTCCTATAGTTAAACCATTAAATACCAATATATTATAACTTTCTATTTTATTAGTGAGCATAATAAATTTTTTCTTATGCACTTGTAAAAAACCCCAGTTCCATTCCTGTGATCCCTAGGGAATTTGTCCCCATAGTTATCACATGTGGGAAATCCCATCCTTCCTTTCCTCCCCATTAATAATTTTTTCTTCCCATGATTCTCAGCCGACCTTGTCTTCTCTAGATTTCCCTTGAATAAAAACATCCAGGAGAACTCTTTATCATTCTTAATAAAACCTTAAACTATATAATCATATTAATAAAATGTATATGGGACCAACACCCTTCTAAGGATTGACTTTAACCCAAAAAATAAATTATCAATCTTTCATTATTGTCTATGTATATAGTCCACAACATTCCTTGATAACCTCGAAATGTTAACCTCATATTCAACAACACTTTCTTCCTCATTTTTTCTTAGATTGTGGAACTTCCTTTCCATTTCCACTCTTTTAGAATGAGTAAATTATTTTTCATATAATACCACTTTAAAATTTCCCCATTCTATACACTTGATCTTATATTTCTCTTTAGTTTTTTGAGTTAGTTACCACCATTGGTCCACACTGCCCTTAAAATTATAGACTAACATGATGAATTTTTTATATTCACTAGTTCCCAAAGTGAGAAAGATATTATCTATCGACTTTCTAAATTATCCAGCCACCAATGGATAATTAATTCAACTGAATTATTGAGGCTTTTTTCCCATGAAGTGATCCAATATAGTCATACCATGTTTTTGATCAATTGGATTCTCTATGTGAGTGATATTATTTTCTATAAACTAGGTGAACTGCTCCAATATGGGTATGAACTGATTAGCCTAAAATCTAACATCATTAAATTATTTAGGGGAATATCATTGCCTTGACTATTAGTGTTGATACAGTTCTCATTTCTCTTATTAGTGGCCATCTTTTTACAATAGAATACAAATAATAATCTCATTATGTTGAATTGTAAATTACAATTCCTACCAATTTTTCTAGAGTGTCCCAAGGAATCCTTAGATAATTTCATCATACTTGTGTTATTATAAATGTTTTACCTAAATATAATCCATGAGTTTACTAATAAAACTATTTTTATACCAACCTTAAAATTAAATACTTAAAAAAACCAGATCTAGAAGTTATGTTACATAATTGGTACAATGTACAATTATTTCCAAAGAATCGAAAATTTTTTAGGCTTGGAAATATGGATACATACATAAATTACAATTTAAAACCTAAGATACAATATGAAAACATTTGTAGAACATTATTATAGCTTCCATTATGTCCCTAAAAATCATGAAAAATCCTCTTTTAGGTTTCTTAGGGAAATGAAAAAAATAAGGGAGAGCTCAGATGCTTAGTAAGTGGTAATATACAGTGGATGATTACATAAAATAAACATAGAATAAGTGATATAGAAATAATAAATGTTCAAAATGAATCCATAATAAAATGAAATAAAGGATATGATATTTCCAAGAAAATAAATTAAGTCATAGATAATAATAATCATTGATCTCATACCGATGAAATTCATAGAAACAAATATCAAAAAAATTCCATTGAAGAATTATTCCAAGAGACTTTACATTCATGGGAAGAGGAACACATAAAAACCCATCCTGTTTTGTCTCATTAGACCTCTAAATACATCGAGGAGATATATAATTATACACCCCAACCATCACCTGATTAAGTCTAATGAATTTTCTATATGATTTATGAATACCATTTATACCATTCTGCATAGAACCACTTGCTAAATAAAACATATATTTCTATATAATCAAAAATATAGAAATATATTACCTATCTACTGAATAAAATATTGTAGTTTTATAGGAAAACATCCCTTAATCAACTTAGAAATTAGGGGTTTAATTATAGTAACAATAAGTACCCTCATCAAAGAAATATAGGGGAGAGGTTACTTCCAATGTTCCAAGTCATCCACAGAACATATTAATTTGGTTTAGTATTTTTCATTGGCAGGATAAAAAAATGGTATGGAAAATCTATTATCATGGTTCTTTAAGAGAATGTGAATGTTACAAATCATATCTCCTGGGAGTTTCTCACTAGGTGTGTTGTCTTAGGACCACTCACTATGCATCAAGATGATGGCTATGATAATGCTCAACCAGCCATTTTTAGGGAAGATTCCCCTAGGTTCATTTATTCCATAACATCATCCACTATCCATTATCTAGAGAGGGATGCATTTTCTTGGAAAATATACATACCTTTAGTTTACCAAAACTTAAGATGCTTTTCCACCGTGGAAAATATTGAGTTTTATAATGGTTTTGGTAATTATTAAATCAAAAGAATATGAGGGAGGGATAACAATATAAAAATTTAATCCCTTAAATTTCATGAATAATATGGTAAAATTATTACATGGAAATTCATTCACCATAAACAAATAAATATGTGGTGAATATAACGAGTCCCAAAGAATGAAAATTAGGATGAAAAACCCCAATTACAGATTGTGTAACAATTTAATCATAACCTATTGAATGCGATGACTTATGTAGAATGTATTGTGTCTGGTACTTAACCCTTTATTTATTTATTTTAAGTAGATAAAGTTATTAGGTTACGTTTTTAGTGGTTTATAGGTTTTTTGGAATGTTCTTCTGGGATTTTATGAAGGCGAACGGTTTGATAATGGTTAGTAGAAACCATGGAACACCTCCCAAGAAATCATGAAACTAAAATAGTGGGAACTGGGTTGGCTCATGGATTGGCCAAACCTTGTGGATACCTAGAAGAAACCATTCAAAGATACATAGAGAAGAATGAAAATATTGGTGCATTGTTTTTCTAAATATGCAATCCAACTGTTTGAGGTGTGTTTGGTGGAAGAGGCTCACGCATGGTTAGAGCATGGTTTGCTTAACCATGAACCCTAACCATGAACCATTAAAATTTAGATCCTAAAATTTTGGATCTAATCCAATTTACCCCCTAAGCCTTTCATTTTTCCACTAAGAAGGATATAACTCAAATTACTCTCCCTCCTTAGGTTTTTGATACCTTTCCATTCAATTTTGGAGTGATTCCTAGTTGAATATTACTGCGTTGGAAGCCCATATCCATAAAAAAGTTCTCATTCTTGGTTTTTTCACTTATTATTCTTCTTCTTACATCTCTTGAAATCATAGATATTTTACATTCAGGATATATTAATGTTGTGTCATGTCAATAATGATGAGATCTAATTGTTTTTGGTTGAAGGTAATAAGATTTATGGTGGTATTTGGAAGATCTAAGCCATGTTTTTGAAGTTGTTGGATCATTCTTCATTTTCACCTTTGTTTAGAGGTAGGTGGCTTCACTCTTGAATCTTCTTGATTTTAAGCGCAAGAATTTGTTTTAAATTGATTGAATTTATTGTATTTAATTGTTAAATTTATGTGTGATTCTTGATGGAAAACCTCTTTAGTAATGGTTTTCTAAAATTTTGGAAATTATTTTTTTTTGGTGGAAATCACATTTGGTTTATGATTTTAAAAGTATGGTTTTAAAATTATTGTTGTGTTTTGATGCATGTAAAATGTTTATTAAATTATTTTCAATAAAATAAATGTTTTACTAATTTTTTTGTCATGGTTTTTTCATACATTTTTGGTGTGAGTTTATTCTTTCGATGTGACCCTGAATAAGGGGAATGTACGATTGGGGTACAATAAATGTGACCTTGAATAAGGGGCTTGTACTACTGGGGAACAAAGAGATTAGCCACTTAGTGATGATTTGGTATATGTAAGAGAGATTTATCATGAGTATGTAACCATCCCCTGTACATACATATGTGGGTGATTGGATATGCGCAACCATGTATTGGGTATTCCAATGGATTTGAGAAATAGTTTTGAAGACTTGTTTGGTTGATTTCCACAGAAAACTGTTTTTTGAAAAAATGTTTTGATTTTATATAAATTATTTTAAATTGTTTTAAACTATTTTATATGACTATTATAACATGTTATATCCTATTGGTGTGAGTAGGGAAGTCAATGGGGTAATCCTACTAAATTTTATACTCACCCCTTTGCCACACCCTGACTGAGTTTGATGTGTGACTTGCGCGCGACGTATACAATTGTGCTTTAACACACAGTTTAACTTTGTAAGCAGTTAGTGCCCGGTGGCATGGTTCGAGTGCTACCTGCTCGACCACGTAGTTGACGGCATGCGAGCCGTGCGATTTCCCAACATCCAAAAAAAGTAAATAAATAAATTAAAGTTCATGTGAAATGAAATGAAGTAAAATAAAATTTTAAAAAAAATAATGTTTAAAAAATGCTTAAGAATAAAATAATAATAATATTATAGTTTTAATAATAATAATAATAAAAATATTTTGGTTGTTAATATTATAATTAGTATTTTTTATTATTATCAATTTTTATTAATATTAATATTAATAATTTAGTTAAATTAGTAGGTTCAAAAAAAATTAATCAAAACCCTATCCTAACCTTCTCCCCCTATCCACGGTGCACCCTCTCCCCCTCACACTCGAGCTGTACATCCAGCCCAACCCTTATCCCTCCTTGAGCCAACGAACTCCTCCGGCTTTCCCTCAGCTAGCGCACCGCCCCCTGACCTTCCCTCCACCAGCGCGCAACCCTCCAACCTCCCCTTGACCACCCTCATTAGCCCTTCCTAACGCACGGAACCCAACTGCCAACCCCCTACCTTGTCGGCGCCGTCTTCTCTCTGGCTGGAATTTCCATCACCGATGTCCTCCCTACTTCGGCACACGACTCTGGTCGAACCGCCTTCGATTTGTGCCCCGCCTCTCCTCCATCACGACAGCCCCACCTCTCCCTATTGCAGTAGCACCGTCGACCTTCTCCCCCGCTCCCCGACTGGCCTCCTCCAACACACCAAATAGCCACACGCTACCCCATCTACCATGGCCGAATATTCGGTGTGACCCCCCTTATCCTCTAGTAGAATTTTCCAGCACGACTCAACACTGCGACGGCTCCCCCGGTCGTGACTCCCTTGGCCGCACTTTCTTCTGGTGAGGCTCCAACCAGCGCGACACCTTCTGGAACCCTATATCTTGCTCGAACAGCTCCTCAGACCCTTACTATTGGTGCGATATACCTCGATTGTTAATTATTTCAATTTTATTAAGTTGTGGTTTTGAATTTGGTTCAATTTTGGTGTAATTGGATTAATGTTTTGGTGTTAGTTTATTTGAGTCGATTGGGGCGATTTTGGTGTGCGATTGGAGAATTGCTTTGATATTTTATGTTTTCAAACACCGAGGTAGGTGGTTCCATGCTTAATTGTAATTTGATTAATTAATTTGCAAGTTTAATTAATGTAGAATGTTATTTAATTAACTGTTGTAGTTAGAATTTGATCTTCTATGAGGTTTGATTTGCAGTTGAACTTATTTGGGTGCATGTTTATAATATGTGTACTTGTTACTGAAATTTCCTCTCTGGTTAATTGTTAGTTTTTTTTATTGTGAGATTAGCCTACTAATTAGTTCGTTTGGTCTGATTTAATTTTTTTTACTTAAGGTTTAGTATGTCTTAATGTGTTTATTTTTGTGTTTAGATGATATGATTATGTTATTTCTGTGAAAACCCATGTCAGACTATTCACTAGTGTTTTATAAATTGTGTGGATTAGTTGTTTGGATGTACAAGTGGTGAAATTGGTGTTCTGGTGTTGCATTGGTATAAGTTCTGTATTAAATGATCATTTGAGTGGACTTTTGGTATTTTAGTCATTCGGCGTATTTTTAAATGGGTTGGAAAGTTTTTCTAGTGGTTTGTTTAACTGTTGTAATGGTATTTTTAATTGTATGAGTGGTTTCTTTAATCACACGCGTGAAGTAGATTGTGTTACTGAGATTGTGTTGTGTACATGGGGTCATGTAAAGGGGTTTGGGTTGGTATAGTGTGTAAATAATTTTTCTTCTCTTAAAAATTTATTTATGAAAATTTTGGTTGTTTTATTAAATAATTATTTAGGTTAAAAAATTGTTTTGGTTAAATTGTGTAAATGTTTGTTTGTGCTTAAAGTCATGCGACGTGTGTGAAAACTGTTTAATAAATTCTATTAGTGGCATTTTTGATAAGGAAAGTGATTTATTTGACTGTGCAGTTGTTTTAATTGGTTGTGTAACTGATACAGATTTAGTTTTGATATATTTTTAGTGTGCGCCTTATTTTAAAATGGTGTTTACATGTGTAAGTGGTGGTTTGTTTAGTGGTGAGTGTATTTTAAATTGTCCAGATGGTTTATTTGAATATGTAACCTATGCTAATTATGTTTTGAAAAGATTTTGGTGTGTGTATGGTTTTAAAAGCGGGTTTGGGTGTGAAATTGTGATTTTGCTTGCGTAAATACTCTGTTTGGATTTTATTCATTTGTGTGACATATGACATAAAATTGAAACTTATTTGAGCATAAACTGGGAAGCTTGGGTAGCTAGGAGGGTGGACTAGACTAGTGGGCTAGTGTTTCGGATGTGACTCGACGCAGTTTCACTGGCAGGACTGACGATTGCAACACTAACTAAACATATGCTTTTCTGAGGGTCGTGGCCTTCTAAGCCACGTTTTCTGAGAGTCATGGACTTCTAAGACACTTTTTCTGAGGGTTGTGGCCTTCTAAGCCACGATTCACTGTGACATGAAGATCTAGGGGCCCAAGCTATCTAACACCCATGAGGCCTCTCCCATATTAGTGCTCATTAGTTACTTTACGCTCATCAGTGTGACACATGGGTTATTTTAAAAAGTAAGGGTTTGTGAGTTTTAATTTATGTTGTTCCATTTGAAACTATTTTTCCTAAATACCGTTTCCTTTAAAACTGTTCAACCATTTACTTCTTTACTTTAATTAAAATTTCAAATGTATTTTTTCATTTAATAATTATGTGTGGAACCTTTTTATCAGTGGTATCCTACTGGGCTCTTGGATCACACCCTATATACACCTTTGGGTGTATGTATATCCTGTTTCTTCTATATTCCAGGTTGAGGCTTCGTGCATAACATTGGTGTTTCATATTTTTAGTGGCTTCCTCGTGTTGGTTTGGTGGCGGTGGCTTGCGAATTTTACTCCTCATGTCACACGAAGGTTTGAGTAGGGGTTTTGGTATTTCTTTGTTATAGTCTATTTTGGTTTTTTAGTTCAAGTTGTAAACTTTAAATCTGAACTGCGTATATGGGTCTGTTTGGCTGTCTATTTTTAGTTTCATTTTATGCATCTTTTTGTTTGTTTTATATTTATTTATTCGGGTAAATCGTTCACAAGTCTATTTTTGATACCCGGGCACTTGCGCCAGCCCATGGGGATCGGAAATGCCCTTTGGGCCATGTCGCAGACCGGGTCGAGCACCAGGTCAGAGGGTGACCTATCCTAATTCGTGACAAAATGGTATTAGAGGGAGGGTTTGTTCTTGTTATTTGGAATGTTCGGTTGATAGAGATAAGGATTTTTGGGGCTTAGGAGGTTGGTTGCGAGTTTGTGCCTGATCACCACCACTCGTGACGAGACCTGAACTACTAGGGGTAGTCTGGGTTTTGGGTCTTTTGGCTTTGTTTTGGATTTAGGGATGACAATAGAGGTGATTTGGTGTCACACTTCTACCCCACATGAAGTAGTGACCCATGTGGAGCCCAGGTGCCCGAATCAAGGTCCTATGGTGTTATGTCTTACTTGGGGAGTGGCTCACTACCATGTCACCAGGTTGGGAATAATCACTAGTTCCTCATTCTAGTCTTTCATTGTTGGTTGTGCTTTGTCCTGATTTTGGTCGGTTTTAGAGTTTTTTTCGAAATAAATGTGGTTTTTAATTGAAAGGGTTCTTTATCTAAATTGGTAAAAAGAGTATTTCTTTCAAGTTGTTTTGAAATTGTTGAAGTGGTTTTTTAAGAGTAAGTGTTTTGATTTGAAAAACTTCTGCTTATGCTTGGATTTGGTAACGAGACTGAAAGTGAGACCCTTGGTTTTCCTTAGGATAGTCTGCATATGTGTGGTTAGATACGTGAAGTGCACATTGACACATATGTATGGGTGATTTGAGTGGAAAGGGATGAAGGATTATGCGACAGTTTATAGGATGCCATGGGTGGGGTTTTGGAATTTATGGCTTGACTTGTTTTTTTTTTCTAAAATGGACTTAAATGAAAACAAAATGATTTCGGGCCATGGTTTTTTTCTCGAAAAGTGGGTTTGGTTATTTTGAAAATTGGATTTTTCTTGTGTTTGTATATGTTTGATTAATGAGTATGTTACCTTTGGTTTGTGGTGTTGCTTTTGGTTTTTTTTGAGCTTGTTTGGGATTCCGGGCTGGTTGTCTTGCTTAGATTTGTTCCTTTTGGTTGAGTTTTGGACTAATCCTAGTTTTGAATTTGTTTTTCATATTGTTCTGAATATGCCACCCAGAAATTTCCTCAAAAGATTTAAATGAGTCATTCCCAATTCTGGTTTCTATCTAGTGTTGCTTGTCTTTTAAGGCACTTGGGGTTTTTTGGGGCAGTGAAGCCGTTTGAGGGGAGTAGAGCATGTCTTCGGGTGGTTGGGGACTCCCGAGTTTGTTAGAGTTTGTATTGTCTTGGGTTTAGTGGAGGGTCAAGCCTTGGAATATTGGAGGTGGATGTCTCCTCATAGTTGGAGTTGGGATTATGTCAGAGGTGTTAAAGTCCTTCATCCAATGGATCATACCTGAGGTGGTGATTGTGAAAAGAGGTGAGAGTCCGTCCATAGTTAACAAGGCCAATGGTTGGTGAAGGCCGGTGACGGCTGCTCTAAAGAGTCGTCATCTGAAGCGCAAGTGCTTGAAAAACTCGGTGCCTCTCATCAATTGTAAGGGTTCCACATTTTGTGAGCGGAGAGTACGATAGGAACCTGCCTCTGAAGAAATCCCTTTTGTCAGTGTCGGCTTCTGGTTTGTCAAACTACTTTCTAATGTGCCATCAGTGTTGCCGGTTCGAGCATCCCAAGACATCTTGTCTCATCCCTTTGAAGCCCTGCTATTGTGTGACCGTTCAGGTCACTGGGAAATATTTTAGAAAAAAAAATGTCGTTCGAAGAAGGATCCCTAGTAAAGGGATGCTCGTGTTGGACTGTGAGGCATAAGATGCTTCAGCCATCAAATCCCCAGCCTCAGGTCTAGGGGTGAATCTTATGCACAGTCAGGGCATAAGAGGCATGTGAGACCTTCTTTTTGTTTCTTTATATTTCATCTTAGAATAGAGTCATTCAGGGTTTCCTTTTCCTTGTTTTCATGCTATTGTAAGTTCATATTTTATGGTAATAGTGCGATGAACTTATTCTTTCGTGATCATAGTAGCTACGTTCTTCTGAATGTGGCCCCTAGAATTTTTTGTTTTTTTAAAGGGTATTTGGGCTTGTGCGGGTTGGTCCTGATTTCATTAGTGATCTTTTGGATATGTGAGTGTTAGGGGTTTTTTGTCTTGTGCCGAGAGTTCTGGGTTTTAGTGGAAGCGTTGTCTCGCTCGTACTAAGGGAGTTGGATGTGTTGGAAGTTTTAAATCGATTTGTGTGAATTCTTAGTTCCAGCGGTGTTGTTATAGGGATTTCATTGTTTTGGTGCCCCGATATGCCGTGTGGCCTTGTAGTGGTCTTCCATTTAAGTCTTAGTGGTCCCACTCAACTCAAGTGGAGAAGTCAGTATGTTGGGGTTGGGAGTTCCTGCGTTAGCCCCTCCTCAGGTTGGTGTGTGTAGCTTTTAAAGTTTCCATGTGAGTCGAGTTCTTGTGGTGGGGAGTACCCTATCGTGTTCTCCCCTCATTTTATGTCATGGTTTCTCCATGACCGGTCAGGTGTGACTTGTGGTGTGAATCGTCATCTCGAGACTGTTGACTTTCCTTTTTGGCTCTTTTCGGGCACCGACCCAAGATTTGGCTATCTTTTGGCTTGGTCAGTTTTTGGGGGTAGAAAGTGTCTATGGTGGGGAGAATTGTCACACCCCAACCGGGTTTGATGTGAGACTTGCGCGTGACTTATAAAATTGTGCATCAACATGGAGTTTGACTTTTTAGGTGGTTTATGCCAGGTGGCATGGTTCTAGTGCAACCTGCTCGACCGCGCACTTGACGGCACGCAAGCCGTGCGACTGCCCAACATCTGAAAAAAATTTAATTAATTAATTAATGGTCATGTGAAATGAAATTAATTAAAATAATAATTTAATAAAATAGAGTTTAAAAAAATGTTTAAGAATAAAATAATAATAATATTATAGTTTTAATAATAATAATAATAATATTTTGGTTGTTAATATTATTAGTAGTAATTTTATTATTATTATCAATTTGTTATTAATATTAATATTATTAATTTAGTTAAATTATCAGGTTTAAAAAAAATTTAATCAAAACCCTAGCCTACCATTCTACCCCCATCCGCGACGCACCCTCTCCCCCCTCACGCTCGACCTGCTCGTCCAGTGCCAACCCTTATCCCTCCCTCAGCCAGAGACCTCCTCCGGCTTTCCCTTCGCCAGCACACAGCCCTCCGGCCTTCCCTCCACTAGCATGCGGACCTCCGGACTTCCCTCCACCAGCACGCAGCCCTCTGACTTCCCCTTGACCACCTCCACTGGCCCTTCCCGACGTGCGGAACCCAGTTGCCAACCCCCCTACCTTGTCGGCGCTGTCTTCTCTCCAGCCAACGTTTCCATCACTGGCATCCTCCCTGCTTCGGCGCATTACTCTAGTCGAACCCCCTTGAACCACCTTCGAGTTGTTCCCCACCTCTCCTCCACCACAGCAGCCCCACCTCTCCCTATTGCAATAGCACCGTCGACCCGCTCCCCCGCTCCCTGGATGGCCTCCTCCATCACATCAAATAGTCGCGTGCTACCCCCTCTACCATGGAAGAATATTTAGTGAAACCCCCATTATAATATAGTAGAATTTTCCAGATAACACAACACTGCGACGTCTCCCCCAGTCGTGACTCCCTTGGACATGCCTTCTTCCAGCGAGGCTCCAGCCGGCGCGACACCTTCTGGCACCCTACATCTTGCTCGGACAGCTCCTCGGACCCTTGCCATAGGTGTGATATACCTCGATTGTTAATACTTTCAATTTGATGAAGTTGTGGTTAGGGGTTGTGGTTTGGAATTTGGTTCAATTTTGGTGTAATTGGCTTGATGTTTTAGTGTTAGTTTATTTGAGTTGATTGCGGCGATTTTGGTGCGCGATTGGAGCATTGCTTTGATAGTTGAGGTTTTTCGATGCCGAGGTAGGTAGTTCCATTCTTAATTGTTATTTGACTAATTAATTTGAATGTTTAATTAATTTAGAATATTATTTAATTAACTTATGTAGTGCGAAGTCGATCTTCAATGAGGTTTGATTTACAGTTGAACTTATTTGGGAGCATGTTTATAATAAGAGTACTTGCTGCTGAAATTTCATCTCTGGTTAATTGTTAGTGTTTTTTTATTGTGAGATTATCCCACTAATTAGTTCATTTTGTCTAATTTTATTTTTTTACTTAAGGATTAGTATGTATTAATGTGTTTATTAGTGTATTTAGATGATATGAGTATGTTATTACTGTGAAAACCCATGCCAGACTATTCACTAGTGTTTTATAAAATGTGCGGATTATTTTTTAGGATGTACAATTGGTGAAATTGGTGTTTTAGTGTTGCATTGGTATAAGTTCTGTATTAAATTAGCATTTGAGTGGACTTTTGGAATTTTAGTCGTGCATCATATTTTTAAATAGGTTGGAATGTTTTTCTGGTGGTTTGTTTAACTTTTGTAATGGTATTTTTAACTACGTGAGTGGTTTCTTTAATCGCACATGTGAAGAAGATTGTGTTCCTGAGATGGTGTTGTGTATATGGGGTCATGTAAAGGGGTTTGGGTTGGTCTATTATTCAAAGTGTTGTTTTTCTCTTAAAAATTTATTTATGAAAATTTGGGTTGTTTTGTTAAATAATTATTTACGGTAAAAAATTGTTTTGGTTAAATTGTGTTAATGTTCTTTTATGTTTAAAGTCATGCGACATGTGTGGAAATTGTTTAATAAATTCTGCTAGTGGCATGTTTGATAATAAAAGTGATTTCTTTGACTATGTAGTTTTTTTAATTGGTTGTTTAACTGATACAGATTTATTTTTGATATATTTTTCGTGTGTGCGTTATTTCAAAATGGTGTTTACATGTGTAAGTGGTGGTTCGTTTAGTGGTGAGTGTCTTTTAAATTTTCCATATGGTTTAGTTGAATATTTAACCTATGATAATTTTGTTTTGAAAATATTTTGGTTTGTGTATGGTTTTAAAATTGGGTTTGGGTGTGAAATTGTGATTTTGTGTGCGTAAATACTCTGTTTGGCTTTTCTTCATTTGTGTGACATGTGACATGAACTTGAAACTTGTTTTAGAACAAACCTGTAAGCTTGGGTAGCTAAGAGGGTGGACTAGACTAGTGGGCTAGTGTTCCAGAGGTGACTCAACCCAGTTTCACTGGTAGGACTGACGATTGCAACACTAACTAAACATATGATTTTCTGAGGGTCTTGGCCTTCTAAGCCACGTTTTCTAAGGGTCGTGTCCTTATAATCCACATTTCACTGAGACATGAAGATCTAGGGGTTCAAGCTAGCTAACACCCATGAGGCCTCTCCCATATTAGTTCTCATTAGTTACTTTACACTCATCAGTGTGGCACATGGGTTATTTTAAAAAGTAAGGGTGTGTGTGTTTTAATTTAAGTTTTTCCATTTGAAAATGTTTTTCATAAATCCCGTTTCCTTAAAAAAATTTCAAGCAGTTACTTATTTTATTTAATTAAAATTGAAAATGTATTTTTTCATTTAATAATTATGCGTTGAACCTTTTTATTGGTGGCATCCTACTGGGCTCTTGGATCACACCCTATATAAGCCTTTGGGTGTATGTAGATCTTATTTCTTCTGTATTCCAGGTTGAGGCTTCATTCATTGCATTGGTGGTTAATATTGTTAGTGGCATCCTCATGTTGATTTGGTGGTAGTGGCTTGTGGATTTGGCTTCTCATGTCACATGAAGGTTTGAGTAGGAGTTTTGGTTTTTATTTGATGTAGTCTCTTTTGTGTTTTTAGTTCAAGTTGTAAACATTAAATCTGAACTTCGTATAAGGGTCTATTTGGTTGTCTGTTTTTAGTTTCATTCTATGCATCTTGTTGTTTGTTTTATATTTATTTATTCGGGTAAATCATTCCCAAGTCTATTTTTGATACCTGGGAACTTGTGCCAGCCCGTGGGGATCCAGAACGCCCTTCGGGCCATGTCACGGACCGGGTCGGATGGCGACGTGTCCTGGTTCGTGACACCCCTTCTTGGGAAATTTTTTGCATTTACAGATGAGAAATATCGAGACACAATTACATTAAATATATCACATTTATTTAGCGACACATTGTGATAATATAGGCTTGTCATGTGGATTTATAGCTGATAGTATGATGGGAGATATTGATTCTATGTCGTTGGTGCCTTTGAATTTTTTTTGGTTTTGGTTTACACTTTGTAATCTGATATATTTTAATTTGGTTTAGTTTTATTAAAGTTTTATTTTGTACTCATGCATTATATACAGGTTTTTTGGTTATGATTATATTGGTTTTATTTGTTTCTTCAAAGGTAAAATCTTCCCCCAATTTTTTTAATCCCTTGGCTTTTATTTCCATCATTTGGTGTCTTGGAAATTCATTTTTTAAATCCTTGAGTTGGGATGGTATAAAGGAGTAGGATCATTGGAACTTTAAATGTAGAGAATATAATGCATAACTAACCTATTTATGCTGAATATCATGTTACTAGGGATTTTGGGTAAATGATAATTTTGAGACAATTCTAGGAGTTTTAACCACATTTTCATGAGTTTAGACAACGAGAAGAGCATGACATGCATTGATAGATATTAATTACCACATAGAGTTCATTATTTATTTGGAGTAATGATTTATTATTTGGTGAAAAGTGTTAATTTTTTAAAACAGTTGTAAATCGTTGGATTTTCAAAAGAATCATGGAATTTTCAAAAATGGTTTGAATGTGTAAATTGTAGAATTTTGAAAATCCTTGTTGTGATATGTTTGATGTGGTAAAGTTGAAATTGTTAAGCCTTTAGTTGATAGAGAGTGAGATTAAACATAGTTTTCATTTGTTTATAGAGAATGGAACTTGGTAGGCATTATAGAAACCAAACAGAGGAGACTGCTGAAAATGTGGTTTCACATAAGACATAGGTGAACCAATAGTTTCTTTAGAGTATTTTGTAGGCTTTTTAGATTGTGGATAGAGAGAATAGAAGGGTTAAACCAAAGCAAATTAATCATTTAGTCCAGTTCCAATAGCATAATCCTCCAATCTTTTAGGGTGACAACGAATCAAAAAATCACAAGTATGGCTAAATAGGATGAATTGAATATTTGATTTCCTAAGAAAATTAGTTGATATGTAAATAAATTTGGATACATACATGTTGGAGGATCTAACATGCCAGTAGTGGGATTTATAAGTTCAATCTAAGTTAGACCAAGACATGACATGGGAGGATTTTGATGAATTGTTTAACAAAAAATTATATCCTCACATGTTTATAATTGAATGAAAAATAAAATTCTTCAGTTTTAAGCAATCAAACCTCACGATGATAAATTATGTGGATAAATTTAAAAATTTAGTATTATTTTCCCTAGATGTTACTACAAGTGTATCCTTAAAGGAATGAATTTTTGAATCTAGGTTTATGATATTGAATCAGTCGAAGTTTACATTGATTTCAATAATGGATCATACATTGATAGTCAATAGAGGGAAAATGGTTGAAAGAGACATCAAAATAAATGTGGTTGGAGGAAGTATGTTGATACCTATGGGAAATGGTGGGAACTCTAATTTTTGGAATATTAAGAAGAGAGACACCTATTTCCTAGGTAGTGGTATGACTCAGAACTAGACAATGGGATTAATGAATATTCCTCCTAAATTAAAGATTAATCTAGGTTTCTTTCAGTGTGTTTATTTTGATCATATGAAATCATATTATACATAACCATATAGATCATGTTGTAATTGCAACTATATGGTTCATATCTAGTGCTATTTTCACAATGGTTCAAGGTCGAGTTCTAGGGAAATATCTCATGCTTCACAGACTTTGTATTCTTCAACATGGTGTGGGAAGCTGAGTAATTATCATTAAAAGAACGGATTGAGCCATTGTGATTCTATATATACCATGAATCCTCAATGAGCATAATCTCAACATGGAATTGAAGAGAAAAGTGAACCGAGTAAGTAATTGCATGGAGTTGAAAAAGTGAACATGGATGATAAATTGAGAACTTCAATGGTGATAGGTATTATTATTTTGAATTCTACCCTTATTCAATATTTTTTAAATGAGTGAATCTTATTTCTTAATTCTTCTCATGATGTTGATCTTTTAGGTTTGCATTTTGAGATGATTCCCTCTATGTTGAAACTTCGAGCTCCTCTTGTACAAAAATATTTTTTAGATGTTATGTGAAAATAATTTTTCTTAATTATCAATGGGGAATAATTGAATTGGGATTTTTATATTCTTAATATGGATTTACATGGCGTAATCTTGGGTATGTATTGGTTGAAAATGTTCAAATATCACATTTACTATTATACCCATAGGGTTAATTTTACAACTGTATATGGAATCAAACATCTCTTTAGAGGATATCATAATGTAAAGTAAAGTGGAATAAGATTGTTATAAAGAGTGGTTGGAAATATCTTATATCGGTTGGTAGCCTTGACATTTTAATCTATGGATGAGATCAAGAATAGTGGTTTTCCTGTTGGAGTTGGTGGCCTAGAACCAACTACTTTGTACTTTATTCATTAATAAAAGCCTTATCACATCTTGTTTGTTCTTCTGCGTGACAATTCATGTGATAATGTCCTAAGGATGGATATTGCATTAAAGGGTCATAGCGGATCCCTACTATGATGAGAACCTGGAAGTTCCATAACACTGTTCTTGAATATATGTTCTATGGCCAGATGATGTTATTTGAGGGACACAAATAATACAGGTCATTAGGGGTGAGGACTCATAAAACTTTGAGGCACCATCTCATGGTGTGCGCCCTTGGTAATATCCAGGAGGATATTATGAGAACGAGACCCGCCAGTAGGAAATCCACATTTCATAGTGTCATTGGATGTTCCTATCTGCAGATGTGTGTATTGGTCCTTAGAATTTAAGATTATTATTAATGGGTATTAAAACTCACACACTTAGATGTATTGACGAAAACTATGATGACACACTGTTCACAGTGAGGTAGGATACGTTGGGTGCGTCACGAGTAATACTGCATTAATAGATAATGCGAGAAAGGATTTGTCCCTTCTATTCCATAACGGAAGTAGATATCTCAGACCCTTTGATGGAATTGATATATCCTAAATAAATCCATGGCCATCGTAAGGTATGGGCGAGTTCAATTCTGGGAAGTCAAAGAAAGAATAATCAAGCACATGGGTTGATGGCACTAGCATGCAACCTGCTTTATTAGAAATATCGAGACAAAGGGATTATATTACACGGTAAGTGTTCGTAGGAGGTGACACGTCATTGCGGCATTAACTTCTTTCTCTATGGGTGCCTTGGCGTGTTGCTAGACGCTAACCTTGGACTTTAGGCAGGCTCTCCCTAATTCCACTGAGAAAGAGGCCTAGAGGGTCACACACTGAGTATGTCCATGTATCTCAGTTAAATATTAATTTAACGAGTTAAATAAATATTATTCCCGACTGTGGTTTAATAATTATTTAAAGATGCTTGATCACATTTATTTTGACACTAGTTATTCGAGAGAATATATTGTGGGCGAAATAATATATTTATTAGCAAGTAATGCAGTCACATTTATTTAAGAAATAAATAGCCATTACTCAAGGTCTAATAAATGTGGTGGAGAAAAATGAAAAATAAAAGTACACGCCGTGTATATTAAATATACACTCCGTGTAGTTTTATGGAAAACAATTACATGACGTGTATTAATTATTACACGCTGTGTAGTTTTCCAGTCGGGTTTTTGAGGATATAATATTCTTTTATTAAATGATATTAATTATAATCAGTGTGGGCGCATGTCAAGGAATTAATAATTTGGCATGGGGTTTTCAATAAGAGTTAATGAAGTAAATAAAATGCCTAATGCGTTTAGTTATTTTCATAACTCTATTAACCTCAAACCTGATTATAAATATCCTCACAACCCCAACACTTTAATGAGAGCCATTTTGTTGTGCACAACGGATTTGGAAATACTATCAAGCCTAGAGAGAGTTCCCTTTCCACCAAGAACGCCCTCAAGTTACGAGAGCGAGATCCTCCATCGGATTAAGGTGGTTAAAGGCGGGCATCGCAAGCAAAGGCTCTTCTGCACTAGCACCCGGAGATCCCATCGGCGATGTCCAGAGATACGTGGTACACATGTGGATCACCGCTAGAGGAATCCTACACTTGGATTCTATGACGTAACGACAGATCACTGGATCATGACTGGAGACATCAATGAAGAAAGAATTCCACCAAGGTAGTTCTTGTGAATTAATTAAATTAATTAAAACTAATATATGATGATCCTATCTCTATTGTTTCAAAATTCCCTCTTAAGTTTTTCGTTCTTCGTTCTATTCCGAAGATTCAGCGTTTTAAATCGTGATGGATCTCAGATTGAACGTTGCTTAACGTTAAAATTAAAGTTGGGCTAACCCACCAACATGCTTCCGCTACGCCTGGAACCTACAAGTGGTATCAGAGGGGTCATATTGTTGATTATAATTATTTATTTTTTCGTTGGTTATTTACACATTTAATAATTTAGTTATTTCAATTCATGTTTAGTTGTTCTGGAAATCTGAATCTCAAGATCTATTCCTCCTCCCTCGTTTCTCTTTCACCTCACAGAAACAAATTTTAATTTTAATTTTGATTAAAATAAAATAGAGGAACTCATCCATAGGAGCCAAATGTTTCTGGTCGTACAACACCAGAATACATGGCGTGTATTCAGAAGTACATGCCGTGTAGTCTAGGTACAATGCATTGACTGATCCGAAAAATTAGGCCATGTATTGGATCCTTTCTAAGAATTTATGATGCCGTGTGTTGAATAGAAACATGTGGCACACGGTTTCCGGATTACACGCCGTGTGGTCCAATGAACGCGACGTGTAGTCCCTTCGGGTTAGGGTTGGGCCGTGTACCCCGTACACGACTTTCCTGGCTAGAAACCGTGTAAAGCGGAAACTACACTGCGTGTGTCCCACTATACACGCCGTGTACTCCAAAAATTTCCGAAGAACATTAACACGCCATGTCCCCGGGCATGTACTTCGGAAGGACGGTGAAGAAAAAGTACACGCCGTGTAGTTGGAACTACATGCCGTGTACCCACCCAAATTTCAAGGATTTATTAAAATTTATTATTATATTATACAAACCCTTTGAGACGTGTACCATGGTGCAGGCGTAAAGCTGAGGCAGAACACGTGATAGGTGTTTTATATATATGTGTTTAATTTAATATCTGCATAATAAATGGGAATTCACCGGGTTTCCTCCAAGGTACAAGTTACATAGAAGGATAATTTTAAATGAATTTATTTGTTTTAAATTATGATGGATGAGAATCTCAAGGAAATTCAGAAAAAGGATTTAAGATAAAAGGATTGATTAATTAAAGATAATTAATTGATTTGAGCATGATTTATCTTAATGAAGAACGATTAAAGAAATGAATACTAGTTTTATTTATGCGTAAATATCGTTGCATGTATGGATGATTATAAGCTAGACTGAGACCTTTGTATGTGAATGGTTTCTTTTTAATTTATTTATTTAAATTAATTTTTTTGGCCTGCAATCCATCTCCTCATTAATTTGTAGGGCCTGCGCGCCCAAGGATTATTTTATGTAAAAACCCATTTTACCCCTCACCTGCGTGTAAGAAAAATGTATATGTAATAAATGGAGCTCCCAAGATAGTAGAGGTGGCTCAAGTCAGGATCCAAGGTGAAACCAATCCTAGGAGATACAAAGGTGGACAGGTGGAAAGCTGTAACCACGAACCCGAAAGGTTCAAGGTGTTTCTCCCCTAGGTCTTGGGTTAGTTTATCAACCGCTAGATAAAATAACCAATAGAAAAGCTCATGATCATACCATTTATTTTATTTCTGTCAGTTTCATGCTTTATTTATTGTGGGTGTGTTGTCACAATCACACAATTAATGAATTAAACGATCATGCATGATGGAACTAAAGTAAAACCGTCTTATACGTAAATATTATCTTAGACATGGTTAATCACTTAAGTATATCCCACTTAATATTAAAAATTATGTAATCAAAGATAATAAAATGAAAATTTACATATAAGGATAAAATCCATCCAAATAAATATTAAGTCGGTATAGCCTTCCATAATCTTGGTTAGAATCAAACCATAGTTCAAAGGTGTTGACCAACCATAGTTTGGGTGATTTCAATTATTGAAGAATTATAATTCAAGGTGTTGGGTTGAACTGACTTGGTTTTCATTAAGGGTTGACTGCCACAACAGGACTTGCTGTGACCAATAGGCAAATGTTGAGGAAATCCAAAATAAATGGATTTCAGGATTGGGGAGTCCACTCAGCGGATCATGGAGCTACAAGTTAATGCAGTTGGCATTTGGAATGCCTACCTAAAAACCTTCAAGTTGCTTGACCAACCCTAGTTGCAGTAATGCGAAGGGAAATATGGATCCTTGCCACTAGAATATTCAGGCAACAAAATATTCCAAAATCTACGGTGAGGGCTATTGGATTTTGATAAAATAGTGGGAGACTAATAAGTTTTAATTTATTTATTTATCTCAGTTTTGTAATAAAGTACTAAACCTTTTCTCATATTAATTCATAGAAACTGGACGAAAATGACTCCAAACATATCATTGCGAACCATACTCGAGAAGGAAAAACTTCTCACCAGCACCAATTTCCAAGAGTGGCAGTGGCGTTTACGCATTATCCATCGCCATGAGAGGAAATTGTTTGTGCTGGAAGAGCCTGTTCCAGTTGTGCCTAGATTAGAACTTCTACCCTTAACTCACCAGGTAGACAAGGACATGGGGCGTGACAAACCTGCAGTCCTTATGGTGAATAAGAAAAGAAAGGACAAGGAAAAAGGGACAAAGACTTATAAACGGTCTGAAGCCCCCGAGCACCATCCCTCCAAGAAGGGGAAGATCCAGAGGCAGGGAAAGGAATGGGAGGCAATGTGTTTTGCATGTGGCAAGCAAGGGCACTGGAAGAGGAACTGCACCCAGAAGCATCGGGACGCTAATGGTGTATTTTTTATCGAGTGCAATATTTCTATTTCTACACATTGGGAATTAGATACAGCTTGTGGGGCTCACATCCGTATTCAAATGCAAGAACCATGTAGATTTAGACTGATTTCTAGAGGAGAGGTGGATATTTGAGCTGCCAATGGCGCAAGGCTGGCTGCATTGGCTATTGGCGACTACCACCTCTCATTGCCGACTGGGATGATCTTGGTTTTACATAATTGTTATTATGTGCCTAGTGTTACCAAAAACACAATTTCTGTATCTTGTCTGGATATGGATGGATTTATTTTCAAGTTTGGAAATAAGGGTTGTCTCTTTTATAAGGAAAATGTATGTTATGGTATGGCACATTTAAATAATGTTTTGTATGTATTAAATTACGAAAACCAAATGTTGGAAATCGATAACGAAAAAAACTCACATGACTCATACATCACCCAGTTGTGGCATCACCCTCTCGGTCATGTAAACGAGAAGCGCTTGACAAAGCTCTGATGAGATGGCTATTTAGACTCTACTGAGTTAAAACCACTTGATATATGTCATGCTTGTTTACAAGGTAAAATGACCAAGCCACCTTTCAGTGGACAGGGTGAAAGGGCCACAGAGCTTCTACGAGAGTCTGAGATTCTATCTCAGCTCACTCCTCCTTATACACCACAGTGGAACGGTGTTAGTGAAATGAGTAACTGAACCTTGTTTGCATGGTGAGGTCGATGATGAGTCATGTGAATCTCCCATTATCCTTTTGGGGATATGCATTACAAACTGTAGTATACACATTAAACCGAGTACCAACTGAGGTGGAAAATGGAATTCCCTCCGAGTTATGGAATGGAAAGAAACCCATTTTGTCACATACATGTGTATAGGGATGCGATGTGTTTTTTAAGGTCTTCTCAGGCAACAAACTAGCACCCCTGGGCACAAAGTGTATCTTTATAAGATATCCTAAGGAAACAAAAGGATATTACCTATATAACCCTCAGAACAAGAAAGTGACTGTCACCAGACAAGTTGTATTTCTAGATAGGGAGCACATCCTCAAAAAGGATAGTGGGAGAAAGATTGACTTCGATGAAGTTGATGCTCAAGATACACAGGAGTTGGTACAGGAACAAGTTCCACATTTCCCCGTGGAAGAGGTTCCAGAAACACAAGTGCTATGTAAGAGCTCAAGAGATGTAAGAGAACCAGAGAGATTTGGTTTCCTAGTACCTGAGGATGGTGAATCATTATTTTTGGACAATGATGAACCTCTCTCCTACAAGGAAGCAGTAGAAAGCTCAGAAGCTGCATCATGGCTAGAAGCTATGAATTCTAAGATGGATTCCATGTATCAGAACCAAGTTTGGGTTCTGGTTGATGAGCCAGTTGATGTAAATCCTATTGGATGTAAATGGGTATTCAATAGAAAGTTGGACATGGAAGGTCAAGATAGCACCTATAAAGCAAGGCTAGTGTCTAAAGGATTTAGACAACGTCAAGGAATTGGCTATGATGAAACCTTCTCGCTAGTTTCCATGTTTAAATCCATAAGAATCATACTTGCCATAGAAGTGTACCATGACTATGAGATTTGGAAGATGGATGTCAAAACAACATTCCTTAATGGGAACCTTCAGGAAGATGTCTATATGACACAACCAGAAGGGTTTGTGACACCAGGTGAAGCCAAACGGGTTTACAAGTGGCAGAAATCCATTTATGGATTGAAGAAAGCATCCAGGTCATGGAACATTCGATTTGATGAAGCCATAAAGTAATTTGGTTTCATTAAGAACGAATGTGAGCCATGTGTTTATAAGTGTTTTAATGGGAATGTGGTCATTATACTAGTAGTATATGTTGATGACATATTGCTTATTGGAAACGACGTACCAGCCTTACAGTCAGATAAGGACTGGTTGAACAAGTGATTCTCCATGAAAGACTTAGGTGAAGCAGCCTACATTCTAGGGATCAAGATCATTCGAGATAGATCCAAGAGGCTGCTTAGACTAAGTCAGGGTACATACATTGACCAGATACTAAAAATATTTAGTATGGAACAATCCAAGAGGGGATTGGTTCCAGTGTCACATGGCTTACATCTTTCTAAGAAAACATGTCCTCAGACACAATAAGAGAAAGATAGAATGAGTAAGATCCCATAAGCTTCGGCTATAGGATCCATTATGTATGCCATGTTATGTACTAGGCTTGATGTTGCCTATGCACTGAGCATGGTAGGAAGATATCAAGCAGATCCAGGAGAACAACATTGGACTACTGTTAAGACTATAAATAAGTATCTAAGAAGAACTAAGGATATGTTCCTAGTGTATGGAGGAGACGAGGAGCTTTTCATCAGAGGGTATGCTGATGTTGGTTTTCAGACAGATCAAAATGATCTAAATTTGCAATATGAATATGTTTTCTGTCTCAATGGAGGAGCTATGAGCTGGATGATTTCAAAGTAGCCAGTTGTCACCGATTCTACAGCAGAGTCTGAGTATATAAAGGCTTCTGATGCAGCCAAGGAAGCTGTTTGGATTTGGAACTTTGTCCAGGAGCTTGATGTGGTGCCTAGCAGTAAATATCCCATTACATTGTATTGTGATAATACTGCATCAGTGGCTCTTGAAAAAGAACCAAAGTCACATCAACAGACAAAGTACATACTCTGGAAGTATCACCTCTTGAGGAATTTCTATCAGAGGGGTGAAGTTGCAGTGAGCAGAGTGTCCACAGAAGATAATGTGGCGAACCCCATGACTAAAGACCTATCTCATCAGAAGCATGAATATCATGTGACAGCTAGCGGGTTAAAGGTTGTTAGCAGTTGGCTCTAGTCCAAGTGGGAGTCTGTTGGAGTTGGTGGCCTAGAAATAACTACTTTGTACTTTATTCATTAATAAAATCCTTATCACATCTTGTTTGTTCTTCTGCGTGAAAATTCATGTGATAATGTCCTAATGATGGCTATTTCATTAAAGGGTCATAGCGGATCCCTGCTATTATGAGAACCCGGAAGTGCCATAACACTGTTCTTGAATATATGTTCTATGGCCGGATGATGTTATTTGAGGGAAACAAATAATACAGATCATTAGGGGTGAGGACTCATAAAACTTTGAGGCACCTTCTTATGGTGTGCCCCATTGGTAATATCTAGGAGGATATTATCAGAACAAGACCCGCCGGTAGGAAATCCACATTTCATAGTGTCATTGGATGTTACTATCTGCGAACGTGTGTATTGGTCCTTAGACTTTAAGATTATTATTAATGGCTATTACAACTCGCACACTTGGATGTATTAACAAAAACTGTGACGACACACTGTTCGCAGCGAGGTAGGATACGTTGGGTGCATCATGAGTAATACTTCATTAATAGATAATGAGAGAAAGGATTTGTCCCTTCTGTTCCATAACGTAAGTAGATATCTCAGGCCCTTTGATGGAATTGATATAGCATAAATAAATCCTTGTCCATGGTAAGGTATGGGCGAGTTCAATTCCGAGAAGTCAACGAAAGAATAATCGAGCACATGGGTTGATGGCCCTAGCATGCAACCCACTTGATTAGAGATATCGAGACAAAGGGATTATATTACACGGTAAGCGTTCATAGGAGGTGACACGTCATTGTGGAGTTAACTTATTTCTCTATGGGTGCCTTGGCGTTTTTCTAGATGCTAACCTTGGACTTTAGGCAGGATCCACTTAATGCCACTAAGAAAGAGGCCTAGAGGGGCACACATTGAGTGTGTCCATGTATCTCAGTTAAATATTAATTTAACAAGTTAAATAAATATTATTCCCGACTGTGGTTTATTAATTATTTAAGGATGCCTGATCGCATTTATTTCGACACTAGTTATTCAAGAGAATATATTGTGGGAGAAATAATATATCTATTAGAGAGTAATGAAGTTACATTTATTTAAGAAATAAATAACCATTACTCATGGTCTAATAAATGTGGTGGAGAAAAATGTAAAATAAAATTACACGCCATGTATATTAAATATACACTCCGTGTAGTTTTATGGAAAACAATTACATGCCATGTATTAATTATTACACGCCGTGTAGTTTTCCAGTCGGGTTTTTGAGGATATAATATTGTTTTATTAAATGATATTAATTATAATCCGCATGGGCACATGTCAAGGAATTAATAATTTGACATGGGGTTTTCAATAAGAGATAATGAGATAAATAAAACGCGTAACGCGTTTAGTTATTTTCATAACTCTATTCACCTCAAACTTGATTATAAATATCCTCACAACCCCAACACTTTCATGAGAGCCATTTTGTTGTGCACAATGGATTTGGAAATACTATAAAGCCTAGAGAGAATTCCCTTTCCACCAAGAATTCCCTCAAGTAACGAGAGCAAGATCCTCCACCAGATCAAGGCAGTTGAAGGCGGACATCACAAGAAAAGGCTCTTCCACTCTAGTACCCGGAGATCCCTTCGGTGACGTCCATAGATACGTGGCACACGTGTGGATCACCACTAGAGGAATCCTACACTTGGATTATACGATGCAACGACGGATCACCAGATCGTGACTGGAGACATCAACGAAGAAAGAATTCCACCAAGGTAATTCTTGTGAATTAATTAAATTAATTATAACCAATATATGATGATCCTATCTCTATGGTTCCGAGATTCCCTCTTATGTTTTTCATTCTTCATTATATTTTGAAGATTCGTCATTTTAAATCATGACAGATCTCAGATTGAACGTTGCTTAACGTTAAAATTAAAGTTGGGATAACCCACCAACGCGCTTCCGCTACGCCCGAAACCTACATTTCCAACTATTTTTGATCAGTTTCTTGATGTTTTTCTTGATAATTTCTTAGGATTTTCACCTATAAGACAAGTGGATCTTATGATTGATCACATACCAGGTACAATACCTATCTCAATTATATATTATTAGATGGAACCAATAGAAATAATGGAATTAAAGGATTAGTAGGAAGAGTTGGAATGAAAATGGTTTATTATTCCTAGTACATCTCCATGGGGAACAATGGTTTTGTTTGTGGAAAAGGTGGATGGAACTATTTGGATTTGTATAGATTATCATAAGCTCAATCAAGTTATGATAAATAATTGGTATCCTCTTCCAAACATTAATGATCTATTCAATAAATAAAGGGGAGCTCAATGGTTCTCTAAAATTGACTTTCATTCAGGATACCACCAACTATAAGTTCAGAAGTTGGATATTTTGAATATAGCTTTCAGGAGTAGATATGGACATTAAGAGTATATGGATATGCCTTTTGGTATTATGAATGCACTAGATATCTTTATGAAATTGATGAATCAAATATTTCAAAGGTATATTTATTCTTTTATGGCAGTGTTTGTGGATAACATATTGGTGTATTATAGGATAAAGGATGAGTAAGAGAAACACTTGACAGTAGTGTAAGGTATCTTGTGGGATCATCTTTTGTATACCAAACTTTCAAAGTGAAATTTTTAGAAAAGAGAGGTATGTTTCCTTGGACATGATATCTAAAAAAATGTTTTTTATGTGGATCCCAAAATATAGAGGCTATGATTTCTTAAAAAATACCAAAGAATTTCTTTAAGATACACAATTTCCTTGGCTTGGCTGGTTATGACCAGAATTTTTTTCGTGACTTTTCATGACCAGATTCACCAATGATTTCTTTGACAGGGAAATGTGTTTTATTCCAATTGAAGAAGGAGTTATATAAGTCTTTTCAAGAGATTAATGTTTACCTTAAATCAATAATTATCTTGATATTTATTAAATTAAGACAAGGTTATGTGGTGTGTTATGATGGTTCATGATCTAGATTGGGGTGTGTTATCATACTGGGATATCATGTTATTTCTTATGGCTGAATATAGGTAAATTTTCATGAAAATAACTACCCAAAATAATATTTTTAATTAGATTCTATAGTCCATGATTTTAAAACATGGAATAATTATATTTTTGGTGAGAAATTTACAATGTTTATGGATCATAAGAGCTTGAAACACATTTTTTCACAAATAGATTTTAATATGATAAAAATAATATGGATAGAGTGTCTTAAAATATTTTAATTTTAAATAATGTATATAGTAGGTAATGGGAACTCTATGGAAGATTCATTAAGTATAAAGTCATATAGTTAGATGGAAAAAGAGGATTCAGATCAATGGTAGCTGATGTCAGTGACAGCCGAAATGCACTTATATTGTGTAGATTGAGGTAGTGTTGTGGCTTTATTCCTAGTTTAATTTGTTCCAGATTTGGTTGAGAAGTTTAAAGAGTTATAGAAATCCAATTTTGAATGTGTTTCTATACGGTCAAAATAGAATTTTTTGGGAGACCATTGAGGGATAGAACCTTGACAGAATATTAGTGTTTTGGTTTTTGGATTGGATGGTCCTACCTATATCTATTTTTGGAAAAAATCCCTTCATTATTACCATAATTTGAGATGGGTTGTTCATCTTGGAATACAAAATATGTATAAGGAACTGAAAAAATAATTTTTATGGGTTAGAATAGAAATAAAAGTGGTTGAGTTTGTTATGAGATTCCTCACCCATCAGTAGGTTAAATCAGAGAAATAACGACCAACAATTATGTTATAGTGTTTATCGATTTCTATGTGGAAATGGGAGTAGATAACTATAGATTTTGTAATATTTATACAAATGATAGTTCAGAAAAATGATGCAATATTGATGATAGTGGATCAACTCAAAAATTAAGCTTACTTTAACCCTATCTTTGAATCTCATACGGTTGAGGGAATGCAAAAAAAAAACTGTTAGAGTTGTTGTCCTGAGAACCAAACGTTTATACTTTGATTACATGAGTGTACACTTATTATATATTTTTCATTGTTCCTCATGAATATAATATAATAATGTTCTAGAATATTTGTTGCATTAATAAGGTCATGGAAGATCCCTGATATGATGAGAAAATTGAAATTCTATAACAATATTCTTAAATAATGTTCTATGGTTGGATGACATACTATGACAGGACACATAGTATACAGACCGTCATGTGCGAGTACTCATAAAAATATGAGACTCTCTCTCATGGAGTTCGCACTTGGTAATCTCTAAGATGGGAGATTATGAGAATAGACCCACCAGTAGTAATTCTGCATGTCTTGGTGTAATGAGACATTGCTATCTACGAGCATGTGTAATGGTCCTTATACCAGAAGATTATCATTAACTCATGTCAGGACTCGTGCAATTAGATTTGCTGACGAAAACCATCACGAAGACAGTTGGCGGGAAGTAGGGTACGTTGGTTGCGTCATGAATGAAACATTGTTAATGGATAATTCGAGGAAGGATTTTCCCTTCCATATTTATAAAAGTAGATACCTCAAGCCCTTTGATTGAAATAGATCTATCGCCCAAATTCCATGAACATGGTGTTATGACGTGTTTATTTCTGGAAGTCAAAGAATGACGGATCAAGCATATAAGTTTATGACACTTCCATGAAACCTTCTTGATGAGATATTAAGACAAAGGGATTAAATTACACAGTAAGTGTTCGTATGAGGTGACACGTCAATGCAACGTCAACTTATTTCTCTTGGGTTCCTTGAGCAGTTGCTAGAGAGTAATCTTGGGCTTTAGGCAAGTCCGCCTAATTCCATTTAGAAAGAAGCATAGAGGGTCACACACTATGTGTATCCAAGTATCTCAAGTAGAATAAAGAATATTCCCATATGTGGTTTAATAATTATTCAAGGAAGCCTAAATCATTTTATAGCTAGAGTAAGAATAAAATGAAAATAAGATATTCACGCTGTGTACATTGAATGTACATGACGTGTAGTTTTCATTTTGGAAATGAAATGAAAAACTTGTACACTCCATGTATTAATTATTACACACTATGTAGTTTTTTTAGTCGGGATTTGGAGAAAATAATATTGTTTTATTAAATGATATTTATTGTAATCAGCATGGGAGCATGTCAAGGAATTAATGAATCGACATGGGGTTTTAAATAAGAGTTAATGAAATAAATAAAACATGTAACGTGCTTATTTATTGTCATAACTGTATAACCTCAGCGTAGGCGTTTGTCAATGAATTAATGATTCGACATGGTGTTTTCAATAAGAGTTAATGAAATAAATAAAATGTGTAACATGTTTATTTATTATCATAACTCTACAACCTCAAACCCGATTATAAATATCCTCACAACCGCAACACTTTTTCCTAATTGATTTGCACAAAAATTCTTGATAATTATCTCAAGGCCGAAAGAACTCATTCCTCCAAGAATGCTCTCAAGACCGAGAGAGATCATTCTCCATCAGAAAAATGTGATCTAAGGCAGACAACGCAAGTAAAGGATTCTCCACGCTAACACCTAGAGATTCCATTAGTGACGTCCAGAGATACATGGTGCACGTGTGGATCACCGCTATAGGACGTTTACACATGGATTCTATGATGAAACGATGAATCACATCAGAACATGACTAGAAATACCAACTAAGAAAGAATGCCCTAAATGGTACTTCTTTGCAATCAATTAAATTAAA
Organism: Viscum album; assembly: GCA_963277665.1. Lineage (NCBI taxonomy): Eukaryota > Viridiplantae > Streptophyta > Magnoliopsida > Santalales > Viscaceae > Viscum > Viscum album. The sequence goes on from OY728141.1 coordinate 1,252,657,514, forward strand.
TATAATCAACCTATGATGATCCTCCTTTGGGGTTACGAGAATATTCTTCTTATTTGTCTATTTCTGTGATTCGATACGTGGAGTCTGAAATTTATCATCGTATTGTTCCCGAATTGATCCTTACTAATGGAAAAAATCAAAGTGGGAACATCCACCCATGAGCTTTCGCTACGCCCAAGACCTTCAATTAGTATCAGAGCGGTCACAAAATTGATTATATTTATTTAATTTTTATTGATAATTTATGCATTTATATTAGATTAAATTCCTGATAAATGATTATATAAAACTGAATGAACGATATTTGTTCTTCCTCCTCTATTTCTCGATTCACATCACAGAAACAACCTTTTAATTTTAGGTTTTATTAATAAAAAAAACGAGGAACTCATCTGGAGGAGCAACTCATTCTGTCTGTACAACACAAGAATACACGGCGTGTAGTAAAAACTATATGCCGTGTACTTAGGTTCAATGAACCGGTACTGGTATTCCAAACCATGCCGTGTGAATTGAGCATACCTAAGTTTTTAATACACAGTGTTGACCATAAATAAATGGCATGTGGAAACCAGAATACATGGCATGTATGTTGAATCAACACACCATGTATTTTTATTCGGCCCTGGTGAAACCGTGTACAAGGAGAAGCTGTGTAATGCGTACATGGGATTTCTAGGATTGTAAATGTGTAACAAGGAAGTACACCCAGTGTTAGATTATTCTACATGCCATGTACTCCAAAATTTCCAATGTACAGAAATCACGCCAAAGCCCCCAGCGTGTACTTTGGATAAAGGGTGAAAACAAATACACACCATGTAATGTAGCTTACATGCTGTGCACTTTCCAGAAATGGAATTTCACCAAGTTTCCTCTAAAGTATAAAGACCCGTACAAGGAATATGGATGTGAAAAATATCAAGGAAATTCATAAAATAAATTAAGATAACGAATTGATTAATTATAAGATCATAATTAATTGAATTAAAGCGCGACTTATCTTGAATAAAATAATAATTAATAGAATTTGAATACTAAATATGCATAAATGTTGTTGCATGCTATGGATGATCATGAGCTAGACCAGAGACCCTTTGTGTGTGTATGGTTTCATTTAAATTTATTTAATTTAAATTCGTTGGCCTGTGAGCCTTTTTCTAATAAAATGTAGGGCCTGCATGCCCATGGTTTATTTAATGTAAACCACATGTAATGGAGGATCTCCCAAGCCAGAGGAGATGGTTCAAAATTAGAAGCTGAGGAGAAACCAACCCATGAAGATACATAGGTGGATAGGTGGGAGCTACAAAACACGAACCATCAGGTTCAAGGTGTTTTTCCATAGGTCAGGGTTAGCTTATCAAAACCGCTAGATAAGATAACCAGTAGAAGCTCATGATCATGCCATATTATTTTAAATCTGTATGATTTCATGGTTTATTTATTATGTATGTGTTGTCATGATCACATAGTTAATGAAATAAATAAGCATGCAAAGATGGAATAAAATAAAACCGGACTATGTGTAAACATTTTCAGAACATGGTTAATCACTTAAGAAAGCATCACTTATTATTAACAAGCATGTGATAATGCGAAGCTACAAATAAAGAATAAAATCCATCAAATACCATATTAAGTTATACTAATCCTTCCATTACTTGATTAATGGTAAGACTCAATAAAACTATGTGTTTAACCAACCCTTGTTGGGACACATACTTTTATAAAGTAATCTCTTATGAAATTTTCGGGTTGACTTAAACATTTTACATCAAGGGGAGTATCCCTTTCTAAACTTGTTAAAAAATGGAGGCAAGTGTTGAGGAAATCCAAGTTAGGATTTTAGGATTGGGGATTCCACTCAACAGATCAAGGAAATGTAAGCTCATAGTTGGCAAAGACCTGGCTACCTAAATACCTTAAAATAGCTTGACCAACCCTTGTTGGGGTTATACGAAGGGGAATATGGATCCTTGTCACTAGAATGTCAAAGTAACTAGGCATTCTATGATCAATGGTGGGGGTTTTTGGGACATGATAAAATAGTGGGAGAATTAATAAATTCATTAAATATTTTTCATAAAATGTAATCAAAAGGTACTGATAAATCTTCTCTTTTAATTTGTAGAATCAACATGAAAAACTCATCAACCACATTTTCTCTGCGATCAATTCCGGATAAAGACAATATCCTCACCGATAGTAACTTTCAAGAATGGTTTAGGCGCCTTCGGGTTATCCTACACCATGAACGAATGTTTTACGTGCTGGAGTCCTCACTTCCTAATTCGCCTTCCCAAAGGGCAAGTGATAAAGATTTCCTGGTCTTTGATAAACATTTTAAAAATGCACTCGATGTTCAATGTTTGATGCTATCATCAATGTCTAGTAATCTCATGAAGTCTCATGAAGTCATGGATGCCTATAACATGCTCGATCACCTCCGTGGTCTATAATAGGAGAGAGAAAGGCAAGAAAGGTTTGAAATCTCTAAGGCTCTATTCTAGAGAAATCTTGGAGAGGGTGCCCCAGCTGGGCCTCATGTAGTCAAATCATTGGCTACATTGAGTGCTTGAAGGTTCTAGGGTTTATGCTCCCCGAAGAATTGGGTACCGATATCATTGTTGCACCACTCCCCCAAATCTTCTCTAACTTTGTTGTAAATTTCAACATGAACAACATTGATAAGTCTCTATATGATCTTCTTATCCTCATTCGCGAAGTGTACAATGATATGAAGCATGAAAATAATTCTATCCTTATGGTGAATAAAAGGAAAGGGAAGGAGAAGAGATTTAATCCCAAATCTTCTTCAAGGCCTTCCAAGAAATAGAAGATCAAAGGGGAGGTAAGAGAACATGAGGCTATTTGTTTCACATGTGCCAAGAAGGCCTACTGGAAGAAAAATAGAACCTAGCCAAGGAAGAAAGGGGAAGCATCATATGAATTTGTTATTGAATGAAATCTATCTATTTCTACTAATTAGGTATTAGATACTACTTGTGGTCTCACATCTGTATCCAAATATAGAAACCAAGTAGATTCAGAAAGATTGATCGAGGTGAGGTGGATCTGTGAGCAACCAACAGAGCCAGACTCACTACTATAGCTGTCAGAGACTACCACCTCACATTGCCTACTAGGATGGTCTTGGTATTAAAGGGATGTTATTATGTACCCTCTATAACCAAAAACATTATTTCAGTATCCAGATTAGATACTGATGGATTTATCTTCATGTTTGGAAATTAATGTTTCTAATTTTATAAAGATAGCATATGTTTTGGTAGGGAACATTTATATAACGACCATTATGTGTTAAACTACACAAACCAAGTAATAAAAATCAATGTCAAATTTAATTCACATGACTCATACCACACCCAACCTTGGCATCACCGGCCAGGTCATTTCAATGAGAAATGTTTTCCAAAATTATATCAAGTTGGGTATTTATATTCTTTCGAACTAAAACCAATTGGTGTATTTCATGCATTTCTACAAGGAAAAATGACCAATGCCCCATTTAGTGGGAAATTTAAATGGATAAATATATTCTACAATTAGTTTACGCAAATGTGTGTGGACCATTTCCAGTTGAAGTAATGGGTGGGTTCTTGTACTTCATAACTTTTTCTGATGATTTTAGTCGATATGGATATATTTACTTAATGAGGTATAAGTAAGATTCTTTTGATCAGTTCAAAGAATAAAAGAATGAAGTTAAGAACTAGCTTGGTAAGAAGATTAAGAAACCCCGCTTAGACAGAGGATGAGAATATCTTAATCAGGACTTCATTGATTTCTTACAGGAGTTTGGGATTCTATATCAAATCACTCCTCCTTACACACCTGAGTGGAATGGTGTAATGAATATCCCCAAAAGGTTACAGGGGATGGAAACACCATATTCCTTGAGAGGGAGAATATTTTCAAAAGAAATATTGGGAGCGAGATAGACTTCGATGAAGTCAAGGCTCAAGATACACATGAGTTGGTACATGAACAGATTCCACAAATCCCCGTGGAAGAAAAATGTATTCCAGAGACACAAGAACTGCGTAGGAGCACAAGAGAGGTGAGAGAACCAAAATGATATGGTTTTCTTGTCACTGAGGACAGTGACTCATTATTGGTTGAAAATGATGTTCCTCTTATGTACAAGTAAGAAGTTGAAGGGACAGACATTGCCAAGTGGAAAGAAGGCATGAATTTTGAAATGGATTCCATGTACCAAAACCAAGTCTAGATTTTGGAAGATCCTCCAGTTGATGTAAATCCTGTTGGTAATAAATGGGTATTCAAGAATAAACTAGACATGGAGGGACAAGTCAGCACTTATAAGTCATGACTGGTTTCAAAATGTTTTAGACAGCGTTAAAGAATTGAATATGATGAAACCTTTTCACCAGCTGCGATGTTGAAATCCATCCAAATCTTATTGGCCATTTCTACTTACCATGACTATGAAATTTGGAAAATGGTTGTTAAAACAACATTCTATAACGGGAACCTCCAGGAAGATGTCTAAATGACACAACCTGAAGGGTTTGTGACTCCAAAGGATGCCAACAAGGTATGAAAGTTGCAGAAATCCATTTATGGATTAAAGTAAGCATCAAGGTCATAGATCATTCGTTTTGATGAATCCGTAACAGAATTTGGCTTTATTAAGAACGAATGTGATCCTTGTGTCTACAAAAGGTTTAGTGGAAGTGCAGTCGTTTTCTTAATAGTATATGTTGATGACATATTACTAATTGGAAACTAAGTACCTGTCTTACAGTTAGTTAAGGAATGGTTGGATAAATTCTTCTCTATGAAAGACTTGGGAGAGGTAGAATATATTATTGGGATCAAGATCCATCATGATAGATCCAAGAGAATACTGGGCCTGATTCAAAGTACATACATTGACAAGATACTGAAGAGATTCAGTATGGAATAGTCTAAGGGGAGATTGTTTCCAGTGTCACATGGCATTCATCTTTCCAAGAAAATGTGTCCTTAGACATATGAGGAAATAAAGAAAATGGTAAGTATCCCTTACACATCTGTGATTGGGTCAGTCATGTAGGCTATGCTATGTACAAGACTAGATGTTGATTACTCAATAAGTGTGGTAGGCAGATATCAAGCTGATCCAAGAGACCACCATTGGATGGAAGTCAAGACTATCCTTAAGTATCTAAGGTGTACTGAGGATATATTCCAGTTTTATGGATGAGATGAGGAACTAGTCATCAGAGGACAAATAGAAGCTAGTTTCCAGACTGATCAAGATGATATGAAGTTACAGACTAGATACATATTCAGTTTGAATGGAGATGCAGTGAGCTGGAAGAGCTCAAAGCAAGGTGTGGTTACAGATTTTACAGTAGAATCCCAGTATACTCAGCTTCTAAGGTAGTTAAAGAAGTAGTATGGATGCGAAGATTTTTCCAAGAGCTGGATGTAGTACCTAGCAGTAATGATCCTATCACACTATATTGAGATAATACTATAGCGGTGACACTTGCAAAAGAGCCAATGTCACATCAGTGGAAAAAGCACATAATTCATAAGTATCACCTCTTGAGGTGTTTTTCTTAGAGAAGTGAAGTTGTAGTGACCAGTATTTCCATGGAAGACAACGTGTCAGACCCCTTGACTAAAGCTTTGACTCAGCAGAAACATGATAATCATGTGAGGTCCAGAAAACTAAAAGTCATTGACAATTGTATCTAGTCCATGTGGGAGTTTATTAGAGTTGGTTTCCTGAGAACCAACTATTTATACTTTGATTTCATGAATGTACACTTATTATATATTTTTCATTGTTTTGTATGAATATAATATAATAATGTCCTGGAATATTTGTTGCATTAATAAGGTCATGGTAGATCTCCACTATGATGAGAACCACGAAATGCTATAAAAAAAATTCTTGAATAATGTTCTAAAGTTGGATGATATACTATGATAGGACACATAGTATACATACCATCAAGTGTGAGTACTCGTAAGAAGACGAGACTATCTCTCATGGAGTTCGCAATTGGTAATATCTAAGATGGGAGATTATGAGAACAGACCCGCCAGTAGTAATTCCGCATGTCTTGGTGTCAATAGATGTTGCTATCTATGAACGTGTGTAATGATACTTATACTAGAAGATTATCATTAACTCATGTCATGACTTGCACACTTAGATTGGCTGATGAAAACCATCATAAAGATAGTTGGCGGGAAGGAGGGTATGTTGGGTGCGTCATGAATGAAATGTTGTTAATGTATAAGTCGAGGAAGGATTTTTCCATTCCATATTTATGGAAGTAGATATCATAGTACCTTTGATTGAAATAGAAATATCACCCTAATTCCATGGCCATGGTGTCACGACGAGTTTATTTCTGGAATTCAAATAATGAAAGATCAAGCATATAGGTTTATGACACTTCCATGAAACCTTCTTGATGAGATATTGATAAAAAGGGATTAAATTACACAATAAGAGTTCGTATGAGGTGGAACATCAATGCATCGTAAACTTCTTTCTCTTGGGTCCCTTGATGCATTACTAGACAGTAATCTTGGACTTTAGGCAAGCCTGCCTAATGCCAATGTGAAAGAAGCCTAGAGGGTCACACACTATGTGTATCCAAGTATCTTAAGTAGAATAAAAATTATTCCCGTATGTGGTTTAATAATTATTCAAAGAAGCATAAATCTTTTTAATGCTAGAGGAAGAATAGAATGAAAACAAGATATACACACCATGTACAATGAATTTACATGCCGTGTAGTTTTCATTTTGGAAAGGAAATGAAAAACAAGTACACGTCCTGTATTAATGATTACACCCCGTGTATTTTTTTCAGTCCGAAATTTGAGGAAATAATATTGTTTTATTAAATGATATTTATTATAATCAGTGTGGGTGCATGTCAAGGAATTAATGATTTGACATGGGGTTTTAAATAAGAATTAATGAAATAAATAAAATGTGTCACGTGTTTATTTATTGTCATAACTCTATAACCTCAACGTAGGCGCATGTCAAGGAATTAATGATTCGACATGGGGTTTTCAATAAGAGTTAATGAAATAAATAAAATGCATAAAACTTTTATTTATTATCATAACTTTATAACCTCAAAACCAATTACAAATATCCTCACAACCCCAACACTTTTCCATAATTATGGTGCACAACAATTCGAGAGAATTTTCTCAAGGCCAAAAGAACTCCTTCCTCCAAGAACGCTCTCATGACTAAGAGAGATCATCCTACATCGAATCAAGGCGATCTAATGTTGAAAATGAATGCAAAGGCTTCTCCACATTAGCACCCATATATTCCTTTGGAGAAGTCCAGAGATACGTGGTGCACGTGTGGATCACCACTAGAGGAAGTCTACACATGGATTCTGTGATGCAATGATGAATCACATCAGAATGTGATCAGAAATATCAACGAAGAAAGAAAGCCATAAAAGTTACTTCTTTCCAATCAATTAAATTAATTATAATCAAACATTGATGATCCTAATTTCTGGTTCTGGGACTATTATTCTTCTTTGTCTATTTCAGTGGTTCGATCCATGGAGTTTGGAATTTATCATCATATTGATCCTAGATTGATCATTGATAATGACCAAAATCCAAGTGGCACATCCACCCACGAGCTTCCACTGCGCCCGAGACCTTCAAAAACTATATCTGAGAAGTGGTAAGATGTCATGGAATACCCATTTTGATACTATCATACAAAGATCTAAGGATTATGTATCATTTTAGGAAATCCTTATAGTAATCCTATGGACTTAGTTGACTATGAGACCGACATGTCATCTTAAAATAGATGGAAAATCCGAAAGGATGAAAAAATCATTGGAAGACATGATTATGTCTTTTGTAATGGATTTTTTGTCATATGGGATGAGTAAAAACCATTAGCGGAGTTATCATATAACAATAGTTGTAAGGACTAGATATATATTGATCCTTTTTATGCATTTTAAGGGAATGAATTTAATTTTCCACTTTTTTGGGTGGAAATAGTTGAGATTTTACTGGATGGACTAATCTTTGAGCAAGAGTGAATGGAAAAGACATAGTTGATCAAAAAGAGGATGGAGATGGATTAATGTTGTGATAAATTATATGAAAATCATCTTTAATGGATATTTAAATTCTAGGAGAGTGACTATGTTTTCTTCAAAATCTCTCCATGGCTTGGCCATCATCATTTTGGGAAGGAGGGAATGTTTTCTTCTTGATACATAAACCCTTTTGAGATACTTGAATGGGTTGGTGAGGTGGAATATCTGTTGGCTTTTCCAAACATGTTCATTTCGGTATATAATGTGTTTCATGTATCTCAATTGAAGAAGTATCAATCTAATCATGACCATGTGATTCAATGGGATCACATTGACCTAGATCCATATGCTATATTGGTTCATGTTCTAGTTCAGATTATGGATAGGCATGAGAAAGTCATTCATTAGAAAAGCATTATAACAACCCTGCTCTTTATTTCACACTTAAAACAGATTTATTACATAAAATCTCACTTAATAAAACTATGAGGACCGATATTTCTAGTGTCTTGGGAAATTAGAAACATTACATAACCACTTAGAACATAAAACACAATAACTTTATTAAAAACGTCTTTCACACGACCACAACATTCTTTCGTACTTAGCATTGAATGAGATAACCTGAGGTCATGCATAAGAAAAGGGTGAGTTATAAATCCCAGTAAGGAAGAAAGAAAAGTATAACATTAAGAATATAGTACATTTTAGGAATTAGGTATACCAATGGAGCATGAAATAAACATGAACATAAATGGATGATATAGCAAGATTATCATAACTTGGAAATGTGGCAACAACATTTAACATGATATTAGCATGAGACATGGCTCATTGCACATGGATCATGAGTAAACCCGCATTTAATTTCAATTAGCATGATTAAACCCTCATTTCACTTGATTTATCATGATATTAATCTTTACCCAATGCATTAGAGTGCTATCAAGTCACACCTTTCTTAATCATTTCATTTCATGCATAAGTTTGCCACATGGATCATATAAAATGGATTCATTAATCATAATTATTTATTATATGATAAAGTAATGTGGGATTCATACATCAAGATCTATAATAAATAAGTAAATGTTCATAAAGGTGAATACCCTTGATATAGAATTAGGCATGGTATTCACTACACAATGACTTTGGCTTGGAAAATCACGGTGCAATTTTGACAGCATAACAACACAACATAAGAATTCATAAAAATGCTTGATGAGAGAGAAAGAGTTATATAATCATATTTACATGAAATATACAGTAAGGGGGTCATATATATATACATTTTCCTACATATGTAATGGAATTTAGGTTCATAATACAAAAGAATTGTTTGAATGTAAATGTGAAGAGAGAAATTCCTTATGTAATTTCGGCATGGTAACAGATGTACATGGGAGGAATTGGTGAGAGAGAAATAGGTATGTCATCATTAAAACATAAAGAGGAATTATGGGTCTGGTAATAAAAAATACCACAATATTTTTAATTGGAAATAAAAGTTCCTAATGACATAATGAAATTTGGACATAAATGAGAAAGGAAGAAATCCCTTACTTGGAAGCATGATCCCAAAGGCTTGGGAGAGGCTTGAGAGAGGATTCTTGGGAGCCTGGGGAACCCTGTGAGGATTTTAGATAGAGGAGTTTAGGTTAGGGACGTTTTCTAAGGGTTTTTAGTGAAGAGGAGTGGGAGCTTGGTTGGGTTAATATAGGAAAAGAGAGGGAATTCATTATTATTTTGGTTTTGGACACCACATATTAAAAAAATAAAAATCACAAAATAAACCATGGTTTTTCCCATGGTTTTTTCCAAAGGGGAGTGGAAAAAATTATATTATAAGACCAATGTCCAAACTTCTTGAAATATTAGGCTTGCTTATGTGTAGGTGAGTCACACTCTCAAGGAAATCATTTAAGAAGTTAAAATATTTTATAAGTCATGGAGGGCCCACTAAGGAATCATAAAATTAATTAAAAAAATATAAAATAATATTATTTTAAAAATAAAACATATATTGGATGAACATAATGTTTATAGTATTTTATTACATCACTATTGGGTCATTATGATGTCATAAAACCCATTATATATTTAAACTGTATTTAATTTTTACCCAAAAATTCGACTATCTTAGAAAATTATGAAAAACTAAATATTGGATAATTTCGACATTCTGATTCCTAAAGTAATATTAATTTTAATAAATAATTTTATAAATATGTGAATTTTTACTTTTAAAATAAAAACTGACATTTATTGAAAATTCAAGGGTTTTGACAAAAACATCTTTCAAACCTTAATAAAAAATACAATTGTATTCATAAAAATTATACGACCATTTATATTTAATAAAAATTAAATTATTAATAATATTTTATTAAAATAATATTTAATTCAAAAATCCATTAATTCATCAAAATAGATTTCTAAATTGAATATTAACTAAAAATACAATTTGTGTTTTTAAAAACCAATTACAATGTAAAAATAATAAAATGAATGTATATAATTTATTATATACAAAAATAATGCACATAATAATAGTGATAAGGTATTATCACATAACCCCTTATAACACCCTCATAAGACTGAAGGGTATGGTGTGTGATGGTGATAGACTCTTGGGGAGGCTCAGATAACATCGCTCAGGTGGTAATATCTATTAACTTCCACTTATCTCATAGATAGTTCTGCTCAAGCTTATCGTGTTGATGCATGGCTTGGGATTGGTAAAGAATAAATCCTAGTGACACCAACTCCTTTCCGAGCTCCGAAAAATGGGCTTCCTATGGAGCAATTCTACTAGAGGAGGACATTTCTTCCTTTGTCTGAGTAAATTGGATTTTTTAAAGCCCTATATTTATACTAATCATGTGATCACTATTCAACAACTATAGTAGCAACGATAATAATTTTTAATGGTATTTTAAAATAAAAAAATATAAACCCATTGAAGTGCATATTTTATATAACCATTTTAAATAATAATAAATTTAATTAGATCAAGAGGAATTTTCATTAATAAATGTTTTGGTCATTACAATATTCCCCCCTTAAGAAATTTTACACTCAAAATTTTCTTTTTCCCACACCAAAAACGATGAGGGTAATTATTCTTCATCACTTACCCCAATTCCTGTGTTTCTTCTTCAAACTTGTGGTTTCACCACAACACCTTGAAGAGGGAAATTGTCTTATTTCGTAGAACTTTTTCCCTATGATCTAAGATCTTCACCGACTTCTCTTCATTAGAGAGGTCATTCTCAAATGGTACCACCTCTAAATTGAGTACATGTGATTGGTTAGGTATATACTTCCTCAAGAGTGATACAAGGAATACATCATGTACTTGAGATAGGTTTGGTGGGAGTGCTAGTCGATAGGTCATTGTTCCAATGAGATCAAAGATCTCAAAAGGGCCGATGTACCTTGGACTAAGATTTCCATTCTTCAAAAAACTCATAACTCTCTTACACAATGATATGAGAATGAATACCATGTTTCTAACATCAAAATCTAGGTCTCGTCGATGATTATCAACATAGATCTTTTGTCGACTCTGAGTAGCTTTAATGTGCTGCTGAATGGTCTTAACCTTCTACACCATTTCTTCAACCGTTTATAGACCTATAATGTTTTGCTCCCCAAAATCATCCCAACATGCTGGTGTTTCGCACCTCATCCCATAAAGGTATTAATAAGGATCCATTTTGATGCTTGAGTGGAAGCTGCTATTTTAAGGGAACTCAACTAGAGGAATATGTTGATCCCATCCTACTTTGAAGTCCAATGAGAATGATCTCAGCATTCCCTCAAGTGTTTCGATAGTATACTCAGATTGTCTATTAGTTTGAGGATGATAAGCCATATTGAAGTTCATCTCAGTATTTGGAGCATATTGAAGAATCTTCTAGAACATAGAGATGAATCATGGATATCAATCAGATATAATAGATAGTGGTACTCCATGAAGCCTTACCACTTCTATGATATATATCTGTGCTAGTTCATCCAATTATAAATCATCTCAAATTGCAATGAAGTTTGCTGTCTTTTTAAGATGATCCACAACAACCCAGATAGCATTGTTTCCTTAGAATGTCTTTGGAAGTCCAGTAACAAAGTCCATGGTGATTTTGTCCCATTTCTATGTTGGTATGGGTACGGGTTGTATCATCCCCTTATACTTCTACTTCTCAGCCTTCACTTGCTGACATAAAGGGAACTTTGAAATATACTCTGTGATCTCCTTCATCATGTTATCCCACCAATAATGCTCACGAAGATCTTGATACATCTTTGTGTTTCCTAGGTGAATGGAGGAATATGAACTATATGCATCATCCAAAAGTTTATTCTTTAACTTATATTTGATGGAACACATAGTCTTGTTCCAAATATCACAATTCATTCTTCATTAACATTGAAATCCAAGGATTTTCCTTTTCTGGTATTTTCAAATTTTTTCTAAATTCCCAAAATATCCTTTTGAGAATCCTTTAACCTTTCCAAAAGTTATGGTTGAGAAATAATTTGCGAAAAGATTGATGATGTTCCCTTTTTTATGATTTCCATGTCCATCTTCATCAAATCTAAGAAGATTGGTTCCTTTTCAATTCTCATCAATGATAGAATTTATGGGTCCTTTTTACTTAGATAATCTTCCACATTTTTCTCTTTACCAGGGTGGTAATGGATTGAGAATTCATAGTCTTTGATCATATCTAAACATATTCATTGGTGCATGTTCAAATCTTTCTATGTGAATATATACTTGAGGCTTTTGGGGTCTGTATATATTTCAAACTTCTCCCCAAAGAAGTAATGTCGCCAAAATTTCAAAGTAAAGATTAATATAGCCAACTCTAGATGATGTGTTGTAGAGTTTTTCTCATGAAAATTAAATTTCCTTGAATCATAGGAAATTATGTTTCTCATTTTTCATCAATACACAACACATTCCCTTCGAAGCATCACTAAATACCACAAAAAGGTCTCCACTTGTGGGCAGTGTGAGCACGGGGTAGTGATAAGCCTCCCTTTCACCTCCCTGAAGCTCTCTTCACATTCATCACTCCAAGAAAAAATTACTCCCTTCCAAGTTAGCTTGGTAAGAGGGTTGGACAATTAGGGGAAATTTATAACAAATCAGCGATAATATCCAGCTAACCCCAGGAAGCTACAGATATCTGTTACCGATGATGGCCTCATCCATCCCTCAATTATGGTTGTCTTGGAGGGATCCATAGATATCCTATTTATTGTGATGATATGAACCAATAATAAGACTTACTTCAACCATAACTCACACTTTCTATACTTTTCATAGAGCTTCTACTTTCTCAAGGTCTCTAGTACAGTGCTTAGATTCTCTTCATGCTCCTCCTTGGTTTTGAATTATATTAGAATATCATCTATAAAGACTACCACAAATTTTTCTAGGAAATATATAAAGACTCTATTCATCAAGTCTATGAAGGTTGATGGAGAATTAGTGATTAAAAAAGGCATTACTATGAATTATTAGTGCTTTTACCTTGTACAAAAAGCAGTTTTGGGGATGTCCTCTTTCTTCACCCTTACATGGTAATATCCTGACCGTAAATCCACCTTGGAGAAGTATTGTGCTCCATGTAGCTGATCGAAAAAGTCATAAATTTGTGGTAGAGGATACATGTTCTTTATTGTGATTTTTTTGAGCTCACGATAATCAATGAAAAGGTGCATTGACCCATCCTTCTAATTGATGAAGAGGACTGGTGCACCCCATGGTGAAGCACATGGGAATATAAACCATTTATCCATATTCTCTTATAGTTTTTTCTTTAGGTCCTCAAGCTCCACAACCTCCATTCTCTATGGAGTCTTGGATATTTTCAATGCACCAGGTATAAGATCAGAATTCAACATATCTTCTAAGAGGAAGACCCAAAAATTCCTCAGGAAACACTTTAGTGAATTCCCTTACAATAGGATTGTCTTCAGTGATCATTTCTTCCTTAGACCCAATCATCTAATAAATATACACGTGCTCATAGGGTAGTAATATCCACTCTTTAGATGATGGTGCTAAGGAATATTCATCCTCCTCCTTGCACTTGTACAAAATCGTGGGTCGATTCTCCATTTGAAGAGTGATTACCCTCTCATGGAAATTTATATTGGATCTATATAGAGAAAGCCAATCCATGAGATTAATTAGATAAAATTACACCATAGGAAGTATGATGAGGTTTTCCGGGAAGTTCAATCCACAAATTAAGATAGGGGAGGTGTTATATTCATGGGATTCAATGATTTACTCATTTTCCGTTATCACCGACATCTTTACTTTCATGATTTGTTGTGGTGTTCGGATTTTTCTACTAAATATTTGGGATATAAAATAATTCTTAGAGTAGAATAAAAAATTATGTTTTCTATTATTGAATGAATAACTAGTGTACCTTTCACCACTTCATTGTTGGGGTTCACTTTGGTGGTAGTGATGGTAAAAGATCTCCCTTATTGCCTTTTAATTTGTTGGTTGCCTCCAAAAACCCTTGGCTTAGGGCACTCGATTGCAAAGTGACTTGGTTATTTGTAGTTGAAACAATGAAAAATGCATGTGAACGAAGTGTTCCTCTCCTCTATTGCAGCCACGAGTTTTTCTTGTCAGCAGTTAATGGCTAGGTTCCCTACTCTTCCGCACCTGAAGCATTTCCTCGTCCCCTTCAGAAAATTTCGGGGGTGCTTCTTTCTTCACCTTTAGCAAGTGGGGTGCTTTATTTTCTTAGAACTATTGGATTTGTACATTATACCGCCAGAATTTGTGTCCACCTTAGGCTTCTTATCCCAATGATACCTCTGAGATTCTTTGATCTTCATTTTGACTTTGAGGGCACATCTTATAATTTCCTCATATCTCTCAAAGTCACGGATCATTAGGGATCTCTGCAGGCTAGGTTTTAGCCAACTAGAGAAGTGGCCAACCTTGAATTTGAGGGTAAAAATAAAGACGGAGGTGTATCATGAAATCATTTTGATGTTTTCCTCATAAAAACGGATGGATTCATCGTCTTTTTTTCTTGAGGGAAAGGAAGTCCCTTTCCATCTTAAATCGTAGGGTGCGAGGAAAATATTTGTTGATTTTTTTTTCCAGAAATCCTTCCATTCCAATGACTTGATCTCTTCCTCAAGTTTTTTTTATTTTGGATCAATTTCCACCATTGACCAACTTCACCCTTCGTATGATAAGAAGTCAGAAAAACCTTTTATTATTTGGAACATTGAAGGATAGAGAATATATTTTCAATGGAGTTGATCCATTGTTCAAGAAATTAAGGGATCAGATGATCCATTAAAAGTAGGAGGCCTTTGTCTCATGAATCTCTCAATTGCGACTTGTTCTTTCTTGGGGGGGGGGGGGTTTGAATTTTCCTCTTGACCCATTTTTCTATTCAAAACATGTGTTAACCTAGAGAGTATCGTGACAAAGTTTGCAATTCACACTCTAATTGGATTGGGCATCTCATTAGAACAATCATCACATTGACCTTTGTATTGGTTGTTAGACTGAGTCCCCCTATTACCGGACATTGGATGGAATAAAAGGAATGTTAAGGGTAACACATAAAGGCTAATCCAAAGACATAAAATTTTGAATTATAAATTACTTTTATTTCATTAACTTATGAATTTATAGGATGTCCATGATCTACTTCCCAACATATATTCTTAGGGGATTTTTTTAATTACCTTAGTAATGGTTCATAATAAGCATATGAATTTACCAAATCATATCCCCCCAGGAGTGTAATAACCAAGAGTGCATCAAGACCTATTTTCGTGCACCAGTTCCGGTTCGAGACTTGCTCAAAGCGGTGTTTTCGGGTTTTACCCCTAGATACATTTGTGCCAGAGCCACCTCTACCTGCTCATATCCATACATGAATGTATTTTCTTGATAAACCACTTCATAATTACACACCAAAAGATAGGTATGTTTTTATTACACTTAGTCTTATCCCTAAGTATGTATCTAGGGGTTTCTAATCCTAATCCCAAAAATAACTAAACTTATCCACTAATACCAACTATAAAACCCTGATCTTTATTTCAAACATAAACATGATTTATTACATAAAATTTAACTTAATAAAACTCTAAGGATCGATAAGTTTAGTGTCTTGGGAAATTAGGAACATTACCTAACAACTTAGAACAAAAAACCTAACAGCTTTATTGAAAACATCTTTTACAAGGCCACAACATTCCATCGTACATATCATCACATGGGATAACCCGAGGACATGCATATGAAAAGGGTGAGTTATAAAGACAATTAAGGGAGTAATAAAAGTAGAACATGAATAATATAGTACATTTTATGCATTAGTAATATCAATGGAGTGATAAAGAAAGATGAACATTAAGGCATGATATAGCATGATTATCATAACATGGAAGTGTGGCAACAAAATTTAACATGATATTAGCATGATCCAAGGATCATTACACACGGGGCATGAGTAAAACCTAATTTCACTTCAATTATCATGAGTAAAACATCATTGAACATGATGTATCATGATACTAATCTTTACTTAATTCATTGTAGCGCTATCGGGGCACACCCTTCTTAATCATTTCATGTCATGCTTAAGTGTGCCACATGGATCATATAACATGGATTCATTAAACATAATCATTTATTCCATGATAAAGGAATTTGGAATTCATATATAAAACTCTATAATAAATAATAAAATATTCATAATGGTGAATACCCTTGATAGATATTGGGGCATGGTATTCACTATACAATGACTTTGGCTTGGAAAATTGCGGTGCAATTTCGGCAACATAACATCGTGACATAAGAATTAATAAAAATGGTTGATGAGAGATAAAGGGTTATATAATCATATGTACATGAAATGGATAGTAAATAGGTCAAATAAATACAATTACCAACATATTTAAGGTAATTTATGTTCATAATACAAAATAATTTCTGGAATGTAAATGTGAAGAGAGAAATTCCTTAAGGAATTTAGGCA
This sequence comes from Viscum album, assembly GCA_963277665.1. Classification (NCBI taxonomy): domain Eukaryota; kingdom Viridiplantae; phylum Streptophyta; class Magnoliopsida; order Santalales; family Viscaceae; genus Viscum; species Viscum album. The sequence continues at coordinate 1,252,674,654 of OY728141.1, forward strand.
TGGTAACAGGTGTACATGGGAGGAATTAATGAGAGATAAAGAGATCTCTAATCATTCAAAAATAAGTAGGGAAGTACTGGGGAGGTGAAAAATCATACCCTATCATTTTTAATTGGAAATAAATGGTCATAAAAACATAAAGAAAATTGAAAAAAAATGAGAAATGAAGAAATCCCTTACTTGGAAGTGTGACCCCAAAGGCATGGGAGAGGTTTGAGAGATGCTTATTGGGTGCTTAGGGAACCTTGGAAGGATTTTATAGATAGCATGTCAGGGTAGGGACGTGGTACAAGGTATTTTAGTGAAGATAATTTGGAGATTGGGTGGGTTTATATTGGAAATGAGAGGGAATTCTTTATTATTTAGGTTTTGGACACCACACATTAAACTAATCAAACACACAAACCAACCCATGGTTTTTTCCCATGGGTTTTGAAAAAGGGGAGTAGAAAGCATTAATTTGTAAGGCTAATGTCCAAATTTTTTAAAATATAAGTCCTTCTTTTATGGAGGTGAGTCACACTCTCAAGGAAATCATTTAAAAGGTTAAAATGTTTTATAATTCTTGGAGGGTCCACTAAGAAACCATAAAATTAATAAAAAAATAAAATCAAATTATTTTAAAGTTAAAACATATATTTTCCAAACAACATTTTTATAGTATTTTATTACATCGCTATTGTGTCATTATTATGTCATAAAACACATTATAAATTTAAATGATATTTAATTTTTACCCAAAAATTCGAGTGTCTCAGAAAGTCATGAAAAATTCACCATTGGAAATTTTGACATAATGATTCCAAAAATAATATTCATTTTATCTAAATAATTTTCTAAATATGTGAATTTTTACTTTTAAAATAAAAACCTACATTTAACAAAAATTAATGGGTTTTGAAAAAAACAGATTTCAAACCTTAATAAATATTAGAATTGTATTCATAAAAATTATAAAATCATTTATATTTAATAAAAAGTAACTTATTAATAATATTTTATTAAAATATTATTAATTAAAAAATTCATTAATTCATCAAAATACATTTCTTATTTGAATATTAACTAAAAATATAATTTGTTCTTTAAAACCCTATTACATAGTAATAAAAATAAAATGAATGTATATAATTTATTATATACAAAAATAATGCACAAAATAATTATGATAAGGTCTTGTTACATAAACCCTTATAACACCCGCATAAGACCAAAGGGTAAGGTGCGCGATGGTGACAGACTCTTAGGGAGGCTCAGATAACACCACTCAGGTGGTAGTCTATATCAAGTTCCGCTTCTCCTGTAGGCGATTCTGATCAAGCTTAACATGTTGAAGCTTGTCTTGGGCTTGGTCAAGAAAGAAGCCCAGTGATGCTGCCCCCTTTCCGAGCTCCGAAAAACGGGCTTTGTATGAAGCAATTATACTGGAGGAGGCCATCACTTCCTTTGTCTAAATAAATTGGACTTTTTAAAGCCCTATATTTATAATAATCATGTGATCACTATTCAATGACTATATTATAAATGGTAAAAACTCTTAATGGTATTTTAAAATCAAAAAAAATAAAACCAAAGAAGTTCATATTTTATATACCCATTTTACATAATAAGACATTTAATTTGATCAAGATAAATTTTCATTAATAAAAATTTGGGTCGTTACAAGCATTGTTATAGAGAGGGTATTATGGTAATATGGTTGGATTCAAGAAGAAATGTGAGAGAGTGAGAAGAAAATGGTGGAATAATGGCCATAACTCTTCAAGGAAAACTTTTTGTTTCAACATTATATGGATGAAAAGACCAATGGAGGGGAGAATGTAGCACCCATGATATCAGGAACATGACTCTTTATTTATGTATTTTAAGTATATAAAGTTATTAGGTTATGTTTTAGGTGGTTATGAGGAGTTTTATAATGTTTTGGGGGATTTTATGAAGGTGAAAATTTTGAGAATGGTTAGTAATAACCATGAAATACCACCTAGGAAACTATGAAAATAAATAGTGGGCATTGGGTAGGCGCAAAGTTTGGCCAAACCATGAGGCTACCCAAGTGAATATACACAAGGATACACAGATGGGAATTACATAGTTGGTAAAAGGATTTTCTAACTATGTGATCCAACTGTGTGAGGTGTGTTTGGAGGTACATCGTGCACAGTTAGCACACATTTTTCCTAACTTTTCATAATTAAAATTTAGATATGAAATTTATGGATATAATCTTATTTACACACTAAGACTCTTATTTTACCCATAAGTACACCATGATTCTAATTCCTCTCCCTCCCAAGGTTTTGGAGAACTTTTCCTTTGATATTGGATAAATTAATAGGTGAATCTTAGTGCGTTGGAGTTCCAAATTCATTGATAAGTGCTCGTTCTTGGTTTTTTGACTTAGTTTTATTATTTTTTCCTCTATTGGAGTCATGGATCTAATCCATTGGGTATAGATTCAAGTTATGTGCTATAAATGCATATGAAATATGTTTTTTTGGTTGAACAGAACAAGATCAAATGTGGTTATTAGAAGATGTAATCCATGTTTTTGAAGTTTTTGTATCATTCTTAATTTTTTCCTATGATGAGAGGTGGTTGTATTAACTATAAACTCCCATATATTATAACTGTAATGTTTGGTTTCAAATTAATTTAATTTATTGAATTTAATTTTCAAAATGATGTGTAATTATTGATGAAAAACCAATTTAGTGATGGTTTTGTGAAATTGTGGAAATTATTTTGTTTGGTGGAAAGCCCATTTGTGTTATGGTTTTAAAATTATGGTTTTGTTTTGATTCATATAAAATGTTTATGGAATTGTTTTCAATAAAATAAATATTTTATTAAAATTTATATGAATCATTTTTCGCAAACATGGTTGGTGTGAGTTCATGATTTTCATGTACACCTAAATAAGGGGTGTATACCACTGGGGTAAAATATATGTGAACCTAAATAAGGCATTTGTTACATTTGGGAACAAGGATAATGGACACTTAGTGATGACTTGGTGGCTAGAAAATACACCACTCAAGATTATGGAACTATCACCTGGGCATGCAGGTGTGGGTATGGGGATACGTAGAACCATGTTTTGGGTATGGAAATGGATTTGAAAAATGATATTAAAGACTTGTTTGGTTACTTTCCATTGAAACTATTTTTTAAAAACTATTTGGATTTGATATAAACTATTTTAAATTGTTTTAAAATATTTTATATAAGTGTGGTAATATGTTTCATTCTAGTGGCATGATTTGGGATGTCATTGGGGAATCCTACTAAGTTTTATACCCACCCCTGCTTGGACACATTGGTGTATTTACAGATGTGATATATCAAGACACTGGTAAAGAAAAGGTATCATGGTTCATTAGTGATACATAGTGATACAATAGACATGGACTATTGAGTTAGTTCTTAGATCATGATGTGAGATGTTGATTTTATGTATTTGGTGTCTTTGATTTTTGTCAGTTTTTGTTTCCTCTTTGTACTCTAATATAGTTTGGTTTCATTTTTTTTCTTCAAGTTTTATTTTTTACTCATTGAACATATAGAGGTTTTTTTTATAGTTATATTTTTTAAAATGTAAAATCATTCCCCAATTGTTTATAAAGTCTTTTTCTTTTTTTTTCATCCTTTGGTGTCTTTGTGATGTCACCTAAATCAGGTAACACACCCATCACTTCTTAAAAAAATGAGGAGGGGAGGGATGTTACAACTTAATATTGATCTTAAAATAACATGAATAAAATATTATCATGAGATAAATTTTCAAATAGATAGTATATATACCAAATTAATGAAATTAGGTGCATAATAGAAAACATTATCAAAGAGAGGGATTTAAGAGATAAAACACTTAACTCTTGTCCCGAATTCCAGGAATGTAATATAAAACACTATATAATATATATATTTATATTAATAACTTAATTAAAAAACACAATCATATCCATTTTTATTGATACTCTTCATAAATTGTCATTCTCTATATGAATTCTACCGATTTTCCAAATCAAGTGTCTATAGTTTTTATCGTTTGTACCAGTTTCATAGTTTTGTTGTTTTTAAATGTTATTATTATAAATATAATCATTAATATATCCTTAAAGATACTATCTGGTATGAATTATAATAATTTATGAATTTTAAAATTCCTTTCATCAATTTTTAAATCTTTATCCTTGAAGTCAAAATTAATAATAAGCATGTTTCCGTGATTTTGGACAATTCGAGTGTGTTTTCTTAATTAATGATTAACATATTATTATAAAATATCACAAATAAAAAAATATACTTATTTATAAATTTATATTATATCATATTTTTAATTTTCTCAAAGTCATTCATGTTAAGAATTCATAGTATTGTTCATGTGCAAGGTTAAAATGACCCAAACATGAATATACCTTGAATTATTGAATGATTATGAGGTGGTTTTATTGTAATATTATTATAAAAAGTTCATAATGATATTATTTAGTTTTTTATTATGATATATGATAATTTTAATGAATTATTATAATAATTAATGGATATGAAAACATTACACAATTTAAATAAATTAGTTTCCTTTTAGTACACATATTTTAAATGATTAAATTATTAGAGATTTTTTATTGGTCATATCATTAATATATTCTTAATTTTTTTACATCCAAGACTTAATAATATTATAAAAATAATATTAATCCTTTAATAGTATCCTTTATGCATCCTTGTATGGTTTTGAAGAAAAACGATATATGTTTAGTTGTGGAGGCGGTAGTTGGCAAAACGCACGAACACTAGTTTTTTTCATAATGGATGAGGTATATGGAAAAATAACGACAAAACCCTTAATATAGTAACATTATAGTATATAAATGTTAATAATATAATTATTATTGTGTGTATAGAATACATTTTAAATAATATAATTAATAAGGAAACTAAGTAGTTGATAATACTTACGTCGGGGTATTGAATTTTTCTTAGAAGTCTCCTTGAAGTTGAAGGGATTAGGATAACTATGGGTGACCAAGAGATTATATTCATGGGAGAGGGTTATATATAGATTAAAATCTCAGAATTATAACGAAGAATTTTAATGAGAAGTGAGTCTTGAGGTGGTGAAGATGTTACCCTTTTATATGTGAAGGGAAGGGTTGTTTTGAGAGTAACCTTTAAATTTTCAACAATGCAAGGTTACTATTCAAGTGTGAAAGGGAAAAGTGAAAAAATAAGAGATTTAAATGAGTGTGTGTATAAAATCACCTTAAAAACCCATTTTTGAGATAAATTTTAGTGATTTAGGGGCTTTTATTTCATGTTTTAAATTTTACCCAAATTTACTTTTACCAAGGTAATTAATTTCTAAAATTAATAATTAATTTTAACGATAATGATTAAGATTGGAATTTTTACCTAATTTCATAATTATAATTTCTAATTTGAATGTAATTTTTTAGATAAAAGTTCTAAATGTGTGAAAAGATAATTTTAAAATAAATACAATTAACCGTGTGAAAAAAATATTTAGAGAAATAATTTTTTTAAGCTTTAAATTTATTTATATGAAAAAATTATATTGGATACTAATTTTAATGACATAAATTGATTTTTTATAATATAAATATTATTTATGTGGTTTTCAAGACATGTAAAAAACGAATTTCACTTGAAAATACATGATATTAATAAAAGTTCAAAAATTTGTTTTCTTATTAATGTATATTTTTTTGGTTTTAAAAATATTTCTATAGCTTTTATATGTTTAAAAAATATTGCAAAGTTTATAATTTTATTATTTAAATTTATATTTTATTACTTAAAATTATTTTTAAGATTCTAGGTCATTCTTATATATTAGTAAAGTCATAAAAATTACATGTTTTAGGAAAACTATAATTTATGAATAAAAATCAAGTATTTAATAAAAAATCCAAAAAATTATTGATATTGTAATTTTGATATTATGAATTCAAAAATTCAGTTATATTGGTCAATTTCAAATTATTAAATCAAATTATTAAATAAATTCAAGCATAAAGGCTCTTTAAAGAGTGAATTTCATGATAATTCAGGATATAATGTTTACCATCCACAATAGTCTCTTCGAAATTAAACCTACTTGAAGCTCTTTCCACATTAAAACCAAGTATTAAAACCCAAAAAACTCTCAGGGGGTTGCCTTGACCACATTATGGACCAACCCCCTAAGGCGTGATATTATTTACACTGTTAATTGTAAACCAATTTGATAGTAAACCATAAGAAAATCCACTACAATCTCATACCTTAACAAGACACCGAGAAATAACATGTGGAAGTCATATCAGGGTCTCCTTTACAACCCAAGTGTAATCACCATGATAAATGGGTGATTCCTCCATGAACTGATGGAATCTCTAATGAAACCTAAACCAGATAACTCCAAAAATTAAATTGGAGTTAGTATGAAAGAAAATGAAACCACTAAATGAAAAATACTCTACTAAAACACTAAATAAAAAACCTAGAACCCCTAAATAATTAAGTTCGGAAGAAATAGAAATATGAGAGGAGACCCTTACGGTCTGTGTGTACACAAGGTAGGAATATGTTAAGTAAAAATAGATTAATGGGTTATTTTGGTCATTTCCCTATTTTAATTAAAATCTGGGTAGCCACATGGTTTGGATTCATGGTTGGCCGAACCATACACTAACCATCTGAATCCCTCTATCCAAAGAACTCCACTCCATACGGTTACAATGCACAAGTTTCTAAACTATGTGACAACCATGTTGACCCTCTATACTACTCAATAGGTGTTTACATTGTTTTGTATTTCCCCCTCACATGGTTTAACAAACCATTCCCATTTATAAATTAGGACACATGGTTATCACAAAACATGCACCCTATCTTATCTCTTTTGAAATTAAAAAATCATTTTCAAAACCCCCAATACACCACCAAGACCTCAAAACCCCTTATAGAACCCCCTTTGAAGTCCAAAATGTTTCTTTTGAGATAGTCTAACCCTTGTGATTTACCTTTAACACCCTTTTTATGATCCATAACATCCACCATTTAAAAAAATAAAACATTTCAACAAAATCCATGATTCAGTACAAATGAGGGGTTTTATAGTAATACTTTACCAGATATTATATGATTTTAGAATATCAAATTGAGAGGAAGTGAGACAACTTTCTGATTCAATCCATTATCACCACAATAGAATATTTATTTTTTAAGTATCTTTGAGATATCAGTGAAAAATTCTATGTATATCTTCTCCTATTTCCAAATAGGTATTTTTATAAATGTTAGCATACTGGATAGATGTTTAATCTAAATTATTACCTGTTGACAAGAGAGACTTCTCATGACATAAACTATAATATTTATTTTCAAACCAGACCATTCAAAATTCGATTTCATTGCCTTTTAACTTTTCTGATTTCCTAGGTGAATAACCCATTTTAGATGGTAATATATTGAAATAATCTTCTCTTGGGAAGATTGGGGAACCAAAATTTGGTTCTAAAAATGATATTTGTAATTTTAATCTACTTTCTAACCGTCCATGGTCTCCTCACCATTTTGGTTTGACTTAATAGTAATGCATTCATGATCTTTTCATTGATCTACTTTGACTAAATACATAAAATTTGGAATAAGACTTACCAGGAAGAATACTATTTTTTATTCTCCTTGTAATTTTCCAAATTCATGTCATTAAGGACACTCCTCAACATCCATGGGTCAGAAGATTCTATAACCATTTCATTCCAATAATTATGACTCAAAGCATCATCCATTGAGTTTCCTTCCCCAGGTGTATATAACATGTTGAAGTCAAACATTTGGAGATACTTCATCCAACAATGTTTCTTCATGATTAGGTCTCTCTGAGATAAGATATATTTAAAGATATTATGACCAAAAAACACCATGAACCATTCATAAAGTAATAGTTATTCTAGTTCTTCAAGGAAAGTACCACTACAACTAATTCCATGTTATATATCTGATAATTATTTTTAGGTGTTCAAAACTATCCCAATCCATAGGCCATAACATGATCTCCCAGTATAAGAACAAAACCAAGTCCTAGTATAGAAACATTATAGTATAAAAAAATGAATTTCATTTTCTCTAAAAATATAGGATAATTTACAAAGTGATCCAACCATTAATAAGTTGAATGGTTTTAAAAAAATCTTCAATCCAATTGAATTTGAAATTCTTCCTCATCAACGTTTTCATAAGAGAAGAAAGCATAGAAAAATCCTTAATTAATCAAACATAATACCTTATTAATCCTAGAAATCTATGTATCTTAAAGACATTTTTTAGTGGATTACAAGAAATTATTACTTTTGAATTTCCCTGGGTCAGATGATATTACATAGATATAAATGAGATGCGTGAGGAAATTAACTTCTTATATCCAAAAGTTACACTTATAAAATTTAGTATAATGTTAGTGATTGTGAAATACACTCAATAAAACCTTTATGTGATCCTCAATTTCATTCCTAATTTTAGTGTAAACCAAAATATAATAAAAAAATACAGTGAAAAATGAATTGAGATACCAATAGATGATATTATTCATCAAGTCCTTGAGATCTATAGGCGTTTTTTAAACAAAATGACATGAAAACATATTTTTAATGGCCTCATCGACTATGAAATTCTATTTTATGAATATCTTATTTATTGACTCTGAGTTTACGATATCCTTATATTTGATCAATCTTAGAGAACCACTTGGATCCTATAAATTGATTAAATTGATTGTAAATTTTAGGAAGAGGGCATCAATTCTTGATCAAAACTCAATTCATTTTATGATAGTTGACACAAAATTTAAAAAGATATCTAATTTCTTTATGAATGGTACAAGAGTATCTCGAGGAATTGTACTTGTTCTGATAAATCCCCTGATCTATAATTATTATTGCTGGGCCTTCAATTATTTCAACTCTTTTGGATCCATTATATATAATGGATGTGAATTAGGTTTTTTTCCTAGAAGTAAATCAATATAAAATTGAATTCCCCATTCAGGTGGTAGCCCAAATAAAATGTTCATAAAGACATCTTGGTATCGTTCCAATATCATAGAAAGAGTTCTATTTTCAATTTCATCTATAAAATAAAAATACAATTCTACTGGATGACTAGAAAAGGTTACATCTACTGTCATTAAATGTCACACTCTGCAAGTATTCATATCTTTATCCCCTTTGAGTAAATTCACATATCCATATAGGGATATGAAAGTTACTTACAAATCCCAGAAATCAATATGATCGTTAAATTCGACCATACTATACATTCCAATATTACATAAAAATTATCCATATAAAAGATAATAAAATTCCATGGCAATTGTATTTTATAATTGGTAATGGTAAAAGATGAGAACTTGAATCCTCTACATTCACATAGATTGAGAGGTTTCATGTTTCTCATTACATTAGAAATCATTTTCATATGAAATCCCAATTGTTTAACCACATGATAAGTAATAAAATAAAGTGATGAAGAAATGTTAAACAAGAAAATAATAAGGGTTGAGTTTATAGGAACGGTTCCTTTAACCATTGAGAGACCTAGTTTCTTAGTTGAAATACCCTTCTCAACAATATATAATATCTAATCAACTCCTATAGAATATTTATTGATCCCTCTATGTGACTTATTCTATATAATTGATGTTTTTTTGGAGTAATTATATATTACCCTATTCCTAGGGTGGTAACTATTATAATGAGATCATATTAATTGAATATGGGAGACAAGCGACTGGTTCGAACCATATTTACTTATTGTATTTTGAGTTCTAAGGAAATATTTATTAAGATTCCATATTTTCCCAAAGTTGTGACAATATCATGGTGGTGTAGTACAATCCTTCTTTATAAATAGGGAATCACTAAAAATAACCTAGTATATTGCTGAAACATGGTAGATAAGAGATTCATATTGTAGACAAATGTTCTGGTGCCCTGATACCCTTGGAATATCTCTCCCCATTCTTCTTATTTAATGCACTTGAGTTCACACCTACATTTGGATGGAAAAAGTATACCCCTAGTAGTATTCCATACAAGTTGACTCTCTCTCTCTCTCTCTATCACACACACACTCTCCCATAAGATCCTTATTCACTACCTCTTTATAGTTCATGTCATAGAACATGACAAATTTATAGCGAATATTAGGTCAAGGCCTCCCTCAAATATTCTTTCCTCAACCATTCACTTCCTGCTAACTTTGGTGAAAAGTGAACTAGATGACTTAATAGGGTAGAATATTAAGTCACACAGATAATTCCTAACTTTAGTTATAATAAATCCATCATATTCTCTATATTGAAGGTGTGTACATAATTTTTTTATTGAAAAACTCCTTGAATTATTACAAAGTTAGATCATGGTGAAATTTTTATTAAACAATTAAGTCCCACCATTTTAGCATGAGGTCTTCAAGAATACATGTCAATATATTAACATTTATATTAATTTTATTTTTGATTATATTCAAGATTCTATTCATCCAGCTGATCCACCTTTTTACTTTCTCAGGTCCTAAATCACCATAAACATCCATATGCTTCTGCTTCTAGATTTTTGATGAGTGATTCATGTGGTGTAGTTCCTTAATTATAGGATCCTTAGTTTTAGGTACCTTTTTGATTGATTAGAAATATTTCACAATACTTTATACAAGCTATTGGTTCACCTGTGGTTCGGGTGAAACCACATTCTCAATTGTGCCCCTGGTTAGTTTCCCATTATCGTAACTAGAGACATTATGGATCTATGACCATTGAAAAAATTACCAGATAATTATTTTACAGCTTCTTTATTTAGGGTTATATCATATGAGGATTACCAAAATCAAAATATTATATCACCAAAATCAAAAAATAATTTTATAATGTATTCTTAGTGGGAATTATCTCTAATAATACATGATACTATACTCTTATAGGCTAAACCCATGATGGTAATCTGACAAAACAACCATAAGTTTTTTATAATAATTTCTATAACTAGTCCACCATGGTAGGTTCAAGTTCTGTATAAAGAGGTTAGCTACATATTTTTAGGCAATAAATTTCATGTTCTAAAGTGTTGTATCTCCTTGATACCAACTTGATAGATGAACCAAAAAAAATTGATACCATTTGTAACAACCTGACCCTAAGCATTGTCTTGGGAAGAGCCAAGGTGACACTAACCTTATGTGAAATTACTCACATAGAAAAGTTTGAAAATAAATTCAAAGGGATTAAAAAATAATTTGGGGATAATTTACACTTCTAAAATACATAACATGTTAATAAAAAAATAAAAAAAAATAAAACTATATAATGCATGAAATGTATACATTACAACTCAAAACCACATAACGAACCAAATTCACTGTAACAAAATAAATAATATAGAAAAAAATAATAAAAATCTAAATATATGAAATAATATAGGACCGGGGTGGCACCACTCCAGATTCCTAGAATCGACCAACTCCAAAGTTTCATATCTGGATAACTATGACTGCTGTAATCAGGAAATTTTAATAAAGAATTTAGCAATCTTCCCCTTTCCTATATCATGAAAAATAGCATCTATATACACAAAAAAGTGCATATGTTGGTGGTAAGTAGTCAAACCTACAATGTAAACCCCAAGACATCCCAAAGACTCTACCAGAACTAGAAATATGTTATCCTCAAAGTTATATAAAACAAAAGGAAGATATTTCAAAATAATTTATCAAATCAATAGTATAGAAAAAGGCAATGTAACTAATCCAATTCATCTCTTCATTCAACCTTTATACTTGGAATACCCTTTCTATATTTACACAGACACATACATATGAATTCCAAATGACATCCCATATGCTCAAATGTGATTAATTTTCCCTTCATCAAGTCATCACATGGTGATATATCCCCTATGAAAACATTTGGCATTGATTGCTAAGTATGTCTTAACTTATCCCAATATAATTAAAATGAACTCACAAAAACCATGTATACTAAGTTCCCATTCCAAATTTAAATCTAAAACCAAAAATCATCCCTAACTTGACAACATGTTTTAGTTCTAATTGCCATTATTCTTTCCAAATAATGTTCCTTTAGAATATTCTAAATTAAAAACTTTTAAAAGAAATTTTTAATTGACTATTAAAAACCACATAAAACAAGGCTCTGTATATATATAATCCCAAAAATGTTTCTATTACAAAAAATTTATTATAAACCATTGTAATAAGTTATTTTTAGAAATAATTCAATAATATTTTTATTTAAAAACACAAACCATAAATCACATGTTGAAAGAACCATTTAAAATCTAAGAAGAAAATGAATTTATAATAAAAAACCAGAATAATAAATATTTCAAAGAAAAAAAATCATTTTAAAATCTAAATATTTATAATTATTGAGTAATGGGAGATTTAAATAAGCCACCTACCTCATTCAATTGATTTAACTACCCAAGAATGAAAGATTTATACCACAAAAAAAGAATTACAATCCTTAGGTTGAGTCAAAACACCACAAAATAGCTCCCTGTATTTACCTAGTTTAAAAAATCTAAAGAGGAGAGGGTGATTATATGGTATAAAAGGAAATTTATAGTTATAAATCACATTAAAACCCTAAAAAAAATGTCACATGAGTATTTATTACTCATCCCATAAGATTGGTGCTCAAATAAAAGATTTTGAAAAAATCTGGGTTAACCATCACCATTTCCTAGTGGAATATTCCATGGCTATTGTAACACACCAAGATTTTATATGTATTTTTGTTGAAATAAAACTTGAAGTATTCAAAATATTTCCAGACATGAAACATTGAGTCTATATGAAATGAAATATAGTAAATTGTTATAACCTAGAAATTAAATTGGTAGATCTGAATAGTAATAACCAATTTATGAAAATTATCTATAAATGTTTTTAATAATGAAAATGTATTTATTAATTAATAATAAATAATTAATCATTTTTTAACAAAGTCATTTTACACTTCAAAAATATATTTTCTTTAAAAATTTGTTTTATCATATTTTTATATGATAAAATTTTAATTAATATCTAAAATGTTTATAAATTTTAGTTAATAAATTTAATATAATTTTTTAAATAAGTTTTTTAATATTATCTTAGTATTATTTTTAGTATTTTTTTAAAAGATTTACTTTTTAGTGAATAGTGAAAAGTATCTATTTTTTTTAAAAGCAATAATTTATTTTCAAGTAAAGGTACCATTATGTTCTTAATTTGATCTTTATGTGACATAATTATCCTTAAATTATAAATAATATTATTTATTACATAATTATAATCATTATACTTTTTTTATATGAGTTAATTTTTGGGCTTAAAAGAACATTTGTCTAAAAATGTTTTTATGTGCATAATGTGTTTTATATATTAATAAATTAAATTAATGTCAATATATTATTGGTTTTAATGAAATTTATATATTATATAATAAATAATATATTTTAATATTCATTTTATGGTTTTTAAAAGTAAATTAATTTAAGTATATTATGTTTTATGCTTAATGATTCAATATCCTAAAACGAGTTTTCATTGTGGGTCGTGTTATTATTTATAATTAAATTATATAACTTATAGAAATTAAATCTAGTAAAATGGATTAATTATTTTTAATCATCATAATTTATATAATCTAATAGGTTGAACTTACTTTTCAGTCATATTTAATAGTAAAAATAGTAATATTTTGTTACCGCAATTAAGTTAAAATAGGTTTACCAAGGGGGTTAAACTAAGATATTATGGTATTATTGACACCAAAACCTATCTAATTATTATTATTTTAATTTTTTTCAAAATTATATTTATCCTAACTTCAAATAAATTTCCATTTGTATCCAAATTCCTTTGAAAGTGACTTAATATCATTGAAATATTTTAATAAATTCTATGACTGCCCCTCCCCTCACTAATAAAAGGGCTCATATTATCCACATTTATTCACACCAATTGAGCCGTATAGATTATGTAATTCCTACTAAAAAGAATTTCTAGAGTCATTTACTTCATTCTAGATCTTCTGGTCTTCTTCTAAGACAAATCATTAAAGTCTTAATAAGTAAGCCAAATGAGGTCTCTCAAAGAAGAGGAATACATCTTAACAAAGATCATTTAATTTTACTTTATCTTTTACTTCCTATAAACATTTTGTATCCATAATAAAATGATTAATACATTATAATAAATATAATTATATGTTATTAATATGATTACACAATATTTTACCACCACTTCTCTATCAAATTAGTGACGAAAGTATTTCTCATGAGTATATGTGTGTTACCACCTCCACGTAGCAAATAAATTCATTTTCAACAACCATAATTAATGGTTTCTTATTATGATAGATATAATATTTATATATAATATTTATTTTATAATAATTATTTTTTAATGGTGAATTTATACTTACCTCTTTTTATTCCATCCATCAAAAAATGGAAACATCACTTGTGCATAAGTACGGACTATCGTTTCCACATAGTGATGTAATTAATTTTTACTCAAAATTTTATATCAATGGTTAAAATTTTATATATAATGAATATATAAGATATTTATATCATTATTAACATTATAGTTATGAAATAACCCGGATTAAATTGCAAGGAGAATAACTGTTAAACCAAAACATACATGAAAACGAAGTTAACACCCGAAATAACGATGATAATGCAATATTGTTAATGAACAGATGGTAATATGTTATAAGTAAACCATGTATGGTATTATAGATGGTATTATAGATATTATTATTTTTATGGTATATAATTATAATAAATTTTAATTTTATTATACATGATTTTGGAGTGATTACAAATCGATACAGACTTGAGGAAAGAGTTTTATGTTACAATCTCATTTTTACTGGGATTGTTTATAATTATATTTTATAATGATGAAGCTATTTATTCTATCTATATCAAGTCTTATATATTTAATTATCCTCTCTTTGTTTCTATATATTAAATTTTTTTCTTTCATGTTACACTCTTTAATTTCTTCTGAAATCAAAAAATGTTTTTAAGGAAAATGACTTAATTCCTCTCCTCAATCGTCAATATTTTCCTTCAATGTCCATATTTTCTTTAAAAATATTTAAAGAGTGTTTTTAATACTCTCAAAATATTTTTTAAATTCATTTTTACTATATTTTACTTTCATTACCTATATTTAAAAAGTAATATTCTTATGGTTTTCCTAATAAGATACTTTTGAATTTTTATTGAAAATATGAAAGGATTTTTTGTTTTAATAAACACAACATGAATGAATTTCCACACCATCATGACTAATATTTTACTTTAATATTAATTTATAAATTTCTTTGGTTCTTTTAAAAGAATATTTTTCCCTTAATATTTTATATATTTTTATAATTTAATTATGTAATTTCAAAACAAAATGTCATTTTCCTCAAGAAATATTCTAGTGATATTTTAAAGATATTTTTATCTACAACCAAATACTTCAATATTTATTATGATTTATTAGGGATATGATCCAATGTTACTATATTTATATTTATAGGGATGTTTTATTATTGTTATGTGGAAATTTTTATGAAACTCATATCCTTTCCATGAGTAATTATTTGATGATATGATAAATGTTTTGTGATCTCGTGGCACAAATTTTTATGGTTTTCATTATATGATGGGTGGTACCAGAATTATATAGAAATCCAATGGATTGGGTAAATAATAATATCTCATGATATAATATGTACTATAGTGGGGAGTGAACTCAATTCAGTAAGGTACTTATCCAATAATATAGTATTGTGTGTGAATCTTGATTAGGGAAATGATATATTGGGGAGTAAATCCAATACAATATGGCTTTCTTATAAGTTATACTTGAATAATAAATTGATTTTATATGATTATTTTTAGGAATAAAAATTATGTCTTATTCTAATGATATTTCTCTATGGCTCATGATTTATTATTGATGATTATTCACTCTTATACCTCATGTATTTTGATTGATAAATTTTATTCCATGTTTCATGATTATGATCTATGAATTGAAGGGTATGATTTTTGTAATTTTAAAGACATGTTCTCATAACCTTATACTTATCATATGATAACTTATGACCAATAATTGATATCTCTTATATTTACCCTTTCTTATGTTTCTCTTACCCAGGTTACGAAGAAGGTTTTTAAATATGTTATGTCTAAAAAGGGTTCTAGTTGTGAATAAAATAATGGGAAATATTGTATATTGTTAATGTTCCAGTTGTTTATGAATCTATGTTTATAAAAAAACTAAACCTTCAATATTATATAATGTATCATATTGATATGTAATGTATATTGTTTCTAATAAGATGTAGTATTTATATATGAAAATTATGGGTCTCCATAGTGGTTATGAGAGTAAGGTTTGGTTAATTTTGGAAACTAGGATGATGAAACATTAATCAGAACCCTTAACATATGTCTGATTATAGAAAAGTATCCTATGTTATGGTATAGTAAGGAGTGTGGGTTTCCTAATAAAGTACATCAGCTTCTAGATACTCCTAGTGTACATTGTTTTTGGCATACATTTATCTAAGAATAATAAACTTGAAAAGAGTTGGTTAAGTATGTATAGATCATTTTTCTGGTGTGTAGTGAATGTGACCTTAATTTGAACCTATATTTACACTCATATAGGATATTCTAATGGTAACTCACATTTTATTTATAATCCATTATAATAGATTTTAATAATTATGACTATGGATGGACAAAGATAAACATAAGGTGTCAAATATTTAAAATATGGTGTCACAATTTAGACATAATATAAATGATTTTTATGATTATATGATTTCACAATAGGATTATTTTTTTATCATTCTATAATTTTTTGTTTTAGTCGATGCATAAAACTATAAGGAGCTGTGCTAAAACTGAATGTGATAAACAATTAAATTATTTTACTCATAATAAACTAAATCTTAAAGAAGTTGGAATTCAAAATATTGGTTTTTTGATTACATAATATTCTCAATACATGAATCATGTTGTGATTCCAAAATGAGAAAATGAGGGAACAAGAAACTATTTATTACATAATGATGAAATATACACATTTCTAGTGGGGATGTTGATCCACTAATTACTGAGAAATGGATTAATACCATTAAAAATATATCTTCCATTCTACGGTGCTCAGAACATGAAATTTTAACTTAGTTTTTTACCTTTTGGATGGAAAAAATAATAAACGGTGAAATCTTATCAACAATATTATGAAATAGAAGGAAATTTAATCCATGTATTGGGATGAGTTTAGGAGGTTATTTTTCAAAAATTATTGTCCCCATATTTTTTGTATAAAGATATTGAATGTATTATTTAACCTTAAGAAGAAGGATGATGAATGAGTTGGTACCTATGAATTTTTTTTATAATACTTCCAAGGTATTATTATGGTGTTATTATTGAACGATAATGTAATATTTTTCCATTATTTAGCGGCTCAAAACAAATTCTATGAAGGGAATTTTCCATTAGAGGCTTTAGTAGCTTTGAATAAACTATTTTATGTGCTATCAAGGTGAAAATGGAGGTTATATTCACCCATCAATATCAAGGTTTTGATATGAAAATAAATATGAAATTTAAAGAAAATTATAACAAAAGAACCATAGAGGGAAGAAGATGAGTTTTCCTATATGTTGTATGTGTGGAAATAAGTTTGGAGGAAATTGAAATAAGGGGACTAGTAAATGATTTAAGTGTGGAAAAATACATCAGGAAATAAAATATAAAAGTAATGACAAGAACTAAGATAATGATGAAATGGAGATAAATCTCCATAGAATTCCCCAACTACTATCCAATTCTATAATTACAAGGGGTATGAACATTATGCTAACCTAAACTCAAAACTGAGGGTTAATGATGAGGATCGATGTTAGTAACCTATTTATCCTAGAGACAAAGGGAAATATCATGCAATCACTATTGTAGATGTGGGGTGTAATATTGAAGTAATAAAAGGTAAACATACCATCCACACTTGAATAAATAATGTGTTATTTGTTTCTAGTTCAAACTGCTATTTTAAATCCAAATTATTAAGGGTATCACATTACCTATTTAATGATTATATGTTAAAGTAGTAGAAAAAACAACTAATCATATGATGGTCACATCTCAAGTACATGAATCTTCCCTAATTGAAGTTTGTGGGAATTTGTACCCTAAAAATCTCTTTATTCTTCCTCTAGTTGAATTTTATGTGATTTTTAGTATGGTAATACATTCATTATATAAATCCCATACCAATTTTCAAGGAGGGGAAGTAATATTTCATTTTACAAACTAACCTATGATTGTCTATCAGTGTGAGGATAAATATGAACTTCCAATGGAAATTACATACATTTAATGGGTATTTTTATTTATTCAAAGGGGGTATTAATCATATATGGTTATAGAGATACTCAAAATCAATGATATTATTATTTAATGGGAGTTTGTTAATATGTTTTGAAAATTGCTACATGCTCTTCCAAGGAATCATGAAGTCAATTTTTTAATAGAACTCATACCCAATGTGATACCTATTTCAAAGACTCCATATAGAATGGCCCCAATTGAGTTTCAAAAATTAATGAAGAAAATCCAGGATAATATTTATAAGATATTCATTTTTCTAAGTGTGTCAACACAGGGTGTGTCTATTATTTTTGTTAAGAATAAATATTGATCAATGAAACTCCATAATGATTAACGATAAATTAACAAGATCACGATCAAGAATAATTATACTTTGCCTCATATTAATGATTTATTTAATCAATTACGAGGAGATAAATATTTTTTCAAGATTTATATTCAATATGGATACTATAATGTTAGGGTAAAAAGTGAAGAAATACCCAAGGTAACCTTCCAATAAAGGTATGAACACTATGAATTTATATCATTCCATTTGGTATTACAAATTCCTATTCTATCTTCACAGATTTAATGAATAAATCCTTTATATATTACCTTGATTAGTTTTGTATAGTCTTTGTAGATGATATTAATATATATTCTAAAAGTAATAAGGGCATAAAGATCACTTAAGTATTGTACTAGGGACCCTAATAAAAAATAATCTATATGTATAATTTACCAATTATGGATTTGGATATTGAAAGTTTCTTTTTTGGGTCATATAATCATAAGAGAGGGTATATCAGTGGATATATCAAAGATAGAAGTTATTGAAAATTAGAACAGAATAACCACTCTAGTTGAGACCCATAGTTTTCTTAGATTGGTTATATATTGTTGGCACTTTTTGAATTATTTTTCATAGATAAATAATCCAATAACCTTGTTAACTTTGAAGGTAGTTAAGTTATTTTGGAGTAATAAATGTAAAGAAAAAATTTTAGGAAATAAAGAAAAGTTTGGTTAGTGCACCTGTTCCCACACTACCCGATAATGGATAAGGTTTTGTGATTTAGAGTGATTAACAATTTTGAATTCTCAATAAATTACCACCTTGGGAAAGTGAATATACTGGCTAATGATTTGAGTGGAAATGATCATGATATCTTATCTATGATGAGGATAAAAAAAGATATAATATTTTTGGGATTTTCAACAGATGAAACTTTAAATCTTGAATGAAGGGATGACATCTTATCTTACTCATCCAAGTAAAATTTTTATAAAAAAACACTTTTATAAAAAAAGTGAGAAACCAAAAAGTCAAAAATATTATCTTACTCAAATGAGTGTTTCACTATCTACTAGTGTAAATGTTAAAGAGGTATATAAAAAGAACATAGACCTAAAAATTAAGGTTGAAAATGTTCTTGATTTCAACCTTGATTATGATGGAATGATAAATTTCAAGGAATTAGTGAGTGTCTCATGAAAACTAGACCCAAAGAAGGAACAATTGGAAGAATATAATAGATAATTATTCTTTATTCGTCCTATAATTATGATAAAATATAGTGATCTGAAAGAGTATTTATGGATGTATAATATAAAGAGTGATATTTTAGAGTATACAAATTTGTGCTTAACGTGTCATCAGGTTAATGTTGAGAGAAATAAGTAAAATTGGACTTTTTAACCATTAACCATACAAAAATGGATATAGAAAAACACCACCAAGGATTTTGTCCTTAGACTCCACCAAACATCTAAATTTCAAAATTCTATTTGGGTGGTATTCAATTTCCTTATTAATTCAACATAATTTTTTAAATTAGAGAACATTTATATCTTGTTAAAATTTCTAGGATATACATTTAGAAAGCAGTGAGGTTACATGGGGTACATCATTATATTTTATCTGATTGGGACACTAGGTTTACCATGATGTTTCGGAGAAGTCTTCATTAATCTATAAATACATTGTTTATTTTCAGTACAAATTTTCATTCTCAAACCAATGGCCAGTCAGATAAGACCATGAAAATAATAAATATTATGTTGAGGTCTCATTATATATATATATATATTTCAAAGGTGGTTGGGATCAACATATTCCTCTACAAAAGTTTTCTCTCAAAAATATATTTTAATCGAGCATTCAGATGGCTCCTCCTGAAGTCCTCTATAGAAATAAGTGTATAAATATAGTATGATGGGATTATGTTAGAGAGAGAAAACTATTGGTACTTAGGCTTACTAAGGAAATGGAAGATAAGGTTAGATAAATTCAGTAACACATCAAGGTAGCTCAGAGTATATATAAGAGTTATACTAAACATCATCAACAAGATATGAAATTTGATGTTGGTGAGAAGGTTTTACTATGAATTTATATGTGTAATAAGTTTATGAGATTCAAAAATAAGGGAAATCTAATACCTAGGTATATTTTTCCATTTAATATTCTTTATTAATTGGGTACTATAGAATATCACTTGGCACTCCCACAAAACTGCTCTCAAGTTTAAAATGTATTCCATGTATCTCTCCTGAGGAAGGACATATGTGATCCTTCACATATACTATACTTAAGGTTATACTACTAGAGTATACTATTTACTATAAAGAATAATCAATATATATCTATGATTATATAGATAAAGTCAAACTTAACTATATTACTCGAATAGTTAATTCTCTTTGGAGGAATCATAAATCCGAGGAAGCTACTTGAGAACCCGAGGATGTGATGAAGAAGAGATATCCTAATTTATTTGTATTATAGTGATGTAATTTCTTGGACGAAATCAATTATAATGGGCTTTGAATGCAAAAAAACAGAGATTTTATATGTATTTTCTTTGAAATAAATCATGAACTATTTAATAGCTATCCTTACACACAACCCTGAGTTTATATGAACTGCGATATAGTAAACTGTCATAACCTAGACATTAAATTTAAAGGTATGAATAGTAATAAATAATTTATTAAAAATTTTTATAAAAGTTTTTAATAATAGAAATTTATTTATTAATTCATAATTAATTAGTAATCAATTTATAGTAAATTCATTTTATGCTTCAAAAATATATTTTCTTTTAAAATGTTTTTATCAAATTTTTACATGAGAAAATTATAATTAATTTATAAGATTTTTTAATTTTTTTAATTAAATCAATATCATTTTTTAAAAATAAAATAAAATATAATGTTATGGTTATTTTTTATGAGTTTTCTAAAAAACTTATTTTTTAGTGAATAGTGAAAATATTGATTTTTGTGAAAACTTTCAATTTTTTCAGGGAAAATTACTATTAGGTTTTGTTTTTTTATCTTAAATTAAAATAATAATTTGTTAATTAGTAATAATAATATTAATTTTATAATAATTTTCATTATAAATTATTTGGAAATAAGTTCATTTTTGGGCATAAAAATACAATTATCTAAAAAGAGTTTTTATATATGTTATGTGTTTTTATATTAACAAATTAAATTAATATCTATATATTAATGGTTTTAATGAAATTTATAGATTATATATCCAATAATATATTTTAACATGCATATTACAGTTTTTACATGGAATGTAATATTAGTAAATTATGTTTTATGCTTAAATATTCATTCTTCTAAAAGGGTTTTCATTGTAGGTACATACATATTTAAAATTAAATTCTACCACATAGAGAAATTACATTTGAAAAAAATTATTTAATATTTGGTATCATCATAATTAATATAATCTATTTTTACAACTCAATTTTTTGTCATATTTAATAGTAAAAATAGTAAAATTGTGTTACCATGGTTAAGGTAAAAATGAGTTTACTGGGGGGGGGTTTAAACCAAGAGATAAGGGTAATATTTCCACACATACCTATATAATTCTTATTATTTGAAGATATTTCATCCTTAAATTATCCTACCTTTTAATACCTATTCATTTGTAGCTACTTTCCCATGAAAGAAACCTTATATCGTTGAAATATTTTGAGAAATTCAATGAGTGTATCTACCTAAAATTATAAAAGGTAACTTCATCTACTTAGTTTTTACACTATTTTAGTATTATATATTGGAAAATACCTACCCCAAAACTTTTATTGAATCCTTCCAACCGTCATTGAGATTATTGTCCCCTCCTAAGACCAATCCTTCATTAATTAAGGAGTAATTCAAATGAGGTATCTTAAAGAAGAGATATAGAATTATAATAAATTTTAATTTATTATATAGGAGGTTTGAGAACCTGAGAATTGAGGTAGACTTAAGGTAAGAGTTTTATGGACTATGTCATTTTCACAAGGATTGTTTGTGATTAACATTTTTTATGGTATACTATATGAACTATCTATCCCAAGTATTATTCATTTTCTTATCCTCTAGTTGTTTTTGGAGATTCTGTGTTTTACTTTTATTTTAATCTCTTTAAGTTCTTAGGAAATCAAAAGAATTTTTTTAAGGAAAACCAAATATATTTATCTCCTTGATACGTAATATTTTACTTACATGTCCATATTTTACTTAAAATGTTTTTAGGGATATTTTTACTATTATCCAAAGAATATTTATAGAAAATTTTAACAATATTTAAATTTATTTACCAAGGTTAAAAAAGGAATCTTCATAGGGTTTTCAAAACATGGAACTTCTAAATTGTTACCAAAAATATGAAAGGAAGTTTTATTTTAACAAATACTGCATGGATGAATTTCTATACCATAAATAATACTATTTTCCTAAAAGATTCCTTTATAAATATACTTGTTTTAAATTTTTTAAAAATTTTACATTTTGAATAACTTATTTCAAAATGAAAATTATTTTTTCCTCAAGAAATGTTCTAGTGATATTTTAATGGTATTTTTGTCTATAAAAAAATCGTTTATGTTTCTTATCATTTATTGTGGATATTATCCAATGTTATAATATTTATTCTTTCTCTAAATGGTTTGTGATTATGATGATGATAATTTTATGAAACTCATATTATTTCTATGGGTTATTATTTTATGATATTAAGAATTCTTTATGATATTTTGGAAGACATATGTATTGTTTTAATTATTTTATGGTTGAGTCCAAAATTATATAGACCTACAATACATTGGGTAAAGAAGGATATCTCATGAGATAATAATAATTAGAATGGGGAGAAAACCTAGTTATGCTAGGGACATTGTCTAATAAGATAGTCTTGTAATTGAACCTTGACTAAGGAAATTAGGTAATAGGAAGTTAACCCAATCAACTATGATAGTATTGTTAGTGATCCTTGACAAAGGAAATTATTTTATATACTTATGTGAATTCAAAAAACTTATCTGGTTTTCTTATGTAATGTTTTCGTGGCTAAAGATTGAATATTTATGTTATTAAATCTTATTCCTCTTATATTTATATTGATAAATATTTATTCCATGTTTTCTTATTATGATATATGAATTTGTGGGTATGATTTTGTAAGATCATGCTCTCATACCCTCATACTTAACTTAAGGTCACTTATGATCATTGATTGATATCTCTTATGTCTAACCTCACTGATCATCTTAGATCACCCTATCTTATGTTTTCCTTCCCTAGGTAATGGATAAAGGTTTTATGTATGTTATGTCTAAGAGGGGTTATAGAAGTTAATAACTTAATGGTAAATGATATAGATCATTTATGTACCGGTTTCTTATGCATCCATTTTTTAAAAGATGCTAAAACTTCATGTTTCTTTTCATGAATCATATTGATATGTAATGGATATTCCCACTAATAAGATGTAGTATTTATGTATAAGAAATATGGGTCACTATAGCCATAGTACCTTAAATTATCCCATGTCTAGGAACCCACCATGGTGAGCCACTATGGTGTGTCCCAAATAACCAAGATGTTTTGGACGCACAATGCCATAGACCATTGAATGGAAAGGATTACTCTAGCCATATTTCATAGACCGAACCCTACTACACCACACCCTCTAACACAATATATTATTTCCCATGGTGCACCAAGAAATTTCCAAACACTGATGACTTATCTGATCAACATACTAACACTCCCCAAACAAAAAAAAAATTAAAATGATTTAAAACATAAGAGAAAATTTAAAATACCTCAAAGTAGGGGTTTTATAGGTATATTAAGAATCTTAACACATAGTACACAATTTCTCACTTCATATAATCCCACCAATATTTTTATCTTAAATCTCTATACATATTTGTGCTACTAGGGTACATAGATATATTTTAGCTATATTATTCATCAATAAATTCTCCCTTCAACATTGGTATGGACGAAACACATAAAATTTTTCTAAACATCAACAATCTATCTCTATATAATATTTTTTTTAATTTACCCTTAATTACTGCATTAATATTACATTGTAATTCCTCATCATCCTATTAGGACTTCTCTATATTTTCTAGTAAGGGTAGTTTAACAATTTCTTCAAAAAGGAATTATTGATTACTTTTCCTAAAAACCATGATATCAATCCTTACTAGATCTCTCTATATAGTGTATTTATTAATCCTAATCATGTTTAGAATTCCATGGTCTCTCCTACTCAAGGAATAAACCACTTTTTTCTCTTCCCGTGGTGGTATAATTTCTAGAAATCATTTTCTATGAGTGGTTCCAACCGTCTTCTTTGCCTCATGTTGAGATCCTTTTAAGAGAAGATATACTTCAAAATATTCTAGTATATATATATATATTATCTTTCAATATAGAGGTAGTGTCTCCATATTTTTAAATGTTGGATTATGGCTTCCAACTCAAGGTCATTAGTTGGGTAGTTTGATTCATGGATTATAAATTTCATTAATTCATTGGAAACTACCTTATCATTTTTTATAAGGACACAACCATGTCATTTATTTGAAGAATCACCATATATTACAAATTGTTCTTTACCTAATACTAAATTTAATACTGATGCATTAATTTATCTCCTAATCATCTCTTTAAAACCTTAACCACATTCCCTTTATACCATGTGAATTTAACCCCTTTGTATGTTAACATGGTAAATGAGTTTTCCAACCAGGAAAAATACTAAATGGACCACCGAGAGTAACTTGCTAAACCCTAGAAACATGAGAAAATAGTTATGTTCTTTGTTGTAAGAAATTATTTGACTGTATTTTTTTAAAGTATCAACAAATATTTGATCATTATATACAATAAAAAAAATAAAAGAAACTTCATTAAGCCAAAATTTACACTTACTATGTTTACTATAATTTTTTTCGGTGGGTCTACAAAATTATTTTCATATGAATCTCATGCTCTTAATATCTATTATAGTATATAAAGAAACCATCAATGAATATAACCAATAATTTTTCAATATAATCCCTGAAATATTTATTCATCATATCTAGAAGACATATGGTTTTTATGTAATCCCAAGGGAATTACAAAAAAATTATAATGTTTATACCCCATTTGAAATGTCTTCTTTAGTATATTATCCTACTCCACCCTTATATTATTATAACTTGAGTGAAGATAAATCTTTGAAAATTATTGGTATCATTGAAATTGATCAAATAAGTCATCAATGAGTGGTAAAAGGTACTTAGTGTTTATAGTAATATAATAGATCTCCTTATAATCAATGTGTAATCTAATAAACACATCCTTATTTTTACAAATAAATTAGAGGATCCCTATTGTATAACCACAGGGAGGATTAATAACTTATCACACAACTACTATACATATTATTTAAAATCAACCAAATCTACTTCCTGCATTATTTAGAGAGTTTTAGATATAAGGTTTCTATCTTTAATGAGTTCAATAGAGAATGCAACTTAAATCTCAGGTAGATGACAACGAAATTCTTCTAAAAAACATCAATGATTTTTTACCATATTTAAATTCTCTATTATTTGGATATATTTTTTATCTATAGATATCTCGTTATATTCCTATATTCATATAATTTCTTTAAGGAGGGTTATTGGGGGAGGATCCATACCTGATTTAAATGATTAATTCTCCCCTCTAAAGACAATATATTCTAGTCACCTTAATGAATCATAATATCTTTCTATTGCAAATATATTTTTCCATTATAATTTGAAATTAAATACATACCAATGATCATATAGAAGTAAATTGTAGGTATAATAACCATGTTTGTAACTAGGGTGAATCTATGCATCATAATTGGAATTTATTAACATATCTTTGTTGAAAAACAATTTCCACTAGGTGTCTTAATCGATAACTATCTTAATAGGGTGATTGGGAAATATTTGATGTTTTTGGAAAGAATAAAAGATATAAAATAATATAGTGATTCAAAATCAAATAAAACATTTTCTAACTTTGAGGATACAATCAATGTACCTACCACCACATCATTATAATGTTTTAATTTAGTTTCAGTAATCATATATACATGGTCTTTCTCCATTGTCCATTTCTATGGTAAATTACATTTATGTTTAGGAATTGGGTTTTATAATGTCTCTTATACCTATATTTAAATCATTAAATATTAATACCCTCTTCATTTCTTGTGCATTCAAGATATTGATGATATTTTTCTCTACACTTGTAACAAACTCCTATTCCCTTCCTACAAGTCCCATGTTGTTTCTTACCATAGTTATCATAAGTTAGAAATACAATCTTTAAATTCTTCCCTTTTTATACAATATTCTCCCCATAATTCTCTTATGACCTATTCTTCTCCTAATTTACCATGAATATATATATTATAGGGAACTATTTTATTGGTCATAATAGTGTTTAAGACTACATCCTCATATGATGAAAAGGTCTGAGAGACTGATTACTTTCAAAGGAATGACTTTAACAAATCAAATAAATGATAAATATTTTTTCTACTCTTTATAAATAGTGTTAAACATGTTTATCTAACATTGTAATGTTATCCTCGTACTCCTTAAAATTTTCTCCTCATTTTTTTTCTCAAATTGATGAATTTAATTTATATTTATTCTCTTTTATCATGGGGGAAGTAATTTTCATAGAATACATCATTAAAATTTCCCAATTACAAATGATTTATCTCATCTTAATCTTTTGTGTTTTGAATTAGTGATGACCATTGTTCCACATATCTCTTTAGATGATAGAACACCATGATGAATTTTTCCTTTTCACTATATTCCAAAGATAGAAAGATATTCTCTTGGGGCTTGGTCCACTGTTCATCTACTAATGGATTAATAGTTACACTCAATACTAAAGGTTCTTATCACATGAAGAAGTAAAACATAGTTACACAATGTTTTGGATTAGTATTCTGATCTATATTGGTGATATTAGTTTTCATAACCTAGGTGAACTTACCTAATATGTTTGTTATTTTATTAGCCTCAACTCCAGTTTCATTTACTTTGTAAGGAGGAATATCCCTACGTTGACTATAGATGTTCATATAGTTCCCATTCCTCTTATTAATTGCCCTGAAAATAATAGATACATACATATATAACATTTGAAAACATAAGATACATCATTAATAAATTTATAGTACTTTATTATCCCTTCCATTATATCTTTGAAAATTACACATAGTTCTCCACTAGGTTTCTTGGGTAAAGAAAAACAAATAAGGGTGATCTTAGATTCTCAATTAGGAGTATAAAATAGTAGAATCCATAACAACATAAATATGAAACAAGTGTTATATAAGGAATGAATAAAAAACATGAATCCATAATCAAATGAAATCACGGGAATACTATATCCATGCAAATAAACTAAAACATTGATAAAAAAGTTCATATATCGCATACTAATTGGATACATAATTTCATAAATCAAAAAATTCAATCAAGGACGTTTTCTAAGACAATATAATGGTATAATGAGAGGTATACACCAAAACCCAAGCTATTTTGTCTCATGAGAGTTATCGATGAATCATAGAGATATATAATTCTGAGTCCCACCCATCACCTGAATATGTTCAATGTATTTACCATAAGAGTCAATAAGAAAATTTCATACCATTCACTAAGTAACCTCTGGATAAATAAAAAATTTCCTATCCTTATAATAAAAAATATATAAAACAAATACTTTGTCTTTTAATGGAATATTGTGGATGTCTATGATAAATAACTTAATCAACTTAAAAGATTTGGGGTATCATCAATTAAACATGTAGTACCATTATCAATGAAATATATTGATATGGTAATTTTAATGTTCTAGGTTATCAAAGTAACATAAAAATTGTGTTCAAAAGTTTTCATTGGTAGTAAACCAAGGCAATGGTAGGAGAAATACCTCACTAAGGATCATAAAGAGCATGTTAATATTTCAAAACATATCCCCCTAGGAGTGTTTATCTTTGTGTTCAATATTAGGACCACTAATATTGAATTATGTTGATATTTTATTCAATTATAAAATAACCCTTTTTATGGATATTATCCCTAGATGAATTTTTTCCACAACCACATCCACATTATAGTATGTAGACGTAGATTTCATTATTAGGAAGACAATACAATATTTACTTTCATGAAATTTAGGATTTTTTATCAATAGAATGGTTTAAGGAATGGATTTAATGATATTCAACATCATTTTCATTATATAAAATGTGTGATAATTCCATATAATTATAGTCATGATGAAATTATAATAATGGTTTGAAATTTAAAATGGAAGGGGTGGCATAAGAACCCATATGTTGGCATAATAAGGGCATAGAAAAAAGGATTTAATGAGCGGGGATAAGTAGTCTGTCATTAAAAAAAATATAATGGTATATAATACCATGGAATTAAAATCAATTAAATCTATGTAAATGGTATTATAATAAAATAATGTTAATTAAAAAGGATAGAGAAGGGTTGGAAACTCTCACTTTTCTATGTAGCTTTTTAAAGGATGGGAGGAGTCTATAGAGCCATAGAAAATCTTTGGGAGGTACTTATAGAGGTACATGTAAGGTAAATTCACGATAAATTCCATTGTTATGGATTTGGATAATACGATATGTGCGAGTGAGATACTTTTATAGGTGGAAAACAGGGGGTTATCCCAAAAATAAGTTAAGTAAGGGGTAAGAATAGAATCACATTGGTGTTAGGAAGGTTAGGTGAGTTAGTAGAATAAATGGTAGGTGATACATGTTGGTATAAATTTTAAAACTAAAAATGATTTATAGAATGTATAAGTGTCTATTTTAATTATAAAAAATTTGAGACACTTCATTTACCCATTTTACCCTTGTTAATCTTAATTAGAAATTAACCATGGTAATTATTTCATTACTAAAAATATAAGATGAACCCTATTATGAAATTTTTACATTTTGAAACTTAATATTTAATCGATTTAATCCAAATAAATTATTATATTTTATAAACTTCACTTTTAAATTAAAACAAAAGATATAGGGAAAGCTGTTTTTATAGAATAATGTATTTTTAAACATTAAGCATTCTAATTATTATTTCCTATTACTTAATAATTGAGTGAGTTTTTATATATTTTTTTATATGTTTAAAAATAATATTATAGTCATAATTTAAAATATAATAATCTATTTTATTATATAAAATTTATAGAAGTCTTATAAAAATAATTCTTTGAAAAAAACTATTTTAATTTTATTGTGGTAATTAATCATCAATCTAAGTAATTTATTTTCACTTCTGAAAATAAGATTGTAATTATTACATATTTTTAACTAATTATTATAAATAAAAATAGTATTTTATCAAATAAAATTAATATGTATACGGAAAATTAATTTTAACATGAGTGCATGTAAAACCCATTTATTAGAAAAAGTTTATTTTTAACCATAAACATAATGTTTAGGATAAAATTATCATTGAATTTGATTTTCATGAAAGAAATTGGTTGAATCTAAAAAAAATAAATGTTATATTTCTTATAATCCATGCTAAAACCAAAATTTACTAGAATAATATTTAATTAAACGAAAAAACTGAATAGATTTTCTTTTACTGGAAAATATTACGTACATTCATAAAATGTTAGACATAAGTTTTATAAATTAAGAAAATATTTAAAAAAGATATATTTTTACTCATTAAAAATATATTTTACCATTTAAAATGTTTTATTGGATTCTAGGTATTTCTTATGAAATTATAAAGTCCTCGAAATTAATTTTTTGTTAAGAACTCTATTTTTTACTACTAACTTATAAATCAATTATTTTTGAAAAATACAAAAAGTTAATCATAATAAAATATATTTATGAATGTTTAAAATATTAAATCCATTATTTTAAATAAAATTATAAAATTTATAAATTTAAATTTTAAATATACACATGAATAAAGTCTCTTTAGAGTGCATGTTATGTGATAGTTCAGGATATGGTGTCTTCTTACTACACTAGGGTCTCAGGTATTACAATCATACGATATTCTAGAGATGAAATTGGGATTGGATGTACTAATTACTATAGTTACTTACAACTCAATAAGAGTATGATTATATTTGATGGTGCGATGGGTTAGAGTATTAATTTAATCAACTTTTCTTATGTTACTGATTACAGTTATTATCTGTTCACCCTTTCTATGATTATGATGATGAATGATACCCAAGAATTTGTGTATTTCTAGCAATTGGTTATTGGTATTATTTTTGGGATGAGATACCCTAACCACCAAAATTATTGGGTATAACCCATTCACCCTATTGACATGGTGAGACCATGGGATTAATTTTCCCATCCTGACACTAAATGAAGTAGGTATGAGTCAACCATTAGGATGGATTCTTGATTAACCAACAGTTAGACATGTGTATTCATTTTATTTTCTTACTAATTTCATTTCATTCAGTATATAAATTCATACACACACACACACACAAATATATATATATATAGGTTTTTATTAGGGGAATAATTGGTGGTGGACTACTAATAATTGTTTTAACACACTACACACAAACCCCAGTGGATGTGTAGTCCAAATGGATAAAATTTATGTTCAGGCAATAACCGTAGAATAATTTAATGAGTTGGAGGATCTCAACTGTGATTTGGGGTTAGGTCCCAGGAAATTTCAGTGATAATATAGTGGTCCCCTTTATCTTTTCTTTAACATTTCTTTATTTACAATATAATATTATACAGTTATTTGATCTTTTTTTGGGAAATATAAATTCCTGAGAAACATGTGGAACATTTTGTTATAGTATGATGTAAGTTATTTTTGATATGACTTGTGTTGTAATTATATTATACTCTAATGTTTATTTTGACAATGGATGTTTAGTTATTTATCTTTATTTTTTCCATAATATTCAATGTATATACTCCCCATATGTTTTTATCAGACCCTCGACACGATTCGGTATCCTCAAGCATAAAGGGAAAATGCCTATGGTCATTTATTACTTTGGTTCAGGAAGCATAAGAAGGTTATAGTCCATAATCATTGCAATTGGGAAAATTACACTCATTTACCCTTTATCATGTTTTCTCACCAGGTTTTCCAAATCTGATTTTTAACGTGGTAGCTAAAACTGACATGGAATTTAATATTTTTGATACATTTTTTTTCATATAAAGTTTTATAAGTGATTAAAAATTTATATTTATTAAAATTTTTGACTTCCAAGGGGGAGTGTTATAAATAAATTATATGATAAGTATGGATTCAATAATTTCCCATGGATATTAATTCTTATGGGATTCATTCCCATGGGTGGAATTTACCAGGAAAATTAATTCCCAACTCTTATTCCATGCCATTAATCCTAATAATTATATTTTTCTTAAATTATATAGGTTAATCAAGAACATCGATCATCATTACATGTATTATATATATTTTTACATAATAATGAAATAAAGAATTTTCAGTCCAATTTTTTCTATATTATTAAAATAATTTTGATTTTATTGTTATACGTAATCTACTATCATTATGTTACCTTTTCTTGAAATTACTTCATCTACACTTACGTTAATGTTATTATTTTGACTTACTTTTCACTCTCAATTTCCTTTTCAACTATGGATTATAATTTGTGATAAGACACATAAACACAACAAAAACTGTATCACCCGAGACTTTTATGTTATATAAATCATCAAAGGAATCTTTTTCTACACAACACTTGCTTGGCTTGCTTTACACGCAATCGCGACCTTCCTCGATAGCTTGCGTCGTACGCAATACCGAGTTTCACTAAACAACATTATGTTATTAAAACTAGCCGTTATGAATAGTAATAACCACTTTTTGGAATTTTATAAATTTTATTTTTCAAAATGGACTTCATTTTTGGACTCAGAATATCGAAATTAGCCTAGGGTGAAATTTTGGTATTTTTCTGAAAACTTTAAATTTTTGATGAATAGTGAAACCACTAAGTGGTAGGTTAAAAACTGAATTTTGCATAAAACATAATTTTACCGCTTCTGTGAATGGAATTTCGAAAATCCGAGAGACACGGTTAATATCAAGGACTAAAATGTGGTTCAATGAGATGAAAATAATTTTTTTGGTGAATAGTAACTTTTTACCTTTTTACCGCGGTTAATAGTAAATAGGGTAACTAAGGGTAAATATGATATCAATATTACCCTAACACATGTCCTAATACTATTGGACAAGTGTAATTCGACCAAAAACAAACTTAGGAATAAAATATGACCATTTAGGCCCACTTGGATTAGATTAGGACATTTATTATTAATTTATTTAAAGAAGGGTTAAAATAGTTAAAATCAAAGTTTAATAAGTAGATCATTTTTAATATAGGGTTATACATAAGATAAATTCGATTGTAAATATTCATTAGAAAGATAAAAAGATTTCCTACATGATGGTATTTTATTTGTAATTTTTAGACATCAAATAATTTAATTTATTTATGACACAAAGATGATGCAGTAATTATCTTATTAATGAAATATTGACAAAACTGATAATATAAATACCAAAATAAATGTAATTTGAGACTTTTTATGAATTCCACTAATTTTCTAGGTTACTATGATATATTAGTGTTGATTTAATCCACTTGGTTCGAACATATAATTCTGTTATGACTTTCAAAAAAATCATATATCAAATAGTGTCAAAATTGACACAAAATAGTTTTTAAATGAAATATTATATTATTAATTGTTATTTTATTCCTAAAAATCTAAGGTTCGGCCAAATGACTTAGATAAGGATATATATATTAATAATAAACAATTTGGGGTTCGTTTGGCATGTTATAGTAAGTGTATTAACCATATAGTGAAAGAAAACAAAAAGACATGGTAAAAGTTAAATTATTTAACTTAGAGTTAAATCTAATTGATAAGGTTAAAATAATACCCTAAACTTGTCTAAATATTATTGGTTGATAGGATTTCGACCCTTCCCCACTTTATCTTCGAAATAAGACCCTTTGGAACCATTATAAACCGATTTTGACTTTAATATAAAATAATATTTTGAGATATTCCTAAGGTGCCCCTCTCCTCCCTTATAAAAGGGCACCTCCTCCCCCTCCTCCTCACACCAAATTGAGCACTCAAGCTCGGCCAACCCCTGCCATTTTCTCCTCTCCACTTCCCTAGAATAATCCTAGAGGTCCTGGTCTTCTCCAAAGACCAATCTTAGTTCCTTAAGTGGAGGATTCAAAGAGGCGTTCCAAAGAAGAGGTAATATCCATTACCGATCTTTTCAATTTCTTTCTTCTTCAACTTCTTCTTCTTTAGTTGTTTCATGATAAAGTAATAACATCAGTATTAATTACATACTTATATGTTATTATAAATATGAAACAACCCTAATTCACCTTCTATCCATCCTACGGAAAAATGAAATCACCGCGCGTGCGTACGTACGGAATACCGTCTCCACGCCGTGGTGTAATCTATTTTCCACCATCACCTTACAAGGATGGTTATAATGGTGTAATGAGTAACTAAATATGATTATTATGAAGTAATATTGATACTGAAATAATATATATATACTCCAATACAATTCAACGATCATAGGAATGATATCATCACTCGTGCGTACGTACGGAATACCGTCTCCACGGTGTGATGCGACTCGTTCTACAGGATCTTCATTTCATAATGATTATATAAATGAATTGAATGAATGAATATGGTATATACTACACTAATAACATTCTGGAAATGAATTATCTATAACCTAAAGATAAGAATAAGAATTTATTCGACAAAACACGCATAAGAACAAAAAGTTATAAAGACCCGAGTAACAGGTAAAAATGAAATATTACTAACAAGAAGCTAATAATATGACCATATATGATATCATATCAATATGTATGATTCTGGAATAAGTCAATAACATTATTTAAACCATTATACAGGAGCTTCGGACACGAACAAAGAAAATAGGACCTAAGGTAAGGGAAATATCACAATCTCATTTTTATCCGAGATTGTTTATTCATAAGTATTTACTGGGGTGTATTTTATCATCCACATCCATGTTTCATCAATATGTAATATTATTTCCATCCACCTACAATTGTTTAAATCCATTTTTACCCTTTGGTGAGTTTTTAGTAATATGTATGAAAGGAATCTTTTGTCGTACGAGGTACTTTTTGACTTTTCCGACAAAAGTACGAAGAATGTTTTTTTTAACTTATACGGCATGAATAGATTTTTAAAACATTATTTCCAAGAAGCTTCCTTTACAAGTTCTCATGTTTATTTTTAATCAACTTCTTTTATTTTAAAGTTATATGACATGTTATGAAAGGAAAAAATGTTTTTTGAAGAAGAAAGGATATTTTCCTCAAGAATGGAGTTCAAGTGTTTTATCAAAATTATTTTCCATCTAAGATAATAAAGGGTTCTGTTTTTATCCCTATTATTACATTAATTTGATCATGTTGTGATGGAATTATTTTTATGAATTCCTTTATCTTATATGAATTGATTTATGATGTCATGATGTTTCAAGAATCCCATTTTTGTTACATGTGTTATGTGATGATGTATGTTTTATGATTATGTGGCACACATAAGAAAGGATTCATTATAAGATGGGTGGGACCTATATCTCCCTCCAATGCATTGGGTAAAGATTTTATATCTCATGAGTTAGACATGGCTGGAACGGAAGGTTATTTCGGTTCAGTGATACAGGACTGAAACGAGGAGTGAACTCGGTTCAGAAAGGGACTTTGTCCACTAAGATAGTCTTGGCAATGAGTCATGACTAACAAGAAATGATTTCCATGATTATGTGTGCATGCCACAAAGTTTCAAGTTTTATGTTATGATTATGGGGATCTCATTTTCACTTCTATGATTTATTCCATGTTAAGATATTATGATCTCTTTTGCAGGTTTTGATAAAGATATGATATGATTTTTATTTCCTTTATTTGCCCTTGCTGAGCATTTGAGCTCACCCTTTTATGTTTTCTTTTCCCCAGGTCAGGAAGATGGATATTAAGTAGAATATGCTAAAAGGGACCCTAGATATGATGAAATAAATGGGAGACACTGTAGAAGATTTATGAACCAGTTGTTTATGTTTCCCAGTTTCTAAAGACACTATACCTATACGGTCCTTTGTGGTTTTGTCATATGTTGTAATAAGCGTGCTTCAATTTTGAAGTATTAACAATGTATGTAAAGTATGGGTCGTTATAGTTGGTATCAGAGGAAAGGTATAGTCAACCTTTGGAAACTAGGATGTGAAAGCCTTAGTAAGAACCCTAAGGATAAGTCTAAGCATAGAACACAATCTTAGTGTTTTAGAAATGGCCTTGAATAACCTAGGATAAGACCTTAAGCATGAAAATTTTATTCTTGAATTATGTGGTTTCCTATTATAATTAGTGTTGCTCACACTATTCTTCTTGGTTTTAGTCAATGGCTGGAACCCGAAGGAACCGTGTTAATGCGGAATGCGATGGGCAATGCAATGATTGTCCCCCTGATCAACCAAACGATATGGGAGCTGGAATGCAAAATCTTGTAGCCATGCTCACACAACTTTCTCAAGCTATGAATCATGCAGGATTTCCAAACGAGCAAAGGAGGGAGCAACATTCTGTTGAATCCTTCATGAGGCAGCGTCCACCTTCTTTCAGTGGGTCTACTGATCCATTAGTTGCTGAACAATGGATTAGTACTACTGAAAAGATATTTTCAGTTCTTCAATGTTCTGAACATGATAAAGTCATCCTAGCAGTGTATCGTTTGGAAGGAGATGCGGATCAATGGTGGAATCTTGTTAAGAATACGAGGAAAAGGGATGAAATTGAGTCTATGGAATAGGACGAGTTCAAGAACTTATTTTTCAATAAGTACTTCCCTCGTATTCTCCGAACAAAGATGGAGAAAGAGTTCCTTGAACTGAAGCAAAGGGATGATGAATCTGTTGGTACCTATGAAGCAAATTTTACCAGACTTGCATGGTACGCTTCTGGTATTATTATCCAACCTGAGAGTAAGATCGATCGATTCTTTAGTGGCTTAAAACCAAGTCTTCGAAGGGCGTTAGCCATAAGGGACTTCAATAGCTACGAGGAAATCGTTCGATGTGCTCTCAAAGTCGAGATGGAGATTGGAGTAACCCATCAGTCACATGGGTTTGATAAGAAGAGGAAGATGGAATTTAAAGAAAAATCTAAAGAGCACACGGAAAAGAAGATGAACTTTCCCTTATGCTCAAAGTGTGGAAAGAAACATGGAGGGAGATGTCTTAAAGGGACAAGTAAATGTTTTAAATGTGGAAAGGAAGGTCATCGGGCATTTGAATGCTGTGATAATGGGAAGAAGATGTCTAATGATGCAAACAAAGGAAGGGATACACAGAATGAACCTGCTACACTTCAATGTTTCAAGTGCAAGGAGATGGGGCATTATGCCAATCAATGCCCAAATCCAAGGGTTGATGATGATGGTCGACGTCAAAAAACTCTTAAAGCTAAAGACAAAGGAAAGTCACATGCAATTTCTATCAGCGATGTGGAGTACGATAACGATGTGGTGAAAGGTACACTTACCATCCACTCTAAAGTAGCAAATGTTTTATTTGATTCTGGATCCACCCACTCTTTTATTTCTGAAGACTTTTCTAAGGGTATCACCGTACTACCTCAACAATTAGATGTTGAGTTAGCTGTGACAACACCTAATGGCACATCAATCGCATCAAAAGTTTATAATTCTTCTCCGATCGAAGTTTGTGGGAAAGTGCTTCCTGCAAATCTTGTGATCCTTCCTTTAGTGGAATTTGATGTGATTCTTGGCATGGATTGGCTATCTCTACATGGAGCTCATATCAATTTCCAAAGAAGGGAAGTCACAATTCATATTCCAGATCAATCTACGATTGTATACCAATGCAAGGATGAACATAACCTTCCAGTGGAAATTTCTTCCATCTTATGGGTATTGATTCCACTAAATGAAGGTTATTTATCTCAAATGGTTGGTGAGAAACTCACGATTAAGAATATGCCCATTGTACGGGAGTTTGATGATGTCTTTCCGGAGGAATTGCCGGGTCTTCCACCAAATCGTGAAGTTGAGTTTTCAATAGAACTCGTACCGGGTGCTTTGCCTATTTCGAAGACACCTTATAGAATGACCCCAATTGAGTTACAGGAATTGAAGAAGCAACTCCAAGAGAATCTTGATAAGGGATTCATACGCCCTAGTGCGTCACCTTGGGGAGCACCTGTTCTATTTGTTAAGAAGAAAGATGGATCAATGAGACTCTGCATTGATTATCGAGAACTTAACAAGATCACTATCAAGAACAAATATCCTTTCCCACGCATTGATGACTTATTTGACCAACTACGCGGAGCTCAATACTTTTCCAAGATTGATCTTCGTTCAGGGTATCATCAATTAAGGGTCAAAAGGGAGGATATACCAAAGACGGCTTTCCGTACAAGGTATGGACACTATGAATTTATAGTGATGCCATTTGGTCTTACTAATGCCCCTGCTATCTTCATGGATCTAATGAATAGAGTCTTTAGAGACTATCTTGATCAATTTGTGGTAGTCTTTATAGACGATATTCTTGTCTATTCAAAGAGCAAGGAAGAACATGAAGATCACTTGAGAATTATATTGAAGACCCTGAGAAAGGAGAAGCTTTATGCCAAATTTACCAAGTGTGAATTTTGGCTTCAAAAAGTTGCATTTTTGGGTCACATAATCTCAAAAGAGGGGATATCTGTGGATCCAGCAAAAACAGAGGTTATCGAAAGATGGTCGAGACCAACAACAGTAACTAAGATCCGAAGTTTTCTTGGTTTGGCTGGATATTATCGACGTTTTGTAAAAGATTTTTCACGATTATCTAATCCACTCAACAAGTTGACTCGGAAAGGAGTTAAGTTTGTCTGGACAGAGGAATGTGAAGAGAATTTCACGGAGTTGAAAAGAAGGTTATCCAGTGCACCTGTGCTCACACTGCCTTGTAGTGGAGAAAGGTTTGTGATCTACAGTGATGCATCCAAGAAGGGATTGGGGTGTGTTCTTATGCAAAATGATATGGTGATAGCTTATGCCTCACGACAGTTGAAAATCCATGAGCAAAATTACCCAACACATGATTTGGAGTTGGCTGTGGTAATCTTTGCATTAAAGATTTGGAGGCATTACCTTTATGGTGAAAGGTGTGATATTTATACTGATCATAAAAGTTTAAAGTATATTTTCACACAAAAGGAGCTGAATATGCGCCAAAGAAGATGGTTGGAGCTGATTAAGGATTATGACTGCTCAATCCATTACCACCCTGGGAAAGCAAACAAGGTGGCAAATGCATTAAGTCGACAAGACCATGCTAGTTTATCCATGATGAGGATCACAAAAGATCCAATATTTATGGATTTACAAAGGATGGATCTTGGAATTATAATGGAAGGGGAAAAATCTTATCTTTCTCAAATGAATGTTCAACCATCTATACATGTGAAGATTAAAGAGGCACAGAAAGAAGATGTCGAGTTACAAAAGAAGGTGAGAAATGTTCCTGAATTCAACCTTGATTGTGATGGGATAATAAAGTTCAGGAATCGGATTTGTGTTCCTCCCATCCCCGAATTAAAGAAAGAGCTGCTGGATGAGGCTCATAGTTCTTCATTCTCTATTCATCCTGGAAGCGCGAAGATGTATAGGGACCTGAAAGAGTACTTCTGGTGGGATGGCATGAAAAGAGATGTTGCTGAATATGTCTCTCGATGCTTGGTTTGTCAACAAGTTAAAGCTGAGAGACAGAAGTCTAAGGGGATGTTACAACCATTACCCATACCCGAATGGAAATGGGAAAACATCACTATGGACTTTGTCACAGGACTTCCTAAAACATCCAAAGGCAATAATGCTATCTGGGTCATAGTTGATCGTCTTACAAAGTCTGCACACTTCATTCCTATTAGAGAGGATTTCTCTCTAGATCAGCTTGCCAGGATATATGTAAAGGAAGTGGTAAGATTGCATGGAGTACCACTTTCTATTATATCTGATCGAGATCCGAGATTTACCTCGAAGTTCTGGCGAAGTCTTCAGCATACTCTGGATACAGAGTTGAGTTTCAGCACTGCTTATCATCCCCAGACAGACGGTCAGTCTGAGAGAACAATTCAAACCCTAGAAGATATGTTGAGAGCTTGCTCTATGGATTTCAAAGGAGGTTGGGATCAACACCTACCTTTGGTGGAATTTTCTTATAATAATAGCTTTCACTCCAGTATTCAGATGGCTCCTTATGAAGCTCTCTATGGAATGAAATGCAGGACTCCAACTTGCTGGGATGAAGTTGGGGAAAGAAAGCTATTAGGACCTGATCTCGTTGATGAAATGGCAGAAAAGGTTAGATCTATTCAACAACACATAAGAGCAGCTCAAAGTCGACAGAAAAGTTATGCCGACAACCGAAGAAAAGACCTAAAGTTTGAAGTGGGTGATAAAGTGTTCTTACGAATATCTCCCTGGAAGAGGGTTATGAGATTTGGGAAGAAGGGGAAGTTGAGCCCTAGATATATCGGTCCTTTCGAAATACTGGATCGTGTTGGGAAGGTAGCTTACCGATTGGCGCTTCCACCGAATCTCTCTCAAGTTCACGATGTGTTCCATGTATCTCTCCTGAGAAAGTACATACCAGATCCTTCACATGTACTCAGCTCAGAAGTTGTACCGCTGGAGCAAGATCTTTCTTATGAAGAACAGCCGATAGAGATTCTGGATCGTAGCGAAAAAGTTCTACGAAACAAGACCACTCGATTGGTGAAAGTTTTATGGAGAAACCACCAACTTGAAGAAGCTACATGGGAGCTTGAGGATATGATGAGGGAGAAGTATCCTCATCTGTTTGTTGCAAAGTGACGAATTTCG
This sequence comes from Viscum album, assembly GCA_963277665.1. NCBI lineage: Eukaryota > Viridiplantae > Streptophyta > Magnoliopsida > Santalales > Viscaceae > Viscum > Viscum album. The sequence goes on from OY728141.1 coordinate 1,252,715,496, forward strand.
AGGGCGAAATTCTTTTTAAGGGGGGTAGAATGTAACACCCGAGACTTTTATGTTATATAAATCATCAAAGGAATCTTTTTCTACACAACACTTGCTTGGCTTGCTTTACACGCAATCGCGACCTTCCTCGATAGCTTGCGTCGTACGCAATACCGAGTTTCACTAAACAACATTATGCTATTAAAACTAGCCGTTATGAATAGTAATAACCACTTTTTGGAATTTTATAAATTTTATTTTTCAAAATGGACTTCATTTTTGGACTCAGAATATCGAAATTAGCCTAGGGTGAAATTTTGGTATTTTTCTGAAAACTTTCAATTTTTGATGAATAGTGAAACCACTAAGTGGTAGGTTAAAAACTGAATTTTGCATAAAACTTAATTTTACCGCTTCTGTGAATGGAATTTCGAAAATCTGAGAGACACGGTTAATATCAAGGACTAAAATGTGGTTCAATGAGATGAAAATAATTTTTTTGGTGAATAGTAACTTTTTACCTTTTTACCGCGGTTAATAGTAAATAGGGTAACTAAGGGTAAATATGATATCAATATTACCCTAACACATGTCCTAATACTCTTGGACAAGTGTAATTCGACCAAAAACAAACTTAGGAATAAAATATGACCATTTAGGCCCACTTGGATTAGATTAGGACATTTATTATTAATTTATTTAAAGAAGGGTTAAAATAGTTAAAATCAAAGTTTAATAAGTAGATCATTTTTAATATAGGGTTATACATAAGATAAATTCGATTGTAAATATTCATTAGAAAGCTAAAAAGATTTCCTACATGATGGTATTTTATTTGTAATTTTTAGACATCAAATAATTTAATTTATTTATGACACAAAGATGATGCAGTAATTATCTTATTAATGAAATATTGACAAAATTGATAATATAAATACCAAAATAAATGTAATTTGAGACTTTTTATGAATTCCACTAATTTTCTAGGTTACTATGATATATTAGTGTTGATTTAATCCACTTGGTTCTAACATATAATTCTGTTATTACTTTCAAAAAAATCATATATCAAATAGTGTCAAAATTGACACAAAATAGTTTTTAAATCAAATATTATATTATTAATTGTAATTTTATTCCTAAAAATCTAAGGTTCGGCCAAATGACTTAGATAAGGATATATATATTAATAATAAACAATTTGGGGTTCGTTTGGCATGTTATAGTAAGTGTATTAACCATATAGTGAAAGAAAACAAAAAGACATGGTAAAAGTTAAATTATTTAACTTAGAGTTAAATCTAATTGATAAGGTTAAAATAAAACCCTAAACTTGTCTAAATATTATTGGTTGATAGGATTTAGACCCTTACCCACTTTATCTTAGAAATAAGACCCTTTGGAACCATTATAAACCGATTTTGACTTTAATATAAAATAATATTTTGAGATATTCCTAAGGTGCCCCTCTCCTCCCTTATAAAAGGGCACCTCCTCCCCCTCCTCCTCACACCAAATTGAGCACTCAAGCTCGGCCAACCCCTGCCATTTTCTCCTCTCCACTTCCCTAGAATAATCCTAGAGGTCCTGGTCTTCTCCAAAGACCAATCTTAGTTCCTTAAGTGGAGGATTCAAAGAGGCGTTCCAAAGAAGAGGTAATATCCATTACCGATCTTTTCAATTTCTTTCTTCTTCAACTTCTTCTTCTTTAGTTGTTTCATGATAAAGTAATAACATCAGTATTAATTACATACTGATATGTTATTATAAATATGAAACAACCCTAATTCACCTTCTATCCATCCTACGGAAAAATGAAATCACCGCGCGTGCGTACGTACGGAATACCGTCTCCACGCCGTGGTGTAATCTATTTTCCACCATCACCTTACAAGGATGGTTATAATGGTGTAATGAGTAACTAAATATGATTATTATGAAGTAATATTGATACTGAAATAATATATATATACTCCAATACAATTCAACGATCATAGGAATGATATCATCACTCGTGCGTACGTACGGAATACCGTCTCCACGATGTGATACAACTCGTTCTACATGATCTTCATTTCATAATGATTATATAAATGAATTGAATGAATGAATATGGTATATACTACACTAATAACATTCTGGAAATGAATTATCTATAACCTAAAGATAAGAATAAGAATTTATTCGACAAAACACGCATAAGAACAAAAAGTTATAAAGACCCGAGTAACAGGTAACAATGAAATATTACTAACAAGAAGCTAATAATATGACCATATATGATATCATATCAATATGTATGATTCTGGAATAAGTCAATAACATTATTTAAACCATTATACAGGAGCTTCGGACACGAACAAAGAAAATAGGACCTAAGGTAAGGGAAATATCACAATCTCATTTTTATCCGAGATTGTTTATTCATAAGTATTTACTGGGGTGTATTTTATCATCCACATCCATGTTTCATCAATATGTAATATTATTTCCATCCACCTACAATTGTTTAAATCCATTTTTACCTTTTGGTGAGTTTTTAGTAATATGTATGAAAGGAATCTTTTGTCGTACGAGGTACTTTTTGACTTTTCCGACAAAAGTACGAAGAATGTTTTTTTTAACTTATACGGCATGAATAGATTTTTAAAACATTATTTCCAAGAAGCTTCCTTTACAAGTTCTCATGTTTATTTTTAATCAACTTCTTTTATTTTAAAGTTATATGACATGTTATGAAAGGAAAAAATGTTTTTTGAAGAAGAAAGGATATTTTCCTCAAGAATGGAGTTCAAGTGTTTTATCAAAATTATTTTCCATCTAAGATAATAAAGGGTTCTGTTTTTATCCCTATTATTACATTAATTTGATCATGTTGTGATGGAATTATTTTTATGAATTCCTTTATCTTATATGAATTGATTTATGATGTCATGATGTTTCAAGAATCCCATTTTTGTTACATGTGTTATGTGATGATGTATGTTTTATGATTATGTGGCACACATAAGAAAGGATTCATTATAAGATGGGTGGGACCTATATCTCCCTCCAATGCATTGGGTAAAGATTTTATATCTCATGAGTTAGACATGGCTGGAACGGAAGGTTATTTTGGTTCAGTGATACAGGACTGAAACGAGGAGTGAACTCGGTTCAGAAAGGGACTTTGTCCACTAAGATAGTCTTGGAAATGAGTCATGACTAACAAGAAATGATTTCCATGATTATGTGTGCATGCCACAAAGTTTCAAGTTTTATGTTATGATTATGGGGATCTCATTTTCACTTCTATGATTTATTCCATGTTAAGATATTATGATCTCTTTTGCAGGTTTTGATAAAGATATGATATGATTTTTATTTCCTTTATTTGCCCTTGCTGAGCATTTGAGCTCACCCTTTTATGTTTTCTTTTCCCCAGGTCAGGAAGATGGATATTAAGTAGAATATGCTAAAAGGGACCCTAGATATGATGAAATAAATGGGAGACACTGTAGAAGATTTATGAACCAGTTGTTTATGTTTCCCAGTTTCTAAAGACACTATACCTATACGGTCCTTTGTGGTTTTGTCATATGTTGTAATAAGTGTGCTTCAATTTTGAAGTATTAACAATGTATGTAAAGTATGGGTCGTTATAGTTGGTATCAGAGGAAAGGTATAGTCAACCTTTGGAAACTAGGATGTGAAAGCCTTAGTAAGAACCCTAAGGATAAGTCTAAGCATAGAACACAATATTAGTGTTTTAGAAATGGCCTTGAATAACCTAGGATAAGACCTTAAGCATGAAAATTTTATTCTTGAATTATGTGGTTTCCTATTATAATTAGTGTTGCTCACACTATTCTTCTTGGTTTTAGTCAATGGCTGGAACCCGAAGGAACCGTGTTAATGCGGAATGCGATGGGCAATGCAATGATTGTCCCCCTGATCAACCAAACGATATGGGAGCTGGAATGCAAAATCTTGTAGCCATGCTCACACAACTTTCTCAAGCTATGAATCATGCAGGATTTCCAAACGAGCAAAGGAGGGAGCAACATTCTGTTGAATCCTTCATGAGGCAGCGTCCACCTTCTTTCAGTGGGTCTACTGATCCATTAGTTGCTGAATAATGGATTAGTACTACTGAAAAGATATTTTCAGTTCTTCAATGTTCTGAACATGATAAAGTCATCCTAGCAGTGTATCGTTTGGAAGGAGATGCGGATCAATGGTGGAATCTTGTTAAGAATACGAGGAAAAGGGATGAAATTGAGTCTATGGAATGGGACGAGTTCAAGAACTTATTTTTCAATAAGTACTTCCCTCGTATTCTCCGAACAAAGATGGAGAAAGAGTTCCTTGAACTGAAGCAAAGGGATGATGAATCTGTTGGTACCTATGAAGCAAATTTTACCAGACTTGCAAGGTACGCTTCTGGTATTATTATCCAACCTGAGAGTAAGATCGATCGATTCTTTAGTGGCTTAAAACCAAGTCTTCGAAGGGCGTTAGCCATAAGGGACTTCAATAGCTACGAGGAAATCGTTCGATGTGCTCTCAAAGTCGAGATGGAGATTGGAGTAACCCATCAGTCACATGGGTTTGATAAGAAGAGTAAGATGGAATTCAAAGAAAAATCTAAAGAGCACACGGAAAAGAAGATGAACTTTCCCTTATGCTCAAAGTGTGGAAAGAAACATGGAGGGAGTTGTCTTAAAGGGACAAGTAAATGTTTTAAATGTGGAAAGGAAGGTCATCGGGCATTTGAATGCTGTGATAATGGGAAGAAGATGTCTAATGATGCAAACAAAGGAAGGGATACACAGAATGAACCTGCTACACTTCAATGTTTCAAGTGCAAGGAGATGGGGCATTATGCCAATCAATGCCCAAATCCAAGGGTTGATGATGATGGTCGACGTCAAAAAACTCTTAAAGCTAAAGACAAAGGAAAGTCACATGCAATTTCTATCAGCGATGTGGAGTACGATAACGATGTGGTGAAAGGTACACTTACCATCCACTCTAAAGTAGCAAATGTTTTATTTGATTCTGGATCCACCCACTCTTTTATTTCTGAAGACTTTTCTAAGGGTATCACCGTACTACCTCAACAATTAGATGTTGAGTTAGCTGTGACAACACCTAATGGCACATCAATCGCATCAAAAGTTTATAATTCTTCTCCGATCGAAGTTTGTGGGAAAGTGCTTCCTGCAAATCTTGTGATCCTTCCTTTAGTGGAATTTGATGTGATTCTTGGCATGGATTGGCTATCTCTACATGGAGCTCATATCAATTGCCAAAGAAGGGAAGTCACAATTCATATTCCAGATCAATCTACGATTGTATACCAATGCAAGGATGAACATAACCTTCCAGTGGAAATTTCTTCCATCTTATGGGTATTGATTCCACTAAATGAAGGTTATTTATCTCAAATGGTTGGTGAGAAACTCACAATTAAGAATATGCCCATTGTACGGGAGTTTGATGATGTCTTTCCGGAGGAATTGCCGGGTCTTCCACCAAATCGTGAAGTTGAGTTTTCAATAGAACTCGTACCGGGTGCTTTGCCTATTTCGAAGACACCTTATAGAATGACCCCAATTGAGTTGCAGGAATTGAAGAAGCAACTCCAAGAGAATCTTGATAAGGGATTCATACGCCCTAGTGCGTCACCTTGGGGAGCACCTGTTCTATTTGTTAAGAAGAAAGATGGATCAATGAGACTCTGCATTGATTATCGAGAACTTAACAAGATCACTATCAAGAACAAATATCCTTTCCCACGCATTGATGACTTATTTGACCAACTACGCGGAGCTCAATACTTTTCCAAGATTGATCTTCGTTCAGGGTATCATCAATTAAGGGTCAAAAGGGAGGATATACCAAAGACGGCTTTCCGTACAAGGTATGGACACTATGAATTTATAGTGATGCCATTTGGTCTTACTAATGCCCCTGCTATCTTCATGGATCTAATGAATAGAGTCTTTAGAGACTATCTTGATCAATTTGTGGTAGTCTTTATAGACGATATTCTTGTCTATTCAAAGAGCAAGGAAGAACATGAAGATCACTTGAGAATTATATTGAAGACCCTGAGAAAGGAGAAGCTTTATGCCAAATTTACCAAGTGTGAATTTTGGCTTCAAAAAGTTGCATTTTTGGGTCACATAATCTGAAAAGAGGGGATATCTGTGGATCCAGCAAAAACAGAGGTTATCGAAAGATGGTCGAGACCAACAACAGTAACTAAGATCCGAAGTTTTCTTGGTTTGGCTGGATATTATCGACGTTTTGTAAAAGATTTTTCACGATTATCTAATCCACTCACCAAGTTGACTCGGAAAGGAGTTAAGTTTGTCTGGACAGAGGAATGTGAAGAGAATTTCACGGAGTTGAAAAGAAGGTTATCCAGTGCACCTGTGCTCACACTGCCTTGTAGTGGAGAAAGGTTTGTGATCTACAGTGATGCATCCAAGAAGGGATTGGGGTGTGTTCTTATGCAAAATGATATGGTGATAGCTTATGCCTCACGACAGTTGAAAATCCATGAGCAAAATTACCCAACACATGATTTGGAGTTGGCTGCGGTAATCTTTGCATTAAAGATTTGGAGGCATTACCTTTATGGTGAAAGGTGTGATATTTATACTGATCATAAAAGTTTAAAGTATATTTTCACACAAAAGGAGCTGAATATGCGCCAAAGAAGATGGTTGGAGCTGATTAAGGATTATGACTGCTCAATCCATTACCACCCTGGGAAAGCAAACAAGGTGGCAAATGCATTAAGTCGACAAGACCATGCTAGTTTATCCATGATGAGGATCACAAAAGATCCAATATTTATGGATTTACAAAGGATGGATCTTGGAATTATAATGGAAGGGGAAAAATCTTATCTTTCTCAAATGAATGTTCAACCATCTATACATGTGAAGATTAAAGAGGCACAGAAAGAAGATGTCGAGTTACAAAAGAAGGTGAGAAATGTTCCTGAATTCAACCTTGATTGTGATGGGATAATAAAGTTCAGGAATCGGATTTGTGTTCCTCCCATCCCCGAATTAAAGAAAGAGCTGCTGGATGAGGCTCATAGTTCTTCATTCTCTATTCATCCTGGAAGCGCGAAGATGTATAGGGACCTGAAAGAGTACTTCTGGTGGGATGGCATGAAAAGAGATGTTGCTGAATATGTCTCTCGATGCTTGGTTTGTCAATAAGTTAAAGCTGAGAGACAGAAGTCTAAGGGGATGTTACAACCATTACCCATACCCGAATGGAAATGGGAAAACATCACTATGGACTTTGTCACAGGACTTCCTAAAACATCCAAAGGCAATAATGCTATCTGGGTCATAGTTGATCGTCTTACAAAGTCTGCACACTTCATTCCTATTAGAGAGGATTTCTCTCTAGATCAGCTTGCCAGGATATATGTAAAGGAAGTGGTAAGATTGCATGGAGTACCACATTCTATTATATCTGATCGAGATCCGAGATTTACCTCGAAGTTCTGGCGAAGTCTTCAGCATACTCTGGATACAGAGTTGAGTTTCAGCACTGCTTATCATCCCCAGACAGACGGTCAGTCTGAGAGAACAATTCAAACCCTAGAAGATATGTTGAGAGCTTGCTCTATGGATTTCAAAGGAGGTTGGGATCAACACCTACCTTTGGTGGAATTTTCTTATAATAATAGCTTTCACTCCAGTATTCAGATGGCTCCTTATGAAGCTCTCTATGGAATGAAATGCAGGACTCCAACTTGCTGGGATGAAGTTGGGGAAAGAAAGCTATTAGGACCTGATCTCGTTGATGAAATGGCAGAAAAGGTTAGATCTATTCAACAACACATAAGAGCAGCTCAAAGTCGACAGAAAAGTTATGCCGACAACCGAAGAAAAGACCTAAAGTTTGAAGTGGGTGATAAAGTGTTCTTACGAATATCTCCCTGGAAGAGGGTTATGAGATTTGGGAAGAAGGGGAAGTTGAGCCCTAGATATATCGGTCCTTTCGAAATACTGGATCGTGTTGGGAAGGTAGCTTACCGATTGGCGCTTCCACCGAATCTCTCTCAAGTTCACGATGTGTTCCATGTATCTCTCCTGAGAAAGTACATACCAGATCCTTCACATGTACTCAGCTCAGAAGTTGTACCGCTGGAGCAAGATCTTTCTTATGAAGAACAGCCGATAGAGATTCTGGATCGTAGCGAAAAAGTTCTACAAAACAAGACCACTCGATTGGTGAAAGTTTTATGGAGAAACCACCAACTTGAAGAAGCTACATGGGAGCTTGAGGATATGATGAGGGAGAAGTATCCTCATCTGTTTGTTGCAAAGTGACGAATTTCGAGGGCGAAATTCTTTTTAAGGGGGGTAGAATGTAACACCCGAGACATTTATGTTATATAAATCATCAAAGGAATCTTTTTCTACACAACACTTGCTTGGCTTGCTTTACACGCAATCGCGACCTTCCTCGATAGCTTGCGTCGTACGCAATACCGAGTTTCACTAAACAACATTATGCTATTAAAACTAGCCGTTATGAATAGTAATAACCACTTTTTGGAATTTTATAAATTTTATTTTTCAAAATGGACTTCATTTTTGGACTCAGAATATCGAAATTAGCCTAGGGTGAAATTTTGGTATTTTTCTGAAAACTTTCAATTTTTGATGAATAGTGAAACCACTAAGTGGTAGGTTAAAAACTGAATTTTGCATAAAACTTAATTTTACCGCTTCTGTGAATGGAATTTCGAAAATCTGAGAGACACGGTTAATATCAAGGACTAAAATGTGGTTCAATGAGATGAAAATAATTTTTTTGGTGAATAGTAACTTTTTACCTTTTTACCGCGGTTAATAGTAAATAGGGTAACTAAGGGTAAATATGATATCAATATTACCCTAACACATGTCCTAATACTCTTGGACAAGTGTAATTCGACCAAAAACAAACTTAGGAATAAAATATGACCATTTAGGCCCACTTGGATTAGATTAGGACATTTATTATTAATTTATTTAAAGAAGGGTTAAAATAGTTAAAATCAAAGTTTAATAAGTAGATCATTTTTAATATAGGGTTATACATAAGATAAATTCGATTGTAAATATTCATTAGAAAGCTAAAAAGATTTCCTACATGATGGTATTTTATTTGTAATTTTTAGACATCAAATAATTTAATTTATTTATGACACAAAGATGATGCAGTAATTATCTTATTAATGAAATATTGACAAAATTGATAATATAAATACCAAAATAAATGTAATTTGAGACTTTTTATGAATTCCACTAATTTTATAGGTTACTATGATATATTAGTGTTGATTTAATCCACTTGGTTCTAACATATAATTCTGTTATTACTTTCAAAAAAATCATATATCAAATAGTGTCAAAATTGACACAAAATAGTTTTTAAATCAAATATTATATTATTAATTGTTATTTTATTCCTAAAAATCTAAGGTTCGGCCAAATGACTTAGATAAGGATATATATATTAATAATAAACAATTTGGGGTTCGTTTGGCATGTTACAGTAAGTGTATTAACCATATAGTGAAAGAAAACAAAAAGACATGGTAAAAGTTAAATTATTTAACTTAGAGTTAAATCTAATTGATAAGGTTAAAATAATACCCTAAACTTGTCTAAATATTATTGGTTGATAGGATTTCGACCCTTACCCACTTTATCTTCGAAATATGACCCTTTGGAACCATTATAAACCGATTTTGACTTTAATATAAAATAATATTTTGAGATATTCCTAAGGTGCCCCTCTCCTCCCTTATAAAAGGGCACCTCCTCCCCCTCCTCCTCACACCAAATTGAGCACTCAAGCTCGGCCAAACCCTGCCATTTTCTCCTCTCCACTTCCCTAGAATAATCCTAGAGGTCCTGGTCTTCTCCAAAGACCAATCTTAGTTCCTTAAGTGGAGGATTCAAAGAGGCGTTCCAAAGAAGAGGTAATATCCATTACCGATCTTTTCAATTTCTTTCTTCTTCAACTTCTTCTTCTTTAGTTGTTTCATGATAAAGTAATAACATCAGTATTACTTACATACTGATATGTTATTATAAATATGAAACAACCCTAATTCACCTTCTATCCATCCTACGGAAAAATGAAATCACCGCGCGTGCGTACGTACGGAATACCGTCTCCACGCCGTGGTGTAATCTATTTTCCACCATCACCTTACAAGGATGGTTATAATGGTGTAATGAGTAACTAAATATGATTATTATGAAGTAATATTGATACTGAAATAATATATATATACTCCAATACAATTCCACGATCATAGGAATGATATCATCACTCGTGCATACGTACGGAATACCGTCTCCACGATGTGATGCGACTCGTTCTACATGATCTTCATTTCATAATGATTATATAAATGAATTGAATGAATTAATATGGTATATACTACACTAATAACATTCTGGAAATGAATTATCTATAACCTAAAGATAAGAATAATAATTTATTCGACAAAACACGCATAAGAACAAAAAGTTATAAAGACCCGAGTAACAGGTAACAATGAAATATTACTAACAAGAAGCTAATAATATGACCATATATGATATCATATCAATATGTATGATTCTGGAATAAGTCAATAACATTATTTAAACCATTATACAAGAGCTTCGGACACGAACAAAGAAAATCGGACCTAAGGTAAGGGAAATATCACAATCTCATTTTTATCCGAGATTGTTTATTCATAAGTATTTACTGGGGTGTATTTTATCATCCACATCCATGTTTCATCAATATGTAATATTATTTCCATCCACCTACAATTGTTTAAATCCATTTTTACCCTTTGGTGAGTTTTTAGTAATATGTATGAAAGGAATCTTTTGTCGTACGAGGTACTTTTTGACTTTTCCGACAAAAGTACGAAGAATGTTTTTTTTAACTTATACGACATGAATAGATTTTTAAAAAATTATTTCCAAGAAGCTTCCTTTACAAGTTCTCAAGTTTATTTTTAATCAACTTCTTTTATTTTAAAGTTATATGACATGTTATGAAAGGAAAAAATGTTTTTTGAAGAAGAAAGGATATTTTCCTCAAGAATGGAGTTCAAGTGTTTTATCAAAATTATTTTCCATCTAAGATAATAAAGGGTTCTATTTTTATCCCTATTATTACATTAATTTGATCATGTTGTGATGGAATTATTTTTATGAATTCCTTTATCTTATATGAATTGATTTATGATGTCATGATGTTTCAAGAATCCCATTTTTGTTACATGTGTTATGTGATGATGTATGTTTTATGATTATGTGGGACACTTAAGAAAGGATTCATTATAAGATGGGTGGGACCTATATCTCCCTCCAATGCATTGGGTAAAGATTTTATATCTCATGAGATAGACATGGCTGGAACGGAAGGTTATTTCGGTTCAGTGATACAGGACTGAAACGAGGAGTGAACTCGGTTCAGAAAGGGACTTTGTCCACTAAGATAGTCTTGGCAATGAGTCATGACTAACAAGAAATGATTTCCATGATTATGTGTGCATGCCACAAAGTTTCAAGTTTTATGTTATGATTATGGGGATCTCATTTTCACTTCTATGATTTATTCCATGTTAAGATATTATGATCTCTTTTGCAGGTTTTGATAAAGATATGATATGATTTTTATTTCCTTTATTTGCCCTTGCTGAGCATTTGAGCTCACCCTTTTATGTTTTCTTTTCCCCAGGTCAGGAAGATGGATATTAAGTAGAATATGCTAAAAGGGACCCTAGATATGATGAAATAAATGGGAGACACTGTAGAAGATTTATGAACCAGTTGTTTATGTTTCCCAGTTTCTAAAGACACTATACCTATACGGTCCTTTGTGGTTTTGTCATATGTTGTAATAAGTGTGCTTCAATTTTGAATTATTAACAATGTATGTAAAGTATGGGTCGTTATAGTTGGTATCAGAGGAAAGGTATAGTCAACCTTTGGAAACTAGGATGTGAAAGCCTTAGTAAGAACCCTAAGGATAAGTCTAAGCATAGAACACAATCTTAGTGTTTTAGAAATGGCCTTGAATAACCTAGGATAAGACCTTAAGCATGAAAATTTTATTCTTGAATTATGTGTTTTCCTATTATAATTAGTGTTGCTCACACTATTCTTCTTGGTTTTAGTCAATGGCTGGAACCCGAAGGAACCGTGTTAATGCGGAATGCGATGGGCAATGCAATGATTGTCCCCCTGATCAACCAAACGATATGGGAGCTGGAATGCAAAATCTTGTAGCCATGCTCACACAACTTTCTCAAGCTATGAATCATGCAGGATTTCCAAACGAGCAAAGGAGGGAGCAACATTCTGTTGAATCCTTCATGAGGCAGCGTCCACCTTCTTTCAGTGGGTCTACTGATCCATTAGTTGCTGAACAATGGATTAGTACTACTGAAAAGATATTTTCAGTTCTTCAATGTTCTGAACATGATAAAGTCATCCTAGCAGTGTATCGTTTGGAAGGAGATGCGGATCAATGGTGGAATCTTGTTAAGAATACGAGGCAAAGGGATGAAATTGAGTCTATGGAATGGGACGAGTTCAAGAACTTATTTTTCAATAAGTACTTCCCTCGTATTCTCCGAACAAAGATGGAGAAAGAGTTCCTTGAACTGAAGCAAAGGGATGATGAATCTGTTGGTACCTATGAAGCAAATTTTACCAGACTTGCAAGGTACGCTTCTGGTATTATTATCCAACCTGAGAGTAAGATCGATCGATTCTTTAGTGGCTTAAAACCAAGTCTTCGAAGGGCGTTAGCCATAAGGGACTTCAATAGCTACGAGGAAATCGTTCGATGTGCTCTCAAAGTAGAGATGGAGATTGGAGTAACCCATCAGTCACATGGGTTTGATAAGAAGAGGAAGATGGAATTCAAAGAAAAATATAAAGAGCACACGGAAAAGAAGATGAACTTTCCCTTATGCTCAAAGTGTGGAAAGAAACATGGAGGGAGTTGTCTTAAAGGGACAAGTAAATGTTTTAAATGTGGAAAGGAAGGTCATCGGGCATTTGAATGCCGTGATAATGGGAAGAAGATGTCTAATGATGCAAACAAAGGAAGGGATACACAGAATGAACCTGCTACACTTCAATGTTTCAAGTGCAAGGAGATGGGGCATTATGCCAATCAATGCCCAAATCCAAGGGTTGATGATGATGGTCGACGTCAACAAACTCTTAAAGCTAAAGACAAAGGAAAGTCACATGCAATTTCTATCAGTGATGTGGAGTACGATAACGATGTGGTGAAAGGTACACTTACCATCCACTCTAAAGTAGCAAATGTTTTATTTGATTCTGGATCCACCCACTCTTTTATTTCTGAAGACTTTTCTAAGGGTATCACCGTACTACCTCAACAATTAGATGTTGAGTTAGCTGTGACAACACCTAATGGCACATCAATCGCATCAAAAGTTTATAATTCTTCTCCGATCGAAGTTTGTGGGAAAGTGCTTCCTGCAAATCTTGTGATCCTTCCTTTAGTGGAATTTGATGTGATTCTTGGCATGGATTGGCTTTCTCTACATGGAGCTCATATCAATTGCCAAATAAGGGAAGTCACATTTCATATTCCAGATCAATCTACGATTGTATACCAATGCAAGGATGAACATAACCTTCCAGTGGAAATTTCTTCCATCTTATGGGTATTGATTCCACTAAATGAAGGTTATTTATCTCAAATGGTTGGTGAGAAACTCACGATTAAGAATATGCCCATTGTACGGGAGTTTGATGATGTCTTTCCGGAGGAATTGCCGGGTCTTCCACCAAATCGTGAAGTTGAGTTTTCAATAGAACTCGTACCGGGTGCTTTGCCTATTTCGAAGACACCTTATAGAATGGCCCCAATTGAGTTGCAAGAATTGAAGAAGCAACTCCAAGAGAATCTTGATAAGGGATTCATACGCCCTAGTGCGTCACCTTGGGGAGTACCTGTTCTATTTGTTAAGAAGAAAGATGGATCAATGAGACTCTGCATTGATTATCGAGAACTTAACAAGATCACTATCAAGAACAAATATCCTCTCCCACGCATTGATGACTTATTTGACCAACTACGCGGAGCTCAATACTTTTCCAAGATTGATCTTCGTTCAGGGTATCATCAATTAAGGGTCAAAAGGGAGGATATACCAAAGACGGCTTTCCGTACAAGGTATGGACACTATGAATTTATAGTGATGCCATTTGGTCTTACTAATGCCCCTGCTATCTTCATGGATCTAATGAATAGAGTCTTTAGAGACTATCTTGATCAATTTGTGGTAGTCTTTATAGACGATATTCTTGTCTATTCAAAGAGCAAGTAAGAACATGAAGATCACTTGAGAATTATATTGAAGACCCTGAGAAAGGAGAAGCTTTATGCCAAATTTACCAAGTGTGAATTTTGGCTTCAAAAAGTTGCATTTTTGGGTCACATAATCTCAAAAGAGGGGATATCTGTGGATCCAGCAAAAACAGAGGTTATCGAAAGATGGTCGAGACCAACAACAGTAACTGAGATCCGAAGTTTTCTTGGTTTGGCTGGATATTATCGAAGTTTTGTAAAAGATTTTTCACGATTATCTAATCCACTCACCAAGTTGACTCGGAAAGGAGTTAAGTTTGTCTGGACAGAGGAATGTGAAGAGAATTTCAAGGAGTTGAAAAGAAGGTTATCCAGTGCACCTGTGCTCACACTGCCTTGTAGTGGAGAAAGGTTTGTGATCTACAGTGATGCATCCAAGAAGGGATTGGGGTGTGTTCTTATGCAAAATGATATGGTGATAGCTTATGCCTCACGACAGTTGAAAATCCATGAGCAAAATTACCCAACACATGATTTGGAGTTGGCTGCGGTAATCTTTGCATTAAAGATTTGGAGGCATTACCTTTATGGTGAAAGGTGTGATATTTATACTGATCATAAAAGTTTAAAGTATATTTTCACACAAAAGGAGCTGAATATGCGCCAAAGAAGATGGTTGGAGCTGATTAAGGATTATGACTGCTCAATCCATTACCACCCTGGGAAAGAAAACAAGGTGGAAGATGCATTAAGTCGACAAGACCATGCTAGTTTATCCATGATGAGGATCACAAAAGATCCAATATTTATGGATTTACAAAGGATGGATCTTGGAATTATAATGGAAGGGGAAAAATCTTATCTTTCTCAAATGAATGTTCAACCATCTATACATGTGAAGATTAAATAGGCACAGAAAGAAGATGTCGAGTTACAAAAGAAGGTGAGAAATGTTCCTGAATTCAACCTTGATTGTGATAGGATAATAAAGTTCAGGAATCGGATTTGTGTTCCTCCCATCCCCGAATTAAAGAAAGAGCTGCTGGATGAGGCTCATAGTTCTTAATTCTCTATTCATCCTGGAAGCGCGAAGATGTATAGGGACCTGAAAGAGTACTTCTGGTGGGATGGCATGAAAAGAGATGTTGCTGAATATGTCTCTCGATGCTTGGTTTGTCAACAAGTTAAAGCTGAGAGACAGAAGTCTAAGGGGATGTTACAACCATTACCCATACCCGAATGGAAATGGGAAAACATCACTATGGACTTTGTCACAGGACTTCCTAAAACATCCAAAGGCAATAATGCTATCTGGGTCATAGTTGATCGTCTTACAAAGTCTGCACACTTCTTTCCTATTAGAGAGGATTTCTCTCTAGATCAGCTTTCCAGGATATATGTAAAGGAAGTGGTAAGATTGCATGGAGTACCACTTTCTATTATATCTGATCGAGATCCGAGATTTACCTCGAAGTTCTGGCGAAGTCTTCAGCATACTCTGGATACAGAGTTGAGTTTCAGCACTGCTTATCATCCCCAGACAGACGGTCAGTCTGAGAGAACAATTCAAACCCTAGAAGATATGTTGAGAGCTTGCTCTATGGATTTCAAAGGAGGTTGGGATCAACACCTACCTTTGGTGGAATTTTCTTATAATAATAGCTTTCACTCCAGTATTCAGATGGCTCCTTATGAAGCTCTCTATGGAAAGAAATGCAGGACTCCAACTTGCTGGGATGAAGTTGGGGAAAGAAAGCTATTAGGACCTGATCTCGTTGATGAAATGGCAGAAAAGGTTAGATATATTCAACAACACATAAGAGCAGCTCATAGTCGACAGAAAAGTTATGCCGACAACCGAAGAAAAGACCTAGAGTTTGAAGTGGGTGATAAAGTGTTCTTACGAATATCTCCCTGGAAGAGGGTTATGAGATTTGGGAAGAAGGGGAAGTTGAGCCCTAGATATATCGGTCCTTTCGAAATACTGGATCGTGTTGGGAAGGTAGCTTACCGATTGGCGCTTCCACCGAATCTCTCTCAAGTTCACGATGTGTTCCATGTATCTCTCCTGAGAAAGTACATACCAGATCCTTCACATGTACTCAGCTCAGAAGTTGTACTGCTGGAGCAAGATCTTTCTTATGAAGAACAGCCGATAGAGATTCTGGATCGTAGCGAAAAAGTTCTACGAAACAAGACCACTCGATTGGTGAAAGTTTTATGGAGAAACCACCAACTTGAAGAAGCTACATGGGAGCTTGAGGATATGATGAGGGAGAAGTATCCTCATCTGTTTGTTGCAAAGTGACGAATTTCAAGGGCGAAATTCTTTTTAAGGGGGGTAGAATGTAACACCCGAGACTTTTATGTTATATAAATCATCAAAGGAATCTTTTTCTACACAACACTTGCTTGGCTTTCTTTACACGCAATCGCGACCTTCCTCGATAGCTTGCGTCGTACGCAATACCGAGTTTCACTAAACAACATTATGCTATTAAAACTAGCCGTTATGAATAGTAATAACCACTTTTTGGAATTTTATAAATTTTATTTTTCAAAATGGACTTCATTTTTGGACTCAGAATATCGAAATTAGCCTAGGGTGAAATTTTGGTATTTTTCTGAAAACTTTCAATTTTTGATGAATAGTGAAACCACTAAGTGGTAGGTTAAAAACTGAATTTTGCATAAAACTTAATTTTACCGCTTCTGTGAATGGAATTTCGAAAATCTGAGAGACACGGTTAATATCAAGGACTAAAATGTGGTTCAATGAGATGAAAATAATTTTTTTGGTGAATAGTAACTTTTTACCTTTTTACCGCGGTTAATAGTAAATAGGGTAACTAAGGGTAAATATGATATCAATATTACCCTAACACATGTCCTAATACTATTGGACAAGTGTAATTCGACCAAAAACAAACTTAGGAATAAAATATGACCATTTAGGCCCACTTGGATTAGATTAGGACATTTATTATTAATTTATTTAAAGAAGGGTTAAAATAGTTAAAATCAAAGTTTAATAAGTAGATCATTTTTAATATAGGGTTATACATAAGATAAATTCGATTGTAAATATTCATTAGAAAGCTAAAAAGATTTCCTACATGATGGTATTTTATTTGTAATTTTTAGACATCAAATAAGTTAATTTATTTATGACACAAAGATGATGCAGTAATTATCTTATTAATGAAATATTGACAAAATTGATAATATAAATACCAAAATAAATGTAATTTGAGACTTTTTATGAATTCCACTAATTTTCTAGGTTACTATGATATATTAGTGTTGATTTAATCCACTTGGTTCGAACATATAATTCTGTTATGACTTTCAAAAAAATCATATATCAAATAGTGTCAAAATTGACACAAAATAGTTTTTAAATCACATATTATATTATTAATTGTTATTTTATTCCTAAAAATCTAAGGATCGGCCAAATGACTTAGATAAGGATATATATATTAATAATAAACAATTTGGGGTTCGTTTGGCATGTTATAGTTAGTTTATTAACCATATAGTGAAAGAAAACAAAAAGACATGGTAAAAGTTAAATTATTTAACTTAGAGTTAAATCTAATTGATAAGGTTAAAATAATACCCTAAACTTGTCTAAATATTATTGGTTGATAGTATTTCGACCCTTCCCCACTTTATCTTCGAAATAAGACCCTTTGGAACCATTATAAACCGATTTTGACTTTAATATAAAATAATATTTTGAGATATTCCTAAGGTGCCCCTCTCCTCCCTTATAAAAGGGCACCTCCTCCCCCTCCTCCTCACACCAAATTGAGCACTCAAGCTCGGCCAACCCCTGCCATTTTCTCCTATCCACTTCCCTAGAATAATCCTAGAGGTCCTGGTATTCTCCAAAGACCAATCTTAGTTCCTTAAGTGGAGGATTCAAAGAGGCGTTCCAAAGAAGAGGTAATATCCATTACCGATCTTTTCAATTTCTTTCTTCTTCAACTTCTTCTTCTTTAGTTGTTTCATGATAAAGTAATAACATCAGTATTACTTACATACTGATATGTTATTATAAATATGAAACAACCCTAATTCACCTTCTATCCATCCTACGGAAAAATGAAATCACCGCGCGTGCGTACGTACGGAATACCGTCTCCACGCCGTGGTGTAATCTATTTTCCACCATCACCTTACAAGGATGGTTATAATGGTGTAATGAGTAACTAAATATGATTATTATGAAGTAATATTGATACTGAAATAATATATATATACTCCAATACAATTCCACGATCATAGGAATGATATCATCACTCGTGCGTACGTACGGAATACCGTCTCCACGATGTGATGCGACTCGTTCTACATGATCTTCATTTCATAATGATTATATAAATGAATTGAATGAATGAATATGGTATATACTACACTAATAACATTCTGGAAATGAATTATCTATAACCTAAAGATATGAATAATAATTTATTCGACAAAATACGCATAAGAACAAAAAGTTATAAAGACCCGAGTAACAGGTAACAATGAAATATTTCTAACAAGAAGCTAATAATATGACCATATATGATATCATATCAATATGTATGATTCTGGAATAAGTCAATAACATTATTTAAACCATTATACAGGAGCTTCGGACACGAACAAAGCAAATCGGACCTAAGGTAAGGGAAATATCACAATCTCATTTTTATCCGAGATTGTTTATTCATAAGTATTTACTGGGGTGTATTTTATCATCCACATCCATGTTTCATCAATATGTAATATTATTTCCATCCACCTACAATTGTTTAAATCCATTTTTACCCTTTGGTGAGTTTTTAGTAATATGTATGAAAGGAATCTTTTGTCATACGAGGTACTTTTTGACTTTTCCGACAAAAGTACGAAGAATGTTTTTTTAACTTATACGGCATGAATAGATTTTTAAAACATTATTTCCAAGAAGCTTCCTTTACAAGTTCTCAAGTTTATTTTTAATCAAATTCTTTTATTTTAAAGTTATATGACATGTTATGAAAGGAAAAAATGTTTTTTGAAGAAGAAAGGATATTTTCCTCAAGAATGGAGTTCAAGTGTTTTATCAAAATTATTTTCCATCTAAGATAATAAAGGGTTCTGTTTTTATCCCTATTATTACATTAATTTGATCATGTTGTGATGGAATTATTTTTATGAATTCCTTTATCTTATATGAATTGATTTATGATGTCATGATGTTTCAATAATCCCATTTTTGTTACATGTGTTATGTGATGATGTATGTTATATGATTATGTGGCACACATAAGAAAGGATTCATTATAAGATGGGTGGGACCTATATCTCCCTCCAATGCATTGGGTAAAGATTTTATATCTCATGAGATAGACATGGCTGGAACGGAAGGTTATTTCGGTTCAGTGATACAGGACTGAAACGAGGAGTGAACTCGGTTCAGAAAGGGACTTTGTCCACTAAGATAGTCTTGGCAATGAGTCATGACTAACAAGAAATGATTTCCATGATTATGTGTGCATGCCACAAAGTTTCAAGTTTTATGTTATGATTATGGGGATCTCATTTTCACTTCTATGATTTATTCCATGTTAAGATATTATGATCTCTTTTGCAGGTTTTGATAAAGATATGATATGATTTTTATTTCCTTTATTTGCCCTTGCCGAGCATTTGAGCTCACCCTTTTATGTTTTCTTTTCCCCAGGTCAGGAAGATGGATATTAAGTAGAATATGCTAAAAGGGACCCTAGATATGATGAAATAAATGGGAGACACTGTAGAAGATTTATGAACCAGTTTTTTATGTTTCCCAGTTTCTAAAGACACTATACCTATACGGTCCTTTGTGGTTTTGTCATATGTTGTAATAAGTGTGCTTCAATTTTGAAGTATTAACAATGTATGTAAAGTATGGGTCGTTATAAAAACCACATAAATGATTAAATAAAAGCCTTAGGTTAGGGTTGAGGGTGAAGAAAATGATAATATGATAATTATACAATTATTTTAATATTTAAATTTATTTATATATATCATTATATAAAATATTTTTTTTTATGTAAATTATTATATGCATATGAATATTTTATTTTCTTAGTAATTATATATAATATGACAGTAATTTAAATTAATATAAATATATAATATCTAATAAATATGTCTAAATATATTAAATAACTAATTAAATATATAACTAAGATGTAGAATGATTAAAAAAACATGATAATCAACTTAGTAACAGATCTAGGTTTGTGTTAGAGAATCTCAACATTAATATTTAAATAAGTCAACACAATACAACATGGATTTTAACCCCTATTTTCAACATCATTTTAACCGTATTAATAATTTTATCATTTTATCATTAATATATTAAAATAAAACCATTTAATTTTTTTGACAATATGGGGAAGTTCATCGTCGATTTTTATTTTTAATCAATTTTATGAAAAAGTAATTTTTTAAAATTTGAATTATAATATATTTTATTTTTAACTTATAAACATGATTTATATTACATTTTAAAATTTATTAAAATGGTTTATAAAAAATATAATTTATTATAGTTTTAATTATAAATATTTTTTATTTATTATGTGATTAAAATTATTTTCATTTTATCATGCTAATAAGAACACCAACCCAGATCTGCATTACCATTTTCTCTTTTTGAGATCTTTTTGTGGTTTCATTAAGCTCTCTTTTACCAATACATAATGTTTCCCTTTTCAACCGACAATTCAATTTAAGTGGTTCTCTTAATTTAGTTATTTACATTTTTGTTCTTCCTATAGAATTGTCTCTCTTTGGTAGTCTATTTCTAGTGTAATATCCATATACATTTACCGCTTCTTTTTTGATGGATGTACATTTTGAATGGAAAATTCTATGCGCATTAAGTTATTCGGGTTAACTTCTTTCACCTTATTCGTGTTTCCTTGTTAATAGATTTTTTATTCCTCTATTTTTTTGGTGGCGGTTTTTTATTTTATGTATTTTGGTTCTTCTATTAAAAGTTATTATAATTTATTATGGTGTTTTTTTAAGTTTTTGATAACATTTTCAAATCAATTACCATATTGAATCATTCATTGGTCCTTGTTTGTAAAAATACTATTATTAAATTAATTTGTTTTATTTTCTCAATTTTCAAATCATAAGAATATTCTTGAAATTTTATAGTAGATTCCTTGACACTTTTATAACCAGTCACACATTTTTTCCATATATACCTTGGTAATTTTGGTGAGTGTTTCTAATATTTTTGTTTTTTTGGCCCATTTTGGCATTTTTAGGTCTAGTGTGAGTCTTACATTACATAGGTGGGTAACATCAAGTGGAATTGGAAACCATTTATTTAGTCCATATTTTTTAGGTCATTTATTCCCATTAAGGGTTTTGTTTTCTAGTACGTAACTCTATTATAAATTTAAGACATAGTATTCAAATCCTTCCTAATAGTAATACATGTTACCCTTTTGGATAAAGTGAATATCTAAGAGAATGAATCTAAGAGGACACTACAAATGAGAATTATACTATCTATAATTTTATATCATTGGTTACTCTATATTTTAAAGTCATATAGGAATTAAATATATAATTTATCTATATCTAAGGAGGCGTTGGAATCTTGTGAAAAGAGGTAGGAGGTGATTTGATAGAATCATTCAGCCCATAAAAGGGGTTTCTTGCATAAGGTAATAAAAACCCAAATATTTCTATGATATTTAATGATTCATTTCATATATTTTAAGGTTATGTGACAAAGACCATAATTGTTACATTTATGATCATTCATCCATGACTTCTTCCAGGAATTTTAATGTCATGCAGAGTGGAACACTAGGTGAAAGGTACCTAACAACGGTTTGTTATGGGACTTATACTAAAGAATAACGTTTTGTTTAACCTGAAAAATGAGATAGATAAATATTCTTTGGTCACCAATAGAAGTATCATAGATTAAGGTAGTTTTGGAACAATGAGTAATTTCTCAACATAAGGAATTTTTTAGAACCAAGTAGATTATCTCAAACGAAGGAGTTTTTTGAGTACCAAGCGTAGGATGTCGACTCAAAGTGTTTGGGTAAATAAATATGAGGATATAAACATAAGGTACCATATAAAAAAAGGTAATAATCACAAATCAAGGAATATGAAGGAACCAATAAGAGGATCTCAACTCAAGATGTTTTGGGAAACCAAGAGGAGGATCTGAAAACTATACATTTATGAAAACTAAGAGGAGATTCTTATCTCATATAATTTATTGGTATTAGGATGTATTTTTATAGTTTCATGTACCAAATAATGTTTGACCCAACCAAAAAAAATATAATCATATGACTCATGAAATTTCATAATGTTTAGTGACATAAGTGGTGTGATTGGGTTGAAGGTTCGAGACTGCAACACATTACCGATTTGGACCAGGGGTTTGGGTGAAGAGACCTTTTATTATGGACATGTTTATTAGGTTTTGGTGTGAATTCAAAAATATATATCTTAGGTTCAATGGTTGATAACCCTATACTTGACCTAAAATAGAGGTTTCGGTGTGTGGTTACCATAATAAGATATCCAAGTAATGACTCCATAAAGAGATATCCTAGGAGCCTCTACAATAAGGAGGTTCTAGGAATGGTGCATCCTAGTGAGGTTCTTAGAGGGATGAGAATATATTTACTCTAATAGAGACCATAATTCGTTTTCATGAGTGGGATCCTTCTCAATATCCAATATTGAGGGATGATTAAAGTGATATTACTATCCCATCTCCTTGTGTTTTGATTCATAAATCATTAAAGAGAGAAATCTAGAAGGCTTGGGTGTGAGTGTGTGTGTTTGGATTCTTTAGGTGTCTCATTGTTTTAAATTGGTATTAAAATGGGAATCTAGGAGGTGATTTTATTGTCATAAACTATATTAGGTACCAAAATTTGGGTTGTAACCTTCTATAACCATCTAGGCACCCATGGGTTTCATAAGGGTACATGTGAAACTTTGGTAGGGTGTGCACACAACACTATCTAGGAATATGTGAAGAACATTATTAGGAAATGTGCATGTATTAGTTTGGGCTTGTTTAGTAGGGTAAAAATTGAATGAATTATAAATAAGTTTTATATGGTAGGGCATTCATGGAAGGGTACCTATTGTAGGGAACACATGTGGGGTTCCATCAAGCTATAAAAGAGAATTTGGTACAATATCTTTAAGGAATGTTTACCTTAGAACCCCATAACTATTGATTATAGTGTTTGTTTTATATTTACAAGCTATAAAATCGAAGCTTTCAAAAGTGATATGTCCCAAGATATTGAGTTTATCCATTATAGGTGTTTTCTAGGAATAAATTATACAAAAAATTTATCTAAAATACGGAGAAACCTTTTCTCCAATAATGGATGAAATCCATGGAATAATCCTAATAGGAGGTTATCACTACCATGTCACTTGATAAGGAATTTTTTTGAAGGATCTCTATCCATAGACATGTGAATAGTGATGTGTCACATGTATGTCCAATTTCTGTCATCTTCTTAGAGTGTGACAATTCTTCATCATCCATTTAACTCATATCATCTGAGTGGGGCTCATATAACGGTTATCATGGAAAAGTGTACGACAATTTTTTGGGTGTCAAATGTGAGGTATGACTATATCTATAAAATTTTAAATCAGGATATATTTTTGGTACAAAAGTAAACCTTAAAAAGAAAAAAATTTGTTTTATTTAATTCTTATAATCCTGTAATGACAGCTTTTAAGAAGGGGTGTATCAAATAACTTTAATAAAAAAAAATTTTAAAGTAATTTTTTTTGTAAATATATTGTAGTCCAGTATTTGAATAAGTTGAATAAAAAAGTTAAAAAAATGATGAAAAACTATAGATGAAATATTTTTTGATAAAATAAATAGCTATAATCTGAAAATAAAAAACTTGAAAGTCATTATAAATAATAAAAATAAAAAATAAAAAGTAAAGAACATAATAATTTATGAAGGAGTTTGGGATAAGAAATATATATATATATATATATATATATATATATGTTCTATCATTACTAGTAATGGATATCTAAGTTCCTATGTCTATAAATTCTTTTAATTTAACCCAATGTAGGAGTAGGTTCTTATGCCCATATTCAATGGATGAACATTGAGTATAAGTAGTATATAATTTTAAAATTACTCTTCAAAAAATAATATTTCATTTAATATAATGAAAAAAAGAGTGATGGTGGAATTATAAGCGGTGAACTTCATGAATTTTTTATGTTTTAAGTAAAAATAGAAAAGATTCATGAAGTTTAAAGATAAAAATAGAAAAAACTAAAAATATATTGGTTTTAATATTTTACGGTTAATATATCTTGAAAGGTAAGAGTATTATATGAACATGTATTATTATTAGAAGATACTTTTAGTAGATATTAGATAATGAGAGAGTATTATATT
Organism: Viscum album; assembly: GCA_963277665.1. Lineage (NCBI taxonomy): Eukaryota > Viridiplantae > Streptophyta > Magnoliopsida > Santalales > Viscaceae > Viscum > Viscum album. The sequence continues at coordinate 1,252,740,331 of OY728141.1, forward strand.
GATATCATTTTTCAATTCATGGAATAATCTATTCAATTATTTATGTAACCTTCAGAATTTGACTGTTACTGTAAGTGTTCATTGGAATAATAAAGTTGAAAATGCCATAAATTCTTTATTGGTTCTAAAATGTCTTTATGATAGATTTAAGATGAAATATTGGATAAAAAATTTAATATTTTATCAATTATATAATATACTTTTAAAATTATGATGTTTAGTAAGTAGATCATTACTATCAAACTTTTTTGATTTAGTGAAGCCTTGGTTATTAGTGCGTCCACTTCATCTACCGATCATAGAATATGGTTATTTTATAATTCATTTTAAATAATATTGTTTTACAAATCTCCAATAGACTTATTAATTATATCAATTTTTTTCTCCTTCTAATACACATTTGACGTTCATATGACACAATTTCAAATACTATGTACAAGTTTGATAAATGAGAAATTTATATATTCTGAAATTTCTTAATATAAAATTATTACTGAAATAATAAATTTGTGTTATGATTATCGAAACCAAGCGAACAAGTGAGATTATTCAAAGAATAACCAAATACTATCCCATTTTTTGAGGTTCAAGAGACATAGTGAGTATAAAGAACATAATATAATTTCATAATTAAGAATATATTTTCATTATATTTAAATTCCCCCATTTAAATCCCACACTTTAAATTACACCCTTTATTAAATGGTACCTACCATATTTATTTAAGTTATTATACTTTGTGATTGTAAAAAATAATCCGTGTAAGTGCAAATAAGCTAAGAGAGTTCAATATATTAAATATTGGAAAACGTGTGAATTGGAAAAATAAAAAAAACTAAAAAATTTAAAAAATCCTTATCAAAATATTATTCATTTTTCACTTCGGAATTTGTAATTAGTTTAGTCCAATATAATGAACTTTTTATAGATATAATATTGAAATATTTTATTGAAGGTTCTCATTTAAATGTTTTTTGAGGTCCATGTGGAGAGAAACATTCTATTTTGTAATATGTCCAAATGATATATCGAAGGATTTAGGTTTAGAGGGTTATGGAGGAGGAAATTTAGAGGAATAAGGTTATTTAATTAAAAAGGTGGTGACCATGTTCCAAATGGTGTATATATTTTTGATAAGGTTTCTTTTTTTAGTGTACTTTGTTTATAGTTTTTGAAGATATCGAATTGGTTAAGTAGACTATTTGGAGTATAGGTGTAAGTGGTGTAGTTGTGAGGTTAGGGGGAAGGAAGAGGATACTTGGATCAAGGGGTTGGGGTATTGGTATGATGGTAGAATGATTTATTATGATTTGTGGGGACATAGTGTGAAAGGAATATGCCCCAATATCCCAAATATATTGTATTGTATGATTGGGTGTGTAATAGAGTATGACACACATATGGATAGAGTCTATTATTTAGGTTGTGGGTATATCATATGTGTTGATATGAGTTGTCATAAAGACTATCTAGTGTAGTCTTATTTTATGGCATGGCAGTATTATATGATGGATTCAAGAATTATAATTTTGAATGATATATATGAATTATAACACAAATTACCGAGTTTATTATAATTTTCATGAATCACACAAACTCATAAACCTAAAGGTGTTGACATTAAAATACCCCCACACAAATTATCATTTATCATGGGAGTCATGGTTGTATGTTACATGTATTGTAACTAAATCCATTACTCATTATTTTATGAACTGTTTGAGTAACTATGAAACAAAGGTATGGATTACAGAGAATCCCCATAGACAATATAAAGTAGGACAATCCCTCGTGTAGTGTGTGTGAACCTCTATGAAATCCTCATTCTTGAAACTCTACCCTCTATAAATCTATATCCTCCTTACTTCTTTGACTCAATGTTACAAGAATAACATGATGGAATGAGAAGATCCCACCAAATGTGTTTGTGTGATTCATATAAACCCATGGATATGACATAGAGGTATGAACCTTTTGGTTATTCAATTATGATAACAACAACAAAATTCATTAATTTTATCTGAAAAGGATGAAAGGTATGCGTGTTTTTCATTTATTTTTTTTCATTTTCAGTATTAAAAACATTGATATTCTTAAGATTCATGAATTCTATATTCTTATTATATTTAGATTAAATGTTAATATATTATTATAAACTCACCAGTGGTATTAAATTCAATCCATGAAATTTTATTATTGGAAATATTTGAGAGATGAAGTTTTTACGTATCATATTTCATATCATATTGCAATCATTAAATATGATACGTTACATTATTTTTAGGGTTTTTATTGTGGTATATGATATATGCTATTGTAATCCAAAACATAGTATAAACCTTTGGGTTTTCAGTAGTCATAGTGGACGACATCCATATATCATTGTTTACGATTTATATATATATTTTTTATAAAATATATCATTGTACCATGCTAATGGTATCCTAGTTAGTCATAAAATACGATAATGATATTGTCAAAGATTAAACAAAAATCTATTTTGAAATATGAATGACAGATTCTATTTCTAAGATATCAAATATATTTTATGATTCATCTTGGATAATAAATTGGATTTAAGGTCGAATTTTTATTATTTAATTAAATTATAAATATTTTATAAATAATGATAAAATGTAATTTTTTAAATTTATTAACTTATAAAAAGTTCATTAATTAATTAATTTTAAAGTGTTATATAATCAATTAATTGAATGTTGTAGAAACTTATATTTATAGAAATTTCAATGAATTAAGTGTCAATATTAATATATTTTTTCAAATTTATATGGAATATATTATAATTTAAATATAAATTATTTATATGAAAATTATAAGAGTAATTAATAATGATTTTATAAATTAAAAAATTATGTAAAATATAGTGTTCATATTTAGAAAATTATAAATTATACATAATGGTAAATTAGAAAATATTGAAGTTTAAAAATCCTTATTTGAAAAAATTATTATTTGAACCTTATCAAAAATATTTCTGATAAATTACATAATAAATGGTTTAAATATTATTAATATATGAAATTTATATTATGCCAAAATGTTTACATAATATAAAATAAAATATAATTTTTTTATATTTCATGGAATATCACATGTTAAAATAAAATGCTATGTAATGAATAATATGAAAGAGTTCATTTAAGAAATAGTTCTTTATATTTATCTTATTATGGAGTTTTAATAATTATTTATAAAAGGATTATAATTATTGGTTTATGAATTTTTCATAAATGTTCTTCTTATGTTAAATTTTTAAAATTGTTCATATATTTAAAATTCACATTTTATTAGTAGATATAATTATTATATTATGAATCATTATGTATGCTTTAGATTATGAGATAAATTTATTCTTATATATTGTCTTACCTTTCTAGGAACAATAACCTATGTTTTAGTTTTCTTTTACCTTGAACTAAATTTGTTATTAAAAGTATAATCTTGAATTTAGAAGTTGAATATAATTAGTCATATTATGTTTTAGAGTTTTTATGAATTGGATTATTTCTTGAGTAAAGTCCCCTTAGGGATAAAGACATTAGTTATTGTTCTTAGAAAGGTATGTAACGTAGGCTTGTGGGTTGTGTAAAGAGTTACACATAATATCATGAATTGGAATGATAATTAACCTCTCAATTTATGACTTTGAGTTATACATAATTGATGTTTACCATGGAGTATTGTATGTTATTATTGAATGTAAATGTTATCATGAGTAAGATTATATTGTTAGATATAAGATATTCACTTAAGTTTTAAAAAGTTTTTTCTTATATTGGATGACATGTGAATTATACCACATTAAGTTTCATACATTATATATTTGGTATACTATGGATGTATTATTCATAATAGTAGTCCCCATTACCCATATTTGGTGAGATACATAGTATGAGAACTTACATACTTTGATACCCTTCTTACAAAAACGTTCAAGCTTAGCTCTTAAGGGGTGGTTGAATATGTGGATGATCATGTCGATGGATCGAGCTTAAATGTGATATTATTTTTCTTCTTATATGATGATTATAGAATCTGGTCCCTTGATTGAGTTATGTTGAAGAAATTTATGGTCATAATTAGGAGGAATATAAGATGTTATTTTCTACATGGATGAGGGGAATATCATGTATACATCAATGAGATGACTGGAATGTGATGTATTCATTTATATGATCAGTCTATACTTATAGAATCAAGAGTGGTTGAGGATGATCTATGGGATTGATGTATACAATTTCCAATGGTCAATCAATTTATTGGTAAATGGGAATGTATTAAAATGCACACAGGAATATGTTACGACATGTGCAAACTATTGTGCAGATACATGTGTTTGATGGAGATCATTCCAAATCACATTGTAACTTGATTATCATGGATTATTTTCAAGATAATTCTATTTATTTTTATTTATAAATTTGGTAATTCATATTTTCTATCAATTATACAATATTCTATAGGGTCAAACATTATGGTTGAGTAAATAAGAATTGATCTGGTCTCAAATCACTTCTCTAAAAGTGTTTCATTTTTTTAACCAAAAGGGTTTTGGAAGTTATTTTCACAAGAAATTACATACAATGTAAAATGAGGTGAAATTAATGATAGTTTTTCAAATGAGCATTTGATATGATTTCAAAAGTTATCGAATTTGATATGGTATGAGGTGTAGTGGAATGAAAATATTATCAGATTTTGTGTAAGTGTGATATTGAAATGAATATTCCATAAAAGAATATCTATATCTAATTTTATGATTGGGTGTGTTGTAATGTATAAAAATAATACCACCAAAGTCTAATATTTTGGTTGAAGGTATATCATACTTCTTGAGATTATGTGTCATAAATATTTTCTTAAGCAATAATATTTTAATATAGCATAATATTTTATGATAAATATATAGATTATTATTTTGTATAATATATATGAATTGTAATACCACATACTAAATGGATTCTCATTTTCATGACTCATGGATCCTCATGGAAATTAAGGTAATAACTTTTAAAACATCATACACATCAACCTTTTTTTAACTTGGGAGTTATAATTTTAAGTTAAATGTAATGTAATTAAATACATTACTCATACATTGATGAAATGTATGAGTAATGGAATGATGTAGATGCATGTACCAGGGAGATTCTCCCATGATTATATAATGTAGGTTAACCACTTGGTTAGTTTGTGTGAATCAACATTTGATCCTACTACCTAAAACCCCCCTCTCCCTGAACCTCTCTCTTATTTTTTTTATTTTTCACCAAGTTACTAGTATAACATGAAGGAATCAAAATATCTTACTCAAATTTCATGGGATATTTTTAGGAACTATTGGATACTGTATTAATTAAAAAAAATTTGGGTTGTTATTTAGTAATCTTCATTTAACAAAAATAGAAGGATTAAACTATACTTAAAAATAGTGAAAGGTATGAAGGTTTTTTATTACTATTTTATGTTTTTACTATCTGATGTATTTAAATTATTGGTATGTAAGGTTTCTATATGATAACAATATTTTTATTAAATATTACTCTATTATTATAAACACATAATGGTATTCATCCAAAGGTTCTGTATGGACTTCATAAGTAGGTGATTAATGTTCTGAAGAGTTAGAGGCGGAGGATGGGGAATCACCAAGAATCAAGAGGATAAAGATGGGTCAAAAATTGGAGGGTCTTATGGGGTTGAATGGAAGAAAATTGGTTGATGGATGGAAGAATGTTTTGGGTGATCATATGAAGAGACAAAATAACATGTTGTTTGAAATGGGGTAGTGTGAGTAAGGGGAGGGTTATTTGGGTGTAAATAGTAATGATTGGGTAAGATATCAATGATAAGGGAGGATAAGGTCCAGTTTGAGTATTATTTGGTTGGTTAATAAAGTTTTATAGGATTATGGAAAGGAGGAAATATAAGATGATGAGAATACTGGATTCAAGAAAGGGTAGAAGAATAGTTTGTATGGTGAAAAAGAGAGTTTCAACAATAGATAGTAGTAGAGAACCAGGCTAGAAAAGTATGAGAGGTTTGAAATAGATGAGGTATTTTAGATATAAAAATTCATAGGAATGTTAGGTTCTATAAGAGAAGGTTCAAGGATTTTAAGTTATTTATATTCCTATATAATCATTGATTTTTTTACTTGGGTTTTATTTTGTAGTTTGGGGGCTATAGTTCTATAGAGTCTTATTTTTATTCTACTATTGAAGTAGGGGTTTTCTAATTTTAAGGGGGATAAATGTATTAAAGTATTATTTGACCATCAATTTCTTTCAGTTGGAATTTCAAAGGATTATCAGTATTCTCAAGAGTCTCCAAAGGAGATCCAACGTTTGGGAGAGGAAACATGGAATCCACTATAGTGGGAACTCCCTTTCTCTATTTATCAATAATTTTTTGAAATTTTTATGAATAGAAATATTAATATGATTAATGATCTGGTTATCTATAAGATTTTCTATTATGGGAGATAAAATAACTATATTGATTTTTAAATTCATTAAAATAAGTATGAAAATTATTTAGGGGATGGAATCCCATATGATAGAATTTATAACTTCAACTTCTATATGGAGATGGATTGAGTGTAATAAAAAATAAAATTCATGATATTAAAGTATCACATATCAATGATAAAGAGAAAAATAAATAAATCCTATAACATAAATATTTATTTTCATCTTTTCTGAGAAACTATGAGTGTATAATTACAATTTAAGAATATATGAAATTTTATATTAAGGGGTATCATTTTATATACTTGAGTAACTAACCTAAAAATCCATTTTATCTCATCCTTCTCAATAAATTATCTGTGTTCTATGATAATTTTATGGTGATTACAAAGCTATCATCAAGAAATTTAACTCCAAAATAGTGAGATAATTTTTTAAGGATAGAATAAATCTATTTCATATGATAATTAAAAGCACAACCTTTTTATTAGAGATAATCTTGAACTTAATAGTGGATATGATTGATCAGATTTTGGGATGATATGGTAGGGGTTTTTATTAGGGATAAAAATATTCTCCCACTATTGGAAGCTTATAATCGCGTTATGAACCACCCTAGGTCGACCTCTAACTGGTCACCCATGCCACCTCATGACATAAGCAAGATGTATTCTTGATCACACTGGGGTGGAAACATGCACCAAGGGAATCAATGTTAGACAGTGGGAATTATTTCTCCCAATATAAATTAAAAAAGTAGAGGAAATATAAATAAATATACCAAAATAATTAAAATAACCAATAAGAACAATAAAACCTAAACTAAAAACAAAGCAAAATGAAACGTGATGACTAAAATATATCCATGTGACCCCACATATCACTCATCGATCCCAAAACCCCACATCACTCCATAGTGATCAAGAAAAAGTAGGAACCTACACTTGAGGATAAAAATAATAATGGAAGTATATACGTGAGTATTAAAACTCATTATGAATTTCCAAGTAAATAAATTCCCAATGCATTTCCTCTAAATAAAATATTCATTTACCTCAAGTTCTAAATAAAATATTTAAACTTAATTTTTTATAAATTCTACTTGAAAAAATGATAATCTACTACACCCTTTGTTTAAAATAGTTTTTTCTAAAAATGGGGGGTTTTTTGGATTTTGGAGAGTGGGAAAGATAATTTAAAAGAATGACAAGGAAGTGCAATTTTTTAAAATTACATTTAGCATAAAAAAATTCAAAAAAAAAATTCATATTTACTAATGATAAACATAATATAAAAGTAGTAGAAATAAAGATAAAATAATGAGGGCAGTGAAAAACACTACAATGGTGAAAAAGTAGGATGAGGCACCTAAATTATTTTCCCTAAATAAATAAGTGATAGTGGAATATGGGAATACCTAAGAGCTCCAAAAAAAAACCAAAACATACTATAACATGATTCATCCTGTTGGTGTGCTTGTTGTAATCAAACCACCCTCATGCTTGGTAGTACTTTACTTGGACTAACAAAGGGGAAACATCCCCAAATTAGAGTATGTCTATACTAAGGGGAAAATATAGAGAGATTATTCCTAAACTAGTTCTACAAGTGTTCTTAGATATTATACTATCTATGCAAGGTAACTAGGCAATCTATAAAATGGTAGTGACACTAGATGTATCAAACAATCAACACATACATAAAAAGAATTATTACAAGCCGCCCCATGACTCAAATAACTAATAAACACCCTCAAATCACCCGAAGGAATAAATAACCTTTTCATTACACCATGAATTTACAAGGGAAGTGTCATACTAAGGTTCTATCATTACCTGCAGTAATCAACAAGGCAAGAGGTACATTGTAAGGGATGTTTTCCAATGAAAACCAATTTTTAAGTGTGTGAAATGAGTTTCATGTATTCTTTAGGTGTCAATAAATTTCCAAAAAAGGGATAATAAAACCACTTATAAAACCAAAATACATTTAGAAAACCATTTTAAAAACCCAAAACACTATTTAGAAAAAAACATTTTACAAGGGATAAATACTAATTTTAATAAACAATTAGTGTGAATAGAAAAATAAAATAGTTCCACATAATTTAATTCAAGAAAATATGAATTAATTTCAATCTGAAAAACTATTGTAATTAATACATATTACTAATTAAAATCATAATATCATGAACAAATCAATAAATTAATGTTTCTTAAATATATAGGCTAAGTGTAAAGGGAAACCCACCTCAAAAGGGAGAGAACCAAGACGAAACACCTCATCAATCAATGCCTTTGATGAAGGCCAATTCAAACTTTCATGCATATAAATTCCTATATATATAACCCATAATTCAATGTACATATTCCCCTCACTATGAAGGAATATTTACAAGGAGGATATATATATATATATATATATATATATATATATATATTTACATACCTATGTGTATGTGTGCAAGCCATCAAGAAGCCACATGGCATTCTAAATAACCTAGAGGGAACCGAAAATCACCAAAAGAACCCAAATAAAATTATAACAATAAAACTGGTGGAAGAAACAAACCTCAAATTATTGTGGGAAAACCATAATGGACTAAAATTATTCACCTTCGAGAGTGTATTCCATAACATGCACGGATAAGGCCCTGGAGACCCATCGCATGCCCTGATAATGGAAGAAGGAACCAAAATTTGGGTTAAACCTCACCCTAGAGTTTGGTCAAATGAAACAGAGTGGTGAGGAGAGGGAAAATCATAGAAAATGGGAATATAATGGAGCCATAGAACTTTATTAAATTAATTGACCAAGAAACCAAAATAAATATCGTGGAAATTACATGAGAAAGGGGCTTGCCGGAAGGGGGTGGCATACACACGACTAGAAGAAGATGGGGGGGATCAACATGTGACGTAGGGACGATGGTATTAGATTTAGGTTTTAATTAATTTAATTTTTTTTTAAATTTAAATTTAAATAATTTAATTTTTTTTGAAAAAAAACCTGGCACACAGTTATGGTTACACGGTTTGGAAAATTGTGAACCCTCTACTGGGCTCATAGAGCACCTTACATGAGTTAGTTGCACAGATTGGAAAACCCTGCATCGACCATGTTTTTCAATCCATAAAATATTGTAGAGGTAGTCACATGGTTACCACACAGTTGTAAAGCCCATGCCACTTAACCAAGCGATATGATTTTGATGTCCAAAAATACCAATTTAAAGGGGAAAACACCCAGAAGAGAATAGAGGTAAATAGGAAATCAAAAATAAATTTTAAAAAAATGAAAAATTTTCAATTCAGTGTATAACATTTCTATCCACCATGAAACTTTCCAACCCCATAAAGTCCTAAGAGACTCACTTGATCAAGACAAAAGCATGGATGAACTACAATCCAAGGTAAGACCTATAAACACGAAGACCAAAGAATCTATACTTATTTCCATTAAAAACCCAAAACAATAAAATTATAAAAGAATCTATAATAACATCCTTAAAAGAATCCAAGCATCCAAGGAATAATTCTCACAAGATAAAATAGATCAAACAAATAATACATGGATTACAAAGAAAAAGCTCACTCTATTCCAAACATAACCTAATAAGGAATACCCCAACCCCTAACATATAAAATATCAATGAAACACATCATGACCATTTCAAGATATACATGATAAAATATCACACAAACCATTATCCCATCAAACTAACTATAATGATCGGGGTCAGGTAGGTAATAAAAAAGAAAGTGCGCAGTGATGAACCCTAGGAAGTTGGGTTCATCATGAGATCATCCTAGAGTGGCCTCCCCAAAATATTTCAATTATATTCATAAATTGAATTAAAAATCTCAAATAACTCTTGAATCCTTATGATAACTAAAAATAAGGGGAACGATGCATATGACAATGGATTCCACCATCCCACAATAATAAAATTTAAATTTTTCCCAAAAAATGAACTCACATTAAAAAAAATTCCAGAAAGGGTACACAAAACCATTCTATATCCCAAATGAAATATGAAATCACTAAACACAAAATACAAAAAAAAATTAAAAAAAATAATGTTTAAACTAAACCAAAATTATAACCCTACTTTCGTAAACAGACTGGGGGATCTTTTGAAGGGGCAGACCTGGATCCACATCGCTTACTCAAAACACCCCGAAAAAATAGTTGAAAGTGACTCTAGCATACTAAAGTAGAGAAGGTATTTGGTAATTATAGATATGAATAATTCTTGTGACCATGTTTCTACATTGATGATACATAAGGTTCTTATGCTCAGAATAATTTGACGAGAGATCAGAAGGCCTCTTAAATTCACCAGCCTCACATTCAGCTTTATGCCTCTTTCCCATCCATTTACCAAGACCCCCTTAAATTATTCTAGGTACTCAATGAGGATTGGATTCCTTGATAACCCATGATAAAATGAATTTAACCTATTATTATTGAATCACCACATCAGTAAAGGAGTCTAGAACTAATTCATACGCCTTTTACTACAGATAATAACTAAGCCCATTCTCAAAATGTTGAGACTTCAGAGAGTCGTCCTCATCCAACTACAAAATATTAGGAACTAGATTCATGAAATGTAAGATTAATTCATAAACCCATCCATCACCTTGATGAAGGAAGTACATCTAAATCACCTTTTCTACCTTCATAGCAACATATAAGAACTATTAGATGAATAAAGCCTTAAATAATTCCTATGAGAGGTATTCTTAAAGATAGGTCCTAATCACTAACTTCCACCACTTCTAACTTGGACCTTTGATATAATGGAAACAAACCTAACCATTAGAGACTTGGGAAACTCAAGGAAACCAGAGATCCTTTGAAATTTTCACATCCACTCTTATATTTCCAAAGGATCTACTTGACCATAAAATAGTGGGTGATTCAGCTTCCAAAACTCACGGTTGATGCTTTAAAATTGATCAAATGGAAGGTCTCCTAACGGTAAACCACATGTAGCTGCACCTCCAATATCGATTGAGCCTTTTATGTGGGTATACTCTAAAAAAAATGAAATAAAAACTCAATCAAAACCAACTCTACAATAATAATGTTTTCACAAATAAACACAAAACTCATAAATAAACTAACCCAAATATTCCAGAAAACTTTTCCAAAAATCTCCTTAACCACCAAATTGAAAACCATTTTCAAACTCTATACTCCAATACATTTCATTCCACACAAAAGTCTCATGAATACCATAAAAAATCCAACCATTTCCATTTAAACCACTTCCTAATTTTAAAATAAATATAATTTTATCCAAAACAATTTTGTTACAAACCCATTTTTTCAAAAATCATTTTATTTAAAAATAAACTTCAAAGAGTTTATTTAGACAAATTAGAAACCCACATACCATTCCAAAAAACCAAAACAAAACCATTTAAAATATAAGATTTAATAATTTAAAACAAGGTTTTAAAATAATTTCAAAATATGGGAGACCCAAAATATACTCATATGGGGGGGGGGGAATAGTGTCGATGAGTGACTTGGACATATGGTTGGTGGCTATATGGAAATTTGGCCACTATCAATGATAGTTTTTCAACACCATATCCTTGGCTCCACGGGGATTTTCAAGTCTCACAATCTCACCAAAATCCATTGAAACAACTCCCATTTTATTTCCCAAACACCAAACAACCCATAAGATCCAAATAAAGCAAACAAAACCCAACTTCCCGTAGAAACCCAAGGATAAAAAAAGGTGTTGGCTAAAAATGTCCTCATACCTACATCCAAAGTCTTGACAATCCTACTCCATCTACCTTGACATACTAAATAACAAAGGTCAGTTTGAATGTGAGGTCATCTAAATAACCTAATCCATAAAACTATTTTGTCAAGAACCAACCTGGGTCAACCCCAAACCAGTCACTTGAGATGGCCCATGACATCCCTGAGGTGCATTATCGATCACCCCAGGGTAGAAAAAATCACCAAGGGTATCCATGAAATATATTGATAATTATATACCCCAATATAAATAAAAAATATCAGCAAAAATATAAATGAGAATCCCAATATAAAAAAATAACCAACAAGAACAAAAAAACATAAACTAAAAATAATCCCAAGCTGAACTGGATGTCTAGAAAACCTCTCTATGACCCCAAAGGTCACTCACAAAACCCAAAACCCAACATCACTATATAGAAATCGATAATAAGTATGAACCTTCACCTGAATCTAAAAACAAGAAGGGAAGTATAGGTGTGAGTATTAAAACATAGTATGAATGCCCAAGTAAAACTATCCCTAATTCATTTTCTATAATTAAAAGATTCATTTATTATAATTTTGAAACATAATATATAAACCAATATTTTCATTAAATTCTTAAAAAAAATCAAAATCCATTTTCCTCATTATTTAAAATAGGTATTTCCAAAAATAGTGTGTTTTTGGGATTTTAGAGAGGGAAGAATGGTAATTTTGAGGAAAGGGAAATAATTTTATTATTTTTTAAAAAATTATTATAAAATATTTCAAAAAAAGAAATTTTTACCAATGAGATACCTCACAAAAAGTATCAGAAATAAATATAAACTAACAAGGGAAATGGAAATCACTATACCAGTGACTATGTCAGACGAAGCACTTAAATTATCTACCACAGATAAATAAGTACCAGGGGAAAATGGGAATACTGAGGAGCTCAAGGGAAAAAATAGACCATACTATAACCTGATCCGGCCTTTTGGAATTCTTGATGCAATCAAACTTCCCTCACACTCGGTCATCCCCTACCTAGCTTAATCAAGGTGCAACATCCCCAAAGAAGAGCATGTCCATACTAAGGGACCACTAGCCAGAGCATAATCATATACTAGTGTAACAAGTGGTATAAAATATTCCTCTAGCTATTCTAGGTTCACATGTCATATCTAAAATAGGGGTGAGCTAAGGAGTATCAAATAATCAACACAAAAATACCAATAATACCAATAAGCTATCATATTCCACACATAACCAAGAAACTCCCACAAATCATGCCAATGAAAAATTACCCTTTCCTTCAAACCATAAATTTACCTGAGAAGTCCCACACTGAGGACCTCTCATTCCCTATATCAATTAATAAGGTAATTGGTACATCCCAAGGGGAGTTTTCAAAAGAAAACCCATTTTTAAAAGTGGAAACTGAGCCTCATGTTTTTTAGGTGTTAATCCATTTCTAAAAAAGGATCCAAGAACAACATTTATAAATCCAAAATCCTTTGAGAATCCCATTTGACAAGCCCTGATCATTTTTTTAGAAAAAATCCCATTTTACAACGGCCAATTGTTCATTTTAACAAACACTTAGTGTGGGGGATGGATGCATGATGTTGCAGGGATGTGTATTAGATTTTGGTTTTATTTTTTATTTTTTATTTAATTTTTTTGTAAAAAAATACATGGTGTGTGGTTTGGATCATATATTTTGGAAAACTGTGTGCCCTATATTAGGATTTTAGAGAACATCGCATGGGATGGATGCATGATTTTGACAACTGTGTTCTAACCATGTGGTTAGATCTATCAAAAATTAGAGACGCTATCACACAATTACCGCAAAGTTTAGAAACCATGCACCTTAACCCTGTGACATGCTTTACATGTGCAAAAACTTCCATTTTAAGGAGAAAACACTCAAAAGAGAATAAAATTAAATAGGAACTCAAGAATAATTTAAAAAATAAAAATTTGTTGGGTTGGGGTGTGACAAAAATCTTTTAGAGTGGAGTGGATAGACTCATAATAATCTATTTCTTATAACCCCAAAATCCAACTGCCCTCATCATCGTAATATCTTCATTCAATTATGTTATCAGTCAAGAGAAGAATTTTATAAAGAACAAGGAGCCGAAAGAAGATACAATAGGATGAATATAGTAGGATTAATTACATCACGTGAGAGTGGAAATTATGATTATGAAATATATTATATAAAAATAAATATTCCCTTAATTTTTTGATTTAAAATTAAGGATAAACATAGATTGATGTTGATTTTTTATTTGGTAAATCATAAATTTTTTTCATCATTTATGAATAAAATCATTTCTCATAATCATGGAATGAAAATATATATCCCTCTAATGATTAGTAAGTAATTTTAAAATTTAAATATAGTTATTTTTTTAATATTTTTCCATATTCCCTTAATATGTTGTAAGAGAGATTTATTACTATAGATGAAAAGTATATTTTCTTATTTCAAGAGGATTTTTTGCATGAAGATATTTTTATAAGAAAATAGTCTCCATTTTCTCAAGTATTTCAAATTATAATTAATATAATATTATATTATTGAGTGTGATTATATGAATTTTATCATCCCCATCTTCTATTTGAATAATTCAAACCCACATAAGTTCAAATGTCTTACAAAAATATCAATGAGTTAATCACCCATTTCAATGAACTCAAGATTCATATCTCCCATTAGTGTATAGTATCATAAGAAGTGACACAAAATATCAATGTTTTTATCTCTATAACAAAAATATGTTTTTTTATATAGTGATATGGTACTTGTATTATTTTAATAAATTGATAGAAAAGTGTATATAAAGCCAAAATTGGTAAGTGTATACCTCATCCCGAAAACATCCAACTTCCAAATATTCATCTTTAGTTGTGGAAATTCTAATAGAGTATTGCTTATTTTTATACTAAGACACATGATAAACACTTAGAAAATTAATATTACCATACATAATTTTTCTATCCAATATAGATTATACTATGTCTAAATAAAAATAAATTTTGAGAATAAAATATTTGTTTTCAATCAGATAAAAAACCAAGATTAAAAATCACATCAAAATTATATTTTATTCAAGTCCTTTAGATAGTATTATTTAATATTTTATTTAAGACTAAAACATATAAATATATAGAAAATTAAAATTGGAAAAATTTCCAATAAGTACAATAGTATACCAATCACCACTTTATATTGTTTTAGATCTACTAGTTTCCCATGTTTATCATGGTCTAACATACAAAAAGTAATTACCTAAGTACCAATAATGGAAAATTTTTCTACGAGAAATGATTAATGAGGTCATAAGTATACTTGAGTTATGATTGAATGTTTCCTTATAGAGTTTTTTATTTAAAAAACAAGATATAAAATTAGTTCCCTCACTAAGCCTATCTCAAATTTACTTTGTATATGTTTCAATAAAATTTCACAAGTGATTTTTGAGCTAATCTAAAAATGATATTTAATTAAGTTAACAAACAGATTTATTAAATTTAAACACATGTATTGATATATATTTATTTTTGAATCCCATAGGTTTTTCATATTTGAATAGTGGAGGATGATCTAAAAGATAATATTATTCTAAGTTATAGAGGCCTGTAATAAACACCAGTATAATAAATATTTTGTTCTGAGCTTTTTAGTGATATTTTTGTGAATTTTAGGGTAAACACTCCCTTATTTATAGGTTTAGGGGATGAATTATCTAACCTATATTTTGGAGGAACTGTAGAAATTTTTACCAACTATATTAGATCTGGCTAGAAATAACGATAGTGGAAGTTACAGTGGCATGTACCATACTAACGTAGGGAACTATAACACCATCAACCACTATGTGGATTTAGTACCATATAAATGAGTATTACCGCAACACCATGTTTTATAATCTCATTTTAATATTTTTTTTATTTATAGTGTTTGTGTGCACTATAAGTTATCTTAAAAGAAAATAAAATTGTTCTACCACTATATAGATATAGGGATTCTTCAAGAACCATGTAAATAATTGTTCACTCTACATCTTATTCTTCTTACATTTTCTCTGATTTTATTTTAGTTATCAATTGTTTTTTTGTTAGATCTTATTAGTTTATATAAAAAATGAATAAAAAATTCATCCTAAAAAAATAATTTAAAAAAATAGTTTTAATATGTATGGGAAAAATATTTAAATTTACATGTGAAACAAAGATAATTATAATTTGAGTAGACTTAGATATAGATACTAGAGAAAACATTTCCTCATAATATACGAATTCTTCATGATTATATCCTTTAAAAAATATATTATCCTTATTCTAGATGATAATTAAATTTTCATCACACTTATTCCAAAGGACTCAATTTAAACATATAGATGTTTAATATTTCGGTTTTTAACCAGTGTCTAATTTTTTTTCCTCTTGAACCGATTGATCTATTATTATATTTTAATCATATATTTTTTATCATGAATGGATTATTCTATCACTTATATAAAAAATTTATATAAATTCAAGATACTCACATTCATCCCTGATGGCAACTCTCATTGAGACTAGTTGGATAACATCACCAATGGAATTCTCAATAGGATAATTCCCAGATATTATCTATATTTTATGATAAAAAACGTTTTTTCTTCATCTTCTTGTGAATTAAATTCCAATTAATTATTATTATAATTTTGAGTGACAATTATAGAATTTTCTAAATAATAAGGAAGACCATAGAACTCATTGATATTATCTTATAAAAGTTTATAAATGATATTTGTAAAATATTTTATCTCAAAAAATTTCACAAACACCATTTATTCAATAGTATGCTTCAATTTATTGAAGAATCTATGAAACATACTATTAATATAGCAACCCAAAAATATTCCTTCATTTGATTTCAATTATTTTTTCCAATACTATCCAAAATTTTCAAAATAAAAACTTTACATTTAAAAAATATGACGTATTTAATCTTATATTTTTTTATTATTTCACATTTTATAAGGAGATTTAATTCAAAACAATAAAATGTAAACCATGATTTATGCTACAATATCTAGTATTCACATCCTTGAACAAAAATTAGTTTAGATTAATAGATATAAACAAAAAAATTTTAGAAATCAATTATAGAGTTCTATTTCTTTATTAAATTCACTGATATGTTATGGAGTCCTTAGTTCCAAAATAATGTGCCTTATACCTTTTTTTACTATAACAAGTTTCAAAATCAAGAATTAAAATTTACCATTATGATTAATTCATATAGTAATCATTAGTATTTTTTTTTAATTTTAAACTAATGTAGAAATATATTTGAAATTTTTTATTACTTTTAATTTTGGAAAGAGGAATACAAACCAAGTGTAAAATTAATAATCATTAACAATAATATTAATATAGTGTTTGCATCAGATCTTAAAGTTTTTATTGTCCTATAAAATCTCATATACACTAAATTAAGTGTTTTATAAGTTAAAACAATTTTTATTGATTTCATGATAACTTTATGTTTCTTATCGTATTGAACATTTTGAGAAAATTTTAAGAAATCAAATCTAAACTTTTGTAGGTAATTAACTAAGACATTTATACAGTGTTTTGTTGTGGTCTGAAGATATCATTATTGAAGATTACTAATATGTGACAAAGAATTAATATATATAGACTAAAGGCAAGGAATATTATTATTATACAATTCATTCTATTTTAGAGTATACTTTTTTTATAGAGATTAGTGGATAGTATATGAAAACCTTGAGTATTAGTTTTTAAACATGAATTTTCACCAAACATTATATATTAACCCTAGTCAAATATTTGTTCTATGTTAATGTGTTTTTCATTAAGTCAAAAAATAAAAAAATATAAATTAAGGGTTTACCTTGTATGGTTACATCACCAATTCCCATAATTTATCCTTCAACATTGTCTGTAGATGTGATAAACCCTCAATCTATTTTATTCATGTTCTAAAAATTGGAATTTTCTCTAGAAATGTGGTAAGATAAATTTATATCCATTTTCTATATATACTTTTTGTAATTGTAACTTTGAAAGTTATTTTTTATTTAATGTTACTAAATATTTTGGTATTCATATTTTCTTGGGTTTGTTTTTTTAAATAAATCTTTTTGTACCCATATTTTTTATCTTTTAGATATTTTTAATCTATCAAGTTAGTTGAAAAAAAGTTATTTTTCCTCTAAATAATTGTATTTCCCTTAATGTGAATCTATTTTTCATGTCATATCCTGTTTTTAAATAAGTAATTTTTTATCCTTTTAGTAAAAACTGATCATATTAATTTTTTAGCTAAATGATATGGTATATCTTAATATATTGTTTGATCTTGCTATATTTTGAGTTCCATGAAGAATTTATAAATTTTCTATATCCTTAGTGATATTTCTTAATTCTATATTTAGGATTATTTTCTATGATATATGTCGAGCCACTTTTTTATTGTCTACGGAGGATTAAGATATGACAGGTTTAGAAAAAATATTTTCATTAAAATAAAAAACATTTTTATTTATAGTATTCATATCATCATCGCTTTTTTAATAATAATTTTCTCATAAATATTGAATATGATTTAAAACCCATAAATATACCAATTTTTTTCTTCTAAAAATTTGGATTCTAATATAATGTAATCCATTGGTAAAAAATTTGTAGATTTAGAGGATAAAGAGTCACTAACCTTAGAAATCATCGATATATCTTTTATAGAGGAAAAGAATTTGAAAATCCTCCAGTCATCATCACTTTCCAAATTAATTTTGGATGACGGGCCTCCACTTTCACTATAATAATACTCCATTAGTTCCTTTTTACCATTGTTATTTTTGAACATTATTGAGTCCTTCCATTTATTCCAAGGGTATTTCAACTTAATATATCTAGGATTCATAAACTCCTAGTAGATAAGTTCTACTAATTTCAATTTCATTGGGTGTAGTCTCCAAATTTTTCAATATCACATAATATCTCTTATATAAAGTAACAAGACTATATATGTTATATTAAATAAAAAAAATAAGATAATATGTAACTTTTCCATTTAAACACATTATTTTATCCATCATTGAATATTTTTTGATATTTTCTGAATTTCATATTCCTCCCTATGTATGAACCAAACATTTATAACTAAATTGATGATTTAGTTTCCTATATGATCTCTTTAGTATTCATAATCTATTTATTTTCAAAGAAAATAGTTTTTTTTGAAATTATATTATTCAATGTTTATATAAATAATATATAGTAATATTAAAAAATCTTTCTCTATGATAGGTTAGTGTTGAAAAAATTATACAGTGACCTCATCTAATACCGATTATTCTCATAGAATAATGAATTTCAAGAGGTTTGAATTTAAAGACATTAATAAAATACAATCATTTAAATAAAAAAAGTATATTTTTATAAAGATGAGATATTACCATATTAGAAGAAAACACTGAATGAAGAAAGCTAAAAAATAGAAGATTAAAAATCTATAAAGAATGATTTTTTTTAAAATAGATAATTATATTTTTAAAACTAAAACTTGAAATTCAAAATAAGTGTAGTAAATAGAAAATTAAAACTAAATAAAAATGTATTTGATAAAGCTGTTATGGATAGTAAATCCCTACTTCTATATTTACTTGTAAAGGAAATCTAATTTTCTATGCCTAAAACTTCTTTGTTTTTCCCAAAATGGAAGGAGGATTTTAAAACTAGATTTAGTGGATCATAATTGAGTAAGATTAGTGAGAAATGTTTTAATGAGTCTTCATAATGTCTCCTTCATTTAAAAAAATGTTATATTGAGTGATGGATGAACTGATAATAGTGTAATTGATGCGTTTCTGAAGCTACAAACAATAAAAATAAATTGGGAATGAAGCTTGAAGATCAAAATATAATAAAATTATAAACAAAATTTAAGATAAAAAAGGAATTTTTAGTTGTATTTTTTTTCATTATGTGTTAATATTTATGTATTGGTGAATCCAAGTGGTGGACTAAGTATCCACCCACTGAACAATAAAGGGATACTATCTTGGAATACCAGGTTAGAAAAATTCTAAAAGACATCTAAAATATTAAATGATTGATGATATGGTCCTCATTTAATCAATACACATAATGAAGTGTGTATAAATTCAATATAGAATAGGGATTATGAATTTAAGGAGATGGTTGGGTTAATAACATGAAGAATATATTATTAATAGAGTTGAAATATGGATTACATAGTGAGATTAAAGTGATGAAAATCATGAGAATCCATCACTATGTTAATTATTTTGAAGGATTCTAACCAGTGTGGAAATACAATTGGATTGAGGTTTTAGAAGAATTAATTGATGATGGATTTTAGAAGGATATATGAGTTCTCAGAATACCCTAACTTATGTATTTATTACACTAAAAATGACTTTGGTGTTGTATTAAAGTGATTTGAAACTATTAATATAATTCCAAAAGACATATAAAGTCATTTGAAGTGTTTGAGAGTGAATTGATATGCCTCTAAGTTGATTTTAATTTATTTCAAGATGATATAAATTCATCTAGAAATTTGGATATGGAGTTGTATTTGATCAATGATAAACCATCTTTAGGATATTGTATTTTATAAGTAGGGAAATTAGATAAGTTCTGATGTTCATAAGGATCATCCCTATGAGTGTAAAGATGATTTATAATCAGTATAAGGAAAATTCCTACTACATATACAGGTCTTATTTGTGTAAGTTTTATTTTGTTCTATATAAAAGTCATCAATATTTGCATAAAAATTATCTATGTTTTCATAAGTTCAATCCAATGTTGTGTTAGATTCATTTTGAACTATGTGATGAAAACTAGAAAACCAATGACAACATAAGGATCATTAATATATATTTAAGGATGATTAGTGACTTATTAAGGGTTATTTTATTCTACTTTAAAAATAATTTCATTTACATAAGGATCAATACATAGAGAAAATTAGATAAATCTACAGGATGAAAATATGAGTTCAAAAAATTAATTTTCTGAATAGGAAAGTAATATTTTATGATTCCAAGGATTCTATTTCACATTAAAAATATCATAATGCTATGTTTATCCATGATAAAATCATGAGATGAATAATATTTAATGATATGAGATAGAATATAACTATTCTTTATATTGTTTCTTATAAATGATAATATTTGAAATTCATTATTGGTGATCAAAATGAAGATTTAAATTAGATGATGTAAGCACTATTCTTCATGGATTAAAATATAAAAAAAATAAACTGTGAATTAATAAATGTATGAGGTATATAATATTCATGTTTATAAAAAGGAACATCAGGTTGAGATGAATTTCTTAGAAATAAAACATGTCTAAATTAAGGATATCTTAGATTAACTGAATCTGGAAATTCAATGTGTTGATACTTCTTCTAAGATTAATTTCATTAATATCAAAAAACCATTTATCATTCTTCCTTAAAAAATAAGTCAGGATGATTTTATATATGAAGTGTACGTACTCAAGATTTAGTCCGTATAAGTTTCATGGAAAGCTCTCACCCCACAAATTGGATTATCTAAACCGTAAACTACTGAATCAATTTTTTTATAAACATCCAATGATAATTTTTTCCTATGGATTCTTATGTAGGTAGTCCAAGAAATAGTGAATCAAATCCTACTTTAGAATAAATATAAGATATACTTAGGTGATAATTAAAATGAATAGAAATTAAAATAAGGAAATTTTTGATATTTTTCTACATCCACCCATGTAAAAAGGGGTTGAGAAAATATAGAGGATCATAGAGTATGAAAAATTTGTTTTTTACGTGAAAAATATTTTCTAAGGTATTTATATTTATGGAAATATGAAAATAAAACTATGAAAATCTGGGGTGCATGTATAGAAATGGTATATATTCTTCTTTAGATAATGTGTGTGAGTTGTACTAAAGAAAATATATATCTTGAGAAGATAAGAACATGAGAGAGTTCAACAAGAAATATCCACGTTTTGTGAATAATAAACTCCTTCAATGGGAAGGACGGGGAGAAGATAAAACCACACTAAAGTGGATATACAATCTGGGCATCGAAGAAGAAGAATAAGATCATGATGACTAGTTCTTATTGAACAAAACCTATGCATAAAATTAGTTTTAAAAATATGGAAAAAAATAAGATTTTTGAGAGAAAGGATGTTGAGAAAATGTTTCTAATTAATATTCTTCAACTATAATATAACTTGATTCTTGTTTGAGTAAAGAATATTAATAGATTAAAAGTAATATAGGGAATTAGTACTATTTAAAAATACTGAGTTTCATGATTTTTTCTTGAATAATAAATAATCATTCAAAGAATATATGTTTGGGAAGAAGACCAGTTAGTTATATTTAGTGAAATACCTAAAATATTTGGTGATCTATTTCAAAAGGCTATAGGTTTTAAGACTGGTGGTATATAGAACTACGGAGAGTGAAAATAGTTCACTTTTGTTATACAGTGAATGATCACCTATGAAATATAATAATAGGGTTCATGATGATATTTTACCTTACCCCACATACAATTTATGATAAATTTATAGTGAATTATCCACGACTTGTTGAAACCCATTCACATCAAGCAGTAATTTCCCACATTAGGTTTGATTGTTATAAAAATGTAGTGTTTTATACATTACTTCCTTCCAACATTGAATATGATAAATGTGATAGGGTAAACTATATAGATACATTATTTTCTCAACTAAATTTAGTGTTCAAATACTGAATGAGGATAACATATCTATGACAATTTGGAATTTGGTAAAAGATTTAGAAAAACCTGATTCACCCCCCTCAAGTTACTACACTAGTTATAAGGGGAATTTAAAATTGATTTATAAAAAAGGTTCCCTTTAATTGGAAATGAAATTTTTATTAACCTGGTGTTTTTACACGTTTTCTATAAAGTGAATATTTGAAATAAAGGATCCCTAAAATGGAAGAATATGTTTTTATTCTAGTTTCTATTTAAATTGAGGCTTTTTCCAATATATTTAGAAATAAGAAAAATATAGAATAAAATTAGATAAGGAAGAATATAAAAGTGATAGAGGAAATACAACTATATTATGGTATTCATAATGGTAATTTTTTTGATAAATCAATTGAAGAAAACTCTTGTGATGATATATTTATTAGTTTTGATGAAGTTGATCTCAATGAATCACTACGTTACTTTTACTCTGAAATTAATGACTACTTGACAAAATTTTTAATTTCAGTTAACTTATAAATATTTTCTCACATTAAGGGACTTCAATATGGAAGGTCATAGATAGAATAAGAATTTGATCTAATAGAAGATTCATTATCAAAAAATTTAAGCCGCTACATCACCCTTACAAAACCTATAAAACCCAAGAATGGATTTTCCTCACTTTTTAATAAATGAGTTTCTTTGATTTATGAAGAATTTAAAAGTGTTTTTCTCTGAGAAATAAGTATTTAATAATATTTTTCTGAGGTTAGACATGCATCTAAAAATCAACATAAAGTTTCTATAAATTTCAAAATAGCTCAATCAGAAATAAAGAAAAATATGGTGAGAGATTTAAAATTATTATTATAAGAAACTAATATAATAAATGAGGATGAAACTAGAAATTTGAAGAAGTAATTAGGATATAGACTAAAATCAGTTGTGTATAAGAAGGCCACACTTAATATATGGTGTCTTGAGATGGAAATAAAATTGAAAGAACTAGAAGAGGATAACGACAGAACTTACCAACTAGTTGAAACAATTTTCTACCATAAAAATATTATCTAAGAGTCTTTACTTGAAAAAGATTATTTTGGTGGAAAAATATTTTGGGAACCTCTAGAAATCCATCTACTATAAGATCATTGAGGAAGGTCTCCCACAATCTTGATTAATATATTTTCACTAAATCTATTTTAATTATCAGTTTAATATTAAATAAACAATATATATAATTTTGATGGAAAAAATGTTGAAAAAATAAAATACACTTTCAAGGGAAGAAGTAGGCATATACAATAAAATAATATCCAAAAAATGAGGCCAAAAGGGTGGTGTTTCCATAAAAAAATAGCAAGGACTGCAATCTAGATAGAGGTCATCTACAAGAAAGATAAGAAGGTTTGTTGTCTATTATTGGTGCTATATGAGGTTTGGGAATATATCCATATAAATATGTCATAACATGTAAGTGTATGAAATTTAGTAAATTCCTGAAGGTAGGGGGTGCAATTATGAACCAAAATCATTTCCTACTATATAAATCCATACATCATAGAAGAGGATAAATTTTTCTTCCAAAAAATAGATTTTAGATATTTGAGTGATTTTGTGATTTTTGCAACCTATATAATCCTAGTCATGATGATTGATAACATCTAAAACTGTGCATCAATCATATTCTACTGGGAATAGAATATAATAATAGATGAAGAAAAAAAATTGAAATGAATGTAATTCAACCATGATATGTAAACAAAGAAAGAATAATATACAATCAACCACTCCCAATATTTTAGAAAAGAAAGGTGAAAAAATATCACTAAAAATAAGAGATTATTATACTATTTCATGGGAGGACACATCATTTAATATTTTAAAATTGAAATGTAGATAAAATCAAAGGGAGAAATATGGAATTTTAGAAAGATTCAATCCCGGAAATAGATAGTGAAATTGGGATGGTAGTTAAAATTTTAGAAGAGTAATATGAAAATTTACCAAATAAAGTAAACTCAAATACTGATAAAGGTGTATGTGAAAGGTGGAAGAAAAAAGTAAATTCAGCTAACAAGTTCATGAATTGGCTTCCACTACAAGAATATAAGTCTAAAGCAAAGGAAAAATCAATTACAAATTCTCATATCAAGTCTACTGCTACAATGAAGAAGACAACACACACAAAGAAGGCTAGATATACTCATAGAGAATATTTAACAATTTGGAAAATCTAGTTGGAAATTTCTTATATTATAGAGGAGGAAAAAAGTTGTGAATTTTTATTGGCATCATAATTAAATAATCATATTCTATCTAGGAACAAAATCCAAAACCAAAAGAATCCCATGTAGTTCAAGAGGGAAATGATTTGTAAAATCAAGTGTGAACCAAGGATAAAGAGTTCCAGGAAAATAAGAGCTAAAAGGAAAGGAGTTCATGGGTTGGAAGGAAATTCCTAACCCTATATTTCACATTAAAAACCCAATGAAGAACCACATTGTTCCCATATGTTTGTGGTTGTGCATCATAGAATAAGTAATTTATAGTGAAACATGGAATAAGAGGAACTGTTGAATGTTGTTGTATTTAAATATCTAGATGAAAAATCCATTAGGGAAGATTTCAATTTTAATATTAGTGTCTCTATAAAAAACATCACTTATTAAATCTCAATTTTATATTATAAATTTCAACTATATTAAAATTCTTGGAGCTTATTTCTTGAAGAAAGATCAACCAAGATGATTTATGGAAAATATCATTTGATTGGGAGATATCAAAGTAGAAATTGATAGAGATTTATAGTTTTATATTAAATATATAATTATTTATAGCCCATATAAAAATTAATATTGTGTTATGACTTACAATTTCACATAATAGTTTTTATTCATGATAAATATTAATATAAATGAGAATTTATTATCTATAAAATGGGAGATAAAATAAAAACATTCATTTGAATGATTTTGATGTATTTTTTTAAGTTCGGTATAGGTTTATACAAATTCTAAAATTAAATTTGTTAAACACCTAAGAATTGAATTTCAGTTGGTCTTTCATTTTACTTAGAATATAGACAATTTTTTTTATCTAAATTAATAACTATTTTTTTATACACTAGGTTAACCCAAGTATTGTTAGAGTTTATTAATTTATGGAAAATTACTAAGAAATATTTGGTATAATACTTCTCCCATGGAATGAATTTATTATTAATAAATAATTAAGAAAGAAATGGGGAAGTTATTATTTCTCAAAATTAGAAGAGTAAAGTGGTAGACAATTTTTTTTCCATGAAAAAAGATCCCTTTCATTTTTGGTGACATTAGGGAGAAGAATACATACTTGCATAGATTAATGGTTGAAGCTGTTGATTAGTATTGACAGAAAACATAAATGGGGATATTGAAGTTCCAAAAGTTTTTTATTGGTTGTCTTTATTATCAATATAAGGAAATATGTATTTCTTAGCGAAGATGGGTGATGAAATGAGTATCCACCCACTGAAAATTGAATGGATGTTATCTTACAATAATTATATGGACAAATTCTAAGTGGTATTTAAAATATAGGATGACTGATGAGATAGTCCTCATGGAATCAAGATAATCATTGAAGTGTATTGAAGTGTTCTCTAGGAATTTCCCTTATTCATTGAGTATATATAATTTTGAAATAAACTATTAAAAATTACAAGCATCTCTATAGGTCAATTTTAATAACCAAGGCATGAAAGTATAATTATATAACTGGGACTCATATTTCTTATAATATTATTTATTATTTTTTACACCCTAATATCTATTTTAGTTATTTAATTTATTATAACTAGTAAAGTTTAGGATTGATTTTTTCCAAATTTTAAAATATTTTTATATCTTAATGGTCAACGCAAAATTGGCGCATGGTTAGTAGTAAATGTGAAAACTTATCTTATATATAAATAGACCCAAATGGTTAGTACATGGTTAGGGGGATCCACAAAGAGTAACCTCATATAGGGTGAGTCTACTTTAGTAGCTAATGCATAGTTCACATTCGTCTTGTTCTTGGATAGTAGTAACCATACAGATTTATCTAATGTTGGGAAAATCCTCATTCAATATTTTTTATAGTAAGTGTATAGATAGGATTAATCATGCAATTAAATCCTATGTGGGGTCTTAACAATTCAAGTATTTAGAATTTTATCTAATAGATAGTGCAAATTTAGAACATGGTTTTATAAACCATGCGGCCAAACCATGTGTCCATTCCTTAGTGATCCAAGGTCTCTCACATGATGAGAGCAAGGTTTGGTAAACCATGTAACTAAACCTTTCATCCAACACATATTTTTAGTTTTGTGAAATTATTGTTTGACCATTGTCTATTTTAACCCCTCTTTTGGTTTTTTCCACCTTGATTCACACGAAACAACATGAGGGGATCTCTAGGCATCTCGTTTTTTCCCATCAAGTTTCAAAGCACCACAAACCATGAATTTTTCTTGGTTCCTATAGGTTAGATCTACATTCACTATAAAGAAATTAAATTAAACTTTTTTAGATTAATTCTATTTAAATGTGGCTAATTTTTCATTTAGAAAAAATATCTATAAAATACGGTTAATTTAATCGTTTTTAGCTAGGTTTTAAAGGAGCACTAATATTTTATTTAGCCATGTTTTCATAAAAATGTGGCTAGTATACTTCTTTTTTTAGCCACATTTTAAAATTTTAAAATCTTATATTTAACCGTATTTTAAAACATGGATAAATTAAATAAGAAATTAAAATTTAATTATTCAATATATATATATATATATATATAATTTTTTTTGTTACAATATAAAATTTAACACACACACACAAATTTTTTTATATTCAAAATCCCAATGAATTTAATTTTTAATTTAAAAATTCATTTAAATAATTTATATGTGTGTGTACATGTGTGCACATACAATTACATTTAATATATATATATTAAAATGTTAAAAATTACATAAATGAATAATAAATATATTTATTGTAAATATATGAAAGTATTCCATAACATAAAAAATTAATGTCATTTATATAAAATTAATATATATACATACAAACACACACACAAACACCCACCCACACACAAAAATGCATACAAAACACATACACACATATGTTAAAATATAATTACTATTATTTAATAAGAACTAAAAAATGATCATTAGTAATATGTATAAATATAGAAATTAATTTCCATATAATTACATATATTTTAGAATAATATATTATATATGTATATTTCAATTTATAAAAAAATATATAAGTTCATTTATATTAACTTATATATACAGAGTAATATTATAGATGTGTATGTATATTAATTATTATAAATTATATATATATTAATTATTATAAATTATATGTATATATATATTATTTTAATATATCTATATACACATATATTAATATATTAATATTAATATATCAATTTATATATAATTTAGTTTAGTATATCTATATTAAATTATATATAAATACTTGTTAATATATTAAAAAACATAAAAATACACTCTGCGTGTGGTCTAAGAGTTAGTTTTCAGTCTAAATGTAACTTTGAGCCCCAAAACCCATATAACTTATTTTAAAGTGGGGGGGGGGGAGTCTTCAGTTGAGTCTATTGGGGTGAGGTGTATATGTGTGGTGCTTGGGAAGGTTTAGGGCATGGGTTAAGGTGTGTCGAAAAGGAAAGTGACATGGGGCTAGGGGTGTTTCATTTTTGGGGGCATGTTTGGCATGCACGAGAGTTAAAAAAATTATAATACACTCAACCAAATTTCTAAAAATGCAGTTAAGTGTTATTTATTTAAATTATGATTTATGAACTTTTGTACATTCTCAACATGCCCCCATCCCTTAAAAATTCACAACCCCAGTCCCCATCACTAACTACACCCTCAATATAATATCCATGTCCCCAAACACCGACACCCCGTATCTCACCTACCCAAGAATCTTCTGTAAGCCCCTCAACCCTACCAGAGATGGGGGTACATCAAGAATGCACATGGGTTTGAAAAAAAAATGTAATTAAAAAAACCCAAACCTATGTTTTTATAAACATGGATAATTGTTTTCTTAATTATTATAATTTCTTTTCGGAACCCTTTTACATGCCTGCCACACTAGTACCTCTCTACATTATAGAGTTTTGACAAAACATGGGTAAGTTCTCATAAAAACAGGGTTAAGTTAATGATTCCTTATTTAACCATGTTTTTTTGAAACATAGTTAATTATGTTTTCTACTTTAATAAACATGACTACCATAATGTAAAAACAAGGTTAAACATTCTTTTTGTAGTGATTAATCTTCTTATTCTATCTATCCCTATTCTCTAATTCTATTTAGTTCTATTCTTTTTTCCATGGAGACATTGTGGCCAAACCCTAGGTTAAGGTATGTTTAAACCTTTAGTTTCATGAAAACTAATGTCTGATAATTGATTGTTGAATTCTCTTATCTCCATATTCGAAGGTCTCATTCCATCCATAGAAGACCTTGGTAGGTTTTCTATGCATTTTATTTTTCTGGGTATACAATGCGATGCTTTGATTTTCTAAACACTTTTCATTAAATTTTTTCCTCTTCTTTAAACTTTTTATGAATTTATTTTTTTTCAAATAATTATAATTTAATTTATTAGTAAAAAACGATTTTATAATTTCCCACTCTTAAAACATTTATAAAAAAATTCTATGCTTGTCAATGGTTTGATAAAAACCTAAGAGGGTTATTTATGTAGTGCATGGTTCTAAAAGGTGTGAATTTTTTCAAAATATTTTCAATAATTTTTTTTATAAAATTAATTTATTTTGTGATTTAAATATGTTTTTGGTTAGTATTTAATTGTTATTGATCTTTATACATTTTTCTATAATCATATGATCTTTATGATTTTTTGGACTTCTACTTGATATTATGATGTTTAAATTGGTTGATGTAAATATTTCAGTTTATTTTTGTTACAATGAGGTCTTAAATGTTATTTGGTCCTTTAAAGAGGGATTTCATGTTTTTAATTATTGGACTTATATTTTAATGCCCATTTGGAAAAGTGTTTAAAATTTGATTTCCTGATTCACACTTAAATGATTATTAATGTATAGTTTTCATAATTGTATAAAAGTTTTTTAGACTACAATATACACCCTTGGTTTGATCCCTATGATATCTTGTTTTATATGATATTTTTTATGATCCGAGTTGAATTGGATTATTATTTTATGCCTATGAAAATGGTAAGAGATGTCTATAAAAATGGTTTATAGAGGTGGGATAAAAAGTTGATATTATGATGCATTGTACTATGATATGTTATTAATAATTTGATTGATTTATTAAAAAATGTTTCATTGACTCTACAATCTAGTTTCATGGGAAACTGAGGAATTTAGTGGGAAATCAAGAGATGGTTGCTATGGTAGTTATGATTCCACTCTAACTAGGATACCCTTATGAAAAAAAATCTCTAACTACAGGGAGTACTACCCTGGAAGTCTAAGATTAATAAATATAATAGGTTATATGTTATGTGTTACATAAATAAGTTGATATATGGTTTGTCCCAACTATGTATAGGATTGTCTCAATATAACCTAAGGTATTTCCCATTATGTGTATTATTATTTTACTTGGGTATTCATACCACTCAGATTTATTTTTTATTCAATTCTATTTCCATCTATTTATTTCTATGTAATGATTTAATTGATTTAACTTTCTCATTTGGTGTGATTTATTCATATAATTTAATTATTGTTGTTATGTAGAAACGTTTAATGTTTTCATGTCTTACAAGCCTTTTCACTTTTCAATTTATATGGTTATTTTTTGGGTTCACTCTCATGATGTTTCAAAACAAGTTCGTAAATGTTTATGGAATGGTATTGGAGATCAAATAACATTTTCATGAAGTAAATAGATTACTTTGTTTTTTTAAATATGTAATGGAATTTTAAAGAGGTTTCATATAAAAATTTAAATGTTTCATTTTTTAAAAGAACCATTCTAGATTAAAAAGGTCCATATGGATGAGATTGTTTCCTAAAATGTTAAATGAATTACTTTTTAGGATTTATTTAAAACTAATTCTTAAGGAACATCAGGTAAAAGAAAATTCATGGAACCTTTAGAGAATTCATACTAGTAAATTTTTTTCACACCATACTTATACCATTAAGAGTCAGTAGAGTCAGTGGATCACTATAAAAAAACTTCATAGATTCTGTTGTTTAGACATGATAGTGGTTTAATTTTTTTTAAATTGATTCATTATATTTATCAAAATTTCATAGTTTTCCATGTCACCTATAAATTATTGGATGTTTTTTTTGATTAATGGAGATCTCATGGAACTAATATGAATCCATAATTTGAGGTGGTTTTGAAACCACTACTATAATGAATGGGAACATTAAAAATATGGTGTTACTATATTATTTAGAAGAAGTTATGACTTTAATGAAAATATTTTATGTCAGTTAGTTCAATTATATATTTTTTTCTTAAATTAGTATTTATTACAACCTCCATTAGTTAATTATTTATGGTTTAGTAATGTGTACCACTATATAACTATTCCTTAGAAGTATGTAGTGGTGGTTAAAACTACTACTAAATAATTAGCATAACTTTAATAATTTTATAGAAGTTTAATAAACCACTAAACACCTAAAACATTTAATAGGAAATTGTGGGAATTTGGATATGATAATACATGTAATATAAAAGATAGATATGTCCAAAATATATATAATTCGTTACATTAAATATTAAAAGAATGAAGAAGAGATATAACAGTTAAAAAAATTATATCACACAACACAACATTTTAAATAAAAAAATATGAATTTTTCTGTCTAATGATACTAAGTAATAATGTATAAGTTTTTTGAAAAATAATAATCACATGAATTGAGGGATCTAAAATTAACTCTATACCCCTCCATTTCAGGCTAGATACCATAGATAAAACACACACATATTATTCCAATCAGATAATAGCCTTTAGTGCATCTGATGACCGTATTAAATAGAATTTTCAATATAAACTAGTTTTAAAAACATATTGTGTATAAAATATATTTAGAATAATTATCATAAAAATGTAAAAATATTAAAATATATTTTAGAAATTAATTTCTTCTTGTTGAATGGATTAAATTTCTGATGGAATGCTCCTATTCATTCCTAGAAATAGATATAAAAAATAATTTTACTTATAATATATAGAAATATAAAATAAAATAAACTAGAAATATTTATTTTGACTTAGTTTTACTTTTTTATCAATAATATCATTCTTATAAGATATGATATTGTGGCTACAATCATGATACATGATGGGAAGGGACATAATCTCACAAGCTAACTACCCTAAGATCTACCAATATATGACTTTGACATCATCTATAGGCACCAGATAAATGTCAAATCACACAAATACTTTAATTTTTTTTCAGTCTACAAACACTTTATGTATTAATTTTTATTTTTCCCTATTATTATCTGAATATGTTCAACAAATACATTAAAATCTATAATAAATAAGTAATTAACTATTTTCCCACATTAAAACTTACATAAAAATCAAAGTCACCCTCTGATATCCCTGCGATGGTAGTAGTGACACATTATTCTCAGTTGAAGACAACTCTTTAGCTACTCTATTTAATCCTCTCAACATACTTGAAGTAGAAGGTGATGAACTGGATGTAGGGTGGAAACAAATCAATATGAGAGCGTATAAAATTACATAACATGTCAAAAATGGTGTATACCTAAAGTAAGAAACATACCTAATAAAGGTGGTCCCCTATCAGATGGGTCTAATGTCATAGAAGTTGTAAAAGATCTGATTATGTATTTATATGGTTTAGATTTCATCATTACTATATCCAATAAATATAAAACAAGTTATAACATGATATACTAGATAAAATATATATATATTTTTGAAAATTATGTATATATATTAATTTAATTCATGTATTCTAGATAAAAATTAATATAAAATTAAAAGGAGAATTAGGTATATAATCAATTAATTCACTATTGACCATATTATTATAATCCTCCACCATTAACATGATTTTATCATCTTTACCCTCAGTTTAAATAATGACTATTTTAATGTCATCATAGATAAATAAATTAATCACTAATTGTTTATCGGTTTCCCTATTAAAAAATAATTCTTCAACATCATCACCCATATTATACAGGTCTCTTAGATTGTAATGAACTGCAAAAATCAACCCTTCATTGATTCTATCATCCAAATAATACACCATTTTTTCTTATGAAGCCAAAATATATGGATCATGTTCTTCATGATCACTAGTATAAATCAATAGAGATAAGTTAACATAAGTAAATTATAATGAATCTTTCTATATTCCCATTTAAATATCAACCCACTTCCATTTGAGAAACAAAAATGAAAATCTTCTATGATAATTTAATTTTATAATTTCAACCAACTTTCCATTGTATCCTAACTTTGTGAATTTTGTAAAGATGCTACATTTTTGTGTTTTCATACATTCCTCATGAAAAACTATATAAAAATTGAATCCATTTATATTATAATCATTTAATATCCTAGTCTTCTTCAAAGTTACTCAATCCAAATATTTGAAATCATTTGACAATGTAGCTTGATTATCATATTTCATGATCTAAATGTATAAATATAGAATATTATTAGTTTCATAAGACAACTAAATAAACATATTATACATATGAAATTCATTATGATCATATATGATGTTAAAAAATCAATAATGTCTTTACTAGAAACTTTTTTTATCCATTTCTCATTTCATATTAGACTATGAAGTTACCTCATTATTTCTATCTCCAATTCTCTAGTGAAAGGATATGAAATATCAATATTGAGTAGAACATATCTATTTTCTTTTAAATACTCTATTTATGTTAACAAAATGAATGATATTTTACCAAGTTGATGACCTAAAATTAGAGAGTTTTACAATTTACTATTAGACAAAAATTGATTCATGTTATCATTAAAAAAACCAACTCGATTGAATCCTATTTAAATATATTCCAAGTACCTCAAAAAAGGAGATACACTCTTCAACCATGCAATATTCAGTAATCAATCATTTTGTATGAGGTTAGCTTCTCATTAAAGAATTAAAATGAACTAGATACCTATTAAAAAATAATATTTCAAAATACACCATATATATAGTTATTTTGAAAATTTTAATGTTCTAATGATAGAAAATTAATATGACAACACCTATCTATGCGATATATCTATCAATAATGTATATGCCCTACACTATTAACATCATCAGTATAATTAATTACTATATGAACCATCATAGTAGAAAATGATGGGTGGAAAATCATCCCCAAATTAAAAAGTGTCATTGAAATTATTTATTAATGTTTTTCAAGATCAATGAGTTTTAACTTTTTTTCCCAAATCTACTTGAATAATTTGAAAAAAAAACAGTTGTAACTAATATTATTTTATCAAGTAAAAATTTATGTAATTCCAATGTTTCATTTTCACCATAAAAAATATTTGATTCATGAATTGTAATCTAATGTAACTTTTTTTGTTTTAAGATAAAACATCTTAAAATTTTACTTAAATATTCATTAGGTACATTCAAAATTCTTATTATTTCAAGGAAAACATATGTTCATTGATATTTAAATGAAAAAAATATTTAAATAAAATTTCCACTGTCACTTTTCCAAAGATCATTATTATAAAAATTTATTCTATGTCAATTTGAGCATTAATATGTAGATTTTATTTTCCATCATCATTCAATATTATAAAAATGAAATTGTCACAAATATTCTTTGAAGTGTACGTAACATCAGGATTATGATATAAAAATTTAAATTACAAATAAGGTAATTCAAAAAATTCAATATTTCTTCCATTATTGAATAATAATTATATCTTATGATATTTGAAATCTTATCCCAAAAAATTTTCATCCCATACTCTTTCGCAAATTTTGCATCAATAGTTGATAATTGTGACATGGTTTAAAAATTTTATTGGTGGAATCAAATCATTTCATCAATAAAATTATGACTTATTAAACTAAAATATATGAGATATATATAAGTATCAATAATGGAACATGAAACAACACTTTATACTATATGGTACCCTTCTAGGGTCAATATTAATTTTAGAAACTATACATGCCCATCATTTCTGAGTTTTCCAACCGTACACATTTCTTAATCTAAGGAAATAACTAATTATACACATTAGATAAGCACACAATTTAAAAATTGAAGCTTTTGATGCGGTATATGTATCTACACCATTGTCTCATTACTCTGGAAATTATTATATAAGAGGATGAAGGTATATATATATATTTCATTTCCATGCATTTACTTTCCTCTAATGTCCATTGAAGTAATGGAATATTTTTTTTCATATAAATTCATATAGGTATACTATAAGGGATACAAATCACTATATATATTCAAGAAAACTTACTTAGAGTTATGAATACATTATATCCTTCAATATCCAATCCCAAATGCACATTCTTAGGATCTAGAGATAAATTTGGATATAAATAATTGAAGGATTTCCATGATTTTGAATATCTTGTATTTCTTATAAAACTATATTAGTTATTTCACATAGAATAATTTTTTTTATTCTCTTTCATTTTATAATACATTTTCAAAAATTTTAAACGTGGTTTTAATGGAAAGTAACATAAAAATTTCACAACTTTTTTATTTCTATTCATATTTTTAATACATGTATTCAAAATTTAATCACACTTCACCAATTTCAATATGTAAGTATGACATCTTTTAAAATATTATCTATCTAAATATTCTCCCTACTACAACATGTCATCATTGAGAAATGAATGTTTTTATAATTGAGATATATCTTGTTAACAACTTTATTCATTTTATAAAATGATTTAGGAATATTATCATTAAAAATGAATCATGCAACAAATAAAATATCATCAACATTTCTAAATCTATAAATCCACATAAGCACTTGATGTGGTTAACCATTAGTAGGAAATAATTTATTTTATATTTGTTGCATCCTTAACACAACTTATTGTTTTCATTATCTACTAATACATAAAAATAAATTGATTACCCATTCAGATTATTGCGTGTATTATTATTTATAAAATTAAAAATTGATACCACTGATATGTTACAATATTCACCATTCCATGATGTTGTTATTAAAACATCATTAATCAAGATCTAAATTTCATTCTACACTACAAGGGTAGTATGTTATTCATTCCACTAAGTTTAATTTTTAGAATGTTATACAATGTTTAATTACCCATTTCAAATAAATTTCAGTTATCTAAAAATAAAATTTTTCAATATTTATTACTAGTAAAATTTAGGTATTTTTTAGAATTTTCTAGAATTACAATTATAACCTTTATTTATTATTCCTTATCTATTGATTGATTTTCAATTGAAAAATCTAAAAAAATTTATATCCCCTTAACAAATTTAGGTGTATATTGGTTTAAAATAATCCAACTTTTATCCATTTTTTCTATATTATTAAATAAAAAATATATATAAATAACACATATTAATTAAATAAAATAATGATAAAAATAAAAAAAATAGGAATAATAAATACACATTTGTAAAATTAGGTTGGGAACAAATCATTAAATACTATATAATCAAAATAAATTTATATTATGATTTCCTATTTTTTGATATAAATATATTATATAACTTTTAGAAAAATAGAGATAATTTAATAAAATAATGGTTACTCTATAATAGATTAACAAATAAATTAGAAAAAAAAATGAAAACATAATTTATGAATGCATCAAAAAAACAATTCCAAAAAAGAAATCTAACGAAATAATCCTTAATTATCAACTACAAATCAACTAAATATTATCTAATCAATGAAATTAAAAATATATTAAAACATAAAAAAATCATCAGATTATTAGAGTTGGAGTAAAGGGTGGGAAAAAGGGAATGATATGGTGGCAGTCAGACTTATGGTCCCTGAATATTTATCAATAGGTCAATTTTACAAGATGATCATATAAAAAGATTAATCTAAACATTTATTGCCTAGAAAGAATGATCCTTAAATCCAAAATTTGAAATACATATGTAATCATAATATAAGTTATTGAAATCAGAGAGTAATAAACATAAGATAGGATTAGAGTTTCCATAAACATACCTTATACATGGGATAAATAGATAGGGAAGGGAAATAGGTTCATGTGATATAAAATAGATAAGGATGAGCCCCCATGAAAAAGGAGAAGCATATATGAAGTAACAGAAGGGGTGATCAGAAAAGAGGTGTGTATTTTAATATTATAGACGAATAAGGAAATGGAGAGGAAATAATTACATGAAGGAAGAAGTAGAATAATTGAAATGTGTGATAGTGGAAGTAGAATAAATATAGGGGTTTCTAAAATATAGGAAAGAGGAGTAAAAGGTAAGGAACTATAAAAATAGGGTTTCAATAGTAGTCATTTTCAAATAAACATCACTAATAATAATACTTGAGGTAGTTTCATAAAAAACCACCACTAATATTTCATTACGTAATTATTTTATTTTATCACCACTAAAAAAGTGGTATTAATTGGATAGAGACACAATGATTTTAATTAGAATAGGTTTTTTAAACTACATCTAATATAAAACTGAAAAGTTAGATTTTTTGTTATAGTATATTTTTCAGTTTATAATTAGTTCCTGATAATATCCTCGATTTTTTATTTTTCCTATCTAGTTTCTTATTGAAAAAATCATGTTTTGAGGTTGGAGGATGACCTCTAGTCATGGGGATATCTATGGGTTTGAATTTTGGGAACCTTTAGTTTATTTTGAACCGTGTATATATCATCCACTTCAGACTTCCACTCAATTTTGAGAGCAAGATTTGTTATTTTTTAATGGATTAATTTTTTATTTTACGAAGTGAGTTAGATATTTATTTTGGTTATTATATTTTGTTTCGGTTTTATATAAAAATTATTATTTAATTTTTCATGGAAATATAACTCATGGGCTCACCATACCAAATTCTAAATAAGATTCTTCTAGATTATTATTGATATTTAGAGGTAAAAATCATTACCACGTGTTTATATTTGATAACTTTTGCCCTTGTCACCATCCCATGGTGATTAAGAACACACTTTGAGCCCTGTCTTGGGTTGAACCAGGTGATGTGTCAGGTTGACCTGGGTTGGTTCATGAAAAACCTTATATTTAACTCAAACATGCTATGACATTATATATTTGGAAACATCCAGTTTAGTTTATAAATTCTCATTTTACTCAAATTCATAAAAATTATCAAATTGTAGATTAATTCGACTTATTGAGGTGTTATTATTATACATAAATATTTTTACCCAATATTAAGTTTAATAATCCCATGCATACTTGTTAAAATTAGATTCATATAAAACATTTCTAGTTAAACATCAATTCTCTAGTATTGAGAATAATAAACATCCTATTATGTATGTGTCTTTATATTATATAGTTTTAATATATAAAATTATATCAAGTGTTTCATGTACATAATATAAATATACTCTCCCAAACACTTCATTTTTATCTAGTAGTCAGAATGAACACATCCAGAGAGAGGAAATGAATGATATAAAAAGAAATATACTAATTAATCAAACAAGGAAAAATTGAATACCCCTTCCTCATTGTTTTCATTACTAATTTGTGTGTGACCTTTCAATATCAACTTGTTTCCTTATTATGTAATCATCTTGAAAATTTCAATTAGAATACTTAGTGGAGAGAATAGATGTTTATTCAAAATAAAATTGACTAAAATGAAAAATAATATTCTTGTGTTTCCTCCCAAATGTAATTGTTTTATATTTACAAGCCTTAATTTTTCATGATTTAATATTTTATTCTTATGTTTGTGCATTTTTCCACCTTTATCCTATAAAAACCATGACCAAAATCACTTGAGAAAAACCTAAACCAGAGTGATACTAACCTCAAGCATGTCTCCCTATATGTCTGAGGCTACCAACTAATAGCAAGGGTATTAGAGGTGATAGTTGGGAGACTCTACCATACAACGATAAAACCATAAAAATATAATAACAATAAAATAATACTATTAATTAATAAACATAAAAATGTATAACACAAATGCATTGTATGCTGAAACAAAAACATATAATTCATAGAAACATTATAGAATTAATATAGATCACTTGTAGGATGAATATAAGTAGAAATAACCAAAATAAAAAAAAATACAAACATATCTCAACATTTAGGAACCACTATATCAATATCTAGAATCAATCACCAACCCACTCATGCAAAAAAATTCACCTCCACCTCTAAGTAATAGACACTAAGCCATTTAACTACCTTCAATATGGAACCTGAAGTTTATATGTATCCTAAAGGGCCCATGAAGTGTGTAATTATTAAATCAGTAGGATAGAATTAATAGTGTCCATATATAATATTTATACATTTAAAGTGTATATATGGTGTGTTAAACAAAAACCAAGATAACATGCATATCCTTCCCCAATAATGATTCTCATGCCACAATGAGAACTTTACCCACTCCATTTAGTACTAGAGTGGGATGATATACCCACGATCTATGAAACTGGAAGTACCCTTGGGCTTCAAAAAAATTATTTTCAACATGATGATACATTCCCACTTATATCTTTAATTTATGTTTCAATCCACAATGCGTAACACCCCAAAGGCATGCCCATATGTCGTACCATAAACACTATGGTAAACCAATTCCCATTCCATCCAATTACTCAATATATTGACAAAACATAATAACATCGAGTACCTACTCACATCCAATGACCTCAATCACCACCCATATATCATTTTAATCACTATAGAATATCCATACTTAAAATTATAGATAAAAACAATACAACCTAATCCACTAAACCATGGATGACACTTCCAAACAATTAGTGGTCAATACCACCTCATGAGCCATTTCTTGTGTGTAGATGACCCCAATGAAGACAACAATACGATGAGTGGCATCACTATCATCCTAAAAACACAAATAAATGAAAATATATTATCATCCATGATAATAATCATCACCACTTGTGTCAAACTGATGAGCCACATCACCCTATAAACCGTAAGAAACACCCATTGTGTTACCATGGAACCATATCAATAAAACCATCCTATGAAACATAACTTTATACACATAAAAATTTATTTCCCAAGCCCTAAATCCATGATGATATAACAAGACACATAATAGTCATATCCCAATAATACCCATGTGATCCCACCCTTAACATCTCACATAAACAATGAAAATTGCGTTTGGTTTAATATTCAGTTGTACAGATGATCTAACCCATATCTATAAATTACAAAATGGTTAACCAAACATAAAACAAATGATTAATCTAGGCACCATATTCCTAGTACATGAAGAGGATCCCACATAAAATATTATAGCTTGATTTTATTTGAGGAAGATTAAATTGAAGAAACATAGAAAAAGTCATAAAACATATATTTTAGTTGAAACTTGCTACAACGATGAAAATAATAACAAATTAAGATTCAAGGATATCAAGCCTTACCAACAACTATTCCTAGGGATCAGCCCCACAAATAACCAATGATAGATGAATGAAATATTCCTAGAGAGAGAAGAGGAATAGAGGAGGGGAGGAGTGAGAGATCTCTATGGCTATGCTCCAAAATTAGATACCCTCTTATATAAATTAACAAAAGAAACTAATATTTTTTTAAAAACCAAGTGAATGGTTTTTGATTAACTGGTACCATTACCATGTATGGATACTGGACATTGTGTACCAGAATGGGGTCACTAACCACCTAGTGGCCCTTCAAGGCTTACCCAATCCTCTTCCTAGCACACTAGGTACTTGGTACTATCCCGATAGACACTAAGTTCCATCAATATTTAATAAAAATGACTTTTACCAAATTCCATGTCTGGAAAACAAACATCAAGATTTCAGTAACCATTATATAGCTCAAACACACCTATATATACATGATTAGTACACTATTAAACTCTAATATCTTCACCTGAATACTAAGGTCATAAAAACCTCCCAAACATATGATAACTCATCCATGATCTATCATTTGTCATGACACTAACCGACCTCTATAAATACCCTAGCATCCCATTCACCACACTCCTAAAACACTAAGATGGTTTCAAACGTATAATTATATTAATAATTAACCTAACCAAGAAACTCAAATATATTGTTTCTATATATGGGCACACACCACCTTATAAATCACTTACTCATTCACATAATAACCTTTCTATTTGACACAGCATTGGAACTATATCGTCCATCACCTTGAATTCTTTAAATAACCTCCATCACACATAATTATAATGAATTATACCCAATTACTATAAAAAACCAATATCTAGTTATCATATTTACACATAATGACCACCATGCACCTGAACCCATCAGAAAAATAAAAACGAATAGACTCCAAAAATACCTATAATCACTAATGAATCTCTAACATACTTTGATAAAGTCATCTCAATCACATGAAACTAACATAAATCCTAACTTATTAATGCTTATCCTCCTTTTATAGTAACACGTGGTGTTAGCACTTCCCCCCACTACTAGGTATGATATGCATTTCTATGATTTGAATGTGTAGATGAATCTCATCTATTTTTTCTGAACACTTCTCTTGGTCCTACCTTAGATGGATGAGTTA
The DNA here is from genome assembly GCA_963277665.1 of Viscum album. Lineage (NCBI taxonomy): Eukaryota > Viridiplantae > Streptophyta > Magnoliopsida > Santalales > Viscaceae > Viscum > Viscum album. Next base: position 1,252,782,206 of record OY728141.1, read on the forward strand.
GTCTTGATCCACAACCTTAATCTGACCATGAGATAATATGAAATAACCTCTCTAGATGACATATCTATCCACAAGCCTGAAACCACTTTAGTTGTTGATCAAACTATAAACAAACATTCCTTATCTTTATATACTATTAAAACCTCTCCAATGAACCACTTCATGATAGAAAAGTCAGTTATCCACCTTCTCTATCCTATTGTATCATCTCATATGTCTTATTCTGGATACCTATCCCACTAGAAACCACTTCTTGACTAGGTGAACTCCCATCGTTTATGTCCTGTTCCACTATCACTACTTGTTTCAGAACCTTATAAACTGACATCATCTTGGAAATATCTACCTTTACCTTGATATCATGTTGAAGACCATCCAAAAATCTTCAAACCTTGGTGATCTCATCCTCCCCCATCATTAGTGTGAATTATATCAACTTTGTGAAATATTAAGTATAATCCATGATTGATACCTCCTACTTTATGTCAAGTGTATGAACTCATGTGCTCGGTCTACCCTAAGTGTCTTAGGAAGTAAGTTATTAAATAATTTCACATTAAATTTCTCATATGTCATCCATTTACGTATTCCAATATGAACCTACATATTCCACTATAATTTTATTAGTTCCCTGAGCATATAAATCATTGTATTTACCCATTTACCTAATGGTATCTCAATTTGATTGAAAAAATTATGAACAAACTCAATTGAATACTCATCTACCTAGGGTTCACCCTCTCACAGGAATAAGGGGACATGATGAGACTAGAACTCCATCATTAGATATTAAATGAACGGTTTAGATCCCTAAGATCCAAAATTAATTCTATATATAACCCACACAAAACATTACTTAAGATGATCATCAAACCAATTTCTCAACTTCTTTAGTTATTTTGTATTATCTACCTACTTTGGAACCCCTATCTCTGAATCATGCTCATCTATGTCAAGGGATACATCTGGAGCATGAGTTATTTACACCATATATACATCCTCTTGATACTCTAGTAGAGGCTGTCGAGGTGTCATATTGTTGAGAATAGTAAACTATGATCAATATATATATATATAACAGACTAAATATCCCAAATAGGGAAATTTGAAATAAGAAACACATCTCACTAGACCATACACTTCCCTACCCATACACGAGTCCTATTTTATCCATACTCATGACCCCAACTACCTGTATCGGGTTCAAGTTCTAGACACATCATTCACATGAAAGATCCACATATTTGATAACACAAAGAATCATAAACCTAGTTTAGTTGATTAGAATTTCACCAAAAATATGTGTTAGAAAACACCATATTGGTTGTTACTAACACTTTAAATAGATTAAAACTATTTCAAAATTGATATAAGATACCAAAAGTTTAAAAAACATGTCATGTGAGTCCTATATTCCTGTAATGATGCATGAGTACCACCTCTTACCTCTCAGGTCCATGAGTCACACCATAAATCAATAATAGCAAATACCATATTTATCCTGATGAAAGAAACCCATTGTAACAATGAAAGCTTAAATAGAAATCTTATTTCTTGTGGTGGCTTAGACTTGAACCCAAACTTGTACTATCTAGGAAGAAAGAATTATATCTATCCAAAGTCCCAACAAATTACTAAACTCCAACTACCACTTCACAAGGAACAATTTTTTTATTTATTAAACTTTATAGATTCACCGACCTGGTTTTCTTGAATGAAACATAAGAAAGAGTGAAATTGACCTTAGGAATGCCTCCCGATATTCTTGAGATTTTCAATAATTAGAAGTGGTATTGGTGGTCATAGTGGGGAGACTATACCCTTCGATGAAAAAACTATATTTGAAAAAAATGGTAGAATCATACCAGTAATCAGTTAACATAAAAATCCAGAACATAGTATATGGTTTTCTAAAATAAATATCTATAATTAATCTAAACTTAATAAAATAAAATTCGGTCACCCATAAACTACCCATAAGTAGAAATGACTAAAATTAAAAATACAACCCCATTTTGACACCGTGGAACCACATGGACAAGATCTAGAATCCATCACCAACTAACCAATCTTACAATAGAGAACTATATTGCTTCAAAACCAAAAATACAAACCCATTATATTCCCACAAAACAATGTTAAGAAACCCATCATATAAAACCCATACATTACACATATTATGACCATCCTCACAAGCCCCAAATCCATCACGAAAGACCAAGACACATACTAGGCATAGTCCATCAATACCCACATAAGAATACCCCTAGGATATTAGATTTGGTGCCATATAACCAATTACTTTGTAATTTAGATTACCTATATATTCGAATACTTGAAAATTAATAATTATAATATCACATGATACATTTTGTTCTTCATAAAAACAATGTGATAATTCCCCTAGAGTTTCTATCACATTGAAAGGTCATAATAGTTTCCCTCAATGATGAGTTCCTTTTAGTGTTCTTATAATATTATTAAATATATATTCTATAGAAAAATTATAACTATATGAAAAGACACATATGATATTGTATATCAGGTTTAATAAGGTCATAATACATTGACACTTCTTCTCATTAAATACCCACGTAGTAATCTCCATGAGACGAGGTTATGAGAATATACTAACTTCTTGTAATTTTAAATATTATATGTTTCATTGGATATTCTTATATGTAGGAATGTGAATCATATCTTATACTTGAAATTATTATTAATATATATCATAAATCATGTACTTATATGTATTGACTAAAACCATGAAAACAAATGACTAGGTTTAGGTATGATAAATTAGGGGTTCCATAAGTGATATGTCATAAATGAATAATTAAAGAAAGGATTTATCCCTTCCAAGTTAATGGAAGTAGATATTTATAATATTTTTATTGAAATGGAATAGTATGATATATCCACGTAAATTGTGAATATGTTGACATGTTCATTACAAGAGGTCAATAAAAGATAAATTAAGTATATAGGTTGATGACACAAAGTATACAACTTTATTTATGAGAAATGAAAGAAAAGTGATTATATTATACAATGAATTTTTGTAAGATTTTATTGTTGGTTCAACATTAAATTCATTCTCTATTTTTATCTTGACATGTTACTTTATTCTGATCCTAGAATTTAGGATAGTTTTTCTAATGCCACTAAGAAAGAGGCATCACATAATAAGTGCATCCATAATGTCAGTTGAATTCTATTTTGAATTCCATAGTTTGAATATTGATTATTCTTTCCTTATGGTTTAATTAATAATTAGTGTGTGTTGATCAAATTAATAAAATCACTAGTTATTCAAAATAAAATTAAAAATATATGTATTTTCAAAGTAAAAAATGACTGCCCAACTATATAAGATTTATTAACCTATTTTTTATTCATAAGGTAAAAAATAATTATTTATATTGTTAAATGAGTATTAAATAAATATTTATTTTCTAGGTGGTGAATATATTATTTATTTATCTATCAAATGAGTAATATAGTGACATTTATTTATTTAAATAAATATTTATGATTCAACATTAAATAAATTTTGAATAGGATTGACGGGTTGAGTTAGGGGTATGATTGAATTGATATTTATAGAAATATTTGAGTTTTGCGTATGTAGAAAAATAATAATTATAATAATATTATTATTTGAAAAGGGTTTCAGTTATAATTAAGAGATTGGGTAAGGGGATTTTTGAAATAACTTATTCTCTAACCTATGTATATAATCCTAATTATATCATTTCTAGGATTACCTATTAGTTGTCCACAACAATTATCTCTAGAGAATTCTATCCAACCGTAGTGACAAATGTATCTTAAATTATCTCAAGAATAAAGATAATTAATCCTCCTCCTCCCTCACAAGAGATCATGAGGACACGAGAATAGTATTAAAATTTGTAAAGATTCTTGTTGAGATTAATGATGAATGATGTAAGTAGTTTGAATCCTTTGTGCTATCACACGAAGTTCTAACATGGATATGATTTGTGAAGCAGTTTTGGATAAAACTAGAGGGATTATATCCTTGGATATATCGTCATAATAATAGTACATTAAAAAAGTCAATGAATTAGAAAATAGAGAAATAATTTCAAGAAAATATACTTTTAATTTATATAAATTAACTATAAATTATAAGTAATAATATCCCCTCAATGAATATTATGAAGTTTTTATCATAAAGTTAGGATGATTTATATGCAAAAACTGAAAAAATCTATTTTTTTGCATAACCTTGAACATGTATGCTATGATCCAATACCTTTAAGTGGTATTAGAACAGTCACCTATTAGTTTATAATTATTTACTAATCATTAAACAATATATAAAATTGTTTTAGTTTTGATTTCTAGTTTTTATTTATTAATCCCAAAGATTAGATAAAATACTTGTTCAATTTAATATGACCAAGAACAGGACACGAAAAAATAAATAATTCTCAAATATATCATCTAGAGGTGTTGAAAATTCTATTTGGAAAATATGAATACATGAAGTGCAATGGAAATGTACATGTCATGTACCCTTGTTTACTGCACCAAGACAAGTTGTGGGAATTAAGGCACATTGTGTTGGAGAATGGTTAGATGGTATTTCATGGAATGTAGCCGATGTAAACATCTTGTAAGATATAAATGCAGGAAAAAAAACATGGCAAGCCCTAGGTGTGTAGTGTGATCGACCAGGGAATAGAGTACATAGAATATAGTGGAATGTACATTCCATGTGGCTCGTACTCGTTTACATAGTGTAAACACCACTTTAGGCTATAATACATGAATTTATTTTTTTGAATAAATATTAATTATAGAATTAAAAAAACCTACATGAAACAGTATCTAGAATACATTATATGTTATAGGTTTTTAACATTAATTACATACCAAGTGATTTTTGATGGTTTCCGAGGACTCAAATGATTAAGTTAATTACTTTCTATGTTATTTTATAACAAAAATATAGGTATGGAACTCTTACTTTTTTTTAAATCATGAACACTTCTAGAAATACATGTCATGAATATTAATGGCATGTCATGTTGTTATAAACACTTCATAAACTACACGACTTATCTAACAAAACCACACACTATGTAATATCAAGAAATGCTTTGTAAGTATATAGTAAAAGGAAATGACCATATAGAATAGAGTGGTAAACACCATGTTCCTTATTAGCACACATTGTGTAAGAATTAATTTTAAATTAAATTAATTAATTTAAAATTAAAAAGGATGAGTATCTTTCGGACTATTTGGATGGAAAGTTGTGATAAATGAATAAATGAATTAATATGATAAACAATTAATTTATTAGATTGATTTATCGTAATAAATAAAAAATGGAAATGAATGTTATCTCATGTTATTAAAGGAATAGTCACTTCATGCATAAATGATCATGATTTGATAGACCAATGTGGATGTTCATTTTTTTATTTAATATTTTTTACATGGGTTTATTATGGGATAATTTTTTTTTCAATTAAATATGATTTATTGTTAGTCATCCTTACATCCATTATTTTGTATGGACCTAAATGTGTGTAGTTTATTTTTTGAATATCCCTACATATGGTTCCTATTACCTCCATGTGAGTCAAAAAATATAAAGGATAAAGTTCTTAGTTGAGTGGAAATGATTCAAGGTGGAGCCGGTGTGAAGCCAACTAAGGAGATACATAGGTGAATATGTAGAATTCCACAACTGGAACCATCATTATTTCCAAAAAAATTTCCACAATGGTAAATATTTAGTTAATCATCCGATTAAATTTTCCCTATAGTCAAGGGTTAGTTTATTATCCATTTGATAAACCAAATAATAAAAAAGATGATGATCATGTCACATGTTTATTTTATTTTTGGCCAGTGTATTGTTAATTATTTTTTTATGAGTTTCATGTTTATTCACAATCACATAAAGTAAATGGATTAATAAGAATTAAATATAGTATAAAATTAATGGATTTGGTATACATTATTTTATTGTGATATGGTTAATTAATTATATAAAAATAACTTAATATTAAAAATCATGTAAAAATAGAAAATAATGAATATTTATTCATAAGATAAATTTCCTAAGAAAAATATTAAGTTGATAATTCCACCCATTAATTTATTTAGGATTAAATAATAAATTAATGTGTTTTTGTTGACCTCATTAAGACACTTCCATTTTTTATGGAAATCTAATGGATCCTTTCAGTTGACATAACCAAGTTAGAATCAAAATTATTTTCCTTCACAAGACATGGAGAAAGTTTAATTAAAGTGTTGGGAAAAACCGACTCTAGGATTTTTTGAATGGTGATTCTAGTCAATAGATTCAAGAATTTTGATTTATTGAAGTTGGAAATGTTACGCCCAGGCCCTGGAGCCACTAATCCTGACGCTCTAAGCCAATATGGTATATGACCTTTGGCGAGCCTCCCTATACACCAGAGGTTGCTGACTAGCAGTGAGGGTATAATGAGGTACATGGGGATACTATACCATATTTATGATAGTAAACAACATCATAAATCATGATAAATAATAATGTGATAACGACCAATAACCATGCATCATAAAATAGATTCTCCAAAATGGGTAAATTCCCACAACACTAAAATTGAACAATACATGTCATAGTTGTATAATTTATTAAAATAAAACTAAAATAAGGAACCAAAAAGAATCCCCAAAATGGGGTTTTATGTCATATATGTTTCCATAAACCATGTTCTCTCCCAAAATCCCATATCACCCATCTAACATAGCCCCCTTTTCCTTATTCTCACATAAAAACATGAAGTCTTATTGGGTACCCAATGGAGGCCCTATAAGGGCATGAGTACAACTTAGTAGGACACCACCAATGGTGTCTACAAAATATCCATTCTAATAAAAGTATGTCCAAGAGTACATTCAAAAGAAAATAAATAGTAGATAAACCCGGTTCCATTATTTAATAGTATTTAAATTGACCACTTTTATTCTCAGTTCTATGTGTTTACCTTACCAATCAAGTCTTATTTGACCTATATCGGTCATCTAAACCATATTTCAATGGATACATTGATGTAAATTTAAGGGGAATCAGTCTAATAATCCACCCAAGATTTTATAATTCCATGTCCAACCATCCCATCCTTTATGGAATTCTATTCCCATCCCTTTGGAGTGAGGAGCATCAGCCCATAATCCAAAACATACTATGCATAAGGGTTCTTGGATCATCAATCTTTCCCACCTAAGGGAGAGGATAATTACTATAACATCCTAATAAGCATTAGTTACGTTTCTAAATGTCAACATTAGTGACTTCTTATCACACAATAAAAAAAGGTGCACTATTTCATTTTATCATTGTCCCATGGTTCATTACATTCAACATGTTCTCAATTCTCATTGTTATACTATTTCACCATTTAAGAAAATTACAAAAGTTCATCACATTTACCCATTTGTAGGATATAAATCATTTTTAACTCATTCATGTTAATCCAAAACAAAAATTTATTCCATGTTGACATACCAAACACAATTATCAATGGTTTAATATCTTAAACAAACCAATTCATCAATTAGAATCTCAATTTCTATGTTCAATATACTAGAACATCCCATGGGTGGGTTAAGGAAAAGTCTAATCATCCTAAAAAAATTTAAATGGGAGCCTGAGGGGTCCAAAATATCATTTAAACACCCAATTTATCATTTCCTACCACAGAATCAAATTCGTACTACAACAACTCAAAATCAAAACCACATACACATGAATAAACATAAAGAATATAAGATATTACTTTTATAACACCTACATTATGTTCATATAAAACCACCCACATAAACATGACCCTTGATTAAAGATCAAACAACCCTCAACAACCAATATAGAAGTCAACTGGAAAATAATTATTTTAGGGATTTTGATGTAGAGAAATATTCCAACAAGGTTATTCCAAAAAATTGAAGAAAACAGTGTGATAGAGTCACCTGATGTCTTCATTAAAAAACCAAGGGTCTATAAATGATTCAATGTTGACGAATATTCACCCTTGGGAAGCATGGGATTGTTTGTTTTTTACCCTATGATTTTTAGGAGGAAAGTTGGATAAAATCGAGTAATATTTCTTAAATCAGAAGGGAGAAAAATAGGAAATTACCCTCTTTTAATGAGGTTCATGGTTTGGATGTACATTTGGAAAAACCATGTACCAATCTCATGACATACATTTTATGAGAGGGGGCCTAGGCTGCATGAATTTTAGGGAGCCCAAATGTTTTTCTAAACCATTTCAATAATTTTTTTTGATTTTTACAAGGAAACTTATTTTTTTAGTCTCCCACGTACATGGTTTTTCAATTGTGAACCCTACCTTTTTAGGATGTATAGTTAAGGTGCATGGATAGTACTAACTATGTACCAACAATGTGTACTGCACAAAATGGACTACTTTCTTACTATATCATGTCTCATACCCTCGAGAGAATCTTGAGACACCTAATACATCTATGGGAAATTTTATTAACCATTTTAATGTGATTTAACTAAAAATTAAAATACGAATATACCTCCCCAAAGGGATAAGATATTAAAAACCTCCTCCTTATAACATCTTATCCTCAACATGCTTTCCCAATCATCACTAAGATTCTATGGTAAAATGTTCTATCCACAAGACCCACATATCTACCTCCCACTCCCAATTTTCCTTCAAAACTTTACCTTGCTTCCATAACACTCATACTAAAGGTAGAGTATTACCCTAAAAAAAGCCTCACTATGACCCAAAATATGAACTGGGCGGTCCTCAAAGGATGCATCAAACTCATGATAAACATCATCAACTTCAATCACATGATATGGAATATGGTGATACTACCAAATATTTGAAACATGAAAATGTTATGAATAACACCATAGCACTATGGAAGTTCCAATCGGTACATCACCAACCCGATCCTCTCCATGATCTCAACATATATATGGGAGGTAACTTTACTTATTTCCAAAGATTATTGTGATTTAGTCCTGAAAATACCTGAAGGAACAAAAATTCACCCATCATAACCTCGAGAGTCCGATGAGATCAGTCAACATATGGATTCCTTCTTCTCCGAGATGTATCTATATTCTTCTAATTCAATCGAACCTACTCGGATGTCTCTTGCATGAAACTCGGTTCTAACAACTCTTATTCCCCAACATTAATCTAACATAATGCATATCTATATGGAATACCATGGAGAACCTCACAGGGTTCTATCTGAATAGTCCCCTGATAACTATTTTTATAGGTGAAATAAATGAGCACTAAGTTTTTATCCCAAGATACAATAAAGTATGGGATGAATGCTATCAACATGTTCTGTAGCACACGAATCATACATTCTGATTCTCCATCCATAATTTTTTGGGATGTTGTACTTAGAAACACCTATGTACTATTTGAATTCTATAACCCTTTCCATAAGTGATAAGTAAAATGTGGGTCATGATCTAAAATAGTAATTTGACCTAAAATGGTGTATATTTGATTTCTCATAAACATACACGTCACCCATCTTGTAAATGGTAAATATTTTCCAAATCAATATGAAATGTGATACCTTTATCAACCCATATACAATCATCCAAATCATATCATTATATATAGGATTCCCTGATAGGCCTACCAAAAAATCCATTGTAAATCCTAAAAATTATATTCCAGAATAGGAAATGGATGTATAAGTATAATAGGTTATTGATTCTTATCCTTCAACTATTAGTAGATGTAATACCATTTCCCAAAAATGGAAGTACAATTTTCCATTCCTATCAACCAATACTATCTATTAATATCACAATACATTTTGGTCATACTAGGGTGCACCACCCACTTAGAGGCATAAAACTCATGAGTTGGATATTCCGGAATACAAGTAGGGAAAAAATCCCTAAACATGAATAATATAATAATCATCAATAGACCAATTGAAAGGTGGATCCCAAACATCAATACTATATCTCAAGGCCATACATTCAGATTCCTCATACCATGTCCTCTTAACATATTTCAGAAGGGATGTCACAATAGACAAGGACATAATGGTCATCAGATCATTCTCCTCATGAAAAACTATATGCATCTTTGTAAAAAATAACTTATATTTCACTCATAACTTGAATCCTAAACTATCTAAGTCTTTTTTTCCTTCTCAATTAATATACAATTCTGTTTCCTTTTCTCAGCATATAAGTTATCTAAACGAAAAAGTACTACATGTACTCAACCAATATCTACTGTTGGTGGTTTAAATAACATTGGGAAAATATTTAATTAAGTTTATTATGATTGGTATAAGTGATAAAATTCCCACCCAGAAGATATTTCCACCAACACTTTAATGAAAAAATTGCTGCATCCAACTCGTGATCATGTGAAGGGTAATTCCATTCATGAGGCCTCAAATCCTGCGACTCACACTCCATGAATCGGTCTCCCTACATCAGTAAAACCCCAAGACTAGTACTAGATAAATCCCACAAAATTGTACAGTCCTTACTAATGTTGGGTAAGAGAAGAATCTATGGAGTGGTCAAATGCCTCTTTATCTCTTGAAAGTAATTCTCATACACCTCAGACCACTTGAACATGATACCTTTCTTGGTCAAGCATTAGAGTGTCACTTCCAAGTGACAAGATTTCTTGATGAACATTTTGTTTTAATATACTAAACTTAAAAAGATTAATATATTTGAAAAATATAATACTTCTCCCAATAAATTACCAGTTAAACAATTTAAGGGCCTACTAACACACCTTACTCTAGATGACTTGACCAAAAAAATATATCTAATTGCTGTAAAATTGACACATAGATAACCTGAAATATAGTTTATTATCTATCAGTGTACTGTAGATGAGGTCAAGATGTTTGACATGATTATCATGAGTCTTGGAGTACAACAATATGTATTCCATGAAGAAATAAAAAAACCTATCAAAATACTGGTGAACGATTCTGTTCATTAGATCTATAAAATAGAAGGTGTGTTTTTCAACCCAAAAGGAATCACAATGAACTCATACAAACCATACAAACTTATTAAAGATTTATGTGGTATATTTGAAAGTATCACTCTCAATTGATGATACCCTGATCTCAGATAAATCATATAAAACATATATACATCCTTAATTTAGTTAAAAGGTCATCTATATGAGGATTCCGATTCCAATTTTTATTCACCATCCAATTAATATTTTGGTATTTGATACATAAATTCAAAATTTACATTTTATTTCTTAGTAAAAAAATTGGAGATCCCCTAGGTGAAGTGATCATATGGATGAATGCCTTATCATCTAACTCCTCCAACTATGTTTTAATCTTTTTTAGTTCTTATGGTTCAATTATTTAAGGGATAATTGAAATTGGATTAACCCTAGGCACCATCTCAATCATAAACTCAACCTCTCTCTTAGGTGGCATCCTCGAGAATTCTATAGGAAAAACGTCTTGAAACTGATCCACTATCTTAAGGAAGGAATCATGCTCCACTCCCAATCATCAAGACTATGTCTCGCCACCTGAGCCATGATATCACATAATTTCCATCGAATTGGACCAACACAGCCTACCTGGATATTCCATTCCCTATGATGGACATAAGTTCCACCCTTAGGTATAGTGAAACTCACTCTTCTATGGTAACAATACATATTTTTATGGTACATATCCCACCATACCATTCTTATATTTAGGTAAAATCCCATAATCTCAAGAATGTACATGTCTTAAAGGAGACAATACCCACCAAACTCAGGGGAAAACTATTTAAATTGATGAATATCCTCAGATCTGAACTCTGATGGCATATTTATCAACATTACCCAAAACATATGCTCCACTTCCATATCCAAAATGGTCACAAAACCATCAGATATAAAAGAATAAGATGCTCCCATTTCAAATAAATAACTAGAAATAAATGAAATTACAAGAATTGTACCACAAAATAGTCAATGGTTTGGCCTCACTACACACCAGAGTAGGATGAATAGTATACAACTGTCTTGTTACCCTACCACAGGCTCTTATTTGAGTCTCCTACACTACAATGCCTTACTAATATGAACACTTCTTTCATGAAGTACTACATACCCCATCCCTATTGTTATGGATTAAGTAACTCCATTTTCCCAGTTGATATGGGTTAACAGATCCCCTTCTGGTACTACTCATCAGTCTAAGTTCCCCCATCACTTCCCATCCATTGTGTTTTCTTGTAGAACATTTATATTTTTACCATACTACCACAATATCAGAATTCTACTAGTGCTCTTGAAAACAGACCATACATAGGGCCTAGTCTTCCACATTATTAGCAGATTACTTGATCACTGCTTTGTGAAACTGATGCTATCACTTGGTCACACTATCCGACACTTCCCTGGTAAAATTTCTCATAAAAATGCTTCCTACTCTTAGAAGATGGACCATTAGATCACTCCACTAAAACTGTGGATGCACCACTAGATGCCTCCTTTAGGGTCCCCTTATAAATGAGAGCAAAATCTATTACTTATGTAAACGTATTTAAACAAAATAAGTTAAACTAAGAGTTGATCTCATATCTAAGACCATCCTAAAAAATATAGTTGTAGCTACCTCTCTTTTCATAGTCAGAGAAAAACACTAAAAATCAGTGATGTTGCCAGTAAAATCCATCAACATCATACTTCCATATATCAACAGAATATTCTCTTATACTTTACTTTTCCTTAGTTTCTATGGGTAGAAATTATCCAAGAACGTCACTTAGAAGTCTTCACAAGACATGCCTTATAACTACTCATATCGTGCCTAGATATCCCACCAGTGCTTTGCAAGTCCTCATAACATACATGCTTAAAACATGAACCTTATCTCGAAGGGGTCTTAATGTGGTCTAGTATTGTGTGGATAGTCTCAATATATAACTCATTTACCTTAGGTACACCCTCTCCAAAAAACATCAAGTGGGTGCTGCAGTTGAAACTCTCTCACCAGATCAAACAAACTCAGAGCTACCCACCCTAGGTCTCTCTCCATAAATAACATAAAATGAGCGAAGTTATCATGGAACTTATCTTCCACTCAATTATCCAGAATCAATAGTGGGTTCTTTTCCCACTATTAGAGGTTTATTTTTAAAAATTTCCTCATGCTTCCCAACTAGTAAACATTGGCATGTTGGAATCTATTGACAATTCCAAAAACACATTTAGGGAAAATAACATATGGTTTCCAAAGTTTAAAAAATAGGGATCACTACTATCCATAAAAAACCAACTTCACATACACTATCCCATTAGATATAACCACATATCTATCATTACCCTTTACCTTCCCTATCTTGGGTCATGGATAACATGAGTTAGGCCATACTTACCTAATCATAAACATTTCATTAGATACATTTTTCAACCACTTCACTTTTAAACCATTTAAATATTTCTCTTTTAAGAATTATTTTCACCATTTAAATTTATTAGTTTCTAATTTAACAAATTTTCAACTTCTTTATCAGATACTATCTTCAAAGATCAACAAAAAACTAGATAAGTATTTATATTTCCTACAACCCAATATAACCTTTTTTCACATAATTTCCTAACATTATGCATTCCAAATAAATCCTGAGATCCTAAAATGATGCATGGATATATAAACATAATTCTATGATATTCCATGAGTTAATCATCAGAAAACAATAACATCGCACAACATGTGTATAACCCAAGGTGCAATAATATATAACTGAAACAAAAAACATTACAAAAAATAATCCCACCCTAGGAAAAAGTGTTTTCCCCCACACATGGGTTGGATAATACCATGAATGAGCTCATTTACACGGCCCATGACATCCTAGAATATAGTCTGAATTTCCCTAAATAGTAATAAAAAAAAAGAAAATACAGGCTCTCATACCACTTTCAAATCCCTCGACCAGGGTGCCACTAATCCTAGTGCCCAGAGTAAGTGTGGCATGTGACCTCATGCGTGGATGCTCATATGAAAGAGGCTACCAAATAAAAACTAGGGTGTAATGAGGTAGGTGGGGAGACTATTTCTTCTTTAATAGGGTAAATAATAACATCACACAACAAGTGTATCATCAAAGGTTAAATAACATAGAATTTTATTAAAAAAACATTAAGAAAAATAATCCCACCCCAGGAACTTGGGTTTTCCCATGCACAAAGGTTAGTTACACCCATGAATGAGCTCATTTACAAGACTTAATGCATTATATCAACCTGTATACCTTTTCAAATTGTAGAAAAAGAAAATAAAGGCCTTGATACAACATTTTAATTTCCTAGATATGGTTCCACTGTCCATTCTGCCCCGATTTGGTATAGTATGTGACCTTAGGTGTGCCTCCCAGTAAGCCAGAGGCTACCAAGTAGAATTGAGGGTCTAATGAGGTACATGGAGAGACTATACTCTCCTTACCAAAGTAAAAAATAGTGAAAATAAATATAAATAATAATGAAGGGATAAAAATAAAAAACACATGAATCATAAATTAAATTCCCCAAAATGGTTAAATTCCGACAACTATACAATTAAACCTTCCATGTTATAGTTGTGTAATTTTTCAAAATAAAACCAAAATAAGACACTAAAAAAATCCCCAAAAACATGTCCTCATATGAGGTTTAGTTCCCTCATCCATGCTCCAAAAAAATCCCACAAAATATATATTACAAGGGGTGCTTTCCATATCTAAACCTATATCCATGAAGTCTTCTTTGGTACGAAATGGTGGCTTGGGTAGGGTGTGATTACAACTCATTAGGCCCCAAAAAATTTATATAACAATATAAATTATAACAAGAGTGTGTGATGGAGTATAATCAATAGTAAACATACCGTAGATAAACAAGGTTCCATTATAAATAGTATTTAAATTAACCACTTTCATTTTAAAATCCATGTATAACCCATGCCAATAAAACCTTATTTGGGAAATGATGATCATCTGAACAAGATGTCAAAGGGTTCACATATCATCATACAAGGAGAATAAATCTAGGAATTCAACTAGGATTCAGAATTTCATGTTTGAACATCAAAACCATGATATGGAATGATATGTCCATACCCTTGGAGTCAGGAGAATCAGTCAATAATCCAAAACATACTATTCAAGGGGTTCTTGGAGCACCATTCTGAATCACCAAAGGGAGAGGAGTATCCATCGAACATCAAACCAAAAATTAGTAACATTTATAAAGGTCAATTGTGACCTATTATCACATTATAATAACAAAGGTGAACCATTAAATTTTATCACATTTTTATGGTTCATTACATTAAGCATTTTCTCAATTATCATAGTTATCCCATTTCAAAATTTGAGAACATTACAACCATTATTCATATTTACCCATTTATAAGACATAAATCATTTTAATATTTTATATTAAGGAAAACACCCCTATATTCCATGTTGTTCTTCAAAAAAATTATCATTGGTATAATCTCATAAAACCACCAATTCATTAATTAACAGCTCAATTTCCATGTTCATGGGAGTGGAACACCCAATGGGTGGACTTAGGCCTAATATACTCATTATGAACGAATATAATGGGGATATTGAGGTGTTTAACACATAATTTAAAAACCCAAATTACACTTTCCTACAAAGGAATCAAATTGACAAATGAACAACTCAAAATCATAACCATATACACATGAATAAACATCAAGACTATGGGATATAACTTGTAGATATCCTACCTCATGTTCATAGACAACCACTATATTAAACATGACCCTTGATTCAAGCTTAAACAATCATAAAGGACCAATCTAAGAGTATTATGGAAAATATAGAGTTTAGGGATTTTAAGGAGATAAATCAATCCAACATGTTTCTTACAAAAAACTAAAAGAAGGTGGAGCGGTAAATTCACCTAGATCATTGATTCAAAACTAATTATGATCCAAATGGCACATGATTTGGGGAGATTAACACATGGAATGATTATGAGGATTTATTTTTTACCCTAGGATTCTAGAGGAGGAAAGTGTGAAAAAATCATATAAGACTTAATAAATACTAAATGGGAAAATGTGAAATTCTCCTCCTTTAATGAGGCACATGGTTTTCCCGCACGGTTGGCCAAACCATGTACCAATTCTATGAAGCCCTCTGTCTAAGAGGTGTCCTAGGTCATAAGATTTTACAGGAACCATGCATAGTTTACAAAATTATGCATAGGTCACATGATTGGACATATCCTAAGAAACAACATATCCTGGTTCCCCCTTAAATGATTTTCAACCGTCTACCCTCCCCCTTATGGCCGCAAGGTTAAGGAACATAGTTAGTTCTAATTTTGCACCAATCATGTGTGCTACAGAGTGTGGTCTTCTTTCTTACTATTTCATATCCCAAACCCTATAGATACACCCAAGAACACTCAAACTCTTATTAAACATTTAATCAACCATTTTAAGGGGTTTAACTCAAAATTTGAAGAATAACATACCTGCTCGAAGGGTCCAGATCTTATAGGAAAGTCCGAATACCTAAATACTTTATAGTAATTTCAAAAGGACCTCATCTAGGTTACAATAAGGGAAATATTGATCCTTCACACTATAATATCCATGATATAGGATGTAATGGATCTAATGGTGATGGATATTGGGATTTGATAAAATAACAGGAGAGTAATAAATAAAATTTATTTTTTTACTTTTGGAAATCTATAGAAAGTAAAAAAATTTGATTTTACTTAATATAGAAAATGGAAATGAAAACCATGGAAAAACTATGATAATTTACAGAAAAATATTATGTCTTCAATATCAAAAAAATTAATAGAGTGATATAATTTTTAAAATTCAACACTAATATATATATATTTTTTAATATGTGTAGGATGCATTTATTTTTGACTAGCTACCTCATCAATTAAGTGAAGGTGAAAAGTAATCCTACTAGAGATTCATGGAGGATGCTTATTATTCCCATTTAATTATGATATCAGCTATGTTTGAAGAGATGGTTATGAAACATAATGATATGGATGATTACAACATGAAAACCCATCTCCTTGAACATGAAGAGGAGGAGAGGATTAAGATTATCAAGACTTTCAGTGTACTATTATAATGTAAACTATAATAATAAGACCTAGATAGTGATAATTCCTTTAAAATACTAGATTATATTGATCAGTTAGTGAAGTTATGCACCTCTATAGATAAGAAATTATCCATTAATATAATATTTTCATCATTTCCTGTTAGGTTCTCCATATCCATCAAGGATCATAGGATGAACATGATACATGAAAAAATAAATAATATTGTTACTATGATTCACTAGATATGTATGTATTGGTGGGAACATGGTTCCGAAACCATTATTGTGGAAAAAATAAAATACTCGGTTGAAAAGACAATTATTAGTTAAAAGCAAATGGGGACTTTACAACATAATTTTAAAAGACAAATGAATATGAGGTAGGTAAAAGAATAGAAGTCTATTTGCTTCTGATGTAACCAAAAGGGCCATTGGATGATTTTTAATGACAAATTAAAGATAAAGTTTATTTATGATTTTACTTAAGATAAACTCATCATTGCATATAATACTTCAATTTCAATTCTTTATATTTAAATTAAATATGTGAAACAAATATTTATATTAAAATATAGGAACCATATAAGTTCAGAATAATTACTAGATGTAATGTGAAATCTTTGAAGGATTTGGAAAGGGTGATTCCAACAGTATATATGAGGAGGAAATAAATTATTTTTACCCATCAAATTCAATCTAGTTAAAATATTATTTTCCACCACCAAAAAATTTATCCCAATACATAGTTAGATATAACAAGAAATTGTTTCACGTTTGGATTAAATTTTTTTCTAGTTTTTAATACGAAATAAATAGTCTAATTACACATGAATCATAGATATCCAAAATTAAAATTAATAGTGAATATAAAATATAAGAATCATACCAAATTATGGATAGATAATTATTTATCATATTCATGGATATACTGAGAAGTATTTTAGACATGTTGGAACTAGAATCGATAGGTTATATCAATATACGAACTTGTCAAGTTTTTAAAAAATAAACCATTTAAATAAATGTAATCAAAAAATATTCTAGTGTTATTTTAGCTTGACCACATTAAATATTCTAAGGAAAATATATAATTAAATTCATATAAATTATGATATTCATTTTATATTTTTATGAATACTGAGTAGAAAAATAAATTCATTTGGTAAAAGGTACACGATCCTTATAACATGCTTGTCAAAGTATATCTTAACCAAGTATTCATTGATAATTTGAACATATAGTGAAGGTTTTCCAAAACTAAAATTACCTTATACACATAAAATAGGTTATTATAGTAAAATTATGATCTATGAAGTGTCTTATATATATTAGAAGTCATCCATAATTATTTTCTAGACACATTTTTCAAAATAAAAGTGTAACAACTTGTTAGATTCTAACTAAATATGACTAATGGATATCAATTTTTTATCATATAGTAACTTAAGATATTTACATCCCCAAATAAGAAAAAAATTATTCAAAAACAATTATATTTTTGTTAGGATCACATGGAATACACTCATCATTATGTGTTTGTAGAGGGGGGGGTAGTGTTTTTATAGTTTTATTCCAATTAGATTGTTATATATCTTTACATATTTTAATATTTAATATCTTAATTATCAAATTGGTTTACATCTACTTAATTTTTTAGTACCCATATAATTGATAGGTGGTTTAAAGCATTAAACTTTCAATAATAATGTTTAGTCCTTGGTGAAATCAAGAAACAATATGTGAGCACATGTACCAAAATAATGAGATACCTATTAAAGTGGGTTGGCCGAGAAACACTCTAAAACTTGATCTATGGTGCAATTTACGCAAGAGGAGAAATAGGAAATAATAATGAGTTCCAAGATTGGTGAAAACATGGTCTAACTACAACTCCTTAATGGGTATATATACTTTCTATGTAGACATTGGGAAACTTCTCAAATTTATTTTCTATACAAAGAGAGTCCTCCACCAGTTTATGATTTTTGTTGAATGAAAAAAATAATACTCTATCCTTCTCCTACTCCTCTTAATCCTACTTATATTGGTTATTACACATCGTCATGAAGTTAGTTTATTTCTTCTCTTATTACTTTCTTATTATTATCCTTCTTCTTCTCATGTAACTAGAAATTCACAACACCCTCTACTTCCATCTTCAATTCAATTATTATTCTTCAATGAATTTGTTCTGAACCGATTCTATTCTTCTTGGATTTTACATGTAGAATATTTAAAGATTGTAATCGATTCTTATATTCTTCTTCTTGATACCAAGATACTTTATATTTGAGTCATAGTTTTGAACCTATACCCCTTATAATATTGTTTTTATTCATCATCTAACAGTATGTATATTTATATATTAAAATGTTTTGTGTCGGTTACCTTTTCCTAGTTTTCTATCTTCCATTTTCATTTAAAAAATATCATATGAATTCATTATTTTGAATTAACAATATTATTAGTTATTAAAAAACCATATATCTCAACCACTATTTTCCTTGAATAGATCTATAATTATTTGTTTATCCTATCTTTAATATCATTTAAATGTTCCTTAAAGGCTTGGATAATAAATCAATTATTCTTTATTTTCTTTCTATGATATATGGAAATATTGGGCAAATTTTACTCAAAAAAATACACATCTCTAAACAATATTAATATAATTATAATTAAATATTCATTATTTTTGGTCATGGATCATTTTCTTCACAGTAAAAAACTCATGGTTTTTCATTCCACTTCATTCATTAAACTGATCGAATTAACTCTTCTTCATTTTTGGTGATATGTACTAGAAAATATATCACTTGAAAGTTTAATCAAACATCCTATATCATGATGATATTTATATTGATATCTATTTTCATTAAATTCCTATTAACCTAGAATATTATAAACTAGACTCAGTTAAAAAAATATTATTGTGAATATCTTATTCTAAAAAATTACATATATGTACATAGAATGTCCGAATAAATGAAACTTCCTTTATGTGACTCTCATTTTTTGTTCTTATCTTAGAATTCGTCATCAATTCATCCATAAAATATCATGATATCCAATATCATAATATCTAAAACATATAAACACCACCATACCAAGCATCATACGAATTTAGCTTTTAGAATATTGGATTCTTGAGATATCTCCCACTGTATAAGGATATAATCCCTTATATCATACTCAAAATTTTTACAAGAATCCTAAACATGTATTTTCTTACATTGGTAGGATTTAACCTATATCATAGAATTATATATGTGTATTATTCACTAATATTACTAATCATGTATCAAAATGAACATTCAAAGAAGATTTGGTTAAACGGATAATTCTTATATATAGAAATATGCATACATACATAAATTCACATATTAAGATCAATTAATATATTTTATGCTACATGTTAATTATCCATAAAATTTATAATTTCCATACATAGTAGGAAATTCATGTATTTAGATTCACCTACATGACCATTTTTCTAATGTTACCAACGATGTAACCAATTTTGCTTCCCATGAACAATCATATAACTAATAATGAATTCATGTATGAAAATTATTTGATATAGGTAAAACTCATATTTTGATATTCCATTACATGAAGAACACTTAGAGATTCATATATGTGGTTTTCTCTTCTTAAGAAAACTTTCTTAAACATTATAATTCTCCATAATCTACCTTTTTAATTCTTTCACTCTTTATCCAAGAAACTATTTTCAATAATCATGATCATACATATCATGATATTAGATCATCATAAGAATACCTCAATATTCATCAACTGAAATCAATATCATCCTATATATGTTTACCTTTATATATGATTCGATACATATCATATATTCTTATTATTCCACTTTATTTTCTACAAAACTTGAGGTCATTTCCCATTTTTTAGTCATAACATATGTTTAAACATCATTGTATTCATACTTTCAATTTCCTTACAATTCTCTCCCATGATCACTTATTCTATCATTGATAGAAATATTTTATGTGAACATTTTTGTGTATATAATTCATTGATTTTTGGAATTAAATGTTATTATTCTTTCTAATCAATTTATCATTTTACTCATTTTATGGTAGATGAAATTTGGAATTAATTTGGAGAAAAATGTTTGGAAGTAAGAAAGACTTCAAACTATGACATAGAGTAGAGCAACATGATGTCATAAGAACGAGGATGAGTAGAACTAAAGAATAAGGGAAAACACTGATTCACGCAATGAATAAAATTCATTTCATTTATATAACTAATGTTGTGACTGGGTTGAGGTATACATATTCCAAAATTCAATTTGATTATTCACACGGTGAGAAGGAAGATTCACACAATTCATTAGCTTCCTAAAATTTCTTCACAACATATAAATCTATTCATATCATGACATGATTAGGATAGAAAACCTCAAGGAAAAATCTGTATTGATTCATGTCTTGGAAAATCAATCATGTTGTGAATTTATTAGTAAAATAATTTTCAAATATATGATCAAAATCATTCACTTAGTCAAAACTTTATTCAATATGTGAACCCAAATTCAATAGCAGAATTAAATATTATATTTTTTAGAATCTTTATGGAATTTTAAAGTGGTCCGAACATGGTCTCTCATGATTAAACTCAATGAATTTCAAATAATATTTTGGGGGAATGAAATCTGACTCAAGTGATATCTATGCCCAAAAATAAGAGGTTCAGACTATTTCTACAAGGATATAGGGAGACCAGAGCTTGGGGATAGGTGCTTCACTGTTGTAGAGTCATTTATTTGTTATTCTCAACTATTTAAATTATTTTTTTTCTTTTCTCCTCCCCTATCAATTCTTCCTTAATAACATTAGGGGGGGGGGTGTTACTAAAAAATTATTACATGTGACGTGGATAAAGCTATAGGGTGCTATGAATTATTTTTTCTAATATTTTACTCTTGTTTGGTTTGTTTTAGTTATAATTTATCATCGATTTCTTTCCCCATTCTTTCTCATGACCACTGGGTTAATAATAGAGAAATTATATTTTTAATTTATCAACTAATTAACTTGAATTAGGAATGAAAATTGAATAATTTAGGGTAATTATGTTTAAAAATGGTATTGAGAAACATAATTCATTTAAAATCCTATGTACATGACCATATAAATGGTTGATTAATATGTTAAGGATTGGATACCAAGACCAATGATCTTCTTTACCAATAATATAACCAAAAACCTGAAAAATAAATTAAATTACTAAATTCATAGGATCCCAAACCCAAAATCTATAGAATTTTTCTTTCTATATCCAACTTAATTCAAAACCAATCTACTTTCTTCGCCCAATTTCCTAAAAAACATTAATCAATCAATTTTTTTTTTTTTAATTTCCTAAAATCTACTTTTACTATTTTATGGTTTCAAACATGAACTCAATAATTTCTAAATTTATTTAGTCAGTAAATTTTTTAAATTCATCTATAAATTATTAAACTTTCTAGGCCCCATTAGAATTACAATTACCTATTGGGCGATTAAAATTTTAACACCTTTGTTGTGGATGGTGAAAAGGTAAAATTAGGAACATTCATGTTTTTTATTTTTATTATTTTAGTTTCACTTTTTATGCTAAGTGTTATAATGTTGTAATTGTTTTTCTAGATCAATAATTCTTGATTAAAACACATATTAAAAAGGAAAATACATCCTTGATATTGATATCAATCTAAAATAGAATTTCAGAAGGCATATAGAAGAAACATTTATGGTTAGAATCAAACAAAACCATACTGATAGAGGTGCACAACCAAGAGATCCTGAATTATGAGTGCCAGAAGACTACATCCAACTATCTAATACTAGAGATTATCTAAGCATACTCATACCATAAGTGGGTTCCACAAACTTTGAGATCAAGAAAAATATCATTTAGATGTTTTCAATCATAGAAAAATTCTCTAGTCTACCTAAATATGATTCAAACACATATCCATGAAACTTCATTGAACTCTATAATAATTTATAATTATCTAATTTTTCAATTGATATGTTAAGTCTTCCCATCATTAAATTTTATTTAAGAGTTAAATATTAGGAATGAATCCATATTTTACCATCACATTCCATCATAATATGTGATTAGTTGGAAAGAAATTTTATCACCTAATTTTTTATTCTTTCTAATTCCATGTACATCCATGTAAACATTCTAAATCTCAGTCAATATGAGGATACATCATTATATAGAACATGTTATAATTTCAATGATTTAATTATAAAATTCCCACATATTGGTATTGAGATCTTGTTATTAACTAAAACATTTTATAAAGATATTTCATAGGTAACTAAGTCAATAGTGGACACTGTAGTAGGATGATCCATAATGAATAAATCACTAGAGGAGAGCTAAAATATTCTAGATGAAATGGAGAGAAAAATAATCCAATTGAATACCAAGGGAACATAAAAAAGTGGCATAAACATGGTGGAAAAAATAGATGGATGATCAATCTGATGGAATCTATAAAAAATTGATCTAATGATATGAAAAAACAACCCTAAGGTTTGTACATCGAAGAAGATAATTAAATTTATTGTAACCATAAAAATCATTTTTATCTTTAATGACCACAACAAAAAAACATGGTCAGGGGTGTCAATTGAGGGAATCGGGATTTCAAGTGAAGAAAGGACCGCCACTAAAGAGCCATGTCCACACACTAGAAGAGACCATGGAAGCATCCACGACTACCATTAGAGAATTCATAAAGGAACTAATTTCTTATTCAAAATATTAAGGAGAAACTATTATGGAGATGAAATATGGTTCTAGTGTTTAAAAATTAGATATATGAAACCTAGAATTTCAAGTGATCCAAATTTTAAGAAACATTGGGAGTGACCATGAGGAACACTTTCCGGACACCTAGAAGTGAACACATGAGTAGAACTGAAGGATATAGATTTGAGTAGTGGGAAAAAAACACAATATAACCATGAAAAAAATGATGAAAAGTCAAAAGAAAAAGTTTAAAAGTAAGAATAAAATATAGAAAAGTGTAAGGATATAGTAGCTATGGAATAAGAAATAGAAGATACCCCACTATTAATTATGAGACTCTCTTTTCTAGAGGTCCTAATGTAAGGAAATTTTGACACATAAAATTTAATGTCTCTAGAAAATTTCAAAAAGTTTCATATTAATAACCATTTCATATAATTCCTTACTAACGTGCTAAAATATGCCAAATTAATTAAAGATTTAGTGACCAATTTGAAAACTCTGGAGGTAATTACCACCATTTCAATCACAAGATAGTGTTTGGTGGTGAAATAAAAGGAATTACCAAAAAAGAAGCAATAACCAGGTATCTTTTCAATTCTAATTAATATCAGCACCAAAAAAATAGAATATTACCATGTAACCTCAATTAAAGCATCAAAATCATGTCATAAAACATGTTGAAGACCATGGAATTATAGAAGATGATGGATATAAGTGCTATAATCCAACTTCATAATTTGATGGTGAAATACCATAGCGGTATAATTGAATATATTATAGTCAAAGTGGTCACATTTTATTTCTCGGTGGAATTCTTAATGTCAATAATAGAAAAAAGTGGACCCCTCTCATATTGGGTAGCCCCTTTTTATCCAATGGATGAGCATAGATAGATGTGAAAAGTTGATAATTATTCCAAGAGTTGGTAAAGAGAATGTGAGTTTTAATATTCAATAAGAAATGTAGAATTATGATGTGAAATATAATGATATAGAAGAGGAAAACATACATAAATAAAAATATGTTGTTGTTGTTGTTGAAGAAAAGTATTTGGTGGATAATTTCATGTTAGAAAAGAAATACAAAGTAGAGGTGTTGAAAGGAAGAAATAAAAAATTAAAGACATAGAAGGATAAGTTGATTTCACCATGTTTAAAGAGGATCTATGAGTTACCCCCTCATGTTAGCCATGAGATAATGAACGGGGGGTTTGGAAGTGAGTTTTGGATTAATGAAACTAATGGTAGAAAAAACATTGGTGGATTGGAACAATGGAGGTTTCCCACCCCATAAATGATCTTCCATTTAATTTCAAGGATCAAAGAAAAAATAGTGGATCATCCTAAAGAAGATTGTGTAGGTGCTGCCCATATAAAGAGTTAAGCTATATTTATAGGAAGGACATGGGATGACCTATGTGGATAGCTCATTGCTGTGGAAATTTTCATATATAGAATAAGTACAATCGTTCCAATATTCTATAACCTAAGTTAAAAAGGTATGACAAATCAAATGATGTTAAACAAAAGAGAATATAGGAGGTAACCTGAGTTTTTTTAGAATTTTTAATATTTTGTTTTCATGTATAATAACTCTCTCCAAAATAATTTAAATTTAATTAAAAAATTACTTCACTTTCACATTTTTTCTTTCCATTTTCTAGTCTATTATAAAGACATAGGTAAGCAGTAGGAAAAAAGTTTAAGAAGCTATCCCCTGATAATTCAATCGATGAGATACTGTGTAACACCCCAAGATTCCATGGTACGCTTCTCTTTAAATAATGCAATAGCTTGCGCTGTACGTAACATTGAGTTCTAGCATACCACGACCCATCAAACTAGACGTTTAAAAAAATAGTTATGAATTGTAATAACCACTTTTTGAAATTTTGTAAATTTTATTTTTCAAAATGGACTTCATTTTGGGATTTGAAATATCTAAATTAGCTTAGGAAGATTTTTTTGTATTTTTCTGAAAACTTTCAATTTCTGATGAATAGTGAAAAAACACTGTGTTATTGTTTAAAACAAAATTTTATTTAAATAATAAATATTTTTATTTAAATTTATTTTATATTAAAAATAGATACATAATACCTATATTAGTTCAATGTAATTCATTGGAGTGATTTTATTATAAGATTTGATACATAAAATTTTATCGAAATATTTAACACCTTTTACCCACCTTCTTGGAAAATTTGCAAATTTTCATAAAACATAACTTTATCACTTTTGTGAATGGAATTTCAAAAACCCACGAGACACAGTTGAAATAAGTAAGTAAAATGTGGTTCAATAATATGAAAATATTTTTTGGTGAATAGTAACTTTTGAATTTTATTTACCACAGTTAAAAGTTAATTGGGTAATTAAAGGTAAAAATGATATTATAATTATTATAATACATGTAATAATTTTATTGGATAAGTGTTTTCGACAAAAATAAACCTTATCAATAATATACTATCCTCTTTTATCTAGTTAGATTATATTAGGACATTTATTATTATTTTATTTAAAGAAGAGTTAAAAGTGTTACATTAAAATTTTAATAACTAAACCATTTTTAATATAGGGTTATAAATAAGATAAATTCAACTATAAATATTTATTAGAAATATAAAAATATTTCCTACATCATGGTATCGTATTTATAATTTTTTTACATTAAATGAGTAAATTTATTTATGACACAATGATCATGTTGTAATTACCTTATTAATTAATGATTAAAATAACTGATATTATAGATATCCAAATAAATTTACATTGAGACCTTTGATGAATTAAACTAATTTTATAGGTCAATATGACATTTTAGTATTGATTTAATGTATTTTTTTTAAGTAATCAACTTTTTTTGACTTTCAAAAAAACAGAATACTAAATAGTGTCAAAATTGACATAAATGAGTTTAAAAAAAATACTTTATTATTAAATGATGTAATATTCCTAAAAATATAAGGTTTCAAAAAATGACTTATATAATGATATATATTTCATTTTTAAACCAATTTAGGTTCTCTTGGAATTTTATAGTTCGTTTATTAACCATTTAATATAAAAATTCAAGAAGGCAATGTAGAAGTTAAACTATTTTACTAAGAGATAAATTTAAAAGATATGGTTAATATGTTGAACTAAACATGAATAAAACATTTTGGATTAGATTATTTCGACCAATCCCCACCATATTCATGATATAAATCATTTTTTATCCTTAATAAATAGAAAATTATTTTATTATAAAATAATATTTCAAGATTTTCCTAAAGTGACCCTCACCTCTCTTATAAAATGGTACTTCCCCTTCTCTCAAAATCACACATTAAAATCCATTTGGATCGGTCAACCCCATATCAAATATCCTCCCAACTACCCTCATGCAAACCTAGAGTCCTTAATTTGATCATAAATACAACCTAAGGATCCCTTTTGATCAAATCAAAAGGAAGCACCTGAAGAAGAGGTAATAATTTCAACACATCTTTCAAAGTTCTTTTCTTATTCCACTTCCTCTTTATTTGTTGTTTACATACCAAAAGAATAAATAAAGCACCTTATACATACTTTGATGTTACTATAAATATTGAAAAACCATATTAATTATTCTACCCATCATATGAATGACAAAGTCACCATACGTTCGTATGTACAACTTACCATCTCCACTAGGTGGTGTAGTTTGTTATTGAACACTTAATTATTTGGTTGGGTATAATAATGAGTATAATTGATGTCAATAATAAATATAACATATTAATAATTCTGTATATATGATATACCATCCAATTAAATATGATTTCACAATCAGTAGAATGACATTGTCACTCGTGCGTACGTATGGATTACCGTCTCCATGAACACGATGAGATTCATTTCCCATCATGACCATTCAAGAATAATTTTCATTTTATGAATTAAAATAATGTTTAAGAACTTATAATCACTCTGTATATGAATAAAATACATCTTATCCATAAAAAACATGACTTACATAACAAAACATATAAAGGAAAATGAATCAGTTAACACCCAAAACAATGATACTACTGAAATATTATTAACAAAGAAATATTAGAAGATCATATATGATATCATATTTAAGTATGTGGTTCTTGTATAATTTAATAACAATGATTTAACTATTATATATGAGGTTAACATACCCTCAACTAGGGAAATGTACAAGGTAAGGGTTAATTTTACAACCTCATTATTATCTGTGGTTGTTTATATATAAGAATCTACTGGCAATTCTTTATCATACTCATCTGTGTTTCTTAAAAATGAATTTAAAAACATTTTTATTATTTCCAAGAATATGGGTTAAATTCATTTATACCCTTTTTGGTCTTTTTATAAAATGTTCTGAAAGAAATATTTTAGTCATTTTCCAAACAAGGTACTTTATGAACTTTTCAACAAATTAAGGTAATAATATTTTTTCAACTTATACGGTGGGTGTGGCTATTTTCCACCGTTATAACACCTTCGAAGCTTCCCTTACATGCTTATATGAATATTTTTAAAATAAATGTTTTCTTTTATAATTATGTGACTTTTAAATGATTTACAAATAGAAAGAGATATTTCTCTCAAATAGTTTTGATTTCATCTATGTCAACATCCTTTTATGGATTTTACACTTGTTTGAAGTTGATTTAATGTCACGACTTGTCCCCCGGGGTACGTGTCATGACTACCCAAGCCCACCTTCTATAGGCCAGGTGCTGGAGACTAGCATTGAAGGCGTATTCCCTAAAACTAGGAAGGCATGGCCTTTATATCCTGTAAACACACACAACCATGCACAAAACAAGATACAAACCCGAGTAATCTGAATAGTAAATAGAGTGAGTACAGTAAGTAAAAGGGGCCAGAATACAAGCCCAACCTGAAAGTACAAGAAATTGAAAAATACAAGTAAACTAGAACAACCCATGTGAACACACATCGAGGATCCTACCTGAAGGGTAGGTACAGCTCTCGAACGGTTGTCTCTACGGTACGCCTCGTCTAAGGTCCACCTCCGAGCAATCTGCAGTCCTGGTACCCTCGTCCTCGGTTAGCGCGGTCCGTCGTCTCAACCAAACACAACAAGGTGCGGGCGTAGCCCGTGCATGGGTGAGTATAACGATAATCAGTTGGGACCCCGAGACCCCCAAGGTCTCACAAAATACACAAAGGATAAACCACACTACGTGAAATAAACTGACAACCGTACTTAGGTATATGCTCATACATATACATAATTTATCATGTACACCCTTCTCAATCATGAAGAAAACACAGAGTACAACTCTAAAGCCCAAATTTCAATTTTCCACAAAGGATTGAATACCACGATGTTAAGTACCACATAGGTACTCCACACAGAAGAATACCACCAAGGTATTACCACGAAGGAAAGTACCATGAGGTACAAACTAAGATCACAGCAGGTATATCTTAGGTACGGTAGTAAAGATGATTAGATATAACTACTGAATCATCTTACTCCATTAATAGGAAGACCCATGTTGGATCCTAAATCATCATTAGACCCACTGAGGATCATAGAACATCGTCAGAACCACACAAGATCTTAGTTTATCATCAGACCCACATAGGATCCAAGTACATCATCAGAACCACACAGGATCCTAGTAAATCATCAGACCCACACAATATCCAAGTACAAAAAACCCACACAGGATCCTAGAGTAGTCCCACATGGATTCCTAGAGCGGATCTATGTGGGATCCTCAAATAAAGACCCACAAAGGATCCATTTCTCAAGTTACAGCCAGCTATAAGGTTCCCGTACTAAGAATGCTCATCTCTGGGAGGGTCCACTCCTCAAGCCACTTTTCGATACTCCAACTCCCATGAAGTCCCAATAAGAATTATCCCAATGGACCGTTATATAAAAGGGATCTCATCGCAAAAGACGGTGCGTCAATCAGACGCCCTGTCTGTATGTTATTAGACTTTTAGTCCTAAGGGACCCGTTGGAATAGTGCTCGATCTAACCAAACCATACCCCAAATTTATCCAAATATCATGTGGGGTATAGAAAAAGGATCTTCTCACTCCATGGTTTCTGGTGCTATAGATGGTTCGTCAAATGGACACCCGGATCCAACGTTAGGGCCGAAAGTGTGGAATGAGTTGAAACTGGTCTGGGTCTAGTACGACCTGGTCAGACTGACCATGCTCGACCCAGACTGGGCTGACCCAACCCCGTTCGGGTCGACTTGGCACGGTGGGTCCGGCCCAGCCCACATGGTCTGGCTCAGCCCGCGCTGGGTGGCCCGACCCATGCTGGCCAGCCCGACCTGGTCGCATGTGGGGGGGGGGGGGGAGTCACGCGCCCCCCACCTCAATCACCAAATGGCCGAAGCTGTTCTGTCGCCAGCAACACGCGAGACCCATAGGTCCCACTCAGTTCATCTTGGCCGACCGAAACGGCCTGCCCCCTTTGCCTCCCGACGGCGTGTCGTGTGCCGCCCCTCTATGGCCGGTAAGACACATGCCGACCTCCATTCGACACTACAACACAAGCCAAGCCCTCGCTCGCCGGGCAGCGTGGTCGTGCGACGCTGCCCTTATCGTGCGGCCGGCCTCAGCCTTTGCTCAGCTACGGCCGTCGGGCCGCGACCCTTCTCCGGTGGGGTGGTTGCACCGCCTCCTTCATCTCGGATGACCGTGGTGCCGTCCACTACCCTCGACTTACACTGGTTCCAATCACCAGCACCGGTTGTCGTCCTCCTCCATCACGATGAACACAACAACCATGAAGAACAGCAGAGGGTTCATTCCATGTTCGTTTGGCCCGGTCCCTCTACATTATTTCAGTAGTAGGTGGATCAAGAGGATTTGTTCAATGTAAAACATGAATAACAACAAAACCCCTACCTTGATGGTTCATTGATGTGTCGCGAGATGAAAACAGTGAAGGCATAGATGGTGCCAACAATTGTCGCCTCCGCGACACTCTTCCGAAGTCAGGATCATGCACCATTCTATCCCTTGGATATGAAGAATGTTCTTTGATGGAGATGACATTCTTTGTTTGGAGGAGAAGTTCTTCATTGGTGGATGAGTTACTCCCAAAGTTCTCCCTTACAACCCCTCTCCCTATCCAATGATTTTCCCAACAATCAAATGAGGAGCCAACATAAATTAAAATAGGGTTACCAATTTAATTTACGTTGACACAATTAATTGTTGGCATAATTATTTGTATCATGTTGGCATAATTAATTGATGGGAGGAATTCCAAGGGTTATCTCCCATTAAAGTGGGTTCAGGTGGTCTCCACTGCTAGAATTTAATTTGGGGGGTTTTCTAGTTCGGGTGGTCCCCACCTCCATAACCCATGTAGAGATGTTTCTAAAAAGAAAATAAAATTTTAAATAATTTTCTATTTATTTTTCCATGAAAAAGTGCTAAGCTATCATTCAACCTCGACCTACTATGGTTGTGGTGAAGGTATTCTTAAGTGAATACTGGCACTGCATGTTCAACAGTGCCCTAAGATTTTAATTTCTAGCACCGGTTCAAAAGTTACAAAAACCCACTTTCACATTCCCTAAACGCACATGAAAAAAAGTACAGAAATTCATTCCTGGAACTCCAGGCCTCGAAATCACGCGCCGTCAATTTTTGTGGTCTCATAAAATTATTATATATTAAAAAAACTTGCGTGGAATTTACGGGTCTTTACAATCTCCCCACATCAAGGCTTTGCATCCCCGAAAGCCACATCACAATCTTGGAAAACAAGTAGGGATACTAAGCACGAATCTGAGCCTCCTACTTCCATGTGTTCTCATGGAGGTTCCCATGCTTCCAGTGAACATGCACCAGAGGTATTCCCCATAGAAAAAGGACCCGCTCCTTCCGATCCTCAATCTCCAGTAGAAACTCCATAAACGACTCCCCATCATCGATGTCCAACTCGGCTTGGTCGATGATGTGAGATGGGTCATGCACATATATACTCAGTTGTGATACATGGAAGATGTCATGCACCCGATGCAACTGAGGTGGAAGAGCTAAGCAGTAAGCCACCTCGCCAACTCAACTGAGAACCTGAAAGGGTCCGATGAACCTCAGAGATAGCTTTTCGTCCTGGCCAAATCCTTATAAACCTCATCAAGGTGAGACCCATAGAAAGACGTGGTCTTAATCCTCAAACTCCAGAGATCTTCGTCTACTGTCGACATAAGACTTATTCCTACTCTGTTTAGTCTTCATCCGCTCCTGGATGATCTGCACCTTCTCTGTGGTAGCCCGTACCATCTCTGGTCTCACGATACCTGACTCCCGTGGGTCAGTCCAGCACAAAGGTGATGTGAAACACCATCCATTAAACTCTTCAAAAGGTTCCATCCCAATGGTGGAGTGATAGCTATTTTTGTATGAAAACTCCACCAAAGGAAAGTGATCCTCCCAAATGCGACCGAAGTCGAGGATGCAAGCACACAGCTTGTCCTCAAAGGTTTGAATGGTCTGCTCTGTCTAGCCATCTGTCTGAGGATGGCAGGCAATGCCCAAACAAAGCTTCATCCTGAAAGCCTCCTACAACCCCTTCCATAGTCGGGAAGTGATAAATTCATCTCGTTTGGAGACAATCTTCAAGGTTACTCCATGTAACTACACAATCTCCTGCACTTAGAGGCGTCCCAAGCTCTCTACAAAACCCTTCTCTCTGATCTGTAGGATGTGGGCCAACTTAGTGAGTCAGTTGACGATCACCCAAATAGAATCCCGACCCTTGGATGTATGTTGAAGTCCAGTCACGAAGGCCATGGATATCTCGTTCCACTACCACTCTGGGACCTCTGAAGGCTAAACTAAGTCTGCTGGTACCTGATGCTCCGCCTTCACTTGCTAACTATTGAGTCACTAAGAGACAAAATATGCTACTGATTTCTCCATCCCCAGCCACCAGTGCTATTGTCGAAGATCCTGGTACATCTTCACCACTCCTGGATGTACCGCTAGAGGGGGCGTGTGGAAATACCTCAACACTTCCTCCCAAACCAACACTCGTACCATGATACGACCTCATAAACAGAAGACATGCTACCCACCTTCAAAAAATCCATCAAGTGCCTGTCCTGTGGATATCTGAGCATGTCAAGCCTCGCAGTCAGTTTCCCCACACTACACCTCCCTGAATCGCTGAAGAAGTGGGGGAGTGACTATAAGAGGCTGAATAAAAGCTGTTCCTTCTTGATCCACAAAGGATATCTGCAAAGCAGCCAGCTGCTCCAACGCCTCACCTAGAAGTTGTATAACAGATCTCCTACTGAGTGCATTAGATATAACATTTCCATTCCTAGGAGTATAGACTATCTCAAAGTCATAGTCCTGGAGGAACTCAATCCATCGTCGTTGTCTCAGGTTTAGGTCCTTCTTGGAGAAGATTTACCTGAGACTCTTGTGATCAGAGTAGACTGTTAAACATTCTCCCATCAAGTAATGTTTACACATCTTCAAGGAGAAGACCACTTCTAATAACTCCAGGTAATGGGTAGTGTAGTTCATCTCATACTGTCTCAGTTGTCGAGAACCATATGCGACCACTGCTCGCTCCTGCATCAGGACACATCCGAACCCGGTCCCTGATGCGTCACAGTAAACTACATACCCTCTGCCCTCCTCCGGTAGCCTCAAGATGGAGCAATAGTTTTCCTCTGCCTCAACTCCTAAATACTCTACTGGAATCTCTTCGACCACACCTAGGGGTTTTCCTTCCTCATCAACGCTAATAAAGGTGCTAGAACTATGGAGAAATCTTGTAAAAATCTCCAGTACTATCCGACCGAACCCAAGAAACATCATACCTCTGTCACACTCCAGGGTGTATCCCAAGAAAGTACCACCTCAATCTTCACTAGAGCCACTAAAACTCGAGCCTCTGAGATGACATGTCCCATAAAGTGAACCTCTCAAATCCAGAACTGGAACTTTGAGAGCTTACCATAAAGCTTGTGCTCTCGGAGTGTGACCAGAACTATTTGAAAATGAATGGAATGCTTTTACTCTATCACGGAGAATATCTAGATGTCATCAATGAAGACCACCACAAAGAGATCAAGATATGGCTGAAAGATCATATTCATGAGTCCCATGAACACTGTTGGAGCTTCGGTCATGCTGAATGGAATAAAAAAGAACTCATAATGTCCGTACCGATATCTGAAAGCCGTCTTCTGAACATCCTCGTCTCGCACTCTGAGCTGGTGATAGCCTGATCTAAGGTCTATCTTCGAGAACCACTATGCTCCCTTTAGCTGGTCAAAGAGGTCGTTAATCATTGGAAGTGGGTACTTGTTCTTCCCGGTCACCTGGTTTAGGCACAGATTATTGAAACAAAGTCTCAAGATCCCATCCGCCTTTTGGAGAAAAAAATCTGGGCTGCGCAAGGGGAAACACTGGGCCGGATGAACCCCTTCCCTTGTAAGTCCTCCAACTGTACCCGCAGCTCACGAAGCACCACGGTATCCATATGATACGCTGGTGTAGACATCGATTCCATCCTGGGGTACAAGTCAATGTAAAATTCCACCTCTCTGTGAGGAGGTAGAGCCAAAACATAATCAGGGAAGACATCTGCGTACAGGTCCACCACTACAGGATAACTCAAAATCTCTACATAAACCGCTCTGAGGGTAAGGATAGCCAACTGATGAGTGATCGGCTGCACTCTCCTCTGGGTATGTCCATCCTGTGCTTCAAATACTCCCTTCTCACCAGTGATGGTAAACCTGGTCCCATCCATGCGGACATACTACAGTTTGCGCCTAATACAGTCAATCTGAGCATAGACTGTAGATAACCAGTCCATACCCAAGATGACGTCGTAAGGCCTCGATGCCGCTATTAGGAAATCCCAGTCGAAGATCTCACCTCCTAGAGTAAGATCCCACTACCGGCACCAGTGTGTAATCATCAAATACGCTCCCATAGGAGTCTCTAGCCTTATGGATCGAGCCAACGGCTCCATCGGTATCTCCGTGCTCCGAACGAGGGCAGTGGAAATAAAAGAATGAATGGAACTTGTTTCTATATGTACTGAAGCTAAAGTGGAATAGGCATAGATCATACCTCCAATCATCTCCGGAGCACCATGGTCATAGGCCTCAGCTTCCTAAATCTTCTTTCACCCTTGTGCACCTGCTCCCTGTGGTTGGGGTGGATCACCAGGTTGTGGTGGCATTAACATCTTGAATCATCGCCCACCGCCAGCTGCATGGCCAGCTCCTCTGCCACGTCTGCCTGCTCCCTGTGGACCTCATCAATAAAACCTATGTCTCTGCTTGGGAGGTCCCTAGACCATCTGTAGATCATTTGTACAACGGGTCAGACACTCATGAGCCATGTGACCATACCCACCGCATGTGAAACACTGACTACTCCTCGCATGACTAGCTTTGTCTCTGGTACCCCACACAATTGACCTTGAATCTCGTGGTCAACCACCCATAGGTCTGGTCCTCTTGGACCTCTATGACATCTGTCACCTGCCAGGTGTATAAATCTCTTCTATGTGATGCCCTGTGGTGGGTCTTACTGCTGGTGACTGCTCAGCAAGAAAACTATACACTAAGAGGGCTCGCTCTAACACCCCCGACTACGTCAGAATGCTAAGAGAAAACATCGAAGCCCTGATCTCTCGCCTGAGTCCCTGCTCAAAGGTCCGGGCCCTGATGAATGGGTCTCGTACCATATCAGTGGAGTAGAGTGAGAGGTCAGTGGACCTCATTGAGTACTGAGCCACATTCATGCTTGCCTAATGAAGATGAAGAAGCTCCTGTATGCGCACTGCACGAAGAGTCGCTGGGACCAACTCTATCTGAAATAGGCTCTCAATGTCTCCCTAGAGAATTGTCACCTCATTTTGAACTTGGGCCATCATGACCCACCGTCTTCTTGCTTCTACCTATAGAAGACTGGCGGAAAGGACCACCATGAGATCAGCTGGTGTCCCTACAAATCAGAAGACTCTCACCACGGCCTCTAGCCAATCCTCAGCCTCTTGTGGGTCCATCTCTCTCCTGAACCTAGGTAGACTGTGGCACTATAACTCAAGAAATTCACTCAAGAGGATATCACCCTCTGCTACTGGGGATGGTGGAATTGGTGGCCCAACAAGTAATGGTAATGTTGGTGCCTCTACTGGTGCCTCTACTGGTAACGGGCCCTACACCGAGGGCTAGTCACTCGGTGGGCTATAAGTGTGTACTATACCCGGAACCCTAGCTAGCTGTCTGCGTGGAGGAATCCTAAAAAGAAATAGGTGTTCCATAGTCAATAAGTTAAACCTAGTGAGTTGAATCAAAGAGATCACAAAGAAGAACTATTCTAAACACACACACAATTAGTGTTTTCGTGTACTGAGTAAGAAATCAGAAGTCAGGGTCCCGGTGTATGGATAGGTCAGCTGCCACACCAACAATGGACTCACCAAACTGAATACCACACTCAAAACAATTAACGTTATTGCTGTTAAAAGATCATAGTCATATGTTATACAGTAGAACTGACTCCTTTGATACCAATTTGTCATGAACCGTCCCCCATGGCCTGTGTCGTGACTACCCCAAGACCACCTTCCATAGGCCAGGGGATGAAGACTAGCACTGAAGGCGTATTCCCTAAAACTGGGAAGTCATTTACTTTATATCATGTAAACACACACAACCAAGAACACAGAAAGATACAAACCTGAGTAAACTAAGTAGTAAATAGAGTGAGTACAGTAAGTAAAAGGGGCCAGAATAGAAGCCAAACTGGAAAGTACAAGAAACTAAAAACTACAAGAAAAATGAAACAACTCTTGTGAACACCCGCCAAGGATCCTACCTGAATGGTAGGTACCAATCTCGAATGGTCATCTCTGTGGTACGCCTCATCTAAAGTACACCTTCGAGCTACCTCCAATCCTGGTACCCTCATCCTCGGTTAGCGTTCTCTATCATCTTCACCAAACACAACAAGGTGCGGGCGTAGCCCATACAGGGGTGAGTATAATGATACATAATAGGGACCCCAAGACCCACAAGGTCTCAAAATATCCACAAAGGATAAACCACACAACATGAAATCAAATGACTACCCTACTTATGTATATGCCCATACATATACCTAAGTTATCAAGTACACCCCTCTAAATCATGAAAAAAACACAGAGTCCAACACCAAAGCCCAAAGATCAACTGTTCCACAAAGGAAGGAATACTATGAAGGTATGTACCACACAGGTACACCACACAGATGAATACCACCGATGTATTACCACAGAGGAAAGTACCACAAGGTACAGACTCATCTCAAACTAGGTATATCTTAGGTACGGTAGTAAAGATGATTAGATATAAATATTGTATCATCTTACTCCATTTAGAGGAAGACCCACGTAGGATACTAAATTATAATTAGACCCACTAAGGATTGTAGTACATCATCAGACCCACAAATGATCCTAGTAAATTCTCAGACTGCCACATGATCCTAGTAATCATCTGATCCACACAGGATCCTAGTACATCATCATACCCACACATGATCCTTGTACAAAAGACCCACACAGGATCCTAGAGTAGTCTCACATGGATTCCTAGAGCGGATCCATATGGGATCCTCAAATACAGACCCACAAAGGATAGTTTTCTCAAGTTACATCCAGCTACAGGGTTCCTGCACTAAGCATGCTCGTCTCCCAGAGGGTCCGCTCATCAATCCGTTGGTTGATAATAAAACTTACAAGAAGTCCCACAAATAGTTATCCCAAAGTACCACCATGTAAAAGGGGTCTTATCGCAATAGACGGTGCGTCAATCGGACGCCCGCTCTGTAAGTTATTAGACTTTTAGTCCCGAGGGCCCTGTTGGATTCAAGCTCGATCCAACTAGACTATACCCCAACATTATCCAAATCTAAATCAGGGTATACCAAAAGGACCATCTATCTCCAAGGTTTCCAGCACCGAAAATGGTTGATCAAACGGACACCCGGTGACAATGTTATGGCTGAATTTGTGGAATAAGTCGAAACTAGTCTTGGTCTAGTCCGAACCAGCCCGAACCGGTTCGGGTTGAACTGGCCCGCTGGGCACGACCCGGACCACGCTAGGCAGCCCGGCCAGGCAGCTTCGCCTGGCCACATGTAGGGGTGAGTCGCGTGTCCCTCGTCTCAAACACAGAATGACTGAAGCCATTCGGTCACCAGCAACATGCGGGACCCGCGGGACCCGCTCGATTCATCTCGGCCCGCCGAAACGGAAAGACCCCTTTTCCTTCTGGCAGAGCATCATGTGCTACACTTCTTCGGTTGGCCGGATGCCAACTGACCTCCTTTCACCTCTACAACAAAAGCCACAACCCTTGCTCACCGGGTGACACAGTCACGCACCGCCGCCCCTGTCGTGCGACCGGACTCCGTTGGGCGCCGCCTTTTCTCCACCATGACCGATGGGACACGAACCTTATCCGGTGGCACGGTTGCGCCACATCCTTCCTCGTAGCCAGCCTTGGTGCCGACCGCCACTCTTGAGTTCCACTGGTGCCACTCACCGGCACTGGTCGCCGTCCTCCTCCATCATGAAGAACACAACAACCATGAAGAGCAGTGGAGGGTTCGGGCCATGTTCATTTGGCCCACTCCTTCAACATTAGTTTGGTAGTAGGCGTATCAAGAGGATTAGTTCAATTTAAGACACAAAAAACAACAAAACCCCTACCTTGAAGGATCATTGATGTGTCACGAGATGAAAATGGGGAAGGCGACGATGGTGCCAACGATCATCGCCTCCGCAACATGCCTCCGAAGTCGAGGGTGTGCGTCATCCTATTCCTTGGCTCCAAAGAATGTTCTTTGATGGAGATTCAATTATTATTTTGGAGGATAAGTTCTTTGTTGGTGGATGAGTTCCTCCCAAAGTTCTCTATTACAACCCCTCTCCCTTTCTAATGATTTCCCCAACAATCAAATGATGAGCCAACATAAATTAAAAAAGGTTCACTATTTAAATTTACATTGACACAATTAATTGTAGGCATAATTAATTGTATCACGTTGGCATAATTAATTGATGGGAGGAAGTCCAAGAGTTATCTCTCATTAAAGGGGGGTTCGGGTGGTCTTCACCGCTAGAATTTAATTTGGGGGGTTTTATAGTTCGGGTGGTACCCACCTCCATTACCCATGTAGAGTGGTTTCTAAAAAGAAAATAAAATGTTAAATAATTTTATTATAATTTTATAACAAAAAAGTAACAAACTATCATTCACCCTCGACCTTCTGCTGTCGAGGTGAAGGTATCCTTTAGCGAATACTGGCGTTGTGAGTTCAATGGTGCCCTCTAATTTCAATTCCAAGCAATGGTTCAAAAGATAAAAAAACCCATTCACTTGTTTACTTAACGAACATGAAAAAAGTTCAGAAATTCATTTCGGGCACTCTAGGCCTCAGAATCACATGCCGTCAATTTTCACAGTCTCATAAAATTCCCATATATTAAAAAGAATTACATTGAATTTCTGGGTTTTTACATTTGTTAGGATAAAATTTTACATATTTTATTGAAGGTTTTGTGATATGTTTGACAGTGGATGTGTTATTGTTTTACCATTCATGGTTTATGGTTAAAGTATTAACATTTCATATGGTAGTTTTAATATGAATGTTTATGTTATGTTTCAACCTTTTCATATGAGGAATTCATTGGAATTTACAAGTGTCTAGTGGAGCATTCTATATCTGTTCGACGCATCGATAGGTCTCATGAGACAAACTAGTTTCTTGGTACAAGGCACTGAAAAAATATTATTTTATGTATTGGAATGAAGCATTGACTATGTGGTTATGATATCTGACATTATGAATTCCATCATTATGAAATTTGCTATTGATATTACATGTGATTATTTGACTAGTAGAATATCCGTGTGAATAAGTAAATGGAATTATTTGATTTATCTTGTCCATATTATTTTGAAGATTATGTTTAAAATAATTGGTTTTTAGTCTTATACATTGCCTTAAATGTTTATGTTTATTTATGGTAGCTTCTGCTATATTTTTATCCTTACTGAGCATCTATGATCACCCCTTTCTTATATTTTCTTTTTCCCAAGATGTGAAGAGGTATATTATGATTGACCAGTAAGGATAGGCTAAGGGATATGAGTGTGTTCACAGGGGACACAATGTTTTTTTTATTTAATGATGTAACGTAAAACTCTTTTATGTATATACTACTTCCAATGATGCTAAACTAATTGGTCTTTCGAGACTTGATCTCTTGTGATCATGCCAGTTTTATATAATAATGGGCTGACCCTAGGTAACTAGGGTCTGGGAGTTATAGTTGGTATTAGTGGAAGTTTAGTACAAACATTGGAAACTTTTTTTAGAAATAATTTGATTAGAGAACCTTACCCTAATATAGAATTTGAGGATTAGTATAGAAGAACTTCATAGAATTTTGGTAATGTAGGGATTTTGTGAATTTTCCAAGAAATACATCCCTATCTGGATACGAGCATGTAGAGGCGGCTCTTGAATAGATGTAAGTAGGGTTAAAACACCAAAACACGACTTTGAGATAGACTTGAATGGGAATTGGTGCATGAAAATGGGCCTTGTTTCACTCTTGGTTACGACACTCCCTTGGGATATGTTTTGGATAATTAAAATTTTCATTACAATCAATTATGAAGGATTTATGAGTAAATACTTCCTCAACGAAAACATTTTTTTTATGATTATGGATTATATACGTAAACTTTTCAATTTATATTAGGAATTTTACTAGTTTGGAATTATGTATTGTGATTCATAGACTAATCTATTGTATGCCATTGTTTATAAATGGCACACAGTGGAAGGAATGGAAACTGTATCAACACACGTAATCCATGTAGGTATTTCCCTCCTACATAGGAGAATTATAGTGCAGCTAGTGATTCAAATAGTGCTGAACAACTTATAACCATACTGGGACAATTCAATCTGGTTATGAATAATAACCTTACCTGTATGGAGCACCCAGATCCACAATGCGGAGGATCAATATTAGATCTCTTCATGAGGAAACAACCACCAACATTCAATGGGACTAAAAATACATTTGTACTTGAGTAATGGATAAGTTCTTTAGAGAAAATATTTCATGCATTGGGGAGTAGAAAAAGGGAAAAAGTTATCATGGAAATTTATTTCCTCACAGGAGATGCAGATCAATGGTGGTCATTAATTCAAAACACAAAGGAGGATGAAGAAGTAACAAATATGGAATAGATGGAGTTTAAAGATCTTTTATTAGAAAAATACTGTCCTCGTGACCATCAAGTGGATTTGAAAAGACAATTTCTGAGTCTAAGGCAAAAGGATGATGAGAATGTCACAATGTATGAGGCTAACATTACAAGGATTGCAAGTAATGCTGCATATTATATACATAACCCTAGGAGTAATATTGATAGATTCTTTGATGGGTTAAAACCATTTCTCTATCAATCATTAGTATCACAATACTTCTCATCATATTAAGATATAGTCTCATGTGATATCAAGACAGAAAAGTAATTCTCTAAGTCCTATGACTTTAAAGTAAATAAAGAGAAGAAGAGATCTATTTAACACTCTATAAATGGAAATAATGGGATGAAAGGAAAAGTTGAATTTCCATCCTATATTAAATGTGGGAAGAAAAACCCCAGTACTTTCCTGAAGGGAATGGAAGTCTATAACAATTGTGGAGAAAAATTCCATGAAGCTCATGATTGAAAAGGGAAGAAAGAGGTTATCAATGATGAATGCTACAATTGTAGAGAAATGGGGCATTATGAGAATTAATTTCTTAAGCACTAAGGAAACTTACATAAAAAAATTACAAGGGAAAAAGGCCATGCTTATGTGATCCCTACTACTGAGGTTGAATCTGGAAATGACGTGGTGGAAAGTAGTTTAATCCTTTGCTCAAATTTAGCCAATGCTTTATTTGATTTTGGATCATCATATTCTTTCATATCTTACCAGTTTTCCAAGAAAATTAGATATTCCCAATTTAATTTAACAAGGGAGTTTTCAATCAAAACTTCTAAGAGAAGTATCATTGCATCAATGTTTTGTGAATCAGTTACCATTATGAAATTTGAACGTGCTTTATCTAATGATCATATTTTTATACCCATGATTGAATTTGATATAATCCTCAGTATGGATTGGATTTCGGACCATGATAAAACAATTTATTATAAGAAGAAGGAGGTTACAATTTTTTATTAAGATAAGGAATACCTTATCTTTAGAGCATAAACATAACCATCTGATTCTCATATAGATCCACCCCCTTAGATCTACTAAATTCAATTATTGGGGAGGAAGAGAGTGAAATAACTACCGGTGAGGAAAGGAATGTTCAAATAGAAGATGTTCCAATTGTGAAAGAATATGTTGAGGTGTTTCTAGAGGATTTTCCTGGACATCCACTAGAATGAGAAATTGAGTTTTCCATTGACATAATTCCTGGTTCAAGGCCCATATCAAATAGCCTTTATATAATGGACACTGTGGAAATTGTGGAACTAAAGCAACAACTAGAGGAATTGAGTAATAAAGGATTTATTTTCCCAAGTTTTCTTTAATGGGGAGCCCTTGTTCTTTTTTTAAGAAGTAATATGGATCCATGAGGTTGTGCATTGAATATAGGGATATTAATGCTATAACAATAAAGAACATGTATCCCCTACCTCACATTGATGATATATTTGATCAAGTTCATGGAGATCAATATTTTTCAAATATTGACCTTCGATCTGGATATCATCAGTTGTGTGTGAAGAAGGAAGACATTCCAAAGACATCATTTCATTCTAGGTATGAGAATTACGAGTTTACAGTAATGCCTTTTGGAATGACTAATGCACCCTCTTTTTTCATGGATCTAATGAATAAAGATTTCAAGGAATATCTTGATGACATTGTAGTAGTATTTATTGATGATATCTTGGTATACTATAAAATCTATGAATATCATGAAAACCACTTGATCAATATTCTAATGAATTTTAGAAGAAATGAATTATATGGGAATTTTAGAAAGTGTGAATTATGGCTTCAGGATATTTCTTTTCTTTCCCATATTATCTCTAATGATGGGATCTCTATTAATCCTTCTATTATAAGAGAACTACAAGAATGGATAGAACCGACGAGTATAATTGAGGTACATAGTTTTATTGTTTTAGAAGGTTAATATCAGGGCTTAATCTAGAATTTTTCCCGATTGGATATCCCATTAACCTAGCCCACACACAAAAGGGTTAAATTTTTCTGGAAAAATAAGTGTGAAGAATGTTTTGAAGAACTGAAGAGAAAATTAGTCAGTGCTCCTATCTTGACTCTACCACTGGGGAATGATGGGATTTTTATTTATAGTGATGCTTCAAATAAAGGACTTGGTGGTTTCCTTATTCAGATTGATAGAGTTATTTCCTATGCATCATGAAAGCTAAAAATTAATGAACAAAACTATTCTACTCATGATATTGAGTTAGCAGTTGTAATATTTCATCTGAAGAAATGAAGAAACTATCTATATGGTTAAAAATGTGATATGTATACCGATAACAAGATTTTGAAGTACATTTTCTCACAAAAAGAACTCAACATGGGGAAAAGATGATGGATTGAACTACTCAATGATTATGATTGCACTACCCACTAACACCCGGAGAAGGAAAATAAGGTTGCAGATTCATTGATCAGAAAGGATCATTGAGTTTCTAAAAATATGAGAGTTTAAAGATATCCTATGTTCATGGATCTAGTAATGATGGATAGGGGAATAATCATGCAAGGTGAAACATTGATACTTTTTCAAATGGTTTCCAAACCATCTTTACTAGAAAGGATAAAAAGTTCTCAAAGTGATGATGATGAGTTTCAAAAGAAAATTAAAGTTGTGAATGATCAGAGATTTATTGATTTCATATATGAAGATGAAATATTGAAATTTGGGAAGAGACTTCATGTCCCAGACATACCTGATCTAAAAAGAGATTTTTTGGATGATGCTCATAGATCCAATTTCTCTATACGCCTTGGTAGAACTAAGATGTATAAATATTTGAAGGAACATTTTTTGTGGGAAAACATGAAGAGGGAGATTGCTCATTATGTGTCAAGATGTATGGTTTTTCAATAGGCGAAGGATGGAAGACAATATCCAAGAGGATTCATGCAAACTCTTCCCATACTAGAGTGAAAATGGGATGATATTACGATGGACTTTGTGATGGGGCTACCAAAGGCTATTAGTAGGAATAATTCAATATGGGTCCTTATTGATCATCACACCAAGTCAACAAATTTTCTTTCTATAATAGACGATTTACCACTTAAACATTTAGAATGAATATATATTAAATAAGTTGTAAGACATCATGGTGCACCCATATCAATTATTTCTAATTGTAATCCCCATTTTACATCAAGATTTTGGAAATGTTTTCAGAAGGCCCCAGATACTAAATTTTGTTTAAGCACTGCCTACAACCCTCAACCTAATGGACAATCAGAACGAACTATTAAAACCATAAAAGACATGTTGAGATCTTTCTCACTTGACTCTCAAGGTATGTGGGATCAATATTTACCTATAGTAGAATTTTCCAATAAAAATATCTTCAATTCAAGTATT
The DNA here is from genome assembly GCA_963277665.1 of Viscum album. Lineage (NCBI taxonomy): Eukaryota > Viridiplantae > Streptophyta > Magnoliopsida > Santalales > Viscaceae > Viscum > Viscum album. The sequence goes on from OY728141.1 coordinate 1,252,826,850, forward strand.
CAGATGACACCATATGAAGTGTTATATAGAAAGAGATGTCACACACCAATTTGTTGGGATGATTTTGGTGGAAGAGAACTCATAGGCCCAGAACTTGTAGAGGAAACAATGGAAAAGGGGATGATTATCCAAACCCACATCAAAGTATCTCAAAGTATGCAAAAGATCTATGTCGATAATTGAATGAAGGATTTGGAATTTCAAGTAAGAGATCATGTTTTCTTGAAGGTATATCTATGGAAGGGTGTTATAAGATTTGGTAAAAAGGGAAATCTATGTCCCAGGTACATCCGAGCTTTCAAAATTCTAAAAAAAATTGGAGTTGTAGCTTGCCATTTGGAAATGCCTCCTACTCTCTCCAAAGTTCATGATGTGTTACATGTATCACTATTAAGAAAATACATGCCTGACCCAACGCATGTACTCACCTATAAAGAAATAGAACTGGAACCCAATCTATATTATTGTGATGAATTTTCAATATTCTTGATACCAGAGAACAAGTGTTGCGAAATTGGACAACTCATCTTGTAAAAGTTCTATGGAGAAACCATATGATGGAAGAGACAACATGGGAGCCTGAGGAACATATGATGAAGAACAACCTGAATCTTTTTATGTAGTAATAATCTAGAAATTTCAAGGACAGAAATATTTGATGGAGTGGATAATGTAACAACCCAAGATTCCATGGTAGGCTTCTCTTTGAATAATTCAATAGCTTGTGTTGTACGCAACTTCGAGTACTAGCACACCATGACCAATCAAACTAGCCATTTAAAGAATAGTTATGAATAGTAATACCCAATTCATGAAATTTTATAAATTTTATTTTTCAAAATGGAATTCATTTTTGGATTTGGAATATTAAAGTTAGATTAGGGTGAATTTTTGGTTTTTTTCAGAAATATTTCAATTTTTGATGAATAGTGAAAAAACACTGCGTTATTGTTTAAAAATGAATTTTATTTAAATAATAATTATTTTTTAAAATTTATTTTAAATTAAAAATAGATTTATAATACCTATAATAGTTCAATGTAATTCATTGGAGTCATTTTATAATAATATTAGATATACAAAATTTTATTGAACTATTTAACGCCTTTTACACACCTTCTAGGAACATTTGCAAATTGTATCAACTATTTAATCATAAATGATGATATCTAAAAATGATTCCTTCCAAGGTTAGTGAGTTTAATTTATAATTCTAAAAAAATTCAGGTTGGGATAATTCTTATGTTCTTTAATGGATTCCACTTTATCTTCAAAATTATTCCTCATCCTTTCATCTTTCTCTTGATGAACTTTAACCCTATCGAGTAACAATGTTTCAAGATACTTTATTTTCTTGTATTTAAAATTAATTTGTAAATATTTGAAATTAGTTCTATTTTTATGATTATCTTATAATTCATGGATCATCTGGTCATGATTTATACTGACATCATCTCTTTATTGAGCTTCTTTGGCCCATTTTTTTTGCAAAATTTGAGAATAATATTTCAATACAAAGATTTATTTTTTCAAAGGATATAGCAAGTTCAGAAATATTTATAGATTTTATTAACTTTTATTTAAAATACTTCTTCATGTTTTTAGCTTCACATTTAAGATAATTAATCTCTTCCCATTTACATCCAAAAATCCCAAAAATAAAACAAGATATTTCTTAGGGAAATGAGTGCATCAAGTCTTTTTATATTTAAAAATATATATCTTGTGAATAAGAAAATTTATTACCAATTACACTTGGTTCTTCTTTCGGATAGTTTTTACAAGAACATTCACATACGTTATGTCCATAAACTTATTTGATTCACCTGGGGTAATAGTGTTTTGAAACTCCTTGGTGGTAATTTAAACCACCTACTTATCACCTTTAAAGACATATCTTTCTTCCTTGTTATCAAGCCTAGGAGAATGAAAATTTTGATTATATTCACTGAAGTGGTATATAGAATTCAACATAATCTTTTATTTCTTGATTCTATTCATCATTGTTTTGGAATAGATTTAATTTTGATCTGAGACAAAATAATTTTCACAAAAATCGTACATCATTATTAATATAGAAAAGAAACTCAAATCCTCAAAAGACAATAACTCTAAATCAAATAATCCAATATAAGTGAACTTTCCTTATAATACCAATTTTTATGATCACTTGAGTTATACTCAACACATACAGGGCATTTAATAGAATTAGCGTCAGTGTAGTTTTGTTCTAATTAGATAATTCTATCTCTAAACCTCTTTGACCAGGTAAGATATTGATTCTTTCATTATCTTACCTCGTTAATTTTTTAGTACACACAAAAAGTGGATATGAGATATACAAGGTTCTAATTTCAATTATAAAGGCTAGTAGTTAGTATAATCAAGGTACATTCCATGAGAACACATTCCACTATAATGAGATTCCAATTATAGTGGGATTACCAAAAAAATCTGAACCTAATGCATGGAACCCAACAATCTATAGGCGGGGGAGGCCAAAAAATAATCTTTATCCCCTAGACAAGTGATAACTTAGTCTAACTAAAACTCTATGTTGGGTATTTTTATTTCCTTAATAGACATGGTGTAAATTCATAAATTTCATTTCCACAACAATAGAGTCATCTACTAGTTGTGACTCCAGTTGAATATCATAGTGCTACATTGTTCTCCAATTCCATATTCATCTATTGTTGATTTTAAAATAGCATGAAAGAGTATTATTCCTTTTCTTATTATTCTCTTATTATTTCCATTCTTCTCCTTATAGAAGCATAAATGAAAAATACACTCTTCTCTTCTTCTCTATTATTCCTTATTCAATATTCTTCTTTTTATTTAGTGAATATGACTTTCATAGGTTCCCTTATTCTTTGATCTGACTAAAAGGATGTATGAAGATTCCAATTGAGTTATATCTTCTTGTTCTTGACACTGAGATATTATCTCTTTGAATAATATGGTTGAAAATATCTCTTAAATTCTTATTTTTCTTTATCAAAATACAATATGTATACATATAATAAAATATTTAGTATGGGTTACCTTCTTCCAGTTTATTGTGTTTCATCTATAATTTAAAAATACAAAATGAATTTATTATTTTGAATTACCAAGATTAAAGGTAATTTGAATTGAACTTTTTTTAACCTTGACTGGATCCAAAATTCTTAGTTTTTCATCTCTTTAATATATTTAAAATATCTACTAAAGGCTTGTCTAATGTCTTGGTTCATCAATATTTTATTTCTGTGATATATGGAAATATTATGAAACCTTCACAAAAAAATATACATATTTAGACTATATTAATTTAAATATATTTAAATATGCATTAGTTGTGGTTATTAAACTATTTATTCATGGCACATAACATATGGTTCTTTGTTCTTCTTCCCTAATTGAACTACTAGAATCAAGTATCCTTCATTTGCGATGATATTTCCCCACAAATATCTCTCTCAAAAATTTCACCAAACAACTTATATCGTGATGTGAAATATAATTATATATATATTCATTTAATTCAGTTTTATATATAATGTTCTGAATTAGACTCAATTCTATAATAAAAATCTTATTGAAAATATCTTATTCAGGAAAATACTTCTATGTATTCAGTAAGATGAGCTCTGTTTTGTTTTTGTTGGTAGATTTTATGTATTGGTAAAATGTTTATTTATGTTTTTATATACTAAAAATCTATTTATTTAATTATTTGTTGAAAATATTTTTCATATTAATCAATTTTTACTATTTAATACATTTTTTCCTATATAGGAATAATATTTTAAAATACTTTTTACATGTTCATTGAATGTTTTATTATATGTGATAAATAATTTTTTTATTTTATAATAATTATTGATTATATTGATTATAATTATTTTTTGATTCATGATGTGATTTAAGTTTCCTAATATAATCATGTTTGTTTCATATGTGAGTTTTTTTGTTTAATTTTTTTATTTCTAATCATATTATCTTTAGAAATTCTAAATTATCCTTTTTATTGAATATATTAAGTGTTTAATTCTTTACGTTGTTCAAATTTCTCACATAATTTTTTTATAATATTTTTTGGAGTTTAATTTATTTTTAATAGTATAAATATTTATTATTATTATTATTTATAATTATTTTTGTTTAGTTTTTTGGATATTTAATTTTATAACATTTTTAGTTACCCTTACATGAGGTTTGAAAGTCTCCTATTACCTTAATGAAAGTGATTATAATATCTAGTTACTCTTATGTAGGATTCCTTTTATCCTTATATAACTTAAATTAATTTTTATTTACCTTTATATTAGCCTCCTAACCCATACATAACTTTCATTCTACCATTACAAAGGTTTTTTATTCTTTTGTTTAAATTTAAATATTGTTATAGTGATCATTATGTAGCTTTTATCTACCATTATATAAATTATTTTTTATTATGTCTTAGTGTTAATAAAGTAATTCATACCATTATTAAAGTTGTGTATACCCTTAAAAAAGAATTAAATTACATTTATAGAAGTTCTATTTACCTTTTTTCATGATTTAAAAAATTCTTATTAACCTTGTATAATATCTTTTTACCTCTATGCAATTTTTGTTTAATTTTATGAAAGATTGTTTTCCATTATGAAAATTTGTGTACTATAATGAATATTCCATTACACCTTTAAATAATTCATATAAAATTATGTTTATATTTACATAGCCTATCATTTTAACCTTATGTATTGTTTAACTTACCCTTATGCATTAAATTTAAAGGTGAGTTTACCTTTACGTACCCTATATATTTTAAATGCTACATTTATAGAGGTTATGAAATATATATTTTACATTCATTCACGATATAAAAATAATGAGTTTCTCCAATAAAAAACTATAAATTACCCTTATGATGCATTATGAGTAACTCATTCATTATATTTTAGGACTTAAATGAGTTTTATAATACCCTGATTAATTTATTCAAGAATAAGACTTCCATAAAGGTAATATATACTCCCTTGAATAGTATCATTTCTATTCTCCATAACCTTAGTGAGATACTTCAATGTGTATGTAAAAGTAAAATATTTTTATTTTTTTGAACCATTGTTTTTAAATATTATAAATAATATGAAATACCCATGTGGGGAATATTTGTGGGAGTTCCTTCGATGAATCATAACCATTAGGGTTTGACCTATAAAATTTGAGGCTATCAGTGTGAAAGAGAATAATAATAAAGATGGATTATTGATGTTGAAAATCAAAGAGACAAAAAAATTTCATTCTATTAATTTGATGAGATTTTGATGGTAGATAAAAATTCATAAATATGCATCATTTCTAGAAGGGCTAAAGATCACTTTTCTTCACCAAAATTATTCTAAAAATTATTCTAAATGTCTTGTTAGCTTTATTAGTTTTTCAAAAATTTATGTATTTCCTAATTTTCAAACATGGTTATACCTCTACTAAAATGAATTTTTTATGACCACCAGGACAAAAATTATGTTCAATGGGTTCTATTATAACCCATAAAACACTCATATGGTTGGGATGGTCCTTTAAGTGATTTGGATCTTGCTATTCTAAAAAAAGGTATGTAATTTTTAGTCCATCTTGTAATAAAAAAGTCTAAGTATACACCTATAAAAGACTATTTTCTTCTATTTAATTTGGTACCATTCCTATACCTAAGTTAGAGGGTATTGAGGAGTGGACCAAGATCTTAGTGATTTGAACTACTATAAATTTCCATTTTTAATAATTTTTTCCACTGATAATCTATTTTAATATAACACACACAATCATCTACTATTGTGCTTGAATTAACAATACTATGATTATTTTATAATTATGCGTAAAGAGTTTAAAATGACTATTTACATCTCTATATTCTATCTTTCCATAGATAAATCCATCCCACAATTTTTATCAATAGAGATTCCTTAAATAACAGTATATAATCTATTTAAAATTATTACATTATTATTTTTATTGTGATAACATTTTCCTAGAGTTAAAGTCTATGGAAAAATAATTCTTTTAATGGAATGTTAGGAAATTAAAGTCATACATCCTCTTAGACCACCTCACTTAAATCCAAGCGATTATACATATTTAAAGGATCATAAAGAGGTATTTTTAAATAATATTTTTATATAATATTGGACCGTTATAACTAAAACATACAATATGGCTAAATTATATTTGGATACCCTAGCTGGTAGTGATGTTATAAAATATGTGCAAAATTATAGAATCATGAATTTACATTGTTTTTATTTAAGTATAAACACGTATAGTCTTAATTTATATTGAAAAACTTATTATGACATTTAAAGAACTTTAAAATCCACAATTCATGATAATGATAATTTATAGAGAACAATGTTAGAAATACATCATGTATAATTTTAGGAATTCATAATGCTTGATCATGAGAGTATCAGTGGGTTGTACAACTAATTTACCAAGATATTGAATTATATTGTCTCTCTCGGGGAGATTATGAAGAAATAAATAATCATTGAGAGAATACTTTGAGCATTACCCAATAAATTGAACTCAATGAAGGTATAAATCAACGAAATAAATGATTTCACAAAACATACAATGTATGAAATTATTAGATATATTATTTAATACAAGAAAAAAATAAAGATCAATGGGAGCGAATATTTTGATAAACATAAGGGTGTAACATTGAAATATTAAAAGTTTATTTTTGACTCTTCTAATGAAACTCTAGGATCCTATAGTAGTGAAGAAGTTAATGATTTGAATCAAATTTTAAATTTTTTAAAAGTCCTTGTGATGGAGAAACATAGTCCAAATGAAGTAAGATAAAACAAATATAATTAGTCCTTAACAAGGGAAGGAAGGTCAAGAAAATAAAAACTTTTTTCTCAACTAACAAGTTTGGAATATAATAAATAGGGAAAAATTAAATGTGATTGTCCAAAATAAAGAAGGATGGGAAAGAAAATAAATACAAGAAATAGATGAAACATTCTTGTCATACTGGTTAGAGTTGTACTGAAGAGTCATGTTCAATCAGTAAGGAATTATAATGGGAGAATGTAACACCCTGAGATTTTATGAGATATATATTCTTAATTTATTTGATGTATTACATTGTACACTTCACCAAGATTAGATTGTAATATATGCAACACTGTATTAGCTTGTAGTATACGCAACACTATCATTGGATCGTGTTATACACAATTTCAAGTTGATTTTTTAGAAATTATTTTTCGCAATATTAAGTATAGATTTTGTTTAATATATAAATTAAATAAGGTTTTATTATGTTATATACAACACCAAAGGGATCTTGCACTACATTCAGCCCTTACATGGCTTGCATTACACGCAATCACAACCTTCCTCGAAAGCATCTGTAGTATAAAATACCGGGTTTCACTAAAAAACGATATATTGTTATAATATTATTATGAACTAGCCATTATGAATATTATTAACTAAATTTTAAATTTTATAACATTATTATTCATCTTACAAATTTTATAGAACATGGTATGAGAATAAAATAAATGCTTCTGGTAAAATAAGTATTTTTAAAAAAATGCAGTTTTGTCGCCTTTTGATGGTGCGCCCACTTTAAATATAGTTTTTGACATGTTTATAAGTTAAATTTGACAAAATAAAATTCTTCTTTGGAATCAGGATATAAAATTTTAATTTGGATAATTTTTTCATATTATTCTGATAACTTTCATATTTTAATGAATAGTAAAAACACACTAAATTTTACTTAAAAACCACTTTTTTCATCGAGATAATTTATATGGATAAATTATAATAGTAAATTGTTTTAAGGTATAAATAGAATATATTTTTACCATTTAATATAATTCAAGTCATTACCATTAATTTTACATTGAATTCATAGGTAAAAACATTTCAATCTTTTGTAATGTTTTAACTTTTAAAACTCATTTTCTCAACAGCAGGATTAATTATAAATTAAATACTGCAACTTCTGTGTTTTGAATTTGGAAAAATGGATTACATATTTGGAATCAGTAGGACCAAATTATGTTAATATTCTGATTTTTATTTTTTTGAACTATGAATACTAACTACGGTAAATTTTATTTACCATAGTTAAAGGTAAGTCGTGTAATTAAGGGTAAATAAAATATTATTAAATTACCCTAACACTTGTATTAATATAATTGGATGATTATATTTCGTTATAAGGAATATTTGGGTCGAAATGGAATCCATTGGAACCCACTTGGATATGATTAAGTCCTTTAATTTTTTTTTAAAGAAAGTGAAATATGTCTCACTCAAACTTTAATAATTAAAGTATTTTTAATATAAGGTTATATAGAATATAAATTAGATTATAAATACTCCTTTGAAATCTAAAACGTTTTTAATTTTTATGGTAATTTATTTTCAATTTTTAAGAGATATTTAATTACCTTAATAGCTTATACATTTATGATGCAAAAATTATTTAGTCAGTGAAAAACCAGTAATATAGTTTTTATTAAAATAATAATACAAATTAAAAGGCTCAAAAACCTGACAAAAACTTATTTTTCCTATATATATAATCCATAACCATCTAATGGTATAATTTTTGACCATTTGGAGTTTTATAAAAGCAATTATGACACTTATATTATTTTATTTTCAATGATGTCAAAGTTGTCACCTTCATAATTTAATAAATATAACAATTTACATGTCGTGGTTTTAAGATGAAAAATTCGGGTAAAATTATTATTTTGAAATATATTAGATTTATCATCATCATAGTATTTGATTTTTGTTTTTTATGCTACTAATATGTATATTAAATGATTATAAAAAAATTATGTGGTAATTTTTTTATTAAGAGAAATATCAAATAAATGGTATTATAAATATTAAAATAAATATTATATGAACTAATTAATATTATACACAAATTTTCAAGAATCATATGACATGTTAGGAATCTATTACAAATTTTTTCTCTAATATATCCTTGGTGTGGATTTTATTTAAATTCAAATAAATGAATAGTGTCAAAATTGACTCTAATGATATTTTATAAAAATAAAATATTATTAAATTGTTTAAAAATAATAAAAATATTAAAAAATTAAAAATTAAAAATTATATAGTATAAAATTTAATTATATATCTAAATATGGAAAATTGACAACACATAAGTACTTATTTATAACAATTTAACATTTAGAATATTATTTCCACAAATAAAATTAAATAGATTAAATAAGTATAAATCAAGTTGATAAGGTTTAAAATAAATTCCAAAAATGTCTAAATTTTATTAGATGATGATATTACAAACCTATATCATGGAATCTTCGAATTGAGTCATTTTTGGAGGTTTTTATGTGCATTTTTGGTTTATTATAAATTAATATTTTAGAGGTTAACAAAAGTACCCCTCTCCTCCCTTATAAAAGGAAACCTCCTCCCTCTCATCTTCACACAAATTTGAGCATTCAAGCTTGGACAAACCCTGACCATTACTCTTATAAACTTCCCTATGAACATTTTGGATGTTCCGGTCGTCTCAAAAGATCAACACTAGTCCCTTAAGAGGAAGTTCAAATGAGGTGCTTCAAAGAAGAGGTAATCTCTTCTACCGATTCTTTCATGTTTCTTTATTCTTATAATTACTATTATTTAGTTGTTTCATTATAAAGTAATAATATCAGTATAAATAATATACTGATATGTTATTATAAATATGAAACAACCCCATCTCACCTTCTATCCATCCTACGGAAAACGAAATCACCGCGCCTATGTACGTACGGAATACCGTCTCCACGCCATGGTGAAATCTATTTTTCCACCACCAACTTATTTGGATGCGTATAATGGTGTAAAGAATAACTATATATGGATATTATAACATCAAACTGATTCTAATATATTATACAATCCTCTCTAATTCCATTCAATAATTATGGGAACGATATCCTCGCTCGTGCGTACGTACAGATTACCGTCTCCACAACGCGATGAGATGCATTCTCTATGCTAACCATTCAAGAATGATTATAAAGTATATATAATGAATAATAATGATATATATGACATAATAATGCTGCTGGATTTATTTATATATATGCATGTAATCTACTTACTTCCATTCTAGTCAATAAGGAAAGGAAAACAACGTTCATGCGTACGTACGACCTACTGTCTCCACGAACAGTGTGTTTCATTTCATTTATCTATCTATTTTCTATATATATATATACTAAATATATATGATCTATAAGTCATGTTTTACATTCTGGAAGTAATTAAATCACGATATAAGTAATAATAATATCAATAACAACAAGTCCAAACCCATATGATAAATGAAACGATTTTACACAAAACACTACTTTAACATAGAATTGAAAAAAGAACGAGTAATATAAAGTCATAAGTGAATCATATATGATATAATAAATATTATTATGGTTATGTTACAAGTTAATAATATGTTTAAACCCACTATACAGGAGTTTCGGAAATTTATGGAATAAATTGGACCTAAGGTAAGGGATAATTATTCCAATCTCATTTTTATCTGAGATTTCTTATATGTAAGTATTTACTTGGGTATATTTTTCATCCATGTCCATAAAATGTTTTCATAAAGTGTTTAATATTCTTACATGTATGTTTAAAGTCATTTTTACTCCTTTTTTACTTTTACTTTGTGTTAGGGAAGCAATCTTTCTTTTGTTTTCCATACGTGGTACTTTTTGACTTTTTTGTTAAAAGTACGCGGAGAATGTTTTTATTAACTTATACGGCATGAACGGATTTTTACAGTTTCATAACACCTTATTTTCATGAATATTACTCTATAATATTTCATGATTATTTAAAAAAATACCTTTCTTTTAAAATTGCATGGCATTTTGTGAAAAGAAAATGATTTTGAAGAAGAATGGATATTTTCCTCAAGAATTCATTTGTAGTGTTTTATCAAAATTGTTTTCCATATATGATAATATAGGGTTTTGTTTCTATACCTATTATTTCATTGATTCGATTATGTTATGATGGAATTATTTTTGATGAAGTCCTTTTATCTTATATGGATAATGTTATGATGTCATGAAGTTTAAGAATCCCATTTTTATTACTTGGGTTATGCTATGATGTATGATTTATGATTTTTTGGAACACATAAGAATGGTTTCATTATGAGATGGGTGGGACCTATATCTCCCTCTAATTAATTGCGTAAAGATTTATATCTCATGAGATAGACATGGCTGGAATGACAAGTAAAATACGGTTCAGTAATACAGGGCTGAAATAGTAAGTAAACCCAGTTCAGTAATAGAATTTATCCACTATGACGGTCTTGGCAGCAATGCCTTGGCTACTATGGAAATCATATCACATGCTTAATGGTTTTCCACAGTTACATGTTTTATTCCCATGTTATTTAATCATGATTAAGGTTTCTTTATGATATATCCATAACGTACTGCCAATATTTATTTCACGACTAAAGATTTTGATGTTTAAACATTATATTCATGTTTTTAAGTTCAAATGTATATGGTTTTTTTATTTTATCCATTATTATCCATACTGAGAACTTGTGATCACCCTTTATAGGTTTTCTTTTCCCCAGGAGATAAAGAAAGGTTTTAGGTAAGAAAAAAAGGGGAAGATATTTATGGGAGATGTTGAAGATATTTCACCATGAATAGAAGATTATGCTCCAAGTTTCCAAAGACACTAAACTATTACCGTCTTTGCGTGTTAGTTTTTTTTGTGTTAATGATTTATTAAAAGCAATGTAATGTCCATGTATGTTAATCATGGGTCTCTACAGTTGGTATTAGAGGAAAGTTTTAGTTAACCATTGGAAACTAGGATGCGAAAACTTTAGTGAGATCCCTAGAGATATTTCTAAGTTATGTCTAGGGATGTCCCTGAGGTTATGTATAATTATAGGTTATACTCATAGAATTATGGTAATGATCTTATAATTAAACACAGGAGGATAGATATTGAAGGTACTCCCCCTTTATTATGTTGTTTTCCTAATATGATTTTTCCTCTCACACTATTCTTTTTAGGTTTTAGAAAATGGATGGAAATATGAAGATTCACGTTAATGGAGATTATGATGGAAAATGGAATGATATTATTCATGATCAACCAAATGAAATAGGATTTGGAATTCCAGACATCATTATTATGCAGAATCAGTCATCGCGATATATGATTAGAAAGGTGAACTTTAGTTATATTCCTAAGTCATCAAATAAGAGGAAGATGAACATTAATGCATATTCGAATGGTGATGATTATAGAGGAAGGAAGATTAAGATTTCTACATATCAAGAAAAAGGGAAGAAGAACCATGAGGAATACCTCAAATGGAGGGGAAGATGTTATCTGTGTGGGGAAAAGGGGCACAAAGTGACAGAATGTTATGGAGTTCAATGTATTATCTATGGAGAACATGGGCATTACCCAACTCAATGCGCTGACCTAAGAGGTTACTTCTAAATTGAGGAAGGACCAATTCCATGTTAATCATTGAAGAGGATGGATTTAAGGGATTATGTATTGGAATTCAAGAATAATGTTGTTGAGGTACTTTTATGGTATATTAAAAAATCTTTATATTTGTCCATTGTGGTTTTCCTTAAGAATGTGGTACCGATATCCATGAAAAGTGATTGAAATATTTTTGTAAAGAAGATGATATCTGCATAATGAAGGGATAAAGAGATACTGAAATGTTTGATAGTATTAATGTACTGATGACTGATTTAAGGACAAAGTGATATCATTGTTTGAGTATATTGATATTTTGGGATTTTGGTATGTGGGAAAAGTTAAATCTTGATACCATTTATGTTTTCACTATGGTTCTAAGGTAATTCATGTTTCAATATAATATATGTTTATAGAATTTATATGTTTGGAAAGTGACCACAAAGATATATCTTATGATATACGGGGGATAAATGATGGTATTCAATGCTTGGTAGATGACCTTTCTAGTAATAATTTTCTTTATACTATGAGATTGGACATTAGTATTTTCGATAAGACTAAAGGTTGGATGGATTAATTTGGATGCTAGATAGTATTGTTTAAGGATAAAACAATTTTCTATAATGTTAGAATAGTATAGTTTTAGAAAAAGGACAACCTGCAAGGCAAGTGACATCCTATCACGTCGGACAAGGTTGCGGGAATCGAACCCACAACTGAAGTGGGACATACCTTTATCGCTTACCACTGGCTTACAAGAAGTCCCTGGTTAGTAGGAAAAAGTTTTATTTTATTTTGTGGTATGATAAATGAAGTATAAGTCCATTTTTGGAACCATATACGATTAATATCACCATATATGTACTTATGTATATTTGATAAATTTTGCAATCATTTTGTTTGAGACAGATGGAATGACACATAACTCTATCACATGATCTGCTAACACTTCACTAATGACAAATTAAACTTCATTTCTTTAAGATATGAAGTGGAAATTGTTCAAGGTGCAAACAATAGTGAGATTGTACCAAAATAAAGTATTTATTTTAATTAAAAAATTCTTCAAAATTAGGGAAATGATCTTGAAAACCAAAAATGTTGGCCTAGTATCCTCATATCTGATGAATCAAATGGTACCTTAGGTCATCAACAATTTATGGCTTTGTGATTGTTTTCTTTTTTCATAGCCATGTTCTCTACCACTCTCCATCAGAACATGATGGTTAGATTTCTCTTCCATATCCATATTTTCACCTATATTATCCTATGTGGAAACCCAGTGATGAGTTAATTTGGGTAACTGTTACATTTTATACTTTAGTTTTAAAATTATGTGTTAGTATTCCTTTTTATGATGTGGGTTTCTATGAAAAAACTTTCAACTAGTAAATGATTTATAACCCCGACGGATTTAGAGGGAGAAATTAAATTTAAGGGGGGTAGAATGTATCACACCGAGATTTTGTGAGATATATATTTTTAATTTCCTTGATGTCTTATATTGTACACTTCACCAAGATTATCTTGTACTATACGCAACACTGTATTATCTTGTAGTATACGCAACACTATTCTTAGCTCGTGTTACACACAATTTCAAGTCCGTTTTGTAGAAATTATTCTACGCAATATTAATTATAGAATTTGTTTAATATATAAATGAAATAAGATTTTATTATGTTATACGCAACACCAAAGGGATATTTCACTACACCCAACCTTGACTTGTCTTGCATTACACGCAATCACAACCTTCCTCGATAGCATGTGTAGTACACAATACCGAGTTTCACTAAGCAATGATATATTGTTATAATATTGTTATGAAATAGCTGTTATGAATATTATTAACTAAATTTTGAATTTTATAACATTATTTTTCATCTTACATATTTTCTAGAACATGGTATTAGAACAAAATAAATTTTTCGGGTAAAATAAGTATTTTTTAAAAAATGCAGTTTTGCCGTATTTTGATGGCACACCCACTTTAAATATATTTTTTGACATGTTTATAAGTTCAATTTGAAAAAATAAAATTCTTATTTGGAATCAGGATTTTAAATTTACTTTGGATAGATTTTTCATATTATTCTGATAACTTTCATATTTTAATGAATAGTAAAAAAAGCCAAATTTTCTTAAAAACAACTTTTTTCATCGGGATAATTTATATGGATAAATTATAACAATAAATTGTTTTAAAGTATATATAGAATATATTTTTACCATTTAATAAAATTAAAGTCATTATCATTAATTTTACATTGAATTCATAGGTAAAAATATTTCAATCTTTTGTAATGTTTTAACTTTTAAAACTCATTTTCTCAACAGCAGGATTAATTATAAATTAAATACTGCAAATTCTGTATTTTGAATTTGGAAAAATGGATTCCATATTTTGAATCATTAGGTCTAAATTATGTTAATAGTCTACTTTTTATTTTTGGGCACTATGAATAGCAACTACGGTAAATTTTATTTACCATAGTTAAAGGTAAATCGTGTAATTAAGGGTAAATATCATATTATAAAATTACCATAACACTTCTATTAATATAATTGGATGATTATATATTGTTCTAAATAATATTTGGGTTTAAATTAAATCCATTGGTACCCACTTGGATGTGATTAAGACCTTTAATTTATTTTATTTTAAAGAAAGTGAAATATGTCTCACTCAAACATTAATAATTAAATTATTTTTAATATATGGTTATATAGAATATAAATTCGATTATAAATAATAATTTTAAATATAAACTGTTTTTAATTTTATGATAATTTATTTGCAATTTTTAAGAGATATTTAATTACCTTAATAGATTATAAATTAATGATGCAAAAATTATTTATTTAGTGAAAAATCGGAAATATAGTTTTTATTAAAATAATAATTCACCTTAAATGGCCAAAAAACCTGACCAAAACATATTGGTAGTATATATCTAAACAATGAAAATCCAATGGTCTAATTTTTAACCATTTTGAGCTTTATAAATGCGATTATGACACTTATATTATTTTATTTTAGATGCTTTCCATGTTGTCACCTTCATAATTTAATAAATATATCAATTTACATGTTGTTATTTTAAGATGATAAATTATAGTAAAAGTATTATTTTGAAATATATTAGATTTATCTTCATCATATTATTTTATTGTTAATTTTTATGCAACAAATAAGTATATTAAATGATTATACAAAAATTATGTGGTAATTGTTTTATTAAGAGAAATATAAAATAAATGGTTTTATAAATATTAAAATAAATATTATATGAACTGATTAATATTCTCCACAAATTTTCTAGATGAATATGACATGTTCAAAATCTATTAAACATTTTTTTTGAAAATATCCTCTGTGAGGATTTTATTTAAATTCAAATAAATGAATAGTGTAAAAATTGACACTATTGATATTTTATAAAAATAACATATTATTAAATTGTTTAAAAATCAGAAAAATATTTAAAAATTAAGAATTTTAAATTATACTGTCTAAAATTTAATTATATATCTAATTATGGAAAATTCACAACACATAAGTAATTTTTTATAACAATTTATAATTTAGAATATTATTACCACAAATAACATTAAATAGATTAAATAAAGATAAATCAAGTTGATAAGGTTTAAAATAAATTCCAAAAATGTCTAAATTTTTTTGGTTGATGGGATTACAACCCTATCTCATCTCATATTTTTATTGAGTCATTTTTGTAGGTTTTTATGTGGGGGTTGTGTTTATTATAAATTAATATTTTGGAGGTTTCCAAAAGTGCCCCTCCCCTCCCTTATAAAAGAGCACCTCCTCCCTCTCCTCTTCACACAAATTTGAGCCTTCACGCTCAGCCAAACCTGGAACATTAATCTTTTAAACTTCCCTAGTAACATTCTGGATGTTCTTTACTTCTCAAAATACCAACTCTAGTCCCGTAAGATGAAATTCAAAGGAGGTGCGTTGAAGAAGAGGTAATCTCTTCTACGGATTCTTTCAAGTTTCTTTATTATTATAATTACTCTTATTTAGTTGTTTAATTATAAATTAATAACATCAGTATAAATAATATACTAATATGTTATTATAAATATGAAACAACCCAATTTCACCTTCTATCCATCCTACGAAAAACGAAATCACCGCGCGTGCGTATGTATGAAATACCGTCTCCATGCCATGGTGTAATCCATTTTTACACCACCAACTTACTTGGATGGGTATAATGGTGTAAAGAATAACTAAATATTCTTATTATAAAATCTAACTGATTCTGATATATTATATCATCCACTTAAATTCCATTCAATAATTATGGGAACGATATCCTCGCTCGTGCGTACGTACAGATTACCGTCTCCACGACGCGATGAGATTTATTCTCCATGTTAACCATTCAAGAATGATAATAAAGTATATATAATGAATAATAATGATATATATGACATAATAATGCTACTTTATTTATGTATATATAAATATATTTCATCTAATTACTTCCATTCAAGTCAATAAGGAAAGGAAAACAACGTTCATGCATACATACGACCTACCGTCTCCATGAACGGTGTGTTTCATTTCATTTATCTATCTATTATATATATATATAATGAATATATATGATCTATAAATAATTTTTTACATTTTGAATGTAAGTAAATAATGATATAATTAATAATAATATCAAGAATAACAAGTCCAAACACGTACGATAAATGAATCGATTTTACCCAAAACGCTGCTTTAACATGGAATTGACAAAAGAATGAGTAAAATAAAGTCATAAGTGAATCATATATGATATCATAAATATTATTATGGTTCTGTTAAAAGTTAATAATATGTTTAAACCCACTATAAAGGAGTTTCGGACACGTACGGAAGAAATTGGACCTAAGTTAAGGGATAATTATTCCAATCTCATTTTAATCCGAGATTGCTTATACGTAAGTATTTAATGGTGTATATTTTTCATCCATGTCCATAAAATGTTTTCATAAAGTGCTTAATATTCTTCCATGTATATTTTAAGTCATTTTTACCCCTTTTTGACTTTTAATTTGTGTTATGGAATGAATTTTTTTTCCATACGTGGTACTTTTTGACTTTTCCGTTAAAAGTATAAGGAGAATGTTTTTGTTAACTTATATGGCATGAAAGGATTTTTACGGCTTAATAACGCCTTATTTTCTTGAAGCTTACTCTAAAATATTTCATGACAATTTCAAAAAAATACCTTTCTTTTAAAATTTCATGACATTTTTTGAAAAGAAAATGATTTTGAAGAAGAAAGGATATTTTACTCAAAAATTCATTTCTAGTGTTTTATCCAAATTATATTCCATATAAGATAACATACAGTTTTGTTTCTATTTATTATTATTACATAGATTTGATTATTTTATGATGGAATTATTTTTATGAAGTCCTTTTATCTTATATGGATTACGTTATGATTAAATGATGTTTAAGAACCAAATTTTTATTACATGGGTTATGCTTTGATGTATGATTTATGATTTTGTGGCACACATAAGAATGGTTTCATTATAAGATAGGTGGGACCTATATCTACCTCCAATGCATTGGGTAAAGATTTATATCTCATGAGATAGACATGGCTAGAATGACAAGTAAAATCTGGTTCAGTAATACATGGCTGGAATGGAAAGTAAACCCAGTTCAGTAATAGACTTTGTCTACTATGATGGTCTTGGAAGCAATGAATTGGCTACTATGAAAATCATATCATGTTATTAATGGTTTTCCACAATTACATGTTTTATTACCATTCCATTTTATTATGATTAATGTTTCTTTATGATCTATGCCTAACGTACTGCCCAGATTTATTTCACGACTCACGATTTTGATGTTTAAACATTATGTTCATGTTTTCAAGATTAAATGTATATGGATTGTTTTATTATAGACACGATTTATCTAACTGAGCATTTGAGATCACACTTTAAATGTTTTCTTTTCCCCAGGATATAAATAAAGGTTTTAGGTAAGAAAACAAAATTGGAAGACATTTATGGGAGATATTGAAGATATTTCACCATGATTAGAAGATTATATTCTGAGTTTCCAAAGACACTAAACTATTACGATCTTTGAGTGTTGGTTTTTGTTATGTATTAATTATTCTGAAAAAGTAATGTAATGTCCATGTACATCAAGCTTGGGTCTCTAAAGAGAAGTTGGCATGTAATATATATTTTATTAAGACAAAATATAAGGCACCTGAATATTTTTTTCACCATTATTAAAGCCTACTTTTGTTACTATAAATTATGGTTTTGAAAGTAATCATGAATCAAATTCTTGTTCTTATGATGTAAATGGATCCAAAATTCCTGGGTATAAGGAATTAAAAATAATGGATGAATGATTATAAGAGGTTACTTTGAAAGCTATTGATTTTTATGAAAAAATAATGAGAAACCAATTAATAAAAAAATGAAAATAATAGGTTTTTTAAAAAGAATAAGAATTATAAAAATTCTATGGGATGTTCTAATTATAAATAAGTAGAATTTATTAAAATTAAAAATGGGAATGTAAGAAACAATTATGATATAAAGAGTGATTTTATTTATATGAATCATAAATATCAATAATGGAGATTAAAATAGGTTTTATATGACATTTTTAATGTTGAAAAAAATTCAAAATACTAAGTGAATAAAATAATATCTTAAGGAATTCAAATTTCTTCTCAAATAGTAAAATACATATAGACATGGAAAATACTCAAAAATATACTGACAAACATAAATATAATGCTTCTTATTTGGAATCAACTATTTCAACTCTTGTAAAATGCATCCAAAAGTTTTACAAGATGATGTCCATGAATAAAATAAATAAAGACATGTGTGTATTCAGTTAAAATAAGTCGATTTGTAGGATCTTCAAAGATATTTTTGTTAAGAATTATAATGTAAATGACTCAAATGTTACTTGTTTTTAGTGTGATACATTTGGACACCATGCATGGGAGTTTTACTTAAATCAGTATCAATAATTAAGACACAAAAACAATTTTTTTTGAGAATTGATTTTAATATTAAGAGTAATAACACTTGTATAACATGTGTTCTCAAAGGATCATACTGAAATCCAATAGATCCCAAGAAGGTATATATACCTTGGTAAGTCTATTCTTTATGTAAAACATACATTTTCAATCTATTTATAAAATATATAATGATGGAATGTATTAAACTATTTTTTTCTTTATGAACAATAAAAATGTTCAACTTATTTACTTGTTAGTTTATTTGTATATGCTTAATTTTTTTCATTAAAAATATATTTCAAATTAATTTAATATTTTTTCAAGAGATTCATAAATTCAATGGGGTATATATTCATAAATGTTTTTTAAAATTATAATTTTTTATTGTATAAATTTAGGTGGATTTCCCCTTAAGAGTTAAATTTTGTTACATGATGAATTTTTACGCATGTAAAAACCCATTTACAATATTTTTTAAAATACATGTGAAAATATTTTTAATAATACATTAAAAATAAATGTGAATTTTTTTTAAAAAATATATTTATAATAAATGTGAATATTTTATTTTTGGATTATGAGTTTTATTTCCCTAAATAATTTTGGGTTGAGAGAGCTTTGACTATTTAGGGTAGATCCTCTATTCATGTTTAGGTAGGTTGTTTTATTTTGCTATAAAATAATGTTTATATCAAAGTAATTGGTAATTTCCATTTCTAAAATTGAGCATATATTGTACTTTAATGTTTTTTAATAAAATGAAGTTTAATTTTTTGAAACATGTTTTAGTAGTTTTTGATAAATTTAATAAAGGGGGATATTATTGTAGGGAGAATGTTTTAGATTTTTTGAATTCAATGTATAGTTATTACATTTTTAAAAAGAGGGATTTGGTTATTATTGAGATATTTGGAGTTTTAGTTAAAATTAGAATGATTTTCTAAATTGAAAATCTCTTCATTTAACCCTTTTTTGAAAATATTTTTTTGATTAATTATTATTCAATGTTTAATACATTATTTATCATATTTTTGGATTATTTTTTAAAATATTTTTACATATTTTTTGAACATTTTGTTATAAATTTAATAAATAAATGTATTATTTGTTAATAAATTTTTGTAACAATGATTATAATTATTTTTTAATTCATTTTTTTATTTATGTTTTTTAATATAATCATGTTTATTTCACATGTTATTATCAATTTTTATTAGTTTTATTTTGAATAAAATTTTCATTAAAAGGAAATAATTATATTTATATTACATGTGTTGATTATTTACTTATTTTAATTGTTCAAATTCCCCACATGGTTTTTATAATAATTGTTTGGATTTTAATTGATCTTTAATTTTTTAAACATTTATTATTATTATTATTTATATTTTTTTAAATGTTTTTTTGTGAAACATTAATTCTATATTGTTTTTACTTACCCTTACATGAATGTTTGAGGTCTCTTGTTACATTTACAGAAGTTCTTGTAATATCTTGTTACTCATATGTAAGTTTCAATTTACCCTTACCAAACATGCTTTAATTTTTCTCTACATTTATATAAGTTTCCTTACCCTTACCTAATAGTTATATTACCCTTATTTAGGTTATTTATTATTATGTTTCATTTATAAAATTTATATTTACCCTTAAATAGCTATTATCTACCTCTATATAACTAGTTATTAATTACGGCTTACCCTTATGAAATTTATTCTTACCCTTACGCCTGTTGTGTTTACCCTGACACAAAATATACGTTACCTTTACAAAATTACCGAGTATGTTTAGAAATTATTTATAGAATTGTTAATTCCATTATGTAGAATCTATTTACATTTATAAAAGTCTTTTTTACTTTAACACATGTTTTGTACCATTACCAAAGTCTAGGTACCTTTACATAATTTACTTTTAATTATTATGCATGTATGTGTACCTTTAGGAAAGGCTTATAAAATTCAATTTTACTTTGAATATTTTATATATATACCCTTATGTATTGTTTTACATACCCTTATGTATGAAATTTAATGGTGAGTTTACCATTATATAAACTAAACTTTTTAAAGATTACCTTTACATTGGTTATATAATAAATGATTTACCATTTATGTATGATATGAAAAATACCAAGTTACTCTTACATGGTGTTATAACTTTCCTATATGTTACTATCTGAGTTACCCTAATGTTGTATTTCAATAATACCCTTACACAATGTTTACAAAACCATAATTACTTTTACAAAGAATAAAACTTCTATTGAAGAAGGATCTGTACAACAAAAATATATCACTCCTTTTCCCCATGATCATAGTGTTATACTTCAAATTTTAGGTGAAAATTATATATATTTAAATTTATTTCTAAATATTAGTTTTAAATATAAAAAAGAATTGGGAAACACCAACATTAAGAATATTCATGTAATTTACTTCAATGAATCACACCCCTTTGGTTTTATCCTATAAAACTGAAGGAAAATAGTATAATAGAGAACCAAAATAAAGGGGAATTACTGAAGAAATGAATCAAAGTGAAAAAACATTTTCATTCCACTGATTTATTGAGGCTCTTCCTGTTACAAAAAATTCCTTGTTCTACATCAATTAAAGTAAGACTGAAGATCATTTTTCTTCACCAACATTCTTCTATTAAATATTTATAACTACTTGTTAGTTTTATTATTTCGAAGAGGTGTATGTATTTTATAGTTTTCACACATTGTTAAAACTCTATTAAAACATAGTTTTCTTTTATGATCACCTAACTAAGAAGTAGGTACACTATGTTCTATCTTCACCCATAAGATGCTAATAGGTTAGGGATTCTCTTAAAAAATCAACGGTTGTTCTTATTTTCAGAAAATCTAGGTAAGGTTTGGTCTATCCTGTAATAGAATAGGTTAAATTTTCCAAATGTAAAAGATTTATTATTCTCTTTTTAGTGGGTACCGATCCTCTTAATGAGTTATAGGTAATAAAATAGTGTAATAGGATCTTTACGATCTAAAACACAATAAAAATACTCTATTCTTTATTTTTATTACTTTGATAATATATTTGAACACCAAACTCACAATCGTCTATTATTGTGTTTAAATTAACAAAAATATGATTGTTTTATAATTAGGTGTAAAATGTTTAAAATAAATATTCACCCCCTCTAGTCCATATTTCAATATATAACTCCATCCAATAAATTTTGATTTCAATATGTGACCCTCATATTCTTATATTCTTCTCTTGTATTTCATCATTACCTCATTTAGAATAGATCATAATAACCAATTTTGTGATATATGAATCTTATGAAGATCAGTATACCAAGAATCTCCTAAAATTATATTATAAAATAATTTATTATGGAGATCTACCAGTGTGTTAGGTTATAATACCTTACATCATACTCAAAACAAATACATGAATCACATTCTTACCTTTTCTTATTTTTCTAGTAGTTTCTAATATCATGGAATCAAATATGTGTCTTAATCACCTATATAACCGATCACACATCCAAATTAAATTTTTAGAAGACTTAGGTTTCTAGACAATTCTCATATGTAACAATTCAAATATGTGCATTAGTTCACATATTTCATCCAATTTACATATGCCGTTCATCACATTCATATTCCCTAACATGAAAAAATCACATATTTAACAGGACATTCATTTATGTTGATTCATTAATATGACTAGTTTTCTAATAATACCAATCATGTATCAAATTATTCATCTATGAATATTTATATACACAACAATGAATTAAGTTATAAAGATTTTACTACATTGATAAAATGCATACATGAATATTCCCTTATGTGTAGCATGTATGAAGATTCACATACATGGTTGTAATCTTGTTTATACAACTACCAAACCCTATATTTTTCAATGTTATTCCTTCATTATTCCTTCTATCTTAAACCAGGAAACAATTTTTAGGAATCATGATATTTGTTATCATTATATTTGATATTTAAAAGAACACATTACATTTCATTGACTAAAATCAATATCCTATTATTTATGTTCATCTTCACATATGCTTTATGAAATATCAGATCTTATTCTGATTCCATTTGATATTCCACAAAACTTTTAGTCCCTTAACCTATTATAAACATAATTGTTTTTGATCATAACCTTCTTAAAGTGGTCAATTTTCCTACCATTCATCTACAACAGTTAATTGATCTTCCATTATTCACATAGTAACCTCCTTTAAATTCATATTTTCATTAAATTTCATCCACTACATGTGGATGGAGCTTTGAATTCTTGAATACACAGTGATTATATATGATACATAATCAATACTTTATCATAATAATACTTATTAAACCTCCATTCTACTTTTTATTTATCAAAATATTGGTATTCCTTGAAATTAATTCCTTGGAAATAAATAAACATCACACAAAGTGGGGCCAATAATTTTTCTAAGGTAATCACTTATATATCATGATAGTGGGAGAAAGATAATATTTAGAAAATTTTATGATATAAATGAACATTATTTTGTAGGTGTGCACTAAACTCTACTAGTATTAGTGGAAGGAATTGTTCAAGAGACACATACTATATTAAAAAGTCAGAACCATATATATTGTTTCATATTCACCAAAAAATGTTATATATTGTTCAATAAGTATAAGAAATCCTACAATGAAGTAGTAAATAGAAAAACTATATGAATGTAATGTTCAAAATAATTCAAATATGGATTCTATGAATTGAAATCCAGTTCTATATTTTGGTGGTTTCTCTAGTTAATGTAAACTCATTGGTGGGTACTCCAGAGAAAATATATAAATATGGTATATATCATCACCAATAAGGATCAATTGGTTATTTAAATTTCATTCTATGTCTAGGTATATCCTTTGAAAAAATACCGTACAAAGTTGTTATGCTAGAATTAATTATAATTCTAATTATCATAGCTAACTTATAAAATATTAATTTTTAATGAATGTGTTTCTGGTGTATACAAGAGGTTAGAGTAAGTTCTATTGTTTTCCTAGATAGATATGTTCTATAACATATAGAAAATATATGATTATTCATTTAGTTAATTTAGGAAAAGTATAATTTATTCATGAATAACATAAGTAGAGATATAGTCTTAGGTAACAAGATCTATAGACTTTTATCTATGAGGTTTCTTCGACAAATTCAGTGTATTTACATTAAAAGGATTCATATCCTTTTTCACATGGAATAAAATCTCTCGAGTATGGTATATGAATAAAGAAAATGAGAATCTAGTGCTAAATGAAATACATATACTTAGGATTACTTTATAAATCTATCTCCCATTCCATGATTTTAAATGAGGTTTAATATTTCCTATGTTGAAATCATAGAATGTGAATATAAAATAAAAATAGGAGAGTTTTAAAGGCTGGTAGTTAGAAGTATCCAAAATTACTTGATAAATTAAAACAAGATGAGTACCTCGTTAATAGAGAAATGGGGATACTCGTTACCAATGGGATAAATAACCACTTTTACTTTAGATTAATTTTATGTAGTATCATAGTTAGTCTAATGTATTATGTAAGAGAAAAATATAATATGGATAGATTTTTCTGAATTTAAATTTATCGAGTATGCTTATGCTTTTGATGTTGCCTAATAGGTGGCTTTAACAATAGTTTAATCAAAGATTTGGTATTGGAAAAAGGTTTTAAGTATTTACTAAGAGAAAAAATTAACAACAAGTGATTTCACCTATTGTGGGATTTTCTTATTGTGATAAAGTTGTAGTAAGAAGAATAACCACCAAAACATGGTAGTCCTGGAAGTTGTAACCATACCTCAGTAAAATCACATTTGTTGTTTGAGTTTAATCAGTTAAGTTAGAAGTTATCTTTAGTGAAAGTGAGTTTCTATTAGAGTTTGTGCCCAAGAACTAACTCTATTGAACTTTTTTACCTATATATTCAAATAATTTAATATTAATAAATATCATATCACATTATGAGTTTTTTTATATGTGACATCATTGAGGTAATGTCTTCTCACTATATGTAGCATTGAATGCTCATAAAAGTTTTTTAATATTATGAAATCCTTAAATTTTAATGAATGTATTCTTAAATATATTTTATGTATAGATGAAATCTATCTAACATGACATAAATGATGATGGGTATTAGTTATAAGAGTTTCATAATACATTGAAACTTCTGCTCAGGAGGTTCACACTTGGTAATCTTCAAGAGAATTATAATTGGGGTTTGTATTAGTGGTGATCACCTCATAATACTATATCAAGGATGGTGGCTCAAAACCCATTGAGCATATGTTGATGTAGAATCATTGTAGCAGTGGTGGAACTGTACCACTAACACCACTATAGCAGTGGCTGTCACTATAGCAGGAACTGTAATAGTGGTAGTACTTTAGTATCCCATTTACTATATTAAAACTATTCACTTGAGGGCCTTTGGAAAAAAATATGGGCTTTCAGGGCTATGTAATGGGATATAATTCCAACTAGGCCAATGATCCATGTAACAGGTCTCCTATAGCTAAATAAAGAGGTCCTATGTTTTAATAAAAGAGTGGATTCATCCTAAACATACAAAAAATATCCAAGAGAGGACTTCCGAAGAAAAAAAATTTCCATTGGGTTTCCACATGTTATATGTGTCATTATATATCTATATTCATGAAAGTGTGTATTGGCCCTTATAATATAGTTATTTATTTATATATATCATGAATCATGTACTTAAGTGATTTCATGAATACCATGGTGACATATTCTCGTGGTGAGGCATGATATGTTTGGTATGTCATAAGTGAAATGAAATTAAGGAATAAGCCAAGAAAGGATTTATCCCTTCTGATTTAATGGAAGTAGTTATTTTTTTACATTTGATTAAAATTGAAATATCTTATAAATCCATGGACATGGTCTCTATTTCATCATGTTCATTACTAGAAGTTAAATAAAGATAAATCAATAATTTAGTTTAATGATATGAATTATGAGAACTTATTTATGAGATATTGATATTAATGTATAATATTACATATTAAGTGTCCAGATAAGGTTTTTGTTGTTGTGAGATTTCGTTCTTTCTCTATGGGAACCTTGTCATGTTAAATGACTTTGATATTGTAATTTAGGAAAGTTATACTAATTCCATTAAGAAAGAGGCCATGAGGGTCACAGACTATGTGTATGCAGAATCTTAGTTAAATTTTACTGTAATTTAATAGTTTTAATAAATATTATTCCATCATTGTTGTTTAGTAATTATTTTGGCTATTTTGATCACACTAGTTTAATAACTAGTTATTTGAATATATATATATATGTGTGTGTGTGTGTGTTTTGTGTGTTTGTTGAATATTAAATTAATATTTTTTCTAAAGGAAACTTAATGATTATGAAAATATATAATCTTTATTAACCTCTTATTTGTTCATAAGAAAACAAATAATTATTTATTTGGTTATGTGAATATTAAATAAATATTAATTTTATAGTTGGGGAATATACTATTAATTTATTAAATTAATATTACAATGGATTTTATTTATTTTAAAAAACTAGTTTTTTAATAAAGGTTCAATAAATTTAGAGGATGATTGATGGGACAAGTTAATGGACCAGTTAACATGATATTTAAATATTCCATGAGTTGATCACATATCAAGGAAAAAATAATAATAATAATAATAATAACAATCATAATCATCATATTATTTGAAGTGGGGTTCACTTAGGAATAATAGATTGGTTAAGGGTCCTTGTGAAGTAATATATTCCCTGACATAAGTATAGAAACCCATTTATACCATTTATAGGATTAGTAATTGGTTGTGAAAAAATTTATCCCAAGATAAATATTCCATCCCTATGGATTAGTTTCTATATAATTATCTCAATAATGGAGGTAATCAATCCTCCATCCCCCATATTAAGTGATAGAGACAATAAGATAAGAGTCTTTGAAGTGTGTGAGGAATATTATTGTGATCAATGGTAAAGTAAACTTTTTTTTTTGATCCTCGATGCTAGAACGTGGAGTTATAACAATGGTGTTTCAAGATTCATGGAGCTTCTGTGGATAAATCTAGTGGTGTTTTATCCTTGGATCATTAATATAAATTATTGTAGGATAATTAAAGGTCAACCGATTAAACAATTGTGAAAGAATTACATGTGACTGTAATTATCATTTATATAAATTAATTAGAGATTATATGTATAATGATCATCTCTTTGAACATTTTGGGGTTTCTATAAACTAGTGAATTGGATTTATTAAAAGAAACTAATATAATCCATTATTGAGCACATTCTTGATTACTTTCACTACACCATAGGACCTTGAAAATTTTGTCACACAAATGATGAAAAGAAAAAGTGGTTCCATACTTAGTATAACATAATACCCTACCCATGCATGTAAACAACATTATGAATAAAAAATTTATATTATTGGAAGAATATAAGAACCAGATATCTGGTGTTATCATAGTCTCATACATTAAATACTATAACCTGATTTGAGTCACAAGGGAAACAATTGATGAACCAGATAAAATCTCCAAAATAGAGATTTAATTGAAAACTCACAAAATTGATGACCAAAGTATGAAATAAATAGATAAGGAGGTTTATCCATACCTAACATTACTCAAACAAACCAAACACAGAGATAACCTATGATATATATAAAAAATACCCACTCAACAGAAGATGGAAATGAATGATAGGGTAAGATATGGAGATCCCTATGTTTGATATCCAAAATTTGATACCCTATCATATAAATAAAAAGGTAATTATAAAAAAATAATTTTAAAATAATAAGTAGAACCTAATGTAGTACCTAGTACCCTACCACTGGGTACCGGCTCAGGGATTCCCGGTCACTCGGTGGCCCTCTAGGGCGTAGCTTATTCTTTTATTACCTCATCATATACCTAATACCTTCCCCCAAGTACCACATGCCATTTTTATTTTATGTTATTGTGGTACATTGTACCAATACCATGATACTAACCCTGAGGTATTCAATGACCCCTCCAATAGCTCAAACATGATTAAATACAAATAGTTAGGAAACAATATTTTCTGAATTACCTCACCCAAATACTCAAGTTATCACATTTCCAATCAAATAATAAATTTAATTTCCTTCCATTAATTATGAATGGATCTAAATATTCCCAAAAAAATCTCTATATATCAATTTATATCAACATGTAACACCATTAATGTTCCAAACCATATGGATTTATGTTTTCTATGTAATAACTTATGTCTTGAATTATACGATAAGATTTTTTTTGCTCCTTCAATCACTTGTTTTGAATAATAATATCATAAAATAGATTTTCTATTTCATTTTTAATTATTGAATTTTCATTTGAATTTATTCTAATTTTCTTTATAACATTAAAATAAAACTTTCTATTTTCAATTACTTTCTTATAATGCATATTCCCATATTTCACGACCTAATTTTCATTGTGTTATAATTCAGAAAGAAAGTAGTACGATTTAACAAAAAAATATTATTTATCAAGGAATTCCATATGGTTTCTTTAATGTGGTCCTGTAATCCCAAAATTAATATTTAAATTTTAATATCGAATATTTCCTTATGTTTCAGGTCATTTTTTTTAAAATTTCCTTCATTTTTTTGTTTTATACTTCATCATGTATACTGATTTATGCATTTTATGTTTTTTTAAATTGTGTTTTCATCCCAAATTTTCCATCAAGAATCTAAACTAACTTTTATGAAAGTGAACTATAATGTCACTGATGATTTCATTTTTCACCCCATACCTATGGAAAATATGTTTTCTAAAAAATTCACAATTAATGAACCAAAAATATCCAGTAAATTCTTTAACTGTATCCAATTTGAAAAAATAGTACACTGAAATATGTATATATTAATAACCATGTGATTTTTGGAAATAGACCCATGTAATATAATCCCCATATTTTTAAAATTTAAACTTTAATAATTACAGATTGGGGAATTTAATTCATTTCTCCCATGATTCCAATGCTCTATAGTCTTTAATAGTTTTTTAATTATTATCTATAATATTCAAAAATAATGGCCTAACAAAAATCACTCTTTAATAATTTAATAGTTGTATCAATGAATTTATTGAGATCTCAACTAATAAATGAGTTAAAATGATTCAAAATAGAGAGGATCAATTTTATTTACACACATTCTAATAATACCATTAACTCTTAATTTGTATTGAATTGTTTTATCTGATAATTAATACTCAACATATTCCTTTACTATCTTTAATTCATTCCATGAGAATCCTATTGAAATATAACTTGTAACAGTATAATTAACCATTTTCCATTATAGAGGGATGCCTACAGTCTTGTATGTGAATAGTTTCTCATCTAGGAATTCATCCCTAGTATGATTAATGCTATCTTCCTGAATGTATTGTAATATAATCAAATAACCTTCAACATGGTTTTCAGCACCCTTGTTGTTATTGATTTCTAAATGAATCTCTTTAAAAATATTACCCATATTATTAATCATGGTTTTTATTTCAAATATTTATTAGATATTTCAATGTTGAGTGGTTATTGTAGACAACCACCTTTCTGGAAATGAGATTTGACCTAAATATATCCATGGAATATACCATTATAGTTATCTATTTATTGGTTTTAGAATTAATCCACTAGGATCCATTTGGAAATTATCTAGTATAATAGAGGACACAATGTTTCATCTTCGTCGTTTTTTCAAGATCATATCCAACCAAAAAATCACATACAATGATTTCTAGTGGAAAATTATAATATGGTGAAGTAATTAAATAAGATGAGATTAAATCCATTTGGAGTCTATAAAATACTTATAAACATACTTTATCAAACATCAAATTTGCATCTTTTACCAATTTAAACAAAATCATTTAATATATTTTTGAAAATTCCTTGATTAATCTTATATATAATCCCATATTACACAAGAAACTCCTAACTTACTAATGTAAGTTTGGTGTTGGAAGTAAAGATATCACTTCAATCATTTTTTTAAATATGAATTCCATTTTATAATTTCATGTGTCCCAACATAATACCTTCATTTAAAATGAGGTTACATTTTCAAATTTTAGAATAATGTTGGTTTCTTCCCAACATTAAAGAAGTTTATATATAATAAAATATTCCCTCAAAATTCTTTTCAATAATTGAAAATTAATCCAAAAATAATTCTATTTTTATTATCACCATGTGTGAGAAATTTTCCACTGTTTACCTTTATAAAGTGTTAGGTGCACCATTTTACCCCAAAATCATTCTACTATAATAAAATGTCTAATATGAATATGTAAAATTTGTTTTCTCTTGGTATTTTGGATCAATTGGAACTTGGTTTTACCTTGAGTAACCATTAGTAAATCAAAAATGCAAGTGCACAACAAGACTCTATAATATTTGACAAAATAAAACATGTGGGAATTGTTTCCTTGTTATTATATTAATATTCTTATAATCAACACACATTATGTAACCTATGATAGTTCCTGGAGAAATATATTATTTATTTTTGATGATCACCACTTCCATTCCACCCTTATTGGGTACCACATTAATTGGTATTACCCATACATAATATGGAAAATGATATTGTCTCCACATCTAATATCTTAGCAACTTAATCCATTATAACCTCTTTTATATTCTGTTTTAATCTTCATTGGCACTCTATAACGGGTTTTACATCATCCTATATAGGGATCTTATACATACATATTTATGGAAATATACCCTTTATAAAAAATAGTTTAAGATATTGATGTTCTAAACATAATCAACACATCAAGAAATCTCTCTTCCAGGTACATAATAAATTCATCTGACACAATCACTAGAAAATTTCACCTTTCTTATAGATATACATACTTATTCTTTTTTGTAAATTTATTCTACTAGAGAATAAGTGGACATTTAAAAAATGGTTTCATCCCCTATCTAATTTCTATAAAATATTCTCTTGGTTTACCATTTGAATTTCTGTGACATTTCTCTCAATTTTAAATACTTAAATTATGATCCTCTTAAGGGTTCATCCTCTCATAAACTATTTCATCAACCTAACTAGATTTAGTTCTAAAATAGTAATCTATTTTTCAGTCAACTTCATTATCAACAAAATACATAGATAAATATACAGTAAATATATGATGGTTTTCACATATTAAAATAAATTTGGTAGATCTTTATTTTCTTGCACATGAAATGTAATTTCATCTCATGGAACATAAAAAACACCTCCTATGTCCAAGAAAGGTCTTATATAGATGATAAGTAAATCCTTGTCTATTTCTATATCAAGAACTACAAATTCCTTTTGTATAACATCTTACTAATTTTCTCTCAATGATATTCAGTAACTCATGTGGGATATGTAATCAATCTTTATTTATGTTTTAAAGAAATTTTAGTTTGTTTCAATTAACCCATGTATAATTTATTATATTTTACCAAAGGATTGGTATTAATACTAGATCCCAAATAAACCAAGAAAGTAAATGTTAATTTTCCTTCAAACTCACATGGAATTATAAAAGTCACTAGATATTTCAAGATTTATAGGGTTTTATTTTAAATTACTCACCTATATTATTCTATTAAAGGAATTTCGGAAAACACTTTATGAATAATTGTTTTTGAGATAATGTTCATTGAAATGAATTTTGTAATTTATATTTATTTTTCAAAAATTCTATCCTCCCATAACTTCATTTAAAACATTTTTTTTTCTTTACTTAATCTTTACCTTTTTCTATTTTCCTAGTTTTTCTTATAATTTCCAAACATGATTCTATTATACTGAATGGACTAAAATCCATCATTTTTTATTATTTTTTAATAATCCCCCTTTTATGGGTTGAAGGGGAATGATTGAGATTATAGGACCTGATGTTCTTAAAGTAATTCATTTATTACAAAAAGAATACTTGAAACTACCCCTCCCCAGTGTCTGCATCATGATCAGTTCTCCACCATTGCATGAATTGTACAGATATCTATCCATTGTAGATGTGTACTGTCCTGGTACTGATGGAAAATAAAATACACTCTCATTATTCCTAATTTTTTAGCTCTAATATGGTGAATTTAACTTCCATTAAATCCTCTTCAGGGTCCTGTTCCTTATAGAATAATTTTGGTATTATCTGCTCATCAGTTTCCCAGAAGGACTTGAGGTGACCTGAGGGCCTTAAGGTGGCTCAAAAGGCTTACTAAACTGAATTCATGTGTGGTCCGAAGGCCTTAAGGACTCCAGGACCAAACTGGTGGCCCGAAGGTGAATAGTTTCGACTACTACAATACCAAACAATACCTACTACAATACATACTAAAGTGCATGCTACAATACTACTATAGTTCCTGCTATAGTGTCTACTATAGAAGTACTATAGTACTGGTAAAATATCCCTGAAATTACGCCTCTCCCCTGAATCGAACTAGGGTCTCATGGATGCATATAAGGAGTCCTCATTATATTGGATTAGTTTGAGTGGTTATTGAATTCTTATATTTGTCTCTCAAAGATTTTTTCTACACAAGTTATCATTTTTGAACATCCAAGTTATTAATTTTATCTTGATTACCTTAAATCATGTAATATAACCTTGGAAAAATAGAATTTGTGTTTTGAACAAAATAATTTATCTACATCAAAGGATTTTTGTTTTTATATAATTCACATATAATCCTTTTAATTAATCTATTAAGTTAATTTGGACTTGAATATTGATCCCCCTATACTTTTATTGGAATCCTTACTTGATATTGTCTTTATCCTTTAAATTCAAAAGGACATAAATGCATGAAATAGTTATCTCAAGATAACAAAAGGTTGGGGTTATTCGTACTCCATAGATTGAATGTGTTTAAAATGGATCATTTCTTACATGTTATTTTCCACAGTTTCCCATAATGATCACTTATTTAGAATATTCTAGTGTTTAATTTAACACTGTAATATCAAAGTTAAAACATTGTGTAGTACTATGCCCAAATATTTCATAGTAATTTAATTTATCCTTATTCCATTTGGGTTTTTTATATGATTCTATAACTATTTTAATGTTCTGAAATCTACGTGTTCCCAAAATATATTATTATCACTTCATTAACAATAAATATCTTTCATCTAATAGTTTTTTATTATTATTTCATGGAAATCATGTTGTAAATGTTGCTAAGATCCTCAACTGTCTTGTATCTACAATGTCCTCTTATATCTGAATCAACCAAAATTTACCCTATTTCATTCAATCCCTCATAAAAGGATATCATATAATTTGAATAATGAAATTTATTATATAATAATTGGTAATATTAGACACTAAATCTTTTCCATTCTTCATGGTGTGCCTCTTGTTCCATCTGCATCTAAAGTCTATTATTCTTTGAGTTGGATATAATCTTCAAATGAGGTAATTTTATACATCTTCCCATGTTCTAAATGAGTTATACACATGTTTTGGTAATCAATTTAAATGTTATCCATTCATACATTAAGAGAAAATTATAAATATAAATTCATCTTCCAACACTCTATTAAATGAAACATATTGCGATATAGTTAGAAAGTATTTAATGAAATATTAAGAATTTTACGATTCCTTCCATTGAATATTGGAATTACTATAAGTGATGGTGCTTCAACTCATTGTTTTTGATATTTTTTGTGATCCATATACAAAAGGGATTACTAAAAGTACTAGGTAAACGTAATTCCCTAAGCCTTAGTGAATTTTTCGCATTTGGTATTATGATATCTTGAAGCTGTTGACTCAAAATTATAATGGAATATTCATTGGATTACGTGACTCTAAATATTTTGTGGTTTTTGGTTGACTTCTATGAAAGTTCTTCTCTATTACTTTTAAAAATAGAAGTAGGTATACACTCAAGGATCTCCTTGTGAAAATTCACATAAGAATCAAATATGTGAATTAACAGTTGAAATAGAATAAAGAGTCTATAAAATATATAATAAAGTATATTAAATGAAATTAACTATTTATTTATATATTATATGTAAAATTTAAACTAAATTTTCGAAATGAAACCGCTGTCCTAAAAAATTGTGGAAAATTATCTTGGATGATTTGTGTTGCTATGCTACATAACTCCTTGTAAGTATATATGGTCTCAATATTAAATTATGTTGGAGTACCCAAGTTTATATCCTTAGTTATTCCATTAGAGAAAATAATAATTTAAATTAAATTATATAGAAAAGTATATAATAATGGTTAAATGTGATGTATGTTTGGTTTTGTGTTGTAACCAAAACAATCATAGTAACAACCATGTAAAAAAATAGTTTTTGGTATTGGTGTTCTACATATAAAAAACAAGGTTTTATGAATTTGGTGAGGAGACTATGAGGGTGTTAGGGATGTTTTGTCGGATCAAACTATTTCTACTTGAAATCCTTGAATTTAATATTTCATGATCACTAATTACTTCAAGTACTCAATAAAGACACTATCTACCATCTTAGAATGACCAAAATTTACAATATGGTTTCACATTCATGTTTTTTAAGGGAAATTAATTTTAAATTATGTAATATAAATGTTCATTGGACTCTTAGGTTGTTTTCATACTTGAGTGAAATACATTTCTCTTTATAGTGTATAGGAATGACTTTAACTTTCATTTCGTTACCTAATACTTAATAAAAATTCACTTCTAATCAAGTTAGTAAAGAATTAATGAAAAGAGTGAAAATACATGGTGATAAATTTATTTAAATTTAAAAAGAGATAAAAAAACGTCACCACTCAAACCCTACTAGACAGTTTTCTTTTAACATAATAATAAAAACGAGAACAAGAACAAGATGGATTTTATTCAAAGATTCTTTCATCTTTATCCTTATGTATAACTTCTTATCTTCTTAAATCCAACTATTTATTGATAAATCCCCCTCAAAATTTAGATTCCTTCCCTTTTTTACTTCTTCACCAATATCATCAAAATACGTGATAAAACCATATACACATTACGTTTTATGATCACTCCATATATACCATTTTTCTATAAAAAACATGCTTCCTTCACTTTTCTTTGATTTTTATCTCTTTTCACTTGGTCTACATATACATTTCCTCTCTCTCATGTTTTTTCCACCCATAAATGAATTAGTTAAATCACCATTTTTTTCTAGATAATTATGTATGTATAATAATTTTGTCCACATAGGCTGTGCATGTATTATATGTGTCCTTGGAACTCATCCAAAACTACCATGTATCATACTTAACTTTTTTTCATGTTAATAATTTAAGAAAATTTTGCATGTTTATGAATTTTTAGATACTTCATTTGATAAAATTTTACATGATTCAGATCAACTATGTAAATTTTAGTAATTTTAGACTTCATAATTCACTAGATTATGAAAACTATCTATGTTACGGATAAATAAAGCATTGAATATGTGAAAATATATTAGGAATTAAATGTAGTCAAAATTGGGTTGATTTCTCTCTTTATGTGGCTAATTCCGGGGTATTAATATGTTGACACTGGATTTGGTTTATGACATTAAATCATTATATTTATTTAGTGTATTAGATATTTTATAGAAAAATAATTGATGTTTATATGGTGTGTATATTTTATGTTTTAACTTATCTAAAAAACAAAGGATCTCAATACTGGTTATGATCTTTACTTTTCACTATCTTAGAAGAAACACAAAAAACATTGAAATGGGTTCACTAACTTTAGAAATAACACTTATAGAATTAGTTTGATCATTAATTCATTAGGTTCCTTTATTTCAGATATATATTTTCAACTTTTACGAATTATATCCTATATATCATTTCCACACATAATTTATGATCAACAATATATTGGAAAGTAGACACTCACCATGTCCATGAACTTTGCCTCCCAGAGAATTAACTTTGGGTAGCGATGAGCTGTTTTCAAGAATTATGAAAGAATGGAAATAATCATAATCTTTTGATTCTCACTTGGGGACTGATGAAAACTATATTGGTATAATTAAACTTTCATGGGCCTTAACACATGAAACATTGGATTCCCAACATCGTCTTAATGAAATGTGATTGAAACAATGAACAATTAAGTACAATTTATGAGGTAATGATGCATAAATATTTCTGATGATAATTATATCTATGTATCTTAGTTTATTCCTATGAAACCACTTTTTTTGTTATTTACTCTTATATTAGTTTTTTGTAACATGAAAAAGCATCAAATATTTATTGAATTATCCCAAAAGAACCATGTTTTCAAAATTATGATTGAATAAACTCAAAATAATGTATGTTCAATGTTTATTTATTATTCTTAAGATATCCTAAAACCCATTTCCTAATATTTTACTATTTTTTTCATTAGAAAAACTCAAAAAAATCCAAAAACATTTATAATAAAATAATGAAAAATTTATCACAATAGCATAAATATTATTGAAATTTTTAATGTAAATAAGATGACTAAGGAATTTTCTTTAGAAATTTTTAGTAAATTATAACCCTTACATGATGTTTTATCTTAAATTTCATTTAGTGTTTCAGAACATTTTTTGCATCATATGTTTTCTACTTTATAACTTTACTTCCTTGATAACATAGAGATTAAGACTTCCTCCACTAAAATTAATGCTCCATTGATAGATGGTCTAACATTTATTAGTGTTTTTCATGGATCTTAATATATTATATTATTTTTATGAAAATTAATTATTATGGAGGTTTCCCTACTAGTGATTAATAATAACCCTAGTGTTTTTTATGAATATACTTTTATATACATTTTTAATAAAATCTAATTGAAATGTTAAAAGAGAGTAATTAATATTAGGAGTAATATTGGCACAAAACCCCCTCTATAAAAAATTATTTTATTTTTATTAAAGTTAAGGTTGCTAAAAACATTATAAAACCAGTGTATGAAAAAATATTTTTTGAAGAATAATTTAGTGGATGTTTATATTGAACAATTATGAATGAGTATAGAATCTTCAAGGGGTGTTGTGAATTGATTTCATAAAACAAAATTATAATTTTTTCCCACTCCAGGATGTAATTTTTTCAATAGTTATAAATTCTAAACAATCAGAGTAAATTAAACAAAAAAATATAGTGGAAAATAAAACTATAAAAAATTATAAAACTAAATTGTGAAATTGATACAATTGGGAAATAAAATAAAAGTACAATTAAAAAAAAACACATAGTTTTAGATAAAAATATAGAAACTCCAATAATGGATATTATTTAAAAATAGTTCCAATTCATAAGAACTCGTGGATTTTATCCCAAGGTGAATAGATTTTTAGTACATAGAACAAGGTATATATGTTATACACTAGGAAATTATTCAAAAAACCCCTTGGAAGTTAGAATTTCTAAACTGGGAAATTCTTTAATATAAACACAAGTAACAAGTTTCTCTATCCATGAGATCCTATTTGATTTACATTACTAAAAGAAAGTCTATGATATGGCTTCTTTATACACACTGGTTCAAAATATATAGTTTCCAAACATCAAAAACTATTTTATTATGTAATATCTAAAGAATAAATTAAAAAAATAAATATTTATATTTTATAATGTAGTTACCCACATAAAATATCTAAGAAAATGACACCAGAAAATAATAAAAACATAAGAATTAGAAAAAATTAGGTGATTCACAACTCTACAAATAAATGAAAAATATATTATTTATATTCCATAAAATTCATTTCAATTTAGAGGAATCATTTTAATAAACATGACAGATATATTCAGGTTAAATTATAATAGCATCAAAAGAAGATTTATCTTCTAATGAATGTAATACATTACATCTTCTCAAAGTTTCACAAATTAGATGGATCGATTTAGTTCATCAGGACTTAAAAAATCATAAGTGAAGTCTTTATACAAAAAAGACAAACAAATACAAGTGTTAGAACAAAAAAATGAAGTGTACCATGATTATAAAATAATAATAACAAAGAGTGATTCAACCTGATAGTCTCCCCAATTTTAATAATCAAAATACACACATGAAAAGGTAATTTCGACAAGAATTAAAAAATAAAACTCACTATAATTTTTGATCAATATCCCTTTGATATAAAATCTGGGAAACTAAAATCTCACCTTTAAGAATCAAAAAGGTGCAGTAACCAAAAATCTCACCATTTATAATATCCCCCCTTGGAATAATGAAAGGAAACTAAATAAAGGAAAACTTACATAACCATATATAAACTCCTCCCTTATGATTTAAGAAAATAAAAAAACAATAAAGTGTCAAATTTAATTGAATGTAACTATATATTTAAATCTAATAAGATAAATATAAAAATAAGTGAGCTGCAAGAAGATATATTTCGATTCATGAATGATCTTATTTTAATGAAGATGGTTCCAAATGAGGTTATTAGATCTATGCCTCTTATTTTCAATTGAATATATTATAAAATATAATAATTACCTTCATGAAATTTAGTAAATGTATAATGCAATGATTTATAATTTTAAAATTTAAAATAAAAGTAAAAAAGTCATATGAAAGAGTGTAACTTGTGGTATACTATTCGTAATTAAAATTAAACCAAAATTTATAAAGGAGTTTTTAAAAGAAAATTCAGAAGTTAAAATTCAATAAGTAAATGGTACCTACTGTATGATAACTATCATAATGTACGTTAATCAATGTGACCTCCATATGGTTTACTTATGAAAATTCTTAGAGAAATTTTAAATTACCTAGAAACAAAGTTAGATGAGTTTTATGTAAGAAATGAATACATTCCCCCATTCTCAAGGATATTTTCTATGTCATTGGATAATAAAACTGGAATTTTAAATTATGATCATTTAACATTAATCATAGCTATATTCAATTTAATATATTAAAATATATTATAATTGAATGGTTTAGTAAATATTTCAACAAGATGATATTTAGTAATGATAAAGTTGAGAATAATATCTATCATGAACCAACTAGGATACCCTCATGAATCGGTATATGACCTAACCTATCACATACCTGAAGGGCATTCCTAATCCCTACAGGCTTGCAGAAAACACCCGAGAACCAACAAAAAAAATAGGAAATTATTTTTTCCAATCTAAAAAAGATAACATGGAATATATATAGTTATATAAATTATACACACAAACAATGGAAGAGGAAGTAATAATAAATATATATACCATAAAAAAGATGACTATAGTAATGATATACCTCCAAAGTATCTTAACAAACTCCATGGTATGATTCCAATGGAAAATGAAAAAAATAAATTGAGAAACAGCTACTCCATGTGATAGCATGATAAAA
Organism: Viscum album; assembly: GCA_963277665.1. NCBI lineage: Eukaryota > Viridiplantae > Streptophyta > Magnoliopsida > Santalales > Viscaceae > Viscum > Viscum album. The sequence continues at coordinate 1,252,866,815 of OY728141.1, forward strand.
CTCCCACCATCTCTCCACTAGTTACCCAACCAATGCTGATAGAAATCTCACTATCTCAGAATAGTTCCTTTCCTTTCCCTTCATCAAAATAAATAACCTGGTCTATAAACCACCGAAGGGGTGTATAGGTTTTAATCTAAAAATGATATATAGTATCCCACCAATGTCTTCCATAACATGCATCTGTATAAAAATCTAAACATGATCAAATTTAAAGAAAAAAGACTTCATAATCAGTTAAATATTTTTTACATCAAAAGCCTAGTAAAATGTTCACCTCTTTCCAAAGTTATAAATAATATAGGTAAAATTGTTTTGAATAATATTTCATATATCAATGAAGTTAAAATCATGAATCATATATCATATAATATCCAAATAGTTCAAAACAATATCATAGGTAACATAATTCCAAGGGTCACTATTGGCCATGCTAGCTTGAACACTCACAGCAAGGAATAGACAATCTCACACATCTAGTCTCAAGAAATATGACTCAAATTTAGATTTTAGATGAGATACATATCAAGTGAACCTCCTAAAAGGACTAAAAAATACATACAACAATTAGTCTAGGGAGTATGATAACAACCCATGAGTGAATCCTCTCATAGTGTCAATAGATGATTAAAATTTCTACACCTTCCACTAAATTACCCTAAGCATCCCATGTACTAAATTTCACAATCCATTTTATCAATACCATGATTTGATAACCATTACTTTCATCCATTTCACAATTATTTTTAAATTCTCTTTTATTTTACCAAAATAAGGGGAAAACTCTCTTTTTAGAAAAAACCCTTTTCACATACCCAATAATCGATCAACAAATCATGAAATTTTTTTTATATCATAATTTATAAAATCCAAAGCAATAAAGGTTCATCAACTATAGTCTAGAGATGTAACCACCATCCTCAAATTAAGGCCACACACATCTTCAATGAAATCCACCAACAAAGAATGAATACAAAGATAATAACAAAGGCACTTGAACCAATTAACATATATTAGAATAAAATTAACAAGAGAATAAATCAATTAAGGGGATAAATGGCACATAACTCAAGGATATGTCATGCATCACCACAACCAACACAATATTCAGACTTCGAGAGAATATCAAACAACAAATATTGAAAGGATCAAGAAGATCATCACAACAATATCAATTGATCCACACAATCAATTAAATGAAATCGTCATGATCAGTGGTAATGAATAAGAAAAAAGTTCACTTACCTAAAGATATGGAGTGAACCAAAATGAGGATAATGCACCAAACGATGCAATCTGGATGGAGAAGAGATCCCCAAAATCACTTTGGAGGGATCCTAGGTTTGACGTGAGAATATCCCACATCGAATGAAAAGAATCATATATGTAGGGTGGTAAAAGCCACAGGTCTTGAAACATTCATGATATGATATCATTTCATGATGTTAATTTCACAATTTATTAGATATGATGACAAATAAATCAAATTTGATTACAATTTCCAATCTTGATATTCTCACGATGTGAACTTGTTTCATAGATTGTAAACTTTTCATGCTATGAAATTATTGACTTCACCTTCCTTGAATCTAATTCATGTCATGTACTGGTTCAAGATATTAATGTGTTTAGCATGAATATTCTATAGAAAAACATAGAATAACCCCTTAGGTAAATCCGAAACGAAAAGGATATCCAATTAACAATTTGACACATTTATACCCAGGCTCCATTAATCCAAAAAAACATACATCCCTGATGATTATGTCATTTCCGACAAATACACTTTCCAAACATGAAAGGTATGAAATTCACTCAAACAAAAAGGGGAACCCAAAATAGAGACAACATATACCTAAAAATGGTCAAAATATATTAAAAACTCCCCACTATAATAAATTCCATCATTAGAAAGCCATGTTAATTAATTGGGCTCCAGAAAGAGGAGATAACACTACTCCCTCATTGACGTTTCAAACTCCCTATTATAATGATAATCTAATCCTTGTTTCTATAACACTTTGACCAATGAGATAGATTTCACACATAATAATTTCTCTTAAGAATCAGTGATCTACACTATCCACTCCAAAAAAAAAAATTTTGTATCTAAATAAATGTTTTACTAAGACAAAACCTAAGAGGGATCAGTATGATAATTCCTACACTGAGATTTGTGAAAAAAAATCATCAATATATATCAACTGAACTGGTAATTCCAACTGATAAGAAACCTGCCAAATCCATTTAGTTACATTATACTATATAAAATATATAAGATATACCATTAAATTATTTACAATATGGTGATGATACAGTCATGGTGAAACCTTAAAGAAAACCCATTTTCTAATGAAAAAATCCAAAGAGATACATTGAAAAACCACATACAACTTATGATGACATTGATCTATGACCAGAAGAGGACGTATATCATGAATCCTCACCAATATATCATGAATGATTTTTGTCCCCATAGGAGAGGCCTCATCCATATCTTCCCTACAAAGAGGTGAACTTCATGGGAGACTATACAAATCCTCAAAGGGTTCCATTCTGATCGATGACTACTAGCTATTATTATATAAAACTCAACCATTTCTATATTTCTAACCCACAACCCACCAAAATCAAAGACACATGAATGAAGAATATCCTCATAGATCTGAATTATAGACTCTTTATGACAATATATCTTTGGATGATATGATTTGGTCAACCAAAAATGAGTCCCCATCACCTCCTAGTGTCTCATACTAAACATGGAGGTAAACCTTGGATCCCTATTCAAAAAAATGGTAGAGGGAAATTCATGTAACCTCATAACCTCTTACACATTCATATTATATATATCTTCAAATTTAGTGAATTAATTTATTATAAGGAAATTAGTTGATTTTACAAATCAATCCATCACCACCCAGATAGATTTCTTCAATGGAGGATTTCATGGTAATTCAACCTAAAAATCCATAAACAACTGATCCCTTTTCAAAACAACCATAAAAGAGGCTATAAATAACCATAAGATTTTAAATGCTTTGCCATTATCTATTGTCAGGTGTAATAGCGAGACACATAACCTATGATTTTTCACTTCATACCCAGCCAGTAGAATCACCATCTCATATCATAGTACATCAATGTAGTTCTTAGATGAATGAACCATGAAGAACTATGAGATTTAAACAAAACTGATCTCCTCATTGATATAGGGACACTTAACTGATCCCTAAAGCGGATAATATCATATGAAGCGAGATACCAACCATAAATAGTAACATTATCAAAAAGGGTTTCTTTAATTACTCTATACTCATCATCAAACTACTAAATCTACAGAATACAATCAATGATTAATGATGATAACTAAACACTAGTCAGAAACATTCTTGAAACATACTTCTGAGCTTCCAAAAGAAACTAAGACAAGTGTCCCATCATATTACACTATTCCATATATTTTAAGATAACATGTTTTGGTACATTCCCACTGAGGGAATCATCAACAACATTCCCCAACACCAGGGTGTAGGTGATATCGAAATCAAATATTTAATGTTATTCCACCCATTGTCCCTATTTGAGATTCCATTACTTCTAAGAAAAGATATATCTTAGATAGTTATAATTAAAAAATACTATGATTCTCTCAAAATAATATAGTGCTGGTAACATTTATGATCATGGATAACAATAATAAGATCCAAATCACGAGTGGGATAATTCTTCTCATTGAGCCAAAGTTCATAAGATCTATAGGCTAGATCCCGATCACCCAATATAAATAGAAAAACCACACAATAATTGTAAGAATCTAAATATTTAACATAATACTTAATTATTTCAAGTAAAATAAGAAAGGTTCCAATGACAAAAATTCATTTCATTTCATCAAAAGAAGACTATGATTTTTCATTCCATGTGAGATCCACCCCCTTCCAAGAAATAGAAGTCAAAGATGATTCAAAATTTGAGAAATCCTTGACAACCCATTTATAGTATCCAGAAAGACCAAAGAATATATAAATATAAAAGATGTTCTGGGGCTCCTACGATGACATGAAAACCTTCACCTTCTCAGGATCAACTGATAAGAAACACTCAGAAATCACATGTCGCACCTCAAACCGTGCGTTTATTTTATTTTACGATTTCTTTGACTTTAAATTATATTGCTGCGGTTAGTGTTCAGTATCGGACCTGGTTTTTGAATTTTGGTTAAAATGTGCACTTTTTGACGTGACGTCATCGGGCGCGTGAGCGGAGCCTGTTCTGGAAACCCCGCTCGTCCCTGCCCGGTGTATTTTCGCATCCCGTTGTCTTTGGAAAATTTTAAATAGAGTCTTTATATTTAAATCGCGCGTTAATTGTTGCGTCGTTAAAATTTTTAGTGTGTTAAGAATTAATTATCATTAAAATGATATGAACACCGTTATTGTTTTTATTTTATTTTATTTTATTATTTTATCACTATGATGTTTATTATTTGTTGTTGTTATTATTATTATTATTATTACGACAATATAATTTAGGTCATTATTTTTATTTATTTATTTATCATTATTATTATCATCCTTATTTTATCTTCTCTTTTTTTTATCATTTTGTTTTTCCCTCTTTTCTTTAGGGTTTCGTCGTTTCTTTTTTTTCTTCACGATTCCTTCTCATTCCCACTGGCGGCGCCCCCTTACCCTCCTTCTCGTTCGCTCCCTTTCGGCCTCCTCCAACAAGCAGAGCCGCAACAGCACCAGCCGACGCCGAAGCCGCCCGACTCCCTCTCCTTGGACCACCGCCGCATAGCAGCAACCCTGCATCTCGGACTCCCTCCTGTCCAGCCCGCCTCAGCCACCCTTGCAGCATACCCACCGACCCTTTTACCTATCCGCAGCAGCCCCTCTACCCAGTGCTCCTCCCCTACGCACTGGTTCCCGCACCCCTCAGACCCAGCGCCCTCCTGCAGCCCGCAACCGCCTGACCAGCATCACCTCCGCCGACCTCCTGGACGCACTCCAGCCTCCTGTAGCCACACCCCTCTCCCCTTCTCCCCTCCTACTGGCCGCCTCTTTCCCCTCGCACTCGACCCCCTGCTTGCGGCGCCCTCCTACAGCCAGCCCCTTGCGCTTCACCACCAGCTCCCGCTGTCCGCACACCCTCCTTCCTCCCTTGCAGCAGCCCGCACACAGCAGCCCCCCGGCATCCGTTTTCCCATCCTCCTCTCCTCCCCTGTTCAGCGCGCACAGCCGGCGCCCCTGCTCCCTTTCTGTCGGCGCGCACCCCCTCACCCCGGCGCTGCTCCTGCACGCCGCTGCTGCCCTCACACACCGCCGCTCCCCTGTTGCACCCATAGCGGACCAGCCCCCCCTGCCGGCCTTCTTCCGGCGCCCGACAACCTTCTTCCGCGCCTCCGGCCTGCCCTCCTGTAACTTGCAACCCCCCGACCAGACCTCTCCTTCTCCCGCATATAGCAGCCCCGCTCAGCCTCCTCAACAACCAGCGCCTCCTTCCTCGCTCTCGCACACAGCAGCGACTCCTCCCCTGCATCCTGCATCCAGCCAGCGCCTCCTCTCTTCTCCCGCATGGCCCTCGCACCCAGCCGGCCCGCGCGACCCCCCCTGCCCTGCTTACTCCGTCGTGCGCCACTCCTATCCCAACGTTTTTCCCCTGCCAGGTTTCCTCTTTTTTGTTTTCTTTGTTTTATCTTATTACTATTATATTATTATCATTAATAATATTATTATTATTTTCCATATTATTATTATTCTTATAATTATTCTTATTATCATTAATGTTAATATTATTAATATTATTATTGTTGTTGTTATTAATATTATTATTATTATTAATCTTATTACTATCATTATTATTGTTATTATTATTATTATTATTTTTATTATTTTGTTGTTAATAATAATAATAATATTATTATTATTATTATTATTATTTTGTTATTATTATTATTATTATTATTATTATTATTTTTATTTTTATGATTATTTTGTTGTTTTCATTATTTTATTATTATTATTATTATTATTATCATTAATAATAATAATAATAATATTATTATCTTCATCATCGTACTCTTTTTGGTTCATGGGTTTTAATTGATGGTGGGTTTCAATTTGTTGGTTTAGGATTTTTAGGACCCGCGCAGGGCGTTTCTGAGTGAGCGCCATCGCCGCGCCTTGTTTTTGAGGTTCCGTCATTGTCGCGCTTCAGTTTCGAGGTGAGCGTTCCTCCCCGCCGCTTCGTTTCGAATGCTCTAGTGAGTTTGCGTATGTGTCTGAGTCCTTGGTTTTGACTATGCAGAGTGTTAGACCTTGTCACGTGGTTCCAGACACACGTCGTGTCGTCGCGCCTTGGATCCGAGGTTGTTGTGTCAACGCGCTTGGTTTTGAGGTAGGTCCCCTTTGCACTGCTTTTAAAATTTAAGTTATATTATTTCATGCTGTTTGCGCACCCTAGTTATTCAAAATGAACATTTTATTAATTATAATAAATATGAGATAATGTACGATAATTAATATAAGAGGGTAAATCTTTAAATGGTTATCTAATGTCAAAAGGAGCCATTTATTTTATACACGACACATGAAACATCCTTTTTACGAGCGGACACCCAATAATGAAAAAATGCCCGTTTGGCTTTTAAACATAATTCACGGAATGTAAAACAGAGTTCTGGTTTAATGAGAAATGATTTCTTTTGAAGCATGAACAAATACTTTGGTTCGTTTGAGAAATTGCTCAGTTGGCTCTTAAAGATTATTTGGAAAAAGAAAATGGTTTGGTTTGGTTTATAAAAATATTGTTGGCCTGTGACGTAGTGTTTTGGGTTTTTTTAAATAGTTTTAAACTGGTTTTGGTAGTTATTGTGAATTATATTAAAAGCCCGTTTGGCACTTTATGGAAAGCGATGAAAATGTTTTTATAAAAACCCTCTTAAGACAACTCTCCAGCCTTGGTTGCGATTGTTTGTTTGGGAGGCCGCGTTTAGAGGCTCCCGGGTACTTGACTATTTAAAGGCGAGAGGTTGTCCCACGGAGTGGCTCGGGGTGATGCTTGTTGTGCTTTATATATATATACGTATATGATTGGATGCTCGGTTGGCATCAGTTGGATCACCCCTTTTTCAAACACTTGAGACATGGGAATCTGGCATATTGAGAGAATATTCTAAGAACGATTGCTACACTGGTAGGTTATGGTACTGACCAGTGGCCCATAGTAGGTGGATATATTGGGTTTATTGCTATGGGATTTGCCCTCGACCTGCCCGTGAGTGGATGGTCGAGCGTATTTTGCGTTTTGATTTCATCGTGACATGTCGATAAGGATGATTTCTCATGTATTGGTGTCTTCTGGTTTATTCTCGATCTCCTAGGTTCACCCATGTCTATTCGGCTTTTGTAGCTTGCTGTAATGATTATGATGCTCACGTGTATACTTACATTGCCCTTGTTGTATGTTTTACTTTGTGCATTCTGGCATATTGTTTTCCTTGGAAACTGATAAATTGCTTTTTAATGGGTTTCTAAAAATTGTTTTCAAATGGAAGTGTTTAATCCCTTTTTTACAAATTTGAAAATCTAAACATCACTTTCCCATTTTCCTGAAATGTCATTGGCACTAATGAAATGAACCCAAATTTTGAAATGGCTAAGGGCAATGGTTCGTACTTTGTTTTTAAGTAAAATGATTAGAAAAAAAACATACTTTTATAAATTGTAGTTCAAACTTGAAATGATGTTCCTTTTATTTTAAAGGTAGTGCATTGGGAATAGATATCGGGCTAGCCTACTGAGTTTTAATACTCACGCCTATAGTTCTTTTCTGTTTTTAGTGTTTGTGCAGGCTATAACTTGAATGCGCTCGCCTAGGGCGACGCTTGATCGTCGAGTCGGAGAGCGACCCGCGAGGTCGCACAGAGTTGTTCGGACGTCGTGTTTGGTTAGTTTGATTCTTGTTGGTTCTTGTTTAGTCACTTTATTTGGTTATCTTTTCTGCGCTGCTCTGTATTATTTTCACTGTCTTATTTATCTATATTGGGGGAAATCGTTCCCACAGTCTCTAATGATGCCCTGGCGCTTGTCGCCAGCCCGGGAGGATCGGGAACGCCTCTCGGGCCATGTCGCGGACCGGCTCGGGTGACCGGTTCAGGGTCGACCCGGGTTGGTTCGTGACAAAATGGTATCAGAGCAGGTTTGCTCATAGCAGACCTCACTTTTCAGAGCGCCCTTTGTTATTTGGGACGTCAAGGTAGATGGGGTAGGATTGTCGGGACTTGAGGGGTAGGTACGAGAAGAGCGTCGCGAACTCTTGCCCGTACCGATCCTCAGGTTTCCATGGGAAGTACAGTCTAATTGTTTTGTTTGGGTTTTTTTTATGGAAAATGTTTTGCGATTGGGGTACGACAAAGGGAGTTGGGCCACTAGTCCTCCTAACCCGCACGGCCTGGCAAGCCATGCAGAGCTAGGGGCATGGTCCAAGAAGGCTCTCTGTGTTAGTGACGTGTTTGGCATATGGCCGCCAACCATATGGTCAAGACACCCACTGACACTAGTCCCCTGTTTGAGTTGTTTTGGGGTCCCCCTTGATTTTCGAAAGTGGTTTGAATTAGAAAAGTTGGTTTTGAAAAAAAAATAGTTGTTTGAAATGACATGTTAAATTTGTATATTGTTTTAAAAGAAGTGGTATGAATAAATTGTTTTTGGAAAATGAAGTTGCTTTGTTTTGACCTTGGTGTTCTGATGAGTGCTCACATGCATTGTGGTATGTTGGAAATGTGGATGGATTTCTGGTATGGTGGATGGATGCCCTAGGTGGCACGGATACATGCATGTGAGTGAGGCTCTAAAGAATACCAATGGCGAAGGTTTAACCCACTAAGCTTGTTCTAAATTAAAGATGTTTTCAGAGAGAAATTTTTTTTGACGTTATGATAACTTGTTTTCTCAGATTTTGAACTTGTCCCCTATGTAGTGTTTGGTTTTGAGGTTGTTATTCATTCATTGAGTTGGACTTGATTGGGGTTTTGACTTTTCCTTGTCCAGCGGTTATCCCTTTGAAGCTTCGATGGGTGATTGTAGTGTGGTTGATCAACCTAAGGTTTTTATGCTTGAGTTTCGGAAGTTGGATCCACCTCTCTTTTATGGTCAAGCAGAAACATTCGTGGCAGAGGAGTGGATGTGGAAGATTGAAAGGGACTTTAACCTCATTGAGTTGCCCGAGTCGTTGAAGGTCAAGTTTGCGACCTTTATGCTTGAAGGTTCACCGTGGATGTGGTGGAAGTCAGTGTCTCGGGACAAGCCCCGTCAAGAGGTTACTTGGGAGTTTTTCAAGGCCTTGTTCATTCGCCAGTATTTCTCTGAGGAAGAAAGGGTGAGAAAGGGGATGGAAAGGTGTTGTCTGCAGCAGGGTGACAGATCCTTGTTAGAATATTTCCAGCGCTTTGTAGAGCTAGTACCTTATGATTTAGGGCATGCCACAAATGACCTCGTGAAGGCTCGATGCTTCGAGGCGGGTCTCCGCCCTGATCTACAGTCGAAGGTGTCAGTGTCCAACCTAACTTCTTTTGTCGATGTGGCGAGACAAGCTTTTCATGTCGAAGCCGCGATGGCAGGAGTGCTCTAAGTAGCCCTCCCTCCTTCGATCCCTAAGAGTAGTGGTGAAGATTCTGGAATGGAGATGAGTAAGCAAATGAATGTGAATGGAGCAGGTCGTGGAATCAAGAGGCCCTGACATCTTTCATCAACCTCTTCAGAGCGAGAGGTTATGGTGTGTTATCAGTGTGGAAAGCGGGGTCACAAGAATTCGTCGTGCCCAAGCACTCCGAAGCCCTGCCAGGCAAGTGGACGTCTGGGTCACTTGCGACGATTTTGTCGGGGCATTGCAAGAAAGCGTCGCAGAGAAAGTTCTCGGATGTAATGTGTTGTTGGGTCTTTGTCCAAAGTTTCTGGTGTAATTTTCCTTTCAGTTTAAGGGATCTTTTATCGTTGTAGTTGTACTGATGGTGTTTTGGGTTTGAAATGTATGGGAACTTCCTGGGTCTTTTGACGAACCTCGTCTTTCAATGCTGGTGTGTTTTAATTTTAAAATCTTGTCCTTCAATCTGTCCAATCAAAAGATGTATGTTTCTTGTTGGGATTATCAGAACCTGACTGCGAGGCAGAAGATGCTTCATCCATCAGAGCTCCAGCCAAAAGGTCTCGGAGTGAAGCCAGCGCGTAGTCAGGAACCCCCCGGGGGAAATTTTAAAGAGTCTGGTGAAAGTCGTGCTTCTATCGTTGTGGTGAGATAGTTTTAGTGTTGTTGCTCTGGTTTCTCTGTCGTTGTAGTTTTCCTCTTGTCGCAAAGCACGTGATGGACTTATCCCTCACGTAGTGTCGGGAATCGTGCCTCTTGGATGTAAGTTGCTGACCAGTGACTTTTCATGGGCCACTGATGTAAATCAGTTGCGGCCCTGGTTTGGGTCCATCCCGAAGTGATGGGTCGTGAGTAGTCGTACGTCGTAGTTTCAGTGATATGATCCTTGGGCCCACCCTCCCCGCCCATGGGGTTAGGGTTTTAGTTGTGCTAAGCATCCATTTAAGCTTCTACCCCTTTCGGATGAGATTAAGTGTTTAAAATGTTCTTGTTGTGCTCTTTCTAGCTCGGGTAAGGCTTGATGCAGGTCCAAATTGGTTTTCTGGTTGGTCGCTAGGAGGTCAGTCCTTTTTTGGTGGGGAGACCCACCATGAGTTTCGTTGGGTTCTCTCTTAAATAGTTATCGAATTCTAGTGGATCTCTTATGGTGGGGAGCCCGTTCGGGCCTCTCTCTATGTTGGGGATTTATTTTGGGCAATGAGGTTCAGTCCCGCTGGTAGTCGTTGTGATGTCCTTGAGATAAGAGGTTGGATCGTGTTCTGTGAAATCCTTAGGTGTTGATCGATCGACTGGTTGGTGTGGTGGCTTTCCGGGGGCGGAAAGCGTTATGGTGGGGAGAATTGTCGCACCTCAAACCGTGCGTTTATTTTATTTTATGATTTCTTTGACTTTAAATTATATTGCTGCAGTTCGTGTTCAGTATCGGACCTGGTTTTTGAATTTTGGTTAAAATGTGCGCTTTTTGATGCAACGTCGTCGGGCGCGTGAGCGGAGCCTGTTCTGGAAACCCCGCTCGTCCCTGCCCGGTGTATTTTCGCATCCCGTTGTCTTTGGAAAATTTTAAATAGAGTCTTTATATTTAAATCGCGCGTTAATTGTTGCGTCGTTAAAATTTTTAGTGTGTTAAGAATTAATTATCATTAAAATGATATGAACACCATTATTGTTTTTATTTTATTTTATTTTATTATTTTATCACTATGATGTTTATTATTTGTTGTTGTTATTATTATTATTATTATTACGACAATATAATTTTGGTCATTATTTTTATTTATTTATTTATCATTATTATTATCATCCTTATTTTATCTTCTCTTTTTTTTTATCATTTTGTTTTTCCCTCTTTTCTTTAGGGTTTCGTCGTTTCTTTTTTTCTTCACGATTCCTTCTCATTCCCACTGGCGGCGCCCCCTTACCCTCCTTCTCGTTCTCTCCCTTTCGGACTCCTCCAACGAGCAGAGCCGCAACAGCACCAGCCGACGCCGAAGCCGCCCGACTCCCTCTCCTTTGTCCACCGCCGCATAGCAGCAACCCTGCATCTCGGACTCCCTCCTATCCAGCCCGCCTCAGCCACCCTTGCAGCATACCCACCGACCCTTTTACCTATCCGCAGCAGCCCCTCTACCCAGTGCTCCTCCCCTACGCACTGGTTCCCGCACCCCTCAGACCCAGCGCCCTCCTGCAGCCCGCAACCGCCTGACCAGCATCACGTCCGCCGACCTCCTGGACGCACTCCAGCCTCCTGTAGCCACACCCCGCTCCCCTTCTCCCCTCCTCCTGGCCGCCTCTTTCCCCTCGCACTCGACCCCCTGCTTGCGGAGCCCTCCTACAGCCAGCCCCTTGCGCTTCACCGCCAGCTCCCGCTGTCCGCACACCCTCCTTCCTCCCTTGCAGCAGCCCGCACACAGCAGCCCCCCGACATCCGTTTTACCATCCTCCTCTCCTCCCCTGTTCAGCGCGCACAGCCGGCGCCCCTGCTCCCTTTCTGTCGGCGCGCACCCCCTCACCCCGGCGCTGCTCCTGCACGCCGCTGCTGCCCTCACACACCGCCGCTCCCCTGTTGCACCCATAGCGGACCAGCCCCCCTGCCGGCCTTCTTCCGGCGCCCGACAACCTTCTTCCGTGCCTCCGGCCTGCCCTCCTGTAACTTGCAACCCCCCGACTAGACCTCTCCTTCTCCCGCATATAGCAGCCCCGCTCAGCCTCCTCAACAACCAGCGCCTCCTTCCTCGCTCTCGCACACAGCAGCGACTCCTCCCCTGCATCCTGCATCCAGCCAGCGCCTCCTCTCTTCTCCCGCATGACCCTCGCACCCAGCCGGCCCGCGCGACCCCCCCTGCCCTGCTTACTCCATCGTGCGCCACTCCTATCCCAACGTTTTTCCCCTGCCAGGTTTCCTCTTTTTTGTTTTATTTGTTTTATCTTATTACTATTATATTATTATCATTAATAATAATATTATTATTTTCCATATTATTATTATTCTTATTATTATTCTTATTATCATTAATGTTAATATTATTAATATTATTATTGTTGTTGTTATTAATATTATTATTATTATTAATCTTATTACTATCATTATTATTGTTATTATTATTATTATTATTTTTATTATTTTGTTGTTATTAATAATAATAATAATATTATTATTATTTTTATTATTTTGTTATTATTATTATTATTATTATTTTTATTATTTTTATTTTTATGATTATTTTGTTGTTTTCATTATTTTATTGTTATTATTATTATTATTATCATTAATAATAATAATAATAATATTATTATTATCTTCATCATCGTACTCTTTTTGGTTCATGGGTTTTAATTGATGGTGGGTTTCTATTTGTTGGTTTAGGATTTTTAGGACCCGCGCAGGGCGTTTCTGAGTGAGCGTCATCACCGCGCCTTGTTTTTGAGGTTCCGTCATCGTCGCGCTTCAGTTTCGAGGTGAGCGTTCCTCCCCGCCGCTTCGTTTTGAATGCTCTAGTGAGTTTGCGTATGTGTCTGAGTCCTTGGTTTTGACTATGCAGAGTGTTAGACCTTGTCACGTGGTTTCGGACACACGTCGTGTCGTCGCGCCTTGGATCCGAGGTTGTTGTGTCGACGCGCTTGGTTTTGAGGTAGGTCCCCTTTGCACTGCTTTTAAAATTTAAGTTATATTATTTCATGCCGTTTGCGCACCCTAGTTATTCAAAATCAACATTTTATTAATTATAATAAATATGAGATAATGTACGATAATTAATATAAGAGGGTAAATCTTTAAATGGTTTTCTAATGTCAAAAGGATCCATTTATTTTATACACGACACATGAAACATCCTTTTTACGAGCGGACACCCAATAATGAAAGAATGCCCGTTTGGCTTTTAAACATAATTCACGGAATGTAAAACAGAGTTCTGGTTTAATGAGAAATGATTTCTTTTGAAGCATGAACAAATACTTTGGTTCGTTTGAGAAATTGCCCGGTTGGCTCTTAAAGATTATTTGGAAAAAGAAAATGGTTTGGTTTGGTTTATAAAAATATTGTTGGCCTGTGACGTAGTGTTTTGGGTTTTTTTTAAATAGTTTTAAACTGGTTTTGGTAGTGATTGTGAATTATATTAAATTCCCGTTTGGTACTTTATGGAAAGCGATGAAAATGTTTTTATAAAAACCCTCTTAAGACAACTCTCCAGCCTTGGTTGCGATTGTTTGTTTGGGAGGCCGCGTTTAGAGGCTCCCGGGTACTTGACTAGTTAAAGGTGAGAGGTTGTCCCACGGAGTGGATCGGGGTGATGCTTGTTGTCCTTTATATATATATATACGTATATGATTGGATGCTCGATTGGCATCAGTTGGCTCACCCCTTTTTCAAACACTTGAGACATGGGAATCTGGCATATTGAGAGAATATTCTAAGAACGATTGCTGCATTGGTAGGTTATGGTACTGACCAGTGGCCCATAGTAGGTGGATATATTGGGTTTATTGCTATGGGATTTGCCCTCGACCTGCCCGTGAGTGGATGGTCGAGCGTATTGTGCGTTTTGATTTCATCGTGACATGTCGATAAGGATGATTTCTCATGTATTGGTGTCTTCTGGTTTATTCTCGATCTCCTAGGTTCACTCATGTCTATTCAGCTTTTGTAGCTTGCTGTAATGATTATGATGCTCACGTGTATACTTACATTGCCCTTGCTGTATGTTTTACTTTGTGCATTCTGGCATATTGTTTTCCTTGGAAACTGATAAATAGCTTTTTAATGGGTTTCTAAAAATTGTTTTCAAATGGAAGTGTTTAATCCCTTTTTTACAAATTTGAAAATCTAAACATCACTTTCCCCTTTTCCTGAAATGTCATTGGCACTAATGAAATGAACCCAAATTTTGAAATGGCTAAGGGCAATGGTTCGTACTTTGTTTTTAAGTAAAATTCTTAGAAAAAAAAACATACTTTTATAAATTGTAGTTCAAACTTGAAATGATGTTCCTTTTATTTTAAAGGTAGTGCATTGGGAATAGATATCGGGCTAGCCTACTAAGTTTTAATGCTCACGCCTATAGTTCTTTTCTGTTTTTAGTGTTTGTGCAGGCTATAACTTGAATGCGCTCGCCTAGGGCGACGCTTGATCGTCGAGTCGGAGAGCGACCCGCGAGGTCGCACGGAGTTGTTCGGACATCGTGTTTGGTTAGTTTGATTCTTGTTGGTTCTTGTTTAGTCACTTTATTTGGTTATCTTTTCTGCGCTGCTCTGTATTATTTTCACTGTCTTATTTATTTATATTGGGCGAAATCGTTCCCACAGTCTCTAATGATGCCCTGGCGCTTGTCGCCAGCCCAGGAGGATCGGGAACGCCTCTCGGGCCATGTCGCGGACCGGCTCGAGTGACCGGTTCAGGGTCGACCCGGGTTGGTTCGTGACATCACATGTCCCCAGAACATCACTTCTTGGATTGAGAAACTATATTTTTAAATCCTTCCATAAAAATGGGGACACATTGGTATTTCCAAAACCAATCTTATATGGATCTCATGATCACACAAATATCTTGAATAAACCATAATACCATTTACAAAAGTGTTAATATACTGATGTCATATTTAGTTCATCAAACCTATAAAAAACTATAGGAGTGTTAGGCAAACCAAACAACTTCACAAGATATTCATAATGGACATACCTGCACCAAAAACTCACCTTATAAATATTAAATTCCTGAACTATAAGCTAATGATAACCTAATAAAATATTGATTTTTAAAATCAAATTTCCCTATTTAAATGATCAAATAAATCACTCACCTAGGGAAAAGGATACATACTCTTAAATTTCACCCAGTTCAAATTTCGATAATATATGGACAGACAAAGTGAACCATCCATGTTATTCAAAAAGATAACTAGGGATTCCCATAAAGAAAGACTAGTGAGAAAAAAAATTTTATTAGATAGTCCAGCTGAATATTGATATCTTTTTACTCTACTGGTGATATGTGATAAGAGGGAAACAAGATCAGCTATGTACCTAACACCAAATCAATCATAAACTATACCTCCCTATCTTGGGGTAAATTAGATAATTCATCTATGAATAGATAAATAAAATTCCTAAAATCATGTTAATATCACCTAAAGAGGAACAAACATTGGGAACAACTAGAATAGTAGAGAAAAACTCCTAAGATCAGGGAAAAAAGTGTTTTCATAGCCAGACCTCAAATCTCACTCTCCCGAAAACACCCAAGAGCTCCCATATGAACCATAGAATAAGTAAAATCGATGATAAAAATCAGCATCAACATGATGGGAAATAATTTAATCTATATTTATGATGAACTCAAATATATTTACATCAAGAACAAATAAATACCAGACTAACTCCACATTATATATCGATAACAAAAAAGAAGGAAACCCCAAACCCTACTCTTTCCTATTCCAAAGAGGTTTCTCTTACCCCATAACAAAGAAAATGAGCTCTATTTTAAGTTTAAGAATATACAAAAAATGGGAGAAATAAATTAGTCAGATGTATCAGTATTAATGTTTTTTTGCAACTATAGCTATTTAGAACCACCTACACTGCACCTACGATGGGGAAAATGACGTCCATTGTCGAGAACCACCTACACTACACCTACGATGATCATTTCACTTCCTCTTCTTCTAATGTGCACCACTAAAGTTTCCACTATGAAGAAGAGAAGGGGAAGAAAATCCAGCATTGGATACGATATCCATATATTCAACCATTTTTCTGTCTACTACCTATACATAGTTAGATATATTTATTATGAACACCTATGATATCATATCCCATCACAAACCATGCAGGCGCTTTTGATATTTTAGATGGCCATTTTGCGCTACCTCTGGAGAAAAACAAACCATCTCCACAAACCATTTGGTGTATTCCAAAACTAATCACACTCCACGATAAAAATAGAGGAACTCCAGATAGTTTTCCATAATCAGATACATTGTATAGAAATTTTGAAATAATAGGGTCTTAAAACCTTTATAGTCCAAGCTCAAGAACTTATATTCCTGTACCATAGAATCCAACCATCCCTTGTTGGGACCCTCATGTATGAACACCACACACTTCATGTTGAGATTCCTAGATGTATCTAGTTCTTAAAATATTTTTTCTATTATTTTATAGCTATTCTTATACCTATTGGGGCCCATTAATACCCTTAATGGATGGTGGATTCTCATGATAAAAATCCCTAGATCGACCCTTTTCTCATCTAACTCCTAGATGTACCTCAACAACTACATTCTGGATTCCTGGTAAAATTTATTACACAACATGAAATAATAGAATGATCATCTCAATAAGAGTTTTATACAATGGATGATTCCCTTATGGAGCATCCACTTCCCCCTTCATTGGAACCTGTGGAATATGTCTTGGAGGAATATAACTGTAGACCAAAAATATAAGAAATGATCATACAAATAAAAAAATATCCATGAAAACCAAAAAACCATAATAAAAAATTTATTTTATGATAAGGAACTCAAAATTGGAGATAGACATCACCACATCCCAAGGTAACTTAAGGGTTTTCATGGTAAGAGCTGACCATGCAGTCATCGCAACCAACCCCTCGAGTCCCAAAAATCCGATCTCCGGTCTACCAAAAAACACAAGAAAAGGAATATAAAGGTAAATACAACATTGATACCATTTTTTATGAAATTAATTTGATACCCTCATGAACTGGTACCTAAAACGTCCTATCACATACAGAGAGGGAGTTCCCGATACCCACAGTTTGGAATCAAACACTCAAACATCAATAAAAAATAGATGGAAAAATTTCTCCTAGCCTGAAGTAGAAAACATGTCATATATAAATATAAATAAAAAAATATATAAAATTAGAGTAAGAGGAAACATGAATAAAACTATATTCTATAACTGAAAGAAGATATCAGAAACTATACAACTCAAATGTATCTAAACAAACTCTACTGTACGAGTCCAACATCAATGGATAAAAAAATTAAAAACAACTTCACTATGTGGTATCATGGAAAAAATCGCACAATATCACCATTAGCTACATAGAAATGACTAACAAAAACATATCCTCCTCATTATGGAACTATTAATTTCCATGCATTAAAAGACATAACTAGTTCTACACCCCATTGAAGGGGTTACCAGGGTGTGAGATTAATAGACTTAGTAGGATCCTTCAGAAGGGTTCCATAACATTTCTCTTTATAACAATTCTATCAAGACCAACGTTATGGAAAACAAGGAATTATAGAAAGTTAAATATTTTTTCTATCAAATTCCTGGTAAAACATTACCTTTTTTAATAGTTCTAAATAATCAACATAAAATAGTTTCAAGGAATATCATATATATCAAATCAGTTCAAATCATGTATGACATATCATATCAAATATAAATAGTAAACTCTAGTGGCATAGGTTTCATAAAAAAAGGATCACTAAAATTAAATATTTCCAGATCATTCATACCAATAAATAGATAATCACATGCCTGAAGCCTCAAGATCTATGCACAGAATCTATAGAGAAGACGAAATCCTTAAAAATTGAACCTACCAACTTCTCTAATAGGTCCCTAGAAAAATGGGAATAGGGAGTAGAAAAACAACCCATAAAGGACCCCCCCAACATCATCAATAAATGAGTATTATTTATACACCTTCCTCATAACTACCCATGGTTTCCCATGTGAAACATTTTCCAAACCATTTCATCAAAACCATTCATTCGAAAACATTTCACAAATCCATTTCAATTTTTTTTTAAATTTCCTTCTTCTTTTACAAAAAATAGTGGGAAATAAACTTTTCTCAAAAATCCGTTTAAAAAAATAAATAAAAAAATCAATCAATCATTGCATATTATTTAATTTTTTTATAAAAACTAGAGAAATCATGGTTTATACAACATATGATAAATATGGAACCACCTACCACAAAATTTGGTCATACACGTCTGTAATGAAATCCAACAACAAGTAGGGAATACAAAGACAACACCAGAGGATCTAGAATTGCTTCTCATATTGTAGACTCAATTATATATTGAAGTACAAAATGGATAAGGTAAAAAACAAATATATCAATGAACCCACATTCCACACCAATACCTACACAAGGGCCAGTATCAAAATTAAGATAGCACAACATGTCAAGAAAGGGTTAAGATGACAATCACCACAAGATGAATGGATACAAAAAAATAATGCAATGAAACTTCCAAGATCAGTGTAAATAAAGATGTAAAAATATTACTTACCTAGAGATATGAAATAAAACAACATCTAATATCACGCACTTAATGATGTAATTCAAAAGGAAAAAATATCCCAAAATTATCATGGAAGTGCTACTAGGTTTTAAGGGGGAATCCTGAATGTTGAATGAAAGGAATCAAATATGCATAATAATAAAACCACTGGTCCCACAAAAAATCGTGACATGAAATCCTTTCATGATTTTAATTTCATGATTTATAAGATAAGCCAAAAAACGCATCACCTCAGATTAAAATTATTGTTCCTGACTATATTAAAACATTTACTAGTTTCACAGATTGTAAATTTTTCAAACATTGAACCAGTTCACATCATTTGTAATGATACTAATTGACATAATGTAATTGGTTGATGACATGAATGTTTCAAGAAGTAATATTCTAGAGAAAACATAGAATGATAACCCAGGTCAATCTAGGCCTTAAAGGAAATCCTCTAAAGCATTTGAAACATTTATACTCTGACTCCATTAATTCAGACAAACATATGTCCCCAAAAATTTGTTCGTTTTCCCTAAAAAACTCTCTCAAACCATGAATTGTCTAAAAATCACACAAAATAAATGGGAAACAAAAATAGGGAGAATATGTACTAAAAATAAGGTAATGTGATGTTACATACTCCCCAACACAAGTCTTTCCAGACTCAGGAAGTCATATGAAGGATGGTTATCCAGAATGAGGTGAGACCACTTCTCTTTGATTGATATTTCATGCATCGATGTATCATTATAATATAATTCAGGTCAACATAACACTTTGAACATTGTAATAGAATACCCACACCAGACATTATCTTGGGAATCAATAATTTCAACTGGCTTCTCTAGGAAAAAAATTACTGGATCTAACTTATTATCTTCCTGACATAGAACATGAGTGGGATAAGGATGAGACTTCTTGATATGTGATATGTGGAAAACATCATGAATATATATCAATTAAGCTGGTAATTTAAACCAATAGGAAAAACAATAAAGAAGATTAGTGGCCTCAAACAATACCACATATCTTGAAACTAACATTCCCAATTTTCCAAGATGATAGTGAACTAAAAATGGAAAAACCTTCAAGAAAACCACATATCCATTTAAAAATTGAAAAGGGAGACATTGATGATCCACATACAATGTTGGATAACTCTAATATGTAACTAGATTACAAATTATATCTTTAATCCTTACCGATGTCACCTAAATGATACTTGGTCCCATAATTGGGACTCAACCACCTATTCCTAAAAAATATGCGTCCTACACAGGTGATCATTAAAATCCTAGAAGGGTGGAATTCTGATCAGTTACTGATAGTTTTTCTTATATAAAAACATAATCAGTCCCAGATTGATATCCTTTAATCCACAAAAATATCATACACAATAATGTAGAATATCATGTAGGATATAAATAACACACTTTATCTAACCATCTATTTGTGGATGATATGATGTACACAATGTAGAACGAGTCCCCAGTTATTCTTGAATATTATTCTATAACCAATAGGTAAAGGAAGAAAATCTATCAAAAAAATTGTACAGATAATCCCAAATAACCTCAGAACCTCCTACACATACATCTTACAAAGGTCATCAACTTTAGCGGTGTCCCTAATCAGAATGAAATGATCCTACTTCGTCAACTGATCTACCACCACCTATATAGAATTATTCCCTTATAGATTCTAAGGTAATCCAAAAAAATCACTGGATACCTCTTGGCATTTTCAAATAGCCACTAAAACATACTAGACTGAAAAACATGGTCTCATATAATCTACCTCTTTCTATTGGAATGTTTAATACTGGGACACATAACCTCTAATGTTTCACTTCATACCAAGGAACCGTAATCACCATCTAATGTCATCATACATCTTCATAGTACTCAGATAAATGGAACATGAAGAGATATGATAGTTAAAAAAACTTATCTTCTTATAGATGTTGGGATTTCAAACTTATCTCTAATGAAGATTATACCATCTGAATGGAGAGAACGACCAAAAATAGTCTCCCCATTATAAAGAGTTTCTAAAATTTCTTTAAACTCATCATCCTACTGCTGACCCCATAAAATAGACTCAAAGAGAGGCGATGATAACTAAAAACTTGTTGAAACATTATATGAACTATCCTCTGGAGCATCCATATGAAATTGACCAAAGTGTCCCATAATATAATACTCTTACTTCAATTCCCAAACATCCTATAATGGTACATTCCTACTATGATCATCTGTGATGGAATTCTCCCTCCATATAGAAAATACGATGTTGAAATCAAATATTGGATTTCATTACACACATAGTATTTGTCTAATATTAATGTCCTTATAAGAATATATATATCTAATAATCTTATGGTTAGAAAATTATATGAAGCTCTCCCAAAAAAGATAGTTACACCGTCATTTTAGAACTTGCATAACTGTAAAAAGACCTGAATCATGAGTAGGGTAATTATTCTCTTGCTACTGAAGAAGATGAGAGACATAGGCAACAACACGATCACCCTAAATAAGAAATCAACCCATAATAACACCAGATGAATCACAATATATTATATAACCCTTAATCGTATTAGGTTAAATCATAATAGGAGAAAATGTTAGAAGCCATTTTATTTCATCAAAAGGAGACCAACATTTCGTATCCCATTTGAATTTCAACCCTTTCCTATTAAGATTATTCAAAGGTGATGAAAACATCAAGAATTACTTGATGGAATATAGATAATATCAAGGAATAATAAAGAAGATATAAATCTCAAAGACATTCGATGGATCCAACCCTGATAAGAAAATCATCAAATTCTTTGGATCAAATGACAATCAACACATAAAAATCATGTTTCCCAATAATTTAACTTATTGGATCAAAAAAACTGAATTTCAAAATATATTCATATAAATAGTGGTTCTTTAAGAATTCCAAAACAAAAATCAGAAGGTTCTCATGATCACATTATGATATAGAATAAACCAGAATATTATCCATTAACACTACCACAATGTGTCGAGATACTGATGGAATATCTAGTTTATCAAGCCATATAAACTATAGGAGCATTAGTCAATCAAAAAATCTTCACTAGATATTCATAATCGCTATAAATTCTCCAGAAATCCATCTTTAGAATATCAATCTCCCAAAATCTGGGTTGATGATAACCTTACCAAACACTGATTTCCAAAAATAACTTTCCCCCTTTAATAAGTCAAATAAATCATCCACACGGGTAAAATGATTCTTATTATTAACCACCACATAGTTCAACATCTGATTGTCCAAAAAAAATGAACCATCTACCTTGTTTTTAAAAGAGAAATATGGCTTCTCGAGGTGGAACACTAGGCTGAACAAATCCTATCATCATTAGATCATCCAAAAAAATCTTGATATCTTTCAGATCCACTAGATCTATGTTATAAGTGATCATCGAGATCAGCAGTGTACCCAATACAAGAGAAATTATAAGATCTACCTCCATATAGGGGTGAATACTAGATAATTATTATAAGAATAAATCATGAAAATCCTGGAAAACTAAATAAAGACCACTTATAAAGAAAGATACATTAGGATCAACTACAATATCAGATAAAAACTACTTGAGCTCTGGGTGGAATGGTCCTCCATGACGAGAACTCAGATCCCACTTTCCCTAAAACACCTAAGAGCTCCCATCTATAACACAAAATACGACACCCATATGATATAAATTAACCTCATGACAATGTGCGATAATAAAATCCATCCATATGATGTTGTAAAATAGATCTATATTGAGAAAAGGAAATCCCCAAATAACTCTATATCATTTATCATTAGAAAACAAGAAATAAAAAAACCCATTCTATTTCCTCTTCCCAAATTGTGTCACTAACACTATAACAAAAGACATGAGATCCATCCGAAATTTACAAATATCCATAAAACATTAATAAATAAATGAGTGGGAGATATGATATCAAATAAATTAGTCACTAATAAAGATACAATAAAGTTAGTACCTCTTAATATCTCCCAAACCACATCAACCTCTACTAAAAATTCAACCATTATGTGAATGTTCTTCACTACTGAATCCTATGGATGGATCCTTATAGGATTTGATATGTTTAAATGAAATACAATGAAATTTGGAGTAGTAAATCCTTAACCATAATAAGGAATAATCTTATCCTGGAAGAATATTTGTAAATGGACACGATGACTACATCCACTTCACCTCAACTCAAGCACAAAAACGAATTTGAGGTGTTCCTAACCATTCCATATTTCTAGAATATTAGGAGAATACTATTTTCTATAACTGATAGTACATAGGAGGTACATTACATAGAACCATATCCACCACTCGAGTGATGATCATGCCACTTCTTATTCGTCCCATTGTGCCACTAAAGAGGCCACCAGGAAGAGGAGGAGGGGAAGAAGAGAAACTTTTTCCTACTATATACATCTCTACTATTATTTCCATATCCACTATCTCTATATAGGTAGAAATATTCAACATGAAAATCTATGATCTTATATGCAACCTCAAATCATGTAGATACTTCTGAGCTTTCAGATGTTCATTCTTTACTATCTACGGAGAAAAACGAACTATATCTATGAACTGATTGGTGTATGCCAACATTGATTACTCTCCCTTTTGTAAATGGAGTAAATCCAAAGACTTTTTAATCATTAGAGACTCTTAATAATACTACTAAAATAAGAACTTCTTCAAAAACTTCTAGTCTATGTCCATTTCCCTATCTATCTATATCATGGAATCCCACTATCACTTATTGTGACCCTTAAGTATGAACACCATTCACTTCAAATTGCTATTTTCAGGTTTATCTAGGATGTTTAATATCCTATTAATCTTTTACTATTATTAATCTTCTTCTTGGGGCTTCTTCATACCCTTAAAGAGTGGTGTTTTCTTTCGTAAGAAATCTCCAGGTCTATCTATTTCTCCGCTAGCTCTTGGCTATACCTAAAAAACGGATTTATGGACTTATGGTACATTTTGGACCATGAAAAAAACTACTCGAATTTTAGTCTATATAAAATTATGATCCTAAGGTAGATTCTATTGAGGAACATCCACTGTACCCTCTAATAGAACCTATGGAAGACACATCAGAGGCATATTAATGCACATGAAAAAAATGATCATATGTTTAGAAAAATCTCAATTCATACTAGAAATCCATAATAAAAAGTATATATTAATATCAATAACTCAAAATAGGATGCACACATCCCAACATCCCATGGTAACTTGAGTCTCATTATAGAAAGAGATGGCCATGTACTCACTGAAACCTATATCTCAAGTCTCAAAAATCACATATCCAGTCTACCAAAATTCCCAGTATAATAAATACTGAGGTAAAACTCCCAATCTTACCAATTTTTCATGAACCAACTAAGATACCCTCATGAATTGGTTTCTAACCCGACCCCTCACATACCTGAAGAGCATTCCCATCCATATGGGATGGTGACTAACACCCATGCATTTACCAAAACTAGAGGGAATGGTTTATCCCATCCTAAAGAGACAACATAGAAGAAATATATATAATGAAGAGATAAAAACAATGGAAGAAGAAATATGAATAAATATATATGCTATAACTGAAAGAAGTTAAATTAAATGATAAAAATCCAAAGTATCCAAAAAATACAAGGTACAAGAATAATAGAAAATAAAAACACCAAAATGATAAATACCTACTCCATATGACAACATGAAAAAACTACCACCATCACACCACAAGATACCCATAAATAGCTGATAGAAACCTCACCGCCCTACCTTTCCTTGCATCAAAATGAATAACCAGTTTATGAACTACTGAATGGGTGAACATTGTGTGAGATAAATAGGCTCAATATGATCCCACCAAGGTGTTCCATAACATGTCTCTATATAAAAATATGAACATTATAACCACTAAAAATATATGTCATGATAATCAGTTAAACCATTTTATATAATAATAATGGAAAAATGTTCCTTTTTTTCAATAGTTCCAAAAAATTCAGGTAAAAAATTTTCAAATAATATCATATATATCAAATCTTGTCAAAAGGTGTATCACATATCATTTAAAATCCAAAAAATTAACAACCTATAACACATGTAACATCATACCAAAGATCACTATAGGTCATGCTAGTGACAACATTCAGACTCAAACATAGAATATCCCACCCATAATGTCTCTAGAAAAATTCATCGAATCTAGATAGAATAGAGACTCAAAATCAAGTGAAAATTAAAAAATGTGAAAAAATTCCCTAGAATAATTAGACCAAGTATTATAGAAACACCCCATGAGTGAACCCCTGGAAGTATCAACATATGAGGCCTATTGATACAACTTTCATCTAAGTACTCAAGGCTTCCCATTTAATGTATTTGAAAAAACATTTTACTAATACCATTAATTGAAATCTTCTTTAAAAATCCATTTCACAATGATTTGAAAATAGCATTTTGGTTTATCAAAGCAAGAGGAAAATCAATTTTCTCAAAAAAAAACCTTTGCACAAACAGAAAAAAATCAATAAATTAATCATGCCATTTTATTTATAAATAAATATATAAAAACAATATAAACCATGGTTCATCCAACACTGGTTAGTGATTGAACCACCCTACTTAATCATGGGTCACAAACACCTACAATGGAATATTCCAACAATTAAGGAACACAAAGACAACATTGGAGTCCCTATAACCAATTACTATATCTTATAATAAATTTTATAATTTAATTGTTCTGTGGTGAAGATAAATGACACATACCTCAGGGAACTCTCATGCCTAACCACAACCAGCATAAGGTTTATCCTTCCGGAGAAGAACAAACAATGGATCTAGAAATAATAAAGAATAATATTTTTATATGATTATTGAATCCAAAAAAAAGTGAAACAATGATTCCATGAGAAATGAAAATGAGTAAAAATAAATATCTCTTACCCGGAGTGATGTAACACAACCAAAAAAAAGAATAAACATTGAACAATATGATCAATAAAAAGAAGATATCCCAAAAATTAAAAGGGATATATCATAGGTTTCAATGGATAAGACTACATTTTGAATGAAAATAATCATACATGATGCATGGTAAAAATAGATGGCCCAAAAAAATCAATAATGTGAAACCCTTTCCATATTTGAATTTCACCATTTACAAGTTATGCTAATAAGTTGTCTCCTCATATTTAAATTTTGAATCATGACAATATCTAGATGTGAACTATTTTCAGGTCTTGATATATTTTCACAATATGAACTTGTTCATGTCTTCTTGCCAATAAATAATTCACTTTGTGTAACCAGTTCCTGAATTGATTATGTCATGTAGGACGATTTTTTTATAAAAATAAAGAAAAATCTCCTAGGTTAGCCAAAACCCCAAATGAAATTCTCTTAAAATGTTGACACATTTTTACCCAAAATATTTTAATTAAAAAAAACCTGTGAACATTAGGTAATTTTTCATGAAAATTATATCTAATATTGAAATGTTGGAAACACATCAAAAAACGGGAATCCAAATGAAATACAAGATGTTCCTGAAAAAAATTAATGGGATGTTACAATACATTCTCTCAGAGAATGGTACTAAAGGAATTGGTATCTTATATCTATGTGTATAACTAATGAATGCTGTTTTAGGTTATTATACAAAGAGATACACCTTTTACTATCACATAGAATCAGTATTTGATTTAAAATCAATCCAAATTTTGGTATTTGTGCTGAATTAACAAAAATTGAGCACAAAAAATTCTAGGTACCACATATTCTGATTTAGTAATAGAAATTGAAACTACATATTTCTTGTTAATGGACCCTGAGAATAAATTTTCCCCAAGAAAACGGAATGTTTTGGAATGGATTTTCTGATCCATTCTATAATATCTAAAATTTTCATTTGAATAAATTATAAGAGTAAACTTGGATCGTGAATAATAAAAAAGACCTTATTTTGATGTTCATTTAATGTAACATAAATTCAATTTAACTACCCTACGAAATATTCTATTGGATTATCTTCGAACCTCATATATAAGAATACATATTACATAATTTTTGTTTGACTAGTGTTCAAGTAATGTTGCAATGCCCCGAACCTAGATTCCTAGAGTCGGTGCATTATTTTACTACATTGGCATGATTACAAGGAATAATGTCCCAAAAGACTGATCAATTTAGCAGTCTTAGAAAATAGATCGCATACGTGAAAATTACATTACACTTTCTAACATACAACAAAAAAAAATCCTTTGAGAATGCCATTTTTCCCTTTCCTTAACCCTGCATTTCAAACATAAAACACTTCTTTGGATCTTGGGAAAATAAAAAATAATAAAGGGGTGAGCTCAGATGCTCAGTAAGGATAAATAATTTCGCGGAAGCTATAAACTTTTAAGGCAAGATGTGTAATAAAAAATAACCTTTAAACATAAACTTTAACATAATATGGAAAAAATAAATCAAACATTACCATATAAACATGCACATGGATATTCTACTAGACGAATAATCCCATGTAATTACTAGTTTCATAACGAGGGAATGCCTAACGCTGGACATCATTACCACATAGTCAAGGACTTGTGCCAAGACAAAAAATAATTTTTTTTCAAGGCCTTGTGCCAAGATAGTAGTTTGTCTCATGAGACCTACTAATGTATCGAGGAGCTATAGTGGGCTCCACCTGTCAATTACTAATTCCACTATATTCCTCTTATGAAAAGGTTGAAACATAACATAGTCATTCGTATTAAAAATAGCATCAGAAATGTCAACACATTATCCATAAACCATGAATGCTATAAAAATAACTCATCCATAGTAAAAAATATCACAAATAATTCAATACAATATGGAATATTTGTATCATAATAAATAAACTTCAAAAAAGTTTAAAATCTATCAAATGATGTTGAGATAGATGAAAATGATTTGTAAAACTCATTGAGAGAAATATCTCTTTTTCATGAAAACATTTAAAAGTCACACAATTTAAAAAGGAATACATTTAAAGACATTTTTGAAACAAATTTCCTATACCAATTGTAAACTTTTCAAAGGAATTAACATTTTAAAAACATTCATGTCAATATAAATAAATCCTGAAAAACCATTTTTAAAACATGAAAATTAATGAGAACGATTTAGAAGAATAAATATTTAACACAATTATAATTATGTTTTAGTAAAAATTCCCTTAAAAATAATACATTTGAAAACTCATTTATGAAACATGGACATGGATAATAAATATGTCCCATTAGATACTTAGGTAAAAAAAACCTCAAATAATAAAGAGATTGTGAAATAAACTCTTACCTTGCACTTTCCTATGATTGGGGGTAAATTTAACCTCCTGTATAATGACCATTGTATTTTATTAGATTATAACAGAACCATATTCATATTTATTATATCATACATAATTCATTTATGACTTTATATTACCCATTTAAAAAGGATTTTCATGTTAAATTAACATTTCGTGTAATAATCTCTTTCTTTTATGTACAAATTTTAACTTTTTATACTTGATCATATCATTTAGATCTTGATTTAAATAAATAAAAAATATAAACCATGATATATAAATCATACATATTTAGAATATAAATATTTACAATATATAGATATATGAAATGGAAAACACCATTTATGGATATGGTAGGTCGTACGTACGCATAAACTTTGTTTCGGTATTCATATCGTATTGAACAGAAGTAAGTGAATAAGATATATGTAAGTACAAAAATGCATATACATATAAATATATATATATCCAGTAGCATTATTATTTCATATATTACATACTTATTTATAATATATATTTTTATAATCGTCGATTAATGGTGAACTTCAAAATGAATCTAATCGCATCATTGAGACGGTAATCCGTACGTACGCATGAGCGAAAATATCATTTTTTTGATATTAAAATAATATAAAATTGGATGGTATATCATATATCCAGATTAATAATCATGTTATATTAATTATTTACATCAATTACACATCATTATTATACCCATCCAAATAATAATGTATAGAATAACAATTACACCACAAAGTAAAGATGGTAAGTCATTCGTACACACTTATGGTGACATGTCATTCAAAGGATGGATAGAATAATTAATATGGTTTTACCATATTCATAATAACATAACATTATATAGAATATACTGGAGTTATTATTTTATAATGTAATCAACAATGTAAGAGGGAGTGGAAGAAGAAAGGAACTTGAAATAGGTGATGAGAAATTTACCTCTTCTTCGGGTTCTTCCATTTGATTTGATTAAAAGGGCTCCGTAGGTTGGCTTTCTGAATAAAGGAAGGCCTCTACGATGAAGGTTGGATAATTGGGCAGATATTTGGTCAGGGTTTGTCCGAGCCAAATGTCTTTGGAGGTGTAAATTTGAGAGAAGGTGAAGTGTCCTTTTATAAGAGGGGTGAGGGGAACCTTAGGAAAAAATTAAAATATTATTTTATAATAAATTAATATTCGGTTTCCAATGGTTCCAAAATAAATTTATTAAATTAAAAGGTGTGCAAGGGTCGAAAACCACCTAAAATATAGGTTTTAGATAGGTTTGGGTTACTATATTATCCTTATCAATTAGATTTAACTCTTAGTTAAACAGTTTGACATTTACCACGTCTCTTTTTATTTTTATATTTTATGGTTAATAAACTTACTATAAACATCCAAGGGAACCCTAAGTGATTCATTAATGAAATATAGAATAGTATTTAATCCCTTTGACCTTACCTCATATTTTTAGGAATAGAATACCAATTAATAATATAATATTTGTTTTAAAAACACTTTTGGGTCAATTTTGACACTATTTGGTATTTTGATTTTTTTTAAATTCATAATAGCATTATTACTTAGAAAAAAAATCATCTAACCAACCCTAACATGTCATATTTACCTAAAAAATAATTTTAATTTAAAAAAAGTCTCAAATTACATGTATTTTGATATTTATAATATCAATTATTTTAATCTTTCATTAATACGACAATTATTGCATCATCATTGTGTCATTACTAAATGTAATTATTTAATGTCAAAAAATTATAAATAAAATACCATTATATAGGAAATATTTTTATGTTTCTAATTAATTTTATAGACAAATTTATCTTATGTATTAATTTATATTAAAAATGTTTTAGTTATTAAACTTTGATTTTAACTCTTTTATCTCTTCTTTAACTATAATAATAATAAATGTCTTAATCTTATCCAAATGGACCTAAAGGATCATATTTTATTCCTAAGGTTCTTTTTTGGTCTAATTTATATTGTCCAATATAATTAGAACATGGCTTAGGGTAATAATAATATCATTTTTACCCTTAATTACACTATTTACTTTTAATTGTGGTAAATAAAAGTAAAAAGTTACTATTCCGCAAAAATTATTATCCTCTCTTTGAACAAAAATTTACATACCGATATCAACCATGTTTCTCGGATTTTTGAAATTCAACTCATAGAAGTAGTAAAATTAAGGTTTATGTAAATTTGCAAATGCTCCTAGGAGGTGGGTAAAAGACGGTAAAAAGTTCAATAAATTTTTTATATATCTAAAGTTATTATAAACTGACTCTAATGAATTAAATTGAACTTATACAGGTGTTATGTATCTATTTTGAACTAAAATAAATTTAAATAAAATAAATAATTAGTTATAAAAAAATTCGGTTTTAAACTAAAACTAAGTGTTTTTCACTATTCATAAAAATGGTAAGATTTTAGAAAAATACTAAAACTTCACCCTAAGATAATTTTGATATTCAGAATTCAAAAATGTATTATATATTACCAATTTAAAAATGTATAATTTACATTAATTAATCTAAAATTAATTTCCGTTGTCAAAACCAAAAAGTGTATTTTTAAGAAATAATAACTATCAAAAGATTGGCACTTATTTATGTCTAATTTTAAAGTGAAATTACATAAAATGACCATCATTGGATTAAATTGTAAAAATATAATCCAATTATACTTCCAAACCATTAAAATGTATAATTCAACACTATAAATTATTTTGATTAAAAAAAAGTTGTCTTCAGTTAAAATATAGTATTTTTCATTATTCACCCAAATATGAAAGTTATCAGAAAACACCAAAAATATATTGGAACTAAATTATTAAGTCCCGATTCGAAAGAATAAATTTATTTTGTCAAATTAAATATATAAAAGTTTCAAATATTGGATTTAAAAAGGGTTCACGATTAAAAGGCCATAAAATTGCATTTTTTTTAAAAATAATTCTTTTATCTGAAAAAAATGAATTTTTCCATACAATATGTCTAGTAAAATCATAATATGGATTCTAAAATTATAATGATAAAAATAAGTTCAAAATTTAGTTAATACTATTCATAACCGCTTTTGAATGTCTTGTTTGGTAAGTCGTGGTGCGCTTGAACTCAGTGTTGCGTGTAGTGAATGTTATTGCATTACTTTGAAGAAATAATGTACTATGAAATATTGGGGTGTTACATTATTCCATTTTTCAATAAATTGCATCCTCGCAATTTGAAATTGTTCTTAGAAAATAAAATGTTGAAAATATAAAATACCTTCTGGGAAATCCCACATCAGAAATTGGGTTAATAAAATTTAGTCTTAATAAGAGGAAAAAGGGAATGAAAAGGTCACTACCAAATTATGATCTATATTAGGAGAACATTGGTGACAATTAGGAAACATAATTAGATGAAAAACATAAATATTTATAGAGAGTGATTGAGGTCACCAGTCAAACAATTGTAGAATTGAGGGACTCAAAGACGTCAATCTATGATGATTTAAAATATCATCAATTTAACAAAACATAAGCTATTAGAATAACACATTTTTAGTTTTAAGATCCATTACCTCACTTTTAAGAATTAATTTCTTCAACTAATAGAAGAATATATATATATATCTATATCTATATACTTGACAAGTAGAGTTCCATCTTTTTCTTAATTTCTACCACTAACTCATCCTTCACACTAAAAGATAATAGAACTTAAAAAATATTATATGTATCCTATTCATATAGGGTTCAAAAAAATGAATTTATAATTCATCTACCATACCTTTAAAAAACTAAATTATTCAATCCAGGCCATTACGTGGGCCAGTTTTAAGTGATACACCCTTGTCGCCCTTCGGTTGCGGGTTCAAGTCTCGTGGACTTGCCGGACGCGACGGCTTGCTGCCCGACCTCCAGGTTGTCCTTTTTATGGAAATCCAAAAAAAAATCTCAAACTAGAATTATCCAAAATACTTCTGTCCAAACTCAGAGTCCAAAATATATAGGAAAGTTAAACACAATAAAGATCATTTTTCCACGTAATAATCTGTGAACACTTTTATCATATATTCTTTTAAAACACTACAACATCATGAATTACCGTAAAACCTTATTGATTACATTCATGCTCCCTTTTTCCTTATAGAATACTGGATATACTCCTTCTATCCAAAAATATTGAAAATTCCAACAATGATGAAATAAAAAAACTATTAATCAGTTTCAAGGAAGTCTAGAATATCCAATATAATTTATCCAAATCAACCATCTCTTATTCCAAAATCACTACCTCATTATGAGGACCATATTAATGATTAAATTTCCTTCAACCATGTATTTTTTCATAAAGTGTAGCTTACTATTAAAGCACTTTTTGTAGAACCATATAATCTCAAATCCTTAATAAAATAGTACTGTATTATAATCCATATTTATCTCAATAATTAATATAACCAGTATATTGCTGATATAACACTCAAATGAAATAATTCTATAATAACAACATAAGAACACTAGTCATTCCTCCTCATATGAGGTAGTATCATAACTTTATTATTTTCCAATAACATCATTTAAGTAAAACTCTGATGACTGGGACATTGATTCGCGTAGTGTCCCAATGCCTTCCAGATGCAGCATTGTACATTTGAAACTTTTTTCTTACCCTTGAAATCACATACTTGGTGTCCTTTTTCTCCACACTTATAACAAAATACCATTCCCTTCAAGCATGTACTGGGGTGTTTCTTCCCACATTTATGGCAGGATGGATATTCAACTTTTCTCATCATCCCCTTACTACCATTCCTTCCACTAGGCTCCATTTCTAAACAATGGTTTAAACTAGATTAGTTTATGAATCACAATACATAAATCCAAACTTGTAAAACACCTAACATAAATTGAACAGTTTATGGATATAATCCAGAATCAAAAAAATGTTTTCTTTGAGGAAGTATATACTCATAAACCCTTTATAATGTTTTTTAATGAAAATGAGAATTATCCTAAGCATATCCCCTAGGAGTGTCGTAACCAAGAGTGCAGGAAGACCTGTTGTCCTGCACCAGTTCCCGTTTGAGTCTAGTTCAAAGCAGTGTTTTGAGGTATTACCCCTAGGTACATCTGTGCCTGAGCCACCTCTACCTGCTCGTATCCCGACCAGTATTTATTTCTTGGAAAACTCACAAAATATCTACCTTACCAAAATTCTAGGAAGTTCATCAATACTAATCCTCAATGTCTATATTAGGGTAATGTGCTCTAATTAGAGTTTATCTAAATCTAGTTTACAAGGTTATTGCTAAAATTCCTCTGATACCCACTACAATTCCCAGACCATAGATTCCCAAAGTCAGTGCATTATTTTAATACATTGGCATGATTACAAGGAATCAAGTCCCGAAAGATTGATCAGTTTAGCAGTCTTGGAAAACAGATTTCACACATAAACATTACATTACACTTTCTAACATAAAAACAAAAAAAAAATCCTTTGATAATGCTATTGTTCCCTTAGATTAACCTTGAATCTCAAAAATAAAACACTTCTTGGGATCCTGGGAAAATAAAACACAAGAAAGGGGTGAGCTTAGATGCTCAGTAAGGGTAAATAATTTAGCCTAAGCAATAAAATTTTAAGGAAAGATGTGTAATAATAACAATATCCTTTTAGACATAAACTTGAACATAATATGGAAAAAATAAGTCATACATTACCATATAAACATGCACATTGATATTCTAAAAGTCGAATAATCACATGTAATAACTAATTTCATAATGAGGGAATGCCTAACGCCGGACATCATTACCACATATTCAAGGCCCTGTGCCAAGACTACAAATAAAATTTTTGTCAAGGCCTTGTTCCAAGACACTTGTTTGTCTCATGAGACCTACCGATTCATCAAGGAGCTATAGCGGGTTCCACCCGTCACTTA
The DNA here is from genome assembly GCA_963277665.1 of Viscum album. Lineage (NCBI taxonomy): Eukaryota > Viridiplantae > Streptophyta > Magnoliopsida > Santalales > Viscaceae > Viscum > Viscum album. Next base: position 1,252,901,103 of record OY728141.1, read on the forward strand.
CTAAGTCCAATGCATTCCTCATATGAAAATGTTGAAACATAACATAAACATCCATTTTAAAACTAGCATACGAAATGTCAACACATTATCCATAAACCATGAATGGTATAAAAATAATAAATCCACAGTCAAACATATCACAAATCCTTCAATACAATTTGGAAGATTTGTATAATAATAAGTCAACTTCAAACATGCTTAAAATTCATCAAATGATGTTGACATAGTTCAAACTTATTTGTAAAACTCTCTGGGAGAAATACCAATTTTTTATGAAAAAATTTAAAAGCCCCACAATTTAAAAGGTATACATTTAAAGAAATTTTTGAATCAAAGTTTCCTATACCACTTTGAAACTTTTCAAAGGAATTAACATTTTAAAAACATTCACGTCCATATAAATAAATCCTTAAAAACCATTTGGAAAACATGGACATTAATGAGAATGATTTAAGAAGAATAAATATTTAAAACATTTAAAATGATGTTTTAATAAAAATTCCCTTATATATAGTCCCTTTGAAAACTATTTTATGAAACATGGACATGGATAATAAATATTTCATTGTAGATACTTATGTAAAAACAATCTCAGATAATAAAGAGATTGTGAAATTAACCCTTACCTTGCAGTTTCCTTTGGTAAAGGGTACATTTAACCTCCTGTATAATGACCATTGTATGTTATTAAATTATACAAGAACCATATTCATATTTATTATATCATACATGATTCATTATGATTTTATAATACCCATTTAAGAATGATTTTCATGTTAAATTAACATTTCGGGTAATAATCTCTTTCTTTATCGTACATATTTTAACTTGTTATTATTGATCGTATCATTTAGATCATGATTTAAATACTTCTAGAATATAAACCTTGATATATAAATCATACATATTTAGAATATAAATATTTATTATAGATAGATATATGAAATGGAAAACACCGTTTACGGAGACGGTAGGCCGTACGTACGCATAAACGTTGTTTCTTTTTTTTATATCGTATTGAACAAAAGTAAGTGAACAAGATATTTATAAGTTAATAAATACATATATATATATATAAATATATATATCTCCATTATAATTATTATTTAATATATTACATACTTATTAGTAATATATATTTTTATAATCGTCGATGAATGGTGAACTTTGAAATGAATCTCACCGCGTCGTGGAGACGGTAATCCGTACGTACGCACGGGAGACAATATCATTTTTTTGATATTAAAATAATATAAAATTTGATGGTATATCATATATAAAGAATAATTATCATGTTATATTTATTATTTAAATCAATTAAACATCATTATTATACCCATCCAAATAATAATGTATTGAATTACAATTAAACCACGACATGGAGACGGTAAGCCGTATGTACACACGTATGGTAAAATATCATTCAAATGATGGATATAATAATGAATATGGTTTTACTATATTTATATTAACATAAATGTATATAGAAAATAATGGAATTACTATTTTAGAATATAAAGAACAAAGAAAGAAGGAGTGGAAGAAGAAAGGAACTTGAAGTAGGTGTGAAGATATTTACCTCTTCTTCGGGTTCTTCCTTTTGATTTGATCAAAATGACTCATTTGGATGGCTTTTTGACTAAAGTAAGGCCTCTAGGATGAAGGGAGGATAGTTGGGAGGATATTTGGGTAGGGTTTGGATGAGTCAAATGGCTTTGGAGGTGTGAATTTGAGAGAAGGGGAAGTTCACTTTCATAAGAGGGGTGGGGGGCACCTTTGGAAAAACATAAAATATTATTTTATAATAAATTTATTTTCGGTTTTGAATGGCTCAAAAATTAATTTATCAAAGGATATGGTGGGGATGGGTCAAAAACCACTCAAAAATAGGTTTTAGATACGTTTTGGGTTACTATATTAACCTTATCATTTATATTTAACTCTTAGTTAAATAGTTTGACATTTAAAAAGTCTCTTTGTACTTTTATATTATATGGTTAATAAACTTACTATAAACTTCCAAGAGAACCCCAATGTGATTAATTAATGACATATGTAATAGTATTTAATACCTTTGGCCAAACCTTAGATTTTAAGGAATAGAATACCAATTAATAATATAATATTTGTTTTAAAAACTCTTTTACGTCAATTTGGTCACTATTTGGTATTTTTTTCTATATTCATAACAACATTATTACTTAGAAAAAAATTCATCTAACCAACCCTAACATGTCATATTAACCTATAAAAGTAGTGTAATTCATAAAAAGTCTCAAATTACATTTATTTGGATATTTATAATACAATTATTTTAATCATTCATTAATACGGTAATTACTGCATCGTCATTGTGTCATAAAAAAATTTAACTATTTAATGTCAAAAAATTATAAATAAAATACCATTATTTAGGAAAATTTTTTATCTTTATAATTAATATTTTTAGTAGAATTTATCTTATGTATAACTTTATATTAAAAATGTTTTAGTGATTAAACTTTGGTTTTAACTCTTTTAACTCTTCTTTAAATAAAATAATAATAAATGTCTTAATCTAATACAAGTGTACCTAAAGGATCATATTTTATTACTAAGGTTTTTTTGGGTCAAATTTAACTTATCCAATAGAATTAGTACATGTGTTAGGGTAATAATAATATCATTTGTACCCTTAATTACCCTATTTACTTTTAACCGTGGTAAATAAAAGTAAAAAGTTACTATTCACAAAAAATTATTTTCATCTCATTGAACCACATTTTACTTACTAATATCAACCATGTCTATCGGACTTTCGAAATTCAACTCACAGAAGCTTTAAAATTATGTTTTATGTAAATTTTCAAAACCTCATAAGAAGTGGGTAAAAGATGGTAAACAGTTCAATACAATTTTATATATATCTAAAGTTATCATAAAATAACTCTAATGAATTAAATTGAACTTATATAGGTATTATTTATATATTTTGACCTAAAAAAAGATAAATAAAATAAATAATTATTTAAAAAAAATTCGGTTTTAAACTATAACTCAGTCTTTTCCACTATTCATCAAAATCTGAAAGTTTTCAGAAAAATTCCAAAAATTAACCCTAAGATAATTTTCATATTCCGAATTAAAAAATGTATTCTATTTTACCAATTTATAAACATATAAGTTGTATTAATTAATTTAAAATTAATTCCTTTTGTCGAAACCAAAAAGCGTATTTTTAAGAAATAATAACTCTCAGAAGATTGACACTTGTTTATGTCCAATTTTAAAGTGAAATTACTTAAAATGACCATCATTGAATTAAATGGTAAAATTATAATCTAATTATACTTCCAAACCATTATAATTTATAATTCAACACTACAAATTATTTTGATTAAAAAAAGTTGTTTTCAGCAAAAAATATTGTATTTTTACTATTCACCCAAATATGAAAGTTATCAGAAAAACACCAAAAATTAATTGAAACTAAATTATTATGTCTCTATTCTAAAGAATAAGTTTATTTTGTCAAATTGAAAACATAAAAGATTCAAATATTGGATTTAAAAACAGTTCTCCATTAAAAGGTGGTAAAATTTCATTTTTATCAAAATAAATCTTTTATCTGAAAAAAATGAATTTTTTCTTACATTATGTCTATGAAACTCATAATATGAATTCTAAAATTATAAGGATTATATAAAGTTCAAAATTCAATTAATACTATTCATAACCGCTTTTGAACGGCTTGTTTGGTAAGCCGTGGTGAGCCTGAACTCAATGTTGCGTGTAATGCAAGTTATTGAATTACTTTGAAGAAATAATGTACTATGAAATCTTGGGGTGTTACATTCTTCCCTCCTTCAATAAATTGCTTCCTCTCAATTTGAAATTGTTCTTCAAAAATAAAATGTTGAAAATAGAAAATACCTTTGTTGGGAAACCCACGTCAGAAATTGGGTTAATAAAATTTAGTATTAATAAGAGGAAAAAGGGAATGAAAAGGTCACCATCAAATTATGATATCGATTAAGAGAACATTGGTGGAAATTAGAGACACATAATTAGAGAAAAAATGTAAATGTTTATAAAGATTTATTGAGGTTATGAGTCACAAACAATTGTATAATTGAGGGCCTCAAAGTCATCAATCTATGATGATTTAAAATATCATCGGTTCAACAAAACATAAGATATTAGAATAAAACATTTTCAGATTATTGATTCCTTACCTAAAGTTTACGAATGAATTTCTTTATAGAATAAGAGAATATATATATATATATACTTGACAAGTAGAGTTCCATCCTTTAACTAATTTCTAACACAAACTCTTCTTTCACTCTAAAAAATTATAGAACATAAAAAAATATTATATTTATCCTATTCGTATAGGGTTTAAAAAAATGAATTTATAATTCATTTAACAAACCATAAAAAACCTAAATTATTCAATCCAAGACATTATGTAGGATAGTGGTAGGTGATACACTCTTTTTACCCTTCAGTTGCGGGTTCAAGTCTCATGGCCTTACCGGACGCAACGGGTTGCCGCCTGACCTCCAGGTTGGCTTTTTTATGGCAATCCAAAAATAATCTCAAACAAGAATTATCCAAATTACTTCTATCCAATCTCAGAGTCCAAAATATATAAGGAAGGTAAACACAATGAAGATCCTTTTTTCCACATTATAACTTGTGACCACTTTATTATATATTCTTTTAAAACACTACAATATTCTGAATTACCATAAAACCTTATTGATTACATTCATGCTCCATTTTTCCATATATAATACTTGATATACTCCTTCTATCCAAAAATCTTGAATATTCCAACAATTATGAAATAAGGAAACTATTAATCAGTTCCAAGGAAGTTCAGAATATCCAATATAATTTATCCCAATCAACCATCTCTTATTCCAAAATCACTACCTCATTATCAAGACCATATTAACGATTATATTTCCTTCAACTGATTATTTTTCCAAAAACTTTAGCTTACTATTAAGTCACTTTTCTTAGAACAATATAATCTCAAATCCTCAATAAAATAGTACTGCAGTACAATCCTTATTTATCTCCATAATTCATATAACCAATATATTGCAGATACGACACTCAAATGAAATAATTCTATAAAAACAACATAAGAACACTTGTCATTCCTCCTCATCTACAACAATATAATAACTTGATTATTATCCAATAGAATCATTTATGTTAAACATTGATGATGGGACATTGATTCGTGTAGTGTCCCAACGCCTTTTAGATAAAGCATTGTACATTGGAAACTTTTATCTTACCCTTCCAATCACGTACCTGGTGTCCTTTTTCTCCAGACTTATAACAAAATCCAATCCCCTAAATCATGTATCTGGGTTTTTCTTCCCACATTTATGTCATAATGGATATTCAACTTTTCCCTTATTCCCCTTACATCCATTCCTTCCACTAGGCGCCATTTCTAAACAATGGCTTAAACTAGATTAGTTTAGGAATCCCAATACCTAAATCCAAACTTGTAAAACACTTAACATAAATTGAACAATTTATGAATATAATCCATAATAATAAAAATGTTTTCTTTGAGGAAGTATATACTCATAAACCCTTCATAATGGTTTGTAAAAGAATGAGAATTATCCTAAGCATATCCCCCAGAAGTGTCATAACAAAGAGTGCGACAAGGCCCGTTATCATGCACCAGTTCCTGTTCGAGTCTAACTCAAAGCAGTGTTTTAGGGTTTTACCCCTAGGTACATCTGTTCCAGAGCTGCCTCTACCTACTCGTATCCAGATAGGGATGTATTTCTTGGAAAATTCACAAAATATATACCTTACCAAAATTCTACGAATTTCTTCTATACTAATCCTCAAAGTCTATCTTAGGGTAATGTGCTCTAATCAAAGTTTATCTAAATCTAGTTTCTAAGGTTATTTCTAAACTTCCTATGATACCCACTATAATGCCCTAACCCTAGATTTCTAGAGTTGGTGCATTATTTTAATACATTGGCATGATTACAAGGAATCATGTCCCGAAAGACCGACCAGTTTAGTAGTCTTGGAAAATAGATTTCATACATGAACATTACATTACACTTTATAACATACAACACAAAACAATCCTTTGAGAATGATATTTTTCCCTTATCTTAACCCTGAATCTCAAACATAAAACACTTCTTGGGATCCTGGGAAAATAAAACATAAGAAATGGGTGAGCTCAGATGCTCAGTAAGGGTAAATAATTTAGCAGTTTCTATAAACATTTAAGGAAAGATGTGTAATAAAAACAATAGCCTTTTAAACATAAACATGAACATAATATGGAAAAAATAAATAAAAAATTACCATATAAACATGCACATGGATATTATACTTGTCGAATAATCACATGTAATAACTAATTTCATAATGAGGGAATGCCTAATGCCGAACATCATTACCACATAGTCAAGGGATTGTGCCAAGACTACAAATAATTATTTTGTCAAGGCCTTATTCGAAGACCCTAGTTTGCCTCATGAGACCTACCAATGCATCGAGGATCTATATTAGGCTCCACCCGTCACTTACTAAGTCTACTTCATTCCTCATATGAAAATCTTGAAACATAACATAAACATTCGTATTAAAACTAGAATATGAAATGTCAAAACATTATCTATAAAAAATGAATGGTATAAAAATAACACATCCATAGTCAAACATATCACAAATACTTCAATAAAATATTGAATATTTTTATCATAATAAATCATCTTCAAACAAGTTTAAAATCCATCAAAGGATGTTGACATAGATGAAACTGATTTGTAAAACTCTTTGAGAGAAATATTTATTTTTCATGAAAACATTTAAAAGTCACACAATTTAAAAAGGAATACATTTAAATACATTTTTTAATCAAAGTGTCCCATACAACATTGAAACTTTTCAAAGGAATTGACATTTTAAAAACCTTCATGTCCATATAAATAAATCCTTAAAAACCATTTTGAAAACGTGAACATTAATGAGAACAATTTAGAAGAATAAATATTTAAAAAATTTAGAATTATGTTTTAGTAAAAAGTCACTTAAAAAGAATCACTTTGAAAACATTTTTATGTAACATCGATATGGATAATAAATATTTCCCAGGAGATACTTATGTAAAAACAACCTCATATAATAAAGAGATTGAGAAATTAACCCTTACCATGCACTTTCCTTTGGTCGTGGGTACGTTTAACCTCCTGTATAATGACCATTTTATGTTATTAGATTATACCAGAACCATATTAATATTTATTATATCATATATGATTCATTTATGACTTTTTACTACCCATTTAATAATGATTTTCATGATAAATTAACATTTCAGTTAATAATCTCTTTCTTTATCGTACATATTTTAACTTGTTATTCTTGATCTTATAATTTAGATCATGATTTAAATAAATCCAAAATATAAACCTTGATATATAAATCATACATATTTTGAATATAAATATTTATAATAGGTATATATATGGAACGGAAAACACCGTTTATGGAGACGGTAGGCCGTACGTACGTATAAACATTGTTTCTGTTTTAATATCGTATTGAATGGAAGATAGTGAATAAGATATATGTAAGTACATAAATACATATATATATATATATATATATATATATATCTCCAATAGAATTATTATGTCACATATTACATAATTATTAGTAATGTATATTTTTATAATCGTCGATGAATGGTGAACTTCAAAATGAATCTCATCGCGTCGTGGAGACGGTAATCCGTACGTACGCACGAGCGACAATATCAATTTTTTTATATTAAATTAATAAAAAATTGGATGTTATATCATATATACAGAATAATTATCATGTTATATTTATTACTTACATCTATTAGACATCATTATTATGCCCATCCAAATAATAATGCATTGAATAACAATTACACCACGACGTGGAGACGGTAATCCGTACGTACGCACGTATGATGACATGTCATTCAAAGGATGGATAGAATAATGACTATGGTTTTACCATATTTTCAATAACATCATAGTATATATAAGATACTTGAGTTAATATTTTAGAATGGAAAGAACAAAGAAAGAGGGAGTGGAAGAAGAAAGGAACTTGAAGGAGGTGATAAGATATTTACCTCTTCTTTGGGTTCTTCCTTTTGATTTGTTAAAAAGGACTCATTAGGTTGGATTTATGACTAAATTAAGGCCTATATGATGAAGGGAGGATAGTTGGGAGGATATTCAGTCAGGGTATGGATGATCCAAATTGCTTTGGAGGTTTGAATTTGAGAGAAGGGGAAGTGCAATTTTATAAGAGGGGTGGAGGGCAACTTTGAAAAAACATAAAATATTATTTTATAATAAATTCATTTTCGGTTTCCAATGGTTAAAAATGAATTTATTAAAGGATAAGGTGAATATGGGTATAAAAACAGTCAAAAAAGTGGTTTTAGACAGGTTTGGGTTACTATATTAACCTTATCATTTAGATTTAACTCTTAGTTAAATAGTTTTACATTTACCATGTATCTTTGTATATTTATATTATATAGTTAATTAACTTACTATAGACTTCCAAGAGAACCCCAAGTGATTCATTAATGACATATATAATAGTATTTAATACCTTTGGACAAACCCTTAGATTTTTCATAATATAATACCAATTAATAATATAATATATTTTTTAAAAAATCTTTTATGTCAATTTTGACACTATTTGGTATTTTGTTTTTGATTCATTCATAACAACATTATTACTTCGAAAAAAATTCATCTAACCAACCCTAAAATGTCATATTAACCTATAAAATTATTGGAATTCATAAAAAGTCTCAAATTAAATTTATTTGGATATTTATAATATCAATTATTTTAATCTTTCATTAATACGGTAATTACTGCATCATCATTGTGTCATAAATAAATTTAATTATTTAATGTCTAAAAATTATAAACAAAATATGATTATGTAGGAAATATTTTCATCTTTCTAATTAATATTTATAGTCTAATTTATCTTATGTATAACCCTATATTAAAAATGTTTTATTTATTAAACTTTAATTTTAACTCTTTTAACTCTTCTTTAAATAAAATAATAATAAATGTATTAATCTAATCCAAGTGGGTCTAAAGGATCATATTTTATTACTAAGGTTGTTTTTGGTCGAATTTAACTTATCTAATAGAATTAGAACATGTGTAAGGGTAAAAATAATATCATTTGTACCCTTAATTACCCTATTTACTTTTAACCGTGGTAAATAGAAGTAAAAGGTTACTTGTCACAACCCGTCCTTGGGGTCCATGCCGTGACTACCCCAAGCCCGCCTTCTATAGGCCTGGGGCTGGCGACTAGCACCAAGGCCTAATTCCCGATAAAAGGGAAGGCATTGCATTTGAAGAGTAAACAATCATCACAAAGCAAGAAGCAGTAGAAGTAAACGCTAAGTAAAAACTGATACAAAAGTAAGTGCGGAAAAGTAAGTGGGCCAGTATACAAACCCAAACTGAAAGTAAAGCACAACTAGAAAGGGAAAAACAGCAACTGAAAAGCAAATCCGCATCGTCAAGCCATCCACTGGAAGTCCCACCTGAAGGGTGAGTACAGATAGCCTCCACAGATCCTCGGGTCCAGCCGTCCGCTCCGAGTATGTCCCGCCCAGTGGTCCACCTCTAGGTACCGTCCTGCTCCACAAGCCTCAACCATGATCAGCGCTGTCCATCGTCTGCAACCAACACAACGTAGTGCAGGCATAACCCTTGCAGGGGTGAGTATAAGCTACTCAGTAGGGACCCCAAGACCCCCGAAGGTCTCCCAGAATCCACAAATTAAAGATACAATCACGAAGTAACATTCGAAACTGCTTAGGTATATGCCCATACGTATACCTAAGCCATCAATTCCAGTACGATCCAACTTCTAAGCTCATGTACAATCCGGTCCACACATGAAAGCAAAACGTAAATCCACACAGGATAGCACAACACAATCCACATAAGAAATGAAAACGTAAATCCACACAGGATATCACAACACAATCCACATAGGAAAGCAAAACAAGATTCATCTCACACAGGATTATCATTATCGAAACCGTAACTGCTGAAGAGCCCCGTCTCTGGAGTGTACAGTGGTCCTGTCTTGACTTCAAGGCACTGCTCACTAACCAAAGACTGCTGAGGTACTCCTCCTGTCGAGTACTGTGGTCCTGCTGCTACAACCAAGCGCTTCCCACCATGGTTCTGCTGCTACAACCAAGCGCTCCCCTCATAGCCTCCAGTGGTACTCCTTCTGTTGAGTACCGCGGGTCTGCCACTACAACCAAGCGCTCCTCCGCTGTGGGTCTGCCGCTACAACCAAGCGCTCCTCTATCGTGGGTCTGCCGCTACAACCAAGCGCTCCCCCTCATAGCCTCCATAGGTACTCCTTCTGTTGAGTACCGCGGGTCTTCCGCTACAACCAAGCGCTCCTCTGCCGTGGGTCTACTGCTACAACCAAGCGCTCCCCACTGGTCTATCCGAAACACACCGAGTTGATTGGTCAAGCAGTCGTCAGGTCTCATCCGGCTACACGGTCTCCGTACTCCGCACGCTCGCCTCTAGGAGGGTCCGCTCCATGAGCTACAAGTAGATACTTCAAGTATCAAAAAGTCCCACAAAGAAGTATCTCAAAGGACTGCCTCGTCATAGGGTTCTCAACACAGCAGATGGCACGTCAATCGGACGCCCGGTCTGTGAGTTATTAGCCTTTTTGTCCCAGGGGCCTGATTGGTTTTGTGTACGAACCAACCCGACCGTATCTCAACTATACCCCGAACTCACATAGGTAAAATCATATGGACTATTTCTCAACGTGTTCACCAACGCTGCTGACGGTTCGTCAAACAGACGTCCAGTCTGAATGTTATCAGCTTTTCCGTTCCAAGGGGCTGATTGGATTTCGGGTACAATCCAACCCGGCCATACTCCAACTGCATCCAAAACTCAGGAAATGTATGCCAAAAGTTTCTTCTAATCAAGAGGAAAACAACGAGACAGACGGCGCGTCAATCGGACGCCTGGTCTGTGAGTTATTGGCTTTTTCGTCCAAGGGGCCCGGTTGTTTTTTAAGTCAAAACCAACCCGAACATACTCCACCTACATCCAAACCTCGGGTGGAGAAATCCAAAAGATCCGTCTCACTTAGAGGAATCCATCAAAGTCGATGACACGTCAATCGGACGTCCGGAACTCAAGTTATAAGCATTTCCGCTCCGAGGGCCCGGTTGGTTTCGTGTACGAACCAACCCAGCTGAACCCAAAGTATTCTAAAACCTTAAGTGCGATATACCGAAACGACCGTCTCGATCCAAGGATCGCATCTCAACTGACGATGTGTAGATAAGAGGCCTGTAGCTCACGTTATGGGCAACAGACCGAAGAAGGTCGGATAATAAGGGGTTCGGGCCCGGGCCGACCCGACCCGATACCCACAAGGTCGGCCCGAACAGGGTCGACCCGAACCGGGTCTGGGTCCGGACCGCTTGAACGTGGCCCGGCCCGGCTGGCACGGCCCCGCCTGATGGTCCGGTCTGGTAGACCGGCCAGGGCAGCCGCCCGGCGCACGGCGCGCTGGCTAGGGACTCGGCCAAACGGAGGAGCCGTTACAGGGCGGGGGCGCTGCCCCCGCATGATGGAAACCGCGGCCCCTTAATGGGGTCGCTTCATCCGGCCAGCCGGGGGTTTCGAACCCCCGGTTCCTCCAAGGTCTGGCCGGCCCGCTCCGGCCGGCCGGCTTCTGTCGCCACGGGACCGGCATGGCCGGTCCCCTTGCTCCGACGCCAGTGGCCCGATACCGGCCGCCGGTTCCACTGTTCCACTGTGGCCCATAACCGGCCGCGACCTTCATCCGTCCGACACAGCGCGGCGGTGCCGTGCCCCTCCGCTGTGTCCCTGCTCCGGCCGAGGTGCCTCTGAGGTCCTTCGGCGCGGCGCGACGGTGCCACGTCTTTCGTTCATCTTCTACAGTACGGTGCGACGGCGCCACAGATTTATTGTTTCCCACGGCACGGTGCGTCGGCACTGCGTTTATCTTCTCTCCCTTTTACAATTTCCGCGAAGTGCTTCGGCACCACGTTGCCTTGTTCGCCGCATCAAAAATCCACAACCAAAACGGGGAGGAGTGTCGGCCGTGTTCGTGCGGTCCGACCTCCTCCCGTTAATGCGATAACAGGCAGATCAATTGAAAGGGGATACCGACGGAAGTAATCACAAGAAAAAAATAAACCCCTACCTCAAAGCTGTCGTTGAACGAGCATTCATCGCGGAATTAACCGTCGTAGAAGAAGAGGGTCACCGTGGAAGAAGAGGATCGTCGCGGAAGAAGCATCGCAGAAGGAGGATCATCGCGTCGCGGTACACGGCGTCACGTTGTCGATCTCCGAGGGTTCGGCATTCTTCACCTCCCTTCATCAGAGGCCGGCGTTCTTCATCGGTGACGATGCGTTCTTCGCGTTCTTCGCGTTCTTCAGCGAAGGAGGATGAAGATCTTCAAGCCTTAGAGTTTTCTCCAAATCCTCTCAACAAGCTACCCCTCAACCATAACAAAATAAGTCCAACACTTATTTTATTATCAACATATGTTTTTGAGATTCAAAAGATAAGAAACGAACAACTAATTCGAAGAATTAATTGTAACAATTTAACTACCCAATTTAATGGGGCGTTTCTTAACCAGAAAAACGCACGATTGACTTTCATTAAAGAGGGGGTTTTCGGGTGCGTTACTTAGTGGGAAAGAAATGGTTGGGATCATGTGGGGCCCACCTCACAAATATCCTACCAAGTGGTTAGGATATTGTTGGTTCCACCTTATCCGCTTAACTTAGCTTAAGTGGATTTAAGTGAAATAAAATAAAGTGTCATGCCACCATTATTTTATTTCTTAACTTAACCCCAAAAAATAAAAAACCACACCCGAGAAAACGCAACTCTGGAAAAGAAATCTCTAAGTAAATACCGGCGCTGCGATTCCATTGGTGCCCTCAGAATTTGATTCCGAGCACCAGTTCAAAATTTAGAAAAACCCGCTCATTCATTCACTGAACGTACCCAAGCTAATCTTCGGAAATTGATTCTGGGCACACTGGGCCTCGGAATCAGGTGCCGTCAGAAACTGCATTCTTGTAAAATTCCCAAGAAAATTAAGAAAAAAATTTCCTTGAATTTTACGGGTCTTTACATCACTCCCACCTCAGGGATTTACATCCCCGTAAAGATATATCATAAACTAGGGAAACAAATGTGGGTACTGAGCACGCATCTGAGCCTCCCGCTCCCAAGTGCTCTCCTGAAGGTTCCTGTGCTGCCATCTAATGCGTACTAGAAGAATCGACCGTCCACGTAGGACCCGCTCCTGTCGATCCTCAATCTCCATCGGGACGTCCACAAAAGTCGCCCCATCATCAACGTCATGCTCCCCATGGTCAATGATATGCGTCGGGTCGTGAACGTATCTCCTCAGCTTAGATACGTGGAAGACGTCGTGCACCCGGTGAACTGAGGTGCTAAGCCAGGTGATAAGCCACCTCACCAACCCTACTGTGGACCAAGAAAGGTCTGTTGAACCTCAGAGATAACTTGTCGCCTCGGCCATATCTCCGTAACTCAGGTCGAGGTGAAACCCGTATGGAAACGTGGTCACCAACCTCGAACTTTAGTGGTCTCTGCCCCCCGTCAGCACAAGACTTTTACCGGCTCTGAGCTGTCCTCATCCATTCTTGGATGACTTGGACCTTTCTGGTCCTACAAGAGCTGCTGAAATTTCTTCTTTGCTGATAAGAGAAATCCAGTCTCATCCCCTGGATGAATCACGTTCTTCACCTAATACAGTCAATCCCAACATGGATTATAATGACCCATACTTTACATACATTTTTAATACTTCAAAAATTGAAGCACACTTATTACAACATATGACAAAACCAAAAAGGACCGTATAGGTATAGTGTCTTTAGAAACTGGGAAACATAAACAACTGGTTCATAAATCTTCTACAGTGTCTCCCATTTATTTCATCATATCTAGGGTCCCTTTTAGCATATTCTACTTAATATCCATCTTCCTGACCTGGGGAAAAGAAAACATAAAAGGGTGAGCTCAAATGCTCAGCAAGGGCAAATAAAGGAAATAAAAATCATATCATATCTTTATCAAAACCTGCAAAAGAGATCATAATATCTTAACATGGAATAAATCATAGAAGTGAAAATGAGATCCCCATAATCATAACATAAAACTTGAATCTTTGTGGCATGCACACATAATCATGGAAAATCATTTCTTGTTAGTCATGACTCATTGCCAAGACTATCTTAGTGGACAAAGTCCTTTTCTGAACCGAGTTCACTCCTCGTTTCAGTCCTGTATCACTGAACCGAAATAACCTTCCGTTCCAGCCATGTCTATCTCATGAGATATAAAATCATTACCCAATGCATTGGAGGGAGATATAGGTCCCACCCATCTTATAATTAATCCTTTCTTATGTGTGCCACATAATCATAAAACATACATCATCGCATAACACATATAACAAAAATGGGATTCTTGAAACATCATGACATCATAAATCAATTCATATATGATAAAGGAATTCATAAACATAATTCCATCACAACATAGTCAAACCAATGTAAAAATATGGATAGAAACAGAACCCTTTATTATCTTAGATGGAAAATAATTTTGATAAAACACTTGAATTGAATTCTTGAGGAAAATATCCTTTCTTCTTCAAAAACATTTTTCCTTTCATAACATGTCATACAACTTTAAAATAAAAGAAGTTGATTAAAAATAAACTTGAAAACTTGTAAAGGAAGCTTCTTTGATGTAATGTTTTAAAAATCCATTCATGCCGTATAAGTTAAAAAAACATTCTTCGTACTTTTGTCGGAAAAGTCAAAAAGTACCTCGTACGGAAAAACGACAAAAGATTCCTTTCATATTCTTTACTAAAAACTCACCTAAGCGTAAAATTGGATTTTAACTATTGCAAGTGGATGGAAACAATATTTCATATTGAGGGAACATGGATGTGGATGATAAAATACACCCCAGTAAATACTTACGAATAAACAATCTCGGATAAAAATGAGATTGTGATATTTCCCTTACCTTAGGTCCAATTTGCTTTGTTCGTGTCCGAAGCTCCTGTATAATGGTTTAAATAATGTTATTGACTTATTCCAGAATCATACATATTTATATGATATCATATATGGTCATATTATTAGCTTCTTGTTAGTAATATTTCATTGTTACTTGTTACTCGGGTCTTTATAACTTTTTGTTCTTATGCGTGTTTTGTCGAATAAATTCTTATTCTTATCTTTAGGTTATAGATAATTCATTTCTAGAATGGTATTAGTGTATTATATACCATATTCATTCATTCAATTCATTTATATAATAATTATGAAATGAAGATCATGTAGAACGAGTCGCATCACATCGTGGAGACGGTATTCCGTACGTACGCACGAGTGATGATATCATTCCTATGATCGTGGAATTGTATTGGAGTATATATATATTATTTCAGTATCAATATTACTTCATAATAATCATATTTAGTTACTCATTACACCATTATAACCATCCTTGTAAGGTGATGGTGGAAAATAGATTACACCACGGCGTGGAGACGGTACTCCGTACGTACGCACGCGCGGTGATTTCATTTTTCCGTAGGATGGATAGAAGGTGAATTAGGGTTGTTTCATATTTATAATAACATATCAGTATGTAAGTAATACTGATGTTATTACTTTATCATGAAACAACTAAAGAAGAAGAAGTTGAAGAAGAAAGAAATTGAAAAGATCGGTAATGGATATTACCTCTTCTTTGGAACGCCTCTTTGAATCCTCCACTTAAGGAACTAATATTGGTCTTTGGAGAAGACCAGGACCTCTAGGATTATTCTAGGGAAGTGGAGAGGAGAAAATGGCAGGGGTTGGCCGAGCTTGAGTGCTCAATTTGGTGTGAGGAGGAGGGGGAGGAGGTGCCCTTTTATAAGGGAGGAGAGGGGCACCTTAGGAATATCTCAAAATATTATTTTATATTAAAGTCAAAATCGGTTTATAATGGTTCCAAAGGGTCTTATTTCGAAGATAAAGTGGGGAAGGGTCGAAATCCTATCAACCAATAGGATTTAGACAAGTTTAGGGTATTATTTTAACCTTATCAATTAGATTTAACTCTAAGTTAATTAATTTAACTTTTACCGTGTCTTTTTGTTTTCTTTCACTATATGGTTAATACACTTACTATAACATGCCAAACGAACCCCAAATTGTTTATTATTAATATATATATCCTTATCTAAGTCATTTGGCCGAACCTTAGATTTTTAGGAATAAAATAACAATTAATAATATAATATTTTATTTAAAAACTATTTTGTGTCAATTTTGACACTATTTGATATATGATTTTTTTGAAAGTCATAACAGAATTATATGTTCGAACCAAGTTGATTAAATCAACAATAATATATCATAGTAACCTAGAAAATTAGTGGAATTCATAAAAAGTCTCAAATTACATTTATTTTGGTATTTATATTATCAATTTTGTCAATATTTCATTAATAAGATAATTACTGCATCATCTTTGTGTCATAAATAAATTAAATTATTTGATGTCTAAAAATTACAAATAAAATACCATCATGTAGGAAATCTTTTTAGATTTCTAATGAATATTTACAATAGAATTTATCTTATGTATAACCCCATATTAAAAATGATTTACTTATCCAACTTTGATTTTAACTATTTTAACCCTTCTTTAAATAAATTAATAATAAATGTCCTAATCTAATCCAAGTGGGCCTAAATGGTCATATTTTATTCCTAAGTTTGTTTTTGGACGAATTACACTTGTCCAATATAATTAGGACATGTGTTAGGGTAATATTAATATCATATTTACCCTTAGTTACCCTATTTACTATTAACTGTGGTAAAAAAAGTAAAAAGTTACTATTCACCAAAAAATTATTTTCATCTCATTGAACCACATTTTAGTCCTTGATATTAACCGTGTCTCTCGGATTTTCGAAATTCCAATCACAGAAGCGGTAAAATTAAGTTTTATGCAAAATTCAGTTTTTAACCTACCACTTAGTGGTTTCACTATTCATCAAAAATTGAAAGTTTTCAGAAAAATACCAAAATTTCACCCTAGGCTAATTTCGATATTCTAAGTCCAAAAATGAAGTCCATTTTGAAAAATAAAATTTATAAAATTTCAAAAAGTGGTTATTATTATTCATAACGGCTCGTTTTAATAGTATATTGTTGTTTAGTGAAACTCGGTATTGCGTACGACGCAAGCTATCGAGGAAGGTCGCGATTGCGTGTAAAGCAAGCCAAGCAAGTGTTGTGTAGAAAAAGATTCCTTTGATGATTTATATAACATAAAAGTCTCGGGTGTTACATTCTACCCCCCTTAAAAGAATTTCGCCCTCGAAATTCATCACTTTGTAACAAACAGATGAGGATACTTCTCCCTCATCATATCCTCAAGCTCCCATGTAGCTTCTTCAAGTTGGTGGTTCCTCCATAAAACTTTCACCAAGCGAGTGGTCTTATTTCGTAGGACTTTTTCGCTACGATACAAAATCTCTATCGGCTGTTCTTCATAAGAAAGATCTTGCTCCAGCGGTACAACTTCTGAGCTGAGTACATGTGAAGGATCTGGTATGTACTTTCTCAGGAGAGATACATGGAACACATCGTGAACTTGAGAGAGATTCGGTGGAAGCGCCAATCGGTAAGCTACCTTCCCAACACGATCCAATATTTCGAAAGGACCGATATATCTAGGGCTCAACTTCCCCTTCTTTCCAAATCTCATAACCCTCTTCCAGGGAGATATTCGTAAGAACACTTTGTCACCCACTTCAAACTCTAGGTCTTTTCTTCGGTTGTCGGCATAGCTTTTCTGTCGACTCTGAGCTGCTCTTATGTGTTGTTGAATAGATCTGACCTTTTCTGCCATTTCATCAACGAGATCAGGTCCTAATAGCTTTCTTTCCCCAACTTCATCCCAGCAAGTTGGAGTCGTGCATATCATTCCATAGAGAGCTTCATAAGGAGCCATTTGAATACTGGAGTGAAAGCTATTATTATAAGAAAATTCCACCAAAGGTAGGTGTTGATCCCAACCTCCTTTGAAATCCATAGAGCAAGCTCTCAACATATCTTCTAGGGTTTGAATTGTTCTCTCAGACTGACCGTCTGTCTGGGGATGATAAGCAGTGCTGAAACTCAACTCTGTATCCAGAGTATGCTGAAGACTTCGCCAGAACTTTGAGGTAAATCTCGGATCTCGATCAGATATAATAGAAAGTGGTACTCCATGCAATCTTACCACTTCCTTTACATATATCCTGGCAAGCTGATCTAGAGAGAAATCCTCTCTAATAGGAATGAAGTGTGCAGACTTTGTGAGACGATCAACTATGACCCAGATAGCATTATTGCCTTTGGATGTTTTAGGAAGTCCTGTGACAAAGTCCATAGTGATGTTTTCCCATTTCCATTCGGGTATGGGTAATGGTTGTAACATCCCCTTAGACTTCTGTCTCTCAGCTTTAACTTGTTGACAAACCAAGCATCGAGAGACATATTCAGCAACATCTCTTTTCATGCCATCCCACCAGAAGTACTCTTTCAGGTCCCTATACATCTTCGTGCTTCCAGGATGAATAGAGAATGAAGAACTATGAGCCTCATCCAGCAGCTCTTTCTTTAATTCGGGGATGGGAGGAACACAAACCCGATTCCTGAACTTTATTATCCCATCACAATCAAGGTTGAATTCAGGAACATTTCTCACCTTCTTTTGTAACTCGACATCTTCTTTCTGTGCCTCTTTAATCTTCACATGTATAGATGGTTGAACATTCATTTGAGAAAGATAAGATTTTTCCCCTTCCATTATAATTCCAAGATCCATCCTTTGTAAATCCATAAATATTGGATCTTTTGTGATCCTCATCATGGATAAACTAGCATGGTCTTGTCGACTTAATGCATCTGCCACCTTGTTTGCTTTCCCAGGGTGGTAATGGATTGAGCAGTCATAATCCTTAATCAGCTCCAACCATCTTCTTTGGCACATATTCAGCTCCTTTTGTGTGAAAATATACTTTAAACTTTTATGATCAGTATAAATATCACACCTTTCACCATAAAGGTAATGCCTCCAAATCTTTAATGCAAAGATTACCGCAGCCAACTCCAAATCATGTGTTGGGTAATTTTGCTCATGGATTTTCAACTGTCGTGAGGCATAAGCTATCACCATATCATTTTGCATAAGAACACACCCCAATCCCTTCTTGGATGCATCACTGTAGATCACAAACCTTTCTCCACTACAAGGCAGTGTGAGCACAGGTGCACTGGATAACCTTCTTTTCAACTCCTTGAAATTCTCTTCACATTCCTCTGTCCAGACAAACTTAACTCCTTTCCGAGTCAACTTGGTGAGTGGATTAGATAATCGTGAAAAATCTTTTACAAAACATCGATAATATCCAGCCAAACCAAGAAAACTTCGGATCTCAGTTACTGTTGTTGGTCTCGACCATCTTTCGATAACCTCTGTTTTTGTTGGATCCACAGATATCCCCTCTTTTGAGATTATGTGACCCAAAAATGCAACTTTTTGAAGCCAAAATTCACACTTGGTAAATTTGGCATAAAGCTTCTCCTTTCTCAGGGTCTTCAATATAATTCTCAAGTGATCTTCATGTTCTTCCTTGCTCTTTGAATAGACAAGAATATCGTCTATAAAGACTACCACAAATTGATCAAGATAGTCTCTAAAGACTCTATTCATTTGATCCATGAAGATAGCAGGGGCATTAGTAAGACCAAATGGCATCACTATAAATTCATAGTGTCCATACCTTGTACGGAAAGCCGTCTTTGGTATATCCTCCCTTTTGACCCTTAATTGATGATACCCTGAACGAAGATCAATCTTGGAAAAGTATTGAGCTCCACGTAGTTGGTCAAATAAGTCATCAATGCGTGGGAGAGGATATTTGTTCTTGATAGTGATCTTGTTAAGTTCTCGATAATCAATGCAGAGTCTCATTGATCCATCTTTCTTCTTAACAAATAGAACAGGTGCTCCCCAAGGTGACGCACTAGGGCGTATGAATCCCTTATCAAGATTCTCTTGGAGTTGCTTCTTCAATTCCTGCAACTCAATTGGGGCCATTCTATAAGGTGTCTTTGAAATAGGCAAAGCACCCGGTACGTGTTCTATTGAAAACTCAACTTCACGATTTGGTGGAAGACCCGGTAATTCCTCCGGAAAGACATCATCAAACTCCCTTACAATGGGCATATTCTTAATCGTGAGTTTCTCACCAACCATTTGAGATAAATAACCTTCATTTAGTTGGATCAATACCCATAAGATGGAAGAAATTTCCACTGGAAGGTTATGTTCATCCTTGCATTGGTATACGATCGTAGATTGATCTGGAGTATGAAATGTGACTTCCCTTCTTTGGCAATTTATTTGAGCTCCATGTAGAGAAAGCCAATCCATGCCAAGAATCACATCAAATTCCACTAAAGGAAGGATCACAAGATTTGCAGGAAGCACTTTCCCACAAACTTCGATCGGAGAAGAATTATAAACTTTTGATGCGATTGATGTGCCATTAGGTGTTGTCACAGCTAACTCAACATCTAATTGTTGAGGTAGTACGGTGATACCCTTAGAAAAGTCTTCAGAAATAAAAGAGTGGGTGGATCCAGAATCAAATAAAACATTTGCTACTTTAGAGTGGATGGTAAGTGTACCTTTCACCACATCGTTATCGTACTCCACATCGCTGATAGAAATTGCATGTGACTTTCCTTTGTCTTTAGCTTTAAGAGTTTGTTGACGTCGACCATCATCATCAACCCTTGGATTTGGGCATTGATTGGCATAATGCCCCATCTCCTTGCACTTGAAACATTGAAGTGTTGTAGGTTCATTCTGTGTATCCCTTCCTTTGTTTGCGTCATTAGACATCTTCTTCCCATTATCACAGCATTCAAATGCCCGATGACCTTCCTTTCCACATTTAAAACATTTACTTGTCCCTTTAAGACAACTCCCTCCATGTTTCTTTCCACACTTTGAGCATAATGGAAAGTTCATGTTCTTTTCAGTGTGTTCTTTAGAGTTTCCTTTGAATTCCATCTTCCTCTTCTTATCAAACCCATGTGACTGATGGGTTACTCCAATCTCCATCTCGACTTTGAGAGCACATCAAACGATTTCCTCGTAGCTATTGAAGTCCCTTATGGCTAACTCCCTTCGAAGACTTGGTTTTAAGCCACTAAAGAATCGATCGATCTTACTCTCAGGTTGGATAATAATACCAGAAGCGTACCTTGCCAGTCTTGTAAAATTTGCTTCATAGGTACCAACAGATTCATCATCCCTTTGCTTCAGTTCAAGAAACTCTTTCTCCATCTTTGTTCGGAGAATACGAGGGAAGTACTTATTGAAAAATAAGTTCTTGAACTCGTCCCATTCCATAGACTCAATTTCATCCCTTTGCCTCGTATTCTTAACAAGATTCCACCATTGATCAGCATCTCCTTCCAAACGATACACTGCCAGGATGACTTTATCATGTTCAGAACATTGAAGAACTGAAAATATATTTTCAGTAGTACTAATCCATTGTTCAGCAACCAATGGATCAGTAGACCCGCTGAAAGAAGGTGGACGCTGCCTCATGAAGGATTCAACAGAATGTTGCTCCCTCCTTTGCTCGTTTGGAAATCCTGCATGATTCATAGCTTGAGAAAGTTGTGTGAGCATGGCTACAAGATTTTGCATTCCAGCTCCTATATCGTTTGGTTGCTCAGGGGGACAATCATTGCATTGCCCATCGCATTCCGCATTAACACGGTTCCTTCGGGTTCCAGCCATTGACTAAAACCAAGAAGAATAGTGTGAGAAACACTAATTATAATAGGAAACCACATAATTCAAGAATAAAATTTTCATGCTTATGGTCTTATCCTAGGTTATTCAAGGCCATTTCTAAAACACTAAGATTGTGTACTATGCTTAGACTTATCCTTAGGGTTCTTACTAAGGCTTTCACATCCTAGTTTCCAAAGGTTGACTATACCTTTCCTCTGATACCAACTATAACGACCCATACTTTACATACATTTTTAATACTTCAAAAATTGAAGCACACTTATTACAACATATGACAAAACCACAAAGGACCGTATAGGTATAGTGTCTTTAGAAACTGGGAAACATAAACAACTGGTTCATAAATCTTCTACAGTGTCTCCCATTTATTTCATCATATCTAGGGTCCCTTTTAGCATATTCTACTTAATATCCATCTTCCTGACCTGGGGAAAAGAAAACATAAAAGGGTGAGCTCAAATGCTCAGCAAGGGCAAATAAAGGAAATAAAAATCATATCATATCTTTATCAAAACCTGCAAAAGAGATCATAATATCTTAACATGGAATAAATCATAGAAGTGAAAATGAGATCCCCATAATCATAACATAAAACTTGAATCTTTGTGGCATGCACACATAATCATGGAAAATCATTTCTTGTTAGTCATGACTCATTGCCAAGACTATCTTAGTGGACAAAGTCCCTTTCTGAACCGAGTTCACTCCTCGTTTCAATCCTGTATCACTGAACCGAAATAACCTTCCGTTCCAGCCATGTCTATCTCATGAGATATAAAATCATTACCCAATGCATTGGAGGGAGATATAGGTCCCACCCATCTTATAATGAATCCTTTCTTATGTGTGCCACATAATCATAAAACATACATCATCGCATAACACATATAACAAAAATGGGATTCTTGAAACATCATGACATCATAAATCAATTCATATATGATAAAGGAATTCATAAACATAATTCCATCACAACATAGTCAAACCAATGTAAAAATATGGATAGAAACAGAACCCTTTATTATCTTAGATGGAAAATAATTTTGATAAAACACTTGAATTGAATTCTTGAGGAAAATATCCTTTCTTATTCAAAAACATTTTTCCTTTCATAACATGTCATAAAACTTTAAAATAAAAGAAGTTGATTAAAAATAAACTTGAAAACTTGTAAAGGAAGCTTCTTTGAAGTAATGTTTTAAAAATCCATTCATGCCGTATAAGTTAAAAAAAACATTCTTCGTACTTTTGTCGGAAAAGTCAAAAAGTACCTCGTACGGAAAAACGACAAAAGATTCCTTTCATATTCTTTACTAAAAACTCACCTAAGCGTAAAATTGGATTTTAACTATTGCAAGTGGATGGAAACAATATTTCATATTGAGGGAACACGGATGTGGATGATAAAATACACCCCAGTAAATACTTACGAATAAACAATCTCGGATAAAAATGAGATTGTGATATTTCCCTTACCTTAGGTCCAATTTGCTTTGTTCGTGTCCGAAGCTCCTGTATAATGGTTTAAATAATGTTATGGACTTATTCCAGAATCATACATATTTATATGATATCATATATGGTCATATTATTAGCTTCTTGTTAGTAATATTTCATTGTTACGTGTTACTCGGGTCTTTATAACTTTTTGTTCTTATGCGTGTTTTGTCGAATAAATTCTTATTCTTATCTTTAGGTTATAGATAATTCATTTCCAGAATGGTATTAGTGTATTATATACCATATTCATTCATTCAATTCATTTATATAGTCATTATGAAATGAAGATCATGTAGAACGAGTCGCATCACATCGTGGAGACGGTATTCCGTACGTACGCACGTGTGATGATATCATTCCTATGATCGTGGAATTGTATTGGAGTATATATATATTATTTCAGTATCAATATTACTTCATAATAATCATATTTAGTTACTCATTACTCCATTATAACCATCCTTGTAAGGTGATGGTGGAAAATAGATTACACCACGGCGTGAAGACGGTATTCCGTACGTACGCACGCGCGGTGATTTCATTTTTTCGTAGGATGGATAGAAGGTGAATTAGGGTTGTTTCATATTTATAATAACATATCAGTATGTAAGTAATACTGATGTTATTACTTTATCATGAAACAACTAAAGAAGAAGAAGTTGAAGAAGAAAGAAATTGAAAAGATCGGTAATGGATATTACCTCTTCTTTGGAACGCCTCTTTGAATCCTCCACTTAAGGAACTAAGATTGGTCTTTGGAGAAGACCCGGACCTCTAAAATTATTCTAGGGAAGTGGAGAGGAGAAAATGGCAGGGGTTGGCCGAGCTTGAGTGCTCAATTTGGTGTGAGGAGGAGGGGGAGGAGGTGCCCTTTTACAAGGGAGGAGAGGGGCACCTTAGGAATATCTCAAAATATTATTTTATATTAAAGTCAAAATCGGTTTATAATGGTTCCAAAGGGTCTTATTTCGAAGATAAAGTGGGGAAGGGTATAAATCCTATCAACCAATAGGATTTAGACAAGTTTAGGGTATTATTTTAACCTTATCAATTAGATTTAACTCTAAGTTAATTAATTTAACTTTTACCGTGTCTTTTTGTTTTCTTTCACAATATGGTTAATACACTTACTATAACATGCCAAAAGAACCCCAAATTGTTTATTATTAATATATATATCCTTATCTAAGTCATTTGGCCGAACCTTAGATTTTTAGGAATAAAATAACAATTAATAATATAATATTTTATTTAAAAACTATTTTGTGTCAATTTTGACACTATTTGATATATGATTTTTGTGAAAGTCATAACAGAATTATATGTTCGAACCAAGTTGATTAAATCAACAATAATATATCATAGTAACCTAGAAAATTAGTGGAATTCATAAAAAGTCTCAAATTACATTTATTTTTGTATTTATATTATCAATTTTGTCAATATTTCATTAATAAGATAATTACTGCATCATCTTTCTGTCATAAATAAATTAAATTATTTGATGTCTAAAAATTACAAATAAAATACCATCATGTAGGAAATCTTTTTAGCTTTCTAATGAATATTTACAATCGAATTTATCTTATGTATAACCCCATATTAAAAATTATTTACTTATCAAACTTTTATTTTAACTATTTTAACCCTTCTTTAAATAAATTAATAATAAATGTCCTAATCTAATCCAAGTGGGCCTAAATGGTCATATTTTATTCCTAAGTTTGTTTTTGGTCGAATTACACTTGTCCAATAGAATTAGGACATGTGTTAGGGTAATATTAATATCATATTTACCCTTAGTTACCCTATTTACTATTAACCGTGGTAAAAAAAGTAAAAAGTTACTATTCACCAAAAAATTATTTTCATCTCATTGAACAACATTTTAGTCCTTGATATTAACCGTGTCTCTCGGATTTTCGAAATTCCAATCACAGAAGCGGTAAAATTAAGTTTTATGCAAAATTCAGTTTTTAACCTACCACTTAGTGGTTTCACTATTCATCAAAAATTGAAAGTTTTCAGAAAAATACCAAAATTTCACCCTAGGCTAATTTCGATATTCTGAGTCCAAAAATGAAGTCCATTTTGAAAAATAAAATTTATAAAATTTCAAAAAGTGGTTATTACTATTCATAACGGCGAGTTTTAATAGTATATTGTTGTTTAGTGAAACTCGGTATTGCGTACGACGCAAGCTATCGAGGAAGGTCGCGATTGCGTGTAAAGAAAGCCAAGCAAGTGTTGTGTAGAAAAAGATTCCTTTGATGATTTATATAACATAAAAGTCTCGGGTGTTACATGGATGATACTAATCTATACCAAGGATGACGTTGTAAGGCCTCAACGCTACTACCAAGAGATCCAAATGTTACTCTCACCTCCAAGGGTTGAGTCACACTGTCAGCATCAGTGTGTGGTAACTGGGTCTCCTCCAGTAGGTATCTCAAGTGAGGGTCAAGTCAACGGTTTTTAAACCGAAACCTCTTAGTAACAACCATATGAGAGGAAAAGAAGGTAAACGCCACAAGAAAGGTGTTCTTTTTATTACTGCAGCTCAAAGTAAAAATACACAAAGCAACAACAAACAAACATCAACAGAGCAAGAAGCAACATGAAAAAAAGTCTCCAAGTCTGGATCTAGTCCCGCTCCTATCCATCTGCTCCAGGAGCTCCATGATCGTTGGCCTCAGCTGCCTGGAGCTGAGCTCTCCCACATCCACCTGTTCCCTGCGGTTGGGGTTGACCTCCTGGTGGTGGTGGTGGCAACACCTCGAAGTGTCGTCCACCTCCAGCTGCAGGGTCATCTCCCCTGCCGTGGTCTCCTGCTCCATGCGGTCTGCCTCGATTGAACCTCTGCCTCTGCCTGGGAGGTCCTTCATTCATCTGCTGGTCATATGTATGGCGGGTCGGACAGTCACATGCCATGTGACCAACCCCGCCGCAGGAGTAACACTGCCCGCGCATGGTAAGTCGTTCTCCACCCCGGGTGCCTCGCACAAATGATCCTGTGTCATGCGGTCGACCACCTATAGGTCTAGTCCTCTTGGACCTCTGCGTCATCTGTCTACTGCCTACTGCAGAATGCTCTGCCGCATGCCGGCTAGTGGTGGGTCCTGCTGCTGGAGACTGCTCAGCAAGGAAACTCTCCACTAAGAGGGCTCGCTCCAACACCCCTTCCTGTGTCAGAATGCTGTGAGAAAAAACTGAAGATATGATCTCTCACCTGAGCCCCTGATCGAAGGTTCGAGACCGGAAGAATGGGTCCCGTACCATGTCCGTCGAATAGCGCAAGAGATCGGTGAACCCCGCCGTGTACTGGGCTACTGTCGTGCTGCCTTGCCACAGCTGTAGCAGCTCCTGGATGCGCACTGCTCAGAGGGTGGATGGGACAAACTCTGAGAGAAAAGGCTCTCAAATTCCGTCCAAAGGAGAGATGTCTCGTCGTGCACCTGGATCATCAAGCTCTACCATCTTCCTGCTGCCACGTGTGGGAGGCTCGCTGCAAGGACCACCATAAGGTCAGCCGGTGTCCCTTCCAAACGGAAAACTCATACAACAGCCTCCATCCAATCCTCGGCTGCCTGAGGGTCCATCTCCACATGGAACCTGGGCGGTCGCTGACACTGAAACTCGTGCAGTGCACTAAGGCGACATGCATCATCAACAGCTGGGGCTGGTAGGATTGGTGGCTCAGTGGGTGGAGGTACTACCAGTGCCTCAGCTGTCAAAGGGCCCTGTACCGAGGCCTCGTCGCTCGGTGGGCTGTCGTCACACACAACTCTCAGAACCCTAGCTGGATGCCGTCGTGGGGCCATCCTGAAAAGGAAACAGGTGCGCCACGGGCAGAACAGTATACCTGGTGAGCTGAAATAATGTAATCACAAAGAAAACTTGAAACACACATGAAATCAATGTTTTCGTGTATTAAGTTGGAAATCGGAAGTCGGGGTCCTGGTGTACGGATATGTCGGCCGCCGCACCAACACTGGACTCCCTGGACTGATAACCACACTCAATACTCTTAACACTATTGCTTCACATAGAAAAAGAACAGAGTCCTGAGTTCTGTGGTAGAACCGAATTCCTCTGATACCAATTTGTCACGACCCGTCCTCAGGGTCCGTGCCGTGACTACCCCTAGCCCGCCTTCCATAGGCCATGGGCTGGCGACTAGCACCAAGGCGTAATTCCCGATAAAAGGGAAGGCATTGCCTTTGAAGAGTAAACAAACACCAAAAAGCAAGCAAGCAGTAGAAGTAAATGCTAAGTAAAAACTGATACAAAAGTATGTGTGGAAAAGTAAGTGGGCTAGTATACAAACCCAAACAGAAAGTAAAGTACAACTGGAAAGGAAAAAACAACAACTGAAGAGTAAAGCCACAGCGTCGAGCCATCCATTGGAAGTCCCACTAGAAGGGTGAGAACAGATAGCCTCCACAGCTCCTTGGGTCCAGCTGTCCGCTCCGAGTATGTCCCGCCCAGTGGCCCACCTCCAGGTACCGTCCTGCTCCACAATCCCCAACCACGATCAGCACTGTCCGTCGTCTACAACCAACACAACGTAGTGCGGGCATAGCCCATGCAAGGGTGAGTATAAGCTACTCAGTAGGGACCCCGAGACCCCCGAAGGTCTCCCAGAATCCACAATGGAAAGATACAATCACAAAGTAACATTCGACACTGCTTAGGTATATGACCATACATATACCTAAGTCATCAAATCTAGTACGCTCCAACTTCCGAGCCCATGTACAACCCGGTCCACACCGGAAAGAAAAACATAAATCCACACAGGATAGCACAACACGATCCACATAGGAAAGAAAAACCTAAATCCACACAGGATAACATAACACAGTCCACATAGGAAAGAAAAACAGGATTCAGCTCACATAGGATTTTCATTATTGAAACCGTAACTGCGGAAGAGCCCCGTCTCTGGAGTGTACAGTGGTCCTGTCACGACTCCGAGGCACTGCTCACTAACCTAAGACTGCTGAGGTACACCTCCTGTCGAGTACTGTGGGCCTGCTGCTACAACCAAGTGCTTCTTACCATGGGTCTGCCGCTACAACCAAGCACTCCCCCTTATAGCCTCCAGAGGCACTCATTCTGTTGAGTACCGCGTGTCTATCGCTACAACCAAGCGCTCCTCCGCCGTGGGTCTGCCGCTACAACCAAGCACTCCCCCTCATAGCCTCCAGAGGTACTCCTTCTGTTGAGTACCGCGAGTCTGCTGCACAAGCAAGCGCTCCTCCACCATGGGTCTTCTGCTACAACCAAGCGCTCGCCACTGGGCTATCCGAAACACACCGAGTCGATCGGTCAAGTAGTCTTCACGTCTCAGCCAGCTACACGGACTCCATACTCCGCACGATCACCTATGGGAGGGTCCGCTCCATGAGCTACTGGTTGATACTACAAGTATCACGAAGTCCCACGAAGAAGTATCTCAATGGACCGCCTCGTCATAGGGGTATCAACACAGCAGATGGCGCGTCAATCAGACGCCCGGTCTGTGAGTTATTAGCCTTTTTGTCCCAGGGGCCCGGTTGGTTTCGTGTACGAACCAACCCGACCATATCTCAACTGTACCCCGAACTCACATAGGTATAATCATAGGGACCGTTTATCAACGTGTTTACCAATGCCGTTGACGGTTCATCAAACGGACGTCCAGTCTGAAAGTTATCTGCTTTTCCGTTCCAAGGGGCCGGTTGGATTTCGGGTACAATCCAACCCGGCCATACACCAACTGCATCCAAAACTCAGGCGAAGTATGCCAAAAGTTATGTCTCATCAAGAGGAAAACAATGAGACAGACGACGCGTCAATCAGATGCCCGGTCTGTGAGTTATTGGTTTTTTCGTTCCAGGGGCCCGGTTGGTTTTTAAGTCAAAAACAACCCGACCGTATTCCACCTACATCCAAACCTCGGGTGGAGAAAGCCAAAAGATCCGTCTCACATAGATGAATCCATCAAAGTCGACAACACGTGAATCGGACGTCTGGAGCTCATGTTATAAGCATTTCCGCTCCGAGGGCCCGGTTGGTTTCGTGTACGAACCAACCCGGCCGAACCCAAAGTATTCCGAAACCTTGAGTGCGATATACCAAAATGACCGTCTCGATCCAAAGATCTCATCGCAATTTACGATGTGTCGATCAGAGGCCCGTAGCTCACGTTATGGGCAACAGACCGAAGAAGGTCTGGTATTACGGGGTTCGGGCCTGGGCCGACCCGACCCGATACCCCCAAGGTCGGCCTGAACCAGGTCCGGGTCCGGCCTGCTTTGGCACAGCCCGGCCCAGCCTAGGCGCGGCCCAGCCCGGTGGTCCGTTCTGGCGGACCGGCCAGGGCAGCCGCCCGGCGCGCGGCGCGCTGGCCAGGGACTCGGCCAAACGACCGAGCCGTTACGGGGCGGGGGCGTTGCCCCCGCGTGATGGAAACCGCTGCCCCTTAATGGGGCCGCTTCGTCCGGCCAGCCGGGGGTTTCGAACCCCCGGTTCTTCCAAGGTCTGGCCGGCCCGCTCCGGCATGCCGACTTCTACCGCCACGGGACCAGCAAGGTCGGTCCCCTTGCTCCGACGCCGGTGGACCGGTACCAACCTCCAGTTCCGCTGTTCCGCCGCGGCCCGGAATCGGCTGCTGCCTTCGTCCGTCCGGCGTGGCGCGGTAGCGACGCGCCCCTCCGCCGCGGCCCCGCTCCGGCCGTGGTGCCTTAGAGGTCCTCCGGCATGGCGCGACGATGCCTCCTCTTTTTTTCATCTTCTACGGCGCAGCACGATGGCGCCGCTGATTTATTGCTTCCCACGACGCGGTGCGGCGACGCCGCGTTTCTCCACTCTCCCTTTTACAATTTCCGCACGGTGCTTCGACACCGCGTTGCCTTGTTCGCCGCATCAAAAATCCACAACCAAAACGGGGAGGAGTGTCGGCCGTGTTCGTGCAGTCCGACCTCCTCCCGTTAATGCGATAACAGGCGGTTCAATTGAAAGGGGGATAACAACAGAAGTAATCACAAGAAAAAAATAAACCCCTAACTCAACGCTGTCGTTGAACGAGCATTCGTCGTGGAATTAACCGCCGCGGAAGAAGAGGGTCTCCACAGAAGAAGAGGATCGTTGCAAAAGAAGCATCGCGGAAGGAGGATCGTCACGTCGCGGTACACGTAGTCGCGTCGTCGATCTCCGAGGGTTCGACATTCTTCGACGCCCTTCGTCGGAGGCCGGCGTTCTTTGTCGGCGATGATGCGTTCTTCGCATTCTTCGTGTTCTTCAGCGAAGGAGGATGAAGATATTCAATCCTTAGAGTTTTCTCCAAATCCTCTCAACAAGCAACCCCTCAACCATAATAAAATAAGTCCAACACTTATTTTATTATCAACCTATGTTTTTGAGATTCAAAAGATAAGAAACGAACAATTAATTCATTGAATTAATTGTAACAATTTAACTGCCCAATTTAATGGGGGGTTTCTTAACCAGAAAAACACACGGTTGACTTTCATTAAAGAGGGGGTTTGCAGGTGCATTACATAGAGGGAAAGAAACGGTGGGGCTCGTGCGAGCCCCACCTCACAAATATCCTTCCAAGTGGTTAGGATATTGTGGGTTCCACCTTATCCGCTTAACTTAGCTTAAGTGGCTTTAAGTGAAATAAAATAAAGTGTCGTGCCACCTTTATTTTATTTCTTAACTTAACCCCAAAAAATTAAAAACCACACCCGAGCAAACGCAACTCCGGAAAAGCCGTTTCTAAGAAAATATCGGCGCTGCGATTCCATCGGTGCCCTCAGAATTCGATTCCGAGCACCGGTTCAAAAGTTAGAAAAACACGCTTGTTCGTTCACTGAACGTACCCGAGCTAAACTTCGGAAATTGATTCCGAGTACACCGGGCCTCGGAATTAGGTGCCGTCCGAAACATCATTCTTGTAATATTCCCAAGAAAATTAAGAAAAAAATTTCCTTGAATTTTACGGGCCTTTACATTACTATTCACCAAAAATTATTTTCATCTCATTGATCCAAATTTTACTTACTAATATCAACCGTGTCTCTCGGATTTTTGAAATTCAACTCACAGAATCAGTAAAATTATGTTTTATGTAAATTTGCAAATGCTCATTGGAAGTGGGTAAATGACGGTAAAAAGTTCAATAAAATTTTTTATATATCTAAAGTTGTCATAAACTAACTCAAATGAATTACATTGAACTTATATAGGTATTATTTATCTATTTTGACATAAAATAAATTTAAATAAAATAAATAATTATTTAAATAAAAATTTGGTTTTAAACTATAACTGAGTCTTTTTCACTATTCATAAAAATCTGAAAGTTTTCAGAAAAATACCAAAAATTAACCATAAGCTAATTTTGATATTACGAATTCAAAAATGTATTCTATTTTACCAATTTAAAAACATATAAGTTGCATTAATTAATTTAAAATTAATTGCTGTTGTCAAAACCAAAAAGCGTATTTTTATGAAATAATAACTATCAGAAGATTGACACTTGTTTATGTCCAATTTTAAAGTGAAATTACTTACAATGACCATCATTGGATTAAATGGTAAAAATATAATCTAATTATACTTCCAGACCATTAAAATTTATAATTCAACACTATAAATTATTTTGATTATAAAAAGTTGTTTTTATCTAAATTATTGTATTTTCACTCTTCACCCAAATATGAAAGTTATCAGAAAAACACAGAAAAAATTTATTGAAACTAAATTCTTATGTCCCGATTCTAAATAATAAGTTTATTTTATCAAATTGAATACATAAAAGTTTCAAATATTGGATTTCAAAAGGGTTCTCCATTAAAAGGCGGTAAAATTTCATTTTTTTCAAAATAATTCTTTTATCTGAAAAAATGCATTTGTTCTTAAATTATTTCTAAGAAACTCATAATATGGATTCTAAAATTATAAGGATTATATAAAGTTCAAAATTCAGTTAATACTATTCATAACCGCTTTTAAACGGCTTGTTTGGTAAGTCGTGGTGTGCTTGAACTCAATGTTGCGTTTAATGGAATTTATTGCATTACATTGAAGAAATAATGTACTATGAAATCTTGCAGTGGTACATTCTTCCCTCCGATAATAAATTTTTTTATCGTAATTTGAAATTATTCTTCGAAAATAAAATGTTGAAAATAGAAAATAACTTTGTGGTAAAACCCACATCGGAAATTGGGTTAATAAAATTTTGTATTAATAAGAGGAAAAAGGGAATGAAAAGGTCACCACCAAATTATGATCTTAATTAAGAGAACATTGGTGGAAATTAGAGACACATAATTAGAGAAAAAATGTAAATATTTTTAGGGAGTTATTGAGGTCATCAATCACAAACAATTTTATAATTGAGGGCCTCAAAGTCATCGATCTATGATGATTTAAAATATCATCAGTTCAAGAAAACATAAGGTATTAGAATAATACATTTTTAGTTTAAAGATTCCTTACCTAAAGTTTAAGAATTAATTTCTTCACAGAATAAGAGAATATATATATATATATATACTTGAGAAGTAGAGTTCCATCCTTTAACTAATTTCTACCAGAAACTCATCTTTCACTTTAAAAGATAATAAAACTTAAAAAAATAATATATTTATCCAATTCGTATAGGGTTCAAAAAAATTAATTTACAATTAATCTAACAAAACTTGAAAAAATCTACATTATTCAATCCAAGTAATTACATGGGCCAGTTGTAGGTGATACACCCTTATCGCCCTTCGGTTGCAGGTTCACGTCTCGTGGCCTTCCCAGAAGTGACGAGTTTCCGCCTGACCTCCATGTTGTCTTTTTTATGGCAATACAAAAATAATCTCAAACTAGAATTATCCAAAATACTTCTATCCAATCTTAGAGTCCAAAATATATTAGGAAGGTAAACACAATGAAGAACCTTTTTTCCACGTAATAACATGTGAACACCTTTATCATATATTCTTTTAAAACACTGCAATATCATGAATTACCATAAAACCTTATTGATTACATTGATGCTCCCTTTTTCCATATAGAATACTCGATATACTCCTTCTATCCAAGAATATTGAATATTCCAACAATGATGAAATAAGTAAACTATTATTCAGTTCCACGGAATTCCAGAATATCCAATGTAATTTATCCAAATCAACCATCTCTTATTCAAAAATCACTACCTCATTATCAGGACCATATTAACGATTACGTTTCCTTCAACCATTTATTTTTCCAAAAAGTGTAGCTTACTATTAAGTCACTTTTCTTAGAACTATATAATCTCAAATCCTCAATAAAATAGTACTTCAGTATAATCCTTATTTATCTCCAAAATTCATATAACCAGTATATTGGAGATACGAAACTCAAATGAAATAATTATATAATAACAAAATAATAACACTAGTCATTACTCCTCATCTACGACAATATCATAACTTGATTATTATCCAATATAATCAATTAAGTTAAACTCTGATGATGGGACTTTGATTCGCGTAGCATCCCAAAACCTTGTAGATGAACCACTGTACATTTAAAACTTTTTTCATACCCTTGAAATTACGTACTTGGTGTCCTTTTTCTCCACACTTATAAAAAACTCCAATTCCCTTCAAGCATGTACTGGGGTGTTTCTTCCCACATTTATAGTAGGATGGATATTCAACTTTTCCCTTCTTTCCCTTACTACCATTCTTCCACTAGGCGACATTTCTAAACAATGGCCTAAACTAGATTAATTTATGAATCACAATATATAAATCCAAACTTGTAAAACACCTAACATAAATTGAATAGTTTATGGATATAGTTCATAATTATAAAAATGTTTTAATTGAGGATTTATATACTCATAAACCCTTCATAATTGTTTGTAAAGAAAATGATAATTATGCTATGCATATCCCCCAGGTGTGTCGTAACCAAGAGTGCATTAATGCCCATTGTCGTGCACCAATTCCCATTCGTGTCTAACTCAATGCGGTGTTTTCGGGTTTTACCCCTAGGTACATCTGTTCCAGAGCCGCCTCTACCTGCTCGTATCCAAGCATGGATGTATTGCTTGGGAAACTCACAAAATATCTACCTTACCAAAATTCTAGGATGTTCTTCTATATTAATCTTCAAAGTCTATCTTAGGGTAATGTTCTATAATCAGAGTTTATCTAAATCTAGTTTCCAAGGTTATTTCTAAACATCCTATAATACCCACTGTAATTCCCTGAACCTTGATTACCAGATTCAGTGCATTATATTAATACATTCAATGATTACAATGAATCAAGTCCTGAAAGACCAATCAGTTTAGCAGTCTTGGAAAATATATTGCATACATGAACATTACATTACACTTTCTAAAATACAACACAAAAAAATCTTTTGATAATTCTATTGTTCCCTTAGCTTAACCATGATTCTCAAACATAAAATACTTCTTTGGATCCTAGGAAAAAAAAGCATAAGAAAGGGGTGAGATCTGTTGCTCAGTAAGGGTAAATAATATTTCGGAAGCTATAAACTTTTAAGGAAAGATGTGTAATTAAAACAATATCCTTTTAAACATAAACATGAAAATAATATGAAAAAAAATCAAACATTACCATATAAACATGCACATGGATATTCTACTAGTTGAATAATCACATGTAATAACTAATTTTATAATGAGGGAATGCCTAACGTTGGACATCATTACCACATAGTCAAGGCCTTGGGACAATACTACAAATAATTTTTTTATCAAGGACTTGTGAAAAGACACTACTTTGTCTCATGATACCAACCTATGCATCGATGAGCTATAGCAGACTCCACATGTCACTTACTAAGTCCAATGCATTCCTCATATGAAAAGGTTGAAACATAACATAAACATTTATATTAAAACAAGCATATGAAATGTCAACACATTATCCATAAACCATGAATGGTATAAAAATAACACATCTATAGTCAAACATATAAAAAATCCTTCAATACAACATGGAATATTTGTATCATAAGAAATCAACATCAAACAAGTTTAAAATCCACCAAAGGATATTGATATAGATGAAACTGATTTGTAAAAATCTTTGAGAGAAATATCTCTTTTTCATGAATACATTTACATGTCACATAATTTAAAAAGGAATACATTTAAAGAAATTTTTGAATCAAAGGGTCCCATACAAATTTGAAACATTTCAAAGGAATTAACTTTTTAAAAACATCAATTTCCATATAAATAAATCCATAAAACCATTTTGAAAAAATGGACATTAATGAGAACGATTTAGAAGAATAAATATTTAAAAAATTTAGAATGATGTTTTAGTAAAAATTACCCTAAAAATAATCCCTTTGAAGACTTTTTTATGAAACATGGAAATGGATAATAATTATTTCCCAGTTGATACTTATGTAAAAACAACCTCAGATAATAAAGAGATTGTGAAATTAACCCTTACCTTGCACTTTCCTTTGGTCAAGGGTACATTTAACTTCTTGTATAATGACCAATGTATGTTATTAGATTATACTAGAACAATATTCATATTTATTATATCATAAATGATTCAATTTTGACTTTATACTACCCATTTAATAATGATTTTCATGTTAAATTAACATTTCGTGTAATAATCTCTTTCTTTATCGTACATATTTTAACTTGTTATTATTCATCGTATAATTTAGATCATGATTTAAATACATACCTAATATAAACTGTGATATATAGATCATACATATTTAGAATATAAATATTTATTATAGATATATATATGAAATGTAAAATACCGTTTATGGAGATGGTAGGCCGTACGTACGCATAAACATTGTCTTTCTTTTCATATCCTATTGAATGGAAGTAAGTGAATAAGATATATGTAAGTACACAAATAAATATATATATATAAATATATATATATTTAGAAGCATCATTATGTCATATATTACATACTTATTAGTAATATATATTTTTATAATCGTCGATGAATGGTGAACTTCGAAATGAATCTCATCGCATCGTGGAGACAGTAATCCGTACGTACGCACGAGCGACTATATCATTTTTTTGATATTAAAATAATATAAATTTGGATGTTAAATCATATATAAAGAATAATTATCATGTTATATTTATTATTTACACCAATTACACACCATTATTATATCCATCAAAATAATAATGTATTGAATAACAATTACACCACGATGTGGAGACAGTAAGCCGTACGTACACACGTATGGTGACATGTCTTTCGAAGTATAGATAGAATAATGAATATGGTTTTACCATATTTATAATAACATCATATTATATAGAAGATACAGGAGTTATTATTTTAGAATAGAAACAACAAATAAAGAGGGAGTGGAAGAAGAAAGGAACTTGAAAGAGGTGATGAAATATTTACCTCCTCTTCGAGTTCTTCGATTTGATTTGATCAAAAGAGATCATTAGGTTGGATTTCTGACTAAAGGAAGGCCTCTATAATTAATGGAGGATAGTTGGGAGGATATTTGGTCAGGGGTTGTCTGAGCCAAATGGCTTTGGTGGTGTGAATTTGAGAGAAGAGGAAGTGCCCTTTTATAAGAGGGGTGAGGGGCACCTTAGGAAAAACTTAAAATATTATTTTATCATAAGTTCATTTTCGGTTTCCAATGGCTCCAAAATAAATTTATTAAAGGATAATGCAGGTATAGGTCTAGAACCACTCAAAAAATAGGTTTTAGATAGGTTTGGGTTATATATTAACCTTATCATTTAGATTTAACTCTTAGTTAAATAGTTTGACATTTACCATGTCTCTTTGTATTTTTATATTATATTGCTAATAAACATACTATAATATTCCCAGTGAACCCAAAGTGATTAATTAATGACATATATAATAGTATTTAAACCCTTTTTCTTATCCTTATATTTTAATAAATAGAATAACAATTAATAATATAATATTGTTTTTAAAAACTCTTTTATGTCAATTTTGACAGTATTTGGTATTTTGTATTTTTTAAATTTATAACAACATTATTTCTTCGAAAAAAATTCATCTAACAAACCATAACATATCATATTAACCTATAAAATTAGTGTAATTCATAATAAGTCTCAAATTACATTTACTTGGATATTTATAATATCAATTAGTTTAATCTTTCATTAATACGGTAATTACTACATCATTATTATGTCATAAATAAATTTAATTATTTAATGTATAAAAATTATAAATAAAATACAATTATGTAGGAAATCTTTTTTTATTTCTAATTAATATTTATAGTCGATTTTATCTTATGTATAGCCCTATATTAATTTTTTTTATTTATTAAACATTGATTTTAACTCTTTTAACTCTTCTTTAAATAAAATAATAATAAATGTATTAATCTAATCCAAGTGGACCTAAAGGGTCATATTTTATTCCCAAGTTTGTTTTTGGTCGAATTTAACTTATCAAATAGAATTAGGACATGTGTTAGGGTAATAATAAAATCATTTTTACCCTTAATTACCCTATTTACTTTTAACCGTGGTAAATAAAAGTAAAAAGTTACTATTCACCAAAAATTATTTTCATCTCATTGAACCCCATTTTACATAGTGATATCTACTTTGTGTCTCGTATTTTCAAAATACAACAAACAAAAGCTGTAAAATTAATTTTTATGTAAATTTTCAAATGCTCCTACGAAGTGGGTAAAAGACTATAAAAAGTTCAATAAAATATTTATATATCAAAAGTTATTATAAACTAAATCCAATGAATTAATTTGAAATTATATAGGTATTATATATCTATTATGACCTAAAATAAAATTAAATAAATTAAATAATTAGTTAAATAAAAATTCTATTTTAAACTATAACTCAGTGTTGTTCACTATTCATCAAAAATTTAATGTTTTCAAAAAAATACCAAAAATTCACCATAAGCTAATTTTGATATTATGAATTCATAAATGTATTCTATTTTACCAATTTCAAAACATATAAGTTGAATTATTTAATTTAAAATTAATTCCCATTGTCAAAACGAAAAAGCGTATTGTTAAGAAATAATAACTATCAAAAGATTGGCACTTGTTTATGTCAAATTTTAAAGTGAAATTACTTACAATGAGAATTATTGGATTAAATGGTAAAAATATAATATATTTATACTTCTAAAAAATTAAAATGTATAATTCAACAATATAAAATTATTTTTTTTTAAAAAAAGGTGTTTTCAGTTAAAATATAGTATTTTTCACTATTCACCCAAATATGAATGTTATCAGAAAAACACCAAAAATTTATTGAAACGAAATTCTTATGTCCCAATTCTAAATAAGATGTTTATTTTGTCAAATTGAATATATAAAAGTTTCAAATATTGGATATAAAAAGGGTTCTCCATTAAAAGGTGGTAAAATTGCATTTTTTTATAAATAATTATTTTATATTAAAAAATGAATTTGTTCTTACATTATGTCTAAAAAAATCATAATATGGATTATAAAATTATATGGATTATAAAAAGTTCAAAATTTAGTTAATACTATTCATAACCGCTTTTGAACAGCTTGTTAGGAAAGTCATGGTGCGCTTGAACTCAGTATTGCATGTAGTGCAAGTTATTACATTACATTAATGAAATAACGTACTATGAAATCTTGGGGTGTTACATTATTCCATCCTCAGATAAATTGCATCCTCAAAATTTTAAATTGTTCTTCAAAAATAAAATGTTGAAAATAGAAAATACCTTTGTGGGAAAACCCACATCAGAAATTGGGTTAATAAAATTTAGTCTTAATAAGAGGAAAAATGGAATGAAAAGGTCACCACCAAATTATGATCTCGATTAAAAGAACATTAGTGGAAATTAGTGACACATAATTAGAGGAAAAATGTAAATATTTATAGGGAGTGATTGAGGTCATCATTCACACACAATTGTAGAATTGAGGGCCTCAAAGCCATCAATCTATGATGATTTAAAATATCATCGGTTCAACAAAACATAAGGTATTAGAATAACACATTTTTAGTTTTGAGATCCCTTACCAAAAGTTTAAGAATTAATTTCTTTACATAATAAGACAAATATATATACATATATATATTTACTTGACAAGTAGAGTTCCATCATTTAATTAATTTCTACCACAAACTCATCTTTCACTCTAAAATATAATAGAACTTAAAATATCTATTATATTTATCCTATTCGTATATGGTTCAAAAAGAGGAATTTATAATTAATCTACCAAAACATAAAAAAACTACATTACTCAATCAAGGAAATTACGTGGTCCAGTGGTAGGTGATACACCCTTGTCGCCCTTCGGTTGCTGGTTCAAGTCTTGTCACCTTGCCGGACGCGACGGGTTGCCGCCCGACCTCCAAGTTGTCCTTTTTATGGAAATCCAAAAATAATCTCAAACAAGACTTATCCAAAATACTTATGTCCAATGTCAGAGTCTAAAATATATAAGGAAGGTAAACATAATGAGGATCCTTTTTTCCATGAAATAACATGTGAACACCTTTATCATTTATTCTTTTAAAACAATAAAACATCCTGAATTACCATAAAACATTATTGATTACATTCATGCTCTCTTTTTCCTTATATAATACTAGATATACTCCTTCTATCCAAAAATATTGAATATTCCAACAATGATGAAATAAGAAAACTATTATTCAATTCCAAGGATGTCAAGAATATCCAATATAATTTATCCAAAAAACCATCTCTTATCCCAAATCACTACCTCATTATCAGGACAATAATAACCATTACATTTCCTTCAACAATGTATTTTTCCAAAAAGTGTAGCTTACTGTTAAGTAAATTTTCCTAGAACCATATAATCTCAAATCCTCAATAAAATAGTACTACAGTACAATACTTATTTATCTCCACAATTCATATAACCAGTATATTGCTGATACACCACTCAAATGAAATAATTCTATAATAACAACTTAAGAACACTATTCATTCCTTCTCATCTGAGGTAGTATCACAACTTTATTATTATCCAAAAGAATCATTTAATTTAAACTCTGATGATGGGGCATTGATTCACGTAGCATCCCAATGCCTTGTAGATGAAGCATTGTACATTTGGAACTTTTTTCTTACCCCTGCAATAACGTAATTGGTGTCCTTTTTCTCCACACTTATAACAAACTCCCATTACATTCAAGAATGTACCGGGGCTTTTATAACCACATTCCCGGCAGCATGGATATGAAAATTTTCCCTTCTTCCCCATACTACCATTCCTTACACTAGGATCCATTTCTAAACAATGGCTTAAACTAGATTGGTTTATGAATCACAATACATAAATCCAAACTTGTAAAAAACCTAACATAAATTGAAAAGTTTATGGATATAAACCATAATCATAAAAATGTTCTACTTAAGGAAGTATATAATCATAAACACTTCATAATGGTTCGTAATTAAAATGAGAATTATCCTAATCATATCCCCCAGGAGTGTTGTAACCAAGAGTGCAGGAAGGCTCATTGTCATGCACCAGTTCCCATTCGAGTCTAGCTCAAAGTAGTGTTTTCGGGTTTTAACCCTAGGTATATCTGTTCCATAACTGCCTCTACCTGCTCATATCCAGACAGGGATATATTTCTTGGAAAACTCACAAAATCTACACCGTACCAAAATTCTAGGAAGTTCTTCTATACAAATCCTCAAATTCTATATTAGGGTATTGTGCTCTAATCAGAGTTTATCTAAATCTATTTTCGAAGGTTATTGATAAACTTCCTATGATACCCACTGTAATGCCCTGACCTTATATTCCCAGAGTCGGAGAATTATTTTAATACATTGGTATGATTACAGGGAATCATGTCCCAAAAGACCGATCAGTTTAACAGTCTTGGAAAATAGGTCGCATACATGAACATTAAATTACACTTTCTAATATAAAACACAAAAAAATCCTCTTACAATTACATTTCCCCTTATATTAACCCGGAATCTCAAACATAAAACACTTCTTGGGATCCTGGGAAAATTAAACATAAGAAAGGGGTGAGCTCAGATGCTCAGTAAGGGTAAATAATTTAGCAGAAGCTTTAAACTTTTATGGAAAGATGTGTAATAAAAAAAATTTCCTTTTAAACATAAAATTGAACAAAATATGTAAAAAATAAATCAAACATTACCATATAAACATTCACATAGATATTCTACTAGTCGAATAATCACATGTAATAACTGATTTCATAATGATGGAATGCCTAACGCCAGACATCATTACCCCATAGTCAAGGCCTTGTGCCATGAATACAAATAAAAGTTTTTTCAAGGCCTTGTTCCAAGACACTAGTTTTTCTTATGAGACCTACCAATGCATCGGGGAGCTACAGCGGACTCCACCCGTCACTTACTAAGTCAACTGCATTCCTCAAAGGAAATGTTTGAAACATAACGTAATGATTTATATTAAAACTAGCATACAAAATGTCAACACATTATCCAAAAAACATGAATGGTATAAAAATAACACATCCATAGTAAAAAATATCACAAATCCTTCAATACAATATGGAATATTTTTATCATAATAAATCAACTTCAAACAAGTTTAAAATCCATCAAAGGATGTTGACATAGATGAAACTAATTTGTAAAAGTCTTTGAGAGAAATATCAATTTTTCATGAAAACATTTAAAATTCACACCATTTAAAACAAAATACATTTAAAGACATTTTTGAATCAAAGTTTACCATACCACTTTGAAACTTTTAAAAGAAATTAACATTTTACAAACATTCATAGCCATATAAATAAATCCTTAAAACCCATTTTAAAAACATGGACATTAATGAGAAATTTTTTGAAGAATAAATATTTAAAACATTTAGAATGATGTTTTAGTAAAAATTCACTTAAAAAAATCCCTTTGAATAAAATTTTATGAATCATGGACATGGATAATAAATATGTTCCAGTGGATACTTATGTAAAAACAACTTCAGATAAAAAAGTGATTGTGAAATCAACCCTTACCTCACACTTTTCTTTGGTCGAGGGTACATTTAACCTCTTGTATAATGACCATTTGATGTTATTAGATTATAAAAGAACCATATTTATATTTATTATATCATACATGATTCATTTATGACTTTTTACAACCCATTTAATAATGATTTTCATGTTAAATTAACATTTCGGGTAATAATCTCTTTCTTTATCATACATATTTTAACTTGTTATTATTGATCGTATCATTTAGATCATGAATAAAATACTTCCAAAATATAAAACATGATATATATATATCATACATATTTATAATATAGATATTTATAATAGATAGACAAATTAAATGGAAAACACCGTTTATGTAGACGGTAGGCCGTACGTACGCATAAATGTTGTTTCTGTTTTTATATCGTATTGAACAGAAGTAAGTGACTAAGATATATGTAAGTACACATATATATATATATATATCTCCAGTAGAATTATTATGTCATATATTACATACTTATTAGTAATATATATATTTATAATCATCGATGAATGGTGAACTTCGAAAAGAATCTCATCGCGTTGTGGAGACGGTAATCCGTACGTACGCACGAGCGACAATATCATTATTTTGATATTAAAATAATATAAAATTGGATGGTATA
The DNA here is from genome assembly GCA_963277665.1 of Viscum album. NCBI lineage: Eukaryota > Viridiplantae > Streptophyta > Magnoliopsida > Santalales > Viscaceae > Viscum > Viscum album. The sequence continues at coordinate 1,252,944,335 of OY728141.1, forward strand.
TCATATATAAAGAATAATAATCATGTGATATTTATTATTCACATAAATTACACATCATTATTATACCCATCCAAATAATTATGTATGGAATAACAATTAAACCATGACGTGGAGATGGTAAGCCCTACGTACACACGTATGGTGACATGTCATTGAATGGATGGATAGAATAATGAATATGGTTTTACCATATTCATAATAACATCATAGTATATATAATATAATATATTTGTTATTTTATAATGGAAACAACAAAGAAATATGGGGTGGAAGAAGAAAGGAACTTGAAAGAGGTGATGAGATATTTACCTCTTCTTCGGGTTCTTCCTTTTGATTTGATCAAAAGGGATCATTAGGTTGGATTTATTACTAAAGTAAGGCCTCTAGGATTAATGTAGAATAGTTGGGAGGATATTTTGGCCGTGTTTGGTTGTTCCAAATGGATTTGGATGTGTGAATTTGAGAGAAGGGGAAGTTCCCTTTTATAAGAGGGGTGAGGGGCACCTTTGGAAGAAATTAAAATATTGTTTTATAATAAATTCATTTTTGGTTTCCAATGGAAGAAAAATGAATTTATTAAATGATAAGGTGGGTATGGGTCTAAAACTACTCAACCAATATGTTTTAGATAGGGTTGGGTTACTATATTAACCTTATCATTTAGATTTAACTCTTAGTTAAATATTTTGACATTTCCCATGTCTCTTTGTATTTTTATATTATATGGTAAATATACTTACTATAAACTTCCAAGAGAACCCCAAGTGATTCATTAGTGACATATATAATAGTATTTATGTTATTTGGCCGAAACATATATTTTTGGGAATAGAATACCAATTAATAATATAATATTTGTTTTAAAAACTCTTTTTTTTTCAATTTAGACACTATTAGGTATTTTGTTTTTGATAAATTATTAACATCATTATTACATCGACCAAAATTCATCTAACCAACCCTAACATAGAATATTATCCAAGATATTGGAATTCATAAAATTTCTCAAATTACATTTATTTGGATATTTATAATATCAATTATTTTAATCTTTCATTAATACAGTAATTACTTCATCATCATTGTGTGATAAATAAATTTAATTATTTAATGTCTAAAAATTATAAATAAAATACCATTATGTAGGAAATATATATATATTTCTAATGAATATTTAGTATCTAATTTATCTTATGTATAACCCTATATTAAAAATGTTTTTGTTATTAAACAATGATTTTAACTCTTTTAACTTTTCTTTAAATAAAATAATAATAAATGTTTTAATCTAATCCAAGTGGGCCTAAAGGGTCATATTTTATTCCTAAGTTTGTTTTTGGTCTAATTTAACTTATCCAATAGAATTAGGACATGTGTTAGGGTAATAATAATATCATTTTTACCCTTAATTACCATATTTAATTTTAACCTTGGTAAATAAAAGTAAAAAGTTACTATTCAACAAAAATTATTTTCATCTCATTGAACCACATTTTACATACTGATATCAATCGTGTCTCTCGGATTTTTTAAATTCAAATCACAGAAGTGGTAAAATTTTGATTTATGTAAATTTGAAAATGCTCCTAGGAGGTGGGTAAAAGACGGTAAAAAGTTCAATAAAATTTTTATATATTTAAAGTTATTATAAACCGACAGCAATGAATTAAATTGAACTTATATAGGTATTATGTATCTATTTTGACCTAAAATAAATTTATATTAAATAAATAATTATTGAAATAAAAAATTGGTTTTAAACTATAACTTAGTTATTTTCACAATTCAACAAAAACTTAATGTTTTCCAATAAATACAAAAAATTCACCCTAAGCAAATTTTGATATTCGGAATTAAAAAATGTATTATATTTTACTTATTTCAAAACATATATATTTTATTAATTAATTTAAAATTAATTTCCGTTGTCAAAACCAAAAAGTGTATTTTTAAGAGACAATAACTATCAAAAGATTGACACTTGTTTATGACCAATTTTAAAGTGAAATTACTTACAAAGACCATCATTGGATTAAATGGTAAAAATATAATCTAATTATACTTCCAAACCATAAAAATGTATAATTCAACACTATAAATTATTTTGATTAAAAAATGTTGTTTTCAGTTAAAATATAGAAATTTTCACTATTCACCCATATATGAAAATTATCAGAAAAACACCAAAAATTTATTGAAACTAAATTCATATGTCCCGATTCTAAAGAAGAAGTTTATTTTGTTAAGTTAAATATATAAAAGTTTCAAATATTGGATTTAAAAAGGGTTCTCCATTAAAAGGAGTTAAAATTGCATTTTTTTAAAAATAATTCTTTTATCTGAAAAAATTAATTTGTTCTTACATTATGTCTAATAAACTCATAATATGGATTCTAAAATTATAAGGATTCTATAAAGTTTAAAATTCAGTTAATAATTTTCATAACTGCTTTTGAAAGGCTTGTTTGGTAAGTCGTGGTGCACTTGAACTCGGTGTTGTGTGTAGTGCAAGTTATTGCATTACCTTAAAGAAATAACATAATATGAAATCTTGGGGTGTTACAAATGTAATCTTCCAACAGTTATTCTATACATTTCGTGATCAAAAAATTTCCCAGAGTCACAAAGATATATTTTAAATGAGTTATCTACACTATTACATTTTCTAGAATAATTATTAAAATCAAAATTTTTATATAGATGGATAATGTAAGTATATTGAGTTGAAATATTTTGATCCAATATCTATGTTAATTTTATGAAAATAATGTAGTTATGTTCACCCACCAAACTAATCTCAAATTCAATTTTTATAAGTTCAGAAAAACAATCCATATGTGTTTTTCGGGATGAACCCAAAATAACTTCATCAATATATATTTCTATGATTAAATTTTTTTATAAACATTATTGATAAAAATAACAAGGTCATATCATTCATTAATAAATACATCATAAAGTAAGAATAAAAACAATCTATAAAACAAGGCTTTCAAGGATTTTTTATTTCCATAGAGTTCCTTGGTATTTTTAAATACATTTGGTAAACAATTAATATATTTTAATAAAGTATGATGTTAAACATGATCCTCTTTTTAATCATAAACATTAAAGATAGAAAGCGTTACATTAGTTTGAAATAGAGTAAAGTTCAGAGGAGTTATGAGGGCTAAAAAATTCACATGCATTTAAGGGTAGCTACTGAAGAAAAAAATTATCTATAATTCATTCCCTAATTCACATTATAAACACTACAAATTAGTGTAGCCTTATTTAAAAAAAATGATCCAATATTATCACACTTATCATAGAAGACCCATTTGAACTTAATAACCAAAATATCCTTTTGGAATTCAACCAATGTCCAAAACCTGTTCCTTTTAAATTGATTAGGATCCTCATATGAAAAGATTATCTATTTTTTTCAAATAAAGAATCATCTGCTATTTTAACATGAAATTTAGAGAATAATGAAATATGATCACATTTATTTCATAAATAGTATATAGTTCTAACTGACTAATCTACATAACTAATGATATTATAATTAGTATGAATCCTTAATACTATTTTGTTTCTTTGTAAAAAAGAAGGTTTCCTGTCATATATTTTTAAATTCACTCTTGCTAGACTAACTTAATCTATGTTAATTTTAGATGAATTTTCTTCTATTTTGTGATGTAAAATAATGGGGGTTTAAAAATCACAATCCATATTACTTTCATAATCTGGATACTTTTGATTTCCTTAAGGATCATACACCATGAAATTGACATGATTCATATATTAATTGGTCTTTTTTCACCTATTTAAAACATGATAATACTTTCATGTGATTCATTAACAAATAAATATACCATCATTATACTTTAGATCAAATTAATAGAGATAATATTTATTATTAAATATAAATACTTTACATACAAAAAATATAAAGTACCCAAGATTTAGATTCCAACCATTCAACAATTCATAATGTGTTCTATTTTAAATCTAATGAAGTAAAACATGATTTATATTATAAAATAAATTATAAATGGATTTAACATAAAAATTCGTATAAAAAAAATATAATTATAAAATAAAGTTTGATCAATTTTTTTGAAGGGTTATATTCCAAATTTCGACTACCTCATTTTGTTGTGGAGTTATTGGTTTTGAAAAATTATGAATAATTCATTTTTCAATACAAATGTATTCTTGATAGTAACAATAGGTATGTTTTTAAAATTTTTAAAAATTATTTTTTTTGAATTAAAAGAGTTCTTCATATTTTAGAGAAATAAAATAAACCCTAAGAAAAATTGGTGTATTTTTCAACCAATACATACACATAATTTTTTCCTTTGATACCTCTAGTTTGTGTTGGTCGAAAAAGTCCATTTTCACTAGAAATTAATGTTCTAAATTTGAGACTTCAATAGTAGGACTAAATACTGACTTTTATTACTTTCTATATTATAAAGTGTCATATAATCTAGAAGAATCAAACTTATATTCAGGATGTTATTTCACAAGTCCTATCCTAGAAAGTTTAGATAAGGTATAAAAATGTAAGTGTTCTAAAATCCTATTCAAAATCAATAACTTGTCCTCAAATACCCCAAGATAGCATATATTCTAACATGAAAGGTATTGTAGGTCAATAGTGAACACACTATCTTGACTTTTGGTAGATAATTGGTGGAATGCATTCAAACTTTTTATGGTGCATATTTCATTCCAAATGTTTATGGATTAACCTTGATCATATTGTTGGATTATGCTAACAAGATTGTGATTATGTGTTAAAAAAAATTATATTATAAATAAGAGTATTACTGTTTAATAAGAGTCCTATCGAGAATAACCACTATCCATATACTATGTATTTCAACAACATTACTCAAACTTTTTTATGAAATAACAAGACTAAATGTTTGGAACCCAAACTTTCTTGGGTCTATTGATGTAAGAAAAATGAACATTAGTAAACCACATCCATCCAAAAATATGATGTTGTACAACTACCATGTCTCAAGAAATATATGCTCAATTATTTCTAAAGTATTTATCCTTGTTCAAAGAAAAATTTTCTTTATAGTGACCACATCTATGATATTTAGTACAAAAGGGTGTACTTTTCAAAATAAAATAGTTAGACTGGAAATGTGACATTACAATATTAAAAATTTCTTCAAAATATGTTTTATTGGGTTTCATGTATATTAAAATTTTATCACGCTTCTCCCTAAAAAATGTAAAATTAGAAATAATAATTTTTATACTATTAAACTCAGACTCTAATTTCACAACAAAGTTATATACATTATGAGTTGAAAAACAATTGATTTAAAATTCAAATCCGATGTATTGATAGTAATACTATAATCAAATATACAAATATCATCCTTAAAAATCATATTCCTTCCATAAAATTTTATTTTTATTCTCTTATATTGTCAAATATCAATTTGTCTCTTTATATACTGGAGAATCATTATCATCATCCAAAGAAAAAGTTTACGAAGAATCTATAGAGAAAGTAGTAAGAAATTTTTTGGTTACCTTTACCATGAAATATATTTTGTTCTAATTGGATTTATCATAAAATCTGATAATCTTTCATATGTAGCTGCTATTATTTGGTGATTTATAAAAATAATGAGGAACTAAACATTCACTACATGTGTGAATATATTTTCAAACATTTTTATCTTTTTTATTTGGGAGTGTTTTTATAAATTATATCCTTATTTTTGTGTCATTTACTGTCTACACCAATATGACCTAAAATATTGAACAGATAACATATGACTTCCATATAATACTTTTTACCACACTCCTATTTTTTAACAATAAGATTAAAATTTTAAAATTTATTCTTTCTGATGACTCTATTAAAGAACCATTTGTTGTAGAAAATAAAACAATGTTCTTCTATTTACCCTTATAAACTTATATTTTTATTCTAATATCATATTGTATTAGAGTTCTAATGAAATTATCAAGACAAAACATCCTAATTTTTGTAGTATCATCAATCACTCTCATTTTGAATTCATAGTCTTCCAGTCAAATATGTATGATATTGCCATCTAGATGATCATAATTGATATATCTTTCACCTATTGATTGAAGGATATTAAAAATTATGATGAACCTTTGGGGAATTTTAGCAACTAATTTGAATAGATGAAAATCATAATTTTAATACCATGTATAAAGTATATCTTTTTGGGTCTCAAAAATCATTATATGTTCCAAAAAGTTTAATTTCAAGTTCACTCTAAATTCAATTATACATTTCTCATGATGACATATGACTATATATACTTATTATCATAGAGAAATAAATGTATTATAAAAATTTAAATTCACATAATACTCCAATTTTTCTTCTCAATTAATTACTTATATTTAAATTGTAGAATTTTGTAATTTTTTTTCATCATTTGGTATTGATAAAATCGATAATTTATACTTTTTTTCATCAGATAAATCCAATACTCACAGTCAATACCATAAAATTAAGTGTTCTACATAGACTTAAATTCTAAAGCATTTTTTATTATCTATACCGTAACGTATAAAATATCATTCCAATTATACTCAGTTATTACATGAAGATGAAAAATAGATAAAAAATAAGAGTAAGAGTATGTTTTTAAATTTAAAGTGGTACGTATTGATATTATGTGTTTTCATAGTAGTGATGTATACGGAAGCTTAATGGGGGGGGGGGGGTTGAATTGACATCATAAAACCAAATTATTATTTTCACCCACCCTATAATATGTGTTTTCCATAAGTTACGACCTTATAATAATCACATTAAAAAATTTAAAAAAAACACATTAGAAAATAAATCTCTCAATAGTTTTATATCTAAATTGAGAAAGTGATACAATCATAAATTATAAAAATAATTCATAAGAAAACCAAAATCAGAGTGTCATAAAACAACTTGAATGATATTATAACAAATACTATTTAACAATAATTATAATCCATGGGAATTATTTTATTTTATCCTAAAATGACTGGATGTTTAACAATAATAACCAATATACAGAAGTTAGACACCATGAAATTATTCAAAAAACCCATTAGAAGGAACACGTTCTTCACTAGGAACTTATTTTAAAGAAACAGAAGTAGTATGATGCTCTATCATCAAGCCCCTATTTGATCATCATGATTTAAATCATGTCCAAACTAGGACTTCATCAGGCACACCGGTTTAAAAGATATTGTTTCCTAGCCATGGAAACTTATTTATTATCTTTGATTGGAAGAAATAATTACGATAAAAATATTATATCATTTATAATGAATCACCTAAAAATAAAATATTTATGAAAATCATGTTGGAGGGTAATATAAACACAAGAACTCAATGCATCAACATGATATATAGGTCTATGAACAAATAAAATTCAGTATTTTTCTCTATTACTAAAAGATCGGTTCAATTTATAGGCATTAATGTAAATAAATTCATAGATATTTTTTGGGTTCAGTTATAACAACAAAATAAATAGCTATATCATTTGAGGAGTACAATTTATCATAACTTATCAAGTATATATAAATTAGATGGAAAAATTTAGTATATTTGAGTTTAGAAAATTGAAAGTTCAGTATGTATATAAATATGACTTACATCATACTATGGGTTTAGAAATGCAAATTGAAGTGTATTGTGATTTTAAAAACAAAGGATATAAAATAATCATTATAAAAAAATTCAAATTATGGGGAAATGTTCAATTGAATAGTTTCTAACCAATCCTATGTGTTTTTTAAAATTTATTTTTTGGAAAATGTCTATAATTTTGAAAACCCCTTCCATGATCATATTAATATTTTTTGAACATTAATAAGACCATGATTCATTATAATTCTATTAATGAATTATTTTTTACTATCATGTGGATGATATTTTAGTAATTTCTTTTGATACATATCTTCTTGAATTCATCGATAAATACTCAAAAATAACATGTTTATAGAGTCTCTTATGATTATATAAACCCTTTATAAGGCATGGATTCTTATAGGTGGTCTTAACAATGTCACCTCCCCAGATGCGAGAAATAATGGTAAGTGGGGGCCCATTAGGATGGCAAAGAAACATTAAGATTTAATTTTGCCTTTTAAAATTTCTAATGTTCTTTATATAGATTTTTCTACTTGGTATATAAAACAAAAAAATGAGTTCTATTATTTTTAGTAATCTAGATGGAGTTGTAGTTATGGTTCAATGAGTAAATTTTCCCCCTTTTTAATATACTTGTTTTTTATGAAGCATTTATCACCATGACCATTATTTTGTTTCTTTGAAACTTCCATTAGATTATCATCCTCAATTTAATTTTTTTAATTTTTTAATAGAATAAAATTCAATATATTGTGTGATGGATAAACAGATCATCAGTTTTATTCCATAACATTTTTTATGTCCAATAAAATTTGAAGCCCGATAAGGTTTGGATGAATTTAATTTCCATTATATGGTTTAAAAAATAATATAAAAAATAATGACTAAAAAATGAGTGATAATTTTTCATGCTACAATTCAAGTGGTTATATGATTCTCTATACTCCAAATAATTGGGAAATGATAATTTTTAACTAGGTTTTAAAACAAAGATAAGAAAATTAATAGGGGTTGATATCACCCCAAATTCAAAAACTTAAAAATTCATTTTCCATTCAAGAATAATGAATATATAACCTTAAACCTACTCTATATGTGGTATGAAAAACTAAACATTTATAAAAAAATTAAATTTCCCATAATAATCTATTTAATTATTATGTCCCGAAAACTATAATAAAAAAGTAAAAAAATAGGTAAAAATTCATTACATAATCAAGGTAATATAGTGAAATGAAATTTCCAAGGTATATTGAAATCCTCATTTATTTATCCCTATAATTTTATGACATTAATATCTTTTACATTCTTGTTGTCATATCAACTACTTTTTTCCCATATAATTAATGTTATATCAAAAAAATTTGGATACCCTACATGTGATTATGTGAGACTCTCTTTATAATCTAAAGTAATGATGAATATGATGTTTATTTCTTCTTATCTTGGGTTGAGTGATTAACCCAATTTATATAGACTTTTCACACCACCCATTGTTGTGAATTATTTCCTCCTATGTCTATTTATTCATTATTTTTGTTGTTATCAATTGAAGAATATTTTTTTCATGAAAAATAACTCAATACTTATATAATAATATATTGGGAACTCCAACATGTAAAAATTTTCATTTATCCTCTCAATTATACAAAAGCTCTATTAACTCAAGGAATTAATTTTATGTTTTCTTCTTTGGGAAAAATTCTTATCAATAATTAATCCAATCATGATATCTTAGATTAAAATAAACATGTGTTTCATTGTTTTCGGAATTGATCTATTCCTCCTATAAATTTTATTATGAACCACATTATGATTTTTTAATAGAATAACCTTTATTTTTAATATTCATGTAAAATATTTCACTGAACAATTATGAAACTAGGTTGATTAGAGTCATTGGATGGAAATATTTCTCCACTTCACAATATGAATTCCATATAGCGTATTGAACACTTAAATTGTAATAAAATTCAATATTGGGAAAACATTTTGATAACCTAGGTGAATATGAAGAGTAATGAGAGGGTGGGGGGGAAATAGTTCTCATTATTTTTTCTCACTTGAGACACTTTTCTACCATTATTTTTTAATGAAACTTATCCTCTATTCAATATATTGAATTGTGATGAATAATAAAAAATTAATAATATGTTCATGAATACAAGACTTTTATAAGCTCCATAGTCTCCTTATAAGGGGATAATCCATAGTGATTGTTCGATATTATCCTAGGTAATGTGGTTTTTTTATTTTTATAAATAAAGAACGCTAATGGTAAGGGAAAGACCTTGAACCCTTTATGGTTTTTGTATTACAAGAATCATATCATTCCTGTCGTACATTAAACAATATTAATTTTAAAAAAAATGGAGAAATATCATTTATTAATCATAAATAAAAAATATTTATATCACTCATTCTTCATATGTTTCATTGATCCATTATTGATTTTTATGTTATTTTTTAGTCAAAAGAACCATTAATCCATAATTAAAGTTCCATTTTTTCTCAAATCAAACACTATCACTTTAATCTCTAGAAATATCTTATAAAAATATCATTATCCATATCATTAATTCATTGAGTGAATATTCGTATATAAAAAGAGAAGAGAAAACTATGAATTTTATTATCTATAACTATGATGTGTTTTTTAATCAAACTAAGATTCCAAAATATTGGTGTGATATATTTAATCCTCCACAAGATAAACTAGTCATCTCTATAAAAATATACATAAATCCTGAAAATACTATGTTGTGTTTAATTGATATATTTGAGATAAAAAATCTAAAACCATGATAGGTTTATATCATCTTATTGGAAAGTGAAATTCATATTCAGACATTAAATTTTCACAATGACAAGCTATGGAAGACCTTGATGTGTTTCTTCACTCTTCGGTTTTAGTACACTCAAAAATCTTAAACAAACCACATTCATAAATACTAACACTAAAAACTTAATCACGATGCGTTTTACGAAAACAAGACGCAGTTCACTAGTCATGTTTTCTAATTTAATTTTCATATTTCATTTTCTAATTTCTAAAATTCATCAACTCTATAGAAACAAATATATCTAAACAAATATATATGACATAATATGTTGGAAAACTCATTAATGATATCAGCCTCATAAAAATTATTTCCCATTAATTTTTTCTCAAAAATAAAGTTTAATATAACCTTTTAATTTTCCATAAAAATATCCATGATATATAAGTAATCTACCACAACTTGTATTTTTTACTAATGGTTTTGGGGGAGCAGTGGATGCGATGGGTGGTAGATTTATATTTTTCTATCTAGTTCAAATAGATAGTATCTAATAATATTGAAAATATAAATCCTATAATATCATAGATAGGATGTTTCACAGTTAATTTATAATTAAATTTACAAAATAAATACATCAAACATGATAATAGTTCTCAATAAATTTCTATTTATACTTCTGTTGTATTGTCATTATTGTGGATAGTCATTGAGAAGATTCATCTAGGTGTATCAACCCATAATCCATTGATATTCAGATGACATTACTGGTATTCCAAGTGCCTATATAGAGGAACCTAGTTCTTCTTGCTATTCACTATTGATCACAAAAAGGACTTCACATATTCTCTATATATGAGGATTTTATGATTTTCTCTCTAAGGTTTTAGATAACTCATGATATATCTTCCATTGTGAAAAAAGTACCACAAAAAATACAATATTATATTAAAATTATTTTTATTCATATGGTTAAAATATTTGATAATTACATACGTGACATCATCATTATATTTAAACAATGTTATACCCCATGTCAAATAATAAAAATAATATTATTATTATATCCCATGACATTCACTTATTTAAATGTAATTTATTAATAAATAATCTAATGTTAGTATAACTATAATTAAATAAATTATATCATTTTTATCAGGCCATTAATTCAACCCATTAATCCTCCCAAAATATTTATTGGAGATTGAATTGTAAAATATTTATATAAATAAATATTATTTTTTGGATAAATAAATAAATATTATAATCACTAAACCTGTGAATAATTAATTATTTTAATATTCACATCAAAATTTAATATATATATATTATCAAATTCAACAAATTTGTGAACCAATAAGAATTTATTTATTACCTTGTGAATAATAAAAAAGAGTTAAAATTCAACTGGCATATTTTAAAGTCAAATATTTTATGTTTTTATTTATGAGATAAACTTCAATTGAGTAATTATTATTATTCAAAATACCCTCACTAATATTTTTTATTAATAAAAAATTCTTAAGAATTTAATTAGATTCAGGATACACTTAGTGTGTGACCATATATAACACTTTCTAGGTAACATTTGATGAACGTATCTAAAGCAAAAGATCTATGATTTTTAACATGTCAAAGAACCCATTAAGAATAAATTTAATGTGAAAACCATAAAAAATTTCTACAAATGGTACTGGGTAATATAATCCCTTTGTCTTTTGATATCCCATCAAGAAAGTTACATTCTAGTATTGTAACCCTATACACTCGATTTATCATTATTTGATTTTATGAAATTAATTCATTGATGAACTACCATAGAAATGGCTTTAATTAGAAACTTAAATTTAAATCAAAGGTATAAAAATAACTTATTTTATTAACTATGAAGGGAAAAATAATTTCATTACATATTTAATTAATTCCATATCAATTTTGACCAAAACAATGTTTGATACCTCACAGTGAGTATATTTTGTTATAGTTTTCAACTATACCACAAAGTATGAAATTTATTATACACATTAATATTAATCTTATGTTTAACGGCCAATACCCATATCCATAGATATGAATATCCAATAAAAAATAAACATATAGAATTCATATCAGTATGTCTTTACTAATGAACTACCTTATTGAAGATAACCATGTGAGAGATTCCTGGAAAAAAGTCACAATGTCTTATGAGAATCCAACACCTGATAGTCAAACAACATCTATATCTCATCAAATAGAAGTTATCTAGATTACATGATTTTTTAAGAATATTTTCACAGAATATCTAGGTTATCATTATAGATAAGGACTAATATAACCTTTTGATGTGAAAAAATAATCAAAGGCTATTAACACATTAATGTTACACAGAAATAATATCACTATATGATAAGATATTTATTAAAATTGCACTAGTTGAAATTACATTGTTAGTTGGTTCTAGGTTATTAAATCTAATAGACTCCAACTTTCACTAGATACACCTACTAATATTTCTCAACATGTTATCTCTCACATGCTAAAAATGATTTTAATGAGGTATGAATATAGTCACTAATCTTCTCATGTTTTTCTATGGATATTAAATTCATATAAAAATCACTTATTTGATAAAAGCACATTAGAGGGGATATCCCTAAGTATTTTCATATTTCCCTATATATTTAACATGACTTATTTATTAGTATCAATACTATAATATTATTACAATATATATTGTGAATATATTTCTATTTCATGATATAATTCCAAGATCTAGAATAATTAAATCTTAAAATACTTCTTAATATGTATAATAAGTAGTAACAAACTTGTTCTATATAGATTTGACTATCAATGTATTTAATTTGTTTCTCTTTATTATATATAAGATAAAATTGATATGAAAAGTGAAAAGTTTTTTCATCCCCTCGATAACTAGTTTTCCAAATTCTCAAATTACCAAAGAATTATCCTTCAAACTATATCATGTTCTATTGGATAGTTACGACTAATACATTAGGTACTTTTTTGGATTCTGTTTAATAGTTTTCCACAATGATTTATGCCTAATAAATATTAAATCTTAGTATGTATCATGGAATATGTGATATATCCTATCATTTATTCCACATAAAATAAGAAATAACATGATCCTTAATTATTCAATCTAGTGTATTTAACAAATTTTCAATGTATATACCATGAGTAGATATTATTAACCCCATATATCTATCTTAGTATATCTAGTTTCATTGAAATTAGGTTAAACATTAATTTATTCTCATATAAGTAATTTTATCTTAGTATTAACTAACATTAAGACTTAACATATTTTTTCTATATGTTAGCAATATACTCAACATGGAAAACTATAGAGCTCATACTAACCTCTTATAGTCACATGGATCACATTCACTATATGTAAAACCAAAATGTATTATGGATTCATAAAAACAAATTCCATGATCATGATGCTTGCTTCAATGCATAAATGGATATTTGAAACATGCATGCCATAGTTTCATTCCTTAGTGTCACTAACCCTTATGGTTTCACCATATTTACATATATGAAAGTTTTCCATTAATTAACCTGGCACTAGAATTCATTTTAAAAAATTTATGAACATAAAACATTTCAATGGCATGTGTAATTCAAATGTATTGTATCATGATGACAGGTGAAAAGGATTCATCAAATATTATTCCTTAACATTTATTGAAACCACCAGTAACCCATTGTTCTATATAGTTACAAACTATAACTTCTATTTATAGTTTATTTTTGAATATCCACCAAAGAATTTTCATCAATTTGAGAAATCACTAACACATAGAATTGGATATTGGTTTATGGAAGGCACTTTTGAATTTATATAAACATTATAATTTCATAATTTTTCCATTTACTACTTTCTTGTAGGATTCATTATTATTAAAAAATAATATATCACTTAACTTTGTGACTATAAAACCAAAATTTTGTTTTATCCTTCATACACAATATATGTCACTGAAATAACTACGCATACAATGTCTTGTGGATTTTAGTGTTTCTTATACTGTGAGGTCTCGGTACACCCTAAGAGGGGGGAGGGGTGAATTAGGGAACCTTAAAATTTATTTTATATTTTTAAAATATCTTGATCATATCTTAGAGTTGGAAATGCTCATTTGAATAAGAAATTATTTATTTTAAAAAAATTGAATGTAGAAATATAAAGAGGCGTGAAATCAATATTTTTCATTTTATTCACCCATAATGAGCTATGTACAAGGAGAACATATTAAAAATTTCTATATATGAAAATTAACATCCAATTTAATAGTATGTAATTACATATTTGAGGAGATTTTATTTCCCAATAAAGGTTTATGACATAATCCTATCTTCCATGAATTTCTTTCAATACACATACAAGAAGATATTTGATACACATGATAAACTCAAAAGATATAAATCAAAATAATCAAGACCTAAAATATGAATAGTCACACTTCGATTCTCAATAATAGGTATTTAATAAACTTTAATTATTGATTCTTTGTTTTTTATATCTTCCAAAATTCATTTCTTCTTATTTTTTGCGTGATATAATTCTTATATACAAAAATATTATGTATATTCGAATAATTTTTTTACTTTAAAAATTAAAACTCTATTAATAACTATCTTTCAAAATTATTTATTTAAAAAACAACCCTTGGATCATATTCTATGAAATATACATCATTAAATTCAAGTAGGTAGATATATAAATCTTATTTAACTACAACATCATAATGATATATCTGCATCTTAATTTATGTTCAAGCTCTCTAGATTCCAATAATCAGAGTGTGACATCAAACTTCATGGAATGACATGCAAATTTTATTTTTAACCTATTCAAATTAGAGAAGGGATGAATTATTTCATCAAGATTTATGGCATGTATATGTTAATATAAGAGAAGTAAATCTAACAATTAAATTTCTTGTCCTAATATATTTTTAAAGGTGGTAGTTCACCATTTGAATCGTTCAAATATATTTTTATGATATACATCTATTGTGACAATGTAACATCCAAGATAAATAATGAATATAAAATTTTCATATTTATTAATATTTTTGAATTAAATATTAATTTTACTTTAAAGGAGAATCTATGTTCGATTGCATACTGGATACGCAACAACGAGTTTCTTTGGAATCTTACATTGCACACTAACAATATATTATAATTATTTTAAATGATAGTTAATGCCTAGCCTTTCTATTGGTGGGAATTACTAGAACTAACTAAAATATGATTATATTGGTTTGTTATTGTTTTTACTTTTATCCAATAAATTTTAGAGGCTTAAAATAAGAAAGAATCTGATTCTAAGCATAAATACTCTAATATTTCTTAAAAGGTTGATTTACAGCCTTTAAATGGATAACCCTATTTAAATATAGTTTTTATCACTTTTATATCTTATATTTGAAGAAAAAAATCTTATTTATAATCAGAAGATCAAAATTTACTTTGGGTAAATTTTTGGTATTTTTCTCATAAAATTCATTTTTTAATGATTAGTGAAAAATATTGTATTTTATTTCAAAACTGCCTTTTAATATAATATATTTATAATGGTAGATTATATTTTTAATAGGATTTAATATTTAATTATATTATGTTTTTAATATTTAATCCAATGTTGGTCATTGGACATAATTTCACTTTGAAATTGGACATAAATAAGTGTCAATCTTTTGATAGTTAATGTTTCTTAAAAACATTCTTTTTTAATTCGAAAGTGGGAATTAATTTAAAATTAATTAATTTCACTTCCGTGTTTTGAATTTGAAAAAATGGATTCCATATTTGGAACCAATAGGTCCAAATTTTGTAAATAGGTAACATTTAGTTCTAAACATTACGAATATTTACTTTAGTAAAAAATTTATTTACCACGGATAAAGGGTAAATCTGGTAAATAATGGTAAACAAATAATATTATAATAATATTAAATTAACCTAAAATGTACCATAATCCAATTAGTAGATACATTTCAGACCATGGGCATCCTTGGGTCGATTTTGGGACCCCATGGTGCCACATGTGAGTGATAATGACACTTTATATTACTTAATTTTAAGTAAAGACAAAAATGACTTAAACATATATCTTTTAGTAAATCATTTTTGACATGGGGTTATATAAGTTATCTATTATACTATAAATATTAATTTTAAATATAAAACAATTTCCTAAATCATTATATTTTTTTATAATTTTTAGACATCAAATAAATAAAATTATTTACGACACAATAATGATGCTATGTTTAACTCATTAATGAATGATTTAAATAAATCTGATTATAAAGATTAAAACAGTATCCAAAACATGTCAAATTCTTATTGGATGATTTTATTTCGAACACTAGTCATCTTATCTTCTACTTTAATATGTTTTGGACCTTTAAAAACTGAAAATAATTATATAATAAAATAATATTTTTAAACATTCCTAAAGATCCCCTCCCCCCCCTTATAAAAATCCCTCACTTGTAACCCATTCCACACACTTCTCAATCCCATTGGATCTAACATCCTCTTCCAAATTAAGCTCCCTACACCCCTCTACTGCTACTATAAGCCTTTCCCAAGGTAGAAGGAAATTCAATTAAAACGTTTGGTTCAAACCAAAGGGAGATAATTGATTTAAATGTAACGTCTTCTCCTAAGATCTTCTGTATAATTTTCCTTCTCTGACCCACTAACCTATTTTTATTTCTTTATTTTATAGAAGCACCAATATAATAAATATACTAGTTTGTTTTTATGAGAACTATTAGAACTACACTTACACACACCTCTATCTAATGGGTAAAGAACATACTGTTTCTGTGGAGAGAAAACTAACGCCTCACGAAACGATGATTGTTCATTTATCTCATACCACCTATTATAGTAGACATTAAGATGGAACTGTATTTATATGTGATATATATTATATTTATATTGTTTATTTTCTTATGTATTATTTATTTATAGAATAACTTTATGGTTTCCATTGTGGGTAAATACGACAATTTCATTTGAGGAAGTGCGGACTACCACCCGCTCAAAGTTATATGACTCTTTAATGCCATGCACAGAATATATAAAGGATAAAGTTAATTAAAATATATATAATATTATACTGGAATTATAATATACCTATGTATCATTATTTTTTCATTACATTAAAAATGAAATACAAATGAAAGTAGCGTTCATGCATACGTACGGCTTACCGTATCCATGAACAATGCATTTCATTTATTATCTTTAAATGTTATGTACTATTATGAATACATATATATACTGGATATGTATGGTATATATTATATCTAAATCATGAATATTATTTTTTATATAATGGAATTTAAACCACATGGACAGTTTATAATTATAACAAGTTCATTTTTAACTCAAGTTCCATCATCAAAAAATGTCCTATATGAACACAAATAATTAAATAATTGTTATATAAAGATAATAATTGATATAAAAGAAATAATAAACTTGAAAAAGGTTCTTAAGAAATTAAAAATTAACTTTAGTTTATTATTCAGGAGATTAAAAAATGATCAATGCTATTACAATAAAGAACAATTATCACCTACCTCACATTGATGATTTATTCGACCAACTTCATGGAGCTCAATATTTTTCGAAGATTGACATTTGATCTGGATATCATTAGTTGTGTGTTAAAAAGAAAGTCATTCTAAAAATATCATTTCAAACCAGGTACGGGCATTACCAGTTTAAAATAATGCCTTTTGGGCTGACTAATGTAACCTCTATTTTCATGGATCTAATGAACAGTGTTTTCAAGGAATATCTTTATGACTTTATAGTGGTATTTATTGATTATATCCTACTATAATCCACAGTCTATGAAGATCATGAAAATCACTTGTGCACAATTCTGAAAACCCTCAGAAAAAATGAATTATACAGAATGTTTAGCAATTGTGAATTCTCGCTTTAGGAGATTTCTTTTCATAGCCATATTTTCTCTAAGGATGGAATCTCTGTTGAGCCTTCTAAGATGATAGAAATAAAAGAATGGCCAGCACCGATGAGTATAACTGAGGTACACTGTTTTATTGGTTTAGCAGGTTATTATCGACGTTTCATCCATGAATTTTTTCTGATTGGAAAACCCATTAACCAAGCTCACACGTAATGGGGATAAATTTGTTTGTACAAAAGAGTGTGAAGAATGTTTTGAAGAATTGAAGAGAAGATTAGTCAATGCTCTTATGTTGACTCTACCATCATGGAATGATGGGTTTTTTTATAGTGATGCATCAAATAAAGGACTTGGTTGCGTCCTTATGTAGAATGATAGGGTTATTTCATATGCATCACATCATCAAAAAATTCCCGAGCAAAACTATCCTACTCATGATCTTCAGTTAGCAGTTGTAATATTTTCTTTGAAGATATGGATATATTATCTCTATGGTGAAAAATGTGAGATATATACCGATCACAAGAGTTTGAAGTATATTTTCTCATATAAATATCTCAACATGAGGATAAGGAGATGGCTTGAACTACTTAAGGATTATGAT
Organism: Viscum album; assembly: GCA_963277665.1. NCBI lineage: Eukaryota > Viridiplantae > Streptophyta > Magnoliopsida > Santalales > Viscaceae > Viscum > Viscum album. The sequence goes on from OY728141.1 coordinate 1,252,963,339, forward strand.
TTCACAATACACTACCACCTAGGGAAGGCAAATGCGGTGGAACATGCTTTGAGCAGAAAGGATCATGGAGTTTTGAACAAGATGAGAGTTGAAAGAGATCCTATTTTCATGGATCTAGTAAAGATGGATATGGGAATAATCATGGAAGGTGAAAAATCGATAAATTTTCAATTGGTTTCCAAACCATCTTTACTAGAAAGGACAAATAGTTCTCATAGTGATGACTAGAAGTTTCAAAAAAAAAATTAAAGATGTGAATGATGCAAGATTGAGTGACTTCATATATGAAGATGGAATTTTGAAATTTGGAAAGAGACTTTGTGTTCCTAATATACCTGATCTGAAACAGGAATTTTTGAATGACGCCCATAGCTCTAATTTCTCTATACACCCTGGCAGCACCAAGATGCATAGAGATTTGATGGAACATTTTTTGCGGGACAACATGAAGAAAGAGATTTCTAATTTTGTGTCGAGATATATGATTTTCCAACAAGTGAAAGATGGAAGACAATATCCTAGAGGAGTCATGAAACGTCTTCCCATACCTGAGTGAAAATGATATAATATTACAATGGACTTTTTCATGGGGCTACCAAAGACTCCTAGAAGAAATGACGCAATATGAGTCATTGTTTATTTTCATACAAAGTCGGAAAATTTTCTTGCTATAAGAGAAGATTTACCACTTGAACATCTAGAACGACTATATATTAAATAAGTTGAAAGACTTCATGGAGTACCCTTATTTATTTTTTCTAATAGTGATCCTCATTTTACATCAAGATTCTGGAAAAGTCTTCATAAAGCCCTGGATACTGAAATTCGTTTGAGCACTTCCTACCACCCTCAAAATGATGGAAAATTAGAACGGACTATTCCAGCCATAGAGGACATGTCGAGATCTTGAACAATTGACATTCGAGGTATGTGGGATCAATATTTACCTCTGGTAGAATTTTACTATAACAATAGTTTCCATTAAAGAATTCATATGGCACCATATGAAGAATTATTTGGAAAGAGATGTCGCACACCAACGCGTTGGGATGATGTTGGCGAATGAAAACTTGTTTTCCCAGAACTTTTTGAGGAAACAATGGAAAAGGTGAAGGTTATCCAAACCCACATCAAAGTAGCACAAAGTATTCAGAAGAGCTATGAAAATAACTGAAGAAAGTATTTGGAATTTCAGGTAGGAGATCTTGTTTTCTTGAGGTATCTATATGGAAGGGAGTTATATGATTCAATAAGAAGGGTAAATTGAGTCCTAGGTAATCAGACCTTTCGAAAGACTAGAACTAATTGGTGCTGTAGCTTACTGTTTGGCAATGTCGCCAAGTCTCTCTAAAGTTCGTGATGTGTTCCACGTATCACTGTTGAGAAAATACATGCCCGACCCAACGCATGTACTCACCTATGAGGAATTAGAATTGGAACCCGATCTACCTTATTACAAAGATCCTATCAAGATTCTTGATACCATAGAACAAGTGTTGAGAAACTGGAAAACTCATCTGGTAAAAGTCCTTTGGAGAAACCATAAGATGGAAGAGGCCACGTGGGAACCCAAGGAACTTATGACGAAGAACCATCAGAATCTTTTTATGCGGTATTATTCTAGAAATTTGAAGGATGAAATTATTTGAAGGAGGGTATAATATAAAACCCCAAGCTTCCATGGTACGTTTCCCTTTAAATAATGGAATAACTTCCATTATACGCAACTCTGAGATTCCATAACACCGCGACCAATCAAACCAGCCGTTACGAATAATAATACCAACTTTTTTAAATTTTATAAATTTTATCTTTCAAAATGGACTTCATTTTTGGATTCAGAATATTGAAATTATCTTAGGGTGAATTTTTAGTATTTTTTCTGAAAACATTCAATTTCTGATGAATAGTGAAGAACACTCCGTTATTGGTTAAAACTAAATTTTTATTTAAATAATTATTTATTTTATTTAAATTTATTTTAAGTCAAAATCGATACATAATTCCAATATTTGTTCAATGTAATTTATCAGAGTCATTTTTATAATAAAATTAGATATATAAATTTTTATTGAACTTTTTACCGCCTTTTACCCACCTCCTAGGAGCTTTTGCAAATTTTAATTATATTTAATTTTACCGGTTATGTGAGTTGAATTTTGAAAAATACGAGAGACACGATTGATATCAGTAAGTAAAATTTGGTTCAATGAGATGAAAATAAATTTATGTGAATAGTAAATTTTGACTTTTATTTACCACAGTTAAAAGTAAATAGGGTAATTAAAGGTAAAAATGATATTATTATTACCCAAACACATGTACTAATTCTATTGGATAAGTGTATTTCGACCAAAAGCAACCTTAGGAATAAAATATGATCTCTTAGGTCCACTTGTGTTAGATTAGGACATTTATTATTATTTTATTTAAAGAATAGTTAATAGTGTTAAATTCTATGTTTAATAACTAAACCATTTTTAAAATAGGGTTATATATAAGATAAAGTTGACTATAAATAATAAATAGAAATCTAAAAATATTTCCTACATAATGATATTTTATTTATAATTTTTAAACATTAAATAATTAAATTTATTTATGACACAATGATGATGGTGTAATTACATTATTAATGAAAGATAGAAATAATTGTTATTATAAATGTAAAAATAAATGTAATTTGAGACTATTAATGAATTACAATAATTTAATAAGTTAATATGACATGTTAGTATTGATTAAATGGATTTTTATTCAAAGTAATAATTATTTTTATGAATTTAACGAAAAGAAAATACCAAATAGTGTCAAAATTGACATAAAAGAGTTTTTAAAAAATATATTATATTATTAATTGATATTATATTCCTAAAAATCTAAGGATCAGACTAAGTGATTAAATAATATTATATATGTCAATAATGAACCACTTGAGGTTCACTTGGAGGTTTATAGTCATTTTATTAAATATATAATAAAAAAATACAAAGTGACATGGTAAATGTCAAACTATTTAACTAAGAGTTAAATCTAAATGATAATGTTAATACGGTGACCTAAACCAGTCTAAAACCCATTGGTTGAGTGGATTTCGACCCATATCCACCTTATCCTCGAAGTAAAATATCTTGTAGCCATTATAAACCGAATATTAATTTATTATAAAATATTATTTCAATATTTTCTTAAGGTTCCCCTCACCCCTCTTATAAAATGGAACTTCCCCTTATCTCAAATTCACACCTCCCAAGCCATTTGGCTCGGCAAACCCCTAACAAAACATCCTCCAAACTGTCCTCCTTTATTCCTAAAGGCATTAATTTCGTCAGAAGGACAACATAAGGAGCCCTTTTGATCAAATCAAAAGGAAGAACTCAAAGAAGAGGTAAATATTTCATTACCTCTTTCAATTTCTTTTCTTCATCCACTTCTTCTTTCTTTGTTGCTTCCATTATAAAATAATAAATCCAGTACATTATATATAATTTTATGTTAATATAAAAATGGTACAACAATATTATTTATTCTATCTATCCTATAAATGACAAAGTCACCATACGTGCATACATACGACTTACCGTCTCCACTTCGTGGTGTAGTTTTTCATTCAACACTTCACTGTTTGAATGGGTATAATAATGATGTATAATTGATGTAAATAATAAATATAACATGTTAATTATTCTTTATATATGATATAACCTCCAATTATATTATATTTTAATATAAAAAATGATATTTTCCCTTGTGCGTATGTACGGATTACCGTCTCCAGGAACACGATGAGATTCATTTCCCATCGTGTCCATTCACGAATAATTATCATCTTATGATTAAAAATAATGATTAAATAATTAATATCATTCTGAATATAAATACGATACATCCTATCCCTACCAAACATTACTTACATAACAAAGCATATAAAGGAAAATAAATCAGTTAACACCCTAAACGAGGATACTGCTGAAATATCATTAACAAAGAAATATTAGAAGATCATATATGATATCATTTTAATGTATATGGTTCTTTTATAATTTAATAACAATTATTTTACCATTATATAAGTGGTTAAACTACCCTCGACCAAGGAAAAGTACATGTTAAGGGTTAATTCTACAATCTCTTCATTATCTGAGGTTGTTTTTAAGTGATTATCTACTGGGACATCTTTATAAACCACATTCTTGTTTGAAAAAACTATTTTCAAAAAGAATATTTTATGATTTTTTGGAAGGGTATCCTTAAATATATTATAATTTTAAATGGTTTAAATATTTATTCTTCTAAATCATTCTCATTAATTTCCAGGTTTTCAAAATGGGTTTGAAAGATTTATTTATATATACATGAATTTTTATAAAATTTTAATTCCTTTAAAAAGTTTAAAGTGGTATGGGACACTTTGATTCAAAAATGTATTTAAATGTCTTCCTTTCTAAATAGTCATAATTTTAAATGTTTTCATGAAAAAGGGATATTTCTCTCAAAGAGTTTTACATATCATCTTCATATATGTCAACATACTTTGATGGATTTTAAACATATTTGAAGTTGATTTATTATGATAAAAAACATCCATATTGTATTGAAGGTTTTGTTATGTGTTTGAGTGTGGATGTGTTATTTTTATACCATTCATGGTTTATGGATAAATTATTGACATTTCGTATGCTAGTTTTAAAACGAATGTTTATGTTATGTTTAAACATTTTCATATGAGGAATGAATTGGACATACTAAGTGATGGGTGGAGCCTGCTATAACTCCTCGATGCATCAGTATGTCTCATGAGACAAACTGGTGTCTTAGCATAAGGCCTTGAAAAAATCATATTTGTAGTCATGACATAAGGCATTGTCTATGCAGTTATGAAAGTCTGGAATTATGCATTCCATCATTATGAAAGTGGCTATTGATGTTGCATGTGATCATTTGACTAATAGAATTTAAAGACCCGAAAATTCCTTGGAAATATTTTTCTTAAATATATGAGAATTTTACAAGTCCACAAAAATTTACGGTGCATGATTCTGTGGCCCGGTGTTCCCGGAACCAATTTCTGAAGTTTTCTTTTGGTACGTTCAGTAAACGTACAAGCGAGATCTTATAACTTTTGAACCGGTGCTCAGAAATGAAATATGAGGGCACCGTTGAACTCGCAGTGCTGGTTTTCACTTATGGATGCTTTCATCTCGATATAAGATGGTTGATAATGGAAGTTAGTTTTTGGAGTTTTTTTGAATAAAGTTAAACAAAAATAAGTGTGGCTTATTTTTATTTGAGGTGGTTAAAACCTCCAAGGGGTGGTTAGTGGTGGAGGCCACAACACTATAACCTCCCAAGGGAGTTTATAGTGGTGGGGACCAACCGAGATTAACCTCCCTTGGGAGGATAATTATGGTGGGGACCACCTGAGCTTCTTAACTCCTTGAACTCCCCATAAGTGGGGGAAAACTCTTGAACTGCCCTCATTAAAGTGACACTCCACTTGAATTAATTAATGGAACATTAATTAATTTAATGTGAAATATTTTGAATTCTTAATGACAAAAAATTAATAATATGTAATATTTTATTATTTTGTGGTTGGAATAATATTTTGGTGGAGCTTGGGGAAGAAGAATAACTTTCCAACGAAGAATGTGAAGAACGCCATCTTCGACTTCATCACTTTCTGACGCACGAGCTTGAGATTGGGAGTGCGTGATGAACGTGGTAAATGAAAAATCGACGTCTCTCCATTCCTCAACACCATCATTGAAAGATGAATGATGAACAATGAATAAATAGTATGGTATTTGAGTTGAATTAGTTTCTGTTCTTGGTCGTTCAATTTTTTTTGGAATGTGAATATCCGATTTTTATCGCCATAACGAGGAGGGTTCAAACCACACGAACACGGACCGACACTCTCCATAGTTTTCTCCTCACTTGTTGATGACATCGGCGGTGCAACGTCGCCCCCAGAAGAGTGCACCACGATAGAGAAACGGTGGCCGATGATGGGCCGACCACGAAAGGAACCGGCAACGCTAGGGCCACCGGGTAGCCAGAGGAGCACGACACTGTCTCGCCCCATGGAGGACTGGGCGGCGGCCAGCTTGGGCCGCAACAGAGCAATTCAGACTGATGGCCGCTGGAGGGGCTTAGCACCGTCGTGCCACGCGGGTGGAAGGTTCGCGGCCAGGAGGGCTGCATCAGTCGGATGGTTGGCGCTATGCCGTCGCACCGTGCAAACCCGCTGCCAGGCGGGCCGCGAAGGACAGAGGTGGGCGGCTAGCTGGGCCGGCCGCAAGTGGGCGTGCCACTGGTAGGACCCTTTGGGTCACATGATCATCGGGCCAGCGCCACGCGTCGGCCCTTACAGGGTGACGGGGGGGGGGGGGGGGGGGGGGGCGCTGACCCCCACCCTTCGCTCGTTCAGGGCGGGCCCCGCGCGTGGGCGGCCACTGCTGACTTCAGCTGGTGGACCTCCTCCCATCCACATGGGCTACTCCACCCGCAGGCAGGGCCACCGCACGGGCCGGGCTGGTGCCGATGGGACGGGATAGGCCGGACCGGACCCGGACCCAGTTTTGACCCATTTCACATTTTTGCCCATATCTTGGGCTAGAGGTGTCTGATTATAGACAATCATGGGTAGTATATACACAAACAATGCATTGGGAAATTATGGATGACTCATGAGTATAAATGTTATGGGTGAACCTAATTACATTTGAACAATGTTATCCATTGACCTAGTGGCATGTTCATTAGATTATGTATGAATCTTATTAAATTTTTACAATGTTATGAGTGAACCTAATTATGGCTCTATAATGTCATGCATGAACCTAATTACATGTTCACAATGTCAGGGTTGAACCCAGTTGCATGTCCAAATGTTTATGAATGGACCTTATTACTTGTTCATAATTTTATGCATGAACTAGATTTCATGTTGACAATATTATTCATGGACCTGGTAGAATCTAAAAAGTCTATGTGAGGGCCTTATTTCATGTCCTTAACTTAATTACTGAAGCACTTTATACTTATACAAGTTCATGATGTAATATGTTGATGTGTATGCCATGATTACATGTATTATTCATATGTTATTCTTTCATGGATTATGTTCCCAGTTATATTTTTATTAATATATTATAGACTACTAATCCTAATGCCATGATTCAAGTTTGAGATCATTTATATGAACGTTTTTATATTCTAAGGATACAATCATGTTTTTATACCATTATATTCATTTCATGCTTATGTATTTCTTTTATTTACCCTTTCTGAGCATTCAAGAACACCAATTTCTTATGATTCCTTTATATAGGTTATAAAGAATTATTTACATAGTGTTACTAAGGGTGGATAACATCATTTGAAAAATTGATGATCATTCATAGATTTTGATGTTTTTTGTTCTATGATTCCAAAGACACTAAACTAATAGGTTTACTAGGCCTCTGTTTCTGTAAAGTTATAATTATTTTTGAAAATATGATGTAATGTCTATGTACGTTTAGATTGGAATATTATACTTCACCCTCCAACCATTGCAGAAACCGTAGACTCAGTAATAGATACTGGATTGATTAATTCTATAGTGTAAATATTTTATGTTTCTTGTTATTCAGACAAATAAAATGTAACTTTTTTAGATTTTCAATTTGATGGTGAATCCAATACGTGGTGGTAATTAATTAAAAATACAATGTAGATAAATAAAATTGGTAAAATGGAGATGATAGTTCTGGTTGATATATTTTTAGTAAAATATGTTCCAAATGTTCACTAATATATAATTAAATTAAATTCATGGATTTTTTTAAATAGATGAAATCTATGCTTATACTTATGAAGTTTATTTTTTGATGTTTCCTTGGTATGAACCAAATATTATTCTCAACCATGAAAGTAAAATAATGTGGAATTACACAAAATAAAATATTGATAATAAATATGATTGGATTCTCATGATTTTAAATATTATGTGGTTGTTTTTTGATTTTCTGATAGAGATTTGATAGATTTTTAAAACACTTATATAGTCCATGATATCATCAATAGGAAGTGATCATGGTGGAGAGAAATAAATAAACTAATTAATAAATAAATGTAGTGGTAATCCTATAAAATAAACCCTCTTTGGTTAAATATATTTGGATGTGTATTTAATATAGTCAACAAAGTCCTATATTTGTATAAAACGTGATAATAATTCTCATGATGAAAAATGAATGTTTTCTAATTATACCATAATAAGAAATCTGATGGTCGGTTAGTGGTAGAATTTTTTAATTGCAATATTTTAGGTCATTACACAAATATGTGTCCAATTTTAATTATTCATGGAATGAATCAACAATATTCATTAAAAAAGGTTTGTAAAAGTCATTTTATATAATTATGGATGATACTTGATTATTGAATAAACTATTGAAAAGTACAGTTACTTTATTACTCAAATAATGTAAAGTAATTTTTTGATTTGGGGATTACATATTGTTTTATTTTTAATTTTTTTTAATAAAATATAATAATCAAATCAATAAAATTATATATACATTTTCAAAGGAAATCCTATGGAAGTTAGTAATGAAATAATAATTTATAGAAATTTCACTATTACCATTTTTTGAATTATATTTTCTATGAATATTTTCTCTTTCCCATAGTACAATTGTATGTTATTCTAGGTATATATTTATTTATGGCTATCATGAAATGATATATTTCCTAGGAAAACAATATATTTTCCACTATCATAATGTGTTTTAGTTAGTATATAATAATGAAATCTTACCTTTGATAACATACCAATGAGAAGAGAAATTGATTAAATAGCAGGTAAATATTATCCTTCTTATTTCATTGATAATAAAGAAATTATTCACCATAGTTATGTGCCTATGTTCAATAATTTTTATTAAATTTTTTAATTAATCTTCTTCATGTTTCTCCTTAATAATGATGTATAAGGATTATTTTAATTGGTTATAAAAGAAATACAAGTTAGAATGATTTTAATCAAGTGGCTCTAGTGGACCTATTGGAATTTAAAAAGTAGATAAATGAGTGAGTTAATAAGGTTTTATTTCATCATATCACCTAATCTATGAGTGATTTTAATTTTTGGATTTATATAATTTTTCTTTAATGTGTCACTGCATTGACCATCAAGAAAATAATAAAATTAATTTTAAAAATAACATTCATTGCCTCATAATGATGACTTTTTTATAACAATGTGGAAGATTGGATTTTATTTAATATTTAATTATATAATGGATATCATTATTTGAAGGTACAAGATGAATAAATCACAATGTTTTAATTTAAATATTTATTTTTAAATTATGATTTTTCATTATTCATATTTGATTAAAAAAATACTAGAACTTTATTTATGGATTTTACTAATAGATTATTCTATGAGTATTTGGATAAATTGGATATGGTAAAAATTCATGATATTTTGTTCAATTAAAATTTAACATGGACCATAAGAAAAATAAAAAATCATTACACTTTCTATAAAATGATATAATTATAAAAAAATTAAACGAATAATAATATTTGTTAAAACATATTCTATTCCATGGAGATATTATAATTAATGAAATAAAAATAATTAATCCTAATAAAAAAGTTGGTGTTTAATGGCCACGATCTATAAATGTCCTTGGGATTCAATTAATTTTTATACAACTAGGTTATTAATTTTGTTTTGTTGAATAAACTAATAAGTTAGTCAACAAATAATTTTTTTTCCATGAATGGGTGTTATATTCATCTAGGAAAAAGAGTTTGATAATTTTTTTCAATACCTATATACAATAGTACACAACTCCCTTATTTTATTATAAAAATTAATAACTATGGTATTTTTTATTTATTATTGTTCTTAATTGAAGTTCTACTATTTTTATTGAAATAACATTCAAATATTGCATAAAATTAATTCCAATAAATATACCAAGATAAAAATTATCCTACACATGAAATTAATCGTTAATATATAAATTTACATTTTATAAGTTAAAAAAATAATTTATAAGGGGTGAATATATATATATATAATAAATGCTTCACATATATATTAATTAAAAATAAAAAACTAATAATTGATTATGAGTATTTGAATAACTATAATTCAACCTTGTAAATATGGTAAAAAATTCCTTGAGTATAAATGAAAATTCATTATTAACCTAGAATTCTTTGTAGCATGATCTTATATTTAAAAAAATTGGAACCGGGATTGGAGACTTTATATCACAAAATAATTAAAAATTCGATTTATGTATCAGTAACATCAAGCTTATTAGAATGAATTACATATTTTTAGAAGAAGAAATTAGATTTTAGGGAAATATATAATTGATTAAGGAATTTTTTTTTACATATTTTAACATTGAAAAAATTTTATTTTGAGGTTTTTAAAGATGATATATGTATCAAGTATTTTTTTAGTTGAAATGAAAATATTTAATTAAGGCTCATAGATATGATTATTTTGTTTATCAAAGAGAAATTTGATGAATATAGTGTATCAAAAATATAATCACTGTAAAGGAGTGAAGAAGGGAAATGTTTATTTTAGCCTAAAATGTTTTTTATTTCAATAGGATGAATAATAATGAAAACTATTTAATGAAATTATTTATCCATATTTATTTTCAAAATGAAAATAGTAGCATATATTAATGGATTATTATTATGGTAATTACAAACTATCATTTGGTGATAGTGAAATATAATTTTTTATTTTTTATTTAATAAATTTTCTCACTTATTTTTTGATGAACATTATGTGTTTTTGGATAACTCTTCATGGAATCTATCAAATAAATATTGTCATGTATCATAAACATCCTCTCTATATTGTATCTATTCATGATCCCAATTCCACATATAAATTATTAAAGGAAAATAATCATTTATTTGGTACTGAATTAAGATATATTATAAGCTTCAATATATAAGAGGATATATTATATAGGAAGATTAATCAACCAATTAATCATATTCTCTATAGTTTTTCATTGGATTATTAGTTATTTTTGGATCATTATCCTCAATTAATGCAATTTTCATACATCAATACATTAAATTACATTATAAAAAAATGGAACAACTTGTGTAAATACATAAAATGTGGTGTAAAAAATAAACTTGTTGGTATATAGTCAGGGATAGAATGTTTGTGCTTCCAAAAATTGTTGATGATATGGTTGAAAAGGTAATGTTGATTTATAAATATAAGAGGGTTTATCAATTCATGGAAAATGATTAGTCGTACATATTGTGTAATAATCATTCATTTGAGGTAGGATATCAGGATTTTCCTAAAAGACCCCCCTTGGAAGAAAGGATTTATTTCATTATATATGTAAAATTAAACATCTGGTTTACTAGTTTTCCAGAAATTGGGGAAAGTGTAGGATTTGTATTATACAAAGCAACCATGCCTCCGATTTTATATAATTCATATTATTTTTTTATTTATATTAAATAAGTATATAATGGGGTTATCTTAGGCTGCTAAGCCTTGAGGTTGTATTGTTAGAAGATATTAGTTCTAATGTCGAAAATTTGGTTCAGATTCATTATATCCATGAGCTATTATTGAATAATAATGTAACCACACTTATAAAATTTATAAGAAAGAACCAATTTTTTATTACGAAACGTTATAATTTTGAAATTATATGAGTGAATAATATGAAAACCAAATTATAAAAGAATAAAAATTGAAAGAGATGTTATTATTTATGGGGTAAAAAACCAGATAATTATAATTGTAAATCATTTATACTATTTATTTATATTAATATTAATATTTTAGAATTATAATAGATATAACCTTTTTAGTTGAATTAGAAACAATTTTATTCTAGCTAAATTTAATTTTCCCTTTATTATATGGTTTTATTTAAAAGTGAAATTTCAGTTTTTTTGAAAATTGGAATCAAATAATAGAATTTATAATGGAGACTAAGATGTTTAAATTCTATTTGGATGGGTGTTTTTATCTGAACATTGGCCTTAAGCTAATCTTATGTAACAACAGTTTTTACTATGTCATTTTTATGGGACCATATTAGGAAAATTATGCAATAGGACATCAAAATCCAACATTATGGGATGGATTTATAATGATTAATATCATATTTACTGGCCCTTTCAATGAAACAATGTAAAATTTTCAATCCATAAAATTTTAAGTGAAGGTTTAACAATGTTAAAAGATAATTTATGATGATAATATTTAATGAGATATAGATATTTAATAAGGTGATAAGATGAACCCTCAAATATCTCCATGGAAGCTATATATAATATTTGTGATGAAATGGAAGCTGATCCCTAGAAAAATCAATCCCATCAAGAATTTTAATTGTTCTTGGATCATTTCAAATCAAATAGAACTCCCTCAAAACCTCATGAAATCACATTATTGGTTCTAAGTGTCTCTTTGTGGATGTATATACCAGATCCGACACATATACTCTTAATGGAAGCTACAGAACTAGAGCATGAACCTTCCAATAAATATTATCATATGGAAAACATATATCTAAGAGATAATATTATGAGGAATATGAACTCCCATATGGTCAATATTATATAGAATACTCAAATATTTGAGGAGGCTATATGCGAACCTGAGGATGTGATGAGTGAGAAGTTCCCTTAGTAAATTTCCTACCTCTAATAAATGTTTTTTGATAATATTTTTTGTGGGGTAAAATTATTTGACCTGCAATTTAAGTAATTTATTTCTATTAATTAGATAAAAATTTAGTTGATTTTATTGCACAAAACATATAACTAAAAAATATATATATCTTATCATACTAATATTATTAAATATTAGCATTTTATTATTTCCATAAATTGGTGTATAAAATTGCATGTACTTATTTATATAAAATAGAAAAAGGGGTATTATAAAACAGTAGTCATTTTAATAATATAATATATATCTTACTTTAAATAGTTTTTATGTATTATTTGAACATATATTAAATTTTTTTAACAATTTTATACACTAAATTAGTTAAACCGAATTTTTATTTTTAATCACCAAAATTGAATAAAGTAATATTTTCAATATCATTTATAGTAGTCAAATTAATACACACTGATCAATATAAGTTATCATAGTAAAATGGTTATATTTTTGAAATGATAAATTTCTAAATTTGTTGTTCTTTATTAAATTTCTATAATTAAATAAATACATTATTATTATCATTAGAGTTATTTAATATTTTATTAACTGAAATTAAATTTAAAATCAATGAAAAATAAGATTAAGAATGCGTAATTATTACAATGATTTTTTTTAAAAACTAGTTTTCTAATGAATTATATAATATTCCACATAATTTAATTTACTTATAATTAAAAATTGAATTAGCTTAAATGTTTTAAAAATTTGTATTTACCATGTAAATTTTTTTATAATTCATATCCTATATTTTTTGTGATAAATTCATAATTAAAATTAATATTTAGTCATTATTAATAAGTATTAAAATGGGTGATCTAAAAGGATATAATTAAACTAAAAGTACTATTAAAATTAATATTTAATCAAGAGTCATCCATAATTTCCCAATGCATTATTTGGAACATATTTTACTAAAAATATATCAACAAAAACTATCATCTTCATTTTACCAATTTAATTTATCTGCATTGTATTTTTAATTATTTACCACCACATATTGGATTCACCATAAAATTGAAAATATATAAAAGTAACATTTTCATTGTCTGAATAACAAGAATCATAAAATATTTACGCTAAGGAATTAATCTATCCATTATCTATTACTGAGTCTATGGTTTCTGCAATGGTTGGAGGGTGATGTATAATAGCCCAATCTAAACGTGCATAGAAATTACATCATATTTTCAAAATAAATATAACTTTACAGAAACAGAGGCCTAGTGAACCTATTAGTTTAGTGTCTTTGGAATAATGGAACAAAAAACATCAAACTCTATGAATGATCATCAATTTTTCAAATAATTTTATCCACCCTTAGTAATACTATGTAAAAAAAATTCTTTATAACCTATATAATGGAATCATAAGAAATTGGTGTGCTTGAATGCTCAATAAGGGTAAATAAAGGAGAGAAATAATCATAAAATGAAAATAATGGTATAAAAACATGATTGTATCATTAGAATATAAAAACATTCATATAAATGATCTCAAACATGAATCATAGAATAAGGATTAGTAGTTTATAAGATATTAATAAAAATATAACTGGGAACATAATCCATGAAGGCATAACATAAGAATAATACATGGAATCATGGAATTCACATCAACATATAACATCATGAACCCGTATAATTATAAAGTGCTTCCGTAATTAAGTTGAGTACATGAAATAAGGCCTTCACATAGGCTTGTGTAGATTCTACCAGGTCCATGCATAATATTTTGAACATGAAATCTAGTTCATGCATAAAATTATGAACAAGTAATAAGGTCCATGCATAAACATTTGGACATGAAACTGGGTTCATCATCGACATTGTGAACATGTAATTAGGTTCATGAATAACATTATAGAACCATAATGAGGTTCACTCATAACATTTTCAAAATTTAATAAGATTCATACATAATCTAATGAACATGCCACAAGGTCAATGGATAACATTGTTAAAATGTAATTAGGTTCACCCATAATATTTATACTCAAGAGCCATCCATAATTTTCCAATGCATTGTTTGGATATATAGGTCTCAAACATCAATATTTTTTTGATTGTAAATAGCCGATTATTATCACCATAATGAGGAGGGTTTGGACCACACAAACATGGCTCGACCCTCCCCATCATTTTCTCCTCACTTGTTGCTGACGGTAGTGGTGCAACGACACCGCTGGAAGAGTGCACCGCGATGGAGCAACGACGGTCGGCGACGTGCCGGCCGTGAAAGGAACCGGTAGCACAAGGGCCGTCGGGTCACCAGAGGATCGTGGTTCCGTCATGCCATGCAGAGGACTGTACTGCGACAAGTGTCGGCTGCAACGGAGCAAGGCGGCCGGACGACCGCCAAAGGGGCTCTGCGCTATCTCGCCGCACAGGTGGAAGGGCCGCGGCTAGGAGGGCCATAAAGGTCGGACGGTGGGCGTGATGCTGTCGTACCGTGCAAACCCACGGCCATGCAGGCCGTGGAGGATAGAGGAGGGTAGCTGGCTGAGCCGCACGCCTGCAGACGTGCCACAGGAAGGACCCTTCGGGTCCGGCGATCATCGGGTCGGCGCCACGTGCCGGCCCTTACAGGGTGGGGGGGGGGGGGGCTGACCCCCCCCCCCTTTACTCAGTCAGGGTGGGCCCTGCATTCTGCAGCCACCACTGGCTTCAGCTAGCGGACCTCCTCCTAGCCACACGGGCTGCGCCACCAGCGGTCAGGGCCGCCGCGCAGGCTGGGTCGCCCGTCATAGCCCGAGCTGTTGTCGGCGGGCTGGGCCGGGCCGGTTCCGGCAGGCTGAGCGGACCTGCAGACCTGGTCGGACCCCATTATGGTTATGAATCTGGGTTGGTTCGACCCTTACCGGGTCTGGTCGGCCCAGTCCAGGTCGGGTCGAGTGGGACCGGCTGGGCCGGACCAGACCCAGATCCTGTTTTGACCCATTTCACATTTTTGCACATATCCTGGGATACAGGTGTCCGATTGACGAACCGTCTTCACCGACGAGAAGATTGGAACGAGAATGTTGTTTTAGCATACCCCAATCGAGGTTTAAACGCAGTTGGGGTATGAATGGGTTGGATTGAACCTAAATCCAACCGGGTCCTTGGAGCAGAAACGCCAATAACTCACAGACCGAGTGTCCGATTGACGCGCCATCTATCGCGTTGGGTTCCTTATGATGAGACAAAACTCTGGGATACGTAAACTTAAGACTTAGTGGTAGTTGATTTATTTAAACTTGGCTCAAGGAGTGGACCCTATCGGAATCGAGCATGCTGTGTGCGGGAACCCTATGGATGGTTGCGACTAAGATGATATGATCCTTCGTGGGTTCGACAATGATGATACTGGACCAGGATCCTTCGTGGGTTCGATAGAAATGGTACTGGACTGGGATCCTCCATGGGTTCATCAGTGATGATACTAGACTGGGATCCTCTGTGGGTTCGACAACGATGACTTCTGTACCAGGATCCTTCGTGGGTTCGACAACGTCAATACTGTTCCAGGATCCTATGTGGGTTCGAAAGAGGAGATGATTTAGTGGCTACATCTAATCATATCTACCCCTCTACTTGAGTTAAATACCTGAATGAGAGGAGTCTTGACTTTAATTTGTTATCATCGAGATGATTGACTTTATTTCCTTTTTGGATTGGGATGTGCTTGGGCACTAGTGTTGGAGCCAGACTATGATTGGTAACTTAGGTATATGTATGGGCATATACCAAAGTAGGGATGGTTGATACCTCATTATTGTTTCTTACAATAGTGGTTAATCCATAGTGTATTCTGGAATACCTTCGGGGGTCTCACGGTCCCTTACTGAGTATCGTTATAGTCACCCCTGCACGGGCATCGCTCGCACCTTGTTGTGTTCTGTGCAGACGACTATCAGTAGTGATCGAGGTTGAGGGAGACTGACATGAGGCTTCTCGGAGCTGGACTAGATGGGATGTACCTCAGGGACGAGTTTTTCGAGATCTGTACCTACCCTTCAGGTAGGATTTCCCCGGTGGATGATCCAGGAGTTGTTTTTTTACTTGTACTTGATGTTCAGTTGGGTTTGTATACTGGCTCACTTACTTTAAACACACTTTTATTTTCTATTTTAGTACATGTTTCTTTTTCTGATTGGGTTCAGACTGTGTGTGTTACAGGTTTAAAGGAAATGCCTTCCCTTTTTATGAGGGATTCTCCTTTTATGCTAGTCGCTAGTTCCTGACCTATGGAAGGCAGGCTTGGGGTAGTCACGACACGGGCCCCGAGGACGGGTCGTGACAAATTGGCATCAGATGAGTCGGTTCTACCATAGAACTTGGACTCTAATTATTTTAATGGAAATAGTGTATAGTGCTTTGGGTTCGGTTATCAGTTTAGGGAAACCAGTGTTGGTGTGACGGCCGACGTATCCATACACTAGGACTCTGATTTCTGATTTCTAACTATGTGCACAAAAACACTGATTGCGTGTGTGTTTCCTTTGAAATTTTTTCTTTGTGATTACTTTGTGTCAGCTTACCTGGTATATTGTTTTGACTATGGCTCCCCTGTTTCTTTTTAGGACGGTCCAACGTAGGTAGCCATCCAGGGTTCTGGGATGTGTACGAGGTGGTAGCCCACCGAGAGACGCGACCTCAGTGTAGGGCCCCATCACAGTGGAGGAACTAGTGGTACCACTACTCGCTGGGACACCGATACCACCAGCACCAGCAGAATAGATTTCCCGCCATCTGAGTGTGTTTCATGAGTTCCAACGCTAGAGGCCACCCAGGTTCAGAGGAGAGATGGACCCACAGACAACTGAGGATTGGATGGAGGCTGTTGTGAGAGTTTTCAGATTGGTATGGACACCAACCGACGTCATGGTGATCCTTGCAGCAAGTCTTCTGAAGGATACAATAGGTAGATGGTGGAGCCTAATGCTCTAGGTGCGTGATGAGGCATCACATCTCTGGGCAGACTTCGAGAGCCTCCACTGATTAGAGTTTTTTCCAGCAACCCTTCGTGATGTGCGGATTCAGGAGCTGCTTCATCTGCAGCAGGGCAGTATGATGGTGGCACAGTACTTAGCGACGTTCAATGACCTCTCGCGCTACTCCACAGATATGGTGTGGGACCCATTTTTAAGGGCCCAAACCATCGACCAAGGACTTAGGCATGATACCAGGTCTTCAATGATCTCCCTCAGCATTCCGACACAGGCGGGGGTGGTGGAGTGATCCCTTCTTGTGGAGAGTTTTCTTGCTGAGTAGTCACCAGAAGCGAGACCCACCACAGGGTGACACGTAGAAGAGTATTCTGAAGCCGGCAGTTGAAATATGTCATAGAGGTCCAAGCAGACCAGGCCATCAGGTGGGCGACCACAGGATACATGTTCAATTGGGTGGGGTACATGAGACATAGCCAACTATATGAGGATCAGGCAGTGCTATGCATGGGGCGTGCAGGGTAACATGGCACGTGACTACCCGACCCACTATGTAGATGAGTAGTAGATAGTAGAGGGACCTCCCAGGCAGAGGAAGAGGTTCGACACTGGTGGTCCTCCTAGAGTAGACAGGCATGGCAGAGGTTCTGGCCGACCAGTAGGTGGTGGATGACGTTTCGAGGTTCTACCACCACCACCACTAGGAGGTCCACCCCGACCATAGGGAGCAGGAAGACAGGGGCGAGCTCAGCTCCAGGAAGTCGAGGCCAAAAACCACGAAACACCTGAGATTATTTGAGGTACTATATGTGTCTACTCCACCATTTCTGTAGTACTTATAGACACCGGTTCCCATAATTCATTCATAGCCACTTCCCTCGTTCGGAGCTAGGAGATTTCGATGGATCCGTTGGATCAATCCTTACATCTAGAGACTCTTATGAGAGCAGAATCGATTATTACGCACTGGTGATGGTAGTGTGAGCTTACTCTAGGAGGTGATAGCTTCGACTGGGATATCCTCGTAGTGGCGTCGAGGCCTTACGACGTCATCTTGGGTATGTACTAGTTATCAACAGTTCATGCTCATATTGACTATATTAGGCACAAAGTGCAGTGTGTCCACACAGATGGGACCAGGTTTACCTTCACCGGTGAGAAGAGAACCTTTGAAGCACATGATAGTCTTACTCAGAGGATGGTGCAACTGATCACTCACCAGTTGGCTTGCCTTACCCTCGAAGCAGTTTATGTGGAGAGTCTGACTTATCCTGTAGTGGTGGACCAGTACACAGATGTTTTCCCCGATGATGTTCAAAGACTACCTCCTCGTTGATTGGTGGACTTCTACACAGACATGTACCCTAGGGCAGCAAAAATATCTACTCCATCTTATCGGATGTCTCCCACTGAGCTTCTCGAGCTACGGGTACTACTAGAGGACTTGCAGGGGAAGGGGTTCATTTGACCCAGTGTTTCACCCTAGGAATCCTAGAATTTTTTTTCCAAGAAGGCGGATGGGAGCTTGCAATAGTGTGTTGATTATCAGCATCTGAACCAGGTGATCTGGAAGAACAAGTACCCACTACCGAGGATTGACGAACTCTTTGATCAGTGGAAGGGAGCGCGTTGGTTCGTGATGATAGATCTTTGATCGGGCTATCACCAGATCGGAGTACGGGATGAGGATATGCAGAAAAAGACCTTCGGATGCCAGTATGGTCACTATGGGTTATTGGTTATGCCATTTGGTGTAACCAACACAATATCTGTGTTCATGGGACTCATGATCAGGATCTTCCAGCCATACCTTGATCACTTTTTGATAGTCTTCATCGATGAAATTATGTTCTACTCAGCTACTCAGGAGGAGCATGCCTACCATTTTTGGGTAGTACTGGACACACTCCGAGAGCACAGGCTTTATGGTAAGCTCTCGAAGTGCCAGTTCTGGATATGAGAAGTACACTTTATGGGACATGTCATCTCAGAGGTTTGAGTTGTAGTGGATCCAGTGAAGATCTAGACAACACATGCTTGAGAGCCACCCAGGAGTGTGATGGAGGTACGAAGTTTTCTAGGTTTGGCTGGGTACTATTGGAGATTTGTCCCAGACTTTTCAAGAGTTTTAGCACCACTTTCTGTGTTGAAGAAGAAGGTGCAACCCTTCATGTGGTCAGAGAGATTCCATGGGAGTTTCCAGGAGCAGAGGCAGAGGCAGACTAGTGAGCCCATCTTGAGGCTAACAAAGGAGGACATTGTGTACGTAGTCTATTGCGATGCATCAGGGACTGGGCTCAGATGCATCCTCATGCAAGAGCGAGCTATGATAGCTTATGGTTCTCGTTATCTGAGACAACATGAGAAGAACTACGCCAGTCATGACCTGGAGTTAGCAGTAGTGGTCTTCACCTTAAAGATGTGGCGACACTATTTGATGAGAGATCATTTTACCGTCTACTCTGACCACCAGAGTCTCAGGTATATCTTCTCGCAGAAGGACCTGAACCTGAGACAATGGCGTTGGCTTGAGTTCTTCCAGGACTATGACTTAGAGATATTATATACTCAACGAAGGAGAACATTGTTGTAGATTATCTCAGTAGGAGATCGGGAATTCAGATGCTAGGAGAGGCGACGAAGTAGCTGGCCACATTGCAAATATCCTTTGTGGGTCAAGATGGAGCAGCCATTCTGCAGTCTCTTATAGTCACACCTCCACTTCTTCAGAGATTCAGGGAGGTGCATCATGGGGATGTTGACTTCAAGGCTCGACGTGCACATATATCCATAGGGAATGCACCTAATAGATTTTCTATAGATAGGGAGCACACCATTCTCATCAGGGGACGTACCATGGTACCAGTGTCTCTTTTGGAGGAAGTGTTGATGGAGTTTCACACATTGCCTCTATAAGTACATCCTTGTGTGGAAAAGATATACTAGGACCTTTGATAACAACACTGGTGGCCAGGTATGAATAATTCAGTAGCAGAGTTTGTCTCACGATGCCACACTTTTCAGCAAGTGAAGGCGGAGCACCAAGTTCCAGCAGGTTTAGTACATCCCTTAGAGGTCCCAATGTTGAAGTGGGATGGGATATCCATGGATTTCATTATTGGACTTCCACGTACATTTATAGGTCACGAAACTATCTGGGTGATTGTTGACCGACTCACTAAGTCGGCCCACTTCCTACCGATCAGAGAGCAGGGTTTAGTAGAGAGCCTGGGACGCCTCTATGTACAGGAGATCGTATGGATTCATGGTGCGCCATCGATTATCATCTCCGATCGAGATGATCATTTCACTTCCTGTCTATGGAAGGGGTTGTAGGAGGCTTTCTAGATGTAGCTTCTCTTGACCACCACCTTTCATCCTCAGACGGATGGCCGGACTGAGAGGACCATTCAAACTCTAGATGACATGCTCTGTGCATGCATCCTCAACTTAGGTTGAAGCTGGGAGGATCACTTACCTTTTTTAGAGTTTGCGTACAACAATAGCTACCACTCCACCATCGGGATGACACCTTTTGAGGCACTGTACGGCCTATCTTGCAGATCACCTTTATGCTGGACTGACCCAAGGGAGTCAGCACTCATGGGACCCGAGTTGGTGCAGGCTATGATAGTGAATGTACAGGTCATCTTGGAGCAGATGAAGACTGCACAGAGCAGGCAGAAGTCCTATGCTGAAAGGAGATGGAGGCCTCTGGAGTTCGAGGATGGTGACCAAATCTTCTTACGGGTCTCAACTCGATGAGGTTTACAGATATTTGGCCGGGGTGGAAAGTTATATCCATGATTCATCGGACCCTTCCATGTCCTCAACAGAGTAGGAGAGGTGGCTTACCGCCTGGCTCTTGTACCTCAATTGCACTGGGTGCACGACGTCTTCCACATATCTCAGCTGAGGAGATACGTGCACGACCCATCCAAAATCATCGACCATGGGGAGATGTAAATTGATGACATGGATACATTCATGGTGGTTCCAGTGGAGATTAAGGATCAATAGGAGTGGGTCCTTTATGGATGGTCGAAACCTCTGGTGTGCATTCCCTAGCTGCACATGATCCTCCAGGAGAGAACATGGGAGCAGGAGGCTCAGATACTTTCTAAGTACCCCCATTTGTTCCTTTAGTTTGAGTTGTAGCTTACGAGGATGTAAAGACCTAAGGTGGGGAGAATGTAGTGACCTGTAATTTCTATGGAAATTTTTTCCCATTAATATATGGTAATTTTACGAGTCCTGAAAAATTTACGGCGGATGATTCTGAGGCTTGGTGTGCCCGGAATCAATTTCTGATGTTTTGTTCGAGTACGTTCAGTGAACATACAAGAGGGATTTTATAAATTTTGAGCCGGTGCTTGAAATTGAAATCCAAGGGCACTATTAAACTCGCAGCTCTGGTTTTATCTTTTGAAGGCTTTCGTCTCGACGACAGATGGTTGAGAATGGAAGTTAGTATTTAGATTTTTTACGAATAAAGTTAAATAAAAATAAGTGTGGATTATTTTTATTTGTGGTGGTTAAATAATCCAAGGGGTGGTTAGTGGTGGAGGCCACCACACCATAACCTCCCAAAAGAGTTTATGGTGGTGGGTTCCACCCGAGATTAACCTCCCTTGTGAAGATAATTAAGGTGGGAACCATGCGAGCCTTTTAACTCCTTGAACTCTCCATAAGTTAGGGAAAACTCTTGAACTCCCCTCATTAAAGTTTTACTCCACTTGAATTAATTAATTGAACATTAATTAATTTAATTTGAAATATTTTGAATTCTTTAAGACAATAAATTAAAAATATTTCATATTTTATTATTTTGTGGTTGGCATAATCTTTTGGTGGACCTTGGGAAGAAGAAGAAGAACTTTCCAACGAAGATCACGAAGAATTCCATCTTCGACTTCATCACTTTTCGACACACGAGCTTGAGATTGGGAGTGCGTGACGAATGCAACGAACGATGAATCAACGTTCGTACTTTCCTCAACACCATCATCGAACGACGAATAACGACCGGTGAGTTAAAGGTAGTGGATATGAGTTGAATTCGTTTCCGTTCTTCATCATTCAATATATTTTGGAATGTGAATAGCTGATTGTTATTGCCATAAAGAGGAGGTCTCAGACCGCACGAACATGGCCCGACCCTCCCCAGCATTTTCTACTCACTTGTTGACGACGATGAGGGAGCAACAACGCTGTCGAAAGAGTTCACTGTGGTGGAGCAATGGCGGTCGGAGATGGGCCATCCATGAAAGGAACCAACGGCGCAAAGTCCGCTGGGTTTCCAAGGGAGCGCGGTGCCGTCGCGCCTCATGGAGGACCGGGCCACGGTGGATCAAGGCGGACAGACGGTTTCTAGACGGGACGACGTCGTCACACCTTGAAAAGCCATGGCCAGGCAGGCCGCAGCGGACGGAGGAGGGCGACCAACTGAGCCAGCCACCGGAGGGCGCGCCATAGGCCGGACCCTTTGGGACTAGCGGTCACTGGGCCGGCACCACGCGCCAGCCGTTACAGGGAGACGAGGGGTGTTTTCCCCCCATTTCTCTGTCAGGGTGGGCCCCATGAGGCGTGACCCCTGCTGGCTTCTGCGGGAAGATGGCCTCTTTGCCACGCGGGTCGTGCCCCCCACAGGCCAAGCCGCCGCGCGGGCCAGGTCGCCCGTCGCGGGTTGTGCTGGTTTTCGCAGGTCGGGCTGATTCCGGCGGGGCGGGACAGACCTGTGGACTGGGTCGGACCCCGGTCGGGTCGGGTCGGCCCGGTTGGGCCGGACTGGACCCAGACCCAGTTTTGACCCATTTCAGCTTTTTCCCATATCTTGGGCTACGTGTGTGTAATGGAAGAACCATCTACGGCGATGGGAAGCTTAGAACGAGAAGGTTGTTTTAGCATACCCCAATCGAGGTTTAGACGCTGTTGGGGTATGACCGGGTTGGATGAAACCTAAATCCAACTGGGCCCTTGGAGCGGAAACACTAATAACTCACAGATTGGGCGTCCGATTGACGCGCCGTCTATCGCGTTGGGTTCATTATGATGAGACAGAACTACGAGATGCATAAAATTGAGACATCAGGGTAGTTGATGTATTGACACTTGGCTCAAGGAGCCAAACCTCCCGGAATCGAGTGTGTTGTGTGCAGGAACCCTATGGCTGGCTGTGACTGAGATGATAGGATCCTCCGTTGGTTCGACAGCGACGATCCTGGACCAGGATCCTCCAAGGGTTTGATATTGATGATTCTGTTTTTGGATCCTCCATGGGTTCGACAGTGATGATACTGGACCGGGATCCTTTGTGGGTTCGACAGCGATGACTTCTGTACCAGGATCCTCCATGGGTTTGACAACATCAATACTGTTCCAGGATCCTACGTTGGTTCGACAGAGGAGATGATTCAATGGCTACATCTAATAATCACTACCCATCTACTTGAGTTAAATACCAGTGTGAGATGAGTCTTGACTTTTAGTTGTTATCATCATGATGATTGAATTTATTTCATTTGTGGAATAGGATGTGCTTGGGCTCGAGTGTTGGAGCCGGATTTTGATTGGTAACTTAGGTATATGTATGGGAATATAACTAAGTAGGGATGGTTGATACTTCGTGATTGTATCTTACAACTTTGGTTTATCCTTAGTGGATTCTGGGAGTCCTTCGGGGGTCTCTGGGTCCCTTACTGAGTATCATTATACTTACCCCTTCACAGGCTTCAGCAGCACCTTCTTGTGTTCTATGCAGATGACAGTCAGCAGTGATCGAGGCTAAGGGAGACAGACGAGAGGATGCTTGGAGCTAGAATAGACGGGACATACATAAGGGATTAGTTGTTCAAGATCTGTTCCAACCCATCAGACAGGATTACCCCGGTGGACGATCTAGGTGTTGTTTTGTTTTTTTTACTTGTACATGTTGTTCAGTTGGGTTTTTATATTGGCCCACATACTTTCAGCACATTTTTTTTTCTATTTTAGTACTTGTTGCTTTTTAGGCTTGTCTTCAGACTATGTGTGTTACAGGTTTAAATGAAATGCCTTCCCTTTTTATCAGGGATTCACCTTTGGTGTTAGTCTCCAGCCCCTGGCCTATGGAAGGCGGGATTGGGGTAGTCACGGCATAGGCCCCGAGGACGGGTCGTGACATAGAATATCCATGTGAATAAGTAAATGGAATTATTTGATTTATATTTTCAATATTATACTGTATTTTATGTTTAAAAGGCTTATGTTTTAGTCTTATACATTGCCTTAAAATGTTTATGCTTATTTATGAAAGTTTCCATTATATTGTTATCCTCACTCAGAATCTGAGCTCACCCTTTTATATGTTTTATATTTCCCAGGATGCAAAGAAATATATTATGACTGACCTGTAGGGATCGTCTAAGGTATATGATTGTGGCCTATGGAGACTATGTTTTCATATTTTTCATTTTATAATGTAATGTAATACTTATGAATGTGTCGAGTATTTCCAAGGCTACTAAACTAATTGGCCTTTCAAGACATGATCTTTTCTGATAATGCCAATGTTATGTAATATTGCACCAACTCTGGGTAACTTGGGTTAGGGCATTACGGGATACAACAAACCTATCAGAACTCGGGGATCAGCCTTCACCTATGGACATTCTAGACATTGAGATATGAACTTATCCACACTAATCCTCATTTAATCCCACCAAAACATATTCCAAAGGTTTCAGTAAATCATCCCCAAATTTTGATGTACAACAAATGTAGAAGCGTGAAACTCCATCATCACTTCCTCTCACAATTCGATTGGGACCACCATTCAACCCAAGAATAAGAGTAAATGATTCCCTCCTTTAGAGAATCTATCATATGAATATCATGAGGATATTTGGTCATTTAGGACTTCACAATTGTTATATCCCAACCAATCCTCCCTCACATGATGGAGAAGTGAAGGATTTCTCACCATCGATTGAAGAGAATCCGCACCATACTCCTCAGCTAGGTTCAACTGTAAGGAAGTCAAAAAATCATAAACCTTCATCACCAGGTGATAATGAGAATTATTACTAAGGGTATCATTCCCCACATTTCCCTTCCCATGACTATATATTATCTCATAGTCAAAATCCTACTGAAACATTAATAAGTTTCTCTATAAAAGGTTCAAATATATCTAAATAATGAAATTAATGATGCTATTATTCTTTGAGTAAAAAATGTTATCTTCAAAAAGATTGAGTCTCCACATCGTCATAGAAAATACCCCCACTAAAAACTATAGTTCATGAGTCACAATGTTTGGCTCATGGTGTTTCAAAAACCTCTATCCATATTCAATAACACCATACCTCTTCATCAAGAAATACAATCCCAACACTAGAGGGATCACAATACACTATGTACTCAACTCCCTCCTCCATCACCCTAAAAAAGGATCACTCATCAGCCTTTTAATTATCTCCTGAATGACTCCATAAAATAGATTAGTCCAGGTAAATGGATTTCCATTCCTCCTTCATTCGATCAAAGGGGATACAAACATGGATACGTCTTCGAGAAAACTCCTGAATATATAAAAGAATCTACAATAGTTCCCCATGATACCAGTACCCATATATAAATTATATAATCCTTTCTCAAGTGTCTTGGGTTCTCTTACTCAGACACTGAAGACTCTAGGTTTCCATCAATGTTGACTTCCAAGAACTAGTCCATGAAGGATTGAAGGACATGGTTCTCAAGTAATTCAAAACTATTAGGGATTACAATGTACCTAAGGGTATCAAAATAAACTAAATACAAATAAAATGTCTCTTAGAAGACATTTTTAGTACAATCTCCTCTCAAACCAAGAGGTGAAGTTAACCTTTACCAAGGAAAAACTTCAAGAAACAATTCTCTCCAAACTAGTATCTAAATAATTCATCTATTACCTATGGGCGGATAATCCTTCAAGACAATCAACTGGTTCAAGAGAAATTAATCCACACCTCAGCTCAGAATCTTGTTCTGCTTCTAGGTTAACATCAAATGGTTTTCCAGGTGAATGTATTGGGTCTTAATAAGTTCAACCTCTATAGACCCTCCAATCACACTACTAGATCTCACAACCCCATGGGTTCTTTAAACATGCTATAATAAATAATGGGCCGTCCCTAGTGAAAGTCTATATAGAGGACCATCTCAAGGTGGGGAGGTAACCCTCATACATCCTTATGCGAGATGTCATCATACCCTACCCTCATTGAGGGATGCAGAGATCTCACAACATAAATAATTTAAGGGTAATACTAGATAACTAAGATATTTGTTGTAAAAAATAGGTAATGAGCTAGTCCTACTCTATATACGGATCAATCCTTATCAAAGGAGAAAAATTTCATCCCATGAAACAAGGAGAACTGCTACAATCGCAAGTAGAAATAATCTGATCTTGGATATTAACAAACATTCTATACTAAGGAGAACATATTAGGGTCCCACTTCTAATATGAAAATATTTCAAAAAAGTACCTCTCTCACTCTCCACAATTATTGTAGTCACACCATTGATAGAAATGTTTGACCACTAATCCTCTCTACAGGAGCCTCTATCATAAAGGCTGAGCAATAATGAACCCAATGGTATCGCTAGGTCTTGAGCAGGGGCTACGATTAGGGAAATGTGGATTACGATTTTTTGGTATTACAACTATTGAATAAGTGTAGAAACATGTCATACTAGGGAAAGAAGTAAAATTCATTGAACCATAATATCATACCACATTAATCTATTCATTCCCTTTCCAACCTACCCAATACAACTAGGGGTCACTCTGATGCCTTATCATATAAAAACAACCTTGGACAAAAAAGTATATAGAAATCACCCAACACTCCTAGACAATGTTTGTTTCAGGATACAATGATTCACCCTCATGGTTTTAAATTAGATATGAAAAATGAAACATAGTGGAGAAATTTTCTCTCTTCCTTTTATATCAAAAGCCACAACAAACATCTCCGTTACAAGACTCTACTGATTGTCAACTTCATCCTGGAGAGGTTTCACCTTGAGGAACACCATGAAAAGAGGTCATATTCGAGTGGGATATCTAAACCCTAAGATTGGTCCTGAACCAAACCACTTAAAAATCAAGTCCATATAAACATTGAACCTATGAAATATCTATATCTAGAACCCATATTTTGAACTCGTTATAAGTGTGTCATCTCCCAGTACAATAGAAACCAACTATTTCTCTACAAAGAGAAGTGATTGAATGTGAAACTATATAGTTAGTCAGGATTCACATAATTATGAAAATACAGATCAATAACTAAATAGAATCCTCATCTTCATGAGGATCTGGATCATCTCATAATATTAGCGGCCACTAGAACATTAAATTTTAGTGTTCCCTAAGCCTCTGCACACCCTCATCCTACTATACTAGTATAAATTTACAGTCACTATGAGGGGTTATACTATCATCCTATATAGAGGAAATATATCATAATATTTACCATGAAATAATCTCTCATCAATCATTAGATCACCATTATGGTCCAGAATCGGCAACCTAGATGGTTGTCTTCATGGAGGAATATTGAAAGTGAACGAGATTTACCACAATCAAACAAGAATATATAAATATATATATAAAGAGAACTAAAGAATGACGGTAAATGGAATCAATCATATATGATGAATTTACCAATGTTATCAGCAACAAGTGTCTTGTTATACCATGTCGATAAGCAGGTTGTCAGAGTCCTGGTGTATTAATACATTAGCCTCCACACCAACATTGGATATCCAAAAGAATTAATATTTTCTTCAAAAAATTTTAAATTGAATTATTTTCTTGTATCTATGCTATAATATTATTACAATATATATTGTGAATGTATTTCTCGTTCTTGATGCAATCCAAATATATTTGAGATATCATTTTATAATATACTTCTTAATCTATATAAAAAGCCTCAACGTAGTTGGGCCATATAAATATTGTGACCAATAAATTAAATATGTTTATATATATTATTTTCTTATCCTTAATATTATTTATAAGATAAAATTTATATGAATAAATACTATTTTTACATCCCCTTGATAATTAGTACTCCAACTTCCCTATGTACTAGGTTATTATCCTTCACACCGTTTAAATTACTATTGGATAGTTATGATAATAACTTATGTAGTTCTCTTGATTATGTTTCTTATTTTACTGTTATTCTTTTTTCATATGAAATATGATATCTCAGTAGGTATCATTGATTATTTGAGTAATCCAATCACTTAATCACATGTACTTATATTACTCTTATTAATCCTCCCACATTCCCTTAACAAGTCATCTTGAAGGATTTTTTTTTCACATGACATATGTAACAACACAATCCTGAATTTTTTTATCATTTAGTTCTAATTTTTTTTCAATGTATATACTATAAAAATATATTATCAACATCATAGGTCTAATTTAGAAGATATTTTTCCCTAAAACATTATTTCATCTTTAAGTAATTCTCATAGAAATAAATTATATTACTCTTAACTAACATTAAGAAATAACATATGTTTTCTATATATTATTAAAATACATGACTTGAAAAACTATAACACTATCAATAACCTATTATAGACACATGGATCACATTAATTATTTGTAAAACCAAACCTTATTATGTCTTTATAAAAAAATCCTTGATCGCGATTCATTCTGTAACCCATAAAGGGAACTATAAAACTTTCATACCTTATTGTCATTACTTAGTATCAATAAACCTTATAGTTTCATAATTTCTTAAATTTAGCACATGTTTTCCAATAATAAATGTGTTTTTGACAAATATTTTCTAAAATTAAAGATTATAGAACATTTTTATGACTCATATAAATATAATTGATTTTGTCACAATGAGTGGTGAAAATGTTTCATCATAGTTGATTCCATGAAATTTATTCAAACATTCGATAAACAATCATTCCCTGTAGTTACCAAATTTACAATCCATTTATAGTTTCTTCTTGAATATCCACCAAACATTTTACATCAAGAGAAATAACAAAAATATAGAATTATATTTTGGTCAATAGAATCCATTTCTAAATTCATAATAACTTGAAAATTTTATCTTGTTTGAAATTACTATTTTACATTAGGATTAATTAATTAATAATATATCACTTAAATTTTTGAGTATAAAACCACCCATGGTTATATATTTCCTACAAAACTTGAGTCACTTGAATAAATCCCCCATAATGTTAAGAAGAGTGTAGTGTTTTTTGTACCGTGATGTCTCACTACAGCCTAAGAGCAAGGAATAATGAATTTGGGTGACTTCTAATTTTTTTTATATTTTTATATTAACCATATATTTACTTAGACATGGAAAGATAATTTGAATAAGAAATTATGTTTTAAAATATACTATAAAAAATGAAAATTTTTAATGAGGCATGGACATAATGATTTGTATTTAGTTCACCCGTAATGAGCTATATCCAAGGTGAATATATCAATAATGTATTCATATGAAAATTAACAAATACTTTAATATTATTTTATTACAACTTTAAAAATATATAAATTCTCTACCAAGGATCATGAACTATTTATTCAATTCATTTCATTAAATAGGTATATAAGAATACAGTTGACACCCAGGATGAACACAAAAGATATCAATCAGAAGAATCCACACCCCCACAGGGGTGTAATCCATGTTTCTTGAAAATACACTTCCATATTTATATAAGATATTCATAGTATATTATCTCTCTAGTATTGATATTCAATAAAAATATGACTAATCACAGTTCACATATCAATACAAGGTATTAAATGAATTTCACTATTTATTCTTTGTTTTTTAGATCTTTATAAATTATTTTCTTAATATTTTGTGAGTGATATGCTTCATCTCCAAAATTATATTCTATATATTAGAATAATTATTGAATTTAGAATCATGATGTTAAAACAATAACTATATTTATACTTCCTTTATATCATACATAACCCTTGGATAGTCTTCCATCAAATATCCAACATTAAATTTGAATAAGTAGATATCTATTTCAAATATAAATACAACACCATAATGATATATACAAAACATAATTAATTATCAAGATCTCAATATTACAATAATAATATCACGACATCATTCATCATGGTGTGACAATTCAATTTCTTTCACAACTTATTTCAACTTCCATAAGCGTTAAAGTGTGTTAAAAATCATCATGGTGTATATCAGTTAATAGGTGAAAAGAAATAAAAGATTTTATTTTTAGGGATCGATATATTTATTATGGTGGTCATTCATAGTGTAAATCCTTCAAAAAAAATTATTATTTATATATATCAGGAAACTAGAGTATATAAATGTTGTGATTTAATTTGAA
Source organism: Viscum album (assembly GCA_963277665.1). Lineage (NCBI taxonomy): Eukaryota > Viridiplantae > Streptophyta > Magnoliopsida > Santalales > Viscaceae > Viscum > Viscum album. The sequence continues at coordinate 1,252,994,413 of OY728141.1, forward strand.
TAAATCCATTAAAGAATTACTTGAAAAACAATATGTCATGGTCCAATATGTCATGAACTAATTGTATTCCTTGTTTCACTAAAAGTCATCCAATAATCCTTCAATATGATTCATTTTAGTTGTGGCATGTATCTTTATATGAAAAATTTGAAAAAGAATACACACCTTTTAATCCTGTGTCAATAAACTACACATAAACATCTATCATGGTGTGATATCTATGTTGGAGTGTGAATGAATATTATAAAGTTACAACTATTTATTATTAAAAATATCCTAAGAAAATGAATAATTTCTAAAAACATGCACTATCCTTTTCCTAAAACCTATAGAATCAACTCCACATTCTTTAATACCCTTCAAAAAACATCAAAAAACATCAAAAAAACATAAAAAAAACATCAAAAAAACATAAAAAAAACATCAAAAAAACTTCTTATTAACAATATATCCAATATCGCCACCTATTGTTAAAAGAATCTTCCCATTATTTTTTTCAATATATGAATTTTTTAAATGATAATTATATCATGTTTTCCCTAAACCCTGATATTCAACAATTATATCATTCAATAATTATTGACCTTACTATTTTTGAAAATAATATTCAAAGGGTTTCATATATCTAATATGATTTAATGATCTTATAAATTTATACTGAAAAAAATTAAGAATTTTTTTAACTAATCTCTAAGTCTATGTGATTAAAATCTTGGTGTAGGAAACCTGTGAAATAATTAAGTGAAAAATTATTTCTCATAAAAAAAATATTGAGAAAAACTATGAACTACTTCAAAGACATCGTAGCTACTATCTCCCCTATCTTCTTGAACCCAATAAGGATAAATCCTTACAAAAAAAAGTAATATTTGGATATTACAATATATGTTACGGGGAGAGGATAACTACCACACCTCTTTAGTTTAAAGGATAGAGTTGAACTATAAGGTTCAACTAGAGATTCTAAAATGTATGTGAAACAAAGGGTTTGATAATGATATTTATAACGTGGTGTTGGGTTCCCAAAAATTCAAATTTCATAATATATTTCTTCACATTCTATATTATGAAATGATACAATATATTAATATTCTAGGTGTCAGAGTGCTAAATCATATTATTTATTATTTGAATTGATTTTTTGTCTTAATATATTAGAATTGTCCATTTCACTACATTACTAATATATTTTAATTTTCACTTCATATATACAAGATATGTTTAAATATATGTGACTGAAATATACTATACATAAAATCTTCTCAAAGAAACACATTTTGGTTTCATACATATTTTTTCTCCTTGGTTTCAAAAAATAAAAAGGATCCACTAATTATGGATTTCTGATCACAATGTCACATGCTCATTTAGTAATTGAATAGGGTAAAAAATAAAAAAATTTACTCCCTTGAAAACTAAACTTTATTTTATTTTCTACTATATACATCTCATTATTAACCTCACTACTAGGTTGTGTTATTTATAAGGAAAACATTTTACATGTTCTAATATTAATGTAGCATAGATTATTTTTGGCACAGTTAAGTAAGACTGAGTAAAATCCCCAGGTGTCTTTTTATAGTGTTGTGTCCACTCCCTAAATATCCTCATGATTCTCCAATTGAGTTCCAACTCCTATCAGATTTAAAACTGTCTCAAAATATTACATTATAAATTCCTTCAACACTTACCTTGTATGTTTCTCCTTTGACATGACTATAACATCTTCATCTCTATAAAGTAACAACCTTTGAAAATATGTCAAATATTCCATCAATGACTACCCAAACTTAGAATTAATTATTTTTTAAAACTTTCCAACTAAAATATAATTTTTTCCTCTATATATGATATTGTACACGTGCACCATTACCATACATTTTTATTATTTATATATTTTCACATTGAGGTTATGATCAACCCCACATCATTTTAACTCTGTCTTTCATAGAAATGAATTTAGTCACTCATAACTTGAACATGATACTTTATTTGGGCTATAAAAATTACTTTTGAATTTTAACACATTAGAATCATTATAACTAATAAAAAATCTAACTATTAGTTATATGTAAACCTCCTTATTCAAGATTCCATTTTGAAATTCCATATTCACATCCATACGGAATACATTAAACATATTCTTAATGAACATTTATAGAAGAAGTATAATATTACCCATTCTATCCACTGGTGGGAATTCTTCTTCAAAATCAATCCCTTCATTCTATGAATAACCCTTACAAACAAACTATTTTTTATTATGAACTACTTTTTCATTTTCACCCTATATTTTATGAAGACCAACTTCATATAAATCAAATTTTAATTTTTTATTATGTCCATAATCTCCCAAGATTGTATTTTTATCAATTTGGTTCAATTATTCATTCATGGATTTTATCCATGATTCCAATTTATTTTATTATTTAAAATAGATTTGTTCGAATAAAAAAATATATATTTTTGTTTGATTATCCTCTTCCTACAAGTCTGAATTAGAGAATATTTATAACCAATAATATTGCTCAGCTTAAGATGAACCATTCCCCTTTTTGATCGAGTGTATGGTTTAATCTCATAATTACATTTTTCTTATATATATTCATCTTTAGAATCATTATCTACCTAAAAATTTTGATATTTTTCTATGTGTACATTTGTCTCATCATTTCCTTCATTTACATCTTCGAAAACAAATTTTCTAAAATTTTCCTTACCTTCATAAAAATTAACCGTCACATTAGTACTCTTATCAATCTCATTTATCCTTTAATAAAATAACTTATAGGCCTTACACTATTTTGAGTAGCCTAGGAAAATTATTTTATCTAATACATCATCATATTTCCCCTAATTTTCCTTTTCATTTTATGTAAATAATTCACTTCCAAATACTCTAAGATAATTTAGTGAGGGCTTACTTCCATTCCAAATTTTATATGGAATATTATATAATTATAGAAAGTATAATACACAATTTTGAGTATATATATCCACTCTCACTAATTATTTCCAATAACTATGTGAGGCAACAAGAACTATCAACATAGTTCTTTCCATGTTTTTCACTATACATTATAGTATTTTCACAACACCATACCATTGGGGAATATTCATTGAAGATAATTCATGTCAAACACCATAATTTGTGATGTAATTTTCATCTGAATAAGATATGTACTCTGTTCAGTGAACTGATCTGAAAACCATCATAGTTATCCAGATTTTATTTCTCTCATATATTCAAAACCTTTTTATGCAATCAATCAATTCCCTATTTGATCGCATAAACATGGAACACCCCATCCTACTATAATCATCAATAAATTGAATAAATTACTTCTATAAAATTGTTTTAGTAGTATTTATTAGACTATAAACATCAGTGTTGAAGAAATTTAACAATGCGAATAATCTATACATATTACGAAGATAATAATTTCTTATCGTATTTCATCTTAAGTATGAATCAAAACATTTATCATCATTAATTGTAAATATAGTAATATCGAAGTCATCGTTTAACATCGATAATTTCTCCAAGATCCAATGATATATATGGTTATGTCTCTCATACCATAAACTATTTTATTCTTTTAATGTTAGAATAAATTTATTATCTTTTATATACACATAATAGAGATTTTTATTCATCCTCCATAATTTCTTACGTTAATTTATTACATTGAATTTGTTACTATAACATTTTTAACTGAATTTGACTTCCAAAATTGAGTCACAAAGCAAATTAACACTCAATAAAATGAGATTAAGACAAAAAATATAAAGGAAATAAGTATTATTCAATTCATAACCATCCAATTGGGTCATTCATATGTCTTTAATATCTAGTTATCGATAATTTATGAAAAGTACCATTTGATCAACTCTTCCCTTTATATTAGTCAATATATTCATATTTCCTATCATATGATATGAATACCCACTATCTAGAATCAAAGTGATACTATTCATTGACGATTTCAATGAAATTTCACATAAATTTTCCTTATGTATCTTATTTCATTCCTTCTAATAAATTAAAAAAATGAGCTGAGAATAGTGTCAATCTATTCTAATTTTATTCAATGCAGACTATCATATCAAATTCTTATACTTCAAGGTTATAAAACATATTTTCAAAGGATTTCAATTAAATTGTATTACATATATTTTAAAATGATTTAAATAATAAAATATACTTATTATCTTCGTAAAATGAAATTATTTACTCTAATTTTCAATAAATTAAAATAGTGCCTATAAAATTAATTTTTATCTGCATATAAATAGTGTTTTTCAAATCTCATTTTTCAACATCCAATACCTTATCTTCTGAAATATATTTTAGCTTCATTACAATAAGATACAATGTAGAAAAAATCCATAAAACTATGATTTAATATATAGAAATATCATATTGTTTTAACATCTACACATACATATTGATTTTATATAACTCTTTTATTATTGATAAGTTCTAAGAAGGTTTGAATATTCTCTTTTATACTAATTTCCTTTATGCATCACATTGAATGAGCCTATTTTTATTATACTATCCTTACAAAAATTTCCATCTTTACATATTATATTGGATATTTGAGACCTATAAATTTCCTCTTAATATTTTATGACCAGATATTATCTTTCATTTAAAACGTCATCAAATAATTTCTCAAACTGAAGCTCATTATTTGACCCATATTTTTTAATATCTAATTAAATTTCATTCTCATGTACACAACTTCAACCTGTTGTGTTTATATTTTGTTAACATTATCATCAACATACATGTTAATATCATAATTTAACTTCATATATTATTAAATATTTAATCATTAATTCTCATCATCATTAGACTTCACGCAATTCTTCTCATACTATTCTAATACCTTTTTAATATGAAAAAATCATGCTTCATGTTCATCAACATAAATATAAATCAATTTAAATAAAACTAAAAAATTTCAGTTTTTATTTATCTATAGACAAATATTCTAAAGGGAATACTTTAGTTTGAATTTTAGGTCTAAAAATTCATCTTATTGATAACCATCTTCTACTTCTATTTTTATTTTCTAAACCAAAACTACCATTAAATCTTCAATATTTGAGATGAAATCACTCTCAATACATTCCAATAGATATTCCACAATATAATACTGTTATTTTATAACCAAAATATTTCTCTAAATCATGGTGACACTTGAATTTTCACAATAAAAATTCCTTCAATTGAGAACATTCTTCTTCTATTTTTTTGAGAATTAAAACTCAGCATCAGATTCATCATACCTCTTTTAAAATGTAGAAATTATGTACTTAACTTTTATATATTAAAAGAATTCAAAGGGAATATTTCCTTCAAATATACCATGAATTATTTTGAACATCCTTTCCAGAAGGGATAACAAATAATCACTTATTTCTTCAATTTATTCACCTCGAAACTATTTTTTTTCAATATATTTTAGTTCTATATATTTCTAATTTATTTATAAAGTGATCTATCGATTCAATATTTTTCCAATAATTCAAGATTTGTGTATACGTAACCAAGAGATAATTCTAGAAGATTCATTTCTACATGTTTTAAAACATTGGGGTTGTAAATTAGGGGTAATCTTATGATAATTTTATTTACAATTTTAGAATACTTGATATCAATAATGAGTCTACATATTAATCCAAAAAATTCCATTAGAAAATTAAATAATCCATCCAAATGTTTAATAGAACCCATATTTATATCATAAAACAAAAATTTTAAAACCTCGATGTTTACTCCTTTAATATTTCCATCATCTATATATATATTGGAATGTTTATTAAAAATTTCTTTTTCTAATGGAAAATCCATCACCTTTATGGATATTTGATTATATAAATCTTCTAAAAAGGTATTATAAGACTTGTAATCACCATTTGACGAATTATTATCACATATTATCATTGATCTTAAAGTGGAATAACTTACTTATATTTAGTGTACTAATAATGAACAATCATCATGTGTAAGATATTATAAATGTGCTCTCATCCAATTCTTCCCAATTTTATAATTTAATCAATAAAATAATGGCACAAAATTTTATTCAGAATGTTATCTTGGAAAAAAACTTTCCTTAAATAGATTCAAGGTACAATAAATGGATATGATTCAACTTTTTATACCATATGGTCTCACTACACCTAAGAAGGGTGGATTTTTGTGAATTTAGATACATTTTATCTCTTTTGAACAAATGGATCTTATCATAAAATTGGAAAAGACATTTTGGATACAAAATTATCTTTTTCGCATAGATGAAAAATAAATACAGAAATTTTAAGTGGCATAAACACAATTATTTTTACTTAGTTCACCCATAATTGGAAACATCCAAGGAGAATATATCAATAGCATGTTGATATAAAAATTTAAAAATAATTTTCTATAATTTTATTACAAATTTAAGAAAAGATCACTCCTAAACTAAGATCTACAACCTCTTCTTATATTCTATGCACAAATATCAAGAGGGATACAATAATATAGTCAACACATAGGTTGAACTCAAAATATATCTATCCAAAGAATTTAGACCTAATAAAAAAGGATTTTCTCTATGTTTCTCTAATATTCAGTTAAATAATTTTCAGTGATATACATAATTTTTTATATTTCTAGCCAAATATTTAATGAATATATGATCAATCACACTTTACTTATCACCACCATGAATTAAATGAATTAATGTATTGTTTTTATTCTTTTATATATTCAAGAATTCTCTTCATTTTTGTTTTTGTCTGATACAATTAATCTGTTCAAAAAAATATCTATATCTAGATAATTTTTTAATTTAAAATTTAAAATTCAAAAAATAAAAAAAATTAATCTTCCTTTATTTCAAAACATGCTAAATCATCTTCCCTCAAATTATCACCATAGAATTAAAATATATAGTTATCAGTTTTTCAAATAAAAACCACATTATCATAGGATAGAAACATCATAATTTCTATAAAACTCCTTATATTATTGAAATAATGATGCCAAACCATAATTCATGGTGTGATAGTTAAATTTATTTCTTAACTTATTTCATCTACTAAATGGGTCAGGTCATGTAACCAATCTTCTCGATGTATTTATATTAATATAATAAAAAATAAAAGTTGTAACATTCATGTATCTATAGTTTTTTGAAGCTAATAATTCATGGAATATATCCTTGAAAAAGTATTTTTTTATTTATGTTCATCTCAGCATGAAAATCATTAAATGGTGAAAGCTAATGTAATACCCCAGGATTTTGGAATATATTTTCCCCTGAATTAATACTTTGTTTAATAGCTACTTTCATATTAAATTCAAAGAAAAAATGATCAATGGGATTTTAGATATGAAAATTTTAACAAAAATAAAACTGAAAGTAGATAGAAAAATGGCAATACATTATAAATTCATAAAAAATAGGATTAATAACACTGCATGTTTTAAAAAGGATTTTTCAATAATATAAAATTTCTTTTTTATAATTTTATTTAAAGATAAATTTATAAATTTTAGTATTTCAATATTAAAATATTAAATAAATTATTTTATAATCATTTAAATATTATATTTGGATTAATTTATTATATTTTTTTAAAAGAAATTTTTAGGTGAATATTGAAAATATTGTTGATGCTACAAATTTTCAATTTTATGACATTATATCAACACAAGAATGAATTAAAAGTTTATTAAATAATTTTTATATATATTATATATATAATAAGTAATATTAATCATTTATAATTTCTATTTTGAATTTATGAAATCCATGTTTAACATTTTCGAAACTTGAGAAATATTTAACATTATTTTTTTTATTCTCTTATACTAAAAACTAATTTTCCTCAGTCAAGAAGATAAAATATAATAAAATTAATTTCATATTTTAGATTCAATTTTTTTTACTATGTAATAATTTAAATTTAATTTTTATTGATAAAAATTATGTTACTATGATTAATGTTAATTACCGCGATAATAGAGAAGAAATTATTTTAAGAAAATTATATTTTAATGTAGTGTAATATTTATATAATAAAATAAATTATTATATTTTAATTAATTACCCTAATATTATTTTAAAATACGTATATAATTATATTAAAATTCATTTTATTAGTAATAAATGATAAAAAATATTAAGAATACATAATCATTAAAAATCATTTTTCTAAAAAAATAGTATATATATATTGATTGAATTTAAAATTTCATTTTTTTCATGACCCGATCCAAATCACCTGACATATCTAACGAAAGGATGAGCTGTAACTACCATAAGATGCCTTAATAAGCTCAGGGCCAGTGACAAGCACTAAAAGTCACAACTAATATGGGAAGCCTTTGTGAAATATAGCTGTACACAAACACCCAAAAGTCTACATGAAAAAGTGGAGAGGAATAAAAAGAAAATATAACAATATCTAGAGAAATAACCTTGCATGAAAAAACCTATATGGTAAAAAAATGTGTACAAAAATTTAATATGAAAATTAAATGGAAAAAATACACACCCAACTAGAAAAGATGTCCCAACCGGACAATAACTAGAAAAGTAAATGATGAGATACATAGATCCATGTCTCCATGCTCTGACCACCATATATGGAAAAATTCACCTAGATATCCTTTTAGTCCTATGAATTTTCCATCGACCTTTCTGACATCTTCACAAGACATGACACATGCATGTAAAGCCCATATAGGGGTGAGTATATATATAACCAATTGGACATCCTGAAAACTAGTTGGGGAAAACATCCGAGACTATGTTTTGGGGATGCTCCATTATCATTAGGAAATTGTTCCCACGTGATTAAAAAATATTTAATTTTTTTATAAAATAAATTATGCTCTCATAAGACCTCAAAATCTTGTGTTATCTCCATACCTGAAAGTGAATATATTCCTTAATATATTTCAAAATATTACAAATAAAAAATGGTTCTCTAAAAATTTTATATTATTTTTAAATTGAATAATATTAAATAAAGATGAAATTTATGTTCAGAACACCCATATTTGGTAAGATTATTTAATTTATATTTTTATTAAAATGCATGTTACTTGGGTAAAATTGAGTTACCACGGTAAAAAAAGGAAATGTAAAAATAAATGAGAAAATGAAGTCAATTTTTTTTAAACATGTGTTTAAATTTTTGGTTGAGTATTTATTGACCTAATATCACCAAAAACTCAATTATTTATCACTTTTGGAAAAATTGACCCATCAATATTGTAATTTTATTATTAAAATATATTGGCTGCTAGGAAAATCTCCCATTTGAAATATCCCTAAGCCTCCATCCAATATTATTTTCTAATAAGTTTCCTTCATGACCTAAGGCTTTGGATCACTAAATGTTATCCTAATCCCACGATTTCTGTGAAAATTTTCAAAATAATGTTCAGGGCCCCACTATGATTATTACTTAATCATTATCTTTTTATTATTAATATTTCTTATAGACCTATAGAAAACATATTAATATATTGAACCTAGTCTCATTAGTGTAATTAAGTGTTATTATATCAGTGGAATAATCCTTCATTATTACTTTCCATCCAGTTTGAAAAAAACAAAATAACATTAATTGCGTGTTTGTAAACACTACCGCATCTATGAAGTGACGCCATTATTTTCACCACCACAAACTCTAATAACTAGTTTTAAGGGTTTAGTTGAAGAATAATTTTTTAATATATAATATAGTTATTATTATGAAGTTAAATATTATAATCCATCTTCATCCCTTCTCATTTATCAGGAAATAAAAACATTAACCATGCGTTGTGCAAACTACTTCTTCTATGATGTATCTTTTTTTTCATTTTTCATCATGTTATTTTATTTATAAAAACCAATTTAAATATTATCATTATTATTATTTTAAAGTGACATTATGTACTTCCTAAACCATACAAAACCATTGAGTTTTATCATGTTATTTTTTGGGTCAGTTTATCCTCCTACATGAATTATAATATAAATAACTAAAATATATGAGTTTAAAAATGTACTTAAAGGTAAAAAATAATTTTTATAACACTTTTAGTATTTTATAATAATAATATTAAATATGTTATTAGTGATATTGATAATAGATGGTTATTGTAACATATCAGATCACCTTTCCTAATCTAAGATCATTTTCTAAAAAACCTATATAACTTTATGAATTTTATATTAGTTGAATAATAAATTAAATATAGTACTAAAATTATAGAGAATATGAATTGTTCCTAAAAAACTTTTAAACATGGTCAACATATAAAAATTATAGCATATATACTGATTTAATCATCTCAAAATAACCAATATAACGAAAAAATTATAATAAATAATTATAAATAATATGATAATAAGTTGTACTTAGTATACAAAATATAGGTAAAAAGGGTTACTAAGAAAGTATTTTTTGAATCTTAATATTATTATTCAAGAAGTTATAAACATTCACAATGAGAATCAGGGCCATAGTGGGGGTTTGTGTTAACTAATATTTTCTTCCATTTAGTTACAAAATTTATTATTGAAAACTATTGTTACATGTTTTTTTATACCTATTGAATACTTTGTATTATATATCCTTTTTATTTTTTAGGGTTCCAAATTCAATCTCATAAACCCATTATCAAATTATTCTTATATCAAAGATTATTTTATATGAAATGGAGTCTTAGATTCAAAACCTATTTCTAAAGGCATACTTCTTATTAAGAAAAATTTACTTTTGTATGGTATATATAATAAATTTATTTTATAATATATCATGAATTATTTTTTTTGTTGAATTTTATGTTAAATTTCCAACTATTTATTATTCAAAGGGTTTTTCTTTAATTTTACTCTATTCATAATAGATTTCCAAACTCAAATTCCTCCTCGAATATTAAATCTCTATATGGTTATGATCTTTAAATCCCCTTTTATCCTTCAATTTACCTTTTCTAATGGTAATTTTCATTTTTTATTATGGGATGTTACTTTATTTAATTAGTATCATTTTCTTTGATGAAATACATTCACAAATAAATTTTTGAGGTTGGTAATAATAACTCCCATTATTTTAAATAGATATTTATCCTCCATATCTATTTTTCCTTCCCTCCAATGTTTTACCTACTTTTTTATAACTAAAATATGGATTAATTCATGTGATATTGATACATATCATCACCACTTTTCAAATGGAACTTTTATTTCCCAAGTTATTATTTGGGTTCTCAATAAAGGTTGTTTCATGATATTAACCTTTTTATATATCATGGATATATTTCTTTACTTCTATTCCATGTTTTCTCTATATATACTTTATGTATTTTTTGGAATCCATTATTATAAATTAATGTTTTAATATTGCACAAATATTTTCTATGCATCCTTTTTGAAAATGAATTTTTAAAAGAAACTAATGAATTTTCACATAGAAATTATTCATAAAAAATAAGAACAATTTTTAAAAAATGTTTTCACAGTAATATATTTCACATAATTTTTAATAAATTTCCCATGTTTCATTGTTTTGAAATTTAAAATATTTTACAATTATTTTCCAAATTTTATTTGAAATTATTTTTAGGGAAAAAATTTCGTTTTCATCATGGTTTACAATGTAATTTTTTTTCGTATTATTAAATCATTACTTATCTATTGGTTGATATATCAAATATGTTTTCATAAATTAGAAAGGTTAAATCTCTATAATAGAAATTTTCTATCACTACATCTATGATTCCAAATCACTTTCAATGAGGACCTCTAATTTTTCTTCCAATTCTATCTCTATGTGAAATACCTTTTTTTTATTTTTTTTGATTGAAGAGTGTTCACCTTGATTGAACATTTCAATTGATTAGTTAAATTATTGAATTTACCATATACCCTTTATCTATATGGTGTATATATTATTGACTTTATTATCTTGATTGAGTCTAATTTATTTAGAATATTATTTAATATCATTTGATACCCATTTATTTTTGGTGTTTTTATTATTTAATGATTATTTATAGAATTATGATTTATTTTTTATGTGAATAAATTTCAAAACGATATGAAGCACATTTAATTTCAATCGGTTCTATATGATGTGAGGAATAAAACCCATTTTCTTCCCATGGGTTCTATATGATCTGATTAATGAAATAATATTAAGTGGAACCCATATGTATTGATGATGATATATGTGGTCTTATATTTCCATAAAATTAACTAGTTAAAGATTTATATCTCATTAAATAGAAAATCATAAACCAGATTTGGTTTTTTTCAAAGGTGAATTCATCATTTCAATTTATCAAAATTTTAATGAATGGAAATTTTTGGTTTTTTCACCAAAGGCATATACATGATATTATTTTCTCAAAAAATTTTATATTATTTTTTTGTGACAAAATTTTATGATTATTTTAATGAAAATGTAATTCTATTTTGGATCATGTTTTTTAATTCGTGTTTTCAAAAAAAAAAATTACTTTCTTATGTTATTCCATGTGTCAAACCATGATTTAAAACCAATGATTCGTTTTGTTGAACATTTTTTTATCCTAATTTTAAAAATATGATAATATTATAACGAATCATGATCTATTGTTATGTTATCTTATGTTTATCCTTATTAAGAATTTAATATCACCCATTTATTATGTTTCTATGTCCCTAGGTTATGAAGAAAAGTAATACATACAATATGTCTAGAAGAGTATCTTTGGTGAAGAATTTATGAGAGAGGATGAAGAATGTTTATGGAATAAGTATTTAACTATATTGTGGGGAAAATGTACCTTAGTTGAAAATGACACGAGGTTTTTCAGTTAATATTTTTCCCAATTCTATAAATCTCTAAAAATAAATGGTCTTTGGAATTTATGTAATGAAATATTTTATTTAACTCATTTACTTGAGATGATCACATTCATGAGGAATCATAGTTGGTGTTAGAGTAGGGTTTAGATAGATTTAGTGGTTATGATATTAATTAAGGATAATTTAAGGGTTCATAAGTTATAGTTGATCACAATTTCAAATGTATATATTACACATTAAGATAGTTGAAGTACATAGAATATTTTAAGGATTTGTATAAGAAAACATTTGAGAAAACACCAATTATATTACAGTATTCAAAATTTATGGTAATGTATAGATTGTATGAATATAATAAAAATTAAATCCCTCTATGGATACTAGTAAGTGGATGTGGATATAGCACAAATGTTTTTTGGGGTAATCAACCTGAAAAATATGGTGAGTCTGAACTTAATTTCTAATCGGGGGCATGATGAATGAGCCTATAAATAAACACTGAGATAAACACTATTGGGGGTATTTAATTTAGTTAAAAAATCACATTAAAATTGATTATTAAGGATTTGTTATTTTAAGTAATTTGGTTATGGAATATGAGAGAACCCAACCTAAATAAAATTAGATTAAATTGAGAGTGATTTAGGTCGAACTGAAAGTGAAAATATTAATTTTCAACTATAAAAAAAATTTAGGTTGAAATTTTCATATATTTATATTATAATATTTATCTTATACTATTAATTGTTAATCAATCATGATTAAAAAATTTTGGTTTTAGTAATGAATAAATCCTGAAATAACCAAGGTAATAATTAATTCCATGGACAATGTGGGGATTTTCCCAATAAGAAAACTATCTAGATAAGAGATAGATTAAGCAATATTTTGGTTATTCCTAATCATATATCATGAATCATGATTAATAATGTAAAATTAGTAGATTTTCAAAACCCATTAATGACGAGCTATATGGATTATTAGGTATGTTCATGTGATTATGATAATGAAGAAAAAAATATTTAATTCCCTTCATGTAAAAATGTGGCAATAATCACCATGTATAATATATTATAAGAAATACGAGATGTTTTACATGTGAAAAATGAGTGAATATATAAACTAATTACTAAGGAAAATTGAAGATATCAGTTGATATAGTTAATGTAAATATAGTTCATCTGGAGGTACCACTAATCATTAAATTTCTTAAATGCTGGAAACATGGACATTATCTAAGTCAACACCCTAATCCAATGGATTTCAACGATGATAAGAATTATAAATTTTCAATTCCATGTGAATAGGAGAAATCCTATGAAACCAAACTACAAATGTTTTCTTCAATAATGATATGGAGTGAAGAACACCACTCACCCACTCAAAAACAACATGTTATTTATTCATATCTTGTTTAAAACACTCCATTATAACTAGTATTATTTATAATAATCCTTAACAATCACCTCTATGAATAAAGTTTGAATTATTAATAAAAATTACTAGTTTTATGATAATTGTATCCTATGTATATATCTCTTCTCTAAAAGATGTTTATAGGAATTTGTTTCCTATAAAATCTTTTTATACATACTTTGGTCAAATTTTTTGTGATATTAGGAATAGATTTTCCCTCTTAACATAGTGGTCATGATAATTTCTAAGAGAGGAAAATCAAATCTAAAAATAAACCCATGATCACCTATTAATATAAGGACAACTATAAAAAACTGTGAAAAATTACCCCATTATACAGGGTTATTTATCAAAAATGTCTACAGAAAAAAAATCAACGTTAGTAATATTCTTCTTTTGAGTGAAAAGATGAGTTCACTAGTCATACCAAGTATGGTGATGTTGAAAAATCATTAGAAATTAAATCTAGAGTCAAATAAATCATATGTAAACCCCTAAATATTTCATTAGTTAGGACTAATTAAAATTACCATGATGAAATTTGTTAATGGTGAAAAATGAAAAACCCAGATATTTTGGAATATATTTTCTTAGAGTTAATACACTATTCCATAGCTTGTTTCACACACAACACCAAAAAAACGATTCTAGAAAATATTAGAGAGGAAAATTATTATAATAATAAATCCTATAGTAGAAAAAATAATAATAATCAAATATAAATATATATAAAATAATATTTTAAAGACTTAATGTTTTAGAAGGGAATTTTTTCAGGAAAAAAATTCCTTTAAATATTTTAATTTTTTTAAAAAAGATAAATTTATAAGTTTTGAGACCATGAATTTGGAAAAATTAACTTCTTTTTTAAAATAATAACTTCAATATTTACATAGGGTAAATTTTTTAAATGTTTCTAAAATAATTTATTTTTAGGTGAATAGTAAAAATATAGATTTTTCTAAAAACATGCACTTTTATGAGATTATATTAACAGAAGAATGAATTTAAAGTTTATGAGTCCGTTTTTATATGATATATGTTTAATAATTAATATAAACTATTTAAAAAAACTTTTTTTAATTTATAATATTCTTGTTTAATGTTTTGGAAACAAGAGTAATATTTTAGTATAAAAATAGTTCACTTGTATAAAAAACTAGTTTTCATTACCTATAAAAATAAAATATAACAAAATTTATTTCATATTTCAGATAATACAAATAATTTTATTTATTAATTTCACTTTAATTTTTAGTCCTAAAACTGTGGTCCCTAAATTTAATGTTATTTATCATAATAATGGTGAAATAACTATTTTTTAAAGAATTATTTTATTAATATTGGTTAATTTTTATCTAATAAATTCAATAAATAATTATTAACTAAATAATATAATATTTTTTTAAAAAAATATAATGTTATATTAATACAAATTTTACTGTTTATCAATGCTAAATATTATTAATAACACCAAATGGTAAAACACCATTTTTTACAAATATCAGTTCTTCCATATATTGGTTTTTTAATTTATAATATAATTATATATTTTTAAAAATTAGATTTTTATTAATTAGATATTAAATTTTGGTATATAAAACCCATATTTTGTAATAGGGGTCACTTTATACATTAAGAAAAACATAATTTACTTGGGAAAAACTAGTTACCTCGATAAAAAAATAGGTAAAAGTAAAAATATATGAATAAATTCCTCTTTTTTTCTATTTTTATAAATTCATTTCTAAGTAATTATAAATACAATAACTCCCTAAAATACTTTATTTGTCTATTTTAGAAAAATTTCCCTTTATTAATGCCATTCAATTAATGAAAAATAATGGGTGATCACACAAGTCCTATTTCCTTCAATTATAAAATGGTATCATTTACACCCTCTCAAAGTTAAATATGAGATAAGAAATTCCCATCAAAACCCTACTCAATTTTACTCACATATAATTACCTTACACAACATAAACAACATTTTCACCATAAGTTATCATATTCTCTTCATTTCAAAGGAAACTTTCAAAAGAATGTTCAGGATCCCAAAATGTGTATTTCTTAATCCATAAATTTTTAATTATATATTTCAATTCCAAACATAACTTAACCATAGTAATATAATGAAATAAATATAATTATTATGCTGAATTTTTATTATAATATTGTGAAAACCCATTATTTTTTCCATTCCATTCACTTAGAAAAACAGAAGAATTCCATTTGTGTGTTTGTGCAGAATACCGCCTCCTTGAAGAGAAGTATTTAATATTTCACCATCACATATATTTGCTTGTTATAAGGATGGAATAGAAAATAAATTTGAGATATATTTTATTATTATTATTATTATTATTATGAAGATAAAAAATATAATCCACCTTCATTACCTCTCTTTTTCTAATAATTGAAAATGTCAATCGTGTGATGAATATACTACTGCCTCCATGAAGTATCATTTTTAATTTTTCATATTGAATTTATTTCTTTGTCAAAAAAATTAAAATATGATTCAAAAACATAAAATAATCTTAATAATATCATTATTTTTTTATATTTACATTACAAACATCCTTAACTAGTCTCACCAGTTGAGTTATAACTTTTTCTTTTTCGGGTTAGTTTAACCACATACAAGAAAAACATTATGAAAATATAAAATAGATGAAAATAAAATTTTATTTAATTAAAAAACTATATTTATTATAATATTAATATAAGTATAATATTGGATATTACTTAAGTCATATTAATAATTAAGGTTCATAGTGAACTTAACCACTTCAGATAAACATATCTGAGCTACATTCCTAATATGAGATCATTTTATAAAAAACTATATAAATATATAAATTTTCTTATAATATAATATTAAAAGTATATAAAACCACAAAATATTTTTTATTATGATATTATTCTACATAACATTTCACCATGGTTGAGATACCAAAATAGTTACATAGAAATAGATCAAACCACCTCAAATAACCAGTAGAAGAACAAACATTATAATAAATAAATTGAATATAAAATTAAATGGTACATAGTAAATGAAATATAGATTAACATGGTTCCTAATAATATATATAGTAAATTTAATTTTTTTTATTTAGGAATTTAGGTGCATGAAAAGAGAAAATCAGAATCAATGTAAGCGTTTGTGAAAGCTCAAATTTTCATTAATTAAGATACAAACATTTTTATTGGAATATTTTGTTCCATGATTAATTTGTTGTAAATAATAAATAATTTTGATTGTATTAAATTCTTTTTATGGGGTTATACAATTATAAATTACATCTTCATTTCTAAATTATTCTTACCTCAAGGATTATGTTACTTGAAATGGTTTCTTCATTTTAATTCATATTTTTTGAGATATACTTTTTATTATCCACGAATTTAATTATATATATAGTGAATATACAACCTATTTTTATATTTTATCATGAATTATATTTTTTTCATGGTATTTTAAGTTAATTTCATATCTATTTCTCTTTTATGAGGTTTTTATTTAAGTGTTACTTGAGCCATAATATATTCCTTAACTCAAATTATTCATCATTGAGCCATAATTTATCTTCAAAATTATGATATTCTAAGCAAATTTTAACCATACATTTATTTTTCCTAATATTAATTTTTATTCTTCACAAATGAAGTTAGATATTTTCATTAGCATTATCTACCCTGAGGGAATACCTTCTTAAATACATATTCAAGGTTATTAAAAATAACTATAATTAATTTCTATGAAAACTTATACTTCATTTTTCCTTCCCAAAAATGTTTTACAATCCACTGGGAAAGTAAAATATGATTTAATTCATCTGATACTAAAACTTCTCATCATCAATTTTCCAATAGAAATTTGATTTCCCTATTTATGATATGGGTTTTTAATAAAGGTGTTTTAATTTTTTTTAAAGGATTTATATATGATTGAAATATTTATTATATTCTAATCAGTGTTTATTTATAAAACCACTATGTATTTCTAAGACTCCATTATTGGAAAGTAATTTTTTAATATATCTCAATGTATTTCTTTAAATACATTTTTAATAGGACTTTATGGAACTAAACTGGTTAATGTTTCATTGATACATTCAATATAATAAAAAATGAAACGTCTTTTTAAAATATTTTCAGTAGATTGATTTTCATTTTTTTGAATATTGTTTCACATGTTTAATGGTTTTACAAAGAAAATTATTTTACAAATATTATAATTTGTTTAATTAAATGTATTTTCAAAGAAATATGGTCCTTTTCATCATGATTTTCAAATTAAATTGATACTACTATTATAAAATTATTCTTCATATACTCGTTAATTATTTTCCTATGTTTTCACAAATGAAAAATGTTTAATATCTATTAAATAAATTATCCATCAAAAAAATTGTCATAATTAATCATATTTAGTGTATAACCACAATTTTTCACCCAATTCCATTCTGCTGTGAATACACTATTTTTTATTCTAAATATTAAAGGGTGTTCACCTAGATGTTCTACATTGATTGATTTAGAAATTACTAACCAAACCATATAACTTTATCTATATGGTGTTGATACCATATTCTTAATTGTTATGATTTTAAAGGCCCATAAATTATGTGGAATTTTTTTTCTTAAATTGATGAGATTTTTATGAGTCCGTGAAAATTTAAGGTGCTTGATTCTGAGGCCTCGTGTGCCCAGAATCAAGTTCTGAAGTTTAGTATGGGTATGTTCAGTAAACGTACGAGCATGATTTTATATTTTTGAACCGGTGCTCAAAATTAAAATCTGAGGGCACCGTTGAACTTGCAACACCGATATTAGCTTAAGAAGACTATCACCTCGATGGAAGTTGGTCAATAATGGAAGTTAGTGTTTCGGGTTTTTAAATAAATTAAATAAAAATAATGTGATAACTTATTTTTATTTTATGGTGGTTAAAACCTCCAAGAGGAGGTTAGAGGTGGGGGACAACACACCATAACCTCCCATGAGAGGTTATGGTGGTGGGGCCCACCCGCACATAACCTCCCTTGGGAGGATATCCTTGGTGGGGCCCACACGTGCTTTAAACCCCCTTTAAATTCCCATTTATGTGGGAGAAAACTCTCCACCTTCCCCCATTAATTTAGTGCGCCAAACCTCACAATTAATTAATTCAACTCTTCCATTTAATTAAACTCATTTCGAATCCATTTAAATTCTTGGAAACCATTAAAATAACTGTTAGCCTATTATTTTTGGTTGGAAATTCATTTGTGGAGCATGAGACAGGGATTGGAAGAACATGGAGAACTCCATCATTCGAATGAAGAACGCCACTCACCACTGAAGAACAACGAACATTTTCATCGATCTTCGACTGAGCCAAAAGTGAAGGAGCCGACCGCCAAGAACGCCAATGACGCTTCTTACTCAGTCTCCTACCCCACACGCTTACCGACGTCCACAAATTGACGTCCGCCAATCCTCTTCTTCCACTGTCAATGAATGACAAGCAAGGTAGAAGGATTTGAGCTAATTTTCTACCCATTCTACACCATTGAATTTATGGATCGACAAATGTCGAATGATACGACCATATTGAGGAGGGCTTGGACATCACGAACACGTCCCGACCCTCCCCCTTTTTTGTTCTCGTTTTTTGAAGACGGTGGAAGCGCAACACTACTGTCGGAAGAATGAACCTCGACAAAAGCAACGGTGGTCGGTGACGGGCTGGCTGTGAAGAAACCGATAGCGTAAGACTGCCGGGTCGCTAAGAGGGCATGACAGCACCATGCCGCGAGGAAGGAGAGTCGTGGCCACTATGGGCCGTGGCAGAGGCATGCGACACAGTTGCACCCTGTGGAGGCCAGCAGAGGGCCGCAACTAGGGCGGGCCATGGCGGAGGGGTGCGGCGCTGTCGCGCTGCACCGATGGTGCGGAGCGGTTGGCCGCTCGACCATCCGGGAGAAGCGGGACACCGTCGGGTCCCGCCTATGTTGGACCAGCACCACCTGGCACCGGTAGGAGCTCCACCCGAATGGTAGAGTCATTCGGGTGCCAGGGGGCACGCGACTTCCCCCCTGGCCGTGACTTAGGTGGACTCCGTGAGCTATCGGGCCGGGCCGCCTTCTGGATGGGTTGCCCATCCGAGCCAGGATGCCATCATGATGGGCCATCATCGGGCCAGGCCTCCCTCGGGTCGGGCCACCCCCTCGTGCTGGATCATTCCTTCAGACCGGGTCGGACCCGCGGACCGGGTCAGACCAGACTCGGACCCACTATGGCCAGTTTACACCCTTTCGACCATATCTTGGGATACGAGTGTCCGATCGATGAACCATCTACGGAGAAATAATGCTTAGAGAGTGAGGGTCCTATTGGCATACTCCCCATGAGGTTTGGACACAATTGGGATACAGACAATTCGTTTGAAACAAAAAACTAACCGGGCCCCTGGAACGGAAATGCCAATAACTCGCAGACTAGGCGTCCGAGTGACGCGCCTTCTGTTGCTTTGAGACCCCAATGACGAGGCGGACCATTGAGATACTTATACGTGGGACTTGGTGATAGTTGTAGTATCGACTAGTATTTCATGGAGGGGATCCTCCCAGAAATGAGCGTGCGAAGTACGGAGACCTAGTAGCTCGCTGAGACCTGACGACTGCTGACCTATCAACTCAGAGCCTTTCAACTAGCCTAGTGGGAAGTGCATCTGTGTGATGTGGCATGCCCACTGTGGGGAGAGCCTCTATGTGACGTGGCAAACCAATGATACTCAATAGGAGGAGTACCTCAGCCGACTACGAGGGGGAGCACCTCTGTGTGACATGGAAGACCCACAATGGTGAGATCCTTTGTGTGAGGCAGAAGACCCACGTTACTCGACAGGAGGATTACCACAGTAGTCCAGGACTGTGGGAAGTGCCTCCGTGTGACACAACAGGCCCACAATACTCTATAGAGGAGGATCACATGAGCAGTCGAGGTTTCGACTGTTTAACTGGGAGTGTTACATGTTTCCACCCCTAGAATAAAATCCTGGTTTTGAGCTGAGTCAATGACTTTTGAGTTTTCCTCATGATTGATATGGGTTACTGGATAACTTAGGTATATGTATGGGCTAATATCTATGTAATGTATATCTGTTGATTTCATACTTTGTGTTTTATCCTTGTTAGATTTTTTGAGACCTTGAGGGTGTCGGGGTCCCTACTGAGTATCATTATACTCACCCCTTCATGGGATATGTATGCACCTCATTGTATTGGTTGCAGACGACATAAAATACTGACTGAGGCAGAGAGTAGTAGGACTGGACAATACTTGGAGGTGGACCACTTGGTGTGACGGTACACGGAGCAGACAATGGGACATGGAGTGCTGAGGAGGCCATCTGTACCTACCCTTCAGGTAGGAACCCCCAGAGGATGACCCCGTAGATGTTTTACTTTTCTTCAGTTGTACATGATTTCAATTGTACATGTACTTTACTATTGGGATTGTATTTACGACCCCTTTTACTTTACAACACTCTTTTTTTGTATATTTTAACTTAGTGTTTTACTTCCAGTTGCATACTCTGTTGTGTGGGTTTTAGTTCATAATGGAAATTCCATCTTAGTTTAGGGATTTATGCCTTTGGTTCTAGTCTCCAGCCCCTGGACTATAGAAGGTGGGCTGGGGGTAGTCACAATACAGGCCTCGGGGGATGGGTCGTGATAGATTGTTATCAGAGGTGTCAGTTCTACCACAAAACATAGGACTCTGATCATTCTTTTCTATGAAGAAATAGTGTTAAGGGTATTAAGTGTGGTTTGCAGTTCAGGGAGTCCAGTGTTGGTGCGGGCGGCCGACGTATCTGTACACCATGACCTTGAATTATGATTTCTAACTTAGTGCACGAAAACACTGATTGCCTGTGTGTTTTCAAAAATTTTCCTTATGTCAGCTCAACCAGGTCATCTCACTAGGTATAATTGTTTTGACCGTGTCACATCTGTTTATTTTAGGATGACTCCCCGAAAATCCCCAAGAGTCATACGTTTTGACATCCCCTTGAGCGACGAGGCCTCGGTGTAATGCCCTTTACCACCAGAGGCACCAACGATACCACTTGCCGTTGGACCACCGATGCCACCAGCCCCAGCAGAAGATGATTCACGCCGCATGAGCACGTTGCATGAGTTCCAGCGCCAGAGGCCACCCAGGTTCTAGGGAGAGAGGGACCCATATGTGGTTGAGGATTGGATGGAGGTTATGGTGAGAGTCTTCAGGAAGGTAAGAACACTAGCAGACCTTATGGTGATCCTTGCTACGAGTCTCTTTCTGGCAGCAATAGTTAGATGGTGGAGCCTGATTCTCCAGGTGCATGATGAGGCGGCATTACTCTGGAAAGACTTCAAGAGCCTATTCTGGGTGGAGTTTTATCCAACCACCCTTCGAGCGGTGCAGATATAAGAGCTACTTTATTTGAAGCAGGGCAACATGACAGTAGCACAGTACTCAGTGAGGTTCACCAACCTCTCACACTACTCCATAGATATGGTGTGAGACCCATTCTTCAGGGCCCAGACCTTCGATCAGGGCCTCGAGAGAGAGATCAGGGCCTCGATGATCTCCCTCAGCATCCCGACACATGCAAAGGTGTTAGAGAGAGCCCTCCTAGTGTAGTGTTTCCTTGCTGAGCAGTCACCTGTAGTGAGACCCACCACTAGTCGACTAGCAGTGGAGTCTTCTGCAGCTGCCAGTAGACTGATGACGCAAAGGTCCAAAAGGGCCAGACCCACAGGTGGATGACCACAGGAGTCGGGATCTGTTGTACTGGGCACCTGAGGTAGTGACTTACCTTCCTGGAGCTGGTAGTGTTACTAATGCGGCGGGCAGGGTCACATGGCTTGTGACTATCCGAACCGCCATTCAGATGATCATCAGACAGTTGAGGGACCTCCCAGGAAGAGGCAGAGGTTCGATTGAGGTGGTCCGTAGGGAGAAGGTGGAAGTGGTAGAGGAGCTGGTCCTGCAGCTGGCAGTGGATGACGTTATGAGGTGTTACCACTACCACCACCAGGAGGTCCACCCCAACCGCATGGAGCAGGTGGACATGGGAGAGCTCAGCTTCAGGAAACTGATGCATACGACCACAGTGCTCCGGAGATGATTTGAGGTACTATCTGTGTCTACTCCACCATAGAGGCAATTCTAATAGAAACATGTGTCGGCCAATCTTTCTTTTCCACTGCCCTCGTTCAGATCTCGTAGATTCTGACAGATCCATTGGATCGATCCTTACAACTAGAGACTCATACGAGAGAAGACTCGACTATTACACACCGGTGCCGGCAGTGTGAGCTTACTCTAGGCGGCGAGAGCTTCAGATAGGATATATTTTTAGCGATGTCGAGGCCTTACGATGTCATCTTGGGTATGGGTTATTTATCTACAATCCATGACCAGATTGACTATATTAGGCACAAAGTGCGGTGTGTCCGCACGGATGGGACCGGGTTCACCTTTAACAGCGAGAAGATAACATTTGCAGTGCAGGACAGACTTACTCAGAGGAGGGTGCAGCCGATCACTAATCAGTTGTCCTGCCTTACCCTCGGAGCAGTTGAGGTGGAGAGTCTGACTTATCCTATGTTGGTGGACTAGTAAGCAGATGTTTTCCCTGATGATGTTATGGGACTACCTCCTCGTAGAGAGGTGGACTTATACATTGACCTGTACATCGGGATGACACCGATATCTACACCAGCATATCAGATGGCTCCTACTGAGCTTCGCGAGCTGCGGGTACAACTAGAGTACTTGCAGGGAATGGAATTCATCCATCCCAGTGTTTCTCCCTCGGCAGCCCCTGATTCTGTTCGCAAAAAAGGAAAAAGAGTGCTTGAGGCCTTGTTTTGACTACCGTCACCTGAACCAGGTGACCGTAAAGAACAAACACCCACTCTTAAGGATTGACGACCTCCATGATCAGCTCAAGGGAGCACGTTGGTTCTCGAAGATAGGCCTCATATCAGGCTATCCCCAACTCAAATTTCGAGATGAGGATGTGAAGAAGATAACCTTCATGTGTCGGTACGACCAATATGAGTTCTTGGTTACGTTGTTAGGTGTATCCAATGCTCTATCAGTGTTTATGTGTCTCATGAATAGAATCATCTAGCTATACCTCGATCTCATTGTCGTAGTCTTCATCGACGACATTCTGACCTACTCATCAACTGAGGAGGAGAATTCCTACCATTTTCTGGTAGTACTGGGCACACTCTGAGAGCACCAGCTTTATTGTAATCTCTCGAAGTGCCAGTTTTGGATTCAAGAGGTTCACTTCTTGGGACATGTCATCTTAGAGGCTAGAGTTGCACTAGATCTAGAAATGATTGAGACAGTGCTTTCTTGAGATCCATCCAGGAGTGTGATAGAGGGACGAAGTTTTCTAGGCTTGGCTGGATACTATTAGTGGTTCGTTCCAGACTTCTACAGAGTTGCAGCACCATTTTAAGCTTTAACAAAGAAGGGTCAACCCTTTGTGTGGTCGGAGAGATGTCAGCAGATCTTTCATGAGCTAAGGTATATGTTGACTAGTGCCCCTATCCTACGGCTTCCAGAGGAAGGCGTAGGGTACGTATTCTACTACGATGCATCAAGGATCAGACTCGGGTGTGTACGGATGTAGGAGTGAGCTGTGACACGTATGGTTTTCGGCATCTGAGAAAAAACGAGCAGAACTACGCTACCCATGACCTGGAGTTAGCAACAGTGGTCTTCTTCTTGAATATGTTGCGGCACTATTTGATGGACGAGCATTTCATGGTCTACTCTATTCAAAAGAGTCTCAGGTATATCTTCTCCCAGAAATACTTGAACCTGAGACATTGGGTTTGGCTTGTGTTCTTCCAGGACTATGTCATTGAGATAATCTATACTCTTGGTAATTGGAACGTTGTTGTGGATGCACTCAGTAGGAGATCTGGTAATCAACTGCTAGGAGAGGTGACAAAGAAGCAGGCAAATTTACAGATTTCTTATGTAGACCTAGATGGAGCGGATTTTCTTCAGTCTCATATAATCACATCTCCACTTATTTAGTGAGTGAGGGAGGCACAATGTGGAGACGCTGACTGTGAGACACGACGTGCTCAAATATCCCCAGGGCAGGCACCTGATAGTTCTTCTGAAGCTTGGGAGCACATCATCCTTTCAGAGGACGTATCTTGGTACAAGTTTCACTTCAGAATGAGGTTTTGAGAGAGTTCTACACTTCCCATCAAGAAGTACATCCGGGAATGGTGAAGATGTACAAGGACCTTCGACGAGAGTACTGGTTTCCAGGTATGAAGAAGGCAGTAGCTGAGTTGGTCTCACGATGACTCACTTTTCAGCAAGTGAAGGCGAAGCTCCAAGTACCAGTAGGATTGGTTCAGCCATTAGATGTCCTAGAGTGGAAGTGGGATGGGATATCCATGGACTTCGTGATTAGTCTTCCACTTACTTCTAGGAGTCATAATTCGATATGGGTGATCGTTGACCGACTCACCAAGTTAGCCCACTTCCTACCGACCAGAGAGTAGTGCTCAGTAGAGAGCTTGGGACACCTCTATGTACAGGATATAGTGTGTTTTCATGGAGTACCTACTTCTGTATTCTCCGAATGTGACACATGGTTTACTTACCTTCTTTGGAAGGGGTAGTAGGAGGCTTTCAGGACAATGCTTCAATTGAGCACTGCCTTCCATCCTCAGAGAGATGGTCAGACTGAGGAGACCATTCAGACCCTCAAGGACATGCTACGTGCATGCGTCTTCGACTTCAGTCGTAGTTGGGAGGATGAATTAATGTTAGTGGAGTTTTCTTACAGCAATAACTATCACTCCACCATTAGTATGGAACCTTTTGAGGCCTTGTATGGTTGACCTTGTAGATCACCACTATACTGGAAAGACCCAGAGGAGTTAGAACTAGTGGGACTAGAGATGGTAAGACCTACCACAGAGAAGGTTAAAATCATCTAGGAGCAGATGAAGATTCCACAAAGGATGCATAAGTCATATGCTGATAGGAGACGGAGACCTCTGGAGTTCAAGGATAGAGACCATGTCTTTCTACAAGTCTCACCTTGATGAGGTCTACAGATATTTGGTCGAGGCAGAAAGTTATCTCCACGATTCATTGGACACCTCTGGGTCTTCAACAGAGTAGGTGACGTGGCTTACCACTTATCTCTTCAACCTCAGCTGGACCGGGTGCACGACGCCTTCCTCGTATCTCAGATGAGGAGAAATGTTCATGAACCTTCCCACATCATCAACCATGGGGAGCAGGACATCAATGATGGGGCAACATTCAAAGAGGTTCCAGTGGAGATTGAGGATCAATAGGATTAGGTCCAATGTAGAATGTTGATACATCTGGTGCGTGTTCTCTGGTAGCACGGGAAACTCCAGGAGAGCAAATGGGAGTGAGAGGCTCATATGAATGCTCACTACCCCCATTTGTTCCCTTAGTTAGAGTTATATCTTAGAGGGACTAAAAGACCTGAGGTGGGGAGAATGTAAAGACCCATAAATTCTGTGGAATTTTTTTCTTAAATTCATGGGATATGTAGAGGTCCTAAAAAATTTACGGTGCTTGATTCCAAGGCCCGGTGTGCCCAGAATCAAGTTATGATGTTTTGTTTGGGTATGTTAAATTTATGTATGAGTGGGATTTTATATCTTTTGAACCGGTGATTGGAATTAAAATCCGTCGGCACCGTTGAACTCACATCAATGATATTCACATAAGAAGACTTTCACATCGACGGAAGTTAGTCGGAAATGGAAGTTAGTTTTTGGGGATTTTAAATAAATTAAATAAAAATAAGGTGATAAATTATTTTTATTTTGTGGTGGTTAAAACCTCCAAGAGGAGGATAGAGGTTGGGTCCACCACACCATAACCTCCCATGAGAGGTTATGGTGATGAGGCCCACCCGCACAAAACCTCCCATGGGAGGATATCCTTGGTGGGGCCCACATGGGCTTTAAACCCCCTTTAACCTCCCATTTATGTGGGAGAAAACTCTCAACCTTCCCCCATTAATTTAGTTTTCCAACCCTCACAATTAATTAATTGAACTCTTCTATTTAATTAAACTCCTTTTGAATCCATTTGAATTCTTTCCAACCATTTAAATAATATTTAGTCTATTATTTTTGGTTAGCAACTCATTTGGTGGAGCTTGAGAGAGGGATTGGAAGAACCTGGAGAACTCCATCCTTCCAACGAAGAATGCCACTCACCACCAATGAATGACGAACATCTTCCTCGATATTTGATCGAGCCAAAACAGAAGGAGACGACTGTGAAGAACGCTGATGAAACTTCTTCCTCAGTCTCATACCCCGGACGCTTCCTGACGTCAATGAATCAAAATCTTCCATTCCTCTTCTTTGACCATCAATGAACAACAAGCGAGGTATGGGGATTTGAGTTAATTTTGTACCTATTATACGTCGTTTAATTTATGGATTGAGAAATGCAAAATGATACCACCATAATGAGGAGGGCATGGAACGTTGGAACACGGCCTGACCCTCCAGCTTTGTTGTTATCATCTGTTCATGATGGTGGCGGCACAACACTCCCGCCGGAGGAACAAACAGTGGAAAAAGCAACGTCGACCGGTGATGGGCCGACCAGAAAGAAACCGGCAGGGAAAGGCCGCTGGGTTTCCAAGAGGGCGTGACACCGCTGGGCTGTTCCAAAGGAGAGTTGCAGTTAGGCTGGGCCGTGATGAAGGAACACGTCTCTGTTGCACTGCACAAAGGCCAGCAGAGGCCTGTGGCTAGGACGGGCCGCCAGGGAGGGCGTGGCGCAGGCGCGCCGTGCCGGTGGTGCGGAGCGGCTTGTCGCTCGGCCAGTAGGGTGGAGCGGGACCCCGTCGGGTCTCACGTGAGCTGGACCGGTGCCACTTGGCGCTGGTTGGAGCTCCACCCAAACTGCAGAGCCATTCGGGTGCCAAGGGGCACGCGACATCCCCCTGGCCGCGGCTTAGGCGGACCCAGCGAGCCGCCGGGCTGCCCTCAGGTCAGGCCACCCATGCTGGCCGAGCCACCGAGCCGGGCCACCATCGGGCTAAGCCACCCTCGGTTCGGGCTGCCCCCTCAGGCCAGATCGTTCCCTCGTATAGGGCGAACCCGCAGACCGGGTCGGGCCGGGATGTTTCAACTGTGTCAGACCAGTCCCGGACCCACTATGGCTAGATTACACCCTTTCGCCCATATCTTTGGCTACGATTGTATGATCGATGGACCGTCTGTGGAAACGGAAAGCTTAGAGTGTGAAAGTTCTATTGGAATAATCCACTTGAGGTTTGGAAATTATTGTGATATGGATGGGTTGGTTTGAAACTAAAAACCAACCGGGCCCCTGGAACGTAAATGCCAATAACTCACAGACCAGACATCCGATTGACACACCATCTGTTGCGTTGAGACCCCTATGACAAAGCGGACCTTTGAGATACTTCTACATGGGACTTGGTGACAGTTTTAATATTTACTAGTAGCTTGTGGAGAGAATCCTCCTGGAGACGAACGTGCGGAGTATGGAGACCTAGTAGCTGGCTAAGACCTGACGACTGCTGACCTTTTGACTTAGAGTGTTTCGACTAGCCTAGTGGGAATCGCCTCTGTGTGACGCGACATGCCCATAGTGGGGAGCACCTCTATGTGACGCGGTAGACCCACGGTACTCGACATGAAGAGTACCTTAGAAGAATACGAGTGGGAGAACCTCTCTGTGATGTGGGAGACCCACAGTGGGGAGCACCTCTGTCTGACGCAGCAAACCCACGGTACTTGACAGGAGGAGTACCACTATAGTCCAGGACAGTGGGAAGAACCTCGGTGTGACATGGAAGGTACACAATACTCTATAGAGGAGGATTACACTAGCAGATTAGGTTTCTATAGTTTGAATGGGAGTGTTACATGTTTCCACCCTTAGAATAAAATCCTGGTTTTTAGCTGAGTCAATGACTTATGAGTTTTCCTCATGATTGAGATGGGTTACTAGATAACTCAAGTATATGTATGGGCATATTCTTAAGTAATGGATATCCGTTGATTTCATACTTTGTGGTTTATCATTGTTGGATTTTGTGAGACCTTGAGGGTCTTGGGGTCCCCACTGAGTATCGTTATACTCACCCCTACACGGGCTATGGCCGCACCTCGTTGTGTTGGTTACACATGAAAGATAGCACTGACTGAGGCAGAGAGTAGTAGGACAGGATGGTACCCGAAGTTAAACCACTCAGCATGAGGGTACACAGAGCGGACGGTCGGACATGGAGTGCTAAGGAGGCCATATGTACCTACCCTTCAGGTATGAACCCCCGATGGACGACCCAGTAGATGTTTTACTTTTCTTCAATTGTACTTTATTTCAGTTGTACCTGTACTTTACTATTGTGCTTGTATTTCTCGCCCATTTTATATTACGACACTCTCTTTTGTGTACAGTTCTACTTAGTGTTTTAATTCTAGTTGCATACTCTGTTGTGTGTGTTTCAGTTTATAAAGGCAATTCATTCTCAGTTTAGGTATTTACACTTTTGGTGCTAGTCGCCAGCCCCTGGCCTGTGGAAGGTGGGCTTGGGGTAGTCATCATACGGGGCCCGGGGGATGGGTCGTGATAGTGATTAAATGATATTTACCTAAAATGTTACCTAACATCATTTTATAAGCCTTTATTTTCCATCGAGATGTCTTGTTATGCTTATTGATGGAATAATTAATGATTTCCTTATGTGAATCCATTTTAAAAGGATATGAAACACATTTTCAATCCATGGGTTCTCTAGGATGTGATTAACTAAATACATTTTATTATCATTGGTTCTTTATTATATGATAAATCAAATTATTTCATGTAGAAATCATATGTATGGATGGTGATGGGTGGGTCCAATATGAACATCTGATGAATTGGTTAATGATTTATATCTAATGATATTACAAAGAATGAACATGATTGAGTTTCTTCTCAATGGTGTAAGATTGAATGTGTTTGGTCACATTTTTAAAGAAGGGACAAAATTAGGTTTTCTTATAATGAATTCGGTTTGATTATCTTTGTTCATAGTGTTTCAAATGATTTTCATGTTCTAGAAATTTATACTTATTCCTATGAGTATGTTATTATCCAATGAGGCAGGTTTATTGACTCATGTTTCCACACTCTATTCATTTATTTATTTGGTTATTCCATTATTTATAATCCATGTGTTATTGGGTATTACTTTATTATATAGCATGATTATACCCATATGACCATCTTATGATGATTTCTGATCTTTTAATGTATTCATTTATGATTACCCTTTACTAAGTATTTGAGATAACACTTTTTTATGTTCATATTTTCCAAGGTTTTGAAGAAGATTTATACATATTATGTGACTATAAAGAAATACTATTTTGAGATTATTTGGGATATGTTGAACAGTTGTTATGAATTTAGTAGTTTATTATATTATGGAATCAAATTCCCTTAGTTGAAAAATAAATGGGTTCTATTTATGAATGTGTTTCCAAATTTAATCTAACTATAAATATTTAAGGTGTTGTGAATTAATTCAATGAATTATTATTTTTATATACTATAATTTATTTAGTCAAATTCTTGAGATTATAGACAAATTAAATATAACCCCTTAAAAATCACCTAGAAACCTTTATAGAGGGTCCCAACATATCAAAGTTATAATTCTCTTTTTCCTAGTGCTAAAACTAATCCAATAACCCTTAACTATGTGACTTCTAGGTCACAATGTGCAACTTGGAACATGAAATTTTATAACTTATGAGAACCATATAAACTTTTGAAAATGATCCTTATGAAAATATCATTAATAGAGCAATATTTATGTCACAGTGTGAATGAATCTTATGATGTTGAAAATGTTCCTTACAAAACACATCCCCACAATATGAGTAATTTTTTGTGGGATAAACTATATTTTTCTTATAACTTCTATAATGAAAAATGGATTCTTAAATCAACTTTAAAAAACACCAAAATATCTTTTGATTGGGAAAAATTCCATTATTACAACCTATTGTTACAATAATTTTCCCATTCAAACTAATGTTCATATAATGCCTCAAATTAATTTAATCATACCATTCTCCCACTATCTTAAAATAGGAGTGTTTCCAGATAATATAAATATATTAAATTACTATTCTAAAAACATTATATTTTTGGGATAACTATACCATAAATTGATTTTTTGATATTTGACTGTGAAACACTTAGTATTTTCATAATGTATGTTGGTTTCTAAAGTTTTGTTTAACTAAAGGTTGTCATCAAAACACATAAATATATGGAAAAATAGATTTATTTCATATTATAACATAGATGATATCCATTAGTTAATATAGTTGTAATATTTTTAAGTGTTGATACTTATATATTATAAAAATTTACTGAATGTAATTATGGTTGACTTTCAATACAAATAAGACCCATTATCAATTATTATTTTACATCCTTAAATAATATGACATATATATATGGTAATGTGAGTTTAGGAATAGATCCAATTTGTATTTAATTTATATATGAGTTCTTGGTTATTATAACCTTTTACTTATCCACCAAAAGAATATTTTTTCTTTTACAAAGTATATTCACTACTCAAATTTTCATTCTTAAAATTCCTTATGGAATCCCATGAATTATATGAATTTACCTCTAGAATATCCTTAGAATTGTTCACACATATATTACTAAAACAATTCAAGAATATTATTTGTTTAAACTCCTTCAATCTCTTAAGGATTATTTTTTTTAAAACCTTACAATTAATCATATCAAAATAAAAAAAGAATCATATAACTACACCAAATTCATAGTTTATTGAAATTATAATAAACCACCACTAAATAATGTTTAGAAAATTTAGCGGATTTTTTTTCAATAACCACCTCTAAATTTTATCCATTTATTAAAAAAGATAAACTTTATCATGAACCCCCATCCCCCATGAGAACCACCCTCCCCCCAAAATCCTTACCCCAATCTCTATCCACCACTAAATTTCCCCCCTCTCTAGCACTCTGGTTTCCCCCAAGCCCCCCGACCCCTCCTCAGTTCTTCATTTTCACTCAATACCCCCATTCCCAAGCCATATTCTGTGATCCATTTTCCATTAATTCCCCCTCACCCTCACCCTTACCCTCACCAACACCCTGGTTTCTCTTGAACCCCCTCAACCTCACCCTCTCTGGATTTCTGTTTCCCTTGAGCCCTTATTCCCTTTCCCTCTCCCTCGCTAATTGTAGCCTCTTCTCCCACAATAAAACCCCACTAAGTGGACATAATGTAACAATGATACTTGGAAACCCCCACAAATTATAGAGCATGATATTTGAGTGTTGACACCATTTTGGGTCTCACCTAATTCAGAAATGATATAATCTTTTAATCACTTTGATTCCTTTAAAAACTGAATCTACAAAAACTTTACTTAGGTTAATGTATTGTAAGAACTTGTCTTTTTATTTCTGGATTTGTTCTCAACAAGTTACAACAGTGTTTATATAATTAAAATATCTTGATAGGTGGATCAGATTAGCTTTTGGGTGAAATATCTCTTCTTCCTAAGGCCTCAAAGAGATAGTTTACAATTAAATTGGCTGGGGTCCCCCTTCTTCGTCTCTTATCTAGAGAGAGTTAACATGGAAATGTTATAGGACCCTGAATACCATATTGGACTAAGACTTTAAAACTATTAAAAATTTTCTCTAGACCCTTAATTGTTAAATTATTTTTTTGTGACTATTTTATTGTATTTACATGTTTATCATTGCTATGTTATTTAAATTACAACTCATTATTTATATTATATACTTTATCGGCATTCTTAATTCTTTTTTATGCATAGTGAAGTATGAAATGATAGATATTCATCATGTTTATTATTTTTTTATCATTTAATAAAGTGATGTCACAGTATTTTTCCATGCCATAATTGTTAGTTTTATCATGAAACCTACCATTTGACTTATTGTCCATGTTGAGCATGTTGAATACATATATGATGGTTTTTATGAGACCACAACAACTTGTATTTTTATTCTTCACACCATCTCCTAGAAAATGTTCTTCATGTTATTAGTATGTATTTTAAATGGATTCTACTATAACTGATACCATTTTTGGTTCCCTATAATTATGAATTGGTTGTTTTATAATCAATATCTTAGGATTTATTTGGAATTATACTAGTATAAATAATACATTTCTTATGATATCTCTTACCCATTTTTAGTTTTGTACTATTATATTAATTTTATTCATTTTCTATCACTTATATCCTTTTTTTGACAAAACTAATTTGAATTAGTTTCTTCATATCCAATATCTTATAATCTTATTAGTTTATTATTAATGAGAATCAGTTGTTCCTTATTTTACCTCTTGTATATTTCATGGGTTCTGTTATCATGGTTTATATTTGGCTTATTAAATTCCATATGAATTTTTTATATTGTAATTAATATCCCTCAGTGTCCATTTATATCATTCATTGGGGATTTTTTATATTTCTCATACTATTCCATTATTTTCAGGTTTTTCATACCTTATACGTAGCATAAAATAATAACATAAATCATTTACAATTTTGGTCTTTAAATAGATTAAAATGGTTTAATTACATGGAATATATCTAGGTCACATGATAGGTGGTTGTTAAAATTACAGATGGATTTTAAAATGTTAATTAAGTATTCAAAGGGGTGTTCAACACTAGTTTTTTCATCAAAATGTGTGTCTGTTTCATTGAAGTCATGTTTTTGGAATTGAATTTACTTTACCTTTAATTATTTATTAGATGGTTCTATGACCATACGTCAAATGGTGGATTGAGTTTTTTTTTAAAATGTGAATGTTTTGTCTTTAAAAATGGGTTGTTTAACTAGTTGGATTTTCGTATAGAGGGTTGTCTGGCATTAATAAGTGATTTTATGGAAGTAGTTATATTTTTAAATTGTTTTTCAATATTTGGTTTGGTAATTGATTTTAAAATAATATCTGAAATTTATTTTTCTTAATGATAGTATAAATTTTCTCTTTCTTCTATTTTAGATATTCTTATCGATGTATGATTTCTTTTTTTACTTTGACTTTTTAGTTCTTATGTGAATATTATTATAAATACTTGGTTTGTGTTTTCATCAATTCCATTTATCTCTTTTACAATTTAGTAATACTTATGTGTTATTTATTATTTTAATATAGTGTATGAATATTGTGTTATATATGGATAAAATATGGATCAGATTACCAAGGAACTCACCTTAGTATTCTAAGGGGTTGGAAGAGTTTTTAGATTTTTCAATTTCTATTTTATCCATTGATGGGATAGTAAGATGTCCATCCACAAAATGTAAATTTTGAAGATGGTTGAAGAGACATGATGTTTATAAAAAAAATTTATATTGAATCAATTCAAATATAAATATTTGTGTTGGATTTGGCATGTAGAATCAAATGTTAACCAAATGTTTGAGCACATATTCCAATCAACAGAATAAGATCCCCTCCTTGTTGACAATGTAAAAATTAATGAAAAAATATACACATGATTCTTTTAGTATTTTAGTGAAACACCATCAACATCAAAGCGCGTAATGAAAACCAATTGAGGGTGATACAAATAATAAATTGAAAAGTGATTTTTTCGGTCTATAGGATAAATGGATCAAGAATGTAACATATCATTAGACCCATCTCTTGATTATGAAGATACAAATTTATGAGCAAACATCACTGAGAAGAAAATTGCAATTTTTTTAATTTTTAATGATATAATTCTGGAGTTGTATGGTGGATGTTTGAAATATTAAAACCATTATTTTCTTCTGACGTAATACCATATCAAATGCCTATGTAGAAATAAGATTATGGTGATGTCAATGATATTGTAAATGTTGTATGTTTAATTTCCTGGAGCTAAGATCCTTGAGTCATTTTATGATATTGAAAAAAAATTCAACAATCATGGTCTAAATTATATAAAAATAAATTATTGTCCAAATGTTTGTATACTTTATTTGGGAGAAGATTCAATTAGATAAGATTTCAAAAAATGTTCTTCTTCTATATACTAGTCAAAGGGTGATGTTCGATGTTTGAATCAACAAACTACAATGATTAAGAATAAAAGGAACACACCTATAAAGGTTTGTGTTAATTCAATATAAAACCATGATTTAAAAGATTATTCATGTCATCAAAAACTACCGAGCACATGAAATATCATTCTATAAATAATAAAAATGGCAGATTAATGAGACATACAAGAGATTCAAAATCATGGAAAACATTTGATTCCTTATATCCATATTTCCCATATGATCCTAGGAGTTGGCGATTGGAATAGGTTGCTGATTAATTCAACCCATTTGGAACTTTGGGCACCAGTTATAGATTTTGGCCAATTTTTTTGACCAAAAATAATCTACCTCTATGGATGTGTATGAAAAAAACATATTTTATTATTTTTATTATTATTCATAAAAAAAGTATGGAAATGATATTTATGTATACTTGTAGCCTGAAATTTAATAATTACAATAGTTATAATGAAAAGGTGTTGAGAAATATGATGCATATTATAGAAAAATTCTCAAATTCACTCTCCTCGAATGTGGACCATTAGTGACTTCCTTGACTTGGGGACTCATCTAGTTTGAACACTTACCAAAATTTGACTTGTCCTATTTTTAACTTTGATTTTGATCATAAATGACAACCTCACAGCAAAAAAAGATGGTGCTTCTAATTTCCTTTAATAAATCTCGATGCATCTTACATATTTTTATTGAATGAGTAATAATTAAATGGTTCTATTGATATTTAAAAAACTCTAATTTTTTTGAATGGTTATAAAAAATTGGAAGAACAGAGAAATGTTGAAACATAATTTGGGAAGGATATTTATTTGAATTATAGTGGGAAACAAGTTTGAAGTGAATCATCAAGTGAAATTAAAAAATAATAATAGAAGAAAAAAAGTATATTCTTCAAACATCAATTTTTAGAATTTAATTTATTATGGCATAATCTTGATGTTATGCATATTGAGAAGAAATATTTCAAAAATCAGATCTTCACATTTCTTAATGAGAATGGAAAATTGAAGACTATCTCAATGACCAGAATGAATTAGAATCAATGAGGATAAAACATTATTTATATACAGATGAGATTGAAGGTGTGCTCGGAAATAAATTTCAATGAAAAATAGGAATAGAAATACATCCCATTGAATTTAATAACTTTTAAAGGTATATGAAGGGTACTGAAGTAACATATTTGGGAATTTCATCCTAATGCATCATAGGTTACATGAATTTAAAAATCATTATTCATGTATTTGGTTACAATAGTTTTTACCTTTGGAATTTAGTAGATTATTACCAAAAAGGTTACTATAGTTTTACTTGAATTTTTAACATTATTCAAATAATAATGTGAGGAAACAATACAACTAGATGATATGAAAAAACATTAAGATAGATTTTTATTGAATATTTCGGTAATGGATATGATCTTTCATTGATCATTTTTTTCTGTCATGATACATTTAACTTTTTATTTGGTTGAGGAAACTATTTTAGGAGGCACCGTACATTATCTATAGATGTATCTAATTTAGGGGTAATTTATTTATATTTTTCTCATCTCAGGTAAACAATTCTTAGAACTTTAATAAATACCTAATTATTCTTTATTTAATTTATTTTATTTATATCTTGGTCATTTGAAATCATATATGAAAAAAGGATCAACCTGAAGGGTATATTTTCGTATGCTATTTATCATAGGATTGTCTTACACTTCCTTCATGATACTTGGATGATTTTGAAACTAGATTCAATGGAGTTGGACATGTTAATGACATATCGACTCAATCTCAGCTACATGGTAAATAAAATGTCCTTTATACTATTTGGAAATTAGTTTAGAGGATCTCAAATGTTACACTGATAGAAATGTAATTATTATAGGTTAATAGATATGTGATGAATAATAGTGAAATATTAGTTCCTTTTATTGAATAAATCTGGATGAAATCAAAGAGATGAATGATAATTCAAACAAGAAATCAGATAGATATAACCAAATCTATTATTAAAGATCCTTCATAATGGTTTTCATGTCGAGTGAGTTCATAAATATTTTAATCAATATTGATATTTGGTTGACACATATTTTTTAAGTATAATAATTTATATTACTTTTTTTAGATCACAAATACTAATACTCTTGAAGAGTTGTTAGATGATTTAATGTTCCTATCTCTAAGTACTTAAAAATATGATAGATTTATCGATTCTCACATTTTCAGTAGATTTAAATTTCATACAGTAAATTGGGAATAGGTTTCAAAAACATAGAATATTAGTGTATTTAGTGTTTTAAATTGGGATGCTATAGAATGTTGACTGATATTATCGAATTAAATTACCATGACCATTTTTCCATTGTCCGATTTTAATTCAAGTGGGTTGATTTTACAA
Source organism: Viscum album (assembly GCA_963277665.1). Taxonomy (NCBI): domain Eukaryota; kingdom Viridiplantae; phylum Streptophyta; class Magnoliopsida; order Santalales; family Viscaceae; genus Viscum; species Viscum album. Next base: position 1,253,032,280 of record OY728141.1, read on the forward strand.
AGGGTTTTAAAAGAGATTACTTGAAATATACTTCAATGAACTTCTCTTTAATGGTATTTGTTATTGAATGTAAATTACAATATCTGTATATTTTATCATCTTAATATAAAATGATATATTTTGTGGAAGATGTCATGGATGAAGGGTGGAGTGTAGTTGTTCACATAAAAAAGAATTTTATTATATAGGTGTTGAATTAGAAGATTTGACATCTAAAATTGAATCCCATCTACAAAAAAACGAACTTCTTATTCCATTATGATATTGATTACATTTTTCTTTCAAGGGTGGATGATATATGTTAACTAATAACGGAGAAGTAAAATGACATGATTGAAGGAAAAAATTATTTGATATAAAATCATCAATTAATTTATCAACCACTTACGTTATATGTTCATATATTCCTTATCATAGACTTGTATATTTTGTTTTTCATTACTATGAGCCTATTATCATTTATAATTTTTTATACATGTAATTTTATAAGATCCTGTCCTTAAACACTACATAATATTTAATTAAATAAATAATTCACATTGAGGATCTTTTCAGGATTATAGTTTTAGAAAATTAGGACATAAATATTACATCTAAAAAGGTTAAAAAGTAGAGACTTCTAATCAGTTTCAATTTTTCCATAAAATAAATACTCTTGAAAAAAAAGTCATGTCTAGTTCCATGTTTTGAACAACATGAATTTTCATTGATCCCATCCTTGACCCTATTCATCTTTAAGTCATGTGAAAACATTTCAAAATTTGGAATGAGAATAAAGAGCTTAGTAAGGGATATAAAAAAAAGAAAGAAAACATTAGTTCATAAATACATAAAAAACATAAACTCTTTTACTTACCTCATGAAATCATATGATTTATGAATAACACATAGAAATCATAAATCATAAAGGTAACCTGCTGCATCTATAACATACTTACACTGTATCTATCACAGCTACATACAGAGTTACTTTAGAACACCCATCATAGTATATTCCCTAAATCTCATTGGAGAAACATTCACGATTACCTATGTCATGCTGCCCAATGCATTAGAGCGCTATCTTGGGCTCACCCACCCTAGGTTTGACACGGAACCACCCGTATACGTAAATAATGCCCAAGAACTATAACAAGATCATAACACATAACATAAGGATAAAGGAAAGATAAAATTCCCAAAATGCAATAACAATATAAAATTCCAATATATTAACGTATCAAAATCATTATCAAAACCATTTTCAATACCAAAAATACGTAAAATAGTATATGGTATTTAGTTTCTTTTTAAAAACATTATGGCCTGTTAAGGAATCCAAAGATCAAATAATACTCGCGGTGGCGGAAAGGTCATTGTCACGTCTTACGTTAAAAAGAAACATTCTTTTTTTTTTGTCGTTTAGTAAAAATATTCGTAGAAAATAATTCCCTTTGAATGAAATGAAAAGTCAACGGTGTTTATACTATGTATAAAATTAATTCGTGTATTAAAACAAAATATGCCTCAATGAAAGGAGATTGAGACGAAGTCCCTTACCTCGTGTTCGACTTGACTCGATCAATCTTTAATCTCTTGAATAATAAACTAATGTTAATTTCTACTTTCTTAAGAACCTTTTTCATGTTTATTATTCCTTTTATATCACTTATTACCATGTTATAAACATTTTTCAATATTTTAAGTTAATAACGACCGTTTTGTCGATATTTGGTACTGGAGTAAACAATGAACACCTTATATTTACAAGTTTTCCATGTGGTCAAAAGTTTATTATATCCAGAATTATATTAATTATTTAGATATCATATAAATAAAATATATTCAGTATATATACATGTATTTATAAAATTACATATCATTTGAAGATATGAAATGAAATGCACCATTCATGGAGACGGTAAGCCGTAAGTACGCATGAACTCTACTTTCATTTATATTTCTTATTTTAATGGAATTAAAAAATAATGATACATAGGTATATTATAATTCCAGTATAATATCATATATAATATCATTAACTCCGTCCTTTATATGTCCCACATATGGCATTAATGAGTAATATCACTTTGAGGGGGCGTTAGTCCGCACTTTGTCAAATGAAATTATCGTGTTTACCCATAATGGAAACCATAAATGTGTTATATAAAAGGAAAATACAGAAGAATAAATAAGACGTTAAAATAATATATATCATATATAAATATAGTTTCATCTTAATGGCCACCATGATAGGTGCTAGGAGTTAATCGAACAATCATCGTCTCGTGAGGCGTTTGTTTTCCATCCACAGAAACAGTATATTCTTCACTCATTTGTTTGAGGTGTGTGTAAGTTTAGTTTTAATACATCTCATAACAACATCCTAGTATATTTAGGATACTGGTGTTGTTACAAAATAATGGAATAAAATGAGTTTGTGGGTTTGAGAAGTAAAATAAAATAAAAGAAGTTAAGAGAAACGGTTACCTTTAATATGTGTAACTCTAATTAGTATGAAACAAAAGGGTTTCTTGAAGTGCCTTATTCCTAAGTTAAGGATTCTAGGTGTAGTATTTGGATGTAAGGAGATTAATTAGAAAGATTTTGGATGAGAAAAAAGGCTTGAGAGGTGTGAGGAATTTGTTAGAATGAGGGCTTGTTAAAAGGGGGAGGAGGGGCTCTTTATGAAAGTGTGATAATATTATTTTATTATATATTTATATTCAGTTTATAAAGGTCCAAAACTCATTAAGGTCGAATATAAGATGACTCATGGTCGAAATAAATTCATCCAATATGAATTTTATAGGGTTTCAAATTTATTTTAATATTTCTAATCTTATTTATTTAAAAGATTTATTAATGAGGTAAACAATGCATCATTATTGTGTCACAAATAATTTAATTTATTAGATGTATAAAAAGTATAAAAACTACCATGATGTAGGAAATTGTTTTAGCTTTCCAAATAATATTTTTAATGTAAAATATGACTTCTATAACCCCAAGTAAAAATTGATTTACAAAAATATATTTGTTTATTTCATTTTTACCTTTACTTTAAATTAATTAATATAATGTGTAATAATCATTCATAAGTGGCTCCATGGGGTCCCAAAATCAACCCAAGGATGCCAATGGTCAGACATTAATCATCTAATATGTTTATGAAAATATATAAGGTAATTTTTAATTATTATAATATTCATTTTACCTTGTATTACCCTATTTAACTTTAACTGTGGTAAATAAAAGTCAAAAGTTAGTATTCACCAAAAAATAATTTTATCTTATTGAACCACATTTTACTTAATAATAATAACCATGTATGTTAGATTTTTTAAATTCAATTCACAAAAGTGGTAACATTTTTTTAAATGAAAAATTCAGTTTTTTAACTACTACTAAGTGGTTTCACTATTCAACAAAAATTGAAGGTTTTCAGAAAACTACCAAAAATTCAGCCTAAGAAATATTTGATATTTCAAATTCAAAAATAATGTATATTTTACCAAATTAAAAACATATAAGTGGAAGAAATAAATTTAAAATTAATTCCCACTTTCAAAACAAAAAAGCGTGTTTTTAAGAAACAATAACTATCAAATGATTGATACTTGTCTATGTCCAATTTCAATGTGAAATTAATTCCAATGACGAAAATTTGATTAAATGGTAAAACTATGTTCTAATTACACTTTAAAACCATTTAAAATGAAAATATTACCATATAAATAAATTAGATTAAAAGGCAGTTTTGAATTAAAATACAATATTTTTCACTATTCATTAAAAATGAACTTTATAGGAAAAATTTCAATAATTTACCAAAAGTAAATTTTGATGTCCCCATTTTAAATAAGGATTTTATTTGGTCAAATAGAATGTATTAAAGTGACCAAAACTATATTTAATGAGGGTTCTCCATTAGAAGGCGATAAATCGACCTTTTAATGTAAATTATGCTTAAAATTAGTTTAATTCACATTTTAAGCCTCTAAATTTTATTGGATAAATGTAAAAACATTTAAAAAAACATTTATAATCAAATTTTAGTTAGTTTTGTTCACTCCCACCAATACAATGGTTAAAAGTTAACTACCATTTAAAAATATAATATTACATTATTAGTGTGAAACGTACGATTTCAATTAAACCCATTTTTTTATCAGGTATGCTATCGAACATAGAAACCCCTTTAAATTAAATTTAATATTTAATTCAGAAATATTAATAAATATGAAAGATTTATTATTTTTTATTTAATCGGGATGTTACAAATTTTCTAAATATATGTCATCATGTTATTTTTATTTTATAAAATAATAGTAATTCCATGGAAAAACGTTTCATTGATCCTTGTTGACTCCTAGTTGATGTTACCTAAACCATAGTTATTGATGATGATCCATTAGTATCCCTCCTTAAAATATTTGAAACACCCTTCGTCTACCCCCTTTAGCATATCTTACACCCACCTCTATTCAGTCAGTGTCCTTAACACACTACCTCTCCATACAATTATCACCTAGGACAGTGACTCCCCATTCAATAGGTTTAATAGTGAGGGAATAGGTCATCACATATGTTTCTTCATGATGATATTTGAGGGTGATGGTTATAGATAAAAATTTTATTGGGAATAATGTTATTTCACTTTTTATACTACTAACTATTTTTTCATAAATGAAAAAACAATGTCGTTATGGAGATAAATTTTAATAGTTTAGATATTTTATTTTTTAAAATATTGGATATAGTTGACCCATTTTTTTGTTTTGTGATCCCCATAGATGATTCCAGAGGATTATTTGGCAAGATTCTAGGATAGCTAGTGGCAGATTTGGTTAACTTTCTGATTACCTATGTTGATTGGTGGAATATGACACAATCTTGGGAAAATTAAGTATTTGATTCTCATATAAAGGTAAATTTAATATATTATGGTGTAATTTAATTTCATTATGTTATTAAATTAAAATATTTTGAAAATGAATATCTTTTTACAGATGTTATTCCACTTTACTGTGGATGATCTTGATACACAGTAGTGGACATTGAAAATTTTTGGTAATAAATAAAAATAATTTAAATGTTGATTATGGAATGAATTAAATGATCCATTGTTGACCACATAGTAACAGAATGATAAGGTACATGAAGGGGTACCTAGAGAGTAGTGGAGGGTGTTTATTGATATCCATCTTCATGAAAAGCACATGGTACTGAAATATATATTATTATAATAATATCATTTTACATATATATATATATATTCATATGATTAAAAAAATGTCATTTCAAACAGTATTATTAAATAAAATGTTATTTATTTCAGGATGTTTCATGAGAAAATTCCTCAGGCCTAGCTAAACAAATCAACCCCCATGTTGCGGGGTCAAAGAGTTTTCCTAGATTTAGATCAACTAGGGTAATATTTTAATTAGTTTAAATTTTGATAAGATAACATGATATATTTAATATATTAAATTGTTGACTTATCTCTGTTTATTATTGTAAACTTATTTTTGAAACCAAGTCTCCAGTATAAAATTTGGTTAAATATTCATTGATAATATGATGGTAGTTATGTTATTTATGCCATAAAAGAATTTTGGCTATGAATTAATTTCTCATTATAATAACTTATTGTCAAATGCCACCATGTTAATATTTCTTACATCAAATGTGACTGATATTTGATTTATATGTAAAAATAAATGAACTATGGGATGATAATCCTGCAGAGACCATCTCAGTCTCCTAGGATGATCCAGTTGGTGAAGTCCTTAGGAAGTATCTTGTTGGCCGCGTGCACATGATGGATTTGGTATAATTACCATATGAGCTCTTTGGATGGACAGTGGGTATTACAACAATATCTAATCCTAGTTTTAGTTACTCCCAATCATGAGATGAATAAAGGGATTTTGTTGTAACAAAATGAAAAAGTCTGTAGAAGGGGGATCATATAAAGATTCATTTTGAAAAAATCATTTCTCTACAAAAATATTTTATTGAATTAGATCAGAAGACAAAAGGTTCTATCCCCAATGATATTAGATTGATTGATGATAGTGAGAAGTTAAGTCACACTAATTCATTATCATTTAGTACCCAAGCATTTAATGGTTTTATTTATAAATTTAAATTTAAATACACAACAAGGTTTAATTTTCAATAAAATTTTCAATGGTGTTCTAGTAGTAGGGTGCGGAGACAGAGAAAGAGAGGGTTTCAATAAAAGTTCATTGGATGGTGATTAGGGTCCACATTGGATTTAGTGATGTTTTTTAACTAATCTTATCATATAATAACACTAATATGGTTATTGAGAAACCATGAAGTGGTTTATCTTAGGGATATTTGTATTTCCCTTACATTTCTTGAAAATCTATACGTTTGGTTCATTTTATATTCTTAATTATGAAAATTTCCTTATACTAATCATTTGTAGGAACCTCAGGTTTTGTATTGTTATTGTAATCTCTGAAATTACACCTCTTATTTTCCTTTTCAAAATATATAGTCTCTTTTATCAATTTATAAACATTACTTAGTTTGAGCTTCTAGTTGGTAATTCACCAAGAACTGCCTAAATAGTTTAACAAAAAATTTAACTAGCATATAAACACCCCACTATTATCTTTCTTGTCTCTTAAACATATAGATTTTTATCTTCACTCTCATCTTAAATATTGTACCTTACACTAATTCATTCACAGAGATAAAATTTCCATCAGTTTATGTAACGCCCCGACCCCAGCTACCTAGAGTCGGTGCATTATTACATAACATTAGCATGATCACAAGAAAGATAAAATCCCGAAAGACCGATTGGTTTAGTAGCCTTGGAAACACTAGATATAATCATAATGTTTTACATTACATTTCAAAGTGAAAAACTTCTACAACAACAAAGTCTTCATATCCACACTATTAACCCCTCATAATATCCCTGCAAGTCATTCATAATTTACTTCTTCACTACCTGGGAAAAATAAAACATAGAAAAGGGGTGAGCTCAAATGCCCAGTAAGGATAACAATATAGCGGAACATTCAAAATAATCATAAACATTTAAGGCAATGAATTACTAAAACAAAAGCCTTTTAAAATTGAACTTCAACATAGTATGGCAAAAGTAAAATGAAATAATGCCATTTACTTATTCACATGGATATTCTACTAATCGAATAATCACATGCAATATCAATAACCACTTTCATAATGTTGGAATGCATAATGCCAGACTATCATAACCACATAGCCAAGGCCTCGTGCCAAGACTACAAATAAGATTTTGTCAAGGCCTTGTGCCAAGACACTAGTTTGTCTCATGAGACCTACCGATTCATCGAGGAGCTATAGCGGGCTCCACCCGTCACTTATTAAGTCCAATGCATTCCCATATGAAAAGGTTTAAACATAACATAAACATTCGTATTAAAACTAGCATACGAAATGTCAATAATTTCACCATAAACTATGAATGGTATAAAAATAGCACATCCACAGTCAAACATATCACAAAACCTTCAATACAATATAGAAGTTTTGTATCATAATAAATCAACTTCAAATAATCTTAAAATCCATCAAAGGATGTTGACATAGATGAAATCAAAATTCTTTTTAAAGAAGTATCTCCTTTTATTTTGAAATCATTTAAGGTTCATATAAAATAAAACATTTTCTTTGAAAATATTCTTATAAGCTTGTATGGAAAGCTTCGACGATTTTATAACGGCGGAAAATAACCGCACCTGCCGTATAAGTTAAAAAAAACATTCTTACCTCAATTCTGTCGAAAAGGTTAAAAAGGACCTTGTTTTGAATACGACCGAAAGATTCCTTTATAAACCACTTATAAAAGTAAAAAAGGGTATAAATGACTTTAACTCATATTCTAGTAAATAGTAAAAATGTTTTGAAATGCATTTTTAAGAAACATGGATGTGGATGATAAAGAGATCCCAGTAGATTATTACGTATGAACAACCTTGGATAATGAAGAGGTTGTAAAGTAAACCCTTACCTTGTACTTTTCCTTGGTTGGGGTAGGTTAACCTCCTGTATAATAGTGAAATAATTGTTACTAAATTATACAAGAATCATATACATTAATATGATATCATATATGATCTTTTAATATTGATTTGATAATAATATCTTAGTATTATCGTCGTTTCGGGTGTTAACTTACTCATTTTCTTTATATGTTTTGTTACATAAGTCATGTTTGTTGTATCTTATTCATATCCAGAATGATATCAAGTCCTTAAACATCATTTTTAAATCATTAAATGATAATTATACTTGAATGGATACGATGGAGAATGAATCTCATCGCGTTCGTGGAGACGGTAGTCCGTACGTACGCACAAACGCTATTTCCATTTAATTTTTATTTTAAAAGAATCGAATCCAAATGATACATAGGTATATTACTATTCCAGTATAATATAATATTTTATATATGTTACTTAAGTTCATTAACACCATCCTTTATACGTTCCATGTGTGGTATGAACGAGTCATATCATTTTAAGGGGGCGGTAGTCCGCACTTCCTCAAATGAAATTATCGTATGTATATACAACATGAAACGAATAATGGTATGAAATAAAATGGAATTAAAGAAGCTTATATATAAAATATATATCATTAATATCATATTTAATTACAGTGCCATCATAATGGCCACCATGAGAGGTGGTAAGATGTATTTGAACAATCATCGTTTCGTGAGGCGTTAGTTTTCCATCCACAGAAACATTATGTTCATCATCCATTAGATGGAGTTGTGTGTATGTGTAGTTTGAATACTTCTTATAACAACATCCTAGTATATTGAGGATACTGGTGTTGTTACAAAAGAAAGGAAATAAAAAGAGTTTGGGGGTTGAAGAAGCAAAATAAATGAAAATAATTTAAGAGAAATCGTTACCTTTAATTTAGGTAACTCACTTTGGTTGGAACCAAAGGACTTGTTGAAATGATTTCTGCCTAAGGGGAAACTTCAAGTAGGAGGAGAGGGATGTGGGGAGCTTAGTTGGAGAGAGTTTGGACGAGCCAAGTGGCTTGAGAGGTGTGAGGAATGAGTAGAAGTGGTCTCCTTTTATAAGGGGGAGGAGGGGCTCTTTAGGAAAGAGTGAAAGTATTACTTTATAATATAATTATATTCGCTTTATAATGGTCCAAAAATCATTGAGGTCGAAGATAAGATGACTCATATTCTAAATAACATCAACCAATAAGAATTGGACAGGTTTTAGATAATATTTTAATCATTATAATCTTATTTATTTAAATGATTTATTAATGAGGTAAACATTGCATCATTATTGTGTCATTAATAATTTAAATTATTTGATGTCTAAAAATTATAAATAAAATATCATTATGTAGGAAACCCTTTTAGCTTTCTAATGAATATTTATAATCGAAAATTCAACATGTATAACCCTATGTAAAAATTGTTCTTCTAAAAGATGTAAGCTTATGCCATTTTTATTTTTATTTTAACTTTATTAATATAATGTGTCCCTACCACATACAAGTGGATCCAAGGGGTCCCCAAATTGACCCAAGGATGCCCATGGTCGGGTATGTGTCCACCAATAAGGTTAGGACACGTTTTAGGGTAATTTTGTATTATTATAATATTATTTTTTAACCCTTATTTACCGGATTTACCCTTTAACCATGGTAAATAAAATATTTACCACAGTAACTATTCAAAATGTCTAAAAATAAAAGTTACCTATTTACACAATTTGAACATCCTGATTCCAAATATGGAATCCATTTTCCTAAATTCAAAACACAGAAGTGGCAGAAATTAATTTAAAATTAATTCCCGCTGTCAAAACAAAAAGCGTGTTTTTAAGAGGTAATAACTATCAAAAGATTGACACTTGTTTATGTTCGGTTTAATTGTAAAATTATGTCCAATGACCAACATTATATTAAATGGTAAAAATATATTCTAAATATACTTTAAAACCACTCAAATTCACAATTTATCACTATTAATTATTTTGATTAATAAAGTTGTTTTTAATTAAAATTTAGTAATTTTCACTATTCATCAAAATATAAAAGTTATCCGAAAAGTACCAAAATTTCACCCTAGGCTAATTTTGATATTCCGAATCTAAAAATGAAGTCCATTTTGAAATATAAAATATATATGATTTCAAAAAGTTGGTATTACTATTCACAACGGCTAGTTTCATTAGTTATGGTGTGTTAGAACTCGGTGTTGCGTACAACATACGCTATCACATTATTCAAAGAGAAGCGTACCGTAGAAGCTTGGGGTGTTACATTCTCCCCTCCTTCAAATAATTGCGTCCTCGCAATTTCTAGGGTATTACTGCATAAAAAGACTCGGGTGGTTCTTCATCATAAGTTTTTCGGGTTCCCACCTTGCCTCTTCCATCTATGGTTTCTCCACAAAACTTTTACCAGACGCGTCGTCCGGTTTCTCAGTACTTGTTCTCTTGTATCAAGAATCTTGACGGGCTCTTCGCAATAAGACAGATCGGGTTCCAGTTCTAATTCCTCATAGGTGAGTACATGCGTTGGGTCAGGCATGTATTTTCTCAACAGAGATACGTGGAACACATCGTGAACTTTGGAGAGACTTGGCGGCATTGCCAATCGGTAAGCTACAGCCCCAATTCGTTCTAGAATTTCGAAAGGTCCGATGTACCTGGGACTCAATTTACCTTTCTTACCAAAACGTATGACTCCCTTCCATGGAGATACCTTTAGGAAAACATGATCACCGACTTGAAATTCCAAATCCTTCCTTCGATTATCGGCATAGCTCTTCTGCCTACTTTGAGCTGCTTTGATGTGATTTTGGATTACTTTCACCTTTTCCACCGTTTCCTCCACCAGTTCTGGGCCTACAAGTTTTCTTTCACCAACGTCATCCCAACAGGTTGGTGTACGACATCTCTTTCCATATAACGCTTCATATGGTGCCATCTGAATACTCGAATGGATGCTATTGTTATAGGAAAATTCTACTAGTGGTAAATATTGATCCCCCATACCCTGAAAATCAAGTGAGCAAGATCTCAACATGTCTTCTAAGGTCTGAATAGTCCGTTCTGATTGTCCGTCTGTCTGAGGGTGGTAAGCAGTGCTCAAATGAAGTTCAGTATCCAGGGATTTCTGAAGACTTTTCCAAAATCTTGAAGTAAAACGGGGGTCACGATCAGAAACAATCGATAGGGGTACTCCATGAAGTCTCACAACTTCATTAATATATAGTCTTGCTAGAAGTTCCAGGGGTAGATCTTCTCTTATAACAAGAAAATGTGCTGACTTGGTAAGACGATCAACAATAACCCATATTGCATCGTTCCTTCTAGGAGTCTTTGGTAGCCCCATGACAAAGTCCATCGTAACATTGTCCCATTTCCACTCTGGTATGGGAAGAGGTTGCATGACTCCTCCAGGCTGTAGCCTTCCAGCTTTCACTTGTTGACAAACCATACATCTTGACACAAAATCAGCAATCTCCCTCTTCATGTTGTCCCACCAAAAATGTTGCTTCAAATCTCTATACATTTTGGTGCTCCCAGGGTGTATAGAGAAATTGGAACTATGAGCATCATCCAGCAATTCCCTTTTTAGATCAGGTATATTGGGAACACAAAGTCTCTTCCCGAATTTCAAAATTCCACCTTCATACGCAAAAGTCTCTCAATCTCCCATCATTCACAGCTTTAATCTTCTTTTGGAATTCTTCATCATCGGTATGAGAACTCTTAATCCTTTCTAGTAAAGATGGTTTGGCAACCATTTGAAAAAGCATTAATGTTTCACCTTCCCTGGTTATTCCCATGTCAATCTTCACTAGATCCATGAAAATTGGATCCCTTTCAATTCTCATATTGTTCAAAACTCCATGGTCTTTTATACTCAAAGCATCTGCCACCTTGTTTGCCTTCCCCGGGTGGTAGTGTATCGTACAATCATAATCCTTGAGTAATTCAAGCCATCTCCTTTGCCTCATGTTGAGTTCTTTTTGTGAGAAAATATACTTCAAACTCTTGTGATCAGTATAAATCTCACATTTTTCACCATAGAGGTAGTGCCTCCATATCTTCAAAGCAAAGATCACAGCTGCTAACTCAAGATCATGAGTAGGATAGTTTTGTTCATGAATTTTCAACTGTCGTGATGCATAGGCAATAACTCTATCATTCTGCATAAGGACACAACCAAGTCCTTTCTTCGATGCATCACTATAAATAACGAACCCATCATTCCCCGATGGTAGAGTCAATATAGGAGCATTGACTAATCTTCTCTTCAGTTCTTCGAAACATTCTTCACACTCTTTTGTCCAAACAAATTTAACCCCTTTACGTGTGAGCTTCGTTAATGGGTTAGCCAATCGGGCAAAATTCTGGACGAAACGTCGATAATAACCTGCCAGACCAATAAAACTGCGTACCTCAGTTATACTCGTAGGTGCTGGCCATTCTTGGATTGCCTTGGTCTTAGAAGGATCAACAGAGATTCCATATTTTGAGACAATATGTCCAAGAAAAGAAATCTCCTGAAGCCAGAATTCACACTTGCTAAACTTCCCATATAATTCATGCCTCCTCAGAGTCTTCAAGATAATGCGCAAGTGATTTTCATGATCTTCGTAGGTTTTGGAGTATACCAAGATATCATCAATAAATACCACCACAAATTCATCGAGATACTCCTTGAAAACTCTATTCATTAGATCCATGAATACAGAGGGTGCATTAGTCAATCCAAACGGCATTACAGTAAACTCGTAATGCCCGTACCTGGTTCGAAATGCTGTTTTCGGAATGTCTTCCTTCTTCACACACAACTGATGGTATCCAGATCGAAGGTCATTCTTTGAAAAGTATTGAGCTCCATGCAGTTGGTCAAATAAATCATCAATACGAGGTAGGGGATACTTGTTCTTTATCGTTATAGCATTGATCTCCCTGTAGTCGATACATAACCTCATAGATCCATCTTTCTTTTTAACAAAAAGAACAGGGGCTCCCCATGGAGAAACACTAGGGCGAATAAATCCCTTATTACTCAATTCCTCTAGTTGTTTCTTTAGTTCGACTAACTCTATATTGGCCATTCTATAAGGGGTCTTCGATATAGGCCTTGATCCAGGAATCAAATCAATAGAAAACTCAACTTCTCGTTCTGGAGGATGTCCAGGTAAATCTTCCGGAAATACATCTACAAATTCTTTCACAACAGGTACATCCTCTATTTGAACATTCCTTTCCTCACCGACAGTTATTTCATTCTCTTCCTCCCCAATAATTGAATTAAGTTGAGCTACTGGGGGTGGATCTAAATAAGAATTAGGTGGTGACGATTCTGCTCTAAAAATAAGGTGCTCCTTATCATTATCATCAAGAATCGTAACCTCTTTCTTCTTACAATAAATCTTCGCATCATAGTCCGAAAGCCAGTCCATACCGAGGATTATATCAAACTCAATCATAGGTATGACGATGAAATCAGCAGATAAAGAAAATTTATGTGCTCTAATGGGGACTGATTCACAAAACTTTGTTGCAACGATACTTCCCTTAGGAGTTTTAACTGACAACTCCCTTATTAAATCAAATTGGAAATATCTAATTTTCTTAGCAAACTGGGAAGATATGAAACAATGCGATGATCCAGAATCAAATAATGCATTTGCTAAACATGAGGAAACCATTAAATTACCTGCCACCACGTCTTTCGGAGCTTCTACCTCAGCAGTAGTGATAGCATAAGCCTGGCCTTGATCCCTTGGCCTTTTCTGAGGTAAGTTCTCCTGACGCTTAGGACATGCATTTGCATAATGCCCCATCTCCCTGCAATTGTAGCACTGAACGTTGGTATCTTCCTTCTTCCCCTTGCAATCATGAGCTTGGTGGCCTTTTTCACCACACTTGTAACAGACTCCCATTCCCTTCAAGCAAGTACCAGGATGTTTCTTCCCGCATTTACCACAAGATGGATATTCAACCTTTCCCTTATTCCCCTTATTTCCATTCCCAGATTGATCAGCAGGTCTCTTCTTCTCTTTCTTTGCTTTAAAGTCATAAGACTTAGAGAATTCCTTTTCGGTCTTGATAGCACATGAGACAATGTCTTCGTACGATGAAAAGGATTGTGAGACTAATGCTCGACGGAGAAATGGTTTTAACCCATCAAAGAAACGATCAATCTTACTTCTTGGGTTGCGAATATAATCTCCAGCATACCTCGCTAACCTTGTAAAGTTAGCCTCATACTTTGTGACATTATCATCCTCCTTTTGTCTCAGACTCAGAAATTGCCTTTCCATATCTGCTCGATGGTCGCGAGGAAAGTATTTTTCTAAAAACAGATCTTTGAACTCCCTCCATTCCATATTTGATACTTCATCATCTTCCTTCGTATTTTGAATCAATGACCACCATTGATCAGCATCTCCAGTGAGGCGGTAAACTGCCATGGTAACTTTTTCCCTTTCACTACTCCCCAAAGCCTGAAATATTTTCTCTAGGGAAAATATCCATTGCTCAGCTACTAAGGGATTTGTACTCCCATTGAACGTTGGTGGTTGTTGTCTCATGAATCGATCTAACATTGATCCTCCACGCTACGGATCAGGGTGCTCCATACGGGTAAGGTTATTATTCATAACCTGAGTAAGTTGTCCCAGTACGGTGATTAGCTGATCAGCACCAGTTGCATCACCAGCCCCACTATAATTATCTTGAGCAGGAGGGCAATCCCTACATGGAGTGTGTGCATTGATACGGTTTCCATTTCTTCCACTAGGCGCCATTTCTAAACAATGGCATAAACTAGATCAGTTTATGAATCAAAATACATAATCCCATACTTATAAAACACTTAACATAAATTGAACTATTTATGGATATAATCCATAATCATAAAAATGTTTTCTTTGAGGAAGTATATACTCATAAACCCTTCATAATGATTTGTAAAGATAGTGAGAGTTATCCTAAGCATATCCCCCGGGAGTGTCGTAACCAAGAGTGCAGCAAGGCCCGTTGTCGTGCACCAGTTCCCGTTCGAGTCTAGCTCAAAGCGGTGTTTTCGGGTTTTACCCCTAGGTACATCTGTGCCAGAGCCACCTCTACCTACTCGTATCCAGACAGGGATGTATTGCTCGGAAAACTCACAAAATCTCTACAATACCAAAATTCTAGGACGTTCTTCTACACTAATCCTCAAAGTTCATCTTAGGTCTACGTGCTCTAATCAGAGTTTATCTAAATCAAGCTTCCAAGGTTTGTACTAAACTTCCTCTGATACCAACTGTAACGCCCCGACCCCAGCTACCCAGAGTCGGTGCATTACTTCATAACATTATCATGATCACAAGAAAGATCAAATCCCGAAAGACCGATTGGTTTAGTAGCCTTGGAAACACTAGATATAATCATAAAGTTTTACATTACATTTCAAAGTGAAAAACTTCTACAACAACAAAGTCTTCATATCCACACTATTAACCCCTCATAATATCCCTGCAAGTCATTCATAATTTACTTCTTCACTACCTGGGAAAAATAAAACATAGAAAAGGGGTGAGCTCAAATGCCCAGTAAGGATAACAATATAGCGGAACATTCAAAATAATCATAAACATTTAAGGCAATGAATTACTAAAACAAAAGCCTTTTAAAATTGAACTTCAACATAGTATGGCAAAAGTAAAATGAAATAATGCCATTTACTTATTCACATGGATATTCTACTAATCGAATAATCACATGCAATATCAATAACCACTTTCATAATGTTGGAATGCATAATGCCAGACTATCATAACCACATAGCCAAGGCCTCGTGCCAAGACTACAAATAAGATTTTGTCAAGGCCTTGTGCCAAGACACTAGTTTGTCTCATGAGACCTACCGATGCATCGAGGAGCTATAGCGGGCTCCACCCGTCACTTATTAAGTCCAATGCATTCCCATATGAAAAGGTTTAAACATAACATAAACATTCGTATTAAAACTTGCATACGAAATGTCAATAATTTCACCATAAACTATGAATGGTATAAAAATAGCACATCCACAGTCAAACATATCACAAAACCTTCAATACAATATAGAAGTTTTGTATCATAATAAATCAACTTCAAATAATCTTAAAATCCATCAAAGGATGTTGACATAGATGAAATCAAAATTCTTTTTAAAGAAGTATCTCCTTTTATTTTGAAATCATTTAAGGTCCATATAAAATAAAACATTTTCTTTGAAAATATTCTTATAAGATTGTATGGAAAGCTTCGACGATTTTATAACGGCGGAAAATAACCGCACCTGCCGTATAAGTTAAAAAAACATTCTTACCTCAATTCTGTCGAAAAGGTTAAAAAGGACCTTGTTTTGAATACGACCGAAAGATTCCTTTATAAACCACTTATAAAAGTAAAAAAGGGTATAAATGACTTTAACTCATATTCTAGTAAATAGTAAAAATGTTTTGAAATGCATTTTTAAGAAACATGGATGTGGATGATAAAGAGATCCCAGTAGATTATTACGTATGAACAACCTTGGATAATGAAGAGGTTGTAAAGTAAACCCTTACCTTGTACTTTTCCTTGGTTGGGGTAGGTTAACCTCCTGTATAATAGTGAAATAATTGTTACTAAATTATACAAGAATCATATACATTAATATGATATCATATATGATCTTTTAATATTGATTTGATAATAATATCTTAGTATTATCGTCGTTTCGGGTGTTAACTTACTCATTTTCTTTATATGTTTTGTTACATAAGTCATGTTTGTTGTATCTTATTCATATCCAGAATGATATCAAGTCTTTAAACATCATTTTTAAATCATTAAATGATAATTATACTTGAATGGATACGATGGAGAATGAATCTCATCGCGTTCGTGGAGACGGTAGTCCGTACGTACGCACGAACGCTATTTCCATTTAATTTTTATTTTAAAAGAATCGAATCCAAATGATACATAGGTATATTACTATTCCAGTATAATATAATATTTTATATATGTTACTTAAGTTCATTAACACCATCCTTTATACGTTCCATGTGTGGTATGAACGAGTCATATCATTTTAAGGGGGCGGTAGTCCGCACTTCCTCAAATTAAATTATCGTATGTATATACAACATGAAACGAATAATGGTATGAAATAAAATGGAATTACAGAAGCTTATATATAAAATATATATCATTAATATCATATCTAATTACAGTGCCATCATAATGGCCACCATGAGAGGTGGTAAGATGTATTTGAACAATCATCGTTTCGTGAGGCGTTAGTTTTCCATCCACAGAAACATTATGTTCATCATCCATTAGATGGAGTTGTGTGTATGTGTAGTTTGAATACATCTTATAACAACATCCTAGTATATTGAGGATACTGGTGTTGTTACAAAATAAAGGAAATAAAAAGAGTTTGGGGGTTGAAGAAGCAAAATAAATGAAAATAATTTAAGAGAAATCGTTACATTTAATTTAGGTAACTCACTTTGGTTGGAACCAAAGGACTTGTTGAAATGCTTTCTGCCTAAGGGGAAACTTCAAGGAGGAGGAGAGGGATGTGGGGAGCTTAGTTGGGCAGAGTTTGGACGAGCCAAGTGGCTTGAGAGGTGTGAGGAATGAGTAGAAGTGGTCTCCTTTTATAAGGGGGAGGAGGGGCTCTTTAGGAAAGAGTGAAAGTATTACTTTATAATATAATTATATTCGGTTTATAATGGTCCAAAAATCATTGAGGTCGAAGATAAGATGACTCATATTCTAAATAACATCAACCAATAAGAATTGGACAGGTTTTAGATAATATTTTAATCATTATAATCTTATTTATTTAAATGATTTATTAATGCGGTAAACATTGCATCATTATTGTGTCATTAATAATTTAAATTATTTGATGTCTAAAAATTATAAATAAAATATCATTATGTAGGAAATATTTTTAGCTTTCTAATGAATATTTATAATCGAAAATTCAACATGTATAACCCTATGTAAAAATTGTTCTTCTAAAATATGTAAGCTTATGCCATTTTTATTTTTATTTTAACTTTATTAATATAATTTGTCCCTACCACATACAAGTGGATCCAAGGGGTCCCCAAATTGACCCATGGATGTCCATGGTCGGGTATGTGTCCACCAATAAGGTTAGGACACGTTTTAGGGTAATTTTGTATTATTATAATATTATTTTTTAACCCTTATTTACCGGATTTACCCTTTAACCATGGTAAATAAAATATTTACCACAGTAACTATTCAAAATGTCTAAAAATAAAAGTTACCTATTTACACAATTTGAACATCCTGATTCCAAATATGGAATCCATTTTCCTAAATTCAAAACACAGAAGTGGCAGAAATTAATTTAAAATTAATTCCCGCTGTCAAAACAAAAAGCGTGTTTTTAAGAGGTAATAACTATCAAAAGATTGACACTTGTTTATGTTTGGTTTAATTGTAAAATTATGTCCAATGACCAACATTATATTAAATGGTAAAAATATATTCTAAATATACTTTAAAACCACTCAAATTCACAATTTATCACTATTAATTATTTTGATTAAAAAAGTTGTTTTTAATTAAAATTTAGTAATTTTCACTATTCATCAAAATATAAAAGTTATCCGAAAAGTACCAAAATTTCACCCTAGGCTAATTTTGATATTCCGAATCTAAAAATGAAGTCCATTTTGAAATATAAAATATATATGATTTCAAAAAGTAGGTATTACTATTCACAACGGCTAGTTTATTTAGTTATGGTGTGTTAGAACTCGGTGTTGCGTACAACATACGCTATCACATTATTCAAAGAGAAGCGTACCGTAGAAGCTTGGGGTGTTACAGTTTATACATTCCACAAACTAATCTCATTGAATTATATATAGTGTTGATTTCAAAAATAATTGAATTGTGATGGTTTATAAATCCAGGGTTTTCTTGGAAACATTGTCGAAATAAATTAATTTTATTTATTTATTTAATTAATCATAGGAAGGATTACACATTTGGTATTACAAAGGTAGTTTCACCGATTATATATTAAAATAATGACCATATAGCCTAGTTGGAAATTTTTATGGATTATTGAAAATGAAGACCCATATATTATTAACCCATATACATGATAAGAATAATGGATGTTCTAATTGTTGTAATAAGTATCCTAGTTGATGGAATTTGGTTTTATTTGTTATGATTCGGTAAATTGGATGTATTTTATGTGGGTTTTTGATGGTATAAGATAAATAAATGATTGATTATTAGATATGATAATTTTGTATACTTATTATATGATATAGTCACCTCTATTTATATGTAATGGAAATTCCTGGTCAGAAATGTGAGAATTATAGGATCACATTCATAATAGTTATGAAATAAACTAGTTTGTATATTGTCATATCTGGTTTCTACTATTCGGGGTGTAGTTTTTGATGTTTTTAAAAAAATTGAAATATAGAAGCTATTTAAATTTAATATATATATATGAAAAACTATTATTTAACAAATTATTAATCTACAATAATATAAATAATAAATTTTGTGAGTGGAGGTTTAAACCACCACTATCTCCTCGACATTTTTTGGGAGGGGGAGCCACTATAAAAAAACCAATAAAAAAGAAATGGTTCATAGTAGTTTCTAGAAATCACGATTAATAAAAAAATGAATCAATTTGGATGTCAACACAACATTTAGTTGCAGTTTTTGGAATCCTTCATGAATCCCTATGGTGATAGTTTAAACAACCTCCAATTATAAAAATCATCCCTATGACTCTATTTTTTTTAGTGTAGGTTAAAACAATTGAAACATCCTTCTAGGTATATAATTGAAATTCACTTGTAGTTTTTCTCAAAAAAAAGTATTATCTTTCCATAACTTGGTATTATTTGAGTCCTATATTCCTCATTAATCCTTGATATTTAGTTTCATGTGATTCATGCATAACTAAAATATTAATTAAGTTTGATATACCATAACATGATTCATTTAAAATATTGAATAACATGTCATTATGTCTAGAATTATTCACTATGATAACTATTTTCATATCTCTCAATATTAAAAAATAGTTTCAAGAAAATTATTCTACTTGGAAACATTAAAGTTATAATATGATTTATTTGATGTATCAGTCAAGCCCCATTAAAAATGTTAACGTTTACCGTAACTCTTGTAATGTTTTTAGTATTCCTTGGTTACTATATTTGTATAATAATACATTAGTCACTTATCATATTTAATTCACAATCATAGAATTATAAATATTATATACAATGATGAATAAACCTGAAGTAGATACTTATTATTTCTTCATCATCAATTTATTACAATTTATCTTATAGTGACCTTTCCTACCACATGTGAAACACATAGAATCATGTTTATTTATATCCATTAGAATCGTTTTTCTATTTGATGGATGATGCAAAAGCACCACCTACCATAAACATATCAGATGACTTTCAATATTTTACCTCACTTTTTTAACAAAAAAAACGAGGAACCATTCCCCCTCCAATATGGAATCCTGAATTTACTAATTGATTGATATAATTCAACCTCTTGAGTATGTAATCACTATTACATCATTGGTCTTATTGTTTACACATTTAATGTTTAGTAAAAATCTAATTAATCTATAGCCTCACTTTTTCATTTTCTTACTCTTGGAGATGAACTATAATGGTGTACATATCTATGTATTTATATTTCAATATTCGCCCTCTATATATAGTTTATAACATGATATAAATAAATTCTAAATAATCCTCCTTGTGTCTTGTTTATCTATCCTTATCACCCTCATTTTCATCTTGAGATGGTACAATAGGAATAAGGGATTCAAGAACATAAAATGAAATTTACTATAGTAGTGTAATGAACAAGAACCTGTACCACTCTTGGAAGTTTGTGATAGTGAGAAAATTTATTTTTTTAGTGGTTATTTTAGTGTTTCTATAGTTAAAAATGTTATTTTCAATGAAAAATTAAAGCAAATCTTCAGTACTTTATCATGATTCTTGATTATAATGAAATTAATTAATTTTTTTATATCCCGCTATCTTATCAAATATGAATAGTCATCACCATTGGATTTTTAATATCACATTACATTGATATTTTAGTGTAAGTATTCTATATTCCCCTTTAAATAACCCATAACGAGGCATAATCAAATTATTTTATAGGGTTTGGTTAAGATTTACTTTCCAACATCATTAACTCATAACTCCATGATCTGTTGAGTGAACTCCACCATCCTGAAATACTAAACTCTAATTTCCTCAAATATTTTATCCAAGTTAATGAATTTCTTTCAAGGGTAACACGTCTTGATACTAACTTGGAAATTTCCACCCAAGACTATCATTATAAAACCATTATAAATTAATGAATCTTGATATGGTATAAGCTAATACCTTCAAATCTATTTGTATTCTACCTCAAGTGTTGGATGGAATTTTCTGCCTTATTATTTTTATTGATCAATTTTATTGAACTTATACATAAATATTCATTATCTAATTGTTCACATGATTTCAAATATTATGTGAAACTTAAATAAACAATTTACAATGTATGATAAAATAATTTAAATATAAAAATTAATGTTATCTCATAATGTCATGATGACTTTTATTACATTATGTGACCTAGTTTAATCATCCCAAAAAACCATGAATCACCTATATAAATAAATAATGATGCACTAAAAAAATAAAATAAATACATGATATGCCCATGCAATTTTATCTACTTGTTGGTTTATCGAGAAGAGATAAACAAAAATCACCCCTTGGGGAAATAACTCATTATGACCATACTTTGATAGAGTTTATTAATTTCAAAATTTCTATAGGATAAATTTAATACTTACATGAACAAAGGACATATAACTTTTATGTTATATTAAATCCATTTAATAAATTTAATACTCACATGATTTGTACTATCAATCAACACGTCGTTTGAAACATATTATGTAAGATATTTCTCATGTACTATGTAATTATATATGTATTTTTGAATTAATATTATGATATAAAAATAATATAGTTTTATAAGTCAAACCATATTGTTTTCATGATGCGTGTGATCACAACAAATCCGATAATATATGCGGTGTGTACCACTGGAAATGCACGAGAAGTACAAAACTTGTAAGAAGACAATTACCCATCCTATAGTATTTGATTATTCATGGTATTAATTATAAATAATGTATACTTACATGAAGTGTCTAAAAACACTCAGAATATCCCTAGTATGGAATGACACCTACCACATGACATGTACAGCTAGTTGCATATTGTGTAGTCTATTTTTCTCTTTAATTATCCAGCATGTTCACCCACACAAATAGCTAAAAATCAATTAATTCATTCTTATGGGTTTCCATGTGTTATATAGCGTGTACATCCCAGAAACACACCATGTGGTCCATGTTTTACAACTTTCGGTAAATACGTGAAGTGTAATCATTCCTTGTATTGAGTGAATAACCTTCCATAATTTATATAGGGTAAAAACTATGAATGGCTATATGAAAATTATAAAAGATAAAAATGTAATCTTTGTTAAAATGCATTCCACAATGGTAATGAATACATAATGTGTAATATATATGCATACCAAAAAACATGAAGAGTTGATATTAGCAATATTTTCTCCCTGTATGAGTAAAACATAAGTCTATTATGTGTAATTTACCACAAACACTATGTATCCATTTCATTTTATTAAGATCTTAGCAACTCCAAATGAGATCTTTGAGCATTATCTTCATGGAATTAAAATTATTGGCCATATAAATTCAAATGAATGTGTTATGTAGAATTTTGAATTGAGAATCTAATTCAATAATTAAAACTAAAGAACATAGAAAAATTATCAAATAAAATATAAATAATTAAAATTTTAAATGTGACCACCCTGATAACAATTAATGGTTTTGAGGTGTAGTAGAAGTAGTGTTTGGGTGTCTGATTTTGGATTTTTCATCAGTTTAAATGAACAATAAATGAAAAAAATTATGAATGAATCTATAGAATATCATAGTCAGGATTATTCAAATTTAATAAATAATAAATTTTGAAGTATAATTTTCGTGAACATGATAATACTTCTTGATAAATTTCCATTGCCACTCTTATTATATTAATGTTTTAGTGGTTAATCAGAATCATGATTCCTCTAGGTGTATCCACATGTTCTCTATGAATCTTTATAAAACATTTGTAGTATCTCAAGGTCTATCATGGAGAAACCTAGAAAAGGTTTTGGGGTACAATGAATGCGGTCAGGATGATTCTAAACAATGTATTTCGTTAGTTTTAATGGATAGTATCCAAAATATGTGATGAAGGAAACCCATGTATCTTCATAGAGAGGATATTTAACATTTAATTTATAATTAATTTTAAACAATAACTTCGTTGAACATTATAATTCTTATTTTTCTTATCAATTATAATACATATATTTCATGATTTCATTATGGTGGAGACCACAAACTATAATTCCTATAAATGTATACACACATGCTCTAAGAATCATTGAATTCTAATCATTGCATTATAGGTTCTGATAGAGTGTAAACAATATCCTTTCATTATTCGCTATTTATTACAATAAGAAATCGTTTTTTTCATGTTCTTGAGAGGGAGGGAGGAGGATGTTCTCCTAGTATTGAGATAATTCTTTTGAGAGAATAAATTGTGCACAACAAATATTTTATTCTCTAGAATTCTATAATCAAGACATCATACATATTGTTAGATATTTAATAATTCCACATGTTCTATTTATCAAATTATATATCCAAAGTAAAACCCATGTAAAATAAAAAATAATCACATTATATTCTCATGACACATCTTAAACTCACGGAATAATATATCATCTCTATTAGGACATTAAATTTTATTGTTAATTATCAAAATTTATTAAACCCTGAAAAAAAAATTAATTAAATAAATAATATTTTTTCAATAAATAAAGAAATATAATATTCCCTAAACTGATGAATAAATATTTATTTTAATATTTAAATAACTAAATAAATGTTTAAATTAATCTATACACAAACTAGTGAATAAATAAATATTTATTTATTACCTTATAAATAATAAATTTGAAAAACTATTCTACACACATATTCTAAAATAAAATATTAGGCGGCTGAATTTATAAAATCAGCTTATCCAAAATAGTTATTATTCCATAGAATCGAAATAATATTTATTCTTAATATCAAATTAAAATATGATTTAACTATGATTATGGATATACCTAGTGTGCGACCCTCCATGCCTCTTTCTTAGTGTAACAGTTGAACTTACTAAAACAATAAGACTAACATCTGTCAACATGCCAAGGAATCCATAGAGATAAAAGTTAGTCCCACAATGGATACAACCTCTTATAAATTCTTACATTATAATATGAACTAACTATCTTGATATCTCTTCAAGTAGGTTGTGTAATTGGTGTTATCAACCAATATTCTTGAATTATATTTCCTTAACTCTGGGAAATGAACTCATTGAGGAATTATCATAGACAAGGATTTAATAAAAATGTTCCAGTTCAATAAAAGGGATTAATTGTAACATCCCAGGTAAATAAAGAATAAGACATTTTCAAATTTATTAATATTTTTGAGTTAAGTATTAATTTTACATTAAAGGGGTTGCTATTTTCGATAGCGTACCTGATACGCAACAACAAGTTTCTTCGAAATCTTACATTGCACACTAGTAATATAATAATATTATTTTAAATGGTAGTTAGCATGTAGCCATTGTTTTGGTGGGAATGAATATAAATAACTAAAATATTATTATATATGTTTGTTAAATGTTTTTACATTTATACAATAAAATATAAATGCTTAAAATAAGAAAAGAATTCAATTTTAGGCATAGATACTCTAATATTCACTAAAAGGTCGACTTATCGACTTTTGATGGCGAACACTCTTTAAATATAGTTTTTTTCACTCTTATAAATTATATTGGACCAAATAAAATTCTTCTTTAGAAATGGGACATCAATATTTACTATGTGTAAATTTTGGGTATTTTCTGATAATGTTCATTTTTTTAATGAATAGTGAAAATGTTGTATTTTAATTCAAAACCTATTTTTAATCTAATTTATTTATAAGGATATATTATCTTTTTAATTGGATTTAATGTGAAATTAGAATATATTTTTACCATTTAATCCAATGGTGGTCATTGGAATTAATTTCACTTTGAAATTGGACATAAACAAGTGTCAGTCTTTTGATAGATATTGTTTCTTAAAAACACGCTATTTGTTTTGACAACAGGAATTAATTATAAAATTAATTAATGAAACTTATATGTTTCTAATTTTTCAAAATAGAAATCATTTTTCAATTTGGAATATCAAATATATCTTAGGGTGAATTTTTAGTATTTTTCTGAAGAACTTCAATTTTTGATGAATAGTGAAACCACTAAGTGGTAGTTAAACAAACTGATTTTTTGTTTAAATGAAATTTTACTGCTTCTATGTATTGAATTTCAAAAATACGACATACATGGTTGTAATTATTAAGTAAAATGTTGTTCAATGGGATTGAAATATTTTTTTGGTGAATAGTAACTTTTGAATTTTGTTAACCGCGATTAGAGGTAATTAGTGTAATTTAAGATAAAAATGATTTTGTAAAAATATAAAAATATCCTGACACATGTCCTAACCTTTTTGGATAGGTCATGTATGACCAAGAAAATCCATGGGTCAATTTTTGGGACCCCATGGAGCCACTTGAGTGAGATAATGACATTAATACCTTTTATTTAAAGTAAAAATGGAAATATCACAAACATGTATTGTTTTACTAAAACAATTATCAAATGAGGTTATATAAGGTATATTTTTTACTATAATAATTCGTTAAAAAGATAAAAATATTTCCTACATCATGGTAATTTTTTTATAATTTTTAGACATCAAAAAAACTATATTATTTATGACACAATGATGATGGAGTGTTTACGTCATTAATGAATGATTTAAATAAATAAGAAGATAATGTTTAAAATAATATCCAAAACTTTTCAAATTTTTTTTGGATGATTTTATTTATATCATTGGATACCTTTTCCTCTACTTTAATCATTTTTTGAGCTTTAGAAACCTAATTTCATTTTATAATAAAATAATAGTTTCAAGAGTTCCAAGAGAGCCCCTCCTCTCCCTTATAAAAAGACCCTACTTTCTACCCATATCTCACACTTCTCAAGCCCATTGGATCATCCAAACTCTACTCAAATAATCTCCCAATATCCCTCTGTTCATATTAGAAGCCTTACCTCAGGCAGAAAGCTCTTCAAGAAACCCTTTTGGTTCAAACCAAGAGGAGTTACCCGATTTAAAGGTAAATTCTTCTCAAATGTTCTTTTGATTTATTTTTATTCTACAACCCCCTAAACTCTTTTTATTA
The DNA here is from genome assembly GCA_963277665.1 of Viscum album. Taxonomy (NCBI): domain Eukaryota; kingdom Viridiplantae; phylum Streptophyta; class Magnoliopsida; order Santalales; family Viscaceae; genus Viscum; species Viscum album. The sequence continues at coordinate 1,253,058,836 of OY728141.1, forward strand.
CATTATTTTGTAAGATAACCAGTATATCAAATATAGTAGGATGTTTTTATTAGAAGGATTCGAGCTACACTTACACACACCTACGTCTAATGGCTAAATAACATACTGACTCCGTGGATGGCGAATTTATGCCTCACGAAACGAAGATTGTTCAATATTCTTTTAACACCTTTAAAGGTGGCCATTAAGATGTCACTATGTTTATATATGATATTTATTATGTTTATTTTTTCCTTATGCTTCTGTATTATTCATTTATGGCATACCATTATGGTTTCCATTATGGATAAACATGATAATTTCATTTTAGGAAGTGTAGACAACCGCCCCCTCAAAGTGATTTGAATCGTTAATGCCATATGTGGGACGTATAAAGGATGGATTTAATGATATTAAATATGATATTATTCTGGAATTATAATATACCTTTATATCATTATGATTCAATTCCATTAGATATGAAATAGAAATGAAAGTAGCGTTCATGCGTACGTACGACTTACCGTCTCCATGAATGGTGCATTTCATTTCTTACCTCTAAATGTTTTGTAATATTATAAATGCATGTATATAATGGATATATATGATATATATAATATCTACATCATGAAAATAATTCTGGTTATAGTGGATATTTTACCACATGAACAACTTGTAATTATAAAGAGTTTATTTTTGACTCAAGTACCAATGATCATTAAAATGACCATTATTAACTTAAATAATTACATAGTGTTCATAACATGGTAACAAGTGATATAAAAGGAATAACGAACTTGAAAAAGGTTCTTAAGAAAGCAAAAATTAACTCAAGTTTATTATTCAAGAGATTAAAAACGATCGAATCAAGTCGGACATGAGGTAAGGGACTTCGTCTCAATCTCCATTCATTGAGGTATATATTGTTTAATACGCAAATTTCTTTTATACGGTGTATAAATACTTTTTTACTTTTAATTTTATTCAAAAGTTATCTTTTAATACAAAGCGTTTTACTAAATGACAAGAAGTATGTTTCTTTTTTTACGTATGCTGTGACAATGAACTTTCCACCGTGAGTATTATTTAATCTTTGGCCTCTTTAACAAATGGTAATGATTTTAAAAAATCAAAAAATAAATTCCATATACTCTTTTATGTATTTTGGTATTTAAAATGGTTTTGATAATGTACGGATTATATCAATGTGCTGTATTGATATCTTGTGATTGAAATGTGGAAATTTTAGGTTTCCTTTATACATGTTTTTTGTGATACGATTATGTTATGGTTCTTGGGAATTGTTTATGAATTCGGGTGGTTCCATGATAAACTAAGGGCGGGTGTGCCCGAGATAGTTCTCCAATTCATTGGGTAACACAATGGACGTAAATGTTAATTTTTCTCCTAATAGATTGAGGGAATATACTGTGATGGGTATTCCAAATATGACTCCTTATGTAGCTGTGATAGCTACAATGTATGTATGTTATGTATGCCTCAAGTTACATTTATGTCTTATGATTTCTATGATTTATTCATGATTTGATGAGGTATGATAAATTTCTTATGTTTTATGAGTATATTATGATTTCATTGATTCTTATGTATACATGGACTAATGTTTTCATTTCATATTTTTTTATATACCTTACTGAGCTTTTTATGCTCATCCCATGTTTTTGAAATGTTTTTCAGAGGTCAAGGGAAAAGTACATGATGTGTTGATAGTGTCGAGGAAGTGTCATGAAAGAATCCATCTTTTATTTTAAATATCTATCCTTTGATGGGAAAAATGAATATTATCTTTTATGTAACCACCTTGCTTAAATGTGGGATGTAATGCCTGATTTATGATCTAATTCTCAAAAACTCTAAACCTGAAAAGATCCTCATCGTGAATTCTTGAAATAACTCAAGATTAAGTAATTTTTAAGGCTGGGGCCTTATAGTTGGTATCCGAGGTCAGTTTAGATAACGTTAGGAGTTATAATTCTATTAAATAATTATCCAAAAATAATTTTTTAATGGTCAAATTGAAATGATATAGCATTTGAATATTACCATGTTTCTTCAACTAATATATTTCTGTGTTAAGAATGGTTTTTCGTAGAGGAAACATAACAACTTTTCTGGGAAGGCATAGAGAGGGAAATGACCTTTCAAATCAGTATCCTAAGATGATATGAATCATAACTAAACAGTTTGTTGTAGTGATGGCTCAGTTGAATCAGGTGAAAAATGTTGATGATATTTTGGTGTTTTAAAAAATTAAAGAGGAGCATGAAAGTCATTTAAGGGTTATTTTGAAAACCATTAAAGAAAATAAATTGTATGGGAAATTCAATAAGTGTGACTTTTGGTTGCAACAAATTTATTCCTTGGTCACATTGTTTCTAAAGATGGAAGAACTGTTGATCCTGCAAAAAAAAATGTTGTTGAAGAATGACCAACACCCAAAAATGTAACTGAGATTCATAGTTTTCTTGGTTTGGCAGGCTTTTACCTAAGGTTTTTAGAAATTTTTCACGGACATCTAGTCCAATGACTAAGATAACTCGGAAGGTTGTTATGTTTATCTGGAAAAAAGAATGTGATGATTCTTTTCAGGAGTTGAAAAGAAGATTGGTGAATGCTCTAGTTTTGGAACTTCCTTCCAGGAATGGTGGATTTTGTATCTACAGTAATGCTTCATTTAAGGGACTTGGTTGTGTCCTAATTCAGAATGATTAGGTAATTGATTTTGCTTCACGTTAGTTGAAAACTTATGAAGTAAATTACCCTACACATGATTTGTAATTAGATGCTATTGTTTTCACTTTAAAAATTTCAAGGCATCATTTGTATGGTGTAATGTGTGAAATATATACTGATCACAAAAGTTTAAAGTATATATTCACTCAGAAATAATTGAACATGAGACAGAGGAGATGGCTAGAATTAATCAAGGGTTATGATTGTATAATTCATTACTATCTCGGAAAAGAAAATAAAGTGGCTGATGCTTTGAGGTGAAAAAGTTATGCTTCATTAACCATGGTACATTTGGTACGTGATCCTTTGGTTAAGGATTTGATGAACTTTGGCATAGATGTTGTTGGTGCATGATGTTCTTCTGTTTTGTTTCAGGTATTAGTGAAATCATCTCTATCAGACAGAATTAAGCTAGCATAGAAGCAAGACAGTGAGTTGCAGAAAAAGGTAGAGCTGGTTCAGAAGGGTATGTTTCCTGAATTCAACATTAATAATGATTGTTTTTTGAGATTTGGGAAGAGTTTGTCTGTGCCTTGTGATTCATAGTTGAAGAGAGAGTTGTTATGTGAATCTCATAGTTTTCCTTTTTCAGTTCATCCAGGAAGTACTAATATGTATAGAGATCATTGGGAGTATTATTAGTGGGATGGAATGAAAAGAGATATTGCTGATTTTACTGTGAAATGTTTGACTTGTCAACAGGTTAAAGAAGAGCGGCAGTTACCGAAAGGGATGCTTCAGCCTTTACCAGTGCTAGAGTGGAAATGAGAGAATATATCCATGGACTTTGTTGTGGGGTTGCTGAAGACACCTTGAGGTAATAAGGCAATCTGGGTTATTATTGATCGCTTGACTAAATATGCTAATTTCCTGACTATACGTGATACTTTTTCCCTAGAACAGCTTTCCCGTTTGTATCTTAAAGAGATAGTCAAGTAACATGGATTTCCCCTCTCCATTGTATCTGATCGTGATCTCAGTATTACTTCTAACTTTTGGAAAGGCCTTCATAAGTCATTGGGTACTGAATTAAATTTCATTACAACTTTTCATCCTCAATTATATGGGCAGTCAGAATGAACAATTCAGAATTTGGAGGATATTCTACGTGCTTGTTCGATGGATTATCAAGGACGTTGGGACCAACATCTTTCTCTGGTTGAGTTTTCTTATAATAACAGTTTTCATTCCAGTATACAGATGGCACCATTTGAGGAATTATATGGGAAGTGGTGTCGAACTCCAGCTTTTTGGGATGAAGTGGGTGAAAGGAAGTCGATGGGACCAAAATTGGTAGAAGAGTTGGCAGAAAAAGTTCAGCTGATACAAAAACACATGAGAACAGCTCAGAGTAGGAAGAAAAGTTATGCGGACAATAGGAGGAAGGATCTCTCTTTTGAGCTAGGTGATCATGTCTTCCTCAAAGTTTCACCATGGAAAAGTGTGATGTGATTTGGTAAGAAAGGAAAGCTGAGTCCAAGGTTCATTGGACCATATGAAATTCTGGAGAGAGTTTGATCAGTTGCATACCGAGTGGATTTCCCTCCGAGTTTATCTCAGGTACACAATGTTTTTTATGTTTCAATGTTAAAGAAGTACATGCCAGATCCATCTTCTGTTTTGATTCCAGAGGTTGTTCAACTGGAAGATAATCTATCTTATGAGGAACAACCGATCCATATTCTTAACCACAGGGAGAAAGTATTGCAGAATGAGGTGATTCTTTAAGTAATGATTTTTTTGGAAAAACCACAAGATTGAATAGGCAACATGGGAATCTAAAAATGCTATGAGGGATAAATACGCCCATTTATTTAAGTGAATAAATTGCGAGGACGCAATTACCAAAAGGGGAGAAGGATGTAACATCCCAGGTAAATGATGAATAATACATTTTCATATTTATTAATATATTTTGAATTATGTATTAATTTTACTTTAAAGATGTTTCTATGTTCGATAGCGTACTTGATTAGTAACAACGAGTTTTTTTGAAATCTTACGTTGCACACTAGTAATATAATAATATTATTTTAAATGGTAGTTAGCACGTAGCCATTGTATTGGAGTGAAAGAATATAAATAACTAAAATATGATTATATATGTTTGTTAATTTTTTTACATTTATCTAATAAAATATAAAGTCTTAAAATAAGAAAATAATTCAATTTTAGGCATAGATACTCTAATATTCACTAAAAGGTCTACTTATCGACTTTTGATGGCGAACCCATATTTAAATATAGTTTTGGTCACTCTTTTACATTCTATTGGACCAAATAAAATTCTTCTTTAGAATCGGGACATCAAAATGTTCTTTGTGTAAATTTTTTGAATTTTCTGATAATGTTCATTTTTTTTAATGAATAGTGAAAAATGTTGTATTTTAATTCAAACCATATTTTTAATCTAATTTATTTATAAGGATAGATTATATTTTTAATTGGTTTTAATGTGAAATTAGAATATATTTTTACGATTTAATCCGTTGGTGGTCATTGGAATTAATTTCACTTTGAAATTGGACATAAACAAGTGTCAGACTTTTGATAGATATTGTTTCATAAAAACACACTATTTGTTTTGAAAACAGGAATTAATTATATAATTAATTAATGAAACTTATATGTTTTGAATTTTAAAAAAAGGCATCATTTTTGAATTCGGAATATCAAATATAGCTTAGGGTGAAATTTTGGTATTTTTTTGAAGAACTTCAATTTTTGATGAATAGTGAAACCACTAAGTGGTAGTTAAACAAACTGATTTTTCATTTAAATGAAAGTTTACCGCTTATGTGTATTGAATTTCGAAAATATGGCATACATGGTTGTCATTATTAAGTAAAATATTGTCCAATGTGATTAAAATATTTTTTTTGGTGAATAGTCCATTTTGAGTTTTGTTAACCGCGATTAGAGGTAATTAGTGTAATTTAAGATAAATATGATTTTATAAAAATATAACAATATCTTGACACATGTACTAAACATATTTGATAGGTCATTGAAGACCAACACAATCCATGGGTCAATTTGAGGGACCCCATGGAACCACTTGAGTGAGATAATGACTTTAATACCTTTTATTTAAATTAAAAATGAAAATATCACCAACATGTATTGTTTTACTAAAAAAATTATTACATGGGGTTATATAAGCTATAGTTTTGACTATAAATATTCATTAGAAATATAAAAATATTTCCTACATCATGGTAATTTTTTTATAATTCTTAGACATCAAAAAAACTAAATTATTTATGACACAATGATGATGCAGTGTTTACGTCATTAATGAATGATTTAAATAAATAAGAAGACAATGTTTAAAATAATATCCAAAACTTGTCCAATTCTAATTGGATGATTTTATTTCAAGCATGGTCCACCTTATCCTTGACTTTGATGATTTTTGGAGCATTATAAACCGAATTTCATTTTCTAATAAAATAATAGTTTCAAGAGTTCGAAGAGAGCCCCTCCTCTCCCTTATAAAAAGACCCCACTTCCTACCCATCTCTCACACTTCTAAAGCCCTTTGGATCGTCCAAGATCTACTCAGATAAGCTCCCAATATCCCTATATTCATCCTATAAGCCTTACCTTAGGCCGAAATCTCTTCAACAAACCCTTTTGGTTCATACCAAGAGGAGTTACCTTATTTAATGGTAAAGTCTTCTCTAATGTTATTTTTTTTATTTTGATTCTTTAATCCCGAAACTCTTTTTATTCCATTATTTTGTAAAAAAACCAGTATCTTAAATATAATAAGATTTTTTATAAGAAGGATTCGAGATACACTTACACACACATACGTCTAATGGCTAAAGAACATACTATTTCCTTGGAATGCGAATTTCTTCCTCACGAAACGAGGATTTTCAATATTCTTTTAACACCTTTTAAAGGTGGCCATTAATATGTCACTATGTTTATATATGATATGTATTATGTATATTTTTTCCTTATTTTTCTGTATTTTTCATTTATGGCATACCATTATGTTTCCATTATGGGTAAACACGATAATTTCATTTTAGGAAGTGCGGACTACCGCCCCCTCAAAGTGATTTGATTCATTAATGCCATATATGGCATGTATAAAGGATGGAGTTAATGATATTATATATGATATTATACTTGAATTATAATATACCTTTATATAATTATGATTCCATTCCATTAGATACGAAATATAAATGAAAGTAGCGTTCATGTGTACGTACAGCTTACCGTCTCCATGAACGGTGCATTTCATTTCTTACCTCTAAATGTTTTGTAATATTATAAATACATGTATATAATGAATATATATGATATATATAATATCTACATCTTGAAAATAATTCTGGTTATAGTGGATATTTTACCACATGAACAACTTGTAATTATAAAGAGTTTATTTTTTACTCAAGTACCAATGATTGTTAAAACGACCATTATTAACTTAAATAATTACATAGTGTTCATAACATGGTAAAAAGTGATATAAAAGGAATAATGATCTTGAAAAAGGTTCTTAAGAAAGTATAAATTAACTCAATTTTATTATCTAGGAGATTAAAGAATGATCGAGTCAAGTTGGACACGAGGTAAGGGACTTCGTCTCAATCTCCATTCATTGAGGCATATATTGTTTTATACACAACTTTGTTTTATATGGTGAATAAACCCATTTTTACTTTTACTTTTATTCAAAAGAAACCTTTTTATACGAAGCGTTTTACTAAATGACAAGAAGTATGTTTCTTTTTTTACGTACGTGGTGACAATGACCTTTCCACCGTGAGTATTATTTAATCTTTGGCTTCCTTAACAAGCCGTAATGTTTTTAAAAAAGGAAAAAGTAAATTCCATATACTCTTTTATGTATTTTGGTATTTAAAATGGTTTTGATAATGTTTGGATTATATCAATGTTTTTTATTGATATCTTGTGAATGAAATGTGGAAATTTTATGTTTCCTTTATAAATGTTTTATGTGATACGATTATGTTATGGTTCTTACACATTGTTTATGAATTCGGGTGGTTCAGTGATAAACAAAGGGCAGGTGAGCCTGAGATTACTCTCCAATGCATTGGGTAATGTGACAGAGGTAATATTCAATGTTTATCCTAAGAGATTTAGGGAATATACTATGATGGGTATTGCAAATGTGACTCCCTATATAGTTGTGATAGCCACAATGTATGTATGTTATGTATTCCTCAAGTTACCTTTATGTCTTATGATTTCTATGATTTATTCATGATTTGATGAGGAATGTTAAAGTGATTATGTTTTATGAGTATAGTATGATTTCATTGATTCTTATGTATATATGGACTAATGATTTCTTTCCGTAAATTTTTATATACCTTACTGAGCTTTTGATGCTCATCCCATGTTTTTGAAATGTTTTTCCCTAGTCAAGGGAAAAGTATATGATATGATGATAGTGTCGAGGAAGTGTCACGAAAGAATCCATGTTTTATTTTAAATATGTCTTCTTTGATGGGAAAAATGAATACTTTCTTTTATGTAGCCGCCTTGTTTAAATGTGGAATGTAATGCATGATTTATGATCTAATTCTCTAAAACTCTAAACATGAAAAGATCCTCAATGTGCATTCTTGAAATAACTTAAGATTAAGTAATGTTTAAGGCTCAGGCCTTATATTAATATATCTTCTTCAAATTATTCATAAGGTATAAATCATTTCTTTACTCATTTATTTAATTCCACAAAACTTGTGACGTACCAATCATATACTACCTTCTGTGAGAATATGTAATCATGATTTTTATCCATTCATTAAATTAAGTGATTTGTGATATAAATTAATAATAATATAATATATAAGGGAAAGTGAACATGTCTACCTATTGGAATATCCAATGAAACATATACCATGTTGAAATACTATTGAAATTCATGTCTATATTAACTATCTTCTTTGAGATTACCAAGTATGAACATCATTATAGTAAGTCCCATCCTATTATGATCCTAAAAAAATGATATTCAAACATTATATATGCATTTTCAGATATATTTTATCTAGACTATAGTATATAAGTTTCAGAATATTTCAATAACATCTCTAGGTTCTCATTATTTTAGGGAATTATAATAACATTTTAATGCAATAATAATCAAATGACATTATCACTTTAATTTTACTCATAAGAACACTAACCATGTGATAAGATATTATTAATATTTTGTTAATTGAATGTAAAATGATTATTGGTTCAAGGGAACCAACTCCAAAAAATTCCCACTTAAACTAGTTACAAATGATTATAACTGTTATCCTTCTAGGTCCCATATGTTTTTATGCTTATGATGAGATTAGGTTTTGGATAGTGGGTTCTCCACATTTTATTCTGTGGATACCCAACTTACTGCTACCTCACCCCTTTGAAAAAAATACCTCAAAAAGTTTTACCTATGAGGTATACGCTTCATCCATTGATACTACCTGGGATATTTAACTAGAATCACAACTGATGTATAATAAAAATACAAAGTGATGACGCTTTACTTTTTGGTAGAATATAAATCTACAAAACAATGTTATGAATTGATAATACATTTTTATCTACCTTATAATCCACGATATACTCAAAATCTATTTTGAATCATGAACACTAGTTATTTTAAACACTTCTATCCCAAAAATCCCCTATTAAAGGAAAAAATATAATAATTATGATTTCAAATCATTCTAATATATTTTGAAACAATAATATATGTATCCCTACTCAAATATTTCCTCACTTCCTCCATAAAATAGAAACATATCCTCCATACACCTTAGAAACATCATAATAATCTTTATATCCAACCAATGTAGATCTGTTGGGTGTACGTGATATTATTATACCATGATCAAGGATTCAAAGACATCAAGCCTAGTACATAGCATGGAATACATTATTGAACTTATCCTAAAATCTTAAGTTAATATGCTCATTATTTCACTCCCCTATTACGCTTTAGGAAACATTTTATTAGATAGATGTATACTATCTGTTAATGGAAACAATCACTTCTTGGATTGTTCCATATTGAATTTATTCAATACCTTATCAATGTATGTACTGTGAGTTAGTAAAATCATATTATTAGTTATATCATGAAAGATATAGATCACTACAATGTAGGAATCTTCACCTAATTATTTCACGGAGGAGAAATTTTTTAACCATTTATTAACGAAATTTTAGACTGGTATCTCATTTTCCATCACAAATATATCATAGGATTGTACTAATAGAAAAAACTGCAAACTCACTAAACTTATTTTAGATATAGATCTCAAATTCATTATTTATGATAAAAAATCCCATAGGGATTAATCAAAATGAAGGTTCCATGATCTTGATGCTTTCTTCAGCCCATAAATGGATCTTTGTATCATTCACACCTTAGTGGATTATTTTTGAATCTTGAATTCTCATGTTTATTCTTTATAAACATCTCCGACAATATTTCTATTCTGGGCGGCTAACATATCATCCATTTTAAAATATCATAATCATGGATGTTTTCTATAAAAAATATAATTCTAATGGATTAAAAACATAGAAAGTGATGTTTTTCTTTCATAGTCCATACTTTAACGTTACTTAAATCTGTTAAACACCAGTTGTGATTTTTAGGTACTGAAATTACAATTCATATCTATATTCTTCACGAATATCCATTTTCACACAAAATGAATTATATAAACTTGATGACGTAAAAAAACATAGGATTGGTTCAGATATATATAATCCATTTCAAAATTCATGTATTCTTCCGAATTTATAAATTCATATCTATTTACTGATTCCTTATATGAGATAGATTTGTTATCATCGACTAATAATGTGTCACTTTACTCGAATACTAGAAAAATATATATTTTTTGTTATAAAAAGTATATGGTGTTCCTATATATTACTTGTGTCTTTTAAACATCTTCTTCTAAAATGGATTCTATAATTTCAACATGTGCCAATTGTTACATATCATGAGCCTCAAAATTATCAAATTACATCATTATCCCACTATCTATTTTGAAGAAGTTCTCCATCTCAATTAATATGTAGACATTCCCACAATAATGTTATTCCAAGGGTTCATATAGATAATATACCCTTTATCATTGTGACATCCTATAAAGATACACCTAGTTATTTGAGATGAAATTTTAATACTAGAGTTAGCCTTAATAAAAAATTCAAATACACACACGTATAATAATGAAAAAATGTATTTATTTCCACACATCTACTCATATGGGATTCTTCTTTCCACTTTATTTGGAACCAAATTTTGTGATGGTACTATAGTTTGTAATGTTTATACCTAAAATCATAATCAATGTCTTGTATAACTCATCATCAATATCACCACGACAAAAAAGGTATATTCCTCCTTTTATTAAAACCATTCCATTATGATGTATAAAGAGTATCAAGTTAAGATAGTATCTCAAACCCCATTAGAAATTCAATTGAATCTTGGTTAAGATGTTTCCCACCTCAGTATGATAAAATTATATTTATGTTTATAATAAGATGGTTTTGTACTTCATTCTTGTATTCATTAAATTTCACAAAGGAATCAGGATTATAAAATTATACTATATTCATCAGTAAAAAATATAAAGTAAGAGTACAAAACTCTTTATTCTAATAAAAAAAGGTCTATGAACATTCTTATGAACCAGTTATAGAATATATATAGCCCGTTACCATTTTCCTTTGAATAATGATTTGTTCATTTATCCATTCAAACAAGTATGAAATATATCTGTAACACCATGATATTTTAAAATAAGAAAATTATTTTTTATTGAATAAAGGAAACGCAACCTTGATTTTACAATACATTACATGGAAAACTCAATTTATCTTGTGTTACATTTATCCCGAATATATTTATGTTCAATAGCATATTTATCATGCAACACGAAACTTAAACCACCCATGATATGAATCTTACCATTATAACCTAACCATTAAATTGGTGGGTATGATTAGTATTAACTACATCATGAAATATATAAATATAAGTTCATATATATATATGTATCACTTAATATAAATTATTGATAAATTTTTAGTAATTAATCAATGAAGGTTTAGTAAAGGTAATTCTTTTCTTCAAAACCATGTTTTCTTAAATTACTTGCATTTAATTTCATGCTATTAGATTATAAAAAAATTTTGATTACTTTTGAAAATTTATTTGATAAAATGAACATAATTTTTATAATTATAATATCAAAATTTAATTTGGGTGAAATTTTGGGATTTTTATGAAAATATTGTTTTTTTATGAAATGTGAAAATACCTATTTTGTAATAATATTTTATTTTTAATAAATTAATATATTCAAAATTATAAATGTGTTTTGAAATTCTTTTTCAATTAAAATAATTAATATTTAGTAATATTTAATTAACTTTGAGACAACTTTAATTTATTTATTCTTATAAACTTTTTTTTGGTTAAAAAAAGGGGTTTCTAAAAAATATTTTAAAATGCATAATGTTTAACCTTTTTAATTATTTAAAATAATACTTAGTGGGAAATTTTTAAATGATATATATATATAATATATAATTAAATTTTAATTGTGTATTATAAAATTATAATTATTATTATTTGATTTAACACAAAATCATCTTTTTCAAGAAAAATACTCTTCTTAAAACAGGATGTCTTACCGTGTCTGGAGTGATTAATATTAAATTAAAATTTTCTAATTATGTCAATTTAATTTTTAAAAATGTATTAAATTTTTTTAATTAGAATAATTTATAAATATCATTAAGACCAACTTGATTTATCTCCAAAGTGATCTGTTAAAACAACTATATTTAATTACAATAATTAAGATAAAAACAAGTTTTCCGAGGGATTAAACAATAATATTAAGGGTCCATATGATCTAGAGAATTTTATAAAACCCACTGGATGGAAATATGAAGACACTTATGACATTATTATACATTTATAAAATTTATTTGGGAAATTAGTCCATGAAATTGACCCATATAATATGTTATGTAAAGAAAAAGGCAAAAAGGAATATTTTTCATTTTCATTTTTATTATGTTTGGGATAGAGAAAAAGTAGGGTTGGTTATATATATATAATTTCGAAAAATAATTTGTATATTTTTTTCCGTAATTATTAAACTTTAATTTTTATAGATTTATTAATAATATAGAATAACTAAAGAATTTCGACATAGTAATTATTTAGTTTTTAGTTAAATGAAATAAATGATTTTAAAAATATTAAAAGATAAGTAAATTGAGTAAATTATTTTATTAAATTAATTTTAGTGAAGTATTTCATGTTAAAATTATTTGAAATTAATATATTCAAATTTCATCATTACATGATATTTTTATATATTTATGGTAAATAAATAATGTCAAAATTGGCCTTAATGTTATTTTATTTGAAATGATAATTTATTAAATGAATTACAATTACTAAAAATTTGTATATTAATTGATGTGATTTTTATATTTTATAAAATATAAAATATGTCTCATTTAAGGACCAATTGATCTTTTATAATGAACATATTGAGCCCTAAATAGCGAAAACATTGGTTGGACGATTAGAGTTAAAGAAATGTTTTTGCATGTCAAATGAGATTATTTTTAAATAAGTTCCCAAAACATATGCGATATTTATTTTATAACATGGGATTAAAATGTATAATAATTGTGTAATAATATATTAATAGGTATCACTTTAATTTATATTTAATGGATATATTACATTGGTTAGAAAACTTGTAACCTTAATGAAAAAACGAAATGAAAAATAAGGAATTTTAGGATTTAAGGAAAACAATGTTTATAAAGTGTATTTATTTTGTTTGGTTGAGGTTTATATAGAATAAATAATTCCATCAATAAATTATTATTCAATTTATTTTCACATTAGGTAAATAATACCTCCAAATAATTATTAATTTTTAGTATTTACAATAATGAAACTCCTCCTAAACAAAAAAGTGAACTCACGCCCCTCACGTATTCACACATCTCAAGCCATTTGGATAAAAACACCCAAATAAAATTATTTAAAATATTACATAATATATTAGTAGAAGAATCAAATTTGTATGAAATAAAACCAAATAAGGCCATTAGTGGAAACCAAATTGAGTTACCAGACGTATAAATAATGTTCATCAATGAGTATTTTTGTTTTATTTCCTTCTCCACCCCCTTAAATTATAATTATACCATAGTTATACAATAAATTAGGTATAAAAAATATACTAATATGTTTTTATTATAATTTTAATTGGAAAAATCACACACACATCCTTCAAATGGGTTATGAAATAATAATTCATGTGTACGACAGACTACCGCCTCATGAACTAATGTTTTTCTTTTTTCAATTACCACAACTCAATGTTGTGAATAATGATGGATATAATGTTTATATAATAAAAACATAAAATAATTGTACCTATGGAATCATATATATATTTTTTTACATACCATGCTGGAGGGTATATGATAATGTCGCTCGTGTGTACAACGAACAACTACCTCACGGAGCGATGTGAAGCTTTATTCACTGACACATTACATGGATTGTAATGTGGGTAATTATAGTGAATATATATGATATAAATGATCTAGTAATGATATTTACGAAAATATAATATTTCTTTAAATATAATAAACCATTTTCATTATTACCTTTTTACTCACTGAAAAAGTGATAACATCCTTCAATGACGTGTGGACTACCGCCTCCTCAAAGTGATGTGATTCCTTTTACATCACAAGAATGAAATATATAAGTATATATAATTAAATATTATGGTTTTAATTATTTAATTATAATTCTTGAAAGATAAAATTTTACTTACCTTCTTTATAAAATTATCATTGGAAAATGGGAACATTACTCATGTGTATGTATGACCCACTATCTCCATGATCATAACATTATACCATATTTCATAACCATCATTTGTGATTGATTTTAAAATTATAATGGATTCATAAATATGAAAATTATATCCTTATTATTATTCTATATATTGTTAAATAAATTACTTTTTGACCATATTCAACCTAAAAAGTCATTATTGAAACAAATCCCGAATATGGCCAAATCACCCGACTTATCCTTAATTGATTAAGTAATTATAAATAACTTTATTAAAAGTGAAATAAAAGTAAGAATAATATGGGAAAAGTTAATAAAAATACTAAATATTTCTCATAGGTTTAATATTTAGGAATATAAAGAACCTGAGTGGTGAATAAGACTCATAGAAAGGTTTTTTCTCATGTCACTTTTATTTTTATGAGATACATGGCATATTCACCACCTATATTTTGTGTGTGGTATATGTACTACACAAAATTTTATTTTTTGATTATTATACATAAACTTATCGGAATTTACATATCCATTTCAGTATCTATTTTTCATGTGGTTTACAGTTTCAAAGTTACCAGAGCGGTAATGGACTTTTGTCATAATTTTCCTCCAAATCCTTTTTTTGATATTTTCTAATATCCACTTTAAAGAAAAGTGGTATCCGAACATCACAAAATTCAAAAAATCACATCCCACCTTCTCCATAGCTAATGTTTTAAAATTCAAAATTAAAAAACTTAAACCGCTTTCCACTTTCCAATCCACGTGTCACCATTCATCATTGCGAATTGATCCAAGAGCCACCTCAAGTCACGTAGACACCGAATCGCTCACCCACATCGATTCAAGCCGACGTCGTAATCATCATCTAATCACTTTCATCATCTTGCTTCCCAGAACCACCACTTTCTTCGTCGCCAGAGCTTCCTCATCGACATCGCCGAAGCTTCCATCACCGGCATCGCAGTCCACTTCGCTCGTCACCAGCGTCCACTTCTTCGATGTCCAACTGAGGCGAGCCACACTGTCTGAGAAACCCACCACCCTCCATCATCACGACTCCAGAAAATCACATCATCGACAAAAATGAATCATCACGTACTTCTGGCACCACACCGTGGCACCACCTGACTCAAACAATGACCATCGCCTTCGACGCCGAAACAACCGTGAAAAACGATCTACCGTGCGCCGGACGACCACAGATGCCGCCACCAGAATAATAAATAAACAGACACCGAAATCCACATCACCAAAGAAAACAACAACAATACTGCCAACAAAAATACACACACCATAGCAGAACTATCCGAGAAATACGAAGAGAAACAAACCCCAATCCATCACCAACCTCGAAGAGCACCATCAACCGGGAACCACCGCAGTGTGGGAGAGGAGCTGGGGCCATCTTCTGGGACACCAAGGCCGAACAAACGCACATCCCTGAGCTTTCTTACATCCCACATGGCTGACCGAAGGGGATTTCAGAGAGAGGATCATGAATCCAGAGTAGCGAAAGGATCATACAAGGCTTCAACGGAGAGACGACCACCAGAACCACAAGCACCACACACAACAAACTCCAATGAATAACTCCAGCATAAGACTTGCCTCTTGGGACACCGAAGACCAGAAAACCCGCAAAACCCAAAGCCTGTCATCAACCACTGCATCGAACCAACAAGGAGAGCCACATATGATCTGAAGGCTAGAGCAACAATGAATTAGGTCGAGGTTTTAATAGAGAGGCTCACCTGCAACAGATCCACCAACCCCATCCAATGATGTTGCCGCCAATCAAAAAACAAACCTGCAACAAAGATAGTGGAAAAACACCACCACAAGAATACATGTTTTCCCTTAATTTTCCTTTATTTCTGTACTATTGTTTTCAAAAGAATGTTTTTATTAATAATCACATTTTTCGATTGAAAAATACACTTTCCTCCCAAACCATGCTTTCTAAAACAGGTTTAAAAAATTTATTAATAATTGATTATCAAATAGAGAAGAATATATTCGTCAATTATTATATTAAATTATTATTAATATATCCCTTTCTAAAATTTCAAGATTATTTTCAATGAAAATGATTTCCAAAATATTTTATTTTTTTAAAAGAGATTTTCAAAATAAAAATGGCATTTTACTAAGAAATGTTTTTAATGATATTTTAATGGTATTTATATTAATCGACATAAAAAAGCCTTTTTTTACTTATTATGAAAGGGAGATATTTTTTAATGATACCATCCCCTTTCCTTCTCTGAATGGATTGATAAAATTTCAAATAGATTTTTATGGAACCCGATTGTTTTCAATGGGTTAACCATGTTTCGAAGACACTGTTATGAAACTTGTTTCTTTTACGGATGTGAATCGGGTTATGAAAGGAATAATGGTTATTTAAATGAGTTATTATGAAATTAAATCTCAGTTTTATTTTTTAATTATTATGTTCTTGGACATTATAAATGATGGGTGTGCCCAAATAGCGATCCATCAAATTTAGTAATGATTATTTTCTCTAAAAAATTATATTGGAAGAGGGATATATAATTATTTCAATTGTATTGGACCTATGAGATTATATTTCATAATAAAAATATGTTTTATATATTATTTCTATGATTTTATTATGATTCATTTGATCAAAATCTATATCAAATGGCTCAGGATTATGTAATTGTTTTTGACATTTTCTTTTTCCAATTAATTTTTCCATGTTTTCATGTTTTCTGACTCATGTGTTGATGGGTATGAATATTATTATGTTATATTAATGCAAATTTTTTATGTCCTCATGCCCTTATTCTATTAATATTCTCACTAATTAAATCTATTTTTTAATGATTCTATTTTTACTTAGTAAGAATTTGAGATCACCCATATTTTGTTTCATTTTTCCTGTTTAAAAAATAAATTGGTTGGATGATTTATGTTTTTAAAGGATTTATTATGGATGAGGAGGATGTATTAATTTGAAAATAAAAGATGATTTATGTTGGGGAAATTATATTTTTAATTTATTTGAATTTTTTATATTATACTTTTTATTAATTATCTAAAACTTTAAACCTAAATGGTCATCAAGGTTATTAGTGATCCAAGTTTTCCATTTGATATTTTATGGATTTGATAAGTAAATTTATTTAAAATTATCAGTATCAAATATAGAAATGTAATCTTCAAGATATTAGTATAAGATCTAGGAGTGTGAGTCCAATTTTGTGAAAGTTTTTATCAAAGGTCACTTTAGATAAATTTTTATATTATGATGTTTTCATGTGAGGTTATGTTAGGAAATATGAATACCATGAAAGGTATATAAGATTATAGTTGACCATAAGTTCAAATTATTAGACACCCCATTTTGGGATTTTGTCTAGTAAATTTTTTGAAGTCATTAATAAAATTTTGTGAGATATTTTATAGGGTTGGGGTAATTGTAACCCCTAGGATCAACTTGAAGTGATATTTATGGGAGTGTTATTTTATCATTTTAAATGGGAAGAAGGAAAACCACTAGGTTGGGTGACAACCTGTCACATCTGTCAGGGCTCCAAGGATTGAGTCGATAACCGAAGGGAGATAAGGGTGAAGTGCCCACCACTAACGTACATGATTTTCTAGTTAGTGTGTTGTTTTTATAGGTAAAGATTGATTTAATGTCAGAAACTTTTAATTTTTTTTGAGGAAAAATGTTTGACTTATCATGGAAGATTATTTGATCAAATTCTTATAATCCTTGGGTTTAGAACATAGTCAATAAATGTCTGAATAATATTAAGGATAGATAGTTATGGTAGGATTCGATTTGATCTTTGGGTATTACTGTTGAATTTTGGAGATTAATGTATCATATGGTTGTTTATTCATTATGAGAATTATCCTAAATTTTTTTAACCAATCTAGTTTGGGTTAAATAATAATTTCATGAGAAATATATTGTTATCCTATTTATAGTTATCTGGTCTTTATAATTTTATTGTTGTGCTTTTGGGGGAGAAAATTCATCTTAAATACAGATCGTTTATTGAGAAAAAGATGACATTTTTGTGTAAATTTATTAAAGGATGAAATTTTACTCATCGAGTATTTATATTTCCATTTTATCCTGGTTTAGATGGTATGATAATTCCTTATCTGTAAAAAAGGATCTTCAAACCAAATTTTTCATCATAGTACCTTCATTTTTTTGAACCTAGGGTGTTTTTGATCATCACAAAGTTATGGATTTTAAACCCTTAACATTCCATTTATCATTCAATTATTTTCAATCAAGTACCTTAATCACTCTACATAATATTTTTCTATATTCCCACCAAGGTTCTTCAATTTGGAAACCTAGAATTGTGTTATTTCATATGAACTTTTTTACATCCCTTTCCCTATTAAAATTTCATTTTTACATACCTTTCTTTATTCATGTGTTTTATTGACAAATTTTATGATTTTATATTATAAAAAAATTATTTTAAAATATCTATCCATTGATTAGTGAGATAATACTCAAATTGAAAGGATGAATGTTATTGGGGGGAGGGGGGGGGTCTAACACCCATATATTTTAAATAAGAATATTATATTCAATAATGTAAATGAAACAAAACACTTAGTTTGTATTTAATTAAATTTAATAATCATATTATATTGTTTCAGAAAAAACCACAAGATTTTTATGTTCGATAGAGTATTCATTACACAATACTAAACATAAATAAACCATGTTATATATATTACCATTATAACCAAACAGTTAAATTGGTGGTTATGGATAGTATTAAATAATTTAGGAAATATATATATATATATATATGTTCCTCATTAAATATATATTATTGATATATTTTTAACAAATAATCAACCAATTTTTAGTAATGTGATTTTATTCTTCAAAATTAAATTTTCTTAAAAAAATACATTTATTTATTTTCATGAAAAAAATGTTATAATAATTTTTTGAAATTTTTTAAATTTTATCTGATAATATGAACATAATATTTTTAATTGGAATATCAATGTTTAGATTATTTTAAATTTTTTTATTTTTTGGAAATACTGATTTTTTCAATGAAAAGTGAAAAATGCCGATTTTTATAATCAGTCTTATATTCAAATAACATAATTAATTTAAAAGTATAAACGTGTTTTGAAAATGTTTTAATCTAACCTAATTATTATTAAATTTTATATTTAATTAATTTTGAATCAAATTTATGTTGGTTATTCATATATTTTTTATTTTGGTTTAAAAACATTTTTCTCTAAAAAACTATTTAAAATAGAATAGTGATTCATCTTGTTAATTAATTAAAATTATAACTAATAAAAAATGATCTAAATTGAATTTATATATTATATATCAATAAATATTAATTTATTTTCTTACAATTAATATTATTAATCATTTTTAATATAGAATCATCATTTTCTAAAAAACACTCTTCTTAAAAACCCACTGTCTCACTACAACTACATGAATTAATATTAGATAAAAATTTGACCCTTAATTTAATTTAATTTGGAAAAAATGGATTCTATATATTGAATTATAATAATTTTAAACTCAAAATAATGGAATCTTAATTTTTTACCAAAGTGATTTGTGAAAAAAATTAAATTTAATTACAATGATTAATGTAAAAATGTGTCTACAAATGGATTACAATTTAATCCTAAGGGGTCCATTATGAAATTAAATTATATTTATATAAGTTTATATGACACTAGTCCATCAAAGTGACCTATATAATAAGTTATGTAAAGAAAAAGGAAAAGTACCTTTTTTCCTTTAAATTTATATAAAACATTGGGATATGGGAAAATCAACATAGGTTTGGTTATAGATATTTTTTTAAAGATATATTATAATTTTTTATCATAATAATTTATCTTTAATTTTTAAAGATGAAATAATTCGTTATAATTCCTATGGAAGTCCAATGCAGTAATTATTTAGTTAGAAATTAATTGAATTAAATTATATGGAAAATATTGAAAATGAAGTAAATTGAGTGAATTATTATGTTAATTTTTTATATGAATATATCATGTTATAATGGTTATAAATTAATATACTAAAATTCAAACTTGTTATATATATATATATTTAAATTTAAATTATATTAATAATTTCAAAATTGACATTATTGTTATTCTATACTAAATTACATTGTATTACGTGATTTAAAATCACCAAAAAACATTATTATTCAAATTGAAATTGAAATTTTAATTAATATTAAATCTGTTCCATTCATGTAAGAATTAATCTTATAAAATGAACATATTGAAACCAAAATAGAAAAACCTTTGTTGGGGAAATTTGGGTTAAAGTAGTTTTTTATGCGTTACATGTTCTTCTATTTAAATTAATTTCCAAATAGATTGGATTTTTCTTTTATAATTTGGATTTAATATTAATAATAAGTTGGTATAAATTTTATAATATGTATCCATTTTACATAGTCTTAATGGATAAATTACATAGTTTAGAATGTTAATTACCATAATGAAAAACAAAAATGAAAAGAATAATGAGACTAAGGGTTTAAGGAACAAAATATTTAAAAAATGTAATTATTTTTTGTGGTGGAGGTGTTTCTTGACCAAATAATCCCTCCCATACATTATTATTAATTGTTTGGCACATGAGTCTAAAGAGATCTCCCAATATTGAGTACTTTTTAGTATTTATAGAAATGCCACTCCTGGTAAACTATAAATGGGCCCTGACTCCCCTCACTTCTTCACACATATCAATCCATTTTTCTAATAAAAATATAAGAATATCACTTCCAAACTTCCAAAATCTCATCCCAAAACCGAAATATTTTATAAAATAAAACCAAGGATGGCCTCTAGTTCAAACTAAATGGAGTTACCTGAAGAAGAGGTAATGTTTATCAATTACCATTTTTATTTTATTTCTATCTCTACCACATTAATTTATAATTATACCATGATTATATAATAATTTAAGTATCCTAAATAATATTACATGTTTTTATGATTATATTAATACATAAATAAACACATAATTCCATGAAAGGGGTTACAAAATCATTGTTCGTGTTTACTGAAGACTACCACCATGCAAACTGATGTCATGCATTTTCCCATTATCACCTCTCATGATTGTGAATAATGCGAGATTCAATGTTTATATATGATATTTATCAAATAATTATATATATTGAGTCATTATATTATATATAATTTTTTTTACATTTGGGGATATGATAACGTCACTCGTTTGTACAACGAACTACCGCATCATGAAGGGATGTTATGAATATTTCACTTACACCTTAAATTGAAGTTAATATAGTAATATATAATGAATATATATGATAGAAATGAAATAATTATGTTATTAATTAAATAATTAAATTTATATAAATATAATATATCATATTATTTGTTACCTTTTCACACACTGAAAAGGTGATAACGTCATTTGCTAACATGTGGACTACCGCCTCCACAAACTGATGTGATTTATTTTACATTAAAATAATTATATATATATATAGGTATATATAATTATATATTATTATTTTAAATATATAATTATAATTATCTAAAGATGAAATATTACTTACCTTTTTTCCATAATGATCATTGGAAAATGGTAATGTCACTCATGTATAGGTTTGACCTACAATCTCCATGATCATAACCTTAATTAATTTTTTATAGATATAATTTATCATTGGTATTAAAAGTATAATTTATGTATAAATATAATAATTATTTAATGATTATTATTTTGGAGATATTTAAATAATGACACTTTGACCGTAGTAATCCTACTAATTCATTTTTTTTCACATAAGCCGAATATAGTCAAAACATTTGACTGAAAAATAATTGATTAAGTAATTATATATAACTAATTGATAAGTGATATAAAATTAACAAAAAACCTTAAATTTTTGTCAATAATGTAAATAATTAATATTATGTTTATTATTTAGGATGGTAAATAACAATAACAACGAATCAGACTCAAGGTAAGGGTCTATCTCATCTCACATTTATTTCAGTGAGATACATGCCATATTCACCAGTTATTTTTGTTGTGTGGTGTATATAAAGACCATAAATGTATTATATGATTATTTTTCTAATATTTATGGGTATTTAAATGTCTAGTTTAGGTTATCTCTATTATGGGGTTTACTGTTTCAATTTTACCAAAGAGGAAATGGATTTCCATCACAATTATCCTACTTTGAGACTTACGACATGTTATACACACATCATCTGTTATGAGGTGAATATAATCCCCATTTAAATTTAATATCATGAATTTATTTATTTAATTTTTTTTTATAATTCATTTAATGTAATAATTTCAAGGGTCCAACGATTTAAATTTACCAATCCGGTAAAAGTTTAATATTACAATCACACTGATTATCAGAATTGTTTGTGATTAAGTCACCAATGTTAAATTTTTTTGATATATCTATAAATAGTTACTATTAATTTTATTCATATATGGTTGTTTCACCATAATACTTGTTTTATAGTAATCTACTTGTATTTATGTAATCACAGTTACAAAATAATGCTTTTTTGAAAAATCATACTTTTGGTTGAAAAATCATCTTTCTTCCAAAACCATGTTTTATAAAAATGTTTTAAAAAATATTTTTTCAAAGAAGGAATGATATTTTCATCAATAATTTTTTAAAATGAATATAAAATCTTATTTTATAATATTTCATGGTTATTTTCAATGAAATTAATTTTTAGAATGGTTTGTGTTTTGAAAAGTGATTTTAAATATAAAAAGGTTATTTTCCTAAAAAATAATTATAATGATATTTTAAAGGTATATTCAATCATCAATGAAGAAAAAAATTATTTTTATTTACGCTTTAATTGGGATAATTCATCCTCATTATTTCATTGGATAAAATAATATTTTTTTAAATATATTCTTATAGAACCTGTTTATTTCCTATGGGTTAACGTTTTTCAAAGAGATTATTAGGGAACCCATTTCCTTTAAATATGTTAGTAATGTTTTGAAAAGAATAATGGATGATTCAATGATTTATGATAAAATGAATTCTCTATGTGATTTATTCACTACCTAGTTCTTGGATATTATAAATGATTGGTGTACCCAGATAACACCATGTGAGACAGTTATATCTTATTTGATGGGTGTTCCTAGATAACTTTCTAATCAAGTGGGTAAAGATTATATCCCATAGATAATTATATTGAAATTCAGCCATATGGTTATTCCAATTTAATGGGGGTTTAATGGTTATATGAGATGGTGTTCAAATATACCTTTGTGTTTTATCTATGCTTTCTAAGGGTATATGATGTTTCATTTGATCAAATTGATATATCGTGGCACATGATTATTGATTCTTATGAATTTTTTGTTTTCCCATGCCTTTTCCATGTTTTCAAGTTTGATGATTTAGTTATTGATGTCTATGAATATTTTTATGTTATAATTATTCACCTTTATTAGTTCATTATATCTTTATGCTCTTACTATGCTAACAAATGAAAATCATTTGTTAATTCCTACCTTTTACCTTACTACTAATTTGAGCTCAACCTTCTTATACTTCCATTTAACAATGTTATAAACAAATAGATTGAAAAAGTTATGTATATAATGGATTTATTTTGGATGATTCTATTTTTTTAATGTGAAAAAGGAAAGCTATTAGAAGTGGGAGAAATTATATTTTAAAGTCAAGTGAATTTTTATGTAGGTGTTTTTCATAATTCTATAAATCTCCTAACCTAAAAGGTCTTAAATGTTTTAAGTGATCCAATTTTTCATTTTGTTGTTATGAGGATTCGATGGAAGAAAGTTAGGTCATAGTTTTCATAATCAACATTGGAAATTTAATGTTCATGATTTCATCATAGGATCTGAGAGTGTGGATCCTGGGAATTTACAATATTCATTAAAATTAGTTTTAAATAATCCAAATATTCTACTTGAAATAATTTATTCAATCACTTATCTTTTATAACACAAAAATGGTGATTCGAAAATTGGGTGTGATATGAGACATGTGAACTTGATTCATTATCAATTTCTTATAATTAATTTCTTTATTCTAGTTTGTAAATATTGTTATTCAAATGCTCTATCCCATAATATACAATATATTTATAAAGGTAGAAACTCTTGTTTACCAATTTAAAAATAAATCCATATATTTATAAACTAGGTATATATATTATGTATTAGGATACACTAGAAAAAAATAAAACTTATTTAAAACATGAATTAATCCATTTTTGTAACTTGAGATAAATGTATCCTAAATCCAGTGAAACTGGTCTTTACCCATTGGAAGCTTGATAATCTACCTCAACTATGGTAATCTTACAGAATCTATGAGGTTATTTTATTTGGATAAAAATGAGAGAACCAAAATGTGTATCTAATACACAAGATGTGGATATCGAAATATTGCAGTTAATAATGAACTTGAAGATTCCCCTATATTCTTTATTAACGCCAAATTATTCTTCTTGGGGACTTTTTTATGAAAAATAACAAACTACATCCTATGAATAATCATGTCACTTTATATTTCTCCTCTTAGAAGGGTGGTGTGAAGGTTACTTATACTTGGAATCCATCTTAGTGCATTATGAATTTCCATTATTCTTCTTCACCATAAGTATAAATTCATTTTCATGCTCTAGGTATTAATCCACATGGAAAATATGAGTCGAGTGATATAGGAGTGTCTTCCCGATGTTGTTATTATTAAAATTCATAATATAAAATGGGAACATCTGAGTCAGTGAGGTGAGTATGAGGTCAATACAAAATTCCATGGACAACATAAATCCCATTATCACTAAATTCTCAATATATCTAATCATATTAGCTACATGAGGTTAATTCGGGCCACCTTTTCCAATATTACATATAAATAGTTTCTTGGATATTTTATATCTCGATTATATTACATTATCCTGATAAATATTTTGATGATGAGAAAATGTTGTGTTTTAATCCATGTATTCTTAAATCTTCTAGTTCTCACTAGTCATGGATGTAAACATTAGGGATTAGTTATCCAATGAATTTTCCACGTGTTTAATGAAGACATTTCCCCCCCTTCACTTTTCATCTTAGAGGGATTACTAGGAACTTGTGGGTTCAACACAAAAACCAGCAACTATTGTTATACTATAATGATATGATGTTACCTCCAATATAGATATTTGGTTTCTATAGGATAAATAATAAGGTTAATTTCATGGAAAACATTATTTCCTTTTTTCTTCATTCAATAAAATTATAATTTATTACTTTACATTGAATAATTGTTATATTTTTATATTTTATTTTATAGATTAGACCACTTTTTAACTGGGTTAAGAGGGAACCTTTATATTAGCCAAAACCCTTAGAACATGGAGTCCCATAGGAACAAAAACCTTGACACGTAACCACATGTACCCTAACTATAGTATCCCCTATAACCCTTATTTTCCCTGAAAATATTGATAACACCATGAAGAACCATCTATATCCTTCCATTATATCTGCAATCAAAAGTGCCAGATGCATTCCCTAAATTATTCTCCTAATACACAATCACTCACACCAATGACTAGTCACCACTCTATGATAATCATCCTGTATCCAACTAACATCATAGGATACTAAACTTGCAGTGTATTATACGTCACCAGTTATAATTTTTTCCAATATATGTCATAAAGGGAAAACATTGGATGTAATGGAGGTCCTTGTGGTATGTAGGCCTGATTCCATGGTTCGAAATCCAATTTTTAATTAATAGTACTGCATTTATAGTACCCCACGATAGTAATTGTTACCATATACACACTACTACAATGATACAGTCGAAACATCCTTCACCATTGGATTCAATGTATCCTTCTAAATGGATATTCTAGTGTTAAGGACCCATTTTACCCTTTTCATAACCAAATTGGAGGCCTTATCTAATTATTAAAATGTATTTCGGTAGAATATTTCAGCCAACTACATTTACTCACAATTCCATGAATTGTTGAGTAGAATCCCCAATCATAAAAAATTATAAACTCATATTTCCTAAAACCATTCCTCTGGGTTACACCAAGTCACAAGGGGGAAACTACCCTGAATACTAACATAATTAAGTAATCCAAAAAATTCATTAGAGATCCCTAATAAATGAAAGTATCCTGATTGGGTTTGAAAACATACTTTAATCCATGGTTTCATTATCTCTTAAGTAATGAATGGAAATATTTGACTTACTATTTTCTATGATGAATTTTTTTATCTTATGAAATAATTTTATTCATTTTCCCCTTCACATTATCATTAATACTAAGTGGAATTTACATTATTAATTTACCATATCTAATAAAATAATTTATGTATAATTTTTTTATTTAATTTCCCTTTAGAATTATTATTAATTTATTTATTATATGTGATTGATCATGTTTAAAAAATTAAATAAACCATGCATCATATAAATAAATAAATGACTAATCATTTGAAAAAACAAAATAAACATGATATTTAATCTGGAGCATATTACTACAGGTTGGTTTGTTGAACTCTAGATAAAAAAACCTTGACCATAGTGGGATATCTCACTGATTCAATTCCTAGCATGAGTTACAAAATTCCACCATTAACCTATGTGTACCCTTTTTGGGTTTCAACTCGTCTTTGAATCTAAACTATCCACTATAACTATGAGGGACCTTCTTTATGCATGCATACTCACTCCAAGGTGAGGTATACCGGGGTTTTGGGGTTAGATAAAAATAAATTTTACTTATATGCCCATTGTAATAAAGGAGGGTGGAATGTTATACATATCAATATATTTACTTTAAAAAAATTTCTCACCAAATCCCACATAATAAATAATAACAATAAATAGAGGCCAAACAAATATATAGGCCAGTCAAGCTCATGATAAAATAAAGCATGAGATAACTATGAATTCAATCCCATTACAATTCTTATCAATAATTTGTTTACTAATATAAATTTACAAAAACAAACAAACAAATAATTAAATTAATTAATTATCTTGATTATTCTATTCAAGTTGTGCTTGAGATATTTCAAGACTCCCATTCTGTTATAATTTTAAATAAATATATTTTATTTAATTTAAATTTAAAATTAATTAGGTAAAAATCACGTACAGATAAGGTTACCAAGAATGTACCCTTCTAGGTCACATTAAATCAGGTATTCTAATTTAGTACATACATGACATATATTAGATGTGAGATGATGTGTAACATTTTGTATTTTATTAAATAAATTTCTAGTGATTAAAATTTACACAATATACTATATCAATAAATATTGTTTTTGACTTATGGTTTGTATAGTCCTTGGCATGTACTGTGTACTTACATAACATGTCGTGATAGACATGAACTGTTCTTCCATAGATCAAGAAGTGTAGTCTACATAGCATTTATGACCACATGAAATTCCATGAATATATGGAATTTTTATCAAATAATATTCCCTTGATTTAAATGATATATATGGTGCCCACAGATACTATATTTTTTTTAATAAATATATTGATATTAATTGTTAAATAATTTAATTCCAAATGACCCATCAAAAATCACTCAATGCATAACTTCTGGGGAAAAACCAATAATATAGCCCATGCAGTCAGCTATATGTAGGGTAATTTGTCATTCCTAACTTATCAACTTCGTTAACACACATGACATGCCTATCTAGATGTGTAATTTATATGATTTTTCATGTTACATGTAGTGTATAGCCAACTGCACACCATGTAATACATTTCTATCCACAATCATGATAGTTTGAGGGATTAAGTGAGTATTCCATGTGCAATATTGTAATATCCCATATTTATCTATAAGTTATGTTCTTGATTATGTTTTAGTTTTATTATCATTTTATTATTAATTAAAAGTTTTCCCAAGTCCTTAAGAAGTTTCAGGGGGGGTTATAGGGGTTTTGGATGTTAAAAAGTTTAATCAGAGGAGTTCTTTTCTCTTTCATACTATTCAGGGATGGAAGAAAAGAGGTTAGGAATGTGTTAGGCATTTGTAATGAGCTCATTCTTGGGAGTAGCTAACCCATGTACAAGATAAAACCCAAGTCACCATGGGGAATTATTTTTCTTGACGTGTGTCGTTATATTTGATGATATTTCACCATTGGTGATGCACTTGTTGTGTGATTTGATAGTTTTATGATATTTCTATCATGGACAGAAATGTACGATGTTGTGCATTCCTGCATAATTCTAGGAACCTATGTATGTAAGTGGCATGCATTATGATAGGATCAGACAAGGGATGGGTGTGTGGGATATACAGTTTAGTATCCATGTGTTTTTTTAAAAGTAATGGATTTTTTTTGGATAATTAGATGATATGAATGGGTACAAAGGGATGTGAGAATGTTAATAAGTAATATCAAAATGGTGTTTCTAATAAAGTGAAAGAGGGTTAACATATTGTAATAGTAAATTTGTATATGGAAATGATTTTGGATGGGTGTAAAAGATAAGGCTCACAACAATGTAAATAAGGTACATGTGTTATACATGGCCTTATGAGAGATGTCAAGTGGTAGTCATCTGGCCATGAGTGGCATCATTTGGGTAGTGTCTACAAACTGGTTTGGTGTAATGTAATAACAGTACCTATATCTTTATTACTTTCACAAAAGTGTTATAGTAGTGTTCTAAAGCTCATTTTAGGCATTGTAGAGAAATGACACCTTGAAGACGTGTGCTAGTTGCGCGACATGAGGAATTTTTTGAGAACGCTTCTCCAGTAGTGGAGAAATAGATGTTGGTGATCTAAGGAGATAGGGAAGAGTAATTTAACAAGAAAATTTCTAATTTTATGTTTATAATGGAATGAGACCTAGGGCGGGTTTCACCAAGTATGTTTTAGCTGACCAAGGTGTTTTAGCTATATCACCCTCTGACCTTTACTTAAGAGGGTGGTCCAGAAGTAGAATATTTTCGAATAGAGTCCATCTAAACAATAGTTGACCACCCAGAGACTCCTCTCAAGAATAAAGTCAAGTTAGTGGCCTATATGATGAGAGGTCATGAAAAGAGTTGGTGGTACATCATGGTCGAGACAGAGAAGGATGAAGAAATGATGTGGAATGATTTTCAGGAGAAGTTCCTTGAGCACTTCTACCTAGAAACCTTGAGGACGTAAAAGGATGTGGATTTTATGAGGTTGAATCAAGGGAAAATGTCAGTGATGGACTATGCTAGTCGGTTCACCGATTTGAGATGCTTTGTTCTGACATTGACGGGAGATGAGGTAGATGTGGAGAAACACTTCTATGATGGGTTGAGACATGATATCAGATCTCAGGTGAATATCATTCATCTGAAATGGTTTTTTTTGATGTGGTGGATCAAGCCCTTATCTCATAAGGGAACATGAAGGGGGATACAGGTAGTGAACTCGTGGTGCTAGCTTGGGGAGAAAGTGGTACAATTTACAATAGTAGGAAGTGCTACTCCAGAAACTTTCATTAAGGTGGGAGTGCACAAAGTAGTCAATAACAGGGGTCAACTTCTCAAGGTGGTGACCGGTCTTATACTATAATGTGGCAGGACGAGGCACAAACAAGAGCAGTTACCCTGCCCATATGTCGAGTGTCAAGTGTGCAGTGGGTTAGGCCACGTGCAATGGTTATGCAGGAACCCACAGTAGTCAGAGAGTGATAGAGGTTAAAGGTAGATGTTGAGTGTGGGAAGGGGGTCAGTTGCCCCATATCAGGAAGGAAATTGGTGCTCCACGGATCGTACTAGTAGGGGCAGTGGATGTGGAACTTCGAGGTGAGATCACCCTTACCAACCGAGCAGTGTAGTGTAGGGTAATCAGGATAATGCCCATGGTAAAGGGGAAGGTCATCTCCATTCAGTATAGACTATACCTAAAGGTGGTGAGGCAGGAACATCTACGATTTGAGGTATGATTGTTACAGCCCCACACTTGCTAGTGATTTATTTGATACAAGTGAGACACATTCCTTTCTTTTTGCTTAGTTGGTAGTTTTGTTGGGCATAATCGTGGAGACTACATGTGATATAATGTTGCCTGATACTCTTCTAGGGGTGAGAGTCGAGGAAATTAATCAGTGTATGGGTTGTTCTTTGGATGTTGGTGGGAATCATTTTCCATGGGATCTATTTGTCCTCGAAAAGTCTAGGTTTGACCTAATCATAGTGATGGATTGGATGGATTTATATCAAGCCCACATTTTTTGAAACCGATTTCAGGTAATGTTCAAATCTCTCAATGGGAGAACTTATGTCCTTCATGGTGGGTGGGACACTCGAGCGGGCTGCATAGGGAAACTACACCAAAAGTTGTGAGAACTCACAACCCTGGTGGCATGTCAATTGTTAGAGGTTGGGGAGAAGGGACAAAAAGACTTCCCCCTTTTTTGGAATAGTTTTTGGATGTGATTCTTGAGGAATTATTGTGGTTATCACTCGAGGGTGATGTTGAGTTTACAATCAAATTGTTGGCTGGAGTGGAGCCAGTTTCCATTCCACCTTATCAAATGATGCTAGAAGTGATCTATGAAATGAAGTTTCAGATTGACGAATTGGAGTGTATGGGGTTTATTTATCCTATTAAATCACCTTGTGATGATCCTATGTGTTTTTCTAAGATGGATGATATATCAATGAGGTTATGTGTCGATTATAAGAAGCTGAACCAGATGACAGTTAAGAACTGATACCCACTTCCTAGAATAGATGACCTATTTGATCAACTCATATGGTCTTGAGTGTTTTCTAAGATCTTTTGAGATCAGGATACCATTTGTTGAGGGCAAGACCTTATGAAATTCCCCAGACAGCTTTTTAATGAAGCTACGAGTTGTATGAATTTTTTGTGATGCTGTTTGGGTTGACCAATACACTGGAAGTGTTCATGGAATTGATGAACCAGATATTCCATGCGTATCAAGATTAGTTTATAGTTGTCTTCATTGGTGACTTCTTAGTGTACTCCATAACTCATGAAAATCATGACAAACATATTGAAATCTTCTTGAGTACACTAAGAGAGCATAAGATTTACACTAAGCTATCAAAATGAATGTTTTGGATTGATGAGGTGAACATTCTGGGACACATCCTTTCTAATTTAGGTATTTCAGTGGATCCAAAAAAGGTACAGGCTATGGTGTCTTAGTAGAATCCCAAGTACGTCTCTGATATTTGTAGTTTTCTTGGTTTGTATGGTTATTAACAATGGTTTATTATATATTTATCTCATATTTCATTTCCACTCACCTACCTAAACCAGATAGGGGTTATGTTCAATTGGTCAGAGGTCTGTTAGAATGATTTTCTGGAACTGAAAAAGCGGTTGACTACCACACTGATTTTGATCTTACCCAAACTAGGTAAAAGGTACACCTTGTTCCGTGATGCATCCATTGTGGGACTTGGGGATGTTTTGATGTAGGATGATCAGGTTATAGCATATAGGTTGATACTGTTAAGGCCACATGGAAGGAATTATCCTACTAAAGACCTAGATCTAGCTTATCTTTTTTTTATTCATTAAAATTTGGGCAGAATTACATGTTGGGAGATCCCTTTTGGTGTTTACTGATCCTAAAAGATTTAAATACCTATTCTTTCAGTGGAATTGGAATATTTGACAGTGACAGTGGGTTGAATACATACAGTATTTTGATTTTTAATTTGTGTACACACCTTGAAATGTTAATAGTGTCACCGATGCTCTGAGCCAGAAGAGTCAGAATCATGTAGTTTAGGAATCAAATTAAGAGTGGGTTATGATGGTTTTGTTTGATGAGATACATATGGAGGTATAAGATGGGTATGGATAGATGACCCTTTCATCTATGAAAGATTAATATGAACTTATGATCTGAGTGAAAGAGAGTCAGTTGGTGGATCCAGAGTGTTTGGAGATGAAAAAAATCATTAATGGTGGGGAGTCACCTTTTGGTTGGACCTTTGAAGAAGATGGAGTTTCTTATGTTCTTGTTCGTGTTATGGTAACACAAGGTGTAAAAGAAGAGTTGATGTGTGAGTTCCATGTGTCGATGTGGGAAGTGCATCCATGCTTGACTAATATGGACCATGTTCTTCGTAAACAGTTTTGGTCGATTTGAATGAAGAAGGAAGTTGTGATTTTTGGGTCATGATGATTTACCAGTCAATATGTGAAGTCCGAACATCAGAATCCTTATGGTTTGTTGTAGTCATTTCCTATTCTAGAATGGAAGTGGAATGAAGTCACGATAGACTTTGTGGTGGGTCTTCGGAGGACACCTCAGCAGAATTATACAATTTGGCTGGTGGTAGATCAATTGACAATAGTGGCCCATTTATTTCCGATCCAGGAGACCTATACAGTCGTCTAGTTAGGGGATTTGTATGTTCAAGAAATATTACGATTTCATTGAGTTCTGAGAACAATAGTTTCTGACCGTGATCCACATTTCACCTTGTGCTTATAGAAGGGAACACATAAGGAACTCAGTACCTAGGTGTGTTTGTGTATGGATTAACACCTGCATACTGATGGGAAATTAGAGCACACAATTCAGTTACTAGAAGAGCTGTTGAAAGCATGTGTTCTGGATTTTGGAGGTTTGTGGGAAAAGTGCATGTCACTTGTTGAGTTTTCTTACCACAACATCTTTCATGCTATAGTTTAGATGGAACCCTATGAAGGAACTATATAGGTAACTTTGTGGATCTCCATTTTGTCGTTTAGATGCTAGAGCATCTGAGCTGTTAGGATTGAGTCTTGTGCAGGAGATGTCAAAGAAAGTTAATTTGATTTAAAAGCGTATGGGTAAAGTGAAGAGTAAGAAAAAGTATTCTTCAGATCAGTGTCGTAGACCTATTGAGTTCATGGTGGGTGATAGTGTGTTTCTTTGGGTGTCACCATGGTTTGGCCACCATCAAACTATTATGTAGGGAGTACTGGAACCTAGATTTGTGGGGCCATTTGAGAATGTGGAGAGGGTCAAACCCATAGAATACCAATTGGATATTCAACATCAGTATAGTGGGATACATGATATTTTCCATGTATCACAACTCCAAAAATATCATCTAGATCCATCTCATGTGATAAATGTTGAGGATGTCGATCTTGAAGCTGATGCCTCCTTTGAAAAGCACCTGATTCATATTGTGGAACATAGTGAGAATGTTTTGTGGGAAAATGTTTCATCCTTGGTTCATGTTATATGGAAGTATTGGAACATTCAAGAAGAAACATAGGGGGGAGTCTGATTTATGGACCCAGTGGCTCGACCTCTTCGATTCAAAAACCTGATGATGCAAGGAAGGAGCGGCTTGAGGATGATCCATTATAAGGTGGGGAGTTTGTAAGATCTCAGATTTATCCATAAGGTGTTATCTTATTTATGTTTCATTTTTCATACCCTTTTGTGGTTAATTAAATTTTTTCACAAGACCTTAAGAAGGTTTGGGGGTGTTCTGGGGGTTCGTGACATGAAAAAGGAGAAAAAGGGGGTGTTTTGGGCTGTCCACACGGTTTGTGCACGGTATGGAAAACCGTGTGAGGGAAGACTGTGCAGGTAGTTGAAATCCATATAGTTTATGCATGTTCTACAAAACCCTATGAGAAAGAGGGAATGTTGGTAGTAGCCTCTGCACATTTTGCGCACAGTTTGGACAACTGTGTGGGTAAACCGTGTGGCCTGCGAACTTCTAAAAATTTACAAAGAATTCCATTACGGGGGAATTAATGGGAACTCGGGATTTTCCACCATTCTTCCTCCTCAAGCCCTTGTGATGCCCAAAAAGATCCAAGATATTTGAAGGATAATTCTCTCTCATCTTAGGGCCGTTTGGAGTGCTTTCAGTTGTAGATTGAAAATTCGAGTGAGGCTAATCTCACTCTCGTTTCTCTTTATGGTTTAGTGTTTTCATTTCTTTCCTATCTCCATTTGAAGCTTTTAAACCCTACATCTTTGGTGATATTTAGTGTAAACATTCAAGGGTTGGTCAAATCATGATCTAAGGCCCTGGTTGAGAGTTTGTTCATCAAAAAATTAAAGTTAGGTGGTCTATAATTTATATCCCTTGGTCTTTGTGTATAATAGTGCATGTAGGGATTTTATTCATTCCCTATTTTGATAAGGTCTTGGTTCCTTTTAAATTATGTGATCTAGTGGCTATCTAAATTGTTAATAAAATCCCTCTAGATCCCCATGGGATAAATGGAGGATGACTTGACCAAATTTTCCCCCCCTGAGGGGTGTGCCAATATTCCCCGGACATAGATTTTAGACATATAAGTGTAAGGCCATTGTGAGAAAACATAGAGGCCACAATGAATATTTTAATAAGCTTGAAGTATGTGTAGGTGTTTATTAATACACTAAGGTTGGGTAATGTCCTAAGAGGTTTTTTGTTTGGAATGAAAAAGGGTTAAAGGGAATAATGGGAAATTTGTAGGGGATAAGCTTCATACTTGAAAATTCTTAGTGAGATAGGCATTTGAAATGGGAGGATAAATGGTAAAGTAATATAAATGATGAATGTGTTAATAGATTTAAGATAAGTGTTAAATTCCTATTTATTGATATTGTTGTGAAGTTTTAAATGATATTTGCTATGTTTGTGGTGATATGGTTAACTAGGGTGAATGATAAATAAGCATGTGAACATGGCTTTATTGAGATGGGTATCGACTAGAGGTACTACACCGATGGGTTGAGTTGGGACAAGGATCTATATCCTCACGAAAATGAAAGGGTTAGGGAAGGGGATGAAGTTGAATTCCCCTAATAGTTACATTCCACCTAGACAAAGGCTTTGATTTGAGGATATTTAGAATTGGGTGATATGATGCCCAGTGAGATAGGACTTGTTTAATTCCCACATGTTAATAAATTTTAATATTCTTAATCCATTAAACACATGAAAAAGGTATATTAAAAAATGAAATGCCTAATTTTTGAGCATTGACTCAATGGTAGTATAATTAAAATTAATATAGTCTATAATTCCCCGTTGAACTAATATCTTTAATTTTCATTATTTCCACTTGCATGCAGTATCTATTTTGATGGAAATTTTTTAGTCACCATTGGTGGTGGACAACTAAGTTACACCCATACCCTTCTCGGGACACCATTAGGTACGTGAGTATATTTCATTTTGGTAGGTCAAGACAAGGTAAATTGCCCTATGCTAGGGATTTGAGTTGGAAATGGAAGATGTATGGGTGAGGTTACAGACTTGGGAGTCCATAAAACTTTGGTGTTTCTTTTTTTTTCTTATTTTGGGGGTTTTGTTCACGTGACACTATAGTATGACATGATATATTTAATATTTCATATATTCGTAACCAGTTTTGGGAATTGATTATTTATGAATGTTATCAATTGTTTCCTATTGTTTCTGTTATTTCAATATTTATCTGATGTTGCTTACTCTTTTGATGAGGGTATAATATTCCCACATGAACTATTTGACGCTTGATACTAGTCCGTAGCCTCTTCCGTACAAGGAGGCATGCTTGAGGTCATGTAGGGACCCAAATCATTTCACCAGATTAGTGGATCCTAGGTTAGGGATGTTATCGATATCACGTGTTATGAGATTTTTACACCCTAGCTACACACCATATATATCATGTGTTTATATATCGCTCAACTTGAATTCAATACATGGTGTGTAATGATGATGTGTAGTTTTATAATATAGATTTCATGATTTAAATGACGTAGAAATAATGTGGGGTTTTATAGTGTTTACACATGCTACGCGCTGTGCATTCCTTGTATGTTTGACCATGGTTATATGATATATATTTTTTAGTGACATATAATTTATTGATGTCACCTGACCCGTATCATCAGCCCTTATAGAT
Source organism: Viscum album (assembly GCA_963277665.1). Lineage (NCBI taxonomy): Eukaryota > Viridiplantae > Streptophyta > Magnoliopsida > Santalales > Viscaceae > Viscum > Viscum album. The sequence continues at coordinate 1,253,095,422 of OY728141.1, forward strand.
GGAATCTTTGAGAAATCCTCATCTCTTCTTGTCTTTTTCTTATTTGTAGGACTTTGAAAAAATATGTTTTTAATACTATTAGATTAAATAATGAAAAAATTTAAAAAAATACTAATAAAAAACAATGATATTTTTCAGAAAATAATAGAAAATTATAAATTATTTTGTGACTTTTTTGATTCCAATTGATGGTTTTGGGGCATAGGAAGATCCAATGAAAAACATTTTCAGGAACCACCAAGAACACTTACATTATGTTATGGAAAATTAAAGTATAATTAGAGAAAGATACATTATATATTATAGTTATTTTTTATTTTCTTATTAATTCAGTTATCATTCTTATCATGTCATAATTATGGTGAAGAATCTAAAATAGAATCACTCTTGTAGTGTCTACACATGATCCATGATTTTGTAAATATCACTCATGTTATTCTTGATACAATCCAAAAGGAACCAAGAAACATTCATTATTTAACTTTGATCGCAGTAATAAATCTCAATCGTTCTCTCGTATTCTTAAGAGGGAGGGAGGATACTGTTTTCTCAAGTTTGAGATAATTCTCTGGAGATAATTATTTGTTCAAAAAAAAAACATTATTATTTTAAAATTTAATAACCAGATCTATAAAATTAGGGTTAAATAATTCACTATTGAAAAAGTTCCCTCTATCTATTTTTTTATCCAAAGATAACCCTATATGAAACTATAATAATAATAATAATATTATTATTATTATTATTGTTATTATTATATTTTCATGACAGTTTCTAAACACAAAAATTAATATTTTATCTACATTGTTCCCTTAACTTGGCCAATAAATCCTCCACCAAATTTTTCAAACCATGAATTATAAAATATTTATCAAAATTTATAGTATTCATTAAATAAATATATATATACTTTTTTAAATAAACACATGATTTAATAATTATTTTAATATTCATGTTACTAAATAATTTTTTTCTTAATACAGTCACTAAACCAATGAATAAATAAATCTTTATTTATTACATTAAGAATAATAAACAACAGAAAATATTCTACTCACATATTCTAAATTCAAATAAATATTGAATGAATTTATGTGATCAAATTAACATAAATAATTATTATTCCATTATATGATAATAATATTCATTCTTAATACTGAATTCAAATAGAATTTGACTAATATTCTGGACACACATTGTGTGAGAACCTCTCAACCACTTTCTTAGTGTAAGTAGGTTAAAATACCTAATGGTTATGACTAGAATCTAGAAATAGTTCATGTTAGACACAGTTGTAAATAAAAAATCACCAGTAAATCAAATCTAGTGTTTATATTATTACATTATCAAAATATAAAGGGAATTACATCCCAAAGGACTAAATAGTTTAGTTTTCTTGATAAATTATACAAATACCTAATTCCTATATTAAATTTGAATATAAAAATTACAGAAAAAACGTTTTTTAGAATATAATTAATCCCCTAGCATATCCTTGCATATAATTCCCAGTACACTCTCTAGATTCTTTTGATTGGAACCAAAATAAAGGCTATCTCAAAGGATTAATTAGAGTTACCTAATGTGGAAGTTGTCATGAGTAAATTAAGAATAATCAATATGGGATAGTCAATGTGGAATGGAAAGCATCTGAACACACATTATGTTTAATCAATAACATGACTATCATTATTAGAAAATGAATAATCAATATAGAATGATAAATAACTTAACACATGTTCCTTTTAAATAAATTGACATCCTAAATATATAATGAATAATAAATTTGGAAAGGTAAATAATTGAACACACATTCAATTTAAATAACTTGACTATCATGAATGGATAAGGAATAACCAACATGGAAATGTAAATTACTGAACATTCATACCATTAAAATAACTGGACTATCAAGAATATATAAGGTATAATAAATATGTAAATTTAAAAAACTAAACAAACATTCCATATAAATAACATCACTACAATAAATAGATAAGGTATAATAAGCTTGGAATGGAAAATAACTAAAAAATAATTTTAGTAAATAAATAATAGAAAATCAAGTACAACCAAAGATAATAACATTACAAATATCTAATGGATAATAATTGTAACACCCTAGGTAAATAAAGAATACAAAATTTTTATATTTATCCCTCTTTGTGAAAAAATATTATTATTACTTTAAAGGGAACACTATGCTCTATGGCGTACCCAATATGCGACAATGAGTTCCGTTGAAATCTTACGTTGCACTCTAATAAAAAAATAATATTATTTTAAATGGTAGTTAATTCCAAGCCATTGTAATGGCGGGAAAGAATGGAACTAACTAAAAAATGATTATATATGTTTGTCAAATATTTTTACTTTTTACAACAAATGTTAAAGGATTAAAAATGCGAATGAATCCAATTTTAAGCATAAACATTCTAATATTCTTTAAAAAGATGATTAACTGCCTTTTGATGGAGAACCTCTTTTAAATCCACTTTTTGAAAATTTTATGTGTTATATTTGACAAAATAAAAATCTTCTTTAGAATCGAGACATCAAAATTTAATTTGTGTAAATTTTTGGTATTTTTCCGATGAAGTTCATTTTTAACGAATAATGAAAAATGTTGTATTTTAATTCAAAACCTATTTTTAATATAATTTATTTATATGATTATATTATCTTTTGAAGTTGTTTTAAATTGAAATTAGAATATATTTTTACCATTTAATCCAATAGAGGTCATTGGAATTAATTTCACTTTGAAATTGGACTTAAACTAGTGTCAATCATTTACTAGATATTGTTTCTTAAAAACACGCTATTTGTTTTGACAGCGGGAATAAATTATTAAATTAATTAATTAAACTTATATGTTTTGAATTTTTAAAATAGACATCATTTTTGAATTCAGAATATCAAATATATCTTAGGGAAATTTTTTGGTATTTTTCTGAAAAACGTCAATTTTAGATGAATAGTGAAACCACTAAGTGGTAGTTTAAAAACTGATTTTTCGTTTAAATGAAACTTTACCACTTCTATGATATGATTTTAAAAAATAAAAAAATACATGGTTGTCATTAGGATGTAAAATGTGGTTCAATGGGATTAAAATAATTTTTTTGTGAATAGTAACTTTTAAGTTTTTATTCGTGATGAGAGGTAATTAGTGTAAATCAAGGAAAAAATAATGTTTTAATAATATGAAATGACGTTGAAACATGTCCTACCTCTATTGGATGAGTCATGGCCGACCCAAACAATCCATGGGTCAACTTGGGGACCCCATGGAGCCACTTTGGTTGGAAAATGACATGAATAACTTTTTATTTAAAGTTATAATTAAAATGTCACAAACATGTGTTGTTTTACTAAAACAATTTTTACATGAGGTTATACAAGTCATATTTTTGAATACAAATACTCATTATAAATCTAAATAGATTTCCTACATCATGATATTTGTTTTATATTTTTTAGACATTAAATAAATTAAATTATTTATGACACCATGATGATGCAGCAATTACCTCATTATTTAACGATTTAAATAAAATGAAAAGATAATGTAAAATCTAAGACCTAAACTTGTCAAAAACCTATTGCATGGGAGGATTTAGAACTCTTATCACCTTATCCTAGAAATATATAATTTTGATACCTTTAAAATCCTAAAATAATTTAATAATAAAGTAAAAGTTTATAACTTTCCAAGAGTGCCCCTCCTCTCATCTTATAAAAGGCCCCCACCTCTACCACCTTACCCACACCACTCAAGACTTTGTCTCGGCCAAAACCTTCCCATTTAATCTCTCCACATCCCTCTCTTCATCATTTATGCCTCACCTTTGGGTATAATCCTTTCCAAGGAAGCCTTTGAGCTCCAATCAAAAAAGAGATACCCGATTTAAAGGTAATGTCTTCCCTTGTGTTCTTTTGTTTTATTTTGATTCTCCAACCCTCAAAACTCTTTTTATTCATTTATTTTGTAACAAAAACAGTATCTTCAATATAATAGGATGTTGTTATGTGAATTATTCGATCTAAACTTACACAAACCTTCATCTGATGGTTAAGGAACATACTGTTTCTGTGGATGGCGAATTTCTACCTCACGAAACGATGATTGTTCAATCTTCTCTTAACACCTTTCATGGTGGCCATTATGATGTCACTATATTTTATATATTATATATATGGTATTTATGTTTTCTATATGGTTCTGAATTTAATATTTAAAACATGCCTTTATACTTTTCATGTTGTGCAAATGCGATAATTTCATACGAGGAAGTGTGGACTACCGCCCCCTCAAGTGATGTGACTCCTTCATGCAATACATGGAATGTATAAAGAATGAAATTAATGAACATATGTGACCTATATAACATATATATTATACTGGAATTATAATATATATATCTCTCAATTATTTTTAATTCCATTAATATGACAATGAAATGAAAGTAGCGTTCATGCGTACGTACGGCCTACCGTCTCCATGAATGGTGCATTTCATTTCTTTTTATCTCCAAATGTTATGGAATATTATAAAATGAATATGTACTGGATATATATGATATTTAAATCATTAATACTATTCTGGAGAAGATTTACTTATAACTACATGGACAGTCATTTTCAAACAAGATCATTTTTGACTCATGTATCAAACATCGACAAAAACGTCTAATATGAACTCACATTATTGACCAATTATTAAAACATTGTAATATGTGATATTAACTTAATAATAATATTTAAAAGATGACCTTAATCAATTATAAATTAACCAATGTTTATTATTCATGAATATAATGAAACAAACAACACAAATCGGACTTGAGGTAAGGGGTCTTACCTCTCTCTTTCTTTTTATGCACTCTCTTTTATGTCATTTCCTTTAAGCTCATCTTTATTATGTTTTGGGATGTTATTTTATATTCCTATTAAATTAAGTTTTATGTTCATATGATGAGAGACCCTATTTGATCTCATCAAACCATTTTAGAAAGTTCTAAGTGGTGCTGTTAGGCTGCCGAGTTTTCGTAAGGGATTTTTCATCTCACTTTTATTCCCGTGACATTTATGCTACATTGGCCACCATTTCCTTTGAGTGGTGTATGTAATTCACATTATTCTACTCTTTGTGTAATATAATTTCGTTTATGGGTATTTACATCTTCATTGTATGACCCTTCTTCCATGAGTGTACGTTTCGAAAGTTACCCAAGTCGGTAAGGGAACCTTTCACCCTCCTCTTTCTAAAAGACATCTTTTGTTATTTATTTTAATTAACATACTATTATGTTGGGATATGTTCTTCTATATCATTATTGATGTAAATTTTATGTCCATGTGATGAGATACCATTTTTATCTCTCATAATCTCATTTTCTAAATTTGAAGTGACGTCGTTAGGCTGTTGAATATTTGCAAGGGAACTTCTTAACCCAATTTAGATTCTTTGGGGTAAACTTGTAATCCTTGAAGATGTCGTTATATGAATATGTGTGAATGAACTCTGATTTTTTTACACTTAATATCCACTTATATTTGGTGTATTCATTTTCACACATAATTATGTAATTGATTTATCTTTAATCTAAGTATACCATATTTGTAAGGGACTTCGTCTCAATCCCTTTTCATTGAGGCATATTTTGTTTATACACAACTTTCTTTATAAAGTGTATAAACCCCTTTGACTTTTACTTTTATTCAAAAGGAATCTTTTTTATACAAATCATTTTACTAAACAACAAAAATATGTTTCTTTTAACGTACGTGGTGACAACGACCTTTCCCCCACCGCAAGTATTATTTGATCATTGGCTTCCACAACAAGCCGTAATATTTTTTAAAAGTAAATAAATACCATATAATCTTTTTTTTATTTTGGTATTAAAAATGGTTTTGATAATGGATTTGTTAAGTCAATATATTTATGTGATATATTGTGATTGAAATATGGAAATGTTTTCTTTCATTTAAAGTTGTTTTATGTATTATGATTTTGTAATGGTACTTGGAAATTTTTCGGATGGTTACGTGATAATCCATATAACGGGTGGTGCCATGAATACCAGGATGGGTGGTTACGTTATAACCTCCAATGCATTGGGTATGGAAGTCATCCGTATGGCTATTCCATTAAGTATGTGTGGAAGTCGACCGTGTGGTTATTCCATTTAAGTATGTTTATGTCCCAAGTTACCTTTATATGTTATGTGTTATTTATATGGGTTTTATGGTAATCGTTTGGTTAAAAAGTGTAAGTAATGTTCTTTTAGTCAATGAAGATTTTTTACTACTTCATAAGTGTGAAAATTATTACATTGGTAATGTATTCATGGTTTACTTGTTGTTTTGAAAAACTAACATTTTTCCTTTTTTGTGTATCCTTTACTGGGATTTTTATGCTCATCCCATATTTTTGAAATGTTTTCCACATGACTTAAGTATGAATAGGGTCATGGATGGGATCAAGGAAAGACATTCTATCTAAAACATGGAAGTAGACATGTTTCTTTTTAAGTTTTTCTTATTTTATGAAAACTTAGTAAATGTGTCTACTATGTATTCTTTTGAGATGTAATAGTTATGACCTAATTCTCTAAAACTCTAATCCTGAAAAGATCCTCAATGTGAATTATTCATTTAATTCAATATTAAGTAGGGTTTAAGGCTGGGGGCCTTATAGTTGGTATCATAGGTCAGTTTAGTTAACTTTAGAAGTTAGGGTATTCTCTAAGCATTAGTGACATTAACATAATGGTTAGGATTGCAGAAAGATTCCTAGTTTTAGATAAAGTGAATGAGTAAGTATATCTTAGTGTTTATCTTCCTCATTAGTACATGATGGTTTTGTTGATACACTCACATTGACGTTTTTGGTTTTAGTAAATGGCTGGATCTAGCAGGCACCAATGTAACAGAGGATGTGAAGAAAACTGTGACAGTTTTCTAAATGAGCAACTGAATGATATGGGAGCTGCAATGAGAACTCTTTTGTTTATCCTCAACCAACTATCTGGAGTCATGATTGACCACCTAAACCTTGGTGATTTCTATAAGGCATCATATATACGAGAAACAAATCCCTACGGAACTACAGGCAATAACCATAAAGGTAAGTGTGTTCAAAAACCTATATGTCAATGATGTGGAAAGAAACACCTAGGAAAATGTTTCAAATGGACAGAAATATGCTATAGATGTGGAAATGAAGGTCATAAAGCAAGAACTTGCCATGGAAAAAGGAAGCATCCAGTTGACTCGAGGAAAAGGAAAGAAGTTCTTTCTCAGGGATCAATTCAATGTTTTAAATGTGGTGTGCATTGTAATTATGCAAACACATGTCTTATGAAGATGTTTCGGGAATGAGATCTCCAAGATAGTACAAATATTCGTTTACCAATACCTAATTCCATTCCGATTGAGGACGAAGAAACTTACAATGACCAATCAAAGGTATGTATTATTTCTTAACATTTGTTTTCCAACTTTGGAATCTTAGGATATGATTCCTGATTTTTTTTGTAGGAAAGATGTATTTCAGAATAAGTTGGAAATGAATGGTTAATGGATCATGAAGAATGTTGAATGAGTAAGAAGTCATCATATATGAGCTTCATGAGTTTTGGTGAAATTCTTAAGAGTATTAATTCTCTTTTGATGATGAGGTCACATTAGAAGACTTTTTATAGTATGTGTAACCCTGATGTTAGATATATGAAAATTTTATTCAAGGAATAGTTATCTGTTCTTTTGTGGACCTAGTTATAAAGAACCATTTGGGTTTATATGATCCTTACTTTGGAGGTAATTATGGGTTACTATATGTTATGACAGAAAGTGAAAGGAATGAGATAAAATTGAGGTTAAATTATGTTATGGTTATTTTTGATTATTTTATCTCTTTTGGGGGAATGATTAGAGAATTATATAGTTTTTAAAAATGACAACACGTAGACTGTGTGACAACCTGTCGTGTCGGACAAAGCTGTGGGAACCGAACCCACAACCAAAGTGTAACTGGTATTTATCGCCTACCACTAGACTACGTGAAGTCCCTAGTTAGTTTGACTAATTCTTTTTAGTTAGATGATTTTATGAATTAATAGTAAGTTGATTATGGGTTATCTATGGAAATTATTAACCTATCATGGAGGATATGTGATTAGGTTAATTACTTTTCAATACGAGAATTTAAGAGCAACTAATGTTGTTTGGAGATAAATGATACGATTTAACTTGGACGACTATGTGATTAAATCCTGCAAATATTTGGGTTTCAATCTTAGTTTGGTTTATTTATGGTCTTCGTTGAACTTTGGGTTTTGTTAGAAAAATTTTGGAGACTAAGAATAGATTTTCTTTTAATAAAGAGTTATCCTTTTCTGGATTATCTGATATTGTAATAACCTTTTTGGTTTTGGTTTTGGTTAAAGTCTAAAGACATGGGAAGTATATAGTTCTATTTTGTAAATTAGGTGATTCTCTAGAAGTTTATTATAGTACTCTTAATGTGAACACGTCTTCCTAAATACTCATCATTTTGGGAAAGTATGAGTTTGTGTAAGAAATCTAGTAAAAGTTTAAAGTCAACATGACTAGTAAGTATGTTTCCTTAAGAAAAAAAATAAATTCCTCAATGAAATGTAACTTAAAAAAATGTTATCAATTATCTTTTCCTATTGGGGAATCGAATATCGTTTAACCCACCACAAGTTTGTGATTTTCTTGTGGTTCACTTTCTCCTAAACATGTTTTCTATCACTCTTCCTCAGAACATGACCCTTTGCTTTTTTTCCATATACATGTTTTCTTATATGGAATCCTAGTATGGGTTAGCTCGGGTGACCTCTGTACTTCTCTTTCTTTCTTTTAAAGTGATTGTTTTACCGACTCTTGTTCCGATGTGAGACATTCAATGATGTTTCCAAGCCCAATTTTAAAATTGCGAGGATGTAATTCCCAATAGGGGGAAGGATGTAACACCCCAGGTAAATAAAGAATATGACATTTTAATATTTATCCCTATTTGTGAAGAAATATTAATATTACCTTAAAGGGAACGCTATGCTCGATGGCGTACCCAAAACGCAACAACAAGTTCCTTTGAAATCTTACGTTGCACTATAATAATAAAATAATATTATTTTAAATGGTAGTTAATGCATAGCCATTATAATGGCGGGAAAGAACAGAACTAACTACAAAATGATTATATATTTTTTTCAAATATTTTTACTTTTTACAATAAATGTTAGAGGATTAAAAATGCGAATTAATCTAATTTTAAGCGTAAACACTCTAATATTCTATAAAAGGTTGATTAACCGCCTTTTGATGGAGAACCTATTTTAAACCCACTTTTTGACAATTTTATGTGTTATGATTGACAAAATAAGATTCTTCTTTAGAATCAGGACATCAATATTTACTTTGTGTAAATTTTTGGTATTTTTCCAATAAAGTTCATTTTTTAATGAATAGTGAAAAATGTTGTATTTTAAATCAAAACCACTTTTTAATATAATTTATTTATATGATCAGATTATATTTTGAATTTGTTTTAAAGTGAAATTATAATATATTTTTACCATTTAATCCAATAGTGGTCATTGGAATTAATTTCACTTTGAAATTGGACTTAAACTAGTGTCAATCTTTTAATAGATATTGTTTCTTAAAAACACGCTATTTGTTTTGACAATGGGAATTAATTATTAAATTAATATATTAAACTTATATGTTTTTAATTTTGTAAAATAGACATCATTTTTGAATTTGGAAAATCAAATATTTCTTCGGGTGAATATTTGGTATTTTTATGAAAAACATCAATTTTAGATGAATAGTGAAACCACTAAGTGGTATTTTAAAACGGATTTTTTGTTTAAATGAAACTTTACCACTCCTATGATTTGATTTTCAAAAATCTGATAGACATGGTTTTCATTAGGATGTAAAATGTGGTTCAAATGGATTTAAATTTTTTTTGGTGAATAGTAACTTTTATGTTTTTAATCGCGATTAGAGGTATTTCGAGTAAATCAAGGCAAAAATAATGTTTTATTAATATGAAATGACCTGGACACATGTCCTACCCTTATTGGATGAGTCATTTCCGACCATGAAAATCTATGGGTCAACTTGGGGACCCCATGGAGCCACTTTGGTTGGAAAATGACATTAATAACTTTTTATTTTCAGTTAAAATTAAAATGTCACAAACATGTGTTGTTTTGATAAAACAATTTTTACATGGGGTTATACAAGTCATATTATTGACTGTAAATATTAATTAGAAAGATAAAACGATTTTATAAATTATTATTTTTTTTTATAATTTTTAGACATTAAATAAATTAAATTATTAATGACACCATGATGATGCCACGATTACCTCATTATTAAACGATTTAAATAAAATGAAAAGATAATTTAAAATCTAAGACCTAAACTTTTCAAAAACCTATTTGATGGGTGTATTTAGAACTCTTATCAACATATCATCGAAATATATAATTTTGAGACCTTTAAAATCTGAAAAGCATTTTATAATAAAGTAAAAGTTTGTAACTTTTCAGGAGTACCCCTCCTCTCCTCTTATAAATGGCCCCCACCTCTACCACCTTAGCCAAACCTCTCAAGCCTTTGGCTCAGCCAAACCCTGCCCATTTCATCTCTCCACATCCCTCTCTTCATCATTGAAGCCTCACCTTTGGGCATAATCATTTTCAAGTAAGCCTTTGAGCTCAAATCAAAAAGAGTTACCCGATTTATAGGTAATGTCTTCCCTTGTGTTCTTTTGTTTTATTTTGCTTCTCCAAACCCCTAAACTCTTTTTATTCATTTCTTTTGTAACAACACCAGTATCTTCAATATACTAGGATGTTTTTATGTGAATTATTCGAGCTACACTTACACACACCTTCGTCTGATGGTTAAAGAACATACTGTTTCTGTGGATGGTGAATTTCTACCTCACGAAACGATGATTGTTCAATATTCTCTTAACACATTTCATGGTAGCCATTATTATTTAAATATATTTTATATATGATATATATGGTATTTATGTTTTCTATATACTTATTAATTTTATATTTAAAACATTCCTTTATACTTTTCATGTTGTGCAAATGCGATAATTTCAAACGAGGAAGTGTGGACTACCGCCCCCTCAAGTTATGTGACTCATTCATCCAATACATGGAATGTATGAAGAATGAAATTAATGAACATATGTGACCTATATAACATATATATTATACTGGAATTATAATATATATATATATATCTGTCAATTATTTTTAATTCCATTAATATGACAAAGAAATAAAAGTTGCGTTCATGCGTACGTACGACCTACCATCTCCATGAACGGTGCATTTAATTTCTTTTTATCTCCAAATGTTATGGAGTAGTATAAAATGAATATGTACTGGATATAAATGATATTTAAATCATTAATACTATTCTGGATATGATTTACTTATAACTACATGGACAATCATTTTCAAACAAGTTCATTTTAGACTCATGTACCAAACATCGACAAAAACGTCTGATATGAACTCACATTATTGAACAATTATTATAACATTGTAAAATATGATATGAACTGAATAATAATCTTTAAAATAGGTCCTTAAAAATTATAAATTGACCAAAGTTTATTATTCATGAATATAAAGAAACAAACAAGACAAGTCGGACTTGAGGTAAGGGGTCCTACCTCTCTCTTTCTTTTTATGCACTCTCTTTTATGTCATTTCCTTGATGTTAATCTTTCTTATGTTTTGGGATGTTATTTTATATTCCTCTTACTTTACTTTTTAGGTTCATATGATTAGAGACCCTATTTGATCTCATCAAACCATTTTTGGAAGTTTTAAGTGGCGTCGTTAGGTTGCCGAGTTTTCGTATGGGATTTTTCATCTCACTTGTATTCATGTGACATTTATGATACATTTGCCACCATTTTCTTTTGAGTGGTGTATGTACTTCCCATTATTCTACTCTTTGTGTAATATTCTTTTGTTTATGTGTATTTACATCTTCATTGTATGACCCTTCTTCCATGGGTGTACGTTTCGAATGTTACCCATGTCGGTAAGGGAACCATTCACCCTCCTCTTTCTAAAAGACTTCTTTTGTTATGTCTTTTAATTCACATACTATTATGTTGGGATATGTTCTTATATATCTTTATTGATGTAAATTTTATGTCCAAGTGATGAGATACCATTTTTATCTCTCATAAACTGATTTTTTGAATTTTGAAGTGACGCTGTTAGGCTGTCGAATTTTTGGAAGGGAACTTCTTAACCAAATTTTGATTCTTTGGGGTAAACTTGTACTCATTGAACATGTAATTCTATGAATATGTGTAAATTAACTCTGATTGTTTTACACTTAATAACCACTTATATTTGGTGTATTGTCTTGTCACACATAATTATGTAATTTATTTATCCTTAATCTAAGGATACCGTCTTTGTAAGGGACTCCGTCTCAATCAATTTTCATTGAGGCATATTTTGTTTATACTCAAATTTCTTTATATAGTGTATAAACCCCTTTTACTTTTACTTTTATTCAAAAGGAATCTTTTTTATATGAATCATTTTACTGAACAAAAAAAGTATGTTTCTTTTAACGTACGTGGTGACAACGACCTTTCCGCCGCCGCGAGTATTATTTGATCTTTGGCTTCCTCAACAAGCCGTAATATTTTTTTAAAAGTAAATAAATACCATATACTCTTTTATGTATTTTGGTATTGAAAATGGTTTTGATAATGGATTTGTTAAGTCAACATATTTAAGTGATATATTGTGATAGAAATATAGAAATGTTTTCTTTAATTTATAATTGTTTTATGTTTTGTGATTTTGTAATGGTACTTGGAAATTTTTCAGGTGGTTACGTGATAAACAATATGACGGGTGGTGTTGTGAATACCAGGATAGGTTTTTACGTTATAACCTCCCATGCATTGGGTATGGAAGTCAGCCGTATGGCTATTCCATTAAGTATGTGTGGAAGTCGACCATATGGTTATTCCATTTAAGTATGTTTATGTCCCAAGTTACCTTTATATGTTATGTGTTCTTTATATGGGTTTTATGGTAATCGTTTGGTTACAAAAGGGTAAGTAATGGTCTTTTAGTCAGTGAAGAGTTTTTACTACTTCATAAAGTTGAAAAGTATTACTTTGGAAAAGTATTCATGGTTTACTTGTTGTTTTGAAAAACTAACAGTTTCCATTTTTTGTGTATCCTTTACTAGGATTTTTATGCTCATCCCATGTTTTTGAAATGTTTTCCATAGGACATAAAGATGAATAGAGTCAATGATGCACTACTAGAAAAAGAGGCATTTCCAACGGTTCACAACTGTTGGGAAAGGCTGCAGAACCGTTGGGAATATCTATCCCAACGGTTCTGCAAACCATGGGGATGTAAGCCGTTGGGAAAATTTTTCCCAACGGTTTACAAAGAACCATTGGGATAGGTTATAAAAATCAACCTATCTCAATGGTTACATTATCCGTTGGAATATGTTTTCCCAACAGTTTTACGTAAACTGTTGGGAAAACCCAACAAAATCTCTAGTTTTTCCCAACGGTTCACTCAAAACCGTTAGGAAAAAGCCATCTATACATATTTTCCCAACGTTTTGAAACTGTCGGGAAAGAGTTTATACCAACGGTTCCATCTGAACCGTTGGTATAAACATCCTTAGAAGACTATGCCAACGGTTTCAAACCGTTGGCATAGCCTATGCTGTGCAAATTGCACAGCAGCCTGGTGCAATTTGCACAGGGCAGAAGCAGGGTCTTCATTCACCTGTGATTCTTCAATCCCCCTCATTTACCTGCAATAACCAACTAACATATACATATACAGAACAAATTCATATACATTTAACATATAATACATCCTAAAACTATACACATTCATAATTAAATCAGAATTCATAACGTAATTATAAAGATACATAATTTAGATTTCATTTAGAATTCCTTTTAAAATTCATTTAGAATTCATTTTGAATTCATTTATAATTCATTTTAAAATTCATTTAGAATTCAATTTCAAATTTAGATGACAATTATATGTGAAATTTGGAATTCAATTCATAATTTGATCGGTTTTTCGTATACAGGTGTTTTTTACTATATATGATATCCATTTTAAACAAAATACCTGCACTTGGAGTAGTACTGGTCACACCATGCCTTGTATTGAGGCATGATTGACTATTGCACGTCACACATGACCCATTGATCATTTTCATAAAGTATCAACATATTCCGAAAGGGTTTCTTTGGTTTTCCGTATGCCAGTTATTATCACTTAAAATGTGGTTCATTTAAAAAAATGAAATTTCTGAGTGATCCCCGCCATACCGCGACTCAGATTGAGGCGGGGTTGACTCGTAAATTTCACAAATAACCCATGGATTGTTGTCCTAAAGTTTCAATAGAATCCGAATGCATTTGGTCAGTTTTTCGTATGTCAGTTTTTTTTTCACTTAAAATGCTTTCCATTTCAAATAAAAGTGATCCACTTTGAGATGTGGCGGCCACACCAAGGCTCATATTGAGGCTCAGTTGACTTGTACACATCAAAAATGACCCATGGATCCTTGTTATAAAGTATCAACACAATCCGAATGTGTTTGGTCAGTTTTTCGTATGTCAGTTGTTCTTTTCACTTAAAAATAAGTCCATTTTAAACTATAGAGAGACACTTAGAGTGATCCCAGCCACACTGCGACTCGGATTGAGGTGGGGTTGACTCTTACACGTCACAAATGATCCATGGATCGTTTTCCAAAAGTTTCAATGGAATTCTAATGCGTTTGGCTGGTTTTCAGTATGTCAGTTGTTGTTTTCACTTAAAATGTTTTCCAATTCAAAGAAAAGTGAGTCACTTTGAGTTGTCCTGGCCACACCAAGGCTCGGATTGAGACGCGATTGACTCATAAACATCAAAAATGAACCATGGATTGTTTTCCTAAAGTTTCAATGGAATCCAAATACATTTTGTGGGGTTTCCGTATGTCAGTTGTTGTTTTCAATTAAAATGTTTTCCATTTCAAAGAAAAGTGAGTCACTTTGAGTCGTGGAGGCCACACTGAGGATTGTATTGAGGCGCGGTTGACTCATACACGTAAAAAATGACCCATGGATCATTTTCCTTAAGTATCAACAGAATCCGAATGTGTTTGGTCAGTTTTTCGTATGTCAATTGTTCTTTTCACTTAAAATGAAGTCCATTTTAAACTATATAGTGAAACTTCGAGTGGTTTCGGCCACAACTCACCTCGGATTGAGGTGGGGTTGACTCGTACACATCACATATTACTCATGGATAGTTTTCCTAACGTTTCAATGGAATACTAATGCATTTGGTTAGTTTTCCGTATGTCAGTTGTTGTTTTCACTAAAAATGATGTCCTTTTGAAACAAAAGAGAGACACTTTGAGTGGTTCCGGCCTCACCACGCCTTGGATTGAGGGGGGGGGGGTTGACTTGTACACGTCACATATGACCCATGAATCGTTTTCATAATGTTTCAACTGATTCTGAATGCGTTTGGTCATTTTTCCGTATGCCAGTTGTTCTTTTCAGTTAAAATGATGTATATTTTAAACAAAAGAGATACACTATGCATGGTGTCAGCCACACCGCACCTCGGATTGAGGAGGGGTTTACTTGTACACATCACATATAACTCATGGATTGTTGTGATAAAGTATCAACACAATCAGAATCCGTTTGGTCGGTTTTCCGTTTGTACTTAAAATGTTTTCTATTTTTAACAAATGAGAGACACTTAGAGTGATCTCGGCCACACCACGTCTCGGATTGAGGCGGGGTTGACTCGTACACATCAAAAATGACCCATGTATCGTTGTACTATGTTTCAATGGAAACCGAATGCATTTTGTTGGGTTTCAGTATGTCAGTTGTTGTTTTCACTTAAAATGTTTTCCATTTCAAAGAAAAGTGAGTCACTTTGAGACGTGGCGGCCACACCGAGGCTCGGATTGAGGTGAGGTTCACTCATACACATCAAAAAATGACCCATGGATCCTTTTCTTAAAGTATTAACAGAATTTGAATACGTTTGTCGATTTTCCATATGTCAGTTGTTCTTTTCACTTAAATTGAAGTCCCTTTTAAACTATAGAGAGACACTTCGAGTGGTTCCAGCCACACCGCACCTCGGATTGAAGTGGGGTTGACTCGTACACATCATATATGACTCATGAGTATTTTTCCTAATGTTTCAACGGAATCTGAATGCATTTGGTTGGTTTTCCGTATGTCAGTTGTTGTTTTCACTAAAAATGATGTCCTTTTGAAATAAAAGAGAGACACTTCGAGTGGTTCCGACCACACCGCGCCTCAGATTGAGGTGGGGTTGACTTTTACAAGTCACAAATTACCCATGGATCGTTTTCCTAATATTTCAATGGAATATGAATGCGTTTTGTTGGGTTTTAGTATGTCAGTTGTTGTTTTCACTTAAAATGTTTTCCATTTTAATGAAAGGTGAGTCACTTTGAGACGTGGCGGCCATACTGAGGCTCAGATTGAGGCGCGGTTGACTCGTACATGTCAAAAATGACCCATGGATCCTTTTAATAAAGTATCAACAGAATCCGAATGCATTTGGTCAGTTTTTCGTATGTTAGTTGTTCTTTTCACTTAAAATGAAGTCCATCTTAAACTATAGAGAGACACTTCGAGTGGTTCCGGCCACACCACACCTCGTATTGAGGTGGGGTTGACTCATACACATCACATATGACTCATGGATTGTTTTCCTAACGTTTCAATGGAATCTGAATGCATATGGTCAGTTTTCCGTATGTCAGTTGTAGTTTTCACTAAAAATGATGTCCTTTTGAAACAAAAGAGAGACACTTCGAGGGGTTCCAGCCACACCGAGCCTCGGATTGAGGTGGGGTTGACTCGTACACGTCACATATGACCCATGGATCATTTTCATAAAGTTTCAACAGAATCCAAAGGTGTTTGGTAGGTTTCTCGTATGTCAGTTGTTGATTTCACTTACAATTTAGTCCATTTTGAACAAGAGAGATACAATTTGAGTGGTCTCGGCCACACCGTAGCTCGGATTGAAGAAGGGTTAACACGTACACGTCACATATGACCCATGGATCATTTTCCTAATGTTTCAATAGAATCCGTAGGCATTTGGTCAGTTTCCGGTATGTCAGTTGTTGTTCTCACTAAAAATTAAGTCCATTTTAAACAAAACATAGAAACATTGAGTGGTCCTGGCCACACCGGGCCTCGGATTGAGGCGGGGTTGACTTGTACACATCACATATGAGTCATGGATCGTTTTACTAATGTTTCAATATAATCCTAAGGCATTTGGTCAGTTTGGCGTATGTCAGTTTTTGTTTTCACTTAAAATTAAGTCCATTTTAAACAAAAGAGAGGCACTTTGAGTGGTGTCGGCCACAACGAGCCTTGTATTGAGGCGGGGTTGACTCATACATGTCACATATGATCCATGGATCCTTTTCCTAAATTTTAAACACAATCATAATCCTTTTGATCGGTTTGGCGTATGTACGTAAAATATTGTCCATTTTGAACAAAAGAGATGAATTTTGGGTGGTCCCAGCCACACATCACCTCGGATTAAGGCAGGGTTGACTCGTACACATCACATATGACCCATGGATCATTTTTATAACGTCTCAATAGAACTAGAAGTCGTTTGGTAGTTTTCTCATCGGTCAGTTGTTGATTTCACTTACAATTTAGTCCATTTTGAACAAAAGAGAGACAGTTTGAGTGGTCCAAGCCACACCGCAGCTCGGATTGAGGCAGGGTTGACTCTTACAAGTCACATATGACCCATGTATTGTTTTGATAAAGTTTTAATAGAATCTGTAGGTGTTGGTCGGTTTCCAGTATGTCGGTTGTTGTTTTCACTTAAAATTAAGCCAATTTTAAACAAAACAGTGGCACTTTAAATGGTGTCGGCCACACCAGGCCTCGGATTGAGGCGGGGATGACTCTTATACATCACATATGATCCATAGATCATTTTCCTAAAGTTTCAACACAATCAGAATCCGTTTGATCGGTTTGGCGTATGTACGTAAAATATTGTCCATTTGGAACAAAGGAGAGGCAGTTTGGGTGGTTTCGGCCACACCGCGCCTCGGATTGAGGTGGGGTTTACTCATACACGTCCCATATGACCCTTGTATCAGTTTCCTAAAGTTTCATTAGAATCCAAAGGCATTTGGTCAGTTTCCTGTAGGACAGTTGTTGATTTCACTTACAATTTAGTCCATTTTGAACAAAAGAGAGACAATTTTAGTGGTCCCGGCCACACTGTGGCTTAGATTGAGGAAGGTTTGACTCATACACGTCACGTATGACCCATGGATCGTTTTCCTGAAGTTTCAACTGAATCCTAAGGCATTTGGTCAGTTTGGCGTATGTCAGTTATTGTTTTCACTTAAATTTAAGTCCATTTTAAACAAAAGAGAGGCACTTTGAGTGGTGTCGGCCACACCGGGCCTCGGATGGACACGGGGTTGACTCATACACATCAAATATGACCCATGGATCATTTTTCTAATGTATCAACACAATCAGAATGCGTTTGGTAGGTTTTCTGTATGCCAGTTGATGTTTTTCAATTAAAATGATGTACTTTTGAAAGAAAAGGCAGACACTTTGAGTGGTGCCGGCCACACCACACCTTGGATTGAAGTGGAGTTGACTGGTACATGTCACATATGACCCATTGATCATTCTATTAATGTTTCAAAGGAAACCGAATGCGTTTGATGGTTTTCCGTATGTACTTAAATTGTTGTCCATTTTAAGTAAAAGAGATCCACTTAGAGTGATTCCGGCCACACCGTGCCTCAGATTAAGGCGGGGTTGACTCATACACGTCACATATGACCCGTGGATCACTGTGATAATGTATCAACACAATCCGAATTCATTTGGTCAGTTTTTCGTATGCCAGTTGATGTTTTTCACTTCAAATGACGTCTGGGGAGCTGTCTGGGGTCCCGGGAGGAGAGTGGGGGGGGGGGGGGGGGGGGGTTGTGCGGGGGGCTATGCGGGGGGTGTTCAGGGGGTTTTCTGGGGTCCACGGAAGAGGGTGGGGGATGTCTGGAGGCTGTCTGGGGGGCTGTTTGGGGGGCTGTCGGGGGTCCATGGAGGAGGGTGGGGGGGGGGGGGGGCTATCTGGGGGGCTGTTCGGGGGGCTGTCCAGGGGCTATCCGGGGCTGTTCGGAGGTTTGTCCGGGGTCCAAGGAAGAGGGTGGGGGGCTGTCTGGGGGGCTGTCTAGGGGGCTGTCCGGGGGGTTGTCCGGGGTCCAGGGAGGAGGGTGGTTGCTGTCCGGGGGCTGTCTGGGGGGCTATCCGACGGGGCTGTCCGGGGTCCAAGGAGGAGGGTGGGGGGTTGTCCAGGGTCCAGGAAGGCGGGGCAGTGTATGCGACCACTATATGAAGCATTGTGAAATGAAAAATCTATAAATCTCTCCAAATTGTTTTGAAAATTGCGTGAGATCCGATCGGTTTCATACATCCAACTTCTGTCCATTCTGTAATAAGAATTTATATATGTCATTTTGTCATAAAAAATTCAATAGGATTAAACTTTAATAGATAATACATTTAAGTAAATGATAAAGGAAGAAGTTTCTAGTCGATGTAGTGAAAAGAACCCCACCCTCATAAAAGTGAGTATTGGCCAAGAAGGTAACATAATATACAGCGTACAATGAGAACCACTTTTAGTTGACCCTAAAGTTATATTAGTACAGTCATCTTGGGGGAAATGGAATATATGATCCTGGTTAACTGATGAATTCAAAATCTCGTATTCCATATGTTGGACACTATCTAAGGTAAGACATCAGGTGAGGATGAATTGACATCACTCAATTTCTTACATGCTAGTGAGAATGAGGGCTTAAATTAATGAATTGAGTTCACTGATATTATGTCAACCGTTACACACACCACGTGAACCCTTATACACACCATATGAACCCTTATACCATATCGTCATTATTATAACCATTAATAACAACTTATAAAATAACACCACTAGCTAAATGTTGGGCAAAAATCCCTCAAGGTAACATTGAAGTATTTTTGGGTTGATTGTGTTTGTTGACAAAGCAAGTTTTCATGGATATTTGTCAAGTTCCCGAGAAGTTGTTGACATTACATGTTGACAAAGAACTATGACAAAGGAAAGGACAATCTGGAGGCGGTACAAAAGAGCAGTACAAGGTGGTGCCGTTTTCCAGTGTTTGCCAAATTTTTGGGGTCCAAAATTTGGAGTTTGGTGAGCATCGCGAAAAGAGGATTTCAATGAAGAGCACAATTTAATATGGCAAAGGCATGAATTTCGCGAAGATAGGATGCATGGTTTGGAAATCGCGAAGACCAGAAGAATGGAGGCGGTGATGCTTCGCGATTACGTCAAGCTTCGCGAATGGCAGAGGCTGAAGCGCATCGCGGCGGAGAAGGGCTTCGCGAGGGAGCTTCGCGGCGAAGGCGCGAGCCGCGAAGGTAAGTTGACGGTGATTCATCGCGACTACGTCAAGCTCCGCGAACGGAAGATTGCCGTAGAGCTTCGCGATTTGGACAGAATTCCGACAGAAACTTTGGAGCTTCGCGATTTGAGATGACGTGGCGTTGACTTCGCGTGGAAGGGACGAGGGTCGGTGGAATCGCCTATAAATAGAGGCCGACCCCTTCAGGCGAAGTAGAGAGAATTTTCAGAGAAAATACTTTGCTCTTGATTTGCGAAGGTGGTTCGCGGAGCCAGTGTGCTTCGCGAAAGAGGTGCTTCGCGGCGGCTATTGTAGCTCCGCGAAACCTGCGAGCTCCGCGTTGGCTTACTTAGCTTCGCGAGGGTCATTGCTTTGCGACGCCTTGAGGATCGCGAGAGTGCTTCGCGAAGGAGCATCACGATTGAGCTTCGCGAAAAGGCAGGAGCCTCGCGAAGGCTTGTTTGAGCTTCGCGAAATTGGGAGCCTCGCATTGTAGGGTGCTTTGCGAAGGTCTTTCCAAAGGTTGGTTGCCCAGTGGATAGTGGCAAAGGGGTATTCATCTACGGGTGAAAGTTGAACTTCAAAAGAGCATCTACATACAGAGGAAGATGCACTTATTAAGGAAAATGAAGAGACCTACAGGTCTATAAACTGTGAGTGGATTCCATCCAAGAGCAGTGAGCTCAGGAAGAGGAAGAAGGTGATCCTCTCCACCGGCAGTGAGCCAGAGAGAGAGAAACAGGGAGTGACCCTTGGGAAAGCAGTGAGCTGACCCTAAACATTGTAAAGGCAGTGAGCCTGGGCATAGAAGTGATCTAGCCCGAACCTTGTAATCCACAGCTAGTGAAGATTAGTGGAATTTGGTACGACCGGCAACCTGTCGGCGTATGCTCCTTGGACGTAGCCCTTAGCGGTGAACCAAGTAAAATTGCTGTGTCCTGTGCTTGCTTTACATTCTGTTTATATCGTGCAACAGGGAAAAGAGAGAAGAGTGTTTTGCTTAACAGCGAAACAAGATCAGAACGGGCTTTAATTTAATTAGTCATACCCTGATTCACCCCCCCCTCTCAGGGTATCCAGCCTAGTGGACCTAACAAGTGGTATCAAAGGGAAAGGTTGAAAGCTGTTCTTCTCTCAATGGAGGTAACCAATCATAAAGGGATTCCGATCTTCGATGGATATAATTTTCAGATATGGAAGAATCGGATGTAACACTATTTCCGATCCTTGGGAATGGATGTGTTTTCAGCAGCTATGCATGGTATCACAGCTGATATTAATAGTGGTGCCTTATCAGAAGCTGAGCATAGAGAGTTGGATGCTGATTCCAAAGCAATCAATGCCTTAGGGGGAGCCCTTTCCAATCCCATCTACACAAAGGTGATGTCATGCAAAACGTCACATTCCATGTGGGAAAAGCTTTTGAATATATATGAAGGGGACACAAAAGTCAGAGAGGCAAAGCTGCAGGTGTTGTGGAACAAATATGAAGATCTGAAAATGAACCCGAATGAGTCTGTTGACGCATTCTTTGATAGGGTAAACATTGTTGTGGAAGATATGCGAGGTCTTGGAGAAGTCATTGAAGACATAAAGATTGTAAAGCGCATCTTGAGGAAACTTCCACCTCGGTTCAATCCGAAAGTTTCAGTACTAGAAGATAAAGATCCAAAAGAGCTGACATTGGACAATTTGCACAGTACCTTGGTTGCATATGAAATGAGGAACGATGATAATGAGGTTGTGGAAAAGGGGAAGTCTAAAGAGGTGGCATTTAAGGCCATGAAGAAGCTCACCATTGAAGATTCTAATGAAGAAGAAGAGACAGATGAGGTGATGTCATTCCTTTCTTCGAATCTACAAAGAGGAAGAGGAAAGTTTAAAGGTGAACTTCCACTAGCATGCTTTAGATGTGGAAAGGTTGGTCATCTTGCGGCAAGATGCCCCAAGAAGTTTCAAGATGATGATGATGATGATGACGCTGAAATTCCCAAAAAGAAGTCTTCAGCTTTTGTGAAAGGGAAGAAACAATTCAAGAGAAATTTCTTCAAGAAAAAGAATCTTCTCTCACAAGAATTTGAAAGTTCAGATGAGTCTGAGGATGAAGAAGTTGAGGAAATAGAAAATTGCAGAGATCGTGGGGTAAATGCCTTGGTGGCAATTGTTGGTAGTTCTCAAAAGGGAGAAGAAGCTGATGCTAAAGAAGAAGAAGAAATTGAAGGGAGAATTGATATGGAAGCCGAATTGGAAGCAGCTCTTGAGGAGATAGATGTTTGGAGAGCCAAAACGAAGAAAGCCAATAAAGTGGTTCGTGATGCCAAACTCTATATGCAACAACAGGATGAAGAAAAGTCTGAGCTGTTAGAAGAAATTGAAAGACTAAAATCCTCAACACCAGAGAGCTCAGAAAATATTGTTGAGTATAAGCTTAAAATTGAGGAACAAAAGAAGGAAATTGATTGTCTGACAAAAACAGGAAAGGAGCAGGTTAGATGTATCAAAGAGCTTGAAGAAGAAGTGGTCAGTCTGCGACAAAAACTCAAGGATCAAGATAAACTCTTGACCCCCAATCTGATATCTGAAAAGCAGGCTATTCAGAAGACAGAGAAGATGAAAGCGGAGCCTAGCAGTTCAGTAGGAAAGAAACAGCAATTGAGCTCAGATGTTAAGGTCGTTTCTGGGCTTAGTCAAGAACAAAAATTGGCGACAATTGCAGTCAGACCGCAAGCACTCATCCCGAAAGTGAAGGTTGATTTGGGAACAAAACAGAATCAGAATATTCAGAGATCCCAAAGGGGAAATCACAGTGCTGAAATATCACGAGGGAATTCATCCTATATCAGGTGTTATTGCTGTGGGAAAATGGGACATTCACAGTTTGTGTGTTCCATAGCCAAGAGATACAGAAGGGAACATGAGCAGAGATGGCAGCCAAACAGAGAACGGTTTTCCAGAACACATTTTGAAGGACACTGTTTTTGGTGCGGAGGATTTGGACACATGGCTAAGTATTGCACATCAATCATTCAGAGAAATGTGTCAAAGAATAATCAAAATGTTCGCAAGCAACAGATCAATAAACCAACAAGTGAGTTAAAAGTTCAGAACAGATTTGCAGCTCTGCAAGATGAGGGTGGTCCATCATACTCTGAGAAAGAACAGAAGCCTCAATCCATGCCGAGTGTGAAAGAAAAAGTATGGACCAAGAAGAAGAAAAATGAGAAGGCTGTGGTGGCGGAGATTGCCCTTAAAGCATCAGATCGATCTGGTGTTTGGATCCTTGATAGTGGTTGCACATCCCACATGACGGGTAATAAGGATCTTGTTACAGGCATCAAATATGACAAAGAAGGAGTTGTCAAATTTGGAAATGATGAAGGCCTGAAGATTGTTGGCTCAGGGAAAGCCAAGTTTGGGGGCAATGAGATGAGACGTGCTGATGTCTTGGTAGTAGAGGGTCTCAGTCATAATCTACTCAGTGTCAGTCAACTATGTGACTCTGGGCACTCTATCCAATTTACCAAGAAGATGTGTGTTGTGAAAGGAAAAGATGGAGCAGCTGTTCTGCAGGGAAAAAGGTCAAAGAGAAATCTCTATCTTGTAAGTGGGGAAGAAGATACTTGTCTTTTATCCAGAGAGGAAGAAAACCAGCTGTGGCATAAGCGACTTGGTCATCTATGCCAACCATCTATGGAGGATCTCGTTAAATGTGATGCTGCTAGAGACCTTCCCAAACTATCACGTGATCGCACTCATATGTGTGATGCTTTTCAACAAGGGAAAATCATCAGAAAGACATACAGGCCAAAGGAACAGAAATCAACTAGAGTGCTCGAACTGGTGCATGCTGATGTATGTGGACCTATCTCACCACGAGCTATAAATGGGCAAAGGTACTATGTACTTTTCATTGATGACTATAGCAGAATGGCCTGGGTATTCATCATAACCCATAAGACAGAGGTATTCAGTTGCATAAAGCAGTACAGGAGGGAATCAGAAAAGATGCTTGGGCAGAAAATTCTGAAGTTTCGTACTGATAACGGTACGGAATTTACAAACAGTCAGGTTGAAAACTATCTCGAGAAACATGGGATAAGGCATCAAGTTTCATCAGTAAGAACTCCCCAACAGAATGGAGTAGTTGAAAGGAGAAATCGGATCATCAACAACATGGCCAGAACAATGCTTATTGATAAGGACCTACCAGAGAAATTTTGGAAGGAAGCAGTTTTGACATCGGTCTATGTTTCAAACAGGTCCCTGTTTTGTCCGAAGCAAGGGAAGACTCCGTATGAACTGTGGTACGGAAAGAAGCCAACGTTGAAATACTTTCGAATCTTTGGAAGTAAGTGTTTCATTCTCAACAAAGAACATCATAGGAAGTTTGAGGCACGAGGAGATGAAGGGATATTCCTCGGCTATTCAGGGAAAAGCAAAGCATATAAATGCTTCAACAAGAGGCTGGGAAAAATTGTTGAGAGTAATGATGTCACTATAGTAGAAAATGAACAGACTGCTCAACGACCCAGTGAACAGTTCCTGGATGAAAGTGATGATGAGATAAGAAACCCAGGGGGAGCAGAAGTGGCAGAAGCTGACTCAGAAGAAGATACTGATGATGAAGAGGAAAGTGTCAAGTCGGTGTCTGCGAGGAAGACAAAGAGTCGAGCTGAGATTGATAGGCAGAATATCATTGGTGATCAAACAGCTACAGTTCAGACTCGAAGAATGAAATCATCACAGCAAGCATCGTTTTTGTCTCAAGTGGAGCAGAAATGTTTTTCTGATGCAGCTAAAGATGAAAACTGGGTTCAGGCCATGAACGAAGAGCTTGATCAGATTGAGAAGAACCAGACATGGGAGATTGTTTCGAGGCCAGCAGACAAGAATGTCATCGGGACTAAATGGGTCTATCGCAACAAGATGAATGAAGATGGAACAGTGATTCGGAACAAAGCACGACTAGTGTGCAAGGGATACTCCCAGATAGAGGGAATAGATGTTGATGAGACATTTTCACCGGTTGCAAGGCTGGAGACAATCAGATTATTTTTGGCCATAGCAGTGCAAAGAAAGTTCAAAGTGTTCCAGATGGATGTCAAATCCGCATTCTTGAATGGGGTTCTGGAAGAAGAGGTGTATATTGAGCAGCCAGATGGTTTTCTCATTCATGAGGATGAGAACAAAGTTTGCAGGCTGAAGAAGGCGTTGTATGGGCTGAAACAAGCACCAAGGGCATGGTACTCAAGGCTTGATCAGTACTTGAAGAAGCTTGGTTTCCAGCGTGGAGGAGTTGATTACAATCTCTATTTCAGCAATGACAGTAATCAAAGGATGATGGTGCTAGTGTATGTCGATGACATAATTTTTGGCGGATCAGATGAAGCTCAGTGCAGACAGTTTTCCGAATTCATGAAAAATGAGTTTGAAATGTCAATGATTGGAGAGCTAACGTTTTTCCTTGGTCTACAGGTGACACAAGGAAGGAATGGAACTTTCATTTCTCAATCCAAATATGCCAAGGAAGTTCTAAGAAGGTTTGGAATGGATAATTCCAAGGAAATGAAGACTCCGGTTGCTACCCGGATGAAATTATCAAAAGATGAGGATGGAAAGGCAGTTAATATCACAGAATACAGGCAAATCATTGGAAGTCTCTTGTACTTAACCGCAACAAGGCCTGATATTGTTTTCGCCACATGCCAAGCAGCGAGATATCAGAGTAATCCCAAGGAAAGTCACATGCTTGCAGTAAAAAGAATACTTCGGTATATCAAGGGCACGGTGGACTTCGGTTTGACATACAACGACAAATCTCAGACAGAGTTATTGGGATATACTGATGCAGACTGGGCCGGTTCAGCAGATGATAGAAAATCAACATCAGGTGGTGCATTCTATCTTGGTGGATTGTGTATTTCTTGGCTAAGCAAGAAACAAGATTGGATTTCATTGAGCACCGCAGAAGCTGAGTATATAGCGGCCACTCAAGCATGCACACAATTATTGTGGATGAAGCAGCAGCTTGAAGATATGGGAGTTGAAGTGAAGTCTCCGATCGGAATCCAGTGTGACAACTCAAGTGCTATAAATCTTAGCAAAAATCCTGTCCATCATTCCAGGACAAAGCACATTGAGATCAAGTATCATTTCATCAAGGAGAAGTTTGAGCAGGGCATCGTGAAGTTGGAGTATGTGCCTACAGAGCTACAGGTTGCAGACATTCTGACAAAGGCCTTACCCAAGGAAGCTTTTGAGAGGCATCGACTAGCTCTGGGAGTTCAGTCAATTCCCCGCACTTGAAATAGTGTGGACGCGGGACCCCCCCCCTCTCCCCGAGGTATGGTGTGTTATTCCCTAATGTGCTGATATGTGTTCTCTACTATGTTACAGACTACAAAGGCGTGACCTTTGGGTTCGTTGACAAAGGGGGAGAAAAGTGCTTGAAAAGTGCTTGACAAAGGGGGAGAAAAGTGTTTGTTCAAGGGAGAAAATAGTGCGGAGATTTGATAAATCATACTTGTTACGGGGAGAAGCTGACAGGTGGAGCAGCCAGAAAGGGGGAGCAATGAGAAAGGGGGAGTGTATGAAATCTGACGATGCTAGACGTGATCGATCAAATCATAGAAATCACGACAGCTAATGATCGTGATAAAAGCAGAACAGTGGTGTTGGAATGGTGTGATACGGTGTCCAGCTATCAACAATTGGTATCAACTTAAGAATTCACCAATTGGTATCAGTGTGGTTCAACAACTTTTTTTTAAGAATTGGTATCAGGGTGGAATCGACAATTGGGGTCTAACATGAAGTGATTCATTGATGAACTTTACATACTACTCTTGTTTCTCACGCCGAGCATTGCTCATGTGGGCTTAGAGTACGTGTTAAGTGAATCCTTGAACACTATCACAATCGCAAGAGGCGAATGGTGGTAGCAGCTGGAAGAAGACTCAGTGAGGTATCACAGTGCAGAAAATCATCCTGAGCAAAATTGTGAAGAGTTGTCAACAAACCCAAAGGGGGAGATTGTTGGGCAAAAATCCCTCAAGGTAACATTGAAGTATTTTTGGGTTGATTGTGTTTGTTGACAAAGCAAGTTTTCATGGATATTTGTCAAGTTCCCGAGAAGTTGTTGACATTACATGTTGACAAAGAACTATGACAAAGGAAAGGACAATCTGGAGGCGGTACAAAAGAGCAGTACAAGGTGGTGCCGTTTTCCAGTGTTTGCCAAATTTTTGGGGTCCAAAATTTGGAGTTTGGTGAGCATCGCGAAAAGAGGATTTCAATGAAGAGCACAATTTAATATGGCAAAGGCATGAATTTCGCGAAGATAGGATGCATGGTTTGGAAATCGCGAATACCAGAAGAATGGAGGCGGTGATGCTTCACGATTACGTCAAGCTTCGCGAATGGCAGAGGCTGAAGCACATCGCGGCGGAGAAGGGCTTCGCGAGGGAGCTTCGCGGCGAAGGCGCGAGCCGCGAAGGTAAGTTGACGGTGATTCATCGCGACTACGTCAAGCTCCGCGAACCGAAGATTTCCGTAGAGCTTCGCGATTTGGACAGAATTCCGACAGAAACTTTGGAGCTTCGCGATTTGAGATGACGTGGCGTTGACTTCGCGTGGAAGGGACGAGGGTCGGTGGAATCGCCTATAAATAGAGGCCGACCCCTTCAGGCGAAGTAGAGAGAATTTTCAGAGAAAATACTTTGCTCTTGATTTGCGAAGGTGGTTCGCGGAGCCAGTGTGCTTCGCGAAAGAGGTGCTTCGCGGCGGCTATTGTAGCTCCGCGAAACCTGCGAGCTCCGCGTTGGCTTACTTAGCTTCGCGAGGGTCATTGCTTTGCGACGCCTTGAGCATCGCGAGAGTGCTTCGCGAAGGAGCTTCGCGATTGAGCTTCGCGAAAAGGCAGGAGCTTCGCGAAGGCTTGTTTGAGCTTCGCGAAATTGGGAGCCTCGCATTGTAGGGTGCTTTGCGAAGGTCTTTCCAAAGGTTGGTTGCCCAGTGGATAGTGGCAAAGGGGTATTCATCTACGGGTGAAAGTTGAACTTCAAAAGAGCATCTACATACAGAGGAAGATGCACTTCTTAAGGAAAATGAAGAGACCTACAGGTCTATAAACTGTGAGTGGATTCCATCCAAGAGCAGTGAGCTCAGGAAGAGGAAGAAGGTGATCCTCTCCACCGGCAGTGAGCCAGAGAGAGAGAAACAGGGAGTGACCCTTGGGAAAGCAGTGAGCTGACCCTAAACATTGTAAAGGCAGTGAGCCTGGGAATAGAAGTGATCTAGCCCGAACCTTGTAATCCACAGCTAGTGAAGATTAGTGAAATTTGGTACGACCGGCAACCTGTCGGCGTATGATCCTTGGACGTAGCCCTTAGCGGTGAACCAATTAAAATTGTTGTGTCCTGTGCTTGCTTTACATTCTGTTTATATCGTGCAACAGGGAAAAGAGAGAAGAGTGTTTTTCTTAACAGCGAAACAAGATCAGAACGGGCTTTAATTTAATTAGTCATACCCTGATTCACCCCCCCCCCCTCTCAGGGTATCCAGCCAAGTGGACCTAACATTAAAGATAATCAAATTGAACATAAATCAATAATAATATTGGATATATCAAGTAAAATGAAGTCATACTATCTTTTATCATAAATGACCACCCACAACCATGATTAATGACCACAAAGCTCCCCTTTCGGCCAAATCAAAAGTGAAAACAAAAACACATAGTTGTAGAAAAAAACTTCATTTGTGTGAAGAATAATAATTTCATGGTCCTCATGATATTTGAACCACACATTCATGATTTTCGAGATGAACTTGTATCCATGAAACCATATGAGAAACACGATTCAATACATGCATTTTTTTGATTTTCCTAAGCATTTTGAGGAACCCCAAATCAGTGAAAATAGTCATTGTGTTTTAAAAAGGTAATTGAATAACACATGTACGATGTCAATAGCAGAATGAATAATGGTTATATTAGAAAAACTAATATTCACTAATATTGTGAATTTGACAATCTCTGAGTTAGTGTCATGAAGAAGGAATAAGTACTAATTAGGGACCACATACTATTTGGAAAAGTTCAAGAAGATACTCCATATGTTCTATTGTGTAAAGGATAAGTGAACAATGTCTCATTTATATATATATATAGATTTTGATAGAAACATGATACATACTTGTTGTGTAATACACATAGTGTACAAAAATTAAGTTGAACAAGATCTTCATGTTTTGCATGATCTTAATGAAAGGAGTTATTTTCATGAAATAATATCAATAAATATTACAAACAATTTCTTATTAGTTCCTATACATGAAGCTATAATATTCGAAGTAGATTAAAAAAACTATGAATCTTCAAAATTAGAACACAGTAAAGAGACACCATGCCCTTATAAATGTAAATGTGTAATGAAATCATTAATTGAAAATACACCAATATAGGGATTTGAGTACATAATTCGTGGAACAATCATAAAATTCTACAAAAACCCTAAAAATTGGAAATAACGTAATAAAAAATAGAAGGATACGACTTATAAGAGGTGGAACTATATCCTTGATAAAATATAGAAGGATTCTAACCTGGTAGGTGCTGATCCGATAAAAGATGTGGGGATTGGGAAGTCCTTCTGCCAAGGAATCACTCCAGGAGACGAGCGGATGGCTTCTGGAATCGTTGGGAGGCCGCTGCCTACAATTTGGTATTTGGGGATTTTTTTCCCAATGGTTCTTAAAAACTATTGGGAAAAAACAATCTTTCCCAATGGTTTTATAAAACCGTTGGGAAAACTATGGAAAACCCAATCTTTCCCAATGGTTTTATGAAAACCGTTGGGAAACGTATGTTTTCCCCCACTATTCCCAACGGTTTTATGAAACTGTTGGGAAAAGTATGTTCTTGAAGTTCTTTCCCAATGTTTTACAGAAACTGTTGGGAAAGACAAAATATTCCAAAGGTTCAAGGAACCATTGGTACAAAACTGTTGGGAAAACTCCAATTTCCAGTAGTGATGGGATCAAGTAAAGACATGTTATCTAAAACATGGAAGTAGACATGTTTCTTTTTAAGTTTTTTTAGTTTATGAAAACTCAGTAGAAGTGTCTACTATGTAATATTTAGAGATGTAATAGTTATGACCTAATTATCTAAAACTCTAAACCTGAAAAGATCCTTAATGTGAATTATTCATTTAATTCAATATTAAGTAGGGTTTAAGGCCATGGGCCTTATAATAATAACTAAATTCTTAATTATTGGATATCATGATCTCACGTATCATGATTCCTCTACTCTCAAGACCATTCATAATATAGTTTAAAATTATTTTTAGAAAGCCCTTTAATTATAGATTAATGATTCAACATAGGTGATTACCAATGCTTTTAGGGACTAAATTATTCTAGGTCCCACCCATCACCACATTTCCAATGAATTCCTCATATATTGAACAATCTGTTGATTTCCTGAAAAATGTGAATTATAAAAAAATATAATCATTGAGTAAAAAATAGAGATTTATCAATATTTCACTAGATAAATAAATTAATCTCAATATAGAACACAATATGTAAACATTCTATACAGTTGAAAAAATAAACATATATATGATAAATAATATGTAAATTTAGAAGATATTTAATTTCCAATGATCAAAGGAAAGGTAATATTTCAAGAGAAATATGATGAATACAAAAATAAATCAGTAATGTGAATGTCGACACATTCCTTAGTCAAAATGATCATAAAACGTACTTAGAAAGAAAAATTATGGTATTAATAAAATATATTCCAAGTGGAGTATATGTAAAGTTAATGGTTTTTGGCATTCCAATTTAAATACAATAAAATGTTATTTAAAAATAATCTTGATGAAAAATATCTGTTTCATATTGAAAATAATCTTATAGAACTAATGTTTCAAAAACAATTAGAGTACATTTCATTGAAAATAAATTATTATTAATAGAAAATATTCATTAGAAAAATTGAGTGGTCATGATGGTTGAAAATACCATTCCTGATGTACACATGAAAACAATGGTTCCTTTCACATTTTTATAAAATACATACAAATGATTATCTGAAAAAACATGAATATTCTATTTGATTTTTTAAAAGTCAATATAGGTAAAAAATTATTAATCAAATCAATTTTAATGATAAAAAAGATTTTTATATTTTTTTCGATAACATGGATTTTGATGAAAAATTATTTCTGATTCAAGTGTGAAATGAACATTCAATTTATTATAACAAATTCACATTAATTTTATTTAACAAAGAGTGAATAATGGTACCATTGCCTGAAAAATGAATAAATAACCAAAGGAGAATAAAATTATAGGTTATTATTAGAAAATGATCAAATAATTTCCTCTATTTACAATTCTAGTATAAACAATCTTTTCAAAAATGAGATTGTGAAATAAACCCTTTCAAAGATCATATCATTGAAATGGGAATTAATAATTAAATATATTATGACTATAAAGCTTAAATGTACACAAAAAGATTAAATAATGAATAATATATTTAAAAGTCTTTAAAGATATAATCTTATAATATAAATGACAATGAATAAGTCATATAACCCAATGAAAATATATTGCATTTTGAAATTCAATACCACTTGGTAATTTTCATGTAAAATCACCTTGGAAGAAATAATTCAAATTGAATCTAAAAATAATACTAACTTTGAATTAATCATGATATTAAACATCAAAGGTGATTTATATACAACATATAAATGAAAATAGGTGCATAATTTTATAATAAGCCTCAATAAAGGGAAATGAAGAAAAAGTCCCTTACTATACAATTCATTTGGGATGAAAATTATTTAACCTACCATATAATTATTTTAAAAATCGTATTAATTTATACCAGAACAATATATATAAATTTATAAAATCATATATTACCCCATTATAACATTTTACTACCCGTTTGTAAAAAATATTTCATTATTTTAATTGTTTCGAGTGTTAATTTCCTTGTTTTCTCATGCATGGTTTATCATGAATGATTCAATTATTAGGGATATTATATAGTTAAATAATCTCTAGAATTATATTAATGTTATATAAATCAATTTTTCATTATATAAATTTTTATAATAATTTTTGAAATTTGAACATGTAGAATGTATCACATATCTTAATGAAGACGATAGGCCATGCATATAAACTAGTGAAATTATAATTTCCATAATGGGTTAAGGAAGTGTATGATCTATAAATTTTAAAGAATAAATATAATTTCATAAATATCTCATATATTCACTAAATATATTTTTATTACCATTCATTTAAATCATAAGTGAATAATCAATCACTTCGGGAGGCGGTAGTCCGTTGTACACATGAGAGACGTCATCGAATTTTAAAAATAATTAAATGTATGAAGGTATATTTGATATAAAGATTAAATATATATAATAATATCATAAATATAATAAACATGTGTTAAATATATAATTTTATCCATCTCTTAAAGGTGGTTATGGAAAATGGATTACATCAATCCGTGAGGTGGTATGATTTCATACACATGATTGATGAATTATTTTACCATTTGATGAAATATGTAATGGGTATAGGTCACGAAATTAAGATAATAAAATCTTAGTATATTTAATATAACTATTATATTATATAATAATGGTTTAGTAGTAGTTTAATGATGTGGAATTGGGAAAAAATTTAAAATGTTCTTTTAAGAACATTCGATATTCTTCGAATAACTTCTTTAGGATTTCACTAAAGCCTTACTAGGTTATATTAATGATAAAAAGGGCTCTATGATGTTGTTATAGGAGTAATAAAGTAATTTGGGTATTTATTGGATGAAAACATGGATTTTTTAGTGTTAAGAGGGGAGGAGAGGGGGTGACATTTTATAGGTGGGGGAGAGGACACAGAAAGAAATTTTGAAAAGAATCAATTTGAAACACATTTTTGTAATTCCAAAACCCACAAAAATAGATCATTATAAACAATAATAATTTATATGGTCAAAAAATGGACCTAAAATGTGTGTTGGATAAGTTTTATTGTAATTTATTCCGTATATGTTTAGTTTAACCCATGGAATATCAGTTTTTACTGTAATCGTCATAATAAATTTTAATTAATTTTAAAATTCATAGTATTAATAATTAATTTTCTACTTATTAGATAAAATAAAATATGATGCTCCAAAATATGAAATCCATTTTTACAAATTTAATTAACATAAGTGGAAGAATCCAATTTAAAAAATT
Source organism: Viscum album (assembly GCA_963277665.1). Classification (NCBI taxonomy): domain Eukaryota; kingdom Viridiplantae; phylum Streptophyta; class Magnoliopsida; order Santalales; family Viscaceae; genus Viscum; species Viscum album. Next base: position 1,253,129,321 of record OY728141.1, read on the forward strand.
ACTATTAGACACGATGAAAAATAGGGTTTCAAAGAGAAAATTTGCCTAACTACTGAAGGTTTTAATATCAATGTTGAAAATTAAATATAATAAAATGACCTAAATTGGTAAAATTTAAATATAATTTAGCTAATTTTACTTTTAAACCAATTCAAAATAGAATTTATCCTCTTAAATTATTAAAGTAAACAGATAGATTTTAATAAAAATTAGTATTTTTTCACTATTTATTGAAAAAGTACATTTTCAGAAAAAATTAATGGAATTAACCATAAGATAGTATCAATATGATGACTTAAAAAACTAATTTAATTTTATAAAATAAATTTACTAATATTTATTTAAATTAATTTCAAATTATGTGTAGAAATAATGATTAAAATTTCTTTTAGAAAAATAATGTTTTTAGAGAACATTTTTTTTCTTTCAAATGATTATTATTTTATTTATAATAAATAAGAAACAAATTAATTTTTTTATAAATGTGTCAAACATAAAATTTTCATAATTTTTTGTGATATTCATTCCCACCAATTTGAAAACTCGGTTATAATGGTACACTATATTACAGTTCACTTAGACTCGGGGTTTCGTGTTCTGGATGCTATTGAAGAGATAAATTTTATTTTAAAAGAAATATATCATAAAGTATTAGGGTGTTATATTATTTTGTAAAATCAATGTTTCATTTCATATTTTATATTGAAAAAAACATTATTATTCACAAATATAAGGGTGTTACAATAAAGAAACAAGTTAATTTTACCCTGACAATAAACTCCTATGAATGCTTACTAACTAAAACAGTCCCTTTATATCACTATCTAAACCTATAGGTTGCATATTTTTATCATAAAATTGTAATCTTGATTTATATTTCTTTTAATCTCTATTATAAAATCATAGATAAACAAACATGGCCATGTATTTAATCAGATAATACAATTTCAATAATTGGGTTAGAGATAATGTCTTCCATTAACTCAGTAGAGAAGAATCCATTATACACTTATTAAATTAATTTCCTATCAATTTTGATGCATTAAACATATAGTACCCCACCATGATTATATTACATCATGGATTTTACACACACATAAAATAACATGATTCATGATATATGATAATAATAATATAATGTATAAGTACTAATACACACATCTATAGATAGAAATATCCAATGACACCTATAACATGTGGAATTTATATTTGTGGGTTCTTCCTCATAACATACCTTCTTGAAGATTAATAAGATTGAAATTCATGAGAAGAATTTTCATCCTATTATGATCTGATAGAACAAGATAATTAAACATCATCTATATGCCTCCAGACATAAGTTATATAGACCATCGGATATACATTTACGAATATTACCATAGCATATCCAGGTTATCTTTGTAGTGAGGAACTTCCATAACCTTTCAATGCAACAATACTCTAAGGATATTATCATATTAATTTTATGTTAATGAAAAATAATAACATGGTAATATATTTACTCATATTATTGAAATCAAATGTATGATGTTAGTTTTTTGGGGGGAATATACTCTAACAGATAGGTATTGATGTAATTTTTCATTGGGTTCATCAATGAGTTATCATGTTATCTCTAGGTTATTAAGAGGGAGGATGTGCGGATTTTCTCTCTAGGGATTGAGAGATTTTGAAATATTTTCCATAAGTATCACCCAAACATAATAATAACATAATATATATTTTTATATCTTAATTATTAAACATTATACCCTAAATATATATTTAATTTATGTAATACATCATGTCAAACAATAGTAATAATAATTATATTATATCCCAAGACATGATCTTTTTTAAATTTCATTTATAAATAAATGAACTAATATTTATTTAAATTATATTAGTTGATATATATTATTTCCATCATACCATTAAATAGAACCATTAATCTAATCATGGTAATTAACTAACCTCAAATAATAAAATACTTATTTAAATAAATATTATTTAATTGATAATTAAATAAATATTATATTCACTAAAATCATGAATAAATATTTATTTTAATATTCATCTAACTAAATAATTATATATTATTATATTAACTAAACTAATGAGAAAATAAATATTTATTTATTAAATTGAGAATACTAAATACGAGAAAAAAAATTTACTCATGTTTTCTAAACTTGAATTTTTGGAGATATAATTTTTGTGATCAACATTACTAGAATAATTATTATTCCAAATTTCTAGATTAGTATTTATTCTTAATATTAATTTAAATAAAATTTAATGAGACTCTACATACACATAGATAATGTGACTCTCTAGGCCTCTTTCTCATTGGAATTAATTTAAATTACCTAAATTCCATGATTAATGTCTAACAATACATCATGGTGCCCATAAAAAAAATATTTAATGTCACACTGACAAAAAACATTCTATAAATTCTACTATGTGATATAATCCATTTATCTACCAATATCCAATCATGTAGGATGCATAATCATATCTTGACCTTATATAACTGGTTTATTTTCATTTAATTTATAAAATGAACTAATCGTTGAACTACCATGGTCATGGAATTCATTATACATTTTCATTTCAATAAAAGGGGGAGATGTAACATCCATACCCTAGCCCATTGTCTTTGGAAGAGGTGGAGGTACTACTAGCCATAGGTAACATCCCTAAGACATAAATGGATGGAAATAAATTACAAGGGCTTCATAAAAAATTTTGGGGGATTATTTTAACTTTATAGATAAACATTCAAACCAAGAAATAGAAATAAAACAAAGCCACTAAATGATTCAAGAGTAAAAAATAAAACTGAACCAATGCCAATAAAACAAAAAAAACATCAGATTACATTGTGAAACACAAGTGACATAACCAAGAGTGTCAAAAGATGAAAAAACCAAAGAAACCAAAGACATCAACTAGGAACTACCAAAAATCACAAAACTACAAGTTATTATCCCACTAAGGTATAAAGAACCACTACTAATGAATTGAGATACCTTGTCTTTACCTATGTATCAATATAAAATATCTATAAATTTTCCATATTTCCCAATAGGGGTGAGTATAAAACATATCAGGATTTCATCAATGATATCCCATCACATGCCACTCAAAAAATCCTTTCAAGAACATTTATATAAAATTTTTTAAAATAAATTTAAATTCGTTTATATCCAACCAAAAAAAATTTCTATGGAATTAAATAAAGTAATAATTTAAACCTATTTTAACGGAATATATCAATGAATCCATTAAACCTATTTTTAGTATATGATTTGGAATATACTTTTCTATTTCCACAAAAATCTACAACAAACACACAAGCTCGGTGTCACCATTATCATTGGAACATAAATCCATACTTTATCCCTTTTATGGTGGAACATGATAAACATTATACATACCATTCAACACAAGGGTAACCATTATACCCAAATCAAATCAACCATATTAAATAAAATTATTTCTTCCATTTCAATGAATTTCAAAAAAAATTTACTTAAATAAAACTAATCATAATTTTAAAATCACAACATTAAAATTATAACAACTGGTTTTTAAAAAAAAATCATCCAATTATATTGATTTCGAAAACCATAATTCAAATAAGAAATTTTCATCAATGAACACTCAGATTTCCACGAAATTTTCATGAAAATAAATCAATTTTAATTAAATACTTCATGTTTTAATCAAGAATAGTAAATAGAGAATCCAACTAGAACTCAAAAATAGGTTAAAATGACGAATGAAACAAAACAAAAAATACCTGAAACTCCAAAAAATTCCAATTGATTTCATTACATTCATTAGAAACAATCAAATACCGTCAATATTAACATAAAAAACATGGATCATGCCCCAATAGACTCATTCCAGGATTACTAGAGAGAGAAGTAGAAGATAAAAATCCTCTTTGGAATTTTTTATTCATTTTTATTGAAATCATAGACTATTTTTTATTACATATATTGTCTTTAAGACTTTTTATTTCCATTTCTAAATATTATTTTTCTCATATGTATATGATAACAATCATACCCACTTGATCTATAGAAGTGATACTTTTATATTATTATCTTAGAAATGATCAATATAATACTCATTAGATAAAATTTGAATTCAATTTTTATCAGTCTCATTAGTTATGTTTTTAATCATAATCACCAATAAAATCACATTTATGAGATAAATCATAGTCAATGTTTCAAATTAAATCCATTATATTGATATACTGTTCACCTTTTTATTTTATTAGATAAAATATATTCTTTTTGTACTCACTATATTATATTCCTTGAAAAAGTATTGTATCGAAAAGAAAAACCATTGAATCAGAATGATGTTGTGTGTTCTATTTTGACATGTGTTCTAAAACTATGTCATTGTTTCATTTACAATATAATCATTGGAGTTCCATCTTCCCAAGTCCCTCTAAGATTTCTAGAAGAAATCCGATTGTAGAAGAAAAAATATGACTATTGCGACAGTGGCTATAAATACGAGGTCATATGGAAGAGCTCAAAACTTTTGACTAACTGGACACACTCTACAAGAGCTCTATCAAAATTATTCATTGTGTTGAAACTCTAATGTCTACAAGTCCTGAACATTTTGTTCCTAATAATTTTAACTTCAATGAGTTTTGTTTTTCTTCATGAGATACCGATTAATTGTGAATATGATAAATGGATACCGAGGATAGGCAGAGAGGTGCTGATCATTTTATGATCAAGGACTTCTGAGCTGAGGAAGACAGATGTTATGATTGCTTTCTTAATTAAGGGATGTTGTGGACAAGTAGACAGACTAAATACAATCATTGTATAGAGGGCTTACCCTAGTGTGGGTAAGAAATACTTGATTGAAAGTATAAAACAAGGGACCTCTATCCTAAGTGAAAGGATACCCTTCTATTTGTGTTAAAAGAATTGTATTCCTTTATATTTCTATTGCATTATAATAGAAATTGACTTTTTTTTACTTATTCATCTTCCAATTAATTTTTTTTATCATAGCAATTATGATTTTGGTAAATATATAATACCTTGATTACAATTTATTTATAATATAATAATAATGATCATTTTAATACCCAAAATGATTATGTATACTTTTTGATAGAATCAATTATATTGTTTTTAATCATTCTAACCATTGTGAATACGATCTAATACACACTGAATCTGATCACATTGTTTCCTTTATGAATACGATTAAATTCAATTATGACATGTGAAATACATTATTGTATTCAATATGATTACTATATTTTCCAAATCCATATCATTTCATATTAGTATTTTTAATACAATAAGAGGTATACTGAATTGAAAAAGTCTAAATCCATTTAAAATAAATCATTTTAATCTATCGAGGGACAAGTTTTTAATCAAATAATTCACTCCCTATAATATTATTCCATGTACATTCATATTTAGATCCAAAAATTGGTATCATAAGTAGAATAAAAATAAGATCCTGATGAAAATGAGAATCAAAATATTGAGGATGTGCTAGTAGGAACTAACTACGATGATCTTTGTAATTTCCAAGATGACATAGATTCTGACCAAAATATTACAATAAAAGGTGATTAATACAATTAACATGAATTAAGAAGGCTAGAAAATATCATTCCTTATTTTCCAAAGATGGCTGAAAATATTGGTATTTATTATAATTACCATAATGAAAGAATGACCTCAGAAAATGTTTTGATGGATATATTTATAAAACTCAAAGATGAATTAAAAGTGTTTGAAGAATGTACTGAGGAACATTAGAGGGCTAGAAATAATGGTTCATGTGGTCACATAATATCAATTGGAATTTCGAGCATCATGATGATATGTTTGTGGATACAAGGAGCCTAATAAATAAAATATCAGTGGCCTTTAACATGCTGGTTAGTGAAACAAATGCTAAAGGTAAGAGTTTTAAAATTCCTATATCTTCAAAATATACTCACTTTGAGGAGTTTGAGTAACTCAATATTAAAGTATCATATTTAAATAATGAAAACATCTTGATAACAAGAAGAGTTGAAATCCTAGAAAAAGTAGCTAGTGTCCAATTAAAATAGTATCAGGATCAAGAGGAAAATATCAAAGAAAGTATCCAAGATCAAGAAGAGAAGTTAAAAGCATATGGATAAAATATCGGGTCGCATGAATGTCATAATCGGTCTCTGGATGAGAATATTCTTTCTCAATAGGAATCAATTCAGAATCAGGACCATTTATTTACAGTCCACCAACAAATTATTCAATCTTAGAAGGAATCTCAGAAAAATATGATGGAAGATAGAAATGAGTTAATGAATATGAACACTACTGTCTTAGATGTTATGAATAAAGACAATGATAAGAAATTATATTTTTGAACTCTTATTGTATTATGTTTATAAAAAAACTCCATGAATATTTTAATCATTTTGATTGAATTTTTTATTTCATATATTCATTTTCTTTCAATCCTTTTAGGCACTGAAATCCTTTATATCTCTATATATTGTGTTTCTATTTAAATCTTTTTTAGGCATTAGAAGATCTTCCCTGTTTCATTTCGTAATTCACAAAAGGGGGAGAATATTTTAAATAGCTGATAATGTGTTACAAAGGGGGTGAATGTTTTCAACAGGGGGAGGAATTATCAAAATGAGAGTACTTTTAGTAAGGGGGAGTTTACTATCATAGAATATAATCCTTGAGGTATTTTATTAACCTAAGGGGAGGTTTTTAATATTAATATTTTACTCAGAAAGTATTTTAAAACTCAATGTGAGATAACTATATGTCTTATGAATATGAAATTTTATTTACCATTGTATTTATTTAATTATTTTAACTTATGGTTTTTTCATTCCAAAAAATGAGGAGATTATTAATTCAAAAGTCCTCTTTTGACTTTTCTATTCTTTTTTGTTTTGGAAATCAAGAACACTTTTTTTAAATACATATATTGTCTTTAAAAATTTTAGTTTTCATTTCTAACCATAATTTTTTTCATGTGGATATGATAATAATTATACCCACTTGTTTTATAAAAATTATCATTTTATATTATTATCCTAGTTGCGATCATCACTGTAATCATCATATAAAATATGAATATGATTTTTATCGGTCTCACTAATTATGTTCTTTATCATAATAATCAATAAAATTTCATCGAATAGTTAACTCATACGCAATATTTCAAATTATAACTGTAATATCAATTTTTTGTTCATAGTTGTATTTTATTATACAGCCCGTATTCTTTTCATACTCACCACATCGTTTTCAGAGAACAAGTATTGTATCAAAAAGAAAACCTTTGAATCTAAATATTGTCGTGCGTTATTTTTTGATATGTGTTTTAAAACAATTTCATTATTTCAGTTACAATATGCCTGTTGGAGTTACAACTGTCCAATTCCCTCTGAGATTTTAGGAAGAAATCCACATGTTGGATAAAAAATATGACTGTTGGGATGAAGGCTATAAATACCAAGTCATTTAGATGACCTCAAAACTTTTTACTAATTATATACACTCTGTGATAGGTCTGTAGAAATAATTTTTTTGAGAAAACTCTGAAGTCTACACGTTTTGAACAACATGTTCCTTATACTAGTTTCAGAGAGGAGTTTTGTTTTGCTTCGTGTGATACCGATCAGTTGTGAATATGAATGAGGGATGATGGAAATATGAAGGTTGGTGTTGATATTTTTTAGATCGACGGATTCTGAGGATATGAAGATAAAGGTGCCAATTACTAGCTTAACCAAGTACAGCTGGGAATAAGAGACAGACTAGGGTGATCATCAAATTGGGGGATACACCGGTGTGGGTAAGATAAACCTGCATGAAATTAGTAATCAAGGGACCTCTATCCTAGGTGATAGGATACCTTTCTATTTAGTTTAAAAGAATTTTATTATTTTACATTTCCTCTATATTGTAATAGAAAGTAATTTTTTTAACTTATTCACCTTTCTATTATTTATTTTGTTAATCCTAACCATTCTGATTACGATAACTCTATAATACTATAATTAGAATTTCTTTGTAATAAACTAATAACGATCATTTTAATACCCAATAATATTTTGTATGATTTATGATAGAATTGATTATATTTTTTTAATCATCATAACTATTTGACTTATGGTATAATACATGTTCACTCTGATCAAATCATTTCTTCTATGAACACGATTATTTTTAATTACAACATGTGAATTACATTACCACAATCAATCTGATTTCGATATTTATCAATCCTTGGTCCATTATAATTATATTTTATATATAAGTAGAGGACTAGTTAATTTAAAAATCTTAAATCCATTTAAACTAAATCCTTTTAGGCTAAATGGTATATTATTTAAAACATACAATTCACCACCTCTTGTATTATTCCATCTACATTCATATTTCTATCTGAAAAAGATCTAAGGAAAATGATGAATAATGATCACTTAATAATGAATACCAACCTACAACACACATATATTCTCCTAGGAATATCTATCATATCCAAAGGAATGATCTCAATAGCATTAGTTTGGAGTGGAATTAGTGTGACATAATTTTTTGGAAAAAAGTGAGTGGTTTAGAAAGTAATTCAGATTAGACCCATGATTTTTGGATATGATGTTCCACAATTCATGGTTATGTTAAGAAAATAGTAAAATCATATGATAACTATATAGTCGAAACTACCTCAAACTACACCTCAAATGATTGGATCACTTAGCTAGATATACTATTCCCCAACCATGTTATTCCTCACTACCAATCACTATACAGTTTCTCCTAGGATTCTGCATGGGATGGATAAACAGTGAGCCTAATTGTGTGCCTAACTAGTGCTCAATTTTCTAGTGTCATAGTTTTATTGAGGTATTTCATGGTTTCTGTTGAATGTTTTCAAACCTTGAACCTCCAAAAACCCTCCAAGAAATTAAAACACCCCTAATCATCCCAAAACATTACCAAAACATTATATATATAAATATATAAATAAAGGGTCATTTACCTAAAACTGAGGGTTTTATATTCTCCCCACCACTAGTCTATATGTCCCCAAAAGGTATAAGATCACAAATGTCCTGAAAGAGTTTGGGCCATTTTAACATCATCCCTTTCTCAATCTCCCACGTTTCTTCTGGAATCAGACTATGTTCCCATAAAATATGTACTAGATCGATTATTTTATTATGAAATAAATTCTCTTTACTATAAAAAATTCATAATAGAACATGAACCAACATATAATTTGGCTTCAGTTTAACATGATCCCATTAAAAAATATGGTAATAATCAGGTTCATAATAATTCAATTTAGATACATGAAAAACATTTTTCACTAAACTAAACCTTTGTGGAAAATCCAACTGATATAACACCTCACCCACACATTCAAGTATCACAAAAGGTCATATTTAACATATATATGAATTACCCTACTTACAAAAATGATTCTTCCCTAGGCTTGGAGAGATTCTCAAGAACACATGATAACTCAACTCAAATGAAAACAATCAAAGAAGATGTTACGCATACGATTTATAAAAAATCTAAAAAAATCTCCATTAACTTCCTGATGAAAAGAATATTAATTATTGTCTCTTTCACAAGGCTTGGTCCAAATAGTGAAGTCTCACCTATTTACAATTAACAATGTGGAGAATAACAAGGATGCCCATACAATGATGCAAAATGATTGATATATATTTAGTCTCAATAACTTTTGCTGTACTAGAACTCCCCTAACGATATATGATCCACTCATGGACAATAAAATATATTACAAAATACCTAATTATTTCATAAAATTTGTGTATCTTCCTTTCAGATTTTCTGTCCATTTAAGGATAATAAGTCATTCTTATAGTGAAATCAGTCCCAAGGGATTACTGTAAGGATTTCCAAAAAATGATACATAAGCACGAGGCCTCTATCAAATAATATTGAGATTATATTTCCATTCCACTTTACAAATTCAGAGATATAGATTTTCTACATGTTTTCTATCATATTGGATTCATGAATAGTGATTAAATGATCCAAATTTGTGATCCAATCCACTCTCACCCATATAGAATCGTGTTTAAAAACCATCCTTGGTAGACCTGTTAGAAAATAATTTGTTTTTTAATCCCATTTACACAATATAATTTCTATGGACTAAAATATACTCACTATCCATTAGTGCTTTGCCTTAACCTACTGATAGGTGAGGTATCTCAAAACAAACATAGAAAATTTTCTTTTAAATACAACCCCCAAAATTTTTCATTTAGTTTCCCCTCTATTGAGTTTTAACATGATACAAACGCATTAAGAATCATATGTATGTTCTAATTTATCCTTCTCAAAAAAATAAATTTCAAATGAAACCAATCATAAAACCATAACATTACCTCGATTTTCGCAATACAAGTGTATATTGACTATGACTAACATCAAATGCCACAAATCATAATATTATATAGCTAAATGGGTATATAATTTCCTGCTAAATGCATCTGCCACATAGTTTAATATAATCAAAGTAAACATCTAGTTGGAGTCAAAAATTTGTAGATACTATATCCTTATCCATTATCTCAGATTGAAATATATTTGTGAGAAAATTTGTTCCAAGATCTTATGATCCACAAACAATGTGTATTTCACCCAAAAGAGGAAATGCTGCCAATTCATAAAAGTAATGACCAAAAAAAATAATTCAAAAACATTTAATAAGTAGTTATTCTTGTGTAAGCATAACATAAATAAGGAATAAGGAACCTCATGATCTCCCTTCATGAGAACACATCCCGACCCTGATCTCAAATCATCAAAATACACCACATAACCTTATACTGATTCTATAAATATCAAGACTAGTGATGATGTAAGGAAAATATATGATCGTAAAAATATTTTTGAAAAAATCATTAAAAAGTAAGGGAAATGTTTTTTTGATCAAATCCATCATTTGTTAATCTAGTTCTGAAAATTCATGAACAAAGTGTGGAAAATAACCATCCAGGCCAAGGAAAATTCCTATCTCAAAGACATTATTTTTGGAAGTTTCCAAGAGATCAAAACCATTATCTTTCCTAGATCCACAAAAACACATTTTTCATTGATAATATGAAAAAATAAACGTACCTATTGTATCAAAAAATTATACATAAAAGTTTTATATACATTATATGATCCCACAAGATACGTAACAATATTTCCAAGTATCTCTAAAATAAAATCTTTGTCCTTTAATACAACAATATATCATTCGAAAACACTAAATTGAAGTAATATATATACCTTTGAAATATAAAATTTATCTATTCCATAAAAACACATAGTTCATTCATTTGAACAAAAGGAATAACAATGAACTCATAATTTCCACATTTTCTTCTAAAAGATGTCTTCAGAATGTCCTCCTTCCAAACCCATAGTTGGGGATATCCAAAACCCAATTAAATTTTAGAGAACCACTAGTCTCTCTTTAATTGATCAAAAATATAATCAATGTCTTGAATAGAATACAAATTTATTATTTTAATTGATATGTCTTATAGTAATCTATTAAAATCCAAATAGTTTCATTCAACTTTTTCAGAAACCAAATTGATGCTACTAATAAGGACATACTAGGCTAAACGAACCCATTTAATTCCAACTATGCTAGCTGGAATTTATATTCCCTTATTTAATTTTATGTCATATGATAAGATAAAAATGAAATTTGATTGATCCCTAGTATGATATCAATCATATACTCCACTTCTTTTATGGGTGAAAACCCAAAATAATTATCAGGGAAAACACCAGGAAACCAATCTAGTATGCAGGGAAAATCATTTTTCCTCATATAATCTAATAATTTCAAGGTCAATGACACCAATTAGTATGAGACAGTTCGAACCTATAGTGCCCAAAATCTTATTCCACTTAGTTTCACATTTTTATCTCCTCTAAAGAGATACTCGACACTATCAACTGTTTTAAAAATATCTCTTCAGAAATAACATTCCATGTGATCATTTAACTTTTTCATCCAATCCATACCTAGGATTAAGTCATAGACATATATCCCAATCATAAAGAAATATGTGTCCCAATGATTTTTATAGAACATTATTATCACATGAAGTATGACATTATCTTTGGAAAATAGGAGTTTTATGTTTTAAAATATAAGGAATGATATCAACGTTCTGACCAAGAAGATCAACCACACTACAAGAAATAAATTAATTCGATGAACCTATATGAAACAAATATTTCATAATGTTAGAATTCAAAAGAATCAAAACTCTCACCATAGAAGGTATTGATTGGTCATCCATGATCAATTCCTCAGCTCCATACAATATCTTACTCACCACACTCTTCTACTTATAAATTAGTTGAGATTGCAATGGTTTAGGAGCCATGGTACCTCTAAAATCACCATATCTTCCTTGGTTCTACTAATGAAAACTATTATATTACACTCATCCAATAGAATCATAAGATTCTTAATAAGAATAAGATGGTTCCCAAGAATCCAACCTTGGTGTATTGTGACTAATCTCTAAATATGTCTCACCTAGTTGCAATTGTGACATGATCTAAGTGGTTTCATCCAATCTCGCTTCATGTGGTTGAGTGAACCACATTTAAAAGAAATAGTATCACCCTTGGGTTTAGTAGGGAGATTCAATGATCTCACTATCTGATTCTGAGTCATACCACTACCTTGAAAATAGGTTCCCCTCTTCCACTTATTCCCAACATAGTAGTTCCTACCATTTACCATAGGTGTTAACATGCTTCCTCTAACTAGGCTTCTAAATATATATCTTTCTATTAGCATTTCTATATTGACCATGTCTATATAATCCAATATAAAAAGAAAAAAATATATGATCAAATCTCTAGGATCACCCACGATTCAAAAATGCATGACTTCAAGGATGCACTTGCAACAACTTCTAGTGAATATAGTACTAAATTCCTGAATATATCCATGTATTCTATCACTATGAGGTTCAGTTTCTTCAAACTGATGATGTTTATTGTTATAGAAATCTATAATGTATGAGGATATAATTATTTTTGAAACAATTATTCATAATCAACCCATATAATGCCATATTTTGATTTATCATGAACATAAAAATACCATCATTGGGGTGAAAGATATTCAAGCATAAATGTTTAGAACTAAACCATTATCTCATCCATTGTGCATATGAAATATTTTATTCAATTCATCTTATTTAGACACACTTATTGTTTTTATAGTTATAAATCACCTCAAAAGATGTGATTATTATTCATCTAGAACTGAAAATAATGATCTACTATCCTTGGTTTATCACTTATGTTCCCCCTATCCATTTCATGAAAATCCTAGAAAATTATCTAAACCAAATTTTGGTTCTTATGTGGCTTTGGTGCAACCACATTCTCAATAGCCTCCTCAGGATGGTGTCTATGCTGCTAACCCATTTCATTTTTTCTATAAACAAAATAAAATTCCATTTAGTATCACTCTCATTCATGTGAATTATTATAAATTCCAAATTTACTATACCACACAAATCATAACAAGCCTTTCAAAAATTCAATTATTTCCTCTTTTAAACAATTTTTTAAAATTTAACCCTCGTTTTTGAAAATAAAACCATTTTCAACTATTTTTAAAAAATAATTATTTTTTAGCACATCATAAAACATTTACTCAAAATAAATTATTCATTCGTTTTGGGTAGTCATTAATATCAATAAATGTCATGATATTCTCATTAGATAAACCCATGTTGATGTGGTGAAAGTTCCTAGAAGTGTATTAGAAAAATCATGTACCCAAAATCTTTGGAAACATGACGTTCAACATAAATAGATTAGCTACACCTATTTATGCTGTACATTTCAAGTTACTACAATCCTATTCTTCTATTCCATCCCATGATACAGATTAACACAAGTCTCACCTCAAGAAATGAACAAGCTGATACTATTTGTGACATCCCTCCCCTCACTCATTGTCTTGGGAACTGGTGGAAGTGCTAATGGCATCAGGAAAAAAACCCAGGACACCAAAGGATAGAAAAAAATTACAAGGGATTCCAAAAAAACTAGGGATTACCTTACCAATAGAGATAAACATCCATACTAAGAAACAAAAAACCAAACAATTACACTACAATACGCATGAATAATAAATAAACTCAGAAAAATCTAATAAAATCACAACCATGTTAAAGTACAAAGTGGAACACCAGTGACATTAAAAAGAGATAAAAATGGTGAAAAAATAAATAAAAAGACACCAAATAAATCAACTAGAAACCCCAAAAAATCTCTATGCTCCAAATTCATATACCCCACCAAAGTTATCAAGAAGAATTACTAAAGAATTGGGATTTCTTTTCTTTACCTGTGTCTTGATATACAATATCCGTAAATACACCATAGTGACCAAGAATAATGTTACTATATAACTCAGTAGGATTTTCCAAATGACTTCTTAACTCATACAACTAGTGAAAAACTTTATAGTGAATTTGTATAATACTGTTTAAATTAAATTTAATACAATTTATATACAACCAAAAATTGTATTCCAAAGAAATAATTCAAACAAGATTTTAGAACCAATTTCCATTGAATAAATCAATGAAAACCTTAAACCTATTTTCAATTTATGATTTTGAAAATACTATTCAATATCCACATACATAGAAAAAACAAACACGAAAACAATCTTGGTGTTTCCATTGATGGTGGCACTTTACATCCATACTCCGTCCCTTTGATAGTGATACATCATGACCATTATACATCCCATTTACCACATTCAAAACCATTATGACCAAATAATTTTAAATAATTTTAATACAACCATTAATTCATTTTCAAAGAACATTAATAAATATAATAACATCATTAGACCAACCATAAATTTAAAATTACCCCATTAAAATTATAAACAATAGGTTTTAAAAAAAATTCTTCTAATTATAAATAATTCCAAAACCATAATTCAAATAAGAGTTTACAACAAATAAAAACATGTGCTCGAAAAACAATTCATGATATTAAATTAATTTTGAATAAAGGACTGATGTTCTAATCAAGAGTAATCAAGAGAGAAGAAAAATACCTCTAAATCATAGGTTAAAAGTAAAAATGACACAAAACCTAAAAAATCTATCTTAAAACTCATAAAATATCTATACATATCATTACATTAAATACAAAATGAAATCCAATAAAAATTGATGTCTAATAACATATATATATCCCCAAATGGCTAGATCCACGATTCCGAGAGTGGGAAAAAGAATTGATATAGGTAAAATGATGAATAATGATGAAATAATGATGAATATCAACATTCATAAAACAAATATTCTCTTAGGAATCACTTTCAGATCAGAAGGAATGTTCTCAACAACATTCGTGGGAGATGAATTCCTGTAACTGACTGTTTAGTAGAAAATGATGTTTTATGTGGTAATTCAGATTAGATCCTATATTTCTAGATCTAGTTTTCCATGGTTTTTGGTTAGGGTTCATAGTTTTGAAAACCAAGCACTATCAGTGCACAATACCCTGCCTCAAACCACACTTTACATGGTTGGATTGAATGGTTAGAAAAACATTAAAACAACCATGATATTCCCCATTATCCATCATTTCACGATTTATACTAGGTAGATTTACCATTTGGATGAATCTGGAGCCAAACCATACACCCACCATGTGCCCACTTTTTCAGTTTCACAGTTTCCTAGAGGTATTTCACTATTTCAACTACTCGTTATAAAATCGTACTCCTCTATAAAACCCTAAAAATAATGCTAAAACACCATCAAATCTCCTCATATGTAACCCAAAAATTATATATAATTAAAATACATAAATAATAATCATTTACCTGAACTGGGGGTGAAAAATGAGAGATATATTTGTATATTAAATTATATGGGAAAAATCCTTTCATGACATATTTAATTGATGTCACACCACTTATGATGTTTCTAATTTATGCTACATTTCAATGAGTACATTTCATCATAGTTTTCATACATAAATAAAATTACATGATTCTTGATAAAAATTTATAACAATATCAAGTCAATGGATGAATAAACACATACATAGATAGGTATAAACAATAAAATATAAACATATGAAAGACCTATTGGCATGTCTTCCCTCATGGCCACCCATTCAAGAGATCACCATGTTCGAACTTCCTGAGAAAAGATATCAAATTTTTATGATCATCAACACAAGATAATATAATTTCATATGTGTCCTACCAAATATACTTTATTCAGAAAATCAGATATATGTTTAATAATATTATCTTATCATCTTTATGATCTCATTATTGTGGGGAACTACTATAACCTTTTGATGAAAAAAATACTTTAAAGATTTTATGAAATTAATATTACAAACAATAAAAATTATAATGTGAAAAAGGTATTTTGAGGTTATGAACAATCAATATGTGATATGATATTGATTAATATTATAATAATTAGAATTATAAATTCAATTGAATCTAAATAACGAACTTAAAAAAGAACCTAAAATAATTTTTCAATATTCCCCCTTATCTTTTAAATTCATAAGGGGTCTTCAATATCCTCTTTATTTTTATATTAAATATGATACCACCTGAATTTATTAAATTTAAATTTAATAAAAAATGTTTTCTATTTCAGTCTTTATGTATTATATACCAATTTATTACTCAACTTATGTACCCCCTTCAAGGAAAGGATATATTTATCATACTTTTTCAACAGGACAGTCTTCAAAACTTATCCCCTTTCTTCAATCCCCTTATCCATATCATTCTACCATCCAATCCATGATAAGAATTATTATAATAATTTTCTCAATTTGATAATACTTGTATATAAATATAATAGGGAAATTATAAATATCATAATAATTAGGACTTGAGGGGAGGAATAAATTCACAATAACAGTCACATGTTATATAATACATAATCCATCTGGGGTTCTTCAAGATATTTATGAATTGTTCATTTTTTAAAACATTATCAAAGTTGAGTTCACAAAATTCCATATTTTCCTTGATGAAAAAACCTTTTATAACAATATAATATAATCTTGAATTTTTATTTTCATTCCTTGATATTTTATCACACATTTTTTCCACATCCAATCATTAGTGGATATATAACTTCCACTCGTATACTCATAACATGGGATCAAATTATTGGAGTTATATCTTGAGTTTAAAAAATATTCCAAAATTACATGACACTAATAGAGATTCAATTATTGAATATTAGAGTTCTATTATATGAATATTTAAACAATAAATAATGTTCTTATAATAGTGTAATGGTTAGATCTACTACATTATTTCAATCATAAAGGCATTTAAAAATACATGTGTATGAGTTTATATGGTATTTATGTATTGATATCCATTAGTTTATGTTTTTTTTCACTATCACAAATTAATTAGAAACCTAATATGATATGTTTATAGAGACTCAAGATTTAAATTATATGATATTACAAATATTTTGATAAATATTCATCATAATACAAATGTATATACTTGAAGACCGTAATAGTTTAGTGTATTTGGAAACTTGAAACAAAATATTATAAATTGGTGAAAGTTATTAAATGCTTCCAAAAAATATCTTCCCTTTCGTAATTCTAATTAAAACCTTTCAATATAACTTATGTGAAGGAAAAATAAGAAAATATTGAGCTCATATGCTTAGTAAGGGTAATCAAGGAGACAGGACAACATAATAAGATAATAAGGGTATGTGAACATGAGAATAACAATTGAAGATCATACCCTTCATATCAAAGACCATATACATGAGTCCTGTAATATATATTTTCATTTTATAAGACATAGATTTTAAGTGAATGAATATTAGAATACAAGATAACATAACATAGAAATATGATAGAGAATTTTTAGTAGACACATTATAATATTAAAAAGATCTCTATTATAGTTAATTCCAAAGGTATATTAGTGGAATGGGTTCACTCCCCAAATCATATTTTTAGTCATGGTTCACTCCCATGAATATATTAGTATTCAAGGTTCACCCCCAATACCATCATAGAGTACACATTATTTTACTAAATAAGGTTCACTCCCCATTTCAACCATGTCTATCTCATGACATATAAATATTAACACAATTCATTAGATAAAGACATTGGGGCCACTAATATCATAATGAAATCATACATAAATGTACAAATATATCATAAATAATCATTTCATAACCCATAAAATGATATTGGTATCGTAAACATGTCATCATGTCATAACCTATGTAAAAGAGATCATTTCATCAAAGCATAACCTATAAAAAGAAGTGGGTTTCATAATGATATAGCCCTAGAAATATAAGTGTGGTTCATAAAAATATAACCCGTAAATGAGAATTTGTTTTTATAAACATATAACTTGTGAAAAAGTAATAGTTTTTATAATCATAAAACTAATGAATGAGAAATTTTTTTCATAAACAATAACCCATCAAAACAAAAACCATTCAAAAAAATAATTTTAATGGGAACCATCGATCATGTTCTTAATAAAGAAAAAACTATATATAAGGATGAAATAATAGATGGAGATGGATTTTACAAGTAACATTTCTTATGTAAAAAAGAATTTCATTTAAAATACCTTCTAGAATATATTCTCTGAAATAATATTCTTATAACAAATGCTTTGAAATTTCATTTAAAATATTTCTTGAAGAAAATAACATTTCCAATTTGATTTATTTTAAAAAAATATTTTTTAATTTTTTTTCATTGAAATATTATTTGAAAACTAATAAAGGAAGCATAAAAACATTATGAAAATATGTTTCTTTGAAAATACATTGAAAACACATAAATAATGATAGAAAATATTTTGATTACAACATTCTATCAAGACACATTTAAAATTTATAAAAAATCTTGAAAACATTTTGAAATCATTTTTCATTCAAAAGACTTTTAAAACTTATATATAATGATTTAAAATATTTTCAAAAATTTTAAATAGAAAACACATTAGAATATTTACAATGTAATTTTGAAGACATTTTGAAAAAATATATCTTTGAAAATACTTTAGAAACTTATTAAAAAAGATTGAAAACATTTTGAATACAATTTTATTCGAAAAAATTGTGAAAAATAATAATTAATGATTGAATTTTTTTTATTTTTTTTACAATGAAAATAATCTTAAACATTCATTTAAAAAAATATTAATTTTTTTGAATACATATTTTTGGAAGAAAATAGATTTCTTACCGAAGAGAAAAATAAGGTCTGGTTTTCTTAAAAATATTTAATTAATAATCACAAGTGAAAAAGAGTGAAAAATGGTACCATACGAATATTATATCATGAATAACCATAGTATTAGAAATTTCATTATTTTAATTGATATATTTATCATAGTATTTCATCAACTGAAGTATAATCATAATCAATCTCGATAATGACGAGATTGTAGCAATAAACAATTATTACATTGTTAACATTAAATCTTAATCCCCATGAAATAATAACATTAAAGAAAGATAAATATATAATTAAATGAATTATATTCACGATATAACATTTAGAAGTGAAGTATATACATCTCATAAAATAAAATAGGTGAATAACATAACATGTGTTTCCAAGAAGGCCAATGGAGACAAAATTTATCATTTTGATTTGGTATCTTTTGAAATATAAACCCCATGAAATAGAGATTGTAATATGTATATTTAAATACCCATAAATTTAATTAAAATTATCATTGTATACATTCATAGGTAGTATATGCACCCTATAAATTAAATGGGTTGTAAATATTGCATAAGTCTTATAGAAATAAATGTGAGACTAGGGAACCATTACATTAAGTCATGACTTCATTTTTACACATTCAAAACTCCAGCATAATAAATATAAATTTTATTATAAATATAACAAAGAACCATATTATTTCATATCATACCATATATTATTTTTTAGGACCTTATATTACCCATTTTTTTTCAATTCAATGTTTAGGTTAGGTTTCAGGTAATAACAACTTAGTTTTTCATACCTGATTAGGCTTTTTATTCTTGATCCGCTTACATAGATAATGATTTACTTATTTATAGAATTTAAAAAATGATATAAATATAATATATATTTATTATATTAATATTTATAATAATCTATAAAATATATAAATATTTAATGGAATACAATGTTCATGGAGATAGTAGTCAGTAGGTACACATGAATGCTAATTCTGTTTTCTTGTCATTTTAAATGAAATAAATTAAATGATATATATAAATATATATGTTATCATTATAGTATAATTATTATTTCATATATATCATATTGTTTTACTAAACCCATCTTTAATATATTCCATGTAAAGTGTGAACAAATCAAATTGCTTTGAGGAGGCAATAGTCCCCATGTCCAAAAATGATGTTATTATATTTACACAAAGTGAAAGCATGAAGTTATGTATTATGTAATAATAATAAAAGTATAAATAAATTATAAATATCATAATATATTATAAAAATGGTATGTACATCAAAATTCCCAACCATGTGATGTGTTAAAGGAAAAATTAATGGCATCATTTCGTGAGTTGGTAGTCCTTCACACACACGAACAGTATGTTATGAATTTGATGAAGGTGTGTGACAATGTAGCTTGAAACCTTTTAATAACAATACCTATGTATATTTAGGATACTATTTTTATTATATAAGCATGAAATAAGTATAATTAAGGTCGTAGTGAAGTAAAATCATACAAAAGTTCTCATTGAAGGATGTTACATCTTATTTAGGTAACTCCATTTGTTTTACACCAAAAGGATTCCTTGATTGTCTTTATTACAAAAGTGATGAATATAGGATAAAGGTAGGGATGTATGGATATTATTTGTGTAGGGTATGGATGATCCATTGTGTATTCATAGGTGTGAGAAGTGGGATGAGTAGATGCTAATGTATAGAGGAGGGGAGAGAATTCTTGTAAATACTAAAAGGTAAACACTATTAGGAGGCATCCCTTACATAAAGTAGTTAAAAAATGAAAAAATAATGTATTAAAGGATACATATGGTCTATTAAACCTACAAAACACAAAAATATGTTAATTTTTATATTTTTGTTCCATAACTTCTATGTTTCCCCACTTTTATCATCTTTGTTTTTATAAAGGTAACTAGTTTTCTAACCTAAGTAATTTAACCATTGAGAATAAATAGATGTGATATTTATTAGAAAATATAGACCAAGTTAATTCTAAATATGATAAAAAATTACAAAAAAAATCCAATGGGTGTTAGAAATTAATTTTAAAACCAGTACATGTAACATGAAAAACACTACTTTAACCCGAAGCATACTTACAATGTTTTTACTATTTAATGGTACATATGTTCATTATAGAGGATTAATAGGTTAAATAATAAACCATGTTTTATATTTATTAATATTTAAAAATAAATTTTTTGATTATATTAGATTTATTGAATTTCAAATCTTTTAATAAAATATTATTTTATTATAAAATAACATTAATGCCAATTTTTACATTATTTAATTAATTTAAAATTTAAAAATATCTATAAAAGGATGTAATTTTATTCTATTAATGTGACACATATTTAAAATTATATATACATCTAAAAAAATTAAAAACAATAATTCAATAAATTTAGTTATAATATTTTTAGTATCATTTTTTAAGATAATCATTTTCTAAAAAAGTATCGCTTTCATAATTCCTCAAGAAGTAAATATAAATAATGAAACTTTAAAAATTAAATAAAAATTATTAAGTTGAGAAAAAAACATTTATATTTCATAATAATGTTTAAAACCTAAATAATGTGTCTTTTTTCATTTGTCAAGGCTTTAGAGACTTTAAAGGTAAGGATGGTTACTTTTTTATATTTCTCCTCACCTAATATATTATATAAGTCAAATTCAAGGAATAGTTTCCCAGTAACTTATAAATCTATAAACAATATAGTATATGGTCTAAATCTAGGTATAATGTTTCTTTATTGAAATTTATTAATTTATTTTCACATTAAGAATAATGTTTAATGAATAAAAGAATAACTTTTTTGTCAATTAATATAACTAATTTTAATTAATTTCACTAATATTATTTGTCAAAAACTATGTTGAACTTACAATAAATTATATATAATTATAATTATAAATTTTTAATCCAATTTAATAATTTATTATCAAAGATGTGGCATGAAAAAATTTAATATTAGTCATTGAGATGTGTTTTGACATAGGGTTTTTAAGTGAAAGTGTTTGAAAGTCTGAAATGTTTTTATATCCATTGTCAATGTTAAATTGTTTCCAATAAAATAATATGGATTTATTTACTTAAAATTTATCTAATTACTTTTTAAAACCCAAATAAAATATTATTTAACAATATAAATAATTTTTATGAAAAAAATGTTTTGAATTAAAATTTATAATTTTTCACTATTAATCCAGAAATGATGTTTTTCAGAAAAATAATTTAAATTAAGCCTAGGATAATTTTGAAATTATAAATTAAAAAGTAAATTTTATTTTATAAAATTAAATTTTTAAATGTGGATAATCTTATTTTAATTATTATTAACAGAAGGATATAAACAACATTTCATTTGAGAAAATATCTTTTTCAATCATATAAGTAATTTTCCAAAATTTTCTTATTATATTATGAATATGTTTTCCTTATATATATAAATAATAAATAACATTTAAAAATTAATTATTAATATTATTATTTCTATTTTAATGATTTTTTATAATTTTCTTGTCTAAATAAATATAATATTATAATAAAGTTTCATAGAAACTCAGTGTTTTGTGTAACACAATCCAAGTTGCGTGTAGAGAAAGATTAAATTTGTATATTATATAAGGGAAAAATAGATATTTCATAAAATAAAAACTATATTTCAATATTTTGTGAAAATTAAAAATATAATAAAATATTAAATTGTTTCCAAAAAAATTCACAAAATATTAGGGTATTACATTCTACCCCCCTTAAATTGAATTTCACCCTGAATTTCTTATGGGTTATCAATGGTTTAATAATTATGATATCCTTTTGTGAAACATAAATCATAAAAATTTATACAAAATATTTATTAAAAAAATGAAATTTTGGAATCATAACAGTTACACAAAAAACTCATAACAAGGCTTCCACATAGGGGAACATAAGTGGAAAGTTAAATCATGGGCATGGAAGTGATATCTACCAATAATGTTCTGATGGATAATGATAAATAAAATGGGTAAAAGAAATTTAATTTTAAAAATTACATTACCCAAAGTGTCTTGAAAGATTTTATTGATATCTCCAAAAATTTTGATAACAAGACAACGTTTTATTTCAAACCCCTTTTTTATAAAGTTGATGAATTGTAATGAGAAGATATATGTACAAGAATTTAGGACAACCACACCCTTTTTTGTTCCTTGATCAATTTACAATTAATTTATTATTCCATGAAATTATGGTGTTATTTTCATTCCTAAAGCAATATAAGATCATGAGATCCAGAAATAGAATTATAAGTCATTACATCTTTCTTTATCAAAACAAAATGATCAACATCATTGTTCCAATATGAATAATTCCTCATATGGAGAGATGAAACTTTAATCTCCAAAACCTCATACAAATCTTAACATAAACCATTCCATAAATTGTTACCCATAAAACCATTCCAAAATATTAATTTTGAAAACTGTAGAAATATGTTCCGAAAATTTCTCAAAAACTATTTTCCATTGATCTCGTATATCATAATGTATCTCTTATTTTTCACATAACAAAAATGTAAATTTCTTCATCATGAATTCTATTAATGCATGGAAATAACCGAAATTAACATAATTAATTATTGAAAACAGTCATCTTTAGGCATTACAAATATTATTGGATATATTCCTTAAATATGAAAAGTTGTGAACATCAGTCATGGTAACATAAACCAATTTGAAAAAAAAAACTCTTAATCAATTCCAAGGAAATCCATACTATCCAATTTACTTATTCATATCTACCATATATTTAAAAAAATCATTATCTCAATATTAGGAACATATTGAGGGTAATATTTCCCTTTATCTTGTGTTTTCCATGAATATAACCTTTCCATTAAATATCTTTTATTTGTAATCAGAACTATTCAATATATTATTGTAAATCTTTATAGGAAAATGGAAACTAAAAAATCCTTATGTATTTCAAAATTCATAATTCCTCAATCCAAATACATAAAAACTTTGATTATTCCACTTCATCCAAAATCCATTAACAAGGATACCTCATATTTTTAACTTAATACCTCTTTCATTTCATTTTTCACCTTAAGTCTTATAATCATCAGTAATATAACCACTACTCATACAACATTTCTGATTTTGTTCTATATCCCTCAACATGGGAAATTGTATTTCAAAATGACCAATCATTCCACAAATAAATAATTTAATCGTTTATGACATCTTATATAGGCCAATATTATTATCTATTTCATTAAACCGACTCTTCATTTTTTATTTATAGTTACTTAAATTGCCTTATTTTCCACATTCATAGTATATTATTGTTCCCCTGAAACATTCACATGGATGATTCTTTCCATATGATTTAAAAAAATGAAGTACAATCTTATTTCCTCTATGGTAATAAATACCCTAAATCTTAGTGAACTCATTCCTTATCATCTTTGGTGAGTCCATGTGTTGGTTAAGGTATGTTTTTTAATCATGTTTCATGAAAAAAGATTAGGAATGATCAAAAAATCATTCACTCAACTGATCATACCATTTTACTACTCATCAAAAAATTCTCCATAACATTAAATTTTAAACTAGTTCATTATAGTTCCCAAAATAGTTTAGTGTGAGAAGCACTCATCATAGTAGAAAACCAAATAATCATTAAAAATAACTTATAAAATGCATAAATCATTAAAAGTACATTTAAATCTTTTAAACCTTAGGATAATCATTAAATACATCCATAAAATATCTATAGACATATCATTAGTGGTCTTAATAAAGATTTATAATTCTTGTTTCCAATGGTTGACCAAACCATTCCTTTTATACCAACTATAGAGACTCATGCTTAATATATATGGATATTACATCATTTTGTATAAATATTCACCTCATTAGAAAATAACATGCCTCAATAAAAAATTAGTTTATAGTATTTGGAAACATGGGAAAAAATATTCTAACATGGTGAAATATATTCAATTTTCTCCAAAATGATATCACTCTTTAGTACTTCAACATAAAACCTTAGTTCATAAAACAAGGATAGTAAACATAATAAAGGGGGGAGAGGAGATTATTTTTAAGGTTAAACAAGGAAAAATAAAAACATAACATTAGATTAAGGGTATGAGGACCTGAAAATAAAATTTTATGATCATACCCTACATATCAAAGATCATATACATGAGTCATGGGATAAATATTAACAGTTCATAAGACAGGAATCATAGAATAATATATAGAAAAAACCATGATATTATATACTAGGAATAATATATAGAAATTGAGGTAGACACATAAGAATATATAAATGATTCCCATAGTATTTAAGGCTCAATTAAAGGGAAATATTAGTGGACTGAGTTCACTCATAAAACCATCTTGGTTTTCATAGCTCACTCTCATGACCTTCTTAGTAGTAAATGTTCACATACAAGATCATCCTAGTGGAAAAAGTCCATTACTAAACCATGTTCATTCCCTATTCCATCTATGTATATCTCATGTGATATAAATATTTACCCAATATATTGGTAGGAGATATAGGTCTCACCCATATTATAATCAAATCATACTAATGTTTTCCATAATATTATAAAAAATATCATATCATAACCCATGAAATTGAATGGGTATCCTAAATGTATCTTTATGTCATAAACTATTTAAAAGATATAGGTTACATAATCATTTCATCAAATCAAACCCCATGAAAAGAAGAGGGTTTTATGAGAATATAACCCTTGAAATATAAATTTTTTTCCTAAAAATATATCTAGTGAAAGGGAAATGAGTTTCATAAACATATGACATATGAAATAGAAAGGGTTTTCTTATAAATATAACACATGAAAGAGAAATGAGTCTCATAAAAATAATGACATAAAAACATAAACCATTTTAATAAATAATATGATTGGAACCCTTAGATCATATCCCTAGTAATGTATAATCTATATAAATGGATATTGTCATAGATTGAGAGGGATTTCGAAAGATCAACTGGAACCTTTGTTATATAAATTATCCATTTTTTGAAAATCCATTTCATAAATAAATTTCAAAAAAAAATTTCTTATAAATATTTCTTTCAAATTTTATTTCAAAAATTTTATAATGAAAATTTATTTTATGATTTGAAAAAACTTTCTAAAATAAAATGAATAATTAATTATTTTTTAAATATGTTTGAAAACATAGAAAGGAACGTTGAAAACATTTTGAAATTTTTTTTCCTTGAAAACACTTTTAAAAAGTATAAATAATATTGGAAAACATTTTGAAAACATTTTTCATTGAAAACACATTAAAAAATTACAAAAAATGATTATTTTTTTTGGAATTTTCTTAAAAAAATTGGAAATGGTTCAAAATATTTTTAAAAACATTTTAATTTTATAAAAATTGAAAAAATATAAAAAAATCCGGAAGACCTGTTGAAAACCTTATTCTTTGAAAAAACATTGAAAACAAATAAAGAAAGATAAAAAACATTATATTTTTTTCATTCAAAACACTATTAAATTGTATAATGAAAGATTGAAATTTTTTTAATCCATTTTATTTTAGAATTATTTTTAGAGTTCATTAATTTTTTTAAATAATATTCATAAAATATGGTTGTGTATAAAAACAAATTTCCGGCCAAAGAGTTATATGAATTTTGGATTTCTTAAAAACATTTTTTTAATAACATTATATATTGAAGAGTGGAAAAATGGTACCATTACATGAGGATATCAGTAATTACCATAGGATAATAAAATCCATTATATTTCATGATATATGGATCATATGATTTAATCAATGTAAGACTTATCAAAAAAAATCTAGATAGTGATGAGACTGTAGTAATAAACACCTAGCACTATGGTAACTTTGAATCATTATACCCATGAAAGAATAAAATTCCATAAATATTAACATATATTTTAAATAATTAAATTAATGATATAACATAACACAAGGTAGTTTATACACCTCATAAAATTATATAAGTTCGTTTTAGTAACATGTATATTAAAGAAAGAAAATTGAGACAAAATTTACATTTTTGATGCGGTAACTTTTGAATGACAAACAAATAGAAATATAGATCATAAAATGGATATATAAATACCAATATATTAAATTAAAATAATCATATAATGAATTATTGGGCATTTTATACACTACTCAAATTAAATTAGTAGTGAATAAGGATTAAGTCTCGTAGAAATAAAAGTGATTATAGATGATACTTACCTTAGGTCTTGAATTTATTTACATAAAAAAAATCATTTACAATAAATATAATTTTATTATTCATATAAAAAGAATATTATTGTTACATATAATAGAATATATTATTTTATTATGACCTTATATTATCCTTTTATTAACAATTCCATGTTTAGGTAATGCTTTGGATAATAATCGATTTGTTTTCATAGATGATTTGTCTTTTTATTCATGATCCTGTTATGTATATATAATGATCAACATATTCACAAAATGTAAAACCTGATATAAATATTATATTTATTCAGTATATAAATATTTATAATAATATATAAATGATAGAAATATGAAATGAAATACATTGTTCATGGAGACGGTAGGTCGTGCGTACGAATGAACGCTGAGTATGTTTTCTTATCGTATTGAATACAAAAATTAAATGAAATATATATTATCATTATAGTATTATTATTATGTAGTATATATCATATTATTTTACTTAAAATTTACTTAAAACATTCCAAGTATTTTGTGAATGAATCACATCACTTTGAGGAGGCAGTAGTCCACACGTCCACAAACCAAGTTATCAAATTTACAAAAAATTGGATGTATGAAGGTATGTTCTATATAATAATTAAATAAGAATAATGAAATCATAAATATCATAAATATGATATAAAACATTAATTTCTATAATTCTCAATAATGGGTGTAACACCCCAAGCTTCCACGGTAAGCTTCTCTCTGAATAATACAATAGCGTGTGTTCTACACTACTTCGAGTTCTAACACACCGCAACCAATCAAACTATGTAAAACCAACTTTTTAAAATTTTATAAATCTTAAATTTCAAAATGGATTTCATTTTTTGATTCTGAATATCGAAATTAGCTTAGTCTGAATTTTTGGTAATTTCCTGAAAACTTTCAATTTTTGATGAATAGTGAAAAACACTAAGATATAGTTTAAAACCAAATTTTTATTTAAATAATTATTAATTTTATTTAAATTTATTTTTGGTGAAAATAGATACATAATACTTATATAAGATCAATGTAATTCATTGGTTTCAGTTTATAATAATTTTAGATATATAAAAATTTTATTGAACTTTTTACCGTCTTTTATCCACCTCCAAGGAGCCTTTGAAAATTTACAGAAAACATAATTTTACCACTTCTATGAGTTGAATTTCAAAAAACTGAGATACATGGTTTATATCAGTAAGTAAAATGTTGTTCAATAATATGATTATTTTTGGTGAATAGTAACTTTTTAATTTTATTTACCACAGTTAAAAGTAAATAGGGCAATTAAGGGTAAAAATGATATTATTATTACACTAAAAATGTCCTAATTATTTTGTATAAGTTTAAGTGGACCAAAAACATCCTTAGGAATAAAATACGATCATGTATGTCCACTTGGATTAGAATAGGTCATTTAATATTATTTAATTCAAAGAAGAGTTAAAAGTGTTAAATTCATCGTTTAATAACTAAACCATTTTTAATGTAGGGTTACACAAAATATAAATTCGACTAGAAATATTCAACAGATAGATAAAAATATTTCATACATAATGGTATTTTATTTATTATTTTTTGACATTAAATAATTTAATTTATTTATGATATAACGATGATGCAATAATTACCTAATTTATGAAATATTAAAATAATTGATATTATAAATATCCAAATAAATGTTATTTGAGAATTTTTATGAATTAGACTAATTTTATTGGTTAATATGACATGTTAGGGTTGGTTAGATGAATTGTTTTTTAATTAATAATGTTTTTATGAGTTTCAAAAAATCAAAATACCAAATAGTGTCAAAATTGACATAAAAGAGTTTTCAAAACAAATATTATATTATTAATTGATATTCTATTCCTAAAAATCTAAGGTTCAGACAAAAGTAGTAAATAATATTATATATGTCATTAATTAACCACTTTAGGTTCTCTTGAAAGTTTATATAGAGCTTATTAACCATATAATACAAAAATACAAAGAGATATGGTAAATGTAAAATTGTTTAACTAAGAGTTTAATCTAAAAGATAAAGTTAATATAGTAAAAAAAACCAATCTAAAACATATTTTTTGATTGGTTTTAGACCCATACCCTCCTTAGACTTTTTATAATTCATTTTTGAGCCATTAGAAACCGAAATTTTTTTTATTATAAAATAACATTTCTAGCTTTTCCTAAGGTGCTCCTCACCCCCCATATAAAAGGGAACTCCCCCTTCCCTCAAATTCACACCTTAAAAGCCTTTTGGCTTGGAAAACCCCTGACCAAATGCACTACCAACAGTCCTAACTTCATCCTATATTCCTTCGTTTAGTCATAAATCTATTCTATGGAGCCCTTTTGATGAAATCAAAAGGAAGAACCCGAATAAGAGGTAAATATCTCATCACCTCTTTCAAGTACTTTTCTTCTTCCACTTCCTCTTTATTTTTTTCCATTCTAAAATAATAAAAATTTTATTTTATATATACTTTTATGTTATTAAAAATATGGTACAACTATATTAATTATTCTATCCATCCTTTTAATGACATGTCACCATACGTGCGTACGTACGGCTTACCGACTCCACGTCGTGGTGTAATTGTTATTCAAAACATTATAATTTGGATGGGTATAATAATGATGTGTAGTTTATGTAAATAATAAATATAACATGATAATTAATATTTATATATGATATACCATCCAACTATATATTATTTTCATATCAAATGAATGATATTGTCGCTCGTGTGTATGTACGGATTACCGTCTCCACGAAACGCATTGAGATTCATTCCCCATCGTATCCATTCAAGAATAATTTTCATTGTATGCTTAAAAATAATTTTTAAAGACTTAATATAGTTCTGAATATGAATAAGATACATCATATTCACAGGAAACATTACTTACGTAACAAATCATATAACATAAAACAAATCAGCTAACACCCGAAACGATGATAATACTAAGATATTATTAACAAAGAAATGTTAAAAGATCATATATGATATCATATTAATGTATATGATTCTTGTATAATTTAATATAAATTATTTAACCATTATACTGGAGGTTTTTCTACCCTCTACCAAGAAAAAGTAAAAGCTAAAGGTTAATTTTACAATCTCTTCATTATCCGAGGTTGTTTATATGTAATTATATACTGGGACCTCTTTATCATCCACATCCACGTTTCTTAAAAATTAATTTCAAAAAATTCTTACAATTTTATAGAGTATGGGTTAATGTAATTTATACATCTTTTTGACTTTTTATAAGATGTTTATAAAGGAATCATTCCGTCATTTTCTAAGAAAGGCCCTTTATATCCTTTTCGACATAATTAAGGTAAAATGTATTTCTTTTAACTTATACGGTGGGTGAGGATATATTACACCATTATAACAACATCGATGCTTCCCTTAGAAGCATATAATAATATTTTAAAATATAAATGATTTCTTTTATAATTATATGACAATTAAATGATTTCAAAATGGAAATAGATATTTCTCTAAAAGGTTTTGATTTCTTCTATGTCAATATCCTTTGATAGATTTTAAGTTTGTTTGATGTTGATTTATTAGGATACAAAACATCTATATTGTATTGAAGGTTTTGTGATATGTTCGACTTTGGATGTATTATTTCATACCATTCATGGTTTATGGATAAATTATTAACATTTCGTATGCCAGTTCTAATACGAATGTTTATTCCATGATTAATCCTTTTCATGTGAGGAATGCATTGGACTTAGTAAGTGATGGGTGGAGCTCGCTATAGCTCCTCGATGCATCAGTAGGTCTCCTAAGACATACTAGTGTCTTATCACAAGGCCTTGAAAAAATCTTATTTGTAGTCTTGGCACAAGGCCATGACTATGTGGTTATGAGGTTTGGCATTATGCATTCCATCATTATGAAAGTGGATATTGATATTTCAAGTGATTATTCTACTAGTAGAATATCCATGTGAGTAAGTAAATGGAATTATTTTGATTTATATTTTCCATATTATAATGAATTTTATGTTAAAAAGGCTTTTGTTTTTTTATACATTTCCTTAAATGTTTATGCTTCTTTATGAAATTTTCCGCGATATTGTTAACCTTACTGAGCATATAAGCTCACCCCATTCTATGTTTTATTTTTTCCCAGGATGAGAAGAAGTATATTATGGATGACTTGTTGGGATAGTCTATGGGATCTCAGAGTTTTCTATGGAAACAATATTGTTGTAGTTTTTTATTTTATGATATAATGTAAACCTTATTAATGTATCTAGTACATCCAAGGATACTAAAGTAATCGGTCTTTCGAGACTTGATCTCTTGTGATCATTCCAGTGATATGTAATAATGCACCGAATCTAGGATTCTAGGTTTGGGGAGTTACATTTGATATTAGAGGATGTTTAGTACAATCCTTGGAAACTAGATTTTGATAGACTCTGATTAGAGGAAAAATCCCTAAGATATAATTTGATGATTAATATAGAAGAACTTCCTAGAATTTTGGGATTGTAGAGATTTTGTGTGTTTTCCATGATATACATCCCTGTATGTATATGAGAAGGTAGAGGTGGCCATGGCACAAATGTACCTAGGGGTAAAACAAAAAAAACTGCTTTGAGCTAGACACGAACGGGGACTGGTGCAAGACAACGGGCCTTGCTGAACTTTTTGTTACGACACTCCCCGGGGATATGGTTATGATAATTCTCATTTTCTTTTCAAAAAATTATGATGGTTTTATGAGTATATAATTCCTAAAAGAAAACATTATTTATGATTATGGATTATATCCATAAACTGTTCAATTTATGTTTAGTGTTTTAAAAGTTTGGAATTATGTATTTCGATTCATAAACTAATCTAGTTTATGCCATTATTTAGAAATGGAACCTAGTAGAATGAATGAACACTGTATCAATGCACAAACTCAATGTAGGGATTTCCCTCCTGATCAAGATAATTATAGTGGAGATGGTGATACAACTGGTGCTGATCAGCTTATCACTATATTGGGACAACTCACTCAGGTTATGAATAATAACATTACCCATATGGACACCCTAATCCGCAATGTGGAGGTTTAATGTTCGATCGCTTCATGAGGAAACAACCACCAAAATTCAATGGGTTTACAAATCCAATAGTAGCTGAGCAATGGATAAATTCCACAGAGAAAATATTCCACGCCTTGGGGAGTAGCGAAATGGAAACGTTATCATGGAAATTTACCGCCTCACTGGAGATGCTAATCAAAAGTGGTCATTGTTACAAAACACAAAGGAAGATGATGAAGTATCAAATATGGAATGGAGGGAGTTTAATGAAATTTTCTCGAAAAATAATTTCCTCATGACCATCGAGCGAATATGGAAAGACAATTTCTGAGTCTGGGGAAAAAGGAAGATGAGAATGTCACAATTTATGAAGCTAAGATTACAAGATTAGAGAGCCATGCTGCGGATTATATATGTAACCAAAGAATTAATATTGATCATTTCTTTGATGGGTTAAAACCATTTATCCATTGAGAATTACTCTCAAAATCCTTCTTGTCATACGAAGATATTGTCTCATGTGTTATCAATACAGAAAAAGAATTCTCTAAGTCTTATAACTTTAAAGTAATGCAAGAGAAGAATAGATCTTCTGAACACTGTAGAAATGGAAATAAGGGGAAGAAGGGAAAAGTTGAATATCCATCCTGTAGTAAATGTTGTAAGAAACACCGTGGTAATTTTTTGAAGGGTATATGAGTCTGTTACATGTGTGGTGAAAAAGACCACCAAGCTCGTGATTGAAAGGGGAAAAGTGGTTATCGATGATTAATGCTACAATTGTAGAGAAAGGGGGATTTATACGAAATAATTTCCTAAGAATCAGAGGAACATACCTTAGAAAAGGCCATGGGATCAAGGCCGAGGTTATGTTATCACTACTATTGATGTTGAAGATCTGAAAGACGTGGTGTCAAGTAATTTAATGGTTTCATCATGTTTAGAAAATGATTTATTTGATTCTGGATCATCGCATTGTTTTATATCTTCCAAGTTTTCTATGAAAATTGGGTATTTCCAATTTGGTTTAACAAGGGAGTTGACAGTCAAAACTCCTAAGGGAAGTATCACTGCAATAATGTTTTGTGAATCAGTCCTCATTAGGTCATATAAATGTTCTTTATCTACTGATCCCATCGTCATACCCATGATTGAATTTTATATAATCCTCAGTATGGACTGGATTTCAGACCATGATCCGAAATTTTATTATAAGAAGTAGGAGGTTATAATTTTTTATGTTGATAAGGAGTAATTTATCATTAGTGCAGAAATGTCACCACCTAAATCTTATCTAGATCCACCACTAGTTGCTCAACTAAATCCAATTATTGGGGAGCAGGAGAATGAAATAACAGTTTGTGAGGAGTGGAATGTTCAAATAGTTTATGCACCTATTGGGTAAGAATATGTTGATGTGTTTCTAGGGGATTTACTTAGACATCCTCAAGAATGAGAAATTGATTTTTCCATTGATTTAATTCTTGGTTCAAGGTCCATATCAAATACCCCTTATAGAATGGCCAGTGTGGAATTAGTGTAACTATAGAAAAAAATAGAGGAATTGAGTAATAAGGGATTTATTCTCCCTAGTGTTTCTCCATGGGGAGCCCTTGTCTTTATTATTAAGAAGAAAGATGGAACTATGAGGTTGTTCATTGACTAAAATAAGATCAATGGTATAACAATAAAGAAAAAGTATCCCCTACCTCACATTGATGATTTATTTTACCAACTTCATGGAACTCAATACTTCTCAATGATTAAACTTTGATCTGGATATCATCAGTTGTGTGTGAAGAGAGAAAACATTTCGACAACAATATTTCCAACCAGGTACATGCATTACAAGTTTACAATAATTTCTTTTGGATTGACAAATTCACCCTCAATCTTCATGGATCCAATGAATAGACTTTTCAAGGAATATCTTGATTTCATTGTAGTGGTTTTTATTGACAATATCTTGGTATACTCTAAATGCTATGAAGATCATGAAAATCACTTGCGAATTATCCTGAAGACTCTTAGAAGACACAAATTATATGGGAAGTTTAGTAAGTCTGAATTCTGACTTCAAAATATTTCTTTTCTTGGACATATTGTCTCTAAGGATGGAATCTCTCTTGATCCTTCTAAGACCAAGGAAACCTATGAATGTCCATCACCAATGAGTATAATCGAGTTATGATG
Source organism: Viscum album (assembly GCA_963277665.1). Lineage (NCBI taxonomy): Eukaryota > Viridiplantae > Streptophyta > Magnoliopsida > Santalales > Viscaceae > Viscum > Viscum album. Next base: position 1,253,164,206 of record OY728141.1, read on the forward strand.
TTTTATTGGTTTAGCATGTTATTGTTGACATTTCATCCAAAATTTTTCCCGGTAGGCTAACCCATTAACAAAGCTCACACGAAAAGGGGTTAAATTTGTTTGGACCAAATAGTGTTAAGAATGTTTTGAAGAATTTAAGAGAATATTAGCCAATGATCCTATATTGACTCTACCATCGGGGAATTATGGTTGTGTTATTTATAGTGATGCTTCAAAGGAAGGACTTGGTTGTTTCCTTATAGAGAATGATAGGGTTATTGCCTATGCATCACGACAGCTAAAAAACCATGAGAAAAACTATCCTACTCTTGATCTTGAGTTAGCATCTATAATCTTTCTTTTCAAGATATGGAGACATTATCTCTATAATGAAAATGTGATATTTAAACTAATTACAATAGTTTTAAGTATATTTTATCACAAAGAGAACTCAACACGAGGCAAATGCAATGTCTTGAACTACTCAAGGATTATGATTTCACTATACACTACCAACCGGGGAAGGCAAATAAGGTGGAGCATGATTTGAGAAGAAATGATCATGGAGTTTTGAACAAGATGAGAGTTGAAAGGGATCCAATTTTCATAGATCTAGTAATGATGGATATGGGAATAACCATGGAAGGTGAAATATCAATGCCTTTTCAAATGGTTTCCAAACCATAATTACTAGAAATGACAAAACGTTATCATGTTGTGGATGAGGAGTTTCAAAAGAAGACTAAGGTTGTGAATGATGGGAGATCGAGTGACTTTGTATATGAATATGGAATTTTGAAATTTAGGAAGAGACTTTGTGTTCCTGATATACCTGATCTAAAAAAAGAATTGTTGGATGATTCTTAGAGATCCAATTTCTCTATAAACCATGGGAGCACCAAAACGTATAGAGATTTGATAGAACATTTTTGGTGGGACAACATGAAGGGGGAGATTTCTGATTTTGTGTCAAGATTTATGGTTTTTTCACAAGTGAAGGCTAGAAGGGAACAACCTGGAGGAGTCATGCAACCTCTTCCCATACCTGAGTGGAAATGGGATGATATCACGATGGATTTTGTCATGGGGCTACAAAAGACTCCTAGAAGGAACGATGCAATATGGGTCATTTTTGATCAACTAACCATGTTAGAACATTTTCATGCTATAAGTAAAGATTAATACATGAAAATTTAGCGAGACTATATATTAATGATGTTTTAAGAAATCATGGAGTACCACTATCGATTGTTTCTGATCGTGATCCCCGTTTTACATCAAGATTATGGGAAAGTATTCAGAAATCCCTGGATACTGAACTTCATTTGAGCACCACCTACCACCCTCAAAATAATGGACAATTAGAAAAGACTATTCAAACCTCAGAGGACATGTTGAGATGTTGCTCACTTGACTTTCAGGGTATGTGGGATCAATATTTACCTCTGGTAGAATTTTAAAATAATAATAGTTTCCATTCAAGTATACAGATGGCACCATATGAAGCATTATATGGAAAGAGATGCCGCACACCAAATTTATTGGATGATGTTGTTGAAAGAAAACTTATAGGACCAGAACATGTGGTGGAAACGATGGAAAAGGTGAAGGTAATCAAAAACCACATCAAATAAGCTCAAAGTAGGTAGAAGAGCTATGCCGATAACCAAAAAAAGGATTTGTAATTTCATGTAGGAGATCATGTCTTCTTTAAGGTATCTCAATGGAAGGGTGTTATACATTTTGGTAAGAAGGGAAAATTATGTCCTAGGTACGTCAGACATTTTGAAATTATAGAATGAATTGGGGCGGTAGCTTACCGTTTGGCAATGCCGCCAAGTCTCTCCACAGTTCATGATGTGTTCCACATATCACTGCTGAGAAAATACATGCCTGATCCAACGCATGTACTCACCTATGGGGAAATAGAACTGGAACCCGATATGTCTTATTGCGAAGGGCCTGTCAAGGTTCTTGATACACGAGAAAAAGTTCTGAGAAACCAGACAAATCATTTGGTAAAAGTTCTATGAAGAATCCATAAGATGGAAGAGGCAATGTGGGAACCCATGAAACTTATGATGAAGAACCACCCAAGACTTTTTATGCAGTAATATTCTAGAAATTTCGAGGACGAAATTATTTCAAGGAGGGTAGAATGTAACACCCCAAGATTCCATGGTATGCATCTCTTTGAATAATACAAGAGCTTGTCTTGTACGCAACTTCATGTTCTAACACACCACAACAAATCAAACTAGTCATTATGAATAGAAAAACCCACTTTTTGAAATTTTAAAAATATTATCTTTCAAAATGGACTTCATTTTTGGATTCTAAATATTAAAATTATCTTAGGGTGAATTTTTGATATTTTTCTGAAAACATTCTATTTTTGTTGAATAGTGAAAAACATTGAGTTATAGTTTAAAATCGAATTTTTATTTAAATGATTATTTATTTTATTTAAAAAAATTTATGACAAAATAGATACATAATAACTATATATGATCAATGTAATTCAATGGATTCAGTTTATAATAATTTTAGATATATACAAATTTTATTGAACTTTTTACCGTCTTTTACACATCCCCTAGGAGCATTTTCAAATTTACATAAACCATAATTTAAGCACTTCTGTGAGATGAATTTCAAAAATCCAAGAGACACGGTTGATATTAGTAAGCAAAATGCGGTTCAATAAGAGGAAAATTATTTTTGATGAATAGTAAATTTTCACTTTTGTTTACCACAGTTAAAAGTAGATAGGGTAAAAAGAGGTAATAATGATATTACTATTACCCTAACACATGTCCTAATTCTATTGGATAAGTGTAATTCGACCAAAAAAACCTTATGAATAAAATATGATCCTTTAGTTCCACTTCGATTAGATTAGGATATTAATTATTATTTAATTCAAAGAAGAGTTAAAAGTGTTAAATTCAATGTCTAATAAATAAACCTGTTTTATTATAAGGTGGAACACAATAGAAATTAGACTATAAATATTCATTAGAAATATACAAATATTTCCTACATAATGGAATATTACTTATAATTTTTATACATTAAAAATTTAATTTATTTATGAAACAATGATGATGCGGTAATTATCTAATTAATGAAATATTAAAATAATTGATATTATAAATATCCAAATAAATGTAATTTGAGTATTTTTATGAATTACAAAAATTTTATAGTATAAAATGACATGTTTGGGTTGGTTATATGAATTTTTATCAAAGTAATAATGGTTTTATAAATTTAGCAAAAACAAAATAGAAAATAGTGTCAAAATTTACATAAAAGATTTTGTAAAAAAAATATTATATTATTAATTGATATTCTATTCCTAAAGATATAAGGTTCTTCCAAAGGTCATAAATAATATTATAAATGTCATTAATGAACCACTTGAGGTTCACTTGGATGTTTATAGTAATTTTATTAACCATATAATTAAAAAATACAAAGAGACATGGTAAATGTCAAACTATTTAACTAAGAGTTAAATCTAAAAGATAAAGTTAATAAAGTTACCCAAACCAGTATAAAACCTTTTGGTTGAGTGTTTTTTGACCCATACCCACCTTAGATTTTAAATAATTCATTTTGGAGCCATTAGAAACTGAAAATTATTTTATTACACCATAATATTTCTAGATTTTTCTAAGGTTCCCCTCACCTCTCTTATAAAAGGGCACTCCACCTTCCTTCAGATTCAAACCTTCAAAGCCTTTTGGCTCGGCCCAAACCCTACCCAACTACCCTATAAACTGTCCTACATTCATCCTAGGGGCCTTCCTTTAGTCAGAAATCCAACCTAAGGAGCCCTTTGGATCAAATCAAAAGGAAGATCCCGAAGAAGAGGTAAATATTTCATCACATCTTTCAAGTTCTTTTCTTCTTCCACTTCCCCTTTCTTTGTTTATTCCATTAAAAAATAATAACTCTAGTATATTCTATATAATTTTATGTTATAATAAATATGTTTAAACTATATTCATTATTATATCCATCCTTATATTGACATGTCACCATATGTGCGTATGTACATCTTACCGTCTCCACGTTGTGGTGTAATTGTTATTCAATGAATTATTATTTAGATGGGTATAATAATGGTGTTTAATTGATTTAAATAATAAATATAACATGATAAGGATTCTGTATATATGATATAAATCCAATTATATATTATTTTAATATCAAAAGAATTAAATTGTCACTCGTGCGTATGTACGGATTACAGTCTCCACGAAACGCGATGAGATTAATTACCCATCATATCCATTCAAGACTAATTTTCATTAGATGATTAAAAAAATGTTTAAAGTCTTAATAAAATTCTGAATATTAATAAGATACATCATATCCACAAGAAAAATTACTTACTTATCAAAGCGTATAAAGGGAAACGAATCAGTTAACACCCGAAACGACGATAATACTAAGATATTATTAACAAAGCAATGTAAAAAGATCATATTTGATATCATATTAATTTATACGATTCTTGTATAATTTAATTAGAATTATTTCACCATTATACATTATTTTTACCTACCCTCAACCAAGGAAAATTACAAGGTAAGGGTTAATTTCACAATCTCTTCATTATCCAAGGTTGTTTATACGTAATTATCTACTGGGACCTCTTTATCGTCCACATCCTTGTTTCTTAAAAATGTATTTCAAACCATTCATAAAATATTATATACTATGGGTTAATGTCATTTAAAACCTTGTTAGAATTTTTATTAGATGTTTATAAAGGAATCTTTCTGTCATTTTCGAAACAAGGTCCTTTATAACGTTTTTCGACAAAATTAAGTTAAGAATGTCTTTTTTTAATATATACGGAGGGTGAAGATATATTACGCTGTTATAACAATGTTGTAGCTTCCCTTAGATTCTAATAAGATTATTTTCAAATATAAATGTTTTATTTTATAATTAAATGACTTCTAAATGACTTCAAAATAGAAAGAGATATTTCTCTAAAAAGGTTTTGATTTCATCTATGTCAACATCCTTTGATGGATTTTACGTTTATTTGATGTTGATTTATTATGACACAAAACATCTATATTGTATTGAAGGTTTTTTGATATGTTTGACTGTGGGTGTGTTATTTCATACCAATCATGGTTTATGGATAAAGCATTTACATTTCGTATGCCAGTTTTAATACGAATGTTTATGTTATGTTTAAACATTTTCATATGGGGAATGCATTGGACTTAGTATGTGACGGGTGGAGACCGATATAGCTTCTAGATGCATCTGTAGGTATCATGAGACAAACTAGTGTCTCGGCACAAGGCCTTAACAGAATCTTATTTTTAGTCTTGGCACAAGGCCTTGACTATGTGGTTATGATGTCTAGCATTGTGCATTCCATCATTATGAAAGTGTCTATTGATATTGCATGTTATTATTTGACTAGTATAATATTAATGTGAGTAAGTAAATTGAATTATTTTGATTTATTTTGACATATTATGGAGATGTTTATTTTGAAAAGGCTTTTGTTTTATTTTTATTCATTCCCTTAAATATTTATGCTTATCTATGAAAGTTTACGCTATATTGTTATTCTTACTGAGCATCTGAGCTCACCCCTTTCTATGATTTAATTTTTCCCATGGTGTGAATAAGTATATTATGAATGACCTGCAGGGATAGTCTATGGGATCTCAGTGTTGTCTATGGAAACAATGAGGTTGTAGTTTTAAATTTTTTGATGTAATGAAAACCTTATGAGTGTATCTAGTACTTCCAAGGCTACTAAACTAATAGGTATTTCGAGACTTGATCTTTTATGATCATTCAAATGATATTTAATAATGCACCAACTCTAGGATTCTAGGGTAGAGGTGTTACAATGGGAGGTAGTAAAGGAAAAAAGAATAACCTCATTTCACGAGGATGTAGTCCGCCGTACACACAAAATGAATGTTCGTTACCCATTAGATGGAAGTGTGTTTAGGTATTGGTAGAAACCATAAAATAAAAACATCTTAATCAATTTAAGATTCTAAGGTTATTATATAACCATTTAATAGTAATAATTTAGGTGGTATATAAACAAAATCAAACAAAATCTCTTGTTGAAGGATGTCACATCTACTTCTGGTAACTCTTTTTGGTTTGCACCAAAGGAATTCCTTGGTTGTCTATAATTCAAATGTGAGGCCTCTAGGATGAATTTAGAGAAGTTTATTTCTTATTTTTTTCCAGTTTGGAAAATCCAAAGTGGACAACTAATCTATAAAAGGTGAAGTATGGTTGAGAGAAACTTCCTCTACACAAAAATAAGTTGATTTCCTTGGTTTTTATTAAGGTAACTAGTTTTCTAGACTATGTAATTTTACCATTAATAGTAAATTAATGTGATATTTATTAGAAAACATAGAAACACTTAATTATAAAAATGAAAACAAATTTAACGAAAAATATTTCCAATGTGTGTTGGAAATTAATTTTAAAATAATCGCATGATTACACAAAACACATCTTTAACCAGACCCATGCTAATGATGTTTTTTATATTTAAAGTTAAATATGTTAATTATAAAAGATAAATTTGTAAAATAATAGAATATATTATATATCTATTAATATTTAAAAATAATATGGTAGAATATTTTTTTAGTATATTGAAAATCATTTAATAAAATATCATTTAATATTAAATAAAATTATTATAAATTTTGATATTTTTAATTAAATTAAATTAAAAAAATAATTATGAAAAAGAATTAATTCGATTCTATTATGTTCACACCAGTATAAATAAATATATTTAGCTAAAAAAACAACAATAATCATTCCATCAATTTAGTTTACTTTTATCTTTTTTAGTACCAATTATTTTAGTTAATTATTAATTAAAAAATTTCATCATATGGCATTCCTTAGGTTGTTAATCTAAATAATTCTCATTTAATAAATAAATATAAATTAAAATTATGAAAATAGTCATTTAAATCTCAAAATAATTTGTATAACCAAACTAATGTGGTTTTGGGTCTCTATCTCAGGGCTTTATAAATGCTGATGATAAGAAAGGTTCCTTTTTCATCTTTTTTCATTTCTTAAATTATTATATATGTAATATTCATTGAATACTGTCCCAATAACTCATAAAATTATAAAAAATTGATTATATGGTCGAAATATGGGCATCCAATAGATTTTAGAGAAATTTTTAGGTCATTTGCCTCTTCAGATTAAAGTCTGACCACATAGTAATTTTTTTTTAACAATGGTAATTAATTTCAATTAATATCACTAATATTTTTGGTCAAAAAGTATTTTTTCAATACTGAAAATTATAAATTATTATTATTAAAAAAATGGAATCCATTTTTACAAATTATAATCACAGAATTGGTCTAAATTAATTTAAAGTCAATCTCGTATATGGGTTACGACAACGAGTTTTTGAAGCAAAAATGTTTAAAATATTGAAATGTATTTACATACAATTTAAATGTGAAATTGGGTCCAATCAACAAAATTGGATTAATCTATTAAAAATTTATATTATTAAACTTTAAAACCAAAATAAAATATGTTCTTACAATATAAATAAGTTAGATGAAAAAACAGTTTTGAATTAAAATTCAGTATTTTTCACAGTTCAACCAAAAATGAGTTTTTTCCGAAATATATCAAAAATTCACCATAAGATAATTTTAATATTATGAATTAATAAAAATAAGGTTTATTTTAGGAAATTTATATTTTAAATGTTTCTAGAATTATTTTTATTATTTTTCACTACAGGGAATAAAATGCGGTTTATTTGAGAGAATGGTATTTTCAAACATATAACAAAATTAAAAAAATTTATATGTTTGGATATAAATATGTTTTGATTATTTAAAAAATATAAAATAATATGTAAAAATTAGTTATTACTACTCATATTACTATGTTTCACCTTTGTTATAACTTTATCATTTATTTAATTATAATAATAAAATGTTGTTTCTTAGAAACATAGTATTGTGTGTAACACAGAACAAGGCGATGTTACATATAGTGCGAGATTAAAAAGTTGTACCATATAATGAAATTAAAATATATTAATTTTATATAAAAAAAATCTATTTTTCAATGTTTTTTGAAAATAAAGAATATCAAAAAAAATTAATTACTTCAAAAAACAATTCACAAAATATCAGTCTGTTAAAATTGTTATATAATTTTTTTCATTTTAATATTTCTCAAAAAAATCACTATAGACAAGTGTTATGATGATATCTTAGAGAATGTTACCAGGAACTAAATTTCATAAACAATTATCTTCTTTAAAACTCAAGAAAAAAAGAATTCTTCTCCTATTTTATATAAAATATATTATTTTTTGTCCACTGTCTACTTATGTTGTTTTTTACATTATTAAATATTTTAAAGAAACATCTATTTTTTATAAGATCAATTTATTTTCATTGTCACAAAATTGAAAGAAAATAAATTTATCTTCTATAAACCCATTTAAAAAATACATCATCATTATAAGTATAATTCTTCACAAAAATTAGATTATTTTTTATTCATTTTATGTTCAATGATTTTTCATTCCTGAATTATATAGTACCCCATATTACTTCTCACTGCCTTTCAAAAAGGTTTTCAAGCTTATATATTTTTATGAAACATCATCCACAATCTATTGTTATTTAGCACACATTTTCTTATGAATTTGGAGGTAAACATTTTCATCATTTACACTAATAGAAATGTGAGTTAATCATTAATTGTATTCACCAATTTATCACATCTTCCATAAGTATTATAAAGTACATCAAAACATTTTATCACATTCAATCCATGCTAAAACTATTTAGTTGGATTATTTTTTATGTTTTTAGGTTTTATACTCCTTGATTTATTGATACTATTAGGTTTTCATGATGAAATATTTTATAAATAAAAGTATTCCCTATGTAAATAACCACTACATAACTAATATCTACATAAAAATAAATTTCTCTTAAAATATGAAAAGTGTTTTGAATAGGTATTGGTTATTTTGATCTAAATAGTTTAAATATCTTCAAATATTTCCCAACATTTTAATTTTTTGTTGATCGTACATTACCAATATATTTTCCTATAGGCCAATCAATCAATTTTTTCAACGAGACTCAATTTTTGTTTTTTTATCATCATTTTTTCAAAATGAAATATTGTGTCAAATGTGTTTATTAAGAGAAAAAACTGTAACATTTAAATTGTTTTCAGTTTCATCATAATAAATATGCCATTAAATTCCCAAAATATGTTATTTTTGTTGATTTCCTCCATCATCAATTTTAATTTTTGATTTAAAAACCCGTTTTGGTATTTTTAAATATCCCCCTATAACTTTATTATATTTCTCAAAATCATGCTAATAATTATTCAACTAATTATCAAATTTGAGTAACATAACTTGAATTATTTATAATTATTCCTATCACAAGATGGATAAAATTGGAGTGTCATGAATAATATATATATTTTAGTTAAGTATGATATTATGTTTTCCAATCATCCTAAAACATTATCCTTCATTTTTTATATCCATTTTGACATTATATTAATCAATTTAATTCTTTTAAGAGTAACTATCCTTTTAAATTATTTAAATGAATAAAATATAGACCCTGAAATCTAGTTTCACAGTGTACACTATCTATATCTCTTACTATATTTTTCCCTCTTCAATGTTTTCTTATTCACTTGAGTATTAAAATTGATCCATAAAAGCATAATCACCATTTCCATTTGAGTTTGTTCTCTTCTTTTTTACTTTTCACATATTTATATGAATCTTCCATTTTAGATAACAAATTTCAATTATTATACGATGTAAAAAAGTTTCATTCCCATTTAGGGAAATTTATTTCATAATGATCATTAATGAACATGTTACTATACATATTTCAGGATCTTTTGGGTTGAGATTCTTCTTCATCCTCAATGGTATTCTCTTGGAAATTCATCCAAAATTTTCCAATTTTCTAAAAAAAGAATATTATCCTCCTACATAACCTTTCATTTCAAAAATAATATTAAACTAATTAAGATAAAATTGTTATAATATGTTTCATCAACATTATTATTATATTATTTATTATGAGATTTTATTTTATTATTTATTATAAATCCTTTTAAATCCTTGAATTTAATACACTATCTCATTCTTTATTTATACTTAAATATTGATCCTATTCTCATATCATATGAAATTATAGCATTTTTTTAATTTATAATTATATATTAATTTAAATAGTGATTCTCATGAGGTGATTTTTTCCATTAATTTTCTATAATAATTCATATAAATTTCGTTACAATAATAATAATATTCAATAATTGTTGAATAAAAGTATCACTAGATAGAGGGGTGAATCATTGTTCAAAAAAATATTTCATACTTCACAAAATTTTCCCACATCATTGGTTAGTGTGCAGGATCCTTTTCTCGATAGGTAAATTCATTATAAATGATAAAGTAATAGCAATAAGAACATATAATACATATTAAATCATTATGAGGGTATGGAACTTGGTTATCAGGGATTTGTTTCCCATGTCACAATATGTTCACATTTTTTTGAATAAACAACATTAAGGCTAATAGAATGATCTTGGAACATTTATATTTAATGTGTTTCACTAATAATAATATCCCTCCCACACTTTACACAATATTAATTGTAAATAAGATAAAATGATAATCAATTTTTAGGAATAAATATATAAGAAATATACCATTCTTTTCTCACAATTTACTTTAATCCACCCATAAAGTGTGAACTCATTATCTATTTAAAGGCTATCCACTTACTCTCAAAAAATCTGTCAAAAAAACTTATGCGGTTTTCTATCACATTATTCAAGTTAATTTCTAAATGTAAATATAGAACATAAATCCATGGTATGCTTTATATAACCATTATTCATTTCATGATCAAACTCATATATAATAATATTTGTTTTATATGTTAAATCCTCATGTTTTCCCATAAATAAATAAATATATATATTATAAAAATATGTAGAAAACCATGATATATTTGGTAAATAATAAAATGTATATCTAATATCTTCAAATTAAATATCTATAACCAAAATATGTTGACCTCCCGATGGTAAATAATAAATTTCACATATGTACTTGAACTTATCACCATTTTGTTTTTTGGAATTCCATGACAAGATTGTTCACACGTAAATTCCTATTGTTTCTCTAAAATATTATCAAAACCATGTTAACAACTCATGGTGTTTCAAAATTAATTATTATGTGTTTCCTAAAAATATGAAATGTTTCACTATACATGTTGGCTAATAGCTTCTCTATCTCTAAAAATTCATTATATTAAATCTTTTAGATATTTTAGGACTCAAACATCAAAAATAAGATATTCGACACAATGCATTATCTAACCATGGTTTAAATTATATTCATTAAGAAATAACTGTGGAATTTATATAATCATCCATGTTGTGTTTTCCTACTTTCCTTGAAATATTCATTCCTTTAAAATATATAATTCTAATAAAACCCAAATAATTTCAATAGTGTGATGATAATTAATATAACAAGAAATAATGTTTATAACTTAGGAATCATTATATCAAGAAACTAACCCATAATATACGCATAATGTGAGAGTTATAAACACTACATTACAATATAATGTAATGTTTGTGAGAGAACATCATCACTAAGTATAATGTAAAATACTACATTATCTAGGACTCATTACCTAAAGAATTTCATTAACCAAAAATTTCATTAATTTTATTGATGGATCATCACATTTAACCCATAATTTCAATTATTTTAAACACAATTGAATGAACTTAAGAGAGGTTTTTCTTTACTACTGATAATAATTAATCCCCATTGAATATAAAAATACATATAATATCACATACAAAACTAATGCTTTGAGATTCTAGGTACCACTACTTTCTTATATAAATATTCTACCCCATCCATTCACCTAACCATGTTCTTTAATGAGAAATTATTATCACTTCTTAGAAAAAATATTATCTATATATATGGGATGATATACATTTAGTTTTCTTTGATATAATTCACCCAAAACTTGATAATAATTCCGAAGATCTTAACTATTATTAGGTAGGCACATAAAAATAAATATTACCCTATTGTAATAAATATTACCAATTATTCTTTTAATTCATATTTTTCCAACGATGTTAGAGCATTCTCCCTTTAAATAACACTATCCTCATTGTGGATGACACATCTCAATCCTAGTTAGTGAAATTGGTCTTTTGGTAGGGTATTTCTTCTAATAATTTTTTTTAATAATATACTGAAATGACCAGCATAGGAACTTTTACCTTCACATATGATCCTTTGGTCTTGGCTTGTCAAATAACTCTGGTTTCCCTTAGAAACACATCATCTCACATATGTGCCTAAATATAAATATAACACCACATATCAAGGTAATGAATATCACCATATTATGGTATATTTTATATTTTTATTCTTCTTCCTCACTCAAAAATGACGGGAAAACATATTTGGAAGGGATATAACCATAAATTAGTATGAGTTAAGAATACATATTTGAGAACATATAATGAAGGCTCTAAAAAGAAATCCCACCTTATTGACATAAGTAATATCAATTAGTATTTTATGTATTCTTTTTTCTACATATTCCACTACCTCTATTTGGCCATATATTTATATATTACTTGTTTCCTAAAATAATAACTCATTTCCAGAAAAATTATTTAATTTTTAGAATGAATCATAAAAACATTACAGTGAGATACCAAATAATTTAATTTAACTACATACAGAGCCAAAAAATATCATTAAAGGATAGGTTAATGACATGTAAGACAAAATTTTTATTTTAATTTATTTTAATATTATTCATATTTAATAATTTATCAACAAAAAAATAATAGAGTCCATACGTCACACAGTATTTATAAACCCTAAAGTGAAGAACATAGTAATGTCCTTACAAATATGGATAAGAATTACGAGTGGGTTGTATAAAACAAAAAATGTTCTATTTTAGGGATTTAATTAATCTATTCACACAAAATGCCTAATATACCCACTACCACTATCCTCTCATATGATGATTTTATAGATATACCCAAAACAAATACAAAATAAAACATTTCTAAATAGAAAATCTTATAGCTGAAAATTACCATAATAATATCCTTTCCAATAAATTTTATAATTTCTTGAGAAATATTAGTCCTCTGGATATTGGTTAATTATCAATTTAGAGGTTATTTTTTTCATTAAATATAGAGTTTAATGTATACCTTCATGAAAATACATCAATGACCATATTTAAAATCCATTTATTGTATTTGAAGAAAAAGATGAATATTTTCTAGAATTATACCCATATAAAATATATTATATAAGGATTTTTTGTTTGTCCAACCACTTTAACGAGTCTTAATTTACATAAATAAAAAAAACTTTGTTAATTATGTAGCTCATGTTTGTTTTTTATAGCTCAAATTAATTCATTTAACAATGTTTAATATACTTATTTATTCAATATATTTATGCTTATTTTTTCACATAAATACCATATTTAATTGTTTTATTGAAGAAGAAAAATCCAAATTCTTTTTCCAAGAGCATGAAAATCGATATTAATTTTTTGTAAAATTTTATGGATAGTTATTTTAACAGAAAAAAGTTTATAATTAATTTGATTTAAAAACAATTTGGAACCATATTTTACATAAATTTTATAAACTTATTTAAACTTGTATTTGAAGAAACAAATACAGTTCTATATTATTTCATTAGAATTCAATAGAAATAAGAGGGTCTATAGAAGTTTCAATCCTTTGATACTATTTAAATAATAGAATCATATTTTTTACCTTGATTTTATCCTCATTATGATTCATACTATCCACAGATATTAAAAAACCAATAAAATTAAATTTTTTTATATAAACTATAATTCATAAGATATCTATGTCAGATATATATGGAGAAGTATAAAATTATTATTTTTTGATATTTTAAAAAATAATAATTATTATGTGTTCAATGAATATAGTTTTTTCGAATAATAAATTTAAACCATATAGCCTCTATTTCATTTGTTTACGTATATATTTATTTTTTACTATGTGTTACCATGAGTGACAATGAGGTCAACCACAATGTACCATGCTCAATAAATCCACTCTTTCTGAAGGGATTATAATTTTTTTTGAAAATCAGGATATATCATACATTTAAACTAATCTGTTCATGACAATAATTTGTTAAAATTTAATAATTAATCCCAACATACCGTGTAGTTCAAACAAGGTTTTCATGATGAAAAAAAATGTAACTATAATAGACATTATATACTTGGGTTTGGATTATTGGTAAGCACCCCATAATACTACATCAATGATGGGGGTTCAAAACCCATTCGGAATATGATACTGTATAAGCACTATAGTAGTACTGTAGCAGAACTATAGTAGTAATGGAACTATAGCACCAAAGAAATTCTTGTGGTGACAAACACCATTACATGAGTTGTAGTGGAGATATTACAATAGTATCCTAGGTAATATTGCATCACTATTCATAATAGGGACTTTGGGCCAAAAAATAAAGGGCCTTTAGGGCAATATAATGGGATTTAATTCTCATTGGGAACGTGATCCATTTAATGGGGCTCATCTATCGAAAAATATAGGTCCTTTGTTTCAGTAAAAAAGTTGTGTTATCCAAAACATAAAAAAATCCTAATAGTCCTTATCACGTTTCAAAATATAAATTTTTACTATATAGAAGGGTTTTAATGTATATGGGTGATAATGAAACAATTTAAGAAAATTTTATAATACTAAAGATATCATATAGGTTACCGTAAATATTTCCTTGTAAGTCACTATAATGGTTTCCAAGAAGGTTTTCTTATAATTAATATTATATTATTGTCTCTAATATATTTTAGTATTTGAATATATTACATATAATTTTCATTGAAAAAATAATCAATTCTCTAAAATACAATTATGAGGGGAAAAGATCATGTTACCTTCTAGGATAGTTCATATAATCATTTTATAATTATTTTTAACATATTTTTTCTAGTGGATAACTATAAATATAGAATAGACCACTTAAAAAATAATATTTTATTATGTTTGATAGAAATACATTCTCAAGTGGATTAAACTAGCGTAAATATTTTTTTATCTTTAAAATTCCATAAAATAGATCATTAAGATACTAATGTTATTTACACTCATAAATAAAGTCAAGGATTTTCAAGGATTATTATTCACATAAACTTCTATTTATTCCACCAAAATAAATAAAATAGTATCACTATAATTCATTCTTTTATTTTATCTATATTTGTTTTCATTTTTTTATAAATATATTAAGCGTTTTATTTTTTATTCGATTTATTCTTATTTGAGTTACGAAAAAAATCATAGACTTTTAAATATTTTAATTTATTTATTTTTAATTAATATAAATAAATGGAATATATTTCTAATATAGGATCTATGTATCTATCATACTATGTATAACATGGTCTAGAATGTTTATAAGGATCTAACTCATGTTATCATACCCTGATACATGATATGTCCCATTATAAGTCCTAAACCACATTACTGACCAATATAGGCTATAAACTAGTTCCAAGGGCATTAAGTTAATTATTTTGGAAAGATTTTAACCTATTTAAAATAAAACTATATAATGTATTTCTATCTAGAACCCAACATGATATGTCTATAAGTTACAATAATCTCACATAAGAAATAAAAAATATTCATAATAAACCCAAAAAACACCTGAGATAAAATCTAACTCAAATATAAAAGGGAACACGAAACATAAAATATAAAACATCAAGATCAAACATAAAAATCCAGAATTATATACATCATGTGTAATGTTTTTATATACAATAAAAAATTAAAAAAAATGGGGAAAAATAGATAGAAGGTTGATAATATTAAACATATATTCTACAAAAATATATTAATAATAATGAACCAAAAACCACCAATTTTCTTGTGAAAGGAGAGTATTCTCCAACTTTCACATCCTCAATAAATTGAGCAGTGATATAATCCTCTAACACATCAAATTAAAAATCTACCTTTACCGTCCTAATGTAAATAAAAGTCAATATACAAACCGATCTGTGTATGTAGGGTGTGATAGGTAGGTTAACCCATATGAAAATCATTTTTTCTTAGTTTTTAAATTTATAGAAGTAGTTAATCAAGAATTCCAATATAACTACATGATACTGATGGTAGAGTGGCATGATTATGTTTTCAATGTGCAAATGAAAAGAAAATAGCAGTGAAGTAAATAAAATATTCATTTGGAATAAGACTCTGAATGGGGGTAAAGTCTATGTGTTTATTACCATGAATGTTTAAATTATCCATAAGATTAATGGAAATGGATAATTTTAATGCTCATACTACCCATGAGAATGAGTCATTAAATTAGATTATACCTTTGACCATTTTACGGCATTCTTATAAACGTCAGATCCAAATGGATTACTTTTCAAGATGACCAAGAGGTAGTGGAAATAATTGACCTTATAAATCTTAGGGACTCAACATCATAAATATAGCAACATATCATTTTTAAATGTGATTGATTTTTTACTGGGTAATCATGTTCTTTTCATTAATAAATAACTTCAATTGTTACTACACATGGATTTTGACTTCATCAGAACTATTAAATATACTGGTGATATTCTTTTCATTTGTAATTCTATAATTGCTATTATTGACATTATTTTATTTGTAATTTTTTTTTCAATACATGGATGGGGTGATTTTACTATTATTTTTAGAAACATAATATATTTGGATTATTATTTTGTAGATTTTATATACATTTTGTTCTTGAGGAAGTTATAGAGGATAATTTTTGATTTGGAGGTTCCAAATACAATAGTGAGAGAAAAGCCTTGTAATATACTACAAAATTTTAAATTCACCCCCACTAGAATATCAAAACCATATTTTTATTTATTAAATATAATGAATGAAACATAAAAACATTTTGTGACTAATAATATTTGAAAAAATTAATAAGAAAAACTTCTATTTTATAAATTCAACATGTTGGAATAAATAAAAAATTTAATTTAAAATATATCTTCTATAATTAATATAACAAAACTCACCTATTAATTAAACCAAGAGATGATAAAATTAAATTATATACATACATTTTGAAATAAGATCAATCAAAAACTCCAATGATCATATTCATAATGGGTTACTAGGTTTTAAGGATATAATATAAAGGTACATAAACAGAAGTACCATGTTAGCTGAAGAGGCCCATACTTGACGTACATAGACAGTACGTTACATTTACAGAATACTTAATACATTACAAAGACAGATTCCCAATGACCGTATTAGTTTAGTGTATTTGGAAACACAAAACATAATCTTATAATCATGGTGAAAGTTATTCAACATCTCCCATAAAGATCTTACCCATTGGTTTTCTTACCTAAAACATTTCTTTATATCCCGAGGAAAAGAAAACATAAAAAGGGTGAGCTCAAATTCCTAGTAATGGTAAATATGGAGAACATAAAACAATCCCTAAACATTTTAACGTATGAACATGAGCATAAAACATCAAAATCCTGAGTAATGACATAAATCTTGGTAGTGCATAAGGAATAGATCAAAAAGAATCATTAACCATTTTAAAATATCATGGGAATAAAACATGTAACTATTGAAACCATTAAGTACATGTTTGATTTCTATAGTATCCATGGCACTACTAACAAGACCATCAAGGTGGACAAAATCCCTTACTGAATCGAGTTCACTCCTCGTTCCAGTCCTGTATCACTGAACCAGATTAAGTTTTCGTTCCAGGCATGTCTATCTCATGAGATATAAATCTTCACCCAATGCAGTGAAGGGAGATATAGGTCCCACCCATCTCATAATGAAATCATTCTTACCACTGCCACAATAGAAACATAAATCATTCATCATAACCCAATGAAAAAATGGGTTTCATAAACATCATTTCATCATAACATAATCCATATAAAACAAAAAGATATAATTTCATCATAAGAAAAGTGAAAACATGTTAATAATAGAGACATTATACTTGAAACATGCACATATAAAATAATGTCATCTTAGATGGAAAATGGTTTTGATAAAACACATGAATTGAATTCTTGAGGAAAATATCCTTTCTTCTTAAAAATAATTTTCTTTTCACAAAATTCCATGAAATTTTAAAAGAAAAGGATTTTTTTTGAAAATAGTCCTGAAATCTGGTAGAGGAAGATTTATTTAAATAAGGATTTATGAAATCATAAAAATCTTTTCATGCCGTATAAGTTAAAAAAAACATTCTCCTTGTACTTTTACCTAAAAAGTCAAAAAATACCTCGTATGGAAAACAAAAGAAATATTCCTTACATAAAACAAAGTAAAAGTAAAAAATGGGTAAATATTACTTTAAACATACATGGATGAATAATAAACACTTTATGAAAACATTTCTATGGACATGGATGAAAAATATAACCCCAGTAAATACTTACGTATAAGGAATCTCGGAAAAAAATGGGATTGAAAAATTATCCCTTACCTTAGGTCAAATTTATTCTATACATATCTGAAACTCTTGTATAGTGGGTTTAAAAGGTATAGTGGGTTTAAACAAATTTTTAACTAGTAAAATAACCATAATAATATTTATGATATCATATATGATTCACTTATGACTTTATCTAACCCGTTCTTTTGTCAGTTCCATGTTAAAGCAGCGTTTTGGGTAAAATCGTTTCATTTATCGTATGTGTTTGGACTTGTTGTTATTGATATTTTAATTACTTATATCATGATTTAATTACTTCCATAATGTAAAACATGATTTATATATCATATATATTCATTATATATATATATATAATAGATAGATAAATGAAATGAAACACACCGTTCATGGAGACGGTAGGCCGTACGTACGCATGGACATTGTTTTCCATTCCTTATTGACTTGAATGGAAGTAAGTAGATGAAATATATATATATATACATAAATATAGTAGAATTATTATGTCATATATATAATTATTATTCATTATATATATTTTATAATCATTCTTTAATGGTTAATATGGAGAATGAATCTCATCCCATCGTGGAGATGGTAATCCGTACGTACGCACGAGTGATGATATCGTTCCCGTAATTATTGAATGGAACTGGAGTGGATGATAAAATATATCAGAATCATTATTATGTTATAATAACCATATGTAATTATTATTTACACCATTATACCCATCCAAGTATGGTGGTGGTGGAAAAACAGATTACACGACGGCTTGGAGACGGTATTCCGTACGTACGCACTCGCGGTGATTTCATTTTCCATAGGATGGATAGAAGGTGAAATGGGGTTGTATAATATTTATAATAACATAGAAGTTTATTAGTTATACTGATGTCATTAATTTATAATTAAACAACTAAAAAGAGATTGTATAAGAATAAAGAAACTTGAAAGAATCGCTAGAAGAGATTACCTCTTCTTCAACGCACCACCTCATAACATCCTTTTAGGGTATTAAAGTTGGTCTTTGAAGAAGACCATGACCTCTAGTAGGTTTCTATAGAAGTGGTGATGTGAAATGAGCCGGGCTAGGCCAATCATGAAGTCTCAAATTTTTTTGAAAAGGAGAGGGAGGTGGTGCCATTTTATAAGAGGGGTGAGGGTCACCTTAGGAAAAACATAAAATAGTATTTTCTAATAAATTAATATTCGGTTTATAATGGCTCCAAAGTGACTTATTTAAAGTCTAGGGTGGGGATGGGTCAAAATCCTCTAAAAAAATAGGATTTAGACAAGGTTAGGTTACCATTTTAACCTCATCATTTAGATTTAACTCTAAGTTATATAATTTATCTTTTACCATGTCTTCTTTTATTCTTAAACTATATGGTTAATAAACATACTATAAACTACCAATAGAACCCCAATTGGTTCATTAATGTCATATATATTATTATATAAGACTTTTGGCTGAACCATATATTTTTAGGAATAGAATATCAATTAATAATATAATATTTTTTTAAAAACTATTTTATGTCAAGTTTAACACTATTTGGTATTTTGATTTTTCTAAATTCATAAAAGCAGTATTACTTTGAAAAAAATTCATCTAACCAACCCAAATATGTTATATATTCCTATAATTTTTTTTAATTCATAAAAAGTCTCAAATTACATTTATTTGGGTATTTATAATATCAATTATTTTAATATTTAATTGATTATATAAATACTGCATCACCATTGTGTCATCAATAAATTAAATTATTTAATGTATCAAAATTATAAATAAAATACCATTATGTAAAAAATAATTTTATATTTCTAATTAATTTTTATAGTTGAATTTATCTTATGTATTACCCTATATTAAAAATGTTTTAATTATTATACTTTGATTTTAACTATTTTAACTCTTCTTTAAATAAAATAATAACAAATGTGATATTCAAATCGAAGTAGACCAAAAGGGTAATATTTTATTCCTAATGTAGTTTTTGGTCGAATTACACTTATACAATAGAATTAGGACATGTGTTAGGGTAATAATAATATCATTTTTACCCTTAATTACCCTATTTACTTTTAACCGTGGTAATTAGAAGTAGAAAGATACTATTCACCAAAAATTAGTTTTTATCTTATTGAACAACATTTTTCTACTTTATATTAATCATGTCTCTCTGATTTTCGAAATTCAAGTCATATAAGCAGAAAAATTAAGTTTTATGTAAATTTGCAAATTCTTTTAGGAGGTGGGTAAAAGATGGTGAAAGTGTAATAAAATTTATATATATATATTACATTATTATAAAATGACTCTGATGAATTACATTGAACTTATATAGATATTATGTGTCAATTTTGACCTAAAATAAATTTAAATAAAATAAATAATTATTTAAATAAAAATTCAGATTTAAACTATAACATAGTGTTTTTCACTATTAATCAAAAATTGAATGTTTTCAAGAAAAATAAAAAAAATTCACCCTAGACCAGTTTTGATGTTACGAATCCAAAAATGAAGTCCATTTTGAAAGATAAAATTTATAAAATTTTAAAAAGTGGGTATTACTATTCATAACTGCTAGTTTACATAATGTTTTAATAACATATAATTTTTAGTGAAACTCAGTATTGCGTACAACACAAGCTATTGAGGAAGGTTGCTCTTGCATGTAACACAACCCAAGAATAGTGTTGTGTATACTACAAGCTAATATGGTGTTGCATGTATTGCAAGATAATCTTGGTGTTGCATACACCACAAGACATCAAAGAAATTAAAAATAATATTTCTAATAAAATCTTGGGGTGTTACATTCTACCTCCCTTAAAATGAATTTCTCCCTCGAAATTCATTGGGGTTATAAATGGTTTACTACTTGAAAGTTTCATTCATACAAACCCACATCGTATAAAGGAATACTAAAACATAATTTTAAAATTAATGTATGAAACGTAACAGTTACCCTAATTAACTCATCACTGGGTTTCCACATTGAAGAACATAGGTGAAAATATGGATATGGAAGAGAAATCTAACCATCATATTCTGATGGAGAGTGGTAGAGAACATGGCTATGAAAAATCCAAAAATCACAAAGCCATAAATTTGTGAAGATCTAAGGTACCATCTAGGAAAACGTTTTTTGTTTTCAAGATCATTTCCCTAAAGTTGAAAATAATAGAATTAGAAGAAATACTTAATTGATATTGGTACAATCTCACCATTGGTCATTCCTTGAACAATTTCCACTTCATCTCTTAAATAAATGTATTTGAATTTGTCATTCATGAAGTGTTAGTAGATCATGTGATAGAATTATAGGTCATTCCATCTGTCTCAAACATAATGTTAGCAAATGTTATATACATAAGTCCATCTATGGTGAGATTACTCATATATGGTTCCAAAAATGGACTTATACTTCATCTATCATCCTTCTTAATAAAATAAAACCAGTTTTTACAAACCAGGGACTTCTTGTAGGCCAGTGCTAGGCGATAAAGGCCTGTGAAACTTCTGTTGTGGGTTCGATACCTACAACCTTGTTCGACGCAACGGGTTGTCACCCATCCTGTTGGTTGTCATTTTTCTAAAACTACAATATTATAACATTACAGAAATAATATCGAAAAAAAGTTCTAGCCTTAAACAATACTATCTGATGTCCGACATAATCCATTCCATTCTTTAGACTTATCCAAAATACATATTTCCAATCTCATAGTATAAAGAAAATGATTACTGGAAAGGTCACATAACAAGTACGTGAATACCTTCTTTTATCCCCCATATATCAAAAGATATATCTTATTGATCGCATTCCAAACAGGTGAATAACTTAATCATGTAATCTCTTGAAACATAAATTACCATAGAACCTTAGTAAAAACATTAACTCTGTCAAAAGTTAACTCTTTCCACATACCAAAATCCCAAAATATCTGTATACAAAAACCTTGATGTCACAATTTCCTTATATCAGTCATGAGTTCATTAATACTATCAAGCATATCATTATCTCCTTATCCCTTTATTATGCGCATATCATCTACTTTCCAAAAATATCTGAATAACCATTCCTGGTTACTGGTACCATTCAATATATAATTTCAAATACATTAGGAAAAACAATAGTGTAACAATCCTTAGATGTGTATTTATTCCATAGTACCATTACCTATACAACATAACTCCTGATAAACTTAAATCATTCCACTAATTTCTTAAACCATTGATCGAGGTTCGATAATTCTTTCAACTCACAAATCATTTGTAGTCTCTTCATCATCATAAATATAAATACTACCCATACTACCATGATGATTATCTTCATGAGAATTTCCCTTATGGAATTGGTTTGCATAATGCCCGTACATTCAACATTTAAAACATTTAACCATTTTTGATGTCTTAGAAATACCATTATACTTTTCCATGGTGATAACTAATCCTTTTCCTTTGCAATTACTAGCTTTGTGTCGTCTTCTTTTCCACTCCCAAATAATCTTCCAGTTCCTTTAAAACATTCTCCCTGATGACTCTTCCAACCTGATTTACATGAGCGGAATTGAACTTTCTCTCCTCTATGATCATCATGAAACTCCGTATTTCTCTTATTAGCTGAGTCAGGATACTTACCAAAGATGAGATTATTGATCATATTATGAGATTGCTGATTAGGCATAATAACGATGTTTGGACTTCCAAATCTCGTTTCATTTGGTTTCTCATGAAAAATATCATTTCATTTTCCATAATATCCTCCATTATCGTGAATCTTCCTATTTCTAGCCATTTTCAAAAACCCAAAAAGAATAGTGTGAGAGGAAACAATCATGCTAGAAAAAAAAACATAATAATGGTGGAGTACCTTCAATATATAACGTCTTCGGTTTAATTCTAAGATCGTTACCATAATTCTAGGACTATAACCTATACTTACACTTAACCTTAGAGGAATCCCTATACATAACTTAGAAATATCTTTAGGGATTTCACTAAAGCATTTGCATCCTAGTTTCCAAAGGTTAACTTAACCTTCACTCTGATGCTAACTGTAGAGACCCATTCATTACGTACATAGGCATGACATTAATTTTTTATAATTATTAATACATTACAAAAACAGACGCCCAAAGATCGTATTAGTTTAGTGTCTTTGGAAACTCAGAACATAATCTTCTAATCATGGTGAAAGATCTTAAACATCTCCCATAAAAATATTCCCCTTTGGTTTTCTTACCTAAAGACTTTATTTATATCCTGGGGAAATGAAAACATAAAAAAGTTGAGCTCAAGTGCTTATTAAGGGTAAATATGGAGAACATAAAAGAATCCTTATACATTTGAACATATGAACATGAACACAAAATATCAAAATCGTGAGTAATGACATAAATCTTGGCAGTTCATAAGGAATAGATCAAAAAGGAACATTAACCATGATAAAATAGCATGGGAATAAAACATGTAATTGTGGCAACCATTAAGAACATGTTATGATTTCTATAGTAGCCAAGGCATTTCTGCCAAGACCATCATTGTGGATAAAGTCTCTTACTGAATCGAGTTCACTCCTCGTTACAGTCCTGTATCACTGAACCAGATTAACTTGCCATTCCAGCCATGTCTATCTCATGAGATATAAATATTTACCCGATGCATTGGAGGGAGATATAGGTCCTGCCAATCTCATAATTAAATCATTCTTTTGTGTGCCACAACATAAACATAAATCAATCATCATAAACCAAATAATAAAATGGGTTTCATAAACATCATCCCATCATAACAAAATCCATATAAAACAAATGGATATAATTTCATCATAAGAAAAGTGAAGCCATGTAAATCATAGAGACATTATACTTGAAACATACACATATGAAATAATTTCATCTTATATAGAAAATGGTTTTGATAAAACACTTGAAATGAATTCTTGATGAAAATATCCTTTCTTCTTCAAAATCATTTTCTTTTCAAAAAATGACATGAAATTTTAAAAGAAAAGGATTTTGTTGAAAATAGTCATTAAATCTAGTAGAGTAAGCTTTTTATAAATAAGGCGTTATGAAACCTTAAAAATCTGTTCACGCCATATAAGTTAAAAAAACATTCTCCTCGTAATTTTAATGAAAAAGTCATAAAATACCTCGTATGGAAAACAAAAGAAAGATTCCTTCCATAACACAATGTAAAAGTAAAAAAGGGGTAAAAAATCCTTTAAAAATACATGGAAGAATATTAAACACTTTATGAAATCATTTTTATGGACATGGATGAAAAATATAACCCCAGTAAATACTTACGTATAAGAAATATTAGATAAAAATGAGATTGTAAAATTATCCCATACCTTTGGTCCAATTTCTTTCATACCTGTACAAAACTCCTATATAGTGGGTTTAAACATATTGTTAACTTGTTACAGAACCATAATAAAATTTATGATCTTATATATGATGAACATATGACTATATATTACCTGTTCTTATGTCAATTCCATGTTAAAGCAGAATTTTGGGTTAAATCATTTTATTTATCGTACGTGTTTGGACTTGTTGTTCTTGATATTATTATTACTAATATCATGATTTTAATACTTCTAGAATGAAAAACATTATTTATATATCATATATATTCTGTATATATATATATAATAGATAGATAAATAAAATGAAACACACCGTTCATGGAGACAGTAGGCCGTACGTACGCATGAACATTGTTATCCTTTCCTTATTGACTTGAATGGAAGTAAGTAGATGAAATATATAAATACATAAATATAGTATAATTATTATGTCATATATAAAATTATTATTCATTATATATACTTTATAATCATTCTTGAATTGTTAATATGGAGAATGAATCTCATCACGTCGTGGAGACGGTAGTCCGTACGTACGCACGAGCGATGATATCGTTCCCATAATTAATGGATGGAATTGGAGTGGATGATATAATATCTCTGAATTATTATGATGTTATAATAACCATATATAGTTATTCTTTACAACATTATACCCATCCAAGGAAGGTGTTGGTGGAAAAAAAAATTACACGACGGCGTCGAGACGGTATTCCGTACATTCACACACGCGGTGATTTCGTTTTCCATAGGATGGATAGAAGGTGAAATGGGTTTGTTTAATATTTATAACAAAATATCGATATATTATTTATACTAATTTCATTACTTTATAGTGAAACAACTAAATAATATGAAGTAGAATAATAAAGAAACTTGAAAGAATCGGTAGAAGAGATTACCTCATCTTCGACGCACCTCCTCTTAACCACCTCTTAGGGCACTAAAGTTTTTCTTTGAAGAAGACCAGGACCTCTAGTATGTTTCTATGGAAGTTTTGAAGTGAAATGGGAAGGGTTTTTCTAAGCTTGAAGACTCAAATTTGTGTGAATAGGAGAGGGAGGAGGTGCCCTTCTATATGAGGGGTGAGGGGCACCTTAGGAAAAACTTAAAATATTATTTTATAATAAATTTATATTCGGTTTATAATGGATCCAAAGTAACTTATTTCGAGGCTAGGTTGGGGATCAGTCTAACTCCTCTCAACCAATACGTTTTAGACAAGTTTAGGTTACCATTTTAAACTTATCATTTAGATTTAACTCTATGTTAAATAATTTAACTTTTACCATGTCTTCTTGTATTCTGACACTACGTGTTTACTAAACATACTATAAAATACCTATTTAACTCCAATTGGTTCATTAATGTCATATATAGTATTATATAAGTCTTTTTGCCAAGCCTTATACTTTTAGGAGTAGAATATCAATTTATAATATAATATTTGTTTTAAAAATAGTTTTATGTCAATTTTTACACTATTTGGTATTTTCTTTTTTCTAAATTCATAATAGAACTATTACTACAAAACAAACTTCATCAAACCAACCCTAATATGTTATATTAACCTATAAAATTAGTTTAATTCATAAAAAGTCTCAAATTACATTTATTTGTGTATTTATAATATTAATTATTTCATATTTCAATAATTAGGTAATTACTACATCACCATTGTGTCATAAATAAATTTAATTATTTAATGTCTAAAAAATATAAATAAAATACCATTATGTTGGAAATTTTTTATATTTATAATGAATATTTATAGTCGAATTTATATTATGTATAACCCTATATTGAAAATGTTTCAGTTATTAATCTTTGATTTAAACTATTTTAACTCTTCTTTAAATAACATAATAATAAATGTCCAAATCTAATACAAGTGGACCTAAAGGGAAATATTTTATTTCTAAGGTTGTTTTTGGACGACTTAAACTTATCCAATAGAATTAGGACATGTTTTAGGGTAAAAATAATATCATTTTTACCCTTAATTACCCTATTTACTTTTAAACGTGGTAAATTAAAGTAAAAAGTTACTATTCACCAAAAATAATATTTATGTTATTGAACCAAATTTTACTTCTTGATATTAATTGTGTCTCTCATATTTTCAAAATTCCAATCAGAAAAATTTTGACCTAAAATAAATTTATATAAAATAACTAATTATTTAAATAAAAATTCTATTTTAAACTATAACTCACTATTTTCACTGTTCATCAAAAATTGAATGCTTTCAGAAAAATACAAAAAATTCACCCTAGGATAATTTATATATTCCAAATCCAAAAATGAAGTCAGTTTTGAAAGATAAAAATTATAAAATTTCAAAAAGTTCGTATTACTATTCATAACGACTAGTTTATTTAATATTTTAAAAACACATCATTGTTTAGTGAAACTTAGTATTGCGTACAACACAAGCTATCAAGGAAGGTTTCCCATGCATGTAACACAAGCCAGGAATAGTGATACATATACTACAAGATAATATGGTGTTGTGTATAGTGCAAGATAATCTTGGTGTAGCGTACAACAGAAGACATCAAAGAAATTAAAAATAATATTTCTCATAAAGTCTCGAGGTGTTACAATAGTAGTGATGTAATCCTACATGTTTATCTAAATTTCATGATCTAGGAATGATTGGGGGAACCATATAAGAATTTATTATATTGGAGAAATTGGTGGCACACTATTATCCTGATACCCTATTCCCAAACCTACCCATGAGTTCTCAAATCAAAAAGAGCACAAAAATAATTTTAGTAAAATAATCATCTTACAATTCCATACTCCCTTCACAAAAATAATAATTCATTATAAAGAATTAATCACTTTATAAACATTACATATATCAATTAAATTACATGTATAAAAAATTATCACAAAGATAATTTAATAGAATGATAATTTTTCCACACATAATTATCTAGATTTTTTGTGGGGCC
Organism: Viscum album; assembly: GCA_963277665.1. Lineage (NCBI taxonomy): Eukaryota > Viridiplantae > Streptophyta > Magnoliopsida > Santalales > Viscaceae > Viscum > Viscum album. The sequence goes on from OY728141.1 coordinate 1,253,192,198, forward strand.
AAAGAAATAAAAGGATAACATTAAATATTTAATGAAAATCCCTTAAATTAATTTCTAAATAAAAACATAATTTATTGAAAAACACCTATGAATAAACCTTTTTTTAATAATTTTATTAAACTCTTTATGAAGAAATTATAAATGGGAGGTATATATATTTACATACAATGTTATAGTTGAGAACAAACTTACACAATTGAAAATAATAACCAAATTTCACTCCATATTTTACATAAATAGTTACATTTATTTTCAAAAAATGTTAAAATATGAAAAATAAGGTCAAGGAAAAATATATATGGTAGACAGAGGAGAGGGTATAGGACCAAAAACTAGAAATTGATTCGAATTGTATCAATGAGCCAAAAATAAAAGGATGAGAGCCTTAATGTGGATTTACAATTCCTAAAAATACAAAACAACCACTTTATTCCAATATAATATAAAAACTATATGTCATGGAAGAATTATATAATGATGAGTGATTAATAAAAATGTATAGTGACGAAAGGGGAGGTTTAGAGAGTCATACATTGAGAAATTAAAAATATATGGAGATGATTCAAACAAGTGATCTAGGGGGAGAGAGGGTTGATTACTAATGATTCTCATGGAATGATCTAAAGTTTATAAACAATTAAAGAAGGAAAATTAAATAAATCCAACACATTAAAATTATAATTACATGTTTTTTTAGTAAAATTAATGGCTTAACTACATGATCACAAAAAATATGCATGGGATCAAAAAAACATTTTAGAAATTTTTAAGCTATATGGTATCCTTTACTGGTCTCTATTACAATTCATGCTAAAACTACAATTTGGAATATTTCCCAAAAATATAAAATTTTAACACATAAAACAAAACAAGAATAAATAAACAATAAAAAAATACCTTATAGTGAAATATTTTTAGGATTAGTTTCCAAAATCATTTTCCAATTGAGTTTTAGATCTACCAAATTGAGTGAATATAATAGTCTAACTTATGATTCTTGATGGAGATGGAATATTAGTACTAGAAAAGTCCATGTGATGATTTTTAAATGACGATTAATTAAAAGATACCGCTAAATAGTGTGATAGCAATAGTGTGGAAACCCAAGGGTATTACATGAATGTAACCCTCAGATATGTGAGTGTCAGTTTGATAGATTATTTTTCATTTGCTAGATTTTGGATAAGATACTATGTATGATTATTTATATTGTTACATAAGATCGATCATAGTATGTTTTTAGAATCATACACTATATAATTGAAAATGGAGTTGAGGCATTGGATGTATTTGAAATAATGGAGGGATTTACATGGGGATTCAGTTTTTGTGGACTTATAAACATTAATATCAAAATACGGTGGCAATCAATCTCAATATATATAATCTACTATATCAGTAGGGTGATATCACTTACAAGAGGGACTTTATATTTTAACCATATTCTAATTCTTTGAAAAAAAGGGTTGTATCATTTACCTAATAAATTAATAGTCATGTACGAACCACGTAAAACATGGTATATTATTTTTCATTCATTTTTTTGATCATGGAATTATATAATATTTTTTTTTTCATTTTATGTTGTACATTTTCATGTGGTAACATATCTATGATTTTATATTATGTTCAAATGTATTTTGAATGATGAACACTCAATACATTTTTTCTACTTAACAAGATTTGTTGGAAATATTTTATGTGTTTAGAAGATACACGTGAGACCAAAAATTCGTATCAAAGTTAACTTGTAGAGTTTTCGATGACTGATCCCTAAGAAGGTGTTTTAGGGAACTAGTTAGAAGATTAATTTATCCGATATAATTATTGGAGAATTATCATAAGTCATTCTATGTCCCACATACAAGTTTTAGAATTTAGTGGGAGGTCAGTATCATCAGATGTAATGTTATTGGATGAGGGTAAATTTGGGTTAGAGAAGATTATCACGATAGACTATAGAATCTAGAAGATACATTTTGTGGATTAACTAATGTAGAAGGATCTCAATATCCTATTATGAAATACCATTCTAGAATCATTGAAAAATGTATAATGAGAAAGGATGGATAATAAATCACTTGTAATGATTCAAATATCATTATCCCATAATGTTGCTTATAACATCAAAGAGGTGAATAATACTTCAATACTTATGGAAGTTCATAGATACATATATATATATATAAATAATTAATTAATTAATTAATGAGGTGTTCCTTTTTTTGAGTTTATTATATTTGAGTATGTAAGAATATAAGATAATGGATTATCACATCAATGATGAAAACATCATTTGAATACAACTTTAATTGGTAAAAATGAGCATTGGAGATCTAGAGTTGGTGGTGTTGTCACATTCATGACTCCTTATATTTTGCTATCTAGTGGTCAATCAAATGAGAAAAATAAAATAGTAATACATACTTGGAATTCACATATTTCATATAATTTAATTTTAATAATGAATTTTATTAGAATGATATTGAAACATATAACTAAAAACATATTGCATGGAATGAATTGGGTTTTCTATAGACCCGATGTATTAGGGAAAACGAGGATGAAGAATATAAAAAAAGTGGATTATCATGGTAGAAGGGGATCCCATGTGCTATAATTTTGTGATGAAATTCCACCTAAAGAAAAATTTCAATAAGGGAAGAGACAAATCTAAGAAATATGGTCCAAGAAGTGGATTTGTGAATCCCATTTTAAAAGATAAAATGAATATACTACCGAGTTCCCCTGGTTCAATTGAGTCTTGGATCATAGATACTGGACCTTTATTTCACATAACATATAAGATGAGGGTTTGGGGTACTATATTTCAAAAATATTTTGTAAGGTTGATCATATATATGATGAAGCTATCAAGATTATGGGGATGGGTAATATTACTATCTAGAGGAGGGAGGAGATGTTTCTAGTGTCTCAAAGTGTCCAACACGTACCAATATTAGGGGAAAAATAAATTTCTTATTGATAGTTATAAAAAACTATTTTATATAAAAAATTCAGGGACGGATCTTGGAAAATATCACATGGTTCTATGGGGGTGATTAGAGAATTAAAGGATGTAACATTATACCCAATGAGAGTGTAATAGGGTGAAATGCATACTGGAAAATTAACATTATTAATATCATGGAATGATAATTTGGGTCAATTTAGCGAGAATGTTATGAAGATCATAGTTGTGAAAGTATTTGTAAAGATCAAGAGCCTATATTATATAAAATAAACAGACTTAATACTTGGAAATCTGTATTATTTGCCATTCTAAATAGAATGTATGATTCCAAAATAATAAAATGTTCGAGAAGGTCTACATGGATGTGTGTGGGATAGCTCAAATTCATTCTAATGGACTGTCACTGTATTATGCTACATTAATCAATGATTAAACACAAAAAGTTTGGATTTTATTTTCTATGTACAAGTTTTAAGTATTCAAAACTTTCATCCTATGGAGATCCATGAAAAAAAGGATACCATGAATAAACATATGTTTTTAAGGTATCATAATAGAGAGGAGTATATAAACAGGTAAATAAATATGTTTAATTAATATAAGAGAATACGAACTGAGATTAATGAACATGATGTCCTATAACATAATTAATTCATAGAGGGGATGAATTAGATGACAGTAGTAATGTTAAAAAAAAACATTGGGATTTACACAGGATTACAAAAGAAGTTTTGGGAGGAAGTGATGCATTTTGCACCTATAAGGTTAACATGATTCCCTCTTCTGCATTGGGGAAATAACATATGAAGGATTATTAATAGAGAATAAATATTTAAATAACTCACAAAAAATCATTTGTTCCAATCACATATTCTTGTATTGATACTAATTACAAGGTCAAGCTTAAGGTTAAGCCCTAAGAGTGTTACATTACATGGAAAGATGATAAAGAATTCAAAGTTGGAATCTTTGATGAAATCATTTGAAAAGTTGTAAGGATTGAAAACATTATCTTAAATTAACATATCACATGGGAATATTGGAACATAAAATTGGTTATCAATGAGATCAAAGTATCTTTGGAAGATAAATTTAAACTGGATTGATGTTTGAAAGTTACAAATTTTATTGATAATTTAGTATCAATTTTAGAAGAAAGGAAATAAAATATTTGAAATATATGAAGGATTAGATTCAAGTTATTATTATGTTAGTAAGCCTATATGTATTAGAGATATTGGGTAATATTAAATCTTTAGTAAGATATTTCAAAGGTGGAGTTCTGGAAGAATTGATTCTGGAGTTAGCTAAGTTTTAGGGTCAACTGTAGGGGTCTACTGGGTTAAGGAACAAAATATTGAGATGTAAATGTAACTTGAACCACTTGATTATCATATATAATGGAGAGACCAACAGATAAACAGATGAGAAGGATATATAATAATTAAAATAATTGGAGTTAATAATGAGGGAGGATATTGATTCCTTATATGAGTCTAGAACATGGGTGATAAAGAAAAGGACCTCTAGGGATAAAGTAATTAAAAATAGATGGTTTTATCAACTAAAATAGGAAAAAAGAAATATATATATACTTGAGGTACTTCTAGTCCTTAACGGTTTTCAAAAAATGAAAAGTATATTTTTTCGTTCTTTTCATTGATAGTTAAAAAAAATGAGTATTCAGATGGTGCATAGTATGGTTATAATGGAGGAATTACATCTGAAATTATTAGGTTTGAAAACCAGTTTTCTTTATGGATACCTTAACTAAGAAATATACATGGAGAATTTAGGTGGTTTCAAGGATAATATTTATTGAGATGTTTTGTGTAAGCTGATGTAAAGCCTTTGTGGTTTAAAATAGGTACATAAGTATTGGGATCAGAATTTAAAAACCATTATGGTGGATGTGAATTTAATATAGGGAAATATTGATCATTTTTGTAAGAGACAATTTTTTTGGATGTGGATAGTAAGAGACTTGCTTTTAATTACACTATGTCAAACTTATTTTGACTAAATATAGGAGGTTGTAAAATGAATCGAGATGAGAAAAGAAAAGATGGTGACAACCCTCTAGAAATATATTTGAAATTGAACAAGGAGAAGACATCATGAATGGAATATAAGGTATTGTACATGTAAAAGGTGTTTTATGTAATATTATTTATAATTATTATTTTTGAAATTATTTATACTTGACCGTACATTGTGAATGTAGAGGGAGTAGTTAATGGGTTCATGATTAGAACTAAAAGAGAACCTTGGGAAGTAGTGAAGTGGATTATATTATAACTAATCTATTATGAAAACTTATCATTATACTTCATATTGGAAGAGTCATTGTAAGGGTTTTCTAACTCAAAATTTAAAAGATATGTAGATACTTAGAAGAGTACCATTGGTTATGTGTTCAATTTATAAGGTATGAACATGAGTTAAATTTCAAATATTTTAACTATAGTTTCAATTTACATAATTTTATTTGTTTAATTTGATTTTATAGAGGAAGAGAAGGAGTTGACCTAGCTAATGTGGTTATTGGAAGATCTCAAAATAATGAAGGATGTTAAGGTACTATTTTGTGACTTATAAAGTGAGATTTACTTTAAAAACAATATTATTTTTTATTCTAGGGTGTAGATAATTAAAGTAATATATTATTTCATATGAATGTTATGAGAAGATAAATTTCCAAATCTATGGAAGATAAATGGATCTTTCAATATGATAGATATAATAACAAAACGTAGTAGTATGCGATGTGATGAGGTGGTGTTGCACCTCAGTCAAGATAGGATAACAAAAAGTATGATGTGGGAACCATGTGAATATTATGGAAGTCCTAGGAATTGAAGGAGGTTTATGGATTCTGATGTAGGATATAGGGATGAATCCTAAAAAGGATTGTCATTTTAGATATTATCAAGAATGTCTCTGAAAAAAAAATTTCAAAAAAATTGAAGATCAAGAAGAAGGAGTGAATTTGGTTGTATAAATTTCAATTCTAGATTGATATGGAAAATTTGGAGGTATGAATGATGGAAAAAATATGATTATAAAATATAAGTTAAACATAATGTGTTTGATAAATGAAACATGGAATCGTAAAGGAAATTCATGATAAAAACTATGTGATACATGAGATTCATTCTTGTTGGTTTTAACTTTGGAGGATTCTATAAAGTGAATTATATAATGTAATTTAGAGCGGAACATTAGAGTATGGTCATGGAGTTTCTAGAAGAATTAAATTTATAAAAGATGATAGGGTTGACCTAGTATAATTCAATGAATTAACAAATGGTTGTGGAGATCACGGTTGGATGGAATTCTCCCTGTAAATATTGTAATGCAGTGTTGATCAGTTTCACTGAATGGAATCAGATATATTAGAAGCGTGAATCAATTTTAGGAGGTAGTTTACATTGTAACCATCTTTAGATTCACTGAATAAAAGATCTTAATAATTTAACCAATGGATTATGTATCACATTAAAACCCTGTGAAACTTATGTTATTATTTTTATTTCATTTATTTAATCTCTATCATTCATAAATATTATCTATGTTCATTAAAAGATGTATGTTTTAGTTTGGGGACATTGGTGTGGTTGTATTCTTTGTTTTGGTTTATTCAGTATGCATTCTCATTCTAGTACATTGGTTTACTTTGTAAGTAATAATTCATATTTTCCCTATGTTTGGAGGATGTGCAAGTTACCCAAAATATTGTGCATCCCAATTCTCCCAAAACCCCATAATAAATATCCATAGAGTAAAAAATGATGATGAAATTGACATTTCATTAAATAATATTAATCCCATGGAATGTGATAATCATTTTTCAGACACCAAATAAACCATACTAAATGAATAAATCTCTCTCACAATAACATACTCGGATAATCAATAGGTCAGACTTGATATTAAAAAATGATATATCTTTCTCTAAGTCTATATCATTTAAATTGATAAAATGAGAAGGTTTGGATAGATATTTCTATAACCAGGAGATCTGAAATCAGTTAAGAACTAATGTCATTTGGGGAGGTATCACTATTTGTTATGTGAATTTTTGATGTCTTTTCCCATTCACAAATATTATAAAACGAATCAACAAGAGATTACGTTGATTCCCTAAACCATTAATTCCTAATTTGGGTGAAAATTAAAAAAATGAAATCACCTAGTAAATTTTTTTTCATCAGTCAACCTCATTTTATTTAATTTTTTTTTGATTTTTAGTTGTCACCAATTTATTCTCAATTAATTGAATAATATTGTTCATCATCACGACAATGAATTTTACTTCTATTTAGTATTCAAAAATATTATACCAATATAAAGGGTACTGACATGGTCAACAATATAAATCATCAATATGAGCTATGTTTATCCTTGATTGGTAACTATTATTATATGAGAATTAAAACAATGATAAATGGTTATCCAAATACCCCCAATCTAATATATAAGAATTAATCAAAACCTCTAATATTGGAATATAACATTTTTATAACTATTGTTTTAAGGGTGAAATGTTTTTCTATGTTTTAATAGGGATCTTAAAACTTCTTATGGAACTTCCAAAATTGTGATTTAAGTTAAGGGCCTCCATACAAAATGATAGCCACGAGAACAACATGAAACTTCATAATATTAAATACATATAACATCCAAATATATTATACATTTAAACTATCTTTGAAATAGAGAAAATTAGATGTTTTCAATTTCATATCAATGATTTCCTAAATATCATTCTTCCCATGAGGTGTATGCTCAAATCAGATGAAAGAATCCACATACCCCTCACGGAATTTCAATGTCGAAATGTGTAATGGATGAAGCATAACTAAAGGTTTTTGATGTTCCATTTTAACATGAAAATAATTGAGGTAGTGACAAACATAATAAATAATAACCATCTTCATACCATGACACTAATAACAATATTTTCACCCATTTCCACTATTTTTATTTTATGTATTTCTATTATGAGATATAACATAGACTTTTATGATTATCATACATGGTAAATTTCTCATTAAATACATATTTCCACTGATATTTGAGGAAATGAATAAAATTTATATTTCAATACCATGGTTCATGTAATTATTTTCATATGCACATAATTAGAGAGATCTATACATCCCTATATGAGTAATCAACATAAGTATGTATTAAAAACCCATACCAGAAGTGTCAGAATAGATATCATACCATTTTCTATGATTAAGTATGACCATGATAAGAAAAACATTAATATATTTTAATTTTCATCAAAGGGTTATTTATAATAAATTCTACATATGAATTTCACCTCCCTATAGGTAAGAGATAACAACATTGATTGAAAATTATATAAATCGTTAACAAACTAGCAATAATATCCATTTTTGAAAAGGAATATTTGAATATCAGTGTCAATATATAGACTCTATTATGAAATAATAAATTAAATAATGTTTGGATAAACTAATATTCCCTACTCGAAAACCTTACATTCCCCAAAATCAACATCCTAGTGCCAAAAAATACATCTGATTAAGTTTGTGATAATAAACATAGTGGTGTGGGCTCCAATCTAGTTTCTTTGAGTAGTGTATAGGATATTCATAAGGAGACACATAAGAGAAATAAAATATTTACAATTAAGGTTATCTATATAAATTTATTTGTCCTTTATTTACATAATATTCATATAATAAGAAGGTAAGGATATATAAAAAATGATTTATAATACACAAGACTAAACAATATAATTACAATTCAAGTGTCACTTTAAATAAATCATTATGTAATAATTTTAAAATTCCCTTGACACTTATGATAATTAATCACTTAAAACCCATTTACTATATAATATAATAATAGATGTTACATAGAAAGTAACTTTAACAACCTTGAAATGAAATGAACCAACATGTCCTAACCTAGAATCCCATTCACATTCAGACCAATGGAAATTCCAATTAGAAAAATAAAAATTACAATTAAATGATGAAAATCAATACATAACATGAACATAAAAATTTAAATCATTACCAAAATGAGATCAAGGATATCCTTGCCAAGGATAAGAAAATTCTTAACAAAATTAACTATACAGATTATAATATCACATAAAGGAAATCTGAATCACTTCTCAGTCTTATTCCTAAAAATATTTGCGATCTCTATGACATAATACATAGCTTCAAATGAAAAATTTGATAAAATCATGGTTCCAATATAGATAGAATAATGGGAGGCACCTATAAAAAATAATTAAACGCATGTATATAAAATAATAAGAAACAAATCAGGAGTTGTGTATGATAAACCATTAGACTCAAGAAGAGTATGTTCTCTATTCAATAACCACCAAAATTCTTAATGTTCCTAGGATTTTACACTAAAATAAGGCTCATTACTCATATAGATTTTCCCAAGGAAAAATGATCCTTTCAATGAGATCTTGATAAAGATATCCCAATATTACAGAAGTATCAAATTGAAACTAGTATCCCATCATAATCAAATAACCAAAAACATTATTTATAAGTGCATCCTATAAAATCTCATAGGATTACCAAGGAAAATTTATAAAAGATAGGCCTTAGGATCTTCATGGAAAAAAATATTTTGAATGAACTATCTCTACACATTAATAGTATATGATAATATTAATTCCTATAATATTTGATGACTAAAATTGTAATTATTGATTAGAACTACCACTTCATATTAATTTAAACTCATCCCACTTCCTCAATTTCTTAAAGAAACCACATTCTTTATCAGCTAGTGAAATATGAATTTTAGAAATTCTATATAGTCCTAATACAATCATATCCACCATAACGGATTTAAAAACAATTATTTATATTAAATGATTAAAAATATGATCACTTTTTACTAGATATCAGGTTAAATATATAATAACTCCCCTTAAATTAGTATCATAATAATGTTAGAATAAAAATATTTAGTAAATATAGTCTCAAAACCCATCCATTATAAATTATGATATAGATTATCTTTGACAAAAAACTCCCACCATTTCTATATAGGAATCTCAACTTAAACATGGTGAGTTTTAATTTAGAGGCCAAAAGTGTTTAATGAAAATAAAGGATCCTCTCAATATTCTATAGCTATTCCCCTACCTATTAATGATACATTTCAGTTTTGAAGGTGGAAGGATTATGTTATAAAATTTATAATCCTGATATCTTCCTTGAGAATGGATATTATCAACTCCCCTTTCCACAGACCAAATAGATCAGAAAACTACATCTATAAAATTTAGATCAACAAAATTATTTCCCTATGTAAAATTATCCACCAATCCCTCATGAGGGTTCACTAGGTCTCTTCTTAGTGGCATGAACCTATTAATTCCATAATATAAATAAAAATCAATCAAAATATAATGAAATAAATCTGAAAATATAAATAAATAACATCAATTACATCATACTCATTCATATAATCTTATTTAACATAAAATGTAATAAAATTACATTAAATAAGTCATAGATACACAACATGGTTATATAATTTCATAGTGATATGAATTTAAAAAAATATTTTCATGAAATTAATGACCAATTATATATGATATTAAGATTTTGATTTTGGCTATGTAATTCATTCTAGAAGACCTAAAGCGACAAACATGGTCCCCAAGCATGGACAATATCAAGTGCATCATAGCCATATAAGATGGAATTTTGAACAATTTTCACTAATAAAATCCCAATTTTTTAAAAAAACCATGAAACTGGAACATAAACATCAATGAAATTATATTAAATAAGATAAACTTGAAAACTAATAAAATAATTAAAAATAAACAAAAAATTCATTTTTTTCATAATATGGAAACTAAAGTGCTATAAAAAAGTATTGGACAAACAAATCATCATAGACTAATACTTGATTCTCGACAATAAAGTCTACATTATACAATATTAATAAAATAATAGATTCATAATGAGAAATATGATACCATTATATAACAAGAAAACATGGGTTATCATATTCTGACAACCAATTTGGCCATTCATTATGCCTAAAGCATGTTACTTATCACAATATGTTGAAAGATGGTGTCAAGGGAGTCAAATTAATTAAATTGAAACAAATATTATATTTTAAAATAAATCTATGAAATATAATCATACCACAAATTAAATATGACTCATCTATATGTTGGATTAATCACACATTTGAAATAAACACTTTTTAAAATAAAACATAACAAAACATGAGAAAGCATCCAACTAATTCCCAAAATAATCTACAAACTATCAAATTAAATACATAAATCTTAACCATAAATTTCAAAAACTATATATATATATTTTAAATTATATATACAAAATTAAAAATTAAAAAATTCGAAAAAAAGATATGTAAGGCCCATAAGGGAAACAATATAGGATCTAAAAATACATAACCAAAAAAGAAACTAAAAGTACCCTTGTCCATGTGAATATCAAGAATCCCCCTCATTTCACTGCATCTTAACAAAAACTATTCCATGATCATAAATAAAATAAAATTGAAGCTTCTATGTTACCAATATCACGTAAAACCAAGTCTATATACACAAACATGTGTGTATTTATGATGTGAGCATGAAGTAAATTTGGATTCCACCAAAGATTCATTGCAACTCAAATAAAATACAAAAAAATAATTCTTGATTTTAAAAGAGAAATTATGTTTGAGAAAACAAATCATAGCCACTAGTACAATTTTATACATTTTATATTTATACATAAAGAGAAAAGTTACTTTCAAAATAATATTTTATAATTTAGATGACCAAACACCCATATTTATAGAACCATGTGATGAGAAATGTAAATTATGCATAATATTTTAAAATAAACTTCAAATAAAAATTACCATTATTATATTCATCATGGGTGAATATAATATAGGGATATAATATAAAAGTTCACAAAACTGAACCTCCATATTGATAGTGATATATTCATATCCACTCACATGACTTGAATTATATAGTTATTTTTGGGGGAAACCAACTGATGTGCACAATATAGGACTAATTAGTGGAGAAATATTGTATACATACACATTATAGAAACCTATTCATGTGTTTTAGAATCAAATTGAATACCAACACCACTTTAGTCAAACACTATTCCCACAATCCCAAACCCCCTTAACTAAAAATACCCCTTCATGACGAATTAATCACTTTAAAATGAACACATAATTTGAATAACATTACATGTATTGATTAATTTTCACAAGTATAATTCAATCAAATCAAAGAGAAAACATATTAATACAAATTCAAAAAACAGATTACAAATTAAATGATTATTTTAATAATTTAATTAACATAATTTTAAATTCTTATTTGAATCAAATAATTTTATATTGAAACCCAAAACGTATAAAATTCATGTAAAAATTATTTCACCCATTATGATATAAAAATTAAATTTCTATAAATTATAATATAAAGTAATATTTGACAAAAAACCTATATAATTATAATTATATGCATAGTATTAATTAAAATTTGAAAAAAACATGTCAATTAGAATTAAAAATATATAAGAAGATGATAAAATAGAGAAATGTATGAATATTTATTGAAAATAGAGACGAAAGTATAGAAATAATTATTTAAAATTAGAAAAAATCATTGTAAATACACCAAATAAATTATGGTCAGTGCCTTATAAAAGATTCAAAATCCCTCAAATATATATTGTAAAATATATACCAACATTATATGAAACCCTATCCTCAATGGCCAGATACATTCATAAATAAGGAATTAAAAGAAGTAATAAAAAATAAATATGGGAATTGGTGGTTCATAACTTAAAAAACACAAAGATATATAGATGAATGAACTAAGGGATAATAGATAAAGGAAAATATATGGCTCTATATTCTCATAGAAGCATCCTGAGCCTCCATTATGTAAAGAAATAAAAAATTATATAAATTTATAAAATTAAAATAAAAAAGATTTTTTTTTTGAAATTCACCATTCAAATGAATAATTCATAGGATTGGGAATGGGATTGTTAAAAATACACTAAAATTTATACTTTTACATAGATAGTTTCATTTTATTATCCCTTTATGTGTGTAAGCAAACTAGTTGTTTTGGATGTTTTTCAAAAAAATTCAAATCTTCCAAAAATATCAAATTTTCTCGAATTTCTAAACAAATTCAACACCTAAATATGTTAAAGAAAAGAAAATAAATAATAAAAAATAAATAAATACCATCTAGTGACATAGTTTATGTGACATTCTGGTCCCTCCCTTTTTGTAAAAAATGAACCATTTTTATAATAGTTTGTTTATAATTTAATTTTACCAAGTGATTTGGACTAAGATACATAAAAACTTTTACCCCTTGTTTTATTTATTTTTTCTCTTTATCTACTTAATATTTGACTTTTTCTTGTAAATTTTATTATTCGTTTAAATTAAATATCATTGTCCCATTAATATTTTTTTAAAAAAATCATATTTTTAATTACTATTGTTGGAACCATAGTGGTTTGTGTTGGAATTATTTAAAATATTGTTTTAGTAGTTTGTGTTTGATTGTACTTGATTTTTTTAAGATTTACTTGAAGAATATTTGTTTTTTATAGAATATATTAAATTTAATGTGATGATATGAGTATTTATTTCAATAATAAGTTAGGGTGGTAAAATATTTATGATATAGATATTGTTTGTAGAGTAAAATTAAAAATGGAATATGATGATTTTTTTAAATATGTCCATATTTGATGCTATGTAAACCTATGTAGCCAACTGCCATAGAGGCACCTGACCAAAATCAATTTTCTCCTTAGCTATGGAAATTGATAGGTGTATCATATTCCGTATATCAGTCCACACAAGTGTATGGATTCACATTTTATTATTATCAGAGTGGGATAACACTACTGGGGGGTGGTAGTATAGGGAAGTACCATAATAAGGCAATAATAGATTCTAGTTCATCAAGGGAAAAGAATGAAAATTAAATTATATATCTTTTTAATATGGGATTCTAAATATTAATTACTATGTATAGTTAATTAAAGGAGTATAAATGAAGTAGTAACACATAATCTCCTCCATTTTCTAAATACAACCATTAGGTCTACCTCTATAGACACCAAAATATAAAAAGGCCAATAGTGCTCTCCCCGTATCGAAGACGAAGACTGTAGTTTTTATGATGTTTTTGATTTTTGAAATTTAAATTACCCACATAAAGAAATATTTTCATCCCACATCTAAATGGGCCTAAAATGTAATAAAACGGTACTGGACATGTTGCAATTCATGGGTGTGATATTTGATCTTCAAATATCCTGCAATATTTAGTTTCCACTATGTAGTAAATGTTCTCATCATATGGTAATGGGTTGTTCAATAATAAAATGTAGGAATAAATTTTGTTGCAATATATTTTTGAATACCCCGATGTTTAAAGATAAGTGATACATTAAAATGAAAATCTAGAAGAGTTGTCATGTTTTTTGATTTATGAAGGATGCTCCGTAGTGAAAAATGAGTTGTGCTATATAATTTTTCAGAAGTATTACATGTTAAAAGTATATATGAATTATTGGATGAAAGTTTTTTAAATATCAGATAAATATATATGGATAATTTAATTATATATTTTATAATTTATTTTATAATAAATATTTTTAGTTTTAATGGGAATTAATAATGGATTATTTCTTGGGTTTTTCCATATCACAATATGAAAGAAATCATGTTCTTCATTTTTAGTTGTCTTTATAATTCATATTTCAGGTACAAAAATATTAATTGTTTCATGTGTATGATTTGTGGAATAATGAATAATAATACAATCTTGAGTTTGAATATTATGGAGGAATTCCTTATTTAAAATATGGAATGTTTGACGACAGTATGAACTCATAAAATACATTTCATGATTAGAGGAGCATAATAAAAACTGGTGTAATATATATAATTACTTACTAAGAATGGATTAATGTGAGTATATATATATATCCATTAGAATTTCAAGAGGGATGTGAATAAAATTGTCATATCAGATTTAAAATAATAAAAGAGAGAAGGGTGACTAGCATGTCTACAATTCTTTTGGAAAACATTTACTTTTTCCAAAGATAATTCCGTAATAGTATTAGAAATTAGAAGAAGGTTGATATTATTTATTCCATGTATTAAATATAATAAAAAATTATATATTTGATCTATTTTTAAGAATTGGTTTTTTCTGTGAGACAAAGGAATAAAAGAATATTAGTTATACCACAAAAAAGTTACATCAATTTTAGACCCATTCTAAAAGGAAGATGGAAAGAATGAAATTTTTTTTCCCTGATATATTAAGAAAATTTGATATTTTTTCATGGATATATTAATAACATACCAATTAATTAGTACCCTAAGATCAAAATTTCCCTAATCAATACATGATGTGATTTATAGTAGTGCGAATATTGTTCTGGATTGGCTTGTGACACATTATTATTTTCACTTTAGAGAAGTTGTTAAAGGAGGGAGTGTGAAGGACATAGTCTGATAAAAACAATGATTATTTCCTAAAACAATAAGTGGGGTGTCCTCAGGAATATTCAAAACCCTTCCATTGATCAATGTGGTCTGTGGTTAAATGGGACATTGATACATTAATGAATACATTCTCCATGGAGTAGCCAAGTAATGTTGTAATTTTCCATTTTTTATGTCTGATTCCTTATAAATTTCTTGAAAAATGATAAAGTGGATGAAATGGTAATCTATAATACTTTTTAATGGAGAAGGTGAAGTGAAATAATTGGATAAACTCATAAGGAAAATATAAAAATAAGTTACCCTTTAATTTAATTTGTTAAGATCACCTAGGTCTATTAGTGAATTATGTAATCATTCATAGTTGGTAAAATATTTCATACTATTATACACCCCCTATCAGGTTATGTATAACCTAAATCCCTTATATTCCTAATATGTAGTATCTTATCACATGTTCTCTTTCATAGAATTTGTTTTTATATGACCTTATATGATGGATTTTTTTAGTTAATGTTTCAGTTTTCCTTTAAACTATTTTAGTGAAGCGAGTTGTTGTAAGAGTTTAAGAAAAAAGATAAACTCTATAGTAATTATATACTATATAGTAGATTATGTAAATATTGATATTTATATGATGGGACCCAACAATATTAAGAATAATCGAATGGGTAATATAGATTGTGAATATGATCATTCATTTAATGATGCTACATGACATAACATAGACCAAAATATGCCAAGTGACATTAGATATAATGATTATTAGGATATACCAAATAGGGTAAAAGTTTATATTGTTCATTAATATTAAGATACAAGTCAAAATATCTGACAAGGATATATCAATCAGAAATAACAGAACAAGTTAAAAAAAATCCACATCGAAGTGTTGGAAATTGATGCTGATAAGATAAAAGTATTAAATAAAATAGTTTTGGAAGAAGAGATTAGTATTATGGAGAAAATTTACTTCAATGGTAATGAATTGGGATTAATTTCATCTAAATTGTAAAAATCTCAAGCTAATCTTAATAAAAATACCTTGTTCAAAAGAGATTCATAAATTTATGACCAATAAATAAGAATAGGCTACACACCAGCTAGAGTTGGTTAAACAGAAGTATAGACTATAAAAAGAGAATAAATACCTAAATAATATAATAAATAAATGAATAGTAAAATGAATGATCAAAGTGACATGTTATAAAAACATAATCATTCCCTGGAGTGTGAAATTTTATTTTAAAGAAACTCAAGGAAGATCTGAATGCTTAGCTAAAATCAATGAGTAAGACGATCCATCAATTAGAATAGGAATTAAATCTCACTATGAACTAATTGAAATAATCTAGTGATAAGAAGAATAAAATACATATAGATGATCTGAATTAATAATTTTACTATATTTCAATAGGTTATAATGAAACGAGAGACTAGTTTATTGTCTTGGAAGAAAAGTATGACAAGAATTTCATGTATCAAAGAACATGCCCTATGAGAAAAAATAGTCTGGGTTATGGAAATATCTCTTGGGGACTAAGAATATGAGAACTAAGGGAATTAATTTTAAAATAGAAAATATTGGAGGTTCTATAAATATAAAAATTAATTTCCTTAAAAATTTTAACAATAGATATATGAGTTACATGTAAAGGAAGGAATACATGTAAAATTTTTGTATAATTCATTGAAACGTTTCTATTTTTTGAATAATTATAATACATTATCTATTATGAAATAGGTGTAATATATGAAAGAAAATGTTATCAATTAGAAAATATAAGGTATTATTATTATTATAATTATTTCTACTGTAAAAACAATATCCCTAATAGAATCCTCCAGGGAATATTACCAAAAATGAAAAGAAGAGGTCGATTTGCACTCAATGATGAATAATTCCCCATGAGAAATAAATTTAAAGCGTTATTTGAAGAATAATTCCATGTTGAGTGTTCTTGTAAAAGAATATTTAGTATATTTTTGAGATAAAGTTGTATTGGAATGATACTATAATTTTTTAGAAGCATGATAATAATTATCATGTTGATAAAAATGAAAAATCTCATATGAATGGAGAATCCTAATGAATATTTTTTGGAATGAGATACAGACTCATATCGGGAAAAACCAAAGAGAAAGAATAAACTAAAAATAAAATATCATCTTTTAAATATTCATGAAATACTTACAGTTTTTCTGTCTAAATTCAAACATGTTGTGACTTTGTTTTTTAAGAAATCAATAAGATGTAAGAAGCTTCATAAAAATTATATACTTTCAAATTCAATTCAAATCCAAATATAGAATAAAAAATGAAGGATAATGAAAGCATTTTGGTCCCTAATAAAACACTATATTCCTAAAATTGAAGAAAATAGAAGGCATATACCCTCCCACCATACATACATCATAAAAACTATCTGTTGAGTGGTGCATGATATTTGGGTAGACACGATCAATGGGGTAAATTAACAAACAAGGAACATATGTTTGGGATGAAACCATAACTATTTAAGATGGATTCCTTGTAAAGAGAACTATTTATCTCATTATGAATGTTTAAAGTAGATACATTTTAAAATATAGAATCTAAAAAATTTATTTTAACTATTATAATATGTGGAATTTGAAAAATACATGTAGTAATGAATTTTTTTGTAGAAAATATTGAAGAAAAGTGCAATTC
Organism: Viscum album; assembly: GCA_963277665.1. NCBI lineage: Eukaryota > Viridiplantae > Streptophyta > Magnoliopsida > Santalales > Viscaceae > Viscum > Viscum album. The sequence continues at coordinate 1,253,210,437 of OY728141.1, forward strand.
AGATGAAATATTACACATTAAGATATAATTGATACCATCCATTACATATTTCTGATTATACCTTGATAAAAGTTATTTCATAAAATAAATCTAGTTAAATAAGATCACTAATCATTGGTTGATATATTTGAGAAGCAACATGGATGAATATTTGTTTTTTAAATATATTCAAATAATTATTAACAGTTGTTAATATATACAAGATACTAAAATCTAGTGAATATGAGGATTTATTCTTAATAAGTTGTGTCCTTGAATTAAATAACACACACACACATATATATATATATGGTGTTGTTTTGTATGATATTTTAATGTTATAAGGCCTTATGTATAAGATATAGATCCCTATAATGTATATCAAATATTAGAATTCAAGTGGTATGACCTTTTCATTAAAAATTAGTGGTATCAACTAATCCAAATTGAGGTATATATCAACTCATTATTTTTTAAATATTCCACTCTAAATTGTTTTTGAGAACACGATTGAGTTTTCAAGTGATGATTTATCGGAGAACATGGATGGGTTTTAGTTACAAGTGCATTGATATAAAACTATTGGTTCACATAAAATTTTTTTATACTATTATCAAAAATAGTTATTTCGTACACCAAGAAAATGATATGTTGGACAAGGTAATTTTTTTGAAAACCAAATTCTATGATTTAATTTATTTAATGGTGTAAATTTTTTAAAAAGTGGTTGAAAACTAGCTAAGTGGGGTTTTCTTGAGTTTGAAGGTTTAAAAAAAAATGTGTAGAAATTTGTACATGATTTAATAACACAATCAAAGAGTGGATTGATATGAAGGTGAAAATGGTGTTAAATTTATATTTTTCAATGGACCTATTTCTAATAGAGGACTCATTTTAATCTGATTGATAATTTCTCAAGGAATTTAGAAATAAATGTGTTGTAGAAGATAATGTGGAAAGCCTCAAATCATGATGATAGAGGTTGAATAAAGAAGTTGAATATTTCTCTCTATAAAATTCAAAATGAAGGATAAATTTTGAATTTATCCCATAAAATTTTAATTAATAAACGGTGAAAAAGAATCCAAATTCAATCCATATTTTTTTAGAGCTATAAAAACATTGGATTTTTTGAAGTTATATTGAAGGTCATATTTCCAAAAAAATAAAAAAGGTAATATTATTCTAGCATTAGTGGTTTCTGTTGAATTATTGACATTATATATCTTCTTTAAAATTTTTTTTTGTGTGTTGGATTTTCTATATATGGATTTGAATAAGTATCTCATGGTTCATAAGATTGAAAAATGGCAGTGGTAAAATGTGTGTTTGTTTCTGTATAAAGTACAAGTTAAAGAATATATATGAGATGTAGACATTATCTATGTGAAAATAGAAAAGGTAATATATTAACTATATAAAAATATAACCAACTCAAAGGCTATGAACACTTGAGAATCCTACAACCATTAAGGAATCCTATAAAGCTCAATGGTATCCCTGACCATGGTCTCATAGAGGTGTTACACAATAATGGTATATGTCTTCTTGAACATAAGGTGATGATAGTGGAGTGTTCAAGTGTGGGGTCGAACTAGTGGGGGGGATATAGTATAAAAAGATACTAAGATGAGGCTATTGTAAGTACTCTCACATCAAGGGTGATAATAGAGTTGAATATTGAATTCCTTTATGATTTTGGATTAAAAAACAATGGTATTGTTCATAGTTAAAGAAACACATTGAAATGTAGTAGTACAATGTTGTATCTTTCATCATCTAACTCCAAATGATAGATCTTCATTCATGGATACTCAAATTGTAAAACACATATAGTTCTCTCCACATACCAAAAATAAATACCATGATGTGTAAATATGTGTTTTATGTGTGCAATTTTAAGAATCCACATTGAAAAACACATCCAAAATCCTAGAGGAATTATGATGGATTTTATGTTCTCTTATAAGTTCGGTGAGACCAATTCTGTGGATAATTAGTGTACTATATCCAAAAAAGAACAAATTAAATATATTTTGTGTTGGCTTTGAAACATAAATTTCCTAAAATCATTAGTTTCAACCCAAACATAAATATTCATTTTCAAGGTTTTGTATTGTTCCATAAAGAAAGATAAACAGTATTTTTGACAATATATATTTAAATACATCCATATTTAATGACACTTTTTATTCTAAAATTAAATTATTGACGAATGTTTGTGTTTTTAGATGTATATAGGTTTTTATATAGTATGAAATGAGTTGTTCCATATATGTTTTCAGGGGAGTTGTAGATAGTAAATAGATATGAAATTTTTAGTGATAGTTTTGGCAATGTATTTCCATGATATTTAGATAGTTTAAGGTTTCAGTTGAAGATAAATTTCTTAATGAATGTTTCATGTTTTAAGGATAATTAAAGACGTATTATTTCTTGAGGTTTCCTTATCAAAATATATAAAATAGAAGCTAATATATTCCTAGGTGTATTCATAATTCATAATTTATATAAGTAATTATTGGAGATTGAAATATTCATATTTTTTCATTTCTAAATAAAATGATATTAATTCCCAAGAATAATTATATATGTAAAATATTTAATGTTTGATCGTATTAAGAATTTTTGGGACACTTGGAATGATCATAAGAGCCTAGAGAAACGTTGTCTAGTATAAAAAATTGAATCATATGCATTTAATTGAGGAAAAAATATAAATAATTGATGTATTAGTTCAAGATGTAGTTCAATATAATTATTATATCTATTTTATAAGAAGAAAATAGATAAGGTCGATTAGTGAAAGTGTTATTTGATTAGAAAACATGTTGTCATTCAACAATTGCAATTTAAATAAAATGGATGAGTAGAAAATTTTGTCTATGCAGTAGGGAGAAGGGTAATTATTATAATTGAATCGTTATGAAGAAAGTAATTCTTCCATATAAATAAATAATAATAGTATTTTAATTACAATACTAAAAAGAGGTATAAATTCTTCAATCATGCTGTAAGAATGATAGAAGGATGAAAAAGAGTATTCTATGAAATCTCAGGGAATGATGATGTAGTTCATTGATAGATAGACTGATTACCAATGAATTATAATCCAAGAGATCAAAGTGAACTTTCAAATACAAAATGTAAATTCTTAACATTAGTGAGATTGTTCAAGTTTATCCTATGATAGATTATTTTTTTCCTTTATCACAGTGTGAAAAGGATGGTTTATTAGGGAATGGATCGTAGGAAAATATTGTGTTTTCCCAAAACATGTTTTGGGGGTGAACATGAGCATATCTCCAAACCTACCATAGATAAGTGAGTTTACTAGTTTATTAGAGCATCAAACAATAATGAATTACATTCTCATTGGATTACTTATTTGTGAGTGAACTAGTTAAAATTCTTCTTGTTTTATGTTCTTTTTCATTCCTCACATTCTATAACAACCCTTCTCTCTATTTCACAATAATACATTATTTATAACATAATCTTACACTTCATACAACCGTTATGATCAATAATTCTAGATTATTTAGGAATTAGGTACATTAATTAAAAATTTAAAATGGAAAAAACAACAACTTTATTGAAAACCTCCCTAACATGCTTAAACATAAATAAGTATGGGATAACCTGGGGAAATATGTAAGAAATGTTTGATCAATAATTCTTTGTATGGGAATAAACATTTCATAATGTGAATAATGTAATACATGTTAGAAAATTGGCATATCAAAGGGGGAAAAGGTGTCAGAATCATAATCATGAATAATAAGGCCTAATATTGAAGGATAATCATAACATAGGAAATGTGGAAAAATCATAAAAAACTACATCACAAACATAGGTCAAGGATAACTACCAAGAAATCATGATAGAAATATTCCTTTAAAATAATCAGGTTCAATCCCTATCTCAACATGATGTCTCATGAGACTATACAATACCAAATGCGTTGGATTGCTATATAATTCTGGGCACACCTGTCACATTCATTTCATTATCAAGATTAAGTGGACTACATGGATCAAAAATCTTGGAATCATTTATCATTAATTCAAATTACATAAACAAGAAGTATATGATAAATCATGTAATTCCCATGTCAATTAATTGTAATTTTATAAAGGTTAAGACCCTTAATTGGAAATGGGTATGGTATTTTCTAGACACTTGTTTTGAAATGGATAATCATGGTGATATTTCAACAGCATAATAGTTCCACTTAAGACATTATAAAAGGGGTTGATGAGTGAGAATTTGGTCTATAATCATTTGGAAATAATATTGGCCGTAATAGGGGTATGTAAATATATGTCCCAAAATGAGTAATTGGAAATAAAAGGAATATGATAATAAAGAAAAACATATAAAGAAGAGAATGTGTGGATTCCTTTATTGAGTTTGTGACTCCAAATTCTCTGTAGGATCTTATTGAGAGCATAAGGGGTGCCTTGGGAGGACTCTAGAAATGGCAGGGAAGATTAAGCACATGATCAATGATTTTTAGTAAAGGGAAATGGTATTTTGGGTGGGTTTATATAGGATAGGAGCGGTGAATTGTTAATCATTTCTCAAACATCATTTTTGGAATCAACATAAAAAAATAACTCAAACCAAAAACCATATAATGGGGGTTTTGCAGGGTTTCTACCAAATGGGAGTGGATTTCATTATTTTATATGTCCAAGATCCAAACATAATAAAATAATACCCTTGATTATGTGGAGGGGAGTCATGCCCCTAAATATAGGATTATAAAACAAAAGATATATTATATGTTTTGGAGGATTCAAACTAGATTTATAAAATAAATAAAACAAATAAAATAATCATAAAATAAAATTATTTAAAATTAATTTTATTTCTTATTTACCCTTAATAGTTTTTATTATAAAACTTTGGGGTCATTATGATTTCATAATACACAACATATATTTATGTGGTATATAATTTTTGGTTTAAAAAGTGAATAACATAAAAAATTATGAAAAATTCACCATTGGAGAATATTGATGTTTGAATTTGAAAAATAATATTAATTTTATCTTAATAATTTTATAACTATAGATATTTTTAGTTTTCCAATAATAATCGCCATTTATTGGGAAATGATGTTTCTTTTGAAAATAACAATTTTTGAACACTTATAAAAATTACACTTGACTTTGTAAAAATAATACAATCATTTATATTTAATTCAAATTATTTAAAAACCATATTTTACTAAAATATTATTTATTTCAAAAATCTATCAATTCATTAAAATAAATTCCTTAAATAAATTTTAATATTATCCCAAAAATACATTTTCGATTTTATTTTATCAAAATCAAAATCATTTATATAGAAACAATAATAAGATTAAAATATATCCATTATATAAATTATTATAAATAGTCACACTTCTAGGGTATTGAAAAATATCCCTTTAATACACCAGTAAACTCCCTCTGAGTAAGGTGTGCTATGGTGAGACTTTCATGGTGGTAGTTTGGTATATATAGTTTGGGATGTGAGGTTAATGATCTTGGTATTATCTATTAAATAGTTTGGCTCATTCTTAAGTTCTTTGATCTCAGATTGAGCTGGGTCAAGGGAAAACCTAGTGATATTATCTCCCTTAGATGATCTGATAAATGGAATTAATAGGGTATGATCCTAATAGTTTGGGCCATTGATTCCTTTCTATATGCCAACTAGAATTTTTAAAACCCTAAAATTACAATAATCAAGTGATCACTATTCAAAAAGTATTTTTTTAACAGTAAATATGCTTAATGGTCATTTAAATCTTATAGGAAATAATAAAACTCGATTTTTTAATGTGTTTTTCTATATCTATATTACATAATAAGACATTTAATCAAAACATAATGGAAATTTTATTTGTAAAAGTTTAGGTTGTTATATTATTCCACCCTTTAGAAATTTCTCCTTCAAAATTGTAATTTCACCCAATAAAATAGATGAGGGTAATTTTGTTTCATCACCTCCTCCATTTCCCACATTCCTTTTACAAACATATGGTTTCTTCACAACACTTTGACTAGGTACATTTTATTTTTCATTTAAATTTATCTCAATGATCTAAGATCTTCACTGAATGGTCTTCTTTGAAAATATCATTCCCCAATGGTACCACATCTATATTGAGTACTTGTGAGGGGTTTTTTTTATGTACATCCTAAAGAGGGATACATGGAATAAATCATGTACATGAGATAGGTTAGGTAGGAGTGCTAGTCAATAGGCTACCACTCTGATACAACCAAGGATCTCAAAGTGGTGGATGTATCTTTGACTAAGCATCCCCTTTTTCCCAAATCTCCTAACATTATTCCACAATTTTGTCATCCATTTTAGGACCTAATAGTTTTCATTCCCCAACATCATCCCTACATGTATGTGTTCCAAAACTCTTCCTATAATTGGCTTCATAATGACCCATTTGGATGCTCATGTGAAAATTGTTATTATAAGAGAACTCAATAAGAGGAATATGTTGGTCCAATATTCCTTTGAAGTCAATTGAGAACTATCACAAAATATCCTCATGTGACAAGATTTCCTAGTTCGATTAGCCATTAGTTTGAGGGGGATAGGCACTACTGAAGTTCAACTCATTGTTTAGAGCATATTGAATATATTCCTAGAGATTGAAGGTAAATATCATATCTCGATTAGTTATAATCGACTGTGATAATCCATGATGAATCCCCATTTATTTAATGTATATCTACGTAGGTTGGATTATAGAGAAGTCCCCACAAATTGCGATAAATTAAGATATCCTCGTAAGAAAATCCACAACAACCCATAAAAAATTATTTTCTTGAGATGTCTTCATATGTCTGATGTCAATTTCCATGGTTATTTTTTCCCATTTCCCTTTTAGTATGGGTAATGGTTGTATCATCCCCTTATAATTTTTTCCTTTCATCATTCACCTTCTAACATTCCATGAACTTTAATGTATATTCAGTGATATTCTTCATTATATTTTCCCACCAATAGTTATTTCATATATCTCAATACATCTTTTTGATCCTTGGGTGAATAGAGATGTTTATTTTATGTTAATTATTCAAAAAAAATATATTTATCTATTGATTTGATTGTATACATATTCGTGACCCAAATATTATAACTAATTAATCAATAACATTGATATACAAGGTTTACCTTTTATTAAAGTTACTTCCTTCATCAGAATTCCAACATAATTTCTCTAATAATAATTTATCTTTTCCAAAAGATATGGTTGAGAAATCATTTTTGAAAAGATTTATGATGTTACTTCATTTATGACACCCATATCTATCCTCTTCACTTCTAAGAAGATCATAACCCTCTCAATTCTCATCAAGGATATAATTTTTGGGTTATTGTTTACATAGAGAAACTTCTACATTATTTCCCTTACCAGGTTGGTAGTAGATTGAGTAGTAGTAGTTAGTTATCAGATTCAACCATCATCGCTAGTGAATACTCAGACCTTTCTATGCGAATATATACATGAGGATTTTTTAATATATAAATATTTCACAATTATCACCAAATAGATAATAATTTTACTATTTTAATGGAAAATATCATGGAATCTATCTCTAGATCATGCGTTGGGATGTTCTGTTCCTGAACATTCAATATCCTTGAACCATAGGATATGACTATATTATTCTATATTAACAGATATCCCAACCCTTCTTCAACAAATTTCTCAATACCCTGAAATGTTCTCCACTTGTGTGTAGTGTGAGCATAAGTGAAATATTAATAATCCTTTTCAACACCCTCACTATCTATTAATATTCATCATTCCAAGAAAACTTGACTCCCTTCCGAGTTATCTTGGTTATTGGGTTTTATAATATTATAAAATTTCTCACAAATCAACAATAAAACTATAATAGTCCATGGAATCTTTGAATATCTGTCATAGCTATTGGCCTCAACCATTCTTTAATTTCTTATTTTTGAATGGTCAGAAAATATCCCATTTCTTTTGATTATATTCCCCATGATTGAAAATTAATTCAAGTAGAACTTACATTTTTTATACATTGATGAAAGCTTCCCCTTTCTTATGGACTTTAACATAGTTCTCAACTACTCTTCATGCTCCTCCTTTCTTTTTGAGTATATTATAATATCCGCTATAAATACTACCATTTTTTATGTTAATCTCAAAAGTCTATATTCATCTTTTCTATGACGATTTGATGAGAATTAGTGAGTTCGAACGGCATTAATATGAACTAACATTGCCCATAAAATGTAGGAAATGTAGTCTTTGGGATTTGTTCCGTGTTCACCCTATCATGGTAATATATCTTCTGTAGATCCACCATGGAGAAGTATTGTAATCCACATAGTTGAATGAAGATGTAATCAATTTTTGGTATAGGACACTTGTTTTTTACTGTGATATTTTTTAGGTCATCATAATCAATTATAAGGAGTATTGACCCATAATTATTTTTGATGAAGAGGACTGGTGCACCCCATGGTGAAGCACTTGGTAATATGAACCCTTTATCTATATTCTCCTATATTTTTTTATTCAGCTCCTCATGTTCCATAATATCCATTCTATATGGAATCTTGGATAAGGGTAATGCCCCAGGTATAAGGTTTATTTAAAATTCAACCAATTGGCTCTGAGGAAGATCAAGAACTAGCTCATGAAACACATCAACATATTCCATAATAATGGGTATGTCTTAGAGGCTGATTCATTCTTTAGACTTAATCATTTGAGCTATATACACGTTCTCTAGGGATATAATATCCATGCTTCTGGTTTTGATACTAAAAAAGATACATCCTCCTCCAAACACATGTATGGAACCAATGATCAATTTATAATGCAGGGAGTGATTTCCTTATCATAGAAATTTCTATTGAATTTATACAGGTAAATCCAATCCATGCCTAGAATTGCATAATATTATACCAGGGGGAGTTTGACAAGGTTCACTGGGATGTTCAGCCCAAAAATTTGGATAGGGGAGGTGTTATATACATTGTATTCAATAATTACCCCATTTTTTGTTATCATTTATAACTCATCTTCCATGATTTTTGGTGGTGTTTGAATATTTATAACAAACATTTTTGAAATGAAGGAATGCTTAGAACAAACATAAAAAAGATCATTCACTATTCCTAAATGAATAACATTCATAACTATCACCACTTCATTTTCGGGATGCACATCAACGATTGTGAGGAAAAACTCACTCCCTTTCTTCCATGGAGGTTGTTGGTTGTCTGTGAATACCATTGTGTTAATGAATTTTTTTTCAAAGTGACATGGTTTTTTGTAGTTGAATCAATGCAAAATTCACTGAGTGTTGACTAGAATATTCCTTTCCTCAATCGCCTTAGTGGGGTTCTCCTATCAGCAATTTTTATCTTGGTTCCCTTTCTTAACAAACATAAAACACTTCCACTCCTCCTTAAGAAATTTATAGGGTTATTATTTCCGCACATTTGACAAGTGGGATGTTAAAATCTCTTGGCACCATTATATTTCTTCATCAAACGGCCTGAATTAAAATAAACTTAATGCTCCTTATCCCAAAGATACACTGGAGATTCACAGATCCCCATTTCAATTTTTAGGGAGCATCATACGATTTACTCATAGGAATCATAGTCATAGATATCCAGGGTAATTCTTACAATAGGTTTTATCCCACCAAAGAATCGGCCAAACTTGTACTCAAGTGTAACAAAATTATAGACGAATTTCATGTACGTCTTGTGAAGTTTTCGTCAAACGCCAGGATGGATTCATCATATTTTTTCATGAGGTAAAGGAAATACCTTTCCATTTTAGGTTATATAGTATGAGTAAAATATTTATCAAAAATTATTTTCCAAAATTTCTTCTAGCTAGTTGCTTGGAATTCTTAGTCGGACTTTATATTATTGATCAATATCTACCATTGATCAGATTCCACCTCCATTCAATAATGTGCCAATAAAAAATTCTCTTGTTCATAACATTTTTTATGGAGAAGATATTCTCAATGAAGTTAATCCATATATCATTGAATAAGAGAAGATATGATCCATTTATAGTAGAGGACATTGTAACATGATGGACTTAATTGCAGCTTTTTAATTCATAAGGGGGATTTGGGTGCCCCTCATAATAGAGGTTTTTATTAAAAACCAAATTCATCTAATAGAGTAACATCACAAGGTTTATAATTATTACTCCCATCAGATTGGGAATCTCATTGGGGAAGTTATCACATTTCCTACCACATTTACTTTTTCCCTAATTCATCCTATTTCCATCCATTGGCTAGAAAATTGGTAAAATTAGCGAGGAATATTTTTAAACTATTAAAAAACATAAACGGTATTTTTATGACATTAAAGGGATAAATTATAACATTCATTTATTTCATTAAATTATGACTTTCAAGGATTCAATTTATGTTATCCATGATATAGTTCATAAAACATATTCTTGTGGAAATTTTTATATTCCCTTAAAAATGGTTCATAATGAGACTATGAATTTATTGAATCACTTCCCCTTTGATTGCCAAAATAGGTGTGTTGTAAGGCCCATTATCTTTTACTTGGTTACACTATGTCTGGCCTCATACACCTTGTCAGAGTTATTACCCGTAGGTACATCTTTTCCAGAACCACATCTACTTGTAGTTTCAAAAGAGGATCTATTTTATTGATATACCATTGAATTTTTTTTCTTATTTTTATACATATCCCTAAGGCTTTAACTTTAGTTTTCTAATCTTAATCCCATATAATAACTAAACATTTATCAGATACAAACTATAACAACCCTTCTCATTATTTTACATTAATATATAATTTTTTAAAAAGGTTTACACTTAATAACACCTAGAATATTGAAAATTTTAGTTTTTTTAGGAATTAGGTAAATTAAATTAAAATTTAAAATAGAAAAATCTTCATGCTTATTAAAAACATCCATAAACACTGAATCATTAACCTAGCTTCAAGAGAAATATGATGAAATCATGATGAAAAAATCACATAAAGTAATTATATTCACTCCCTATTTCAATATGAGTTCTCATGATAATATACATTACCCAATTCATATGATCTCTATATAATTCTGGGCGTACCCATCACATTCACGTTATTCCCAAGCATAAGTGTGCCACTTGGATAATAAAACATGCAATCATTTATCATAATATTTTATTCCAAGATAATGGATTGTGGAATTAATATATTTATGTCACATGTCAAAGAAATATAATTGTATAATGTTGAACACCCTTGATTCAAAATCGGTATGTTATTCACTACACAATTGTTTTGGCATGGAAAATCGCATTAAACTATCACCAGCATAACAACATCACTAAAATATTTCTAAAATGGATTGGTGAGAGTGAAAGTGTTGTCTCATAATTTTTACATAAAATTGGTAGTAATAGGGATGAGTATAGACATATCACATCATTAGTAACTAGAAACAGAAGGGATACAATAATAAAGAATCTGTTCTACAAAAGAGATGGTGAGGATCCCTTACTTTATTATTGGACACCAAATTCTTGGGATGAGATTCTTGATAGACTGGGAGTTCCTTGGGAGGACTATAGAAAGGGTACGGTAGAGTAATTACATTATCCAAATTTTTTTTAGTGAATACAAATGTGATCTTGGGTGGTATTATAAGGGGAATGAGTGGGGATCTTCTTATCATTTCTCAGACATAGGATTATGACTCTATATAATCAAATAACCAAAAAAACCTCACCATGTTTTCCCCTGGTTTATTAAAAATGGGACTTGTTTATATTAATTTACAAGTTAAAGTGATGAATTCAGTAAAATAATAACCTTTCTTAAGTAGAGGTGGTTCAGACTCTTAAAGAAAGGTTTTTAAAACCTTAAAAAATATTATATGTTTTTGATCATTCATAATGGATTTATAAACTAAATTAAATAAAAAAAATCATATTATCAAAAAAAGAAACAAATATTTGGTATTTTATACATATTATATTATTTGTTAAAATAATTTTGAGTTGTTATGATGTTATGAAACACAACGTATATTGATACCATATTTAATTTTCACCCAACAAATTGACTATCTCTAAAAATTATGAAAAATTAACTACTAGAAAATTTAAATTTTCAGATTCAAAAAAATAATATTCAAATTATCAAATAGTTTTCAAAATATCAATATTTTCAGTTTTAAAATATGAATTGACATTTATTGAGAAGTTCTGGGTTTTTTTAACAATAATATTTTTTGAACCATTATAAAAATTACACTTGACATCATAGAAATTACATGATAATTTATATTTAATAATAATTATTTAATAATTATATTGTATTATAATATTATTTATTTTAAAAATCCATTATCTCATAAAAATAAATTCCTTAATTGAAGTTGAATATCACCGAAAATAAAATAAATTTTTTGATATATTGTTTCAAAATAAAAATCAATTATAAATTAACAATAATAGGGTAAAAATATATTAATTATACAAATTAATATACATACACATATTTCTAGGGTATTGATAAATATCTCTTCCATACACTATAAAAATCCCTAAGAGTAAGGTGCTCGATAGTGTGACTTTCAATAGGTGGTTTGATGTACATGGTTTGGGATGCGATCTTGATGAGCTTGAAATTCTCTCGTATACATTTGTTCACAAGCTCATGTTTTTGGATCTCACAATTGAATTTTTCATGGGAAAATACCCACGAATATGTATCCCCAAAAAACATTCATAAATCGGATTTATAGGGTACAATCCTACAGGCTGAGAACATCACTTCCTTGGTCATTTCCATTTTGATTTTTTAAAAACGTATATTTATACTAATCAAGTGATCACTCTTCAGTGACTATTTTATCAACAGTAATGAATCTTAATGATCAATTAAATAGGATATTATATAATAAATCCAAATAAGTATAAGTGTATTCTATAAACATATTACATAACAATATATTTAATAAAAACATGTGGGAAATTTTATTTATAACAGTTTTTGTAGTTGCATATTCCTCAAGAAAAATATTCATAAAGAGGGAAACGTGTTAATCTATAATATATGTTAGAGGGGATGGTCATGTGAAATAATAATCAGATTAACACATAATGAAAATAAAAAAATAAGTTATTCTTATATTTACGAGCGTAGAACCACCTATGGGTATGAGAAAATTAAGGAAATGAATTTATTTAGGTGAATATAATTTATATTTATTCACCCAAACTCTTAGGATATTTCTCAACTAAGTCCCTTATGGTAATAAAATGTTGTATCAGAGCATAATTTCTCTTTAATATGATTTATTTTCAATAACTATATATTTTTTATTTATTGTGTTAACGTTTCAGTTTGGCATTACATTCTTTTAGTGATATCACATGAGATAATTTTATAATGAATAATAAAAACACTATTGGAATTCCAAATTATGAAGTAGATTATGTAAAGATAGTGACTCATATAGAGGAACCCTGTACTATTAAGAAAAAAGGTATGAATTTTTTTATTGTGATATAATTATTTAATTCAATGATTCTTCAAGAAATGCTACAAAACCAAATTTTTTAAGTGATACTAGATCTATCAATGATGGGTATATCACAAGGAGCCATAAAGTGGTAGCATGTATTATATCTAATGAGATAGCTCAATATCTACGAGAAGAAAATATGAAGCTGAATAAAGTGAATAATTCTTAATAGATCCTTATCAAAGTGTTGAAAATTAAAGATGAAAATTTGAAAGGATTGAATATAAGAATTATGGTAGTAGATACTGATATATGGGAGATAAATGAATCCAAATATGAGGAATTTTTAGAGATATATTACACGGTGTAGATGATTCATGTAAATCTAAAGAATATGGGCCACGATTCAAAATAGATTCAAAAATTGAGGATTGATAAGGAAGATCTGGCAAAATAACTATAATAACTGGTTAAAGAAATGAAAATACAATAAAAAGATAATGTGAGACATAATGACCCCACACATTAAATTAATTTGAAAATGGATGAGTAAAGTGACATACTGGTAAAATTTAACCATGCATTGTAGGACGTAATATCAGTTATGAAGAAACTCTGGAATATTTGAATTCTTATCTTGAATCATAGAGTATGAAGATCTAGAAATTTGAAAAATATTTAAATGTGGCTAAGAAGTAAGGGTAATAATCTAATACCAAGGATAATCCTAACCATAAATCTTAACTACATTTATTTTTTTACTATCCCACTATAGTTTGTAATGAAATGGGAAAATTATGATTTTTAGAGGTAAGGCATAAAAATATTTTCATGTATGAAATACCACATTGAATAGGAATTTTTTCTCTTAGCTAAGGCGAAGCCTATAAAGGGAGTGAAAATGGGAGGACCATGGAAATTCCTAAGAAAAGGGAAAATTTTGGTGGTGTGGGAAATATAAAAAATATTTCCTAAAAATTTTAAGGAAAATAATATCAGTTTCATAAGAATATATGTAGACATGTATAACCTTTGTGGAATTTAAGTACACATTTCTAGTTTTTTTTTGATGAATTAGAATACATAAACTTTTGTGAAGATGGAAGAAGATATGAAATACAATGTTATCAAGAACATCAAGTAAGGTATATTTATTATTGAAATAATTTATACTATGGTAAGATTTTCTATAGTGTAATCCTCAATGAAGTTATAGATAGAATGTAAAGAGACGTCTGATCATCACTCAATAATTAATCTTCTCCCATGAGAAATAATTTCAATGGATAGTTGAGAAGTATTTAATTTTGAAAGCTTCTAAAAAAGAGTTTTAAATTTATTATTAAGTCAAATATGTCTAAAAAATAATATTTGGAAGAAGGAGAAAATTTAAATGTTTTTAAATCAAAATAATACTATTTGAAATAAGAGTCATAAGTAAAGGAATAGTTTTAAAAAGTTACTAACAGTTACATGGAAAGACCATGAAATAAGAAGAAATGAAAAGGAAAGATAAAATTGATTAGTTTCAGGAAACCCTTGTTAGTAAGGTTATGTAGAGAAGCATAAGTTTTTAATTTGATTATGATGAAATTAATAAGCTCAATAAAGTTTAATGAATAATTGGATTCTATCAAAATCAATTAAAATCATAAGAGAGACTAAAAAAAAGGGAATAAAATTGAGATCCATAGAAAAAAAGATTCCTTAATTTGATGTGAATGATAGGTAAGCCCCTCTTCATTGTCATTAAATGTTACCAATTGAGTTTGGAGTGGTGTTGTAACACCCGATACTTTTATGTTATATAAATCATCAAAGGAATCTTTTTCTACACAACACTTGCTTGGCTTGCTTTACACGCAATCGCGACCTTCCTCGATAGCTTGCGTCGTACGCAATACCGAGTTTCACTAAACAACAATATACTATTAAAACTAGCCATTATGAATAGTAATAACCACTTTTTGAAATTTTATAAATTTTATTTTTCAAAATGGACTTCATTTTTGGACTCAGAATATCGAAATTAGCCTAGGGTGAAATTTTGGTATTTTTCTGAAAACTTTCAATTTTTGATGAATAGTGAAACCACTAAGTGGTAGGTTAAAAACTGAATTTTGCATAAAACTTAATTTTACCGCTTCTGTGATTGGAATTTCGAAAATCCGAGAGACACGGTTAATATCAAGGACTAAAATGTGGTTCAATGAGATGAAAATAATTTTTTGGTGAATAGTAACTTTTTACTTTTTTACCACGGTTAATAGTAAATAGGGTAACTAAGGGTAAATATGATATTAATATTACCCTAACACATGTCCTAATTCTATTGGACAAGTGTAATTCGACCAAAAACAAACTTAGGAATAAAATATGACCATTTAGGCCCACTTGGATTAGATTAGGACATTTATTATTAATTTATTTAAAGAAGGGTTAAAATAGTTAAAATCAAAGTTTGATAAGTAAATAATTTTTAATATGGGGTTATACATAAGATAAATTCGATTGTAAATATTCATTAGAAAGCTAAAAGGAGTTCCTACATGATGGTATTTTATTTGTAATTTTTAGACATCAAATAATTTAATTTATTTATGACACAAAGATGATGCAGTAATTATCTTATTAATGAAATATTGACAAAATTGATAATATAAATACCAAAATAAATGTAATTTGAGACTTTTTATGAATTCCACTAATTTTCTAGGTTACTATGATATATTATTGTTGATTTAATCAACTTGTTTCGAACCTATAATTCTGTTATGACTTTCACAAAAATCATATATCAAATAGTGTCAAAATTGACACAAAATAGTTTTTAAATCAAATATTATATTATTAATTGTTATTTTATTCCTAAAAATCTAAGGTTCGGCCAAATGACTTAGATAAGGATATATATATTAATAATAAACAATTTGGGGTTCGTTTGGCATGTTATAGTAAGTGTATTAACCATATAGTGAAAGAAAACAAAAAGACACGGTAAAAGTTAAATTAATTAACTTAGAGTTAAATCTAATTGATAAGGTTAATATAATACCCTAAACTTTTCTAAATCCTATTGGTTGATAGGATTTCGACCCTTCCCCACTTTATCTTCGAAATAAGACCCTTTGGAACCATTATAAACCGATTTTGACTTTAATATAAAATAATATTTTGAGATATTCCTAAGGTGCCCCTCTCCTCCCTTATAAAAGGGCACCTCCTCCCCCTCCTCCTCACACCAAATTGAGCACTCAAGCTCAGACAACCCCTGCCATGTTCTCCTCTCCACTTCCCTAGAATAATCCTAGAGGTCCTGGTCTTCTCCAAAGACCAATCTTAGTTCCTTAAGTGGAGGATTCAAAGAGGCGTTCCAAAGAAGAGGTAATATCCATTACCGATCTTTTCAATTTCTTTCTTCTTCAACTTCTTCTTCTTTAGTTGTTTCATGATAAAGTAATAACATAAGTATTACTTACATACTGATATGTTATTATAAATATTAAACAACCCTAATTCACCTTCTATCCATCCTACGGAAAAATGAAATCACCGCGCGTGCGTACGTACAGAATACCGTCTCCACGCCGTGGTGTAATCTATTTTCCACCATCACCTTACAAGGATGGTTATAATGGTGTAATGAGTAACTAAATATGATTATTATGAAGTAATATTGATACTGAAATAATATATATATACTCCAATACAATTCCACGATCATAGGAATGATATCATCACTCGTGCGTACGTACGGAATACCATCTCCACGATGTGATGCGACTCGTTCTACATGATCTTAATTTCATAATGATTATATAAATGAATTGAATGAATGAATATGGTATATAATACACTAATACCATTCTGGAAATGAATTATCTATAACCTAAAGATAAGAATAAGAATTTATTCGACAAAACACGCATAAGAACAAAAAGTTATAAAGACCCGAGTAACAAGTAACAATGAAATATTACTAACAAGAAGCTAATAATATGACCATATATGATATCATATAAATATGTATGATTCTGGAATAAGTCAATAACATTATTTAAACCATTATACAGGAGCTTCGGACACGAACAAAGCAAATTGGACCTAAGGTAAGGGAAATATCACAATCTCATTTTTATCCGAGATTGTTTATTCGTAAGTATTTACTGGGGTGTATTTTATCATCCACATCCATGTTCCCTCAATATGAAATATTGTTTCCATCCACTTGCAATAGTTAAAATCCAATTTTACGCTTAGGTGAGTTTTTAGTAAAGAATATGAAAGGAATCTTTTGTCGTTTTTCCGTACGAGGTACTTTTTGACTTTTCCGACAAAAGTACGAAGAATGTTTTTTTTAACTTATACGGCATGAATGGATTTTTAAAACATTACTTCAAAGAAGCTTCCTTTACAAGTTTTCAAGTCTATTTTTAATCAACTTCTTTTATTTTAAAGTTGTATGACATGTTATGAAAGGAAAAATGTTTTTGAAGAAGAAAGGATATTTTCCTCAAGAATTCAATTCAAGTGTTTTATCAAAATTATTTTCCATCTAAGATAATAAAGGGTTCTGTTTCTATCCATATTTTTACATTGGTTTGACTATGTTGTGATGGAATTATGTTTATGAATTCCTTTATCATATATGAATTGATTTATGATGTCATGATGTTTCAAGAATCCCATTTTTGTTATATGTGTTATGCGATGATGTATGTTTTATGATTATGTGGCACACATAAGAAAGGATTCATTATAAGATGGGTGGGACCTATATCTCCCTCCAATGCATTGGGTAATGATTTTATATCTCATGAGATAGACATGGCTGGAACGGAAGGTTATTTCGGTTCAGTGATACAGGACTGAAACGAGGAGTGAACTCGGTTCAGAAAGGGACTTTGTCCACTAAGATAGTCTTGGCAATGAGTCATGACTAACAAGAAATGATTTTCCATGATTATGTGTGCATGCCACAAAGATTCAAGTTTTATGTTATGATTATGGGGATCTCATTTTCACTTCTATGATTTATTCCATGTTTAGATATTATGATCTCTTTTGCAGGTTTTGATAAAGATATGATATGATTTTTATTTCCTTTATTTGCCCTTGCTGAGCATTTGAGCTCACCCTTTTATGTTTTCTTTTCCCCAGGTCAGGAAGATGGATATTAAGTAGAATATGCTAAAAGGGACCCTAGATATGATGAAATAAATGGGAGACACTGTAGAAGATTTATGAACCAGTTGTTTATGTTTCCCAGTTTCTAAAGACACTATACCTATACGGTCCTTTGTGGTTTTGTCATATTTTGTAATAAGTGTGCTTCAATTTTTGAAGTATTAAAAATGTATGTAAAGTATGGGTCGTTATAGTTGGTATCAGAGGGAGGTTATAGTCAACCTTTGGAAACTAGGATGTGAAAGCCTTAGTAAGAACCCTAAGGATAAGTCTAAGCATAGTACACAATCTTAGTGTTTTAGAAATGGCCTTGAATAACCTAGGATAAGACCATAAGCATGAAAATTTTATTCTTGAATTATGTGGTTTCCTATTATAATTAGTGTTGCTCACACTATTCTTCTTGGTTTTAGTCAATGGCTGGAACCCGAAGGAACCGTGTTAATGCGAAATGCGATGGGCAATGCAATGATTGTCCCCCTGAGCAACCAAACGATATGGGAGCTGGAATGCAAAATCTTGTAGCCATGCTCACACAACTTTCTCAAGCTATGAATCATGCAGGATTTCCAAACGAGCAAAGGAGGGAGCAAAATTCTGTTTAATCCTTCATGAGGCAGCGTCCACCTTCTTTCAGTGGGTCTACTGATCCATTAGTTGCTGAACAATGGATTAGTACTACTGAAAAGATATTTTCAGTTCTTCAATGTTCTGAACATGATAAAGTCATCCTGGCAGTGTATCGTTTGGAAGGAGATGCTGATCAATGGTGGAATCTTGTTAAGAATACGAGGCAAAGGGATGAAATTGAGTCTATGGAATGGGACGAGTTCAAGAACTTATTTTTCAATAAGTACTTCCCTCGTATTCTCCGAACAAAGATGGAGAAAGAGTTTCTTGAACTGAAGCAAAGGGATGATGAATCTGTTGGTACCTATGAAGCAAATTTTACAAGACTGGCAAGGTACGCTTCTGGTATTATTATCCAACCTGAGAGTAAGATCGATCGATTCTTTAGTGGCTTAAAACCAAGTCTTCGAAGGGCGTTAGCCATAAGGGACTTCAATAGCTACGAGGAAATCGTTCGATGTGCTCTCAAAGTCGAGATGGAGATTGGAGTAACCCATCAGTCACATGGGTTTGATAAGAAGAGGAAGATGGAATTCAAAGGAAACTCTAAAGAACACACTGAAAAGAAGATGAACTTTCCATTATGCTCAAAGTGTGGAAAGAAACATGGAGGGAGTTGTCTTAAAGGGACAAGTAAATGTTTTAAATGTGGAAAGGAAGGTCATCGGGCATTTGAATGCCGTGATAATGGGAAGAAGATGTCTAATGACGCAAACAAAGGAAGGGATACACAGAATGAACCTACAACACTTCAATGTTTCAAGTGAAAGGAGATGGGGCATTATGCCAATCAATGCCCAAATCCAAGGGTTGATGATGATGGTCGACGTCAACAAACTCTTAAAGCTAAAGACAAAGGAAAGTCACATGCAATTTCTATCAGCGATGTGGAGTACGATAACGATGTGGTGAAAGGTACACTTACCATCCACTCTAAAGTAGCAAATGTTTTATTTGATTCTGGATCCACCCACTCTTTTATTTCTGAAGACTTTTCTAAGGGTATCACCGTACTACCTCAACAATTAGATGTTGAGTTAGCTGTGACAACACCTAATGGCCCATCAATCGCATCAAAAGTTTATAATTCTTCTCCGATCGAAGTTTGTGGGAAAGTGCTTCCTGCAAATCTTGTGATCCTTCCTTTAGTGGAATTTGATGTGATTCTTGGCATGGATTGGCTTTCTCTACATGGAGCTCATATAAATTGCCAAAGAAGGAAAGTCACATTTCATACTCCAGATCAATCTACGATCGTATACCAATGCAAGGATGAACATAACCTTCCAGTGGAAATTTCTTCCATCTTATGGGTATTGGTCCCACTAAATGAAGGTTATTTATCTCAAATGGTTGGTGAGAAACTCACGATTAAGAATATTCCCATTGTAAGGGAGTTTGATGATGTCTTGCCGGAGGAATTACCGGGTCTTCCACCAAATCGTGAAGTTGAGTTTTCAATAGAACTCATACCGGGTGCTTTGCCTATTTCAAAGACACCTTATAGAATGGCCCCAATTGAGTTGCAGGAATTGAAGAAGCAACTCCAAGAGAATCTTGATAAGGGATTCATACGCCCTAGTGCGTCACCTTGGGGAGCACCTGTTCTATTTGTTAAGAAGAAAGATGGATCAATGAGACTCTGCATTGATTATCGAGAACATAACAAGATCACTATCAAGAACAAATATCCTCTCCCACGCATTGATGACTTATTTGACCAACTACGCGGAGCTCAATACTTTTCCAAGATTGATCTTCGTTCAGGGTATCATCAATTAAGGGTCAAAAGGGAGGATATACCAAAGACGACTTTCCGTACAAGGTATGGACACTATGAATTTATAGTGATGCCATTTGGTCTTACTAATGCCCCTGCTATCTTCATGTATCTAATGAATAGAGTCTTTAGAGACTATCTTGATCAATTTGTGGTAGTCTTTATAGACGATATTCTTGTCTATTCAAAGAGCAAGGAAGAACATGAAGATCACTTGAGAATTATATTGAAGACCCTGAGAAAGGAGAAGCTTTATGCCAAATTTACCAAGTGTGAATTTTGGCTTCAAAAAGTTGCATTTTTGGGTCACATAATCTCAAAAGAGGGGATATCTGTGGATCCAGCAAAAACAGAGGTTATCGAAAGATGGTCGAGACCAACAACAGTAACTGAGATCCGAAGTTTTCTTGGTTTGGATGGATATTATCGACGTTTTGTAAAAGATTTTTCACGATTATCTAATCCACTCACCAAGTTGACTCGGAAAGGAGTTAAGTTTGTCTGGACAGAGGAATGTGAAGAGAATTTCAAGGAGTTGAAAAGAAGGTTATCCAGTGCACCTGTGCTCACACTGCCTTGTAGTGGAGAAAGGTTTGTGATCTACAGTGATGCATCCAAGAAGGGATTGGGGTGTGTTCTTATGCAAAATGATATGGTGATAGCTTATGCCTCACGACAGTTGAAAATCCATGAGCAAAATTACCCAACACATGATTTGGAGTTGGCTGCGGTAATCTTTGCATTAAAGACTTGGAGGCATTACCTTTATGGTGAAAGGTGTGATATTTATACTGATCATAAAAGTTTAAAGTATATTTTCACAAAAAATGAGCTGAATATGCGCCAAAGAAGATGGTTGGAGCTGATTAAGGATTATGACTGCTCAATCCATTACCACCCTGGGAAAGCAAACAAGGTGGCAGATGCATTAAGTCGACAAGACCATGCTAGTTTATCCATGATGAGGATCACACAAGATCCAATATTTATGGATTTACAAAGGATGGATCTTGGAATTATAATGGAAGGGGAAAAATCTTATCTTTCTCAAATGAATGTTCAACCATCTATACATGTGAAGATTAAAGAGGCACAGAAAGAAGATGTCGATTTACAAAAGAAGGTGAGAAATGTTCCTGAATTCAACCTTGATTGTGATGGGATAATAAAGTTCAGGAATCGGGTTTGTGTTCCTCCCATCCCCGAATTAAAGAAAGAGCTGCTGGATGAGGCTCATAGTTCTTTATTCTCTATTCATCCTGGAAGCACGAAGATGTATAAGGACCTGAAAGAGTACTTCTGGTGGGATGGCATGAAAAGAGATGTTGCTGAATATGTCTCTCGATGCTTGGTTTGTCAACAAGTTAAAGCTGAGAGACAGAAGTCTAAGGGGATGTTACAACCATTACCCATACCCGAATGGAAATGGGAAAACATCACTATGGACTTTGTCACAGGACTTCCTAAAACATCCAAAGGCAATAATGCTATCTGGGTCATAGTTGATCGTCTCACAAAGTCTGCACACTTCATTCCTATTAGAGAGGATTTCTCTCTAGATCAGCTTGCCAGGATATATGTAAAGGAAGTGGTAAGATTGCATGGAGTACCACTTTCTATTATATCTGATCGAGATCCGAGATTTACCTCGAAGTTCTGGCGAAGTCTTCAGCATACTCTGGATACAGAGTTGAGTTTCAGCACTGCTTATCATCCCCAGACAGACGGTCAGTCTGAGAGAACAATTCAAACCCTAGAAGATATGTTGAGAGCTTGCTCTATGGATTTCAAAGGAGGTTGGGATCAACACCTACCTTTGGTGGAATTTTCTTATAATAATAGCTTTCACTCCAGTATTCAAATGGCTCCTTATGAAGATCTCTATGGAAAGAAATGCAGGACTCCAACTTGCTGGGATTAAGTTGGGGAAAGAAAGCTATTAGGACCTGATCTCGTTGATGAAATGGCAGAAAAGGTCAGATCTATTCAACAACACATAAGAGCAGCTCAGAGTCGACAGAAAAGCTATGCCGACAACCGAAGAAAAGACCTAGAGTTTGAAGTGGGTGATAAAGTGTTCTAACGAATATCTCCCTGGAAGAGGGTTATGAGATTTGGAAAGAAGGGGAAGTTGAGCCCTAGATATATCGGTCCTTTCGAAATATTGGATCGTGTTGGGAAGGTAGCTTACCGATTGGCGCTTCCACCGAATCTCTCTCAAGTTCACGATGTGTTCCATGTATCTCTCCTGAGAAAGTACATACCAGATCCTTCACATGTACTCAGCTCAGAAGTTGTACCGCTGGAGCAAGATCTTTCTTATGAAGAACAGCCGATAGAGATTCTGGATCGTAGTGAAAAAGTCCTACGAAATAAGACCACTCGCTTGGTGAAAGTTTTATGGAGGAACCACCAACTTGAAGAAGCTACATGGGAGCTTGAGGATATGATGAGGGAGAAGAATCCTCATCTGTTTGTTACAAAGTGATGAATTTCGAGGGCGAAATTCTTTTAAGGGGGGTAGAATGTAACACCCGAGACTTTTATGTTATATAAATCATCAAAGGAATCTTTTTCTACACAACACTTGCTTGGCTTGCTTTACACGCAATCGTGACCTTCCTCGATAGCTTGCGTCGTACGCAATACCGAGTTTCACTAAACAACAATATACTATTAAAACTAGCCGTTATGAATAGTAATAACCACTTTTTGAAATTTTATAAATTTTATTTTTCAAAATGGACTTCATTTTTGGACTCAGAATATCGAAATTAGCCTAGGGTGAAATTTTGGTATTTTTCTGAAAACTTTCAATTTTTGATGAATAGTGAAACCACTAAGTGGTAGGTTAAAAACTGAATTTTGCATAAAACTTAATTTTACCGCTTCTGTGATTGAAGTTTCGAAAATACGAGAGACACGGTTAATATCAAGGACTAAAATTTGGTTCAATGAGATGAAAATAATTTTTTGGTGAATAGTAACTTTTTACTTTTTTACCACGGTTAATAGTAAATAGGGTAACTAAGGGTAAATATGATATTAATATTACCCTAAAACATGTCCTAATTCTATTGGACAAGTGTAATTCGACCAAAAACAAACTTAGGAATAAAATATGACCATTTAGGCCCACTTGGATTAGATTAGGACATTTATTATTAATTTATTTAAAGAAGGGTTAAAATAGTTAAAATCAATGTTTGATAAGTAAATCATTTTTAATATGGGGATATACATAAGATAAATTCGATTTTAAATATTCATTATAAAGCTAAAAAGATTTCCTACATGATGGTATTTTATTTGTAATTTTTAGACATCATATAATTTAATTTATTTATGACACAAAGATGATGCAGTAATTATCTTATTAATGAAATATTGACAAAATTGATAATATAAATACCAAAATAAATGTAATTTGAGAGTTTTTATGAATTCCACTAATTTTCTAGGATACTATGATATATTATTGTTGATTTAATCAACTTCTTTCGAACATATAATTCTGTTATGACTTTCACAAAAATCATATATCAAATAGTGTCAAAATTGACACAAAATAGTTTTTAAATCAAATATTATATTATTAATTGTTATTTTATTCCTAAAAATCTAAGGTTCGGCCAAATAACTTAGATAAGGATATATATATTAATAATAAACAATTTGGGGTTCGTTTGGCATGTTATAGTAAGTGTATTAACCATATAGTGAAAGAAAACAAAAAGACACGGTAAAAGTTAAATTAATTAACTTAGAGTTAAATCTAATTGATAAGGTTAAAATAATACCCTAAACTTGTCTAAATCCTATTGGTTGATAGGATTTCGACCCTTCCCCACTTTATCTTCGAAATAAGACCCTTTGGAACCATTATAAACCGATTTTGACTTTAATATAAAATAATATTTTGAGATTTTCCTAAGGTGTCCCTCTCCTCCCTTATAAAAGGGCACCTCCTCCCCCTCCTCCTCACACCAAATTGAGCACTCAAGCTCGGCCAACCCCTGCCATTTTCTCCTCTCCACTTCCCTAGAATAATCCTAGAGGTCCTGGTCTTCTCCAAAGACCAATATTAGTTCCTTAAGTGGAGGATTCAAAGAGGCGTTCCAAAGAAGAGGTAATATCCATTACCGATCTTTTCAATTTCTTTCTTCTTCAACTTCTTCTTCTTTAGTTGTTTCATGATAAAGTAATAACATCAGTATTACTTACATACTGATATGTTATTATAAATATGAAACAACCCTAATTCACCTTCTATCCATCCTACGGAAAAATGAAATCACCGCGCGTGCGTACGTACGGAATACCGTCTCCACGCCGTGGTGTAATCTATTTTCCACCATCACCTTACAAGGATGGTTATAATGGTGTAATGAGTAACTAAATATGATTATTATGAAGTAATATTGATACTGAAATAATATATATATACTCCAATACAATTCCACGATCATAGGAATGATATCATCACTCGTGCGTACGTACGGAATATCGTCTCCACGATGTGATGCGACTCGTTCTACATGATCTTCATTTCATAATGATTATATAAATGAATTGAATGAATGAATATGGTATATAATACACTAATACCATTCTGGAAATGAATTATCTATAACCTAAAGATAAGAATAAGAATTTATTCGACAAAACACGCATAAGAACAAAAAGTTATAAAGACCCGAGTAACAAGTAACAATGAAATATTACTAACAAGAAGCTAATAATATGACCATATATGATATCATATAAATATGTATGATTCTGGAATAAGTCAATAACATTATTTAAACCATTATATAGGAGCTTCGGACACGAACAAAGCAAATTGGACCTAAGGTAAGGGAAATATCACAATCTCATTTTTATCCGAGATTGTTTATTCGTAAGTATTTACTGGGGTGTATTTTATCATCCACATCCATGTTCCCTCAATATGAAATATTGTTTCCATCCACTTGCAATAGTTAAAATCCAATTTTACGCTTAGGTGAGTTTTTAGTAAAGAATATGAAAGGAATCTTTTGTCGTTTTTCCGTACGAGGTACTTTTTGACTTTTCCGACAAAAGTACGAAGAATGTTTTTTTTAACTTATACGGCATGAATGGATTTTTAAAACATTACTTCAAAGAAGCTTCCTTTACAAGTTTTCAAGTTTATTTTTAATCAACTTCTTTTATTTTAAAGTTGTATGACATGTTATGAAAGGAAAAATGTTTTTGAAGAAGAAAGGATATTTTCCTCAAGAATTCAATTCAAGTGTTTTATCAAAATTATTTTCCATCTAAGATAATAAAGGGTTATGTTTCTATCCATATTTTTACATTGGTTTGACTATGTTGTGATGGAATTTTGTTTATGAATTCATTTATCATATATGAATTGATTTATGAGGTCATGATGTTTCAAGAATCCCATTTTTGTTATATGTGTTATGCGATGATGTATGTTTTATGATTATGTGGCACACATAAGAAAGGATTCATTATAAGATGGGTGGGACCTATATCTCCCTCCAATGCATTGGGTAATGATTTTATATCTCATGAGATAGACATGGCTGGAATGGAAGGTTATTTCGGTTCAGTGATACAGGACTGAAACGAGGAGTGAACTCGGTTCAGAAAGGGACTTTGTCCACTAAGATAGTCTTGGCAATGAGTCATGACTAACAAGAAATGATTTTCCATGATTATGTGTGCATGACACAAAGATTCAAGTTTTATGTTATGATTATGGGGATCTCATTTTCACTTCTATGATTTATTCCATGTTAAGATATTATGATCTCTTTTGCAGGTTTTGATAAAGATATGATATGATTTTTATTTCCTTTATTTGCCCTTGCTGAGCATTTGAGCTCACCCTTTTATGTTTTCTTTTCCACAGGTCAGGAAGATGGATATTAAGTAGAATATGCTAAAAGGGACCCTAGATATGATGAAATAAATGGGAGACACTGTAGAAGATTTATGAACCAGTTGTTTATGTTTCCCAGTTTCTAAAGACACTATACCTATACGGTCCTTTGTGGTTTTGTCATATGTTGTAATAAGTGTGCTTCAATTTTTGAAGTATTAAAAATGTATGTAATGTATGGGTCGTTATAGGTGTCAAATTTTTCGAAAGACATAATCTACCAGGTATATGTTCTTACAAAGACTATATTATTGGGCTACATGAAATCCTATTTAATCTAGATACATGATTATGTGAAGACCCAATACAATTACAAAAGTTTTATATAGTTTAAATAAGGAATCTGAAATAAAAAAAACATTTTAACTATTAGAATAAATCGAATATAAAAACCACATGTAATAATGATGTTTCTTGATGAAACAAATAAAGAATAGCCTGATCCATATGAAATCTATCTTATTAATAAATATTTTATATAACCTGTGATATCATGTTGAATAATACCTTAAAAAAGAGATATTAGTATATGAAATTAGTGATGATATTGGAACAATAGTAGGGATTCATTTTTGTTCGCATGTTTATATGATCAAAATTAGTAACATCTATTTATCTTTATAGGATAAAATATTTTTTTATACAATAAGTTATTATAAAAAAATAGATTACTTGAATTAGAGATGAATTAAATATATATTGGTATAATGTCAATGGATTAATTTATGGAGGATGGTTGGAGTAGATTAAGACTTATAAAAATGAAAAAACCTTATAATTTTTGGATTAACATGGAATTCAAGTTGTATCACTAGTCCGACAGTAATAAGAAGTATCAATTGATCCATCATGTGGTTTGTATCACATAATTGTGTTTATAAAATTTTCACTATAATTTTTTTTATAATTTAATTATGTCCACAATTTATGTATTTTTGGAGAAAGGGGATGTTTTTTAGCTCTAAGTGTAGTAATGGAAAAATAATGGGGGATACGTGAATTTTTTATGCTATTAAAAAAATTTGATTTCTTTTATGGATCCTAGGATAAGTATAGATAATGGAATTCTTGATTAATCAAATTATATGTTTTAATTTAAATCATTTTAATTATTTGAATTAATGTAGTTAATAATTTAAAAATTGGTTCAGAACTAGAAATGACGAGTTCTTTGGAGTTGGAAGGTCTGACTGTAATGTAAAGAAGTTTGTAAGAAGAATTAATTTTTAATCAAGGAGTGATTATATACAATGGTTAAATGGTGTTAAATTCAAGTAGCGAAAAATAACTATATTCAATGGGTGATATCTGTTGATTTAATAGATATTTTCACATGGATTTCAAAAATAAATTTGGAGTTAAAAATATTTTGGAAACCGTGTAAAATTATGAAGAAAAGTTTTACAATAAAGAAGATTATTTCACTCCGTGAAATTCAAAATTAATGGGAAAATATTAAATTTAATCCATCTTATTTTATTTACAAAGGTGGATAATAAAGTCACATTCAATCTATTTTTTGATGTTATAAGAATCATTGGATTTGGTGATATTTGATTCAATGTTATATTGTGAACTAAAAACTAAAGAGGATATTTTTGGATCATTAATAGATAGTGTTGGATTTATTAAAAATAAATATTTTTTTCGTAAAATGTGTTTTGTTGTGTTCTATTTTTTGAATATTGATTTTAAGAAGCACTGCATAATCAAAAATACATGAAATTTATGTTGCTAAACATGAGATAATATCTATTAGAATTCTTATTAGGAAAATATATATTAGATAGATACATTGGATAAGGGAAATATGTAATGGGAATATGATGAATATATAAAAAAATATGGTTAAACCTGAATCTATGTCCACATAAGTATCTAGCCACCATGGACATATCCGATCAAGATCAAAACTATCCCTAAAATTGTGAATAAGAGTTTCAACCCAAAGAAGACATAGGTCAGCTCAAGAATAAGGAAATTATAGGTTAGTGTTCTAGTGTGGGGTAATACCAATTTAGGTGTATTTTATGGGGGGATAATATGATGAGTCAAAACTAGGTGCTTTTTCATCGAGGGTGAAATACAGTGGCCTATCAAATGTATTTTTTATGTGAGATTAAGGAAAATTAGATACTATTCATAGTTAAAGAAATTCATGGATATAAGTTTTAATGATTTTGTTTCATTAATCATACAAATATAATAACTAGGTATTCATGTGTGGAAACCAAAACAAAAAAATACCATGGTTCTCTCCTCACACTGCATATAAATACCATGGTGTGCAAAGATGCTTTTGAAGTTTGAAGTGTGAAGAATAAATGTTTCATAAACATGTGCTTCAACACATATGATGTATAGTGGAATTCAAGTGATCCTATATGTTTTATGGTGCCTTAATCATGGAGTATTAATGTGCTATATCCTGTCAAGAACAATGTAAGGGATATAACCTTGTGTAGGGGTGTAAATGTTTTTCCTAGTATTTCTTATGGATATTATCATACATTGAAAAGTCAATAGACATTTCAGAAGCTAAATTATTTCACTCTGTAGAAGTTTGATGTAAAATTTAGCCACAACAGATATTTTAAGGCCTCTACATCTAAATAAGAGTGTTGTTCTACAAAGAAAATCTAATTGAGTTTTCTAGTTTTTGAAACTATAGAGGTTACAATGCCATGACAAATGAGATGAAATATAGGGACCCATGATCCTCAAAAATGGATATTAAATATTTTTAGACAAATATTCATTAAATATAAAAAACAAATTCTTGAGGACCGTAATATTTTAGTGCATTTGGAAACATAGAACACAATATTCTTAATTCATGAAATAACATCATTGTCTCCCAAAAAGTTCACCACCTTTAGTAATCTTTACAGAAATACCATACATAAATCTATTCTTCATAACATTGGGAAAAGAATCATAAGAGTAGGTGAGCTTAGATTCTTATTTTGGGTAAAAAGGGAGATATATAAGAATAAAAATAGCATAAGGGTTTGATAATGGGATCATAACATTCGAAAACCATACATTTCATAACAAAGATTAAAATTTTGAGTCATGGCCGAAAGACTAGTAGATTATAAGACATTAATGATAAGTGAATCAAAGAAAATGATACATGAGAATATAAAATTAAAATAAGAAACTGATTTTTCGAAAAACATAAGCATATTGATTATTATTTGAAGGCTTCAAATAAAGACATGCATAACATGTTAGGCTTGAGATAACTACCCATGTAACTACTTCAATCTTGGGAAAACAAGCCATGTACCCTATTATTGTTCTTGGGTAACCACAAATGTACACTCCTTTTTAGATTGGGGATAACCACCAGTGTACCCTTTAATCTCATAGACCATTTATTATTACCCAATCCATTGGAGAGAGATATAGATCTCATTTGTATCATGATAAAAACCATATTTATGTGTGTCACATGTTTATAAAACATTAAACATATCATAAAACTTGAAATTATATTGGTTTCAAAATAATTTATTCATATCATAACCTATGTAAAAGAGATAGTTTTTATAATAATTTCATCATATCATCATAGAATAACATTTTGAAAAAGACCTAGATTTCATAAGCACTTTATCATTGTATAACCTATGGAAGAGAAATCAATATCATAAACACAAATCTATCGAACAATTTGAAAATTTATAGAATGAATAATTGTGGTATCATTGGATTGTATACCCATTTAGGCATGGGTAACATCAATAGAGTTCACTTATATGAAAAATTATTTTCATCAGTCATTTAAAACATTTCATGAGGAAAATACCCTTTCCGAGTTGAAAAAATAGACTTTTTAAAACATAAAACATTTTGAAAATATATTTGATTAAAAATAAGAATGAAAAATTATAAATTATTAATCAAATTAAATGTTTCTCATGATGATGGAATGTTTTTTTCATTCCATACAGATTAAAACGATGAATCATTTCACATTTTTGGTGAAATCTAAATGGGAATTATATAATAACCCTGATTTTAAATCAAGAATGGATCATTAAAATTTCATTATATTTCATTATTTTGGACCTAATATGGATGAATAATGAGTTATATATGGTCTAAAGAGTGTTCGGGGCTTGTTTAGAACCTGAAACCCATCCATTTGGGGGAAATGGGCATGTCACACGGTTAGAGGAAACCACACAGTTAGGCTTCATAGTTAGATCTAAACATGAGAATGGTATACATTTTCGAGAAGATATACCACTCAAAGTTGGTGCATGACTTCTAAAACCATGTGGTACACCACTACCTACACGTTCATGTTCATGGTTTCTGCATGGTTTAGAAAAATGTGCAGCCAAAACATGCATAGGATAAATTTTGGGTACTTTTAAATTTTTCCCTTAATGATCTAATTATAAACCCCCTTTCCTCCTATTCAATTTATCTTTGGGTTGAAATCAATTTTCTATTCTTTGGGAACATTATAAGGCCTAACCAAAGGGTCATGAGATATACTCCATCTTCAATTTGTTCGAGCTTTTGTTCATCACATTGGATGCACAATGGTATGTACTCGTGTCTGATTGAGCTATTCTTCATCTCTCTTTCTCTCAACCTAGTTATTGAGGTGTAATAATTTTTAATATTTTCTCATATATACTATATAATAATATAATTTATAGGATAATACTTGATGAGGATATTCATACAATCCCAAGTTGTCTGGTCTATAACTCATCCCTCATGTTCGTTGATTTTGTAATTTATGGGAGGGGCCTGCCGATTTTATCAAGTGTGTTTGTAGAATTTATATTCTATGATTATACTAATTATAAATGTGTGGTTATTCTATTTCAATTATTGGGATTGGTTTTTGGTGGTCATGTCCATAACTCTTACCTTCACACCTAGGGTGTTCTTTCATAATTGAGTTTGTAGTGTTGTTAACACTTTTTCTCCATCGATCAAGTGTGCTTTACCATGAAAACAATAGTGTTAAGATTAATTATAATAATTTCCTTCTTAATCTCGAAATTATGGATTGATTTTTCTTTGATTCATCTACTTGACCCACCTATGGTAAGTTCCCAAATTTATGCAATTTATTCAATTTATGTTATGCAAATCATTCTTATGTATATGACTCCACCTTATTAAATATCAATTAATGTTTGGTTACAAATATGTAGAACTCATTTACATGTTCATGTGAGGTAGATGAGAGAGACTTATTAATTTATATTGAGTTAGATGGTTTTAATTAAAATGTTGCATGATAATTTTCCTTGTCAAACTACTGATGTTAAATGCTTGAACCAAGTGAAATATTTTAACTAATAGTTGTCATATAACCAAATTAATTGTATTATATTACATGTAAGGTGACCCATATGAATATGGAACATGAAATCATAATAGGAAGGCTTGAATCATATTATCCATTTTATTCTTGAGGTAATTCATTGGGTACTCAAGGATTTGAATCCAATTCAATGATGTTGGTTGCCTTGGGTGAGACCAACTCAGGAACCCGATCATTGTCTACCTCGGGATGTCAAATAGGAAACCATAAGATCCCTTCATTACTATTACATGATTCCTTGAAAATAATTCTTTGATCTAACAATTAAATGTAGGTTCTATGGTAACAACCTATCAGGCCAAGTCATTTATTAGAACCATTTTACCTTGGAATAACTACTTAGACTCGATAAGCATATTATGGTGGGAATTACATGGATGATTCTGTTTCATAACACTCTAAACCCTAACCAATAATCAGTTTCTACTGAGTTAGCATACCCTAAGGTATAGCTAACCTTGATGATTACCTTGGAACAAATTTTTATTTAGTTATCAAACACAGTTACCTTGTTACATCATGGAACCTTCAGCATTTATACTATCCTGAGGTGATGTCAGTGCTGGATATGCCTCATGTGACCTATTAAAATGAATTTTTAATTTATTAATTGTTGAATTGGTTACATGTTCACACCCCCATCCAAAGGCTGAAGTAGGTACTTGGGAATTTAGTTACATTATAATAATTTACTTTATATAAGCCTTCATTCACACTATTACATTTCCATTAAATGAGTCAAATGTTATAGACACCGTTAGTGGTGGATCAGTGAGATTTATCACACACCCTATCTAGGATACATTAGTATCTAGGGAAGATTTCATGTCTTTAAGTGTAGATAAAAGGAGAATTATGCTTCATAAATTTGATTTCATGATATTATAGGATGGATTTGATAGCAGATGACCAAGCTATAGCTCCAAATAATAAGGGATTGTTTATGTATTTACTTTTCAACAATGGGGTTTTAATTTATTCATTATACTTTTTATCCATGATTTCCATATTCCTAATTACATTAAGTATATCATCATCATCTATTATATGTTATTCCAGTTGATTAGGTTATTATTGATTTGTCTCTTCCGGGTATGCATTTTGTCTTCTTGCTTACATTTTTATTTACCACTGTTTATAAAAATCTATTATGATACACTCAGGTAAGGAGGGAATAGTCTCCCTATAGACACCCCTATTACCTCTCTGCTCGTTAATAGTGTATAGTGTTCTTGGAGATACGCTTGAGGCCATATGGCCCACCGGGCTTGGGGTACCTCATATGTGGCATCCATGTATGGGACGTCACAATGAGGTATCAGAGGGTTTACATTAATTATTTACTATTTGACGATGATATTCAAGAAATTAGAAATTATTGGGACATGTTCATAATTTCTTCTTGGGCATCATAAACCCATGTTCGGGGTAAAGTCCATGTATCCTAAATTATAAATTTTGTTTTGATTTTTCCTATTACAGTTTATTTCATTTCATTGTTGGGTGACATAAATTCTATATAGAGTTTTTTATTATAATTATAATTGAGAATTTCATTTCACAATTGGCTTGATGATATGATGGCATGGATAATTATTACATGAATCATTTTTTGAACATAGAATTCGAATGTCATGCATATTTCTAGGCCATATATGTGAATCTCACTGCTTTTAATTGCTTGATATGCCAATGATTTTTGAGTGGTGATGTGGTAGTTATAATATTCATGTTCTGCTTTTGTGCTATGATTGTTTTATTTCCTATATCAATTCATGAGGTGTTATGGCATATCATGGGAAGGAATGATTAATTTACCAAAGTAAACCTTTTATTAGAAATTCAAATGACTTTCATTTTTAGTAATTAAGATTATGGTCCCTGATTAACTGGGAATTATTTGAATGAAATTTTATACAAGTTATAAGAAAATGAAAACATAAAAGTGGAATGGTTACATGTCTTTATGCCACCTTTCCATGATTCTGAAAGGTAAAGGATTGAACCTAGTAATTAAATGTTATATGAAAAAAAACTGTTTCTATTAAATGATGAGGTAAGGTACTAATAACCCTTCATATATGGGATCCCCATGAACTATTATCTGAGCACTTACCGATACCTAGCCATCTATATTGTAGTTGGGGTGATATGTATTGGGAAGTATATTTTATTGCGTTTAAATTCCTCTAGTGATGCTATATTTATGCATCTAAACTATTCTAATGTGTGTTCTTGGTATTTTTAGACCAATTACACCATAAAGTCCTCATGTCATATGCTCAGAAGTTGGTGACGGTCATGATCCAAATGTGGTGGGACCTGATGTGCTAGACATTCCTCTAGGAGTAATACTAGAGGCACCACCTATTGTATCTATTTTGAGAACTGATTCCCAAGCCATTGATAGTTTCCTATTTCTTTTGCAGTCCATGCATGGTGCTCGAACAGATGCACCTACAATGCTTGATCTGACTCATGAGTTGCAGTTGCACCATCCACCCACCTTCTTAAGGGTTGGTGGTCATTAGATTATTGTGTCTTTTCTAGAGGCGACCCTGTCAATCATTGAGCATCTAAAGACACCTCTAGATTAGAGGGTAAAACAATCTACTTACATGCTCTATAATTCATCCAAGAGGTGGTGGGATGTGATTACCTAGGATGGTGCCATGGGGTATTTTATGGGTTGATTTGCAGACAGCTTTCAGTGACTAGTTTTTTCACACAAAACTGAGAGTCGATAGATCTAGAGAATTGCTACATCTATAAAAGTTATCTATATGATTTATGGAGTATTCATCACGTTTCATTTAGTCACACCACTTTGCACCACTTCTAACTGATGATGATCTTTTTCATGCTAGGTGATTTGAGGAAGGGATCCCGTATGACATCCATACTCATGTTACTATATTACACCTACCTTCATTCATTTAAATAGTAAATTAGGCTCTTATCCATGAGTTTAGGCTAAGGGACGGTGACAGTAACAGTCATATATGACCACTTCCGTGTCAATCCAGTAGTTCTAATGGTGGTATAAAGCATTCCCTCAACATTTATGATCAGGTAAGTGGAATCCATGGTACCCATGTTGGTATCTCTATATTGTGTCACCTATGTGGATTTATGGGGATTTTAAAATATAAATGTGATAGGGACCCACTGTAGTGTTAGGAATGATTCCATATGGGGCATCTTCAATATTTATGTTAGATATTTCTACCAGCTTCTAGTGGAAGAGGATCCAAACCAGTTCCGCCTTCAGGGGAATGAACAGTTACACTATTTCAGGAGGGGAGTTGGAGTATAACCGGAAGGACATTCCATGGAAGAGGTTGGGGACATGGTAGCTAGATCCCTGATCCCCAGTTGTTCCAACAAATAAGTTTTGATCATGGTAGTTCAGCTGTTTCTCAGGTCCATCGATTAGGAAAGATGCATTATTTACATCTAATACCTAAAGACCAGGCTTCTAGACCATCTACAGAATGAGATACTATTCTAGTATAATGAACTATAGTATCTTCTTTATTTGGTATAGTTGATTCACACTTGTTTATCTATTTACCAATCATTAAAATACATGGGATGGAAATTTTGTGTTACTATGGTGTAATAACCCTAGATAATCAATTAAGTGTATGATCAAAGAGAATACACCAGTGTAGGGACTGTCCACTTGAGGTATCTAGTTAACATTTATTATGGGATCTCTTTTTTATCGAGATAATAGGATTATATATCATTCTAGGGAAGTTTTGGTTGGTTCTACATCACACATTTGTAGACTTCTATTGTCGATGGTTACCATTCACATCACCATATGGATATAGTTATCTACATTAGGGTGAGTGGGATGTACAAGAATGTAGTGCTAGACCAAAGTATCATGATCAAGGTTGGGTAACGCCCCATATTTCCAATCTCTTTAAGGAGGATCAAGGTTTAGGATAGGATGAATTCACTCCCGTAGTAGATTGTTTCATGGATGTTTTTACCAATGCATTTTATGGCTTAACTACTAAGAGGGAGGTAGATTTTATCATCGTTCTTGATCCATGAGTTGAACAAGTGTCTATTACTCCATATAAGATGGAACCTGTGGTGCTCCAAGAGCTAGAGAGGATGTTAGAGGATTTGGAGGCCAAAGGTTTTATATGGCCCAATAATTCCTCTTGGGGTTCTCTCGTGATTTCTCCAATTTGGCTGATGAGACCCTTTATCTATTGATTGATTACCGATGGTTGAACCACCTTTTGGTCAAGAAATAGTATCCACGGCCTCAAATAGTTTATCTCTTTGACTAGATCGGAGGAGTTAGGGTCTACTATATGATCCACCTAAGATCATTCTATAATTAGGTGTGAGTCAGGCCATCCGAAATACCTTATAGAACCTTCCATATAAGGTATGGTCGGTATTAGTACCTCACTATGTCATTCAGTATTACAGAAATGCGCATCGTTTTCATGGCTCTAATGAATAGGGTGTTCCACCCCTATTGGGATTATTTTGTCATAGTCTTTGTGGATGACATCTTGGTGTATTATCACAGTCATAGTGGTAATGAAAAGAACCTTGAGATCATTCTGAGTACCCAGAGATAGAATAATAATTATAATAACATTTCTAAGGGCCACTTCTTAATTGATAAATATCACTTCTTGGGTCATATTATCTTATTATTTGCGGTCTCTATTGACCCAGAGAAGGTGAGGGAAAAGGTTTCTCGGGAGAAAACCATAAACATGTTTGATATAAGAAGTTTCATGGGGATGTTTGTATATTATAGGTGTTTCATACATGAATTATTATTCCTTAATTCACATATTACTGGCCTTACAAAGAAGTGTGTTATGTTCATATGGATAGAAGTGAGTGAGAAATCCTTTCAGGACCTAAAAGGGAGGCCTTCCTAGACACCTATTATGATTATACTAGATCCAAACAAAGTATATATCATCTTCTATGAAGAACTTGGCATCATTATAGGATTAATTCTGATGTAGAAGGATAGAATATTTGAACATAGATCTCAGATGTTGTGTCCTCATGAGATAATTATCCAATGAAAGACCTTGAGTTTTCAGTAGTTGTTCATGCCATAAGTTGTTGAATACACTATCTATTGGGTGAGTGATTTATGTGGACAATAAGATCCTCAAATATATCTTTTAACATGGAGACATGAAACTCAAACAATGAATATGGGTCAATTATCTTCACTATTTTGATTTCAGGATTGCCTATATGACTATAATGGGAACTGTAGTTTCTGATGAATTGAGAAGAAAAACTCACGCGCAAGCCATATGAGAAGCTAGTGATAAATGGAAGTTAGTAGCTCTATTTTTTAAGATTCATGTATTATTTCATGATATTAATGTGTAGTATTACCTCTCATACATGATAGTAACCTCTTCCCATCTCGAGAAGGTGAAGGGAAGATATTTTTCAGATCTAGAGGGCTTGGTTCTCCATGCAATTATATCAGGAGTATACCCACCTCATGATTGGTGTGTGGATAGAGATGACATATTGCATATTCATGGGAATTTATGGGTTCTTACAGATATGAAAATTACATTAATGCAATATTACCATGATTCTTAGAGGTATGCTCATCATAAAATCTCCACAATGTTTCAAAATCTGTTACACTAGTATTGGTTCCTTGGGATTAAACATTAGATAGTAGCCTTTATCAGTAGGTGTTCCGCCTTTCAGCTGGTGAAGAAGGATACTAGAGACCTATAGGCTTGTTACATCCACTTATAATCCCATAATGGAAATGGGTAGATATTTCAATTGATTTCATAGTTGGATTACCTAGATCACTGGTGGGTAGTGACGTTGTATTGGTAGTTGTTGACTAACTAAAAAATTAAGACCACTTAATTCCTATTCGAGATAATTTATCCATTAATGAACTAGGATGATTGTGCATATGCGATATCATAAGACAACACAATTTCCCTCATACTATCATTTTAGATAGGGATGCTCGTTTGAAGTAACAGTTCTAGAAGAAATTATAGAAATATATGTGTACAAAGGTTCTTCTAAGAATATCATTTCACGCTCAGAACGATGAGTATTCCAAATATACAATATAGATTCTAGAGGACATGCTCTAAGTAAGTGTCTTTGATTTCAGTGGTTATTGGGAGAATCCTTACTCTAGTGTATAGTTCCCCGACAATAAAACCATTCAAGAGACAATTCTGATGGCTCCATCTGAGGACATATATGGTAGGCCATTCTGTTCAACCTTGTTCTAGATAGAGGCTTGTGAGGAAGCCCTATTAGGTTATTGTCTTATATAAGACATTTAAAAGTAGGTTGATATTATCAGGAATTGTATGTATACTGCTCAGTCTAGGACAAAATCTTATACCAATTGTTATGGATGACCCATAGAGTTTGAGTTTGGAATTCATGTTTTCCTTTGAGTATCGCCTAGGAAATGTCATAAATGATTATAGAAGAAAGGAAAGATATCACCTCATTTTGTTGGCCCGTATGAGATTCTAGAAAGAGTCAGGCCAGTAGCCTTTTGGTTGCTACTACCTAAGAGGTAATGTGCCATTCCTGGAATCTTTCTTATTTTATAGCTTCTCAAATATCAAGTCGACCCCTTTGATACGTTTGATCCCTATGAAGTTGAGTTAGATGTTGATGCTACCGTTGAGGATTATTTAGTATGCATCATTGACTAGAGAATGAAGGATCTGCAAGACTGATCTATCCCTTTTGTATGGGTGCTATGGTAGAACGACTACATACAGGATGATACATTGTAGTGGGAGGTCCACGTGCATTCCCCGTGTCTAGAGTTGTTCTTGTAACACTCGAGACTTTTATGTTATATAAATCATCAAAGGAATCTTTTTCTACACAACACTTGCTTGGCTTTCTTTACACGCAATCATGACCTTCCTCGATAGCTTGCGTCGTACGCAATACCGAGTTTCACTAAACAACAATATGCTATAAAAACTAGCCGTTATGAATAGTAATAACCACTTTTTGAAATTTTATAAATTTTATTTTTCAAAATGGACTTCATTTTTGGACTCAGAATATCGAAATTAGCCTAGGGTGAAATTTTGGTATTTTTCTGAAAACTTTCAATTTTTGATGAATAGTGAAACCACTAAGTGGTTGGTTAAAAACTGAATTTTGCATAAAACATAATTTTACCGCTTCTGTGAATGGAATTTCGAAAATCCGACAAACATGGTTGATATCAATAAGTAAAATGTGGTTCAATGAGATAAAAATAATTTTTTGGTGAATAGTAACTTTTTACTTTTTTTTACCGCGGTTAATAGTAAATAGGGTAACTAAGGGTAAATATGATATTAATATTACCCTAACACATGTCCTAATTCTATTGGACAAGTTTAATTCGACCAAAAACAAACTTAGGAATAAAATATGACCATTTAGGCCCACTTGGATTAGATTAGGACATTTATTATGAATTTATTTAAAGAAGGGTTAAAATAGTTAAAATCAAAGTTTAATAAGTAAATAATTTTTAATATGGGGTTATACCGAAGATAAATTTGATTTTAAATTTTCATTAGAAAGATAAAAATATTTCATACATGATGGTATTTTATTTGTAATTTTTAGACATTAAATAATTTAATTTATTTATGACACAATGATGATGCATTAATTATCTTATTAATGAAATACTGACATAATTGATGTTATAAACACCATGATAAATGTAATTTTAGACTTTTTATTAATTCCACTAATTTTCTAGGTTACTATGATATATTAATGTTGATTTAATCAACTTGGTTCGAACATATAATTCTGTTATGACTTTCACAAAAATCATATATCAAATAGTGTCAAAATTGACACATAATAGTTTTTAAATCAAATATTATATTATTAATTGTTATTTTATTCCT
Source organism: Viscum album (assembly GCA_963277665.1). Taxonomy (NCBI): domain Eukaryota; kingdom Viridiplantae; phylum Streptophyta; class Magnoliopsida; order Santalales; family Viscaceae; genus Viscum; species Viscum album. Next base: position 1,253,250,784 of record OY728141.1, read on the forward strand.
AAATATATAAGTTTCGGCCAAATGACTTAGATAAGGATATATATATTAATAATAAACAATTTGGGTTTCGTTTGGCATGTTATAGTAAGTGTATTAACCATATAGTGAAAGAAAACAAAAAGACACGGTAAAAGTTAAATTATTTAACTTAGAGTTAAATCTAATTGATAAGGTTAAAATAATTCCCTAAACTTGTCTAAATCCTATTGGTTGATAGGATTTCGACCCATCCCCACTTTAGCTTCGAAATAAGACCCTTTGGATCCATTATAAACCGATTTTGACTTTAATATAAAATAATATTTCGAGATATTCCTAAGGTGACCCTCTCCTCCCTTATAAAAGGGCACCTACTCCCCCTCCTCCTCACACCAATTTGAGCACTCAAGCTCGGCCAAACCCTGATATTTTCTCCTCTCCACTTCCCTAGAATAATCCTAGAGGTCCTGGTCTTCTTCAAAGACCAATCTTAGCTCCCTAAGTGGAGGATTCAAAGAGGCGTTCCAAAGAAGAGGTAATATCCATTACCGATCTTTTCAATTTCTTTCTTCTTCAACTTCTTCTTCTTTAGTTGTTTCATGATAAAGTAATAACATCAGTATTACCTACATACTGATATGTTATTATAAATATTAAACAACCCTAATTCACCTTCTATCCATCCTACGGAAAAATGAAATCACCGCGCGTGCGTACGTACGGAATACCGTCTCCACGCCGTGGTGTAATCTATTTGCCACCATCACGTTACAAGGATGGGTATAATGGTGTAATGAGTAACTATTTATGATTATTATAAAGTAATATTGATACTGAAATAATATATATATATACTCCAATACAATTCCACGATCATAGGAACGATATCATCACTCGTGCGTACGTACGGAATACCGTCTCCACGATGTGATGTGACTCGTTCTACATGATAATCATTACATAGTAATTATATAAATGAATTGAATGAATAAATATGATATATGTTACACTAATACCATTCTGTATATAAGGTATCTATAACCTTAAAAGAAGAATAAGAATGTATTCGGCAAAACACGCATAAGAACAAAAGGCAATAAAGACCCGAGTAACAAGTAACAATGAAATATTACTAACAAGAAGCTAAGAATATGACCATATATGATATCATATCAATATGTATGATTCTGGAATAAGTCAATAACATTATTTAAATCATTATACAGGAGCTTCGGACATGTACAAAGAAAATCAGACCTAAGGTAAGGGAAATTATCACAATCTCATTTTTATCCGAGATTGTTTATTCGTAAGTATTTACTGGGGTGTATTTTATCATCCACATCCATGTTTCCTCAATATGTAATATTATTTCCATCCACCTACAATTGTTTGAATCCAATTTTACCCTTCGGTGAGTTTTTAGTAAAAGATATGAAAGGAATCTTTTGTCGTTTTTCGTACGAGGTACTTTTTGACTTTTCCGACAAAAGTACGAAGAATGTTTTTTTACTTATACGGCATGAATGGATTTTTAAAACATTATTTCCAAGAATCTTCCCTTACAAGTTTTCAAGTTTATTTTTAATCAAATTCTTTTAGTTTATAATTGTATGACATGTTAAGAAAAGAAAAGTTTTTTTTGAAGAAGAAAGGATATTTTCCTCAAGAATGGAGTTCAAGTGTTTTATCAAAATTATTTTCCATCTAAGATAATAAAGGGTTCTGTTTTTATCCCTATTATTACATTGATTTGATCATGTTGTGATGGAATTATTTTTATAAATTCCTTTATCTTATATGAATTGATTTATGATGTCATGATGTTTCAAGAATCCCATTTTTGTTACATGTGTTATGCGATGATGTATGTTTTATGATTATGTGGCACACATAAGAAAGGATTCATTATAAGATGGGTGGGACCTATATCTCCCTCCAATGCATTGGGTAAAGATTTTATATCTCATGAGATAGACATGGCTGGAACGGAAGGTTATTTCGGTTCAGTGATACAGGACTGAAACGATGAGTGAACTCGGTTCAGAAAGGGACTTTGTCCACTAAGATAGTCTTGGCAATGAGTCATGACTAACAAGAAATGATTTTCCATGATTATGTGTGCATGCCACCATGTTTCAAGTTTTATGTTATGATTATGGGGATCTCATTTACACTTCTATGATTTATTCCATGTTAAGATATTATGATCTCTTTTGCAGGTTTTGATTTTCAAAAAGATATGATATGATTTTTATTTCCTTTATTTGACCTTGCTGAGCATTTGAGCTCACCATTTTATGTTTTCTTTTCCCCTGGTCGGGAAGATGGATATTAACTAGAATATGATAAAAGGGACCCTAGATATGATGAAATAAATGGGAGACACTGTAGAAGATTTATGAACCAGTTGTTTATGTTTCCCAGTTTCTAAAGACACTATACCTATACGGTCCTTTGTGGTTTTGTCATATGTTGTAATAAGTGTGCTTCAATTTTGAAGTATTAACAATGTATGTAAAGTATGGGTCGTTATAGTTGGTATCAAAGGAATGGTATAGTCAACCTTTGGAAACTAGGATGTGAAAACCTTAGTAAGAACCCTAAGGATAAGTCTAAGCATAGAACACAATCTTAGTGTTTTAGAAATGTCTTTGAATAACCTAGGATAAGACCTTAAGCATGAAAATTTTATTCTTGAATTATGTGGTTTTCCTATTATAATTAGTGTTGCTCACACTATTCTTCTTGGTTTTAGTCAATGGCTGGAACCCGAAGGAACCATGTTAATGCGGAATGCGATGGGCAATGCAATGATTGTCCCCCTGAGCAACCAAATGATATGGGAGCTGGAATGCAAAATCTTGTAGCCATGCTCACACAACTTTCTCAAGATATGAATCATGCAGGATTTCCAAACGAGCAAAGGAAGGAGCAACATTCTGTTGAATCCTTCACGAGGCAGCGTCCACCTTCTTTCAGCGGGTCTACTGATCCATTAGTTGCTGAACAATGGATTAGTACTACTGAAAAGATATTTTCAGTTCTTCAATGTTCTGAGCATGATAAAGTTATCCTAGCAGTGTATCGTTTGGAAGGAGATGCCGATCAATGGTGGAATCTTATTAAGAATACGAGGCAAAGGGATGAAATTGAGTCTATGGAATTGGACGAGTTCAAGAACTTATTTTTCAATAAGTACTTTCCTCGTATTCTCCGAACAAAGATGGAGAAAGAGTTTCTTGAACTGAAGCAAAGGGATGATGAATTTGTTGGTACCTATGAAGAAAATTTTACAAGACTTGCAAGGTACGCTTCTGGTATTATTATCCAACCTGAGAGTAAGATCGATCGATTCTTTAGTGGCTTAAAAACAAGTCTTCGAAGGGCGTTAGCCATAAGGGACTTCAATAGATACGACGAAATCGTTCGATGTGCTCTCAAAGTCGAGATGGAGATTGGAGTAACCCATCAGTCACATGGGTTTGATAAGAAGAGGAAGACGGAATTCAAAGAAAAATCTAAAGAGCACACTGAAAAGAAGATAAACTTTCCCTTATGCTCAAAGTGTGGAAAGAAACAAGGAGGAAGTTGTCTTAAAGGTACAAGTAAATGTTTTAAATGTGGAAAGGAAGGTCATCGGGCATTTGAATGCCGCGATAATGGGAAGAAGATGTCTAATGATGCAAACAAAGGAAGGGATACACAGAATTAACCTACTACACTTCAATTTTTCAAGTGCAAGGAGATGGGGAATTATGCCAATCAATGCCCAAATCCAAGGGCTGATGATGATGGTCGACGTCAACAAAATCTTAAGGCTAAAGACAAAGGAAAGTCACATGCAATTTCTATCAGTGATGTGGAGTACGATAACGAAGTGGTGAAAGGTACACTTACCGTCCACTCTAAAGTAGCAAATGTTTTATTTGATTCTAGTTCCACCCACTCTTTTATTTCTAAAGAATTTTCTAAGGGTATCACCGTATTACCTCAACAATTAGATGTTGAGTTAGCTGTGACAACACCTAATGGCACAACAGTCGCATCAAAAGTTTATAATTCTTCTCCGATCGAAGTTTGTGGGAAAGTGCTTCCTGCAAATCTTGTGATCCTTCCTTTAGTAGAATTTGATGTGATTCTTGGCATGGATTGGCTTTCTCTACATGGAGCTCATATCAATTGCCAAAGAAGGGAAGTCACATTTCATATTCCAGATCAATCTACGATCGTCTATCGATGCAAGGATGAATATAACCTTCCAGTGGAAATTTCTTCCATCGTATGGGTATTGATTCCACTAAATGAAGGTTATTTATCTCAAATGGTTGGTGAGAAACTCACGATTAAGAATATGCCCATTGTACGGGAGTTTGATGATGTCTTTCCGGAGGAATTACCGGGTCTTCCACCAAATCGTGAAGTTGAGTTTTCAATAGAACTCGTACCGGGTGCTTTGCCTATTTCAAAGACACCTTATAGAATGGCCCCAATTGAGTTGCAGGAATTGAAGAAGCAACTCCAAGAGAATCTTGATAAGGGATTCATACGCCCTAGTTCGTCACCTTGGGGAGCACCTGTTCTATTTGTTAAGAAGAAAGATGGATCAATGAGACTCTGCATTGATTATCGAGAACTTAACAAGATCACTATCAAGAACAAATATCCTCTCCCTCGCATTGATGACTTATTTGACCAACTACGCGGAGCTCAATACTTTTCCAAGATTGATCTTCGTTCAGGGTATCATCAATTAAGGGTCAAAAGGGAGGATATACCAAAGACGGCTTTCCGTACAAGGTATGGACACTATGAATTTATAGTGATGCCATTTGGTCTTACTAATGCCCCTGCTATCTTCATGGATCTAATGAATAGAGTCTTTAGAGACTATCTTGATCAATTTGTGGTAGTCTTTATAGACGATATTCTTGTCTATTCAAAAAGAAAGGAAGAGCATGAAGATCACTTGAGAATTATATTGAAGACCCTGAGAAAGGAAAAGCTTTATGAAAAATTTACGAAGTGTGAATTTTGGCTTCAAAAAGTTGCATTTTTGGGTCACATAATCTCAAAAGAGGGAATATCTGTGGATCCAGCAAAAACAGAGGTTATCTAAAGATGGTCAAGACCAACAACAGTAACTGAGATTCGATGTTTTCTTGGTTTGGCTGGATATTATCGACGTTTTGTAAAAGATTTTTGACGATTATCTAATCCACTCACCAAGTTGACTCAGAAAGGAGTTAAGTTTGTCTGGATAGAGGAATGTGAAGAGAATTTCAAGGAGTTGAAAAGAAGGCTATCCAGTGCACCTGTGCTCACACTACCTTGTAGTGGAGAATGGTTTGTGATGTACAGTGATGCATCCAAGAAGGGATTGGGGTGTGTTCTTATGCAAAATGATATGGTGATAGCTTATGCCTCACGACAGTTGAAAATCCATGAGCAAAATTACCCAACACATGATTTGGAGTTGGCTGTGGTAATCTTTGCATTAAAGATTTGGAGGCATTACCTTTATGGTGAAAGGTGTGATATTTATACTGATCATAAAAGTTTAAAGTATATTTTCACACAAAAGGAGCTGAATATGCGTCAAAGAAGATGGTTGGAGCTGATTAAGGATTATGACTGATCAATCCATTACCACCCTGGGAAAGCAAACAAGGTGGTAGATGCATTAAGTCGACAAGACCATGCTAGTTTATCCATGATGAGGATCACAAAAGATCCAATATTTATGGATTTACAAAGGATGGATCTTGGAATTATAATGGAAGGGGAAAAATCTTATCTTTCTCAAATGAATGTTCAACCATCTATACATGCGAAGATTAAGGAGGCACAGAAAGAAGATGTTGAGTTACAAAAGAAGGTGAGAAATGTTCCTGAATTCAACCTTGATTGTGATTGGATAATAAAGTTCAGGAATCGGGTTTGTGTTCCTCCCATCCCCGAATTAAAGAAGGAGCTGCTGGATGAGGCTCATAGTTCTTCATTCTCTATTCATCCTGGAAGCACGAAGATGTATAGGGACCTGAAAGAGTACTTCTGGTGGGATGGCATGAAAAGAGATGTTGCTGAATATGTCTCTCGATGCTTGGTTTGTCAACAAGTTAAAGCTGAGAGACAAAAGTCTAAGGGGATGTTACAACCATTACCCATACCCGAATGGAAATGGGAAAACATCACTATGGACTTTGTCACAGGACTTCCTAAAACATCCAAAGGCAATAATGCTATCTGGGTCATAGTTGATTGTCTTACAAAGTCTGCAAACTTCATTGCTATTAGAGAGGATTTCTCTCTAGATCAGCTTGCCAGGATATATGTAAAGGAAGTGGTAAGATTGCATGGAGTACCACTTTCTATTATATCTGATCGGGATCCGAGATTTACCTCGAAGTTCTGGCGAAGTCTTCAGCATACTCTGGATACAGAGTTGAGTTTCAGCACTGCTTATCATCCCCAGAAAGACGGTCAGTCTGAGAGAACAATTCAAACCCTAGAAGATATGTTGAGAGCTCGCTCTATGGATTTCAAAGGAGGTTGGGATCAACACCTACCTTTGGTGGAATTTTCTTATAATAATAGCTTTCACTCCAGTATTCAGATGGATCCTTAGGAAGCTCTCTATGGAATGAAATGCAGGACTCCAACTTACTGGGATGAAGTTGGGGAAAGAAAGCTATTAGGACCTGATCTCGTTGATGAAATGGTAGAAAAGGTCAGATCTATTCAACAACACATAAGAGCAGCTCAGAGTCGATAGAAAAGTTATGCCGACAACCGAAGAAAAAGACCTAGAGTTTGAAGTGGGTGATAAAGTGCTCTTACGAATATCTCCCTGGAAGAGGGTTATGAGATTTGGAAAGAAGGGGAAGTTGAGCCCTAGATATATCGGTCCTTTCGAAATACTGGATCGTGTTGGGAAGGTAGCTTACCGATTGGCGCTTCCACTGAATCTCTCTCAAGTTCACGATGTGTTCCATGTATCTCTCCTAAGAAAGTACATACCAGATCCTTCACATGTAATCAGCTCAGAAGTTGTACCGCTGGAGCAAGATCTTTCTTATGAAGAACAACCGATAGAGATTCTGGATCGTAGCGAAAAAGTCCTACGAAACAAGACCACTCGCTTGGTGAAAATTTTATGGAGGAACCACCAACTTGAAGAAGCTACATGGGAGCTTGAGGATATGATAAGGGAGAAGTATCCTCATCTCTGTTTGTTACAAAGTGACGAATTTTGAGGGGGAAATTCTTTTTAAGGGGGGTAGAATGTAACACTCGAGACTTTTATGTTATATAAATCATCAAAGGAATCTTTTTCTACACAACACTTGCTTGGCTTGCTTTACACGCAATCACGACCTTCCTCGATAGCTTGCGTCGTACGCAATACCGAGTTTCACTAAACAACAATATGCTATTAAAACTAGCCGTTATGAATAGTAATAACCACTTTTTGAAATTTTATAAATTTTATTTTTCAAAATGGACTTCATTTTTGGACTCAGAATATCGAAATTAGCCTAGGGTAAAATTTTGGTATTTTTCTGAAAACTTTCAATTTTTGATGAATAGTGAAACCACTAAGTGGTAGGTTAAAAACTGAATTTTGCATAAAACTTAATTTTACCGCTTCTGTGAATGGAATTTCGAAAATCCGACAGACACGGTTGATATCAGTAAGTAAAATGTGGTTCAATGAGATAAAAATAATTTTTTTGGTGAATAGTAACTTTTTACTTTTTTTTACCGCGGTTAATAGTAAATAGGGTAACTAAGGGTAAATATGATATTAATATTACACTAACACATGTCCTAATTCTATTGGACTAGTGTAATTCGACCAAAAACAAACTTAGGAATAAAATATGACCATTTAGGCCCACTTGGATTAGATTAGGACATTTATTATTAATTTATTTAAAGAAGGGTTAAAATAGTTTAAATCAAAGTTTAATAAGTAAATAATTTTTAATATGGGGTTATACAGAAGATAAATTCGATTTTAAATATTCATTAGAAATATAAAAAGATTTAATACATGATGGTATTTTATTTGTAATTTTTAGACATTAAATAATTTAATTTATTTATGACACAATGATGATTCAGTAATTATCTTATTAATGAAATATTGACATAATTGTTGTTATAAACACCAAGATAAATGTAATTTGAGACTTTTTATGAATTCCACTAATTTTCTAGGTTACTATGATATATTAATGTTGATTTAATCAACTTGGTTCGAACATATAATTCTGTTATGACTTTCACAAAAATCATATATCAAATAGTGTCAAAATTGACACAAAATAGTTTTTAAATCAAATATTATATTATTAATTGTTATTTTATTCCTAAAAATATAAGGTTCGGCCAAATGACTTATATAAGGATATATATATTAATAATAAACAATTTGGGTTTCGTTTGGCATGTTATAGTAAGTGTATTAACCATATAGTGAAAGAAAACAAAAAGACACGGTAAAAGTTAAATTATTTAACTTAGAGTTAAATCTAAATGATAAGGTTAAAATAATTCCCTAAACTTGTCTAAATCCTATTGGTTGATAGGATTTCGACCCATCCCCACTTTAGCTTCGAAATAAGACCCTTTGGAACCATTATAAACCGATTTTGACTTTAATATAAAATAATATTTTGAGATATTCCTAAGGTGCCCCTCCCCTCCCTTATAAAAGGGCACCTACTCCCCCTCCTCCTCACACCAATTTGAGCACTCAATCTCGGCCAACCCCTGCCATTTTCTCCTCTCCACTTCCCTAGAATAATCCTAGAGGTCCTGGTCTTCTTCAAAGACCAATCTTAGTTCCCTAAGTGGAGGATTCAAAGAGGCGTTCCAAAGAAGAGGTAATATCCATTACCGATCTTTTCAATTTCTTTCTTCTTCAACTTCTTCTTCTTTAGTTGTTTCATGATAAAGTAATAACATCAGTATTACATACATACTGATATGTTATTATAAATATGAAACAACCCTAATTCACCTTCTATCCGTCCTACGGAAAAATGAAATCACCGCGCGTGCGTACGTACGGAATACCATCTCCACGCCGTGGTGTAATCTATTTTCCAGCATCACGTTACAAGGATGGGTATAATGGTGTAATGAGTAACTATTTATGATTATTATAAAGTAATATTGATACTGAAATAATATATATATATACTCTAATACAATTCCACGATCATAGGAACGATATCATCACTCGTGCGTACGTACGGAATACCGTCTCCACGATGTGATGTGACTCGTTCTACATGATCATCATTACATAGTAATTATATAAATGAATTGAATGAATAAATATGATATATGTTACACTAATACCATTCTGGATATAAGGTATCTATAACCTTAAAAGAAGAATAAGAATGTATTCGGCAAAACACGCATAAGAACAAAAGGCAATAAAGACCCGAGTAACAAGTAACAATGAAATATTACTAACAAGAAGCTAAGAATATGACCATATATGATATCATATCAATATGTATGATTCTGGAATAAGTCAATAACATTATTTAAATCATTATACAGGAGCTTCGGACACGTACAACGAAAATCGGACCTAAGGTAAGGGAAATTATCACAATCTCATTTTTATCCGAGATTGTTTATTCGTAAGTATTTACTGGGGTGTATTTTATCATCCACATCCATGTTTCCTCAATATGTAATATTATTTCCATCCACCTACAATTGTTTGAATCCAATTTTACCCTTCGGTGAGTTTTTAGTAAAAGATATGAAAGGAATCTTTTGTCGTTTTTCGTACGAGGTACTTTTTGACTTTTCTGACAAAAGTACGAAGAATGTTTTTTTTACTTATACGGCATGAATGAATTTTTAAAACATTATTTCCAAGAATCTTCCTTTAAAAGTTTTCAAGTTTATTTTTAATCAACTTCTTTTAGTTTATAATTGTATGACATGTTAAGAAAAGAAAAGTGTTTTTGAAGAAGAAAGGATATTTTCCTCAAGAATGGAGTTCAAGTGTTTTATCAAAATTATTTTCCATCTAAGATAATAAAGGGTTCTGTTTTTATCCCTATTATTACATTGATTTGATCATGTTGTGATGGAATTATTTTTATAAATTCCTTTATCTTATATGAATTGATTTATGATGTCATGATGTTTCAAGAATCCCATTTTTGTTACATGTGTTATGCGATGATGTATGTTTTATGATTATGTGGCACACATAAGAAAGGATTCATTATAATATGGGTGGGACCTATATCTCCCACCAATGCATTGGGTAAAGATTTTATATCTCATGAGATAGACATGGCTGGAACGGAAGGTTATTTCTGTTCAGTGATACAGGACTGAAACGAGGAGTGAACTCGGTTCAGAAAGGGACTTTGTCCACTAAGATAGTCTTGGCAATGAGTCATGACTAACAAGAAATGATTTTCCATGATTATGTGTGCATGCCACCAAGTTTCAAGTTTTATGTTATGATTATGGGGATCTCATTTACACTTCTATGATTTATTCCATGTTAAGATATTATGATCTGTTTTGCAGGTTTTTTATTTTCAAAAAGATAAGATATGATTTTTATTTCCTTTATTTGACCTTGCTGAGCATTTGAGCTCACCCTTTTATGTTTTCTTTTCCCCAGGTCAGGAAGATGGATATTAAGTATAATATGCTAAAAGGGACCCTAGATATGATGAAATAAATGGGAGACACTGTAGAAGATTTATGAACCAGTTGTTTATGTTTCCCAGTTTCTAAAGACACTATACCTATACGGTCCTTTGGGGTTTTACCATATGTTGTAATAAGTGTGCATCAATTTTGAAGTATTAACAATGTATGTAAAGTATGGGTCGTTATAGTTCTCATATAGTGTTTCTCCACCCTTGGAAGTTTAAGATGGGGAAGAGTAACTTTAAGTTGGGAATACTATATGAATCTAGGTTTAATTATTCATTTTCAACCTAATATGGATTCCTAATGAGTTATAAAAGATACCAACGGGTTATGGGGTATTTGTGGATCCCATAACCCATTATTTTGAGGGAAATGGTCCAGTCACTCTATTGGAGGAAACCATGTGGTTAGGCCACACAGTTGGATCTAACTGTGTGAACATGCTATATTTTTAGGTAGTGCCATCTTGCACAGTTGGTGTATGACTTCTCAAACCGTGCAATCTAACCATTTGGTACATCCCTTACTAAAGGTTACCATGCATGGTTGGTGCATGGTTTGGCAAAACATGTATCCAAGCATTGTACTGGCCTATTTTTGGTCAATTTTCAATTTTTCTCTCAAATCATCTAATTTTAACCCTTCAATACTCTAATATAATTTTCCTACAGGATGAACTCCATTTTCTCCTATTTTGTATTTTTTTATGAAATTAACTAGAGATCAATAAATATTATTCATCTATGATCCATTCTAGATGTTGTTCATCATGTGGGATGTGCAATTGTAAGTACTCGAGTCTGTTTAAGCGGTTCTTCAACTCTCTTCATCTTGACCTAGTTATCGAGGTGTGTGTGTTATTAGTCTTTGATAATATCTATACCATTTGATGCCTAATTAGATGGTAATACTAGATGAGGAGAGTCATCAAAGCCTAAGGTGGGTGGTATCTAACTCATCCATTATGTTTGATGATTTTGGAATTGATTTGTGGGGACCACCAATTTCATCGAGTGTCATTTTATGAATTTATATTCCATTATTATACTCATTATAATACTATGGTTAAACTCTTTCCATTAATGTAATTTTTGGTGGTTATTTCGACAAATCCTAACATCCCACATAGGGTGATATTCCATAATTGTGTTTTTAGTCTTTTTAACAATTTTGAGACATTGTACAGGTGTGATCAAGCTTGAACATACTAATGGTAAGCCAAAATATATTAATTTCCCTTTCAGTCATGAAATTGAGGATACCTATTCCTTATTTCTTCCACAAGACCCCCAATGGAAATTTCCTAATTATACGTAATTCCTTCAATTGATATTATTTCAAGAATACTTAAGTATACAACTTGGAATTATTAAATGTAAATAAATGTTTGGTTTCCCAATAATATCACACCCTTACATGTTCATGGATGGAATTGGAGTGAAAATTACTTATTGAAATTGAATTACATGGTTTTAATTAAAATGTTTCATGCTACATGGTGTTGTCAAACTAATGAAAGGTGTTTCTTGAACCAAGAGAATTTGTTAATTTCATAGTTGTCATATGACTATATTAATTGTTGTGGATTTAATTTATGGTGATAATTATACACATGAAAGATGACATATTTATAGGAAGGATTGAATCATTCTATCTCTTGGATTACCAAGGTAATTCCTTGGGCACTTGAGGATGTCATTCCAATTCAAGGATAATGGTTGCCTTTGGTGATACATACATAAGAACCTGAGCCATTTCTACCATTATAAGCCCAACATTACGCCATAAGATCTCTTAATTATTTTTATAGTATTCCTTGGATACACTCCTTGAATCTAGTATTGTCAAGTAGGTTCCATGGTTACAGTCCATCAGGATGAGTCATTTCTTATCCAAGTTTTACCTTGGAAGAACTCATTAGACACAGTAGGAATCTTATAACAAAAATTCCTTGGAATACGCTCCCTGTATTACACTCTTACCCCTCAGAATGACTAAATTACTATATAGTTAGTGACCAATGTGGTCTATGATTCCTTATTGATTACATTGGAAGTAATTACTGTATAGTTATCAATCACAGTTTCCTTGTTACACCATGGAAACTTAACCGTTTCTACTATCATGATGTGATGTTAGTAATGGTAATGAATCATGATAAAAATAAATATAAATTGGAAATTTTATAATTAATGATTTGGTTACATGTTCAGATACCAACCAAGGGATAAAGAAGGTATTTTGGTATTTAGTAACATTGTATTTCTTTACTTATATATGCATGTCTGCACACTATTATATTTCTTCTACACTGGCCAAATGTTATAGACACTATTTTTGGTGCCCCACTAAGATTTATCTTACACCCTATATAGGTGGCATTGGTACCCGTTGAATATTTCATGTATCCAGGTGCTAATAAAGAGATTCATAATGTGTTAGACACTTGATTGGTTGTTTTGTTAAGATGATAATGATAACATATGACAAGGTTGTAGCTTGGTATTGTTGGTATAGATTATGTATTTAATTTTCCACATTGGGGTTTTCATATATTCTATCTAATTTTTATTGATTATTTGAATATTTCTAGTGACATGACATATATCATCATCAGCTACTGTATTTTATTCAAGTGGATTATATTATTATTGTTTTGTCTCTTTCAGATGTGCATTCTGTTTACTTATTTATTCTTCTATTTACCTATGTTTATAATTATCCAATGTGATACACTTTAGAAATGAAAGAATAGTATCACCATGGACACACCCTAGGCCCCCACAATAGTCATCATCCTCTAAAATTTGGGATGATGCACCTGAGGCTATGTGACCTACCGAGCTCGGGTCACCTCTTATGTGGCATCTGGGTCATGGACGCCACACATTATTTGAAAAAATACATGAAGATTCTATTAATTTTTTTGTATAAAGAAATGCATGTGTAAAAAGAATTATAAATATCATAGGATAATAACAAAACATTTTTGAAAAAACTTTTAGAAAACATGGTTTTAGAAGAAATGATTTTCCCGAAGAAAGAGATAATTAATTTAACATTATCATAAAAATATTTTCTCAATTATTTTAAGTACCATATAGTGAAAAATGTTTATATAACATGAAAATAAAATTAATAAAAATAGGATAACAAAATTTATGAGATTATTGAGATATATACCATAATAATTAATCATTAGAAACATAATCATAAATAGTTCTGTCAAAAAATGATTTTCTATCATAAAATCAGTACCACATTGGTAACAAAGAATCATAATACCCCTGAACTAACAACATAAAATGGAACATAAAATATCACGAATATAAATAAATTCATGATATTACATATCAATTTTTTTTATAATCCTTGTGAAAGAATATAGGTGCATAACATAATGTACATCTCAAAGAAGAGAAATAAAGACAAAATCCCATACCATTTTAGTAATCATTCGAATCATAAGGAAAAATAAAGAATAACATCAAGTGAAATGTTAAATATTATGAAAAGGAGTTGTTTTATGACATAACATGTAAAAGGGTAAGTACATACTCCACAAAAACTAAATGAGTGATTAATTTTAAAATGTCTCTAAGAAGTAAAAAAGAGACTAGAAATCGCTTATCGTAAGTCTCAAATTGATTTGTACTTCGTCAAACCACCCATATAATAATTATAAGTTTATTATAAATATATAATTGAACCTTAAATATATATATCATGCCATTTATTATTTACTTATGTCTTTTTATTACCAATTTACTATTAATTCGTTGTTAAAATAATTTTTTGGGTAACAACCGCTTTGTTTTTTGTATATATTTTAGTTTTTTTTTACCGGTCCTAATACTATGATAATGGTTACTTCACCTAAAAAATAATAATAAATACATTAATATAATATTTATACATCAATTATACATTTAGGACCAATCATTAAATATTGTTTTGATAAATGAAGTATGTTGTGATCATGGCGACGATAGTCCATATGTACGCATGAGAAACGTTTCATGTTTTCAATTGTAACTATGGAAATGAGTTAAGTAATATTTAATAATTATATATCAAATACCATAAAATTTCTTTAAATATAAATATACATATCATTCATGTGGTGTGGTGATGAATGTAGAGAGTCACATCCCTGTGTGAATGCGGTACTCCACACGTAAAAGAATAATGTTATCACCTTTCAAGAGTAATGATATATTAAACATTTAATTTATATGATATGTTTTTATTAAAATTATATTTATTATCATTAATTTAATGAGTTTGTGAAAATTAATTACATCACTTTGCAAGGCAGTCATCGGTCGTATACAAAAATGACATTATCATATCCCCTACCGAATGGAAACTAAAAAAGGTATATATGATATAGTTACTACATAGGTATAATAATATCATTAATATTATATATATAATTTATATTTTCCAATATAAATAACCATTATATGTGGTAGTAGAAAAATTACTGACATCGATTAGGGAGGCTGTAGTCTACCATACGTATAAATGATGATTTTTAACGTATTTTATTTCAATTGAGATGGTTGTAGGTCCTGAAATTAACATAAAAACAAATAATTATGTGTAATAAAATATTGTTACTATATTATAATTTTATAATAATAATTTATGGGGTGGATGAAGAATGAAAGAAACCCTCATTGATGAACATTACCATCTTCTTGAGGTATCGTTCTTAGGTTTTCACCAAAAGTCTTTGTAGGCTAGCTTTGTACCCAAAGAAAAGAATCTAGGATTATATAATGGAATTTGGGATATTATTTGGAAAGGTATTAAATGAAAAAATGGTTTTATGATATGAATAAGAGAAGGGTGTTGGTGGCCTTTTATAAGTTGGGTAAAGGAACCCACTTGGAAAATAAATGGAAATTACTTAAAAGGCTCAAAAATATTAAATTAATTACCAATAAAAATAGTTAAAAATGAAACTATATTATAAATTAAGAATGATAATATTTATATATTTCATTAAAATAGGACTTAGATTTTTTTTTTTCATTTTTACCCTTTTTTATTTAGTTTAACCTCATGGTAATCCCAATTTTAGATTAACCATGACAATTTTTTCTGTTTTCACTGTTTATTTGAAAAAAAAATAAGTTTAATAAAATAGATAATATAAATTATTATGATTCAAAATAAGGGATCCATTTTTAAAAAAATTATTAAAATATGTGGAAAATTTAATTTAAAATTAATCCCACATACATGATGAGAATATGAGGTTTTATAGAAGAAATCTTCAGAATTTTACAATGTTTTTTAAATTACTATTCAATATAAAATTGATTAAAATGAAATAAATTGGATTCATGGATATATATTTAAAAATATTTTAATTTAAAACCAATTTAAAATATAATTTTAGTTTATATATAATTTGAATGAAATGGAAATATTCAATTAACATTCTGCATATTCCACTAGTCCTGAAAAAATCAACCTTTTTAGAAAATTAGCAGAAATTAAACTTGTTATGAAATTTACATAATATTTATATAAATAATATTATTTCATAAAGAAAATTTTCTAAAAGTTCATGAAATAAACTTTAATGAAAATCCCATAGACGAGACAGAAAAGTTGGTTTTCGAGAAGAGTATTTTTTCAAAGTTGGAGATGATTTTATATTAACTCTATGTCTAATAATAATAAATTAATCAATATAAATTTAAATTTACTAATATATAATATAAAAACATATTAAAAAATTTCACCATTATACAGTACTATTATTTAATTAAAATGGAGAAATATTATAAACATTAAATTAGTTTAAAAAACAATTTTAATCCAAAAAATAAACACATACTAGAATCCAATATATAGTTTACTAAAAATTAATTAATTTGATTATATATTAATAAAAAATACTTATTATAAATTGAAAAATAATTGGGAAGATAAATTACTTATTTTTAAAAAAAATAATTGATTGTTTTAAAAATATCCGTATTTTTCACTATTCAATAAAAATCATTATTTTCTAGACAAATACAGAAATTTCAATATATGTAAATTTGAAAATGAAGGTTAAAAAAAAGTTGTTTTTATAAAATAAATTTTTTATAATATATATAAATTAATAAGTATATATTTCATCAAAATAGAAAATCATTTTTGAAGAAAACATATTTTTATTGAATATAATTTCCTTACTAAAAATTAATATATTATTTACTAAGTGTTTATAAATGATATTATTTTTATTTGTGAATATATATATATATTTCATAAATATTTCCACAATATTAATAATAACTTATTTAACAGCTTGGTTTTTGTGGTCATATTTTAAATAATTTTATTTCATGGTTTACTATAGCTAGGTGTCACGTGTCATCCACACTTTCGATGAAACTCATTTATGCGGGTATCAAAAGCTAAAATCTCTGTTGTGTGAAATTTAAAATATAGAGAAGATTAAATTAATTTAAAAAAAATATTTTACAAATTCGCATGGTATTAAATTCTACCCCCATTAATATGAATTTCCTCCTCAAAATTCATCGTGGTCATCAATGTTTTAACATGAAAAGATAACATCATTCAAATAAATACCTAAAAACTAATTAAAAAGGAAAATTTTAAACATAAAGGTTACCTAAAGTAACTCATAAAAAGGTTTACACCAAAGATATCATAGTTTGGATGTGAATATTTATAAATTTAATATTCACATAAATAATTTTAGATAGTGGTTAA
Organism: Viscum album; assembly: GCA_963277665.1. Classification (NCBI taxonomy): domain Eukaryota; kingdom Viridiplantae; phylum Streptophyta; class Magnoliopsida; order Santalales; family Viscaceae; genus Viscum; species Viscum album. Next base: position 1,253,268,220 of record OY728141.1, read on the forward strand.
GATAATTGGTTACAAGAAAATGAATGATCAATGGAATGTTAAGGACCCCAAAACCAGAAATTTTTTATGATTTAAAATAAAATTGGTTCAAAAAATTAACTTATTAGGATAATTTTTTTCAATATCCTTTTTCTATAGCTATGGAATTTTTTACTATATAAATTTATAAGTAAATATACTTACTTTATAAGTATATATTTCATAAGAACAATTTCATCATGTACTTCAATCAATTTCCAATTCATCACTTACTCCAAAAATGTGTATCCAAATAAATTTTTTTTCCATGATGCACTAAAATTCACATTTAAAGGATCATAATACCCACAATATAATGATATGTTAATCATTTGATCTCAAGTAGTTATTAATAAAAAACATTTATCATAAGTTATGCAAAAATCATCATATTTTAAAATAATTAATTAATCACTAAAAATTCATCCGAAATTGGAATTACACCATTCCATATATGATTAACCATATTGACATTAAAAAAATTAAATTTTTATAAATAACATCACTAGATTTCTCAAAATCTACTTAACATTAACCCCCCATAAATCAAAATGAAGCTATTGACTGTCACATACCAAACACGTGAACACCATAATTATTTATTATCATAAATATTGTAATAACATTAATTACCAGAAAACATTATTAAAATCATACATGAATCCTCAATACATGAATAAAACCATATATTATTTAATATATTCTATTTAATTAAAAATATTGTAAATCCCACCTATTATATCATAAACAACTTTTTTAATAAATAATTAATTAGTTCTAAATAAATAAATACTATCTAAATTAATTGAACCATATCAATCATCTATTTATCACAAAATAATTATGTTAAAATATGGAAAAAATTAATGGTCATATTTTTGTTAATAAAATATATTTTTTTTCTATTCTATTAGATCTATTTAATATGTTCTTGAAAATCCATTAGAAAAAACATATACTGAAGATTCCATATATATTTCATGATTCTTATAACATAATCACTGAAATCCCACACATTAGTAGTTCAATCATCCCACTTCTTCTCAAAAACATTAATTAGTCTTCATCATATAATTCCTTAGTACCTCCTTCATTTTATATGTCATTCATAGTATATTCATTGTTAAAAAAACACTAATCATACAAACTTTTTTATTCTCTTCGCAAGGTTTCCACATGGGTCATAGATTTTCATAATACCCACGCCTACAATGTTTAAAACATTAATAGTAGATGATACCTTTGGGAGGTAATTATTGACATCAATTTAGCTAACCAATCTTTTCATTTTTTCTGAAATAACTATTTTTGTGTTCTTTATTTTACACAATCAAAATAACATTGTTTTCATCTAAATATTCCCTTGAGTGATTTTTTCAAAATTATTGACATATAGGAAACTGGATATTCTTTCCTCCAAGGCCTCCAATACATAAACCCTTAGTTTAATCTATCATTCTATTTTTAATGAGTCTGATAGTTGGTTAAGGTTTTCTTTGTTAATAATTTTTCATGATCACTAATTAAGCATATTCATGTTATTCTTTTCTCCAGTCATCATCCCATTTTTCAAACCATTAGCAATTTGTTTTTCAATTTCTTTGTTAACAAAAATATTTCTGGTTCCTTCCATTAACTGAAACCAAAAAGATTATTGTGTGAACAAATAATCATAGTGGGAAACTACATATTTTTAAAAATATTCCATAAGAGGTTTAAATAAAGACACATAATTATAAATATATGTCACCTTAGGTTTAACCATGGTCATAAATGATCATCGTCCATTTAACTCTTTCATGATGGTTTATACAGAGTGATTTAATTTCCAAAGCATATCCCCTATGATGTTAAAACTATTTTTCTATAAATACCAGTTGTCATGCACCATATGATGATCTAGTCTATCTTAATGCACCATTTTATGATTTATTAGCCCTAGGTACTTCTTCTATAGAGAAACATCATCTCATAGTATATTGATATGGGTATAATTTCTTAGAAACCTATTTATAAATCTCTTATCAAAATTATATGAAATTTTCCTATACTTTGAATTGCTCTTAGACGTATCCTTATAATTATCATTATATGTATCCCTATAAATATCATGAGAAATATCCATGGGTATGTCACTAATGTTTTCTCATCATAGTTTCTAAAGGTTAACTAAACCACTCCTTTGATACTAACTATATTGACCCAGGCTTCTCATACACAGATACTACATCTTTTTAAATGAATATTCATCATATTACATAGACACACACCTTAAGACCACAATAGTTTAGTTCATTTAGAATCTTAAGAAAAAATATTCTTAATACAGGAATGATATTCTATGTCTCCCATAAGGATCTTCCCATTTAGTACTCCTCACAAACATACCCTGCTTAAAACATTTATTAATAACCCCAGAAAATGAAACATAAGAAAGTGTGAGCTCATATTATCATTAAGGTCAATCAAGGTAGATATAAAATAATAACATGATAATAAGGGTAGGATAATATGATAAAATCATCTGAAAACCAATGATCATAATATTTAGTCATGAAATAATAAATGGCATTTTTTGAGACATAATCCATAAGGGAATAAAATTACATTAGCCATGAGAGCTTAAATTTTTCATAACAAATATATTTTGGGCATTCAAATAAGTATATAAAATATTATGTCAAGGCTACCCACCATGAAAATAATAGAATTTTAGGTTTGGGATAACCACATTTGTACCTACTTGTGGCATGGGCTAACCACCTGTGCCCCTTATTTTTCAATCTAGGGATAACAACCCATGTACCCTCCTTTTTAGGCTTAGAATGACCACCTTTGTACCCTTTGATGTCACAGAATATTTATAATAACCTAAATAATTGGAAGTAGATATAGGTCCCAACCATTTGATAAGGTAATACTTATTTATTTGTGACAAAAGGTCATAATGAATTCATCTTATCATAAACCATTAAATTAAATGGGTTCTTAAACATATCATCATATCAAAACCTATGTAAGAGTGATAGGTTTCATTATTGTTTCATCATTTCATCATTTTATAACCCATGGTAAAAGAAGTCGGTTTCATAATAATGTTATCATGGTATAACATCTAGAAATGTAATGGGTTTCATAAACATCAATCCATCATTAAAATAATTTATTCATATGATTAATATTAATTTTATCCCAATATAATATCCCCAATAAATAATAAGTAACATTAATACGATGTCATCATTGGTGGAAAATGATTTTGGACGACCATTTTAAACATTTAAGAAGGAAAATATCCCTTCCATGTTGAAAAATAACACTTTTTAAAAAATAAAATTGTTTGAAAATATTTTTAATTGAAAATAACCTTGAATAATTGTAAACTAAGATCAAATAATATAATTTTCATGACGATGTGATGTTTTTTCATCATGTACATGGTAAAAAAGTTTCCTTTCATTATTTTTGTAAAAAAAAATAATCATTTTTTGAAATTAAAATAAATATTACTTTTTTATCTGTAAAAAGTAAATCACGAGTAAAATTTATTTTAAAAAATCATAAAATTAGAATATTTTTTTAAAACACATGGTTTTGGATGAATGAAAAATATGGAATGAAGAGAGAAATAATTTCTCATTTTCCAAAATTTTTGTAAAAATTATTTTAATTTAAAAAGAGTGGAAAAATGTTACTATTAAATTAAAAAATCATGAATAACCATAGGAGAGAAAAAACATTATTTTCATGAGAGAAGGATAAATATATTTTATCATGTAAAAAAAAATCCTACACAATTCATAAAAGTCACGACATTGCAACATAAAATCATTACCACTTGGGTAAAATTGAATCATAATACCTATTAAGGAATAACATAAAATAGACATAAAATATCATGACAATAAATACACTCAGGATATTAAATATCAAAAGTTTTTTTATAAAACTGATTAATGTATATAGGTGATTAACTAAACGACCATCTCAAAGAAGGAAAAATTCAAAAAAAACCCTTTACCAATACTAATCTTCTGAATCATAATCCCCAAAAATAATTACAACATGTGAAATATTAAATATATTTAAAATGGGGTGATTCATGATATAAAATGTCAATGAAGTATAGAATACACCACAAAAAATAACTGAGTGGTGAATTTTCAATTTTCTTGTAGAAATAAAATAGTGACTAGAAATCTCGTACTATAATCTCGGCTTGATTTGTACTTTTTTTAACCCAGCGTTACATAAATTTAATTATATTATACCAATATCAAAAAACCATTATTATATGTATCATAAAATACATTATTTAATTATCTCCTTTTATTACCAATTTATTCACAATTCCTTGTTAAAAATAAATTTTGGTTAATAAGTGCTTTATTTTTCATATAAATTTTGATTTTTTTCTATTAATATATAATTTTTCCATGATATACATAATAGTAAGAGTAAAATAAGTATCATATTTATATATAAATTATAGTTTTATGTTTCATCTTACAATATGGTTTCCAGAAATCACATAAGTTATGATCTTGTTGATGATTGGCCATACATATGCATGAGTAACCTTTCATTTTTCAATGTTCATTATGAATAGAAGGTAAGTAATAATATATATCTTCATAAAAATAATAATTTTTCTAATAACTACTAATTAATTTAAATATACTTATATATATAATCCATGTGGTGTGGTGATGAAAAGAGAGAGTCAGATTTCTTTATGAAGGCGGTAGTCCACACGTAAACAGATGACGTTATCATCTTTAGTGAGTTAAAAGGTAAGAATTATAATGGATTATTTAATAAAATAATTATTAATATGCCATCAATATCATTTTTATTTCATTTATATCATATATATATATATTTAAATTATTATTGTTTTCTTTCATGTTAATATTTAGTAAAAAAGAATCGCATCGCTTTAAGAGTTGGTTGTCCTCTACACACATGAATGTCGTTATCATATCAATTAATGAATGTAAATTTAAAAAGTATACATGATATAATTACTAAATAGGTATAATAATGTCATAAATATCAAATATACACTTTATATCCATCAAGATACCTGACCTTGAGATGTAGTGATGGAAGAATGATTGACATTGGTACGTGTGGCGGTAGTTCTCCATACACAAACATAGTGATTTCGCAACCCATTTGACAGAAGTGTAGATGAATGTAGGTAATGAATTTAACATAAATAAGTCTAATTATTTTTATATAATGAGGTTATAATATCATAATTTTATAATAATAATTTAATGGGGTTTAGGAATAAATAAAATAATAACGCTTATTAATGAACATTACATCTTTTTCGGGTATCCTCCTTAGGTTTTCACTAAAAAAATCATGGTTGTCACTATGCCCAAAAAATTCTAATAGGATGAGATGTGGAAATATGGGATGTTTTTTGTTAGGTATTAGATGAACCAAAATTTTTTGATGGTGTGAATAGATGAATGTTGGTCGTGGCCTTTAATAAGTGGGGGAAAGAATTCCCACTCGGAAACTAGTTTCATATTTCCCAAAAGACTCCAAAATACAAATGTTGTTTAGAATAAAAAAAATATTAAATTTTTTAATAGATACGTAATTTGGAATTATAGTACGGACTTTTTTCCATAAAATGTGATTTGGACATGTTTTTTGTCCTTTTTAGCACATATCTATTTAGTTTATCCCCTAATAAAACCATTTTTACCTTAACCACCATAAGTAATTTTTATTGTTTTCACTATATATTTTGGTCAAAATGAAGTTGAGACTTTTTGATATGTAAATTATATGATTCAAAATATTGAATCCATTTTTTCAAATTCCATTCACAGAAGGGGAAATATTTAATTTAAAATTAATCCCACAGACATGAATAGAAAGATGGTTTTAAAAATGAAAATGTTCATTGGTTTAGAAAGTTTTTATATTGAAATTAAATATGAAATTGATTCCAATTACATAAAATCTAATAATAGATAAAAATTTGAAATAATTTTATTTTTAATACTAATTGAAATATAATTTATCTTAAAAAATGTTTAAAATGAAAAGGCATTTTTCAATTAATGTTCAGAATTTTTCACAATCCATGTAAAAATTAATCATTTTAGAAAATTATAATAAATTTACCATAATATTGTTTTAAAATGATGATTTAAATTTTTTTTCTATTTTTTTAAATAAAGTTCATAAATTTTTAAAAAAATATTTCTAAAACAAATCCTTCCGACGTGATGAAAAAACACATTTTTGAGAAGTGTATTATTTTCCAGCAAAATATGATTTAATATTACCTCCTTGTCCAATAATAATAATTATATGAATATAAGTTAATTTTTATTATATAATGTATACATTTCCTTTAAAAAATTAATCATTATGGATTATTTTGTTTAATTAAAATTAAGCAACATTATGAACTTTAAAACAGTTCTTAAAAACCCTCTTTGTAATCCCAAAAATACAATTATTCAAAAATACATTATAAAGATAATTAAAAATCAATTTAAGGGATTAAATAATGATAAATTTTAATTATTTTCCATTAAAATAAAACTAGTCATTTAAATGACATAATTTGTTGATAATTAAGGATAGTTATTAAAAAATCATAATTTTTCATTATTCACTAAAAATTTAATATTTTCTGGAAGAATAATAAAAGCTTCACCAAAATTAAATTTCGATTAAATTAGTTTATAAATTAATTTAAATTTATATAAAAAATTTATAAAATCTCCATATATTAATTGTAAAATGTTCTCATAAAAAGAAAAAAATTACATTTTTGTTGAAATCATATTTTTCAGGAGTATAATTACTTTACTAAATGTTGACAGATTATTTATTACGTGTTTATATAAAAATATATATTCAGTTCTAAATATATATATATATATATATAAATAAATATTTCATGATTTTGTTAATAATATTCTTACAATCTTATTTAATGTCAATGCTAAAATAGACATATTAAAAATAATATTATTTCATGGTTCACTAAAGCTCAGTGTGGCATGTCATGTACACATTCAATGAAACTCGATGTTTCATGTCACACAAACAATTCATCGTGTTATGTATAATGAACAATATTGAAAATATAAAATTCAACTGAAAAACTATTCAAAAAATCCAAGGGTGTTACTTGTAACATATATGATTTCATAAGTGTTACTCATGATAGACATATATGAATTATATTAAGATAGTTTTTGAAATTTAAAACTAATATTTATGGATAATTAAAGTCTATTTTTTGATAAATCTCAAAAATGAATATTGTGAGGTTTAAGGATAATTAATAAGTTTCATTTCTTACGGTTTCCATAGAAAATATATGAAATATTAGATTTTGTATTATTATGTGTCTCCATAAAGAATATTTCAAAAAAGGAATTATTGAATATGGAATGATGAATATTTATTAAATATTGAATAAAATGAAGATCTCATGTGTTAGAATTATGGTGGAATTCCATATTAATTTTTTTGAAATATTTACTGCATTTAGAGGGCCTGGAAAACATGGTATTGTTTGAAGATAACACAGAAACAAAGTGTAATCATGATTTTTGATTCCCATGCATAAAATTGAGTCAGAAAATATATATATATATATATATATATATATATATATATATATATATAAACACAACCACACACTTCCTATAGTATTTAATGAGGGAAGTGTTTAGAAGTGTTATGTCTGTTTCATATGATAAAAATATAGTGTCAACAATGGTACAAATGATATTCTTCTGATAAACTTGTTCATTTCCATAGGGAATTCCGGAACTATAGTAGAAAATAAAAAGGGGATCATATTACTACATTATATTAAGGAGTAGTATAATTTTTATATTTGATACATTATGAAGAAGGCTTTGTTGTCGTGTATTAATGGTAAAAAGAAATTTCAATTTCACCATTGAAAATAATCATAAATTCATTACTCATACTAGAATAAAGGCGACAGGGAAAAAGGGTTTTCCCTGAAATCTCATGAATTTCTTTTATATTGATTAAGAAATATTAGATATTAAATTAAATGAAGTATCCTTGTAACACCCCGAGATTTTATGAAAAATATTATTTTAATTTCATTAATGTCGTTTGTTGTATTCTACACGAAGATTACCTTGCGCTAAACACAACACCGTATTAGCTTGCAGTATACGCAACACTATTCTTGGACCGTGTTACACACAATTTTGATAATAGTTATTCTACACAACATTGAGTATATATATATATATATATATATTAAATGTATAAATGAAATATGGTTGGATTCTGTTATAGGAAACAATGAAGGATTCTTTCACAACACGCAACCCTGACTTGGCTTGCATTACACGCAATCGCGACCTTCCTCGATAGCGTGTGTTGTACGCAATACCGGGTTTTAATAAACAATGTTATATTATTATAATATTGTCATGAACTAGCCTTTATGAATAGTATTAACTAAATTTTGAATTTTATAACATTATTATTCATCTTACACATTTCTAGAACATGGTATAAGAACAAAATTAATTTTTCGGGTAAAATAAGTATTTTTAAAAAAATGCAGTTTTATCGCCTTTTGATGGCGCACCCACTTTAAATCTGGTTTTTGACATTTTTATAAGTTCAATTTGACAAAATAAAATTCTTCTTTGGTATCATGAAATAAAAATTTACTTTGGATAAAATTTTCATATTATTATGGTAACATTCACATTTTAATGAATAGTAAAAACACGCTATATTTTAATTAAAAACAACTTTTTTTATCGTAATATCTTATGTAGTTAAATTATAATATTGAATGGTTTTAAAGTATAAATAGAATATATTTTTACAATTTAATATAATGTATGTCATTAGCATTGATTTTACCTTGAATTCGTAAGTTAAATCAATTCAATCTTTTGCAATGTTTTAAACAAAAACCCGTTTTTCTTCGACAATGGGATTAATTTTAATTTAATTTCTGAAACTTATGTGTTTTGAATTTTAAAAAATGGATTCCATATTTGGAATCAGTGGGTCCAAATTATGTTAATAGGATAATTTTTATTTTTGGGAATTATGAATAGTAAGTACGGTAAATTTTATTTACCATAGTTAAAGGTAAATCGGGTAATTAAGGGTAAATATAATATTTTAAAATTACCCTAACAAATGTCAAAATTCTATTGTATCACTAAAAAACGACCCATGTCACCTAAGGGTCGGATTAGATTAATTTAATTAAATTTTGTCAATGAAAATAATTTAATTATTATTACAACCAAAGAATGTGACAACATGTCACTTTCTTAAATCTTATAAGTATAATAATTTTAATCTGGTGATAAACTTAATGAAACTTCGAACATGAATAGTCTCCATAAAGCTAATACAATTATCTACATCATAGGAATTTATTTAGTATTTTTAGGGATTAAATAATTATCATTTATTATGACAGAAAGATGATGCAGTAATTGTCTTATTAATGAAATATTGACAGAATTGATGTTATAAATGCCCAAATAAATGTAATTTGATACTTTTTATGACTTACACTAATTTTCTAGGATACTATGATATATTAGTGTTGATTTAATCAACTTGGTTCGAACATATAATTCTGTTATTACTTTCACAAAAATCATAAATCAAATAGTGTCAAAATTGACACAAAATAGTTTTTAAATCAAATATTATATTATTAATTGTTATTTTATTCCTAAAAATCTAAGGTTCGGCCACATGACTTAGATAAGGATATATATATTAATAATAAACAATTTGGGGTTCGTTTGGCATGTTATAGTAAGCGTATTAACCATATAGTGAAAAAAAATAAAAAGACACGGTAAAAGTTAAATTATTTAACTTAGAGTTAAATCTAATTGATAAGTTTAAAATAATACCCTAAACTTGTCAAAATCCTATTGGTTTATAGGATTTCGACCCATACCCACTTTATCTTCGAAATAAGACCCTTTGGAACCATTATAAACCGATTTTGACATTAATATAAAATAATATTTTGAGGTATTCCTAAGGTGCCCCTCTCCTCCCTTATAAAAGGACACCTACCCCCCCTCCTCCTCACACAAATTTGAGCAGTCAATCTCGGCCAACCCCTGAAATTTTCTCCTCTCCACTTCCCTAGAATAATCCTAGAGGTCCTGGTCTTCTTCAAAGACCAATCTTAATTCCCTAAGTGGAGGATTCAAAGAGGCGTTCCAAAGAAGAGGTAATATCCGTTACCGATCTTTTCAATTTCTTTCTTCTTCAACTTCTTCTTCTTTAGTTGTTTCATGATAAAGTAATAACATCAGTATTACATACATACTGATATGTTCTTATAAATATGAAACAACCCTAATTCACCTTCTATCCATCCTACGGAAAAATTAAATCACCGCGCGTGCGTACGTACGGAATACCATCTCCACGCCGTGGTGTAATCTATTTTCCACCACCACCTTACAAGGATGGGTATAATGGTGTAATGAGTAACTATTTATGATTATTATAAAGTAATATTGATACTGAAATAATATATATATACTCCAATAAAATTCCACGATCATAGGAACGATATCATCACTCGTGCGTACGTACGGAATACCGTCTCCACGATGTGATGCGACTCGTTCTACATGATCATCATTACATAGTAATTATATAAATGAATTGAATGAATAAATATGATATATGTTACACTAGTACCATTATGGATATAAGGTATCTATAACCTTAAAAGAAGAATAAGAATTTATTCGGCAAAACACGCATAAGAACAAAAGGCAATAAAGACCCAAGTAACAAGTAACAATGAAATATTACTAACAAGAAGCTAAGAATATGACCATATATGATATCATATCGATATTTATGATTCTGGAATAAGTCAATAACATTATTTAAATCATTATACAGGAGGTTCGGACACTTACAAAGCAAGTTGGACCTAAGGTAAGGGAAATATCACAATCTCATTTTTATCCGAGATTATTTATACTTTAGTATTTACTAGGGTGTATTTTATCATCCAAATACATGTTTCCAAAATATGTAATATTATTTCCATCCACCTACAATTGTTTAAATCCAATTTTAATCTTCGGTGAGTTTTTAGTAAAAGATCTGAAAGGAATCTTTTGTCATTTTTCAAACGAGGTACTTATTGACTTTTCCGACAGAAGTAAGAAAAGAATGTTTTTTTTAACTTATACGGCATGAATGGATTTTTAAAACATTATTTCTATGAAGAATCCTTTACATGTTTTCAAGTTTATTTTTAATCAACTTCTTTTAGTTTAAAGTTTTATGACATGTTAAGAAAGGAAAAATGTTTTTAAAGAAGAAAGGATATTTTCCTCAAGAATGGAGTTCAAGTGTTTTATCAAAATTATTTTCCATCTAAGATAATAAAGGGTTCTGTTTTTATCCCTATTATTACATGGATTTGATTATGTTGTGATGGAAATATTTTTATGAAATCTTTTATCTTATATGAATTGTTTTATGATGTCATGTTGTTTAAGAATCCCATTTTTTTTACATGGGTTACGCTATGATGTATGGTTTATGATTATGTGGCACACATAAGAAAGGATTCATTATTAGATGGTTGGGACCTATATCTCCCTCCAATGCATTGGGTAAAGATTTTATATCTCATGAGATAGACATGGATGGAATGGTAGGTTATACCGGTTCAGTGAAATAGGACTGAAACGAGGGTTACTCGATTTAGAAAGGGACTTTGTCCACTAAGATAGTCTTGGAAATGAGTCTTGACTAACAAAAAATGATTCTCTATGATTATGTGTGAATGCCACAAAGTTTCATGTTTTATGTTATGATTATTGTGATTACATTTCACTGCCATGATTTATCCCATGTTATGAAATTATGATCTCTTTTGCAGGTTATGATTTCCAAAAGTTATGTGCTTGTGTATATGATGTGATTGATATTTTTTTTGTTTACCCTTACTGAGAATTTGAGCAAACCCTTTTATGTTTTCTTTTCCCCAGGATATAAAAAAGGGTTTTAGGTAAAAAAAAGGGAAGATCTTTATGGGAGATATTGAAGATCTTTCACCACGATTAGAAGATTATGTTCCGAGTTTCCAAAGACACTAAACTATTACGATCCTTGTGTGTGTGTTTTTGTTATGTACCAAGTATTCCGCAAAAGTAATGTAATGTCCATGTACGTCAAGATATGGGTCTCTACAGTTGGTATCAGAGGAAAGGTTTAGTCAACCTTTGGAAACTAGGATGCGAGAACTTTAGTGAGATCCCTAGAGATATTTCTAAGGTATGTCTAGGGATGTCCCTAAGGTTAAGTATACGTATAGGTTATAGTACTAGAATTACCCTAGCGATCATAGAATTAAACCTATGATTTTAGATATTGAAGGTACTCCCCCTTTATTATGTTGTTTTCCCTAGCATGGGTTTTGCCTCTCACACTATTCTTTTTGGGTTTTAGACGATGGATGGAACCCGAAGGAACCGTTTTGATTAATGCAATGGACAATTCAATGATTGTCCTCCTGAACAAACAAATGTTATGGGAGATGGAGTGCAAAATCTTATTGCTATACTTACAGAAGCTATGAATCATTCTGGACTTCCAAATGAGCAGAGAAGGGAAAAATATTCTATTGAGTCCTTCATGAGGCAACGTCCACCTTCTTTCAGTGGGACTTCTGATCCACTTGTTTCTGAACAATGGATCAGTACCACGGAAAAGATATTTTCAGTTCTTCAATGTTCTGAACATGATAAAGTCATCTTAGCAGTATATCGTTTGGAAGGTGAAGCTGATCAATGGTGGAATCTTATCAAGAATACAAGGCAAAGAGATGAAATTGAGTCCATGGAATGGGACGAGTTCAAGAACTTATTTTTCAATAAGTACTTCCCTCGTATTCTTCGAACAAAGATGGAGAAGGAGTTTCTCGAACTAAAGAAAAAGGATGATGAAACTGTTGGTATATACGAAGCGAATTTTACAAGACTTGCAAGGTATGCATCTGGCATTATCATCCAACCTGAAAGTAAAGTTGATCGATTTTTCAGTGGCTTAAAACCAAGTCTTCGAATGGAATTAGCTATAAGAGACTTCAGTAGCTATGAAGAAATTGTGTGTTGTGCTATCAAGGTAGAAATGGAAGTTGGTGTTACATATCCATCTCATGGTTTTGACAAGAAACGAAAGATGGAGTTCAAGGAGAAATCTCAGAATAATGGTGAAAAGAAGATGAATGTTTCCTTATGCACAAAGTGTGGAAATAAGCATGGTGGAGATTGTCTTAAAGGGACTAGAAAATGTTTTATGTGTAGAAAATAAGGTCATCGAGCAGCTGAGTGTCGATGTAATGGAAAAAGGGTTTCTAATGATGTGAATAAAGCAAACACTGCAGAGAACACACCACCAACACTTCAATACTTCAAGTGCAAGGAAATGGGGCATTATGCTATTAAATGCCCTAATCCAAGGGTTAGTGATGATCAACATGAGCAACCACTGAAGGCAAAGGACAAAGGGAAGTCACATGCGATCACTATTGGAAATGTTCAATATGACAACGATGTGGTGGAATGATTAAGTGTTTATGTAATGGGATTCCAAAATAATGTTGTATCTTTGAGTATTGCAATATTTATTGATGTGGTATTCAAAGTGATTGAGATATTTTTTTGGAAATAAGATGATATGCGCATAATGAAGGGAAAACGAGAAAATGAAATGTTTAATAGTATTCATGAGCTCATGATTGATATAAGGACTAAGTGATATCATGGTTTGAGTATATAGAATTTTGAGGATTTTGGTATGTGGAAAGTGTTAACTTTAAACTGCATTCATGTTTTCACTAAGGTATTCAAGAGAATACATGATTAAGTACTTTGAATGTTTGGAATGTGACCAACAAAACATATCTTATGATATATGGGGATCAACGATGGTATTAAATCTCTAGTAATCGTTTTCACTATGTTATGAGAGTGGACTGCAGTATTATGGATAAGCCTAAATATTGAAATGGATTATGTTGGACATAAGTGAGTATTGTTTAAGGATAGAAGTTTTTTTTATTCAATATTATTGATGGGATGTTATAGTAATGTAGTTTTAGAAAAAGGACAACCTGCAGGACGAGCGACAGCCCATCGCGTCGGACAAGGCTGTAGGAATCGAACCCACAACCGAAGTGCGACTGGCCTTTATCGCCTACCACTGGCCTACAGGAAGTCCCTGTTTAGTAGAAACAAGTTTTATTATATTAAGCAGTATGATATATGAAGTATAAGTCCATTTTAGGAACAATATATGATTAATCTCACTATAGATCTACTTATGTATATAATTTTTGCTAAACTTTTGTTTGAGACAGATGGAATGACCCATCATTCTATCACATGATCTACTAACACTTCACGAATAACAAATTCAACTTCATTTATTTAAGAGATGAAGTGGAAATTGTTCAAGGCACGAACAACAGTGAGATTGTACCAAAATAAAGTAAGTATTTATTCTAATTCAAATTTTCAACTTTAGGGAAATGATCTTGAAAACCAAAAATGTTGTCCTAGTTCCCTTATATCCGATGAATCAGATGGTACCCTAGATCATCACAAATTTATGGCTTTGTTATTGCTAGCTTTTACATAGCCATGTTCTCTACCACTCTCCATCAGAACATGATGGTTAGATTTCTCTTCCATATCCATATTTTCACCTATGTGGAAATCCAGTGATTAGTTTATTTGGGTAACCGTTATATTTCATACTTTTGTTTTTAAAGATAAGTTTTGGTATTCCTTTTTACGATGTGGGTTTCTATCAAAGAAACTTTCAAATAGTAAACCATTTATAACCCCGATGAATTTCGAGGGCGAAATTCATTTTAAGGGGGGTAGAATGTAAGACCCCGAGATTTTATGAAAAATATTATTTTAATTTCATTATTGTATTTTTTTGTATTCTACACCAAGATTACATTGCGCTATACGCAACACCGTATTAGCTTGCAGTATACGCAACACTATTTTTGGACCGTGTTACACACAATTTTGATAATAGTTATTCTACGCAACATTGAGTATATATATATATATATATTAAATGTATAAATAAAATATGGTTGGATTCTATTATACGAAACAACGAAGGATTCTTTCACAACACGCAACCCTGACTTGGCTTGCATTACACGCAATCACGACCTTCCTCGATAGCGTGTGTTGTACGCAATACCGGGTTTTAATAAACAATGTTATATTATTATAATATTGTCATGAACTAGCCGTTATGAATAGTATTAACTAAATTTTGAATTTTATAACATTATTATTCATCTTACACATTTCTAGAACATGGTATAAGAACAAAATAAATTTTTCGGGTAAAATAAGTATTTTTCAAAAAATGCAGTTTTACCGCCTTTTGATGGCGCACCCACTTTAAATTTGGTTTTTGACATGTTTATAAGTCCAATTTGACAAAATAAAATTCTTCTTTGGAATCAAGAAATAAAAATTTACTTTGGATAAAATTTTCATATTATTCTGGTAACTTTCACATTTTAATGAATAGTAAAAACACGCTATATTTTAATTAAAAACAACTTTTTTCATCGTAATATCTTATGTGGTTAAATTATAATATTGAATGGTTTTAAATTATAAATAGAATATATTTATACCATTTAATATAATGTATGTCATTAGCATTGATTTTACCTTAATTCGTAAGTTAAATCAATTCAATCTTTTGCAATGTTTTAAACAAAAACCCGTTTTTATTCGACAACGGGATTAATTTTAATTTAATTTCTGCAACTTCTGTGTTTAAATTTTAAAAAATGGATTCCATATTTGGAATCAGTGGGTCCAAATTATGTTAATAGGATACTTTTTATTTTTGGGAATTATGAATAGTAACTACGATAAATTTTATTTACCACAGTTAAAGGTAAATCGGGTAATTAAGGGTAAATATAATATTTTAAAATTACCCTAACAAATGTCAAAATTCTATTGGATCACTAAAAAACGACCCATATCACCTAAGGGTCGGATTAGATAAATTTAATTAAATTTTGTGAATGAAAATAATTTAATTATTATTAAAACCAAAGAATGTGACAACATGTCACTTTCTTAAATTTTATAATTATAATAATTTTAATCTAGTGATAAACTTCATGAAACTTCGAACATGAATAGTCTCCAGAAATCTAATACAATTATCTACATCATAGGAATTTATTTAGAATTTTTAGGGATTAAATAATTATCATTTATTATGACAGAAAGATGATGCAGTAATTGTCTTATTAATGAAATATTGACAGAATTGATGTTAAAAATTCCCAAATAAATGTAATTTGAGACTTTTTATGACTTATACTAATTTTATAGGTTACTATGATATATTAGTGTTGATTTAATCAACTTGGTTCGAACATATATTTCTGTTATGACTTTCACAAAAATCATATATCAAATAGTGTCAAAATTGACACAAAATAGTTTTTAAATCAAATATTATATTATTAATTGTTATTTTATTCCTAAAAATCTAAGGATCGGCCAAATGACTTAGATAAAAATATATATATTAATAATAAACAATTTGGGGTTCGTTTGGCATGTTATAGTAAGTGTATTAACCATGTAGTGAAAGAAAACAAAAAGACACGATAAACGTTAAATTATTTAACTTAGAGTTAAATCTAATTGATAAGGATAAAATAATACCCTAAACTTGTCTAAATTCTATTGGTTGATAGGATTTCGACCCATACCCACATTAGCTTCGAAATAATACCCTTTGGAACCATTATAAACCGATTTTGACATTAATATAAAATAATATTTTGAGGTATTCCTAAGGTTCCCCTCTCCTCCCTTATAAAAGGACACCTACTCCCCCTCCTCCTCACACAAATTTGAGCACTCAAGCTCGGCCAACCCCTGAAATTTTCTCCTCTCCACTTCCCTAGAATAATCCTATAGGTCATGGTCTTCTTCAAAGACCAATCTTAGTTCCCTAAGTGGAGGATTCAAAGAGGCGTTCCAAAGAAGAGGTAATATCTGTTACCGATCTTTTCAATTTCTTTCTTCTTCAACTTCTTCTTCTTTAGTTGTTTCATGATAAAGTAATAACATCAGTATTACATACATACTGATATGTTATTATAAATATGAAACAACCCTAATTCACCTTCTATCCATCCTACGGAAAAATGAAATCACCGTGCGTGCGTACGTACGGAATACCGTCTCCATGCCGTGGTGTAATCTATTTTCCACCACCACCTTACAAGGATGGGTATAATGGTGTAATGAGTAACTATTTAAGATTATTATAAAGTAATATTGATACTGAAATAATATATATATACTCCAATACAATTCCACGATCATAGGAACGATATCATCACTCGTGTGTACGTACGGAATATCGTCTCCACGATGTGATGCGACTCGTTCTACATGATCATCATTACATAGTAATTATATAAATGAATTGAATGAATAAATATGATATATGTTACACTAGTACCATTCTGGATATAAGGTATCTATAACCTTAAAAGAAGAATAAGAATTTATTCGGCAAAACACGCATAAGAACAAAAGGCAATAAAGACCCGAGTACCAAGTAACAATGAAATATTACTAACAAGAAGCTAAGAATATGACCATATATGATATCATATCAATATTTATGATTCTGGAATAAGTCAATAACATTATTTAAATCATTATACAGATGGTTTGGACACTTACAAAGCACGTCGGACCTAAGGTAAGGGAAATATCACAATATCATTTTTATCTGAGATTGTTTATACTTTAGTATTTACTGGGGTGTATTTTATCATCCAAATACATGTTTCCAAAATATGTAATATTATTTTCATCCACCTACAATTGTTTAAATCCAATTTTACTCTTCGGTGAGTTTTTAGTAAAAGATCTGAAAGGAATCTTTTGTCATTTTTCATACGAGGTACTTATTGACTTTTCCGACAAAAGTAAGAAAAGAATGTTTTTTTTAACTTATACGGCATGAATGGATTTTTAAAACATTATTTCTAAGAAGAATCCTTTACATGTTTTCAAGTTTATTTTTAATCAACTTCTTTTAGTTTAAAGTTGTATGACATGTTAAGAAAGGAAAAATGTTTTTAAAGAAGAAAGGATATTTTCCTCAAGAATGGAGTTCAACTGTTTTATCAAAATTATTTTCCATCTAAGATAATAAAGGGTTCGGTTTTTATCCCTATTATTACATGGATTTGATTATATTGTGATGGAAATATTTTTATGAAATCTTTTATCTTATATGAATTGTTTTATGATGTCATGTTGTTTAAGAATCCCATTTTTTTTACATGGGTTACGCTATGATGTATGGTTTATGATTATGTGGCACACATAAGAAAGGATTCATTATAAGATGGGTGGGACCTATATCTCCATCCAATGGATTGGGTAAAAATTTTATATCTCATGAGATAGACATGGCTGGAATGGTAGGTTATATCGGTTCAGTGAAATAGGACTGAAACGAGGGTTACTCGATTCAGAAAGGGACTTTGTCGACTAAGATAGTCTTGGCAATGAGTCTTGACTAACAAGAAATGATTCTCTATGATTATGTGTGAATGCCACAAAGTTTCATGTTTTAAGTTATGATTATTGTGATTACATTTCGCTGCCATAATTTATCCCATGATATGAAATTATGATCTCTTTTGCAGGTTAAGATTTCCAAAAGTTATGTGCTTGTGTATATGATGTGATTGATATTTCTTTTGTTTACCCTTACTGAGCATTTGAGCTCACCCTTTTATGTTTTCTTTTCCCCAGGATATAAAAAAGGGTTTTAGGTAAAAAAAAGGGAAGATCTTTATGGGAGATATTGAAGATCTTTCACCACGATTAGAAGATTATGTTCCGAGTTTCCAAAGACACTAAACTATTACGATCCTTGTGTGTGTGTGTTTTTGTTATGTACCAAGTATTCCGCAAAAGTAATGTAATGTCCATGTACGTCATGATACGGGTCTCTACAGTTGGTATCAGATGAAAGGTTTAGTCAACCTTTGGAAACTAGGATGCGAGAACTTTAGTGAGATCCCTAGAGATATTTCTAACGTATGTCTAGGGATGTCCCTAAGGTTAAGTATACGTATAGTTTATAGTACGAGAATTACGCTAACGATCATAGAATTAAACCTAAGATTTTAGATATTGAAGGTACTCCCCCTTTATTATGTTGTTTTCCCTAGCATGATTTTTGCCTCTCACACTATTCTTTTTGGGGTTTAGACGATGGATGGAACCCGAAGGAACCGTGTTGATCAATGAAATGGACAATGCAATGATTGTCCTCCGGAACAAACAAATGTTATGGGAGATGGAGTGCAAAATCTTATTTCTATACTTACACAAGTTATGAATCATTCTGGACTTCCAAATGAACAGAGAAGGGAAAAATATTCTATTGAGTCCTTCATGAGGCAACGTCCACCTTCTTTCAGTGGGACTTCTGATCCACTTGTTGCTGAACAATGGATCAGTACCACTGAAAAGATATTTTCAGTTCTTTAATGTTCTGAACATGATAAAGTCATCTTAGCAGTATATCATTTAGAAGGTGAAGCTGATCAATGGTGGAATCTTATCAAGAATACAAGGCAAAGAGATGAAATTGAGTCCATGGAATGGGACGAGTTCAAGAACTTATTTTTCAATAATTACTTCCCTCGTATCTTCGAACAAAGATGGAGAAGGAGTTTCTTGAACTAAAGCAAAAGGATGATGAATCTGTTGGTATATACGAATCGAATTTTACAAGACTTGCAAGGTATGCATCTGGCATTATCATCCAACCTAAAAGTAAAGTTGATCGATTTTTCAGTGGCTTAAAACCAAGTCTTCGAATGGAATTAGCTATAAGAGACTTCAGTAGCTATGAAGAAATTGTGCGTTGTGCTATCAAGGTAGAAATGGAAGTTGGTGTTACATATCCATCTCATGGTTTTGACAAGAAACGAAAGATGGAGTTCAAGGAGAAATCTCAGAATAATGGTGAAAAGAAGATGAATCTTTCCTTATGCACAAAGTGCGGAAAGAAGCATGGTGGAGATTGTCTTAAAGGGACTAGAAAATGTTTTTTAAGTGTGGAAAATAAGGTGATCGAGCAGCTGAGTTTCGAAGTAATGGAAAAAGGGTTTCTAATGATGTGAATAAAGCAAACACTGCAGAGAACACACCACCAACACTTCAATGCTTCAAGTGCAAGGAAATGGGGCATTATGCTAATAAATGCCCAAATCCAAGGGTTAGTGATGATCAAAATGAGCAACCACTGAAGGCAAAGGACAAAGGGAAGTCACATGCGATCACTATTGGCAATGTTGAATATGACAACGATGTGGTGGAATGATTAAGTGTTTATGTAATGGGATACCAAAATAATGTTGTATAATTGAGTATTGCAATATTTATTGATGTGGTATTCAAAGTGATTGAGATATTTTTTTGGAAATAAGATGATATGCGCATAATGAAGGGAAAACGAGAAAATGAAATGTTTAATAGTATTCATGAGCTCATGATTGATATAAGGACTAAGTGATATCATGGTTTGAGTATATAGAATTTTGAGGATTTTGGTATGTGGAAAGTGTTATCTTTAAACTGCATTCATGTTTTCACGAAGGTATTAAAGAGAATACATGATTAAGGACTTTGAATGTTTGGAATGTGACCAAAAAAACATATCTTACGATATATGGGGATCAACGATGGTATTAAATCTCTGGTAATCGTTTTCACTGTGTAATGAGAGTGGACTGCAGTATTATGGATAAGCCTAAAGATTGAAATGGATTATTTTGGACATAAGTGAGTATTGTTTAAGGATAGAAGTTTTTTTATTCGATATTATTGATGAGATGTTATAGTAATGTAGTTTTAGAAAAAGGACAACCTGCAGGACGGGCGACAGCCCATCGCGTCGGACAAGGCTGTAGGAATCGAACCCACAACCGAAGTGCGACTGGCCTTTATCGCTTACCACTGGCCTAAAGGAAGTCCCTATTTAGTAGAAAATAGTTTTATTATATTAAGCAGTATGATATATGAAGTATAAGTCCATTTTAGGAACAATATATGATTAATCTCACTATAGATCGACTTATGCATATAATTTTTGCTAACCTTTTGTTTGAGACAGATGGAATGACCCGTCATTCTATCACATGGTCTGCTAACACTTCATGAATAACAAATTCAACTTCATTTATTTAAGAGATGAAGTGGAAATTGTTCAAGGCACGAAAAGCAGTGAGATTGTACCAAAATAAAGTAAGTATTTATTCTAATTCAAATTTTCAACTTTAGAGAAATGATCTTGAAAACCAAAAATGTTGTCCTAGTGCCCTTATATCCGATGAATCAGATGGTACCCTAGATCATCACAAATTTATGGCTTTGTGATTGCTACCTTTTCCATAGCCATGTTCTCTACCACTCTCCATCAGAACAGGATGGTTAGATTTCTCTTCCATATCCATATTTTCACCTATGTGGAAACCCAGTGATTAGTTTATTTGGTTAACCGTTACGTTTCATACTTTTGTTTTTAAAGATAAGTTTTGGTATTCCTTTTTACGATGTGGGTTTCTATCAAAGAAACTTTCAAATAGTAAACCATTTATAACCCCGACGAATTTCGAGGGCGAAATTCATTTTAAGGGGGGTAGATTGTAACACCCCAAGATTTTATGAAAAATATTATTTTAATTTCATTAATGTCTTTTGTTTTATTCTACACCAATATTACCTTGCGCTATACGCAACACAGTATTAGCTTGCAGTATACGCAACACTATTCTTGGACCGTGTTACACACAATTTTGATAATAGTTATTCTACGCAACATTGAGTATATATATATATATATATTAAATGTATAAATGAAATATGGTTGGATTCTGTTATACGAAACAACGAAGGATTCTTTCACAACACGCAACCCTGACTTGGCTTGCATTACACGCAATCACGACCTTCCTCGATAGCGTGTGTTGTACGCAATACCGGGTTTTAATAAACAATGTTATATTATTATAATATTGTCATGAACTAGCCGTTATGAATAGTATTAACTAAATTTTGAATTTTATAACATTATTATTCATCTTACACATTTCTAGAACATGGTATAAGAACAAAATAAATTTTTCGGGTAAAATAAGTATTTTTTAAAAAATGCAGTTTTACCGCCTTTTGATGGCGCACCCACTTTAAATCTGGTTTTTGACATGTTTATATGTTTAATTTGACAAAATAAAATTCTTATTTGGAATCAAGAAATAAAAATTTACTTTGGATAAAATTTTCATATTATTCTAGTAACTTTCACATTTTAATGAATAGTAAAAACACGCTATATTTTAATTAAAAACAACTTTTTTCATCGTAATATCTTATGTAGTTAAATTATAATATTGAATGGTTTTAAAGTATAAATAGAATATATTTTTACCATTTAATATAATGTATGTCATTATCATTGATTTTACCTTGAATTCGTAACTTAAATCAATTCAATCTTTTGCAATGTTTTAAACAAAAACCCTGTTTTTATTCGACAACGGGATTAATTTTAATTTAATTTCTGAAACTTCTGTGTTTTGAATTTTAAAAAATGGATTCCATATTTGGAATCAGTGGGTCCAAATTATGTTAATAGGATTCTTTTTATTTTTGGGAATTATGAATCGTAACTACGGTAAATTTTATTTACCATAGTTAAAGGTAAATCAGGTAATTAAGGGTAAATATAATATTTTAAAATTACCCTAAAAAATGTCAAAATTCTATTAGATGACTAAAAAACGACTCATATCTCCTAAGGGTCGGATTAGATTAATTTAATTAAATTTTGTCAATGAAAATAATTTAATTATTATTAAAACCAAAGAATGTGACAACATGTCACTTTCTTAAATCTTATAAGTATAATAATTTTAATCTAGTGATAAACTTCATGAAACTTAGAAAATGAATAGTCTCCAGAAATCTAATACAATTATCTACATCATAGGAATTTATTTATAATTTTTAGGGATTAAATAATTATCATTTATTATGACAGAAAGATGATGCAGTAATTGTCTTATTAATGAAATATTGACAGAATTGATGTTATAAATGCCCAAATAAATGTAATTTGAGACTTTTTATGACTTAAACTAATTTTCTAGGTTACTATGATATATTAGTGTTTATTTAATCAACTTGGTTCGAACATATAATTCTGTTATGACTTTCACAAAAATCATATATCAAATAGTTTCAAAATTGACACAAAATAGTTTTTAAATCAAATATTATATTATTAATTGTTATTTTATTCCTAAAAATATAAGGTTCGGCCAAATGACTTAGATAAGGATATATATATTAATAATAAACAATTTGGGGTTCTTTTGGCATGTTATAGTAAGTGTATTAACCATATAGTGAAAGAAAACAAAAAGACACGGTAAAAGTTAAATTATTTAACTTAGAGTTAAATCTAATTGATAAGGTTAAAATAATACCCTAAACTTGTCTAAATCCTATTGGTTGATAGGATTTCGACCCATCCCCACTTTAGCTTCTAAATAATACCCTTTGGAACCATTATAAACCAATTTTGACATTAATATAAAATAATACTTTGAGGTATTCCTAAGGTGCCCCTCTCCTCCCTTATAAAAGGACACTCCTCCCCCTCCTCCTCACACAAATTTGAGCACTCAAGCTCGGCCAAACCCTGCCATTTTCTCCTCTCCACTTCCCTAGAATAATCCTAGAGGTACTGGTCTTCTTCAAAGACCAATCTTAGTTCCCTATGTGGAGGATTCAAAGAGGCGTTCCAAAGAAGAAGTAATATCCGTTACCGATCTTTTCAATTTCTTTCTTCTTCAACTTCTTCTTCTTTAGTTTTCTCATGATAAAGTAATAACATCAGTATTACATACATACTGATATGTTATTATAAATATGAAACAAACATAATTCACCTTCTATCCATCCTACGGAAAAATGAAATCACCGCGCGTGCGTACGTACGGAATACCGTCTCCACGCCGTGGTGTAATCTATTTTCCACCACCACCGTACAAGGATGGGTATAATGGTGTAATGAGTAACTATTTATGATTATTATAAATTAATATTGATACTGAAATAATATATATATACTCCAATACAATTCCACGATCATAGGAACGATATCATCACTCGTGCGTATGTACGGAATACCGTCTCCACGATGTGATGCGACTCGTTCTACATGATCATCATTACATAGTAATTATATAAATTAATTGAATGAATAAATATGATATATGTTACACTAGTAACATTCTGGATATAAGGTATCTATATCCTTAAAAGAGGAATAAGAATTTATTCGGCAAAACACGCATAAGAACAAAAGGCAATAAAGACCCGAGTAACAAGTAACAATGAAATATTACTAACAAGAAGCTAAGAATATGAACATATATGATATCATATCAATATTTATGATTCTTGAATAAGTCAATAACATTATTTAAATCATTATACAGGAGGTTCGGACACTTACAAAGCAAGTCTGACCTAAGGTAAGGGAAATATGACAATCTCATTTTTATCCGAGATTGTTTATACTTTAGTATTTACTGGGGTGTATTTTATCATCCAAATCCATGTTTCCAAAATATGTAATATTATTTCCATCCACCTAAAATTGTTTAAATCCAATTTTACTCTTCGGTGAGTTTTTAGTAAAATATTTGAAAGGAATCTTTTTTCATTTTTCATACGAGGTACTTATTGACTTTTCCGACAAAAGTAAGAAAATAATGTTTTTTTTAACTTATACGGCATGAATGTATTTTTAAAACATTATTTCTAAGAATAATCCTTTACAAGTTTTCAAGATTATTTTTAATCAACTTCTTTTAGTTTAAAGTTGTATGACATGTTAAGAAAGGAAAAATGTTTTTAAAGAAGAAAGGATATTTTCCTCAAGAATGGAGTTCAAGTGTTTTATCAAAATTATTTTCCATCTAAGATAATAAAGGGTTCTGTTTTTATCACTATTATTACATGGATTTGATTATGTTGTGATGGAAATATTTTTATGAAATATTTTATCTTATATGAATTGTTTTATGATGTCATGTTGTTTAAGAAGCCCATTTTTTTACATGGGTTACGCTATGATGTATGGTTTATGATTATGTGGCACACATAAGAAAGGATTCATTATAAGATGGGTGGGACCTATATCTCCCTCCAATGAATTGGGTAAAGATTTTATATCTCATTAGATAGACATGGCTGGAATGGTAGGTTATACCGGTTCAGTGAAACAGGACTGAAACGAGGGTTACTCGATTCAGAAAGGGACTTTGTCCACTAAGATTGTCTTGGCAATGAGTCTTGACTAACAAGAAATGATTCTCTATGATTATATGTGAATGCCACAAAGTTTCATGTTTTATGTTATTATTATTGTGATTACATTTCACTGCCATGATTTACCCCATGTTATGAAATTATGATCTCTTTTGCAGGTTAAGATTTCCAAAAGTTATGTGCTTGTGTATATGATGTGATTGATATTTCTTTTGTTTACCCTTACTGAGCATTTGAGCTCACCCTTTTATCTTTTCTTTTCCCCAGGATATAAAAAAGGGTTTTAGGTAAAAAAAGGGAAGATCTTTATGGGAGATATTGAAGATATTTCACCACGATTAGAAGATTATGTTTCGAGTTTCCAAAGACACTAAACTATTACGATCCTTGTGTGTGTGTTTTTGTTGTGTACCACGTATTCTGCAAAAGTAATGTAATGTCCATGTACGTCAAGATACGAGTCTCTACAATCCTAGAGATCAATTTTCATTAACAAATACTCGGTGACATTCATAATAGTGATTGTATTATTCAGGTTTTTCTCACAAAATTATGTTTTACTTTTTAGAAGTGAGAAGCAGAGGTAGTGAGAGGGATGTGATCCCAAGGCAATAGATAGTTGTTCATAATTTGTTAGGGGGGTGACCACAACCATTTCTCAGACCCAATAATTGACCATTGATATTCATGGTTAATTGATGCATTGACGCATAAGAGATTTCATGCTCCTTGGAGTTTACCTATACATGTAAACCTATTAAAAATCCTCGGTGTCCTTGTTGTTTGTGTTTTCCTTACATTATACATGGAAAAAATTGATATGGAGGGTAAATTGATAATTTATAATTCAAACTAAATAGTAAGTTCATGTGAATCAATAATCAAATCAACTCATGATGGAATGATAAAAATATGTGGCCCTCATATGTAACGGATTAATTTCACTTACGATTGTGTGATAATTGAGGAATATTGTTTAGTTGTGAAAACATTCCATACCCTAATTCACTTCCACACTTAGGGTATCTCTCACATAACTCCCTTTTTGGCTTTGTAGTTATTTTTTTTGATTTTTAAAATTCAATCTATACATTGATAATCTATAGCCGTAATTATATGAATTTATTTTGGTATGGGTAATGATATTTCAGAAGTTGAAATTTTTTATTAAATTATTAAATGTGTTTTGGGAAATGTTTTGAATAAATATTTAAAAATTTTAAAGCCTTAATATTCAATTATTTCACTTTTTAAACCTTTTTAAAACCTATTATTCGATATTTTATATTATCTAATATCAATTCAAACCACGATATATATTTATGAAAACATTTATTATCATTGTATTCAAAATATAGGTCTTTTTACTATTTATATAATTAAATAATGTCCCAATGGACATGATATATTATTTGAAAGATAAAATCCTCTATACTGGAAGGCCATACAACCTATAAACCACTATACTAAAATAGAACCAATTATTCTTAGTGGTATACCAAAATGAAAGTTCACTTATAATGTTTATGATTTTATATATGGGATGGTGTTGAAGCTATATATGAGAAGACTAGGGCCTCAAAAAGATACCATAATCGTACTATAGAGTATCATATGGTCATAAATATAAGTATATGAATACTATAATTCACAATCTATGTGAATATGAGTTTAATAATCTTTATTTATGAGTTTATGCTTATAAAATATGGGACACTCTAATTATATCATATAAATGATATGAAAAAGGGAATGAGGTGTGTTTAAATACTTATACTACTCAAAATGAAACATTCAAGATGAATTCTAATTGATCTATTATTGAAATGTATTATAGGTTTAATGATCTGATAAACACCATAGGTTTTCTTAGATAATCCACAAAAAATACATTAAGATATTTCTCAAAATATTACATGACAAGCATAACAGTATTATTATCATTTCCATTAGGGTTATATATTATATTTATAATTTTAATTTTTAGGTGATAATTATCACTATAATGATGTAATAAGATTATATTGGATCCATAATATAATATTAATATAAGATAAATAAGAAAACCATACCATTTATCTAATCTATAAAATGACAAAGGGTTTTCGATGAATCATGTTCCATTGAAACCAATGTGGAAAATAATAAAAAGAAAAACCACATGAAAATGAGATTCAAAAAGTTTTATAGGAATAAAAATCGTTTCTATATATCATAAAATTTTAAATTAAAATTTGATAATAATGGTAATTTGAAAAGGAAAAATATTTCAAGGAAGTAACTTTCAATGAGTGTAAGAGGAAAGGTCACGTTAATAGAAGATACCCAAATATAAAATATAATAATAAATATAAATAAAGGGAATATTTTTAAAATGGATATAAATAAAATAACATGGAGTGATTAATATACTATCATTAGTGACTTATAACTAAATGAAAATGGAAAACATAATGAAATACAAAAATTTTGTAATATGGTTTCGTCTAATGAGGTATATTATAATCTAAGATAAATTTTTCATAACACACATGGTAACACATTATACATAACATGAGTGGGAATAATATTTTTCTACCATATATCATTCTATCAACGGTGAAAAATATTAGAATAAATGTTTTCAAAAGGAATATATTTTACTTTTTAAGGATAAATCTAATTATATGAATAGAATTTATATTTAATACATCAATAAAAATGTAACACCCGAGACTTTTATGTTATATAAATCATCAAAGGAATCTTTTTCTACACAACACTTTCTTGGCTTTCTTTACACGAAATCGCGGCCTTCCTCGATAGCTTGCGTCGTACGCAATACCGAGTTTCACTAAACAACGATATGCTATTAAAATACTATTAAAACTAGCCGTTATGAATAGTAATAACCACTTTTTTAAATTTTATAAATTTTATTTTCCAAAATGGACTTATTTTTTGGATTCGGAATATCGAAATTAGCCTAGGGTGAAATTTTGGTATTTTTATGAAAACTTTCAATTTTTGATGAATAGTGAAACCACTAACTGGTAGTTAAAAAAATTGAATTTTTCATAAAACTTAATTTTACCGCTTCTGTGAGTGAAATTTCAAAAATCCGAGAGACACGGTTAATATCAAGGACTAAAATGTGGTTCAATGAGATGAAAATAATTTTTGGTGAATAGTAACTTTTTACTTTTTTTTACCACGATTAAAAGTAAATAGGATAATTACTGGTAAAGATGATATTATTATTACCCTAACACATGTCCTAATTATATTGGATAACTGTAATTCTACCAAAAACAAACTTAGGAATAAAATATGACCATTTTGGCCCACTTGGATTAGATTAGGACATTTATTATTAATTTATTTAAAGAAGGGTTAAAATAGTTAAAATCAATGTTTAATAAGTAAATCATTTTTAATATGGGGTTATACATAAGATAAATTCGACTATAAATATTCATTATAAATATAAAAAGATTTCATACATAATGGTATTTTATTTTTATTTTTTAGACATTAAATTATTTAATTTATTTATGACACAATGATGATGTAGTAATTATATTATTAATGAAATATTGACATAATTGATGTTATAAACACAAAAATCATTGTAATTTGAGACTTTTTATGAATCCCACTAATTTTATAGGTTAATATGACATGTTAGTATTGATTTAATTAACGTGGTTCGAACTAATAATTCTGTTATGATTTTCACAAAAATCAATTACTAAATAGTGTCAAAATTGACATAAAATAGTTTTTAAAACAAATATTATATTGGTAACTGTTATTTTATTCTTAAAAATCTGAGGTTTGGCCAAATGACTTAGATAGGGTTATAAATATTAATAATAAACAACTTTGGGTTCATTTGTCTGCTTATATTAAGTTTATTAACATTATAGTATAAGAACACAAGAAGACATGGTAAAAGTAAAATTATTTAACTTAATGTTAAATCTAAATGATAAGGTTAAAATAGGAACCTAAACTTGTCTAAATTCTATTGGATGAGAGGATTTCGACCCATCCCCACCTTAGCTTCGAAATATATCAATTTGTAGCTATTTAAAACCGAACTTGACTTTATAATAAAATAATAGTTTTAGTTATTCCAAAGGTGCCCCTCTCCTCCCTTATAAAAGGACACCTCCTCCCCCTCTTCCTCACACCACTTTGAGCCTTCATGCTCGGACAACCCCTGCCACTTTCTCCTATCCAATTCCCTAGAGACATCATTGAGGTCCTGGTCTTCTTCAAAGACCAATTTTAGTGCCCTAAAAGAAGGTCTCAAAGAGGCACTTCAAAGAAGAGGTAATGTCCATTACCGATTCTTTCATCTTTATTTCTTCTTCCACTTATTCTTCTTTAGTTGTTTCATTATGAAGTAATAAAATCAGTATCACTCATATACTGATATGTTATTATATGTATGAAACAACCCTATTTCACAATCTATCCATCCTACGGAAAAAGAAATCACCGCGCGTGTGTACGTACGAAATACTGTCTCCACGCTGTGGTGTAATCTATTTTCCACCACCACCTTACATGGATGGGTATAATGGTGTAAATAATGACTATATATGACTATTATAAAGTGATAATGATTATGAAATAGTATACATATACTCCAATACAATTCCATGATCATAGGAACGATATCATCACTCGTGCGTACGTACGGAATACCATCTCCACGATGTGATGCGACTCGTTATACATGATCTTCATTTCATAATGATTATAAAAATGAATTGAATTAATGAATATGATATATAATACACTAACACCATTCTGGAAATGAGGTATCTATAACCTAAAGAAAAGAATAAGAATTTATTCGACAAAACACGCATAAGAACAAAAAGTTATAAACACCCGAATAACAAGTAGCAATGAAATATTACTACTAAGAAGCTGAGAATATGACCATATATGATATCACAAAAATAAGTATTATTCTGGAATAAGTCAATAACATTATTTAAATCATTATACAGGAGGTTCGGACACTTACAAATCAATTCGGTCCTAAGATAAGGGAAAATATCACAATCTCATTTTTATCCGAGATTGTTTTTACTTTGGCATTTACTGGGGTGTATTTTATCATCCACATCCATGTTTCCTCAATATGTAATATTGTTTCCATCCACTTACAATAGTTTAAATCCAATTTTACCCTTCGGTGAGTTTTTAGTAAAGAATATGAAAGGAATCTTTTGTCGTTTTTCGTACGAGGTACTTTTTTACTTTTCCGACAAAAGTACGAAGAATGTTTTTTTAACTTATACGGCATGAATGGATTTTTAAAACATTATTTCCAAGTAGCTTCCTTTACATGTTTTCGAGTTTATTTTTAATCAACTTCTTTTTGTACAACATGTTAAGAAAGGAAAAACGTTTTTGAAGAAGAAAGGATATTTTCCTCAAGAATGGAGTTCAAGTGTTTTATCAAAATTATTTTCCATCTAAGATAATAATGGGTTCTGTTTTTATCCCTATTATTACATTGATTTGATTATGTTGTGATGGAATTATTTTTATGAATTCCTTTATCTTATATGAATTGTTTTATGATGTCATGATGTTTAAGATTCCCATTTGCATTACATGGGTTATGCAATGATGCATGATTTATTATTTTGTGGCACACATAAGAATGGTATCATTATGAGATGGGTGGGACCTATATCTCCCTCCAATGCATTGGGTAAAGATATTATATCTCATGAGATAGACATAGCTGGAACGGTAGGTTATACCGGTTCAGTGAAACAGGACTGAAACGAGGGTGACTCGGTTCAGAAAGGGACTTTGTCCACTAAGATAGTCTTGGCAATGATTATTGACTAAAAAGAAATGATTCTCTATGATTATGTGTGTATGACACAAAGTTTCATGTTTTAAGTTATGATTATTGTGATTACATTTCACTGCCATGATTTATCCCATGTTATGAAATTATGATCCCTTTTGCAGGTTAAGATTTCCAAAAGTTATGTGCTTGTGTATACGCTGTGATTGATATTTCATTTGTTTACCCTTACTGAGCATTTGATCTCACCCTTTTGTATGTTTTCTTTCCCCAGGTCAGGAAGAAAGTTATTAAGTAGGATATTCCAAAAAGGGACTCTAGATATGATGAAATAAGTGGGAGGCAAAGTTGATGCTTTATGAACCAGTTGTTTATGTTTCCCAGTTTCTAAAGCCACTATACCTATACGGTACATTCTTCATTTTGTTATATGTTGTAATAAGTATGCTTCAATTTTGAAGTATTATCAATGTATGTAAAGTATGTGTCGTTATAGTTGGTATCAGAGGAAAGGTATAGTCAACCTTTGGAAACTAGGATGTGAAAGCCTTAGTAAGAACCCTAAGGATAAGTCTAAGCATAGAACACAATATTAGAGTTTTAGAAATGGACATGAATAACCTAGGATACGACCTTATGTGTGAAATTTTATTCTTGATTATGTGGTTTTCCTATTATAATTAGTGTTGCTCACACTATTCTTCTTTGTTTTAGTCAATGACTGGAACCCGAAGGAACCGTGTTAATGCAGAAAGCGACGGGCAATGCAATGATTGTCCCCCTGAGCAACCAAAAGTTATGGGAGCTGGAATGCAAATTCTTTTAGCCATGCTCACACAACTTTCTCAAGCTATGAATCATGCATGACTTCCAAACGAGCAAAGGAAGGAGAAAAATTCTGTTGAATCCTTCATGAGGCAGCGTCCACCTTCTTTCAGTGGGTCTACTGATCCATTAGTTGCTGAACAATGGATTAGTACTACTGAAAAGATATTTTCAGTTCTTCAATGTTCTTAACATGATAAATTTATCCTAGAAGTGTATCGTTTGGAAGGAGATTTTGATCAATGGTGGAATCTTATTAAGAATACGAGGCAAAGGGTTGAAATTGAGTCCATGGAATGGGACGAGTTCAAGAACTTATTTTTCAATAAGTACTTCCCTCATATTCTCTGAACAAAGATGGAGAAAGAGTTTCTTGAACTAAAGAAAAAGGATGATGAATCTGTTGGTACCTATGAAGAAAATTTTACAAGACTTGCAAGGTATGCTTCTGGTATTATTATCCAACCTGAGAGTAAGATCGATCGATTCTTAAGTGGCTTAAAACCAAGTCTGCGAAGGGTGTTAGCCATAAAAGACTTCAATAGCTACGAGGAAATCGTTCTCATTGCTCTCAAAGTCGAGATGGAGATTGGAGTAACCCATCAGTCATATGGGTTTGATAAGAAGAGGAAAATGGAATTCAAAGGAAAATCTAAAGAGCACACTGAAAAGAAGATGAGATTTCCCTTATTCTCAAAGTGTGGAAGGAAACATGGAGGGAGTTGTCTTAAAGGGACAAGTAAATGTTCCAAATGTGGAAAGGAAGGTCATCGGGCATTTGAATGCCGTGATGATGGGAAGAAGATGTCTAATGATGCAAACAAAGGAAGGGATACACAGAATGAACCTACTACACTTCAATGTTTCAAGTGCATGGAGATAGGGCATTATGCCAATAAATGCCCTAATCCAATGGTAGATGATGATGGTTGACGTC
This sequence comes from Viscum album, assembly GCA_963277665.1. Classification (NCBI taxonomy): domain Eukaryota; kingdom Viridiplantae; phylum Streptophyta; class Magnoliopsida; order Santalales; family Viscaceae; genus Viscum; species Viscum album. The sequence goes on from OY728141.1 coordinate 1,253,301,341, forward strand.
AACAAACTCTTAACGCTAAAGATAAAGGAAAGTCACATGCAATTTCTATCAGCGAAGTGGAGTACGATAACGATGTGGTGAAAGGTACACTTACCATCCACTCTAAAGTGGCAAATGTTTTATTTGATTCTTGATCCACCCACTCTTTTATTTCTGAAGAATTTTCTAAGGGTATCACCGTATTTCCTCAACAATTAGATGTTGAGTTAGCTATGACAACACCTAATGGCACAAAAGTCGCATCAAAAGTTTATAATTCTTCTCCGATCGAAGTTTGTGGGAATGTGCTTCCTGAAAATCTTGTGATCCTTCCTATAGTGGAATTTGATGTGATTATTGGCATGGATTGGCTTTCATTATATGGAGCTCATATCAATTACCAAAGAAAGGAAGTCACATTTCATATTCCAGATCAATCTATGATCATCTATCAATGCAAGGATGAACATAACCTTCCAGTGGAAATTTCTTCCATTTTATGGGTATTGATTCCACTAAATGAAGGTTATTTATCTCAAATGGTTGGTGAAAAACTCACGATTAAGAATATTCCCATTGTACGGGAGTTTGATGATGTCCTTCCGGAGGAATTACTGGGTCTTCCACCAAATCGTGAAGTTGAGTTTTCAATAGAACTCGTAACGGGTGCTTTGCCTATTTCAAAGTCACCTTATAGAATGGCCCCAATTGAGTTGCAGGAATTGAAGAAGCAACTCCAAGAGAATCTTCATAAGGGATTCATACGCCCTAGTGCATCACATTGGGTAGCACCTGTTCTATTTGTTAAGAACAAAGATGGATCAATGAGACTCTACATTGATTATAGAGAACTTAACAAGATCACTATCAAGAACAAATATCCTCTCCCACGCATTGATGACTTATTTGACCAACTATGCGGAGCTCAATACTTTTCCAAGTATTTTTTTCGTTCAGGGTATCATCAATTAAGGGTCAAAAGGGAGGATATACCAAATACGGCTTTCCGTACAGGGTATGGACACTATGAATTTATAGCGATGCCATTTGGTCTTACTAATGCCCTTGCTATCTTCATGGATCTAATGAATAGAGTCTTTAGAGACTATCTTGATCAATTTGTGGTAGTATTTATTGACGATATTCTTGTCTATTCAAAGAGAAAGGAAGAGCATGAAGATCACTTGAGAATTATATTGAAGACCCTAAGAAAGGAGAAGCTTTATGCCAAATTTACCAAGTGTGAATTTTGGCTTAAAAAAGTTGCATTTTTGGGTCACAAAATCTCAAAAGAGGGGATATCTGTGGATCCAGCAAAAACAGAGGTTATCGAAAGATGGTCGAGACCAACAATAGTAACTGAGATCCGAAGTTTTCTTGGTTTGGATGGATATTATCGACATTTTTTGAAAGATTTTTCATGATTATCTAATTCACTCACCAAGTTGACTCAGAAAGGAGTTAAGTTTTTCTGGACGGAAGAATGTGAAGAGAATTTCAAGGAGATGAAAAGAAGGTTATCCAGTGCACCTGTGCTCACACTACCTTGTAGTGGAGAAAGGTTTGTGATCTATAGTGATGCATCCAAGAAGGGATTAGGGTGTGTTCTTATGAAAAATGATATGGTGATAGCTTATGCCTCACGACAGTTGAAAATCCATGAGCAAAATTACCCAACACATGATTTGGAGTTAGCTGCGGTAATCTTTGCATTAAAGATTTGGAGGCATTACCATTATGGTGAAAGGTGTGATATTTATACTGATCATAAAAGATTATAGTATATTTTCACACAAAAGGAGCTGAATATGCGTCAAAGAAGATGGTTGGAGCTAATTAAGGATTACGACTGCTCAATCCATTACCACCCTGGGAAAGCAAACAAGGTGGCATATGCATTAAGTCGACAAGACCATGCTAGTTTATTCATGATAATGATCACAAAAGATCCAATATTTATGGATTTACAAAGGATGGATCCTGGAATTATAATGGAAGGGGAAAAATATTATCTTTCTCAAATGAATGTTCAACCATCAATACATGTGATGATTAAAGAGGGACAAAAAGAAGATGTTGAGTTACAAAAGAAGGTGAGAAATGATCCTGAATTCAACCTTAATTGTGATGGGATAATAAAGTTCAGGAATCGGGTTTTTGTTCCTCCCATCCCCAAATTAATGAAGGAGCTGCTGGATGAGGCTCATAGTTCTTCATTCTCTATTCATCCTGGAAGCACGAAGATGTATAGGGACCTGAAAGAGTACTTCTGGTGGGATGGCATGAAAAGAGATGTTGCTGAATATGTCTCTCGATGCTTGGTTTGTCAACAAGTTAAAGCTGAGAGACAGAAGTATAAGGGGATGTTACAACCATTACCCATACCCGAATGGAAATGGGAAAACATTACCTTGGACTTTGTCACAGGACTTCCTAAAACATCCAAAGGCAATAATGCTATCTGGGTCATAGTTGATCATCTTACAAAGTCTGCACACTTCATTGCTATTAGAGAGGATTTCTCTCTGGATCATCTTGCCAGGATATATGTAAAGGAAGTGGTAAGAATGCATGGAGTACCACTTTCTATTATATCTGATCGGGATCTAAGATTTACCTCGAAGTTCTGGCGAAGTCTTCAGTATACTCTGGATACAGAGTTGAGTTTCAGCACTACTTATCATCCTCAGACAGACGGTCAGTCTGAGAGAACAATTCAAACCCTAGAAGATATGTTGAGAGCTTGCTCTATGGATTTCAAAGGTGGTTGGGATCAAAACCTACCTTTGGTGGAATTTTCTTATAATAATAGCTTTCACTCCAGTATTCAGATGGCTCTTTATGAAGCTCTCTATGGAAAGAAATGCAGGACTCCAACTTGTTGGGATGAAGTTGGGGAAAGAAAGCTATTAGGACCTGATCTCGTTGATGAAATGGCAGAAAAGGTCAGATCTATTCAACAACACATAAGAGCAGCTCAGAGTCGACAGAAAAGTTATGCCAACAACCGAAGAAAATACCTAGATTTTGAAGTGGGTGATAAAGTGTTCTTACGAATATCTCCCTGGAAGAGGGTTATGAGATTTGGAAAGAAGGGGAAGTGGAGCCCTAGATATATTGGTCCTTTCGAAATACTGGATCGTGTTGGGAAGGTAGCTTACCGATTGTCGCTTCCACCGAATCTCTCTCAAGTTCACGACGTGTTCCATGTATCTCTCCTGAGAAAGTACATACCTGATCCTTCACATGTACTTAGCTCAGAAGTTGTACCGCTGGAGCAAGATCTTTCTTATGAAGAACAGTCGATAGAGATTCTGGATCGTAGCGAAAAAGTCCTATGAAACAAGACCACTCGATTGGTGAAAGTTTTATGGAGGAACCACCAATTAGAAGAATCTACATGGGAGCTTGAGGATATGACGAAGGAGAGGTATCCTCATCTGTTTGTTACAAAGTGACGAATTTTGAGGGAGAAATTCATTTTAAGGGGGGTAGAATGTAACACCCAAGACTTTTATGTTATATAAATCATCAAAGGAATCTTTTTCTACACAACACTTGCTTGGCTTGCTTTACATGAAATCGCGGCCTTCCTCGTTAGCTTGCGTCGTACGCAATACCGAGTTTCACTAAACAACAATATGCTACTAAAATATTATTAAAACTAGCCATTATGGATAGTAATAACCACTTTTTGAAATTTTATAAATTTTATTTTTCAAAATGGACTTCATTTTTGGATTCGGAATATCGAAATTAGCCTAGGGTGAAATTTTGGTATTTTTCTGAAAACTTACAATTTTTGATGAATAGTGACACCACTAAGTGGTAGTTAAAAAAAATTGAATTTTTCATAAAACTTAATTTTACCGCTTATGTGAGCGGAATTTAGAAAATCCGAGAGACACGGTTAATATCAAGGACTAAAATTTGGTTCAATGAGATGAAAATAATTTTTGGTGAATAGTAACTTTTTACTTTTTTTTACCACGGTTAAAAGTAAATAGGGTAATTAAGGGTAAAGATGATATTATTATTACCCTAACACATGTCCTAATTCTATTGGATAAGTGTAATTCGACCAAAAACAAACTTAGGAATAATATATGACCATTTAGGCCCACTTGGATTAGATTAGGACATTTATTATTAATTTATTTAAAGAAGGGTTAAAATAGTTAAAATCAAAGCATAATAAGTAAATCATTTTTAATATGGGGTTATACATAAGATACATTAGACTATAAATATTCATTAGAAAGATAAAAAATATTTCCTACATAATTGTATTTTATTTGTAATTTTTAGATATTAAATAATTTAATTTATTTATGACACAATGATGATGCAGTAATTATCTTATTAATGAAATATTGACATAATTGATGTTATAAACACCAAAATAAATGTAATTTGAGACTTTTTATGAATCCCACTAATTTTCTAGGTTAATATGACATGTTAGTATTGATTTAATTGATGTGGTTCGAACTAATAATTCTGTTATGATTTTCACAAAAATCAATTACTATATAGTGTCAAAATTGACCTAAAATAGTTTTTAAAACAAATATTATATTGGTAATTGTTATTTTATTCCTAAAAATCTAAGGTTCGGCCAAATGACTTAGATAAGGTTATATATATTTATAATAAACAACTTGGGGTTCGTTTTTCTGCTTATAGTAAGTTTATTAACATTATATTATAAGAACACAAGAAGACATGGTAAATGTAAAATTATTTAACATAATGTTAAATCTAAATGAGAAGGTTAAAATAGGAACCTAAACTTGTCTAAATTCTATTGGATGAGAGTATTTAGACCCATCCCCACCTTAGCTTCGAAATATATCAATTTGTAGCTATTTAGAACCGAACTTGACTTTATAATAAAATAATAGTTTTAGATATTCCAAAGGTGCCCCTCTCCTCCCTTATAAAAGGAAACCTCCTCCCCCTCTTCCTCACACCACTTTGAGCCTTCATGCTCGGCCAACCCCTTCCACTTTCTCCTCTCAAATTCCCTAGAGACATCTTAGAGGTCCTGGTCTTCTTCAAAGACCAATTTTAGTGCCCTAAAAGAAGGTCTCAAAGAAGCACTTCAAAGAAGAGGAAATGTCCGTTACCGATTCTTTCATCTTTATTTCTTCTTCCACTTCTTCTTCTTTAGTTATTTCATTATTAATTAATAACATCAGTATCAATAATATACTGATATTTTATTATAATTATGAAACAACCCTATTTCACCATCTATCCATCCTATGGAAAAAGAAAACACCGCGTGTGCGTACGTACGGAATACCGTCTCCACGCTGTGGTGTAATCTATTTTCCCCCACCACCTTACTTGGATGGGTATAATGGTGTAAATAATGACTATAAATGACTATTATAAAGTGATATTGATTCTGAAATAGTATACATATACTCCAATACAATTCCACGATCATAGGAACGATATCATCACTCGTGCGTACGTACGGAATACCGTCCCCACGATGTGATGCGACTCGTTCTACATGATCTTCATTTCATAATGATTATATAAATGAATTGAATGAATGAATATGATATATATTACACTAACACCATTATTGAAATGAGGTATCTATAACACTAAAGAAAAGAATAAGAATTTATTCGACAAAACACGCATAAGAACAAAAAGTTATAAACACCCGAATAACAAGTAGCAATGAAATATTACTACTAAGAAGCTAAAAATATGACCATATATGATATCACAAAAATAAGTATGATTCTGGAATAAGTCAATAACATTATTTAAATCATTATAAAGGAGGTTCGGACACTCACAAAGCAAGTCGGACCTAAGATAAGGGAAAATATCACAATCTCATTTTTATCCGAGATTGTTTTTACTTTGGCATTTACTGGGGTGTATTTTATCATCCACATAAATGTTCCCTCAATATTTAATATTGTTTCCATCCACTTACAATATTTTAAATCAAATTTTACCCTTCGTTGAGTTTTCATTAAAGAATATGAAAGGAATCTTTTGTCGTTTTTCGTACGAGGTACTTTTTGACATTTCTGACAAAAGTACGAAGAATGTTTTTTTTAAATTATATAGCATGAATTGATTTTTAAAACATTATTTCCAAGAAGCCTCGTTTACAAGTTTTCGAGTTTATTTTTAATCAACTTGTTTTTATACGACATGTTATGAAATAAAAAGCATTTTGGAAGAAGAAATGATATTTTCCTCAAGAATGGAGTTCAAGTGTTTTATCAAAATTATTTTCCATCTAAGATAATAAAGGGTTCTGTTTTTATCCCTATTATTACATTGATTTGATTATGTTGTGATGGAATTATTTTTATGAATTCCTTTATCTTATATGAATTGTTTTATGATGTCATGATGTTTAAGATTCCCATTTTCATTACATGGGTTATGCAATGATGTATGATTTATGATTTTGTGGGACATATAAGAATGGTATCATTATGAGATGGGTGGGACCTATATCTCCCTCCAATGAATTGGGTAAAGATTTTATATCTCATGAGATATACATGGCTGGAATGGTAGGTTATACCGGTTCAGTGAAACAAGACTGAAACGAGGGTGACTCGGTTCAGAAAGGGACTTTGTCCACTAAGATAGTCTTGGTAATGAGTCTTGACTAACAAGAAATGATTCTCTATGATTATGTGTGTATGCCACAAAGTTTCATGTTTTAAGTTATTATTATTGTGATTACATTTCACTTCCATGATTTATCCCATGTTATGAAATTATGATCTCTTTTGCAGGTTAAGATTTCCAAAAGTTATGTTCTTGTGTATACGATGTGATTGATATTTCTTTTGTTTATCCTTACTGAGTATTTGAGCTCACCCTTTTGTATGTTTTCCTTCCCCAGGTCCAGAAGAAGGTTATTAAGTAGTATATTCCCAAAAGGGACTCTAGATATGATGAAATATGTGGGAGGAAAAGTTGATGCTTTATGAACCAGTTGTTTATGTTTCCCAGTTTCTAAAGAAACTATACCTATACGGTCCTTTCGTGGTTTTGTTATATGTTGTAATAATTATGCTTCAATTTTGAAGTATTAACAATGTATGTAAAGTATGGGTCGTTATAAAAAAAACTTACACTCAAGGTTGAGAATGAAAAACTTAAAATAACTGAAAGAAATTAATAAAATATAGTTATAAAATGAGAAAATTTTAAGATACCCTAAAACACCCAAATACAAGAATTTATAAAGTCATCGACATGTAAATAATAAGAAGTTTTATATCAAATATTCTTTTAATAGTATATATATTGTCTATATTGTATGAAAGTCTTAATGGCATGGATCTATCTATTCTGTATGTTTTTGGGTTTTAGATGGTAAAATACAAGTCTAAACATAGTAGAAAATAATAAACCAAAGATTTGTTTATCCAATATTCATTTATTTATATTATACTGAATAAATTAATAAAGAGTATAAATTTTTCTAACTAGATTCAATCTATATAAGATATTCTGGAAAAACATGACAATGATCATTTAGAAGTATCCAATACAGTTCTTCCCTAAAGGGTATCTATAGGCTGTGTGAATCTTCAAATATTTGGGATGGATCCATTATTCTTTAAAATCCACTAGAACATTTGAGTTAAATAGATAATGATAGATAAAGAGATAGAGAATTTAATTTAAGGAGTTAAACTATATTGTATTAAATAATTTATATTCCTCCTAACAAAAATCAAGAGAATAATATATAGATGTGTGAAGAAGTTCATGGAATATATAGGTTTTTATATATTTGTAATATTAATGAGATTATTAAAAAACATTACATATCACCTTAATAACAACTCAAATTTTGTAAATTTTTTTATTATTTAGTCATTTTATTTAATGATTCAAACTCCACAATTCACCATAAAATTATAATTAATCAAAACATGCTTGATCGGGTGGAAGATTAATCAAAGTACATGAATTATATAAATTAATTATAAGGATTTTTTGACACTTATTATAATATCCTGTTAATTTTTTTATGTGTTTGGACCCATTAATTTGGTTCCCCATTTATTGGGTATCTTCACATGTCATTTATGGAGTTTTCTAGACTTTTTTGAAGGTTTCCGGTCCTTTTCATGGTTTGCAGATGGTCTGAGAACAGTTTTTCAAATTGGGAAGCATTGAAAGAAGGGGGTTGCATGGTTGGCATAAATTTTGACAAAGTGTGCATCCAAACCATGAAACACTTATAGTGTCTCTATTCTGGTTACATGGTTTTCGCATGGTTAGTGATAACCATACGACTTGTACTGAGAAACTATACAATGGTAATTAATCATTCAAAAATTATAATTAATGACCCAAAACCCCTAATCAACCCTAATCTCCTTACACACGATCATAATTTGATACTTATATGGGATCATAGTACATTTTAAGATGGTTGAATAAACAAAGGGGGGTTGAATTTTAAGATTAAAAAAAATACATTTTTAACATTAAAATAAAATTAGTTTGACAAGGTTAAACAAATTGTATTCACAAAACCACATAGATATTTAAATGGTAACCAAACATGGACCATGGGTATGATAATAATAATATAGTAATCAATTAGATTATGACATGTAATATGTGAGGTAGTAATGATAAATTTCTTCTCTCTTACCAGCAAGTAGAATCGTAATATGTAAGAAGTGGTAATGTAATTAGGGATTAATAATATTAATATTAGAATGAGTATAAATTAAAGTAAATGTAAAATTAATTGTAATGATAATGGTTATGAAATATTAGAGTAATAAAAAATTAGTTATTCTATATTAATGTTTATAGAATCAGAATCAGAGCAAACAATTGTATTGTAATAAATGATATTAGGATTAACCAGATAAAAATAAAAAGAAGAATATAAAAGTATCACTGTATATTATATGTCGTGGTGTGAAAATATTTCATCATATTCTACTCTATATTACTGAATATAACCTTTATAAAAATGTATATCTTTATTTCTAATGATTATTCCATTTTCATTACATTTGTTTCAGAAAACCCATTTACACAAATTATTGAATTTTCTTTAGGTCATTCGACAGGGGTTCATACATTATTTCTTTCAAATTCATTTAGTTCATCTTTCATAGACATAATCCAATCATAGTAACCTAAAGCCAAATTAGGATTCATAGGATCAAATTGGTAAATAAAACTGAGATGTTCAATTTCATTTGTTAAATAATGGCTAGTGATAAATATTTGTTTCACATTATTAGTGATGTTATAACTAGCATTTTTTCTAAGAATCAATAGACTTGGGTATTGTAAAACATCTTTATCCATGAAAGGTAGAGTATATTCATGAGTGAATAATTTAGAAAATTTATCTTGAGTATTGTATTTATATGAAGAAATTACTAACAAAGGTTGGAAAGAGGTTTTTGAAAACACATATGTGGATGTTGGTTGTTTTTTTAAGTGGTTTGGTTTCATAAAATTTAACTTGTACAGTTTCCTAGACCATACTAGAATTTTTATTAAAAAGTATATTTTCCTTAGAAGTAGTGTAATAACATAAAAATATACCTTTATTATATTCAGGTGAAAATCTATGAACATTATCTTTCTTATTAAATATGAATAATTATCATCCAAATAATCTGATTTAAAGAAAATGATGTATTCATCCTCTCGAAAAATCAAAAGGAGTTTTATTAATAAGTGGTCTAATAAAAAATAAATGTATAACATTATAGCAGTAATAATGATACAACCTATTTTTTTTCAAATGAGTATTCCCTTAACATGGTGATTATTATTTCATGAAGAATACAATATCTTATTTTGACAACATCATTTTTTTGAGTTCTAGGTTCTAAATTTTTTAGTTCTATACCTTTATTACTATAAAATTTTCAAATTCAAAATTTTAAAACTCTCCACCATGATCAATCTGAATATTTATCAAGGGAAGGATTTTATCATTTGTATATTTGGCTACAAAAGTTTTTTAAAAAAATGGTTGTGTATTTATTTACAAGAAAATAGTCCCATGAATATCTAGTGTAATCAATATGTAAAATATATATATTACATTCTCTGGATACTCCTACACTATGTAGGACCAAATAAATCCATTTTCAGTAACTGTAATGAATCAAAATCTAAGACATCACTAATAGATTTAAAGATTGTATTATGTTTCTTAATGTTTTGATAATGGTCTCAAACAATTGGATAATCAATCCTTAGAGCCAGTAAATCCTTAAGAAGTATTTTATTTTTCAGCTTACAATAGATTCTAAGGTTATAGTGCCTTAACCATCTATGACATAACCATAATTGATCTCCTATTTAACTAAGGCATGGTATGTCTTGGCTCCTAAGGTTTTCTATGTTTAATGCGTATAAATTCTCATGTCGATGGGTAGAGATATTGAATTCATCCTTGTAATTTTGTTATAAAAATTTATAATTCCTAATATTCTAAATGAAACATTCCTCACATAATGGAATTATTATTATATGTTTGTGTTTAGGAAATTTAAAAAAACATTTTAATTTAATGATTTCATAATAAGAACAATATTACATATACTAATAATATCTCCATGAGAATTGTCTATAAAGGTAATTTTCCACCATTCATTTTATTATCATTCAAAACAAATATTTTCTACCATCCAAATTCCTAGTACAACCTCTATCCGTGTACCATGTATTCATGCCATTTGTAATTCCTTTTTTTCCGAAAACAAATTTGACCTTTGAAACCCAAACCTTCTTTGGTCCTTAAATGTAAGAAAAAAATTCAGGAATCCAAATTTGTTTTGAAAAAATTGGCATTGTGAAAAACAAGAGATTTGAATTTAGTTAAGGAAGATTTTTTATTCTAGTGACCACCGCATTGGCATTTTGTACCAAATGGTGAAATTTTTGGAATAAATTTATGGTTACTCAAAATAGGTTTTCTATTAGAATACCCTATTCAAGAAATAGTACCAAGAGGATATATTTGATTTTACATTTTCCAAATCCTTCCTTATTAGATGTAAAGTTTGAAAAATGTTTTCATAATGTTCAAATTTTATATTTTAGTTTTCATACAAAATTCATATCCTATTGAGTAATGGTTTCAGAATTGAGTTGATCAAAAATAGCTTTAATCTATCATTTTCAAAAATTAATATTTCTAAATCTATATAAATAATATCCTTTCCAAAATTGAATTTATAAAGATAGTTTTATAGATTTGATATTTTATGTGTTAAAATATCAAATATTGAATTATTGATTCCATGTTTTTCCTTATCCATATCAATTTGGTTTACAAACATTACAATTTTTGTTTTCTAAATGATTTTCAAAGAATGAAACATCTTCATAAGAAGAAAAAATATTATCATCACTAGTCAAAAATGAGTATTTCAACTAAAGATATAGAATTCTCCTCCTTATGATAATTCTCATTTAAAGATATATATTTTTGAGGAATCAGTTTTGTGTAACTTTTCCATAAAACATTGATTTATAATAGGTACTCTTGAAAGAAAACCAATATTCCTCTGAGTTGGACTTTCATTATAGGAGGGATTGTCAAAATAATCACCTCCATTGAAACTCCAAATGTCAACATCGTTAATAAATTTCATTATTTTTGAATTATAAAACTTCTTTTGATTTCTTTTAAAATGTCTATCCTTCCTATATTTTCATTTAAACATGGGTAGTTTAGGTCGAGTATGTACAACTCTTTTATACACATAACAAGTAACTTTGGAATCAGTCATTTCATCTGTTTCCTTATTAATTTTATTATAAAGACACTGAAAGTCCTTCATTCAAACAAATTTTTCATCATCTGATAAATATTATCTAATTGATTCTAATAATGTTCAAAATCAATTCAATCTATTTGAACAATAACTTTCCTTTTCATTTTCACGTTAAAAACGTTATCATGATTCTGAGCTTTTATCAATTTGAAGTAGTGGTAAAAGTAACTCCATTTTTTCTTTGCTGATTTCTCTACATCCCTTTTATCATACCATTATACTGAAAGAGGGTTCGAAATAATTCATCAAGAGTGAAATGTTTTATTTTTCATGATTCTTCAGTAGTTGTTCTCTTATATTCCCACTCATTGGTCTTGATATCAATTATTCTTTCGAGAAAGATTTCATTTTATAATCATTTCTCTCCCATAGATTATAGACAATTGACTATTTTCATAATATTTATTTGTACCTTTGTAATATTTCCACCAAAATATAATTCAGAATCATGATAATTAGCTTTAATCATTTCTCATCAGGTTTCAATAACCTTTAATGTTCTGAAATGTGTAGTCTCTAACATCTTCTAAATACTATTTGGAGCATTACAAGAATAAATATGACTGTAAATGCTTCCGGTGAAAGAACATTATAATGTGTTTAAAACATTGTAATTCAATTTTTAATCCTTGATTTCATGATTTTAAAAAGTATTCACCTCCTTATCTGGGATATTGTAATCTCAAATTAACATGATTAAATTTTCAGCTCCAGTATTTATAACAAATTGCATCATTCTATCTATCCAATACTTATAATCAGATCCATCAAAAATTGGGGTTCTATTTTTAATGAGGTTTTCTAATGAACTGCCATTGAGTCCTTCCATATTTAAAACAAATACAAAAATTATATTCCACAATACATGTCAGTGTAGCATGTATTTATAAAAAAAATTTACCACAAAATTTATCTAACTTTTAATAGTAATGAGAAGAAGAAACGTTTACCAAGTACTTAAGAAATTGAATCCTTCTCTAATACCAATTCTAGGAACATAATATGTATTAAGATGAATTTATACAAAGGGGGTGAATTATAATTTTAAAATTATTAGTTTTTTACTTTAAATGTAATTTAGTTTAAAACGGTGCTAGGCTCTTGAAAAATACGCAATGGAAGAATGAGAATCCCCTTTAATCCAAGGGAGATTCTACCCAATTTTCCCAACAATGAATTGGAGAAGAGTGCGAAGAATAATAAAAGGGTGGCACAAGATGAACCGGTCCAAAGACCGGTCCAATGATAAAGGTTCACGGACGGTTCTTCGAAGCACCCCCCTCCGTGGACCACTGTCGTTCGCGGAATGGAGGTGGAAGCTCTCCGCAGGCGTGAAGCAAGATGTGTGCCAACCTGGTTCACCATCACGAACCACCCCAGCCACATACCGCGTCGACTGACCTGAGGCGCATTCGCTGCTGTTCACGGAATGGAGGCAGAACCCTGTATGGCTCAAAGCACTACTCAAGTTAGTTTGGTTCGTGGAGGAGGTGCGTTCAATTCCCCCCGCAAGTTGCGGATTGACGAAGTCATCCGTAAACCGAGTTTGCAATCCTGGGAATCCACAAAAGGTGCTGCATGACCACATATACATCTCTTTCCCCACACTATAAAAGTATAATGAGGGGGAAGATTGGAAGGGAAAGGAAATTTTGGGAGGTCGATTTGATTCTGGTGGAAGGATATCGAAGGAAGGAGCTTAGATTTCACAAACAGCGAAGTTCCAGTTCGCGAACTGGAACAGGTATGAAACTGGAAGCAAATTAATAAGGAACTGGAAATTCATAACAACATGGTGAACTGAAAACTTATAATAACATGGAAAATTAAACAGCGAACCATGGCCCCTCCGCGGATGCACCCCCACGGACCGGGGATTTTATGCCTCTTTTCTGATTCGTCGCACCTCGTAGCACCATGAAACGCGGGCGAAGCCCCGATAGATGAACCCCTGACCGGTGTCACCCTTGGCCGCCACTGCTTGCATGCACCCCTCCACGTACCAAGCTGGTACGTGGGCCGAACCCAAAGCCGTGAACCACCCTGGTTCGTGGGATTCCAACCAAGCTGCGAACCACCACGGTTCATGGAATGCCCAACAGTCCACAGACCACCATGGTTCGCAGACGGCTTCTCCAGCCGCGTAGCACCAACCTACACAAAGGGAACCACCACTCATACACATGTGTGGCTCACCATATCCTTCATAGTTCCCATTCCCCAAGCCAGATAAAATCATTCCAATCCATCCTGATCCTCCGCAACCCCCTTATTGGCCCATTCATCCTCCCCGAGTTGAGGGCTCCACCAGAGCCACCAGACCCATGTGATATAACCTTTAGGCGCATCAGCGTTCCATTTTGAGTTCACATACACATGGTAAGTGAGGGTGAATGGGTTTCTCCAAACTTTGAGCGGATTTTCGAAGCATTCCTGGTTTCACATTCCCATGGTAATACAGAGTCTAAGCCTCGGAGTCCCCTTTCTGCCCCTCTACTTGTTAGGAATGGGGAACCTCTCCCCTCTCCGAGGCGTGGTGAAAAACCCATCAGAAGGAAGCCCCCATGCACTGCCGTACATCCCCATGACCATGTCCAAGGAAGGGAATAGTGGGGAAGGGTGCTAATACGTCCTTCTTTGGGGCCAATTCCCTCTCCCGCTATGCTTTGTCTCCATGGGAATCCATCTCAGAGTAAGCCCTGACTTTTTGGGCTGCTCAATTTGTAAGCCCCACTCCACTTTCCACAGATGCACCTTTCACGACGTGATCGTCTGGTCCCTAATACATCTTGTTTCTCACACTAAGCATGGATAATGTGGGATTTGAGTAGCCATCAACCATGACATCTTCTTACGGGCCTCCATAGAGTGTAATCCCCAATCCCCTACCCTGGGCTGCCTCAGAGGGTAATCCCCACTCCTGTTCGAACTACGTGGACTTTGATCCTTGTCTCCTGGGTAGGGTACGTAGGAAGCCTCCAAGAGGTTCAAGCCTGATCACCACCGAACCCTCGGGTCCACCTTCACGTCAGTTCACCGACACTCCAGTGCGAACTACGAGGACTTTGATCCATGTTAAGGCATGGTACGTAAGAATCCTCCGTGAGGTTCAAGCCCAACAATCGGCCATTCTGACCCATCTTCACGCCGGTTCATCCTTCGTCCTGCATGACGTTAAACTGTATTTCTGAACTAAAAGGATTCTAATTCCTCTCATGGGGATACATAGGAAGCCTGTATCATGGGTTCGATCGAAATGCTCATGTCATTATCTGTCCCCCATGGATGACAATAAATTTCAGAGTGCCTAGTTATGAGGCTTAAAACTGGTGTCGTCTCAGTGAGTCCAGACTCCTCAAGGTCATTAATCCAATGAGGGATGCTAAAACTTAGGCATAGATGATTCTGAACCCCTGCTTCCAGGTGACCATTGCCAACTAGGTGTAATCCGTGGATACTATTCTTGGGTATAAACCAAAGATTCGCGAACATATGAATACTTCTTAAATTTATAAGAGAGTCTCAGAACATGAAATCATTCCCCCCAAAAGGGTACGATGAACCTGAATTCCCATCCTATCAACCAATGTGATTTCTTAAGTGTCGCTGGCCAAATCGCCCAGTGAACGCCTGCCTTTGGAAAGCAGGTCCATGTATCGTCTGATACAGAACCGTTGGGAGTTTTAAACCGATCCGAAACAAAAAAATGTTGAACCTGACATGAATATTTAACCAATCATGATGGACATAACCTAACCCCACAATGTTTCCCCTTTATACTCACATGGAGGGCCAAGCAAGGTCTTTAATTATGCATGGGGTCATGAGATGCTGCATTAAAGGGTTTGCTGTTTGTATTTTTTAAAATATTTTACAGGTACTACATAGAACTCCCTTCAATTTAATGGTGTCATGAAAGAAATCACAGGCGCGTGCCTCCTACAACGCACTGACCAGACTTCCTCACCAACAGAGGTCCCCATCACCTACCCAGCGTCTTCAATGCTACGTCACAGATGTGTTGATCTGAATGTACCATGTGAAAAGTACTCTCCCGACAGTGGAGGTGGGAATGCACACCCTCCAATCCACCAGGACCCGCCGGTCGCTTGCCCAGCAGCGGCCGCAAAGGCAGATCCAGACGACCCCTGTTGCTATCTCCAACCGTTTCTGGAGTCTATCCCTGGAATGAGACAATGCATACCTCCCTTATCTTATGGAGGCAGATGAGGTCGACGATGAGGAATTCATCCCCGCTGAACATGGATTTCGATCCAAGGCCCCCGCCTACAGACATCATCACAGTCGCGCTGCAACTCAACATCCTCACAATATGGAGGATGTCGCCCTGAGGAGCCAGGCCCACACTCCCTGAGCTCCGGCCCCTTGTACCGACCGACAAGGGCTGAAAATGTACAACCAGGGACCGGTCATCACCCTTGTCCCTAAGGAGGAGCTATGCTTCCTAGTCACATAGAGATATAATGAACAAGAATATACATCTATTCTCTCCTCCAAAGCCCGCCATCCAGACATGGAGGAAACATACGAGTAGGCGCACATCCCCGCAGGGTTCCACCAAGCCCGTCGCTCACGCATGACGAAACCGACTCGGCAGGAACCTCTCCCTACCCAGTGTCATGAAGCCCACCAACCCGACGTGGTGGCGACCAATCGCCTGCCGGACCAGCTCCTAGTAGATTCTCTTGATGCCTACCTTCCCGTTGTGGTGGCGATCAATAATTCCCACCATCCAGATATGGCGGGAATTAATATGCGGGCACGTCTCCCTACCAACAAAGGCCACCGACTCGATACGGTGGGAAACCAACATATGCAGTGCCAGCTCCCTATGGATGCAAGAAAAGTCCGCCATATCGATGTGGCGGAAAACATAGAGATAAACCGGAATATCCCGGACTAGGGGAAGATTCGTTCACCTGCCCCAACATAGGAGAATTGTCAGTACCCACTGACCACAGAAGGACCGGAGCAGGATATTCCTACTCTGATACTGTAATGGGCCTTCATACCCATTCATCCAAAGATGTCACTCTGCATATCCTGGAAATGATGGAGGAGCCGTTATCGATCCCAGATCATATATTGCAGACTTGCTAGAATGTAATTGCATCAGCGGCAATAGTAAGGACTCATGCCCGTGAGCCCATCTCCCCAATTTAGGCGACTCATCTAAGAGACGAGACAGCCACCTCGGAGCAGATCTGCATCCTTGCTTCCACCCAAGAGGGTCACTGTCTATATTCCGTGACACAAGTGCAACCGGATTGAGAAACATCAATCGTTCCAACTGGGGGACACCCATCCATCATGTTGGATGCTCCATAGAAGGCATATATGCCTTCTAAAAGTCAAGATGTTCTTCGGTGTATCTCGACAACATCACAGGACCCAGTTAGATAGGGACCCAAAGGTGATGGCTGTTACCCACAGCAGACAGTCCCCGCTGCCCGCAAGAAAGTGCCCCGAATGCGCTAAAGGAAGCCGGAAAATAAAGTGCGGCTTCATGAATCCGCTCTACTGCAAGCTGGGGTTCCCGATGCTTCTAAGAGCATGTCAAAGGCTCATAACCCTACCCACCCACCGCCATATTATGGGAGTGGTAGTAGCAGTTGTGAAGGTCCTCCACACAATGTTGCTACCGGCAGCTCTGAAGGTCCTCCATGGAGCACCCTCAGGGGCCTCCCCTACGAGCATATAATGATCGATCATGAGTGCTCCTATTTTGATGCGAGTCATAGAAACCATCCACGTTACCAGAAGATCGAGTAGTAAGAAGGTTCTCCACTTTCTTCGGTCCACCCTGAAGGTCCTCTTCGAGGTATAAACTTCAAGAACTCTCCATGCAGTGGGACCATAGATTATGATAGTAGTCCTCTATATCATAGTCGCAACTGTAGAGGCCCTCCCCGCAAGGACATATCATCACGACAAGATGGACCTACCCTTTTCGTGCTCTACCCTGAAGGTCCACCCCAAGGGTTACGTTGAAACGACACTCCGCGCAGCCGGGAATCAGATCACGGTGGTATTCCTCACCACCCTGATAATGGAGATCCTCCCCGTAGAGACATCAAGAAACGAGAAGGCCCTCCCCTTTTTATGGTACATTCTAAAGGCACTCCCCAGGGTGAACCCATTTATATTCTCCCTACGGCATTTGTAATGGTATTCCTCGCCACTGCGGCCGCCATTGCGAAGGCCCTCCCCGCAGTGGCCCCATGAATTAAGAAGGTCCTCCCCTTGTCAAAATGTTTCTTGAATGTCCTCCCCAGGATGCACATCGAACATCAAACCATGATGGTCATCCTCACTATGATGGCGGTTGTTGCGAAGGCCCTCCCCGTAACAACACTGAATAGGTAGAAGGTCCTCCTCTTGCTGTGACATGCCTTGGAGGTCCTCCCTAGGGTCTGCACTGAAAAAGTCCTCTATGTAATAAGGCGTCAATAAGTAATGGTATTCCTCACCATTGCTGCCACCATTGCGAATGCCCTCCCCGCAATGACATATCCTATCGACAGGAAGGTCCTCCCCTTGCCGAATCAAGCACGGAAAATCCCTCGTACACAGAGGCACTCCGAAGGATGGGATCAAGGATGTCAGATTCCCAACTAGTCACCAACAACACCCTTATTTGATCAGGAGATGTTCTGGGGTCACCTTCATCTTCTGAACCGCCCCAGAATCGCCCATATGATAATTTAATACCTACTGGTCCCACTGCCTCCGACCACACTATCAGTGAGCATCTCAGTTGGGATGACCAGGTAGAGGAATCACTAGTGGAGGATTATGCCTACATGTTGCACCTGAGGAAATGACTAGCCAGGGATGATATCCCAGTTATGTTTTGGCCCATGACCACCTCTCAATTTGACATACCCAGAATGTTGTCAGAAGAATGCGTGCATAGAATCCGATAAAATATATGGACAGCCCTCCGCCGGATAAAATCAATCTTCATGCCCAACGATGGGTATGTAGACCATGTCAAGACAATAGGAGACCTCCTACATCACATCGACCTGGATGCTCTTCTTTCCGTGCGGCAACAGTGACCCGAGAGGCGTAAAGCAAACATGGAGATAGCCTGCCTCCGTGCACTGCCCCAGCTGTGCCGCCTCTTCGATGATGCTCTAATGGGATTCCATATCCAGGGATGGGGGGAACATGGAGCTCTGAATTTCACTCCACTCACTGCCCAGAAGAACCTGTTCGACATGGTGTCTTGCAACGTTATCACGTCAATACAGCAATCGAGTGGAGACCCTGCTCAGGAAAGGCAACATACCCAATAGAGTCGGGCCTTGAGTATGTCCAAGAAGAATCATGCCCGAATAGAACGAGCCATTCAAGAACTCTTAAATCAGGCCCCCGAGACCATACAACACGCCTCTCGCCTAAGAGAGGCCAATCAGCGGTTATTGCCTGCCTCCCCTGAAGGGATAGCTTCATAGGATAACTCAACACCAAATGCAGTTCACCCTCGAATAGAGGCACTCAAGATCAGGCTGGTAGCGATAGTAGAAGCCACTGCTGCAATCTAGTTTCAACCCCAGCCTCTAGGGTTGGGGCCATATTTAACAAAAAATTCCCCTGTAAGACCAATAAAAATGGGAAGAGACTCAACGTCCAAGGAACGGAGCCAACTGCAACCCTTAGGGATGGGGGAATTTTTTACCTCCTCAACAACAACCTCCCCCACGAGAATCAGTATTCTTTTGTCTAGGGAGGACAGTTAGAAGAAGAGGTTCCTTCCCTATCCCATCCTTTGAATCATTATCCCCTTCAAGAGGGAGGCGTACCGTATGGTCGAATCAAATGACTCCCCGCGTCACCCTTAGTCAAGGAGCTCGAAAGAAATCCAAGGACATACGATGGAAGAATAGTAAAATACGCGAGAGATCCTCTTCCAATTTTGAAGATGACATCTTCTCCTCCTCGTGATATGCATCCATCAACGCAATAGAGGTTATCCCCACGGGTAACACCGAAGATGATTCTAATCCGGATGGATCGGGAGACGATGGTTCCGGTCCGGTTGTGACTCACAATGAACCACCTGGTGTGCACACCATGTTTCCCTTAAACCACCCCTCCCTTGATAAAAATGAGTCACTCACACTCGAATAGAGGATCACTCGACAGGAAGAGGAAATGAAAGAATTGAGTCAGCTTAACGCTGAGCTAATCCAGAAGAACCGTCTGATTGAAAGAACATCTCAAGAGCAGCCACACCATGTACTCCCAGTAAGTGCACCTCAAAGACCAAGGTTTGCCCCGGCAAACGAAGCATAGTCAGGGCTCCCGCCCAACGAGACTCCCGGACCATCCAACTATCTAAATGTGGAACTAGATGAATACCAAGATTTCCCTCCACTCAGGAAGCAGCCAGAGTGAGTACGTCTGAACCCTCCGAAAGTGTCACAAATGGCACATTCACCCCTGGTGCCAATCGAGATGGATCCCCAAGAAATGCCTCGGGCTACACCATCCCAGGACCGGGCCTAACCAAATGTAAAATAGGGACTCACCAACACCGTCGAAGCACTGATAGCTCGATTGAAAGCAATGGAAGCTCTACGTGCTCTGATACAACCTGAGCGGAATCCCTACCCAGATTGGGTGAGCAACACACCACCTCTGCCCAATTTTGGGAGCCCTGTATTTACAATCTTCAATGGATTAGGTGATCCAGAATAGCACTTGATGCACTACGCATCATATTGTGACCCTATGATGGGAACTATTGAACAACAAGAAGCCGTGAAACACAGATGCTTCGTACGGACCCTGCAGGGATCCACTTTCTTCTGGTATACGAGCCTTCCAGCCCAGTCAATAAAAAGCTAGGAAGACCATCGCCAGCAGTTCTTGTTCCACTTCAGCACGACGTTGCCTAAAACAACGGTCAACGACCTCATGAACTACAAGCAGAGGGAGAACTAGAGAGTCTCAGATTTCATCGCTAGATGGAAAGGTCTGACCTACTCCCTGAATAGACCAATGCCTCAAGATGAGTTTCTTACCATATGCATTGATAATCTTCGAGATGAGCTATGAACACCGCCCATACCAGTGGAGTGCACCACTGGCTTCCTCCATCTCTCAGCCATTGCCCAGAGAATTGAGGACTCCCAGCAGTGGACCCATATGAAGTCCCGAATTTCCTCAAAGGCTCTAGAAAAGCGAACAGTTAGAGTTGAAGAGTCCTCTATCATGCTCAAGCCTGCCCCTATGCCTGCTCCACTACCTAGGCCTCAACCAAATTGTTAAGGGCCCCCTCTATATCAGTGGTTTCCTCTACCCAAGTGGGACAATCAGAGTGGATCTAAGCGTAACCAGTTCGAGGAATGAAGACAAAAAGTATACTCGTTCCGAGAGGACCATGTTCGCGGCTGTTTCATCGCCGCCATGAATTGCTACCTGCTCCACTTCCCAGAGCCAAGGAATCCCAAAGATGTCGGCCGCAATGAAAGGCCATATTAATGTCCCTACCATCGAATGTTGGGGAATAATATTCATGAATGCTTCATCTTCAAAGACCTCATGTAAAGGATGGTAGACTCCTGGAAGGTAGAATTGGGACTACCCTCAGCCCATGTGACATATATTTCTACCACCGACTCCGACAAAGGGGAGGGGTGGCATGAAGTCACCAGCAAGAAGGGGCAGAAATTTGATAACTGGATGACTCAGATGACTATCAACCGAGCCCAGGGCATACTCTGAGCTCAATTACAACAACCGGTTTTGCCGCCAACATTCCTTAATGCCACGCAACCGACAATGTTGGCCTCACAACTCTCCCCGAGTAGGTCATCCAGGTGTAATTGAGAAGTGAGAAGAAAAGAGAAAGAGGAGCAGTCCATAATGAGGAAAAAGTTATCCCCAACACTGTCGGATTTTATGACCTCATACATGGCGCCACGAGCACCGACCCACCAAATGACACCATCAAGGACAACCGACCAGGTTGACCTATCAGAAGATGAGGAGCTAATCATTGTTTCCCTCAATTTCATCCATCTAATGGAGTTTTTCCCTGACGAATGGTATGTTAATGGACCTGAGTTCCTGATTCAAGGGGTTAAGACAAGGAATCGTAGAGGTAGGGGATACCAAGGAAGGCGCAGTCGTGGCCGAAACCAACCCTATGGTTTTACCAATTCCCAAACCGTTAATATCGCAAGAACCAGTGGGAGAACCCTTCAATATAATCAACAAGAGAAAGAATATCTATTCAACTCCACAAGCGACCACTCTTCCCCTTTCATTCTGTAGTACCCATCAGAGGAGGAACAAGCGCCTAGCCGCCTAGTGCGCACAAAAAGACCGGACGGGACAAATCCCCAAAACGTGGGAACACCATTGACATATGACCTTGTAGACGGTCCCTCCACATCATGTATTCAAACTCCCAAGATGCCCGCTAAGACTCCCCCACCAACGGAGAAGCATCGGCCGCTAGAACAGAAATATGACATCCTCAAGCAACTGGCGTCGGTACCTGGCAACTGTCAATCCTGGATGCCCTGAGTTTGTCAGAAAACCTCAGAGAGGCACTCATGGAAGCCTTTATCATCCCCTAAGAGTTTCATGCCAAGGTAGCTGCCGCCGAGATTTACCAGATGGAGACTGGCTCGGCTGAATGCGATGTGATTATTTCCTTTATGGATCAGGATGAAGATTACATCATGCAAGGACACATCAAACCACTCTATGTGTCAAGTACGCTTGATGATGTTGAGATCTGAAAAGTCTTTATTGACAAAGGATCTGGACTTAAACTTCTTCCCCTAGGGACACTCCGTATGTTGGGCTATAGTGAGGGTGATTTAATACCCTCGGACACAAATCTTCTGTGTTGCGACAAGAGTGAGCAGAAGCCAATGGGACAAATTAAGATAAAGACCCATTTTGGCAACTTGTGGACTATTCAGAATTCTTGTGGTTTGGTAGAACACACTATTAAATGCCATGCTGGGAAGGTCATGGCTCCATAAGCACATGGTCATTCCTTTATCCTACCACTAGTGTGTTAAGTATCGCGTCAATGGGAAGAGTGGGACATTGAACGCCGAAAAGGACCCTTTCGAGCTCTCCGAGTCACACTACATTGACGTCGGGTTTTATGAGCAAAAGAAAAAGAAGCCCTCGGTCGATGGTGTCGAATGGATCCCTGCTCCAAATGTTCTGGAAATGGTTCCTGATGACCCTCTCAGAAAGCTTGGTAGAAATTAAGTATTTCCCATAAACCATATTGAAAGCATGGGTTCAAGCCCGGACACGCACTCAGCTATCCTCATGACTTCAGCCATAACGACCGAGTGTGACAAAGCGGGAACGTCTGATAACCCACAATTTGTGGGAGAGAACTTGAGCGAGGATGCCCGCAATGCCTCACCTCTGGATTCCCAAAAACCCGTGCTGGGAGCTCTCCCCTCCTCAGGTCAAGAAGATGAGGATTTGGGAGAAGAGGAGGATGAAGATCTCAGAGATGCACCTCCCGTAATTGAGGAAGGTATCTCCACCATGGTGGACGATCTCAGGAAAATGAACCTGGGTACCAAGGAAGACTCGAGGCCCACTCTGATTAGTGTAGCCATGTCTTCTGAGGAGTACGAGGTATATACCTCTTTCCTGAGGCAACATCGAGATGTTTCTTCCTAGAATTACACAGAAATGCTGGGACTCGATCCCGAACTGGAGACACATCACCTAGGTCTGTCAAAAGACCACCGGGGCTATAGACAACATGCCAGAAGGACACACCCCTCACATTCTGCCAAAATAGAGGCTGAAGTTGATAAGCTCACTAAAGCATGCTTCATCCGGGGAGGTCCATTACCCCATCTGGTTGGCCAACATCATCCTTATCAAAAAAATATTGGAAAAATGTACGTCTGCATTGATTTCAGAAAGAACCCAGATCACTTGTCAGACCATGAGACCGTCTTCAACTAACTTCGTCAGTATATCCTGAAGATGAATCCCTTGAAATGTTCCTTCGGGGCAACCTAAGGGAAATTCATCGTCTTCATTGTACGCCATCATGGCCTCAAAGTCGACCCTGAAAATACAAAGGATATCCTCAGACTACCACCCCTTGCAATCTCACTGATTTGAGTGCATTCCAAGGGTACCCGACCTACATCAGGCGATTTATAGACAACCTGGAAGGAAAACGTTTTCCCTTTACCAGGTTAATGAAAAAGGGAGTCACGTACCAATGGACCGATGACTACCAAGAGGCATTCGACAAACTAAGGAAGTATCTCTTAATCCTGTCAGTGCTCATGCCCCCCGTTGAAGGAACACCCCTCATCCTATACATGACGGCCCTAGATCGGTCACTGGGAGCCTTCCTTGCCTAGAAAAATGATGCCAGCAGTGAAATCTGTCTCTATTACCTCATCCGAACCATGATCGATGATGAGACTCAATACTCCATCATCGAGAATGGTTGTTTGGCCTTGGTCTTTGTAGTTCAAAAATTGCGACATTATCTGTGGCATCATGAAGTTCATTTGGTCTCGCATAGTAACTCGCTCAAGTACATCTTTAGCCACCCAATGCTGACCGGGTGCCTGTCCCGATGGGCAGTCATCCTACAACAGTTCGACATCCGGTTTTTGCCTTAGAAAGCCATCAAGGGTCAGGCATTAGTAGATTTTATGGCGATGAACCCTTCAATAGAGACCGCCGCACCGGAAACCGAGCTACCTGATGAAGACATCATCTCTGTTGAATAGGAGTTCCCATCATAGGGAAATTTACTTTGACGGTGCCTCCCGAAGCCCAACCGGGAAGAGGATAGAAGATCCCAAATTTAACAAGGTGGGTTTGGGGATAATAATCATGTCCCCAAAAAAGGCAGTCTTTCCATATTCCTTCCTCCTGCCAGAAGGATGTACGAATAATGAAGCGGAGTATGAAGCCCTCATTACAGGCCTGGAGCTCGCAATCCAAGCACAAGTACAACACCTTAAGTTCAAAGGTGAATCAGAATTGGTCATCAAGGAATTCAATGGTGACTATGCTATCAAAAAGGAGGAGCTGATTCTCCTGTTTGACCAAGTGTGAGGGTTACTGTTAGAATTCTCCATTGAACCGACATTGATCTATATTCCCCGATCATAGAATGCCCAGGCCGATGCATTAGCCTATGCAACCACAAGCCTGACTGAGCTAGACTGGGATGAAATAGTTATCAGCGTTGCTCATTGTCGAATGGTCTTGTCGTTTGTTCAAACTAAGATGAAATAAATCCACGATGTCAGTCCTGTCCCAGAACCATATTTTCCTGCCACTGGCTAGATGACCCCCATTGTAAACTACCTTCAACGGGGAGAACTTCCACCAGACAGGGCTGAACAAGAGAAAATACGGAGAAGGGAAATCATCTTTGTCCTATATGGTGGTGCGGGTCAGCAAGAGGTCTTCTAAAAACTAGGCCTCGACGAAATCCTCCTTATATTCATTGATAGAAAAGAAACTTCTACCGTCATGACTGAAGTTCATGCCGGAGTATGTGGGGCACATCAGCCGGGGTCCAAGCATTCCCATCAGGTTCAAAGACATGGGTACTATTGGCCCATAGTGGCACGAGCTTGCGAGCGCTTTACCGCAAAATGCCACTTATGCGAAAATCATGCCAACTTCATACACCAACCCCCATAGTTACTTCATCAGGCTATGTAATCCTGGCCATTTGCTGTCTGGGTGATGGATGTCGTGGGACCATATCCTCCCGCCAAAACCAAATAGCTGATGTATATCCTCACGACAACCAACTTCTTTTCCAAATCGGCAGAAGCTGTATCCCTAAAGGATGTCTAGGAAAGAAGCATTACTAGCTTTTTGAAAACCAATATCATCACCAGATTCGGTGTGCCTCATACCATACTGATGGATAACAACACAAACTTATGCTCTGCTAAATTGAAGAAACTATACCAAGAATACAGTATCAAGGCTATCCACTCATCCCGCTACCATGAAGCGGCCAACGGACAGATAAAGGCCTTCAACGAGACCGTGTCCAACATTCTCCAGAAAATGGTGGACAAAGACAAGAATTCATGGCCACATAAACTCTTCCTTGCATTGTGGGCCTACCGAACCACAATCCGCACCGCTACTCGGGCTACTCCGTACTCATTAGTTTACAGAAGAGAAGAGGTTCCGCCCATTGAGCTCCAATTTCGCTCGCTCTGTGTTTCTATTTGTGATCAGTTATCCAATGATGATTGATCAGAAAAGTGGCTAGGTGAATTGGAGCAGCTAGATGAGAAGCATCTGTACAAATTTCATCATCTGGAAGTATACCGGAACAGGATTGCACGAGCCTTCAATAAAAAGGTCTTTCTTCAGTCTTTCATGAAATGAGAACTGGTGTTGGTCCTCCGGACCCCAATGATACCCAGAAAGAAACATCCAAAGCTGGATCCAAAGTGGGAGGGACCATATGTTATACCCAAGGTCTACTCCAACAGAGCATATACCCTGATCTCCATGGACGGGCATTTCACCACCGCTCCTACAAATGCAAGATTCCTGAAGAGGTATTTCGCATATTAACTAAAAGCAGTTATCGTCCGCGCTGCATGATGTTAAACTTCCAAGCACCCAATGGTCGAAAATATATGAACATAAACTAAGAGTATTTCGTCCTCACCGCACGACATTAAACTACATGGATTTTAGAGAACTACGTATGGGTTGATTCCTACCCATCCAGGATACGTAGCGACGCCCGGGTTCCCCATCCTTGCCCAGCCACCCATGGATAAGAAGATTTAAAAAATGACCTTTCCTCGGTGTGGGTCCAGACCTACACAGGGCGTATCCCTCATCCGTACTGCACGACGTTAAACTACACGGATAAGAAGATACAAAAAAAGTACTCCCTCCCCCGTGTATAGACCAGACCTGCGCAAGGTATACTTCTTTAAGAGAACTACGTATGGCTTGATTCTTGCCCTCTCAGGATACGCAGCGACGCCAGGATCCCCTATCCTAGCCCAGCCTCTCCCAAATGGAATAAAATTAAAAATAAATGTCCCCTTCCCCTGTGTATGGAATAGCCCTGCATGGGGTGTACTTCTTTCAACAAACTACGTAATCCTTGATTCATGCCCTCGCAGGATACGTAGTGACACAAGGGTCCTTCACCCTGTCTTAACCATCCCCAAATAAAAGTTAAAAAATTACCTCTCCCCCCCATGTACGGACCAGCCCTGCACGACGTGTATTCCTCATCATTACCGCATGACGTTAAACTGCACAGACAAGGGTAACAATAAAAAAATTCCCCTTCCCCCCGTACGAACCAGACCCGCACGAGGTGTATTTCATTAAAATAACTATGTGAGGTTTGATTCCTGACCTCGCGGGATACATAGTGACGCCAGGGTTCTCCATCCCGGCCCAACCATTCAAAAATAATGCTCCCTCCCCCCTTTTATGAACTAGACCTAAATGGAGTGTATTCTTCATCATCACCGCACGATGTTAAAATGAACGGACATTAGAGAACTACATGATCCTCGATTCCTTCCCTCGCAGGATATGTTGTGACGCCAGGGTCCCTCATTCTGGCCCAACCGTCCTTAAATGAATGTCAGAAAATCCTTTTCCCCTTGTGTACGGACCAGACCTGCACGGGTGTCTTCCTCATCCTTACCACATGATGTTAAACTGTAAGGGAAATAAGGAATTAAAATTCCCTTTTCACCCGTGTATGGACCATATCTGTACAGGTTTTATTCTTCATCTTCACCACATGACATTAAACTACACGAACTTCATCGTCACCACACGACGTTAAACTACACGGAATTCTTCCTCACCGCACGACGTTAAGCTACACAGACTTCGTCCTTACCGCATGACGTTAAACTGCACAGACATCGTCGTGACCCACCCAAGATATATGGAGAAACAAGATGGAAATACTCCTTGCGTATTTCGATGCATCCCCTCTACACATTAGACTCCATGAACCAGATAATTATAGATATTCATAACCATTCATAGCCATCGGAAGTGGAAAGTTATCGACCCGTGACAACCTTTCCATGACAATGCATACCATGCCCTCAGCGGCTCTGCATATTGATATCCCCTAGCCCATCTACTAAAGGCAAGATTTCCTCAGGCGATACTCTTCCTAGCTCCGTACGCTTACCGGCCTCAAAGCCCCCATATCATATCTTCCGATCTAGAAATTTATAGAGCAGTGGTTTACAAGTTTGTCCCCCCTTTTTCACATACTAATGTTTCCAGGATATCCCTACCCGGTTAGCCTATGTATCCTCCTGTGGTTCACATGACGACCTGTACCTACAAACATCAATCCAGGGCTAGGCTACTTTGACATAACAGACAATGGCAGTGAAGATATTTCTTGTATTCATGAACACCATTATCCCTTTATGTTGAACTATGTACTATGGGAAATATTAGGTTTTCATAATCATTCATGGCCATCAGAAGTGGAAGGTCATTGACCCGGAGAAACCTTTTCATGACTATGCATACCATTCCCTCAGCGGCTCTGCATATTAATAGCCCCTGGACCGTCTACCAAAGGCAATATTTCCTCAGGCGATAATCTTCCAAGCTCCGTATTCTTATCGGCCTCAGAGCCACCACACCACATCTCATGGTCCGAGAAACCTTAGAGTTACAGTTTACAACCATTATCCCCCACCCTCTTCAAAGTATATCAGAGCATGGAAACTCAGTTGTCCTTTGAGTGACTATGGCAATAGTCACCCAATGGTCTGAGCCCTATGACCGCTAATCTAGGAGTACTACATCCTTACCACAAGATGTTAAACTTTATGGAGTGAAGGTACACCCCCACGTGCAGGATATATCAGCGTAGGGTGCTCTCTAATATTTAATAGCAACCAGGGACGAATATGCCCAACATGTCCAGATATTTTCTTACCAAATGACAGACGTCATGGCCTGGACAATCGTGGATCCTCATAACCATTAACGGCACTCGGAAGTGGAATGTTATCGACCCGTGGACACATTTTCATGACTATGCATACCTTTCCCTCAATGGCTCTGCATACCGATAGCCCCTGGCCCGTCTACCAAAGGCAATATTTCCTCAGGAGATACTCTTCCTAGCTCTGTATGCTTACCGGCCTCATAGCCCCCATACCATTTATCCTGATCCAAGAAGCCCCAGAACCACGATTTACACCAATCAACCCCTCTCCACATCTTGGGAATGCCGAGATGTTCGAGTCCAGTAACATTCTAATCTAGAGCGGCCTTTGCAACTACGTCCTTACCACATGACGTTAAACTGCACGGAATATTTTTCCTGTCCACGCTGCAGGACATTAAAACTGCACATCATCGGGAAAAATTCCCCATCTTCCTCGCAACATAACGTTAAACTGCACATCATCCTTTAAAAATGCTACTCGTCCTTACCACATGACGTTAAAATACACAGAATTCGTCTTTACCACATGACGTTAAACTGCACGGAAGCCGTCCTTGCCGCATGACATTAAACTGCACGGTCAAATTTATCATGGGTTCAGTAAGAAACGGAGGCTTTACTCTGTCCCCCAATACACGAGTCAGACCTTCAAAAACCACCATCTCACACCAGTGTGAGATGGAATGGATTCAGCAATTCTAGGGAAATTTAGCCTAGATTTTTCTCCCGTATCCCGACACCCTCTCCTCATAAACCATACTCTGTACTCAGAAAAAGCTGAACTCTCATAAACCACCACGGGTGGTCCCAAATCACAAACTTCCTTGAAGTTGCTC
Organism: Viscum album; assembly: GCA_963277665.1. Lineage (NCBI taxonomy): Eukaryota > Viridiplantae > Streptophyta > Magnoliopsida > Santalales > Viscaceae > Viscum > Viscum album. The sequence continues at coordinate 1,253,330,992 of OY728141.1, forward strand.
GGATATCGGGAAAATGAAATCAATGACCCAAGGACACCATTCCATTACTATGCATACCATGCCCTCAGCGGCTCTGCATATTGATCACCCCAAGCTTGTCTACCAAAGGCATTATTTCTTTAGGCAATGATTCTCTCCGTACGCCTCTTGTAATTTGATCCCCCATGTCCATCCTGGGATTCAGAAACCCTCTGAGATTCAGTTTAATAGCCTTTTCACAACCCTGCCTGAATATGGTGGAACATCTCTGATGAGATTACCAAGAACTAGGAGATGCCGTTATATTCTAAATGAGTCCCAACTGCATGACTTTAAAATGTGCCAAGCTCCAACCATACTTTACGCTAGATAAATGCGTAGGACATGAACCTTACTTTCACACCCTTGATTAATACAGATGTCCTAAAACCCTTTTCAGACGTCACCTACCCTTTTCGACCCGCCCCCGTTGGTTTTCATAATTCTCCAAGCCACCCATGGTGGTTTCCATAAGCTGGACTTCCAAGAATTCCTTAGGCCCTCAAAAATGGAGAGTCATTGACCTATGGATACCACTGCATGAATATGCATACCATGCCCTCTGCGACTCTTCATATTGATCTCCCCTATCCCATCTACCAAAGGCAATATTCCCTTAGGCGATGCTCTTCCTACCTCTGTATGCCGATAAGGCTCCCATGCCTTGAGACATGCCCTGCATGTCGTTCAAATCTTAACATGTTCCAGCCACCTGCATCTGGAGGATATTGAGGCATCTTTTAATTAACCAATCTTCATTGGGGCCCTCACCCAACCATACCTGTTCAAAATTTTTTGACATAAAACATCAGTAATGATAGTCTTGTTGGCATGACTTTAAACCGCTCACAAAAAGAGTTGCAAAGCCAATTAGGCCGAAAACCCAAAAAGGGCGACCTAAGAAAAAGTCGGGCTATACCCGCTGGGTCAACACCAAATGGGCCCAGGAAAAATTAGGGTATTAAAAGAAAAAAAGACAAAAATGTTGTGGGGATTTTCTATAAAACCATAGAAATAGTCAAACTATGCTCGCTGGATCCCATGATCCAGGAAAAAGTAAGAGCTCGTTTTTATTTTATTTTTTATCAGTTGTCCTGAACTGTGATTACTCTATGTTCGGTGAATTAACATATGCAGTAATCACGCCAAATAATTCATGTTATAGGAGAATATGACAAGAGAGTTGAGGAAGACATTTCTTTGTTCCATAACAAAGTTGGAAAGAAGGGCATCCACAATCTGGAGCCTCCTCTAGCATGAAATGTTATTACATGAGGTTTTCAGAGGATTCATAAAGCTATATCGGGAATTGATGAGAATCTTCAATTTCGTGATAGAGAATCTGAAGTAAGGATGTCTCAGCTTCTGCACCAGTCTGCAATGCTTCCACCTCCTGGTCCACCTTCGAGCTCTCCCTCATCTCCTCCTCTATCCTCCGCTCCCCTTCTTCAATTGTGGCAGTGACAATAGTCTCTTCCTACTACAGCCGCTGTGTGTCATTCCTCAACACCTCCATTCGAGAACGCTGCTCAATGAATTCTACCTGGAGTCTCACAACTACCCCGGCGTGATCATGATCCACTGTTAGGCAAAGTTTTCGGGTCATGGAAAGACATGCTTCATATTGAGTAGCAAAAAGGTGAGACTCAAAATCGCCATGTCATTCACATTCAGTGACCACCTGCTTGAATATATAACAAATACCATGGTTGTCAAAGCCGTCAAATCCCAGCTGCATAAATAGATTGCGCAGCTTCTGTAATTTGGTCGGCATCTTGGCCAAGGGCGTCTGAGAAATATGCTTCCAAATTTTCTCTAAATCCCTTTGCGAGTAGGTTGAAGACTGGGGAGGACTTGCTGATCACTCAAAGAGTCACCCCCATATGAAGATACATATTTAGGGATGAATTTCACCAAGGAGGGAACCGATGCAGATTCACCTACAAACCCTAGCGCTACAGCATCTTCACCCCCAGCGGTTGTGGTCACAGGCATGATCGGATCCGACAGAACAATCACCAATGCCAAAGGTTGTGATCCTAAATCCTGAGAGTCGATAAGACATATAAGTATCCCTAATCAGAAAATGGAGGAGGAAAGAGTCAGTGGTAAGAGATTGAGACACTTACCCATGATCATTAAGGCGTCAGTATCCTCAATCTATGTGCCACCGTGACCACTAGTGGAAGACGTTACGTCTTCAAGAGACAAGGGAGTCCTAGGAACCCCCAGAGGTGTGCAGGGCCTAAGGCCATAACCATGGTCAGCAGCTCCCAAAGTTTTCCCCAAGCATTCGACTACAATGATCATGCCCGGGAAAATCACTCCCCCGGTGAACAAAATAATGGCCCGCTCTGGGCTTTTGACAACTGGCCTAACCGCAAGCTCCTCCTCCATCGTCATGGGATCCATTGGGTCTGAGGCATCTGGCCCCGTCAGATTTGGGGCCTCATCTGTAGGCACGAGCACCCCATCCTCCCCCGTAATTATAAAGGCTGTATGACCATTAGGAGCCTCGACTTCCAGTTGTTCCTCCTCTGACATATCTCTGACTGATGAAGGAGGGAGTAAGGCATCTATCTCATTGGCCCCTTTAGCAGGGCCTTCCATTTCATCTTGCTCAGATGTGGCTTCAGGTGATCCCTCAGGTGATAAGGGGGAAGAAGGTATATCCTCTTGGGTAGCCACAACCAGGTCTCCGAGTGGCCCTACACCATGCTCCAAAATCAGTTAATAACTAGAAGAATCACGATATACTAGTTGGAAATCGAGGAAACGGGAAGTCGTGATTACCTGACGCCCCCTGTCTGAGCTGTTCCGATAAATGGGGTGCCTACTAGTGTCTCTAGATTTGACCAAGGGATATCTCTTCGCTCAGGATGCTGAAAGGAGTAAGCGGAGGAAGACCCTAGCTGGGTCCACAATGGTCACTTCCATGAGCTCAGCTATGCTAGGAGACCCCTCCTCAATGATCCCTGTAGCTCGAAGCACGTGTTCGCCTGCTGCAGTCCCACTGGGAGTATACTCTGGGGAAGGGATTGCCCCCTGGGATTCCTCGAAACCCTACATAATGGGAGGAAACATTACAATCTTCACAATAGAGGAGGAGGAAAGTCGGAATGGACGAACATGATAACCTCTTCTTCAGGATCAGATGATTCATAATGTCATATCATCATGGACACCCGGGTATACCCCTAAAGTCGGTTCTGGAATGAATGAATGTATGCATCCATATCTTTCAATGAGGTTACTATTTCGTCCATATCCTCTTCTAGCAGCAAGTGGGCGGGGAGAATATCGTCCCAATACCCAGAAGCTCGAGAGGGCCCGTTTGGAGTATCACCCAAACCTCCACATTCGAGCCACTGACACTTAGGTCATCCCAAATCCTCCAAACATCCGAAAATGCAGCTGTAACAGGAACGACCAACCGAGGGGAATCGACCTGAGAGGGACAGGCAGTGGCAGGGGCTGGCGGGGGCATCAATGGCCGTGTTTGTTTTCTGGATCTCACCTCCACCATGGAACTCTCTAGAGCTACCTGTGGGTGGGTCCTTGCGGGCGAGGGGGGAAATTCCCTTGCCTTAGCCACAGTGGGGGAACCACCGAGATCACTACCCCCTAAAGAGTGATCACTCTCTTCCTCCTCCTCGTCAGTCCCCAACCACAGCATGACCTAGACTAGATTAGTCGACACTGAATAACCCCGACGTGCATGACCGTAAGCCTCGAGGTCCCGTATATACCGCTTGGCCCTCTCAGCATCCACATCATAAAGAATGTCAATGGGGGCAGATATGTAGCCCATCCCATCAAATGCCACTTCTGATTCTAGGAGATACTTCAGTAGAGAACGGGGGTACTGGCTATGAAAGGATGACCAACCATTGAATTCATCCCATTGACCCCAGGCCGTCGAAAAGGGTGAATCAGTGGGAATAACCAACTCTCTCTGAGCAGTTTCAAGGGAATCAGAGGATACACCTATGTCTGTAAAGATCTTTCTCGGAAGCATGGGATGAGTAGGGTTCCCAAGAACCTTGACCGACATGGTTGAATCACTATCCCCCTTTCGCTTCTTCTTTCCCTTCGATGGATTAGGACTTGAGACAGTGGGCACCCAATGCCCTAGCTGACCATTTGGGTACGACAGTACCCAGGAATCGGTATAGCTCCTGGAGAAGAAAGGCATGGAGTCTGCAAGCACATGAGTCATAACCCTGCAACCAGTATCTTCCCATGTAAACATTAACCATAGCTGCCCGAACACCATTAAATGGCGGTTCTCGCAGGCTCCATTATGTGAGGGAGGACACAGTTCCTGGATGCAGCCAAATTGGCGTACGAATAGGCAAGGCGCGTACCCCTCACAGATCAGTTCCCCACCAATAAGATCCACCAGAATGACCTCTCAGAGGGAAAAGGGGTAGACCCACTTGCTAAACTCATCTGATATGGTGTTCCTAACTGCACCAGTCGGGGAGGGATATGGTCGGAAATTGAAATGATAAGGACACGAGATCCGAATCGACAAAAGACACATATTATGAACCATCTGTTGGCCATACTTCTCTTGACTCTCCCACTCTTCGGGCATAACCCCACTGATCCCATGCAAGTACAACCAGAATACGATTCCCAGAATCTGAAGTGGGTTGATGATGGTGTAGAAGATCTTGATATGCGCTCCCAACCATCCCCAGAGAATTTGGAAATGGTCGGCTACCCGGTTTGGCTGGCTCCCATCAGTAATATTGTTATGCAACTGATAAATCCTTGCCAATACTGGGATGACCATGTTGACAAAGTTTCCAGTAGCCAGCTGTGCTGCCATGAAAAAAGATGAGACCCGCATGCCACCAGTCTCGCGTACGGGAAATCGCCAGCCACTCAAGAACATGGACATAAATGCTTCCATACGAAGCAACCGATCAACATCCGGAATAAGCTCCAAGCCCCAGTCGTGGAACTGGCCTTCCTCCAGGATCAGTCAATAGCTTCCCCTATGCCTTCGAGAATCCATTGTAGGGTAGGTCGTGGGCCTCTGTGGGAGAGAAATGGACTTTATCTCTCTAGAAAAAACCTTGACCCATTCATGATATGGAACAAGCTGTTTCAGAGATGTATCCTTTGAATGCTTATGGGCCTGGTCAGTAAGCTACTTCACCAAGGGGGTGTCCTCTCTTCGTTGTTCCACACAGAAGAGGTATGCATGAATTCATCTTACATACCCCCAATGATGGGGACCCCTGAAATCTGGAATATGTCCTAATGAATAATACCAACCTCACCATGGACCAGGTGGAATGTGTTGGTGTCCGGACTCCAACGGCTCATAATTTGCCTCACAAGGGCTTGAGGCCGATGGTTGTGTGTTTGGGACACCCAGGCAGCTTCATATAAGCCTACGGCTCACAATTCTGCCTCAAACTCTGCACAGTTTAGGTGAAACCAGAAGGGCCACCCCCAGTCCAATGACTTAAATGCCCCTCCAGGCCAACGGTCCCAGTCTACTGACCAGCCATGCTGGATGTTTACCAAAGCATTATTGTCAATGCTCAAAAACAATGAATTGTCCCGCCCACCTGACATTGTTCCCCTGTTGTGGAAACATGAAGGTGATTCAACACAGATCCGATAGTTGTATCCCTTACAAAAGGCCACACTCTGTAGAATATCACCGATCGAGGGATAATGCTAGTCAATATCCATGTTGCACGATTGCTGTCATAGGATGGTACTGGAATCAGCATATCAGATAGTAAACCAAACCCGTAGGAAGGAAGGCTGTTAGAAAAGGGGTACTCCTGCTGTGACTTTGAGAGCCGATCAGAAAGGAAGGAGCACAGTGGGGAGTGGAGGATTCCATCCTTAACAGAGCTTGCCACATCTTTTAGGCATTGATCTCCAATTGGGAGAGGCCTGGCAGCAGGCCTGGGTGCAGGACAATGGGGAACAATATTTTCTCCCTGCATTATGAAAACCAGGAAAATGGTTAGTCCAGAATAATAAACTCTTGGTACAAATACCATGAATATGGTGGAGGAGTCAAGAATCCCTCATGACGAGGTCCGCAATCAAGCCTCAAAATTTGGTTCACGATAAAAACATCCCATGAACCAATCCTACGTGGAAGAGGTCCGCGATACTCTGGCCTGCGGAGTGTTGGCCAGAAAACCGCGAACCAGGTTGCTCCGTAGAATCTTAATCCCGGTTGTAAATAATTAAATTTGGAAGACATAAGAAATTTTCATAGTCTGGAGGGTTTCAGACCATAGACAATCAAAACCGCAGAGCGCGATCCTACACAACCCGTCACGAATTACATTTTAATTAATTAAAAGTGTTAGTTCACGGCTGGGAGATTTGTCTATGGGTGAAGGTGACTGGAAATGAGGAATGGTTCACAGAAGTGGTATCTAGGTCGCAGAAGAGGTGTTGCGCGAAGGAACGAGCACACAGAGACAAAAATCGAGAGAGCTCTGGTTTCACAAAGAATCTAGTAAAGGAAAAATGATGGACCCGTGTATTTATAAGCGTGGTCCCCTACCGGGTCCACTCCCCTACCGCAAACCATCCAATTTTCAGGACCACTCTACATAGGAATGGCCTCCTATTTGTTTCGATCGGACCCCATTCCGATGGGGGGCATTTGTAGGGTCGTCAAAAATCCGCAATGGTAGAATGAGAATCCCCTTTAATCCAAGGGAGATTATACCCAATTTCCCCCACAAAGAATTGGGTAAGAGTGTGGAGAATTCTTAAAGGATGGCACAAGCCGAACCAGTCCACAGACCGGTCCAATGATAATGGTGCGCGACAGGTTCCACGAAGCACCCCCCTCCACGGACCACTGTTGTTCGCGGAATGGATGCGGAAGCCCTCCACGGGCACGAAGCAAGATGGTTGCCAACCCAGTTCACAATCACAAACCACCCTAGCCATAGACCGCGTCGACCGACCCGCGCCACATCCACTGTCATTCGCGGAATGGAGCTGGAATCCTGCGGGGCCGTGAAGCACTCCCCGGGTTAGTTTGGTTCAGGGAGGAGGTGCATTCAATGCCCCCCGTGAGTTTCAGATTGACCAAGTCATCCGTAAACCGGGTTTCTGATCATGGGCTTTCACAAAAGGTGCTGCATGACCACATATACATCTCTTTCCCCACTCTATAAAAGGATACCTTGGGAGGTCGATCAGATTTGGGTGGAAGGATTTTGATGGAAGGAGCATAGGATTTCAAAAACAGCTATGTTCTAGTTCGTGAACCAGAACAGGTATGAAATTGGAAGCGAATTAATAAGGAATCAAAAATGAAAAACAACTTGGTGGACCACAAAAATAAAATAACAATGAAAAGAACACCGCAAACCATGTCCCCTCCGCGGATGCAGCCCCCACAGACAGGGGAGTTTATGCACCTTTTCCGATCCGTCACACCACGTAGAACCCTCTTACACAGGAGAAGCCCTGACCGATGAACCCCTGACCGTCGTCTCCCTTGGACTCCACTGCTCGTATAGACCCCTCCGCATACTAACCTGGTACGTAGGATGAACCCGAAGCCACGAACCACCCGGGTTCGCGGGATTCCCACCAAGACGTGAACCACCCCCAGTTCGAGGAATTCCCATTAGTCCGCTGACCACCCTGGTTCGCAGACGGCTTCTCCAGCCACGTATCACCTCCCTACACGAAGGGATCCACCACTCATACACCTGCGTGGCCTTCCAGATCCTTTAGAGTTCCCATTACCCAAGCCAGATAAAATCCTTCCAATCCGGCCTGATCTCCTAAACCCCCTCATTGGCCCATTCATCGGCCCCGAGTCGAGGCCTCCACCAAAGCGAACGGACCAATGTGATGTAACCTTCAGGTGCATCAGCGCGCCATTTTGAGTTCACATACCCATGGTAAGTGAGGGCAATGGGGTTGCTACGGCCCTTGAGAAGATTTCCGAAGCATTCCTGGGTTTACATTCCCATGGAAATGCGAAGTCCGAGCCTGGGAGTCCACTTTCTACCCCTCCACTTGTTAAGGCTGGGGCACTTCTCCCTTCCCCGGGGCGTGGCAGACTACCCATCAAAAGGAGGCCCCCATGCACCTCTGTACTTCACCACGACCATGGCCAAGGAAGGGCGTAGTGGGGAAGAGTGATGCTCCGTCCTTCTTCAGGGTGAAGTCCCTCTCCCACTATGCTTTGTCACCATGGGAATCCATCTCGAAGTAAGCCCCGAATTTTTGGGATGCTCAATGGGTAAGCCCCACTCCACTTTCCACAAACACACCTTTCACGACATGATAGTGTGGTCCCTACTACCTCTTGTTTCTCACACCGAGCCTGACTCACATGGGCATAGATTAGGCATCGACCATGACATCCTCTTATGGGCCTCCTTAGAGTGTAAGCCCCAATCCATTACCCCGGGCTACCTCAAAGTGTAATACACACTCTCATTCGAACTATGTGGAATTTGATCCCCGTTTCCTAGGCAGGGTATGTAGGAAGCCTCCAAGAGGTTCAAGGCTGATCACCACCGGACCCCCGGGTCCACCTTCATGTCGGTTCACCGACACTCTAGTTCGAACTACGAGGACTTTGCTCCATGTTAAGGTATGGTACGTAGGAAACCTCCACGAGGTTCAAGCCCAACAATCAGCCGTTCTGACCTCCCTTCAAGTCGGTTCATCATTCATCCCACATGACGTTAAACTATATTTCCGAACTATGAGGGTTCTGATTCCTCTCATGGGGATATATAGGAAGCCCATATCACAGTTTTGATCCGAACGCCCAAGTCGTTATCTGTCCCCCCTGGATGACAATAAACTCCAGAGTGCCTGGTTACGAGGCATCAAACTAGTTCCATCTCAGTGAGTATAGACTCCTTGGGGTCATTAATCCAATGAGGGATGGTAAACCTCGGGCACAAATGATTTAGTACCCCTGTGTCCAGCTGACCATTTCCTACTAAGAGTAATCTATGGTACTATGCTTGGGTATAATGAAAATATTTGGGGACGTATGAATATGTATTAAATCTATAAGAGAGTCCCGGAATAGGCAATAATTCCCCCCAAAAGGATGAGATGAGCCCGAATTTTCATCCTCTCGACCAATGTGAGTTCTTAAGTGTCACTGGCCAAATCACCCAGTGAACATCTGCCTTTGGAAACCAGGTCCACGTATTGTCGGATACGGAACTATTTTTCATTTCGAACAGATCAGAAACCACGGTTAAACAAATAATATTCAATAAAAATATTTATTATTTTTATGGTAATTTCACTTGGACTTTGGGTCTAATGTTAGGAATATCGTAATAAAGTAGATTCTGATATGTAAGTCGACATGTCATAATGAGGAGCAGATTATAACTAAAAATCATTTTGAATACTAACCAGTATGTTGGGGTAAGTAAATAAGAGTTTAATCATATTCATTCCAGAAAACAAATTAATCATAGTAACTATAAAAAAATCAAAATCATAATGGTTATGATATATCAGATTGATAAAAAGTAGTGATTCAATATTAATGTGCATAGAATAATAATCAAAGAAAAACAATAGTATCATAATCAAAGATATTATGATAAAAAAGATAAAAATATAAATATGAATATAAAATTATCACTTTCTATTAGATGAAATAGAAATAAAAGACTAATAATAAAACAAGTAACACGAATAAATACAATTATTTTAACTAAAAGAGTTGGTTATCCAATGACATGGGATAATGGTCCCTTGTTTTGTACTGTGTTTCCATTATTAGGTAAGGAATTAGATACAATGATCGATCTATCTATGTATCCATATGAGCCTTCGATAGGATGATCAAATTCTTTCACACTATTTCCACATCCCCTCGAAATATATGATGATATTTATCTCCAACTTATTATCCCTAGAAGACCTCAATCATTTTCACATAATCTGATACAATGATTATAATAAAAAAGACTCTGAATGACAACAACAACTAAGAAGAATATGTTCATGCTTTAAATATTTATAGATCTCACAAAAATAGAGAATTTAATATTCAATTTATAAGCTTCAAAATCTTATAATGAATGCGTATTTATAGAGAGATCCCAAATGTACATATTTTTTTCCCAATGGTCATATTACCCTGAGTTTGTTCCAATTATATGGACAAATAGCATTACAACCACTATATAATGATAGAAATTCCTACACCATTTTTATTCATACTTTTATTTGTAAAGCATATTACAATACGAAAGAAAATATTTCTTTTTGTATTCATAATTTTTCCTTCAGGTAAAATGATTGATTTTATTACAGATTGTCAGTATGATAAATTATATTGTTGTGAATATGATTTTTATCCATTCAGATATGATATCTGATTATGATGAATATTTTCATTAGGATGTTAAGATAAAAATTCTTCAATATGATTTGATCATGGTGTATTCTATTATTATTGGATTAATACGTAATATAATAATCGTAATGAGAATGAATTAGTTTATATTCATGAATACTTTAGAACTATGTCAAAGTATGTTAAAAGATTTTTTTTCTACAAAACCATTCTAAAAAAAATTGCACATAAAAGGGTTAGTGATCAAATATTTAAGAAAGAGTTTGTGATTTCTAAATGAAAATAATAAAAAAGTCATAAAGACACTATTGAAATTACACTATAGGATTTGGAGGTCCCTTCAGATTCATTTTAGCTCCCCAAACCTCATGTATTAAAAATCGAAGAAACAATAGAGGAAAATATCTTCTCTTTCATTGATTTCTTTTCTTATTTTCTTAGATCACCGTAATTATCTTCATTTATTCTTATGAATGGGGGAAAAGAATTTTGTTTTTTTGGATCATGATTGATTGATTTGGAATTGTATATCTATGATCTCCTCTTTCTTCTTTCAATATCTATTTTCTTAGATTCAGTGATTGAAATGGATGGTGACACATATATGTTTTGTTGTGGTCAGATTTTGTAATTTCCATGTATGTGTTTCTTTTATTTTCCATCATTTTTTGTTTCATTTTCTTGATAATTCATAGATACATGTTTCTTAATTTCTAATACATGTTCTATGAAATTAGACAATTAAATTCCTTATAAACGCTTCTTTGACCCCATTCACTTTGAATTGATTATGGAATTATTTGAATGGATATAATCTCGATCATTCTCACCTTTTTTCGAGTTGTTTAAATTCCACATATTTTTTTATTTATTTTCAATGAAAATTTAAAATATATTTTAGTGAAATTAAGGAAATTGGCCTAGGTTTTGATTGATTAATTGAACATTATTGAATTTAATTAAATGATTCGAACTATTTGACCTTTTAAAAATAGTTTTAAAATTTTTTAAATGACCAAGAACCCATTTTAATGTCTTAATTATTATTTTGATATTGGTGTTCTTAGGTTATTTCAATTAAATTATTTCTTTAAAGGACTGTTTGGAATTTTAATGGTGAATTGTGAAAGGAATAAGTTATTATTACCATTTTTAATATTAAATTATTTAAAAGTATTTGGAATTAATTGATTATTCTTTTAATGGAAGTTTTGGATTTTTAATGATCAATTTTGAAAGGAAGCGGGTATGATTACCCTTTTTAAAAATTGAAATTATATAAAAATGATTTTTTTGAAGTGATTATTCTTGATAGAGTAATTGGATCTTTATGACGATACTCTATTATAATAATATCTCAATGTAACATTCTTATTATAATTACCATTTTTGTGTGATGAAAGGGATTATTTACTTTGAGGTTATTGGGGGTGAGAGTTACATGTGTTGTTATTGAAAGTTCCCAGTTTTTATAAGGATCATTGTGTGATACCCATAACTAAATTAAATCACTCAAATATTTTGAGTAGTAATGGGAAACTCTATAGTTACATGAGAATAGCTATATATATGCTTCTATAAAAGACTCACACACTTCTAGTAGATCCATAGAGAACATGAAAGGTTCAAGCTTTGGGTTTCCAACCAAGAAAGAAGGTGTGAATTGAACTATATTTATTTTAAATAGTAAGACTATATTTATACCAAAGAATTAGCCATTTTGAAATTTTATTAGCTACTATGAGGTGGACTCACAATCATACATAGTTTGTAACAATGTCAGCCATATATATTATCTTGATACAGGACAATGTTGGTTGTCACCTCTTCGCTTCATAGTTTCCCTGATTTCGTAATTTTTGATAATTAGGAACCTTGAATCTATTGTATTGATTCTTGTTCATCATTACATATTAGGTGAACATTATCATATTTTCATGATTGTCTTACTTTATCTTGGGAAATAGTTTGTAATTACTTAAAAGAAAATTTTTAGATTTTAAATAGTGAAATGGCATGTCTTGAAGGTTTAGATTAATAAATTATTATCAATTTATTAAAAATATACTTATAAACTAATACTAAGACTATAGCATTTTCATTTTCCTTTTAGAATATTTGAATTTCCTTATTAATTACCAGGAAAGCTCAGCCAGGGACAAAGTCCCTGACCATTTATTAAAGAAAAGGAAAAGTATAGTAAAAGCAGGTTTAGGAGAACCGGAAACCTTACAACCATACACCTGATCCCCCAAGCACAAACGACATCCAAAATTCAAAAATCAAAAACCACGAACCCTGAGCCTTCCTCGAGCCGCGTGAAACCTCGAGAAGCGTTTCACGTGAACCCGAGAATTACAATCCAAAATACAAAATTATCTAATACACAAAACGAGAAAAGTCATATCCGCTCCTCGGGCCATGCAACGCCGCACGTCACGCGGCTCCTCGGGACGCACAACCACGAGACGGGAACTCATCATCACGCGCCTCCATCATCACTCGCCGGCGACACCGTCCATCGGAAAGCTTGATGACAAGGTCACCAGAAACATCAATGCAGGACCACTCCCAGAATCAGCAGCATCCGCAACGATCTTCACCAGGTCACATAACACCAAAACGCCCCCAAAGAGGAGACGGAGCTTCATCCAAACCTTCCAAGGCAACTCCGCCACCAAAACCATTTCCATAGCAAAGAAACCAAAACTCACAGAAAACTCAGAACAGCGGCATAATCAAACCTCACCTCGCCAGTATGAGATGAGAGAAACCAAGTCGGGACAAGTCAAGAGAGAGACCCCAAATTCAAAAAGGAAAAATCGAAATCAAACCGTACAAAGAAAGAACCCGACGCCACCATCCGCAACCACCAGAGACCGCTCAACCTCCAAGCACCCAGTCCTAAGGATGAAGGATCGAACTCAAGCCGCCGGATCGGGAGATCAAGCGTAGATTCAACACTGCATCATGGAATAGACGCCAGTGCACACAGACGAGCCATCAATGCCGCAACAGCAGAGAACCACCACCTCGAACCGCTGAGACAGAGAGAAGAGGAAGAGAGCTCCGGGGAGGGGACGGTGGCGTGAGAGAAACCCTAGATAGCGCCGCTGTGCCCCTTACAGGCTCATCATTTCCTTATTAATTAATCACATAGAATATTTGGTAGAATGCAATTGGGCACATTATCTCAAACCATTCATATACCTTTTATTGTTTCCAGCCCTTTATTATCTTATATCAGGTGTCTGTTCTCTTTAATTAATTTGTGGTCTCATGTTATGGTGATCAAGGGTTGGTGACATGGTACATGGTTGGTGGTCATTAACCACCAAGATAAGGGTTTTGGATGTCATGTTTCACTTTTAGTTTTCTTAGCGTCTCATTGTACTTGATATGTATGTATTTATTGATATATATGTAATGATGATTCCTCATTGAAATCTATTATGGTAATAATTTTAGGGTAAATTCATTCCCAATAGTTATTTGTTGATTCCAATGTTCATGTCACTAGATAGTGGAGATTGGGAATGCTCATCAGTTTAATGGTGAATCGGTACGGGTAACAGTTTAGACGGTGTTATGTGTTGGTTCATTGAAAATGTTATCACATGAGGTCTTTCCTTAAAGGTAATTAATTTAGCATGAAATCCTTATATTATTTTGGTTGATTAATTATTGAAATGTTATTAAGAATGTTTTGGGACTCAAGAGGTAGTCTGTGATTTGGTGCTTGATCACCACCCCTTCATAACAAGACTTCAGTAACGATGGTTATTTGGACTTCAGTTTTTATTTTGAGTAGATATTTTTCTACGGATAAATTAAATTTAGATTCCCAATGAGTCTATATTTTATTTCGGGAATAAGTAATGAGTTTTTGACCCTGAATAACCGGATGACCATAGTGATGACATGTTATTACGGTATGTTAATCACTGAGGAATCTGTTTGGATGATTTGAAAATCCAACCTTGAATAGTACTGAGGATGGTATGTGGATTACCAGCTTATAGGACCGATCCATTTTAACATATAACATGGTTCTAAAATTTAAACACTATCTATTTTATAACAAGTGACTTCACTTATGTGAGGTTGGTGGTGTGGGTTATGGATGTGGGTATATTCATGATCTCGTTTTGCTATTTCAAATTGAATCCATTTTTAATAATCCCAGGGAAAAAATAAATTTTTACTTATAACAAGTTTTGGAATGTTCTATTAGAAATGTATTCAACTACCAAAAAGTGAGTTTTATGAAATTATTGGTATGGAAAACTAATTATCAAAGGACCTTACATTATGTGATAAATAAATGTCTTATTAACTAATTATAGACCGTAATGGATTTAAAATAGGAGTGGTTTGCATAAATGGAAAATACGATTAATTATTTTGAACCATAGATTAAGTTACATGTACTAGTGTTGGGTTTTTGAAACATTACATGGTTTGTAGCCAGATTTTACATGTTGAAAGAGAAGTGTAATGATTTATATCTGGTGAGATATTTTTTTGTTTTGAAATCAATAAAGATGTCATAATGTGGGTTGTGACATTGTTTAAAAGATATTGTAATCTTTTCAGAGTGATCTATGATGCCTAAGTTGATATTCTTGTGTTATTTATTGTTTAGAAATGCCCCAAAAAATTCCATCAAGAAATATAGAATATTTGTCAAATAATCCAATTCATGGGGCAATTCTTCATGTTTCCCAGAAGTTCAATCCCTTGGAAACACCTTTACCAAACTCCACATTGAGTGGTGGAGCTTGAGACCTTCCAAAATTTTAACCCCATCCTTGAATTACTAAATTTTTAACCTCCTTATTATAGTGGTGAGAATGGTTATCGTGAGGTAGTGAAGTTTCTTGTGGTAGTTTAGGAGATATTTTATTTTTATAAGAAACCTGAATATGTAATGGTCAAGTCTAAAAAATTCTTGTTTAAGAGACCTATCCAAGAGTATTTGGAAGTTATGATTACCCCTGATATCTATGAATCAATGTCTTGGGAATCCATCTACATAGTATTCACTTTGTGATGGCATCCTGATGATGTGAGGAAGTGGAAGGATACACTGTTCTGGGGTTTTAGTCAAGATGAGATATCATTTGTGGAGTATGAAAATAAATTCAGACAATTGGTATGTTTGATTCCTATTCTTATTAGTGATGATTATAATATGAAAATCTATTATAGAAAATGCAATCACCTAGACCTAGTAACAACCATGCTAGAGGTTATCTCAATCTCTTATGAGGAGATTCTTGAAAGGTTATTCTCAGCTGAAGTGGCGCTAGTGAAGAAACATAAAGGGATAAATGCTTCTATTTTAGTTGATAAAGGAAATCCTTCTAAAAAAAGAATCCACTCAAGTGCTTCTAGTGTAGAGAACCTTTCCATTCAAAGTGGTTATATTTGAATTCCCCAAAGGATTGTGGATATTGTGGGCATTGAGATTACCATTATAGAGTTTTTAAGTTGTTACATGGGAAATAATAACCTTAGAAAACAATATGAACTCTTGGATGAGGGGGAGAAGATGATTCATGAAAATTGGGCACCATCCATTTGTATTAGAGTTAATATTTTCACACTGTGAAGAAGCTTTCAGTTGTCAGCTGGTAGTTATAAAATATCATTAATTTTGATCGAGCTTTTTAATTCTGATGTGGAAGTGGAAACTGTTTGAGTTTTTCATTCACATGGATTATCTATTTTTATAATTTTTCATGGGATATTTGGGAATGATACATTGTAGACTTGGGTTGGGGTTATATTTTTATTAATTATTTCATAATGGTTTATTTTCATGATATTTTTTTTCATTCCTTAGTGTTCCTCTTGTTTTTACATGACAATTACAGATCAATTTTGATATACAGGATGATCTCCCCGGTGCGAGTGCAGTGCCCAGTTATGCACTAACATGAATGTTTTATATATTTCAAGTCATCCTTGGATATATCTTGGGAATGTACTTGGGTAACTTGGGAAATGTCTTTTTTGATATTCTAGGAACCTAGTGGTGGTACCATTTGTTTTGATGATCTCATGAAGGGGTGGGGAATGGTTTTCTAAATAATAGGTTACCATAAAGTACTTACACATGGACGAAATTCGTTTCACCTCATTACATTGATTATTGATGCTAGATCCAATATGTTTCTCCTTAGAGAACAATTTAGGGCTCTTTTATAGGTTTTAGGGGAAATGATTTTCTTATGTTACACCATGTTGGTGAATCTTTAAATAGTGAAGAAAATTATGATATGTATCTTGTCATTGTATGGTTTTTAGATGTGTGATGATCTTGGTGTTTGGATCTTGGTGTTTGGATCTTGGATTTGTGTGTGTTTCTAAACTTTGGTTGAGTCTCACTTCGGGACCATGAACCTTCCACCTCACAAGATGAGTGGAGGATTTTATCTTGGGTCATCATGTTCAATTGTTCATACTAGATGATTTATGGGGATATAAATTCTTATGGTGGGGAGGTTGTAACCTCCCAATAATGTTTTTCATATTTTCAGACACGTTAATTTGATTACCCAATGAATGGGTATCTTCATGGGACATTTTACAAGTTTTTCTGGAATGTTTCAAAGGTTTCTAGGCATGTTCAATGGTTGCACATGATTTTTCAATATGTGGAACCTAGATAGTTGGGTGTATCATTTCTTCCATATGGTTTGAAAATGTGTGAACTAAAAAAATGCAACACATTCAATGGCTCTGTTCAAGGTTCACGATCTACGTATTGTGATTTCTAACTATGCGAATTGTCCCATAAAATAGTGAAGATGGTAATTAACACTTTAAAAAATTTAATTAAAGGCTCAATAATCCCTAATCAACCCTGACTCCTCCCACTCAATAATAATCCAATCCATTGGATTTTTGGGTCCCTTAGGAGGAATTTTAACTCCCCAAACCTCATCTATTTTCAGATCAATGAACCAATCGAAGTAGAGATGTTCTCATTAACTATGGTATTCTCTTATTTTCTTGGATCTCCCATATTCTCTTAATTTCATCATCTGAGATGTTTTGAATGAATTTCCTTTTTTTATTGTGATTGATTGATATGGGATTGTAGATATAATCTCTTATCCCTCTTCTTTCATGTTCTATCTTCCTTGATCTATTGATCACCATCAAAGGGGACACATATTTTATTTTTAAGGTTGTATTCCATAATTTCCAAGTTGGTGTTTCTATAAGTTTCCTTCATTTTTGATTAATTATTTCTTGATATTTCATAGATACATGTTTCTTAATTTATACTACATTTTATATGAAATTCAACCATTAATGATTATATAAATTATTCTTTGAACCTATTCTCTTTGAAGTGGTTATCTCATTTGTTGAACGGTATAATCTTTATCTTCCCCTTATTTCTTTAAATTTAAAAAATTCCCTATTTGTTTGGATTAATTTTGAAATAAATTTTAAAGGGTATTTTGGTAAAATTAATATCTTTGGCCTGAGTTTTGATTTCATTAATGAACATCATTGATTTTAATTAAAAGAGTTGAACTATTTTGAAATTTCAAAATAGTTGTAAATGATTGAATTTTTTAAAGGACAAAGAACCCCTTTTAAATGTTTTAATCCTTATTTCGAAATTGGTGATTTTAGGTTATTTTAAATAAATGATTGTTTTAATGGATTGTTTAGAATTTTAATGATGAATTGTGAAAGGAAGTGGTTATTATTACTCATTGAATTGAATTGCTAATTATTTTAATGGCACCTTTGAAAATATAAATATGAATTTTTTGGGGAAGCGGGTATCGTTACCCTTTTTGAATGTTGAAATTATTTGAAAAGGATTTGAATGTAATTTTTGAATCCTGAATGAATGATTGGTACATTATGATGCTCATCTCTTCTAATAGTCCATTAATGTAACATTCAACTAATTCTTCCTATTGTTGGGTGTTGAAAAAGGGATTATTTACTTCAAGGGAATTGGGGGTGAGAGTAAGATGTGTTATTATGGACATTACCCATGTTTGATAAGGATCCATATATGATCCTCATAACTTGATTACCTCACTCACCTGTTTTGAGTATTCATGGGAACCCAGATAGTTAGATGGGTTGACAAGGATATATGATTCACCTTCAGACTCACCACTTTCAAGTGGATCAATAGAGAATGTGAAATGTTAAAGCTATATAATTACATCCTAGAAAATGGTTCTGTGTAGAATTGGATTGCTTATGAGCTGTGATACTGTATATAAGACCGTCAATTACTCAGATTGTAATTTTATTTGATATTCTAAGGTGCAGTAAATATCATACATAGGTTGTACCCATGAAATCCATGTACTCGATCTTGATACATGATAGTGTTGGTTGTCATCATTTAGCATTGGAGTTTTCTTGATTTGTTCATTCATTGTTATTATGCATGTTCACTTTATTATATTCATTCATGTACATCATTACATAATAGGTGTGTATTCTCTTCTTTTCTTTATTATCCGAATTTATCTTCTGAAAGGGTTTTTAATTCTTATCAAGAATATTAATAGTTTTTAAATGGTGAAATCACATGTTTTATAGGTTTAGTTTAGTAAATGATTTTTAAAATTTTAAAGATATATTTTTAAACTAATCCTTACACACTTTAATTTGAAATCATATTTTAGCATTTTTTAATTTCCTTATGAAGTAATTTCATACAACCATTCACAGAATCCTATTGGGATTTTTAGATTACACCATACTTGTATTTTTTGGTGTTTTCAACCCATTATTATCTTATATATGATGTTCATGATCCTACCCTCAATTATGGTTTCATGTCAGTGTGACCAAGGGAGAGTGACTTGGGACATGGTGGGTGGTTAAAGACCACGAGGAGATGGGTTTGGGTTCTTATCTGCTACATTCAATTTTCTTAGTTTCTCATTATACTTAATATCTATATATTTATTGATATATATGTAATTATGTTGCTATATTGTGCTCTCCTTATATAATAATTTGATGTTAAAATCAATCCAATAGTTATTTGTTGATCCACATGTTCTTTTTTCCATCATGTGGAGATCATGAATGCTATTTGTATTAGTGGAGAATCAGTTTAGCTACTGGTTTAGATGGCATTCCAGGCTGGGTTTTAAAATGTAATCAACATAGTGAATGTATTTATTAACATCAATTCTATTATTTACCATATATGAAATGTAAATCTAATGAAAAAATGAATTACATGCTAATGTTTAACTTTCAATGATGATGGACATTGTAACAACCTAGAATTCACTATATATTTTCATCAAATAAATAATGAAATATATATCATGTTCCACACACAATACAAAAACTAAAATGAAATCCTTGGTGTATTTTTAACATTAAATATTAATATTATAACTAAACCAATATAAATTTATGTTACCATTTTGAAAAATCAATTAAGGAAGTAGGAAGATATGGTTTCCGATAATATAATTCTTCCATATGAATCATATTTTTCATAGCTTGGAAGAGACGTAGCATTGTTAGGTTTTTTACTTGACCCATCCCATGACTAAATAGATAAATTATTGTTTGAGAAAAACCATATACGAGAGAACAAAAATCTTATGGAGATTTACAAAAGATCAATTATATTTGAAATATCACTTGAAATTGGAACCAGATCTTGTATGATATTTAGGTCTTACACTGTGTTCATAAGGATTTATGAAATTATAATTTTGGATTATATAAAAATATAATAAAATATGTATATTAAATGATTGATATGAATTTTTATTCATTAAAAAAAATTCATTTTCTTTTGATAAAATCAATTTATGATTAAAAAAACTATGTTTTAAAAATAATAATTTTGGTTTGGTTCAATAATACCATGTTATATAAAAAAAGATTGATTTTTATAGTAAAAAGTATAGTTAATATATAAAAATAGTTATTCTATAAAAATTATCATTTTCTATATTTTATGTTTTAAAATTAATAGGAAAAAATATTATTTTTAGATGAAAATTTTGAAAAATTAAATTCATTTTTGGATTTATAATTGTAATATTTTTTTAATATGAATATTTGGGTTGTTTTATAAAAAAATTTATTTATTTTTTCTAAATATTGAAAAATACTGTTTTTTGAAAATAAAATTAGCTTTATGACATTATTAGATTATAAGAATGTTCTGGAAATATAGGAATACTTTTACAATAATAAACATATATTTTATATGTTAATTTCAAATTATTATAAATGTTGGTTTTAATTTATAAAAACATATTTTACATTTTAGAAAATAAGTAATATTGTTATATATTTTAATACATTATATATCATTTATTTTAAAAATAATTTGTATCATTTTTAAAAATTTAAAAAAACATGGATCTATAATTTTGAATCATTAGTTCTAAAATATTTAGTAAGGAACCTTTTATTTTTGGGAATAGAGTATAAATTACCTAGGTAAAAACTAGTTACTATGGTGAAATAAAAAATCAAACAAATAAATAACCTCTATGGTAAGAGAAATAACTTGTTATAAAAATATTTTAATTGAGTGTTTGATGTGTGGACAGATAATTTGTACAATTTTCTCAAATATTTATCAATTTGGG
Organism: Viscum album; assembly: GCA_963277665.1. Lineage (NCBI taxonomy): Eukaryota > Viridiplantae > Streptophyta > Magnoliopsida > Santalales > Viscaceae > Viscum > Viscum album. Next base: position 1,253,351,995 of record OY728141.1, read on the forward strand.
GGCCATTTTCATTGAGAGATAGTTTTTGTTATTGAAATGTTTTCGGTATTTACAAAAATACCTCCATTTTCAATTATAAATGGTGTTGTCCTCTCCTCGCTCTCCCTCAAAAAAATTACATTAGTTCTGAAAAAAATTTAAAAAAACTTTTCGTAGAGAATCCATGTCACATTTAGGCATTTATAGTCTTCTCAAAATGAAATCCACCTATGGTTTAACTCCCTCTACAAAGAAGAGAGCCAATACGGTGAAATATATATTTCTAAATGATCAATACACTATCCCATTTAATTCTGAAATTTTCTTATTCATCAATTTAATTTTAATTATATGTTAATGATAACTATAGTTTCATTGTTATACTGTTATGTTATTGTAATTATGTTACAATCATTATCCAAACTCCCTTTTAAATTGAGAAAAATGAAAATATAAACTCTGCGTTTGGTGGACTATCACCTCCATGACTTAAAGAGTTTCATTTTAATTTAATAACTTAAAAGGATACTCATAAAATGTTACTTAATATATAATTATGATATTTATGACAAGTTTTAGTTTTTGAAATGTTAACACATATTAAAAATTATTTATTTTTCAAGACCTGAATCTCCCTCACATGATCACCATTGGTCACCACATAACCCCGGGCATGAATCCCTATATATAGAGGCTTCATATTAGTACAAAGGGTGTATGTAATATAATTAGGAGGTTATAACCTGTGATATAGAGTTGAAATAATAAAATAAATAAATAAATAAAATCTATTCATATACATGATAATATTAATAATGAATGAAATCAAACTAGATATAGAATAAACCTCATCAGGTCATAATAGATGTCATCTAAATTTCATGATAAATTCATACATGAAAAAATAACTAAATATTGAATCCAAAATAAATAATCTACAAGCATGATGGTGAACTCCATACATGGTCCTGTATCCATGCTCCAGTCCCCTAAGAAAATTAAAAAATCATTGAAGCACAAGGATCCTTTCCCTTATCAAGACAAGTATCCAGGAAGTCAACCCATGTACCAAATGCCTTCTAAATAGGGTTAGACTAAAAACAAATATGCTGACACCAATTAAGTTTAAAACATAAATTATGAATGTAGTTCATAAAAGTTTACAATTTTCAAAATCAATTAACATAAATAAGGAAGAAAAAAATGAACATGATGAATGTATGATTTTGGTGTGACACCCAAGGTAAACCACACTTTCTTTGAAAATGTTTCATATGTCATTGTCCTTTTAGCTCATTGAAAATACCCAAGGAGGACATATCAATCCTCTATTCCTATCTCATCCCCTTGTATCACATATTCATACATATCTCTCTCGGGACCATATAGTCATGAACTTTTGGATATGTCCCTAAGGCATAAAGACATAAAAATTTCCTCCCTTAGGCCATTAAAATCATGCATCAAAATATCACAACCTCAAGAAACAAGAAAATTTCTATGTAACCCTCATGTCAGTGAAATCATATATCTCAACATCCCACCCTTAGTCCAGTAGAACAATGCATCTCAACATATTTCCCTAGAAAATCAAGTATCAACATGTCTCACCATCAGGATCATATAATTGTGAATCTCAACATCCTTCCCTTACGCATTATGTTTTAAAACATCTTTCCCTTATCACCATATATCCATGAAATATAGTACATTTTCCTCATCACTAAAATAATGCCCATTAATCCATAGTTAGAGAAAACATTATCACTAAAGATGACAATAAAACATCATAAGATAAGACGATTATTCAAATATATTAAATAATTATATCATATCATGCAATTCTATCATTGCATTTTAAGTTGTATCAATTAAATTTTTTATATCAATCATACCATGACACATATATACAACTAATGATAGCACGAGGCTCTAGGTTCCAGAATTCAATATTCCCTACAAATTTCAATGGAGAGTACACCCTTATAGTGACCAAAAGATGTGGTATCAATAATTATGATACCAAAAGGGATAAATTGGAGGACTAGGAAAGAGAAATCAAACATTTTTAATAAATAAAATGAATGCATGAAATTCCAGCATGATCATATGAGAAAAAAAATACTTGAAAATAAAATCTGATCACATGAAGTTATTTTAAACCACCCACCTAAAGCATAGAATAAATAGAAACCAAACTTAACCACCTAGATATATCACTAAAACAATGATACCCTTTTAAAAATGATTCACAAAGGTATCCTGGCATAGATGATGAGAATCCAAGAATATGGGAATTGGATTTTCCAAAAACAAAGAAGAACATAATGATTTAAAATGGTTTCAATTAGACCAAGGATAAAACCTTCTAAGATGGTAATATAAGATGATAGAGGAACCTTAGAAAACCCTTAGATGTAATTAATCCTCTATTAGCGTAAAAATAAGTGACTAAACGGGATAAATAGGTGCATTATGGAACAAAAACATTTCATGTCGACTCATTTATGTGGGCAATCCCAACACCACTAGGCAGTTGGTGGGAACCAACAGTTTGCTTAAGGTTGTCCCCAGTGTGCCTTTGATTTTGGAGATCCCACAAGATAGCTAGTGGGTTCCTATATCATTACTAGGATACTTGCAATCACATGGACATTTTAAAGGACTCCCCTAGCTAGTTTGTGGCACTGGATCAAATCAGTTACTATATTTCACCCATAGTCTCCTCTTTTCTTGAATATAATGAGTCCCAAACGCCTCTAAAAACACTTTAATCAAAAAAAATATCTTAATCATATAAAGAAAAATCCCGGGAAAAAATATTAAAGAGAAATACACCTAGCCAAAAAGATATGATCCTACAACCACCCAACTATATAAATGACGATCCTCATGTTATACTCTGAAGGGTCACTACAATATATCAGTGAACAACTTAAGATACAGTACCCACATATCCAAATCCTTATCCTAGTTTTACTCTAAAAATCACCCTTAATACCACTTCATTATAACTATAGTTACCTAATTTCAATGAATATCCCTGTCCCTACGGTCTATGACATAGATCATATGATCCTAAAAGGATGAATTGACAAACAGATCAACATCACGAATTTACAACACATGAGAAGGATCTAGGTGATGTCTCCATATTTATGACACATGGAACATTTCAATAAAGGAATTTAATAATTTTGGAAGAGATAATTGGAATTCAACTGGACCAATTCTATCTACTATATCAAACTACCCAAAAATACTATCTACTAACTTCCCATGATTCAATAAATGGTACTCAACGAGTCACCCCAACACTTGAAGAAAAGTAAAGTGAGTAACATCAAACATTAGTGTTCATCTAAAATGGTAAATGTATAATTTTTTCTTATATTTATTGTTTCCAACTTCTTATAGATCAATTGAACCTACTCTTATTTCACATATAAGAGATTTGATCCCACAATTGCTTCTTCTCCTACCTCCAAACAACAAAAGGGTGAATGATATGGCCTACCATACAAGGAATCAAATGAAACCATCTAGATAGATGATTGTTAATTATTTTTATAGGTGAAATAAATATGATATATGTGTATCTCCCTATATCCAAAAAATTTTATGATAGATTTCCTCATCATTTCCTCAATGATCTAGACAGTCAGCTAAGATTTCCTATCTATCGGATGATGGTAGGCTATTATTAGAAGAGCCTATGACCACAATGACTTTTGAAGGACATTATATAAACAAGATGTTAAATGAGGATCCCTATCTAGCAAAATATTTTTCAAAAAACCATGTATCCACAACATCTCTCACACATATAGGCTACCTAGGTCATCAATTGAGAATGTATTCAGGATAGACTAGAAGTGGGATACTTTGGTCAATCATTCATTGATCACGCATGCTAATTCATTATTTCAAGGATTACTTGGTAAAATTTTTACAAATTACATGTTGATATCTCCCCATTTCACATGTTAATGTTAAATGAATATAGAAGTAATTTTTTTCAAGTATAGTCGACCTTCACCTAGGAATTGGCGAGGCATTATGCCACAAAACATGTTATCTCCCTTTTCATGCCTAGAAACCAGTACTGTTTGTGGAGATCTTGATATATATTTATCAATCCATGAGATACATCCCGCCTAGATGATTTAAAATATACCATAAAATCCTTCCATTTATTAGAGGAAACCAAAAAACAACATTGAATTTGAAGAACTCCGTATTCATTAATGGTAAAGACAGAAGGTGTCTCCCAACCATTTACTTTCATCTTAAAAGGCAAACATTCAGGATCTACTACTAGCCTCTCTTTTCCCATATTAAAAAGTGTAAGGGAAAAATGGTCAAAGTCAGAGTTACCCATCACTAGTAGTCCTATACATATATGTTGATTTCATATAATAGAGTTATCAATAATAACTCAACACATGGATCCCACACCATTAATGTCTACCCCTTTCTACTTAATGTGTTGGTAACAAAATCTTCTTTTTTAATTGTGTATTCCAGCTAGAATTCAATGGTCTATAAGTACTCCACACACCTCCTCCCCAAAATATTCAGATCCTTTTTTAAGAATACCCACCTCATTTTTATTTGATCTTTATAAATTTTGAACCGTTCTACCATCAGGTAGTGTCACCAACAACTCGAGGTATAAAGTACAATAGTCAAATCTAGATCATGGGTGGGGTAGTTATGCTTGTGTGGTATCAACTAAATAGATTAGTAGGCCAAAAAACATGTTTCCAATATACGAAATACTTGTATCACAACTCTTGAGGTATCAATGTACATATGTTTCCCTTTACCCAATTTCAATAAGGTCACGATTGGGGTAGCACCCCAGTATTTTACCATATTTTTCGTTTGGAATATTGTTTTTCTAGAATGATTTATACATAAAAACAAGTTTATATTATGGTACACAAAAAATTTGAGATTATATTTCAATTCACACAACATGGAGTGATATTTCCTTACATGTAAGAACAAATTCGTTTGATAACATGTGTTATACACAAGACCATGTTTTATCAAAAACCAATATATTATTAAAATATTTTTATTTAATATAATAAAACATTGTTGTTAAATAGTTTATTATGAACTAAATAATAAAAATAGATGGTTAAATTCAATAATTACCAATTAATTAGAATATAATATACAAACAAATAGAAAATCATTGAAATGTTTCTATAGAATCCATTTTTATGGTCCCAATGGAATTTTTTCTTAAAAAATTAAATTAACAAATTTTAGTGCATGATATTAGAAATATATATATATATATTATATATTATATAAAATATTTATTATATTTATAAAATATAAGTGATTTCCATATGATAAGAATAATTTCAATTTTACCCATAAAAACTATTTTTAAGAGAGTTTTTCCACCTTTTGATGGCAGAAATGTTTAAAATTTTTTTGGAAATTTTTTAAAATTCAAAATATAAAATAAAATTCATTTTCAAAAAATAAATAAAAAATTATGTGTGGGCTAATTTTTGGTATTTTTTTGTGTTGTTTCAATTTTTGATGAATAGTTAAAAATACTGAATTTCAATTGAAAAGCCACGTTTCTTCTAGTTAAATTATATTTTTATTGGTTTTAATGTATAAATTGAAAAATTAAACATAAATTAACATTTTTTTCCCAATAAAAATTTTTATATTTAATTTAGATATAAAAACATGGTGACCTTTTCAACATTTTCACATTAAAAAACCTACTTTTTTGATATTTTATGAAGGATTAATTTAAAAATATTTTATTCTAATTTGGAGATTAGAAATATGTAAAATTGAATCTATATTTGTAATAGTAATTTTTTTATAATTTATATCAAGGTAAACATTGTTTTTGAAATAGATATTAGTGAAATAAAATAAAATAAATTACATTGATTATAAGAATACACTACAACATTATCAGCATTTAGCTGTGGTTTAATAAACCAGCGCTAAATTTTTTTAAAATAAATTAGCTGCAATTTTTAATAAACCCAATGAAATGGGTTGTTTGTTTTTCAACAAAAATTCAACCACGACTCCCTTGACTCCCCCGACACCTGCGACCCCCGTTACTCCCTGAAACCCCAGAACCCGGTGACCTGCACAACCCCAACGACTCCGGTGACCCCCTGAAGCCATCATTGTGCCACACCACCCTCACCACACCTCGTCGCCTCTCCTAAGCCCTGTGACCGCCCAAAATTCTTGACCCCAGCAACCCGAATGACCCCGAGGACCCCTCGACGCCCTTATCGTGCCTCACTGCCTCTCATTGTGCCTCAACGTCCATGATGACCCCCACGACCCCTTGAATCCCTGGATCCCATGACCCCAGCAACCCCCACGACCCTAGTGACCCCCCGAATCCCTTGACATGGTAAAACTATATCATTAGTTTTTTTCATATATATCACCAATTTCATCAATCTTTTTATTGTAATTTAATTCATCAGAATCATCAATTTCATTGATTTTATAATATTTATTAGGGTTGTTAGTGGCAACCGCACCATTTATGCATTACGTTTCATTATGTAAAACTATATTTTTATCTTGTTTACTATCAAATATATCATCAATGTACTTAGTGTCCTAAATTTCACACATGCCATCTATTTTATTGGGTTTATAAGTGATGGAGATATCATTAGACTCTTCTATCTCATCAATATCATCATTGTATCCAGTATCATTGGATTCATTAGTGATTAGAGAATATATGGTTTCATTAGATTCATCAACAATCATTGTTTTCATTAGTGTTGGCACATTCATTATCTTATTTATCTATGTTGACGTGCTCATGGTAATAAGTTTCATCATTGTGATATGTTCCACCAATTTTGTTAGACTCATTTATTTCATATTTTTTATATCATTCAGGTTTTTATTCTGTATGGTTCATCTCATAGGTGTCAATGAAGTTGTTTGTCTCATAGATGTATTCAATTTCATTTGCATCATTGAAATTATTTCTGTTATAATTTGCATTGGTATAGTTCATTTCATCAATTTCGTTGGTATGATATATGTATTTAGTGTCATTGTGGTAATTAGTTTTTTCATCATCATCATTTTTTCATTGGTTCATCACTTTATTGTGTTCTTTGTCATCAATGATTTTTACTGCATCACAACAATCATTGTAATAGTTTCTGTTCATGTAATCATTAACATTGTTAGTGTTGTTTTTCATAACCATGTAATCTATGTCATCCATTTAATTGGTTCTATTTATTTTTTTGATTTCATCCAATGCATCAATGTTTTTAGTGTTCATTTTTATTATATATACTCTTGGTTTTAAAAAGGTCATTGTTTTCTTCATTATATTTTAATCATAACTGTGATTCATAATGCATGCAATATTATTGTCAAGGGTGAAATGTATTTCATCCATATATTAATTAATTTTTCTTTCATATGATATAATTTTTTCATCAGCTTCTCATGTGTCATCTAGAGCCTGAGCATTAGTGGTTATTTAATGCCTTTTAATTAAATTATTAATTTTTTTTGTACCACATCTACATGTAAATTATAATAGTATGGTTATATTTTTGGATATCGTTGGTGGTGGAATATTTAATTATTTTCACACCTTTATCAGGATACCATGGGACTCAGTACCCATGTTGATTCTACTTGATTGTAGGCTTGGGTTGGGGCATGGATCAATTCATGATGAATGGATTACTAGGAAAAAGCAATGAATATTCAGACTAGGATTGGACTTGAGACCATCTTCAAGGTTTTTCCTATTTTTGACTTTTGGAATTTTAGGTTTCTCATGTATATGATCTTCAATTGATGTATTCATTTCTTGACATGCATTTTATAGTTCATTTGTTAGAGCATGGTTTTTTTTATTATCTCTTTTTTTTGTGGATCATTTAAATTTTCATGATTTGGTTTTCTACGGATGGGATCATTATTTACCATACGTATTTATATAGGAAATCTTTATTTAACATATTTAAATATTTTTTTAACTATTATATATGAATCTCTTTCCCTATTTAGTAATATATATGTGTTTTTATTTTTTTAATATTGTGTAGGCACATTGGGATATAAATGGATAAAAGATATAGCACATTACCAAGGAATACACCTCAGTATACTAAGGGTTTGGAGGATTTTTTAGAGTTTTCTATTTACAATCGATCTGTTGAAGGGAGACTATGATGTCAATTACCTAAATGTAAATTTAGAATATGGTTTAAGAGAGATGATGTTTATGAACATTTAATATTGAATAAATACCCTTCTCAAATTTTTTGTTGGATTTGGCACAATGAATCGAATGTTAAAGAAAGGTTGAGAACTAATGTCAATCCACATAATGAGCTACCAACATAATCTACAATGGAAAATGAAATGAATGAATTTATAAATGATGCATTTAGTGTTAAAATAACCCACCATCAACCTAAAAACCAATCAGAATATCTAGATGAGGGTGCTACAAATAGCAATGTGACAAGTGATGTTTTTTTTGACTATATGACAACCATATCAAGATTGTGACATATCATTGGATTGTCTTTCTAATTATGTGGAGCCAAATGTAACATTAAAATTCACTAGGAAAATACGTTTCATGGTTTAGATTACGATGGAAAAAAAGAGTTTTATAGTGGATGTTTGAAATATTCAAAACATTGTTTTCTACTTAAGTTGTACCATATTAAATGTCTATGTGGAATTAAAAATAAAGAAATGACATGATATTGGAATTGATGGTTGATTCATTTCCTGAAGAAAAATTCCCTGAGTCTTTTTATCATATGGAATAATTTGTTAACAGGATTGGTCTGAATTATACAAAAATACTTGTGTGTCCCAATGATTGTATTATTTATTAGTGATAAAATTCATTTAGGTAGGATTGAAAAAAATGATATTCATGTAAATGGAAGTCAATGGGTGATGTTGGATGTATGAATAAACAGAATACCATGAAGAAGAAGAAAAGCAACACACCTACAATGGGTTTGAGTTACTTTTATTTAAAGCCTCGTTTAAAATGACTATTTATGTCATATAAAACTGTCGAAAACATGAAGTTGCATTCTGTAGATAATAACAATGATTGGTTAATGAGACATCCATGAGATTCACAATATTAGAATAAATTTGATACATTACATCTATGATTCTCAACTCATCATGGGAATGTTCGATTGAGATTGGTTACCAATGGATTCAACCCATTTGGGACATTGAGTACTAGTTATAACATTTGGCTAGTTGTTTTGATCCCTTACAATATTCCTCTGTGGATGTGTATGCAACAAACATATTTTATCATTTTTATGACCATTCATTGGAGTAAATGTTTTAAAATTATATTGATGTATAATATCATCCTTTAATTGGAGAATTATAGGGGTTATGAAGCAACAGTGTTGAGACCTATGATTATTCTTCTAAAACAATGTTCAAAATGCATGCTGATTTAATGTGGACCATTATTGACTTACCTGACATGGGAATTTATCTGGTTGGAACACATAAATGGGTCTGTCATTTCCTATTTGTAACTTTTATTTTGAGCCCAAATTTCTACTTGAAAGTACAAATTGTTGCTTCTTGTTTCATCGAATATTTCTCGATGCATCTCGTAGATTTCAGATGAATATATAAAAATTTAAGAGTTTCATTGATCTTAGAACACCTCCAAAGTTGTTAACTGGTTCTAAAATATTGTCATAACATTGAAATATTGAAATTGAATTTGGGATGGTTCATAATTTTAATGATAGTGGGAAACGAGTTCAAAGTGCATCACCAAGTGAAATCATAACACAACAATGGAAAAAAATTATATTCTTCAAACATTCGTATTGAGAATTAAATTTGTTGTGGTATAATCTTGATGTGATGCATATTGAAAATAAGTTTTGTAATAATTTGACCCTTACATTAATTAATGAGCATGAAAATTATAAGAATCATCTCAATGCTCAGAGATACGTACAAGTAATGAACATAAAATGTGATCTCTGTCCAAATGAGAATGAAAAGGATGCTAAGGAAATTTTTGCAATGAAAAATAGGGATAAATATACATTCCATAGAATTTTAAAGCATGTGAAGGTATTTTATGGGTATTCAAGTAAAATCTCTAGGTGTGTTTAGTTAAATAATTGTAGGATATATGGATTGAAAAGTCATGATTCACATATCTAGTTATTTCATTTACTACCATTGGAATTGCGTACATTATTACCAAAAAATGTTACTGCTATTGTACTATAATTCATCACATTTTTCAGGAAATTATGTGAGAAATATCTACATCCATTTGATATTTAAACCCTTTATGAGGGGTTTGTATTTACACTTTTAGCAATGTAGATGATCATTCCTCCATCGTTTTTTACTATCATGATGTATTTACAAATTTGTTTTATTGATGAAGCTAAATTAGGAGGCCCCATACATTATCGATGGATGTATCCAACTAAGAGGTAAATTATTTATATGTTTTTCATTTAAGTAAACAATTCTTGGAAATTAATTAAATGCAAAATTATGTTTGTTTATTTTATTTCATAGATATCTTGGAAATTTGAAATCATAATTAAGAAATATAACTCAACCAGAAGGTTCTACTGCTGAAGCCTATTAGTTAGATGAGTATCTTACCTTTTGTTATAGATACATTGATCAAATTTATATAATAATTAATTCACTTTGATATTTTTAAGACACATCAACTCAATCTAAAATACATGGGAAATAAAAAAATTTCTTACTATTGGCCAATCAGTTGGGAGGAACTCAAATGTTACACTGGCAGAAATGGATTTATTATAGGAACATAGATATCTGCTGATGAATAGTAAAATTGAAGGTCCATTTATTTAAGAGTTGTGGGTACAAACAAAGAGATGACGGAGGGTTAGAACACAAAAAGCGACTGATATAACAAAAACTGTTAATAAAGAGCTTGTAGAATGCATTGCATGATGTGTATGATCATAAATATTTGAATAAATCCGAATATTAGGTTGAGACATATATTTTGTAAATCTAATAATGTATTTTTTTAGATCATGAATACTGATACCTGAGTTGAGTTGTCAGAATATTTGATGTTTCATTCTAGAGGTACTCTAAAACAAGTTATAATGTTCGATGATTACAACATGAATGAATTTTGATTTTTATACAGTTCACTGACAAGAGGTTTTGAAAACATATAATAGTGGTATATTTAAATTTTCTAAAGTGGGATACTAGGGGAAGATGACTGAAATTATTGAATTAAACTACCACAAGAATTTTTCAGTTGTTTTATTCAAATGAAATTGGGTCGATATTGTTAGAGGTGATAATAGAAATTCTTTGTAATTTACTTCTGTGAACTTATCTCGCTTGATGGATGTTGTTGATCATGAACTCCCTAATCCATATATCTTATCATTGCAAGAGAAAATGGTTTACTATGCGAATGATGTTGTGGATTAAGGGTGGTGTGTAGTTTTCATGTTAAACAAAGATATTTGTATGATATCGGTGATGAAGTATAAGATTTGACTTCTAATATTGATTCTCATCAACATAAAAAATCATAATTATTTGTCCATCATGATATTGAAAATATTAATCTTAAAAGGATCGATGAAGTGAGTGAAGTAATGAAGAAGGAACCCGACATGATTGAAGGGGAAAATGATTGTATGTAAAAATATTAATTCATTTAGCAACCACATATTTCATTTTTGTAGTTATTCATTTTCATTATTTTGTATATTTTTTTGTTACTAACGTGCATATGTTATCATTTGTAAATTTTTTTCCTCATAATTTGTTTGAAATATATTTTTTGACCATAATTTTATTTTATTAAATGAAAGTAATTCCAAGGATGAAGTGTTATACTATATGAAATCATACCAGAGAGAATAATGTTGCCCCATTAGATTCATATGGGGTCCATACAGATGACACAGTAGGATTACTTGGCCAGATTATAGGTTAGCAAGCTACAGAGCCGGGTTCCCTTCTTATTTCCAATGATGATTGGAGTTAGATATCAACTTTGCAGAATGTGTTGATTGGTTTATATCAGAGGACAACCAGATATGCCCCCAGTCGTATTGCATCGACTGGTAGTGATCAGGTAAATCAAAAAAATTTAATATCATTTAGTTCGCAAAGATTTATTGGTTTAAGGATTAAATATAAATATACAACAGTATATTATTTTCAATATATTGTTTATATAGGTGGTAGATAGAAATAGAGATGGAGCTGGAGAGGGTGATGTGTTTTGTTCATCATTGGATAGTAATTAGTTGTATTTTAGATTTGTTGGACAAATATAGTAACAGTCAGTTTGTATATGTATCAGGCGTGGCATAGAGTTGCCACTAAACATTTTCATGACCTAACATTTTATTGATTTCTGATGCTGCCTTTTATGTATTATGAACCCATTCTTCCAAATACACTAGGAATTTATGATCCTTATGTGGTATTAATGGATATTTATATTTAAGAATCATATAATAATGCCTCTCCTATCATATCCTCTCAATTGGTTGGATTGATCCACATTTTCTAGTTCTGAAATAAACCTATGTCACGTGAGTTTTATATCACTCAATGAGTCATGGAATCTTCCGTAATTCTTTCTGCATTTATCTCATCTCATGATAAATTATTTTGGTGCAGCTAAATTCACCATATAATCTGGGCATTCATATGTTTCAAAAATTTATCTCGATATGGATAGAAACATGACATGATATTGGTCATATTGGTCATCCATGGTATTTAGTAGGTGGAATATAGCACTTCCCTTAGAGTCTTGATCTTTTATAAATTGTGTCACTCTAATTTCTGGTGAGACTTCCATACGAGGAATTGTGAATTTTCTGTTTAATTTCTTGAACATTGTTCATTAGGATTTGTATCCCTTGCTTATTAAATTGGCCATGTTAAGGACCATGAACCTAAAATTTGAACATAAAATAATGGTTTAATCCTTTAATTACATAATAAAATTATTTATTCACTAATAAGACCCCATTTTTTTTGTATGGTTTTCTAATCTATCAATGTTAATTTCAAATGAATTGTGAGAGGATGTGAAAACCCCCTATGTATTCATAGTGACGAAACCCTATTTTAGGTGGTTAGGGCCTATGTCTTGTTGAGGTAAAAATATGTTCTCATATGGAATTCATGCTAGAATGGCCTACCACATACCTTTGCATCTAAAGTGTTAACTTTCATGGGAAGTCCACATGGACCCATTAATTTTATTCAATTATCAAAAAACATAAATTACAGAATGGGCTGGCTAATGAATTAAATGAAATTTTTTGAGTTATGTCTTGATTACTACATGTCCCTTATAACTTTATAATTTAAATGGATTATGGGTGTGAACCTCATTAAATCCGCTTTTGGTTTATAAGATAGAATGGCTCTATAAAGGGATTCATTAGTACTTAAAAATAATGAAAATCGTAGTATTAGTTACACCATCAAAGACACTTGTTTTCCTATTTACAAAATACCGATGATGGGCACATAGGTTGTTGATACTTTGTATTTCTGTAGTGATACATGTTATATCATGGATGATCACACTATTCGGGTTACTTAGATTCATATGAGCAACCATAGTTCCTAAGGGGGATCACATGGATAGGGTCAGTGGTAAGATTATTAAACCATGCAATGGGTTATACTCACACAAGTGTTTTTGGATTTGAATATTCTTGATACAATGAAATTGTTGGTTTCCTTGTATTATTTTAGATGTAGGCTCTATTTGTATTTGAAATTGGAATGGTTTTAATTCAGGGTACTCATTATGGGGCTGCAGAATCAGCTGTTCTTGTTTGTAAATCTAGCTTTAGTTGAAATTAAAACCACTGATATGTAAATTTATCATATTTATAAATGGTTAAAACCGTGATATAATTTTGTATTTTACTAATGGTGGCGGTTAAATCTTCCACTATATACATTAATTCAGCAGCTATTAAAACCGTCGCATCATAGTTTTTATCTTCGGTTAGCATTTCACGGTGGATATCTTGGTTTTAGCGGCAGTTGTCCTGGAGGAAATTAAATGCTTCTTTGGCGGCCGTGTTAACCGCCATGAAAAAAAATCATTTTCCACAAGGAGAACAGCCTCTAAAATCATTGAAAACCACCGCGAAATGTGTTCACTACAAGGGTTACCATAAAATGATTCTAAATTGAAGAAAACACCATGTATTTTTTGATGAGAAATAATTTAGCAGCAGTTTCAAAAATCCACCACAGTAGCATATTGCAGCTATTTAAACCACCACCATATAAAAAAATAGCCACTATGTGGTGATATTTCTGTAGTGATAGCAATCATAAAAAGAGGATAAACCTTAACAATTAGGACCAAAATTACATATAAATTTTTACTAAAGATATTTCATGACCATATATAGACCATACCTTCTCTTATATGGAAATATTTTAATTATTTTAGGCTCATGATTTAAGGTAGACATCCAAATGGTGTTTAACATTTTATATTTAAAATAATTCAACTACTCCTCCACTATAAAATGAAACTCACCACCTTACTTTTTCACACCTATGAATTGGTTTGTATTTTCAAAAAAATACCCTTATATGATCCCTAAATCACTAAAATCATCCAATAATCCTTTATATGAGAATAAAACTAACCTATGAATTCATTGGGTGAAAACTAAAGGGAGTTACCTGAAAAGAATGTAACATTCTTCATAGAGAACTTTTGTTTTATTTCTTTCTCAACACATAAAATTAATATTATATAATGATTAAATTATAAAATCATTATGATAAATATACTAATATATTTTTTATAAGATAATGACCTACATATACACACAATTTCACCAAATGAAATACACAATCATTGTTCATGTGTATAGAAGACTACATCCTCATGAACTAATGGTGTACATTCTTCTATTACCACTAATCAAGGTCAAAAATAAATATAGATTTATAGATTATATACGATATATTTGATATTAAAAATTCATTTATTCTTTAGGATGTTTTTATATAACATATACCTTCATGATTTCTATTTTTTGAGAATATGATAACATCGTTTGAGGACACATGGACTACCGCCTCCTCAAAGTGATGTGATTTATTTACATGTTATATGGAATTAATTAAGGATGGTTTTATAAAAAATAAGTGATTTATATTAAATGAATATGATAATAGAAATATAATATTGTTATATATAATTTAATATTTTCATTCTTTTAATAGAATAATAAAATGAAAATAGATTTCATGCATACGTATGACCTACCGTCCCCAAGAACGGTGCATTTCATTTCCAATATCCAAATTTTAGGGATTAATATAAATAGATATATAATGAATATATATAACATTTACATCATGATTTAAATTCTACATATTATTAATTCATTAAATATGTTATATTAATGAAAAATAAAAAGTCAAAATATACATGAAAAACAAGGTAGTGAACACCCGAAACAATAAAAATAATGAAATATTATTAACAAATTTGTATTATATTATAAAATGATCATATATGATATTATAAATATTAATAAGGGATTATAATGAGTTTGTTACATTTTTAAAACAATTTCACCAGAGTTTATAGGACATTCACCGAAAAGGAAATGTATGGTAAATGATTTTTAACTAACATTTTACATCTATGAGATAAATGTCCTATTCACCACTTCTTATTTTCTGTGTGTAAATAATTCCCCTATTGATATATTATATCATTAATTAATTTATATTCA
Organism: Viscum album; assembly: GCA_963277665.1. Lineage (NCBI taxonomy): Eukaryota > Viridiplantae > Streptophyta > Magnoliopsida > Santalales > Viscaceae > Viscum > Viscum album. Next base: position 1,253,367,819 of record OY728141.1, read on the forward strand.
TGGTATTTAAATGTTTCATTTGATGATTATTACATTTGAGGTTTCTGATTCAAATGTTACCACAACTTTAAGGGGTATTCTATCAATTTACATTACATTTTTGATTTTTTGTTATTATGAACCAATTAACATTATTATGGTCTATATAATTACCATTTCTCATTTAATATCATGATTAAAATATATTTAATGGTATTATATGTTTCATTTTAATTATATCATCCAAGGAGTTTTATTAGAAAATTACCATGTGGTAAAATTTGTCGTTGAAATCTCACTTTCTTTTGTGGTTGTTAACATTCTCTTGAGACAATCACTTCCTTATGACCATTTTCCAATTGAAATTAAATATGTTTAATATATTCATATATTATGTGATGTTTATAATTATTTCAAAACACATATAACATTTTTACATAATTTTCAAAATTCAAATGATATTTTATTAGCCGTGAAATATTGATATAACTTTATATTTAACTCAATGTGGATATTTGATAAGGAAAATTGTTCTTAAATTAAATGGATTACCTAATATATGAGAAATTATTTGGGTAGGTAAAAAGGGGTGGTTCATAGGTATAGATAATCCTTGAATAGATTGTTAGTATCAAGAGATGAATCATTTGGCCAATCAGATAGGTTTTTATCCCATATGTTATAAACCATATTGTTAATGGGTTTGAAGATGAAGGTATCATGTACCATGGAAAAACGGAATCCAGTAATAAAGAATTTCCTTCACACAGAGTCGATTATTATTTATCCATTATATTTTTGGTTTTAAATGATCTACGCATTTTGCTCATTATATTTTTATTTATTAAATGGAATGTGTGGTTGGTTATTACATTACCATATTGATTATGATCAATGATTCCTTACCAACTATACTATACTTAACCCTTACATAGAATTTTAGATCACCATTATTTTATTCCATTCCAATGGTTATTAATAAGAGATCATTAAATGTGTTTTAAAGGATTAATTTTATCAGATTTTGTTATGTATTATGTTTTATTTTCTATTCCCTATGTAAAATGGGTTCCATGAATGTTTCTGATTTTCCAAAATAGCTAAACTGAACAGTCCATCATTATTTTATTTCTTATAATCATTCTAATGTAATAATTCAATGTAAAAACATTAGGATTATGACATCATGGAGTTACAGTGGGTATCAAAGGAGGTTTATTATAATTGTTGGGAACTAGATTTATGAAAACAAAGAGGAGGGAAAATTACCCAAAGAATGAAATTTAGGATAATTTTAGAAGAAAATACCCAAGAAAAAATGTTTATGATTATGAGATTACATAAAAATTAATTTTTAAATTTATGTTAAGTATTTCACTTGTTTTGGGACTGGACCCTGTATTTCATAATGATATAATCTAATATAGTGTATTCCATTTTATGTAAATCAAACAAGGAAGGTAGAATGGTATCAATGCTCATAAACCATGTAGAGGATTCACTATTGTTAAATCCAATATAGCAAGTATAAAAAAATTATGGATATATTAGGATATCTTATTTAAGTAATAAAAAATAACCTTTCTTGGATAAGAAACCTATTATAAAGAGATATTCCCTGATGTTGTATTGTTTTATGTGACAAAGGCACCATCAAATAGTGGGACTATTAACAAAATAGTAGCTATGAAATTGAATAAGTATTTGCAGAAGCTATTTATTGAATGAAGATATAGTGAAAAGTAAAAGGTTACAGTTGTACTGTATTTTATCAACGAAGATGATGATCAATGGTGGACGTTGATCCAGAATATTATGAAGGAAGAGGAAAAAGAACACATGAAATTGAAAACTTTTAAGGATACATTCATTGACAAGTATTTCCATCCTAAGAAACAAAATGAGTTGAAGGGAAGGTAAATCATTTTTAATCAAAAGGAGGAAGAAATTATGTAGTGTGTGAATCCCACATTATCAAATTAAAATGTTTTTATATAGATTTCAAATGAAACACAAAATTTATGATTCACCAGTTCCTTGAAGGTCATAAGCGATGTATCTGAAGGGAAATAGTTTCTAAATTTTATTCCAAAATAATGAAAGTGTATTTTTTGATTTTAAAATTGGGAAATAATTCTTCAATCCCTATTGATTTTAAGGGAAGAAAGAGAAGAAGAGGATAATAGAGAAAAAGATAGAAAAAATGCAAGAATGGGAACAAGGATTTCCCTACATGATATAAATGTAGAAACTCCTTGATGGGGAGAATGTAAAACTCAACGGATTTAAAATCTATTCCTTATAGAATAAATATAATTTTATTTCTATATTTCAATATACAGAACTAAAATTAATCTTACACAACACACAAAATAGCGAGTATCATTCAAATCACGAAACACTAAGTCCGCTTTCCATACATTCATGCTTGAATTTGTTAGATATCTTTAGTTACACGCACAAATTAGTTTTATTAACCAACAATGTATTATTAAAAAATTAGTATTTAATGAAACCTATTCAAAACATGTTTTTTATTAATGGGAATTACTGATTATAAAAATATTTGGATAATTTCAATGGTTAATAATTTATTATAAATGAATATAATAGAAATTGAATATAAAGTAAATGTTTCTATAGATGCTAATTTAAAGCTCCCAAAATAATTTTTTATTAATAAATTAAATTAATTAATATTATTAAATGATATTAATTAATTATATATATATATTACATATTCGAAAAAATATTTTAGAAATTCATCCAATATATTTGATTGACACATGATATGAACAAATCCAATTTTACGCATAAAAAGTTGTATTTTTCTAAAGGGGATTATGATGACTTGTAAAGGTGAAAATGTTTTAAAATAAAATTTATGAAATTTTATAAAATATTTATGAGAAAACATAATTTAGTTTTGAAAACATTATAAAAAAATTATATCTGGGAGAATCTTTGTTATTTTCTATGATGTTTCTTTTTTATGAATTATGAAAATTAATGACCATTAATTGAAAATTGACATTTAAGGAAAATAATTTATAGTAATAAATTATATTTTTAATTGTTTTTAAATTCATTTTATAAAAATATTAAATATTTTAATATAATATATTTCATTGAGTTCATTTTTATATTAAATTTCGATATAATAATATTGTGAGCTTTTGAAGGATTTCACTTTAAAAAACGGCTTTCTCATCATGTCTATGGGATTAATATTATTTAATTACCCTCAATTATATGATTGAAATTAAGAAAAACGGATTAAATAAATTAAATAATAACAATTTATAATTTATAGTAAGGTAAACATATTTATTACAAAAATGACTAGAGAAAGAAATGAAAATTAATTACATCGAATTAGAGAATAACTATCTTAACAATAGACTAAACCTTTAATTTTAGTGACAAAATGAAATAAAAACCTGTAACAAATAGATTTTATATAAATATTTAGATACCAGCCTCTATTTATATAATTTTTATTGTCATTGGAGTCACATGATCTAAGGGAGACCTCCCAATTATATTTATAGTTTTATATTTACAAGAATGCCACTCCACCTCCACTATAAAAGGGAACTCACCCTCATCACTTCTCAACACATATTAATCCCTTTTTATCATCCAAAATATGACCAAATAAGATCCAAAAAATCCTATATTCATCATATATTTTTCACTTTGTGAATAAATCCAACAAAAGAAGTCTTTTGGTGAAAACTAAAAGGAGTTACCCAAAAAAGAGGCAACATTATTCAATGAGAGCTTCTATTTTATTTCTTTATCCACCACATAAATTATTGAAATAATATTATTATATAATAAAATAATTATCTGAATAGATATATATGTTTTTGTCTTAAGGGTATGACCTACACCAACAAACACTTCCATAAAATGGGATACTGAATTTTTTTTGTGTGTATAGAGGACTACAACCTCAGGAACCGTTGTCGTACATTATTTAATTACCACATTTAATGGTTGGGAATAATTGTATAATAATATTATATATATATAATATATGATACTTATAATTTTTTATTATTCTTTAATTTTTTATATAACACATTCCCTAATTCTTTTCATTTTGTGGGAATATGATAACTTAGTTTCTAGAAGTGTGGACTACCGCCTCCTCAAATCAATGTGATTCATTCACACATTACATGGAATGAATTAAGGATTTTTTTAATAGAAATATGTTATTTATATGACATAATTTTTATATTTTAATTAAAATATACTTATATGTCATTTAATTTTCATTCTTTTAATATGATAACATAATGAAAAAATCATTAATGTGTACACAAAACATACCGTCTCCATGAACGATGCATTTAATTTCATATTTCAAAATTTTATTTATTACACTTAATTCATATATACTGAATATATATGACATTTATATTATTATTTACATTATATAGATTATTAATTAACGATCTATGTCATATTATTAGAAAATAACAAGTCAAAACATACTTGATAAACAAGACAACAAATGACTAAAATAATTAAAATAATGAATGATTATTAAAAATTTGGTAAGGAGATATTATAAAAGGATAATATATGATATTATAAGTATTAATATGGTTCTTATATGAGTTAATAACATGATTAAAACCATAATACTATAGGTTAAGGGTTGTTCAACCTAAATGAAACATAGGGTAAGGAATTTTCGTCTCATTTTATACATCTATTAGACAAATGTTATACTCACCACTTAATTATTTTCTGGGTGTATATAATGAAATTATTGGTATATTATATATTGAATAATTTTATCTTTATGTTATTCAAATGTTTAATGTTATGATTATTACTCTTGGGGTTTCTGATTAAAATGTTAAAATAGCTCTAGGGTATTTTTTTACAATTTATATTCCATTGAGAATTATATGTTATTATGGACTAGTTTATATTATTTTTGTGTATATAATTATCTTTTGTGAATTAATATCACAATTAACTCATATATCATTGTATTCTATACTAAAAATGGTGTTATCTCACCAAAGGTGTTGGACATGAAAATTACAACGTGGTAAAAGTTATCTTTGCATTCTCAGTTTCTTTTGTGATTGTTAACATTATCTAGAACCAATCACTCACTTATAACCATTATCCATAGAAAATTAAATTTATTTGAAATATTATTTTTTTATTAGTCAGGTAAATAATGATAAATAAATAACTTTTAATCAATAGAGATATTTGATAATTCACTTTGTTCATGAATTAAATCGATTATATGATATATGAGTAATGATTTTGATAAGAATGAAATGGGTTGGTCTCTGTTATAGTTATCCCCTCAATGCATCAGTAGTATCTTGAGATGAATCATTTGGATAGACGTGTGGTGTTTTAACGAGTATCTAAAAAACCATCTTGTGAAAGGTGTTAAAGGTAAAGATGTAATGTCCCTAGGAATCATGGAATCCAATAATCAATAATTTACATAATTCATATTTAGTTATAATTAATACATGATATTTTCACTTTTACATTTTCTATTGATATATTTAATTAAAAAATTATTGATTAAATGGAATGTATGCTCAATTATTTACCTTGTAATGCTGATTATTCTTGTTGATTCATTACTTATTATATTATAATTAACCCTTACTGAGTATTTTAGATCAATGTTCTTTTTTCCCTTCCCAGATTTATAGTTAAGATATCTTGAATGAGTTTACTTGAATTCAGTTTATTAGATTTTTTAAGAAATACATTTTATTTTATATTCCAAATGTATAATGGGTTTTATGTATGTATCTGGTTTTCCAAAATTTCTACACAAATACATCATTCTAGATTTGATTCATTATAATCATGATTATTTAATAAATATAGGTATTTTATCTAGGTGTCTTGGATTGGGGCATATAAACTAGTTTTGACATCCCCCTTCCTTTTATCTCATAAAAGGAATCCTCATAGTCATCTATACATTTGAATTATACTCATCTCATGCTCTAAAATCCCATCAGTGCCACCATCCACGATAAATTATGAATAAAACACTAACAGTATCATGATATAATTAGAAATAATTGAATTGAAAAAAATCATTGGTCTCTCCCAATAAACCACTATTACTACCTTTTATGGATCAATATACATCCTTACCTCTAATAAAAATGCCTAAAAATGGACAAAATCAATCCAAAAGGAAAACATTAAGAGTTTTCCATGAATATAATTTCCCCTCATTGTAATTTGGTAAATTTATATATGTTCAGAATGACCCTCAATTTATTTAATGTATATCAGGATGTCATCATCAAAGACAACCACAAATTGATTTACACCGGTTTGGGATATGCAGTTTATCAAATTCATGATCAATTTTGGTTCATTAGTTATCCCAGAATACATCAATATAAAATAATACATACCGTATATTATATATAACGATATTTTATGGATTATATAATCTAATAGTACCTTGTTATTAAATCATTTTTTTACAACACATGAACACCTCCTAGTAGGTCAAAGATATTGTCTATACATTGAAGAAGAAACTTTTTCTAACTATAATCTATGTTAACATGTAATAATCAATGAATAACCATAAGGTCCTATATTTATTCTATAAAAAATAACTATTGAGCCTCATGGTGTTAACCTAGGATAGATAAAACCTCTTCTATGTAAATCCTATAACAAAAATTTCAACTTTCTAAGAACTGCTGGTTCCATCATTTTCGGAATTATTGAGATAGGTTCCACCCCTGACTCCAAATCGATAGCATAATCAATCTCCCAAACTCTAGGTAAGATTGAATATTTCCCCAAAAATCAATCATGATACATTTCTTCTATAAGATGAAATAATTGATACTATAGGTCTTCATTGTCTAACACAGGGTTGGCTACTAGAGTTGTAGTCCCAACTATCCTGAGATGTGTTGGTCCTACCCAGCCTTCCTGAAAGTCATGTTAACCATGGTGCATGTAACATATTCTATTAGGTGTAAATAATTAAATAAAACTATAATAGTAATAGATATATGAATGATATAAAACTACCTTGTCTATTTCAGTGATTAAGCCCAAACGTTCCATATCAAGTAGAAACATATCCTAGAGATAACAATATCCACCAATCATTAGAGGGAAATCCTTATAACATTGAATCCACTCCGATCACATCACCAACTATGTGATGATATAAATAACTCCAAACAACAATTCCACCACTAAACCCAAGACATGAAATATCTATGAATATAAGAACAAGTGTGATTCCCCTATATGAAAAGAGAATAAGAGATCATTGATACTACCAAGATCTTACTTTGAATTGTGGAAGGTATTGCATTTAGTGAGAGAGGTGTGTACTAAAATATGAAAATATGGATCACACAACTAACATAATAATATTACTAATATACTTATGTTATTCCACAATTCTTATAATTCCATCCATTCCCTAGATTTCCTTATCCATTTCATTAGCCAATATGCATAGTGGAATGCCAGCTGCTCATATTCTACTGAGGGAAGACTTGTTGTTAGGATCTCACTTATAGAATACTGCATCAAAATCAAAATATTTCTCAGTCATCATGATGAAATGATCAAGCTTCCCTATCCTTCCTCAAACAAATCATTACATAATAAGTTTTGGGAAATGATCCAACTTATAGACATTATTGGTACACTGAATATAACGTAATGGGTCACCACTGGGAAATAACGACATACTACCCCGACTACACTTCACAGTACTATCATGGATGTAATTATTGACGAAAAATATCCAAACCCCAATATATGTTCTACCTGATCACCTAGGTAAAATATCATATCATCAAATTTCCAACCAACTCATGACCCTTTAGAAATGAAAGCCTATTTCACAATACTTGAGATCTTGGATAGCCAAATTAAAATCACATGGGACATTATCTCATAGGAAATAAAATATTTGAAGTTATTATCCCTTAATGTATCATCTACAGAAAACATGAAGGGAAAACCTTGATGGTCTATCAAAATGACCTTGTAACCCATAACCATCACACACCCTAAGGTCAGGTGAATAAGATCCTAAGCTACCTCTTCCCTTATATTTTATAGATATAAATTATTTATGAATATAATTTGGAAATAATATTATGGAATCCCTTTATGTTTATTGGTCAAAAAAACATCAAACCAAACCTTGGATCATCCCTATAACATATACATTTACTGCTTCATCGTCCTCTCCTTGTGTGTACCCATGTGATTAAATATCATGATGAAAAAATCAAGATAAAACTATTATGCATGGGGTTATCCCTATCCTCTAAAATAAATTGGGTAATCCAAAAGAAACTCCCTAAAGATATCTAAAAAGGTAGAACCTACTCAAGGCATATCCCTCTCTTTAGTAAAAATCATGAGTAAAAAACTATTGGGAATATGAATATCTATAAAATTCCTATGATCCATTGGGTGATTGGCTATGCTAAGTGTGGTGTGTTCTCAACATCACCCTCCTCAGAATATTTAGGAAATGATGTAGAGGCATATCAACTCACTGGGTAACACACACCCCATTACACATGACATACAAATTGGAATAGAGGGGAAATATCTAATCATAATAGGAAGGAAAAATGAAACATGTTGTCACCGTTCACATAAAACATGTAAAAGATTTCATATTAAATTAAAAAAATAGTTAAAATTATATATATAAGGAAATGCTAGAAAATTTCAATTTTTAATCATGAAATTAATAATAGTAATTTATCATGAATAATCTAAAAAGTATATATGTACAAGAGAATGAGTCAATTGAAACAAAAAAATATTGAAGGAATCTATCTTATTATCACAATGTATGTATAAATAACTTATTATGTATCACCCTTGAGTAATGTCTCATAAAAATGGTAACATCACAAAATATGTGCATCGCCCGAGGAGAAATAACATAAAAAATATAAAAATTAAACCATAGGATAAATAATCCCATCTGGGTTTCCCACACACATGGGTTGACTACTCCCATGAATGAGCACATAACCAAGCCCTTCTACATCTAGGTCTCATGTATTTCTTCTCTAAATAGTAAAACAAGAACATGAACACTTTTAAAACCACATTTTAATATTCTTATATTATTTCTTCCTTTTATGACTGAGACAAGTCAGCAAATGACACATTGTATAACTCCTGATACGCTAATGTCAAATGATTAGATGTGAGGGTTAAAGGAAACTAATAATTAGACTATACCCTTTGGAAAAAAGTTTCAATAATATTGGAAATAAAAAATAAATATGAACATCCAGTCAAGAAGATTAAATATGAAACAAATAAAACAATTTATAATTTAAACCATTTTATGTCAGAATAAATGTCATCTAAATGTAATGATGAAGTCATAAAAGCTAAAAGAATAATAAAAACCATAACAAATACTTTATAAGAGCAGTCCCACACCCTATAATCAGTCCCATATATATGATTCAACTCCATAATAGAAAAAAACTATTGAATCAAGCACATTAAGCATTACCCTTATCTTGACCTACATCTATAAAGACATCCTAGGTTAAAAAATACTTCCAAATATGATGTGACAAAAAATTATTAGTCTGAAAACCTTAGAGTCTAGACAATCCATTTTGAGAATAGTGAAGGGAAAAACATGATATAAACAGTCATTTATTATAAATAAAAAAGAATCAATAAACAAAACATGATGAACCTCATATTCTAGGATAAAATTTTGGGACAACCATAACTACAATGGAGTTATGGTGCATTTCTATCCCGACACCTATGTGACAACACATATAGAGGGTCGCCTTGTCCTTTATCTCCTTCTCAGCCACATGTATCACATATTATTGTGTATTTATCTTAGAAAAGTACAATCATAAAACTTAGAATATATCCCTCTAGAATCAATCCATAATTCTTATCTCCCTCAGGTCCATACAATCATGAATCCTAATATCATAACCTTAGTTATAAATCCTCAACCCACCAATCTCTCAGGAAATTACCGAAATGCACATTTTAATTTCCCCCACTAATATCAAGTCTAAACATGTCGCACCCATTGGACTATACAGTCGCGTATATCGTCATACTACTATCAAGAATCATGTATTAACACATATCACCATTTGGATTGTATAACCAAGAATTTCAGTAACTCACCCTCATGACACAAATAATGTTCACTAATCAATTCATAGATCATAAAACATCAATAAACATTTTAAACACAAAAACATAAAATGAGATGGTTATTGCATGTAATTTTATAATTAAATCATCCCTTTTCATGTTATCATTTCATGTTAAAATTTTTTAATTAAAAATTTATTATTAACCATATAATAAGAAGGTTGACCAACTAATTCAACCATGGAAATATAGGTTCTCAATTTCCTTATTTCCATCTAATTTCAAGGGCTAATAAAACCATCTCGGGGCCACATTTCTAGATCTCAACCACCATTGAACCTAATAGGAACTAAAAAAGTTCTAGGAAATTAAATCTAACTAGTTTCATTTTAATGATTTATGTGCATGATGCAATATCACGATCACATGAGTCACATATACTAAGAAAAAAAACATAACATATAGATTTGTTTTATCCCATAAAACTTTAGAAAAATAGAATGAGGAACCAAAAATGGTAACCTAAATATATGATAAACACCATGATCCCCTATTTAAATATATTCACACACACTCTTAGGGCTGGAGGAATATAATACAAGAAGAAGACAACATGATTTCATCAAATGTAAGAAGAACTCACTAATTTGAAATAGTATGTAACAATCCCATGATCAAAAGATCAATCAAATTAATTAAATAAGTCATGAAAACATCTAGGAAGAAAATATTTTTTCCAATCCTTTATTAGGGTCAATAGAAGGGATTTAAAGGTAAAAATAGGTGTTTTGGGGCATAAAAACACAATGAATCTACTCATTTCAAAAATCCTTCCAAATACAACTAGATAGTTTGTGGTGTCCTATATTGTGTCTATGATTTTGGAGATCCCATTGGAAAGTAGAACCATATAAGACTATTTCTAATCCCATCAACTATATAATGGATTCCACTAGACACCTTATGGAACAACACCTCATCTCAAGCTACATACCACCCCTATCTTCTAAAAGCTTTACCTTTCAGAGCCCCAAACACCCTGAAACAAAAAATTAATCCAAAAATTTTTCTCAACTAGATGGAAAATGGTTAAAAATAAAAATTTAATAGTAAACAGAAAGATGAAAAATACATGATCTTACACCTTTTCCCAATTCTATAGAAAATAAAATCATCATCCATTTGTATTTGTTGGATATTTCCGCCCTAGAATGAACAATTATCACTTTTCATTTCAACATTGACATACATGGATATCCTTGAGAATGGTTTTAAAAAATAAATATGATTTCTTTGTTATGAAAATGGTTTTGGTATTAATCACTAATTAAACATTTAATGATTTGAATGATAAAAAATCAATTTAAAATAATCCATCTTCATCAAGGAAACTATAAAGAATAGAATACATTAATAATATGTAATATTTTCATAAAGATTAATTGTTCTTAAAACTCAATGATATTTAAATATATCACAACAATAAATAGTAAATGTTAACATTATGTTTTTTGGATAATTATATTGCAACTAAATCACCTCAAAACCATACATTAACCATGATATGTTAATGTTTGGGTCAGTTTATCCAAACACTTGAAAGACGCCTCAAAATTATATCATTGATGAATATTAAAACATTTTTAATGTCATAATGTCATATAAAAAATTAAATAATGATTTTGTTTTGGTTTTGGAATGGATACATCAATATTTATCTTAGTAATAAATAAAAAATCATTCTCTAGTTATTAAAATCACTAATGCATGTTAACTATGAACTTCATCATCAAGGATAACGACTGAAACAATCATGAACCAGAATTTAAACATCGCTAATAATTATAATTATTCCATTATTATAACATTAATAAAATATAAATGGTTAAATTTTGTATAAAAATACTCACACATCTCTTACACAACTAATTTCAATAGTCAAAACTATAAACACCCAATGTTTGAAAATAATTAAAAACTAATTTATATGCTAGAAGTTATTGATTATAAAAAAATTATAAATGGATTTGTTTTTAATAAGGTTATAAAATTAGTTATCAACAAAATTATTTTTTTTATATTTGAGTTTAAATCACTTATGTGGAAATCATGAGTAATGGTATGTATTTTGTTATTTATTTTTCAACCCCTAGGACATGTTTGATAATGTCCAGTATGACTTTGTTATATAGTTTATTCATTAAAAATTTGATTTATCATATAAAAATATATTCCATTTTTTGAGATTCTAATGTCCATTTCATGATATTTCTCTTATTGTCCTTTTATTCTTGCATTACTAATTCCATTATATTTTTATCAACTCAATTTACAATTCATTAGGCCTCAATTGTTCTTTTATGAATTTAATTTTCAATATTTATTTGATCCTACCATTCCCTTATTTAATATTTTCTCCCATTTTCTTTGGGTAAATTATTTATATAAATAAATATATACTTATTTGATAAATTTTTCTCCAGACTACTAGTGTAATGTTGGTTAGAATAACTATCATTCATACTAAGGAAACATTTTTTCCCATGTCCATATTTTCCTTCCCACCAACGATATTTCCTATTTTTTGGAAAGATAATTTGGATTATTTTATATATTATTTCCATTATAATCATTACCCATTTTCCAAAATTAATGTTTAACACTCTTTTTACCATATGGGTTCTCAAACACAGGTATTTGAAAATAATTTAGAAAAGTGTTTTAGATTCTTTAAAAAACAAATTTTCTATGCTCCATTCCACATACTATTTGATGAAATTTATTCATTTCCAAGGATAAAGTTATTTAGGAATATTTTTAATTTTTTTTTCAAAATTTATCGCTCTTTATCCTAAAAGAATACCTTAAATGTAATTTATGCTTCATCTTTTATAACGTTCTTTAAAATATTTTGAGAATTATTTTTCTTCATTTCTATTTTTACTACATGGTTTATCTCCCAATAAAAGATGTTTCATTCATCATCTATAATTTATTTTTATATTATTACATTTAAAAAATGTGATTTTGATATGGTGTGATATTTTATAATTATGTCATTTGATGATTTTAGAAATTTCAAGAAACTCATTAATTTTCAATGGGTTCAATAACATATATATATATATACACATATGATTTATTTTTAGTGGTGCACATATGTATGGATGATGATGGGTGAGGTCCAATATTTCCCTCCAATGCATTGGTTTATGTTGATATATTATGATATAGTCATTAATAGACATAATTAGTTTATTCACATAGGAGTTGTAATGTTGAGTCGACTCACTCTTTCTGGTTTTGAAATAATTATTTTATTCACATAGGCATTGGAATAATGAGGTCTTTTCATAATGGTTTTCCTATGCATAGGGTTTTCCACATTTATATATATTTTATTATGTTATGATAAATTCACAAGATGTTTTTTATTTCCATGAAATTACATATTTTGATGATTATTCATTATTTCTAAATTATTCCACAATTTTATGTTGTTATCACATGTTTTATGATTTTTGATATGTATTTTGAGCCAAGTCATAACTATTTCATAGTCATAATGATTTAGTTAGGATATTATGATTCTATATCATTAACTATGATTATCAAATATAGTCTTATCATATTATAATATGATATTTATGTCTTCCTTGTGTTATATATATTGTTTATGATTCCACACACTATGATATGTTTTTCTGTTACTGAGCTTCCGAGTTCAACATTTTCTCATATTTCAATTCCATAATTTATGAAGATAATTATATAAATGTGATATGTCTAGAAAGTCTATATATAAGGACAATTATAGAGAAATTATTGAAAGTGTTATCAAATAAGTTGTTTATGTATATAATTTTCAAGACCCTAAACTTGTAGATCATTGGGTTGAATGAATATTTGTGAAATGCATTATTTAAATCATGAGATTACCGGATTATTTGGATATTTCTAGAATGGGTCTCTTTAGTTACTAATAGTTTTTTATATAATTATTGATAAAGATCACTAAGGGGTAGGATATATACACCCTACTCCATGGTATATCCATTGTATAAATGAATCACCCATAAAATTAATAGGACTCTTATATATTCCCAAATAATGGTAATTCCTATCAAGGTAAAGAGAGAATGAGTAGGATATCTTTGTTGTAGAATCCTTATGAGGAATAAGTGTTCTCATACTTCAACAATCTCATGGAATATAACTTCTTTAATATCCGTATATACATGATGGGTTTCTAAGGATCAATGAAAACATAATCAATATATTAGAAACAACTAAAAAACCTCATACCCTAGATCTACATGATTGATTTTAAACTAATAATGTACAGAAATTAACAATAAATGTTCCTTTCACAACATATCTATTGCTAGAGTATTCATCATTGTTTTTTCTGGAGGCCATAGAGTGGAATCCAAAGGACCCATTCCTTCATGGTTTATCAATACACTCACATGAACCATACAACGTTTGAGTGAGGATGTCCTCAAACCCATGATATTATAGTATCTCACTTGAGAAAAGGATGAGGGAGAAATAGATATTGATAGAATCAATATTAATCTCATACAATGACCACACAAATCAAACTCATTTCATCGACAAATTTTTAATGCCCTCAAGGATTTTATAGTGCCTTATTAATTTAATCTTGCATTATATAACATACAAGTAAATTCCATAGAGCTACAATAATTTTCAACTATTAATCCTTGCACATAACATTAATTTTCATTGATTATCCTTGTGTTAATTAAATATTACATGGAAGAATGATCCAAATATCAACAACATGGTATTTTACAAGAAGTAGCAAGATATAACCATGATTTATGTTACAACCTATTCATTTAATATAATATTCAATATTTTACTTATAATATAAAATATTATATAGTCATGAATACACTATATGTAAAATTTATTTAGGTCACATATACTTCAATATCCCACTTTTATAAAAGAATTATAAAATTTGTTCTATTTCTCCTTATATTATATTATATTAAATAACATGAGAAACCATATCTAAAACCTATTATATATACATCTTCTAATATACTTTATGAAATATACCCTCAGCATCACAAGTATTACAACATATGTAATACATTATGATTATATATGAAGAAATACTTTTTGGATAATGACTAAATCTTTTTAGAGAATATCTCTAAGTAAAAAACAATCCATATTTAATTAACTAAAATGTTTGACCCTTTGGGATGAATTAAAGAGTGGACTCCAGAAATAAAGTAGTGATACTCAAGAAACAAAGGGATTTTTCAATATCACTATAGAATTGATTTATCTCTATACTTGTGTCCACTAACATCATCATATACAATCTTTCAATTTTAAATGATATTTTTATCAATGAAATAGAGTTAAAACATTTCATTGATTATGTAAATGATTTATAATTTCTCATATTTTCACCATTATCTACATACATATTGTCATGATTAATGAATACATCATAATTAATTAACATTTATGGGTGAGTACATCACATTCCCCTCACATGATAGATATGGATATCATCTATCTTATCATGGTATGGTTTTAAAAATACTTAGTCTATCTAAATTGAGGGGGGGGGATATAATACTCATCATATGATCATAAACAAAATACTATAATCATTAAGCTTAAACAAACAACATGAAAAACAAAATACCAAATAACCCCTATATTAGAAAACACTTAAGTCTTGCATAAGAAATGTATCAACTTATAATGTTTCTCTTTCTAGGTATCACATTAGCATTAATTATTAGGTATTATAGATATGAAAAATGTTTCAATTGTGTATTGAATTACTAGTTTTTTAAACACCATGTGTTATATTTCATGGGTCATCTAGAGCACAAAATACATTTTTTCTATATAAACATATTCTATATCCTGGTACAGTACTACTAACTCTATGATTAAAATTTTATGAAATCCATTAATACTCCATGATGAAAATTATTTATGGAAAAATCAATGTAATACTATGAGTCTCCAATTATCATTTAACATTATGATACATATATAAATATATATTTGTGTTTGTGTTTGTTTATCCATTGTTAATAAATGATAATGTGGTGATTTTGTTTTATATTACTAGACAAATTTGTTTCCACAAACTTATTTAATAATACTTATGAAAACCATAAATAAGTTTATTTCTAACAAATCACATATGGAAGTGTACAAGATCATCCTTATATAAATTTCACATTAAATTATTTTGTTCAACTATTTACATCACTATGTAATTTCAACCATATCACGATGTGACCACGTGAGAAAACCCTCCCACTAAAATCATTAGTGAGAAACATCTATGAAGAAATACAGTCTAAATAACTATGAGACATATAGATCCTATTACAAATATTCAACTCCTGGAACTTATTCATACTCATAAACTTCACAAAATACAATGTTACAATGTTAATAACCCAATTTTCTACTTTTGAATCTTTTAAATTTAATCTTCATCGTGATCATTTAGAATATTTTCATCTGAATTTTAATAGAATGCAACATTAACATTGTAATTCTAACTGAATAATCATTTATTTACTTACTATTTTGTTTTTTAAAGCCCAAACATAATCTCATAATGCTAGGATACACTAAATTCAAATTAGAATATCATTACAACATGCAGAAAACCATTTTTTAATGAAATAACTCTTATTTAATATTTTTAAATATTTAACATGAAAACAATTTTATCTATATTATATATCGTATTCCATGGGTTTTGGTTCATTTTCTTGAAAAAATATAATTCATTAAATGTTCCACTAATGGTGATTATATCATATCTATAATATTTTTAAAAAAATCCAGTTAATATCATTTATCCTTCATGTTATATTCTCATGTATCTTATAGTTTCTGATAAATCATAAATCACATGTATTAAATCAATCATCTGATATTTTTCATTAGTTTTTTTATTAAAATAAAAATACTATTATAATTTTATAGAAATTAGATAAATACACACTTATTTTACATAGATCAATTTGAAATTAAAATATATTCATTTTGATTAATATTTATATATAATAAATCATTTTCTTTATCATTTGAATTTAAAACAAAATCTCTTTCAAACAATATCTTTATATTTTATAATTTTATTTTCAAAACAATTGTAAATAATAAATTTGGTATCATACACCCTTAAAAATAAAAGAATTTATTTATTTTACACCAATACCTATCATGATAATTCTAGGGAGTTTCCAAAATTTTATTAGATATAACAGAAAATTCCATCATATGAAATTGATTTACTACATTCTTGAAACTACCCTTATGTTTCAATGACCTCAACTAAATACTTGAAGAATAATTTTTGAACATTAAAACTAATATTTCTTCTTATTTTTTATTCTTTTACCCATTATTAATGTCAAAACAGTACAAGTGCTTGAATATCCCATGTATTGTCCACCAATAACCACCACATCTAATAAATAGGGTAATATATTTTAGAACTAAATAGTATTTTGTAAACCATTATAATAGTAATTCTAGAATGAATTCTAAATATAGAAATAATAATTATGAAATATTAAGTCTCTTCAAGTCATTAACAACTTATCCTATTGATTATATGAGTGGAGAATAAAGTAACATTGGTAATCATAAATATAATGCATTTTGATACTTTATGTGTATTTAAATAATATTATCAAAAACATATTCCCAATCCCTTTTAATAAAATCAAAATTAGGCTAACCCATAAGGCATTTCACTAGAACATATACACTTTCTCTTTCATAAGAACTATTTATAAATTTTTATAATCGTTTAAAATATTCTTAATATTATGATTCTATTTTTTATAGGTTTTAAAACTAAATTCTTAAAAAACCTAATTTATATATCTATAATAGAATATTTTATCAGGTAACTATCATTGTTTATATACATTTATAAGGAATGTTATTAAATTTTATCCCATGAAAATGATTTTCCCAATTAAAATCCATCATATCAATTATTGGGCCAGGAAGCATATTTCACTATTCATTGAGTCTCTTTATCTCTTATCTAATCTGATAGAATGTTTGGTATTCTATCATTCCAATTATATAGAATATGAAACTTGGATAATTGAGTGAAAAATTAATTTCCCAATACATCATATGGATAAACTATACTCAATTCATCTAGTAACCATATCCTACTATGGTATCCCAGCAATTTGTATCCCTAATATAATTCCAATAATGGAAGAATAATCATTACTGGGTCATCCATTAAATTCTTTAATTATACAAGATAATCTAGGGTAACCAAGATTTAGCATGACTTACTTAGTGGGATGATCATTTTCATAACAAGTGACTATTTTAGATGGAATTTAACACAATGTGTTTTGAATTGAATTTAATCTGATCATATTATGTAAAATATTCCATTTTCATGTATGAATTATTATAATGATTTAGTTATGGAATCGTATTCCTTCTACCTTTTTAAAATGGTAAACCCCTATTGATGTGTATCTCCTTAAAAATCTCATAGCTTGTGTCACTAGTCCAAATTAAAATACTGTTATTTTAATACATTTCCAAATGAATATCATGAAAAATATACACGAAACCCTTTAATGTATAGTCTTATAATCTCATATAATCACCAATAACCTTGAATGTTAGCAAAGAGTGGTAGGTACCAAATCATTACTTATTATGAAAATGAATAAGCCACATGGATAGTGAGTAGTTTTACCCAAATTACCTTCATCTAAGGAAACATAAATCTAGAGATATTTCAATTCTATCATAATTTCAACACATAATATGTATAAAATATTATTAACTACTTAATTAAATCTCATAACCTAGTATATGGAAATGTCATATTGAAGAAAACTAAATCATTTTTCACACAAATCATGTAACTCCTTTTATGCATGTTGGAAAATGTATATATTTTTTTGAAGAATTTACAATAAAGAGTTAATATATTCATAATATAACATTGATATCAATGAAAAAAATAAGAATGATGTCAATAAAAAAATAGTTCATATATTTTAACATAAAAAATATATGTGAATAATTCATAAATAATGCTAATAAGAACATTTCATAATTTCCGAAATTCATTATGGATATTCTATAAATATATTTAAGAAAAATTTATATTAATTAAAATTTTGAATTCATCATATTATTCTTCATATAGAACATTAATTTATATATATATTGCTAAATTAAATGTAAATTATTTATATTCCAGTTATATTATATAATTTGTTTACAAAATATAAATACCCTATATTTAATAATATTTTACCCTTGATCATATAAATTATTAAAATTTTTTTTGTTATGGATGTAATAATTTATTCAAATAAGGCCTTTTTGATTGGAAAAATTTTAATTTAAAAAATTATGTAGAATTAAAATCTATAATATAAATTCTGTTAAATATTTTCTATAATTTATTATTTTTATTTTTTTAAATTACACTTGTCATTTCTATATTCACATTTTATATCCAAATTATAATTCATTCCATATAATTTTAACTTTATTTGTTATACAAATATGGGTATAGAGCAAGAGATACACAAAAATGGAGGGGGAATAAGGTTATGATACTCCTACCTACATATATAATTTTTCCAAAAAATCACAAAACCATATTTGACCTTGAAATCATCTTTAGTAGAGTTGTAATTATTTTCATATTTTAATGACGATCCAAGTACTATCACTCTTGTATTCAGAACATAATCATTTTATTGAAGGATTACTTAACCCACACTCACTAATTTGTGCCTTGTAGAATGTAAATAAATCTTTCACATGAGACAATAGTATTTTTATTGGTCGTCCCACATTGATATAATCTAAGGAGACTCTTAGGGAAATGTGATGGTGTACCAAGATCAATTAAACTCACTGTTCTGTGGTGATTTATGTTTGGGGAAATCCAAACCTTGTGTAAGATTCCTTTATAAGATTTTGAATAGTGAATTACCACTTAATGTCAAATCCCTTCACCCCACCTCATCTTCAAAAAATTTATAATGAATCACATATTTGGACACACACACTATGTCAAAATATCATTACTACTGTTTTTGATGCACTAGATGTTGATAGGTTATCTTTGATGTCCATACAGTTTTGTGACACCATCCATGCCATTGTGGAATCTTTTTTTGTTATTTTAATTTATCTTTTGGTGATTTGAGTTTTTCAGGATTTTTTGATTGAAACTTGAAAAACTGGAAAATTTTCTTATATGTGTAGTTTATAAGAAATTTACAGGGGAAACTGTGTGGCTACCCATGTACAATAAGTTTGTTTTGTTTTTTAGGGAACATTTTAATCCACATAGGTATCAAACTGTTGACTTTGAACCATGTATATCCTTGGAGGAACTATGATAGAACTTTCGTGGGTATGGGTAAAGGCACCAATGTAGAACATGGTTAGGTATAACACACACCAAGATTGTAAATTGTTTTTTATTATGATATTTTCAATTTTTATGGTTTCTTCATGGTTTGTAAACCATGTTCAGTCTATAAGTTTGACATTGTGGAGGTGGTTAGACTAAGTAGTGACTCCCTCTTTATTGATGTGTGGTTTGGAAAATCATATATCCAAATTGCACGATATACCCAAGTTCATTAATAGTTAAAATTATTTCTCCCGTTATGATTTTGACCATATTATCCCCATTTTCTTCTCCCTCTCATTCAGATGGACCACACACACATGGGGTGCCATGTCCCCATTAGGCTCTTTAATTACTATAGATTTCTACCATGGTTTCAAGATGATTAGTTCATGGTAATCCCCTCTAAATCACTTCATTTATTATATTTTTATATTTTACCTTGATTTTAATCCCCAAAATTTAAACTAGGTGGAATTTTTAAAGATTTTAGGGTAGGAAGTGTATATCATAATTTTTAAATTTCAATATAGGTGTTATAGAGGGTGTTTGATAGTTCTGTTAAGTGTTCTTTATTGAAGGTGGAATATTGTAGTTATTTTCCACTTGTGTCTAATGTGTTGATGTATGTGTTCTTCTTTGTACTATTTATATTTAATTCCATCAGATTCATGGTCATTTTAAATTAGTTCTTTATTTTTATTATTCTTATATATGTGTGCTCGGTGTGATGGTAAGAGATTTTATAATTCTTTAATACATTATCATGGGAAAATTTTTATGTCCCATGGTTTTATGAATTCTTACAATTTACTAAAATTATGCATGTTTTTTAATAAAATAGTGGTGAGAACTATATTGATGATTTTAAATATATATATTCACGTCAAATTTTTTCATAACTAAGACTTTGTTCTATTTAATGTTATCTAAATGGGTTTCTTAATTTTAATGGGATGTGTCAACACATGTGAGTTTCATTTTGATGCATGAGAACCTCTTGGACCAATTTCAATGATGGATTAAAAGTAATTCTTGATTCCAAATTGATTTAAATTTTTTTTTATGATTTGGTTTTAATTTTTATTTGAAAATATATTTAAAATGGGTGTGTGGTGTCTTTGAATCCAAGGCTAGTTTTAATGTGGGGACTGGGAAACTTATGAAAGAAAATAGTTTTCAATAATTTCAGGAGGGATTATTTATTATTTTTGCAATCCTTCCATTGAATGGGTTGTGCTTCATGTATGTCTATATGAGTTAACATATTTAAGGTCATGTTTCCTATGAGGATGTTAGAAGTGAGGTGAGGTTTATTTATAATTAATTTATTTGATGTATGTGTTCATCATGTGGTTTAACTCTTTATCACCATCTTTGTTTGATGTCGTTATATTTATAAGAAGATTTTTTGAGACTTATACTAGTGAAATGTTTAGTGTATTGTGTGTTTCGTAGGGTTAGGTCTTGGTTACACCTAGTGAGCTAATGAGATATTTCTATAGCCCTGGAAGAATGTTGAAAATAAAATGGAATACTTTTGAGTTTCATGATAATTATGGAGTCCGGTTTATTATACTAGAATACAAAGTCATCATAGGTTTAATAGTGATAGACTGTGATCATCATTTCCTCTTCAGTATATTATTACTAGAGTACTATAGAGTTTCCCACGATTCAACGATACTATTTAGGATAATTAATGGAATTTTCATCTTAAAAATGTTTCATCCCCTTCTTCCAATATGATTTCGTAACACTAATTTATTAGTTTTCTTTATTACTTTAAAAATTTGAAATTGGTATCATGATTCATATTTTCAAAATTTTCCTCCTCCCTATTATTTTTCTCTACTTTTAATTTTTGATAATTTATTTTTTAATGATTTTGAATGAAGGAAAAATATTTAGTTTCGATTTTCCTTCAAAATGACATACTTTGAGGTTTAAAAGGCGTGTTATTCAAATAGATAATTTTTTTTCCACAATGGTTTAGAAGATATTTAAAAATAAATAGGAAATATTATTTTTACGTTGAATCATTATACTAATATTTTATTTCATAGTTATTAAAATGAAAGAGGCTTTACACTATTATGTGGTTTTTTAAGTGTGATTTTAATCCAATAGGTTTATTTTATCTATAAGTTGGTGTTTTGTAATTTTTTTATAAAAAAATGTATATTAAAAACCATTATGTTCTTAAAGTGAATTTGAATAAAGGGGGTTTTATGATATGGTTTTAAAATGTAATTCTCAAATGGTGGTTTGGTAAAGGTGGATTTATCCTTGGAAAATTGTTTTCCAAGTGATTGTTTTCATTTAGTATAATGCAAAAATGAATATTTGAAACAACATTGATGTTTATTTTAGTTTTTTTATATAAAGGATTATTAAAAATTAATATATTTTTAATGTATTAAAATGTATCATTAAGGGATTTAAATATAAAAGTGATTTTATTGATTCAGTAGATGGTGAATTATTTGGTTGTAAAATAAAACCTATATTGTGAAGGTTTAGTCACTATTTATATTGGATAATATATATAGATATTATTTTTATTGTTTTTGGATGGTGAAAAAGGTTTGGTAAGAAGATATTTAGAGTTTTTTGTGATTTATTTTGGATATATTAATTGTATCAGCCACTTTGGCCTATTGTATTTTATGTATTGGATTTATTTGTATTTTATTCTACAGTGTATTCATTTCTGATTCAATTTTATCTATGGAAATGATATTTATTAATTATATTATATTTTTATGAATTATATGTATTTTTAAAATTATTATTTTTATTATTTTATGTGTAAAAATTCATTCCCAAATAATATTTCATGATACTGAGACACTATTTTATAGCTTACGAGGATCACGAACACTGTTCGGGCCAGTGGTGGGCTAGGTCAGGTTCCAACATAGATGGAATCCCATCATGATTAATTGTAAATGGTATTAAGGACTTGTTTTTTAGTATGTTCTATAAGAGTTATATTATAATTTTTGGTATTGATCATTTTTAGATAATGAAATCGGGATCCTAGATATTTGGGTAACAAGATTATCCTGAGCTATTTTCTATATGGGGACTTGATTATCCATGGGTAGTTTATATTTTTTCATTGATTATTGTTCTTAATTATATGTATTTTTTATAATTTTATTTTATTTAAATTATGGTGAGTCTTTTACCCTCATTGGAATATTGTGAGTTTCTTAGGGGGTCATATTCAGTGTTTTGGGATAATGAAGAAAAGGGAAATCTAGTTGCGAGGTGAGATTGTAGGGCTTGAAAAACCATATTGAAACCAACTACATGATTAAATAAACATTATAAGGTATATTTTATGATTGTAATGTGTACATAATTCAAATTCCCAAGTCAAACATGGATACATATCCTGTTAGTTTTTTTATTTTTATCCCCTGCTTCATGGATTTCCTAGTGTGTTTAGAATAATGGTAACAAGTTCAGGGTGTTATTTTGAGATGTTGAAATTGTTGAATTGTTTTTTTGTTGATTATTTTGTCATATAATTGTGTATATGGTTTGTATTGTGATGTGAAAACATAATATTATGTGTGAAAAGTGGATTCCATTAGAATTTGTTTTGGTTGAAATAATGCCTTAGGGGTTGTTTGTAAATAGTGATTTAGTTTCATGAATTGTTTTGATTTAATATATTTAATCATGAAATATATATATATTTTTAGTTTTAATCCAATTATATGTGTTTTAATGAGTTTATATAGAATATACTTTTTTAATTTTAAAATTTTTGCAATCCCACTTTAAGAGGTGGCCGTTATTTTTTATGTGGGATTTCATGTAATATTTTTTAGGTACCCTTGGTACATGTTTTAATAAGGTGAAAAAGGTAAAATTAAATCAAAATTTAATTGTTTGTTTTATCATGAAATATGAATGTTGTTTCAGTTTTATAAATGGATGTTAGTTGTATATGAAAGAGTTCATACTCTATTGGGGGGTATTCCAGGAGTGAGAAGTTTTAATGTAGAAAATTTATGAATATTTTGAAGATATAAAATTGGATTTATGGGAATGTATGAACTTGTCATACTATAATTTGTCTTGGGGTCTAAATTTAAATATTATTTCAATTATTCTTTTTAAGAAAATTAGGATTTATTTTTAATGATTCATTGGTTTTCAAGATTATTTTTGAGACCATTATCAATAGGTGCATGGTTTTAAAGAGGCATGTTTTGAATGAGTTGTGACTGTCTTAGTGAAATATGTGATTGAACATCTCTCATATTATATTTTTTGATTGTGTAATTTTATTTATGAGGAATAAATTTATTGAGTCCATACCTCTTGTTGATTAGTGAAAGACTCCAAGAAAGGTCAATAATAATGGTAGAGTTCTCTTATTTTGGGGTTCTTCCACCATCCAATTTTATCCATAACTAGTATTCGAATATGGTGGGGGGTGTTATCATTCCTTAATAGTGTTACATATTTATTATATTCATGTTAATGTTTGTTTATATTATTTTCATAGGAATTATGTGGGTGAAGTTGTTTAGATCCATGATCCTTTGATAGATATCTGGATTGTTGAGGATCAATTTTTAGGAGACATTTGTGGTTGATAATGCGGAAATCATTTAATTTGTCCTATAAATTATTTTTTTCAGACCATTTGGATGAAAACAATTTGGGGAATTTTGGTTGGTGAGTTTAAATAAGTTGTGTCTTTAGTATATCATTACTCGGTGTCATATTTGTGTGCTTATTTGGTATCAATTTAGGAAATAATTCTCTTTTATAGATAGTGTACCTAATTACTCAATGAATGTTTTTTTCATAGTGTATGAAATGGTTTGAGTTTTGTAATGTTTTTTAGACATGGATAAACATTGTGTATTCCAATGAGTAACTGAGATCTTGGTTTTATTGTTTATGGAACATGGTATCCTATGAGTTCATTTTTTAATATCAGGAGCACGATGGGATAATTTATTTTTAAATTCAACCTATGTCACCAACTTATTTAATTCATGAACCATGGTGTTGAATCTTTCTAATTCATGGTGAGGTAAGTTTTTTGTTATTTGGATCCATTGTTTTGGGATGACAAGGATTCTATAAACCCATTTTTTTGGTATCTGAATTTTTTTCTCAAATGTGTTTATTCCTATTTTGTATTAATATAGTTTTTTTTGGATGGCTACAGATGATAATTATTAGTAAAACCCTTGGAGATATAATCCATTATTAAAAAACATTTTACTAATCAATCAAACATTTTAGATCATTTCTAAATGTATGGTAGACCTATTCTATGTATTTACTTCCTTAAATATTTAATTGAATTGTTGTGATTTGGATATCACTTGAGGATTTTATGTGTTGTTTGAGGTATTGAATAAATTTTCATGGACATATATTTTACCCCGAGTGTTCATTTTAGAATTCATTATATATTTTCCTTTCAGTTGAACTATGTCTTTCTAAGGGTAGAAAGAGTCAAGGGGGTGGGGGAGAATTGTTTCACCATATGTGTCATTGATTGGTTTATTAACATTTATTTCATTCAATATTTATGTATTTTTATTTCATGATGATTTTTGTTTTCTAAATCATTGAAACTTGAAATTTTTCTTCTATGCATGGTTTACATGTGTAGTTTTGGGGAAACAATGCGGTTACCCTTGAATGGTAGTATTTTTAATATTTTTTTGTTTAATGATTTATCCCACATGAGTAGTGGATTGTTGAGTTAAAACTATTGAGAGACTTGGAGGAACCATGTAAGACTATTTGTGTACATGAGTAATGGAAAATGACTAGGTGAACTATATGATATGAATGTGAATCAGGTTTCTAATTTTATAATACTTTTTGGAAATATTGACACATTGTGAGTTAAACCATTTAGAGTCTCAAAGTGTGACCATTCATTGTAGTTTTATTATTTTGTGGTTCCCGCATGGTTTGGGTATGGTTTGGAAAACCTTGTGGCCAATTCATGTGGTATAGATAGGTTTATTAAATTTTGAAATTATTATCTTAACCTTCTCAATTTTAACACTAGTGGCCTCTATTTCTTCTCCCTCACATTTGGATGGACTTGAAACACATGGATAACTCCCCCTTCACCATATTTTATTTTTATGGATTTCTACAATGGTTTCTAGAATATTTCTCGTAGGTATGTTACCTTAAACCCTTTTACCGGTTCATTTTTTTCATTTGACCTTGATTTTATTGTCCCCACCGTAAATAATAGGGGTACTGATGGTGTATTTTAGTGTAGATAGTGGAACTAATTGTGGTTAATTTTTATATCGAGGTTATAGATGGAATTTCTATGCTCATTTATGAATTCACCATTGATTGAAAGGAAATGAAGTTAGTTTTCCCATGTCATTGATGTACCAAGGTACTGGTTTCTATGCTGTCACATTATATTTCAGGCCATGATATACTTATTTTTTTGAAATATTGTCTTTATTGAATTCACTCTTATATATACATTATATGAGGGGTGGAAGGTGTTTTTCAAATCATTTTAACCATATGAATGGAAAAGTATCTATTTCAAGTGCTTGTATAAGTGCCTAATTTATTTTCAAAGAAACATACAGTTTTTAAAGTGGTAGATTGAATCAATTTAATGTTTATAAATGGGTGATTTCACAAAAATTTATTTTATAAAAATGATTTTGTGGAGTTTGAAGTGTTTAATTTATTTTAAATGGATTTATTTAATTAAAAGGGTTGTTCTAACCAAATTATGTTTCATTTGGATTTTTTAATGACATTGGACATTTTTTAATAGTGGTTTCAGAAAAATTTTAGATTACTATTGGATTTGAAACCATTAATTTATTATTTGGATATAATTGTTTTTTTGAAATGTGATTGAAAATGGTGTGAGTGGTCTTGGAATCCAAAGATTTTTTTAAAGGGGCCACCTAGAATCATATGAAACTGTTTTTTAATGTGGTGATACCTTTTTTCCCATTAGAAATGTTCTCTTGAATGGGTGGTGGTTCTTATATTTGGAGAATATGTGATGTATCTAAAGGGTTGTTGCATGAAATTGTGTTGGAGGTGAAGTGAGGTTTATTAATAATTCGTTGATTTGATGGTTATGTTCATGATGTGGTTGACTAACTGCTAACCACTTTTTTTATGTCATGGGAGTCCTAGGAAGATAATAGGTTACTTGTATAAGTAAAGGCTAAGGTGTAGAGTGTTCTCCATATTGAAATGACCTAGTAAGACCTAATAATCCTTGTTGATGATTCCACATTCATAAAATATAGTTGAATGGACTATGTATTTATTTTTTGTTCCATGATGATGATGGAACTCCATTAGATTTTATGGAATTCTAAAACATGACAGTTTTAGTAGTGCTATACTAGGTTAATCATATCCAGTTTATGTATTTATTATAATAACCATAATTTTCAAGAAGGTAAGGATCATTGTTTTTTGTATTTGATTCAATAGTACGACCCATGTAATGATTCCTCATAGATCGACAAATTCCATGAGGGTGTATGAGGATTATTAGGTGCCCAAAACCTAGATATTTGGAGAAATAGACTAGGTAACATAGTGAGAAGAAACCATGAAACCTAGTTTATATGGTTTCCTTTAATCATTCATGTAATTTTAGAGGGAAACAATGATTTAAATGGTTGTTTGTAATTGTGTGACGTATGGCACATGCCTGTGTGAAAATTTCAGACTTGGTGATAGTGGACTTCTCACATATTTTGAATGGTTAGGAAAATCGTGTGACTAGACCATGTGGGGTCCCTTCATAGATAGTGGATGAAATATGGTTTCCACTTGGTTTTTCCAACCGTATATCCAAACAGTGCGACCCAGTTTTTCTTGGGTAAAATGTTCAATTTTCCCTTAATGAATTTAGTACCCCATCTCTCTATACCTCCTATATTTTCTCAAGGATGAATCCTTCTCTCTTCTCCTATGATCTCTCCCAAAGCCTTAGACAATATTTTTAATAACTCCTTCAAGAGGACTCTAATGGAATCACCATAAAAAACATTGGACATAAAAATATAAGGTGAATAATCATCTTTAATTTTATATAATTTTAGCTTCTATTCTCTTTTTATGTTTTGGTGAAATCACATTTTCCCTATTTTTATGTTGTTGGAAGATTCTTAAT
Organism: Viscum album; assembly: GCA_963277665.1. Classification (NCBI taxonomy): domain Eukaryota; kingdom Viridiplantae; phylum Streptophyta; class Magnoliopsida; order Santalales; family Viscaceae; genus Viscum; species Viscum album. The sequence goes on from OY728141.1 coordinate 1,253,396,606, forward strand.
TTAAAATATGTTGTACATCAAATACGAAGCCGATATTGGATGTGGAGTTATCTACGAACCTAATATAGGTGTCCTAGTTGTGTTCACTAAAACATGTGATGTTTTATTAGCTCTTCCGTTATGCGGTGTGTCAGAATTTTTTTTCACTTCTTTAAAATGTGTTATTTATTTCAAAATAATTATAAACATGTTGTTATACTCATATGGACCCTTTCAGTGTAATTAATGGCTGTTAACCATGTTTATTTCCACCAATTTGAGTGTTTTGAATTAGTTTCCCTTTCTTGTATAATTTTTCAAATGACTGAGTACCAGCAAAGTGATTGAATTGGCATGGAAATTGAATTTTACTCCTTTATATAAATGTTAAATGGAATAAAAAACCATCTATGTTTTTTTATGAAATTTAATTGAATTGATTTATTTAATTATTTAAATGGATTAAATATAATTAATGAGAAAGTCTGTAAATAGTATGAGAACTGATGAATGATTTAATCTCTTTAGATTTTATGAACTATGATGACTTGGTTGTTTTGGGATTGATGAGTATATTTACTTATATGTTAACCCTCATGATATCATCATTATTATTAGTATTCCATTATTTTGGGTTGATCAATGATGGATAAGGGACTTCTTGTGTATGATGTTTCACTCCCGCTTACATAGGGTGTTGAGCATGATGTCTCTCACTATTATAATTTTATTTGGAAGATGGGTAATACATTCCCATTTGTCTGTATTGGGTGTTGGAAAAGATTTCTCACCCCACCTATATTGAGTAACGATCATGATCACTCACATTCATCACTAGATATAGGGTATGTACAATTTTCGTTATCCTATTACTTGTTATAATAGTAATGTTTTCTTGAGTTATTCCTCATGTCCAGTTAGCACCTAGTATCCATATATATTCCTACTTATGTTGTGATGTACATAGTGAATATAGAGGTATCGATATATAATAATAACTATATATTTATGATTAATATATAAATATGGTTACTGATCAGACATATTATCTCATATGATAATGTAGGAAGAGTCTGTTGGTTGTCTTTATGGAACCTGAACCAATTGGTATTTATTTACTCAACATTTTTTATTATTCATATACCAGCACACTATTGTTTCTATGTAAATAGGCTCGATTATTTTTATACAACATTGGTGGTGGCCTCGTAATTTTGTCTCAAAGACTAATCGTTCCACCTTTGTTAAAGGAGTAGATTACGTGTCCACTTGTATGGATAAGGTTAGTCACCATAATACAGATGGTCGATCTAATTTACATATTTTATGGATCATGGGAGTAGAGGACCGTCAATATTCCCATGATAATAGTAGATCAGTCTTTTGGTTTTTTTTAAATTTTTTATAGCATGTTTTATATGCATTTCCTATATTTCCCCTTTTGTATATCAACATGTCATGAAATCATTATATATTTCTTCGCCTATGGTATTTTTATATTATTACAGTTTCATGGTTATTTTTTCTTTAATAGTTTATTATAATTGAGTTTTCATTATTCAATATTTTTATATATTCTTTCACTATTTTCTATTTATTCATTGTAATTAATGTTAACCTTTGATATGATGGTATAGTCTCCCCATTGTACAACCTTATACCCTCACTTCTAGTTGATAGCGTTTAGAATATGGAGAACTTCTATTGAGGCCATGTGACTCATCGATATGGGGCACCGATTGAGTGTATTTCTGGTTCGGACATTAAATGGTTATATTAGAGCCCTTATACTACTTTTATTATTACATTTTGGGGTTTCAACAGGATAATGGGAGTTAATGGAATTTGGTAATGAGACTGTTCATAGGCCAAACTAAACTATGTATAGTGAAAAACCCAAAGTGCCAAGGATCAATCATTGTTTTTCTGGTTTTTTCCTGTTATAGTTGATATGAATTAACCATTTGGTGACTCACATGTACTATGATATTATTATTACAGGTGTAATTTAAATGATATTTTAGTTTCCATTTTGTAATAAAATGAGGGTGTTTCATCTCATGCATCATTATAGGAACATTAGGAATATTCATCCAGGCATTTTCCCATGCCAGATTTACATTATTTTTTGATTTTCTAGATGCATGTAGTTAGTGCCTATTTATCATATATAGAACTGTGGTAAAAATTATTGGAGTTGAAATATAATTGGAAAAATTATTGTTCCTAAATAAATATAAATAGTGTTTCCCCGCATAGATTTTTGGTGACACCTTAATTAACCAATGATACCATGTTTTGGGATATTGAGCTACTAATTATGAACCGTGATATATATTATATATAAAAATAATTTTAAATTAAAATTAATTCAAACCATTTAAATTCAAATGGTTACTGCAAAATGGGATTCCAATTGCAACGAAAAGGGAGTTTTCTTCTATACCTTACAATTGAAACTCCATGTACTAGATCCTATATCATTTGATTTGAGACGAAGACCTAACACGACCTTAGTACTAGATAGATGGGGTTATCTTTTATGGTTATTATAATATATTTTCGACTTTTCCTTTCACCTAGACATGAAATTTGGAGTAGGAATAAAGGTGTGAACATTTCATTAGGAATGTCTTTTACCTTTCCTACAATGTAACTGCAAGTCCTTCAACCATTATATTCTGTTCTGAGGAATGAATTTGGAAATGATAAAGCATACCACTATGATAGCCATGAGTCATATCCCAGTAAGGTGGTAATGAGCATGAAACATACGTGGAAGACCCTGAACCACCAATGATCCATTAGACAGTTCCACCTATTGCACCACATGTTGTTCCCAGTATGGTAACCGACAACTATTTTTGAGAGAGATTATTATTTATGATGAAAAAATTAAATGGGTTGTTTAATGTACCTAGACTATGGAGTGTTTACTTGGGAGTGACTGTAGAAGAATCCACACACCATTTTTGGGGATGATAGACCACATGATTCCGAGTCATCGAGGGAGGCTATGATATCTATATTTGAGAATATAGAATTACCTCTTAACAATAGGTTCAAACGTTATGATAATATGCTACATAGTTAAACCCATATATGGTGGGATATTATTACTTGGATAGACTGACATTGGGACATGATCTAGGTAGACTTCAATATGATCATGTATAAGTATCTCTTTGCACAGACATTGAGGGATGACCTGGAAAGAGTGTTTAGGATATTTCAGTAGGGATCCATCTCTCTCATGATGTTTTCTACTCATTTTACTGAGATATAGTGATTTGTACTGACCTTACCTCATGATTATCTAGTTAGTGAGTGGAAATTAATGGATGTGATTTCATACGCCATCCATTAATAGGTCAACATATTATAGGTGATGATTATTTATTAGATATTCTATGAGGTCCTCGTTACTGAGAGGAATGTAAATGATGATCCTGTTGGGAAAAAGGGTGGTTCAAAACTCATACCTTGAAGTGTTTCTAGTAGTGATAGAAATTTATGTTTCATGGATTCTTACTGGGCTAGAAGAAACCTGGAATCTCGTACTAATATCTTCTTAATATTTCACCCATACGGGAAACTGAGACACATAAAACCCTAATGCATGTGAGATCTTGAGGAATGATGAGGCATCAACTGGGTAGGGTGTATCCAAAAGATTTTCTGGACATTAAAATTAGTTTCTAGGTAGAGGGTATCTAAACCTACCCCAAATTCCAAATAAGATCCTATAATATCTAATCAGGTAGGGAGCTATAATACCACGAGCCACTCTAGATGAGGTGACAGTTGAGGCAGAGGGAATCTGACTCAGGATTCCTAGATCCAGAAGTGCAAGCGTTCATAGAGATTTGAGGATCTGACTCAGGGTGATGATATGTTCTAGTTACATATAGTGAAACCTATTCTATAGGAGGATAGTGCAAGACATTCTACTATTTCAGGTACTGTTCTATCAGCCTATACTATATTGTCTTCTTGGTTTTTCATGTGCACATCTCAATCTTTCATATCTAACGATATCATGTAGAGTATAGGCCTACATATAGAGTTTTTATATGGCATGATGGTACACGATACCCTGTTAGGAATCTGATCAAAGAGTGTTCATTGATTAATGGATAGTCCTCTAGAGTTAAGAATATATATATATACATATTGAATATTGTTTTCCTCATCATGATATGTTTGCTGTAATCATTGGGATGGATAGGTTAGTTCCTTATAGATTCTACATTGAAATCTATATTTTTCTTGTAGAATTTTTTTCAACATTAGGAAATATAAAAAATCATTTGAGAGAATTTTATGTCCATTCTACATGATCAGGACCCGAGCATCAGGGGTGAGGAATGTTGACAAGCCGGATCACCCCTATCTTCTTAGATGATTATGGGTAAGGAAAATTTATTTTCCATCATATAGTAGATCATTTCAGGGAAATATTACTTACCAAATTTTCAATCCTACATCCATTATGAGTGGTGGAATTCACTGTTGACATAGTTCTAGGAGAAACACTAGTATCCATTCCACCTTACATGATGTAATACAAAGATATTCTAGAACTTATGAAATTGTTGGAGGACCTGGATACTAAAAGAATTTTACACACCATCACTTATCGTTGGGGTTCAAAATCTCTTTTTATGTGATGTTGGATGTTACCCTCATGATTTTCATGGATTATATATTGTTATACAAGATAATGACAATGAAATTTTATTCACGTCCTTGAATAGATGACCTCTTTGATTAGCTCTAAGAAGAATGGTTTTTCATCAAAGTTTAATTTGAGGTCTTTCAATCACCAGGTGTATCTCAGGAAATTTGAAATTTCTATTCTGTCTTTGAGGTGTAGGTATGGTATTTATGAGTACCCGGTATTGTCATTCAGTCTCAAAAATGTTCAGAAACATTTTATGGATACAATGAATCAAGTTTTTTATCTATACAAGGATTCATTTGGGTTAGAATTTGTGGATGACATCAATGTGTATTTTCCTTCTCAACATGAAAATACTAACCATAATGAGATCATGCTGAATACATTGAGATATGATCATATTATTTCTATTCTATTAAAATCCCACCTATAGATTTTCAATGTTCACTTCTTATGTAATTTCTTCTCAATATCAGGAGTTCTAGTATACCAATAGAAAGTGAGAGATATATTTTCCTTAGAGAATCCCTGAAATTATTTTAGATATGAAATTTCATGGACTATATACATATTACATATGCTTCATCCTGGATTTCGGACACATTACAACACCTCTTATGGTTATGATAAATAACTGTGTGAAATTTTTATGGTCACAAGATTATGAAAAATCATTTAAATATTTGATTGGAATATTTAATTAATCATTGATCCTGATTCTTTTGGAGCCAGTAATGATATATACTATACACTTTTACCCATTAGGTATCGGTCTATGATATATTTTTATATAGGATGAGTGAGTAATAGAATAATAGTCTCCCAAGTTCATGCCCCATAAGAGGAATTACCAAATGTCGAAACCTGACCTAATAGATGTAGTTCATGATATATGATATTTGAGGAATTATATGATTGTATAGAAATTTATCGTTTTCACTGATAAAAAAGACTCAATTATATATTTATTCAGTGTGTTATAAATATCAAGAAGTGTAGATGGGTTGTGTATCTATAGTATTTTTATTTGGATCTTTCCTACATTCTTATAACGGGAAATGTTTCCACCAATGCTTCAAACCAAATGACTCATACACAAGTGGTTTATAGGGCCAGTGGAAAGTGGAATATCAATGAATTGTTTTTAGGGATGCATGTTGTGTTTCAGAAGGATCATGGGAAGTATATCCCCTCTGCTATAGCAGTGACCTCTACCCTTATGGAATATGTGAGAGTGAGGAAACATTCTGATCCCCAAGGCCTAGTCATATTTTATAATTCATCGGATAATGATTCCTCTTCTGGTTGGATAGTGGATGAATATGGGAATTTATGCTTTCATGGGAGTGTATGGGTTCTAGTAGACATCGGAGAGGAACTGTTGTAAGAATTTTATACCTCAGTATGGGAGCATCCACCATGTGTCACCATGTTGTATTGATACACGCATCTCCAGTAATGGGTTCCTATTATTATTTTTGGGATATATGTATTTTTCATAAGGTGTTCCACCTCCTAGAAGGTGAATAAAAAATATCAAGGACCATCAATACTTTTACCCATTTTCCATTCATGAGTGGAAGTGGAAAAATGATTCAATTGACTTCATGATTAGATTTCCAATATTTCCTTATAGAAAAAATATATTATGGACAGTTTTGATTAGTGGGTGAAGGTATATGACTATTTACCTTATTGAGAGACCTTATCGGTAGATTATCTTGGGAAAGTAGATGTCATGGAGTTTGTACATCGTCTTGGAGCTCCACATTATATCATATCCAAAAGGGAATATTAATTAAAATCTAGATTCTAGAAGGGGTTGTATAATGCATTTGGTACATGGGTGATCCTATGTACAACCTATCACCCTAGGCCAACAGACAAATAGAGTGTTTAATTTCAATTTTAGAGGACATTCTCTGTCTATGTGTAATTGAATTTAGGGTACATGTGCAAATCATAAACCACCTTTTGAGTTAATATATAATAACATCATTCATGATACCATTCAGATGGATCCTTATGACTCCTTATATGGAATTTTAGTTGGTCACCTTTGTGCTGGTTAGAGGTAGTGGATGAAACTTTTCTTGGAACCTGTCTCTTCTAAGAAGCTTCAGAGTAGGCCCAGTTTATCAGAAAGCGCATCTAGATAACTAAATCTAGATTGCATTTATATAACAAACATCATAGAAAAATTCTTCAATTAGATCTTATATATCTAGTTTCCTTTTGAATCTCACCCATATTGGTCTATCAATGTATTCAGTGGAAGGGTAATATTTCTCCTTGATTCATTGTACCCTTTTATTTCGTTAAGAGTATTAGAACAGTTGTTACCAGATAACACTTCCACAAAGATATCTGCATATGCATAATCCCTTTCACATATCTCATCTTCACGAGTACTATCTAGAACCAACACAATTTTTTCAAACTGATGTGGTTTAGTATGATATTTTTACTTCCTTCAAGTATTATCTAATGCGTATTGTGGATTAGAGTGTAAAGAAACTCAAAGGCTTGTCCATTCATTCATTACAGGTGCTATGACAACATGAAAATGTATAAGAAGATACCTAGGAGTGGGAGGATGATATACGAGATTAGTGGCCATAAATTTTAATTGATGATACCTATTTATCCTTGGAAGGAGAACTTGAGGATGATTTTAATTAAGGAGGGGAGGTTATAACATCCCAAAATTCCAAGAATGTAGATATCAATGTTTTTAAACTTCAATTACATAGTGTTTCTGTTATAATGTTTCATAATTGTGACATGAAGGTAATAAGGGTGTCCGGTCCTTTTTTAAATCATATACCCCCATAATTTAGAGAACATGACAAAGATGCATAGTCAAACGAAACTATGCCATCATGCCTTCATTATTTCGTCTAACCATGTGGGGTGATTTAGAGGGGAGTAGGGACAAACACATTTGTATACAACCAAGTGATCCTAGGTCCACAACTGTGATAATATTTGAGATATGGTGATAGTGGAACTACAAACGGTAAGGTAATCCTTGTTCCATTTCCATATAGGTTCCTTTATTAAATAGTGGAGACATCACAAGTTGTGTACAGTTTGGCCAATCGTTCATCCAAAACATCCAATAATGTTTTTGTTGGGTAAAAATACTAATTTCCCTTAATTTATTTAAAACATCACCTCTCTCATCTTCCTATATTTTCCAATATCCACATCCTTCTTCGATCTCACTGATCTCTCCCAAAACCTTATGTAGGTTTTCGATTAATAATTCATCCAGACTACAATTGGATCACCGTCATAAGAATTTGATGTCTAGAGGTGGGATCCTTAATCCTCTTTCGTATCTTCTATGTTTAAATTCTCATATCTTGTAATATTTTAGTGTGAGGCCATTCACCCTATTTTTAGGGTGTTCGACCGTTATTAATTTTTCTTCCAACCATCATCAAATTTGAACATCATATTGGAAAAAGAGTTTTAAATGACCCTATGTTAGTTGGTATAGATTCTTTTCCCAAAAATGGTGATGTTTCCATAGCTCCTCCAGTATGAGGACCTCCAGATATTTCTGCACATCACCATAAATTATGTTCTTCATTTCGAAATAAAAACATTCATGTTGTTATACTATAGTGGCCCCTATTAATGTGATTAATGGTGGTTGATCTTGTTTATTTCCACCCCTTTGGATGTGTCACATTATTTCCTCATTGTTGTGTAATTGTTTAAATGACAGATCACCTCTAATGTGTTTTGATTTTTCCAGAAAAGGAATTTACCTCTCTATAAATTATTAACAGAACAAATTTTTTTTTGTGTTTCTATTGATCTTTAATTAAATATATTTTCTTATTTAATTAAATAAGACAATTATAATGAAGTATAATGGGTTTAGAGGACACTCTAAGAAATGAAATCTTTTATCTATATGGATTATATGAACTGTGATGAATTAACTGTTTTGGGATTGATGATTATAATGTATTATAGGTGATCCCTCATGTTTTCATTATTATTAGTAGTAATCCATTTTCATGGGATAATGAATGATGAATAATGGAATTTTGGACCATGATTTTTCACTCTCCCTTACAACATGCAGTGATCATGGAATCTCTCATCGTTATAATATTATCTTGGTGATGGGAATGACGTTCCACATTCCTCCTTATCGGGTGTTTGGAATGATGTCCCAGCCAACCATTATCCAAGGATGATCAGGAAAAATTATATTCACCATGAGATACATGGAATTGACCCTTTACAATATCGTATAGCTTGTTAGACTAGTTTTAGACACATGAATTACACCTTGGGTCCATCTAGATCCTTGTATCCTCGTATATACCTACTCATTTCCTCACATACATAGTGAATATATGTGTCTATATTATATAACTATATATATATCTATATTTTAACAATATATAGGTACTAATCAAATAAATTATTTACTATGTTGAAGTTTGTAGAGCCTTCCAGGTTTCCTGATGAACCCATTCTAACTAGTATTTATTTACATAGAATTTGTTATTATTCATATACTCATAAAATGTTGTTTATATGTCAAAATAATGGATTATTTCTAGAAACCATTGGTGATGGCCTACTGAGTATATCTCATTCCCAAATCAGTCTGCATTAGTACCCGAGTAGATTACATGTATTTATGTATGGATAAGGCTAATTACCCTGCTATAAATCATTGATCTGATTTACTTTTATCTAAGATCATTTGAGAATAGGGTCGATCATATGCTAATGATTTTAGTGGTGCATTATTTTAGCCTTTTTGTATATTTTTATGGAATATTATATATACCGGTACCCTATTTCCCCATATTGTATATCATCATGTCATGTAATCATTTTAGATGACTCAACCTGTGGGTTTTTGATATTTATATAATTTATTTTCTATTTACACTTTTGTGGTTTGTTATATTTTTTTGTTTCTGCAATTTCATCTATTTATATATTCTTTTTTGGTAGTTTTTTACTTATTGTATCCATTGTGATGTAATGATAAGAGGTTATAGTCTCCCTATTTTACAAAATTAGATCCTCACTACTAGTCGGAAGCCATAAGAATATAGGGAGGTGAACTTCATTCCATGGGACCCACTAGCTTAGGGCACTGGTTTAGCGGATCCCAAATTGAGATGCAACATTTATCAATCATGTCCTATGGAGTTTCTCATTACAATAGGATGATTTTTTGGTAATTATATATAATTTCATTCAGTAAATAGAGTATATCCCCAACTTCTTGTTTGATTGCCTAGAACATATTTATTGGTTTCTTGACACTCCGGATCAAGTTAAATTTTTATCATTTTTCTTTTCCTGTACATATTCCTTCTACACTATGCTGTGGAATTCTATTAAAATGTATTTAAGACAAATTTTGTGAAATGTTTTGTAATAAAAATAATTAATGTGTGTTTTTCCTAAAAATATATATTATTTTGGATTTTAATGGTGTCATTTAAACACGAAAGATGTTTTAAAAATTGTTTTGAAGTGTTTTGATACGAAATTGGAAATATGGTATTGAATTTAGAACTATTGACTCATTATTATATTTTGAAGGTATTTAAAGGAATGATGCCTCAAAATAGTGTGTAGGTTTTGAAGCATGATTTATAGACAACTACATTAGTTTACTGATATGTTTGTTTACTGACGTCCAGGGAAAATATTTTAATTTTTAGGCTTTTATTGGGATTTAAAGGTAATCATTAAATGGGGTATTTATGTGATTGTTTTTGAAATGGAATATTAAAATGTTGGTTTGGTAATGGAGGCTTCAAAAAGGTTTGTTTTCAAATGTTTTCATTTGATGGAATGATCAAAAATGATGTTTTATCTTAAATTTTATGTGTTATTAGTTTCTTACATCAAAGTATTATAGATATGGTATTCCCTTATTATGTATTTCAATGTAGAATTTATGGGATTTAATATAAAAGATATTATATAGATTTAGTTGGCGGAGACCTACATTCTATTAGATCATGCCTATATTTTGAATGTTCACATCCTCTTCCAACTGGTTATTTTGAACTGATATTATGAGGGGGATATTGAGTTTGGATTGTGACTTTGAGTGATAAAGAGGCTCATTGGAGTGGTTTGAGACTTATTATAGTTCATAGATTTTTATCCACAACATTTTCATGTTATATTATAAAATCTAAATTTATTTATATCATTTTTCATTTTTTTCACATATGATTCAATTTTATATCATTCTTAGATGTTTTTCATATTTAATCATGTTTAGATTGATTATGTATTTTATTTATGCTTATAATTTATAATATTTTATGAAGGATAAATCATTCCAAAATCATGTTCTGCTATGCCTAGACACAAGTTTGAAAAATGTGGGGATCAGAAATTCCCTTCTAGATAGTGGTGGACTGGGTTGGGTTCCATTTCAGTTGGAATCATGATCTACTTCAATATAGTGGCTATATCACAAATTGGTTGTGAAAATTTTTATGACAACATCATCACCTTTCCTTGAGTCTTCATGGAAACACCACCATTCTTCATTAGTATATCATCATGGAGTATTTATATTCCAAACAATTATTTCATCCAGAATAGAATTGGAATTCCCTATCTTATTATTCTCTTGACATAAATTTCAATGTTTTTCCTTTTATTTATTGTAATATTATCTCTTATTATTCTATTTATATTTTCTCTTATCACAGTTTTAGAAATATCAATGACCCCCTTTTTGTTTTTTTCTCTTGTTCAATTTACCCATTATTTAATTTTATGAATTTTTGATATTGATATCTCCATCATCACAAATTTTTAAAATCACCATTTATCGATCCCTATATAAATTCATGATGTCTACCTATCTTAATATAATTTATTAGTTGTGAGTTATGAGGGAAAAATTCATCTAAAAGATTTCACAAAAACTAACTCAATATCATTCATTTAAGTCCCATATTTTCTTAATAAAATATAAATTTTTTAAAATAAGTAATCATAATGACTCATATTATTTAATATGTGAGAACATTAAAAATGGTTTGATTCTTTTTGAATTAAAAAATTGACAATGTTTATATAAACATTGTATTTAAATAACTAGAATATCATGAAACAATCCTCATTTAATAGTGACATGATCTTATCTATCACGATTTGAAGACCTATTAATAATACATTATGATTAATATTTAAAATATTCATCTACATCCATCTACACCTTCACGTCTATCCACTCAAGTAGTGATCATTTTATATCACATAGTGAGGCCTCGTTACTTTTCATAATCAGCCTATGCCACTAAATTATTTATCATAATACAAAAGATAATGTACCCCTATTATTGAACTAGGTTACAATTACACATCATATGATCACTATTATGTATCATCCTTATTACTCTTATATATCACCCAATATCCATGGAATGGAATCTTATGCATTGGATTTATAAACTATACATACCACAATGAGAGAATGAAACACTTAAATTTTTCTCAAAATCATTTCCAATCCACTCTTATATATCTCTTTAATAAAATTAAATACTTTTTCATATTACTATTATGATTCAAAATGTATATTTACACTTTTTTAGTTTTCTAGTTAGGTTTCAAATATTTATTTTATGTACTAGGTTAATGAAACCTAAATATATCAATTTATATTATTACATTGAATTATATTCTAAGGGTTTCATGGATTAAATTTAAAAATCTTGGTGAAGACACTTAAATATCTTACTGAGCCCATTTAATTTTATTTATATTGGTAACTTCTCTAGGATTTTTCCACATTTCACCATATTTTCAAGTTACTCTAATGTATTTTCCTAGATGAATCATATGTATATGGATATGTTTCCTTTATGTATAAAGTGATATTCAAAAACACTATATTATATTTAATTATTTTTAGTTACATTTTTATATTTTTTCAAATTAATTTTACATATTTGAAATAATACCATTATGTATTGTGGGATATTTACCTGGAATATTTTGATTTATCATCATCCCAGAATGTCTCAACCAAACCTTTATATTATTATATAATTCAATGATAAATTTCTGATATATAATTTACTTCCAAAACATCATCCCATTGAAGTTTATTGGAAATCTACAGTTTATATAATCACTACAAAAATAATTCAGAATTTAATTTCTAGACTATCCACAAATTGTTTTTCTAATAACTTTTAGAAAATATTCAAATATATTTTTAGAATATATAATTTTAGGATAACATTTAAATATTACTTTTGTTTCAAAATAAAATATATTCTAAAAAAACTTCTATAATTACTTTATCTCAACTGATTCTTCACAGTTTTGAGAACAAAAAATCTTTTTGGAAAATAGAGTTATTTTTTCAATAAAAATTGAAACATTCACATTCACATGTGCTGATAATAAATCCAATAAAAACACAAATATTCAATTGGGTTCTATGAAACCCCATTTTTATTTGTGGGAAACACTACCATGAATCCAATACCAACCAGTTTTTTTGGAATTTATTCATCAAAAGCCTTCAGAATCTAGAATAATTTTATTCCCCCTTTGACATAAAATCCATAGACTATCATCAACTAAAAGGAAATAGATAAAAAATATATAGAAAATAATTACATTGATTTTTGAGGGATATAGAACATGTTGTCAATATCCACCTATCCTCTTAGTGTGAAACATTACACTATCCAATTATTTTATACCACATGTTTGGTTCTTATTAAAATCTCATTATATTATTTAGTGTGATGATAAAGAAACCACACTTGTTATATTTAATATCACATTTAAACATTGATTTTGTAGTCTATATTGATGTTTTATCTTATTTATTTTATTAGAATAGGTAAACAATCCATTGATTTTCTCCTCCTTAATCATTGTCATTTTTTGGAATTAGAGATACTAGACTCCCCCTCTCAATACACAATAAAAATTATAGAATTTCTAGATCATATCTCACTATTTTATCACAATTCTAGAAATATCGTTCAATGTAATGAAACTATTCCCAATTAGTGTGCACACTAATTGTTATTTACATTTACATAACACATTGAAATGATCCATATAAAATAGTATACCTACTGAGACCAAACATATTGTTGGATACACATGATTATGTTAATATCACTACTACGGTTTTTTATACTCACCTACTTCTATATGTTACATGTGGAAGAAATAGTACGCTTCTATCATGGAAATAATTAGGTTATCAAAATAAAATTTATAGAAACCCATTAGTAAATAAACCTCCAATTCAACACCATGAAATTATAATATATGCTGGTCCTTAAATAAGTCAAAGTGTTCAATTTCTTGGATAAAACAATAAAAAATCATAAAAACATGGATATATTAAGATAAAATATTGATATTTAAATATAAAATTTTTAAAAAACATCCATTGATATATTAATAATAAATATTACTATCCACTTTATTAATTATATGTGTTTATAAAATGAATGATAAATTTAATATGAATGATATTTAATTAGTCTACATAATATGACTAGTATTATCATTTTTAGTTTAGAAATGTTATTCATTAAAATATATATTGTGTTTTCATGCATTTCAATTTGAATAAGAATATAATTAATGATAATTAATTTCTGATATTAATAATTCCATAATAATGTTTTAGTGAGTTGGTGATATGAAATAAGAATAATAATTGTTAATATTTGAGAATTTAATTTTACAGTTTATTTGTTTTCAATTATATTTCATCATATTATTAAAAAAATTAATTTATAAATTTTTTAATTTTAAAATAATAAAAATTATCTTCATTTTCTAATTCCTCTAATTAAAATTATCATAGTATGAGTTTTTTAATTTTTAAATGTATGGTTTTATAATGAAAATACAGTTTTCATGAATCATGTAATTAGTTCAACTTTATCAACATATAAAAATTAACCACAAATTTATAAACCCCTTTATTTTATCAATTATGAATTTTATGAATAACATTAATTTATTTTAAATTTTCATTAAAAAAATAATAATTCAAGAAAAAAATGTACAACTAATTGAAATATTAATTTAATAAGAAAAAAATATTTTAGTCATTTCATTGAACCAATTATTTCTCTTGGGACTTTCAGTTTTTACCCTACATGGTAGCCTATTATAGTTTATTTTTTATTTTAATTTAATTTATTTGAATATATAAATCAATAACAAATATAATTTTTATTTCATATAAATTCAAAACAAAATCACATTATTTCTCTTAAAATGGTTTTACACGTTTTTGTAGTTATATTTAAAAAATAAATTTTTCATAATTATAATTTTTTTTATTAAATTATTTAATAATTTGATGTGATAATGGTCATATTTTTTTTCTCATTTAAACATTAATTGTTTTTTGAAAAATCTATTAGTATGGTTAAAAATTATTTTTCCCAAAAAATTAAAATAGTAAAAGGTATTTTACTGAAGGGAGGCCAAAAATGTTAATGAAATGAAAAATATTGATGGATGAAGTTATTATCTTCAAAAAATAACCACAATTTATCATTTTTTCATTTTAATCTACTAAAATATTAATAGTAAATCAAAATTATTAAAATTCCATGGGTATTCCAAAAAATACCCTTTTGATAAATTGTAAAATGGTAATATATTCTATAATTGAAGACTCTATTTTAATAAGAATTTATATTTTAAAATCACTTATTTTAATCTCCCAAAAATTGTAGATCACAAATTTAATGACCATGGTCACTTATAGTTATTATAAACAATTTAAATCCAAGGAGATTTACACGGAAAATTAATGTCTTTAACATGAGTATTATAAACAAAAATTATTTCAACTAAATTATACTCATTCAAATTTATTCACAAAAAAACTAATATAATGATATTATTATCATTTAGACACTTTAATTTTACTAGATTATGTTTACTATAACTATTTATTAAAATACACCATCCAATTAAAAAATAAAAATCCTTGTTTGTGCCCTGTGTAAACTACATCATCCATGAAATAACATGTTTTGTTTTCTTTCACTAACTTACAATAAACAATATAAGAATGGTATTAAATAATAAATATAATTATTACACTATAATTTAGTTTTTTATGAAATATTAAATAACCTATTAATGATATTGTCAACCAATGATCATTATTTATTTAATAATTTTAAATAATCATTGTTAGAGGATAATTGTTTATTCAAAATGTGTAATATTTTATAATAAATTAAATAATATTATAATAAAATATAGTGTTAATTTATTACACCAATAATCAATAAATAATATCATAATTCTCCTGGTATAATGATATTATAGAAAAACCACCTTATAATCATTCATTAAATTCTGGTGTGATCATGTCTGCGTTGGTTTGACAACCTAATTGAATGATACTGTGAAAATATTTCATGAATGACTATGGGAACATAATTAATGGTATAATATTATTTAAATGTGTAAATAATAATTTTTTAATAGATTATATATCAATATTTTATTCATTAAATATGAAATAACCCTTCAATTTTTAAGAATCACCAAAACCTGATTATTATAGATTTAATGTTCTTAGATATAGAATATAATATTAAATAATTTAACACAATACATCATAAAAAATTATAAATAAAACATAATCATAAATTTATTGATATACTAATGATTTAATTTTAAATAAGAATAATCATGGATGTTTCTATTATAAAACTAGTAAAAACGATCAAAACAATAAACAACCTATATAGAAAAGTAGAAGAATTAATATAGAGAGTGACTCTTTATAAGGATTATAAATTAACTCAAATTAATCAATGGTAATTATTTATGTTATTAAGACATCCATGTTTTTAATACAGGAGGATAATGTGCATTTTTTGATGTTACGACAAGAGTTAAGGGTTTTGGTCTCAAATTCAACTCTTTGAGACACATTTCATATTATAAATATAATATCATTTCTGTGGTGTATATTATTGATATGTGAGATAACATATAACAAATTATCTTTTGATTATGGAATTTTATGTCCAATGATAATCACTAACTTTCAAGTGTATTTGATTATTTTTATACTTAATCCATAATATTTTTCTTTGTCAGAAATATGTTTCTTTGAGATATGTTGCATGTTAATCACCTTGTTCCCATTAAACAGTGTATACACATCCATGGTTAGGTTTCTAAAAATTATATTTTAATTTCATTTTATTTAATATCCATTACATGTTACCTTATACAAGTGGCTATTGGTACCACATTTTCCCCTACATTAATAATGTTTGGTGACTGAAATCCCCTTATTTGAGTTATAATGTTTTACCTTGAACATTATTATTCCGTCCATGGGTTCTCCCATAGTAATATTATAAATTATATTTTATTGATGTTCTGGAAAATTATGTTTTAATGAAATTAAATATTTTTCACTATTTTTACAATTTGGGTTAAAATAAATAAATTTCATGTATTTAAAATGTCCCTTCCATAATCAAATATGTTGGATCCGCATTCCCTATTTAAAAAATTACTTCATTTTTAAGGCCGCATTATTAGAGATTATTTTATATGTAAAATTTTAAATAATGTTTTACACCATGTTTCGAAAAATAAATTTTCATGTAACAAGTAACTTTCTCTTTGACATCAATATGATATTTTTTTTTCAAATATATCTTTTAAATTTTCACATCAATTTCCCTTCCAAATGCCAAAAGTTATTTTCATAATAGTGTTTATTTTTCATGATTTATAATATAATTTATATATTTCTTCATATTATTGAAATTAAATAAAAATACCAAACAATATATTTTATGATCACTTTATAGGTTGTATCATTTAAAAACCCATTCACAATGATGTTTTTTATATATGTTAACATATATCTTATGGTCCTTTGTTAGATTGATGATATATAATCTGGAAACATTACACTTCCTTCCCATAGATGGATTATGATCTTGTTTTTCAATTATTTACTTATCCATATACTCATTTCACTATAAGGTGTGAACATACCATTTTATATAACTATGATTTAGTGATGTTCATCTAGAATGAATCATATTATTTTGACAGAGGTAATTTTGTTGGGAATTGTGTATGTTGTTTAAAAAATATACATTATTATTGGAATGTTGAACATTTAAAATTTGATGATCCACCTTCTTCCACTAGATTTCTTATGATCATATTATCACATTTATTGACATAGGGAATGGTATTAGTATTCCTTATATTCTTATTCCAATTCGTATGATTAGTGGAAATATAACTATGTAAGGTTTGAATATACATATTCATTATCTAGATGAGTTAACAACATGTTATCAATTTTTTCAACATAGTGAAAATATTGATATTTTATATTATTATTTGATTCCAGTGTAATTTGAATAAGTATTTTAAATCCATAATTCTCATTATATATGTAGCCTTGTTTTATTGAGTGAGAAGTTCCTCAGATAATGGTAATAATGGTCTTGATGACTATTATGGAGAATGAATATTAAATAATTAGATGATGGGAGGGACCTAGAACTATATATCCCCTTAAAACATTGAAATTTATCATGAGAGAATACATGTTTGGGAATGAGGTGTATGCCTTCCCAATTAAGCATACTGTCTTGAAAATGGTCCCGATGATATGTAAAGTGCCTTGGAGGAAGGCCTTGAAAACATGTTTTTTATGTATAGAATTATTCATTTCATTAGTATGATATTATTATTAATTATTGATATTCATGTTTTCATTTATTTTCATGAATATAGCTTGTTCATAATTTCATTTTCATTGTGCATTCATGTTTTTTACGTTTTCATACAATAATATTTACGGCATGTTTAATCCATGATTTCTTTAGTTATAGGTTTCTATTAATGATAATTTGAGAACACACTTTCATATGTTTCCATTTTATAGGTTATATAGAAAATTAGTACTTGGGGAATATTTATAATTATAACACATTCTAAATAATTAGTTGAAGATGTTAAGAATTATAATAAAGTAAGTAGTTTCATATATATAACGAAAATATGTCTATAAGATGAGAAATAAATCATTTTTGTTAGTTTATGATGTGTCTTCATTATCTAGATCTCTATAGAAGAAAAAATCCTTTGAATATAAGATGTTAGATTTTTTTTGGATTTCTTAATTTTGGATAGTAGTATTCATGCTTTTAAAGATAGTGTTAAATAAGTATTTAATGTAAATTTCTATGACCAACAGATCCTTTGAAAAGGCGTGTTATTCAAACATAGAAATTGTTTCCCTGAATGGTTTTTATGTGATTTAAAAATAAATAAGAAATATTATTTTTACTTTGAATCATTTTAATAATATTTTATTTTATAGGTATTTAAATGAAAGAGGCTTTACACTATTGTTTGGTTTTTAAAGTGGGATTTTAATCCAATATTCTTATTTTATCTATAAGTTTGTGTTTAGTAATTTTTTGTAAAAAAATGTATATTAAAAACCATACAGTTTTTTAATGTGAATTTGATTAAAGGGGGTTTTATGATATGGTTTTTAAATGTAATTCTCAAATGATGGTTTGTTAAAGGTGGCTTCATCCATGGAAAACTGTTTCCCAAGTGATTGTTTTCATTTAGTATAATGAAAAAATTAATATTTGAAACAAATTTGATGTGTTTTTAATTTATATATATAAAGGATTATGAATATATTATTAATGTATTAAAAAATATCATTAATGTATTTAAATATAAAAATTATTTTATTGATTCAGTAGATGATGAATTATTTGGTTGTAAAATAAAACCTGCATTGTGATGGTTTAGTCCCTCATTAGTTTGGATAATATATATAGATATTTTTAGGGAGATATTGTTTTTGGATGGTGAAAAATGTTTGGTATGAAGATCGTTAGAGTTTTTTGGGATTTATTTTGGATATGGTAATTGTATCAGCCACTTTGGCCTGTTGTATTTTAATATATTGGATTAATTTTTGTTTTCTTCAACAGTGTATTCATTTATGATTCAATTTTATCTATGGAAATGATATTTATTAATTATATTATATTTTTATGAATTATATATATTTTAAAAATTATTATTTTTATTATTTTATGTGTAAAAATTCATTCATAAATAATATTTCATGATACTGAGACACTATTTTATAGATTGTGGGGATCAGGAAAACCGTTCGGGCAAGTGGTAGGCTATGTCAGGTGTCAATATAGATGGAATCACATCATGATTATTTTTAAATGGTATTAGGGACTTGTTTTTTGGTATGTTCAATAACAATTATATTATAATTTTTGGAATTGACCATTTTCAGATAATGAAATTGGGACTCATGAGATTTGCGTAAGAAGATTATCATGAGCTATTTTCTATATGGGGACATGATTATACATGGGTAGTTCAGATTCTTTCATTGAATATTATTCTCCATTAGATGGATTTATTATAATTTTATTTTATTTAAATTATGGTGAGCCATTTACCCTTATTGGAATATTTTGAGTTTCCTAGGGGGTCATATTTAGTGTTTTGGGATAATGAAGAAAAATGGAATCAAGTTGCGAGGTGAGATTGTAGGGCTTGAAAAACCATATGGAAACCTACTAAATGATTAAATAAATATTATAAGGTATATTTTATCATTGTAATGCGTACATAAACCAAATTCCCAAGTCAAACATGGATCCATATCCCATTTGTTTTTTCAATTTTGATCCCCTGATTCATGGATTTTCTAGTGTTGTTAGAACAATGGTAAAAAGTTCATCGTGTGATTTTGATATGTTGAAATTGTTGAATTGTCTTCTGGTTGATTATTTTGTCATATAATTTTTTATATGGATTGTATTGTGATGTGAAAACATATTATTATGTGTGAAACGTTGATTTCATTAGAATTTGTTTTGTTGGAAACAATTCATTAGGGGATGTTTGTAAATAGAGATTTAGTTTCACGAAATATATTGATTTAATTTATTTAATCATGAAAAATATATATATTTTTAGTTTTAAACAAATTAAATGTGTTTTAATGAATTCATATGGAATATAATTTTTTATTTTGAAAATATTTACAAAACCATTTTAAGAGGGGCCAGTTTTTTTATATGGGATTTGATGTAATATTTTTTCAGGTACCCTTGGTACATGTTTTAATAGGGTAAAAATAGTTAAATTAAATCAAATTTTAATTTTTTTGCTTCATCATGAAATATTGATTCAATTTTGGTTTTATAAATGGATAATGTTTGTTAATAAAAGAGTTCATACTCTATTGGGGGGTATTTCCAGAGTGGGAAGTTTTAATGTGGAAAATTTATGAATATTTTGACGATATAAAATTGTTTTTATGGGAATGTATGAACTAGTCATACTATAATTTGTCGTGGGGTTGAAATTTAAATTTTTTTTTCCATTATTCATTTTAGGGGAATTATGATTTATTTTAAATAATGCATTGGTTTTCAAGATGAGTTTTCAGACCATTATCAAGGGGTGCATGGTTTTAAAGAGGCTTGTTTTGAATGAGTTGTGACTGTCTTAGTGAAATATGTGATTGAGCATCTCCCATATTTTATTTTTTGATTGTGTAATTTTATTTATGGCGAATAAATTTATT
Organism: Viscum album; assembly: GCA_963277665.1. NCBI lineage: Eukaryota > Viridiplantae > Streptophyta > Magnoliopsida > Santalales > Viscaceae > Viscum > Viscum album. Next base: position 1,253,417,932 of record OY728141.1, read on the forward strand.
GAGTCCATACCTCATGTTGATTAGTGAATGACTCCAAGAAAGGTCAATAATAATGGTAGAGTTCTCTTATTTTGGGGTTCTTCCACAATCCAATTTTAACCGTAACAAATATTTGGATAGGTTGGTGGGTGCTATCATTCCTTAATAGTGTCACATATTTGTTCTATTCATGTTAAAGTTTGTTCATAGTATTTTTATAGGGATTATGCGAGTCTAGTTGTTTTAGATCCATGATCCTTGGATAGATATCTCGATTGTTGAGGATCAATTTTTAGGAGACATTTGTGGTTGATAACGTTGAAGTAATTTAATCTGTCCTATAAATTCTCCATTTCAGACCATTTGGATGAAAACCATTTGGGTAGCCATGGTTGGTGAGTTTAAATAAGTTGTGTCTTGAGGATATCAATACTCGGTGTTGTATTTGTGCGATTATTTGGTATCAATTTAGGAAATAAGGTTCTTTTAGGGATGATATACCTAATTACTCAATGAATGTTAATTTTTTTCATAGATTATTAAATGTTTTGAGTTTTGTTGTGTTTTTATACATGGATAAACATTGTGTAAGGCAATGAGTAAATGAGATCATGGTTTTATTTTTGTTGGACCTTGGTATCCTATGATTTCATTTTTTATATCAGGAGCACGATGGGATATTTTTTTTACAATAAAACCTAAGTTACAAACTTATATAATTCATGAACTATGGTGTAGAACCATGTTATTCCATGGTGAGGTATGTTTTTTGTTGTTTGGATCCATTTTTTTGGGATGACATGGATTCTATAAACCCATTTTTTTCTAATCTAAATTATTTCTCAATGTGTTTATTCCCTTTTTGTATTAATATAGTTTTTCTTGTGGTTGGCTATGGATAAAATTTTTTAGTAGCACCCTTGGTGATATAATCCTTTCTTAAGAAACATGTTACTTATTAATCCAACATTTTATATCATTTCTAAATGGAGGGGAGACCTATTCTATGTATTTCCTTAAATATTTAATTGAATGGTTGTGATTTGGATATCACTTGAGGATTTTCTGTGTTTTTTGAGGTATTGAAGAATTTTTCACGGACATATATTTTACCTTGACGGTTCATTTTAGAATTCATTATATATTTTCATTTAATTTGAACTATGTCTTTCTAAGGGTACACTGAGTCATGGGGGGGTAGAATTGTTTCACCCTATGTGTCATTTATTGGTTTATTAAAATTTATTTCATTAAATATTTATGTATTTTTATTTCATGATGATTTTTGTTTTCTAAATCATTGAAACAAGAAATTTTTCATCTATGCATGGTTTATAAGTGTAGTTTAGGGGAAACAATGCAGTTACCATTTAATGGTGGTATATTTAATAATTTTTTTATTTAATGATTTATTCCTCATGGGTAGTGGATTGTTGAGTTAAAACTATGCAGAGCCTTAGAGGAACCATGTGAGACTATTTGTGTATATGAGTAATAGAAAATGACTAGGTGAACCATATTATATGTATGTGAATCAGGTTTCTAGTTTGATAATACTTTTTAGAAATATTGACACATTGTGTGTTAAACCATGTAGAGTCTCAGAGTGTGACCATGCATTGTAGTTTATCTTATTTTGTGGTACCCACAGGGTTTCAGTATGGTTTGGAAAACCTTGTGTCCAATTCATGTCGTCTATATAGGTTTATTAAATTTCGAAATTATTTTCATACCCTTCTCAATTTTAACACTAGTGGCCTCTATTTCATCTCCCTCACATTTGGATGGACCTGAAACCTGTGGATAAATCCCCCTTCACCATATTTTATTTTGATGGATTTATACAATGGTTTCTAGAATATTTATTATAGGTATGTTACTCTAAAATCTTTGACTTGTTCATTTTTTTCCATTCACCTTGATTTTATTCTCCCCACCATAAATAATAGGGGGACTGATGGAGGATTTTATGGTAGATAGTGGACCTAATTATGGTTAATTTTTATATCGATGTTGTAGATGGAATTTTTATGCTCATTTATGAATTCACCATTGATTGAAAGGAATTTAAGTTAGTTTTTCCATGTCATTGATTTACCAAGGTAGTGGTTTCTATGACGTCACATTATATTTCAGTCAATGATATACTTATTTGTTTGAAATTTTGTCTTTATCGAAATCTTTCTTATATATACATTATATGAGGGGTGGAAGGTGTTTTTCAAATCATTTTAACCATAAGAATGGAGAAGTATCTATTTCATTTTTTTGTATAAGTGCCTAATTGATTTTCAAAGAATCCTAGGGTTCTAAAAGTGGTAGATAGAATCTATTTGAGGTTTATAAATGGGTGATTTCATAACAATTTATTTTAAAAAATGATTTTGTGGAGTTTGAAGTGAATAATTTATTCTAAATGGATGTATTTATTTAAAAGGGTTGTCCTAAAAAATTTAAGTTTCATTTGGAATTTTTTTATGACTTTGGACATTATTTTAATAGTGGTTTCAGTAAAATTTTATTTTACTAATGGATTTGAAACCATTAATTTATTATTTGGATATAATGGTTTTTTTGAAATGTGATTGAAAATTGTGTCAGTGGTCTTGGCATCCAAATATTTTTTTAAAGGGGTCACCTGGAACAAAATGAAACTATTTTTTTAATGTGGTGTGTCCTTCTTTTTTCCAATTTTAAATGTTCTCTTGAATGGGTGGTGGTTCTTATATGTGGAGAATGTGTGATGTATCTAAAGGGTTGTTTCATGAAATGGTGTTGGATGTGAGGTGAGGTTTACTAATAATTCGTTTATTTGTTGATTATGTTCATGATGAGGTCGACTAATTGCTAACCACTTTTTTATGTCATGGGAGTCCTAGGAAGATAATAGGTTACTTGTATAAGTAAAGGTTGGGCTATAGAGTGTTTCCATAGTGAAACGACATAGTTAGACCTAATGATATTTGTTGATGTTTCCATATTCCTAAAATATAGTTGAAGTGAATAAGTATTTCTTTTTTTGTTCCATGATGTTTATGGAACTCCATTAGATTTTTTGGAGTTCTAAAACATGATAGTTTTAGTAGTGCTAGACCCGGTTACTCATATATAGTTTATCTACTTATTGTAATGACCATAATTTTCATGAAGGTAAGGATCATAGTTTTTTGGATTTTATTCAATAGTGAGACCCTTGTAATGATTCCTAATAGATCCACAAAGTCCATAAGTGTGTATGAGGATTGTTACAAGCCAAAAACCTAGATATATGGAGATATAGACTAGGTAACATAGTGAGAAGAAACCATGAAACCTAGTTTATATGGTTTCCTTTAAGCATGCGTGGAATTTTAGAGGGAAACAATGAGTTAAATTGTTGTTTGTAACTATTTTACTTGTGGCACATGCCTGTGTGAAAATGTTAGACTTGGTGATAGTGGACATCTCACATATTCTGAATGGTTAGGAAAATCGTGTGACTAGACCATGTGGAGTCCCGTCAAAGATAGTGGAGGAAATATGGTTTTCACTTGGTTTGTCCAACCATATATCCAAACTCTGTGACCCAGTTTTTCTTGGGTAAAATGTTCATTTTTCCCTTAATGAATTTAGAACCCCAGCTCTCTATACCTCCTATCATTTCTCAGAGTTGGATCCTTCTCTCTTCTCCTATGATCTCTCCCAAATCCTTAGACAATATTTTTAATAACTCCTTCATGCGAACTCTAATGGGATCACCATCAAAAGCATTGGACATAAAAATTTAAGGTGAGTAATCAACTTTATTTTTCAATAATTTTAGCTTCTAATATCTTTTTATGTTTTGGTGAAATCACATTTTCCCTATTTCTAAGGTGTTGGAATATTCTTCATTTAACATATGTTATTCATCAAATACAATGCCAATATTGGATGTGGAGTTATCTCCGACCCTAATATATGTGTCCTAGTTGTGTTCACTAAAACTAGTGCTGTTTTAATAGCTCTTCCGTTATGTGGTGTGTCCGAAATTTCTTTTAATTTCTATAAAATGTGTCCTTTATTTCCAAATAATTATAAACATGTTGTTATACTCATATGGACCCTTTCAGTGTAATTAATGGTTGTTAACTAGGTTCATTTCCACCACTTTGAGTGTTTTGAATTAGTTTCCCTTCCTTGTGTAATTTTTTAAATGACTGAGTACCAGCTATGTGATTGAATGGGCATGGAAATTGAATTTTACTCCTTTATATAAATGTTAAATGGACTGAAATTCCTTCTATTTGTTTCATGAAATTTAATTTATTTGAGTTATTTAATTATTTTAATGGATATATTACAATGAATGAGAATGTCTGTAAATATCATGAGAACTGATGAATGATTTAATCTCTTTGGATTATATGAACTATGACGCCTTGGTTGTTTTGGGTTTGATGATTATATTTCCATAGATTTTAACCCTGACGATATCATTATTATTATTAGTATTCCATTATTTTGGGTTGATCAATGATGGATAAGGGAGTTGTCGATTAGGATGTTTCACTCCCCCTTACATCGGGTGTTACGCATGATGTCTCTCACTATTTTACTTTTATTTGGGAGATAGGTAATACATTCCCATTTGTTTGTATTATGTGTTGGAAAAGATGTCTCTCCCCACCTATATTGAGTGAAGATCATGATCACTCAGATTCATCACTACATATAGGGTATGTACCATTTTATTGATCTCATTACTCATTATAGTAGTAATGGTTCCCTGAGTTATTCCTCATGCCCAGTTAGCACCTAGTATCCACATATATTCCTACTTGTGTCCTGATGTACTTAGTGAATATACATGTATACAATACATAATAATAACTATATATTTATGATTAATATATAAATATGGTTACTGATCAGACATATTATCTCATATGATAATGTAGGAAGAGTCTGTTGGGTGTCTTTATGGAACCTAAACCAATTGGTATTTATTTACTCAACATTTTTTATTATTCATATACCAGCACACTATTATTTCTATGTACATTGGCTTGATTATTTTTATACAACATTGGTGTCGGCCTACTAATTTTATCTCATAGCCTAATTGTTCCACCTTTGGTAATAGAGTAGATTACATGTCAACATGTATGGATAAGGTCAGTCACCATAATACAGATGGTTGATCTGATTTACATATATCATGGATCATGGGAGTAGAGGACCGTGAATATTCCCATTATAACAGTGGTTCAGTCTTTTGGACTTTTTAAAAAAATTTATACCATGTTTTGTTTGCATGTCCTCTATTTCCCCCTTTGTATATCAACATGGCATGAAATCCTTATATATGACTCCGCGCATGGGATTTTTATATTATTACAGTTTCATGGTTATATTTTATTTCATAGTTTATTGTTATTGATTTTTCATTGTTCAATATTTGTATATATTCATTCACTATTTTCTATTTATTCATTGTATCTAATTTTACCCTCTGATATGATGGTACAGTCTCCCCATTGTACAACCTTATACACTCATTGCTAGTTGATAGCCTCTATAATATGGGGAGCTTTTATTGAGGCCATGTGACTCATCGATATAGGGCACCGATTGGGTGGATATCTTGTTGGGACATTAAAAGGTTATATTAGAGCCCTTATACTCCTTTTATTATTACATTTTGTGTTTTCAACAAGATAATGTGAGTTAATGGAATTTGGTAATGAAACTGTTCAGAGGCCTAACTAAACTATGTATAGTGGAAAACCCAAAGTTCCAAGTATCAGTCATTGTTTTTCTGGTTTTTTCCTCTTATAGTTGATATGAATTCACAATTTCTTGACTCAAATGTACTGTGATATTATTATTACAGGTGTAATTTAAATGATATTTTATATACCTTTTTCTAATGAAATGAGGGTGTTTCATCTCATGCATCATTATAGGAACATTAGGAATATTGTTATAGGCATTTTCCCATTCCATATGTACATTCTATTTTCATTTTCTAGATGCATGTAGTTAGCACCTAATTATCATATATTGAAATGTGGTGAAAATTATTGGGGTGGAAATTTAATTGGAATAATTAATGTGCCTATATAAATATAAATAGTGTTTCCCCACATAGATTTGTGGTGACACCTTAATTATCTAATGATACCATGTTGTGGGATATTGAGATAATAATTTTGAACCGTGATATATCTTATAAATATAATATAATTTTAAATTAAAATTAATTTTAACCATTTAAATTCAAATGGTTACTGCAAAATGTGATTCCAATTGAAAAGTAAAGGGATTTTTCTTATATACCTTACAATTGAAACTCCATATACCAAATCCTCTATCATTTGATGTGAGACCAAGACCTGACGCGACCTTAGTACTGGATAGATGGGGTTATCTCTTATGGTTATTATAATATATTTTGGACTTTTCCTTTCACCTAGACACGACATTTAGAGTAGGAATAAAGGTGTTAACATTTCATTAGGAAGGGTTTTTATGTATCCTATAAGGTAATTGTAAGTCTTTCAACCATTAGATTCTGTTCTGAGGCATGAATTTGGAATTGATAAAGCATTCCACTATGATATCCATGAGTCATATTCTAGTAAGGTGGTTATGAGAATGAAACATACGTGGAAGTCCATGAACCACTAATGATCCATCAAACAGTTCCACCTATTGCACCACATGTTGTTCCAAGTATGGTAACCAACACCTATTTTAGAGAGATATTATTTCTTATTATGAAAAAATTAAATGGTTTGGTTAACTTACATCGACTATGCAGTGTTTACTTTGGAGTGACTGTAGTTGAATCCACACACCATTTTTAGGGATGATAGACCACATGATTCCGAGTCATTGAGGGAGGCAATGATTTCTATATTTGAGAATATAGAATTACCTCTGAAGAAGAGGTTCAAATGTGATGATAATATGCTATATAGTTAAACCAAGATATGGTGGGATATTATTACCCGGACAGACTGACATTGGGACATGATCTAGGTAGACTTCAATATGATCATTTATAAGTATTTCTTTTCACAGACTTTGAGGGATGACCTGACAAGAGTGTATAGGATATGTCAGAATGGATCGATCTCTCTCATGATGTTTTCAACTCAGTTTACTAAGATATAGCATTTTTTACTCACCCTACCTCGTGATGATCTAGTTAGTGAGTGGAAATTCTGGGATGTGATTGTATACGCCATCCATTCATAGGTCAACATATTATTGGTGATGACTATTTATTAGATATTGAACGAGGTCCCCATTACTGGGAGGATTTTAAATGATGATGATGTTGGAAAAAATGGTGGTTCAAAACTCATACCTTGACGTGTTTCTAGTAGTGATAGAAATTGAGGTTTCATGGATTCTTATGGGGGTAGAAGCAACAGGGAATATCATACTAATATCTTCTTAATATTTCACCCATACAGGGAACCGAGACACACAAAACGCTAATGCATGTGAGATCTTGTGGAATGATGAGGCTTCAACTGGGTAGGGAATATCCAAAAGTTTTGCTAGACATTAAAATTAGTTTCTAGGTAGAGTGTATCTACACCTAACCCAAATTCCAAATAAGATCCTATAATATCTAATTAGGTAGGTAGCTATAATACAACTGGCCACTCTAGATGAGGTGGCAGTTGAGGCCGAGGGAATCCGACTCATGATTCCTAGATCCAGAAGTGCGGGCATTCAATGAGATTTAAGGTTGTGACTCAGGGTGATGATATGTTCTAGTTACATATAGTCAAACCCATTCTAGAGGAGTATAGTGCAAAAAATTTCTTTATTTCAGGAACTATTCCAATAGCCTCTACTATAGTGTCTTCTTGGTTTTTCACGGGCGCATCTCAATCTTTCATATCTAAGGATATCATATAGAGTATGGGCCTACATATAGAGTTATTCTATAGTGTGATAGTACACGATACCCTGTTTGGAATCTAATCAAAGAGTGTTCATCTACTAATGGATAGTCCCCTAGAGATAAGCACATATATATATATACATATGTTATATTTTTTTCCTCGTCATGATATGGTTTGCAGTAACCGTTGGGATGGATAGGTTAGTTCCTTATAGATACCATATAGAAATCTATATTTCACTTGTGGAATTTATTTAAACATAAGGCAATATAAAAAATAATATGAGTGAAATTAATTCTATGCTACATGATCAGGACTCGAGCATCAGGGGTGAGGAAGGGTGACAACCCAGATCACCTGTATCTTCTTTGATGATTATGGGTAAGGAACCTCTATTTTCCATCATAGAGTGGATCATTTCAAGGAGATATTCCTTACCAAAATTTTAATCCTACCTCCATTATGAGTGGTGGAATTTACTATTGACATAATTCTTGGAGAAACACTAGTGTCCATTCCCCCTTACATGATGTCATAAAAAGTTATTCTAGATCTTATGAAATTGTTGGAGGACCTGGATACTAAAGGAATTTTACACTGCATCACTTATCCTTGGGGTTCAAAATATCTATTTATGTGAACTTCGATGTTACCCTCATGATTTTCATGGATTATCTATGGTTATACAAGATAATTCCAACGAAATTTTATTTATGTCCTCGAATAGATGACCTCTTTGATTAGATCTAAGGATAATGGATTTTCATCAATGTTTAATTTGAGGTCTTTCTATCACCACGTGTCTGTCCAGACATTTGAAATTTTTATTATTTCATTGAGGTGTAGTTATGATATTAATGAGTACCTGGTATTGTCATTCAGTCTCACAAATGTTCCGGAAAATTTTATGGCTATAACGAATCGAGTTTTCCACATATACATGGATTCAATTGGGTTAGAATTTTGTGGATGACATCATTGTGTATTTTACTTCTCAACATGAAAATACTAACCATAATGTGATCATGGTGAATACATTGAGATATGATCAGATTCTTTCTATTCTATTCAAATTCCATCTCTAGATTTCCAATGTTCGCTTCTTAGGTAATTTCTTCCCAATAAGAATTGTTCTAGTATACTAGTAGAAAGTGAGAGAAATTTTTTCTTGGGATAATCTCTAAAGTTATTTAAGATAAAAAATTTCATGGACTATCCATATATTACATATGCTTCATCCAGGATTTCTGAAACATTACAACACCTCTTATGGTCATGATAAAGAAGGGTGTGAAATTTTTATGGTCACAAGCTTATGAAAAATCTTTTAAAGATTTGATGGGAATATTTACTTAATCATTGGTCCTGATTCATTTGGAGCCTGTAATGAGATATATTATACACTTTTACACATTAGGTATCGGTCTAGGATATATTTTTATATAGGATGAGTGAGTTGTAGAATAAGAGTCTCACCAGTTCATGACCTACAAGAGGAATTACCCAATGCCAAAAAATCATCTAATAGATGTAGTTCATGATATACGATATTTGAAGAATTAGTCTATTGTATAGAAATTTTTGGTTTTCACTGATAAAATAAGACTAAATTATATATTTATGTAGTGTGTTCTAATTATCAAGCAGTGCATATGGGTTTTGTATCTGCAATATTTTGATTTGTATCTTGCCTAAATTCCTATAAAAGGAAATTTTGTCGCCAATACTTCAAACCAAATGACTCATACACAAGTGGTTTACAAGGCCAGTGGAAAGCGGAATATCAAGGAATTGGTTTTAGGGATGCATGTAGTTGTTTCAGAAGGATCATTGGGAGGATATCCCCTCTGCCATAGAAGTGACATCGAACCTTATGGAATTTGTGAGAGTGAGGAAACATTCTGATCCCCAAGGCCTAGTCCTATGGGATAATGTCTCGGATAATGATTCCTCTTCTGGTTGGATAGTGGATGAATATGGGAATTTATTCTTTCATGGGAGTGTCTGGGTTCTAGTAGACATTAGATAGGAACTGTTGTAATAATTTTATGCCTCAGTATGGGAACTTCTTCCATGTGTCACCATGTTGTATTGATACATGCATCTCTAGTTTTGGGTTCCGATTATGAATTTTGGTATATATGTCTTAATCACATGGTGTTCAACCTCCTATAAAGAGAATAAAGAATATCAAAGACAATCAATACTTTTAACCCATCTTCCATTCATTAGTGGAAGTGAAGAAATGATTCAATTGACATCATGAATAGATTACCTAGATTTCCTCATATAAAAAATATATTATGGATAGTTTTGATAAGTGGGTGAAGGTATAAGACTATTTACCTTATTGAGAGACCTTATCGGCTGATTATCTTGGGAAAATAGATGTAATGGAGGTTGTACATCTTCTTGAAGCTCCACATTATATCATATACAATAGGGAATATTAATTTAAATCTAGATTCTAGCAGGTGTTGCAGAATGAATTCAGTATATGGGTGATCCTAAATACAACCTATCACCCTAGACCAAAAGACAAATAGAGTGAATTATTTAAATGTTAGAGGACATTCTCTGTCCATGTGTCATTGAATTTGGGGTACATGTGAAAAACATAATCCACTTTTTGATTTAATATATAATAACATCATTCATGATACAATTCAGATGGATCCCTATGAATCCTTATATGGAATGTCAGTCGATCACTTTTGTGTTGGTTAGAGGTAGGGGATGAAACTTTTCATGGACCTTGTCTCTTCTAAGAAGCTTCATAGTAGGTATAGTTTACCAGAAAGTTCATGTAGAAAACTAAATTGTGATAGTATTCATACAACAAACATCGTAGATAAAATCATCAATTTGATCTCAGATATCTAGTTTTCTTTTGAGTCTCACCCATATTGGTCCATAAATGTATTCAGAGGAAGGGTAATATTTCTCCTTGATTCATTGTACCCTATGATTTTGTTAAGAGAATTAGAACTGTTGTTACCAGATAAAACTTCCACAAAGATATCAGCATATGCATGATACCTTTCACATATCTCGTCTTCACAAGTACTATCTAGAAACAACACAAATTTTTCAAACTAATGTGGTTGAGTATGATATGGTTTCTTCCTTCAAGGATTATCTAATGTGTATTGTGGATTAGAGTGTGAAGAAACTCAAAGGCTTGTCCATTCATTCAGTACTGGTGCTATAACATCACGAAAATGTATAAGAAGAGCCCTAGGAGTGGGAGGATGATATACGAGATCAGTGGCCATAAATTTTAATCAATGATACCTATTTATCCTTGGAAGGCCAACTAGAGGATGATTTGCATTAAGTAGGGGAGGTTATAACATCCCAGCATTCCAAGAATGTAGAGATCAATGTTTTTCAACTTCAATTACTTAGTGTTTCCATTATAATGTTTCATAATTATGACATGAAGGTCATAAGGGTGTCCCGTCCTTTTTTGAACATAGACCCCTTTAATTTGGAGAAGAGAACTAAGTTGCATAGTCAGAAGAAACTATGCCATCATGCCTTCATTATTTCCTCTAACCATGTGGGTTGATTTAGAGGGGAGTAGGGAGCAACACATTTGTCTACAACCATGTCAGCCAAGGTCCACACCTGTGAAAATATTTGAGATATGGTGACAGTGGAACTTCAAACGGTAATGTAATCCATGTGCCATTCCCATATAGGTTCTTTCATTAGATAGTGGAGACATCACAAGTTGCGTACAGTTCGGCCAATCGTTAATCCAAACCATTCGATCATGTTTTTTTGGGTAAAAATACTAATTTCAATTAATTTATTTAAAACATCACCTCTCTCATCATCCTCTATTTTCCAATAACCACATCATTCTTTGATCTCACTGATCTCTCCCAAATCCATACCTAGGTTTTCGATTAATAATTCATCCAGACTCCAATTGGATCGCCGTCATAAGAATTTGACGTCTAGAGGTGGGTTACTTAATCCAATTTCTTATCTTCTATGTTTATATTCTGATATCGTGTGATATTTTAGTGTGAGGCCATTCACCCTATTTTCAGGGTGTTTGAATTTTATTAATTTTTCTTCCAAAAATCATCAAATTTCAACCTCATATTGGAAAAAGAGTTTTCAATGACCCTATGTTAGGTAGTATAGATTTTTTTTCCAAAAACTGGTGATGTTTTCATAGCTCTTCTAATATGAGGACCTCCAGATATTTCTGTGAATCACCTTAAATTGTGTTATTCATTTCTAAATAAATATATTTATGTTGTTATACTCTATTGGACCCCATTTTTGTGATTAATGGTCATTGATATGGTTAATTTACACACCTTTCGGTGTGCCAAATTATTTCCCCATTATTGTCTAATTGATTGAGTGACTGATAACCTCTAATGTGTTTTTATTTTTCTACAAAAGGAATTTACCTCTCAATAAACTATTAACAGAACAGAAATTTTTTAGTGTTTTTATTGAACATTAATTGAATATATTTTCTTAATTAATTAAATACAATAATTATATTTAAGGATAATGAGTTTTGAGGCTACTCTAAGGGATAAAATTTTTTTTCTATATGGACTGTGATGAATTAGTGGTTTTGGGATTGATGATTATTATGTATTTTAGGTGATCCCTCATGTTTTCATTATTATTATGAGTCTTCCATTTTAATGGGAAATTGAATGATGAATAATCGGAATTTGGACCATGATTTTTCACTCTCCCTTACAACATCCATTGATCATGGAATCTCTCATCCTTATACTTTTATCTTGGTGATGGGAATGACGTTCCACATTCCTCCTTATCAGGTGTTGGGAATGAAATCCCAGCCAACCATTATCCAGGGATGATCATGATATATTATATTCACCAGGAGATACAGGGAATGCACCCTTTACAATATTTTATAGCTTGTTATACTAGTTTTGGACACATGAATTACACCTTGGGTCCATCTAGATCCTTGTATCCTCGTATATACCTACTCATGTCCTCACATACATAGTGCATATATGTGTCTATATTATATAACTATATCTATATCTATATTATGACAATATATATGTACTAATAAAATAAATTCATTACTATAATGAAGTGTTTAGAGACTTCCATGTGTCTTGATGGAACCTATTATAACTATTATTTATTTATATAGCATTTTTTATTATTGATATACTCATAAAACGTTGTTTATATGTAAAAATGATGGATTATTACTAGAAACCATTAGTGGTGGCCTACTGATTATATCTCATTCCCTAATCGGTCCACATTAGTATCCGAGTAGATTACATGTATTTATGTATCGATAAGGGTAATTGACCTGCTATAAATGATTGATCTGATTTACTTTTATCTCAAATCATTGGAGAAGTGGATCGACCATATGCTAATGATTTTACCGGTGCATTATTTTGGTCTTTTCGTATATTTTTATGGAATTTTGTATATACCGGTACCCTATTTCCCAGTACTGTATATCAGCATGTCATGTAATCATTTTTCTTGACTCAACCTAAGTTGTTTTTGATATTATTACAATTTATTTGTTATTTACACTTATGTGGTTTGTTAATTTTTTTTTGTTTCTGCAATGTAATCAATTTATATATTCTTATTTGGTAGTTTTTTATATATTGTGTCCATTGTGACACTCTGATAAGAGGTTATAGTCTCTCTATTTTAAAAAATTAGATACTCACTACAAGTCAGAAGCCTTAAGAATACAAGGAGGTGAAATTCATTCCATGTGACCCACTAGCTCAGGAAACTGGTTTAGTGGATCCCAACATGAGATGAAACATTTATCAATCCTGTACTATGGAGTTTCTCATGACAATAGGATAATTTTATGCTAATTATATATAATTTTATTCATTAAATAGGCTATATCCCCAACTTCTTATATGATTTCATAGAACCTATTTATTGGTTTCATGACACTCCTTATCATGTTACATTTTTATCATTATTCTTTTTGTGTACATATTCCTTTTACAATGTGTTGTGGATTTCTCTTAAAATGTTTTTAAGACAATTTTTGTGAAATGTTTTGTAATAAAAAAAATTAATGTGTTATTTCCCTAAAAAATATATTATTTAGGATTTAATGGGTGTCATTAAAACACGGATGATGTTTTAAAAATTGGTTTGAAGTGTTTTGATAAGAAATTAGAAAAATGGTTTTGAATTTAAAACCATTTACTTATTACTATTTTTTGAAGGTATTTAAAGGAATGATGCCTTAAAATAGTGTGTGGGTTTTGAAGCATGATTTAAATAAAACTATCTTAGTTTATTGATATGTTTTTTTACTGATTTCCAGGGAAAATATTTAAATTTTTATACTTTTATTTGGATTTAAAGGTGATCATGAAAGGGGGTATTTATGTGATTGTTTTTGAAATTGAATATTTAAATGTTGGTTTGGTAATGGAGGCTTGAAAAAGGTTTGTTTTCAAATGATTGTTTTTATTTGATGGAATTATGAAAAAGGATGTTTTATCATAAATGTTATGTGTTATTAGTTTCTTATTTCGATGTATTAGAGATATGATATTCCATTATTATGTATTTCAAGGTAGAATTTAAGGCATGTAATATAAAAGATATTAAATAGATTCAGTTGGTGGAGACCTACATTCTATTGGATCATGACAATGTTTTGAATGTCAGCGTCCTCTTCCAACTGGTTATTTTTTACTGATATTATGAGGGAGATATTGAGTTTGGATGGTGAATTTGTGTGATACAGAGGCTCGTTGGAGTGGTGTGAGACTTATTATAGTTCACAGATTTGTATCCACAAATTTTTCATGTTATATTATACAATCCAAATTTATTTACATGTTTCTTATTTTGTTTTCACATATCATTCAGTTTCATATCATTCTTAGATTTTTTTTATATTTAACCATGTTTGTATTGATTATGTATTTTATTTATGATTATAATTTATAATATTTAATGAAGGATAAATCATTCCAAAATAATGTTCTGTAATGCCTAGACAGTAGTTTGAAAAATGTGGGGATCAGAAATTCCCTTTCGGATAGTGGTGGTCTGGGTTGGGTTCCATTTCAGTTGCAATCATGATCTAGTTCATTATAATGACTAGTTCACAAATTATTTGTGAACATTTTATGAAATCAACATCGCCTTTCCTTGAGTCCTCATGGAAACACCACAATTATTCATTAGTATATCATCATGGAGTATTTATATTCCAAACAATTCATTCTTCTAGAATATAATTGGAATTACCTATCTTATTATTCTATTGACATAAATTTCAATGTTATTTTCTTTTCATTATTGTAATATTATCTCTTATTCTTCTATTAATATTTTCTCTTCCCACAGTTTAAGAAATATCAATGACCCCCTTTTTGTTTTTTCCCTTTTTTAATTTACCCAGTAGTAAATTTTATGAATTTTTGATATTGATATCTCCATCATCCTAAAATTTTAAAATCACCATTTATCTATCCCTATATAAATTAATGATGTATACATATCTTAATATCATTTATTTTTTGTGATTTATGATGGGAAAATTCATCTAATAGCTTTCACTAAAACTAACTCAATATCATTCATTTAAGTCCCATATTTTCTTTATAAAATATAATTTTTTTGAAATAAGTAATCCTAATGACTCATATTATTCACTGTGTGAGAAAATTAAACATGGTTTGATTCTTTTTGAAAAAAAATTTGACCAAATTCATATAAATATTGTATTTAAATAATTAGAATATCATGACATGATCCTCATTTAAAAATTACATGATCTTATCTATCACGATTTGAAAACCTATTAAGAATACATTATGATTAATAATGAAAATATTCATCTACATCCATCTGCACCTTCACCTATATCCACACAAGTAATGATCCTTTTATATCACATAGCGAGGCCTGGTTACTTTTCATAATTAGCCTATGCCACTAAATTATTTATCATAATACAAAAGATAATGTACTCTTATGCTTGAACTAGGTTACAATTACACATATTTTGATCACTATTATGTATCATCCTCATTACTCTTATATATCACCCATTATCCAAGTAAAGGAATCTTATGTATTGGATTTATAAACTATACATACCACAATAAGAGAATGAAACTCTTAAATTTTTCTCAAGATCATTTCCAATCCACATTTATATATCTCTTTAATAAAATTAAATACTTTTTTGTATTACTATTATGAATCAAAATGTAGATTTACACTTTTTAATTTTTCTATTTAGGTTTCAATTATTTATTTTATGTACTAGATTAATGAACCCTAAATATATCAATTTAGATAATTACTTTGAATAAATTTCTAAGGGTTGCATGGATTAATTTTAAAAATCATGATGAAGACACTTAATTATCTTAGTGAGCCCATTTAAATTTATTTATATTGTTAACTTCTCTAGGATTTTTCCATATTTCACAATATTTTCAAGTTACCCTAATGTATTGTCCTAGATGAATCATATGTATATGAAAATTTTTCCATTATGTATAAAGTGATATTCACAAAGACTCTATTATATTTAATTATTTTTAGATTCATTTATATATTTTTCCAAAATTAAAATTATATATTTAAAATAATACTGTTATGTATTGTGGGATATTTACCTGGAATATTTTGATTCATCATCATCCCAGAATTTCTCAAACAAATATTGATATTATTATATAATTCAATTATAACTTTATGATATCTAATTTACTTCCAAAACATCATCCCAATGAATTTTATTGGAAATGTACAATTTATATAATCACATTCAAAAATAATTCATAATTTTATTTCTAGAACATCCACAATTGGATTTTTCTAATAACTTGTTGACAATATTCAAATATATTTTTGGAATATAAACTTTTAGGATAACTTCTAAATATCACTTTTGATTCCAAATAATTTATATTCTAGAAGAACTTATATAATTACTTTATCTCAACTGATTCCTCACAATTTTGAGAACAAAAAATCTTTTAGGAAAATAGAGTTATTTTTTCAATAAAAATTGCAACATTCACATTCACATGTGTTGAAAATAAATCCAATAAAAACACCAATATCCAATTTGTTTATAAGAAAAACCCTATTTAATTATGGGAAACACTATCATGAATCCCTTACCAACTTTTTTTTATGGAATTTATTCT
This sequence comes from Viscum album, assembly GCA_963277665.1. Lineage (NCBI taxonomy): Eukaryota > Viridiplantae > Streptophyta > Magnoliopsida > Santalales > Viscaceae > Viscum > Viscum album. The sequence continues at coordinate 1,253,434,994 of OY728141.1, forward strand.
TCAAAAGCCTTCATAATCTAGAATAATTTTATTCCCCCTTTGACATAAAATCCATAGACTATAATCAACTAAAAGGAAATAGATAACAAATATATAGAAATTAATTACATTGATTTTTGAGGTATGTAGAACTTATTTCCAATATCCACCTATCCTCTTAGTGTGAAATAACACATGATCAAATTATTTTATACCACTTGTTTGGTACTTAGTGGAATCTTATTATATTATTTGGTGTGATGATAAAGAAACCTGTCACGACCCATCCTCGGGGCCCATGTTGTGACTACCCCAAGCCCACCTTCCATAGGCCAAGGGCTGGTGACTAGCACCAAAGGTGTAAATCCCGATAACTGGGAAGGAATTGCCTTTATAAAAGTAAACAAAACATTACATAGTACAAGAGGAAGTAATACACTAAGTACAAAAGAATGTGCTGAAAAGTAAGTGGGCTAGAATACAAACCCAACTGAAAGTACAGCTACAACTGAACGAAAGTACAGTAGAAATGACAAAGATCTGGAAGAATGGAAACAGCTCCTGAGTCGTCCTCCTCAGATCCTACCTGAAGGGTAGGTATAGATAGTGCTACTCCTGGATCGTCCACCACGGATCCTACCTGAAGGGTAGGTACAGATAGCCTCCACAACGCTCTCGCCCGTCAACCTTCTCTGAGTGTCGTCTTATTGTGATGTTCACCTCTGGATACTGACTCGTTGTGAGGTCCACCTCCGGGTACCTTCGAGTCCTCAAACACTCAGCCTCTGTCAGCGCTGCCCGTCGTCTGCAACCAACACAACGAGGTGCGGGCATAGCCTGTGCAGGGGTGAGTATAACGATACTCAGTAGGGACCCTAATACCCTCAATGTCTCACTAAATCCAACAAGGATAACCACAATGAAAGATCCCAACAGATAACCTCTACCTCGGTATATGCCCATACATATACCTAAGTTATCAAGTAACCTATCTCAATCAAGAGGAAACACAGAGATTACGAAATCAATGGATAACCACTAACCAGGTATATTCTTATACATATACCTATGTTACCAAGTGACCCATCTCAATCATGAGGTAATCACAAAGGTCATAGACTCAGCTCAAACCAGAATTTCATTATCGAAACTGTAACTGCTGAAGAGCCCCGTCCTTGGAGTGTACAGTGATCCTGTCACGACTACGAGGTACTTCTCACTAACCTAAGACTACTGAGTTACTCCTCCTGTCGAGTACCGCGAGTCAGCCACCCAAACAGAGTAGTTCTTCCCGCCGGGGTCTTCCACACAAACACAGTAGCGCATCCCCCCTAATAGCCTGCAGAGGTACTCTCCGGACGAGTACCACGGGTCTGTACCCAAAATCAGTAGTGCTCTGTCTGCCGTGGGTCTGCACCCAAACAAAGTAGTGATGCGTCCACTGGGCTAGTCGACTCACTCCAAGTCGAGTCAGTCAAGCAGTCGTCAGGTCTCAGCCAGCTACACGGTCTCCGTACTCCGAACACTCGTCTTCGGGAGGGTCCGCTCCACTAGCTACTAGTAGATACTCAAAGTATCAAATATTCCCACAAATTAATATCTCAAAGGACCTCTTCGTCATATGGGTCTCAACGCAACAGGCGACGCGTCAATCGGATGCCCGGTCTGTGAGTTACTAGCCTTTTCGTCCCAGGGGCCCGGTTGGTTTCGTGTGCGACCCAACCCAACCGTATCTCAACTGTACCCTAAACTCTCATAGGGTATGATCATAGGGAACGTTTCTCAATGTGATCACTAACTCCGCTAACGACTCGTCAAACAGACATCTGGTCTGAAAGTTATCAGCTTTTCCGTTCTAGGGGCACAATTGGATTTCAGGTACAATCCAACCCAAACATACTCCAAATGCATCCAAATCTCAGGAGAAGTATTCCAAATATTCCGTCTCATCAAGATGAATCCAAAAATGTCGATTTCACGTCTATCAGACGCCCGGAGCTCAAGATATAAGTTTTACCGATCCGAGGGCCCGGTTGGTTTCAGGTTCGAACCAACCCGGACATATACAAAGTTCTCCGAAACCTTGAGTTTAATATACCGAAACGACCGTCTTGATCCAATGATCACATCGCAGCTAACAGTTCGTCGATTGGAGGTCCGTAGCACAAGATATGGGCGTTTGAACAAAAGCTGCCTGAGAATAGGGGGTTCGGGCCCAGACCGAACCGGGTCGACCCAAACCGGGTCCGGGTCTGGCCAAATAGGGCACGGCCTGGCCCGGTGGGCGCCGCCCAGCCCAGCCTGGGCGTGGCCCATCCCGGCCTGGGTGCGGCACGACGCAGCCTGGGCAGCCCGACCGGTTGGCCAATAGCGCTGGCGCGGCCGTGTGGCCTGCTCGGCTGTCCGGCTGAGCGGAACAGGGGGTGCGTTGCCCCCCCCCCCCCCCCCCCGAATGAAGTCGCAGCCCCCACGTGGGGTCCGCTCCCTGCCAGCGATGCGGGGCTGGCCGTCGCGTCCCCCTCGGTCCCGCGAGGCCGCGGGACCGCCGCCGTGCCGGCGTGGCACGCTGACAAGATTTTCTGGGGACCATCGGACGCGCTCCGGTGGTCCGTTTTGCCTGCGGTCTTCGCCGGTGGTCCTCCTGGGACGGGCACTTCCTTGCTATGCCTTCAAAACACCACTGCAGCCCGTTTCAACAACGTCCGACGATCCTCCATCAATTAACGATCTGCGGAGCCTTAGAAATGCCACAACGGTGCGGCGCGATGGCGCATCGCTTCTTCATTATTTCCGCACGATGCCGCTGCACCGCGCCGCCTTTCCTCGTGCCCCAACAATAAAAATCATAAAAAGGGGGAGGATGGTTGTCCATGTTCATGCGGTCTGACCTCCTCCCATCATTATGATAACAGGCGGCTCAACAACTATCAACAAAATAATCAAAGGCCGAGGATATAATACATATAAATGAGAAATATACAAAAAAATCCCCTATCTCGAAGGAATCGTTGAATGAAGGTTCGTCGCGGAATTGAAAGTCACGAAAGAAGGCATCGCAGAAGGAGAGGGTCGTTGGCATCACGATACTCGGTGCCGCGTCGTCGATCTCCGAGGAAGGCGCCTTTCACCATTTGTAATTCAAATGAATCCAAGAATTAATTACTTTGAAAAACCAACTCAATTAATGAGTTGAATTTAATTAAAAAGGGGGATTTCTTTTTGAGAGTTACAAACATAAGAGGGAAAAGGTAAAGTACGTTAGGGGAAGGTGAGGGGTTGGGCTCGTGTAGGCCCCACCCCACCTTAATCCTCTCACAGGTAGTTAACTCCAAGTGGGTTCCACCCCCAACTCCATTAATTAGGTTATAACCACATAAGAGGGGGAAAAAGTGTTGTGACACAACACTTAATGCATTTAAAAAGAAATGAAAATATAATGGTAAAACAATTATATTTTTATTCCTCACTTTTTTTTAAAAACAAATCCTCTGAGAAAACGCAACTCCTGAAAGGGTCTTCATAAACAATTACCGGAGTTGCAGTTTTCATCGGTGCCCTCAAAATTCGATTCCGAGCACCTGTTCAAATGTTACAAAAACCCGCTCGTTCGTTCACTGAATGGACCCGAGCTAAACATCGAAAATTGATTCTGGGCACACCGGGCCTCATAATCAGGCGCTGTCACAAACTGCATTCTTGTAAAATCCCAAATAAAATTAAACAAAAAAATTTCATTGAAATTTCTAGGTCTTTACATTACTCCCACCTCAGGGTTTTACGTCCCCGTAAAGCATTAAGACAAACTAGGGATACAAAAGCCGTACTGAGCACGCATCTGAGCCATACGCTCCCATGTGATCACCGAGGGGCTCCCCGTACTACCAGTGAAAGCACACCCGAGGAATCAGACGTCTTAGTAGGATCCGCTCCTGTCGATCCTCGATCCCCACTGGAACATCCATGAAAGTCACTCCATCGCCAAAGTCCAGCTCCCCATGGTCAATGATATGTGTTGGGTCAAGCACATATCTCCTCAGTTGAGATACGTGGAAGTCTTCGTGCACCTGGTGCAACTGAGGTGGATGGGTCAAGAGGTAAACTACCTATCCTACCCTGATGAGGACTTAGAAAGGTCCGTTGAACCTCGGAGATAACTTGTCGCCTCGGCCACAACTCCATATACCTCGTTGAGGTGAGACCCATAAGAAAACGTGGTCACATCCTCGAATTCTAGAGGTCTCCAATTCCTTTTTAGAACTTAAACTCAAAAGTCATGCTGCCACTCAGGTAGGGTTGACCGACTCAAGAGTGATCGGTCAATCCCTCATTTTCATGAGTTTATCATGTGCTTACTGGGGTTTCCTTTTCTCCGACCAAGGAAAACCCATCTCGACATCTTAGTTAGTCCACAACCTTTTTTCCTAATACCGTCAATTTGTGTATGAACTGTGATTGACCAGTCCATACTCAAACTGACGTCGTAAGGCCTCGACGCTGCCACCAAGATATTCCAACCGAAATTCTCACCTCGATGGTCAGACCACACTGTCGGCGTAAGTGTGATTATCGAGTCTCCTCCCAAGGTATCTCCAGATATGGGGGTTAAGTCTACGGCTTACCGGAAACTCTAGGTCTGGGACAAGATTCATGGAAGGAAGGAATGATTCATATCGATGTCTGTTACTATGGAAGCTAGTAGTGGACATAGATTGTCCCTTGAATCATTTTTAGAGCCATTGGGTCACACTCCTTGACCGCATGTAGCTGCACTCATCCCCTGCTGTCCAGCTCCCTGAGCCTGGCGTGGACAACTAAGGTGGGTGGTTGTAGCATGCTAAAATGTACACCACCTCAAGTTTCTCTCCTAGCTCGGCCTCCACGTCTTCTGCTCTGCAGATTTATCTATCATTAACATTTCCTCTTTTTGAAACACTGCACGCCCAAGTCTCTAAGACTGGTTCCAGTTTCTTGTTTCTTACTACACTGTGCAGTCTTCATCCGCTCCTGGATGATCTGCACCTTCCTTGCTTATTATCTTTAAGAGCTGCTAATATTTATCCTTTTCCAAAAAGAGAAACTCTGTCTCATCCCCTGGATGGACCATGTCCATTACTTAATACAGTCAATCCTGGCATAAATGATGCATTCATGCCCGGGTTGACGTTGTAAGGCCTCGACGTAACTACTAAGAGATCCAACTGTCACACTCACCTCCAAGGGTCGAGTCACACTTTCCGCATCAGTGTGAGGTCATTGGGCCTCCTCCAGTAGAAATCTCTAAAGTGAGGGTCAGGTCAACAGTTTTTAACCGAAACCTCTTAGTATCAACCAAACAAAAGGACAGGGAAGCAAACATCACAAAGATAAGTGTCTTTTATTACTACAGCTCATAGTACAAATACACAAATACAACAACAACATTGAACTAGAAGTACCAAGAACAAAAAGGTATCCATGAGTTCTGCTCTTTTCCACCTACTTCCGGAGCTCTACTGCCTTGTCCACTCCTCAGGTATTGCTCAAGCACCCACCACTGCTTCTGTCTCGATGGCTCCTCTAACACCCGCAGATCAACTGTGCGGGGAGTCGGACAGTCACGTGCCATGTGACCCTTCCTGCCGCAGGAGTAACACTGTCCATTTCTGGCACACCTGGCTCTGAACCCACCCCGAGTGCCCCACACCACTGATCCCGAGTCATGCGGTCGACCACCTATAGGACTTGTCGTCCTAGACCTATACATCATCTGTCTACTGCCTACAGATGACTCAGCTACTGATGAAAAAACATACGGCAAAGGCAGAAGCTCCTGTACACGCTCGGGGTGTAGAGCTACTGGCACAAACTCCACCCTAAAGAAGGTCTCGAAGTCTTCCCATGTGAAGGTCATCCCATCGCAAAACTAGAACAAGTGGCTCCACCACCTGCTTGCTGCTGCCTGAAGAAGGATGGCAGCAAAGATCACCATGATGTCTGCTGGCGTCCCCACTAGCCTGAAGTCTCTCACCACAGCCACCAGCCAATCGTTAGCCGCCTTCGGGTCCATCTCTCCCTGTAAACTGGGTTGTCTCTGGTGCTGGAACACGTGCAGCATGCTCATGCAACGTCTATCGCCTACTACTGGGGCTGGTGGCATCGGTGGCCCAACGTATGGTAGTACCGCTGGTGCCTCCGCTGGTTCTTCTACTGCAAGAGGGCCCTGTACCGAAGACTCATTGCTCGGCAGGTTGTCAGTAAGTACATCCCTCTGGGCTCTAGCTAGTCGTCCGTGGAAAGTCATCCTAAAAGAAGCATCGTGACATTGTCAATCGTTTATAACTTGTGATCTGACTTGGTTTGAGATGACTTTCGAAAACTTCTGGAAACACACACGCAATAAGTTTTTTCATGCACGAGTCGGAAATCAGAAGTCAGGGTCCTGGTGTATGGATACGTCAGCCACTCGCACCAACACTGGACTCCCCGAACTGAAAACCCACACTCAGTACCCTTAACACTATTTCTTCATAGAAAAAGGAATATCAGAGTTATAAGTTCTGCGGTTGAACCGACGTCCTCTGATACCAATTTTTCGCGACCCGTCCTCGTGGCCCGTGTCGTGACTACCCCAAGCCTGCCTTCCATAGTCCAGGGGCTGGCGACAAGCACCAAAGGCGTAAATCCCAACAACTGGGAAGGCATTTCCTTTATAAAAGTAAACAAAACATTACAGAGTAAAAGAAGAAGTAATAAACTATGTACAAAAGAAAGTGCTGAAAAGTAAGTGGGCCAGAATACAAATCCAACTGAAAGTACAGCTACGACTAAACAAAAGTACAGCAGAAAAGAAAAACAGCTGGAATAATGGAAACAGCTCCTGGGTCATCCTCCTTGGATCCTACCGGAAGGGTAGGTACAGATAGCGCAACTCCTGGATCGTCCACCATGGATCCTACCTGAAGGGTAGGTACAGATAGCCTCCATAATGCTCTCGCCCGTCAACCTCCTCCGAGTGTTGTCTTGTTGTGATGTCCACCTCTGGATTCTGACTCTTCGTGAGGTCCACCTCTGGGTACCGTCTAGTCCTCGAACACTCGGCCTCTGTCAGCGTTGCCCGTCGTCTGCAACCAACACAATGAGGTGCAGGAATAGCCCGTGAAGAGGTGATTATAAAGATACTCAGTAGGGACCCCAAGACCCTCAAGGTCTCACTAAATCCAACAAGGATAACCACAATGAATGATCTCAACAGATAAACTCTACTTAGGTATATGCCTATACATATACCTATGTTATCAAGTAACCCATCTCAATAATGAGGAATCACAAAGATTACGAAATCAATGGATAACCACTACCTAGGTATATGCCCATACATATACCTACATTATCAAGTGACCCATATCAATCATGAGGTAAACACAAAGGTCATAGACTCAGCTCAAACCAGGATTTCATTATCGAAACCGTAACTATTGAAGAGCCCCGTCTCTGGAGTGTACAATGATCCTGTCACGACTCCGAGGTACTGCTCACTAACCTAAGACTACTGAGGTACTCCTCCTGTCGAGTACCATAGGTCAGCCACCCAAACACAGTAGTGCTTCCCACCGGGGTCTGCTACCCAAACATAGTAGTGCATCCCCCCTAATAGCCTGAAGAGGTACTCTCTGGACGAGTAATGCAGGTCTTCATCCAAACTCAGTAGTGCTTCGTCCTCCATGGGTCTGAACCCAAAAAAAGTAGTGCTCCTTCCACTGGGTTAGTCGACTCACTTCAAGTCGAGTCAGTCAGGCAGTCGTTAGGTCTCAGCCGGCTACACGGTCTCCGTACTCTACACACTCATCTCCCGGAGGGTCTGCTCGATGAGATACTGGTTGATACTCAAAGTATCAAAAAGTCCCACGAAGAAGTATCTCAAAGGACCGCATCATCATAGGGGTCTCAATGCAACAAATAGCGCATCAATCGGACACCCGATCTGTGAATTACTAGCCTTTTCGTCCTAGGGGCCCGGTTGGTTTTGTGTGCGAACCAACCCATCCGTATCTCAAATATACCCCGAACTCACATAGTGTGTTCTCATAGGTACCGCTTCTCAATGTGATCACCAACTCCACTGACGGTTCGTCAAACGGACGTCCGGTCTGAATGTTATCAGCTTTTCTGTTCTAGGGGCACAGTTGGATTTCGGGTACAATCCAACCCGACCATACTCCAAATGTTTCCAAATGTCAGCCGAAGTATGCGAAAAGGTTCCTCTCATCAAGAGGAATCCAAAAAAGTTGACGACACGTCTACTGGACATCCGGAGCTCATGATATAAGTGTTACCGCTCCGAGGGCCCGGTTGGTTTCGGGTTCGAACCAACCCAGCCGTATCCAAAGTTCTCCAAAACCATGAGTGTAATATACCGAAATGACCGTCTCGATCCAAGGATTGCATCGCAGGTGATGGTACGTCGATCAAAGGTCCGTAGCCCATGATATAGGCGTTTGAAGAAATGATAACCGAGAATAGGGGGATCGGGCCCAGACCGACCCGGCCCGAGACCCCCTGGGTCGGTCCGAACTGGGTCAACCCAAATCAGGTCCGGGTCCGGCCCGGCGGGCGCGGCCCGGCTGGTTGGCCTGCCGCGCTGGCGCGGCCGCATGGCCCGCACTCCTGTCCGGCTGAGCGGAACAAGGGGGTCCGGTAGCCCCTCCTTGAATGACGCCACGACCCCCACTTGGGGGCCGCTCCCTGCCAGCGATGCGGCGCTGGCTGCCACATCCCACTTGGTCCCGCACTGCTGCGGGACAACCACCTGTCGCCGCTGCTGAAGCCGCGGTGGATCTTCATAGCGGCGCGCCGGGCGCCGCCTCCGGCCACCGGCACGGCGGTGCCGGCAGGGCGCGCCGGTAGGATTTTCCGCGGACCACCGGACGCGCTCCGGTGGTCCATTTTTCCTGCGGTCTTCGCCAGCGGTCCTCCTGGGACCGACACTTCCCTGCTAAGCCTTCAAAACACCACTACGGCCCGTTCCGACAATGTCCGACGATCCACTCTCAATTAATGATATGTGGAGCCTTCAAAACACTGCAACGGCATGGCGCGATGGCGCTGCTCTTCTTTATTGTTTCCGTGTGGTGCCGCTGCACCGTGCCGCCTTTGCTCGTGCCGCAACAAGAACAATCATAAAAAAGGGGGAGGAGGGTCTTCCATGTTCATGCGGTCCATCCTCCTCCCGTCATTACGATAACAGGAAGCTCAACAACTATCAACAAAATAATCAAAGGCCGAGGATATAATCCACATAAATGAGAAATAAAAAAAAATTCCCCTACCTCGAAGAAATCATCGAACGAAGGTTCGTCGCGGAATTGAACGTCTCGGAAGAAGGCGTCGCGGATGGATAGGGTCATTGGCGTCGTGGTACTCGGCGCCGCGTCGTCGATCTCCGAGGAAGGCACCTCTCACCGTCGTCCTTCGTTGGAGGTCAGCGTTCTTTGTCAGCGACGATGCGTTCCTCATGCTCATCACGGAGGAAGAACGTCCTTCATAACTTAGAGCTTTTCCTCTCCAAATCCTCTCACACCACCAACTATCCTCCCCCGAAATAAGACTTAGTTTTATTTAATTAACACACAAGCCAAAAAATCATTTGAAATTCAAATGAATCCAAGAATTAATTATATTGAAAAACCTACTCAATTAATGAGTTGAATTTAATTAAAAAGGGGGTTTTCTTTTTGAAAGTTACAAACTTAATAGGTAAAAGGTTAAGGACGATAGGGGAAGGTGTGTGGTTGGGCTCCTGTGGGCCCCACCCCACCTTAATCCTCTCACAGGTAGTTAACTACAAGTGGGCTCCACCCCTAACTCCCTTATTTAGGTTATAACCACATAAGAGCGGGAAAAAGTGTTGTGACACCACACTTAATCCATTTAACATGAAATAAAAATATAATTATAAAACAATTATATTTTTATTCCTCTTTTTTTGATAAACCAACTCCTCTAAGAAAACGAAACTCTCGAAAGGGTATTTATAAGAAATTACCGGTGCTACAGTTTCATTGGTGACCTCGTAATTCGATTCCGAGCACCTGTTCAAAAGTTAGAAAAACCTGCACGGTCATTCACTAAACGTACCCGAGCTAAACTTCGGAAATTGATTCTGGGCACACTGGGCCTCGGAATCAGGCGCCGTCAGAAACTGTGTTCTTGTAAAATCCCAAAGAAAATTAAGAAGAAAATTTTCCTTGAAATTTCTGGGTCTTTACAAAACCCCACTTGTTATATTAGATATCAAATTTAATCTTTGATTATATAGTCTATATTAAAGTTTTATCTTCTTTATTTTATTATAATAGTTGAATAATCCATTGATTTTATCCTCCTTAAACAATGTAAATTTTTTTAATTAGAGATACTATACTCGCCCTCTCAATATATAATAAAACATCTAGAATTTCTAGATCATTTCTCACTATTTCATCACAATTCTAGAAATATCATTCAATTTAATGAAACTATTATTATGGAGTGTACACACTAATTGTTTTTTACATTTACATAAAACATTGAAATGATCCATATAAAATAGTATTCTTACTGAGACCAAAAATATTGTTGGAAGCACATGATTATGTTAATATCACTACTACGGTTCTTTATACTCACCTACTTCCATATGTTACAGGTGGAACCAATAGTAAGCTTCTATCATGGAAATAATTATGTTATAAAAATAATATTTATAGAAACCCATTAGTAAATAAACCTCCATTTCAACACCAGGAAATTATAATATATGATGGCCCTTATATAAGTCAAAGTGTTTGATTTCTTGGATAACACAAAAAAACAATCATAAGAAAACATAGATATATTATGATAAAATATTGATATTTAAATATAAATTTTTAAAAAAATAACCATTTAGTTATTGATAATGAACATTAGTATCCACTTTATGAATTATATGTCTTTAGAAAATGAATGACAAGTTTAATATAAATGATATTTAATTCGTCTACCTAATATAAATAGTAATATAATTTGTTGTTTAGAAATGTTATTCATTAAAAAATATATTGTGTTTTCATTCATTTCAATTTGAATAAGAATATAATTAATGATAATTAATTTTGGATATTAATAATTACATAACAATGTTTTAGTGAGTAGGTGATATGAAATATGAATAATAATTGTTAATATTTGAGAATTTCATTTTACAGTTTATTTTTTTGCAATTATATTTCATCATATTATTAAAAAAATGAATTTATAATTTTTTTAATTTTAAAATAATAAAAATTATCTTAATTTCTTAATTCCTCTTATTAAAATTATCATAGTATGAGTTTTTTTTATTTTCAAAAGGATGGTTTTAAAAACGAAAATACGGTTTTCATGAATCATATAAATAGTACAACTTTATCAACATATAAAAATTAACTATAAATTTATAAAACCATTTATTTTATCAATTATGAATTTTATGAATAACATTAATTTTTTTAAATTTTCTTTAAACATATACTAATTCTAGAAAAAAAATGTATAACTAATTGAAGTATTAATTTAATATGAAAAACAGATTTTAGTCATTTCATCGAACCAATTATTTCTCTTGTGACTTTTAGTTTTTACCCAACATAGAAGCCTATTATAGTTTATTTTTTATTTTAATTAAATTTATTGGAATATATAAATCAGTAACCAATATAATTTTTATTTATATATAAATTCAAAACATAATCACATTATTTCTCTTAAAATGGTTTTACATGTTTGTGTATTTGTATTTAAAAATTAAAATTTTAAAAATTATAGTTTTTTTATAAAATTATTTTATAATTTGCTGTGATAATGGTCAAATTTTTTACTCATTTAAACATTAAATTTTTTTGAAAAATTAATTATTATAGTAAAAAATTAGGTTTTCTAAACAAAATTAAAATAGTAAATGGTATTTTACTCAGGGGAGGAGAAAACATGTTAATTAAATTATAAATATTGATGGATTAGGTTATTATATACAAAAAATAAACACATTTTCGCATTTTATCATTTTAATCTATTGAAACATTAATAGTAAAACAAAATTATTAAAATTCCATGGGTATTCCAAAAAACTACCCTTTTGTTAAATTATAAAAGGGTATCATATTCTATACTTAAGGACTCTATTTTATTTAGAATTTATATTATAAAATCATCTATTTTAATCTCCCAAAAATCATAGACAACAAATTTAATACCATGGTCACTTATAGTTATTATAATCCATTTAAATCCAAGGAGATTTACATGGAAAATTAAAGTCACCAACATGAGTATTATAAAAAAAATTCTTTTTAATAAATTATATTCATTCAAATGTATTCACAAAAAACTAATATCATGATATTATTATCATTTATATATTTTAATTTTACTATATTATGTTTACTATAACTATTTATTAAAATACACCATCAATTAAAAAAATAAAAATCCTTCTTTGTGCCTTGTGAAAACTACTTCATCCATGACATAACATGTTTTTTTTCTTTAACTAACTTACAAGAAATGATATAAGAATGGTATTAAATAATAAATATAATTATTAAACTATAATTTAGTTTTTTTATGAAATAATAAATAACTTATAAATTATATTGTCAACCAATGGTCATTGTTAATTTAATCATTTTAAATAATCATAGTAAGAGGATAATTGTTTATTCAAAATTTATAATATTTTAAAATAAAGTGAATAATATTATAATAATTTATAGTGATAATTTATTAAACCAATAATCTCTAAATAATATCAGTATTCTCCTGGTATAATGATATTATAGAAAAACTACCTCATAATCATTCATTAAATTGTGGTGTGATCATGTCTGGGTTGGTTTAACAACCTAATTGAATGATATTGTGAAAATATTTCAGGAATGACTATGGGAACAAAATTAGTGGAACAATACTATTTAAATGAGTAAATAATAATTTTTTTAATATATTTTATATCAATATTTTATTCCTTAAATATAAAATAACCCTTCAATTTTAAATAATCACCAAATCATGATTATTATAGATTTAAACTTCTTAGATATAAAAGAAAATATTAAATAATGTGAATTAATACATCAAAAAAATTATAAATAAAACATAATCATAAATTTATTGATATATTAATGATTAAATTTTAAATAAGAATAATCATGGACGTTTCTATTATGAAACTAGTAAAAACAATCAAAATAATAAACAACCTATATAGAAAATCAGAAGAATTAATATACAGAGTGGATATTTATAAGGATTATAAATTAAAAAAAATTCATGAATGGTAATTATTTATGTGATTAAAACATCCATGTTTTTAATACAGGAGAAAAATGCGCATTTTTTGATGTTAGGACAAGAGGTAAGGGTTTTGGTCTCAATTTCTACTCTTTGAGACACATTTTATATTATAAATATAATATCATTTATGTGGTGTATATTATTGGTATGTGAGATAAAATATAAAAAATTATCTTTTGATTATGGAATTTTATGTTCAATTATAATCAAAAAATTTCTAGTTTTTTTTATTATTTTATACTAAGTCCATAATATTGTTCTTCCTCAAAAATATGTTTCATTGAGATATGTTTCATGTTAATCAACATGTTCCCTTTAAATAGTGTATACACACCCATGGTTATGTTTCTATAAATTATATTTTTATTTAATTTTATTTACTATCCATTACATGTTACCTTATACCAGTAGCTATTGGTACAACATTTTCCCCTATATTAATAATATTTGGTGACTGAAATCCGCCTATTTATGTTATTATGTTTTAACTTGAACATTATTCTTCCGTCTATGGGTTCTCCCACAGTAATATTTTAAATTATTTTTTATTGATGTTCTGGAAAATTATGTTTTAATGAAATTAATGATTTTTCACTATTTTTACAATTTTGGTTAAAAAAATAAATTTCATGTATTTAAAATGTCCCTTCCATAATAAAATATTTTTGATCAGCATTCCCTTTTGAAAAAATTGCTTCATTTTTAAGGCCGCATTATTGGAGATTATTTTATATGTAAATTTTTAATTGTTTTTTTACATCATATTTTGAAAAATAATTTTGGATGTAATAAGTAACTTTCTCTTTGACATCAATATTATATTTATTTCTAAAATAACTTTTAAATTTTCACATCCATTTCCCTTCCCAATACCAAAAGGTATTTTCGTAATAGTGTTTATCTTTCATGATTTATAATATAATTTATATATTTTTTCATATTATGGAAATTAAATCAAAATAAAAAACAATATATTTTATGATCCCTTTATAGGTTCTATCGTTTAAGAACACATTCACGATGATTTTTTTATATATGTTAACATACATATTAGGTTCCTTTGTTAGATTGAAGATATATATTCTTTAAACATTAAACATCCTTCACGTAGATGGATTATGATCTTGTTTTTCAGTTTTTTACTTATCCATATACTAATTTCACTATGAGGTGTGAACATACCATTTTATATAACTCTGATTTAATGATGTTCCTCTGGAATGAACATCTTATTTTTACATAGGTAATTTTTTTGGGAATTGTGCATGTTGTTTTCCAAATATATATTATTTTTGGAATGTTGAACACATAATATTTAATGATCCACCATCTTCCTCTAGATTTATTATGGTCATATTATCACATTTATTGACACCAGGAAAGGTATTAGTATTACTTATATTGTTATTACAATACGTATGATTAATGGAAAGATAACTATGTAAGGATTTAATATCCATATTCTTTATCTGGATAAGTTATGAACATGTTGTCCATTTTTTCAACATAGTGAAAATATTGGTATATTATATGATTATTGGATTCCAGTTTCATTTGAATAAGTATTTTAAATCCATAATTCTCATTATATATGTATCCTTGTTTTATTGAGTGGGAAGTTCCTTAGATAATGGTAATAATGGTCTTGATGAATATTATGGAGAATTAATTTTATATAATTAGGTGATGTGTGGGACCTATATCTATATATCCAGTTAAAGCATTGAAATTTATCATGAGACAAAACATGTTTGGGAATTTGGTGTATGCCTTCTCAATTAAGAATAATGTCTTGAAAATGGTCCCGATGATAAGTAAAGTGCCTTGGAGGAAGGCCTTGATAACATGTTTTTGATGTATGGAATTATTCATTTCTTTTGTATGATATTATTATAATTATTTATATTCATGTTTTCATTTATTTTCCTGAATATAGCTTGTTTATAATTTAATGTTCATTATGCATTCAAGTTATTTAGGTATTCATACAATAATATTTACGGCATTTTTACTCCATGATTTCTTTAGTTATAGGTTTCCATTAATGATAATTTGAGAACACACTTTATTATGTTTCCATTCTATTGGTTATATATAAAATTAGTACTTGGGGAATATTTATAATTATAAAACATTCAAAATAATTTGTTGGAGATGTTTAATAATTATAATAAAGTAAGTAGTTTCTTATATATATAAAAAATGTCCATAAGTTGAGAAATAATTCGTTTCTATTATTTTATGATGTGTCCAAATTATCTAGACCTCTAAAGCAGAAAACATCCTTTGAATATAAGATATTTAATAATTTTTTTTGTATTTCATAATTTTGGACAGTAGTATCCATGCTTTTAAAGATGGTGTTAAAGAAGTATGTAATGTAAATTTTTATGACCACCAGATCCTTTGAAAAGGTTTGTTATTCTAACAGAGAATTTTTTTTCCTAAATGGTTTTGATGTGATTTAAAAATAAATAGGAAATATTATTTTTAACATTGAATCATTTTACTAATATTTTATTTTATAGGTATTTAATTGAAAGAGGCTTTACACTATTGTGTGGTTTCTAAATTTGGATTTTAATCCAATATTCTTTTTTATCTATAAGTTAGTGTTTAGTTATTTTTTTTATAAAAAATTTATATTATAAACCATACAGTTTTTAAAGTGAATTTGAATAAAAAGTGTTTTATGATATGGTTTTTAAATTTATTTCTCAAATGGTGGTTTGGTAAAGGTGGCTTCATCCATGGAAAAGAGTTTTCCAAGTGATTTTTTTCATTTAGTATAATTAATAAATGAATATTTGAAACAATATTGATGTGTTTTTAGTTAATTTATATAAATGATTATTAAAAATTAATATATTTTTAATGTATTATAAAATATCATTAATGGATTTAAATATAAAAGTTATTTTATTGATTCAGTAGATGGTGAATTATTTGGTTGTAAAATAAAACCTATATTGTGAAGGTTTAGTCCCTCTTTATTTTGGATAATATATATAGATATTATTAGGAAGATATTGTTTTTTATGGAGAAAAATATTTGGTAAGAAGATCGTTATAGTTTTTTGGGATTTATTTTGGATTTGGTAATTGTATCATCCAAATTGGCCTGTTGTATTTTATATATTGGATTTATTTGTATTTGCTTCCACAATGTATCCATTTATGATTCAATTTTATCTATGGAAATGATATTTATTAATTTTATTAAAATATGATTAATTATATATATATTTTTAAATTATTATTTTTATTATTTTATGTGAAAAAATTCATTCCCAAATAATATTTCATGATACTGAGACACTATTTTGTAGCTTGTGGGGATCAAGAAAACCGTTCGGGCCTGTGGTGGGCTAGGTCAGGTGCCCACATAGATGAAATCCCATCATGATTAATTGTAAATGGTATTAGGGACTTGTTTTTTGGTATGTTCTATAAGAATTATATTATAATTATTGGAATTGATCATTTTTAGATAATAAAATTGGGACTCAAGAGATTTGCGTAAGAAGATTATCATGAGCTATTTTCTATATGGGGACATGATTACCCATGGGTAGTTCATATTTTTTTCATTTATTATTGTTCTCTATTAGATGGATTTATTATACTTTTATTTTATTTAAATTATGATGAGTCTTTTACCCTCTTTGGAATATTGTGATATTCCTAGGGGGTCATATTTAGTGTTTTGGGATAATGAAATAAAAGGGAATCAAGTTGCAAAGTGAGCTTGTAGGGCTTGAAAAACCATATGGAAGCCAACTACATGGTTAAATAAAAATTATAATGTATATATTATGATTTCAATGTGTACATAAACCAAATTCAAAAGGGAAACATGGATAAATATCCCCTTTGTTTTTTCTATTTTGATCCCCTGATTCATAGATATTCTAGTGTGGATAGAACAATGGTAAAAATTTCATGGAGTGATTTTGATATGTTGAAATTGTTGAATTGTTGTCTGGTTGATGATTTTGTCATATAATTGTTTATATGGTTTGTATTGTGATATTAAAACATATTATTATTTGTGAAAAGTGGATTTAATTAGAATTGGTTTTGTTTGAAATAATGCCTTAGGGGTTGTTTGTAAATAGAGATTTAGTTTCATGATATGTTTTGATTTAATTTATTTAATCATGATATATATATATATATTTAGTTTTAAACCAATTAAATGTGTTTTAATATATTTACATGGAATATAATTTTTAAATTTTTAAATATTTGAAATCCCACTTTAAGAGCGGCTAGTTTTTTTTGATGTGGGATTTCATGTAATATGTTTCCAGGCACCCTTGGTAAATGTTTTAATAGGGTGAAATTGTTAAATTAAATGAAATTTTAATTGATTGTTTGGTCATGAAATACGAATGTTTTTTTGGTTTTATAAATGGATTTTGGTTGTTTATAAAAGTGTTCATTCTCTATTGGGTGTATTTTAAAAGTGGGAAGTTTTAATGTGGAACATTTTTGAATATTTTGAAGATATAAAATTTGTTTAATGGGAATGTATGAACTTGTAATACTATAATTTTTCTTGGGGTTTAAATTTAAAAATTATTTCCATTATTCATTTTAGTTAAATTAGGATTTATTTTTAATGATGCAATGGTTTTCAAGATGAGTTTTGAGAGCATTATGAATGGGTTCATGGTTTTAAAGAGGCATGTTTTGAATAAGTTGTGACTGTCTTAGTGAAATATGTGATTGAACATCTCCCATATTTTATTTTTTGATTGTGTAATTTTATTTATGATCAATAAATTTATCGAATCCATACCTCATGTTGATTAGTGAAAGACTCCAAGAAAGGTCAATAATAATGGAAGAGTTTTCTTGTTTTGGGGTTCTTCCACCATCAAATTTTAACGGTAACCAATATTCGGATAGGGTGGTGGGTTTTATCATTCCTTAATAGTGTTACATATCAGTTATATTTATGTTCAAGTTTGTTTATAGTATTTTCATAGGGATTATGTGGGTCATGTTGTTTAGATCCATGATCCTTGGATAGATATCTGGATTATTGAGGGTCAATTTTTAGGAGACATTTGTGGTTGATAACGTGGAAATGATTTTATGTTTCTTATAAATTCTTTGTTTCATGACATTTGGATGAAAACTATTTGATGACCCATGGTTGGTGAGTTTAAATAAGTTGTGTCTTGAGGATATCATTACTCAGTGTTGTATTTGTGTGTTTATTTTGTAACAATTTTTGGAAATAATGTTCTTTTAGGGATGGTGTACCTAATTACATAAGGACTGTTAATTTTGTTTTAATAGTTTATGAAATGGTTTGATTTTTGTTTTCTTTTTTAGACTTGGACAAACATTGTGTACGCCAATGAGTAACAGAGATTGTGGTTTTATTTTTGTTGGACCTTTGTATCATATGAGATCATTTTTTATATCAGGATCACAATGGGATGTTTTTTTAAATTCAACCTAAGTTACGAACTTATATAATTCATGAACCACGGTGTTGAACCATGTTATTTAATGTTGAGTTATGTTTTTAGTTGTTTGGATCCTTTGTTTTGGGATGAAATGGATTCTATAAACCCATTTTTTTCTAATCTGAATTATTTCTCAGTGTGTTTATTCCCTTTTTTTATTAATATAGTTTTTTTGTGGTTGGCTATGGATGATAATTGTTAGTAACACTCGTGGTGATATAATACTTTATTATGAAACATGTTACTAATAAATCAAAAATTTTAGATCATTTCTAAATGGATGGGAGACCTATTCTATGTATTTACTTCCATAGATATTTAATTTAATGGTTGTGATTCAGATATCAGTTGAGTATTTTCTGTGTTGTTTGAGGTATTGATGAATTTTTCATGAATATATATTTTACCTTCAGGGTTCATTTTAGAATTCATTATATATTGTCCTTTAATTTGAACTATGTCTTTCAAAGGGTAGAATGTGTCATGGGGGGGGGGAGAATTGTTTCACCCTATGTGTCATTGATTGGTTTATTAACATTTATTTCATTCAATATTTATGTATTTTTATTTCATGATGCTTCTTTTCTAAATCATTGAAACTTGAAATTTTTCTTTTATGCATGGTTTTCAAGTGTAGTTTAGGGGAAACAATGATGTTACCCTTGAATGGTGGTATTTTTAATTATTTTTTTATTTAATGATTTATCCCACATGGATAGTGGATTGATGAGTTAAAACTGTGCAGATCCTTGGAGGAATCATGTGAGACTATTTGTGTATATGAGTAATGGAAAATGACTAGGTTAGCGATACGATATGTATATGAATAAGGTTTCTAATTTCATAATAGTTTTAGGAAATATTTACACAATGTGAGTTAAACCATGTATTGTCTCAGAGTGTGACTATGCATTGTAGTTTTTCTTTTTTTGTGGTACCCGCATGGTTTGGGTATGGTTTGGAAAACCTTGTGTCCAATTTATGTGGTCTATATAGGTTTATTAAATTTCAAAATTATTATCTTACCATTCTCAATTTTAACACTAGTGGCCTTTATTTCTTCCCCCTCGCATTCGGATGGATCTAAAACAGATGGATAACTCCCCCTTCACCATATATTATTTTTATGGATTTTTTAAATTGTTTCTAGTAGATTTCATATTGTTTTGTTACTCTAAACAATTTTACTTGTTCATTTTTTTCCTTTCACCCTGATTTTATTCTCCCCACCATAAATAATAGGGGGAATGATTGTGGATTTTAGGGTAGATGTTGGACCTAATTGTGGTCAATTTTTATATCGAGGTTATAGATGGAATTTCTATGATTATTTATGAATTCACCATTGATTGTAAGGAATTGAAATTAGTTTTCCCATGTCATTGATTTACCAAGGTAGTGGTTTCTATGACGTCACATTATATTTCAATCCATGATATAATTATTTGATTGAAATTTTGTCTTTATCAAATTCATTCATATATATACATTATCTAAGGGGTGGAAGGTGTTTTTCAAAAACATTTTAACCATAGGAATGGAGAAGAATCTATGTCAAGTGTTTTTATATGTGCGTAATTGATTTTCAAAGAAACCTAGGGTTCTAAAATTGGTCGATAGAATTGATTTGAGGTTTATAAATGGGTGCTTTCATAACAATTTATTTTAAAAAAATAATTTTGTGGAGTTTGAAGTGTTTAATTTATTCTAAATGGATTTATTTATAGAAAAGTGTTGTCCTAACCAATTTAAGTTTCATATGTAATTTTTTTATGACTTTGGAAATTTTTTAATAGTGGTTTCAGTAAAATTTTAGATTACTAATGGATTTGAAACGATTAATTTTATTTTTTGTATATAATGGGTTTTTTGAAATGTGATTGAAAATGGTGTGAGTGGTCTTGGCATCCAAATATTTTTTTAAACTGGTAACATGGAACCATATGATACTGTTCTTTTAATGTGGTGAGACATTATTTTTTCCCATTAGAAATGTTCCCTTGAATGGGTGGTGGTTCTTATATGTTGAGAATATTTGATGTATCTAAAGGGTTGTTTCATGAAATGGTGTTGGAGGTAAGGTGAGGTTTATTAATAATTCGTCTATTTGATACTTATGTTCATGATGTGTCGACTAACTGCTAACCAATTATTTTATGTCAAGGGAGTCCAAGGAAGATAACAGGTTACTTTCATAAGTAAAGGCTGAGGTGTAGAGTGTTCCCCATAGTGAAATGACCTAGTTAGACCTAATGATATTTATTGATGTTTCCATATTCCTAAAATATAGTTAAAGGGACTAAGTATTTCTTTTTTTGTACAATGATGATGATAGAACTCCATTATATTTTCTGGAATTCTAAAACATGATAGGTTTAGTAGTTCAGGAATAGGTTACTCATATCCAGTTTATGTATTTATTTTAATGACCATAATTTTCAAAATGGTAAGGATAATTGTTTTTTGGATTTGATTCAATAGTGAGACCCTTGTAATGATTCCTAAAATATCCACAATGTCCATGAGGGTGTATGAGGATTGTTAAGAGCCCCTAAACTATATATTTGGAGATATAGACTAGATAACATAGTGTGAAGAAACCATGAAACCTAGTTTATATGGTTTCCTTTAACCATGCATGGAATTTTAGTGGGAAACAATGAGTTATATGGTTGTTTGTAACTGTGTGACTTGTGGAACATGCCTGTGTGAAAATTTCAGACTTAGTGATAGAAGATTTCTCACATGTTATGAATGGGTAGGAGAATAGTGTGACTAGACCCTGTGGGGTCCCTTCATAGATAGTGGAAGAAACATGGTTTCCACTTGGTTTGTCAAATATTATATCCAAACACTGTGACCTAGTTTTTCATGGGTAAAAAGTTCACTTTTCCCTTATTGAATTTTGACCCCTATCTCTTTATACTTCCCATATTTTCTCAATTATGAATCCTTCTCTCTTCTCATATGATATCTCCCAAAGACTTAGACAACATTTTTAATAACTCTATCATGCAAACTCTAATGGGATCACCATCAAATTCATTGGACATAAAAATATAAGGCGAATAATCCTCTTTATTTTTCTATAATTTTAGCTTCTAATCTCTTTACATGTTTTGGTGAAATCACATATTACCTATTTCTATGGTGTTGGAATATTCTTCATTTAACATCTGTTATACATCAAATACGAAGCCGATATTGGATGTGGAGTAATCTACGACCCTAATATAGGTGTCCTAGTTGTGTTCACTAAAACTGGTGATGTTTTAATAGAACTTCTATTATACGGTGTGTCAGAAATTTCTTATTATTTCTTTAAAATGAGTTCTTTATTTCCATATAATTATTAACATGTTTTTATACTCAAATATACCCTTTCACTGTAGTTAATTGTGTTTAACCAGGTTCATTTCCACCACATTGAGTGTTTTGAATTAGTTTCCCTTTCTTGTGTAATTTTTTAAATCACTGAGTACCATCCCAGTGATTGAATTGGAATGGAAATGGAATTTTACTCCTTTATGTAATGGTTAAATGGACTAAAAAACATTCTTTGTTTTTTCATGAAATTTAATTGAATTGAATTATTTAATTATTTAAATGTATTAATTATAATGAATGATAAAGTCTGTAAATAGCATGAGAACTGATGAATGATTTATTCTCTTTAGATATTATGAACTATGACGCCTTGGTTGTTTTGGGCTTGATGATTATATTTCCTTAGATGTTAACCACCATGATATCATTATTATTATTAGTATTCCAAAATTTTGGGTTGATCAATGACGGATAAGGGACTTGTTGAGTATGATGTTTCACTCCCCATTACAGCTGGTGTTGAGCATGATGTCTCTCACCATTATACTTTTATTTGGGAAATGGGTAATACATTCCCATTTGTATGTATTGGGTGTTGGAAAAGATGTCTCAGCCCACCTATATTGAGTGACGATCATGATAACTCACATTCATCACTAGGTATAAGGTATGTACCATTTTCTTAATCATTTTACTCATTAAGTAGTAATGGTTTCTGGAGTTATTCTTCATGTCTAGTTAGCACCTAGAATCCACATATATTCCTATTAATGTCCTAAAGTACTTAGTGAATATTCATGTATACATAATATAATAATAACTATATCTTTATGAGTAACATATAAATATGGTTATTGATAAGACATATTATCTAATATTATAATGTAGGAAGAGTCTGTTGGGTGTCTTTATGGAACCTGAACCAATTGGTATTTATTTACTCAACATTTTTTATTATTCATATACTATCACACTATTGTTTCTATGTACATAGGCTCGATTATTTTTATACAACATTGGTGGTGGCCTACTAATTTTATCTCAAAGCCTAATCATTCCACCTTTGGAAATATAGTAGATTACATGTCTACTTGTATGGATAACGTTAGTCCCCATAATATATATGGTTGATCTAATTTACATATATCACGGTTCATGGGAGTAGAGGAACTTGAAAATTCCCACGATAATAGTGGATCGGTCTTTTGGTCTTTTTTAAATTTTTTTATAGAATGTTTTATAAGCATGTCCTCTATTTCCCCTTTCGTATATCAACAAGGCATGATATCATTATATATGAATCCGCCTATGGGATTTTTATATTATTACAGTTTCATAGTTATTTTTTCTTTCATAGTTTATTATTATTGAGTTTTCATTGTTAAATAATTTTATATATTCTTCCACTATTTTCTATTTATTCGTTTTATCAAATGTTACCATCTGATATGTTGGTACAGTCTCCCCATTGTACCACCTTATACCCTCACTACTAGTTGATAGCCTCTGGAATATGGGGAGATTATATTGAGGCCATGTGACTCATCGATATGGGGCATCAGATGAGTGGATCTATAGTTGGGACATTAAAAGGATATATAAGAGCCCTTATACTCCTTTTATTATTACATTTTGGGTTTTTAACAGGATAATGGGAGTTAATGGAATTTGGTAATGAGATTGTTCATAGGCCTAACTAAACAATGTATAGTGGAAAACCCAAAGTTCCAAATATCAGTCACTGTTTTTCTGGTTTTTTCCAATTATAGTTGATATGAATTCACCATTTGGTGACTCACATGTACTGTGATATTATTATTATAGTTGTAATTTAAATGATATTTTATTTACCTTTTTCTAATGAAATGAGGGTGTTTCATCTCATGCATCATTATAGGCACATTAGGAATATTCTTCCAGGCATTTTCCCATGACAGATTTACATTCTATTTTCATTTTATAGATCCATATAGATAGTGCCTAATTAATATATATTGAAATGTGGTGAAAATTATTGGAGTGGAAATATAACTGGAGACATTAATGTGTCAACATAAATATAAATAGTGTTTCCCCACATAGATGTTTTGACACCTTAATTATCCAATGATACCATATTGTGGGATATTAAGCTAATAATTATGAACCGTGATATATCTTATATATATATAATAATTTTAAAGTAAAATTAATTTAAACCATTTGAATTAAAATGGTTAGTGCAAAATGGGATTCCAATTGCAATGTAAAGGGCGTTTTCTTCTATACCTTAATGTTGAAACTCCATATACCAAATCCTATATCATTTGATGTGAGACCAGGACCTGACGTGGCCTTAGTACTAGATTGATGGGGTTACCTATTATGGTTCTTATAAAATATTTTATACTTTTCCTTTCACCTAGACATGACCTTTGGAGTAGGAATAAAGGTGTGAACATTTTATTAGCAAGGGTTTTTACCTTTCCTACAATGTAACTGTATTTCCTTCAACCATTAGATTCTGTTTTGAGGCATGAATTTGGAATTGATAAAGCAAACCACTGTGATAGCCATGATTCATATTCCAGTAATGTGATTATGAGAATGAAACATACGTGGAAGACCCTTAACCACCAATGATCCATAAGATAGTTCCACCTATTTCTCCACATGTTGTTCCTAGTATGGTAACCGACACCTATTTTAGAGAGAGATTATTTGTTATGATGAAAAAATTAAATGGGTTGGATAATGTACGTCGACTATGGAGTTTTTACTTTGGAGTTACTGTAGAAGAATCCACACACCATTTTGTGGGATTATAGACCGCATGATTCCGAGTCATTGAGGGAGGACATGATTTCTATATTTGAAAATATCGAATTACCTCTGAAGAAGAGGTTAAAACGTGATGATAATATGCTACATAAGTAAACCAAGATATGGTGGGATATTATTACCCGGACAGACTGACATTGGAACATGATCTAGGAAGACTTCAATATGATAATTTATAAGTATTTCTTTGCACAGACTTTGAGGGATGACCTGAAAAGAGTGTTTAGGATATTTCAGTAGGGATCCATCTCTCTCATGAAGTTTTCTACTCATTTTACTGAGATATAGTAGTTTTTACTGACCTTACCTCATGATGATCTAGTTAGTGAGTGGAAATTCAGGGATGTGATTGTATACTCCATCCATTCATAGGTCAACATATTATAGGTGATGACTATTAATTAGATATTCAATGAGGTCCTCATTACTGATAAGAATGTAAATGATGATGATATTGGGGAAAAGGGTGGTTCAAAACTCATAACTTGAAGTGTTTCTAGTAGTGATAGAAATTGATGATTCATGGATTATTACATGGGTAGAGGCAACCTGGAATCTCGTACTAATATCTTCTTAATATTTCACTTGTACAGGAAATCGAGACACACAAAACCCTAATGCATGTGAGATCTTGTGGAATGATGAGGCTTCAACTGTGTAGGGAATATCCAAAAGTTTTTATGGAATTTAAAATTAGTTTCTAGGTAGAGGGTATCTACACCTACCGCAAATTCCAAATAAGATCCTATACTATCTAATCATGTAGGTAGCTATAATACCACATGACACTCTAGATGATGTGGAACTTGAGGCAGAGGGAATCTGAATCAGGTTTACTAGATCCAGAAGTGCAGGAATTCATAAGGATTTAAGGTTGTGACTCAGGGTGATGATATGTTCTAATTACATATAGTTCAACCTATTCTAGAGGAGGACAGTGGAAGACATTATACTACTTCAGGTACTGTTCTAATAGCCTATACTATAGTGCCTTCTTGGTTTTTCATGGGCGCATCTCAATCTTTCATATCTAAGGATAACATCTATAGTATGTGCCTATATATAGAGTTATTCTATGGCGTGGTGGTACACGATACCATATTATGATTCTGATCAAATAGTGTTCATTGATTAATGGATAGTCCCCTAGAGATAAGCATATATATATATACATATAGAATATTTTTTCCCTCATCATGATATGGTTAGTTGTAATCATTGGGATGGATAGGTTAGTTACTTATAGATACCATATTGAAATCTATATTTCGCTTGTGGAATTTTTTTAAACAGAAGGAAATATAAAAAATCATATGACAAAATTTTATGTCCATGCTACATGATCAGTACCTGAGCATCAGGGGTGAGGAAGGGTGACAACCCAGATCACCCATATCTTCTTCGATGATTATGGGTAAGGAACCTCTATTTTCCATCATATAGTAGACCATTTCAGGGAAATTTTCCTTACGAAATTTTCAATCCTACCTCCATTATGAGTGGTGGAATTCACTATTGAAATAGTTCTAGGAGAAACACTAGTGTCCATTCCCCCTTACATGATGGCATAGAAAGATATTCTAGATCTTAGGAAATTGTTGGAGGACGTGGATACTAAAGGAATTTTATACCCCATCACTTATCCTTGGGGTTCAAAATCTCTTTTTATGTGAAGGTGGACTTTACCCTCATGCTTTTCATGGATTATCTATGGTTATAAAACATAATTCCAATGAACTTTTATTCACGTCCTTGAATAGATGACCTCTTTGATTATCTCTAATGAGAATGATTTTTTATCAATGTTTAATTTGAGGTCTTTCTATCACCAGGTGTCTGTCAGTACCTTTGAAATTTATATTATATCTTTGAGGTGTATGTATGGTATATATGAGTACATGATATTGTCATTCAGTCTCAATAATGTTCCGAAACATTTTATGGCTATAATGAATCGATTTTTCCACCTATAGATGGATTGATTTGGGTTAGAATTTGTGGATGACATCATTATGTATTTTCCTTCTCAACATGAAAATAATATCCATAATGAGATAATGCTGAATATATTGAGATATGATCAGATTATTTCTATACTATTTAAATGCCATCTCTAGATTTTCAATGTTCACTTCTTAGGTAATTTCTTCTCAATATCAAGAGTTCAAGTATACAAATAGAAATTGAGGTCTATATTTTCCTTGTAGAATCCCTGAACTTATTTAAGATACTAAATTTCATGGACTATCCAGATATTACATATTCTTCATCCAGGAATTCTGACACATTTCAACACCTCTTAAGGTCATGATAAAGAAGGGTGTGAAATTTTTATGGTCACATGCTTATGAAAAATCATTTAAATATTTTATGGGAATATTTACTTAATCATTTATCCTGATTCTTTTGGAGAAAACAATGAGATATACTATATACTTTTACCCATAAGGAATCGGTCTAGGATATATTTATATATAGGATGAGTGAGTTGTTGAATAAGAGTCTCACAAGTTCATGCCCCACAAGAGGAATTAACCAATGCCGAAACCTGATCTAATAGATGAAGTTCATGATATACGATATTTGAGGAATTATTTGATTGTATAGAAAATTTTAGTTTTCACTATTAAAAAAAGACTCAATTATATATTTATGCAGTGTGTTCTAAATATCAAGCAGTGCAGATGGGTTGCGTATCTGTAGTATTTTGTTTTGGAACTTCCCTTGATTCCTATAATGGGAAATGTTGTCGCCAATGCTTCAAACCAAATGTCTCATACACACATGGTTTACGAGGCCAGTGGGAAGTGGAATATCATAGAATTGTTTTCAGGTATGCATGTTGAGTTTCAGAAGGATCATGGGAAGGATATCCCCTCTCCTATAGCAGTGACCTCTACCCTTATGGAATATGTTAGAGTGAGGAAAAATTCTGATCCCCAAGCCCTAGTCCTATTGGATATTGTCTCAGATAATGATTCCTCTTCTGGTTGGATAGTGGATGAATATGGGAATTTATGCTTCCATAGGATTGTCTGGGTTCTAGTAGACATCAGAGAGGAACTGTTGTAAGAATTTTATGCCTCAGTATGGGAACTTCCTCCATGTGTCACCATGTTGTATTTATACATGCATCTATATTATTGGGTTCAGATTATGAATTTTGGGATATATGTATTTATCATATGGTGTTCCACCTCATAGAAGGTGAATAAATAATATCAAGGACCATCAATACTTTTAACCCATTTTCCATTAATGAGTGGAAGTGCAAAAATGATTCAATTGACTTCATGACTAGAATAACTAAATTTACAAATAGAAAAAATATATTATTCACAGTTTTGATTAGTGGGTGAAGGTATAAGACTATTTACCTTATTGAGAGACCTTATCGGGAGATTATCTTGGGAAACTAGATGTCATGGAGGTTGTACATCTTCATGGAACTTCGCATCATATCATATCCAATAGGGAATCTTAATTAAAATCTATATTCTTGAAGGGGTTGTAGAATGCATTCTGTACATGGGTGATCCTAATTACGACCTATCACTCTAGACCAACAAACAAATAGAGTGTATTATTTTAATGTTAGAGGACATGCTCTGTCTATGTGTCATTGAATTTGGGGTACATGTGCAAAACATAAACCAATTTTTGTGTTAATATAGAATAACATCATTCATTATACCATTCATATGGATCCTTATGAATCCTTATATGGAATGTCGGTCGATCACCTTTGTGCTAGTTAGAGGTTGGGGATGAAACTTTTCTTGGACCCTGTCTCTTCTGAGAAGATTCAGAGTAGGTTCAGTTTATCAGAAAGCGAATTTAGATAACTAAATCTAGATAATAGTCATATAAAAAATGTCGTAGGTAATCTTTTCAATTCGATCTTAGATATCTAGTTTTCTTTATAGTCTCACCCATATTGGTCCCTCAATGTATTCAGAGGAAGGGTAATATTTATCCTTGATTCGTTGTAACCTTTGATTTTGTTAAGAGAATTAGAACAGTTGTTACCATATAACGCTTCCACAAAGATATCAGCATATGCATGATCCCTTTCATGTATCTCATCTTCACGAGTACTATCTAGACCCAACACGAATTTTTCAAAATTATGTGGTTGAGTATGATATGGTTTCTTCCTTCAAGGATTATCTAATGTGTATTCTGAATTAGAGTGAGAAGAAACTCAAAGACTTTTCCATTCATTCATTACAGGTGCTTTGAAAACACAGAAATGTATAAGAAGAGACATGGGAGTGGGAGGATGATATACAAAATCAGTGGCCATAAATTTTCATCGATAATACCAATTTATTCTTGGAAGGCTAACTTGAGGATGATTTGCATTAAGGAGGGGAGGTTATAACATCCCAGTATTCCCAGAATGTAGAGATCAATGTTTTTCAACTTCAATTACTTGGTGTTTCCGTTATAAGGTTTCGTAATTGTGACATGACGGTCATAAGGGTGTCCAATCCTTTTTTGAACATAGACCCCTATAATTCGAAGAAGAGGACTAAGATGCGTAGTCAGAAGAAACTATGCCATCATGCCTTCATTATTTCCTCTAACCAGGTGGGGTGATTTAGAGGGGAGTAGGGAGCAACACATTTGTCTACAACCATGTAAGCCTAGGTCCACATCTGTGAAAATATTTGAGATATGGTGACAGTGGAACATCAAACATTAAGGTAATCCATGTGCCATTACCATATAGGTTCCTTCATTAGAAAGTGGTGAAATCACAAGTTGCGTACAGTTTGGCCAATCATTCATCCAAACTATTTGATCATGTTTTTATTGGGTAAAAATACTAATTTCCCTTAATTTATTGAAAACATCACCTCTCTCATCATCCACTATATTCGAATAAACAAATCCTTCTCCGATCTCACGGATCTCTCCCAAATACTTACCTAGGTTTTTGATTAATAATTCATCGAGACTCCAATTGGATCACTGTCATAAGAATTTGATGTCTGGAGGTGGGCACTTTAATCCTCTTTCTTATCTACTATGTTTATATTCTCATATCTTGTAATATTTCAGTGTGAGGCCATTCACCCTATTTTCAGGGTGTTAGACTTTTATTAAATTTTCTTCCAAATATCTTCATATTTGAACCTCATATTGGACAAATAGTTTTCAATGACCCTATGTTAGGTGGTATAGATTGATTTCCAAAAAATGGTGATGTTTTCATAGCTCCTCCAATGTGAGGACCTTGAGACATTTCTGCACATCACCTTAAATTCTGTTCTTCATTTCTAAATAAATAAATTCATGTTGTTATACTCTAGTGGGCCCTATTTATGTGATTAATGGTCATTGATATGGTTCATTTCCACCCCTTTGGGTGTGCCAAATTATTTCCTCATTATTGTGTAATTGTTTAGATGACTGATCACCTCTAATGTGTTTTTATTTTTCTACAAAAGGAATTTACCACTCTATAAATTATTAACATAACATAATTTTTTAGTGTTTTTATAGTACTTTAATTGAATATATTTTCTTAATTAATTAATTAAAACAATTATAATGAAGGATAATGGGTTTAGAGGCCACTCTAATGGATGAAATCTTTTATCTATATGGATTAAATGAACTGTGATGAATTAGTTGTTTTGATATTGATGATTATAATATATTATAGGTGATTCCTCATGTTTTCATTATTATTATGAGTATTCCATTTTCATGGGATATTGAATGATGAATAATGAAAGTTTTTACCATGGTTTTTCACTCTCCCTTACAACATGCATTGCTCATGGAATCTCTCATCATTATAATTTTATCTTGGTGATGGGAATGAAGTTCCACATTCCACCATATTGGGTGTTGGCAATGAAGTCCCAGCCGACCATTATCCAGGGATGATCATGAAAAATTATATTAACCCTGAGATATAGGGAATTAAGCCTTTACAATATCGTATAGCTTATTAGATTAGTTTTGGACACATGAATTACACCTTGGGTCCATCTAGATCCTTGTATCCTCGTATATACCTACTCATGTCCTCACATACATAGTGCATATATGTGTCTATATTATATAACTATATCTATATCTATATTATTACAATATATGTGTACTAATAAAATAAATCCATTTCTATGATGATGTATGTAGAGCCTTCCAGGTGTCCTGATGGAAGCTATTCTAACTAGTATTTATTTACATAGCATTTTTTATTATTCATATACTCATAAAATGTTGTTTATATGTAAAAATGTTGGATTATTTCTAGAAACCATTGGTGGTGGCCTACTGAGTATATCCCATTCCCTAATATGTCCGCATTAGTACCCAAGTATAATACATGTATTTATGTATGGATAAGTGTAATTACCCAACTATAAATGATTGAACTGATTTACTTTTATCTCAGATCATTGGAGAAGAGGATCGACCATAAGCTAATGATTTTAGTGGTGCTTTCTTTTGGTCTTTTCGTATATTTTTATGGAATTTTTAATATACCAGTACCCTATTTCCCTATATTGTATATCATCATTTCATGTAATCATTTTACATAACTCAACCTATGGGTTTTTGATATTATTACAATTTATTTTTTATTTACACTTATGTGATTTGTTATTTTTTGTTTATGTAATGTCAACTATTTATATATTCTTTTTTGGTATTTTTTTATTTATTGGATTCATTGTGACACTATGATAAGAGATTACATTCTCCCTATTTTACAAAATTAGATCCTCACTACAAGTCGGAAGCCTTAAGAATACGGGGAGGTGAACTTCATTCCATGGGACCCACTGGCTCAGGGCACTGGTTTAGTGGATCCCTAGTTGAGATGAAACATTTATCAATCATGTCATATGGAGTTTCTCAAGACAATATGATATTTTTTAGTAATTATATATAATTTTATTCATTAAATAAGTTATATCCCCAACATCTTGTTTGATTTCCTAGAACCTATTAATTTGTTTCTTGACACTTTTTATCTTGTTACATTTTTATCATTATTCTTTTTGTGTACATATTCCTTCTACACTGTGTTGTGGATTTCTCGTAAAATGTTTTTAAGAAAATTTTTGTGAAATGTTTTGTAATAAAAAATACTAAACTGTGCTTTCCCTAAAAAATATATTATTTTGGATTTTAATGGTGTCATTTAAACACGAAATATGTTATAATAATTGTTTTTCTGTGTTTTGATAAGAAATTGGAAAAATGGTTTTGAATTTAAAACCATTGACTCATTATTATTTTTTGAAGGTATTTAAAGGAATGACGCCTTAAAATATTGTGTGGGTTTTGAAGAATGATTTATAGAAAACTATCTTAGTTTACTGATATGTTTTTTTGCTGATGTCTAGGGAAAATATTTAAAGTTTTACACTTTTTTTTCGGATTTAAAGGTGATAATAAATGAGGGTATTTATGTGATTGTTTTTGAAATGGAATATTTAAATGTTGGATTGGTAATGGAGGCTTCAAAAAGGTTTTTTTTCAAATGATTGTTTTCATTTGATGGAATAATGAATAAGTATATTTTAACATAAATTTTATTTGTTATTAGTTTCTTATTTCAAAGTAATATAGATATGGTATTACCATATTATGTATTTCAATGTAGAATTTATGGGATTTAATATAAAAGATAGTATATAGATTCAGTTGGAAGAGACCTAAATTCTATTGGATCATGCCTATATTTTGAATGTTCACGTCCTCTTCTAACTAGTTATTTTGTACTGATATTATGAGGGAGATATTGAGTTTGGATGGTGACTTTGTGTGATACAGAGGCTCATTGGAGTGGTTTGAGACTTATTGTAGTTCACAGATTTGTATCCAAAACTTTTTCATGTTATATTATACAATCCAAATTTATTTATATCTTTTTTCATTTTGTTTTCACATATGATCCAGTTTCGTATTATTCTTAGATGCTTTTTATATTTAATCTTGTTTGGATAGATTATGTATTTTATTTATGATTATAATTTATAATATTTTATGAAGGATAAATCATTCCAAAATCATGTTCTGCTATTCATAGACACTAGTTTGAAAAATGTGGGGATTAGAAATTCCCTTCCGGATAATGGTGGGCTGGGTTGGGTTCCATTTCAATTGGAATCCTAAGCTAGTTCATTATAGTGGTTATATTACAAATTGGTTGTGAACATTTTTATGAAAACCTCTTCGCCTTTACTTGAGTCTTTAGGGAAACACCACTATTCTTCTTTAGTATATCATCAGGGAGTATTTATATTCCAAAAAATTATTTCTTCCAGAATAGAATTGGAATTCCCTATCTTATTATTCTCTTGACATAAATTTAAATGTTATTTTATTTTCATTATTGTATTATTATCTATTATTCTCAATTAATATTTTTTCTTCTCACAGTTTTAGAAATATCAATGACCCCCATTTTGTTTTTTCTCTTTTTCAATTTACCTAGTAGTAAATTTTATGAATTTGTTATATTGATATCTCCATCGTCCCAAAATTTTTAAATCACCATTTATCTATCCCTATATAAATTATAGATGTCTACCTATCATAATATCATTTATTATTTGTGTGTTATGATCGGAAAATTCATCTAATATCTTTCACTAAAACTAACTCAATATCATTCATTGAAGTCCAATATTTTCTTAATAAAATATAATTTTTTTGAAATAATTAATCCTAATAACTCATATTCTTCACTCTGTGAAAACATTAATCATGGTTTGATTCTTTTTGAAAAAAAAATTGACCAAAATTATATAAATATTGTATTTAAATAACTATAATATCATGACACGATCTTCATTAAATAATTGCATGATCTTATCCATCACGATTTGAAAACATCTTAATAATACATTATGATTAATAATGATAATATTCATCTACATCCATCGGCACCTTCACCTATATCCACACAAGTAGTGATCCTTTTGTATCACATAGCGAGGCCTGGTTACATTTCATAATCAGCCTATGCCACTAAATTATTTATCATAACCCAAAAGATAATGTACCACTATTATTGAACTAGGTTACAATTACACATCTTATGATAACTATTATTTATCATCCTCGTTACTTTTATATATCACCCATTATCCATGGAATGGAGTCTTATGAATTGGATTTATAAACTATACATACCAAAATGAGAGAATGAAACTCTTAAATTTTTCTCAAAATCATTTCCAATCAACTCTTATATATCTCTTTAATAAAATTAAATACTTTTTTTATATTACTATTATGAATCAAAATGTAGATTTACACTTTTTTAGTTTTCTAGTTAGGTTTCAAATATTTATGTTATGTACTAGGTTAATGAACTTCAAATATCTCAATTTAGATTATTACTTTGAATAATTTTCTAAGGGTTGCATGGATTAATTTTAAAAATCTTGATAAAGACACTTAAATATCTTAGTGAGCCCATTTAGTTTTATTTATATTGGTAACATCTATAGGATTTTTCCATATTTCACCATATTTTCAAGTTAATCTAATGTATTGTCCTAGATGAATCATATTTATATGGAAATGTTTCCTTTATGTATAAACATAGATTCACAAAGACTTAATTATATTTAATTATTTTTGGTTACCTTTATATATTTTTCCAAATTAAAATTACATATTTAAAATAATACAAATATGTATTGTGGGATATTTACCTAGAATTTTTGGATTCACCAGCATCCCCAAATTTCTCAACCAAATCTTGATATTATTATATAATTCAATGATAAATTTTTTTTATCTAATTTACTTCCAAAACATCATCCCATTGAATTTTATTGTAAATATACAATTTATATAATTAGATTCAAAAATAATTCCGAATTTAATTTCTAGAACTACCACAAATTGTTTTTATAATAAGTTTTAGACAATATTCAAATATATTTTTCAAATATACACTTTTAGGATAACTTCTAAATATCACTTTTGTTTCCAAATAATTTATATTCTAGAACAACTTCTATAATTACATTATCTCAACTGATTCCTCATAGTTTTGAGAACAAAAAATCTTTTATGAAAATAGAGTTATATTTTCAATAAAAA
Source organism: Viscum album (assembly GCA_963277665.1). Classification (NCBI taxonomy): domain Eukaryota; kingdom Viridiplantae; phylum Streptophyta; class Magnoliopsida; order Santalales; family Viscaceae; genus Viscum; species Viscum album. The sequence goes on from OY728141.1 coordinate 1,253,470,021, forward strand.
TTGCAACATTCACATTCACATGTGCTGATAATAAATCCAATAAAACACCAATATTCAATTGGTTTCTAAGAAACCCCTTTTTTATTTGTGGGAAAAACTATCATCAATCCAATACCAACCAGTTTTTATGGAATTTATTCTACAAAAGCCTTCAGAATCTTGAATAATTTTATTCCCCCTTTGAAATAGAATCCTTAGACTATCTTAAACTAAAATGAAATAGATGAAGAATATATAGAACATAATTACATTGATTTTTGAGGGATGTAGAACTTGTTGTCAATATCCACCTATCCTCTTAGTGCGAAACAACAAACGATTCAATTATTTTATACAACTTTTTTGTTTCTTAGTGGAATCTCGTTATATTATTTAGTGTGATGATAAAGAAACCCCACTTTTTATATTTAATATCACATTTAAGCACTGATTATATAGTCTATATTGAAGTTTTATCTTCTTTATTTTATTATTATAGGTAAATAATACATTGAGTTTTCCTCCTTAAACAATGCCAGTTTTTTGAATTATAGATACTAGAATCGCCCTCTCAATACAGAATAAAACATCTAGAATTTGTAGATCAATTCTCACTATTTCATCACAATTCTAGAAATTTCATTCAATGTAATGAAACAATTCCCCTTGACTGTGCACACTAATTGTTTTTTACATTTACATAACACATTGAAATGATCCATATAAAATAGTATACCTACTGAGACCAAACATATTGTTGGAAACACATGATTATGTTAATATCACTACTACGGTTCTTTATACTAACCTACTTTCATATGTTACAGGTGGAACCAACAGTAATATTCTATAATGGAAATAATTATGTTATCAAAATAAAATTTGTAGAAAACCATTAGTACATAAATCTCCAATTCAGCACCATGAAATTATAATATATGATGGCCCTTAAATAAGTCAAAGTGTTTGATTTCTTGGATAACACAAAAAAAAATCATAAAAAAACTTGGCTATATTAAGATAAAATATTGATATTTAAATATAAAAATTCTAAAAAATATCCATTGAATTATTGATAATGAATATTAATATCCACATTATGAATTATATGTGTATAGAAAATGAATGATAAATTTAATATGAATGATATTTAAATAGTTCACCTAATATGACTAGTAATATCATTTGTTGTTTAGAAGTGTTGTTCATTAAAAAATATATTGTGTTTTCATGAATTTCCATTTGAATAAAAATATAATTAATGATAATTGATTTCTGATATAAATAATTCCATAACAATGTTTTAGTGAGTAGGTGATATGAAATAAGAATGATAATAGTTAATGTTTTAGAATTTCATTTTCCAAATTATTTTTTTTCAATTATATTTCATCATATTATTAAAAAAGTGAATTTATAATTTATGTTAATTTTAAAATAAAAAAAATTATCTTAATTTCATAATTCCTCTTATTAAAATTATCAAAGTATACAATTTTTTATTTTTAAAAGGATGGTTTTAGAATTAAAGTACATTTTTCATGAATCATATAATTATTTCAACTTTATCAACATATAAAAATTAACTATAAATTTATAAAACCATTTATTTTATCAATTATGAATTTTATGAATAAAATTAATTTTTTTTAATTTTCATTAAACATATAATAATTCTGGAAAAAATGTACAACTAATTGAAATATTAATTTAATATGAAAAAAATATTTTAGTAAATTCATTGAACCAATTATTTCTCATGGGACTTCTAGTTTTTACCCTACATGAAAGCCTATAATAGTTTATTTGTTATTTTAATTAAATTTATTCGAATATATAAATTAGTAACCAGTATAATTTTTATTTATATATATATTCAAAACATAATCACATTATTTATCTTAAAATGGTTTTACACGTTTATGTACTTATATTTAAAAATTAATATTTTCAAAATTATAGTTTCTTTATAAAATAATTTTATAATTTGATTTGATAATGATAAAAAATTTTACACGTTTAAAAATTATTTTTTTGATAGAATTAATTATTATGGTTAAAAATTAGTTTTTCCAAAAAAATTTAAAATATTAAAATGTATTATACTCAAGGGTGGCCAAAACATGTTAATGTAATGACAAATATTGATGGATTAGGTTATTACCTACAAAAATTAACCACAATTTATCATTTTCTCATTTTAATCTACTGAAACATTAATATTAAAACTAAATTATTAAAATTCCATGGGTATTCCAACAACTACCTTTCTATTAAATTGTAAAATGGTAACATATTCTATACTTCAAGGCACTATTTTGTTTAGAATTTATATTTTAAAATCATCTATTTAAATCTCCCAAAAATCTTAGACCACAAATTTAATACCATGGTCACTTATAGCTATTATAATCCATTTAAATCCACAGATATTTACATGTAAAATTGAAGTCTCGAACATGAATATTATAAAAAACAATTCTTTCTAATAAATTATATTCAATCAAATTTATTCACAAAAAACTAATATAATTATATATTATCATTTATACACTTCAATTTTACTATATTATGTTAACTATAACTATTTATTAAAATACACCATACATAAAAAAAATAAAAAACCTTGTTTGTGCCTTGTGTAAACTACTTCATACATGACATAACATGTTTTGTTTTCTTTCACTAACTTATAAGAAACGATATAAGAATGGTATTAAATAATAAATATAAATATTACACAATAATTTAGTTTTTTATGAAATATTAAATAACCTATTAATGATATTGTCAACCAATGATCACTGTTAATTTAATCTTTTTAAATAATCATAGTAAGAGGATAATTGTTTATTCAAAACGTGTAATATTTTAAAATAAATAAATTAATTTTATAATAATGTATAGTGATAATTTATTACACCAATAATCACTAAATAATTTCAGTATTTTCCGGGTATAATGATATTGTAGCAAAATCACCTCATAATCATTCATTAAATTGTGGTGTGATCATGTCAGGGTTGGTTTAACAACCAAATTGAATGATACTGTGAAAATATTTCATGAATGGCTATGGAAACATAATTAATTGTATAATACGTTTTAAATGAGTGAATAATAATTTTTTTGAATAGATTTTATATCAATATTTTATTCATTAAATATGAAATAACCCTTCAATTTTTAAGAATCACCAATACATGATTATTGTAGATTTAAACTTCTTAGATATAGAAGAAAATATTAAATAATGTAACTTATGACAACATAAAAAATTATAAATAAAACATAATTATAAATTTATTGATATAGTAATGATTAAATTTTAAATAAGAATAATCATGAATGGTAATTATTTATGTGATTAAGACATATATGTTTTTAATACAGGAGGATAATGTGCATTTTTTGATGTTAGGAAAAGAGGTAAGGGTTTTGGTCTCAAATTAAACTTTTTGAGACACATTTGATATTATAAATATAATATCATTTATGTGGTGTATATTATTGATATGTGAGATAACATATAACAAATTATATTTTGATTATGTAATTTTATCTTCAATTATAATCACTAACTTTCATGTGTATTTGGTTATTTGTATAATTATTCCATTGTATTTTTGTTGGTTAGAAATATTTTTCTTTGAGATATGTTGCATGTTAATCACCATGTTACCTTTAAATAGTGTATACACATACATGGTTATGTTTCTATAAATTATATTTTTATTTCATTTTATTTACTATCCATTACATGTTACCGTATACAAGTGGATTTTTGTACCATGTTTTCCCCTATATTAATAATGTTTGGTGACTAAAATACCCTTATTTGAGTTATAATGTTTTAACATGAACATTATTATTCCATCCATGGGTTCTCCTATAGTAATATTTTAAATTATTTTTTATTTATGTTCTAGAAAATTATGTTTTAATGAAATTAATAAATTTTCACTATTTTAACAATTTGGATTTAAATAAAATATTTCATTTATTTAAAATGTCCCTTCCATAATCAAATATTTTGGATCTGCATTCCCTATTGAAAAAATTCATTAATTTTTAAGGATTCATTTTTGTATATTATTTTAAATGTAAATTGTTAAATGATTTTTTACATCATACATTTAAAAATAATTTTGGATGTACCATTTAACATTATATTCAACATCAATATGATTTTATTTTCTAAAATATCATTTAAATTTTCACATCCTTTTCCCTTCGCAATACCAAATTTTATTTTCATAATTGTGTTTTTGTTTCATGATTTATAATATAATTTGTATATTTCATCATATTATGGAAATAAAATCAAAATACCAAACAATATATTTTATGATTCCTTTATAGGTTGTATCATTTAAGAACCCATTCACGATGATGCTTTTTATATATGTTAACATACATCTTAGGTTCTTTTATTAGATTGAAGATATATAATCTTGAAACATTACACTTCCTTCCCATTGATAGATTATGATCTCGTTTTTCAATTATTTACTTATCCATATACTCATTTCACTATGAGGTGTGAACATACAATTTTATATAACTCTGATTTAATGATGTTCATCTATAATGAATCATATTATTTTGACATAGGTAATTTTGTTGGGAATTGTGTATGTTGTTTTACAAATATATATTATTATTGGAATGTTTAACATATAATATTTTATGATCCACCTTCTTCCTCTAGATTTCATAAGATCATATTATCACATTTATTGACAAAGGGAAAGGTATTAGTATTCCTTATATTGTTATTACAATTAGTATGATTAGTGGAAATATAACTATGTAAGGTTTGAATATCCATATTCTTTATCTAGATGAGTTATGAACATGTTATCTATTTTTTAAATATTGGTATTTCATAAGATTATTGGATTCCAGTGTAATTTGAATAAGTATTTTAAATCCATAATTCTCATTATATATGTAGCCTTGTTTTATTGGGTGAGAAGTTCCTAAGATAATGTTAATAATGTTATTGATGACTATTATAGATAATGAATTGTAAATAATTAGGTTATGGGTGGGACCTAGAACTATATATCCACTTAAAACATTGAAATTTATCATGAGACAAAACATGTTTGGGAATTTGGTGTATGCCTTCCCAATTAATCATAATGTCTTGAAAATGGTCCCGATGATATGTAATGTGCCATGAAATAAGGCCTTGATACCATATTTTTGATGTATGGAATTATTCATCACATTATTATGATATTATCATAATTATTGATATTTATGTTTTCATTTATTTTCATTAATATATCTTGTTCATAATTTCATGTTCATTATGCGTTCAAGTTTTTTACGTATTCATACAATAATATTTATTGAATTTTTACTCCATGATTTCTTTACTTATAGGTTTCTATTAATGATAATTTGAGAACACCCCTTCTTATGTGTCCATTCTATAGGTTATATAGAAAAGTGGTACTTGGGGAATATTTATAATTATAACTCATGCTAAATAATTAGTTGGAGATGTTTAATAATTATAATAAAGTAAGTAGTTTCTTATATATAACGAAAAAATTTCCATATGTTGAGAAATAATTCGTTTTTATTAGTTTATGATGTGTCTTAATTATCTAAATCTCTAAAGCTAAAAGCATCCTTTGAATATAAGATATTAAATATTTTTTTTTGATTTTTTAATTTTGGTAGTAATATCCATGCTTTTAAAGATGGTGTTAAAGAAGTATGTAATATAAATTTCTATGACCACAAGATCCAAAACTATGGGTTTGGGGAGTTATAATTAATAAATAATGTGTTTCATTTATACAATATTCGTTCTCTACCAACAATCTCTTGGCACTAATCTGTTTCCACTTATTAAACATAGAAATACTTTTCAGACCTATAAATAATTTTCTAGTAGAAATATATTTATTTTTCCCTCCACTAGGTGACTTTTACATAGTTTATGGGGATGTCAACTTTCAAATATTCAAAAAAATCCTCTTAATGTATCAAATTCATATACCATTATATAATTAATATTCAACATGATATTCATCCACATATAGTATCTTTTGATGTCTTGAAGATAGTTATATGATATAACATGAAAACCAAGAAATCCTAAAAATTAATTCCTTTGATTATTCTATATTAATGTGTCCAATACCATATTCATGGTCCCATGTTATGGGATAATATATGATATTGAGACCGAAATTTCCATTCTACATCGATAATAGATGTCATAAAATATCTAATTTCCATAATTCCACTTGTTTCACTTACATACATTTAATTATAGAATCTAGAAGATAACACTTACATTGCTCCAACAATTTTAAGAATAAGAGAAATGGCATCCATACCTCTTGAATATTTGGTAGAAATATCATAATTCATTGTGTCAACACTAAAACCAATAATAATTCAAAAAATTCTTATAATATTTAAATACATGTTGAAAGGATACCATCCAATTTTCTTATGTTGGGGAATGTGGTTGGTTATGTTTAACGATCCTTTATATTTAAAAATGATTCCAAGCCTTGATAGCTATTATAATTTGGGTGATACCACTTATAAAAAAATTTATTTTTGTTTTCTTTTATTGATTTCACCTTTATTTGATTTGGTACCTCCTCTTTTGCGATAATGTTCTCACATATACATATGTATTCCTTTTATGAGTTTTCATTTAATCCTTCCTCATGGTTCCTTCTCCATAGGATATCTCTAACATGGATTTGAATCTCATTTATTTTAGAGGTATTTTTGAGACATCTTAGGACTTATTCATGTATTATCTCCCAGATAATCCAAATGTCAAGTTCTATGTTTTTAATCTTTGGTGGTTTACTCATTATTGGAAAATCCATCTTTCTCATAACAGAAAAAACCTAATTATTTTTAATAAATATTTTTTTTAATTCAAAGAGTTCTATTAAGATTAATCAACCATTGAGTTTGAGTTCACCTGGAATTGAGATCAAACACTGTTTTGCTAAGATTTAGTAAACCTATTTTACAATACAACAAAATTTAATTTGTGGTAGTTTTCTTCCAATTTTTCAAAGGAATGTATAATTTATATAAATGTCCTTTAACTCCATTATTGAAACAATTTCTATTAATTTTACCTTGTGTATCATAAATGAAAAATACCCTTTTAAAAACATTAATCATATATTGATGCCTTGGTTGTGATGTTGTTGTGATATGTTTTCATTCACCTTTAAGAGGTTGATATTCTTGACACACAGTAATGACATATCTGATGATTCCATAACAGTATTAAATGGTGGGTACCATCCTTCAAGATATTTTTCATCCATATTTATAGAGAATCATATATATACTCACTAACATTATATTTCATCCATTATGGACTCACCTTGTTGATTCTTCCATGGAAGGGATATTTTTTCTTTTCATTTGATGTTATCAACTTCACCATAAATTGGGTATTCTTCTCATTCAAATTTAATCATAAATTCCTTACATATTTTTTCTACTCCTAATGTTTTATTTTTATATGGATAAATAATCATTTTAAATCATTTCCTATTACCATTTATTTACCTAGTTCTTGTAAAATATCTTCAAGTAGATCACTTATTCCATTTATTTTGGAACCCATTCTCATGATGTATCCATTAAAGTACACCTATACTCTCTTTATCGTACAATTATCCATGGAATATTTTTTCTTGATTTAATATTCCACTTGATGAATGATTTCTAGTTTACCCAACTTCTTATATATTGATTGGATATTATCTTAGTTACTATATTAACATTTTACTGATTAGTAACTAAAAAAATTCCATTTAGTTCATTATTTACTATATAAATCAATATTGATTGAATTAATTTGAAAATATATATTTTTAAGCATCTTATAAGACAATGTTAGTAATATATTGAAAACTGATCTCAATCCTCCTATATTAGTGAGTGTGATTTTCATTTCCACGATGTTCTTTTTTAATTCCTCCCCTTTCCCCATATCAAAAAAGTATCACTATCAATATTTGTTCGAATGTATCTTATTAAAACCATATATTCACTAATCTCTTGAGGTAGGCCCCAAAATCCTATTTGATTTAATTGTTTTTCATATTTCACATCCAATAGAACCATAATATCAATTTAACTTGAATAATGAATAATTTTTATGAATACCATAACATATATACCTATATTAAATAAATATTTCTTCTTATTATGAAATATTTCACCATGCGTTATCAAATCAATATCATATTGGAAGATTTCTATGATCTCTCCCCTACATGAATGTAAAAAATGAAACTCTATTTTCTATAGATATAAGTTATTACAAATGAATAAATGAGGGTTCATCATTGGTCCCATGTCACCAAAAAGTTATTGGGATTAAATAAAAAATAAAGACCTAAAATAATAAAATAAATTCAAAAAAATTAATCTAAAACAATCCTATTATATGATACTAATTTCAAACACACAATTTAATTTATTTATATATACCCTAATGTTGGGTGGGAGGAGGTGTAAATTATGTTATGGAACATCTTCCAGACTACAAATATATTAATTAAATTATCACTACCCCAATTAGTATTGACCTCATTTTTAGTTGGGAAACAAATAATTTACTCCATTAATGATGCTCTGATTGTTATCCCTCTTGACTTCAGCACACAATCATATTGTTTAATGATTTTTAAAAAAATAATCACTATTTTATTTCTTGTTTAATATTAATATATATTTCATATAATATTAAAGTATTTTACTTGATCAACACACACTAGGATAATCAAAGTATCATATAATGACAATGCACCAATACACCAGAATCCACTAAACTCGCTATTGGGTGATGGGTTTAGTATATATCACTCTAAGCCTACCGTCACATCACAATATCATATTATCAAATTGTTGACTATCCCTGAGGGCCACTCCATTCACTCATATATCAATAAATTATTAAATAAAACAACATCAGAAACATATTCCAAGTCAAAATAATTCACTAGTGTATGTAATTCACCTGAAATAAGTAAGTTCTCTACGATGTCTATGTGATTCTTATTTGTAGATTTTCTATGAAAATCACCATTAAAATAACTTTATATTTCTATTATCAATCCTATAAACTATACCTTTATCCATTACAAATATCTTTATATATTACTCATATTTTTTCCATTTCTTTCTCTAAATTAAAATATGAAATTACTTCCCTTCTTTTTCTCATATAATCTGATATGCTGATGTTATTTTATTTCATACTCAATAAAAAAAATTTGTTCTTCCATTATATGGAATTACAATATTTATAGGATCATATATATCAATGTTACTCCCTCTTATTTTCCTTCTCTTCCACTATTCAAAAAAATCATCCTCTATTATTTAATGAGATAAATATCCCTCTAATTATATCATTCCATAATTTTATTTTATCAATCCCAAAATAAATTCACCATGTTTACCTCTTAAGGATATTTAATTTTTCATGAGTGATAATGGGAAAACTAATCAAATAATCCCCATTAAAATTGAGTTAATTGTGTTAAATTCAATCATTGAATTCCTAGATTTCCCTCTTGATGGACATGATATTCAAAATATGGAAACCTACGGGATCATATTACTCATGTTGTGAGAAAATTAAATATTTTATAATGATTATTTAAAATCCCAATTCACTATTTCTATAAAACAAATTTATTTAAATCACATGACTATTATAGGATGATCATTCTTTATTAATGACATGATTATATCCATCACAAATTTCAAACCAATTAATTGTATTTTATGAATAATAATGAAAATTATAATATGTTGCTATCTAATCCTTTAGTTAAGAAATATACAAACTACCCTTATGTATTCTCAGTGAGGCCTTATTACTTTTACATATCACCATTTTTTCACTTCCAAACTTTTCTAAAATTATAATAGAAATGTTTCCTTTTTTGAGTTATGATACTCTTACACATTCCTTGATAACAATTTCAATATCTTCATGATGACTCTCACATATCTCCCATTAGTTTTATAAATGTATTTTTCTTATCATATTTATTTCATTATATAACAAGTAGAGTGTTCATGACTTTTTTGAATCTTCTCTACTCAGTTCCAAAATAAAATTATCTGTAAATAATTAAATATTATTTATTTACTTGATTAATAACACTCATCACAGTATAGTTCACCACATACGTAATTTTTTATAAAATTATATTTTTTAAAGTTTATCTACATGGTATATATCTCTTACTTATTTAAATAAAAACCCATACTTTTCCAAATTTCTTATGTGTTTCCTAGACTTCTTTTATGTATAAGGTTTATTACAATTAAGTATCACAATGTGGATTCGTCGATAAATTTTAATTTATTTGAGTGAAACGAGGATTATTTTGGGTATATAAAGACCATCTCAAGAATATTTTTTCATTTCGCCATCTATCCTATTTATTATTTTGTAATGTACTTCATGACTCTTAAATAATAGAGAGAACCTTTAGGTATATTTGGTGCTTTACTAAGACCTATTAAAATTCCACATTCTTCCTCTATTATTCTTCTATTTTGGCCTCGACAACTCTAACAAATTTGAAAAATTAAATTTACATATATATGGAGCTTCACCATGATTATTAAAATTATCTCTTCCAAAAATATCTTAAAAAATATATTAATTTATTATATCCACGAAAATCTACTTATGAACATCTAATTAACTTTTTGAATAACCATATTTGTCACTTTTCTAGGAAATCTGAAATATATCTCATATCCTAAAGAAATAATCCATGAATATTATTTCTATAACATATATAACCACTATTCAATATAAATTTTGGATCTTCTTCATCTATAGTTTGGGAAAATCCAATTTCAGAAAAACATTAAGAATTTTACTTTACTTATGGAATAACAGAACTTCTATAACAACTTCCAACATTCCATTATGTCAACCTATTCCAACCAAAATTATAACTAATATTTTTTTAAATACCAAATTCTTTACGTGATAAAATAACTATATTAAAAATAATCCTATATTGATAATAAATACAACAAAAACAACAACATATATTTTTTTAATAATATGTATTATTATAAATTCATATTTTGAATTAATTTTTTTAATATAATGTTTATAAACATTTAAATAATTAGTTATAAATTTATTTTAAAAGTAGAAAATTCCCCCAAATATAATTTATGTTTATATATAATAAATTTATAAGCAAATTATATAAAATTTGTTCTAATTTCATAAAAAATATAAATTCTCTTCTTGATTGTATGTAATGACATCATCCAAATTTTTATTTATGAAAAATTGTCCACAACATGTAAAAATCCCACAATTTCTATAAATTGTACAATATTTTTTATAACACCAATATGAAAGATAAAATTATCATTGTGAGGCTCACATATAATTAAATAATCCTTAAATGGTTTATGCAATAGTAAACACTTGGAATGAGGAAAGTGATATCTTGTCATGGGCCTACTATATGAATTTCCCACCACATAGTTCCACCCATAAGATTAACATATCATGATAGTAATAAATTCAAAAAAATGTCCCTTACTTAAAATTAATCAATTAAATTTTATGAAAACACCCACATGATATTAAACCCTTTTGGTAAAGGGAGTAATATTGTATGATATACATTATATCCTGGATATGATATGATGATATATATTTCATTTCATGACATAGTATAGATTTACACCATCTTATTTAATGATTACACCTATCCTACTAGATTTATTGATGAAAAAAAAGTTATAACACTTGGTCACATCCTATGATATGACATATCAGATAAAGATACCCAACCATAGACTCTGAAATCCAATATTTTATTACATGTCAAAAAAATTATATATTGATTCTTATTATATACAATACATCAAAAATAAGATATTTTTATATTCTTAAATTTTTCAATGTGATTTCATAAATAAAACAACATAGTGATTCCCTAATACCAAATATATGATTCCATGGATCGAATAACATAAAATAAATATATTATAAACCAAAAGAAACCCTTAAACCAAGAACAACCATGTTTAAATCTGAAAACATACATTCAATAAAATGAAGAACTCATGTACCTTCTACCATAGAGATTTTTCTATAATATTCCTGACAATGATTCAATGTGGATCAGAATAAGGTAGTTGAAGGAATATAAAACCCATTGTGTCTCCATGAGCTAATATGAATCACCCAATGTTATAGTGGGATCCTCATCACTACCATGATATGTTAGTATCTCAATAAATAATAGTGTTTAGGAAAAATATTTCATAATAGAATCCATAGGAAGCTCACACAAGGGTCACAAAAATTAAATCCACAACATTTTCATTTTTATATAGTATTTTGTGACCTCACCTATCCCCATTAATTAACTAATTAATTACATAAAATATGAGTAAATGTAATATGTTTATAATTATTTGTAAAATGTTAATCACGAACAATAATTTATAGTGAATTGATTCTCCTTGTATTAGTGATGAAAAGCATGAAAGAATGATCCAAATATTAATACCATAATTTTCAACTAGATGTAACATTATATAACCCTATTTTATGATACACCCTTATAAGTTATAAGAAATTACATATTTTACTTATAAGATACCATATTGTATAAAAATTCACACACCTCTTATAAATTTAATTTATGGTATATCCACTTTTATAAATTCTGGAGTAGTTATATATTAAAAAATATATCATGAAATGTATGAGTGATGAATGATTTTATGAACCCTTCATAACCCATGATTAAATAATTATCCAAATATAATATTGAAGATAACCAATATAGATGTTTCCTAAATTATAACACTTATCATTTGGATACCCATCAATCATAGCATTTTAATATGAATTGTACATTATGATTCATGCATTATGATATACCCATTCCATACTATACAATTTTATATGATAGTGGATATAATATTTACATATCATAGCTTCCAATATTATGAAATATACATCATTCAAAATATATTTAGTTTATATATGTTATATAATATGGAATAACTACATCTCATTAAATACCATGATATAACTTCTATTATCATATAATTTCATTATTGATTATTTATTAGTATCTACAGTTTAGTTCTCTATTTTTCCATTTCTTTGTTGTTTTTTCATAGTAGAATACATGGAACATACTTTGTTAAACCGTGATACTAGGCTATGTATCTATTTATAAGAACATCATTACTTATTTAATCTCATGAAAAATGATATAGGGTACCCTGAAAAGTTTCTTATTTATCTAATAGTATCCGCACAACACATTTTTATATAATATGTTACCCATTATTGTTGGTTCATGATTTGGAAAAGTAGTGCATGTTTTTTTTCATTCAAGGAGAGACCAAGTGGATAAAATATCACATATGTTTCCTATATGACTGGTTTATAATATGGTTCATTGATCAATGAGAAAAACATATATAGCATATTATAGGCATGAATACTGAGTTTCACAAATTTAGTGTAGAGTTTAGTAATGAATTTATCCATATTTTGAAGCCTTTATCAGCTACTAAAAGGATAAAAATATAGTTTTTTGCAAATCAAATTAAACCCAATTCTTGGGTTTTTTCTTCATAATTCATGAGAGGAAGCATGAGTAGAGCCCTAGGATTGACTCCCCTCACGTACCCATTGTATTTTTGTCTTATTATTTATTTTAAATTGGATTTATCAAGGTATCATCTTCCATTTATCCTCTCATTACTTATACCCTAGTTTCATCGTTATCCTCTCATCATGGATATATGGTAGTCAAACCCAAGGCTATGGATTTGTCAGAAAAATGTTTCTTTTTGTCGATGTTTGGGGAATCTCTTGAGGAGACATAATATAGTATCATTTTTCAAGGGAAACCTTCTTTTTTTAATATTAAGGTTGGTGTCTCTATGAAATCATAATTCATTTACAATAATTGGGTGATTGATATATTTTAACACCATTATAAATGTAAAATAAATATAATAATACTATTTTTAATTATGGTAATTTTTTTTTTCATGGAAATTTTCATCATGAAAAACATGAGGATTCCAATGGCCATTGACAAGGATATAGTCATAATTATATTATAAATCATTATAGGTGTTTGTGTAAATGATATTAAGAAATTATTAATGAAAATTATGGTTATAAAAGGATTTTTAATTTATCAATAACTATAATGGTTTTATATATGTAATAAACCATGAGCCCATGTATTAATTTTAAATTAAATTATTCGATTTAAATGGGTTCTAATTTTTTATATAGTATTCTTTTTTATATTTTATGATTCATACACATAGTTCTTACTCAAATAATAATTAATGAAATATTAAATTTTTTGTGGTTCTATATTATGTGTTTTAAATGTGATTATATTGGTGGTGAATTTTATTTTTTCATAAGAATGTTTTCTTCTAATAAGTAATCTATATTTATTTAATTGGATTTTCGATGTATTGATATCTATATTAGATATTTATGAAATTATTTATTTTTAAAAAATGAAATGATTATTTCAGTTATCAATGTTGTTTATAATTTTAGTTGGTATTTTATACATAGAGTTTAATTATTTATCCCCATTATTTAATTTAAAATTTAAGCTTTATTGATTAGTAAATTTGTTTATTCCATTGGAAATATGTTTTTACTGTAATGGAAGAGGTGATTTTTTAAATGTGTTAGGAGGTAATATAAGTGATGTATTTAGATGTTAGTTATGTTTCATGTGAATTTATTCGTGATTTATATTACTAAAATATTTTTGGTTGACCATGGGTGACCTCAAGTGCATAGATAGGAACATTGGTAAAGTGATTCTTAGTAGTTAAAATTCTCTCGTTAGACGTGGATAAAAAAACTATCTATAATTATTTAATGAAATTGTTGATATATTTGTGGTTCGAAGAAATTGGTGTCACCATGGAACTCGGAATTAGATGATTCATTACATTGTAAGTCAACATGAAGTTTCATAGTATTGGGTTTTCATGAAAAAATAAACGATATTATAAGTGTACCTTGACCCAAGTTCCATAGGTGTAATCCCTTATTATTGAGTGATCAATTCAATAATTGAGTGGATGATATTTTTGTTTATATTAAGATATTTTCTATAGTGTAGTGGATTATATTAGTAGTTATGTATTCTTTATTGGAATAATTATTTTTAGGTGTTTGGTTTTTAATATTTCATATGTAATATTTTAAAATCTTGTTCTCTTTACTTATTTTTTCTCCTTCGTTATTTTATAACATTAAAAGAAAATTGGGAAATTATTTTGTATCTAAATTGTAACAAAATTTATTTGAACTCAATTAAAAATCTATATTAGTTTTTAATGGATGTTTTTATTTTTCATAAAAAATGTCTTTTATGTGAATTCCATGGAACATATTAATTTTTAAATAATAATGAGGTTTTATTTTAAAAGTCCAATGTTGGGATTTTTCCGTGGTTTGGATTAATTAAATGATAAAAAGAAATTGTTTTCATAAATTTTTTTTCAAACTAGAGTCATTAGAATTTATTACAAAAGGAATGATATAGATACTTTTATTGGTGGCATCAAATTGGGAAACATTTCTCACACCCTACTTAAATCGTTCCATGTGTGTACTCCATGCGTATTTTTCTTGTGGAGGATTTTATTCTTGAGGATATATTTTTGTGCAATTGTCATCTATATTTTCATGCGGTACAGGTTTGATGATAGTGGTATATGATGACCTTGGGTCATGAAGATATTTTATGTCTCTGTTTTGGACTCCTTTTAATTACTTCAGGTTGTTTACATTCCATCTACATGAACCTCTATAATATCTTGGTATTTTTAATTCGTATCATTTTATTTCATTAATATTATGAAATGTGAGTAGGATATCTTGTCTTTGTTTTACCCTAATTGGTAATATAATTTTTTTAACATCTTATTTGACATTTCATGGGAGTCCATTAAATTGATTAACTATTCTAAATTCATGGTATGTATTCCTCTACATGTTTATTTTTAATTATTGGGTGAAACCATTCAAAAGTGTAATTTCTCAACCCAATATCCACTGAACATTGGATGGATCTATTGTGTCTCATGGCCTCAATCATACCTCCTCATATTCCAGAGCCTTCCTACAAGTAGTGAGGGTCTAAGGTAGTACAACGGGGTGATTATATCCTCACGAACAGATTTTCACAATGATGGAATAGAATATGAAAATTTATAAAATTAATTTAAATATAAGTGAGGCAAAAATAAACATAAATAATGTGGTATTAATAAAGAAAGACACAATTAGTATCATAGAGAAGATAAAAATGTCATGTATTAATAAAAAAGGTCAGGTCATACATGAAAAAATACATGTTTCAAAAGTACTAAAGAACTAAAAGAAATATCTCTAGATATCATCATGAGAATATTTTGGCCATGTACTCTACTTCTCCTAGAAATACTGAATCCTGAATTGTAAATCAGTCACTTTACTCAATATCTACTCACATCCATGAAGTCTCTCTAGGTACAGAATGGCAGATCACATCAGGTGTAAGATAAAACTCACTAGGCCACCAAAAATAGTTTTTATAACAAATATACTATTGGTATATAAAATTATTTAGTGCATAATATATAAAATAAATTAAAGGGTTCATGTAAATGTGATACTATCCAACCGACCAATGACCATTGTATTCATGGAATCATAAAAAAAGTTCATATGAAAATATTGATACAAAATTAACTATGTCCAATGTTGAGTCATACTATGTCCTGATTAAAAGGGATGGATTCATGTAATAAAATGAAAAAGGCATCATCACTAATCCCATAGATAATCTCGATAGAAAACTCATTAAAGACCTGGGTGGAGCCTTAGGATAATGCCCATAGAGTATCTCCATGGTGGTTCAAGAAAGCAAGATCCTATGAGTAGAAATTTTCTTAGAATCTAATGTTATTAGGATCTATGGAGTACAAATTTCCACAGAATCCAATGTAATCAAGATCCATGGAGTAGAAATGTATATGGAATCTAATGTAATAAGGATCCATGAAGTTGAAATATCCCGGAAAACAAATATAATCATAACTATTTAATTAACTCATTTCATATTTATATACAAGAAATGATTTCATCAAAATACGTCAATGTTTTACATTCGATCCATTTTTCTATTTTAATGTATTTCATATAATGTCAAAGGGGGAATGATCCCTCTCCTAATATCACATTTTTATTTAAAATGGAACCCCCAACCAATGTTGATTACACACACCCAATGGGGAGGTATATCATGGGTTAGATAAAAGAAATCTCATCAAAAGGTGGATACGGTTAAGGTTTATGACATCGTAAAATAGAATTATGATAAATTTTCAACCTAAAAAGGTTATAGTATTTTTTTATCACTCCATTTTTTTTTCAATTTTTTATTATTTAATTAATTTAATATTTTTTATATTTTTTATTTCACAGAACTCTGAAAATAGTTTATTTTATATTAAATAATTGTTTTTTATTGAATTAAATGGAACAGAAAGATAATATTGAACTAAATAAAACATAAATTTCATCTTTATCTACATTTAATACTGAGGTTAGATTTCATTACACACAACAATTACTTTCTTAATGGCTTTCGTAACATGTATGCCCAATTTTTGATGAACAATAGTATATCATTAAAATGTAATCATTGAAAATTATAATTTATAACCTAGCTGTAAAATTAGAGGTTATGTATAATATTATCTAATTTATGAAAATATATTGTTTACTAAAAAATAATATGAATTCATATGTCACCAATTATTTAGAAATGAATACGAAAAATTATTAAATATAGAGGAAAATGTTTTTATTTTTATTATTACAATGCTCTTTTTATCATATATAATTAAATTAATTAAAACTACTGAGGGATATTAATGAAATATATATTTTATATATTCAATAGAATATTCTTGATATTCATCCAATTTATTCGATAGACATAATAAAGAACAAACAGAATTTTATGCATAACAAACCAATATTTTTTTAATGGTATTTTTATGACCTTTTACTGGAGAACCCATTTTAAATCCAATTTTTAGAAATCTTATATATATAATGTGTCAAAAAAAATCATATTTGGAATTAAACGTTAAAAATCTAGTTAGGATAATTTTATTTTATCTTACTGTAAGGATTCATTTTTATTAAAATAGTTAAAAATACTGAATTTTAAATTAAAACCACCTTTTTCATTAAATTTATTTTTGAGGGTAATTTATATTTTAAATTGTTTTAAAATTTAAATTTATATTATTTTTATAAATTAATACAATTTTTTTGTCTAATAAAATTTCACATTTATATTTGATATAAAAACATAGTATGTTTTTTATCATTGTTACTTTAAAAACCCACAGTGTCATCCTATTAGTGGTATTAATTTTAATATAATTTTTTCCTCTTCTGTAATTGGAATTTTGAAAAAGATATTCCATATATGGAAGTAGAATTATTTATAATTTATAATAATTTAATATTACATTTGACCAAAAGTATTAGTGAATGTAATAAAATTTAATTACATTGATTAAGGTAAAATGAAGATTAACTAAGGACTAAACCTTAAATTTAAGACTCAAAACGACGTAGAATATTTTTAAAATACCATTATATGGAATTTATTAGTCCATTATCCCTATATAAATGATTTTTGATTGTTTTTTATGACTTATGTTAGGTAAAAACATGGGCACACCTAACATATTTTAAAAAATATCGTGTATGTCCTTTCTCATCCCAATAAAAGGACACCACCTCTCACTCGTCGTCATAACTCTCAAGCCCCTTAGATTGCCAAAAATATACTAAAATATGTTCAAAAAATCCCTCACTTCCTCCTATAATCCTACCATTATATAGAATAAAATCCATGTAATCCTTTTGTCATAATCCAAAAGGAGTAACCAGATTAAGAGGCACTGTGTACTCTTAAGATCATGTCTTTTATTTTTTATCCACCCCAAACAGTCTATTAATTCCTTGATTTCATAAAAAAAATGTTATCCTAAATATACTAGTAAGTTTTTATACTATGGATTATACCTACACTTATAGACACATGTATCTAATGAATAACAAACAAATTGTTTACATGGATGGTGAACTACAACGACACTAAACAACAATTGTTCATTATTTCCTTTACCGCCCCTCATCATGTAAAATATTATAGAAAATATTTTTATATTTGAAATATATTATAATTATTTTTTTAAACTTCTTAATTCTTTTTACAAAAAATATATTTGTTAATTTACATTTTTTATAAATACTCTAATTTCGTTTGAGGATGTGTGGTCTACCACCCCCTCAAAGTGTTGTGATCTATTCACACAGTACATGTAATTAGTTAACGATTAGACTAGTGAACTTATATGATATATAAAACATTATAATTATAATTTAATTATATTATTTACAAATATAAATATATTACTTTTTTTATTCAATAAGACAATTAAAACTGAAATATTGTCCATGCGTACGTATGACTTAATGTCTACATGAATGATGTATTTAATTTTGTACTTATATATTCTATAAATAATTATAATACAAATATAATTAATATTGATGATATTTATATCATTTTTACATTATTTAACCATGATATAAGGATATTGGATAAAGATATAACAAATTAAGACACCTGCAAAGAATTAAACATATATTACTCAACGTGTAACCTAAAAATATGATTGTTAACAAGAGGGTAAGATAAGGAAAAAATCAATCCATATGTGGTATATTATATATTAATATGGTTCTTGAAAACATGTAAAATACATTTATATATTGTTTATATATGTGTTTTTAATGAGTATGATGAGAGTCAAGACATAAGGTACGAAAATTTCTTCTCACTTTTTATATTTGTGAGATACAAGCCATGTCCACGACTCTAGTATTTTTAATGGTGTATATAAATTTCATTAATGTAATATATTATTATTATTCTTAAATTTATTTTTATTTAAATATCCAATTTATGATCTTAGTCACAAGGGGTTTATTTTTCAAATTTTACCAAATTTGTAATATAATTTCATTATAAATTGCCTTCATTGAGACACATGCCATGTCATGCACCTATATTTTTACATGAGGTGTATATACAGCCTTTGAAATGTATTATCATGAATATTACTATTTTCAAGATATTTTAAGATTCATGTAATTTAATTATCTTAAATAGGAAGTATGGTTCAAATTAACCATGTCGTAAGAGATTATTGAAATTATCTTTTCACTTTTCGAGACTGTTTATTTTTATTTTTATTTATATAAAATATTACTATCATACTCTCAAGAAAATTCATGAAATGTATTATATTCTATTTATTCTTGATATATTCATGCGTCGGTATGCTTTTCCAAATATGGTGTACATAATATATTTAAGAATGCGTTTTTATGAAAGCCCGACTATACCCACGCTTTTGATGGAAATTTATGTTCCGTCAAAATACTGTTTTCTAAAAAGGTTTTCCAAGAATACTCTGAAATAATTCTAAAATATTAAAAATAAATTTTTAATGTTTTTTCCTTTTAATAATGTTTCTAATGGAATACACTTGTTCCTTTCTGAATGATTCATTTTTCTAACATCTTAACTATGAAAAAAATGTTATTTTTTACCTCGTACGACATATAAAAACTTACCACATTAAATTATTTGAATATTAATTTTCATGTATAAATGGTAAATTTTAAAGAAATAGTTTTCATATTATATTTTCATGGAAATTTTTTTCTAATGGGATTAATGCTTCTGTAATATTTTTTTGAGGAAATTTTTTTTTAAAAAGTTTAATGTTTTTGGAGAGAAAATTTCAAAGAAGAAACGATATTTAACTCATTAAATGTCTTTAAAATACACTTAAAGCTAATTTTTTGCATAATATAACATCATATGATGTTACCAATTCCCTTCTTGGAAATGATCCAATGGTTCCATTCATATTATTTCTTGAATAGTTATTTTTTAAGGGAATGATGCATCTGAAACCCATTTTAGATCCATAGGATTTATGCTTTTGAAACCCACTTACATTCATTATTTATTCTTTCATGAAGTGATCTAGAAATCTATATATTTTCATAGGTTATGATGTGATGAAATTATAATGATACCCATTTCATTTCACGGGTTATTATTTTATTTTTATAAAACCTATATCTTTTTATTGGTCGCGATATGAAGAAATCTTTATTATCTTATGGCACATGTTTGACTAGTTTTTTATGAGATTGGTGGGCCCTATATGTCCCCCAATACATTTGGTTATGATATGTTTTATATAATATCGATGGGTATATAGGTTTTATCCAAAGCCTGAAAACAATATGGTTAATTGGTTGGAGCCAGAGACTAAAAATAATAAGGTACATCAGTTGTATCTCAAGACTAAAAACAAGAAGGTACATGGGTTTTAGCGCATGCCTAAAAGTAATATGGTACATTGGTTGTATCCCAAGCCTAAAAACAAGAAGTTACATGGGTTTTAGCCCAAGTATAAAATTAATAGGGTACATGAGTTCTTATTCTAAGCCGGATGTTTGTAAATAGGTTTTAGGACAAGCCTAACTTGTTATAATGGTCTTGGTAAGTTTCCTACAAATAATATTTTATATTATTATCTGAATTCCACAAATTTCATGTCATATTATGATGTTATGATTTCATGAAACGTGATCTTAATTATATTATGATCTATATGTTATTAATTTTCCAAATTTATTATGATTTCTAATACATAGGGTATGATATTCAAATATTATGCTCATGTTCCACACACTTTTTTTCATGTAATTCTTATGCTTTTACATAATTTACCCTTATCGAGCTTCTGAGCTCATCCCTTTATTATGTTTCCATTCCACTATTTATAAAAAAAGTTTTTAAATAGAAGTACAAAAGGATTAGATGTTTATTGGATATTTGGAAGTTATTTCACATGGATATAAGATTTGTTTTCCATGATTATAAATAATAGAAACTATTATAGTCCTCAAGAATTCATTTTCTAATGTACATAATATTCATCGAAAAATTCGTAATATCCGTGTATGTTAAGCTTTTCACATTATAGTTGGAAAGAAAGGGAGGTTTAGTCAACCTTATGAATCTAGGATGATAAAACATTAGTGAAATCCCAATATATATTTATAAATATATATATTGGGATGTATCTAAGGATATATATAAGGATGAGTCAGTGTTTAGTAAAATGACCTATATTTTTTGTAAAGGAAAAATGAGGGGTTTCATAGAGATACATCCATGTCTTGATACTACATGTTGATGTGGATCTAGCACATATGTACCTACACGTAAAAACTCTGACAAAATTTCTAAGCCCTGACTTGGGGTAATCTAGTACAATGAAACTCACCATACTACCAACCTAGTTTAACACTTTATCATAATATGATTTGGAAATTTATATACTCTTCAAGAACCATTATAAATGACATGAAAAGAAGATGAATACGAATAACATTGGATAATCCTACGGTGTCATCGATTATAAGGTAGGTTTCATGATAGAGACATCCAATAAGTTATTTTTCATGATTTTGGGGATTTATTATATGATTTGTGGTTCTCACAGAATCATATATTGTTTTAGTCAATGGAGAGAACTAAAAGGAACATGGATAACATTGAATGTTTCATATTTGGAATGTATGGGAATTATGAAAATTTATTTCCCAACATGAAATAACATAAATAAAAATCAAGAAGGTGGTATGATTATTGGTTATATTTTTTAAGAGAAAGATCCATCATATGACTTGTGAAAGGTATGCGATGTTCTTGTTGTACTGTTTACAATGATTATGAGAAGAATTATTAGATTCATGTTGAAGAACCTGAAGACATGGTTACTATTTCATAATCTAGGAAAGATATATTAAGAAATAAGATAATGAAGCCTGAGTAATGGATTAATAATAAAGTCAGATTAAGGAAGTATTTATGTTTTTAAATTCAATGATTATTTTATATGAATCATGAAATGTATAATTATTTTAATTATCATTTTTCATTAAGGATTTAAAATGAAATTTGTTTATGAATACATAGATAATTGATTTCATGGGATGGTGATA
This sequence comes from Viscum album, assembly GCA_963277665.1. Taxonomy (NCBI): domain Eukaryota; kingdom Viridiplantae; phylum Streptophyta; class Magnoliopsida; order Santalales; family Viscaceae; genus Viscum; species Viscum album. The sequence continues at coordinate 1,253,493,254 of OY728141.1, forward strand.
ATTTGATAACGGGATGAAAAAACATAATTAATTCCTGAAATTGAGATAAAAATATTTGGATAATGATATGTTAGATATGAATAAGTAAATTTGTTTGTACAGATACACTGGAACTAATTTTTGAAAAAATATTCCATTTCATCATAGATGAAATTTAAAACATATTTTATTTGATGAATGTGTCTAGTAATCATTGGAATAAATAAAAATGAATGTTTTCCAAAAGTATTTATTATCATTAAAGTTATTACCATGATTCAAGGTAATATACAATTAATTTTTTCATATTATTTGAATATGAAAACCTAGTGGTACTTTTTGATTTTTGGGGAATCAATGTAATAATATTTCATTATTTTCCAAATAAATATTTTAATTTATATCATTCAGAAGGGTTATGAGGCTAAATATATATGGAAAAAATAGGTTAAATTTTGGATGATGTTTGTGAGAATAAAGTATTAGATTACCACATGAGGATGTATCAATATTGGATAAAATGTTATATAAACATGGTTTTGATGACATCTAATGAAAAACGGGATGAAATATGATGGATCTCATGACATGTTATTACTTCAGAAATGAAAAAATAACATTCATTTTTTGTGAATGAGGTGAAGTGGATCATGGAACAACAAATGGTGAGGTTATTCTAAAATCATGGAAGTGTATATTTTAATTAAAATTCATTAGAATTAGGAAAAAGGATCTTGAATCAATGAATGTTATCCTAGTGCCTTTATTTATGATGAATCAAATGGTCCCTTATTTCATTGTAGATTTATAGCTTTCTGATTGTTAATTGTCTCCTAGCTTTTATCTCTATCACTGTCCATCAGATATTGATTGTTATATTTTTCATCCATGTCCTTATAATAACTTCCCATCTATGTTACCCTATGTGGAAACCTATTTATATGTTAGATTGAGTATGAATTATAGTTCCAAACTTCCCTTTTTCATTGTTTTAATATTCATTTTTATTATGTGGTTTTCTAGGAATAAGTCTTTCAAGTATTAAAACATTGATAGCATATAAAAATTTTGACAAAAATTGATTTTAAGGGGGGTATAATGTAACACCTTTAGATTTTGTGAATTATTATTATTTTAATTAATTTAATCATTTGGATATTTTTCATTTCACACAACACTGAAAATAGTTTATTTTAAATTAATTCACTATATTTGGTTTGTGTTTTACGAAACACAAAGTTAATCATGAACTACATGAAACATAAATTTTATCTTTCTCTTTTAGGATACCAAGGTTATCATTCGTTATACACAACAATGAATTTTCTTTTTGGCTCATGTAACAAACATGCCCAATTTTTACCGAACAATAGAATATCTTTAAAATGATTTTATTTAAAATAATAAGATATAAACTTGCTGTTAAATTAGTGTTTGTTAATATAATCGAAGAATTTATTAAAATATATTTTTTACACAATTATAATATAAATTCATAGGTCACTAGTTAATTATAAATGAATATTAAAACTGGTTTAATATAAAGGAAAATATTATTATTTTTATAGTCCAAAAGTTTTGTAATCCTCGTAAATATAATTAATTACAACTTCTATGTGATATAAATGTAATATATATGTTATAAAATCAATAAAATATTTTATATATTCATCCAATAGATTTAATAGATAAAATATAAGAACAAACCCAATTTTAGGCATAAAGGTTTATATTATTTTTATAAAGGTAATTTTACCACATATTAATGGTAAAACTATTTTATATCCATTTTTTTGGATAATTTATTGATTTAATGTTTCCAAATAAATATCATATTAGGAACTGAAACATAAAAATTATTTTAGGATAATTTGTTTTGTATTTTTATGTAAGGTTTCATTTTTTAATGAATAGTTAAAAAAATGGATTTAAATTTGAAACTAATTTTTTTTAATTTATTTACAATGATATATTATATTTAAAATTGATATAAAAGATTAACTAGATAATAATTTATCAATTAATAAAATTGAGGTTATTGGAACAAATTTTAAATTGTAATTGGATATAAAAACATAGAAAACTTTTGATCATTTTTACTTGAAAAACTGAAGTGCCTTCCCATCAGTGGGATTAATATTAAATTAATTTTTTCCACTTATGTGATTGTAATTTTGAAAAATTAATTAAATATTTGGAATAATAATAATTTAAATTTTCTAATAATTTCAACCTATTTTTTGATGAAAATTATTGGATAATATAATTAAAAATAATTACATCGATTAATTTAAAATTAAGACTAACTAAGGACTAAACCCAAATATAAGACTCAAAAAAACCTAAAAACTTTTTAAAAAACACATGGGATTTAAATTATTCGTCTGTTAACCTTTCATTAATGAGTTTTTTTGTTTTTATGACTTATTTAGTTAAAAACATGGGTACACCTAACTTGTTTTAAAAAATGCCAAGTGTGTCCATTCTCATCCCTATAAAGGGCCACCATCTCTCCCTATTCTTCAAACCTATCAATCCAATTGGATTTCACAAAATATAATCAAATAATATCACAAAATACATAAATTTTTATAATTAGCCTCTAATTTCACATAAGGAATCCCAGGGAAACGTTTTGTCACAAACCAAAAGGAATATCTTGATTATGAGGTAACATCTTCTGTCAAAGTCATTTCTTTTATTTTGGTTCTCCAAACATCTACTCTATTTATTAAAGGATTTTATTACAGAATCATTATATAAAATATAATATGATTATGTTTTTCTAGTTTCTATACACACACTTACACACACCATCATCTAATGGGTAACAATCAAATAGTTTACATGTACGATGAACTACCACCTCACTAAATGATGATTGTTCATTTTTTCCTCTACCGCCTCTCATAATCGAAATTATGGCAGAAAATATATTTATATATGTCATATATTATCTTTATTATGTTTTTGTGATTATTTATTCATTTTAAAACACATATTTTTTTACTTACCACTTGGTGTAAATACGATAAATTCGTTTGAGGATGTTTGGACTACTGCCTCACAAAGAGATGTGATTCGTTCACACACTACATAGAATGTATTAAGAATAAGTTTATTGAATTTATATAATATATATACCATTATAATGATAATAAAATAATATTATAAACATATATAAATATATTCCATTTTCTTTCATTCATTCAATACGTTAATAAAAATAAAAACATCATTCATGCATTCACATGACAAATCATCTCCATGTATGGTGTATTCCATTTAATAATTCTATATTTTATTGATTATAAAAAAAATATATACTAAATATATGTGAGATTTATTTCAGGGTTTAAATTATGGAATCATTATATAAGTATAGGGACAGAAGATATAACAAATTAAGACACTTGCAAAGAATAAAGCAGATATTACCCTAATTGCAACATTAATAGAATATTTTCAAAAAGAGTGTAATATAAAGTCATAATAAAACCATATTAGGTATTTTATATAATAATATGGTTATTTAAAATATTTATAATTAATTTATATTTATTTTACAGGTGGGTTGAATGTGTATGATGAGAGTCAAGACACAAGGTAAGGGAATGACATTACACTTTTCAAATCTGTGAGACACATGACATGTTCAAATATAATTTTAGCATGGTGTATATAAAATCATTGAATATATTATATTATTTTTATTCATAAATTTATACTAATTTAGAAATCAATTTCTTTATCTTTCTTTCATGGGTTTTATAGTTTAAAAGTTATCAAATCGGTAAAGTAATTTCATCACAAATTGAATTTCTTGATACACAAGCCATGTTATAGAGCTATATTTTCTCATGAGGTGTATATATAGACTTGGATATTTTATATCATGAATATTATTATTTTCATGATATTTAAAGAATCATGTAATTTTATTTTCATAAATTGGTATTATGGTTTAATGTTACCATGTGGAAGGGTTTATTGAAACAATATCATCACTTTTCAAGATTATTTATATTTATACTTCCTTTGATGGGGTGTTATGATCCATATCTCATAAAAACTCATAATTTTATTTTATACTATTTATTCATGATATATTCATTTATTAGTCCAATTTTATAATAATGTGTACATAATATAATTAAGAATGTGTTTTTAAGAAAGCTTGAATTTAATATCTCTTTTATTAGAAAATCTATCATCATTCAAAAAAATGTTTTCTAAAAAGGGTCCCCAAAAATAGTATACTATTATTATAAAATATTTAAAATAATATTTTGCCATTTTACATTTTACCAATGTTTTAAAAGGAATAATATTTTTTCTTTTTGAATGAGGTTTTTTATAATGTTTTTACCATGGGAAATGAATTTTCAATTTTACCTCGTACACCATTTACACACGTACCAACCATTAATTCTTTGAAGATTTATTTTCATGTTGAAAATGTAAATTTTTAAAATTATTTTTTAAATATATTGTCATGAATATTTTTTTCAAAAGGTGTTAATCATTTTTTTATATTTTTATGGAAAATGGTTTTCAAAAGGTTATATGTTTTAAAGAAAAATTTACCAAGAAGAAATGATATTTACCTCAAGAAATCTAATTAAAATATCATTCCATGATATTTTCACTATAAGATAAAAAAATTGATGTTATTCTTTACCTTCTAGGAAATGATACAATGTTTCAATTAATATTATTTCTTGAATGGTTTTTTTGATGGAATGATGGTTCCGACCCCATTTCACTTCCATGGGTTTTATGCTTTTGAAACCTTCTTCTTTTCATGGGTAATTCTTTCATGAAGTGATTATTAAACCTATATATTTTAATAGGTTATGATGTGATGAAATGTTAATGATACCCATTTCTTTTCAGGGGTACTAATTTTATATTTATAGAACCTATTTCTTTTTTAATGGTCATGATATGACGAATTTTTTATTGTCTAGTGGCACATGTATGAATGATTTTATTTTGAGATGGGTGAGAGCAATATCTCCCTCTAATGAATTAGGTAATGATAAGATATATATGAGCTAAAAGGGTAAACATTTTGTATCCAAATCTAGAACAAATAAGGTACAAGGGTTGTATCCATAGCCTAAAAACAATAAGTAACATGGGTTGTAACCCAAGCCTAAATACGTGAAGGTACATGGGTTATAACCCAAGACTAAAAGAAAGGGTACACAGGTTGTATCCAAGCCCAAAATTAAGGTCGTACATGGTTTGTATCCCAAAATTATAAGTAATAGTGTACATGGGTTGTGTGCCTAATCCTAAAGTAGGTACATAGGTTATAGGTAAAGCCTAACATGTTATAATGGTCTTGATAGGTATCCTTGAAATAAAATTTTCTATTCTTATATGGAAGACAAAAAATAAATGCCATATTCCTATTTTATGATTTCATGACTTATGATATTAATACTATTATGATAAATGAATTATGAACATCCAATTGTTATTATGATATCTAATATGACGGTTAAAATCGTCAAATGTTATGCTCATGTTCCATACCCTTTCGTTTATGTTATGAATGCGCATTTCATTAGTTTACCCTTACTGAGAATATGAACTAAAAATTTTATTATGTTTCCTTTCCCCAGGTTATGAAGACTATTTTTAGGTATTAGTACCAATGGTGGATATCATTATAGGAGATGCTGAAGATATTTGACCAGGATAGAAGATTTTTTTCCATGTTTCCAGAGACACTAAACTACAACGGTCCCCGAGAATATATTGATGTAATGTACTAAATATTAATATAAAATGATGTAATATACATGTATGTTAATCTTGATCATTATCAATTTAATCAATGAATTCAATAAATTTAGGAGTAATGTTGAATGGTATGAAAAGAAACGTAATGACCACAAGGTCTATAAAACCCTACATTATAGAGAATGGTATAGACCACATACCTTATTCCTATTTTAGATCACTGATCCATTATTTTCAAATTACTTGACTCATATTGGGAGAAAATTTAAAAACATATGTATATAAAATTAATATGTTATATCATCTTTCACAAAAATAGAATCAATGATTGAATGGAAAATAGTCAAAGAAGGCTATGGAATGAAGAACTCATCGACCTACATTAGAAAGGAGGAAAAGTTTTTGACTCATAAATCAGACATAGGAATTGGTTTAAATCCTATTATTGTCTAGAATAATCTCCTTAAAGTGTTAATGAAAGTCATCATGTATACTAGGAATGAGAAATAAATAGGTGTGTGAGGGATTAAATGAGTTAATGGAAAATTATTCACATACCCTTTAAATAATGGTCACACGGTTTTGATATACGGTTGTCTTAATTATGAACCAACTTTGTTCCCTTCACTTTATATGGAGGGACCTCACATGGCTCATGCACACAGTTTGATAACTGTACCCAAACCACGATTTGTTCGGTATGATACAATGTGTAGAGCCCCTGCGCGATCGTTCAGTCTAATTGAATAGTTTCATCAAATCATTCATCCCCATTCTTCTCCCTGAAAGATTCCACTAAATTTGTAGTAACTGTGTCACATGGGCCCCATGGGCTCTTCTAACTATTCTTCCCCACCGAGTTCTCCAAAAACTGAGCCTCTGAGTTTTGAAAAATTCCCAAACACCCCCAAAACATCTATTACATCCTTAGGAACTCACATTAAGAAAAAATTGAAAAATAAAAATAAAAGTCACATGATCCATAACATAATTAAAAGACACATGACCTTAAAATCTACTCGTGTTAAGGAAAATTTTCCCTAATTTGATGTTATGATGGTGGTGAGGCATCTCAGAAGAGATCCGGCCACAATTTACATTCATCTGCCTATGTCTCCCAGGTTTCATAGCACAATAAACTAAGCTTCCATAGAACCTTAACTAGTGTTGCTAACATACCTTATATGCATTTAATGCTCCAATAAACAATAAATATAGGATTATCCTCGAAGTATTCATCTACCTACAACTCAACGGAATCTAGATGAAGTGTATAAGATGATTTTTTTTGATAATTTTGTTGATAAGATACATATAAGATGCCACACATGGCTTAGTACTTCGTTGGTAACTAAAAATTATAGGCTACCAAACCACCTCTCTCTAGAATCTCAAAGGGCCTGAAATATCATGTTAAAAGATTACCATGTCTCCAAAATTGCATTTTTCATATCTTTATTGAGATATGTAAAAAGACGCGATCATAGACCAAGAACTATAGAGATAATAAATTATAATCAGTGTGGTATTTATTTCTAGAATGTGTTGTATCTATCCATTTTCGAATCAACTAAACCTTCTCAAAAGTTTCCTTAACTAAATTTGTTCCAAGTAGTACTACCTCCACTGCCTCTTACTAGCATAGAAGTGATCACAGCGGACTATAAATCCTCATAAGTTAATATATGCATAGTATCTGGATATCCAATGTTTTAGGATATTTCATCTAGAGGTATGTGCTTCTCCCAAGATCCTCCAAAATCATGGAATCATGCTCTATGAATGTCCTATAGAACATGTATTGTGCACACTGACTATCCATCAGTATGAGGGTGGAATTTTAGGATCAAATGAAATGGTGTTCCAATTTACATATATAAGCGTAACCAAAAATGATATTTAAAAAAGGAATCACAATATGATTCAAGGGTACAAGGAACCTCATGAAGGAGAAAAATCACACCGATATAATGTTTCCAAATCTCATCTACTAAGAAGGTTTAACAGATTTTTAGGAAGTTGTGAACCTTTATCAACATATCCACAATGAACTATATAAAATCTCGACTTTTTGGTGACATTAGTAGCATGCTCATGATATCCCTGGAAACATCATCCCATTTCAACTCAATAATGGGTGACTTCTATAAGAGCCCAACTAGTCGCTAGTGCACCATATTAACTTGTTGACAGGTAGAGCACCTAATGAAAAATCCTTCAGTTTACCATTTCATACTAGGACACCAATATTGGTTGAATGAGTTCCAATACATCTTGGTAATTCCATGCAGTAATTCCTAATATAAGGAATGGAATTACTACATCATCTCCATGAAGATGTCTTCTATAACTAAGAAACTCCAATACACACATTTAATTTTATCCTCATCAATGGTCTAACCAGGAGTTGTTTACTCCACTTCCATTCCCTCCCTTAGGAATAAGATCTCATAATCTAAGTCCTCCTTTGTCCCTACCCTATCCATATGAGTAGAAGTCATTTCCATATATGTTAAGAAAGTTTTCATTTGATTATCCTACACCTTGAAATATTTCTCATAGAACATGGCCATTAATTTCAATACACCAATAGTCCACTAAACTTCTTTTGTCTAAGTCTTATAGATCAAAATTTCTGGTAATAAATTTCCTTTAACATGAATTTATGCTAGCTTAAAATCAAATGAATGAAGATACTAAACCCACCATCTCTACCAAAGTATCACATCACACTACTTATATATGTACTTGAGGATTTTGTGGTCTATGTAAACTATGAATCTATCTCCCAAAAAATAGTGCCTCAAATAGTTTATGTTGTAAACAATATCTACGAAATTGTAACGCCCTGACCCTAGTTACCCAGAGTCAGTGCTTTATTATATAGCATTGGCATGATACAAAAAATCATGTCCCCAAAACCGATCATTTTAGTATTATTGGAAATAAGATAAATACATAAGTTCAACATTACATACTGAGAAGAAAAACAACACTAATTTATTCCATTAGAAACATCCATGCCTCATAGATTTTCCTTGCAAGTCACTCATAACTATCTTCATTATATCCTGGGAAAATGAATCATAAAAAAGGGGTGAGATAAAATTCTATGTAATGGTAAGCAATACAATAGAAGATAACATAAACATTAGGCATGGTGAATAATTGAAATCACATGCCTTTAAAAATAATAAACATTGACACATTATTGTAGGAATAAGAGATGAGTAAATAATGCCATAAAAAAACATTGTCATGGGTATTCTACAAGTCGAATAACTATATGACTGATCAATAATATTTTCATAATGAGGGAATGTGTAATTCCAAACATTTTGAAACATCTTCTCAAGGCCTCGACCAAGAAGTATAAAAATAATTTAAGCCTAGACCAAAACCATATATCAAATTGGGAAAGGCCTTTTCCAATTCCATGTCTAATGGTCTCATGAGACCTAACAATGCATCGAGGAGCTATAGCAGGCTCCACCCGCCACTTACAAAGCCCAATACATTCCTCATATGAAAAGGTTGAAACATAACATAAACATTCATATTAAAACTACTATAAGAAATGTCAATACTATAACCATATACCATTAATGGTATAAAAATAACACATCCACATTAAAATATATCACAAAACATTCAATACAATGTGGGAAATTTGTATCATAATAAATCAACTTCAAACAAGTTTAAAATATATCAAAGGTTGTTGACATAGATGAAATCAAATCTATTTGAAAGAAATATCTCTTTCTATATTGAAATAATTTAAGAGTAATATAATTATAAAAGAAAACATTTATTTTGAAAATATTTTTATAATCTTGTAAGGGAAGCTTCAATGATGTTATAACGGTGAGAAATAGCCGCACCCAACATATAAGTTAAAAAAACATTTTTACCTCAATTTTGTCGAAAATGTCATAAAGTACCTTGTTTGGAAAATGATAAAAAAATTCCTTTCATAACATATAAGGTCAAATAAGGGTATAATTTAATTTAACCTTTGAAATAATTTTTTATGAAAACACTAATGTGGATGATAAAGAGGTCCCAGTAGGTACTTACATAAAAACAACATTGGATAATAAAGAGATTCTAAAATTAACCCAAACCTTGTACTTTTCCTTGGTAGATCGTACGTTAAACTATAGTATAATATTTAAATCACTATTATTAAATTATAAAAAAACCTATACAAAAATATGATATCATATATGATCTTCTAATATTCCATTGTTAATGATATTTTAGTATTATCGTCGTTTTTGGTGTTAACTGGTTCGTTTTCCTTTATATGTTTTGTTAAATAATCATTGTTTGTTATGGATAGGATGTATTTGATTCATATATAGAATAATATTAAGTTCTTAAAAATTATTTTTAATAATCAAATGAAAGTTATTCTTCAATGGTTATGATGGGGAAATGAATCTCATCGCGTTTGTGGAGACTGTAATCTGTACGTATTCATGAGCGAAAATATTATTCTTTTGATATTAAAATCATATGTAAATAGATGGTATATCATATAAACATAATAATTAACATGATATATTTATTTTTTACATCAATAATACATCATTATTATACCAATATAAAAAAAATAATGTATTGAATAACAACTTCACCATGACACAGAGATGGTAAGCGGTACGTTTGCACGTATGGTGACATTGTCATTAATATGATGGATAGAATAATGATTATTGTTGTACCATTATTATAATAACACCATAGTATATAGAATTTAATGTAATTATTATTTTATAATGCAAACAATAATGAATGTGATAGTGGAAGAAGAAAATAACTTGAAAGAGGGTGGTGAAAGTATTACCTTTTTTTCGGGTGTTTCCTATTGAGTTGATCAAAAGGGATCCATAATATGGCTTTATGATCAAAGTAAGGACTATAGGATGTTGTGAGGGAAGTAAGGAGGGTATTTGAGTAGGGTTTGGCCGAGCCAAATGGCTTTGGAGTTGTGTAATTAAGAGAAGGGGAAGTACCCTTTTATAAGAGTGGTGAGAGTCACTTTAGGAAAATATTGAAATATTATTTTATAATAAAATCATTTTCGGTTTCTAATGGCTCCAAAATAATTAATTTAGAGGAAAAGGTCCGTATAGGTCGGAAACCTGTCAACCAATAGGTTTTAGACATGTTTATTTCACCATATTAACCTTATCATGTAGATTTAACTCTTAGTTAAATAGTTTAATATTAGCAGGACTCTTTGTATTTTTATATTATGTGGTTAATAAACATAATATAACAAGACAATAAAACCCCAAGTGGTTAATTATTAATATATATAACTTTATTTAAGTCATTTTTCTAATCCTTATATTTTTTATGAATATTATATCAATTAATAATATAGTATATGTTTTGAAAACTAAATTATGTCAATTTTGACACTATTTAGTATTATATTTTTTCGTAAATCCATAAAAAAATTATCACTTGGAATAAAATGTATTTAATCAACTCTAACATATCATATTAACCTAGAAAATTATTAGAATTCATCAAAAGTAACAAATAACATTTATTTGAATATTTAAAATATCAATTATTTTAAATATTCATTAATAAGTTAATTACTGAATCATCGTTGTGTCAATAATAAATTTAATTATATAATGTCTAAAAATTAAAAATAAAATACATTTATGTATTAAATATGTTTATATTTATAATGAATATATTTAGTCGATGATATAACTTATATTACCCCTTGTAAAAAATGTTTTACTAAAAGATATATGTTTTTGTGATTTTTGTCTTTACATTATATTAATTAATACAATGTGTCATTATCACTCTCAAGTGGCTCCATGGGGACCCAAATAATCCCAAGGATGACCATGTCTGAACATGTATCAACCAATAGAAATAGGACACATGTTAAGGAAATCTAATCTTATTCTAATATATATTTTCTACCCTTATTTACTCGATTTACCCCTTTAACCAGGGTAAATAAAATATTTACTGAACTAAATATTCATAATGTCTAACAATAAAAGCTACCTATTTACACAATCTGAAACTCCTGATTCCAAATACGGATTGCATTTTTACAAATTCAAAACACAGAAGTAGAAGAAATTAATTTAAAATTAATTCCCGTTGTCAAAACAAAAAGCTTGTTTTTATGAAATAATAACTATCAAAAGAATGACACTTGTTTATGTCCATTTAAAGGTGAAATTACATCAAATGACCTAAATTATATTAAATTATAACAACATAAACTAATTATAATTAAAAACCATTCAAATCTATTATTTAACAATATAATTTATTTTGATTAATAATGTTATTTTTAAATAAAATTTAGTGATTTTCACTGTTCATAAAAAATGGAATGTTTTCAAAAAAGTACCAAAAATTCACCCTAAGCTAATTTTAATATTATAAATACAAAAATGAAGTCCGTTTTCAAATATAAAATTTATAAATTTCAAAAAGTGGGTATTACTATTCATAATGGTTATTTTGATTATTTGTGGTGTGTTTGAACTTGGAGTCACATATAACAAAAGCTATTGTATTATTCAAAGAGAAGAACACCATGGAAGACAGGGGTGATACATTCTCCCCTCCTTCAAATAATTTCATCTGAGAAATTTCAAGAATACTACCACAAAAAATGATTCGGGTGGTTCTTCATCACATGTTCCTCAGGTTCCCACGTTGCCGCCTCCATCATATGGTTTCTCTATAGAACGTTTACCAGACAAGTCGTCTGGATTCTCAACACTTGTTATGTGGTATCAAAAATTATGATGGTCTCTTCGCAATAAGACAGATCATGTACTTGTTCTATTTCTTCATAGGTGAGTATATGATTTGGGCCATGCATATATTTTCTCAGCAGTGATATGTGGAACACATCATGAACGTTGGAGAGACTTATCGGTATTGCCAAACTGTAAGCTAAAAACCCAATTACTTCTATAATTTATAAAGGTCTGATGTACCTGGCTCTTAATTTACCCTTCTTACTGAATTGTATAACTCCCTTCCATTGAGATACCTTCAAGAAAACAAGATCTCCTACCTGAAATTACAAATCCTTCCATTGGTTATCAGCAAATCTATTTTTCCTACTCTGAGCTGCATTGATGTGGGTTTGGATAACCTTAACCTTTTCCATCATTTCCTCAATAAGTTCTGGGCCTACATATTTTCATTCACCAACATCATCTCAACAATTTGGTGTGTGACATCTCTTTCTATATAAAGCTTCATATGGTGCCGTCTGAATACTTGAATGGAAGCGATTGTTATAAGATAATTCTACCAGAGGTAAATATTGATCCCACATACCTTGAATGTCTTGTGAGAAATATCTCAACATTTATTCCAAGGTATGAATAGTCCATTCTAATTGTCTATCAGTTTGAGGGAGGTAGGCAGTGCACAAACAATGTTCATTATCCAGGGACTTTTGATGACATTTCCAAAAACCTAATGTAAAACAGGGATCACGATTTGAAACAGTTGATAGGGGTACATCATGAAGTCTTTCAACTTCATTAATATGTTTTCTTGCCATATGTTCAAGTGGTGAATCTTCTCTTATTGATTGAATATGGGATGACTTGGTAAGAAGATCAACAATGAACCATATGGAATCATTCCTTCTAGGAGTCTTTGGTAGCCCGATGACAAAGTCCATAATAATATCATCCCATTTCCACTCAGGTATGGGAAGTGGTTTCATGACTCCACCAGGATGTTTCCATCTAGCTTTCACTTGTTAAAAAACCATACATCTTGACACTTAATTAGAAATCTCCCTCCTCATGTTGTCCCACAAAAAATGTTCATTCAAATCACTATACATCATAGTGCTACTGGGCTGTATAGTGAAATTGGAGCTGTGAGAATAATCCCCCAATTCCGTTATTAGATTAGGTATATCAGGAACAAAAAGCCTCTTCCCAAATTTCAAAATTCCATCTTCATATACGATGTCAATCAAACTACCATCATTCATAGCTTAAATTTTAATTTCAAACTCTTCATCATCAGTATGAGAACTTTTTATTCTTTCTATTAATGGTGGTTTGGAAATCATTTGAAAAGTATCCATGTTTCACCTTCCATGATTATTCCTATATCCATCATTACTAGATTCATGAACATAAGATCCCTTTCAACTCTCATCTTCTTCAGAACTCCATGATCAATTCTACTCAAAGAATATGGCACCTTATTTTACTTCATGGGGTGGTAGTGTATAATGCCATCATAAAGTTTGAGTTGTTCAAGCAATCACCTTTGCCTTATGTTGAGTTCCTTTTGTGATAATATATAATTCAAACTCCTGTGATTGGTATATATCTCACATTCTTCACCATAGATACAATGTCTTCATATCTTCAAACTAAAGATTACAGTAGTTAACTGAAGATCATGTGTAGGATAGTTTTGTTCATGAATTTTTAGCTATCGTGATGCATAGGAAATAACTCTATCATTATACATGAGGAAAGAACCATGTCCATTCTTTGAAGCATCATTATAAATAACAAACCCATTATTCCCAGATGTTAGAGTCAATATATGAGAATTGAATAATCTTCTCTTTAGTTATTCATAACATTCTTCACACACTTTTGTCTCAAAAAGTATTACCCCTTTACGTGTGAGGTTGGTTAATGGGTTAATCAATCAAGCAATATTCCGGACGAAACACCGATAATAACCTCCTAAATCAATAAAACTACGTACCTCAGTTATACTCTTCGATGCTGGAAATTATTGGATTGATCTTGTATTAGAAAGGATGAACAGAGATTCCATCCTTAGAGAATATATTTCAAACAAAAGAAATCACCTGAAGCAAGAATTCACACATTCTAAACATCCAATATAATTCATTTATTCTGAGGTTTTTTAGAATGGTGCACAAGTTATTTTCATGATCTTTGTAGATTTTGGTGTATACCAATATATCATCAATAAATACCACTACAAATCCATCAAGATATTCCTTGAAATATCTTTTCATTATATCCATGAAAAAAAGGGTGCATTAGTCAGTCCAAAAGATATTTCTGTAAACTCATAATGCCCATACCTGGTTCGATATGATTTTATTGGAATGTCTTCCTTCATCACACAAAACTGATGATATATAGATCGATGGTCAATATTTGAAAAATATTGAGCTCCATGATGTTTTTTGAATAAATCATCAATGCGTGGTAGGGGATACCTGTTTCTTTACTATTATAGATATGATCTCCCTGTAGTTAATTCACAACCTCATAGATTCATCTTTCTTCTTGACAAAAAGAACTGGGGCTCCCCATGGAGAAACACTAGGGCGAATAAATCCTTTATTACTCAAATCCTCTAGTAGTTTCATTAGTTCTAGTAATTCCACAGTGGCCATTCTATAAGGGGTCTTCGATATGGGCCTCAAAACAAGAATTAATTCAATGGAAAACGCAATTTCTCATTCTAGAAGATATCCAGGTAAATCCTCTGGAAACAAATCAAACTATTCTTGTAAAATCGGTACATCCTTTATTTGAACATTCCTTTTCTCACCCACTGTTATTTCATTCTCTTTCTCCCCAATAAATAATTTTTTTGAGCTACTAGGGATGGATCCAAATAAGAATAAGGTGGTGATGTTTCTGCACTAAAGATAAGGTACTCATTATCATCATAATAAATTGTAACCTCCTTCTTCATACAATAAATTTTTACATCATGGTATGAAATCCCATCCGTAATAAAGATTATATCAAGTTAAATCATGGTTATGACAAAGAGATCAATAGATAAATAACGTCTATATGACTTAATGGGGACTGAATCAAATATCTTTTTTGCAATTACACTTCCCTTTAGAGTTTTAACTGAAAAATAATTGGTTAAATCAATTTGAAAATATCTAATTTTCTTAGAAAATTAGGAAGATATGAAACAATGCGATGATCCAGAGTCAAATAAGTCATTGGATAAACTATAGGAAACTAATAAATTACCTGCCACCACATCTTTCGGAGCTTCAACCTCAGCAGTAGTGATTGCATATGCATGGCCTTTATCCCTTACCCTTTTCTGAGGTATGATTCCATGAAGCTGAGTACATTCATTTGAATAATGTCCCATCTCCCTAAAATTGTAGAATTGAATATTGGTAGCTTCTTTCCTCCCCTTTCAATCACCAACTAGATGAAATTTTTGTCCACATTTGTAGAATAATCCTTTTCCTTTTATACAGGAACCCGAGTGCTTCCTTTAAAAAATATTATAGGGTTGAAATTAAACTCTTCCCCTATTCCCTATTGCCTTATTTCCTTTTCCATAGTGTTCAACGGATCTATTATTCTCTAGATTTTCATTAAAGTCGTAAGACTTAGAGAATTCCTTTTATTTCTTGATACCACATGAGATAATATCTTTGTAAGATGAGAAGGATTGTGATAATAATGCTCAATGGAGAAATGGTTTTAACCCCTCAAATAAATCATCAATAATACTTCTTGGGTTACATATATAATTTTTAGTATTCCTTGCTAACCTTGTAATGTTTGATTCATAATTTTTGAAATTCTCATCCTCCTTTTGCCTCAGTCTCATAAATTTCCTTTCCATATTTGCTCGATGGTCACAAGAAAAGTATTTTTTGATGAAAAGTTATTTAAACACACTTCATTCCATGTTGAATACTTCATCATATTCCTTTGTTTTTTGGATTAATGACCACAATTGATCTGCATCTCCTGTGAGGTGATAAACTTCCATGAAAACTTTTTCCCTTTCGCTACTCCCCAAAGCATGAAATATTTTTTCTAAGGAACATATCCAGTTCTCAGATACTAATTAATTTGTACTCCCATTGAATGTTAGTGGTTGTTTTCTCATGAAGTGGTCTAACATTGATCCTCTAGATTGTGGATCAGGGTACTCCATAAGGGTTATGTTATTATTCATAACCTGAGTTAGTTGTCCTAGTATGGGGATAAGCTGATCAGCACCAGTTGCATCACCAGCTCCACTATAATTATATTGAGTAGGAGGGAAATCCCTATATGGATTAAATGGGTGGATATGGTTTTCATTACTTCTACTAGGCACCATTTCTAATCAATGGAATACACCAGATTAGTTTATGAATCTCTATAAATAAATCCACACTGGTAAAATCGTTAACATAAATTGAATTGTTTATGGATATAATACACAATCATAAAAATGTTTTCTTTGAGTAAGTATATACTCATAAACTCTTCATAATGGTATGTAATGTAAATGAAAATTATCCTATTCATATCCCCTGGGAGTGTCGTAACCAAGAGTGCATCATTGCCCCTTATCATGGACCAGTTTCTATTTGAGTCTAGCTCAAAGTGGTGTTTTTGGGTTTTACCCCTAGGTAAATCTGTGTTAGAGAGACCTCAACCTACTTGTATCCAGACAGGGATGTAATGCTTGGAAAACTCAAAAAATCTCTAGAGTACAAAAATTTTAGGAAGTTCTTCTATACTAATCTTCAATGTCTATCTTACGGTAGTGTTCTGTAATCAGAGTTTTTCTAAATCTAATTTCCATGGTTTGTACTAAACTTCCTCTGATACAAACTATAACACACTGACCCTAGTTACCCAGAGTCAGTAATTTATTACATATAATTGGCATGATACAACGAATCATCTCTCGAAAGACTGATCAGTTTAATTTTACTGGAAACCAAGAACATACATATGTTCAATAGTAGAATATGAGAAGAAAAACAACACTAATTAATTCGATTAGAAACATCCATGACTTATAGATAATGATTGAAAGTCACTCATAAAAAAATTTTCATATCTGAGGAAAATGAAACATAAGAAATGGGTGAGCTCAAATGCTCAGTAACGGAATGAAATACAGCGGAAGATAACATAAACAGTAGGCATAGTGAATAATTGAAAACACATCCCTTTAAAAATAATAAACATTAACACTTAATGGCAGGAATATGAGTTGTGTAAATAATTCCATAACAAAAACATAGTCATAGGTATTCTAGTAGTCAAATAACCATATGGACCATCAATAATATTTTAATAACGAGGGAAAGTGTAATGTCGGACATTCTGAAACATCTGGTTAATTCCTCAAGCAAGACATCTAAAAATGAATTTTGCATCGGCCAAAACCATATATAAAATTGGGAAATGACTCAGCCAATTCCACATCAAAATGTATCATGAGACCTACCGATGCACCAAGGAGCTATAGCAGGCTCCACCCATCACATATCAAGTCCAATACATTCCTCATATAAAATTTTTGATACATAACATAAACATTAGTATTAAAACTAGCATACAAAATGTAAATACTTTAACCATACACCATGAATGGTATAAAAATAACACATCCATGGTCACATATATCACAAAACCTTCAATACAATATGGAATATTTTTCTCATAATAAATCAAATTCAAAAAAATTTAAATCCCTCAAAGGATGTTGACATAGATTCAATCAAAACTGTTTGAATGAAATATATTGTTCTATCTTGAAATTATTTAAGAGTTAAATAATAATAAAAGAAATCATTTATTTTGAAAATATTCATATTATCATGTAATGGAAGCTTTGATGTTTTTATGACTGCGGAAAATATCCACACCTGCCGTATAAGATAAAAAAACATTCTTACCTTAATTTTGACGAAATGGTCATAATGTTCCTTATTTGGAAAATGACGAAAAGATTCCTTTCAAAAAAATATAAAGTAAAATAAGTTTATTAATGAATTTAACACATAGTCTAGTAAATAGTAAAAAAAATTTAAATACATTTTTATGAAAACAC
The DNA here is from genome assembly GCA_963277665.1 of Viscum album. NCBI lineage: Eukaryota > Viridiplantae > Streptophyta > Magnoliopsida > Santalales > Viscaceae > Viscum > Viscum album. The sequence goes on from OY728141.1 coordinate 1,253,511,845, forward strand.
GAATGTGGATGATAAAGAGGTCCCAGTAGATACTTACGTAAAAACAACCTCGAATAATAAAGAGATTATAGAATTAACCATTACATTATACTTTTCCATGGTCGAGGGTACTTTAACCATCTATAAAATAGGTAAATTATTTTTATTAAATTATACAAGAACCATGTACAAAAATATGATTTCATATATGATCATCTAATATGTATTTGATAATAATATTTTAGTATTATCGTCGTTTTGGGTTTTCACTAATTCGTTTCCCTTTATATGTTTTGTTACATAAGATGTGTTCTTGTGGATAGGATGTATTGGATTAATATCCAGAATGACATTAAGTTCTTAAAAAATTAATTTTAATCATCAAATGAGAATTATTCTTGAATGGTTATGACGGGTAAATGAATCTCATCACGTTCGTGGAGATAGTAATCCGTACATACGAACAAGTGACAATATAATTCCTTTGATATTAAAATATTTTTCATATATATGTTATATAATATATATAAAAACATTAACATGTTATATTTATTATTTACATCAATTATACATCATTATTATAGCCATACAAAATTAATGTATTTAATAACAACTACACCACGACGTTGAGGCGGAAAGCTGTACATACGCACGTATGGTGACATTGTCATTCATATGATGGATAGAATAATTAATATGGTTGAACAATTTTTATAACAACATCAATATATATATAATATACTGTAGTTATTATTTTAGAATGGAAACAATAATGAACGAATAAGTGGAAGAAGAAAAGAACTTGAAAAAGGGTGGTGAAATAATTACCTCTTCTTTGGGTGTTTCCTTATGAGTTGAAAAAATGGCTCCTGAAGTTAAATTTATGATCAAATTAAGGACACTAGGTTGATTAGAGAGTAGTTGGGAGGATTTTTTGGCAGGTTTTGTCTGAGCCAAATGGCTTTGGAGTTTTGGAATTAAGAAATGGGGAAGTACCCTTTTATAAGAGAGGTGAGGGTCACTTTAGGAAAATCATGAAATATTATTATATAATAAACTCATTTTCGGTTTATAATGGCTCTAAAAAGATTAATATAGGGGATAAGGTGGGGATGGGTCTAAAAGCTCCCAAATAATAGATTTTAGATAGGTTTAGGTCACCATATTAACCATATCATTTAGATTTAACTCTTAGCTAAATAGTTTGACATTTACCATGTCTCTTTGTATTTTTATATTATATGGTTAATAAATTTACTATAATAATCCAAGAGAACCCCAAGTGCTTCATTATTAATATATTTAAACTATTATAAGTACTTTTTCTGAACCGTATTTTTTTCGAAATATTATATCAATTAGTAATATAGTATTTGTTTTAAAAACTAAATTATAACAATTTTGACACTATTTAGTATTATATTTTTTTGAAAGCAATAAAAACATAAAAATATCGAGTAAAATATATTTAATAAAAAATAACATTCCATATTAACGTATAAAATTATTTTAATTCATAAAAGTCTCATATTAAATTTTTTATGAATTTATAATATCAATTATTTTTATTTTCAATTAATAAGGTAATTATATCATCATCATTGTGTCATGAATAAATTTTATTATTTAATGTCTAAAAATTTCAAATAAAATAAAATTATATTGGAAAGAGTTTATCTTTCTAATTAATATTTTTATTCGAATAGATAACTTATATAACTCCTTGTAAAAATTGCTTTAATAAAAGATATATGTTTTATTTTATTTTTTCCTTTACTTTAAATTAATTAATATAAAGTGTCATTATCAGTCTCAAGTGGCTCCATGGCGTCCCCAAATCGACCCAAGGATGTCCATGGTCGGACATGTATCACCCAATAGATATAGGACACAAGTTAGGGTAATTTCATATTATTATAATATATTGTTTTACCATTATTTACCCGATTTACCCCTTTTACCACAGTAAATAAAATATTTACGGAAGTAAAAATTCATAATGTCTAAAAACATAAGTTATCTATTTACAAAATTTGGACCTCCTGATTCAAAATATAGAATCCATTTTTCCAAATTCAATACAAGAAGTGGATGAAATTAATTTAAAATCAATTCTCATTGTCAAAACAAAAAGCGTGTTTTTAAGAAATAATTACTATCAGAAGATTGACACTTGTTTATGTCCAGTTTAAACATGAAATTACATGAAATGTCCTAAATTATATTAAATTATTAAAATATAATCTAATGATACTTAAAAATAAGTCAAATTTATTATTTAATACTATAAATTACTTCAATTAAAAAAGTTGTTTTTAATTAAAATTTAGTATTTTTCCCTATTCAACAAAAATTGAATGTTTTCAGAAAAGTACAAAAAATTAAACATAATATAATTTTGATATTCCGAATCCAAAAATGAATTCCATTTTGAATGAAAAAAATTATAAAATTTCAAAAAGTGTTTATTACTATTCATAACAATTAGTTTAATTGGTTGTGGTGTGTTTGAACTCGAACTTACGTTCCACACATCCTCTTTTATTATTCAAATAGAAGCATATCGTGGAAGCTTGGGGTATTACACCAAGTGAGAATGTTATTTGGGAAACTATTCTCATGAGGTATCAAATAGATAGAATCATACACCACAAATCTACCTGCTACATTAGGACAACTCCCATCATTATGTATGGTGCATCGTTATAACCCTTATAACTATTTCTTGGTTCTTGTTGAATCATGATTGGAAATGAAGGAAAACATAACTTAATCTCCTAGAAATGTTTTCACATGTTTCATACCACAAAATTTCATAACATTATTGTTCATGACCATGGGAGGAGTTACTAGATCTTAATATTTTTGTATGAAGCACATATAATAATTTGAAAATCCCAAGAAACAGTAAATATCAAATACATTGTTAGGATTTTTACAAGAATCCACAACACTCACCTTATCTATGTCCATATATTCTCTTGTCTCAGAGATGATGTGACCCAAGAATGGATCTTAATCTATATTTAATTAAAAAATTTCAAACATGGCTTTCAACCTATGCTCTTACAACATATTTAGAACAATTTTAATGTGTTTAGAATAAATGTGTTGAGTATAATAATCCACCATGGTATTTTCCACAAAAAAAATCAAGTGAGAGTCCAAATATGGGTGTAAAAAAAATTTCATCAATTCCATAAAAGCATTTATCTTGTTTGTGAGACTGAACAACATAACTAGATACTCTTAAAGGGAATACCTATTACGAATCACAATATGAGGTATATATAACAATCTAACACATACATGGTGATAAAATAACCTCAAATATATTATTGATAAAACATGATCTCCTTGGTGCAGGTCTAATAGTTATTTGTTACGAGGTAAATGATATTTTTTTATAAACTAATACATTTTTTGGTAACACTTCTATAAAAAGAACCTATAACAATAGTTTTAAGCTATGGGAGTAGCCCCCAAACCCATGGGTATAGGATATTCCCCCAATATTGAGAACCATGGATATTTAAGGCATTGGAAAAGACATAAACCCATGGTTTCTTTAGAAAATATAGGTATAAGTGAGATGAATTTTATCATACCAATGGAATCTTTAACCCGTGGGTATATCTATACACCCACATTTTTTAAACCATGGTTATTTTTATTCTATCAGAGAACCTATTCACATGGTTATTCAAAACATGGGTATATGTTGCTTCCTGTATTTGGTAGTTTCCCAAATGCCTTCATCCCCAAATTCGTAAACCTATAAATCTAATAAACCAAAAAATATACTTTCAATTGAGTAAAAATTTTCTACACTTATCATCCTTCCAACAAGATGTAATAATTTTGAAAGCATATAAAATTGTAAAATATTCATATTCATCCATAAAACAATTCAATTTATGTTATCACAAAACTAAACAAGTTTCCTTCTTGGTAAATCAAAAAGGAAGGTAATCTATATCTTCCCCATTTCCAACATTCTCATCCTCAACATCAGCAATGTTATCATCATCAACAGTAACATCCTCACCAATAGCATCATATAGAGCAGAATCATCATCACCACCACCTACCACATGATCACCACTAGAAATTCCTTTAGCATCACTCCGTGCATCATTTAAATAATGAATCGATTCCATATATGAATAAATAGTACTATATTACTCTAATGGAAGTGATTGAATGATAACTGACATAGCTTTTTGGAATTTCTCATTGATCATCTTACTTCTTTCATGCTCATGTTTACTTTTTTCGTCCTCCGCTAACTAATTTTTTTTCACATGCTCTTGCATGAGTAATTTTTAGATCAATGTTCCGAGAGACTTAAAAGGAGCCTGATATAAAAAAATACATAGAGGGTATGATGTTTTTCCCATATTGGCATCCAACCCTTCCTTGGTGCTCTTCTTCTCAAACCTAACTCAAATGATCAATCACCCTGATGTTTTCATCTTCTCTATCATCAATGGTCTCCAGGGAAGTATATTGAAAATATAAACAAGATATTGAATTAGAAATTTCATAAAATATTTGTAATATAAATTGAAAAGGAAAAAATCATTTATTATGTCTGCAAATTTACTACACTTCTATGTTTTTACTTCGTACTTGAGAAAAATAATTTATCATGAGGTAGACAACCATCAATGACCAATATATCTTACTGCAAATGAAATTGTTTATTATACACATAATATTAATGTAAAAATTTTATAATCATTAATAATAATAAAATTTAATAACTTTTAAATAAATTAAAACTTCATAATTAATGAGAAATAAATTTAATAGAAATTGGAAATTTGGAATATATGATAATTGGTCATTCATGATATAATCCAATTATACATTTTGATATTAGACATAATTTTCAATTGGCCTATAGATCAAATGGAAATATTGATTATGCATAATGGCCAGTTTTCTTATAGTCATAATGGCCATTTTTCTTATTAGGTATAACATAATAATTTCCAATTGACCTCTCCAACAAATTGAAAATTACACTATAGGAAAATTTCCCATTAGGAACATAGGAAAACTAGAAATTAGGCTTATAGGACAACTCTCCAATAGACGTATATGAAAATTGGACATTATTCCATTAGGACAAAGGAATAATTTCCAACTGGCCTATAGGCCTAATGGCCAATTGGTCTATTAACCATAATGAAATAATGTCCAATTGACCTACATGACTAATAGGCCAGTTGAAAATTAGGACAATAGGACAACTATCTATTTGGACTAGACAATTGGACATTATTCCATTAGGCATAATGGAGAATATTCCAAGATGCATACTGCTGTATAGGCCAATTTCCCATTAGGCTAATAGTCTAATTGGCCATTAGGCCTATATGATAATTGACCATTAGACCCATAGTCCAATTAGAAATTATTCTATTAAGACTAATATAACAATTAGACATTAGGCCTATAAGAAAATTGGCCATTAGGCCTATATGCCAGTTGGCCTATAGGTATAATGACCAGTTGGTGGATAGGCCTAATAGGCCAATTGACCATTAGGCCTATATGAAAATTGGACGTTATTCATAATAGGACAATTGTCCCTTAGAAATATTGGAAAACTGTCTGTTAGAAATATATTACAATTGACCCATAGGAATACATGGAAATTAGTCTTTAGGCCTATAAAAAAATTGGCCCATAGGCCTATCATCCAATTGTCTCTTAGGAACATATAGCAATTGGCCCTTAGTCTAATTGTCCCTTTGTCCTATAGGCCATTTTTTCCTTATGACTACAAACCAATAATCCTATAGGCCTAACCACCAATTGAAATTTTAGCCCAATTATCCAATTGGCCCTTATTTCTATATGTCAATTGATTTTCAAGCCTAATAGGACAACTGGTAATTAGGTATATGGCACATTGGTCTTTAGGAATAATATTACAATTGGAAATTCGGCATATATTTCAATTGGTCATTAAGTCTAATATAAAAATTGGTCCATAGGCCCATACGCAAATTGAACCATAGGAATATAGGGAAATTAACCATTATTCTGATAGGGGAATTTTCTATTAGGACTACATTCCAATTAGAAGTTAGTCATATTAATCCTAGAGTCCAATATGACATTATACCTACTGGCCAACTGGATATTCAACCTATAGTCCAATTGTCCATTTGGCCTATAGGACAATTATCCATTAGGCATAATAGGCCAACAAGACAATTGGATATTATTTCGTTAGACCTAATGGAAAATTGGACCATATGCCTAATATCCAATTGCCCAATAGGCCTATGGGCGCATTTTCCAGTAGACACAACATGACAATTGTCCATTAGGTGTATAGGCCAATTTTCTATTATCTTTAACATGCAAATTGGCCCCCTAACTTATAAGGAAATTGTCCCTTATTGCTATTGGGAAATTGACCCTTAGGCCTATAGGGAAATTGAGTAATTGGACTATAGGCATAATGGACAATTTTCCTATTGGCCAAATAATCCAATTTTATATTAGACCTGTTGGTCAATTGGAAATTAGAACTATAGACCAATTGTACATTATGCCATTAGGTATAATAGACAATTTTCCTTTTAGCCATATAGGACAATTCTCTATTATTCCTATAGGAAAATTGGTCAACAAGACTAATATGGATATTGAACCTTAGGCCTATAAGACAAATTCGACCTTTGGCCTTTATAGAAATTGGTCATTAAGTCTATAGGCCTATATGCGACCAATTGGCCATTAGGCCTAACTGTCAGTTTTCCATTAGTCCTAAGAGACAATTTCCATATAGGCCTAACAACCAATTGGCCCTTATTACTATAGGATAATTGGTTTTTAGGCCTATTAGGAATGCATTCCAATTGGATATTAGGCGTATAAGACAATTTTCCATTCATCATATAGGCTAGTTGGACATTATACCATCTGTCCAAATGGAAAATTGGACATTGTACCTATAGTACTATTGACCATTAGTCCTAATGGCCATTTGAAAGGGGGTGTTTTAATCACTTTATTGAATGGATTAATGACTATAGAATATAATATAAAGCATTCAAGGATAAAAATGTAAAAATATACCTAAGGAGATTATTTTAATTCAGATTAAGGTACCTGACACTTCTCATGCTCAAGCATTATAGTGCGCCCTAATGTGCTTACAAATTTCATTGAATATTTTTTTCCTAGACACTTCTTAAAAAAATTCAAATACAAGTTATAAGAACTAAATTTTATATGAAAACCATTAATGATTAGGAAAAAATTAAATTCATTAGACTTCCAATGTGAATTGTTTTTTTGATATTGAGTTTTTTTACTGTCGGGGAATATGGGTTTACCCATTAAATCAATGACATACTCTACTCTTCCAACCAACATTCAAGTCATGATTTTAGGATATCCATAACACTCAAAGATCCATCAACATTGCAGTCTTTGTAGCATCTCTGTTGGGAAAGTTATACTAAATCTTTAATGAACATTTTATTTCATAGACATACTACAAAAACATATATATAATTTTATAAATTTTTCTTACATAGATTTGCTCTTATGAATTTACCATGATTATTTTATTGAGTTTTGTCCATAAGATTGGTTCCAGAGATATGATCTCATAGAATTTGGATAATGTGTCCATAAAAATTCTAAATTGTCTTTGATTATCACCAACAATATTTTTTTTTCTAATGTAGTCCACCATTATCTGTGTCTAGTGATTCCAGGTTATCTTAATATGAGTGTGTCCAAGTAAATTAGTTAAGCATCCCAGTGAATAAAAAAAGTCGGGGAAAATTAAAAAGAATTATGTCATGGTAAAACTTGAAAAATGGTATATAATTTTACCCAATTATAATAAAAAACCAACAATAGGATACTCAATAGAAGGTGATGCATTTGTGGGTTTTCCTGGATCAATAGCCTCTGAAGGAAGTTTCTGGTCCAATGCATGCTATGGGTGATCTTCATGCACTGGAGTCGATGATGAAAGAACAAACACATAAGATATTCGATGGATTGTAAGAATTGGAGGTGGCATAGACATGGATGAGTATAGGTAGTAGGTCAGCGGATACATCCTCAGATATGGGTATGGTATAGATGGGAACATCTGTGGAGGGGGTGTAGAAATTTTATGGGAAGAAGACAAAAAATGAGATGATGTAGGAGTCCATGGAATCATCCCTATATGCAACATAGAGATGATATGTGAATAAGAGGGTAGCTGATATGGTGATGATGGCATGGATAAGAACATACATGGAGACACAAACATAAGATGGTATGGTGTGGTAGATGTGGTGTCCATAGGTGGGTTAGTGTGGGAACATATATTACAGGTGATTTATCTATGTCTATAATTATCCCCACTTTGACTCATGGTATCGGGATGATGAGTCTACTCTGGTGGAAAATAATGTTCATAAAATAAATTCATTAGGAATATTAACTTGATATTATATGTAACAAATAATAAAAACGTCACATTTTTTATACTCATTGATGAAACAGAAGTAGGAAACCCAGCCACATGCACATACCGATCGAGATCAAATAGTCACTTCCTTTGATTTTCTGATGTTTTTTCCATAATATTAATAAAAATAAAGTGTAAATTTTTTAGAAATTGTTTTTATAAATAATTCCAAGAACATCTATGTAAAATAATCCATAATAAATTTTATAAAATATTGTATTAAAAATAATTTAAAACCTAGTTAATTTTTTTTAAAATATCATTTTAAACCCAGTTTTCTAAATTGAAATAAATCTAATTTAATGAAATGACATCATAAAATAATAAAACAAACTTATCATTCAAAAGAGAAACTAAATTACAGTATTTATACTAATAATAACCTGGGACAATCATGTCAAGTAAAACTAAATGAATAATGAACATATATAGTTGCATCAATATATTACCCAACCATATATCAGATTCCATATCAACTCTCATAATGTGAAAATTTTAATCATGAAATGAAATATTTGGGTCAAAACTAATGGGGGTGTCAATGGTAGGAACTTCTTCAACAGTATCATGAAAAATATTTCTTGGTATTACATAATTACTTACACCGTAATCTGGTCTCAGATGGTCTTTCACATAAAACACATGTTTTTTCCATTAATTACAAATTGTGTGGATCATTGGAAAACTGAAATAAAACCAGGTCATTATCTCTAAATACATTGTCATCAATAAACATACTGTGTCGTTTAATTGAATCAATACATTTAATTTTAATCTTAGTGACTCAACCCAGAGAGTTGTAATCCGGTAATAAAATTTTCTCAACATTTCCATAATAACACACGTATTCATTTCAAGGACAACTACTACATGCAATGGTTTAAAAATCTGTTTCAGTAGTTTACGTAACTTCATCATATTGTGTTCTCATCTTCTCTTCTTGATCAGTTGTAATAGAATTATTCCCATTAATTATTAAATATTTTCAATCATGAACCAATGAATTGGTCCTAAAAGCCTACACTCATAATTCTTGAGACACAGATTCACCATGTAAAATAAATACCCAGAATATTAATGAATAATACAATTAAATGGATATATATTTTTTAATCTAATTCATTTAATTTTCATACATTTGATTTCAGCCAATAAGGAAACTCTAGGCTATAAGAAGCCTCTCTCCTTCTCAAAGACAATGATCGATTAACTCTACTTAAAATTTAAAAATGTTACCTACATGAAATGATAATAAAAGACTACAGTATATGTAAGATTTCATAATATGAGATAACATGTAAATATCCGAATTACATAATTCATATAGTAATCGAACAAACCATTGTTAAAAAAGGCTGTGTGAGGTTCCATATTTTTCTTTTTCAAGCTCAATGTAGCCAATATATAAAACCTAAAAAATCATCCTATTTTGGAAAGAGATGGAAACTGGGGCTCAATTTCCCAATATTTGCCATCTTCATTTCTCATTATATTGTTATGATTGGTGATAACAGAAGAAAAATATATTGAACAAAAATCAATTCATTATTGATCTAGATAACATCTAACAATCAAAACCTCAAGATAAATCTTTTTTCAGGCATTTGACATTCTTGTGCTAATTTTTCTTTTAGTATAACACATCCAAGGAAAAAAAAATAGGGCCCCCAAGATGTGTATTTGTTAGAATATGGATTTTTAAATGTAGCATGTAGGTGAAAAATGATGGATGAATTTTTTCCATCTCACACAAAATTAACGGTGTCGCCCGCAACATTTTTATAAAAAAATCCATGGATATCTTTTTAGCACAAAGGTATAGAAAAATTACCCAAGTTAATATCTATCACCCATGAAGTATTATATATATAATGATGAATTTCTATTGGATTAAATTCATGAATAAAGAAATGATAATCATGAATTTTATGGATTTTAGTTTCAAATACCATCTATTGACTTGTTAAGATATGTTGCTGGAATAGCCATCAGGAACCTTGAAATTCTCTAATACTCTCATAAATCGATCATTCAATGAAGGTGTCATCACATAATAAGAACAAAGAACATTCAATTTATATACACTGATACACGTAGGATTCGATTGTTGTTGAGTACCCCAATCCAAAAAGTCCCGATGAGATTGGAAGTCATCTTTGGTATTTCCCTTTATTTATAGAAGAATTGCAATGAAAATTCCACATATATTGTTCCCAATGTGCATTATGTCTAAAAAATGATGTTGAAAATAGGTATAATAATATGAGAACTCAAAAAAGATATATCTCTTTTTCCAATTGTATGTGGATTCGGTGACAAAATTAATCCTATTTTTAGATTTAAGATACCCTTTCTCTAATGAAAACCTAAAATCATTCAATTTATTAACCAAATCCCTACATGATATATGTTGAAGTGGTTATTCAATTTCAACAATATTATCAAAACTCTGATGATTCTTCCTATATTGATGATCGATTTGATAGAACTGTCAATGCCCCATGAAAGTGAAACAACGATTAAATTTTAGACTTCTCGATTGGGTATTCATCATACGTACATGACATGATAATTTCCCATTAATGCTCTAACCAGACATCATTTCATATGTAGGGAGATATTTTATAGTCCACTGAAGGAAAAAACTCATCTTAAATATATATTTTAATGAATCATAAAATGTTCGCACAACCATATCCAAAATATGTTTCAACTATCCTATTAAAGGGTTCAAGTAGAAATCTATATTATTACTGGGATGAAAAGGTCTAGATATCATTATACTCATGAAAGTGGATGGTTTTTTCATAAACATCCAAAGAGGAATATTATAAAAATAAAAATTAACTAGCTACATGATTTGAGAAATAAGAATATTTCTAAGTAGACTAAAAGCATCACAAGGTAGACCCAATCTGACAATAAACACATCAACAACAAATTCTTGATGTTGTGCATCAAATGTAAGCCATGATAATCCATCTTTAGGATGAACCAGCTCATTATTACATCTATTTTTTTCAACTTCTTTACATCCCATATTGGCTAATATTTAATTAGACATTAATTGATTATTAAGTCTAGGAATCAATGGAATGTCCAACATGACTTCCTATAGAACACAAGATGGTGTTCCATTAGAATTTTATTTCTATTGATATTTAACACATTAATTAATGTCGTCATGGTCATATATTACCCCCCCTAAATATATTATTTTAGACAAGCATCGACTTTATTAGAAGTAAATCCAATATACTTAATTAATTTCCATGCCTTATAATGATTTGAGAGAATATATGCACCATCATGAAGTAAGTCCATCCAAAATGTAAGAACATAATCAATGGTGGTATTTGAATTCCATAAAAGGTTTCCCAGTGATATAAACACATTAAAAATTACAAAATATTCATTTTAGTCCATTCATGATATATTAGAGTTATAGCAACATCCATTAATATTTGCACTCTCTCAACATCATCATATTCGGTATTTCCCTCATGAGAATTAAAATCATTACCTTTTTGAACTATCATACTATCTCTATCATGATGATGTACAATGGAAACCAATCATATATAAAATTATTCATACCAGTCCATTGTTTTCATTTAGGAACTGTAGAATATTTTCCCATCTCATTATAGTGATACCAAATAGAATAGTTTGTTTTAAATAAAACATTCATTATATGGTAGGTAAATTTTTCATGTCTTAAAAATGGTCTTAAAACTCAATTATATCATGAACACTATATAATACCTACATCTGAAGCATTATGCAGTGAAAAATCCCAAAAAATTACAAATTATTTCGTAACTCAGTTGAAATCCAATAAGTACAATTCATCCATCTTTTATCCATTCTATTAAAATGAAAAAACATTATCTTCCAATCAACCATGTAGACAATACTAAAAAAATTCATGACAACCAATTTTAATATTATAGTCATCATAAAATACTAGTATCTAGAAAAACAAAAATAATATAAATTAAATATGCTATAAGTGATGACTAAAATTAATGATCTAAGGTGGGTATCCATAACATTTAAGAATTTAATATCATGGAAACTATCCAAACATTTCCCAAGGAATTTTAGGAGGTTCTACAAAATGTAATGGAAAAATAATAATAATCATTTTTCATTTGTTTTTATGAAATTAAATGAAAACACCTCAAAAGTGTTTTAAAACATTGAACATTTTATTAAAATATTATTTTTAAAACCAAAACACAATTATAGTTTCATTAACAAAAAATTACTTCCTATGAAAGTTATTCCAGAACTATTTTGGAAAAAACATTTTAGCCTTTAAAATACACCCATTGACAAATTAATTTTTAAATAGTTTTGAATGAACTAAATGATTACACATTCTATTTCTTTCTTTATAAATTCATTAAAATCAAAATTCAAAACATAGAGATGTAAACCACACACATATAATAAGAACATAGTTAGGAACCACTATTTTAACCCAAACAAAAGGTTATATAATAAGAACATTGGTTCCAGACAATAATCAATGAACATGGGGATACAATTAATATAAAATAAATTATTCCACATTGTTAGTTGGGATCCAAATCAAGAAAGATACAACCTTCATAATACTTATTTAGTTTTAGTATAAAAACAAATTTTTATATCAGGTGTGAAAAAATAGGTTTGTATTTTCACATTAATGAATGGGAGAACAAATGTTTATGATATGCACTTCATCAATTTTCCACTAGGCATATTGTAAAATTGGCCTATAGGCCTAATGGAAGAGTTTCAAACTAGAATATAGGTGTTATGGAATAATGTCCAATTGGCCTATAGTCATAATTAGAAATTTCACTATTAGGCCTAAGGGCCAATTGGGCTATATGCCTAATGTCTAATTGGACAATCTACCTAATAGGCATAATGTCCAATTGGCTTAATAAGACTAATGTCAAATCGACCTAAAAGACTAATGTCCAATTAGCCTGTACGACTAAAATGACCATTTTCCATTAGGCCTATAGACTGATTGGCCATTAGTCTTATAGGAAAATTGGACATTATTCCATTAGGCCTAATAGGCGTATTGGACATTATGCCTATAGTCCGACTGGTCGTTAGGCCTAATGGTATAATATCTAATTGCATGTAGTCCAAATGGCTATTTGGCCTTTTAGGACTAATAGCCAATTAGATGTTAGTACTGTAGCGCAATTGATGCATTTACTTTAGGGATCATCATTTATACATTTTTTCATTAGTCCAACATGAATAATCATGATTACTAGAATGACCACTCCAGAATTGAAATCCTAGACTTTGTTTTTGCTATGGTAAAATTATACATATATCCATTGAATCACTCTATACAGTCTCCTCACTGAAATTAATCATGTTTTTACATACAACTATGCGAGATATATCTAATGAACAACCATTACTAACCTAGAAATGTCTCGTTACTACCCACATAGCATCCACATTCTCCTCATGGAATAGTAATTTAGGTAGACCATGTACAATAACATCACCACTAGAAAATAACGAGCCAATAGGGAAAACAACATTATCACATCCTTCCCACCTCCAACACTACCATAAATGTTACCCCCCAACACAATATAACAACATGAATCACGTAACCAAGATCCCATCCCACAGATAAGAAAAAAAAGAAATGGGGCTAAAAAGGGAACCATAAATGATCATCTAATAACAAAGTGCTAACTAGTACATATCTTTTATACATTAAACATACAGAAATCGAAATTTTTGTACAAACAGCATGACATGCCTTCAAAATTATAAAAGGAAATATATTCATCAAAAATTATCCCCACATAATTCATAGGATGCCTCCGTTAGTATTTTGAATCCAAAAATAGCAGCAAAACCTGAAATCACTCTCTTACAAAATAATTAACCCACTTATGGAAGCCTAATTTTTCTTATAATATAAAAAAATTTCTGATTAATTATGAAAAAATAAATAAATTTATCAAACATTGTGAGTTTATGAAAAACCAATTCCCATTTCAATATGGAAATTCAACCCATTTTCCACATGAGAAAAAATTAATATAAGTGAATGCAATAGATAAATAACCATAAAATATCATAAAAACAGTGTCTAATTTAATAAAACACATGAAAAACATTTAAAAACAATGGAGAAGAAATAATAGGATAGAAGAAAATGTTACCTCTCAAAAATTTCAAAAAAATTGTCCTAAAAGAGAGTGGGATGGAAAAAATCGAGTGAAGAGGGAAGTGGGCTGGCTAAAATTACATGGGGATAGAAGGAGGAGATGAAGTCACTAGAGGAGGGTAGTTTGGAGGATAAAATCACAAGAGGGAAGAGTTGAGGATAACCAATGCTTCCTAATAAGAGTGGGGATGCACATATACATGAGAGGGTAGTAGGGATCAATTGAGGATGATGGGTGTAGGATCTCGAGAGGGATTCAAATAATTATAGCCTATACTAATGGTTTCCAAAAAATATTTGTATATACCAACCTATAAAAACAATATTTTTAAAAAAATGGTATAGGATTGAAAAATCATCTCTATACACACCCTTCTCTTTAACTGTGGGTATAGATCTATTGGGATGTGTCACTTTTTGGTAGTTTTATCCACACATATCTTGAGGGTTGTTTCCACCATCTTGGTGAAAATGACTAGGGAACCCGATAGAGAATTACTAGGTCATATAAATCACTTTACTTATATGTCATATAGTTGTATCCTGAGAACATGTAGCTCAGGAGTGGCCATTTTACAAGGAGTGGATACAGGTGTAGCTCCTAGAACCAAAAAAGTAGAGAATTACACCTATCACTCAGCTGGAAATCTAGATAAGTCATGTAAGAATACATCCATTAGACAATCTACTATTAGAAAGAATTTTTTTATCCTATTCATTGTTTGTCTAGACAAAGGACATCAATCTGGGATGTCATGCCACACAACCCAAGATGTTCTGCTACATATTTATGTTCCTAGACATCCCACTCAACCTTGTGGATATTTTTACAACACTATGGTGATTTGAATGATACCCTCTACTGATAGGAATTTACATTTTCATTATAATGAACAAAACCCCCATTTTTAGTATGACATCAAAGCCTTCCATATCGAGGATAAGGAGAATCCATTAAAAGAATTACACAATGATCTAAAGGGGGGCAGAAACATACAATATCATATATTCTCCAATTTGATTCACAACTGAGTATTTAGTGTCATAACACCATCAAAAAACTGAACATTGAGTCCAAGTATCTTCATAATTGGAATATTTAAGAATTAATTTAAAGAACATGTGTCACAAAGGGAAGATACTGGAGTAGAAGCTACAAAGATCGTACACATACCTATAGATATCCCAACTCATTTATCCTCAGGTGTACGTAGTACTGAATATATCTTGACTGAACTACGACCCCAGGAAACTACCGGTCTAACCTACGTAGGACCAAACTACTGTAATGTTGCAACTTGTGTATATAACCCCTTACTACAAAAAAATCCTCATCATGAAGATGTTCTGTAACTCCATCTCTTATCCTTAAATATAGTTGTGAATCCTTCTCATAATCCAATAGTTGGTTTCGAACCACTCTCACTAACCAATGGATGAAAGGTCTTGTAGAACTATTATATATGGCCCATCCAACAATAGGATTTTCCCTTGACTGGGTCTCTATCACACTGTCTCATCATGTTCCATAACCTCCCACACATGTGAAATAGGAGGTAACTATTAGAAATCACACACTTATAGGTATTCCCTACATGAGAACTCTCAAAAGGACGCCTCCATCAAACTTTTCCTGAACCATGGGGTCTAGATTCAACTATTCTAATATGCACTATCATATTCTTTCAAATAATAATTAGTAATTACTGCTTCATTCATTATCTCTAGTATATAATTCAACTAAAAAAAGTTCACTTGTGATGAAATGAAATGCTTGAGTCCATCCTTGAAGTGATTCAACCTATAACGTAGAACAAAAAGATATACAGTTTCAAATTTTCGAAGCACTTCTATCTGAGATGAATACTCCATAATGGTTATCTCACTCTATTCAAGATTTATAATATCTCTGGAAAGTTCAGCTATTAGTGTCTCAAGAAATATGTATACATAAATGTCGGATTAGAATTCCATCCAAACCTTATATTGAAGACCATCATCCAGGTTCAGAACATACAACTAGCTCTTAGAGACTCCTCAAATTATATAGGTCACAAGATTGACACATAAATCTATAATAGTTCCCAAGTGCTCAAAGATGAATAAAATAGTATCAAGAAAACTACCAATATCATGTGGACCACCATCCCCTAAAAAATTGGGTGGATGATTCTCTTGGAACACATGTGTCAGCATTTTCATAGTCCTGGAAGGGGGTGGGGATCTGTGAATGGTCTACATAAGGAACAACAAAACTGTCCTAGAACTGGGCATTAACACCCATTTCAATAAATTAGGTAGTTCTTTAATTGGATATACCAGAGGTCATACTAGAGGCTTAGGTCCCACCACCGCTAAGGAATTATCATTTCCACTCTCATGTTTTACGACTAGAGACCATCACAATGGAATATCACAAAAAATTCCAATAAGAAAGCTCATAATTGATAAATGAAGAAAATACAATAGATATATGAAAAAACCTGGTCCATGACTTTCCATAAACAAGCCACACACCTATACCTACCCAAAAATCATTGACCATGTAATCCAAACTATCAAAATGAGAACCAGTGACACCACTTACTACCCACAACTAAAGTTGGGTTTAATTAAAAATCTATGTTTCATAGAATGAGACTAGGTATGTGCACTTTCAATCAAAATTTATAATGTAAACACCATTTTTTTACAATTAGAATCTCAATTTAATGGAGATCATTCCCTTTTAGAAAAAAAAATATTTTAAATTCATATTTATATGATAATTTTCATCAAATGGGTGAATTGTATAGATTACTATTTGAAATTTTTAAGGGGCCCGTACATCATATAAATTTATGTGTGGACTCTATTTAATCCCAACCATAACATATTCTACACCATGTTACAAATTTATAAAACATGCATGGAATTTGAATCCTATAAGGTTCTGAAAAGGATGCATGATCTGTACATCCATTCCATATTAGTCTAGTGATAAATTGAGATTCCTCAATAATAAAACTTATAACATCACATATCGTGTGCATCCCCCATGTTTGGATTCAAATAAACTATTATACTAAAAAATTTTAACAACAATTCATCATTATGGAAAATGTGGTAACTTCCCAAAATATTGATTAACTACTCCTAGGAATTTATTATGACTATGTTACAATTAATTCCTATTCACATGTATATTAAGTAAATATGGTCATTAATGAAAATAAATCCTTTTATTCGACTATATAATATCCCAACCAATGAGACACTATATGGTTCCCCAAGATGGTGGGTTACATGTCCTCATGCATGACTCCCAGAAATGCATAGGCTATCGACTAGTAGAAAGGTTCTACGGTATCATAATGTGAATATTATAAAACTATAACCAGAGGGTCCCAATGGTGATATAAATAAATAAAAAGTAGTAATCATAATGTAAATCAGTATTAGTAGTAAATAAATTTCCAAACAACATGACTAATAAAAATAGACAATGGTAGTATCACATACAACATAAATATGTCATGTATCGTAAAAAATGGTAACAAATACATGGACTCATGCATCTAATAAACTAAAAGTGTAAAAAGTAAAAAATACAAAAAATAAATATATCTATATAGAATCCCCAGAATAGATTATTCTTATGATCCCCTATGAAGAAGAATAATCTATTAAGCATCATAATACATGTTTTTGGTATGATCCATACACGTATCAATGAAGTCTATCCGGGCACCCAATGAAGAAAAAAAGTCTATGATATAAAACTAAGTAAGCCAACAGACATGGTTTTCATAAAAATTACATTCTAAGAACATAAAATGAAGTTTTGTTCAATATATAACAATAATAAAAAGATATGCATAAGTGTGATACTATGCAGCCTTCTAATGCTCACCATATACAAGAAATCATAAAAAGGGAAATTAGTAGATCATGATGAAACTTCCATTGCAGCATATATTGAGTAATATAGTATCATGCTTACAGTGGATGGATCCAGGGTATAAATTACTAAGGAATCATCATATAGTACATGGATCATCTCCATATAAAAATCAGTAAAGGCTTGGGTGGAGCCTAAGGAGAATTTCCAAAAAGAATATCCAATGTGGTCGACGAACTCCAAATCCAAGTATAAAAAATGTCCTTGGTATCCATTGTATTTTGAATCAATTAAGTAAAAATGTTTATGGAATTGAATGTAATCATGATCCAAGGAGTATAAATGTCCTTGGAATTCAATTTAATCAGGATCCATGGAGTATAAATTTTTATGGAATATAATGTAATAATAACCATTTAATTAACAAATTTCATAATCATTTACAAGCCATGAGTTCACCCAAATCATTCCATGTACTCCATTCAATGAATTTATCTAGTTTAAATACTTCCATAACATTTTAATGGTGGTATGTTCCCTCTCCTAATATCTCATTTAAATTAAAAATTATCCACCATACAATAGTGAGAGCACACACACCAAATGAGGTGGAACATCATGGGGAAGATACATAAACACACCTAAAGGGTTGTCTGAGTTGATCATTACAACCTCTAACCATAACATGGTTCTATGTGGGAAACCTAATAAGGAATAGATAATTTAGTCAAGGAATTCAATTAATTTATGACAAATGTTGTATGGTTTGGTATGTGGTAAAATGATAGATGGGTACAAAGAAACCAGAATTTATGGGATAAAGTATAGACAACCAACTTTATTCTCAATGATGAACACTCCATGAGTATCATATTGTAACATGACCTAGATTTGAAGAAAATGTTAGAACAAAAAAATTCAATTCAAATATGAAATATTCTCTTGCTCCAAAATAGCATCATATTTATCGAAAAGAAAAATTTTCATAGGATCATATGGAATGAATAAATCACTGACATGCATCCAAGTATATGAACTATTTTTAAATGGACACTGGATGGAGGAATGAGATCAAATCATAGGTAAGAAATAAGTAATATCTCTAATAGGAGAATGAAATATATCATGTGTGATACAAATTGGAAATAAAGAGGATAATTACTGATTTAATGAGTTAGGGTAAAAGGTAATTTCAACTTTAAAAACTATGTTACATTGTTAGCCAAACAATGCACTAACTCTGGACCCTTCACTTTCAAGTGACGGACCTTACATGGTTCATGTGCACAGTTTAGGAAACTATGTGGAAATCATGGTTTTTTTATATATTAAAAAATATATATCCTGTGAATAGGTGTGTAGACCTGAAATCTTGGTTTCATCCAATAGTTTGGCCCACTTATGGTCTATTAAACACTCTATATGGTAAGTGGTAACTATAAAACTTGGGCTCCAAATTTTGTACTAAACGTGCATCCCAGCGGCTTAATCCAAAAACATAGCCTATGAGATTCAACGAAGCCTCAGACGCCCCAAAACCTCCATGAAATCATTAATAACTCACATTAGGAAAAATATGGAATGAATCTTAAATTTAAAATATCTATAAATAATAAAAAAACATCATATCATACACCAAGAGTTTCTAATTTATTCCTAGATCGTATATTTCATCCCATTGGGATTGGGGACTCTATTTAGTAATTTTCATGAAATGACTCAGTTTTCTATTTTGGATATTCCTTGATAGTTTATGAAATCATAACTTGTGAAATAATCCACAACATATTCTATTCCTAAATGATTTAGGAACATACATTTCTATCAATTATTTACACTAAAGCCTTATATAATTTATTCCTCCTCACCTTGTATTTTATCATTTGCAAATACTTGTGAAACAATATCCAAAAATCCCCTTGGATATTTTCCAAAATAGTTCTGGCAGTTTTTCATCAAGAATATAATTTAAAAAATTATACATAATACCATATTTATACCGATCAAAAAATAATTTTGGATAAACTCTACATTAAATGTAGAGTATGTATTTCTGTAAAATTCCATTACAATCTTGTAAAAAAAAGTGTGATCCCATGGGAATTTTTAGTACTGAAAAGAAAAATGTGTTATTGAATCTCTAAATATAAGAAAAGAGTGACATCTAGTTATGAATGATTACTAATCATGCTACAATGGGATATTATATTTTCTCTTTTAAAAAAATATATCTCTATACTTATGCTCTCCTGCTATATTATATACAATAATTAATTTATAAATGATAAATTTGTTTAATATATCAAATCTCAAAAAGACATGGAGTATTTTAATCCAATAAATCTGATCATACAATACTGATTTTTGGAGTATAGACTGGAAAATTTAATAAATATTTCACATTTCAACCACCCATAAGAATGAACAAATTAGTTTCTACCTAATAAATATATTAGAGCATTATATTTATAATCTAGGTAGAGCCATAAACATACCCAATATTTCTTAATCACGGGAAAAAATTTCATACTCATCATATGAGAGGACATGTATCAACTTGGTTAATCTTTAGTCGATTACATGATCAGAAATATAACAAGCAAAACCTGATTATCTATATTGCTAGGATTTCAAAATAAATTTATAAATTTATAACGATCCTCACACTAGTTATCCCAACAACTTTAGGAATTTATTGATTCCAAATTTGAAATATCCTCTCATAGTATATGAATTCAATAGTTTTTTAAACACTATATGGTATACTACATGGGTCATTGAGTCCACAAAACCATTTTTCGTTCCTGATGAATATATTTTATATCTCAATATATTCATCCTACTAATGATAACCTTCAACTTTTATCACTACATATAATTCTTCATTAAGAAAATCTATTAAGGTACCTCAAGGTCATACTTTTTTAGGTTATTTGTCATTTCTATTTGTGTAATATAAGTAAAAAAATAGAATGAATGATATAATGTATATTTCCTTTAGTATAAAATGATTTATTTTTTATTCATAAAATCTGTAATGAATTATAACAGAAACATTCATATGTTATTTTATCGTTGTATAAAAAATGATGTAATACAATATTATTCTTATGGTTGATGATGTTTTTGTATAATGTTACTCATATAACATTTATTTTTAATTTCTTTCCCATATATATGTGACCGTTTAATAAAAATGTTCCCCTAAAATATATAGTGATTAAAATATATTAATTATGCTAGTTTGATTAATGATGGGACTCTAGAATCGAATTACAAATGTTTATCTCCCTATAACAATTATTTAAGCTCTGTAACATCAAAAAATTAATTATTACGATTTTAGTAATTTTTATTTTACACATCAAACTTTTCTGAGTTGTTCATTACTGTAAATGTATCCATCGAAACAACTTCGTCGAAATAATTTTGTAACAAATGTTATTCATAAATGTTTTCTTTCACCAACATAATGAAACAATTTTAAGATATTTTTGCCATATTTAATTTTTATTTTTACTAGAATACAATTTTTATTATATTTTAACTTTTCTATGTCCAAATATACTCCCAGTATACTCATAAAAATAATATTATATTCATATTTTCAATCTAAGATACACAAAAAACATTTTTTGTTATAAAATTAAACATATTATCTTTATACATAATATTTATCAAATAATATTATGTATCTAGACTATATATAATGTTATATGTTTATAAGGATGTGTACTTAAAAGAGATTTAATTGTTAAAATGTTCCACTGATATGTGGTCGGATCATATCCATCATATTTTAACAAACATCTATATAAAATCTATTATCCATGACAAAACAACTTTCCTATTTATCTTCTTTTCATTGATGATATAGAAGATGATGATTCATAAAAAAATGTATTTTAGAAACCTCTTCTCATACTTTTCATAACTATTACCTCAAATATATATGAAAAAATACTACAATTTTGAGGCAGTGAAATATTTTTAAAAACCATATTATAATTTTCCAATACCCTCATATTTAATTTTTTGTAAAGGACGTGAATTCTCAGAAAACCAATGAACTTTATTGAATAAAATAAAATATATATTAACATGTTCTAAAAGAAGTAATTATTTTACAATATTTTGTAGGAAGGGAAATAAAATCAATATGAAGGTTATATGACCATGTGATGTCATAATTTACCCCCTTATTGGAAAATCCATATGAAACCATGTTCAATTGATGAAATGATTGGGTAATGATATAACTTATCTCCATGATTGAGTGAAGGAAATCCATTAATCATGTTTTGAGTTTCTACGATAGATGCACCATGCCATTTCGTAGAGCTTGAACGATAGTGGTAAAATCACTATCAATCTAGATATTTTTCAAAACAAATTTCTTTGTGAAGGTTATTTCATGAGTAAAACTCAAAATTTATTCATAAAATTGTGAGAAAAAGACACAGGTTCTATAAAAGAAACCAAGAACATGTATAAGGTAGTCCCTATACAATGATCACAACCTGAGGGCCCCATGATACATATAGAGCCCCCATAAATATTATATTCAATCCATCACCATATAGGAAATTTCGTCAAGACATATAATGTTTATTGAGAGAGAATATAAATCCATTCATTAGAGAATAAGAACTAGATGAAGAATTATGATACCAAGTTGTTTCTGTGACCTTTCTGAATTGAAGAAGCTTCATATGTGGAACCAATAATCCTCACCCATATAACATGGAAACTGAAAGCGATATTATGTTATAAATAATTATTTTTTAATACTAGATCACATGAAGAATCTTAGTAACATCATATAGAAAATGGTGCTTGATTTGGTGAGAGGCGTCAGAAGCTACACAATGTTGAATTCAAGAGATGAAGAAGTCCAAAAGAAAACATCTATAATCAAAGAGGTCAAAAATATATTTCCAAATTAATGTAGTAGTATCACATGAAAGAAAAGTATGGTTAGTGTATTCTCTATGCGGATTTCATGGAATTCATTTAGAGAAAAGATGGACCCCAAAATATTGGAGTCAAGTATTAGTGGGAACCTATTTTTGGGAAATTCCCTAAACAAGAGTGATTATTTGAGGTTTTATCAATTTATTATTAAAAATTATAACAAATAAAAATCATTTTCTATATTTCAAAAAATGTTGTTATAAAATGTTTAAGAGGAAATATTTCCATTATGAGATGGTTCTCAAATTAAAAAATTATATTTTGTTAGAAAAGGTATATCTATCAATGGCGTGACTAACATTATCAAGAATATCAAAACCTATAGAATTCAATAAATCCTTAATATAAGCATTAGTTTTATGATGTAAATGATTTAGATTAACAAGAGAAATACGAGGATCCACATTCATGTTATCTAAAAATAAGTTCATAGAATATTTTTGTTAACCATCCATATATAATTCAACATAATATTGGAGAATTATTTTTTAATGGATGACCTGATAGATTATTTTATACAATTTAGGTTATCATTCTCATGTTTATTAAGGAATCTATTTTTAGGGAATGTAAGAGGAAAGGAGTAATTATAAATGAAATTACAAGTAAGTCTATTTTTCCTGGAATCATTAAAAAGTTTAATGTTTTGGAATCCATGACATCATTTAATTATGGGTTTACAGAAATTAGACCCTGGGACAATAACTAATTTTTATTCCAGAGTGCTTCCACTCCAAAAAAATATTTCAAAGTAAAAATTAATTTTTTTATAAGGATAATGGGCCATTTTTATATAGTTAAAGAGTAAAACATTTGGGATTCCATTTTTTATTTTAAAAGTAAAATTCAAACTCCTATAGATTGGGATTTTCCTATATATGAGGAAAATTTATTTTGATTTTGCTCAACAATTTTGGGGATGTGACTACATTTAGGTATAACACAAAACATTGGAATACCGA
This sequence comes from Viscum album, assembly GCA_963277665.1. Classification (NCBI taxonomy): domain Eukaryota; kingdom Viridiplantae; phylum Streptophyta; class Magnoliopsida; order Santalales; family Viscaceae; genus Viscum; species Viscum album. The sequence goes on from OY728141.1 coordinate 1,253,536,345, forward strand.
GGATGGTGAAAGGGAAGAATACATCTTTTGGTACATTATTATTAATAATCATAGATTTTTTAGTTGGGAACCTTTTTCCAGTGAAAATAAAGGATTTTTTCCAACTAACCTCTTGAATATAGATCTATTCACCATGAGTTAGAGAAATTTTATGATTTAAAATATTTATATTACCTCATTGTAAGAAAATAATGATATCATCCATATAGAGGAGGTTTGTGGGTGCATCCATATTACTAGAATAATGGATAAGTGTATGATTCCCTTGCTCAACTAGACAGGTGACCACTATGAATATGTTTTCCTTGACATAAGAGAAAAGAATGAAAAAGAGGGGGTCAGGTTTTATAAAACATTTGGAGCAATTAATGTAACTATTTCTAGAGAAATTAATCAGAATGATGAGGTGATCTGAGTTAAAAAAATGCTCTAATTTGTCCAATGAAGAGATTATTTAAAAAAAGACGTGGAGGACCTTGTAAATAACAGTCTAATAAATTGTATCAAATGCCATTATTATGTATTGTTTTATGGAAATAATTCCTCTCCTATTAGGTTTTTTAAGTTATTAGTGAATTCCTATTAATTGTAGATACAATATTGAATGGTTCCACCCATTAAAATACCAAATTGGTTCTAAGAGATAATTTTATTATCAATAGATTCAAGTATATTAGAACGATGTCTAGTAATAATTTTATAGTTATTTTTTATTTGAATAATAGGACATATTATATGAATCTTAGAGGGATTATTAAATGTAGTTATCAATGTATGGATTTGGTCATTAAGGCTATGAGGAAGCATACCACTGGTGAAGAATGTTTTAACTAACCTACAAACATCATGTTGAATAACATCCCAAAAATGTTGAGAGAATCCATTATTAAAACCATCAGGCCTAGGGGACCTCTCTGAACATAAACTAAAGAATGATTCCTTGAACTCATGATAAAAATAAATGACAGTAAGGAATGTCTTATCATCATAATGTACAATTGATATGGATGAAGCAGGAGATAAGGTCGTTGTTTATATCATGTTCATTGAAAATATTGATAAAGTAAGAAAAACATAATATTTTTTGTTCTTCGAAAATGAAATCATTAAATAATGTTTTAGAAAAATAATATTGGATATGAAAAAGAATTTGGAAACAATAATATTTGATACCCAATAATTTCTGATGATTTTAATAGAGACATTGAATGGAAACTATTAATACAATGTTTACAGTGATAAATATTAATTAAAATACTCCTAAAAAGGAAATTATGAATCCAAATATATTTATACTTAAGAGATAAGGATATTTTAAAACCTGAATTTTGGTATACTATATTTTATACATATTATAAGGGTTGCATTCTTATCCCTATAATCCCTAGACTTAAACCTTTTAGATGGAATCATTAGTTAAAAAATCTATTGCACATATTAAATAAAGGCATAATATTTTAAAGTATTGAGTGACATAAATAAAAAATTATTCTCCATGAATATGAGATTTTATTTAATAAATTATATATAATAAATTCCAATTTTGGAATTTTTTTTGATATTGTTTATAACTACAACAAAAGCTTCGTCACCACTATCGATGGACATATCGTAGCTCATCATCATCTAATGGAGTAAGCTCATCATTGTTATAGTGATAAAATAAAATGATGCATGTAATATATTGTGAATATTTAGATAATTTAATTTATTGTTTCTATTTTAGTGCTATATAATTTCTTTTATCATAATTTCATTCCTAAAAATTAATGATAAGTAAAAAAAATTACAGGTGAAATCAATATCATATGAACTGTATTGTAATTTTCATAATAAAAGAAAGAAGTGAATAATGGATAGAATAGTAATTAATTTTTCCTAATTATAAATATCTTAATATATAAGACAAACAATTTGGAAATACACTTTCTTTATTTTGGTCCATTTATCTTGATATTTTCATTTTCATTCAACTCCTTGATTCACCAACACTTTTCTTCATCATTTATATAATAAAATTTAATATCCTAAAATTAGTTCCTTTATTTTTAAAGGTTGTATATTTACCAAATATAAAAATTATATATATGGTATGATATACCAATAAAAATTAATGAATTAATTTCATTTAAATTTATACATTACAAGGAAATTATACAGAGCTTCTTAAATTTCATCAGTTATCTTAGAAAATCAAATCATATGGAAAAAATCTCATTTCATTTTGAATTTTAATTTAGAATTTAATATCTTTGAAAATATACTTAAATAAATAATTTTTATAATTTCCTACTAAATGTTATTCTTACGGTTTAAACGGTTACCCACTTTTACCATAACATTGACATCTCATGCGCAATTTACCTTTTCCTAATAATTTGAGAAAAGGTGGTAAATGTTTCTTGTACTAATTTTTTTTAAAGATTTCTAATTGTGAGTAAAGAAATAATTCCATCTACAGATAAATCCTTAAAGGAAACATCTTTTCTCTTGACATCATTATGATAGAATGCCACCATGAATGTATGAATGGATACTAATGTTCCATTTGTCATTATGCATCTAATTCCTCTTAACCCTTATGTGAATCAGTCAATGATTCTCATAAGTATCTGGGTTAAATTTATGAACAATGTAAATATTTAGTAACATATGAAGGGGTAGTCTTACCACATATAAATATTTATTTATTAATAAAAATTAGAATCATTATATATTAGTTAATAATGTTTCATACATTAATTTTATTCATCCACAAGGATTGACTTATATGTAATTTTTGATGATGATAATGAAATTTATCTATAAATAATTATTTTATCATATTATTTTCATTTTATTTATTTATTTAATAAGGACATTATAAAATTATATCATAGTAAAATGATGACCTTTTTGAAATCAATCATGTCAAATATAGGGAAACGATCCATATATCATCATAAATAACACAGTTTATGAATCTATATATTCAATGTTTATATCTGGTAGAAAATCATGTTAATCATATAATATATATCCCTTATATATTTTAGTGGGTATATATTTACCATAATACATCGTATGTAATTAATAAACTATATACCTCAATTATCATAATGGTTAGGTCTTACCAACTAATAATAACACAAATAAACATCTACAAATTTGGTAACTATTGAATCAGGAAAACTAATTAACTATATATATATATATTATATAATATAATTCAAGGGAATTTAATTTTTCATGTCACCCATACTAAATGATCGATGTCGTTAATACTATATTCTTAGGAATGAATATAACACTTAGTTCCATTATATGGATTTAATATCAAAATATTATCTTATGACGCTAACATTACATTACTGAATAACACTGATGATTTAGTTTGGAATCTATATTATTCAACCATAATAATATTCTGAATTTAAATTAGATGGTAACTATTAATAAACACATAACTTGTGTTTTAACCCAAATTAATTTCCAAATATTTTTATAATCATTTAATTTCATCCAATGAAAAATGTATAATTTATAATTTCATTCACAAGTGTGTATTTATTTGAAATAAACCCACCCTATAATAATAATATTTTATTGATATATAAATAACTTTTAATTTTATATACTATGAATAAAACTCAAGGTCCATGAGTAGTTTGACCCAAAGTCTCATTACTCATGGACAATTTCTTCAATTGTTAAGTCTATTTCATCCCAATTATTACAATTAATATATATAAATAATAATTTATTTCATTATTAAGAATAATATCCAAATAAAATATCATTTCATTCTAGAAGAAAACATAATCAATTATTATACATAGTGTTTAATTCATTAGATTCATATATTTATGGGTTTTTAAGGACAATTGTCACTTAATTAGTGTGGAGGAAGAAATTAAAAACATCATTCAAAATTTATATCATGTATGGAAACCAACATTATTATACCTGAAAAGTGAAGAATATATGCATACCTTCATTATAATTTCACTAACAAATAATTCCTCACTAAAATATTCGATGAAGTATATTAAGATAAATCCACTAGAATCCCATCTCTATGGTGTATCCACATGCCTACTCGAGTCACCCATAAAATGGGTAGGGTTATTGTTTATTCATACAACATGATAAAGCCTATGATGGTATTGAGATAGTGAGGGTGATATTGGTGGGAATCATAGGAGGCTTTAATAGGCTTGATCAATCACAATATCATGTAGATTTACTCATTTTTACATTCCTGGGGAAATTCTTGATCGCTAATGAGTTAACTCAAATGTTTTATAATGTATGAGTTAATTCTTAGATTGGTCAATAATTAATCACATTAATTGTATGATATTATGGTAATCTTATATTATGATCATCACAACATTATAGTATCACTTTTTTCTGCAGTATGATATAGTTAAGGAAAATCCCATAAGATATCTATATATCATAAGAAACTATATACCTAAATCATATTTTTCATAACATGTGAAATTCCAATATGAATAATTATGTTATTTCAAAAAACATCACATGCTTTATATTGTCTTTAGGGAATATCTCCATTATCCACCCACTTTCACTAAACCCTTGTATATTTATTATCATCTCAATTAATATTTTATAACATATAATAATTTGTGAAACCATTTCCAAAATTATTTTTGATATATTACAAAAACCTTTTGGGATGATATCAATAATTTAACTTTATGTCACATATGATGTAATAATTTTTTAAAACCCATCCAAAAATCCTTTTGGGTTAACTATAAAATAATATATGATTATTTAAGAGTAATACGCAATAAAAATTCAGTAAACCAAAATTGCTGATCCTGTAATGAATATTTATTTTATCAATGGAATTTATCTTCATAAAATTATGTTATATAGTATAAAATAGTCACATCACAAAGAGAACCAAATAAATTACTATTCTAAGAAAATTAATAATGGAAAAGTGGTATTTATTAATTTTATGAAACCAATACCGATGGAATAGTAACCTCGCTATTTGAATTGTAATATGACTTTTAAAACTATTAATCAAACAAACAAAATATTTACCTCACCAATTAATGTATAATTAAAGTTTATTTATCTTATTTATAGAAATATGATATATTTTTATCATAGAACAAGTAAATAACATTTTTTAAAAATGATACATTATGTGTTGGTAGTTTTATAAAATGTAAATTATTATTTATAATTTCAATATTAATATAATGATTTAAAAGAGAATTTTAATTCATAAAATTGATAAATAAATTAATATTTTGTATTTGTATAATTATAATTATATTTAATGAGACATTGGTTAAAATGTTAAAGTGTCATAAAATCAGATATAATAATTAAATCAACATTTTTTTTAATAAATGAGTATTTTTGTATTATTAAAATTTCCATATATAAAAAATTTATTTCAAAAAATAGTTTTAATTTTTTAAATCTACACATTGGAAGATGGTTAGAGTGTATTTTTTTGGGTATTTCCAAAACTGTTGAATTTTTGGGGAATAGTGAAATACGATAATTTACAGTATTAAAATTTTTTACCTAAATATATAAATTTTTGAGTCATTGATGATGTAAGAACCCCTTATATAGATATCACATGAAACATTTTATGCACTTCTTCACAAGATTCCACACAATTTATAGTCTTGTTACAAAATAATAAACAAATGAATAAAAAAATAAAAAACCCCTCTCCTCCACATATATATACCACCACTAAGCACCTCTTCTAATAAAATCTTATTTTCCTTGGATCATTGCTAATATTATTCTTAATAACTCTCCCATTCGCCTTACCTATCACTTGTTATTTTTTTCCTCACCAAAATACTAGTTTTATGTACTTCTAGGAGGTTATCAATGACATGATTTTTAAGAAGTAAACTCCTCTTTGTTTCTCTTTTCTGTTATTTTAGTTTCTAATCCTCGCATTAACTCTCATATATGATGTGAAATGATAACTCCATTATAATATATACAATTTTATTTTATTTTTTAATTTAATATCAACTATAAAATCAATTCTCCCCCTTTTTGTTCTAAAAATGAAAACCTTTCCCGTGAGTTGTCGATTCACCTCCCTCACGGGCGATGAGTTCTTGTTTTTCGTTACAACCATAAAATATGGTAATAAAAAATTATTATTAAACTATATTATAATATATATAATGATAATCATTTAATGTTATGAAATTAGAATATAAACATAACATTAAATAAAGCGATTATATTTTAGATGGTTGTAAAAACCGAAAAAATTAATCATTTTTCATTAACCTATTATGTAACGAAACATCCTAATTTAAAGAAGGAAAATGATATATGTGAAAATGTAAATTTATGGAAGTGAATTAATCCCATCTAATTTCACTTATATAGAATTATTTTAATTTTCCATGATCTTCATTAATCATACACAAGTGAATTGATCATGATACCATGAAAAATATTCTCCCTCAATGAAGAAAACAAAATCTATAGCTGATCGATGCTTCCATAGAAGAACTTAAAAAAATTAAAAAAAATTAAAATATATACACAATAGGATATGAATTAAATTATTAATGAATCTAATTTGACTATCCCAGACATTAATTACAATTTTAGAATGATTCTAGACATAATTTAAGGGATGTATATAAACCTCCAAATTAACTTTAGGTTACACTTTTATTTTTATACACCAATTTATTTTTTAATTATTTATTTTTAATTCAATTAAATTATATTTATATGAAGAAAAATAATGTATCCAGATCATTTCATACATATTTTATGGGTAAATACATGTTTTAAAAATGATCCCTTTTAAATTCCTTCGAACAAGAAAACCTGCCTAATGTGAAGTTATGAATTTATTATATATTTTTTTGTACATATCATAAGGAATTTGGGGCCACCATTGTTTTCTAAAATGAATCACTTAATCAGGAAAAAAAAACATAGTTCATTTCTTGTTTTTTTTCCTAAAATATTCATTTTTACTCTTAAATGTGTCTTCAATATTTTCCATTAAACATCACTAATATAGATCATTTATAATGATTATTAAACACCATTTTCTATGTTTAATATTAATGTAGAGATAATTTATCATGATATATTTTTGTTTTCAATTATGAATTTATTTGTGTAATTTAAATCCATTCTACCATGGACACCTTTATGAAACTCCCCCTTGTTTTTCCTTGTGACATGATTAAGATACTCATTTATTTATATGATTTAACCTTATGTTTATTTCTTATGTTTGATTATACATGTCACACACTTATGCATGGACATGTTATGATTGTTGTTCCCAAATAGAGATCCAATTTATTGGGTAATTTTTAGTCTAGTGAGATGTCTTGTATCAGATTATAGAGTGAAAATTATCAATTATGAGATTTCTTCCACCATCTCATATAGTCTTTCCATTAATCCTTGACACATTTTTATGTCATGTAGTATTTTGTTGCCATATTTCCATGTTTCTAGGATAACATGATCCTGAGTGTTATATGGCATGCTACTGTATGTTTATTCTTGAATAATTAATTTTTATGACACCATGGTATGCCTTATAACTCATATACAATTATTTATTAATATTTTCATTGCCTTACTAATATTTTTGGCTCATACCTCGGTTCATGTATTCCCTAGTTTATTGTATACAGATTTATGAGATTAGTGGAAGTTAGGAGATAAATATGGATTTTGAATAAAATATGTGTTTATTTTTGTTTTATACATTCTAATTATGTACCTAATATTTCATGAAGCAAAAATTTATGATACTTAGTTTTTATTTAATCTCAAATTATTTTTGAAATAGTGTAATAATATGTTTAAAAGGATTTGGTCACCATATTTTGTATCCTAGAAAATTCATGTTATTTTTGGTGACCATGACTATAAAATGTCTGTAAGACCCCTATGGATAATTTTGTGTCCATGAATAAACTACATTTAAACATAAAGAACCATATTTTAAGATATTCATTCCATTAACAGGTTTATCCTTCTAATTTCAATGTTTACTTTTTTTATTATTATAAGCTATGTATGCAATCCCTTAATATTTTTTTTTTCATAGTTAATGGGGGGAAATAGGAGAACCATTTCCAAAAATAATGTGATAGAATATGGTATGATTTCCAAAATAAAATGAAAAATATGATCAGAAAATTAGATAAAAACATCATGAAAATACATTATCACCTAGATTAGATTATGAATAAAATGTTGAATCATGTAAAATATCATTCTTATCCTAAGAAAGGGAATGTTTTAGTTAAATTATTTATGAAAAAAATCCTTATATATCTAGTGGACCTTATTTTCCCCTCATCAAAGATGGATTAACTTAATTGAGAAGATATTCTATATCTTTTAGGGCTCTGAAGATGAGAATGTTGTGCAGGCGGCCTATCATTTTGATATGGATCTAATCGATGGTGGAAACTGATCAAGAACACAATGTACATGGAGGAAATTGATTATATTGAATGGGGACAAATAATGAAAATGTTTTTAAAAAAATATTTTCCAGAATATTCCATGTTAATATGGAAAGGGAATTATTGTGGCTGATGAAAAGTCAAGATGAGTATATCGAGGCATATGGGGGAAAATTTACACGGTTGGAAAGATACGACTCTGGATTTTTCATTTACACTAAATTAATGGTGGATATATTATTTAGAATACTAAATTTGTTTCTATAAAAATATTTGGAAATTCAAGACATTGAATGATATAATGAGATGGTCCATCTTTTCCTTAATGTTGAAATGGAGATTAAGGATTCATAGTGGTCTCATTGTCCCAAATATTAAAAGATGAAAATAGAGTTTAATATTGTAGGATCTAGAAATAAATCTCATGGAAAAATAGAAATCATACATCATGTGATTCAAAAGTGCATGATCAACCATCCTAGATGCTCTTTAAGGGGAACTAGTGGATACTTCAAATTTGAAAGATTGGGTCTTCGAGTTCATTATGTCAAAAGATATTTAAATAAGCCCACACATGTGAAATAAGAAATGATGTTTTGGAAAAACACTTATCCTATATTTTAGTGATTAAATATCAATCTACCTGATAATTTTTTGAGCCAATTCTCTATGCCAAGGGTTGTTAGAGTCAATCGACATCATCCTCTAAGGCAACAAAGATAAGGATATACTATCATAACTACTGAGGTGGAGACTAAATATGATGTTGTGAATGGTATTCTAGTTATAAATTCAAGAATAATGAATGATGTATTTAAATTTGGTAGTACACATTGTTACATATCATTAAATTTTAGTAGATCTATTCAAACACAACATTAATAAATGATGGTTGGGTCATCTGTGAGAACGAAGAATGTAGAAATTACTATATCTAAAGTATATAAGTCCTCCTTAATTAATTTTTTTTGACTAAACCTCCCAATTTTTTTTATCTTATGTCATTTAGAGGAGTTTGATTATATTTTGTTTATGAGTTGGATATCATTAAATAAATACAACATCAAATATGGATAAAGGGTGATCACTCTTTATATCTTGAGACGTCCTCCTATTTTGAACAAGATTAAAGATGAGGTTGAATATATTTTTGAATCAACGTACAAATTTTTGGTATTAAATCCTTATGATCAGGAAAACCTGGAAAAAATAATTGATAAAAAAAGAGAGAATCATTAATGATGACGTTCACATTATGGGAGAATACACTGATCTGTTCCGTAAAGAGTTTTTTGGTCTTCATCCCGACCCAATGGTTGAGTTCTCAATTAAGAATATTCTTTTATATCTACCTATGTAAAATAATCCTTACATAATTACCACCGTTAATTTGGAATAACTAAATATGTAGTTATAATAGAATACATACAAGTGTTCTACACACCTGATTACATCACCATGAGGTCCGCCGATCCACTTCATCAAGAAGAAGGATAGATCAATGTGCCTCTTTATTTATAATCATGAGCTCAACAAAATCATGATAAATAAAAATTACCCCAGCCACAGAATGATGGCTTGTTCGATCAACTATGTGGGGCTATGTATTTCTCTTAGGTATACCTTTAGTTAGGATATCACCCTTTAATGGCACAAACGAAATTTATTCCCCATATTTTCTTTCGAATGAGGTATGGACACTATGATATGATATTGATTTCATAAGGGATCACTAACTCACAGTCAATTTTCATGAACTAAATGAAAAGTGTCTTTATATATTATCTCTACAAATTTTTTGTAGTCATTATAGATGATATTCTGATATACATTAAGAGAAAAAAATATAAATAGGTGTTTCTGAATAATACACTAATGAATTTTCTAAGGGTGAAATTATTTGAAATGTACTGTAAATGCATGTTCTATATGGAGGACCTATCCTTCCTATGACATGTTATCACCAAAAAATGGATATTTGTGTAACCTTATAAAAGAACGAAAATTAAGGAGTGTCCTAGAACAACATATGCAACAGATATATGAAGTTTTTTACTATATATGGGTATTATAAATGATATGTGAAGAACATATTATGATTTTCAATCCCACTAAACCCACTGACTCGAAAGGGTGTAAATTTTTTCTAGACTAGTTAATGTGATGACATCATCAAATAGTTGAGAAATTTATTATCTTTGCACCAGTTCTGAAACTACCCCCATGTGGAGAATTTTTCTTATTTAATGTAACGATTCATGAAAGGATTGGGTTTTTTACTCATTTATAATGATAATTAGATATACTACACCTCAAAATATTTTATGATACATGAACAGAACTATTATACGTATGATCATGGTCAAGAATCAATGATTTTTTCCTTGAAAATATAGTGACACTACCTATATGGTGAGAACATTGAAATATATACTAATCAAAAGAGGCTAAACTATATTTTCACAATACAATTACCTCAAGATGCATAATAGGATATGTTTAGAATTAACCTTGGACTTTTATTTCTCTATTAACAAACCTCCTGTGAAGGAAAAAGGTAGATTATGCTCTTAGAAGAAAAGAACATGATACTCTATCCATGATTTTGATTGAGGAAGACCTTATATTAATGTCTCATTGAGGAAATATAACATCTAGAGGTACTACATTTATATTCATTACCTCAACTTAATGTCTCATTAAGGAAATATCTATTTCAAAATATTATGGTTTGTGAAATAAATGAATATTTTCAATATTGATAATTTTTACCCCTCGTATAATCAGTCACCCCCTGATTGATTTCTAGAGGGTTTGAATTTGGTTCAATAATTAAACTCAATTTCAATATTTCTATGTAGTTTTAATCTGGTTTGATTGTGGATTTAGAAACACTCAACGGTTATATATCCAAATGGATTTTTTTCCAAAAGGAAAGCACTCATTTTCAATTTTACCAGAAATTATTATAAGAAACATTGGTTGAGAAGATTTGATCATCACACCCTTTTAGGGGGAATTATTGCAAACTCCAGACTCTCTTATCAATTTATGATTTTTTTCAGGAATCATTAATTAACACCCATTTAGTCTGTGATTTACCCATCAATTAGAAATCAATTATTAATACATATGCAATTTATAATCATATTTATGTATATGAGGATCTTCATCAATGTAGTTATCTATATGTATCTGAGGTTCTCAATCAATGTTTGTCCCTTATGTACTACTTAGATAAATTTTTTTCACTATTATGATAATTGTGGGTTTCATTCCAATATTTGGTAACTATAGATTATATTGTAATATATGGTGATAAAGTTTATTTTTATGTTGGGATATAACCCATAAATATATATCATATGCAACCTCACGAAAGGAATCATAACCTATGTAGTTCAATGTCACTTAATAGAGCACATGATAACTTTTATGTTCATGTGATAGGGAACTAAAAGTATTGTATAACATTATATGTAATGTACCACTGGGAAGGAGGAACCTATTCCAAGTTTGGTGTAGGACTTATGCAGAAGTGGCCTAGTGAGCATTGATGGGATATAAATTTTTAAGGAGAATCAAACCCCTATGGGAATGTAAACCAGAGAGAACAAGGTCGACTAGGGGTGTTGGATTTGGACCTCATAGAGTCTTCATTCATATCCTATATCTATGGAAATGAAATACTACATATTTAAGTGATGATGACCCATAACTATAGACTCCCCTGATGGTTTGTCTCAATGGTGAGTATATCCCTTTGAGAGGATTATGTTGGGGCTAACTCTAGAAGAGTATTCCTTTTTAAAAATTTACCATTATAAATTTCGTTATTTATGGTGTTTTGGGATTAATTATTAGGTGATTACACCTAGGGATGATTCTTTGATTAATGTGATTTGATTGGGGCTCACTCATGTGGAGTATTCCAATTGAGCTCGGGCCCTAAATGTACATCCAATGTATCCTATTTGTAAATGGAATCAGTGTTTTTGTAGTTCAATATGGGACGAATAATGAATATTTAATGATAACCATTATAATCTATGCCCACATGAGTCATTATCGTTGTGAGAAATAAGTATACGATGATCTTGTGAACCACAAAATCATCTCTTGTATGTGGGTGGACATGGAGACAAAGACCAAAGGGAAAGGGATGAGGTGTTGAGCATACCCATATCCTTTTTTCAATGGACAATGGAGGAAGAGGATAATATTATGAAACATACATCACTTCAGTTTATCCTTGAATGTGTGTCGATTATAGAGAACAAAGATGGCAGCAGGAGAGAGGGAAGAGGGATTGAGTGTATATCCCCAATCTGACCTAATGGCCAAGAGGGGGATATGAGTAAGAGTGAAACATCCTACATGAATGGATAGGGGATTACTATTGAAGGGATTCCATAAAATGTGCCCTATAATGGGGGAGGATGATTTAAACACATGTAAAAAGGAAACACAAGCATAATCCTCATCCTACCCATTAAGAAATATAGGCTCTAGGTCTTAGAGATGAGAAGTGGGGGATATGGTGAAAACCATTGTACCAAATATAGGAAATATCCTGCCACTATCCCCTTGTTAAGGGTCCTCGTGACCATAGGGATACACACTCACATGAAACCTAAGGACCCTGGCCACCCAAAAATATAAGTGTTGGAAACCTCTAACCATTTGAGTACACACCCAAATGAGGTACACAATAGTGTGACAATGAAAATGGTTGTGTATGTATGGTGGTTTTTGTGGAGGCTTCAACCTGTCCACCATTATATAATAGATCCAAATAATATGGTTCACATATATGGGTGTATTATAATATGTCTTAATGTGGGACTTGTACTGGTCCTGGGAGAAGGTGTTTGGTGTTTGTGTGTCGCGCGTGTGTGTTGCGTTGGGCCTGGGAGGAAATGAAAATGACTCACAAGGGGGGGGGGGTAGGCATGCATGAAATTGATATTTTGTGGCCAATGTAACACTAGGGAAATAGAAATTGGGTGATACTTTTTCCTACAATCCATGCTTCTCCATTGGTCTCCCTAGAAGGGTGTGACGCTGGCCCCTGATTAGGGAGAGGGGTATCACATATGAGGTTTCTCTATATGGTAAATTTATGCTCATGCATGTTTATTATGTATGGGACCCTAAAGAAAATTTTATATTATGTATCCCGATTAATTATATCTTTTCTCAGGTTTTGGTGAGCTACCTGGGAAATTTCGAGGGACTTGGTTGATGTTACAATAAGAGCTCTAGTGTTTCTTCCAATTTTTTAGTTCATAAAATGAGGAGCCTTGGGGTCCTATTTATAGGAAAATATTGGACCCTATGTGAAGTTCTCTATCCGCGTAGGTCCACAACTTAGGTACACAATGTTGGGTGTCCAACTAATTTAGTCTTTTGAGGGTATATGTACAACCTCTATATCGTAGATGGGTCTGCGCGCGTAGGTCAATTTTGGAAAATTTCTTTAGTTTTCCTTCAGTGTATTTATCAATTTACCATTCTGAAAATGCTAACCATAATATTTTCATCCTCATTGATAAAAATGGTGTCTACACCCTCCCCCCCTAAGGATTATATCCGAACAAAAGAGGAGCGTCCAAACCTAAGGTAAAAGATGGGGAAAATAATATAATGGTGTGAAACAGTGGAACATGTAGGTTATTCTCATAGGTTATCAATTAGGGACTTTGTGAAACTGATAGGTTCAAGTCATTGTCAAAGTCACATGATGGTGACCAGTTTTAGCTATAAATAGCACCTTTTTCATTTTATTCAAATTGTGATTTTCTCTCTCATTGTGCAGGTCATCCGCAGAGCTAGGCCATTATTTTCATCCACAATGTTCTTACAAAGGTAATCTCAAGTTAAAAACACCCGAGATATGAGGATATGAGAATTCACCTTGGTGAGGATCATAGTCATGAAATCTCATTTAAGGAATTTTCTAAAGTAATATACTAAAAGGCCTGTGCATCGACCCATTTTGAGGGACATGCATGGGAACCCCTATCGAGAAATCTATATGAGTTTTCACATTTACAATTTTTTAGAATTATTTTAAGTTAAAATATGAAATTTCTTATCTCCGTATTTCAAATCAGTGAGAGAATATCATTCCATCTTGTATATTTTCAATGACTACTTCAATCAATATGACATAGCAAGCTGCAACACGTTCTTCTAAAATGATCAACGATATTGAATGTCATTATTATTAAATCATTGAATCAACTATTATATATTTGTAATAGTATTTGATACCATATACACATGATTACCTGTGATGTGACTACTTGCCTCTATATGAGCACAACATTTGGAGGGACACTCATATTCCTATTCTTAATAAATAATTCTAAGGATCATGTTTCATAAAGAACATAAACAATCCATCTACTAACATCTCCATGAAGGGTGTTTTTATTAAGTAAAAGTCCATATCAGCTATATTATGCATCCAAAAAGATGCACACTAGGTATTAAGACACATATCAAAGAGTCGAGGCCTCATTATTATGATTCACCCTTCTGTGGTTTAATGAAATATTAATGTCAATAATGGATGGAAGAATGTGATTTTTTCCATTCGAGGGGAGTTCGCCATGAGTGGATGTGTGATTCCTACATGTGCTAGAATTTTGATAAAATCCAAAGGTAGTTGTAGAATGTTTATATTTATGAGGCTATATGGATCCGAAAAACCAATGTTTATTATAATCTAGGCATCAACAATGAATTATTGAGAGTGTGGAGTTTTTAGGAAAATTTCTTTCAATTGAATAATGATGAAGTAGACATCATCTTGTGAAATATCTACCTAATATATGGGTTCCCCCTTCTAGGTGGAAATTATGATCACTTTATCAATCTAAAGTCAATGTGCTATGATTCCTATAGGATTACACTATTAGACCATGTGGTCCGTAATATATAACTAACATTGCAGTGAGGTGAAGATCCTCATTTCATGAATGACAACCATGTGAGAACATGGATGCAGAATTGTGTAGAATTGGTCACATAGGGTCCTACTTATAGGCACCATACTATTTTCACCACTATAATAATTCTGGTTTCTTTTGGCACATTATACACCATATGGGTTAAGGGTGAGTATAGTAGTCAGTTTTACGTGGTTAATCTCAAGAATGATGAAAATATTCATCAGAATAGATTCCTTATTATGTGGATAAGCATTTATTAAATCTCAATTGATGAGTCATTTGGTGGTTTGAGGTTAGTATTTTTTTTTTCATTTATACCAAATTTGCAGAGAAGAAGTACATAGGGTTTCCTGCCACAATTCAAGTAAGTATCTATCAGTTTCTATTATATACATACAATCAAAAAGCCCCTTTTGAATTTCAGAACCATTTTATGTTTTTGGGGGTGTATTGAATCACATTTTAGTTGATATTCATTGCTATGTTCAGTTAAAATATCTAGAAGCCATGTTTTTCCATTTTTTCAAATAATCTTTGGGATTCAACCACTGAACCCGAAGCATGATTTTGTGCTGAGGGAGCCAAATGTATCTAGAGGCATTAATTTATTTTTTTCGTAATCCACTTCCTAGATTGTTTACCGATGATATTAAAAGGAATAATTATTATCTGAGATCATACATGATAAAATTTGAGGATAACATATGGGTTGATCGCCTTGAGAGTTAGATCATTTGTCTGGATTATGATTCTTATGGAATTTAGCCCCAGTTTTAATGTATTAAAAAACAATAATGATAAGAGAAGAATATGATGTTATACTGATAGTTGTGGATCCTTATGGGTCTAGATGTATGCAAAATGTTGACTGCACTCTATCTATCGGAGGAATCAATCCAGATAAAGGTCGGATATGCCAATTCATAGATTACTTTATAACCTCATGGGGTTGTTGAAAATGGAATTCATCAGGTGGATAAAACTACAACTTCTAGTCATGATATACATCATAAAAACACTCAATCCAAATATGATGCAGAGGCCTTGAAGATTTTAAAACGTTCATGGTCAAAGACCACTAAGAAGGATATGGTTGAGAAGACAACAACTCCAGTGTATAAGAGGTGTAGTTCTTACCATCAGGAGGATGCCTCTATCCCACCCCCTCATTCTTCTCAAGGAAAATGGAGGCCTATTGTGGCTTCTCAATCGAAGGGCATCATGTGATCTTCATGGATTGAAATATCGGAGCCAAAATAAAAGCAACCCTTATCGATCTAATTCTGGGAGAACATGACTTGTGATGTCAGGGATGCATGAGAGTTTCTTCAAGCTAGTTTGTGAATCCCATATTTTTTTGATATCAATGAACCATTTGGGATCCTCTCTGAAAATAAATTGGTTATGGTAACAAAGTATTTCTTGTAGTAGGAGGATTTGGAATATAAACCAATGATCATTTCCCACCCTCAAAGAGAGTGTCTTTTATTCTATACCATGGAGTGCTTAAAGGTGCAACTGTTCTTCCTAGATAACAACAAGACATTTACATTAAACCTACTAATTCATTTCTATTTTCTTCATTCCATGTCCTTATCTTCCTCCCACAATCATTAATCTTATGGGGTTTTTATTTTGTATCTTGGAATAGGGGAAGGAGGAGATGATGAAGAAACAGAGTATATTGAGTCACCAATGTACATGTCAATGGGTATCCCCATTGTGGTAGTAGATGAATCCAATGGATACCTATAACTGTCCCTTTGCAGAGGACCATGAAGTATGTGATGGCATGATGAACTCCTCGATCATTACCTCAGGTCTCTATAGACAAGAAGAGTGGTATAGGTACTTCACTATCTCATGAGAGGAAGATAAACATAGAATTAATTTTTTTGATGAATATTTCACAATATGTCTTTATTTTGTTATCCGATATTACAATCTTCTTAACACACCATTATGAAAATTATTATGTTTTGTAGATTCAGAATCGCTTTCCTCTACTAAAGGATCTACTACAAGTCCATACAGTGGTTATGAAAATACACTAGGGGAGGTACAGATTAATGCAGATGAATCCATCATATTTACTGATCAATAATCCAGAGGTGTGGCTATGTTTTCCCCATTTCCCTGGAGGGATAGGATGGTAAAATTAATTTTAGATGAACTCTTTTAAGTGTCATGTAAAACTTCTTAATTTCCTCCCCTCATGATATTTTAGTTCCCTTGATTTCACTATAGGGACATGATATAGTCAACATTGGAACTAATAAACCATTAGAAATGGATAATAGGGTATTGGTGAGTTAGGTGAATGTTTTTATGCTGACACTAACTTTTTGGGTGCTAAAAAAGTTTTTCATGAAAATCATTCATCATAGGGGATTGTCAGTAGAGCCAATACGTGTTTTTAAAAACCTTCTATAGAGACCCTTACTGGTGAGGATGCTTCATGGATTAAAGTCATTTATCATGATGGGATGGATTTAATTAATCCATGTATTGATACTCCAGGTCTTGTTATGGATTTTTAATACTTCCACAAGTAATTGGATGGACATGTTTTTATCATCCTTTCAGATTGTAAACATTGTTTATTTTCCTTCACCTAGTGTTTCACATCAAGGACCAACTTGTACAACATTTCTGGCAGAGAATTTTTACACACTGATTCTAGAAAATGGAATTTAAATCCACCATAATCATAATATTAATAGAGAAATATTTCAGAATCCTAATGTTGGAGTGTCTAGGGATTCTTTTATTTCTGATGTTGAGCAAGCTCAAGAGGATGCTCCTCTTTAAGAGGTCCCATCCCCTAGATTCATTACCAGGGGTGCTATGGAGGTACTGTTCCTGGTAGTTTATCCAACAATAGGTGAGTTTCATAAACTATTTCGGTTTTTTATTACCACTACTACTTTTTGATCTTATAATTTTAAGGAAAAGTTTCATTTTCCATTCAGTGTCATTAAATTTGACAACTGGGATTAAGATGGGGGCTCCTATGCTAGTTATACCATCATTTGTAGGTGAGGATATAATAACATTTGAGGGCGTGGAACAAGGCATATCATTGAGTGAACTAATTCTAGATTATGTCTCTCCTTCATAATGTGGATCTTAGTCTGACCATGTGATTCAAGAATCTTTTCACCTTACACTTCTTCTTCTTTGGAGAGATATCTGGAAGACAGCCATAGAGACACCTCATGAAGATACACTATCACAACTTTCTTTAATTTCATTAAGGATTTCATGTTGGGATATGGTGGGTATATCCATCGTGGGATCCATATTATGGTGAACATGATCATCTAGAAA
Source organism: Viscum album (assembly GCA_963277665.1). NCBI lineage: Eukaryota > Viridiplantae > Streptophyta > Magnoliopsida > Santalales > Viscaceae > Viscum > Viscum album. The sequence goes on from OY728141.1 coordinate 1,253,555,096, forward strand.
ATGGAAGAGGAGCTATAGGTACAATAGGTTGAGGCATAATAGGTGGACCAATGCGAGGAACATAGAGTTTATGTGTTGCAAGCCGATGTCAACCACTATAAATAGGTGGGGGAATACCAAGATAACCTTTATTTGAGATCTCTCTAAATATTGTTCCTTGCAGAGGATGTACATGTTGTATGGTAACATATAGTTCATCTTCACCAATCCATGGAAGAGGCTTCAACATATAGGAGATAACTGTTGATGCTTTGTATGAGATGCTTTTTAATATTGAGGAGGTTGTTTTTTCATAAAGGGATGAGCTTCATAAAGGTGGTCAAGCTTCACGGGGTTCAATTCAACTTCTGAAATCGTACATTGAGGGGAAACTGTACAATTATACATATAGGATATAACATGTGGAATATCCTCTCCATTTAAAAACATAAATGAAAATGATTCTTTTTTTTTTGTCATAATCATTTTTTTTTTCAATATCCATAATCTTCTTTTGTGACTATAGCATGACATTGATATTGATTTGTGTAACAAAACATACTTTTTCAAAATGGTTGAAACAATAATTATTAGGATAGGGAAAAAATGATATTGTTTCCTAATCCATGGGGTCTAGAAATCATTTTTCTACTATTGTGATGGTTGTATGGATATCTCTATAAAATTTTGGACTTTTTATGTAATTTCCTTAATTTTTTACTAACCTCAATATGGATGATACTTTGAGGGTGAGACCTAGCTCTTTTATAGACTGTCCTTTTATGGGAATTCATCTTAACATGTTTTATTGATATTTTTTTTATCACTTATTATTTTTCCTAAGATATATAGAGTATAGGTATTGCGATATAAGACTCAATTTTTTTCCAAGAGTGGCCTTTTGGGTTTTTAATCCAATGGGGACTACATTTATTTTTATGGGATGTTTAAAGTCATGCATATCAAACCAAAAGGGACAGTATTTTTTGTTCAACAGATTTGTCCATAATGATTGAAATAATGACCTAGACAGGGCATGAGAACTGTGAATTCTATGAAAATATTCATATCTATGATGGGAAATATTGAGAAATGATATTTTGGTACCTAGATATAAATCACTATATTTAGAGGTTGAGGAGGTATCTCTCAAGGATGATGTTACAACTGGTTGAAAACCCATTTTGTTGGAAGTTTTGTGCAAGAGAAACTTAGGAACATACTGGATGGACAAACATTAGAGACTTTTGGAATACCAACACATTTTGTACATTGAAACAAGAATGGAAAACAAGGTTGTATTAAAACTTAATAAGTAGAATAAGTTTTTAGGAGTTATGAAATTTGTTCATTGATTGTCGAAGATTAAGATTCATATTTTTCAAGAACATAATGGGTGGCTTTGAAAAAGGAATGTGTTTGAGAATGAATGAAAAATATTTACTCGTTCTAGGAATGGATGTGAAATATCTCTTATATAAATTTAATTGTAGTTAAGGATTTCATATTTCATTTGATTGTGGATGCCATGGGGAAGGCCCCTCTTAGACAAGGGAAAAAGTATCATGCATTTTAATGTCATGTAATCGGGACATTGACTGTATAATTTAACATCTCATGAAGAAGACATAACATTATGTAGTTTAAAATTTTCAAACAACGACATGTTGTTATGCAGTTAAATTTCAAATGATGAGGACATTTTGTTACATAGTTTAATATCGTATTATGAGTAAATTCTTCTATGATGTTTAATGTTGTACAATTTGGAAAAAATGTTATAAATTATAAAGTTGAAAACTGAGGAAAATATGATATGTAGTTAATATTAATACAATGAGAACATTTGGGAAGAAATTTATTGGTTTTTTATCTTTGATCGAAGGTTTGATGATTCTCCCATTATTTGTAATTTTTCAGAATGTGTGCTTCAATATTCAGGTCTAAGAGGAAAAATGTGTAATATGTGATTCAGAATCCTTGGATCCAAATAGATTAATGGGAAGAGGAAATAAAATTTTAGAGGAGGGATTTCATAAATATGAAATTATCATGGATTAAAAAATCCATATTTGAAGGCAATTTTATGCAAGAATGACAAGGGGTCATACTGATAGCCATTAGTGGCAACCTTTGAATGTCATGTCCTAAATTTTTTGAGCATCTTATGAAAATCCAACTAGGGAATACTACAACATATTAAAAATAGGAGTCTTCAAGAATTACAACATTGTATTTTTAAAATATGAAGATATTTTTTGATATTCATATTTCATTAGGTACAAGGGTTGATTTATGAGAGGAATATACCTGAATAAGGAAAAGGTAGTTCAAGTCAATGTTTTCAAAGAATGATGCTATGAGGTTTCCTATGTAGGTCGGATCTATGTGAAGGAATAAAATGACATTAATTTTAGGTCATAGAATAAGAACCATAATATCATTGTAACAATAGGTGATATGTGGCCTTATCAGACTATGATCATTTTTGTAAACACTAGAAATAATTGTGGAAATTTTAAACCACATTCTTAAAGGAATTTATACCAGGAGAGAGGAAATGGGACCAATATTCATGGGATATCCACTGACATTGAATTACAAGTTCTAGAATATTTTATTCAAATATTATAGGGATATAAGAGGTGTCTACCAAGGGAAAAATTTCCACTGATTGACAAACACATTTTTTGAGATATTTTATGAAAGGATAACTAATGGTTCTAATACATAGTAAAATCCAGGAAAACATTTCTTGACCAAACTTATTTTATGGGACAGTTAATTTAAACACAAATTGGGAGTATTATAACACAGTAAGAATAAAGATCATTGTTGTATCACACATTTTAATACTAGAAGATGAGGAATGATTTTGAAGATATGAAAGTGATCATGATTTGGAGTATGATGTGTGGAATGAATTTTTCTAATAAAAATGATGTTTTTGGACTGATATTGGCCATGAGTTGGAATTACTTTGTGTGTATCTCACTAATATGTGGAATGGTTACATCTTTATTTCCTTGGTGTCCCCCCTAATGAGGGGATCCAAAATAAATTCTTCTACATGACGCTTTGTTTTTATATGGGAGAGGAGGTATTTTTCATTACCTCATGGCTGAGACTAAAATTAAGGCATAATTATCACTGTGTATCTCAATAGGATAAGAATATTTCCACAAATTTTTCTAACAATGAAGTGCCCCCATTATGTTTGAATTCATGTGTGGATGACATGGGGGAGGGGGGATGATACGAGTCCATACATAGGGTGAGAAATCATATTGGATCTCCCCATGTATATCTTGCTCATACATGGGATATTAGTGAAATTTAACATTATATGTTGTGGTTGGCCCAATGATTGATGACTCGGACATCACTACGTATCTCATAGGGGTGATAATCAAGACACACATAGTTCTTGAGGAATCGTGCCATTTATCATCATGTAGGATGGAATTTTGTGATTCTGATATGAAAAGAAATATCACCGATGGACCATGGTAGAGTACCCAGGAGTCACTTCATATCATGTTCGGGTGTGAATCCATCCACTCATTGTTCTTAAATGGATCATGCAGTTTAATGGCATGTTATGAGGACACCTTGTGTACCTTTTCGGGGCTTACAACCAAGACCATGATTTCCCCGATTGGAATTTATTCACCAAACATATATATATATATATATATATATGTCATTTAGTAATCCATTTTGACAACTTGATATATGATCCTTTTGAGAAAAAAGGAGAGGTAAATGGTTTATTTTATAGCACAAAGGAAACATCCGTGATGGGTAAAAAAATTGACACACTATAGTGGCTGGGCTAGGGGGTATAACCTTGGAACCAATACATAACTCATCAGGATTATAATCAAGACATACATAGTTCATTAACTTTAATGCACTTTTACATTATGTGGTAATGATGAATAGGAAAATAAGAGAAAGGATGAAAATGTTTTGGCTGAGGTAGGCTATAGGACTTGAGTTTCACAACCTATCCTTCTAAAGAAAGAATCAATCCACACATAGTTCCTAAGAAAATTACTTTTGTAAGTCTAAATTCATACATAATGAGTAAAGGGTATTTTTTACTATAGAAACTGTTTGGAGATATAGGTGTCACTATGTATCTTGATAAAGCAAGAATGAAGACACATGTAGTTCTTAATGATGGTTCCCCACACCAACATGGTTTTGACGTTGGGACAAGTGTTTTATAAATAATTACAAAATTTATGGATGTGCCGAAAAAAATTGTTCTTGATATAATTACAAATTGTATTGTATTGAAAATTGAGCCATATGTTCTGGAAAAGGGTCCCCTATGTAGATCTGCTTCGTACCTATGGAAAAGAGGGCTTATAATCTTTTTCTCGATGATATACCTGATATGAAGGATTTTTGAGTCACTATGTATCCCATTAGAATTTAGAATCAACTCACATGTAGTTCATAGATAGATCGGGTAGTTTACCATCCTTCGATGATGATGTTGGTTGTTTAATTTTTCATCTTGTGGTAAGGAAATGAAAATGTTGGGGCTTATTCCTTTAAGAGGTGGCCCAAATGATAATATGGAGTAGAAAATGTATAAGTGGGTCTTGTTCATGGGAGCTTCCCAAATTTTTCCTCTCATTCCTAGTCAAGAGGGAGTCTCGACCTACTGTGCAGTTATAGGGATGTGATTGGGGTATACACGTGAGATGGAGGCCCATTTTGTTAAAGGATCATGAGGAATTTCTCAAATCTTGGAACATTGGGGGTTTATTAATTTTGTATTAAACGAACACTGACTATGGAGTTTAATGTCATGCGGTGAGGAAATTGGTTGTCCTATAGTTTAATGTCATATGATTATAATCGTATGTCGTGCTGTTTTTCTTAGTGTTATGTGGAAGAAGATACCACAATGTATAATGTCATATGGCATGAAAATTTGGACATTCCTTTTATGGTTATTTGATAATGACCTATTGTGTAGTTTAATATCTTATATTTTGGATGTATATGGTGTTATGTTGTTTAATGTCCTAGAGCTTAGATGAATGTCATGTGATAACACAAAATTTTTCTTCAAGAACATTGCATTGGTTGGACTCATAATGAGCTCTCCATTAATTAATATCAATGAATCAGCTCCATTATAGTAGAATTTCTCTGTGTAGTAAGGTCTCAATAACATTGTATCATGATTTAGAGGCTTCATTGCTTGAATCATTAGAGTCAATAGGGCCAATACCGATTCTCCTTTGAGAAATTAATGGAGGTGGGCTTTCCTATTGAAATAATTCCCTATCTGATTTGGGTAGACCTCCATGTGACAAAAGATATTAAATATATTTCCCTCAATCAATAAAACTCATAAAGCCATTTTTGGTATTTCTCATTTATGGGTATATGATTATAGATGGCCACTCGAAGTGATAGAAACTTGACCTCAATGGGAAGGACTACATCTATTCCGTATACCAATGAGTACGTGATCACTCTGGTGGTAGTATGAGTTGTAGTTTGGTAAATCCACAAGGCATGGAAAGATTTTCAGGACATGGATTCTTATCTTTATCTATTATCTTTTAGAGTATGTTTGACATGGTGATATTAAAAGCCTCAATATGTCCATTATCTAGTACATGATAGTGGGATGAATGGTTTGATTTGATATTTTACTCTCGATATAGATTATCTACATCATAAAAATCCAAATTTGAGGCATTTTCGATTAGTATGGTGTGAGGGACACCACATATGGTAATGATGATGGATTTTACTATGCCAATTTTTTTTTGGCATTGTCTTCATTAAGAGGTAATTCATTATCCCATTTAGAGAATAAATTATTAATAGTAAGGATATACACAAACTGATTGTCCATATACGAGGGGTTTTGCATCACCACATATCTTCCCCATATTGAAAATGGACATCATTATTTTTTTGTATATAGAAACTATGGGGGTGTTGGATAAAGTTGGTATGTAGCAGGATGGAATGGAATTTCACGGGATTTTTTTTCAATACTACATCATCGAAGCCCAGAAGTATCAATGCCTTCAAATTTAATCATAATTAATATATCCTAACTAGTTTTCATCACAAGATCATGCATGTACTTCTGTCAAGATAGTGTTAGTCTCTTCTCCATCAATGAATTTAAGAATAATTTCTTCTATGGCTCACTTTTAGAAGATCTCCATTTGATTTGGGGAATAATAAAGATAAAATTTAACTACTCACAATAAAATTTTATCTATTTCATCTCTTTCTAGTGGGAGCTCTCCATCTAGATGATATCCCTTGATAGGCATCATCCATGTCGTGGTAGGACTATATGGATTGAGATGGGGATTAATTCATTCATCTCCCCTATTGTGATTTTATCAAAATTTGAGACCATACAATTATGGGAAATGCTAATGACTTTTTCTTTATAGTTCTAATCTTCCATCACTATGGATATATTTTCCAATGAATTGACCTAGAAATTTTGTGATCATGGTATGTGATTCAATGTTGTCTATGAGGGAAATTCCATCAAATACCCTTGTAAATAATCACACAAGGGTTTTATGTCTAGTTTTTTGGTCGCATAATACGTGTTGATCTATTTGATTACCAAATTTGAGTCACCTTTTTCCGCCAAAGGGTTAACTTATTTTGGTAATGGCAATTCAATTCATGAAACAAGTGCATCATATTCAACCTCATTGTTGGTAAATCATTTCTGATAACTGGATGGATTATGGAAAAATTTCCTTCTCTAAGGGGATAAACACAACCCCTGTCCCCACAGTATAGATATTAAGTGCTCCAATTAATTTTCCAATCAGAATCCAACATCCACTATCAAATTATATTACCAACAGTTGGGGTCCACCTTGGAATATGAAATTCTCTTCATTGAGATGTTTAGTATTTAATGACATCTCAATAGAAGGTGCGTTATCTATGAGTAAATCTGCTATGTCTCGGCCTTTCTTTAATTTTTGAGTCATGAATTTTATTTTTAAATGTTAAAGAATAACTACCCAACATGTCAGAAATCCCATTAGAATAGGATGACTAAGGATAAATTTTAGTAAATTATTGTGATAAAAAAGTGGACCTCCTGGTGCTCATGATAGTGGATCAGCTTCAAAACTAAATGATTAATTCTTGGCAGATTTCCTCAATATATAAATAACGAGTTTCATCATCGACCACGGTCCGAATAATATAATAGAGGTTTTTTAATTTTCATCATCATTATTTTTTACAAGTAAGGAATCTTGATATCATTCAAAAGACATCACATATTGCATGAATGTATTTCCTTCTACAAATGCATTAAAACTAGTGTATTCAATAGACACTTATGGAGGCCATAGAATATTTCCTCATAAGCATCAGTCCATTTATATGTAACCCCCTTATTTATTAGTTTTCTGAATGGTAAATACATTCATATAATGTTATATATAAAGAACTATAGTATGAAATGTTTCCATTAAGTCGTATATAATCTTTAAGGTTTTTAAGATGTGTCATTCTAAGGATAGAATTAGTTTTATAACGGTCAACATTAATGTTGTGATGGTGTATATTGAATCCAATAAACAACTCATAGGTTACTCATAAAGTGACTTTCAAGGGGTTTTTCTTCAGTCTATGTTTCTATAGCTTATGGAAGATTGTATCCAAGACATTAAAGTTGTTAGAAAATTTCTTGGCCTTGACCACTAGGTAATCAAAAAATAATTCAAAGAACGTCCACAAGAAGTGCTAGAATATGTGAGCATGAATCATTGGTATGCGGAACTAACATTATTTTAACCAAATGGTATTACCCGATAGTAGAATACACCCTAAGTATCCCTAAAGATATTGTATTATTCATTTTATAGTGACATACAAATTTGGTTGTAACTTTAATATCCATCAATGTAGGATAGGTGTAGATAACAAATCGTCTCTTCAATCAGGAGTTCTGTTATTGGAACCAGGATATCATCTTTAAGAAAATGCATGTTGAGATCTCTTAAATAAATGAAAATGTTTATATTTCCATTATTTATCTTTATCAGGACAATATTTTCCATAAATTTTAGATATTACACCTCTTAGATGAAGTTGGGCTTGATGATCTTTTCCGCTTCATCCTAAATTTTTGAGGCGTGAGTTGGGTCTGTCATTTTCGATGCCTGTTCATACCCCCGATAGTATTTTTGAAATCCCAAGTGCTGGGTGGCCACCTCAGGATTGGGACCTAGATTCTATATGTAGCTCCATGAAGATACCTCTTTATGATGCTTCAGAAAAGAATTATATTCCTCATACTCTTTGGAATTCTTGTCCAGACTAATCAATCTGGGTCTTGGATCTTTTTTTGTTCCCAGATTTACCTCTCAAATTTTATCGATGGTTATTCATATGCATTTATGAAATTAAATTAGATCTTCCATAGGATCTACCTCTAATTATTCTTCCTCATTATTTAATTATTTTTCCGCTACATGGGGAGTAGTTAATGAAGAAATATCCTATGAGATAATTTTGGAGTCTCTATTTGTGTGTCTAGAAGATGATTCAATAATTTTTTTCTAAATTATTGGTGATAGGGCTTCTTGGAGCTCTGAAGGTGAAAGGAGGGGCTGATAATGAGATTATTCACTTTTTATTATTTCTATGATATATTATTATAGCCATGTTGACTAAACTGGGCATTATTAGAGCTCAGGGTATGGGATAAAGAAATTTTAATTCAGGATTGCATTATTACATAGTGATTTTCTATCTTCATCAGCACCATTAGGCATACCTATCTTAATTGAAATCATATAAGACATTGGATGTGTTCTTCAATTCTGATCCAACCCTTTGATTTGATTAATGGGAAGTAGGCAATCTACACTGAGATGCATGAAAGGGTTAGTTGGGATCATCTTCAAGACATTTGTGGCATTAATATGAGATTATTGTCAACCATCGTTTGTTTTCCTCTATTGTTGTATAATCATGAGTCAATATATAATGACTCATAGGATTTTCATTGGGCCTTTACTAAATGTAATTTACCAATTTTAACATTGATATATTATTGGTGTCATTAGTGATATAAGGACAGAATGGTTTCATGCTTATGTAAACATGGTATTCCAAGAAGGTCATTAAAAGTTGTTTCCTTCTGAACACCCATGAACACGAGTTAAACACCAAATCCTTGAACTATGTTCTATGTGTGATATCACCATGAGGGTCATGATCATTCTTCTTGTAATCATATAACAATATATAGTAGGGAGACAATTTGGATTCATTGAGGCCCAATTTTGGATGTGTATGGACTAGAATTATGTTCAATCATGAGATGGTTTCAACAAAGACTCGTCATATAACAATGTCATTTATCCTTCCAGCAATGTAACAATGCCTAACATTTTATTGTATGATTACATCCTCTTCCAGGTCGGTCAAATACTTATTCACATGGAATTCTATGGGATCATTCTTTTCATGAAATACTTCCACAGTAGTAACCCTAACATCAAACTCTAGAGGTCCTGCAAGGGCTTAAATGAGTTATTCATGGAGATCTTTTGATAGAATCTAGGAATAAAGTATTGATAACTTATCTAGTACATGGGAAATTTTCTTCAACACATTACACTTAATGTACAGATGTGTATGAATTCAAATATGGGGGTGTTCTTTAGCATGTTCTTTTGGAGAAAATGATATTGATGTAGATATGCCATCCCTTAGAGTGTGAGCCCAAAGAGATTCATCTCTTGTTGGATTAGGTCCCATGTGTTTTCCTACATACCAATATTTTTCAGGTGATGACACATCCTATTACCAATATTACATGATGAATATTTTTTTGAGGATCATGTCATGCATGGGGAAATTCCGTTATTTATAATAAGATCAATAGAGAGATCTTTCATGAGTTTCAGCTATACAGATGGTTGGAGCAAGGGAGTGGTTAAAGTAGTCACTGTTGGAAAGACGACATACTGTCCTATACCTTGGGTTCTGAAGACCTATTCCCTCGGTTCCACAGTCATATCTTTGGAATTAGGGTTCATAATAAGAATCATCTTCAGCAAAGGGATCCATTAACTGTATAACATCAAAGAAATTGAAAATAATATCCACATATGGTAAGGATTATGTACGATAGCTCGACTCTCGTTGTGCTGTTTTTTGAGGTGATTCCCATTCTTTTCGGATTGTTGGAATAATGTCTCCTATTGTTAAGGAAAACATCATATTTGGAATGTAATCTTCTTCTAAAATTTTCTTCTTATACTTTTGGCAATGTTCCTTTTAATGGGACTTTCCTTCAAAGTATTGAGCTACTATTTGAGGTTTTTGTGCTGTAGTGGATGCGAATGTAGGAATAGTTTGTTGTTTCTACTATCTTAGGAGAATATAATGAGTATGTTTGATTATTTACCTAAACATCCATTAACAAAAAATCTATGAAATCTATATCTTAACCACTTTATATTCATTTTAAAAAATTTTAATAGTGTAATATACATATGAAACGTGAGTAGGATAATTTATTAGCTTCACTATCCAAAAGTGCACTATATTTTATAGGAGTTCAGAGACAAAATATTTCCTTGATGTGGTGCCTAAAATTTTTTTGTAAATGGAAATATTTTTGGAGATCTTCATCACCTTTTTTCTAGGTTTCTTGGGATTTTAAAAATTTACAAAATTTTTTTCCAATACCGAGATTATGTAGTCATTAGATTGGTCATTTCGAAAAGAATTTATTTTTTAATCTCCCCAAACAGTTTTCACCTCTGATCTCTTTAATCACTCAAACATGCTAAGAACTTTTGCTAATGCTCGAGAGGTGGGGTTGTAAAATATGGTGTGTGATTTGATTTAGGAGTAGGTATTTGTTTCTACATAAGTGTAATAGTAGAGGATTCTACTTTTCATATTATCCTTCCCTGAGTTAATGGAATTACTTGAGACATTGATTTGGTCCCTGCGATGGAGTATTCCCCCTCCAGATAAATTATGAAAACTTACCCAAACCCTTATATGTATTTTATATGGATCAAATACATGCACAAACAGTTGAAAAGATTCAATATATAGATGTGAAACATATCTTTTTGAGGGAGTTGTAGGTTTAAGGATTCTGTCAATTCATTCAACCATGAAATGAAATATGAGACCCTTTTATACTCCTATAGTTATCAATTCTTGAGATATAAGACTGTTTCCTTCTCCAACATTGAGATAAAATTGAAAAGGAATTTCAGACATTGGTTTTCCCACACTATAATTGACATAGAATGAAAAAATCTCTACCAAGTGATGTATGGACCTTGCTGTGATTCAACGAAGTACCTGAGTTTCACCACTTTCGTTTTTTCATGGAAACACATCATGGGATCACTAAATGAATCAAAATGCATCAATTGCTACTTCAGGTCTCCTGATCCATTGTAGATTAGAAATATAGTGTTCCCAAAGATCGGTGGGGTAGATTTAGATCAAAACATTTATATTAAGGCTTAATTTCATGATTTATTTTTACATTTAATTCTTCCATGGAATCGGTAGAGTCATTAGTTACACAATGGTGTTTATATGAATTTGGGGAATGTATGGATTAGGATGAACATGGATAGGCGTAGTAGCTAGAGCATGAATAGGTACGATGGCTGGTAGTGTCATTAGTGGCCATAGTACAGGTACCTATCCTGGGTAACCAATAGGGTATGTCCAATAAGTATGTTCTTGAACCTACATTGGTTATTCACCTAGTATAGGTAATTCCCATTCTAATACAGGGTGATCTAACTATATTTTTTGTTAGTATCCCCCATTAAGTATATGTTTTATATCTTCTTCTATTGCTATAGAAATCCCCCTTTTTTTAGGTGCACCCCCTTGAAGTGCATTTTGAGGATATGCATGCTGAACTTATCTAGTGTAAATTCTACCCATGATTAAATATCTATTGATTCATCTCAATTTCCCAATCTACCCTCCTACTCAGTAAATCATTCATCCATAGAAACAATTTTAACCAATTTGGGAAGGAGGTGAGGTATAATTGGAACCTTACCTTTTCCCATCTTTTGAGGATGTAATGGTGGATATTTTTAGGTATCACTAAAATTTAGGTAATGCCACTAGCTTTGTGTATTCACACCTCCTTCAAATATTAAGGCGTATACCACATCGTAAAATATAAATTTATTAATTACTAATTAGGATCCGCATCGTGTTCTATAGAATCAATATGTGTAGCGTTGATGACATTCACTAATGAGTAATTATTTGTGGGAATTATATCATTGAAATTGAGAGGGAGCATTCATCTACACCCTGCATAGGGACATATCCCCCCACTGGACAATATTCTGGGAGATTTTGGAGGACAATAATTCTATGGGAATAACCAAATAATTCAGTCATAGATTCCACATGAAATTGAATCGAATAACGATATGTGACAGTTTTGGAGGATCCACTCCTTTATATCTTACCTAATCAGTATAAAATGGATACATGCGGAATATGTAGCTATTGAGGTTTAAAATCCCCCAGTCTTGAGGGTGAGGGATGTTTCTTTGTTGATTTGACACCCCATCTGGCATGATTGGCTAACCTATAGGGTTGGGTTAAACCCCCCATGCCAATGGGTTGGGGTTTCTCTGAAGCTGACATGGATGATATTACTGTGACTAGTAATTTGATTTATGGATATGTGTTCAAACATGGGATGTGTGTTTCATTTGAAATGCAATCAGATAAACCATTTTCTGAGACTGAATCACTATATTCAATATGTGTGCTACTGGGAGACTGAAATCATCTAAAAAGGAGGATTTCTTGATATTAACAGATGCTTGATGAAAAATTATCTTAATACCCATTTCTCTTCTATCCCTACATCGATGAGAGTCATCCAATTCCTTTTTTATGTTGAGGATATCTTCTATCATGATCATATTCCGATTTTTGGAGCCGACTGGGTTCAATGAAATATCATGATACCACTATTCACGGTCATAGCTGGTTTGGGAGTGTAGTGAAATTTAGTGCTCTGTGTACACCCCATCCTATGATACATACACCATATGGGGTATCAATGATTAGTTTTCACAACCTCATTCATATTTTGTGGCTTGTTCATTGAAGTGATACTTGATGTTTCTCAATCACTGGATTTCATGATTCCAGGATTAATGCCAACTTAATTTGGAACTTCAAACGATCTATTACCATGACGTGACCTCAATAGTAATCATAATATAAAATGATTTTTTTAGTGATGATGTGTTTTAAAAATATTAAGGGGATGTCGTACATACAATATTCAGACAATACCTCTACAATACAATATTGAGGTGTGGAAAAAGACCTAACCATGGATTGTTTGTCATCCTTAACCAGTTGTTTAACCATGATTATCATGTCTTATACATCTTTCAACAAAGGTTCCTCTACCTATTCCAAATAGATATGATTCTTTTTCTACCCCATTTTCATAGGCTATAAGATCAATTGGGTATTCTTATGTTTCATTTTAAGGCATGTGACCCAAGGGTGGTTTAGAGAATGACCGTCAGCCTCTGCTATCTTTCAATGAGAAAATATTTCCCTAGAAAATTAAAAGGAATCATAAATGAGTAGGCTCATTTTCACATGTGAAACATGATGGGAGGATATTCTATTCACTATATGTTTAGTTTGGTTATTCTCCTGAAAATGAAATACATTTATGTTGAGATAACATTAAAAAACACGATCATAGGGAGGAAAACCACGGTGAATTACAACAAGGTAGATACCCTCATTATTCTTGATCTTATCGTAATTTGGAAGGATACCAAGACTCTCATATAGATTTGGGATGTCAATATGGATCAGATTGTAGGAACGATTTAGGACATCTTGGTGATGTTTCTTGTTGAGGACCATAGAAATTTGTACTTCTATTCTAGTAATTTATTAATGGGAATGTATGATATTTAGAAGTGACATATAAACATATGAGGGAATAAATAATATAAACATTAAGTGGAGACAGATTATGGAATTGATCTATATTTTCCTCTTTTTCAATGGATTCTTCTTGTATTCCTACTTATAACTGATTTGGGACACTTACTAGGAAAAGTGGTTATCAAAGACATGTGTTTCTAACTGCCTTATATTGGCCATTGGGGTAAACTGATTGCCTCTAATTAGAGTGGTTTCTTGTTGTTAATCGGGTTATCTATAAATTTTGTGGTATTATACCCCATGTCCCTACCTTATAGGAGAAGAGGTGTGTATATGATTCCGGGTGACATGCTGATGTGACTCACCATTTTTCGTGATAATGATGTGTGTCCATCCCTCGGGCACTACAATAATCACTGTTATATTCTCTTAGAAATTCTGTAGGATGTGGGAAGAGAATACGGTTTTCCCTTTAACCCTTTTTAGGATCTTCTTGGTGACTTTAGTGAAAGTATCATGGATATATTTACATTAGGTATCTAGAGTAGGTGTATGTGACTACTCATACAATCCCATTATTTCTAGTGGACAAGTGTATCTTCCTAGTCACAATTATCCACCAACATGGGTTACTGGACTTCCCATGAGGGGGAAAAGGTGTGACCCTTCTCCCTATTGGTTAGTTTTGATCACTGATGGGAAATCATGTGTGACCTCTTTTGAAGGCCATATGCCGAATTGATGAGTACAAACACATTTATCATGTAGCGACATGTCTACAACACAATGTTGGTTACTGGGATTACTCTCAAGATCCCTTGAAAAGAGACATTATGTATTCCAGGTGAGGCCATTTGAAAACTCATGATCCACCTCCCAGAGATATGAGAGGGACTGAATATTGAATTCCTAGGATAAGATCCTAAAATGTTTAATGATAGCAGTAGGTACTATTTGCTTCAATACCAACAGTCGTCATTGATCAGATGATTAGTGAGTATTTGAGAAATAGAGGGCTTGTCGGGTAACCTCCATTGTCAGGATCATATGATTCTAATGGTACCCCCAAGACAGTTCATTTGAGATCAAATGTTGATGATTTTGGGTTGGTGATTATTTCCTTTATGAGATGGAGAATCAGATTGAGTGGCATCTATGGAATTCATCGATGAAACTGGAATGGCTCCATTGGATTGAGGGGATTCCAAAATATAAGTGACTAAATATATAACAAAAACAAATAATAAACTCATCCAAATAAGCTTCTCATTTTGATGAACACATTCTCAATTCATTGCCTGGTCTTGCCCTCATTTATCAATTGAAATGGGATTGAAAATTTGGTGACACTATCATCTTGTTTAATGATTCAATTTAGGTTCCCCATTTTTTCAATCAGATAATCAGTCACCCGATGAATAATTGCATGATTTTTGAGTTATTTGCAATCATTAATCTCATGTTTACTATTTCTAAATGGTTTCCATTAGGTATATTCATGGATGCATAAAAACACAATGGTTCTATATCCAAAATTTCATTCTATTAAATGGATGGTGGTTCTTAGGAAATTTGACAAATGATGATTAAGAACTAACATTGGTCGAGAGAAGGCGATGTCGAGTGAATCACACACTTTTTGGGGGAATTATTTACTAATCCGAGAGTCTCTTATATATTAAAAATATTTCAATGAATCCATTATTAATTCCCATGTGCGATAAGATTTTACCATGAATTAACAATCAATTAATAACACGTATGGAATTTAGAATAATCATTATGTATCCATGGTTCTTCATAGATGGATATATCTGTCTTTATCAACGGTTCTACATCAATGGTTCCCATGATGTTCTACTTAGTGATTTTATATTTATTATTATGATGATTCTAGTTGTCTAGCCACTCAACAGGGCACTCTAGACTTTATTGTCATATAGGGATATGGAATTTGTTTTTTATGTTGGGATCATACCCATAAATGGGTATCCTACACATCCACATGAAATGAATTAGAACACACATAGTTCATTGACACTTATATGAGAAAATAATATTTTAAAATTTCTTGGGCTGAGGACCTAACCATACAATTTAGCAGAATGTTGAATGTATGTCTAGGTGGAAGGTGCCTAGCCGAAGTTTGATGGGGGACTTATGCAGAAGCAGTTTGAGGATACCGAAAGGGATATGAATTTTTTAAATTGAATGAAACCCGTCTAGGAATGTGGCCTAAGGAGAAGAATAATGATTATGAGTATTGGGTTTTGACCTCTTATATTCTTCCTACCTCTCCTATATGGGAAGGAATCAAAGAACATGTAATTCAGTGATGAGGACCCACAACTATGGTGGCCTCCAAAAGTATTTTCATAGTTAATTATATCCATTTGAGGGGATTAAGATGGGGATTATTCCTAAATAAGAAGACATTGTAAAAAGGGAGCATGGGAAATTTAATGATTCATGGTGTCTTGGGGGCTTAATTCAAGGTATACTCTTTGAAAGGATTCCCAGATTAAAGGAATTTTGATGAGGTCTTACTTCTAAGGAGGATTCCCATTGAGATCAGGCCCTATGTGGGGTTGATTTTTATCTTGATTGTAATAAGATTCATAGTTCATGTAACGACCCAAATCTGAAGCCACATAAATGGATCCCCATACCCGGTTCTCCACATGAACACAAGCACTTTTCCCCAAATGCCAGAGGCTGCCAACTAGCAGCGAGGGCCTTGGTGAGTCTATGGGAAAAATATGCCCTCATTTGTTAAGTATATAGTGGAAGAATTAACATAAATAATATTGGAAGCAGCAAAAAACATAGAACAACTGAACTAAAAGTAGAACCAATGTCTGATATAATAATGATGCTGTACGGTACATGTATCTATGGTAAGCAGTAAACAAATAAACGTGCTGAAATACAACTGAAACCAAAGTACTAAATGTAAACGGAACCTCTAGCAGCATCGCGAGCCAAAGCCCGATCCCATGCTCTCCATATCCAACAAGAAATCAAGTACCTAAGGTAGAAGGGCCACAATCCTTTTCTACACATGCAACCATATAATTTGTTTGAGTCGAAAATCAGGACCCAAACAGGGTGTCAGACTGTTCCCAGTAGGAAACCACCACAAGATTTGTGCCCTACTATTAGTGAGTAATATTGAAAAAGTAAAGGAATAAAATACAGTAATGAACTAGGAGTACACCAGTAAATAATCCTACCAATTACCACTCACATTCATTTAATTATTCAACCAAAGAAAACTATCAAGTTCTCTATTCCAAGGTAAAGAAAGTATCACAACAGGAATATCAAAAGACTACCTAAACACAAGCAGTACAAAACCCAATCTTGTTCTTTGGCTTGGTGGGATAATCACAACCAACCAAAAAAATTCACACTGACACTTTGGGTGGCTCAAACTAGAAGAACCCTATAGTTTAGTAATCAAAAAAGGCACAGACACTCCGGGAACCTCTCAAGTTAATTCCCCTATGGTCTTACAACGATAGCTACAGACTCTCTGAGGAAGAACTTAAATCTAATTCCCCATATAGTCTCAATCCGTGGGTAAACTAAGAACACTCTTGGGAAGAAAAAAGTCCTATTACCGTAGGTACTATATACGAAACTAAAACCAACAGACCCTCAAAGGGAAGCACTTAATTGTCTATTCCCTCTTTGATCTACCGCACCAGGTTCTCACAGCCCTGAGCAGTCCAGTCATGCGTAATCGGCTGTCAGCAGCCCTGTATATGTTCAAAAAATACATGGATAATAGCTACCATGCATTAAAAGAATTTTAACAGAAGGAAATTCAAGCAATCAGTGATAACAAGTAAACTAACAATTGCAATAGGGTTTTCCTCATAGGCAAACAGTGGAAAACAGTGATAAATAACCAAACTGAGGGAGAAACAACTATGGGGTGATCCTAAAACATGAAACCAATCATATATTATCAACAATTAATCATAATATAACAATAAATCTTGGGAAAATAAACAATAGGATGAAAATCCTAAACCTGGGATACCCGATACATGGGTATCCGCCACTTTTGCAACCAAAACTCAACGAACATCATTGTAGGGCAACAAACCACCTACCTTGATCCTCGAAGATTGATATAATTGAGAATCGGCCTGTGAATCAGCCAGGAATGCAGTAGATCAACAAAAAAGTCTAAAACATTCAACCTTAGATAACTCACACGAGAGGAAGAAACAAGAAACGAGGCCCAAGAAGAACCAATAACTCACCGCTGCAATTCTTCTACAATCAACGGAGTTCGATTCGGACAACCGGTGATGGATCGGTGGATCAGAGAAGAATTGGCCTCCTCAGATACTCTGGATGGAATTAGGAAGAGAAGAATACATTAATGAGAATTAGGTGCGACCTCGGTCCGATTAATGAAACAAAAAAGAAAGTATACTGCATGTAATTTTAATGTGCATGTCGTATACTAGGTCGTTCTGTACTCCGCCAAAATTGGCCTCCATTTCACCCCTACACACCGTGTGTGTGGCCCGTGTACAGCCATCACACAGATTCGAGTGGAAAAACAGTACACGGTGTGTACTAAGAAAGTGCACGGTGTGTACTTCAAAAATATCCAGAAAAATCATTTTTCCCAAAAAAACCCCAGAAAAAGGAAAAACATACCTCAAACAAAGATCTGGGTTCCTACAAACTTCCCCCTTAAATAAATTGTTCCCCGAATTTCCCTAAAGAGGCGTAGAAGAAGGAGCCTCGAACAACTATGGCCAGTGCGATCACATATCAGCCTCCCTTTCCTAGGTCTCGTCCTACACTCGCCCGTGCTGACATAACACCTGTACTAGAGGAATAGACCGACCATAGAGAATTTTCGTACTGTGATATACAATTCTGATAGGATGCTCCTCGAAAGATTCATCTTGCTCCAGCTAAACCTCCTTAGGATTAATAACATGAGACGAGTCTAAGAAATAGCGTTGAAATTGAGAAACATGAAATACTTCGTGCATTGCCTGGTACCTCTGAGGTAATTGCATCATGTAAGCAACCAGCCCGACTCTCTCCAGAACCTCAAATGGCCCGACGTATCTCGGTGAAAGAATTCCATGCCTCTTAATCCTCTTATGTCCCAACCTCAGGGTACCGCACAGGAAAACCTGATCTCTGACCATGAACACCAAAGGTCGTCTCCGCTGATCAGTATAAGATTTCTGCCGAGACTGTGAAGTATCCATCCTCTTATGAATCAACTCTATATGATATGAGGTCTTCTGAACAAGAGGAAGTCCCAGCAAAGCTGCCTCTCCTTCATCCAGCCAGTATAAAGGTGATTGGCATGGACTACCGTACAAAGCCTCGTAAGGTGACATCTGAATAGTCACCTGAAAATAGTAGTTGTATGAGAACTCCACCAGAGGGATATGCTTTTCTAAAGTACTTCCATGGTCTAGAATGCAAGATCGGAGCATATCCTCAAGCAGCTGAATCGTACGTTCGGACAGGCTATCGGTTTGGGGATGGTAAGCTGTACTTAGAAGTACATGTGTACCCAGAGCCCTCTGTATCCCATTCCATAAGTGTGAAGTAAAACATGCATCCCTATATGAAAACATGGAATGTAGATCTTTATGCAGATGTACAATCTCTCAGATGTACAACCGTCCCATCTCATCAACACTAAAGGTCTCCTTGTTCTGAAAGAAGTGTACAACCTTCATGATCATGTCCACTACAACCCAAACCGTATCATTTCCTCGACGCGATCTCGGTAACCCTATCACGAAGTCCATCGTGACATCATTCCATTCCCACTCATGAATGGGTAACTGCTGTAAAATACCTGCTGGTCGCTGATGCTCTGCCTTCACCTGTTGATAGGTTAAACACCCAATAACAAAACATGCCACATCCTTCTTCATACCTGGCCACTAATACTGATGACGTAAGTCTCGGTACATTTTGGTGACACCAGGATGAACTGCCTAAGCTGAAGCATGAAACTCTAACATCATCTCCTCACGTATGTCCGCTGAAACCCATACGCGGCAATGAAAACGTAGAACCTCATCATCACTCACTTTCCACCCCGGAGTAGGGTCTCCCTCTGACACACCCTCCCGTTGGACAAGGCCATCTGGGTCTGATAGCTGCCTCATTCGAACTCGATCTAAAAGAGTATAGGTAACAGATAAAGAAGAAAGAACTATCTTCTCATGTCTTTCATTCACCTTCAAATTCATCTTAGAGAACAGAGCCATAAGCTGCCACTCGCTGCTGGCCTCCTAAACTGCCTGCAATTGAGTCCTCCTGCTTAGTGTGTCAGCCCCAACATTTCCTTTCCCAGGCATATAAGCAAGCTTGAAGTCAAAATACTATAGGTACTCGACCCACAACTTTTTTCTCAGATTCAAGTCACGCTGCGTGAAGAGATACTTGAGGCTCTTGTGGTCATTATATACCACAAAATTCTCTCCCATGAGATAGTGTCTCCAACAATGCAAGGCATGAACAACTTCAGCCAACTACAAGTCTTTGATAGGGTAGTTCTTATCATGTGGCCTCAACTGCCGATATCCGTACACAACAACACGATCTTCCTGCAAAAGCAGTGCTCCACGCCCGATTCTAGATGCATAATAGAAAACTGTATAACTCTTTCCTGGCTCTGGCAGAACTAGAATCGGTGCTGAAGTCAATCTCCCCTTCATCTTCTGGAAGGCTGAGTCGCAAGCTTCCGACCAAACGTACTTCAAACCCTTCTTAGTCAAGATCATCAATGGCGCTGCTAAGCCTGAGAAGTCATGTATAAATCTCATGTAATAACCAGCCAGTCCAAAGAAACTCTGTTCCTTGAATACATTTTTCAGCTGCTACCAAGTAACTACTGTTCTCACCTTCTCTAGGTCTTCTGATACTCCTGTCTCTGAGATGACATGGCCCAGGAAGTGAATCTCGCCCATCCGGAAGTAGCACTTTGAGAGCATAGCATATAACTGATGCTCTCTCAATGTACTCAATACAATCTAAATATGGGTAGAATGGTCGTGTCGAATGTGAGAGTACACCAAGATATCATCCACGAAGACAACAACGATAGAGTCTAAGTAAGGACGGAAAACCCTATTCATCAGCACCGTGAAAACCGACGGCGCGTTCGTGAGACCGAACATCATAACCAGATACTCATACAGACCATACCTGCTTCGGAAAGCTGTGAGAGGTATATTAGATGGTCTAAACCACAACTGATGATAGCCAGAACTCAAGTCGATCTTCGAGAATACACTGGATCATCGAAGCTCATCAAAAAGATCATCAATCCTTAGCAATGGATATCAGTTCTTGACCATCAACTGGTTCAGATTCTGATAGTCCACACAAAGCCGTAAGTTACCATCGGAATTCTTCAAAAAACAACACAGGCGAACCCCATGGGGAAGTACTGGGTCAGAAAAAACCCTTCGCCTGCAACCTCCAACTGCTTCTTGAGTTCATGAAACTCAGGCGTAGCCATCTTATAAAGAGGTATGGATACTGGTGCTGCTCCCGACACATGCTCCATAAATAAGTCTACCAAACACCTTGGAGGAAACCCTAAAAAGTCTTCTGGAAAGACATCTAGAAAACAGTAAACTACCAGAGGGAATTCCATCTGAGAAGTCCCCTGATCATCCTAATAAAAACTAGTAATCTGGGTTGTAGCACTGCCCAACCCTTGATGCTCTGGTCCAGCCCTACTTTCCTGGACATCCCATTCTCCCTTGTGAAGAAAGGAACTGCCCTCTAGTGGCGTGAAACTCACCCTGAAACGATAACCATCGACAAATTCCTGAAAAGGAACTAGCCAGTCCATTCCAAGAATGACATCATAACCCTTCATCTCAAGGATATAATGATACAAAAAGAAGTGACACCCACCGACCACAAGGGGGAACTCCTTGCACTGACACACACATGTTGTTCTATTTCCTAATGGAGTGTCTAGGGACAAAGAATCCTTAGAATTAATGACAGTAAGTCTAAGGCTATCCACAGTGTGTATAGAAATAAAGCTACCAGAAGCTCCGGTATCGAAAAGTGTAGAAGATAAAACTAAGGCTACTAAGATTGTACATAGAACAATGGAAGTTCCAAGATCCTACTCTCGATGGATCTTCTCTACCGCAAATGTCTGGCCAGTACCACGACCCTGTGTAGCAGCCTGATATCCCTGAGCTGATCCTCTCTGAGCCTGATCAACACATCCATGACTTATACCCTAGCCTGAAATAGCTGAAGAACTCCAGCCCCCATTCAGCTGCGGAACTGGTAATCGTTCTCCTCTACGAAGAGTAGAAACTGATCCTCCTTCACTGGCTACTAGAAAAATAACCCTGAAAAAATGTTGCAGATGACCCATCTTACCGCAAGCCCGACACTCCACTAGATCTCTCGGGCACTGAGGCTTCTTATGCCCACTCTTTCAACGCATACATAAGAACACCTAGTTTCCAGAAAGAATATCACGTCTTCCAGAAGAACTACCTTGCTTCCTCGAGTCAACTCGAGTAGACTCTCATTGGTGTTTCCTGCTATCAGTATGAAATGAATTAGTCTTGGATGATGAACCGCCCTGGTCAAAAGCTCCAGTCTCCCTCATATTCCATTCGGGGTTCAGCGCCTGGTTGACTATTAGGGTAATATAAGTCAATTGTAAGACGTTCACCTGCAATATGATCTCTGGTTTGAGGCCTTCGTCAAACTTCCTTGCAAAAAATAGCTCGTTATTTTCCATAACGGATGTGAAATGTTGTAACTCAGTGAAACAGGAGGAATACTCCATTATCAAAAGAGTCCCCTGCTATAGCTTCATGAACTCTCTGGATCTATCGGCCCTCAACATCGCCAGATAGATGTAGTCATAGAACGTATGCTGGAATTTGTCCCAAGCCAATGTCTGTTGGTGCCCTGCCTGCGAGACTACATCCCACCATATCTTGGAAGAGTCTCACAACATGTATGTCGTGAGATTCACCCTTCTATCTGGGGGTGTCTCCAGATGATCGAAGATGGAAAGCATGGTTTCTAGCCATGAATCTGCAGCCTGAGGTCCTCCATCCCCTATGAAGGTGGGAGGATGCAGTAGCTAGAAGACTCATGTCAGCTCCGCCATAGACATGGCAGGATGCTGAGCTCACTGGAAGGTCTGCATGAACCTCATAAAACCATCTTTGAACTGTGTGTCGGCACCAGTGTCTCGAATCACTGTAGGTTCCATGTCTGGAATAATCGGCGGAACTACTGGTAGTCCCTGGTCTGCCGTATAAGGCATACAGTCACTGCTTGGTTCCTGCCATGCAACGGGAGGACGTCTTATTGCCATGGACCTGAAAGGTCAAAATCACAACTCAGATTTAGGATTAACAATGGTAGAAAACACAAGTGTACAAAACGGGATTAGGAGAGAGAAACACATAAGTTTGCAAAACAAGACTACACAGAGTGTTTTCTAAACCTTTTACATGGGCGTGTAACTCTGCCACCACTAGTCGTGTAACATCCCAGACTACACGGCATGTTGTCCCAAAACACGGCGTGTACTTGCACTCCACTCCCCTGCCCGAGTCTCATTACATGGCTAACCTACACGGTCTTCCTAATTCTAAAATACACGGTGTGTTCAATAAAGATATGGTGTGTACTAGACAGGTTTCAATAACCCGTGTAGCGGTTACACAGCCAGCTACACGGCTGACCCCTACATGGCGTGTTCCGAACAAACACGGCTTGTATAAGGATAGATAACACTAACCCGTGTTTTTCGTGACATGTCTGGGTACCTAGAATGAAACTACATGATGTGTACTTATAACACACTTCATGTACTACATGAGTTTCCACGACCCGTGTTGTTAGTGACACGACTGGGTACACGGTTGACTACTACACGACGTGTAATTATGGTACACATCGTGTCCCTGAAGACTCTCCACCACCCCATGGCTCTGTTCAAATAGTTATTGAAATGGTTTCAAAACTACATGGTGTGTATTAATAATTTACACACAATGTATTTTGGGTTTTTCCGGGCAGTAGCTCAAAAACTGCACCGAATGCCAGAAACACTGAAAAACAAACATCTATGTGCCAAATTCCGATCTGTGGGGGCCCATACTCCCCGCGAATCAAATAATTGCATCATAACAATGCATATATCAAGTGAAATAGCATAAAAAGTTTGTTCGTCACAACAACTATCACAACAACGTGCATAATTTATCACGACAACTATCATAATAGCATGAAATTATAAAGCACCATAGATGGCATGGTAAAATGCAAGCCATGTGATTTCCTAACCAGTGCCTATATGATGCATGAGATGGCACACCCTCAACTCATTGGGTTGCAACAAAATAGAACCACAATTATATAAACTGTAACATCACAAAACATGTGCATCAGCCAACGATGAAATATAATAAACTGTAACACTTGCAAAAACAGAAAATTGCAATTACGAGGTAATATAGCTTTTCCCTGTACACGGGTTAATTACTCCTGGTCACAGTTAAGTACTAACTACCCATTTTATCCTATCCCTATCTATTTTCGCAATATAGAAAGGCAATAGAAAAGAAGAAAACCTCCCTCTAATACCACTTTGTAATGACCCGAATCCGAAACCACATAACCGGTGCCCCGTACCCGGTTCGATACATGACCTCAAGTGCATTTCCCCAGATGCCAGAGGTTTCTGACTAGTAGTGAGGGCCTTGGTGAGTCTTTGGAGGAATTATGCCCTCATTTGGTAAGTATACAGCGGAAGAATAAACATAAATAACAGCGGAAGCATCAAACAACATACTACAACAGAACTAAAAGTAGAAGCAATGTCTAATATAATAATTATGCAGTACGGTACATGAATCTATGTAAAGAAGAAAAAAATAAACATGGAGAAATACAACTAAAACCAAAGTACTAAACGTAAACAACAACTCCAGCAACATCGCGAGCCAAATCTCGGTCCCATGCGCTCTAGCTCCAACCAGAAATCAAGTAACTGAGGTAGAAGGGCCACAATCCCTTTCTACACTAGCAACCATGAAATCTGTTTGGGCTGAAAAGCAGGACCCAAACAGGGTGTGAGACTAATCCAAGTAGGCCACCACAACAAGATTTGTTCCCTACTGTCAGTGAGTAATATAGAAAAAAGTAATGGAAAATAAAAATAGTAGTGAACTAGGAGTACACCAGTAAATAATCCTACCAATTACCATTGACATTAATTTAATTTAATAACCAAGGAAAACTAGAATGTTCTCTATTCCAAGGTAAAGAAAGTGTCACAATAGGTATATCAAATGAATACCTAAACACAAGGAGTACAAAACCCAAGCTTGTTCTTTGGCTTGGTGGGCTCGTCACAACCAACCAAAAAAATTCACACTAGCCCTCTGGGTGGCTCAAACTAACAGACCCCTATAGTCCAGTAATCAAACAAGGCACATACACGCTAGGAAGATCTCACGTCAATTCCCCTACAGTCTTGAAACGATAGCTATAGACTCTTTCAGGAAGCACTTACATCTAATTCCACATGTGGTATCAAGGCATGGGTAAAATAAGAACACTCTTGGGAAGCACAAAGTCATATTCATGTCGGTCCTGCGTATGAATCCAAAACCAACAGACCCTCTAGGGAAGCAATTAATCGTCTATTACCTCTTTGATATCCCACACCAGGTTCTCACAGCCCCGAGCAGTCCAGTCGTGCGTAATCGACTGTCAGCAGCCCTAAGTAAGTTCAAAAACTACTTGGATTATAGCTACAATGCATCAAAAGCATTTAAACAACACGAAATTCATGCAATCAGTGATAACAAGTAAACTGACAATTGCAATAGGGTTTTCCTCACAGGAAAACTGTGCCAAATGGTGATAAACATCCAAACAAAGGGAGAAACACCCGTGGGGTGATCCTCAAACATGTAACCAAGCATATATTAGCAACAATTAATCATAAGTTAACACGATATATTTGGAAAATAAACAATAGGATCAAAATACTAAACCCGGGATACCCGATACATGGGTATCTGGTACTTTTGGAAACAAAACTCAAAGAAAATCAACGTAGGGCAACAAACCACCTACCTCGATCCGCGAAGATCAATATACATGAACCTCAGCCCGTGAATTGGAAAAGAATGGAGTAGATCTGCAAAAACCTCTAAAATTTTCAACCTTATATGACTCACACAAGATAAAGAAACAGGAAATGAGGCCAAAGAAGAATGAAGAACTCACTGCTGCGATTCTTCTGCAATCGATGGAGTTTGATTCACAGAACCGGTGACAGATCGATGGCTTGGAAAAGATTCGGCCTCCTCGGATTCTTTAGAAGGAATTAGTCGAAGAATAAGATGTTAATGATCATTTGGCACAACCCCAGTCCAATTAATGAAATAAAAAACAAAGTACACGA
Source organism: Viscum album (assembly GCA_963277665.1). Lineage (NCBI taxonomy): Eukaryota > Viridiplantae > Streptophyta > Magnoliopsida > Santalales > Viscaceae > Viscum > Viscum album. The sequence goes on from OY728141.1 coordinate 1,253,581,539, forward strand.
CGTATACTTTTAGAGTACACATCGTGTACCAGGTCTTTCTGTACTCCACCAAAATCGGCCTCCACATCACCCCTACACTCTGTGTGTGTGGCCTGGGCATGGCCAGCACACAACTTCGAGTAGAAAAAGAGTACACAGTGTGTACTCAAAAAGTACATGATGTGTACTTCAAAAATATCCAGAAAGTTTATTTTTCCAAAAAATACCCCAGAAAAAGGAAAAACATACCTCAAAAGAAGATTCGGGTTCTTATAGTTCATATAGTTGAATATGGGAAAAATTGAGATGATTTAATTAACCCCATTATCCACTAAGCCCACATGTTCCATGCTCGATGTCAGAAACTAATGGAAGAATATGACCTGATGATAAAAAACAATATGCTATTGTCCCCTGGTCGACATATTGACGAATCCTTAAGGAAGAGGGATGACATTTTGATCATTCCCATATCATTTTCCAATGATTTAGGTGGAATATTACAAGGGTAAAATAGTTACATTGATTTAAACTACCCTAGAATGGTTCAATGGTATGGAAAACGAGGGATGATGAAAGAAGAATATAGGGGAGAGGGCTTGAGTACCCATATCCTCTATGAAAAAATGGCTAGAAGGCATAGAGGAGCCAGAGTGAAACGTTTTGAATGAAATTATAGATGATTACTCTAAGAGGGATACACTAAAATGGGACTTGAAATGATAGAGGAGTATGTCATTCCATGTCAAAAGGAAATGCAAGTGTAATCCTCATCCACCATACTAGGAACTGGAGGCTCTGAGTCATAGAGACAAGAAGCGAATGAAATTTTACTAACCCTTTTACAAAATAATATATCCTCCCTAACTCATTCCCTAGGGAATGGTTCCTCATGAATATAAGGATACAAACTCACATGCCCCTTGGGGACCCAGACAGGCCAACAAGTAAAGTGAAGGAAGCCTTTAACCATATGAATTCATACCCAAATGGGATATATGATGGTCATATACTCACCATGGTTGTATAATCCTTTAGGATTTCATAGAGGCTCCAACCTAGTCCCTTTTATAGAAGGGATCCAAAAAATAAGGGTCCCACCATGGGTGGCTTGGAAGAGGGAATGAAGGGTGTCTTTTGCATGTCCTCGATTTAGGTCCTTGACCCTGGTGGTCCATTCATGTGTGCCACATAGGGCTTTAGGGGGAATTAAATATGTTTTTCATATAGGGATATTGTGGGTTAATAGTCCTACATGAACTTGATAAGCCTCAGGAAATGAACTATAAGGGTAACAACAGTTGGGTGAGGCTTTTTCCATGGCACCCTGGGTCTCCTATAGTGTCCCTAGAAGGGTCTCGCCTAGGTCCTTGATTAGTTATTGGGGCCTCATGCATGTGGGGTCTATTTAGGGGGGAATGGTCACCATGGAGGTGTTTTATGTTTGGGACCCTAACATGATTTTTATCTAACATATCCCCATTAATTTCATCTTTTTAGGGGTTTTAGATAGTTACCTATAAAATTTCTAGGGACATGGTTGATGGTTCTGCGCTGTCAGAGCTCCAAGGTTTCTTTATGTATTTTCAGTTCATCAATTGAGGCGCCTTAGGGTCCTATTTATTGGAAAATATGGGACCCTGAATTAAAATGTTTGTCCAAAAATATCCACAGTATAGTTCCATGGTGCATGGTGTCCTACAACATTGGTCCGGTTAGGTAGCTGCATGTCCTAGAAACACATTGGGGTATGCATGTTTAGGTCGATTATGAAAAGTATCTTGGTCTTCCTTAAAGATTTTATAATTTTTAAATTCCCATGATTCTCTCCATAATCCATTCATCCTCCGTGATAAGAAGTTGTGTATACAATAAGGCCTATTTTTTTGGTATTGTCAAGTGGAGATAAATATGGGTCAAGTATAAGAGAATTTGTGTCATGTACATGAAACTACCTCCAACCACATTCCACAATACGTTCTCCCTTATTAAGAATACAATCAAGACCATATCCAGATCATCACAATATATAACATAGTTGTTACCTGGATCTACAAAGAATAGGATGGGTGATGAGATGAGATGAGTAATAATTTCCAAAAATCATTGCTGGCATACATAATTCTATATGAATGGAACACAATGTTTTAGAAAATAAGTGATGAGAGAATAATCACTTGAGAAATATTGATAAAATACATTAATATATTCAAATAATCATAAAATATTTCATACAATAAAAAAATTATTATGTATCTACAATGACATGACTTCATCTATCATTCCAGGGTCGAATGATACTCCTTCCTTAGAAATTACATTCCCAATGAAGTGGGGTTCTCATATCATGAAGTCTCACATAGAAATTTATTTATACAAATTTTTTCATGAATCATTATTAGTGATTATTTCAAGGGACCCCCTTCGTCATTCATGTTTCTAGAGTAATGTAGAATATTGTCAATAAATACTGCAACAATATAATGATGGAACCTATAGATTATATGGTGCATAAAATCTAGGAAAATTGTTTGTGTATTTTTCAGAAAAAAAAGGAATGTTGACAAATTTATAATTTCTATAGATACCCTAAAATTATTTGTTTTGAATATCGAATATTTTTATTAAAATCTAATGATATTTTGAGCATAGATAACTTTTACAGAACCACATGGATTCATTTATTTAATCAAAATAATAATCTATTAGAGCAAAAAGATAAATATATATTTTATTGCTACAGGATTTAAATTACGGTAATGAAAACATAAATATAGATTTGTATCTAGATTAATTAGAAATAAAATAGGTGTATCCCAAGGCAATATACTAGGTCAAATAAAACATTTAATTTAAAAGCCTAAAATAATAAACATTAATTCTGAAAAATATGTTGGATCCATTCTATAATACAGTAGTGAAATAGGGAGGCCTTAGCCGATATCAACATGAAATAGATACATATCAATATTTCATTAAATAGTGAAAAACACTAGTAGTATGAACATATTATTATATTTAATGGTATAAAACACATGCATGGGACGCATGGTATGAAAAAATAACCGTAAAGAAAAATACATGGAACCATAAACATGAGAAAAATCTTAATCCATCATTTGAAATAAATAAAAATGATCATACACACCACAAGTACTCTTGGAATTTTACTTAGATGCAATAATCAGTGTCTCTATATAGAACCTCCATGATCCAAATAAAAACACCAATTTTCAGTAGGTTTCTGCTCCAGACAAGAGACACTAACACCACATCTATTAATAACACCTAAAAACATCATGTCATCTAAATATACACAAAATGTGTTGGTACAAGTTCCATGCCCGAGTGAGTATAAAAGTTCCTAGAATAAACCCTGAAACAAAAAAGGGAAAATAGCCTAACAAGTTATCCCTAAAATCTCACAATGAGTGTGAATAACTAGAAGGAAATATGATAAGATAATGTTGATATTCTCAGCTAATAAAAATATTAGGAACATAATGTAGTCTCAATAATTATAGATATAATATATCAGTGTCCGAATGTCATGAGATGCAAGGGACACCCAAAGTATTGAAAATAAATAACAAATTCTAAATTCAATGACCCAGTATTATCTAAAATCTCAAAGGAAACCTTAGGTATATAAGTTTCCAGATTTAACAAAACATATGACCTCCTCAACCATTAAAACTATAACACCACCACTAGAATCTATGAAATTGATCATGTCATCATCAAATCATGCCCATCATTTGAGGGAATACCACACACTATAGTCTATCAAAACCGTACAGATGAAAATGAACCTAAACTAATAATGTACAGAAACCCACAAAAAATCCATGAAATATAGTATATGATCCTATCCTTGCCACAAGACACCTTAATGAAGCACAATAATTACTCTAGTGGAGGATCCTGACCCTTACTAAGCTATTATATGGGTGAATAATATCTATTTTGATAGAGGATTCGGTCCTTGAGAATTTTTGGGGGGATATCAAACTATCATAGAAAATTACCCACAAATAGGGTATCAAATCCCCAAGATTCTAGGTATCATATCTGTTCATGATATCATACGATAATTCTTTGATCATTTAGTTTGAAACCAATCATTTACCCTAGAGTGATAAAATATAAATCTACCTATATCACCTCTTAAATATGTTTGTATGGATAGATGGAATCAAGAATTATGTTATATATTGAAAAATATCTAAGAATGGTTAATAACTTATTGAAAATAGGCATTAGATTAAAAATATTATTATAAAATTATCATAGAAAGGATTTTCTACATGATGGGTCTGATGGCTCAATCCATGTGTAAGAGTAATGTATCACATATTAGTCATATAATTCCCAGATTGATTCCACAATATTGATTCTATGTAAATGGTTTCAGTATGATATATTAATATGAAATTAAAATCAACTAATGAATTTATAGTAACAATAGTAATAACAACAACAATAACAAAAATAATTGTAATATTGTTTTTATTTTTATTAATATAAAATATTTTATATCAGTGAGATAAATCTTTAGTGGATTATGCCAATCATAGAACTCCCTCTCCCCTCCCTCAAATCATGGGCCCCACCACTCTTAAATTAGAACCCCCTTGCTATCACTTACAGTGAGTGTGTCAAAAAACCCAAGGGCCATATTCTCTATACTAGATGTATATATTGTGTCTGACCACATTACATACACTATGTGGCTTCCACCTAGTCTAAAACACCATGTTGGAAAACCACATAGAATAAAATAATCCATCGATCCACTCTATTCAAACTAACCACCTCTCATAACATCAATCCACATGCACTAGTTTCCTCTATATATGTTGATGACCACCTCGTTCCCACACCTCCAAACTTGAGATGTTGTCTATGATGTAATGTACCTATGATTAAAAATCCCTCATGGGATTCTCCACCAATTAAATAATTAAACATTACAAATAAGAATTATATTGGGGCTTCCAAATCAAAACACAAGAGAAATTATAGAGTTTTAAAACCGAAGGAATCAGGGGAATGATAGTTGTCGTTGGGAAAACCCTAATCCAGTTCATACTCACAATAGTGAATATTTATTAACTTATGACATGGTATAACATTGATCATGAGAAACATTGGAGATTATCAATGTGAATATCATTTAAACATAGTGAAAATAAACATCACATATAACAACAATTAGAAATAAAATCATCTAGTCTGTTAATAATAACTAAAGTAACATATTCATGAAAAATATCAGTAAATTTTTGAAAGATTTATTATTATTATATAATGAACAAATTACTCAAATTTAATATATTATGTTTTTTGGACAAGTTAAATTTATGAAATGAGTCCATATATACATCATCATTAGAAGTATTTCTTATGAATAAAAGTTGAACATATAATAAAAAAATATGATTGAACAATGAAAATTAATGAAAAAATAAAAAAATGATAAATAATAAATAAAAAGGTAAATTAAGAAATAAAAATAGTCCTACTTTAGTAATGGATTGATTAGTGATGATGAACATGTTTGAATTATTTGATAATAATGATTATGTTAACAAATTCCATTTATGGATCTCATTCATCAATATTTATTTAACTCCACCAATATCTAGTCCATGTAGAAGTACTTATTTTCCAATAAAATATATTTTTTGTCTTTTGAAAATACAAAGGATGATTACTATAATTAGTTTTCTATGATAAAGATGATTAAATATACATCATGTAATGGAAAAGGGGTTTGAATTCACATTACTGGATTTATAAATTTTCATTAGAAATCCACTTTCAAAAAAATTGATGCATACATGATGAAAATCCCTTAGAAATTATAATGAAAAAAAGATAGAGTACCCTTAGGGAATGACCCATGTTATGAATGAAATTATATTACCAACCATATTATTTATGTATCCATTTATAAGATAATATAAATTTATCATAGTGATTAGTGTGTAGAAAATATAATATATTTATACTTAATATATATTCAGAAAGGCCCTTTTTCTCTCAAAATTTCTCATTATCTCCACCCATGGGTAAAAAACAAAAAAAAATAAAATATTCATTGAACAAATTTTAAAAGGGAATATACTACTGTAAATTTAACATTTTACCCCCAACAAGGTCTTAGGTCTCCAAAACTCCAAATTGAGCTATGTCTCGTTTAGGTAAAACCCGAGTCTCAACATCATTGCAACCTAAAATATATATTAATTCCAAATAACAATAAATAATAGGATGTGATGGTAGATAAATAATAGGAATCCTCAAGAAGGAAAAAACATCATGACACACACTTCTACTTCATGGGTTTAATGTTAAGGGAGCTCAATATGCCACCGACCAAGAAGGGAATATTATTTCATAGTATTTATGTCATTGAATCTATAAAATTATAAGAAACATCTTAAAAAATATATATTTATGGACTATGTGAGTATTGATAAGGCTCAACACCCAAAACATTTCCCCTTTTGAAGGACATTATGCCACCTGGAAGTAAATGGAGCCATGAAGCATTGACACACATCTCAAAAGGGTGGATTGAAAAGATTATCACTTGTGGGAGTACTACTATGTGTATCCTAGTTTTTATTTATCAATATTTTTGTTATTAGATTTATGTTTATTTTATGTTGTCCAATAAACTGTGGAAGAACTTTGTATTCAAGAAACATTAGTTTAATGTTATTTAGTGTGAATCAAGGTTATTAGAATTACAAATCACACATTGAAGTCTCAATGGAGGTAAAAAAAATTCAATGAATATTATATAATGATGTGACTAGATGTGTTTTAAAAATAATGTATTCATATTCAATGATATAACTAGTGATATCTAGTTACATTTATGAATTATTGAAGGTTGTAAAACTGAGAAAATCATCTTGAGATTCTTAAAAAGGGATATGTGTATAATAAAAATAGTGAATCAATGATAAAACACGTATATAATATTTAAAAAGTGTACTAAGTTGATTTCATCCTTTATAATTAGTGTTTACTATCAATTTTTTCAGTTGATATTACTATTTTGTACTTCTGGTGAATGAAGAAAAATCCTACATGTTTCTCCTGTTCATTTATAGAAACTTGTCTTAATAAATTTAATCATTTGTGTTATTTATTGATTTAGGTCATTTTCTGGGGATAACATTATATTAAATATTTGCGAGTGTTTATAAATTTATTTGTATGGACTAATTTGTCTGATGATTAGTTTTCACTGACTTCTAACTTTTGGTACACTTAGTTGAGGGAAGATGAATTTCATCAGATTCTATTTTCTGCTACACAAATATATGATAAACTTATAGGGGATAAATATGTATACATGTAGTGGTTTTATTACGGGAAAAATAACTTGGGGGTTCAAGCACATTAACTACCATCACAATAATATTCAGTACTACACATAGGTAAAATTGGTCTCATTCTATATTTCCTTGATGTGATTTCATTTTCGAAGGGAGTTTATAGTTAGTAAAATTTGTGACATAAATGGATGTAAAATATAGATTGATAAATTTTATGGAAAATATTTATTCTTTCAGATAATTTATTCTGCGGACCATATAATTTTTAAGGAGTTAGATCATCTAATCAATAGTGAACTTCCCTATAAAATAGGGGGTCGTAATGGGATCTGTTGGTTAGAAAAAAACTGGAATTGGTTAGGAGATATATGAAAATGAACATTACATTATAAATATAGGAAAATATAACTACAATGATTTTTATTAAAGAACTTGATGATATATATGGGAGTTACGTGACACTTAATAATGTTTGTCATTATTTTTTTAATGTTCCTCTATATTTCTTCCATCTCTTCATATTTCCATAAAATAAAAATCTACTATTTGTTGAGGTAGATTTCTCTATAATTCAATCTTTCATGAATTTCATTTTCCCTATCATTGTTGTAATTCACCATGTTTCCCTATCTAATGATATTAAATTATACATATTTTATAATGGGAAATATCATCCAATATTCTCAATCAAAACTAAGAAAAAATTGATTCATTAAAATCCATGATTTCTCCTCTAAAAGGTAGTATATTATAAATAACAAGACCTACATACTAATATTCATTATGAAATGGGAACATTTATGATTTTGTGATTATGAATCAAAAAATATATCCACCAAATCCATATAAATAGTGTATTTTAATAACTACAATTTTTTAGAATGATTCTCCTTTAATCAAAATATTATCTTCTCCATTGAGGCTGGAAGACATGCTAACTATATTTTATTATTAATAATGAATTTAGTAATATATTGTTTATCATCCCTAAATCTCATATAGAAAATTATAAAGACCCTTATGTATTTCTTTATGAGGCCTTATTACTTTTATACATCACCCTATTCTACTTAATGTATTTTAAAAAATAAGAATAGGAATGTACCCCTATATTTGAGATGTTTTATTCTTACATATAAATTGAGGACCATTATTTCATCCTAATGGATCTTATATATCTCCCCTTTTTGGTGGAAGTGGATCTTATATATAGGGTTTATTATATTTCTGTACCATAATGAGTGTTTTGGAAATTTTCAGTTTTCTCGACAGAGTTCAAAATTAATCTAACATATTACAAAAATAATATTTAAATTTTTCCTTGATATATATTTTACACTATAGTTTAGTTTATCATTTTTAAATTGTCTAAATTATTATAAAATGTTATTTTTTGGAATCAGGCTGATGACCCCTAGGTATCTCAAATCAGAATCATGCATTTTCAAGTTTCCCGAGTGTGGCCTAGATTACCTTTACATATTCGGTTCATGAACCTTATATGTCAAAGTGGATATTCTCCAATAATTTTACATTAATTTTAGTGTAGATAGGTTAATTTTTTATATAAAGGGAACATCTTCATGGATTTTCTACATTTACCTATCTACCCTAGTAACTCTTATGTCTTATCTTTACCACTTTTACATATTCAAAACACGACCTTTAATATATTGGGTGAATAATAAAGGTATCTCTATATTTCAATATATATTATAGTTAATCTATGTATTGTCCTGGTTGAATCTTAAATATTCATAAAATCCTAATTAACATCCATCTAGAAAAAAATGCATTTACTTATTTATGTAGTTGAAAACAATAGAAAAATAGTATCGAACCATGAAATAAGAGAAACAGTCTCATCAACATCGATTACCTCAATATAAGAATATCTCTTACCCATTAGTCGTGTTTTGTTTTGAAATACCAATATATCATCATTTATTTTTTTTCTAAAGGATCCATTTCATCTGGATGAAATTCATTCCTCTTGATCTAAAATTAATCTCCCCTATCTGATTCTTCTCAATTTGGTAAAGATATTCAGTCACATCCTAAACCCAGGTCTCTTATCTCTCTACCTCTTAAAAAAATTAGTATGTACTTGAGACAAGAAGGATACCTTCTATGAATAAGTAATTCTATATGATTGAAGTTAAGAGGTCTAATCATGAATGATATTTTACCTATTAATTTTTTCTCGAAACATTGAATTCTATATGGAAACAGATTTTAAATCCTCCCACTTCTCTTTATAATCTTCTTTTGAGACATCATTTTATACCACTCCTCCCCCTGAGATTATTACCTCATAATTACTATCATCAAGGATAATTTTATTTTGTTGATTATTATTTTATCCAATATCTACAATGGTGATTTCATTTCATTCAACCATATTTCACACACCCTTATTAAAGAATTTATATAATTTTATTTTTTTAGTTTCCATGGAATATCCCCTCATCTCAAGAAGAATAAATAATTTTTGTTACTCAATATTACATATAATAAATATAATTCTAGTCATTCAAAATTATATCAATATTGGATTATTTATATAAATAAACATGTTTATATTCATTGATTCTTATTAAAATAAATCTTCTCTATTAGATATATTTATTAATGTCAAGAATGATTCCTTTCCAAATTTATCTAGTTGGTATGTTTCAATAACCATTGTTCTAGCCATGTTATTTATTAAATGATTTATCCACTCAACCAAAAATTTTTGATAAGGAGTTACCACTACCAAAACATGGTTCTTTACCACATGTTTTATTTGAAAATACTCTACTTGGATATTTTTGAATTCTATACCACAATAAATTTGTTGCATTAGAATCTATTATCTATTTATCATTTCATCCTACCTCCAATATAGTGTAATTAAAATAAACATGTTGGAATTGTGGGAAATGAAAAATATTCATTCACTTCTACTGAAATCATCTATTAACTGAATATAATACCTATTACCATCAATGGATCATGGTTAAATAAGATCACCAACATATTCACAAAACAATTCAAGTGACTATATTAATTTATTTACATACATATATTTATGATAATTATACCTTGTGGAAAATCATATCTCATGTAACTATGGTCATGCGATAGCTTGGAAAGATCTCAAGCAGCATCACATTTGACTTGGTCCTTCATGGATTATTGAAATTTATAGACAAAACATATATGAAACAACCTATTTTCTTCGTCATTGGCTCGAAATATCATATCATCCTCTCTAATCAAAAGTTTGATATACCACTTCTTGTTAATTCCCTTTAAAATAACTAAATATCCCTTTCCCTTAATAATATACAAATTCATGGTAAATATTGTAACATGACCTGAGCAAAACAATTAACCAACACATATCATGTTATGAATGAGACATCTAGAAACCATGACATTATTATGTCTCATATATTTTACAAAAAATTGGGATTTAACAAATCCAATAATATACACAATATTATCATTTCCAAATTTTACATGACCTTCATTGTCTTATTTTATTCCTATAGGAACATCCTTATTTCCCATAAAATGTGATGTGCCTCCACTATTAAGGATTTAAGAACCAGTATGATCTAGTTCTTTAAAGTATATATAAGCAAACAATAACTAGTAAACTGTTATATTTTTTATCCATGTAATTAAATTCATATAATTTAAAGAATAATATGCTTGATATTCTTCCGAGTATGATGGATAAACATTATCTTGTAGAGCTACAAATAAATTTTTTTTAACTTATTTAGTGATTGAATGAGATGATTATTATGAACACTTAGGACATCATCAACACATTGCTATGAATTATTGATAATCAATATATAGACATCTTTCCATATCCTCTACACCAAAAACAATGAAAATCAAAATCATTTGAGGAATATTGAACTCTATATGTCCTCCATTGCTGCTATTGTTCCCATTGTCACCTTTTTTATATGGAACATAGATTTTGGGAAATTACCATTATTATATATAAATTAATACAAATACAAGTTTAATTATACAAATTTTTTATTATAAGATTGGTTGTTCATTATCTTCTCAGAAACTTTTGATTTTTATTTTTAACCAAATTAATTTTCAAACTCAGAATGGTTGTTTACGGTTTAGCAACAATCATCAATAACTTTTCCTTTTATCAATCTATATACGCGTATTTCCATTTTTATAAGATATTTCTTCAATTTTTTTTGAAATCTATCCTTCACATTCAGCATTTATATTTCGTGAGTGATCTTATTATCTTAATTTCATACCATGGGTTGAGAGTCTCCCATAATTATCTAATATTCAATGTAGGTATATGAATTCCTCTTGAAGATCATAGATATGTTTGATATGATATTTTTCTCTATTATTAATACAATAACTTATAGTTTTCTATTATTCAATATTTATCACGTAAACAATGAACATTATATACTTCTATGACATTGAAGACTTACATATTTCAATTTCTTCATTCATCTCATACTTCTCTTCTTCCTATAGTTGCATACTTAGTTTGGAATCATGAACTAGCCTATTTTATGTTTTTGTTATGAAAATAAATATCTCTTAAAGAGTGGATTATAATTCACCCGGAAGATCAACACTTCCTTCAATGTCCATTTCATCATTATCTCAATCTTCCTTTTTGGGAGATACCTACAACTTCCAAAATAGCATGTTCTCTATGATACTTGTAGTTATCCTTTAATTAATCCTCAAAATCGTCTGAACAAATATTTTATTTTGAAATAATATTGTTCATTTTGAGGAATAATCTCGAATTTTTTTCTCCCCTTTCACATATGAGGATGAGTTATTGATGGATGTTTAGAATTTAACTTCATCATCATATTGAATCTTCATGGTGATAGTTTTTCAATGATGTTCAAACTTTTCACATCAAAAAGAATGTTAGCAAAAGTTTATATTTTAAAATTTCTCTTCCTCTTTGTATATTTTAAGAATGAATTACATGATCTGATATTTCTATTATTCTTCTTGTCCAACTTCAATAGTGAACTTCTTAAGGCTTACAAAAGACACATAAATTGACCTCCCTTTTTTACAAAGACTCATTATCATCATTTCTATTCTCATATGTGACTATAGTAATGTTAATACTATTTAATGTATTCTAATTATGATATTTATACTCTAGTACATAATATTTATTATTTATCCAAAGTGTATGTCATAAAAAGATTTAATTAAAGATGTTTGCATCTTTAATAATTTAATTTGGACCATGATGGTATTCAATAGTAACATTCACCCAGTTAAATAATACATATGCCATATCATTGGGTTGAATTATGAGGTCCTCATATTTGATCCATAAAACCAATGATTATTCTTCTCTATATTTTGAATTTCCTTCATAAATATTTTAAAAAAAACCATGATTTTATCCTTTCTCTTTGATACCAATTGTTATCCCAACATTGTAATTTACCATGATATTGTGCTGAATCAGGTATTTCATATTAATAATTTTTCCCCTTTAGATATTTTTTCATCATAAAAACACTATATAATTCCATTCTTGTAAAAAATTATGAGAAGATATTAAGGCATGCTTGAGACAGAGGAATGTTTCTTATTTTTCCCACACTTGGAAACATCTAGGGATCATACAAATGAAATTTTAATTTGTAAAATATATAATAAATCACCATACTTTTAAAATATTAATAGTGTAAAAATTATCCCTCCAATTCCACTACCATTCAAAACTTTAAAGATCACTTCTCTGTCAACTGTAATGTGCTCACTTCTTCTTCAAAATATTTTTCTTTTGATCACTTGAATAAATATTTTTTTACGATAAATTAGGAGAATCATGATGATATACTATTGTTAATATCATGAATACCTCATAACCACATAATTTCTAGGAAAATCCATCTTATTCACAAAATATTCACTTCATTGAACTCCAATATAACATTCAAGAAACATATTATTTCTCTAAGAAATATTATGCATTATAAAAACCCACATCCACCAAGAAACATCCAAATTTAAAAAATATATCAAATTTATGGAATCTCAATAAAACTATTTGAAACAAGCATTTTTAATGAAACTAATCATCTTATGAATAAATTCAAGAATGAAAAATCCTTTATGAGTAAATTTTTGAATTCAGAGACATTGGATCTTTATTAAAGCTTGCAATGTACGACTAATGGTCATATATTCTAATTTATAAACAATTAATCCCCATAAAAAATCATTCAAACATTAACCAAATTTTTATGAAACTGTTCTTATACATTCTATCAACTCCCAATATTTACAAAACCTCAAGGAAATATTCTATTTGTAAAATTTTTCGTAATCTTGCGACATACAATGTTTTCCTTCACACTTATTTCACAAATCACGAAAAATTATTTCATGAGTCTCAAGATATTCATGACCTAAAACATTAAAAAATCAAATGAAATTTCCATATTTTCATGAGGTAGTTAAATAAGTAAACATGTCATGACATATTCCAATTATTTCAAATCTTGGATTCCAAAAATTCGGTAGACTGAGAAATGATTTCACCATGTACATGTAATTTTTTGTTCCACATACAGATCTTCCATTCCTCTATCTTGACTCTTTTTCAACAAAATTTATCCAAAATCATGATATATATGAATAACATACCTTTTCATCCTTATTTTTCAACAATCAAAATGAACCTAAAAACACTAAAATTATATGTTACAGGATTTTTCACAACAAAATTATATATTCATATTTAGGGATATTCACAAGGTTTTTTATGATTCTTCCTCTTCCCAATAAATCTTCCTAAACTCTTGAATTTAATAAACCCTTAAAATATTATCTCTGAACCTATAATTTAATCATTAAACATCGATTATTTTTCTCTTTTATAAGAACTTAAGAATATATGTCATCAAATAAAAAAATATTTTGTGCATTTATTCAAAGCATATATACATACTCTTATATATAAACTTCAAACACTCTTCAGATCAATATTGAAAACATAAAATTTAATAATATATAATGGAATTCCACAATAATTATGAAAAAATAAAACCTCTTGAAGAAATATAAAAATACATATTTTCCCAATTGATTTCCCACGACAATCAAAAAAAATAACTTCAAGAATTACAAACACCATTTCATCACAATATACCAAGCATTTAAAATTAACATATGTTGACAAAAAAACCAACAAGAAACCCCAATCCATAATTTTTTTCTTAGAATATATAATATTAATATTTAATATTTTCGAATATTATTTAAATAATTCCTCATAACAATTAAATCAATTACTTATAAAACCATTTACAAATTAATAAATTTCCCTAAATACATTTTATTATTATTTGTAAAATATTTATATAAAATGTATTTCAATTATATTTTGAATGTAGAGAAACTAAAATTTTCTTCTTGGTCATATTTACATATATCATAAAAATCATTATTGATGACTGGTTAGCCACAACATGTAATTCCCCAGGCAGTTCTATAAACTATACTACCCAACTAATAATATATCTATAAAAGATAAAATTTGATCCGAGAGACTCATGTATCATTAAATCAATATGAGACAGTTTGTGTAATATTAAAAACACAATAAAGAAGAATTTGTAGCCTATGATAATCTTAAAATATCAATAAACCATCACACAATGTCCTTAATAATAATAACTCTACATTATTTGAATCACAACCTATTAAGATGTAATATGTAGGATAATTCCACTACTTTTTAAAAAAAATACCATAGGAGAATTAAATATTTTGTTTTTGGGACATATAATTTATAACTTCTAGAATACCATTTATATGATATGATTCTATGTTTTTCATCACATTAAATAGATGTGATCACCTCCATTGAATTTAATGACTCATAGGTTTATATCATACAACATGTTGAATACAAAAGATATATCTCTAGATCATGATAAATGATATTAGGTATCATATGGAGACACAAAACCATATAATAAGAAATCCAATATCAAATTACATGCTATAGAAATAATTTTTCAATAATTTCTTTCAATTGGAAATCAATCTTAATAATGTTATTATGTATTATTTATTTTTCTTCATGATTTGTTGAATAAAAAATTTTGATGATTCTTCAACACAAAAGATAAATTTTAAAGGATTGATTAAATCATAAAAAAGTAGTTGAAAAAAATTATAAATCCTTCTACCCCAAATCTACCATATTTAGAAGGATAAATAATGCATAAAATTCAATGAATAGCATTTTTACATATCATCATAGTGATATGTTTATAATCGTCACCATATTTGTCTGATGAGAATCAGTGAGAGGTATTCAGAGAACTCCTTCCCTTATAGTGCATCAATGCGCCAACATGCGGAACTACAGGTTCATCTTATACTCACTATATGACTAAAAATTTTCAGTACACATATTGGGGAGACGGTGAGGGAGAAATAGATTTCAAATGAATCGATAGGAAGGTAATACAAAGATCCCACAAATCATACCCACTACCTTTGTATTTTTATATAGGCCTTAATGAGCTTTGGTATTCCCATGAATTTGGGCACACATTATGATCCCCATTATTAGATTCAATATGGTTTCAATCAATAAGAGCTCCTTGATTGAGAAATTTTATTTTTAATGCTATGATTATTCTTTTATTAATGAATACTTATGTGGAAAATGATCCAAATATTGAAATATAAATATTCAACTAGATGTACCATGATATAACCATTCTTTGTGATACACCCTAAATAAGTCACATGATATTTCTTGTTTTACATATATCGTACCATATAATATAACCAATAATGACCCTTTTGTAAAATATATTTTGGGAATTTATTCTTTAGGTCATTAAAAAAGTGTTTATGTATTTACTCAAATGTTATGTAACATATGAGTTTTAAATGTGGTTAGAAAACATTTACAACCCATGAATAAATAATTCTCCCAATTTAATATTAGTTATAGCCATCATAGAATATTATTGAACGAAAAATCTTATCATTGATATGCCCATCGATTATAGGGTGTTAATAATAATCATAAATTAGGATTCATTCATTACAATAAAACCATATCATACCATTCAATAAGTAGGGGTTGTAGATACAATATATTTTTAACATATTCAATAACTAAATGATCCCTCACTACAATGGTACCCCTCTTTGGCTATAAATCTTGGATGATAGATAATGGATCTCGGGTCCTAAATCTAGATAGCCCTATCATGGAAACTATATATAAGGGTACCAAAATTACACTTATGGGAGGAATTACCTTCAATAAAATAAAGGACTTGGAAATTCTACCAATAAACTAGAGTAAAATCCATCAATTATATAAAAAAATTAAATAAAAAATATCCCAAAATGAATGAAAAATATAAAATTTGGTAAATAAATACTAAATACATGTGTTATGGTGTCGGCCCAATTATAGCTCAAGTACCAAATATTTTAATTTCCATCATAGTCCCTAAAATCGTCCAAAAAATACAAAAAATATTTTATATACATAGGGTGATCATAACACGTAGACTCATTTGGATAGTACCAAAGGTCTCTCAGGCACATGTGAAAATAATATACTAACACACAAGTAAATAATCATCAGAATCAACAAGAACTTGAAAATTTCAACAAACCAATCACAACATCATTATGGTTTACTCAAGAAATATCACATAAAATATTGTAACATATTATTAATTTACAAAACGAAATTGTTCCCCATAAATACTTTTGAAATTATTTAGTCCTCTCACATGAAAACATCAAAACTCATGTACTCCCATCTCATCTATACATATCTCATCACATATCCATCCATATATGTTGTGGTAATATAAATATCCCTATGAATCTCAACCTTCAATATGGTCTATAATTTGGTTTTAGAATCATTCAAAATTGCATCACTAAATTATCCACATAACCACATCTCATATACTAGGAAGAAGAGTTTCATGAATGTAAAGTTCTTAATCCTAGTTCCCTCATAATTATTTTATTCCCCCAACAGATATCATATTCTTATAATCTATGGACTATCCCAAACACTATCTTATAATCACAAGGTGGTCTCTAAGATCATCCCATCATCCATTGGTGACCTATCAAACCAACTCGAAATCATGGGTTGATATCTAACACTAACTCATCATCAATTGGTGATCTCCAACCCATACTCATGTCATCATCATTAATTTTGATGGAAGAGTGATGAATGGGTGTATCTAACCATCAAATTTACCACAATCATAAATTTGTGGGAAAAAACTGGAACATAAATAAAATGGTTGTTATTTGAGTAATCGGAATCATGTGGGTTGTGGAAAGAAATAACAAAATATTAATTATAATAAATAACACAAAATACCCAACATATGAGTTAACATCAAATAAAATAGTGTACTTTAAATCACCACTTCAATATCACATTATTTCTATCTAAATCACTTACACTACTAAATGCTTCACTCTACACAACCACTTCACAAAGAACACAATTTCCACATTCAATTTTAGGTTCCACATTATATAGAGGTAATGAGTATACACTAATTTCTATTTATTATGATATTTAAATTCACATTAAAACCACCCATTAAATTTATATTCATTTAATTTAAAATCAATTACAACACATAAATTTCATACCATTTTTTGTTGATTTAAAACAAATGATTATTCATTTAACTTCACAGGTTGTTTCATTTTATATTATTTCTATTAATTACATGGATAAAAAATATACCAATACAAACACACCACATAATGAAACATCTATATCACATCTACCACAACAACAATAAAACCTAATACAATCAATCACAAAATTCCAACCACCCCAATAAAACACCCACACATCACAACTGACACATAATATCCTTCATCAAAACTTATTTTAACCAATCGATACATAAATTCCCAATATAGTCCACACCCAAGGTATTCAACACCATCACCACATAAGAAATAATATGGTTCACATTAACATAACAAAATTTATCTAAATAACACCAAAACACAACAATAAATTCCATATTTCACAACATAACATTCTAGATTCAATATAATGAATTTCAATTTCCTCACATTATTAAATTTGCATGGGAATTATCACACAATTATGAAATTAAATGGGAAACCAAATATTTAACCATGTATATGTTTTTAGACATTTCTTTTAGGGCGAGCTCAAAAAATAATCACAATATGGGTTTCAGAATTATCCAAACTTTAATTCAAGAAAGGATCCAAACAACCATGTTTTTAGCAATGGAAACAAGAATGTTTAATAACATAGGTAATATAAAAAATATTTGTGAATATATAAAAGTGATACCCATTACCATTAAATTTCATATGTTGAAAATTAATTATATTCTTATGTTGACCCATACCATCTACCTAATGAAATAAAATAAACATGAAATACCAATAAATTAATATAAAATGAGAGAAAAATAATTCCCATCCTGAAAAAAAGATTCCCAAAACAATTTTAATGTATGGGATGAATAAATGAAATTATAAAAACAAATTTCTATTCATTGATGGATTACAAAGCTTCATTATAACACCCTTTATCAATATCCATCCATGAAATTAATTAGACCACCCATCCCCATAATTATAAATCCCACGATAATGAAGAATGAGGGAAATACTATGATGAAAAATAAGGGAATAATCAGATAATATCATACACTCAACCTATATATTAAGATAATAAAATAAAATATGAATATTTTTAAAGGCCTATAAAAAATTAAAATGAGTAACCTAAGAGTGTTGTGAATAAGATGATAGAAGGTAATATTCAATGGGAATCACTTATTTATATGAAAACTATAAATTAAAAGGCCACAGTGCAACACCCTTCACTATGGTAAAAACGGGAAAACACCAGAAAACAATATAATGTAATGGAATGGACCACACCATAGTGAGGTTATCAAATACATGTTCTATAAACATGGTGAGCTCTACATAAAAAATAAAATTAAATAGTAGAGATAACATTATTTAAGTGAATAAACCCTTCTATAAAATTCATCCACCACTAATAAACCTACATTAAAATATAGATCCAATTTGAAGCTACCCATGAATTTACAAAACCACATGAATCCACCCTACAGAACATTATGACATAGGTTAGAAACCATACTATAACTATGAGAGAATTGGAAAACCAATAAAATCTATACCAGTAATGCTTTATAATACCACATATCTATAAAAAACATAGGAAAACATTTATGTAAAACACATGCCTCGACCCCATAAAATACTAAAATGAATAAAATCTTAGATACATCTCTACCATAAACTCCTCAATCCCTCAGAACATAACTTAGACACTGATATCAAATAAACTTCCAAAAAGTAATATATTTTAAATTCCATATCATTCAATTAGATCTCTTTAAATCAATTTATGTACACATTAATTGAATCAATGAATAGAAAATTAAAATAATTATGTTTGAAAAACCACTCCATGAGATACCCTACAATGATTTATTTATAACCCAAAGACTATCACGAACTAAAAACATCAATGTAACATCCCAAGTAAATAATGAATATGACTTTTTTATATTTATTAATATTTGAGAATTAAATATTTTTTTTAGTTTAATGGTGATGATATGTTCGATGGAATAACTAACATGCAATAATGGGTTTCTCTGAAATCCTATGTTTCACACAATGTTGAGTCCTATATAATAAGTAATAATAATATAATTTTATTATTTTAAATGGTATACAGTGACTATAAGTTATATTGTAAAGAATGAACATAACTCACTAAAATATGATTATAAATGTTTTTGAAATGTCTTTACATTTATTCGATAAATTTCAGAGGCCTTAAATAAGAACAATTGTGATTTTAAGCATGAAATACTCTAATATTTTTAAAAGGTCATTTTACCGCCTTTTGAGGGAAACCCCAATTTGAATATACTTTTTGTCACTTTTATATGTTTTATTTAACATAATAGTCTTCCTATATAGAATCGGGACATAAAAATTTACTTTGGACGAAATTTTGGAATTTTTATGATAAAGATCATTTTTATTGAATAATGAATAATACTGCATTTTAAGTTACAAATTCCATTAAATATAATTAATTTATATAGATATATTGTCCTTTTAATTTGGTTTAAATATTAATAGGATTATATTTTTATCATTTAATCCAATTTTGGTCATTGGATTTAATTTCACTTTGAAATTGTACACAAACACTTGTCAATCTTTTGGATGTTTTTATTTCTAAAAAACATGCTTTTTTATTTCGACAACTGGACTTAATTTTAAATTAATTACTAAAACTTATGTGTTTTGAATTTGGAAAAATGGATTATATATTTGGAAAAAATAGGTCAAAATTTTGTAAATAGGTACCTCTTATTTTTAATCATTCTGAACAGTAGCTTCAATAATTATTTTATTTACAATGGTTAAACGGTAAAATATTTAAACAAGGGTAAAAAATAAAATTATAATAATATAATACTTCCCTAAAATTTTTCATAATCCTATTTTATGGTATATTTCTTACCATGGTCTTCTTTGAGATAATTTTGGGACCCATGGAGCCACATGGATGTGAAAATGACATTTTATAAGAAATAATTTAAAGTAACGAAAAATGTAATATAAACATGTATATTTTTGTAGAAAAATTATAATATGGGGTTATATGAGTTATATTTTATACTATAAATAGTAAATAGAAATATAGAACCATTTACTAAATCATGATATTTTATTTAAAATTTTTATACATCAAATAATGAAATATATTTGGGTGCAATGATGTTGTAGTGATTACATTATTAATGAATAACTAAAATAAATGTGATTAAAAAATATTAAAATAATTTTTTTTAAACCTATTATTTCATAAATGAATTTTATGAATGATTATGACTTTTTATATTGTAATTAATTATGTTTTTTTGAAATAATAATGTTTCTATTTTTTTAATGTCATGATATGAATAGTATAAAAATTGACAAAAATGAGTTGTTAAAAAAAAATATTTTATTAAATGATATAATATTTCTAAAAATAAAATATTCTGCCAAATGAAATTGATTGTGTATAAAATTTTATTATTTAACCACTTGATGTTCGAATGGAATTTTTTTCTAACTATATTATCCAAAGCGTATGGATATAAAAGAATACATGGTAAGGGTTAGATTAGTTAATGATAGATTAATGCTAAATGATAAGGATAAATTTGTGATCTAGACATGTCAAAAACATTTTACTTCTGAGGTTTTCATCCCAAAATTATCTTATCTTTGAAATAAATTACTTTGGGAAATTTTGAAACTGAAAATTATTTATTAATCAAAAAATATTTCTCTGCCTTCATAAATTTCCCCCTTCTTCTTATAAAAGGGAATCACCTCTACCAATTTAATAAAACCTCCTATGCCCCTTTTCTCACACACAATCTTACCAAATAATCTCCCAACATCCCTATATTCCTCATAGAAGCATTACATTATTCATAAGGAAATTCAGTAACGAATTTTGTCTGAAATAAAAAAGAGTTACATGTTTTAAGAGGTAGAATCTTCTCTAAAGTTCCTTTCCATTAATTTACTTATTCACTCCCAATGCTATTACTATTATTGGATTTCATGAAACCACCAGTATCACCAATATAGTATCATGTTTTTATGAGAAGGATTAGAAATCCACTTACACACACCCTTATCTAATGGATTTAGAACATAATTTTTCTATGGACAACAAACAACTCCCTCATGAAATGATGATTGTTGAATTTTCTCCAACTTCCACCCCATGGTGGCCATTATAGTGGAACTATATTTATATATGATATATATATTTATATAATGAAATTGTCCTTCTGTTTCATTATTTAAAAAATACCTATAATCATTTTATAATGTGTAAATACGATAATTTCATTTGAGGAAGTGCGGACTACCGCCCCATAAAATTGACATGACTCATTCATTACATGCATGGAACCTATAAAGGATGGAAATAATGAACATATTTAATAAATAATAAATATGATATTATACTAATATAATAATATACTTATGTATCATTAATTTTTCATTCCTCTAAATATGAAAATGAAATGGAAGTAGTGTTCATGCGTATGTATGGCATACCATCTCCATGAATGGTGAATTTAATTTTTTATATCCAAATGTTATATACTATTATAAATAATTATATATACTGGATATATATGATTTTGAAATCATGAATACCATTCTGGAGATAATGGAATTTTAAAAACATGGACAATTTTTAATTATAACAAGTTCATTTTTGAGTCAAGTACCAAATATCAAAAAAATGACTGATAATAACTTAATTAATTACGTAATTCTTATATTGTGGTAATAAGTGATATAAAAGGAATAATAAACTTGAAAATTTTTCTTATGAATGTATAAATTAACTTATGTTTATTATTCAGGAAGAACAAGTAACATATTTGATGAGTCTGACTCAAGGTAAGGTAACTTCAAGAACCAATTTCCATTCGTTGGGTTGATCCTCTACTTCATTATTATGTCATGATATTATTTTATGAGAAATGAATTTTCATATCTTATTTTTTATATATAATTTATTTATGTGTACATATAGTGAATACATACAATAAATCTATTTTAGTAAAAAATGGTCTCTGTAAGGGACTTTGTTTCAATCTCCATTCATTTAGGGAAATTTTGATTTATACAAGACATTATTTTATATGATGTACAATCCCCTTTGATTTTTAATTTCATTAAAAGAGGATCTTTTTTCTAAGAATCCTTTTAATAGAATGCAAATGGAATTTTATTTTTAACATACATGGTGATAATGACCATTCCACCACCACTAGTGTTATTTGATAATTGGCTTCCAAAACAAGCCATAGTGTTTTTAAAAGGAAAATAAATAACATACAACATTTTTACCTATTTTTTAATTTAAAATGGTTTTTAAAAAACATTAATTATTTATATATCTTGAAAAGATATATTTTTATTTCAATGTGGAAATGTTATCTTTTCGTTATGCTTGTTTATGTTTTGTGTTTCCTCTGATTTTTTTACTTATACAGGTGGTTCCGTGATAATTCTTGGACGGGTGAGATTGAGATAGCTCTCCAATGTACTGGGTAACATCACATAGGTAAATTTTTATGTTTCTCCTATGATATTTAGGGAATAAACCATGATTGGTATTGCAAACAGAACTCCCTACGTAGCTATGAAATATAAAATGTATGTATGTTGTGGATGTCAAAAGATAACTTTATGATTTATGATTTTTAGGTGTTATTCATTGATATTATGTGTTCAAAAATTATGTTAAAAAGATTATGTCTTATGGTTGACATGTTTGATTTCATATATTTTTATTTATTTATGGGATAATGTAATCTTTCCCTTTTTATAACCCTTCCTGATCTTTTTATGCTCTTCCCATGTTTGTGAAATATTTTTCACATGGTATAAGGAAGGGTAAGAGAAAGTAATAATTCGAGAAGATTTATATCAAGAAAATAATTGATTTTTTATTTAAGGAGTTTTGTTGTTGTGAAAAAAATTGGATATAGTATAAATGTATAATTTTAATATTTGAGATGTAATGTAATAGTCCATGGGATAATTCCTTACAACTATAAACCTAAAAAGAACCCCAATGTCGAATTCTTGACATATCTCAGGATTTTTGAATGTTTATGGGTGGGGCCCTATAGTAGGTATCAGAGTTTGGTTTAGAAAACATTATGTGTTAGGATATTTTTAAATTAATATCCATAAATTAAATTATGGTATGATTGAAAATATATAGAATTTTAAGATTACCATGTTTCTTTGTCTAAGATAAGTATGTTCTTAATTGTTTTCCATGGGGGAAACAAAGATGTTTTTCCAGGTAGAAATAAAGAGGGAAATAACCTTCCAAACCAGCATCCTTTGATAGTCTGAATCCAGAAATACACCGTTTTTTACATTGATGGATTAGTTGACTCAGATGATAAATGGTGTTTTTGTATATAGATTATGTTTTGGTATATTATAAAAGTAAAGAGGAGCATGAAAGTCATTTAAGGTTTGTCTTTCATACCATAAAAGAAAATAAACTTTATGGAAATTTAACCAAGTGTGAGTTTGGGTTAGAACAAATTTCATTCCATTGTCACAATTTTTATAAATATTGAATAACTATTTATCCTTATAAATTAAAATTAGTTAATGAATGTCCAAGACCGAGAAATATAAATATGATTCATAGTTTTCTTTGTTTAGTTGATTTTTACCATAGGATTGTTGAAAATTTTTCATGGTTATATATCCCATTTACAAACATATCTTGAAACGATGTTAATTTCATCTGGACCAAATAATTTGATGGTTGTTTTTTGGAATTGAAAATAATATTGGTGAATGCTCCAGTTTTGGAACTGCCTTCCAAAAATAGTAGATTTTTATTCTAAAGTGAAGATTCATTGAAAGTAAATGGCTGTTTTTTATGAAAAATTATCAGGTAATTGCTTATTCCTCATATCAGTTGAAACCTCATGAGTTAAATTACCATATACCTGATTTGGAAATAGCAGATTTTTTTGTAATAAAAATTTGGAGGCATCATTCCTATGGTGTAAAGTGTGAAATATATTCTAACAACAAATGTTTTAAGTATAAATTCACTCATAAAGAATTAAATATTATACAAAAAATATGGATATAATTAATCATGGATTATTATTGCACAATCCATTACCATCCATGAATGAAAAATAATGTAGTTGATGATTTCATTCAAAAGAATAATGACACATTAACCATGCTAAATTTGGGATGAGATCTTTTGGAATTGATTTTCTAAATTTTGGATTGGAAGTTATTGGTGCTAGGGATTCTGCTATTTTGTTTCAAGTGGCAGTGAAATCATCTCTAATCGATAGAATAAAGTAGGCACAGAATGACGACTATTAGTTGTAGAAATAGGTAGAATTGGTTTAGAAAAAAAAGTTACCTGAATTTATCATTGATAAAGATTTGGTTTTGAGGTTTGGAAAATGGTTATGTGTGCCTTTTGATTCACAGTTGAAGAAAGAGTTTTTATTTGAATCTCATAGTTCTCCATTTTCAGTTCATTCTGGTAGTACTAAAATGTATAGACATCTATGAAAGTATTACAAGAAGGATAGAATGAAAAAAGATATTGTTGAATTCACTGTGAAGTATTGATCATGTCAATAGGTTATATGAGATTTATTTTTAACAAAAGGGATGCTTCATCCTTTTCCAATACCATAGTGGAAATGAAAAAATGTTTCCATCAGTTTGGTAGTGTGATTACCAATGAAATATCAACGTAAGAATGAAATTTGGGTAATTTTTTATCGATTGACTAAATCGGCTCATTTTCTTCCTATTGCTGATACACCTTCTCTAGATCAACTTTATCGATAGTATATTATATAAATAGTAATAGTATATAAAGTTCCCTTATCCATTGTATCTGATTGGATAAATTGCCTCATTTTCTTCCTAATCCAAACACTCGTTCTCTAGATCAGAAGTCTCGATTGTATATTAAAGTGATATTTTGGTTATATGGAGTTCCCCTCTACATTGTATCTGATCTAGATCCTATGATTTCTTCTAAATTTAATAATGGCATAAAAAAGTCTTTGGGAACAGAATTAAATTTCAGTACAGATTGTGATCCTCAATCAAATAGATAGTCAGAACAAATAATTTAGACCTTGAAAAATATGCAACATTCTTGATCAATTGATTACCATTCTTGGACCAACATCTTTCATTGGTTGAGTTTTTATAGAATAAAATCATTCTTTCTAGTATACAGAAGGAACCATCTTATGCATTATATAGAAAGCAGTGTCGAACTCCAGATTTTTGGGATGATGTTGGTAAAAGGAAGTTAATGGAACACGAATTGGTAGAATAGATGGCATAAAAAGACCAGTTGATTAAGACGCACATGAGAATAACTCAGAGTAGGATGAATATTTATGAGGATAACCGAAGGAAGGATATTTTTTTTGAGGAAGGTGATCATGTATTTCTCAAAGTTTCTACATATAAAAGTGTGATGAATTTTGTTAAGAAGGGATTGTTGAGTCTGAGGTTCATTGGACCCTTTGAAATACTATTGAAAGTAGGACCAGTTTCCTAAATAGTGGATTTACCTCCATGTTTATCCCAGATACACAATTTTATTCATGTTTCAATGTTGAGAAAGTATATACAGGATCCTGCTCATGTTTTGAGACCATAGGATGTTTAGTTTGAATAAAATCTCTCCTATGAGGAAAAACATCCCCATATTCTATAATGAAGAGAGAAATTGTTGTGGAATAATGAAATTCATTAGGTAATGGTTTTTTTGGAAAACCATATTGTTGAAGAGGCAAAATGGGAATTTTAGAATGCTATTAGGGATAAATACACCCACTTATTTGATAAGTGAATAAAATTACAGGGACACAATTTCCAAAATAGGGGAAGGATGTAACATCCAAAGTAAATAAAGAATATAACATTTTCATATTTATTAATATTTGTGAATTAAATATTTATTTTACTTTAATGTTGGTGCTATGTTTGATGGCGTACCTGACACACAATAATTTATTTCTCTGTAATATTACATTGCACACATGCTGAGTCACTGTGAATATAATAATAATAATAGTATGATATTGTTATTTTAAATTGTTGTTAGTGCCTAGACGTAGTATAGGAAGGAATAAACAGAAATAACTAAAATATTAGTATACATGTTTTTTAAATGTATATACATTTATCTAATAAATTCTAGAGGGTTAAAATAAGAACAAATCCTATTTTAAGCATGAAATACTCTAATATTTTTAAATGGTCCTTTTACATCCTTTTGATAGATAAACCTATTTAAAAGGAGTTTTTTTGTAACTTTTATATGTTTTATTTGTCAAAATATTCATCTTATATAGAACCAGGACATAAAATTTACTTTTGATGAAATTTTGGAAGTTTTTTGATAAAGATTATTTTCTAATGAATGATGAAAAATACTACATTTTATGCCAAAAATTCAATTTCATATAATTTATTTATGTAGTTATATTTTCCTTCAAGTTGTGTTTAATATGTAATTGGATTATATTTTTATATTTTAATCCAATTTTTTTCATTGGATGTAATATCACATTTAAATTGGACACAAACACATGTCAATCTTTTGTTAGTTTTTATTTCTTAAAAACACACATGTTGGTTTTAACAACTGAATCTTATGTGTGTTGAATTTAGAAAAATTGATTCCTTATTTGGAATCAGGAGGTCCCAATTGTGTAAATAGGTACCTTTTATTTTTAGACATTATGAATTGTAATATCAGTAATTATTTAATTTAACATGGTACAAGTGTAAATTTGGAAAATAAGGGTAAAAAATATTATTTCAATAAAATAAAACTACCCTAACATGTGTCATGATACTATTGGATGAGATATTTCAGAACATGGGCATCCTTGGGTCGATTTTGGGACCCCATGAAGCCACTTGGATGTGAAAATGACATTTTATATTAAATAATTAAATGTAAAGAAACATGTAACATAAACACTTATCATTTAGTTAAAAAAATATGCGGTTATATAAGTGAATGTTTGACTATAAATAGACATTATAAATCAAAATTAATTTCTTACATCATATTATTTTATATATAATTTTCATAAATCAAATAAATAAATACATTTACGACACAATGAGGATGTAGTGATTACCTTATTAATGAATGATTTAAATAAATGAGATTATAAAATATTAAAATATATTTATTTTAAATATTTTAATGCAATAAAATAATTTTATGAATGTGTATGACTTTTTATGTTTGAATTAATTATGTATTTTTTCAAAATAATCATGTTATGTTTTTTTAAAAGTCATGATATGAATTGTTTAAAAATTGAAATAAATGAGTTTTTAAAACAAATACTATTTTATTAAATTATATAATAGTCCTTAAAATCTATGATTCAGAAAAATGTCTTAGATAATATCTAAAATTATATTTATTAACCACTTTATGTTATATTGTAATTTTATTGTAACTATATTATCCTTATAATATGAATATACAAGAAGATATTGTAAGAGTTAAATTAGTTAACTAAGAGTAAAATCATAAAGATAATGTTAAATATGTATTCTAGAATTGTCTAAAACCTTTTGGTTGATATTTATTCCTCAATAAATAATAATAAAATTGAAATAAATCAATTTGGGTCCTTTTTATAGTGAAAATAATTTATTAATAAAATGATATTTCAATTCCTTCTAAAATGACACTCCTCCCTCTTATGAAAGGGCATCACTTCTACCCATTTAATCACACAACTAAATCCCATTAGATCGTCAAAACTTGGCCCATATAAGCTCCCAACATGTCTATCTTCTAACTATAGTCCTTAACATAGGTATAAGGAAATTTTAGATTTCCTTTTGTCTCAAATCAATGAGAGTTTTACGTTTTAAGAGGTAGCATCTTATCTAAAGTTACTTTCCATTATTTTACTTCATCAATCCCTATGATCCTCGTATTCCATGATTACATAATGAAAATAGTATAATCACTATACTATGTTGTTTTTAGGATACATACTCTAACTAAACTTACACATACCTCCATATAATGGATTTAGATTATATTGTTTTTGTGGGTAGTTAACAATTGCATCACGAAATGATGATTGTTTAACTATCTCCTACAGCCTCTCATGGTGGCCCTTATTATGGAACTATATTTATATATGATATATATTATATTTTTATTGACTCTATCATTTGAGGAAGTGCTGACTACCACACCCTCAATATGATAGGACTCGTCCTTGCTAAACATGTATCATATAAAGGATGGTTTTAATAAACATATGTAATGAATATAAAATATGATATTATACATGAATTATAATATAATTATGTATCATTTAGTTTTCATCCATTTATATATGAAAACAAAATGAAACTATCGTTCTTGCGTTTGTACGACTTACCATCTCCATGAGTAGTGCATTTCATTTCTTATCTCCAAATGTTATGTACTATTATAAATACATATATATACTAGATTTATATGATATTTAAATCATGAATATAATTCTAGAGATAATGAACTTTTGACCACATTGACAACTTATAATTATAACAAGTTCATTTTTGACTCAAGTACCAAATATCGACAAAACAACCAATATTAAGTTAAATAATTATGAAATGATTATAACGTGGTAATAAGTTATATAAAAGTTAAAATAAAAATAAAATGTTCCTAATTATGTAGTAATTATCTTATGTTTATTATTACATAATAATAAGTAACATTTGTCTTGAATCAGACTTAAGGTATGTGAACTTATTTACCCAATTTCCATTCTTTGGGTTGATCCTATACTTCTTGATTTTGTCGTGCAATGATTATATGAGAAATAAATTTTGATATCCTATATTTTATTAATACTTTATTTATGTGTACATATTGTTAATACATGTAATCGAACTATTTTTGTAACAAAATAGTCTTTGTATGGGACTTCATCTCAATCTCCTTTCATTGAGGATTATTTTTATTTATATATGAATTTTTTTATTGAATACATAAACCAAATTGAATTTTAATTTCATTTAATGGAAGTATTTTTTATACTAAGGGTTTTACATAAAATCAAATGGAATCTCTTTTTTACTATATACAGTGACAACGAACATTCCGCTGCCACGAGTATTATTTGATAATTGTCTTTATTGACAAGTCGTAGTGTTTTTAAATTGAAAATAAATACCATATGCCTTTTTATGTATTTCGTTACTAAAAATGGTTTTGAGATATCATTTATTATTCTACTATCTTGAAATGATATATTTTGATTACAATGTGGAAATGTTATCTTTTCATTATTCATATTTATGTGTTATGGTTCTTGGGAATATTTTACATATATGGGTGGCTCCATGATAAACCTAGTGCGGGTGAGCCCGATATAGCTATCCAACACATTTGGTAACATGATGGAGGTTAACATAAATGTTTTTCCTAAGAGATTTATGGAATATTTCATGATAGGTATTCCAAAAATAACCCCCAGCGTAGTTGTAAAAGCTACAATGTATGTATGTTATGGATGCCACAAGTCACCTTAATGAATTATGATTTCCATGTGTTATTCATAAATATTATGATTTCATGATGTGTGTTAAATATATTATGGATTATGATTTACATTTATGATTTTTTTTTAGTTATTGGTGGGATCATGTTCTCTTTCCTTAATTCATAACCCTTACTGAGCTTTTTATGCCCATCCCATGTTTTTGAATTGTTTTTTGCAAGGAATAAGGAAGGGTAATATAAATGAAACATTCTATAAGATTTATATCAAGAAAATAATTCATGTTTTATTTATGGAGTTTTATTGTTTTTAAAAGAAATTGATAGAGTAGAAGTCTATAATTTGTAATATTTGAGATTTAGTGTAATAGTTATGGCCAAATTCTCTGAAAAACTAAACCTAAAAAGATCCTCAATGTCAAATTCTTAAGATAACTAAAGATTATGTGTTGATTAATGATGGGGCCTTATAATCAAGAAATAAACCAAATACCCACTAGTATCAATTTTCATCACCAAATTATCCTCTAATAAGACCTAGATAGTAACCACAATAACTACAAACCCAAAGATCCTTAATAAAACATGTAAAGGAATCCCAACATTCATAACATGATACTCTATTCTTTGGGATGTACTGACTCACTCAATTTTTTTAAAAAAATGTCAAAAACATATATATTGAGTCAAAAGAATATCATTCATCACATTATAAAATAAATTTAAAATTCATAATACATTTATTTAAATAATTATATTTTACTAAAAGTTATACTTCCCTATTACAAAGTATGTATTTAAAAAGCAGTATATTTAGACGGAAGGAAATGACAATTTATTATATGGAATTATCTTAAATTTTATATTGTATACACATGTTGTGGGACATCAGAAGAGTGCTTAATATATTTCATCAGAAAAATATTTATAAAAGTGTAGAATACAGAGTATAATGGAGTCTACTAGAAAAAGTTATATGAGGTCTATCAGATTAGGATCGTTATATGGGGTCTTCCATGTTTCTAGATGAGCATTCATTAAATCCATCAGATGGATAAATATCAGTTTATAAGAAACAAAATTTCAATTCCAATGAGATTTAATTAAAATACACTATAATGGTGTATAAAATAATCAACATTATATGAACTAGATATGTATAATTTATTCAATCAAAGATATATTTTTTCGAGGCCATTGAAACAACCTTTTAGACTTTTGGAAATAAACATTTTAAATTGTACTACAAATAGAATTAGAGTTATATGAGGTGTATTATTTTTTAGAAAAGTCTATAATAGGGTTTTTAAAGATATTCAAACATATTGTGACATTAAGAGATCTTCATTTTAATATCTTTTAGACTCATTTTCTTATGGAATTCATTTGATAATTTTTTTTAAATCCCTTATTTTTTTGAAATTTTATGTCTAATATTTATTATTGAGGGATTATAGGGAATGTGATGTAGATTTTTATATGATATTGATGATCGAAGGATTCCATGGATATGAACACCAAGCTATGTCTAATCATGCCCATTGAGGGATTCATGGGAATGGAATGCAATGGTTTGTATGATATTTCAGATTGATGGATTCATGGGATATGATGAAAGAGCTTGGTCCAATCCTAATAGCAAGGGATTTATTTTTATAATAAAGATAGACATTATGGTCATCTAAAAACTAAGCATACCTAAATTCCTTGTTTGTGAGTTCCTTTATAAATAATGTTAAATTCTAAATTTTTTATATATATTTATATAATTCCTTCTTACTTTCTTTATAGGAATAGTTTTAACATATTTATATGAATTTATTTTTTCAATTGTGAATTACTTATGGAATGATTTATTTTGTTAAAAACCATTCTTAACAATAAAAATAATTTTTTTTTGATACAATGACTTCCAGATATATTTTCATAATATGGAAAAAGGTCAACCAATTACCATTTCAAGAGGATAACTATAATAATAGTTTTATTTTATAAACTACACATCAACCACCCACTAATATATGCAATTAGTTACTATTTCAAACCCACACAATGTATCATATAAGGATCAACTTACTTTACCATACTATATTTATTTCTAAAATAATACACTTCATGTAATTTTTTTTTAAAATTTTAACATAATGTGTTATTAGAAAAGATTATTTCATATATTTATAAAGATGGATGGATTAAATATCGGGACCATAGAAAATATCAATCCAATAATAACCCCAAACATTTATGGTCATAATTTTTTGAATTGTAGAGATCAT
Organism: Viscum album; assembly: GCA_963277665.1. NCBI lineage: Eukaryota > Viridiplantae > Streptophyta > Magnoliopsida > Santalales > Viscaceae > Viscum > Viscum album. Next base: position 1,253,614,412 of record OY728141.1, read on the forward strand.
ATGGAATCTATATTCACGAATCCATGAGTTGATAATATTTTACGTTAACAGGTAACTATAAAATTAAAAAAAAGAGGTTTTTACCATTAAAAATCCAGAAAATTTAGACTATTAACAAAACTATTGAGTGAAAAGACATTGTTATTCTAAATGCAATGAAACATATAAATATTGATTTATACTAGTGAATCTTTAAGTAGTATTTTTAAAAAATTTGTAGTCACTCAGTTATAGAAAACAGAATTCATCGAAACCAGAAGTACAATTATTAGAACTAACTATCCTGTATATATATTTCAACCTAGGGAACCTATTTCATATATTAATCATCAGTTTATCAATATTTTAAATATCATACATTCACTTGGAGATAAGTAATTTACTACTTAAATTTTTGATAGAGAAGATTATTGAGATAATTCCCAGTGAATGGGAATGTAAAAGAACAACTCTTAATGATTTTAAGAATTAAAAAATTTTCAGCTTAGGTGATCTGATTGGAACCCTTTGGAAATATGAATTAATATTAAAATGTGATGATGGGAAGGAAAAAACAAAAAATTTAGTATATTTGCTTTCTACTAATTCAACTACTTCTATAAAAATTTGAATAGTAGAAAATGTATATAAATTTTACTAAAATATGAATGTCTAGTATAATATTAAATGTAGATAATAAAAAAAAATACAATTAAGTATATAATATAGAAAAAAGAATGAATAAAATGGTTTTCAAGAAATATTTTTTATATAGATATAAAAAATTATGAGTAAAGGATCGACAAAAAATATTAATTTTAGTTGATTTATTTTGAATATACGAATGTAGGTCATATGAGATCAAATTTTCCAAGATATAATATAAATTATATGAATCATAGAAATTATCAAAAAAATAAAAAAACAATAAAATTATTTTTTTATATGATTTTTATACTTAGAGTGAAATTGGAAGAGATAGTTATTATAACAATTGTTCTCATTGTAGATGTGATGGTCAATATAATATTTTGTTCATTTATGAAATTATGAAGACAAATTAATTATTTATTGATGTGTTATCTATTAAAAGCCCTAGAATATTAAATTTTAATAAATATTGTCTGGATTTTCATATTGATATTGATTCTGCTTAATTTTGATAATAAAATTCTAGTTCATATGAGGATGATAATTATTTACACAGCATTTAAGAATATTTAATGTAGTATAAATTTGTATATAAAAAATATCATTGTTTAGGAACTATAGGCATATGCTAAGGAAGTTATCAAAAATTGAAATTAAATGATTTCAAACCATTTTGTATAATTTAATAATATTAATAAAGAATTTCATAATAAATATAGTTCTACATTATCTAATGAGAATAATGATGTTCTTGTTAAACTAAATTCTAAAATTTTGAGTTGGAAAAAGTTACTATAAATGATTACTTATAGAAAGGACAATTTTGATAATATGTGTAGATATATTAGACCTCAAAAAAGTAATTATTTTATTGGATTTAAAAAATGTAAAATGAATTTTTCATAATAATTATTTTGTTTCAAAAATTACAGCATGTAGTACTAAATATTAATGCGATTGAAATTTAAAATATATGTTTTATTTTAATAATGTTAATCATTTTTTAATTCATAAATATTATTTTTTAAAATAATTAATATATTTTTCAAACTAAATTGTTAGATAGATGTTAATTATTATTTTTTCTAAAAATTGTTTACATAATAAAAATTTCATACCAAATCTTAACACATTATTTGAATGCAAACAACATGAGTTCCGAAAAAAAAGTTATTTTTACATCGATAGTGGATATTATCATCATATGATAGTAAGGAAAAAACCCTTCAAGAATATTATAAAAATTAAAGTTATAAAAGGCAATATTAGTGATAATACTCACAGAGAAAACTATGGAATAAGTAACATTGTTCGTCTTGGAAAACATATATTTTAGAATGTATTATTTTTACTTGTACATAAACATTACCTTATTAAAATGTTATAATTATGTGATAAAGTTTAACTTATGAAATCCTGGCATAAAAGATACATTTTTCAAATTTAAGAAGGTAAATTTATTCATTCTATAGACATGCATTATAATTTTTAAACACTAACATTTCAAGACTTTATGTGGCATGATATTCCTTACCATAATATAATGTAGGATCAATCATTGTTGTTTTATATAAGGATAGGGAACTATAACATATGTACATTATCCAATATTTCTATGTTAATATTTATTAGGGATCCACCTGATATTATATTTAATTAATCTAATGTTTGGTATCCTTGTCAATTAGGAACAAGAAATTAGTAAACCGACTAAAAAATTATTTAATTTTATGATTATATTTTTTATAGTTACTAAAAATTATCTTATATCATAATATCAAAACATGATGTATTGGTGGAAAATATTATATACATTTTTTAGTTCATAACAAAACTTGATATATATGGGTATTTTTTCTAGGGAAAATTTTGCAATCATTTTGCTATTTTAATAATTAAATAGACCATGTTAAAAATAAAAAACAAATCATTTGGAAACTACAGACAATGAACATGGTGGATAATTTGTAAATTATGAATTTGAAATTATTTCTATTAAAAAATGTATAGTACATAACTTCTCATATCTAATAACACTCATCAAAATCGTGTAGTTTTATGAGGAAATATCATTATTTTAAATCTTACTAGAACCATATTGAGTTAATATAATATTATTAAACATTTTTGGATTGAATCTGTTGGTAATTCATATAATACTATACCTAAACATTTTGATAATAAAACTTATTATGAGTCTTTTATAGGTAAAAATAAAAAATATTCATAATTAAATGTTTTTCAATGAAATGTATTCACTAGGAGTACTAAAGATAATTTATGTAAATTCAATCCAAAACATGATGAATGAATCATTTTTTGCTATTATATAACACATAAGGATTATAGAGTTTTTAATAAAAATTAAAATACTACAAAAGTAGTAGTTCATGATATATTTTATTAAATTATTATGTTTGTTTACAAACGACCCCAAAAACAATATCTTTAGAGACTATTTCAAAAAATATCTTTCAGCCCGTGTGGGAAAATTCTTCTTGTGAGAAGAAAAATAAATAAAATATTTATAACATTTTACATTTAGATAAAATTCATCCTAATGTTTATGAATTTTTTTTATAAATCCTAGTTTTTTCAAAATTATTAGAAATAATAATTGTTAGGACATCATTGGCGATGTTGTAAAAATAGTTAAAAATAAAATTTTGTTAGGAAAAAAAATCTGAACATTATGAATTTTCATCACAATTCAAACTAAATACTTTGGATGAGTCATTAGGTAATGAAGGTTGGAGTAATGAAATTCAGGATAAACTCATTGAGTTTTAATGGAATCAAGCTAATATTTTTGTTGGACATCATAATTATTTTTCTATATTTGGAGTAAAATATATTTTTTCAAATAAATGCGACAAAAAAAGATTTATTGTTATAAGTAAATCTAGACATCTAAAAAGGGTTATAGTAAATAAGAGTTCCTAGACTATAATGAATATTTTCCTCCACTAGCTAGATGTGATTCATTTCATATACTCTTATTACATGAAACATTTTAAATTTTCACTCATTTTCAAATGGATTTGATGTCTGATTTCCAAAATGGTCATTCATAGGAGTATTTATATGTAAAATAAAATCATTGTTTCGAAAACAAAAAACATCCATATCATGTTTTTATACATAGTGTGGCACATTGTGGACATAAAAATTCACTAAGATCCTGGTATGATAGAAGAACATGATTTTTTTAAAAATATAATTTATTAATGGGAGCTTCAGATCCAAATATATTTTTAAAAAATAATTTTTATTCATTCCCTCATTGTAATAATATATATCTAATTATATTTTGTTCATATGAAAAATAATTTAATGATTCATTTGGAAAAATTATGAAATCTAAGTTTGAAATGTGAATGGTGTGTTAATTAACCTTTTTATTTCTTTTTATAATTACTCAAAAACTAAAATGAGATTTTATTTCACAGAAATATTATATAAAATATCATATTAAAAAGTTTAGATATTAAAATACTAACAGAATTATCATTCCTATAAAAACCATTAAATAACTAATATTGATTATTCTAGGAAACAATTTGATCAAAAAGAAATTAGTGGAATATGTTTTTAATTACTATATCTTATATCCAGTGTTCCAGACATAAGGTATTATCCATTATTATGTATAAGATATCCAGAAACTATAATAAAGTTAGATAATAAAGATTAGAAATGAATTTTTCATTATCTGATGGTAATTATAAATCATGGTTTATATTACATTTTAGGAAATGTTGTTTCTTTAAAACATTTTCCTGATACCTATTTTTATAGTTGTAAAATTGATAAAAAAAGGTCATTTGGAAATTTTCATTTATTAGGAGAGTATTTTGTGACATAGTATATTACTGAACATATTTCTGTAGAATTTTATATTTTTTATCTATAATATGTGGTAGTTGAATGTTTTTATGCTCAATTGTTGTGGATATAACACACACTCATTGAATTTGGCATGAGTAATAGGAAAAATACCTTTTTAGGATAAAACAATTTTGATAAGATTATATAAAAACCCAAAAAACAATAACGAGAAAATAAAAAACATATAATACACCATTTCATTTGGGATCACACATAAAATCAGATATAATATTTTAATTTACTAGGACATAGGAACATATTTCACATATTTTAACTAAAACACTAAAATATGATAGATTTGAATAAATTAAATAGAAATTAGGAATGTTCAATATAAAATGTTCATTAAAATATAAATCATTTTTAAGATATCTACTTATATAAAATGATCATTAAAAATGGGAATATATTTTATTTAAATTATAAAAAATATTTCCTAAAATTTCAAGAGAACGTTTCCAGAAAAAAATATATAATGACAACAAACCTACTATCTGGGAGTGGGTGTATAAATTATTAAATTGAAATAATACCAAAGGAATCACATACTATAAGACTATATAGTTTATTAGTATTGTTAAACAAGATACATATATGATTTCTATGTTATATTTGAATACATAAATTATAACATATTTTGTTTTTTAATAATATCATTATTCCTACTAACATATCCTTGTATATCTTTCTTAGTAAACAAATGGGATTCTTGAGAAAGGAAAAAAAATAATCATGGGACCAAATTCATTGAAAGGGTTATATACACTAAAATATATTAGAGGTAAAAATCAGTATTACTAAGAAACAATCAATATGGAATGGTTTATATCTAAATATAAATTCTATATAATCAATAAGGTTACAAAAATGGTTAGATATGGCACAATTCATATAGAAAGTTTAATAACTAATCATAAATTCCATTTAATAAATAAAATGAGAATGAAATGAATCTATACATAATATCATTGTGAAAATTTCCTGAATTATAATAATGGAATTGGTGAGGAATGAAAATCATAATTTTTGGATTTAATGATCTATAGAATACTGGTAACTCTACTATCAAGAACTTTTAAAATATATTTTCACTAGAGTCCCATTTATCTATGTATAGACAACTGATTCATTTTTGGAGACTACAGATGAATCAAGGGTGTATATATAACTAGGATACACCTATACATTCATGTATAGTGAATTATTTATATATTGAATAATCAATTTCATTCTGGAATAATATTATATATCAATAAATTTTTGTATCGAGTATAGAATACTGATTTAAACGAATCACCCTAGTCAATAATATTACATCGTATTTAAAAAAAATCATATTTATAAATGATATATGGTTTAAATAATGAATATATTCGTGATGAATAGTATTGATATTTTGGGGCTATGTAATGTCCAATGGTGATAAGAAAGTGAATATTTCATGGAAATCTTAATGATTACAAAAATATTCAAGAAATTGAATGAAATACATTCCCTGGTCATATTATTCGTAATCATCTAGAGAAATAATAATTAAAGTATCTATAAAACATATTCCCTGTCTTTTATAAGTAAAATAAAGGATTGGTTTTGTTGATGAATAGAAATATAATAAAAATTTCATTGTAAACATTCTTAAAGATAAGAACAATTTCACATTGAAAATATTTTCTAAAAACTAAATGTCTTAAAAAAATAATATGTAATTTTCATTAAAATTATTATTTGAAAAAATATTAATATTTAAAACATTTATTGGTCATGATGACACAATAAATGTACATGTTGTATACATTAAAACAACTATTGGTTTCAGATTATCATTAAAAGAAAAGATGTTTTGTTAGGAAACAACGTGATTATATTTATCAAATATTTAAAAAATACTAAAATTGTTGAAAATGTATTTAATATATAATTTGGATAATTTTTAATGAAATTGAAAACAATTTTCAAAAAACATGGTTTTGCATGAAAAATAATTTACAAACAATGGGATAAATGATGACGGATTTTATTAAATACAATTATATGAAAATTTATATAGAAAGGAATGGAATATGGTACTATAACATGAAAAATACATAAAAAACTAGGGGAAAATAAAATTATGTTTTTCCTTATATAATCATAAAATAAATTCAATTAATGGTAATTCAAGAATTTATAATACCGATAAAAATGATATTGTTAAATAAAAACTTATAAATATCACAACATTAATCTGAAAATTAGTCAATGTACCAATTATCTGCATCAAAATTAAATCCACATAATAATGTTTAATTAAATAATAAATTTTCTAAAATTCATTAGAAAAAAAAAATTATAATTTCAAAGTCCATGGATGAAGTTATATAACACAATCCAATGAAATTGAGTTATAAAATATTTTACCACATCATTATTTTCAAGTCAAATAACCTCATAAAAAATAATTCAAATTAAAACATAAAATATTTTGAAGTATACTTATTTGAATATATTGCATTAAAAAAATTATTTATAGACACCATATAAAGGAAATTATGTGGATAACATTACAATATGGCCCAATGAATGGAAGTTGAGATGATGTCCCTTAGTAGTAGGTAACATTTGTATAGAATCAACATGGAAAAAATAATTAAAATTGAAAATTAATTAAACATTAAGTGTTAATTTTTTTTATAATATTACATTTAAAATGGGATCTATGAATACCATATAAATTAAATTAGATGCACAGAAATTAAACACTCCTCAACGAAGAGAAATTGAGACAATGTCCATTACCGCTATGTAAGGTTCATATAAAATCCCATTGTATAAAACATATAAAAATGAAACATAAAATACCATTAATTATGAATTTATCACGATATAACATGTAAAATGGGAATTATTTATAATATAGGAATGAAATAATGTGTAAAATAAAAAAATATTCCTCAATAAAGGGAAATTGAGTCAATTTCCATTCCCACACATTTCTTTTTGGTTAAAAATGATTTATAATCCTATACAATGGTTTTAATATTATTATTAATTTATTATATATCCATATCCATATTCATTATATCTTATATTATCCCCTTTCCATTCAATCGTTAATAATATTTCATTATTTTCAACATTTCGAGTGTTAGTTTCCTTGTTTTCTCATATGAGTTTCGCAATTAATGTTTTTTCATTAACATATTAAATATTTATATAATATATAGAATTATATTAATTTTATAAAAAGAATATTGACTCATTATATACATTTTTAAATATTTATTGAAATATGAACTTGGAGAATGGATCACATAATGCAGTAGAGATGACAGTCCATGCATACACGTAAGGGATGTTTTCATTTCCATAATGAGTGAAAGTTTTTATAAATGGGTTATATATATATTTAAAGTAATGAATATTATTTCATATATATCACATTTATTTATAAATATTATCCTTATTAAATTCCATGTGACTAGTAAGGAAATGATGAATTAATTACTTCATTAGGCGGTGGTTCGATGTACACACAAGCGACATTATTGTATTTTAAACATCATGGAATGTTAGAAGGTATATGTGATATTATAATTCTAAAAGTCTAAAAAATCGTAAATATTAAATATATTAACTAAATCAAACATTATATAAAATTTTGATACATTTTTATACAAAACAAGTTACTTTTTTTCGCGAGATGATATTCTTCAATAAAGACAATATAAGATTTAATTTCTCATTTTATGGAGAATTAGGTGGATAAATTTTATTCCATAATCATAACAAAATCTTAGTATATGAAATTTACTGGTTTAATTATATTGTATGTTTGAATGTATAATTTATTTTATAAATAGAAGAATGAATATAAACATTATTTGATAAGAAATTAACTACTCTTATAGAAGCCTCCTTCATATCTGTTCCTAAAGACCCAATGGTTGGTCTTGTGTGAATACTAGTATATCTATATTTTGTATAAGTATGTTTGGGTGAGATTTTAATATGGGTTGGTCAAGAAAATGTTTTTGAGAAGTGTGAAAAATTTATGAGAGGGAGTTTCACATTATATCTGAGGGAGAAAAGAAACATGTATTTTTTTAAAATAATAAATTACAACCATTATTTTATCATGAAACATAACTATAATGTAACATATTGATTTTTTTTTGAGAAATATTAATTTATTCAATACCTTGCATATATGCAACACTGAGTTTTAACAGACCCAATATATTATTAATATTATCATTTAATCACAACCGTTATAACCTAGTTGTTAAAAATAGAAATATGAATATTAATATCTAATTTCTAAATATTAAATATAATGGTTATATATAAATATTTTTTTTTAAAATGTACTATTTTTTTGAAAATACATTACTAGTTTGAAAAATAACATTTTATAAAAAAATGATGTTATCGAGTTTTCTAAGAAAATATTAAATGAATTATTTTTCCAATTTTAGAATATTTATTTTAAATAGTAAAAATTCATTTTCGAAAATAGAAGTCAAAGTTTTATTAACGTTATTTTCAGATATTTTTCTAAAAAAATAATTATTCAATGAATAGTGTGAAATACTAGTTTTTATTGAAAATTTCCTTTTCATTCAAAAATTTAACAATGAAGATATTAATTTATTATGGTATTAAAAGTTACATTAGGTAAATTATATAGCTAAAATATTTTTTTTCCATTTTATTTAATTTCATATATATTTTTTATATGAATAATTTTTTTAATTTTTAATCATTTCTATTTAAAAAAATATTTTTCATTACGTCTTCCAGATTTATTTTAAATGAATATTTTCAATTTGAATGAAAAAATTTAGAGCAGGGTTTAAATATTTTGAATAAATATAATTTATATTATCTAATAGATAAATTTATTTATTAACCATAATTAATATTAAAATAGTAAAAATTTAATTACTATTGTTAATGTCAAATGGGTTTATCTGCGGTAAAATTAAAATGATAATTAAAAAAACCTATAAACATGTCCAAAAACTATTTTATTGTGATATTTTGACATTAAGACCCTAATTTTCAATAATTAACCATTTTGGATCCATTTGGAATGTGAATGGTTTAGGTACACTTTATTCTTTTAATCAATTCCATGTGTATCGTATCGTGCACTAATAAAAGGCCACAACATCTACTCTCCTCTTTATAATTCCAAACACAATTTAGTTTTATAATAACTACCAAAAAATATTCCATAAATACCTACCAATATTATAGATCCATTTTTGATATCATAAATATAATATAGAAAGGAATTTGGTATAACATAAATATGTTTTCTCAAGAAGAGGTAATGTTTTTAACTATGCATTTTTGAGTTAGTTTTTTTTCTAACTCCATAAAGTATTATTCAATTATACTGATATAATAACACAAGTATATTTCATATAGTATGATATTATTTTTATAATTACTTAATCAATACATATATCCTCTTTCATAAAAAGGGGAATGAATCTTCCATTCGTGTTTCAAGCGAAATACCCCCTCGTGAACCGATTTTATTCATTTCCCATCACAACCTATGAATTGTGGATATTATGATGAATTTAATGAATATATATGATATTTATGATGTAATTATACATATTTAAGGATTGTAACTAATATAAATTCATACCTCCCAACATGTTGGAAAATAATAACGTCGCTATTGTGTACTGCATACTACTACCTCACGAATTGATGGGATGTGTTTTTCATTTCAATTTTACATGGACGAAAAAAACGTAGACTAAATGTATATATATGATATTTTTAACATTACATGATATATATAATTATTATATGAAACATACTATCTTAATTTCAATTTTTTGGGAATATGGTAACATCGCTCGTGTATATAAAAAATACTTCCCTATGATGTGATGTGATTATTTCATTTACTATGTTTTACAAGGAAGGTATTAATGATAGGGATAAATAAAAATATGTGAAATAAATGTAATAAAAATTATTCCATAAATTTATTATGTTTTACCGATATTTCATTTTAATCTATTATGAAATTTGAAACAATATTAATTCATACGTATGGCCTTCCTTATACAAGAACAATGCATATCATTTTATTTCTGTATAATTTATGAATTACTCTAAATAAATTTGTAATTAACATATATAATATTTATATCAAGATTAAAAATAAATATATGATGTAACAATGATCAATGAAAGAATAAAAAAACAAAAATAAAAACCTATATTAAAAACAATGAATTTATAAAATGTAAAATGATTTTAACAAGGAATTGGTAATAAGAGTGAAATAAAATATCATAAGTAAATAATATATGGAATGTTATATATTTCGGGTTATTAAATATAATTATAATAAACAATTATTCATTATAAACTAATTTTAAACTTTTTTTGTGGAAGTTGATACTTAATGTATGAGATTTCTATCTAACTTTTTACTTCAATGTAATACATGACCTATTCACAACCAATTTCAATAATTTTGTTTTTTTAGATACAATAATTAAAATTATTATTATTTTCCTAAAAATTATGTGAATGTACATAAATTTTAGGATATCTCTTGTATGGGGATTAGGATTCAATTTCACTGATTATGTATTGATTTTATTACGTAATATAATTGTTTATCAAGATTATTTATGTTTATTCATATAACGATGGAATATTATGATAAATATCTCATGCAACTCATTAATATTATTCATATCATTTAATTTTATTAGATTACATGTTCCACCTTCAATTTAATATTTTAATGGTATAAAATAACTAGAAGAATATTTTCAATAGAGAATTTATGTATTTATCTCATCGGTCAAAAATCATATTTTCCGAAAATATTGTTTTCCAAAAAAATACAAATGTAAATTTAAAATTGTCCAAATGATTTTATAAATTCATTATTACCCATGATTTCATTTTTAATTTTTTAAAAGGGGCCTTCATCTGTTTTTATAATCAATGATCGATTTTATACTGCAGAAAATGTAAAAGGAATATTTATTTTAAGGTGTATTGTATTTTCCACCATCATGAAAACTCATTTTTTTTAAAAATCCTTTATATTATTACAATAATATTTTTAAAGAATAATATGTTTTTCTGTTTTAAAAAAGTGTTTCATCAAAGTGGAAAGTCTATTTTCCTCATAGAATGATAAATGTGACTCTTCAAAATCATTTTCCATCTAATATGACATAATTTTTATTAATTAATCTTTACTAGGGATATTATCCTATGATACCATAATTATTATTTCATTTGATGTTTTATTATTATTATTATGAATAGATGTTTAAGAAACATGTTTCATTCTATTTTTTATACACTAATGAAATTATTATAGAACTAGACCAATTTACATGGGTTATGATATGACGAATGTTTTATGATCTTATGGGATATAAATGTATAGATTATGAGATACTGGGAACTATAACTCCCTCAAAAAATTGGGTGTATATATATCATGAGTAAATCTTATTAGAATTTACTTGATTATATGTTAACAATGTTATGCGTTAACTTGATGATAAGTTCAAAATGTTATGTGTGAAACCTATTAAATGTTCCCTATTTTATGAATTGAAAGTTATTTCATGTCCATAAAGTTATTACTTTACATGGTTATATGTGTATATGATTACGAGAGGGTATAATTTCATGTGTATAACTTAATGAGTGAAATTTTATCTACTTATATGTGTTCACAATATTTTAAGCATGTGTATGCCAAAAATCTACGACTTTTGTCAATGTTTTTTTTCTCATAGATCATGTTATTTGATTCCATGGTGATTCCCGTATTATAAAATACAAATATTTATTCCATTATACAATACATTGATCATTGATATATATGGTAATGTTTTCATATGTTTTTCACATGTTCTTATACCCTTATTTCACATTATGGTTACATATAGCCCAAATTTTCCATTACTAAGAATCTGAAATCCCCATTTCAAATTTTCTCCTTCACCATTTTATGAATAATGGTTTTAGGTATGGAATGTATGGAAGAGTGTAAATGGGTTAATCTTTATGGGATATACTGATGATCTTTCACTAAATAAGAGTATTGTGTATCAAGTATCTAACATTACTAAAGCATTACATTTATTGGGAATGTATTAGAGAAATGCAATTATTATCAAATAATTATGATTTGAAATTTATGTATATTATTTTTGGGCATGTATAATTGGTATCATAGGAATGATTTTGTTATAAATCAAACACTAAAATTAGAAAAACGTAGTAAGATCCTATAGGGACTTGTTTAATTATGAGTCAATGTGTAAGAAAATTCCATAATATTATTGTAAATGATAGATTGAGTGATTTCTATGAAAATACATCGATTTTAAGATATAAAATGGGGATACGTATATGGAATAAAATTAACTTAGTGTTATTAATTCAAAAAGGTTGTATTGAGCTAGAATTTATCATCACCTAGTGCATTAAAATGGGACTATCTACATAACTATTTTGAAATTCCTATGGGATTTTTTTTATAAATTAACAAAATTTTTATAAACAATAATAATGTATTTAAATATATGGTGACTATAAAGGACATAAGATAAAATAAAGGTGTCATAGATGAAAAATGAATGTTTTATGATTTATACATCTTAAAAGTAAATTTTTAATGATTAAATGGTTTTTGAGTATTTTTATTGTTTCCTAAACTACAATTTTTTATTTTAGTCAATGGATTGAACTAGAATGAATCATGTTAACACTATGTGTGATAGACAATGGCATGATTGTGCACTTGAGAATTCAAAATTTATGAGGTTTGGAATAAATAATATCTTATAAATGCTCTCAAAACATTTTCAATCTATAATTCACGCCAAACATCTTAATGATATCAGGTGGAAAAAATGTTCTATAGAGTTCTTATTGAGGTAGAAACCCTCTTATTTTAGTGGTTCAGTAGTCCACTAGTTTCTAAACAATGGATCAGTACCAATGAAAATATATTTCTTGGTCTCCATTGTTTAGATCTGGAAAATTTCCATTTTCCTACCACCATTTAGAAGGTGAGGTAGGTCAATGGTGGACTCGTATTTAAAATATAAATCCCAAAGGATAAATTGACTCCCTTAAGACGGATGGGTTGAAGATATAGTTTTATAATAAGTACATTCCTCGCATTCTTCATAACCAAATAAAGATATAATTTCTCAAGCTTATCCAGAAGGATTTTGATTCTATCAGTACCTATGAAGAAAATGTTACGAGACATGTGAGGTAATATTCTTATATTATCATTAATCCCAAATGTAAGGTTGAAAAATTAATCAAGGGATAGAATCCAAATCAACCAATCTAGTTATCCATAAGGGACTTTGATTTCTAGGAAGAAATCATTTTATGTGCACTAAAAGTGGAAATGAAAGTAGTAAAACCTTTTCATGATGGTGATCAGAAAAGGAATATGGGTTTCAATGGATGTTCCAATTATATGTCACATGGAAGGATGAAAAAATTTCAAACATCAACATTCAATGACAAAGGGAAGGATCATGTAGGAGAGTTCCTGAAAGGCACATGAGGTTGTTTCTTGTATTGGAATCCCAATCATTGAGAAAAAGAATTTAAATGTAGAGAGAAGAATCCATTACATGAAATAAATAGATAGATACCTCAATATAATTCACCACCCATTCTATAGTTCTTAAAATAAAAAGATAATGGGAATTATTCTAACTAGTTCTCCAATTTAATGTTTAATAATGGAGATCAATGCCATCAACCACTTATAACGAGAGACAATTGAAAATATCATTTGATAACTGTTTTTGACAAGGGATGAGAAAATAATGTGGTGAAAGGTATATTTAGCATCCAGTAATGAAATAATAATGTGTTATATTCTCTTTATATACCCACTGATTCATATGTGACATGTTTTGAATGGTTATAAATATTCTTCCCAAATTATTATATGTATAATTAATAGTGAAGACCCATAATTTTAATACAATAAAATCTAATGTGTATGATTCCCCACAGGATGAAATTATATAGATTTTTCTTCCTTAAAATAATTTCATTCTTCCTAGGGGTGAAATCGATGTTATCTTATGAATGTATTGTGTATATATATATAAACTAGACATTAATTTCCCTGTATGGGAAGTAATGTTTTATATTCCAAAAACCTAATATTTTCTATCAGTATGATGATAAATATAAAAATACAATGGAAATCACATCCATTCTATGTGTATTTATTCCTATTCAAAAGGGATCTTTATCTTAGATTATTTGGGAGATAATCAACTTCATTATATTCCTATTGTGAGGAATTTTTTCTGATGTCTTTAAAAAATAGTTTCCCAATATTCCATTGAATAATGAAGTTGTGTTATCAATATAACTCATACTCACTGCCACACATATTTCAAAGACTCTTTTTTGATTGAACCTCATTCTGTTTTAATAATTTAAGAAGAAACTCTAGGGTAACCTTAACAATTAATTCAACGTGTTGTGCGTGTCACCTTGGGGTGAAGTTATTCTATTTTATTAAATGAAAAATGTATTCATGCACTTATGAATTGATTATTATGATTTGATTAATATCATTATAAATTAGAAGTATCATAGGCCCTATATAAATGATATTTTTTTATAAACTATGCATATCTCAATATTTTTTCAAGATTGATGTTTTTTTGATATAATCAATTTTGGGTCAATAAGGAGGTTAAAACCAAGAAAATAGTCCATAAATGCTTTCGAAACATTGAGTATATTGGGATTCCATTTGTTCATATAGAGAAACCCTATATCTTCATAGATATAATTAATTTTTCTTTAGAGAGTACATTTATCAGTTCTTGGTAGTCTTTATAGATGTTATTCTAATTTATTCAATGATCAAGTATATTAATGATGATCAACATATAATATTAATAAAGACACTAATGTATGAGATACTATATTAAAAATTTAAAAATATTGAAATTTGGATATAATTATTTTCATTTTTGGGATATATAATCTAAATCCAGGTTTTATTAGTGGATCCATCAACGGAAGATGTTTTTGAACATTGGACCAGACCAATCATGATGGATGACACCCATAATTTTCATGGTTATTCTAGAAATTATCAATTATTTTTGGATAATTTTTGACAACTATTAAATCCACTCAGCATGTTAACTCAGAAAAGAGATATGTTCATCTAGATAGACGAACATGATCAAAATTTCATGGAAATGAAGAGAATATTAGTCAAAAAAATGTGTTTACTTTACATTATAGTAGAGAATGGTTTTTAATCTATATTGGTTAATCCAAGAAGTTATTCATATGTATGATTATGTAGAATTATATTGTAATAGATTACTCCTCACAACTGCTGATTGTTTATGAGAAATATTACCCTACTCATGATTTAGACATAAAATCATTTATTTTTTTGTTAATGATATTGAGGCATTATCATTACGGAGAAAAAAATGAAAAATATACTAATTAAAAACATTAAATTATATAATCACATATAAGGAGTTAAATATACACCATAGAATTTTGTTAGAGTTGATTAATGATTAGGATATATCAACACATTACTACCTTATGAATGTAAAAAAGGATGGACAATGCATTGAGTTGAAAGGATAATATTGGATTATCGAAGAGGAGGATAAAAAAGGATCCTATTTTTATGTGATATTCAATGGATAGATTTTGAAATCCAAATAGAAAGGGAGAAATTTTACTTGTTGAAATGAATGTGCAAGAATATGTCCCTATGAAGACTATAGAAGTAATGAAGGAATATGTCGATTTGAAAAATAAGGTAAAAAATGTTTCTATATTTAAATATTATCATTTTGGAATATCATGGTAAAAGAACCATTTATGTGTTCCATATATAACATATTTGTAGGAGTTTTTATTGGAAGGTCATAATAAATCATTCTATTTCCATCCATGAAATATGATGGTAGATAGTGATTTGAAATGGTCTTTATGATTGGAGTGAATTAAGAGAGATATAACATAGTTTTTATCTTGTTGATTTATATGTTATGAATATTTGGATGAACAATAAAAGGAAAATGGATTTTTTAATCCATTTCCCATTCCTTAATGGTATTTATAAAACTAGCCAATTGATTTTGTTTTTGGATAAAAAATGTCTAAATAGAATAATGATTTATAGGTTAGAGTATATCAATATAAAAATTATTCACACTTAATTGGTATTATAGAATATTCATCCTTAGATCATCATTCTAGGATATAAATTAAAGATATAATACGATTTCATGGAGTTCAGTATTCTATTATGTCTGATCGACATCCAAGGCTTACCTGAAAGATCTATAGAATTCTCCCACAAGCTCTTGATGTAGTGTTGAGTTTCATCACTACGTATAACCCAAAGCTAGATTGTTAATTATAGAGTAAAATTCCTACCCTATAGGAAATATTGAGATCTTGTCCTCCAAATTTCAAAGATGTTTGGGATAAACTACTTCCTCTAGTTGAGTTTTCATACAATAATTGATTCCATTGAAAAATTCAAATGGAACCATGTTTATCCATAATGGGAAAGATTTTTAACTCCAAATTGAAGAAAAAATGTTAGATAAAGAATGATAATAAGACCTAAGATAGCTGAAAAAATGATAGAAATGGTTATATCCATTCAAAAACATATAATGGTGGCACAAAGTTAACATAAAAGTTATATTGATTTCTGTCTTTGGGATATTTAATAAAATGTTTTAGAAAAGGATTTTATAAGAACTTGACAATGGATTATGGTTATGATATTTTTGAATAATGGAAACTAAACATTATTTTTATTGATCCCTTCCAAATTCTTGATCGTATTGGGATGGTCGCCTATTGTCTTATGCTTTCAGAATACCTCTATCATCTTCATGTTATGTTGCATGTATCTATCCAATGGAAGTACATATATAATCTATAAAATGTACTAAAATCAGAGAAAGTAACAGGAATGAATTATATTAATTATGAGGAGCAACTAGTGGATATTCTTAATGGTGTAGAGATTGTTCAATGAAACAAAACAACTCACCTTGTCAGTTTTTTATGGAGAAACCACTAGCTTGAGGAAGCTACATGGGAACCTGAGTGTGAAATAATGATGAATTATTCTATATTTTTTGTCACAAAGTGATATAATTTCAAGGTTTGAATTCATCTTATGGGGTTCAGAATGTAACACCCAAGGATTTTTTGAAATGTATTTTTTTGAATAAATTTAATTTCCTCTATAGAATGCTTCACATGCAACACAATGTTTTTACGAGCTGCAATATATTTTTAAAATTATTATTTAAAAAGGACCAAAATAACATAGGATTTCAATATATAGGTTTAAATAATAACAATATATAATTTTTAAGTATTATATATAATTTTTTTAAGGAAAAAAACATATTGATAAACATATTTATCTTTTATGATAGTCTTCATCTATTTCGAAAATTATATTTTCTCAAAGAAGGTTTTTATTTAATTTTGTGAAAAAATAATAAAACATATTTTTAGAAATCATATAAATTTTATTTGGATTTATAAATAGTAATTTCTTAAATATTCATATAAAAATTAACTTGGGGTGAATTTTTGGGTTTTTTTTAAATAATGTTTTTGATGAACTTTGAAAAATACATGTCTTTATTTCAAACTAGATTTTCTTTCAAAAAATTTACAAAATAAATATTATTTTAAAATGTATTTAAATGTAATATGAGTTCAATTATATATCTATTATTCAAATTTATATCATTGAAATCAATTTTATATTTAATTTTTGTATAATAACATTTTAAATTTTTTAATGATTTCTCATTGGAATGACTCTTCTTCATCTTATTTAGGAGACAAATTTTTAATTAAAAATTTCTACTTCTTTTAATGGAATTTGAAAAAAAATATTCCATATTTAGAATATTAATAATTTCAATTATCCAATACGTTAAAAATAATTTTTTACCATAATGAATTGTAAAAATAGAAAAAACCTAATTTTATTTTATTAAGTAAAATGGGTTTATCATGGTGTTAAAATAAAATTATAAGTGTTAAAATGACCTATAACCATGTGAAAAACTCATTTTATTTCCCTATTTTAACCTTATCACTGATATGTATCTATAATATATAATTTTGGATCATGTGTATATGTGAAAATATTAGTTATACATTATTCTTTTCAAAAATTCCATGTGTTTCCCTACCCCACCTATAAATGTCCACCCCCAATCCTCTAAAATTCACACTTCCAAAAAAATATTATACAAAAAAATCCCCAATAAATTTATTAATTCTATCCAAACATCCTAGAGGATTTTTTAATATCATAAATCTAATAATGGGTGGATTTCGGTTAGACCTAAAGACATTGTCTGAAGAAGTGATACATTTCATAACAATGATTTTTTATTTTACTTACTATTATAATAACATAAAATATAATTCTGTTAATTAGATATAAAAAAATTTATATCCCATATACTAACACACATTTATGTTAACTTATTCTTCCTTTTTCATCCACTCTTCCATCAAGCGGGTAAATAAACATTCGTTCATGTGTAAGGAGGACTTCCACATTGTGTACTGATGTTATTCATTATCCATCACCACCACTCATAGATAGATATATTGAAGGAATTATTTTCTATATATTATATTTATGATATTACAATAACTATTAAATTATAATACCAAAATATCCTTCTTACCTCCCTATATATTGGAAAACAAGAAGATAGTTCCAATGTTCGTCGAACTACCACCTCATAAACTAATGTTATGTGTTTTTTTATTACTATTTTATATAGATGGTAAAAAAGATATATTAAATTTATATACCTGAAATGTGTATCATAATTATACTTATATAATTATGATAGAATATATACCCTCTAAATTTCTATTTCATGGGACACGATAATGACTTTCATTTGTACAAAAACCTACCGCCTCACAAAGATATGTGATTCATTCTTCAAATATTCTTTACATGGACACTAATGAAGATAAATTATAATAAAATGTGGTATATTTTTAATAAAAAATATTCTATAATTTTAATATATTATTTACCTTTATTTCATTAAATCCATTAATGAAATGGATACATCATTCAAGCGCACATACTATCTACCATCTCCTTAAATAGTGTATTTAATTTAATATCTATTAATTTTATGGATTAATATAAATAAATATATAGTAACTATAAAATATATTAGTATAATTTGTAACATTTTATATATTCTGGAACCATTATTAAAATAACATAATGAAAAAAAATCATAATATACTTGAAAAATAATGTTTTTATTACCCATAATAATATTTCAATAAGGAATTGTTAAAAATTAGGTTATAAATGGACATATGTAAATAATATATGGTAAAATATAAATAATTATGTTTATATTACAGATTTATAATAAGACAATATTTATTATAAAACATGTTTAAATGTTTATGAATAACGTCAAAAATTAAGGTATGGGATTTCCCTCTCACTTTTTTACTTTTGGGAAACACATTCCATATTCATAAAATATTACATTTATCTTGAATATATACTAATAATGAATTTATTTTTGATGATTTCAATTAAAATTGTGGTTATTATTTTATCCATTTTATGATATCACATTCATGGGAATTATAATTCAATGTGGCCGAATTTCAAATTATTTTACAATATAATCTCATCATTTACAATGATCAATAATGTTTATACTTTTGACAATAATTTCTTATGATCCATATCTCAATAATATCATCAACATTATTCCTATCTAATTATCTCATGAGAATACATTTTGCCTTTAATTTTTCCTCTCTTAATGTATCTAGGAGACTAAAAATGTTGTTTTTATGAAAATTTTCATCATTTCCGTCTTTAGTCAATAATCATTTTTCAGCAAAAATAATGTTTTTAAAAATGTCTTTAATATTATACAGGTTATTTAATTGAGACATTTTTACCGATTATATATATTTTAAAATATACTTTAATGTGATTCTTCATGGCATTTTCCAAGCAATGATAATTTTAATATTTCTAAAAATATTAATGGAATCAAAATTCAATCATGTTTAATATTCTTTTAATCACGACTACTAAATTTTTAAAGAATAGAATGTAATTTAAATTTTGGATTAAAAAAAAATTCTAAAAATATTTTATGCTTTAAAAAAGTGTTTATGAACATGGGAATTATATTTGACTCAATAAATGTTAAAATAGATGTTTTAAAATCATTTTCCATATAATTTGACTTACATTAATGTTAGTAAAGAATATTTAGGGATATATTTTAGTAATACCAATTTTATACTTTCTCTCTAGAGTTTATTATTATGATAAAAATATGATTATGAAAGAAATTTCATTCCATGAGTTATACTACAATGATTTTTTTTGGATCTAGACCCCATTTCAAGTGTTATGATATGATGAATGTTTTATGATTATGTGAAACAAATATATATAGATTATGTGGTACGTGGTAGCTATATCTCCCTCCACTTAATTGGTTACATATTGAAAACTCTTGAGTAAATATGATATTCCTGAAACTGATTACATGTTCATAATGTAATTTGTGATCCTAATAACATGTTCACAATGTAATGTGTGAACCCCATTGCGTTTTCAATTATTAGGCATCGAGGATGACTTCATGTCCATGATATTATGATTGAAACTTGTTTCATGTTCATATATTTATTAAAGTGCCTTATTTAATTTCATTAACATAATGAGTGAACGTTTTTTAATTTACACAAGATTGAAATTATATAATCTTATACATTTTCTACAAATATATATCATATTTTAGTGTAATGTTCTTATGGATCATGTTAACTGATTTTTGTATGATTAATGTCCTATGATATTATAATTAATATGCATGAAATAATATATTTATATTTTATAGGATGGTTATGATTTTTATATGTTGTTAAAATGTTCTCAAACCTTTATGCTCATATTGTGTTTACGTATTTCCCATGATTACATTTACTTAGCATATGAGCACACACTTTCTTAAGTTTCTATTCCCAAGTTACGGTAAAAGTTTTTATATATGTTGTGTCTCAAAGAGTGAAAAATGGAAATATATTTATGTGGTATTGTGATGATATTTTATTAAATAATATTACTATATACTTAGTCTCCAAAAGAAATAAAACATGACGGTCCTTGGGAATTTATTTATGAAATGTAATAAACATTCATATATTATGATGTGATACCTATGTATTATATGATTGGGTATATGCATCCAAAATTGGTCATTATCTTACATTATAGTTTATATGGTCAAAACAATTACAACCAATGGGTATTGGATATGTTGTAGATTATTTTTAAGGCTTATCTTCTAACATTACTCCCTTAGTAAGCTCTTTTTTACAGTAGATGTGATAAATAATTTTATCCATTTTAAATATTTAAAATGTTAAAATACTATATTGACCATATTAAATAATATAATTTATGCTGATTCCAAATATGCAGTCTATTTTTCAAAATTAAATTCATATATTTTTAAGAATTCAATTTAAAACTATACCTGTAGACGCGATGAAAAATTGGGTTTCCAGCTGGAAAATTATCATAGCTATAAAATGTTCTAATACAAATTATATATATATAATTGATTAATATTAATTAATTTATTCAATCACCATAATTTAACAAAATTTACTGTAAAAAAATTTAAAATATAATTTAACAATTTAAATTATTTAAATTAAATTGTTGTGTAAGAACCGTGTTCTTATTTTTGAGGTACGGGTTTCTTCTTTTTTCTTTTCCTTGAGTGTTTTTGAGAAAATAAGGAAAATGGGAAAAAATCCAAAATTTCGGGACTACGCGCTCTGTACTATTCCACACACCGTGTGCTTTGGTCACGTGGGATGAGTACATAGGGTGTGTAGCCATGTTAGTGACGAAGGGTGTAAAAACAGAACACATGCCATGTAGTGGATATTTACATGTCGTTTAGTCAGTCAGAAGGAAAATAGTAAGGAGGTGGAAGTAGCCGCCAGCAGAGCGGCAGTATACGCCGTGTAATCAGAAATACACGTCGTGTACTCATGTCGACGGATGAACAGTGTGGCGGTGCTGCCCGAGGAACAGTTAAATGAGAAAAGTACATGTCGTGTACTAGAGAAGTACACGCCGTGTAGTTTTTTTTTTATTAAAATTGGCAGTATCCATCCCTATTCATGGGATTGGATTTGAACCAGAGGAAGGAGTCAAGAGAGGAGTCTGGACCTTCTAGGATCTCCTGATCGAGCGCCGGGAATCTGTTTTCACCTCTGACGATCTCGTTGGAACCAAATGGGTAATCCATCCACTATCCTTAAGTCGTTCTTTCCAATTCTTCCTTTAAGGGAAGTTATTTGTGTTTTAATGGGGATTTCTTTTACCTCAGATATATGTCATATTTGGGAATTTTGGAAGTGACATTCACATATACCGTTTAGGGGTGTTTAAGGTAGGTGGCTTAGTGTTTGAATTCCAACTGCTGTGCGTTTTTGTGTTTCATTGAGCTACGAACCAATGTTAAGGAGTCGTGTGGTTGAGGCCTTGGTTGTTATAAATACCTAGTATTTAATAGTTATTTAAATGTGATAATAAACTGCTGTTTGGAATCACTGCTTGGATCCAGGAACACCCCAGTGGTGTGTTCCTCTGTCTAGTCGTTTGGCTAGGATTCCTGAGGGTATGCCATTGTATAAATGTTTATTGAATTACCTTGAGAGGAATTTCATGTGTATTGCATGTTTATATGTTGGGAATGGCCCGGTTACTTACTTATCCTGAGGGAAGTAGTTACTTAGGCCTGAGGGAAACTTCTTTCATGCATGTGGGAAATAGAATATATGCCTGAGGGTGACACTTCATATGCATGAGGGAAATTTACTACGGGTCACATTTCTGATTACCGGAGGGTAAGGGATTGTGTGTCTGAGGACACTGACTGTTAACATAGAAACTCATTGTGGTGGATTCCTTATAATGAAAAAGTAAATGATTAATAAAACGGAAATATAACAGGTAAGTTAGCCACTTTTGAGTACTGCTTAGTTTATTGCATTTTACTACTGCACGCTGTTGTTTCATATTTTCACAGATTTGGGCACGAGACATTGGTTGGTTCCTACTGAAATTTATTTCTCACACCCTGTTTGGGTGATGTCTTTGGCCCAAACAGATTACATTTTTGCAGGTGTGGATAAGGGTAAGGGTCCCTATAAAGGAACTTGATTGCAGCTGAGGAGTAGGGGAGCATGGGATCGGGCTTATGCTCGCGATGATATTGACTATTTTGTTTTGTTTTGCTGTACTCTGTATTGTACTGTACTATATTATTGTGTAACATGTTCTGGATACTTTCTTAGAACTAGAAACATGATGCATCATTATCTATATAATTGTTGGTTATCGTTTACTGCAGTTGTTTATTTTAAATGTGTATGTTTTATTGCTTCCGCTGTAGTTGGATTCTATATATTTAATTCTGATGTGCTACACTTTGACAAATGAGGGCATAGTTTCCCCAATATCAGACCTCTGCCCTCGCAGCTAGTCGGAAGCCACTGGCATTTGGGGAAATGTGCTTGAGTTCATGTGACCAACCCGGTTCGGGGCACCCGTTGAGTGGCACCCAGATCTGGGACGTTACAAAGTGGTATCAGACGAGTTCTTTTCTTTGACACTCTATTTGGAGCCTTAGTCAGGGGTAGGATGGGAAAGGTAATTGGTAATAGCATGTTCCCGGGTGTAGCTAACCCGTTTACAGGGAAAATCCAGTTTACCTCATATTTTTTCAATTTTTATTATTTTGAAAATTTGACAGTTGATCTGATTTTCACCATTGGGTGACACACCCGTGTTGTGCTATTTATATATTATCCATGGGTTCTATTTAGTTTCAGCCCTATGAGGTAATGTTATGCCATCTCATTCATCATTTAAGAACATGTTAGAATCACATTTCATGCATAGTTCCATGCCATGTAGGCACTTTAGAAATTGCATGTTGTTGTGATAGATGTTGTGCTAGAAAAGTATGCTCTTGTGATAGCTGCTTTGATAAATACTTGCTATGTGATAAGGTATTTTTGATTGAGGCTATTGATAGGATAGACGCCAAACTTTGGTTATTGAGGAGTATGATCCATTATTCATCGGAATTTGGTGGATCATTGGATGTTTATCATATTTTTCTCATAGATAAATTGCCAATCTTTGATTCGAGGGGAGTATGGGCCCTCACGGATCGAAATTTGGAACATAGGTGATTTTTTCCAGTATTTTCTGGGTTCTGGAGTTGTATCTGAGGCTTACTGTCCGGAAAACCCAGGATACACACCCTGTAGTCTTATGGACACACATCGCGTGTTCTTCTATTTGGGAAGAAAAGAAAACTTTTTAATTACACACTGTGTACCCTTGGTACACGCCGTGTAGTCTCTTTCCGTGTCATAGGCCATGTGGGCGGGGACACGGGGAAGGGAAATGCTTGGGAAAAACCCATTGTGTACTAGATGTACATGTCGTGTAGTGTTGACCTGGACCGTGTAACTATCAAACACAGACGGAGGATACCTTAAGACATACATGCTGTGTCCACTATGGAACACACCGTGTAGTCTGACATGTGATCTGGCCGTGTAACTAACTACATGGGTCGGTGTAATCCTTTTGTGTACACGTCGTTTGTATAGGGAACATTCCGTGTAGTGTGATCCGTGTATCCAGCTTTGTAACTAACAACACGGTTCGACGAAGCTCATTTAGTACACACCGGGTACCCGTGGGACACACCGTGTAATTTTGACCAAGGACAGACCATGTGGACCTGACCGTGTGGCTTGAAAACGGGTTGGTGTACACACCGTGTGCGGGTGTAAAACGCTATGTAGTATCAAGCCGAGTAGTCAGTCGTGTCACAAACGACACAAGCAGGTGGAATTTACACCCTATACGCCATGTAGTTTTGTTCAACAGGGGCCGTATGGCGTAGCCATGTTGAAGGACCCAGGCAGGGGAATTGACATCAAGTACATGCTATGTAGTCAGTATACATGCTATGTAGTCATGTTTTTCACATCTTGAATGCCTCCTTCCGGTTGTTCCACATTTGGTCCCTTCGTTTTCAGTCTTGGATAAACTTGATATAAGTTGCGCATTTCACCTTGTAGAGTCATGCCACTGAGACGACCACGCATTGTTCGCCAGGAGAGCGGAAATGATTATACTCTAGAAATGGTGGGCCATGGGCTACTAGTGGATCCTTCAGTAAAGCCATATGTGGCGCTAGCCGTTATACTGGGCACAGGCGCGGAGGCGCAGTTCTGTTAAGGCTTATTGCGGTTCATGTAGACCATTCAGGGAACACCGCCGGCTGCCGCATCTATGGCTAAGCTGACTCGAAAATTCCAGTAGTAGCTTCCACCGACGTTCTCAGGGGATGGGGTACCATAGGCTATGTATTCTTTTTTGGGGTATATGTAGACTATTTTTGAGCATATTGAATTGCCTCCAGGGCAGAGGGTCAAGCTCACGACGTATATGCTGCGTGATTCCGCCAATAGGTGGTGGGATGTTACCACCCAGTCAGAGCATCACAGAGACATGATGTGGGAAGATTTTCAGACACCCTTATATGAATTAATCTTCCCATATACGCTGAGGGCAGATATAGATCGATAGTTTATGAACCTGCAGTAGGGCGCTATGTTGGTGATGGATTAGTCTACTCGTTTCACTGAGCTTTATCGTTTTACACCCATTCTGGTGGGTTATCAGACGTTGAGAGCCAGACGCTTTGAGGATGGTCTTCGATATGACATCCAAGCCCTGGTAAATGTTTTCAGGTTTCCTTAAGTACATTCTATTGTGAACCAGACACTGATTACCGAGCAAATTCTTCAGGAAGCTAGTGGTGTGGGATAGGGTGGTTCAGCACCAGTTTCTGGTACAATTTTTACTGTTAAGAGGAAGAGGCAGATGAACTTCTCTCAGGGTGGAAGTACCACCCATAAGAATGATTCAGGTGGCCAAGTCATGTGCTACTAGTGTGGTATGGAGGGGCACAAGAGACCTCAGTGTCCACGAGAACCAGTGGAGTGCCGAGATTGCGGAATGATGGGTCATCTACAACACTTTTGTAGGGCGTTTGCACTAGTGGCTAGTGAGAAGGGTTCTGTGCAGACTCCGTGTGCGGGGGAAGGACAATCAGCTTCTTACCATTAAGGAAATTGGAATATGTTAGGGCGTCCAGGCAGAGATAGTGGTGGTGGTCATGGTATCCAGACACTAGGATCTCAGAGGCAGCAGGGTGGGGCAGATTAGGGTAGCCAAGTTGTGTCGCAGGGCTGTGGCACTAGGTAGGCATATGTAGTGCAGCAGACCCAGCCGGAGCAGGATCCTGGACCTTCTATTGTCAGAGGTACTATTCTAGTAGCTTATGTCTTATCTTTATTACTTTTCAATAAAGATTTTACACATAGTATCAAGTTTGTGCCTATTGTGGAGAGACTTGGCCTCTGTGTTTCTTCTTCTTCTGATGTTATAACACTAGACACTCTGTTGGGAGCTAGAACGGCTGGTGTGCGTCAGTGCATGGAGTGCCCCCTTGAGGTTGGAGGGTGTCACATTCTATGGGACCCCTATGTCTCAATGATGACATCTTATGATATCATTCTCGGGAAGGACATGTTGGTTCTCTTTTGAGCCTTTGTAGATTTCTATCGCCACAGGGTGGGTTTCACGTCACTAGAGGGCGGAGAGTTTCTATACAAAGATGAATGGAATGCTCAGGCAAGTAGAGCTAGACCAGAGCATTGTGGGCGAGGTGGTGTCACAACCCAGATTGCGAGTATATATCTGGATGATCAGGGGACTCGTCAGCAAGAATTCCGTCCAATGGTTGATCATTTCAGGGATGTCATTCCGGGTGACTTTTTGGGTCTACCTATGGAAGGTGAGGTGTATTTCTCTATTGAGATTATGCCAGGAGCATCTCAAATGTCCATTCCACCTTATAGGATGGATACAACAAATTTTTAGGAGCTCAAGAGGATGTTAGGGGAGTTACAGTCAAAGGGTTTTATCCAACCCAGTACTTCTCCTTCGGGTTCGGCTGTCCTTTTTGCGAAGAAGGTAGATGGTACCCTCAGACTCTGTGTGTATTATTGGAAGTTGAACCAGCTGATGGTCAAGAACCTATATCCCTTGCTGAGGATTTATGCTCTTTTTGATAAACGTCATGGAGCACGAGTGTTCTCGAAGATTGACTTGAGATCATGATATCATCATCTGCTCGTGAGAACATTAGATATAGTGCTTACAGCTTTTCGGAGCATGTATGGTCTACACGAGTACTTGGTTATGCCGTTTGGACTCATGAGCACGCTAGTCATTTTTATGGCTCTGATGAATTGTGTGTTCCATCATTATATGGATTCTTTTGTGGTATTATTCTTGGATGATATCTTATTGTACTCTCATTATAAGAACCCGAACTTAAAACCATACATAATATTGAATAAAATGAATAATTCACATTGATGATCTTTTTAGGTTTTGATTTTTAGAGAGTGTGGCCATAACAATTACATCTCAAAAGATTATAAGATATACACATCTACACCATTTCCATTTTTTTTAAAACATGAAATATTGAAAAAAAGAGTCATGTATAGTTCCATTTTTTAGATAGAATGACTTCTCCTTGATCCCATCCTTTACCCAATTCCACATTATGTCCTTTGAAAAACATTTCAAAAACCTGGGATGAGCATAAAAAGCTCATTAAGGGAAACACAAAGAAGTAAATCTGTTAGTTTTTCGAAACAACAATTAAACCATGAATACTTTAACATATGTAATACTTTTCACCTTCATGAAGTAGTAAATGCTCTTTACTGAATAAAGGATCATTACATACCCCTTTTAACCAAAATATTACAATAAAACCCATATAAATAACACATAACATATAAAGGTAACTTGGGACATAAACATACAGAAATGGATTAACCATACGGTCGACTTCCACACATACAATTAAATGGAATAGCCAAACGGCCAACTTCCATACCCAATGCATTGGAGTTTATAACGTAACCACCCGTCCTGGTATTCATGGCACCACCCATCATTTGGTTTATCACTTAACCACCAGTCAAATGTCCATGTACCAATATAAAACCATAACACATACAACAAATATAAAGGAAAGAAAACATTTCAACATTTCGATCACAATGTATCACATAAATATATTGAAATAACAAATCCATTTTCAAAACCATTTTCAATACCAAAAATACATAAAAGAGTATATGGTATTTATTTTCTTTTAAAAACATTATTTCTTGTTGAGGAAGCCAAAGATCAAATAATACTCATAGCGGCCGAAATGGTTGATGTCACCATGTACGTTAAAAGAAACATTCTTTTTTGTAATTTAGTAAAATTCTTCGTAGAAAAATATTCCCTTTGAAAATTCAAGGGTGTTTATACAGCGTATAAAATAAATTCATCTATTAAAACAAAACATGCCTCAATGAAAGGAGATTGAGACAAAGTCCCTTACCTCTTGTCCGACATGACTCGATCGCCCTTTAATCTCCTGAATAATAAACTAATGTTAATTTCTACTTGTTTAAGAACCTTTTTAAAGTTTATTAATCCTTTTATATCACTTATTACCATTTTATAAACATTATTTAATCATTTAAGTTAATAACTTTCGTTTTGTCGATATTTGGCACTTAAGTCAAAAATGAACACCTTATATTTACAAGTTCTCCATGTGGTCAACAATCCATTATATACAAAATGATATTCATGATTTAGTTATCATATATATCATATATATCCAGTATATACATGTATTTATAATAGTTATATAACATTTGGAGGTAAGAAATGAAATTCACCATACATGGAGACGGTAATCCGTACGTACGCATGAACGCTACTTTCATTTATATTTTTTATTTAAATAGAAATAAAACATAATGATACATAGGTATATTAAAATTCCAGTATAATATCATATATATTATCATTAACAACATCCTTTATACATCCCACAGAAGGCATTAACAAATCACATCAATTTGAGGGGGCGGTAGTCTGCAATTCCTCAAATGAGATTATCATATTTACCCACTATGGAAACCATAAATGTGTTCTATAAATGGAAAATACAGAATAATATAAAAAAACATAAAAATAATATATATCATATATAAATACAGCACCATCATAATGGCCAACATGAGATGCGGTAAGAGGTAATGGAACAATTATCGTTTCGTGAGGCTTTAGTTTAACATCCACAGAAACATTATATTCTTCACCCATTAGATGTATGTGTGTGTAAGTGTAGTTCGAATCGTTCTCATAAAAACAACCTAGTATATTGAGGATAATGGGTTTGTTATAGAAGAAATGAATAAAAAGATTTTAGGGGTTGGAGAAGTAAAATAAAAGAAAACAATTTAAGACAAACTGTTACCTTTAATTTGGGTAACTTTATTTGGATTAAACCAAAATGACTTTATAAAGTTCCATATGCCTAAAAAAAGGCTTCTGGGGGATTATAGGGATGTTGGGAACTTAATTGGGCAGAGGTTGGACAATCCAAATTGCTTTAATGGTTTGAGGAATTGGCTAGAAGTGGTCTCCTTTTATAAGGGAGAGGAGGGTCTCTTTAAAAAGGTGTGAAAGTATTATTTTATAATATAATGATATTCGGTTTCTAATGGTCCAAACATCATTTTTGTGAAATATAAGATGATTCAAGGTCGAAATAAAATCATCCAATTAGAATTGGACATGTTTTGGATAATATTTTAAGCATTATAATCTTATTTATTTAAATCTTTTATTAATGAGGGAAACACTACATCATTATTATGTCATAAATAATTTAATTTATTATTTTTCAAAAAATTCTAAAATAATTACCATGATGTAGGAAATAGTTTTATCTTTCCAATTAATATTTATGGTAAAAAATATTCCATATATAACACCATATAAAAATTAATTACCAAAAGATTAATGTTTATGTCTATTTTTCCTTTACATTAAATTAATTAATCTATATTCTCATTATCACTCCCATGTGGCTCAAAGGGGTCCCAAAATCGACCCAAATATGCCCATGGTAGTTAATGACTCAACCAATAAATTTTGGACAATTGTTAAGGTAATTTTGAATTATTATAATATTCTTTTAACCTTGAATTACCTTATTTACCTTCAACCACGGTAAATAAAAGTCAAAAGTTACTATTCCCCAAAAATTATTTTAATCTAAATGAACCAAATTATACTTATTTTTAACAACCATGTATGTCAGATTTATGAAATTAAATTCACAGAAGTGGTAAATTTTCATTTAAATGAAATTGTCAGTTTTTCTAACTACCACTAAGTGGTGTCACTATTCATAAAAAATTGATGTTTTTCAGAAAAATACGAAAAATTCAGCCTAAGAATTATTTGCTATTCAGAATTCAAAATTGATGTCTATTTTTTCAAATTAAAAACTAGAAGTGGCATTAATTAATTTAAAAATTAATTCCTGTTGTTAAAACAAATACCGTGCTCTTAAGAAATAATAACTATCAAAAGATTGATACTTGTTTATGTCCAATTTCAAATTGAAATTAATTCAATGACCAAAATTGGATTAAATGGTAAAAATATATTAAAATTTCACATTAAAACCAACTAATAAGATATTCCAAACATATAAATAAATTAGATTAAAAGTCACTTTTGAATTAAAACACAGAATTTTTCACTATTCATTAAAAATGAACTTTATCAGAAAAAAACAAAAAATTACCCAAAATAAAATTTGATGTCCCCATTCAAAATAAGGAATATATTTGGTCAATTTGAATGTATTAAAGTGACCAAAAATATATTTAAAGAGGGATCAACATTAAAAGGTGGTAAATCTGCCTTTTAATGTAAATTACACTTATAATTAGATTCATTCACATTTTAAGCCTCTAACTTTTTATTGGATATTGTAAATACATTTAAAAAAAATATATAATAATATTGTAGTTAGTTTCGTTAAGTCCCACCAATAAAAAAGCTATAAGTTAACTACAATTTAAAATAATAATATTATATTATTAGTGTGCAACGTCAGATTTCAAAGAAACCCGATTTTGCGTATCGAGTATGCTATCAAACATAGAAACCCATTTGAAGTAAAATTAATATTTACTTTTCAAATATTAATAAACATGAAATATGTATTATTCTTCATTTACCTAAGATAGTACATCTTTCCCCCCTTTTGGGAATTACATCCTCACAATTTTTATTCACTTATCAAAATAAGTGAGGGTATTTATCCCTCATATCATTTTCAGTTTCCCACGTTCCCTCTTCAACAATATGGTTTTTCCACAAAATCATTACCTGTTAAACTACCTTATTCCGTAACACCTGCTCTCTACAGTAAAAAATCTGACCTAGTTGTTCTTCATAAGAGAGATTCTCTTCCAACTAAACTACCTCAAGGCTTAAAACATGAGATAAATCTGGCATATACTTTCTCAATATCGAAACATGAAAAACATTGTGTACATGGGATAAACGTGGAGGTAAATCCACTCTATACGCAATTGATACAACTTTCTCTAGAATTTCATAAGGTCCAATAATCCTTGGACTCAACATTCCCTTCTTACCAAAACGCATCACATTTTTTCATGGAGAAACATTGAAAAATACATGATCACCTACCTCAAAAGAAATATCCTTCCTCCGGTTATCTGGATAACATTTCTATCTGCTCTAAGCTGTTCTCATGTTTTTTTGAATCAACTGAATTTTCTCTGCCGTATCTTCTACTAATTCTAGTCTTATCAGCTTTCTTTCACCTACTTCATCTCAAAAAGCTGGAGTTCGACAACCCTTTCCATATAATGCCTCAAATGGAGCCATCTATATACTGGAATGAAAACTGTTATTATATGAAAATTCAACCAAAGAAAGATTTTGGTCCCAACATACCTGATAATCCATTGAGCATGCATGTAACATATCCTCGAAATTCTGAATTGTTCGTTCTGACTGCCCATCTGATTGAGGATGAAAAGATGTACTAAAATATAATTCAGTACCCAATGATTTCTGAAGGCCATTCCAAAAGTTAGAAGAGAACCTGGGATCACGATAAAAAACAATGGAGAGGGGAACTCCATGCAACCTGAATATTTCTTTAATATACAAATCGAGCAAGTTGATCTAAAGACAAAGTATATCTAATAAGAAGGTACTGAGCATATTTAGTCAATCTGTCTAATATAACTCAGATTGCATTATTACCTCGAGATGTCTTGGGAAATCCCACAAAAAAGTCCATGGATATATTTTACCATTTCCACTTTGGAACCGGTAAAGGCTGAAGCATTCCTTTCACTAATTGTCTCTCTACATTAACCTATTGACAAGTCAAACACATCCTAGTAAAATTATCAATATCTCTTTTCATTCCATCCAACCAGAAATACTCTGGAAGATCTCTTTACATCTTAGTTCAACCATGATGAACTGAAAACAGAGAACTATGAGCTTCACATAAAAACTCCTTTTTCAACAGTGACTCAAAAGGAACCCATAATCTTTTCCTAAACCTCAATACAAAATCATTATCAATGATAAATTCTGTAAACTTACCCTTCTGAACCAACTCTACCATTTTCTGTAACTCACTGTCTTCTTTCTATGCATGCTTTTTTCTGTCTGATAGAGATGATATCACAGACAGCTGATACAAAACAAAAGAATTTTCTACACCAACAACTTCTATGCCAAATTTCATCAAATCAAAAACCAAAGGATCTGGTTCCAAATGTAACATGGTTAATGAAGAATTACATTTTTGACTCAAATAATCATCCACTTTATTTGCTTTTCCCAGATGGTAATGGATCGTGAAATCATAATCCTTGATTAATTAAAACCATATCCTTTGTCTCATGTTCAATTCTTTTTGAGTGAATATATACTTTAAACATTTGTGACCATTATATATTTCACACCATACAAATTATGCCTCCAAATTTTTAAAGAAAAAACAACAGCAGCTAATTCCAAATCTTGTGTAGGATAATTTAACTCATGAGGTTTCATCTGACATGAAGCATAAGCAATTACCTGATCATTCTACATTAGGACACAACTCATTCCATTCAATGAATCATCACTATAGATAACAAACTCACCATTTCTGGAAGGAAGTTCCAAAACTGGAGCATTCACCAATCTTCTTTTCAATTCCTGAAAACAATCAACATATTCATTTGTCCAGATGAACTTAACAACTTTTCGAGTTTACATAGTCATTGGACTAGACAACTATGCAAAATTTTCAACAAACCTCTGATAAAAACCTTCAAAACCATGAAAAATATAAATCATGGTTATATTTTTGGGTATTGGCAATTCTTTAACAACTTTTGTTTTACAAGGATCAACAATTATGCGATTTTTTTAAACAATGTGACCAAGGAAAGAAATTTTTTGTAACCAAAACTCACTCTTGCTGAATTTCCCAAATAGTTTCTTTTATTTTAAGGTTTTCAAGACAACCCTTAAATGACTTTCATGTTCCTTTTTACTTTTGGAATATACAAAAATATCATCAATGAACATAACCACAAACTTATCCAAGAAATCACAGAAAATTCTATTCATAAGATCCATGAATACATCATGTGCATTGGTTAACCCTAAAGGAATAACGATAAATTCACAATGGCCATATCTTGTACGAAATGTGGTCTTCGGAATGTCTGCTTCCTTCACTTTCTACTGATCATACCCTGACCTCAATTCAATCTTCAAAAAATACTGAGCTCCCTGGAGCTGATCAAAAAAATCATAGATATGAGGCAATGGATACTTATTCCAAACATTGATGTTATTCAATGCTCTATAATCAATGAAAAGTCTCATTGAACCGTCTTTCTTTTTAACAAACAAGTTATGAGCACCCCATGGTGACGTACTAGGTCGAATGAAACCTTTATCTAATAACTCTTGCAATAACTCTAAAAGTTCAATTTGAGCCATTCGATAAGGGGGTCTTGAAATTGGAATAGCATCAGGAACTAAGCCAACAGTAAATTCAACTTCCCAATCAGGTATAATACCAAGAAACTCATCTGAAAAAAATCAAGGTACTCATTTACCACTGGCACATAAGTAATATCAACACTTTCATTATTATCATCAATATAGGAATGGTAACAATCATTTCCATCTTTTACTTGTTTCTCAGCTTCCTAATTTGTTATCAAAATCAAGGGATCATTCCTGTAAAAAAACTGTAACTCTTTCTGAAATGAAACCTCTTTAGCTATGTAGTCAATATTAGCATTATAAAAATAAATCCAATCACTGCAAAAAATAACATCAAACTCTACTAGAGGTAAAACAATAATGTTTGTAGGTAGATTCTTTCTTCACATAAGGACTTGAATGTTTTTATGTTTTCTTTTTGTCTCAACATTTCCCCAATTGTTTTTACCATATGTTCCATATTCATATATTGAGATGGAATTACCAAATTTATAGAAAACTTCTCAGAAATGAAAGAGTGTGTAGATCCTGAATCAAACAACACATTGGTATAATCTGAACAATCAAATAGTGTACCTAATACTACTTCATTTGATGGCCCAACATCTTCTGAAGTAGTTGCAAAGGATTTCACCACCCCATTCTACTTGTATTCTGGATACTTTCCTTCGGTTGAGTTCTTTCTTGGAAACTCGTTTTCATATTGACCCATTTCATTACACTTAAAACATCTTACCGATGGATTTTCATTCCCTACATGATCATCTTCCTTATAGTTACGAGCAATATGACTAGAATTACCACACCGAAAGCACATTCCTGAATTTTAAAAAAATTCTCCAAGATTATTTTTACCACACTTCTCACAAGTTGGATATTTAGTTTTCTTACCTCCAGGATTCTTTAATGAATTCTTCCCCTTTTCCTACAACTGGTCCTCTTATTCTGGTGTTTGTCCAAGAACACTTGATCATCGGCAAAATCTATTTCCACCTTCTCCGCACATTGGACATGTGTTTCATAACTTTTGAACTCACGAGAGGCTAATTCCCTTTCGATATCGTGGATTTAGTCCTGAGTAAAATTTATTTATCTTAATATCAAGATCTCGGATGAAATTTAGTGCATACCTTGGAAGTGGAGTGAACATTGCTTCATAAGCGGCCACTGAGTCATCCTTCTGGCTCAATTCCAGGAATTTTTTTTCCATCCAATGACGAACCACCATAGGAAAAAATTTCTCAAGAAACATACCTTTGAATTCATCCCAAACAAGAGCATCAATCTCCTCACTAACCCTGATATTTTTCCCCATCAACCACCACTGATCAACTTAACATTCAAAACGGTAAATAGCAAGACTAACCTTTTGATGGTCTGAACATCCCATAACATCGAAAATATTTTCCAGTGCTTTAATCTACCCTTCTACTAGAACATGGTCAGAATATCCTCTGAAGGATGGGGGTTGTAGCCTCATGAAATTCTCCACTACTGGCATGTTCCTCTGCAGTTGATCTGGCCGATCTCATGCATGAATACCACAACCATTTATAGCCTGAGTCAACTATGCCATCACAACAACAAACAGTTCAGTTCCGATTCAGACCATCCCAGGTTGTTGATTTGGAAGGTTATCTTCTTCATGATGTCATCCCAATATTTCCGCCATGTTTCCTCTGCGGAAAACCATTCTGAACATAGAAATATCTTATGCGAAGAAACATGGTTATCTAGAAATGATATATGATTTTAATATTAACATAAATTACTTTATGGATATTACTTTAACAATACCCTAACACCTAAAGTTATCTAAATCGGCCTATCATACCAATTATAAGGACCCATCCTTAAAACCATTCATAATCTTGAATTAAATGAATAATTCACATTGAGGACCTTTTCTGGTTTAGAGTTTTAGAGTGTTAGGCCATAACTATTACATCTCAAAAGGTTACAAGTTAGACACTTCTACATAGATTCCATTTTTGTTACAAAATATGAACTCTTGAAAAAAAGATTCATGTATAGTTCCATGTTTAAGAAAGCATGACTTATCCTTAATACCATCCTTTACAATATTCCACATTATGTTCTGTGAAAAACATTTCAAAAACTTGGGACGAGCATAAAAATCTCAGTAAGGGATACGCAAAGAAGTAAAACCGTTAGTTTTTCAAAACAACAAGTACACCATGAATACTTTAACATAAGTAATAATTTTCACCTTTATGAAGTAGTAAATACTCTTCACTGAATAAAGGATCATTACTTACCCTTTTTGTAACTAAAAGATTACCATAAACCCATATAAAGAACACATAACATGTAAAGTTAACTTGGGACATAAACATACATAAATGGAATAACCATACGGTCGACTTCCACACATATCACTAAATGGAATTGCAATATGGCCGAATTCCATACCAAATGCATGGGAGGTTATAATGTACCCACCCTTCCTGGTATTCATGGAACCACCCGTCATTTGGGTTATCATATAACCACCCATCAAATGTCCAAGTACCAATATAAAACCATAACACATACAACAAATATAAAGGAAAGAAAGCTTTTCCACATTTCAATCTAAATATATCACTTAAATATATTGACATAAAAAATCCATTTTCAAAACCATTTTCAATTCCAAAAATTCATAAAAGAGTATATGGTATTTATTTTCTTTTAGAAACATTACGACATGTTGAGGAAGGCAAAGATCAAATAATAGTCGCAGCGGCGGAGAAGGTCGTTGTCACCACATATGTTAAAAGAAACATTATTATTTTTTATTAAAACACTTCCTAGAAAAATATTCCATTTGAAAATTCAAGGGTGTTTATACAGCATATAAAGGAAAGTCATCTATTAAAATAAAATATGCCTCAATGAAAGGAGATTGAGACGAAGTCCCTTACCTCGTGTCTGACTTGACTCGATTGTTCTTTAATCTCCTGAATAATATACTAAAGTTAATATCTACTTTCTTAAGAACCTTTTCCAAGTTTATTATTCCTTTTATATCACTTAATAAAATTTTATAAACATTAATTAATCATTTAAGTTAATAACTTTCGTTTTGTCGATATTTGGAACTTGAGTAAAAAATGAACACCTTATATTTACAAGTGGTCCATGTTGTCAATATTCCATTATATATAGAATGGTATTCATGATTTTTATATCATATATATCATATATATCCAGTATATACAATTATTTATAATATTTACATAACATTTGGAGGTAGGGAATGAAATGCACCGTTCATGGAGACGGTAAGCCGTACATACGCATAAACGCTACATTCATTTCTATTTCTTATTTTAATGGAAATAAAACATAATGATACATAGGTATATTATAATTCTAGTATAATATCGTATATAATATCATTAACAACATCCTTTATACATCCCACATAAGGAATTAATGAATCACATCACTTTGAGGGGCGGTAGTCCGCACTTCCTCAAATGAGATTATCGTATTTACCAACTATGGAAACCATAAAGGCGTGCTATAAATGGAAAATACAGAAACATAAAGAAAACATAAACATAATATATATCATATATAATATATAGTTCCATCATAATGGCCACCATGAGAGGTGTTAAGAGGTAATTGAACAATCATCCTTTTGTGAGGCGTTAGTTTTCCATCCACAGAAACATTATGTTCTTCACCCATTAGATGGAGGTGTGTGTAAGTGTAGTTCGAATCCTTCTCATAATAACAGACTAGTTTATTGAGTATTATTTTTTTGTTACAAAAGAAAGGAATAAAAAGAGTTTAGGGGTTGGAGAAGTAAAATAAAATAAAAAAATTTACGAGGAACTGTTACATTTAATTTGGGTAACTTCCATGGGTTTAAACCATAAGGTCTTCTAGTAGTGACTTCTGACTAATGTAAGGCTTAGAGGGGGATGATAGAGATGTTGGGATCTTAATTGGGCAGAGTTTGGAAGATCCAAATGGATTGAAAGGTGTGATAATTGGTTTGAAGTGGCCTCCTTTTATAAGAGAGAAGAGGGGCTCTTTAGGATAGTGTGAAAGTATTATTTTATAATATAATGATAATCGGTTTCTAATGGTACAAAAATCATTATAGTCAAATATAAGATGATTCACGGTCGAAATAAATCATCAAAATTGAATTTTACATGTTTTAGATAATATTGGAGCATTATAATCTTATTTATTTAAATCATTTATTAATGAGGTAAACATTGCATCATTATTATGTCATAAATAATTTGATTTATTATTTTTCTAAAAATTATAAAAAAATACCATGATGTAGGATATATTTTTATATTTCCAATGAATATTTACAGTCAAAACTATTCCTTATATAACACCATATAAAAATTAATTACTAATAGATATTTGTTTATGTCTATTTTGCCTTTACATTAAATTAATTAGTCTAAATTGTCATTATCACACCCAAGTGGCTCAAAGGGGTCCCAAAATAGACCCAAATATGACCATTATTTACCTTTGACTGCGGTAAATAAAAGTCAAAAGATACTATTCAACAAAAATTATTTTCATCATAATGAACCACATTTTACTTCTTTATAACTACCATGTATGTCGGATTTTTGAAATTCAATTCACAGAAGTGGTAAAATTTGATTTAAATGAAAATTTCAGTTTTTTTAACCACCACTAAGTGGTGTCACAATTCATAAAAAATTGAAGTTTTTTAGAAAAATACCAAAAATTCAGCCTAAGCATTATTTGAAATTCCGAATTCAAAATTGATGTCTATTTTTCAAAACTCAAAACATAGAAGGGGAATTAATTAATTTAAAAATTAATTCCCATTGTTAGAACACATATCGTGTTTTTAAGAAACTTTAACTATCAAAAGATTGATACTTGTTTATATCCAATTTCAATGTGAAATTAATTTCAATGACCAAAATTGGATTAAATGGTAAAAATATATTTCAATTTTGATTTAAAACTAACTAATAAGATAATATAACTATATTAATAAATTAGATTAAAAGACAAATTTGAATTAAAATACCGTATTTTTCACTATTCATTAAAAAATGAAATTTATCGGAAAAATACCAAAAAATTACCCAATGTAAAATTTGATGTCCCAATTCTAAATAAGGATTATATTTGTTCAATTTTAATGTATTAATGTAACCAAAACTATATTTAATGAGGTTTCGCCATTAAAAGGTGGTAAATTTGCCTTGTAATGTAAATTACGCTTAAAATTAGATTCATTCACATTTTAAGCCTCTAAATTTTTATTGGATAATGTAAATACATTTAACAAACATGTACAATCATATTGTAGTTAGTTTCATTAATTCTCGCCAATACAACGTCTAGAAGTTAACTACTATTTAAAATAATAACATTATATTATTAGTGTGCAACGTAATATTTCAAAGAAACCAGATGTTGCGTATCCGGTACGCTATCGAACATAGAAACCCCTTTAAAGTAAAATTTATATTTAATTTTCAAATATTAATAAATATGAAATATGTATTATTCTTCATTTACCTGGGATGTTACACTCACACTCGACACGACCATGCCACCCATCTTGAGATCGTATTGAGCACACTGACAGAGCATTGGTTGTATGATAAGCTCTGAATGTGCCAATTTTGGATGGAAAAGATTCACTTCCTGGGTCATATCATCTCAAAGGCAAGAGTTGTAGTTGACCCATAGAAGGTGAGAGTAGTAGTTTCCTGGGAGAAGCCTAAGAACGTGTTTGAGATACGAAGTTTCTTGGGGCTGTCTGGTTACTACAGATGCTTCATACATGACTTCTCCCTCTTAGTAGTGTCGTTGAAGTGTTTGACTAAGAAGGGTGTAAAGTTCATTTAGTCGGAATCTTGCATGATATCCTTTTAAGACCTGAAAGGAATGTTGACATCAACACTGATTCGTATAATCCCAGAGCAGGGAAAGAGTTATACAGTTTACTGTGATGCATCAGGTATTGTGCTGGGAGTTGTGTTGATGCGGGGCGATCGAGTTGTTCCGTACGGGTCTCGGCAGTTGAGGCCACATGAGAGGAATTATCCGACGCATGATCTCGAGTTGGCTGTAGTTGTTCATGCATTGTGCTGTTGGAGGCATTATCTCTTGGGATAGCATTTTGTGGTTTTCAAAGACCACAAAAGTATCAATTATATCTTTACTTAGCGTGACTATAATCTGAGGCCAAGAATGTGGGTCGAATACCATCAGTCCTTCAATTTTGAGCTTTCCTATACACCTGGTAAGGGTAATGCAGTTGCTGATGCACTAAGCCATAAAACTCAGACACATGTGGTTCATGAGGCCAGTGGTGAATGGAAGCTGATGGATTTGTTCTCTAAGATGCATTTGGAGGTGCACGCCAGTCAGGGGAAAACCTATCTTTCATCATTAGCTATGACTTCTACCCTCCTGGATAGAGTGATAATGAGACAGATATATGATTTAGAAGGCCTAGTTCTGTGGGATTCGGTGACCAATGAGGCCCCTTATCCTGTTTAGACAATAGGAGATGATGAAGTATTGTGTTTCCATGGATGAGTATGGGTTCCCGGACATATATGTGAGGAGGTGATGTGGGAGTTTCATGCTTCATCATGGGCAGTTGATCCCGAGTTACCAAGATATACCATGACTTGAGACGTCAGTATTGGTGGTCGGGTATGAAGAGAGAGATAGCTGGTTTTTTATGTGGTGTTCCACCTGCCAGAAGGTGAAGGCGGAGCATCAGAGGTCAGCCGAGCTGTTACAGTAGTTACCCATCCCGGAGTGGAAATGGGATGATGTCGCGATGGATATCGTGACTGGGTTACCGATGTCACCTCGAG
Source organism: Viscum album (assembly GCA_963277665.1). NCBI lineage: Eukaryota > Viridiplantae > Streptophyta > Magnoliopsida > Santalales > Viscaceae > Viscum > Viscum album. The sequence continues at coordinate 1,253,656,001 of OY728141.1, forward strand.
ACAATGATGTCATGTGGGTTGTTGTAGACAGACAGACAAAGGTATCCCACTTTTTTCTGATCAAAGAGACCTTTGGTGTTGATGATCTTGGGAAGTTGTATATCCGAGAGGTCATACGTCTTCATGGGGTTCCTCGTTCTATTATTTCGGATAGGGACACCCGCTTTATGTCTCATTTCTGGAAGAGTTTTTAGAAGGCATAGGGTATACATGTGCTTTTGAGCACAACTTACCACCATCAGACAGTTGGAAAGTCAGAGTGTACGATACATGTACATGAGGACATGCTGCGTGCATGCATCCTAGACTTTGGGGGCTCCTGGGAAAAGCATATACCCCTAGGAGAGTTTTCTTATTATAACAGTTTTCAGGCAACTATTGAGATGGAACCATATGAGGATTTATATGGTAGGCTATGTCGATCACCTTTGTGCTGGTTAGAGGAAGGTGAGGTAGCTTTACTAGGACCACGTCTCATGCAGGAGACTTCTGCGCATGTCCAGTTGATTCAGACGCGGATGGATACCACACAGTGTCGTCAGAAATCTTATGTTGATCACCACAGATGACCCTTGGAGTTCAAGTTTGGGGATCATGTTTTGTTGCTTGTTTCTCCAAGGTTGGGACACTGGTGGATCAGAAGACAGGGTAAGCTGTCACCGAGGTATGTGGGGCTATTTGAAATTCTAGAGAGAGTCAGGCTAGTTGCCTATCAGTTGTAGTTACAATAGTGGTACAGACACATGCAAAATGTCTTCCACGTATCTTAGTTACACCGCTATCATTCAGAATCATGTCACGTCTTCTAGCCTGAGGAGGTTGACATTCAGATAGACGCGTACTTTGAGGAGCATCTGATTCATATCGTGGATAAGAGCACAACAGTTCTCCGAGGCCGTTCAGTTCCTCTCATACGGGTGCTATTGCAGCATGGCCAAGTGCAGGACGGAACATGGGATTAGGAAACCGATGTACGTGCTCAGTGGCCTGAGAAATTCTAAGCTTTATCTTCTCCACCCTTTGAAGAGAAATTCTGGGACGAATTTCTTTAAGGGGGGAAGTTTCTAAGAACCTAGTTCTCATTTTTGAGCTATGAGATTGGTATTTTCTCTTTTCCTTATGTATTTTTGAGAAAATAAGGAATTTGGAAAAAAAATCCTAAATTTCAGGACGACACTCCGTGTACTATTCCACACATAGTGTACTTTGGCCGTGTGGAATGAGTACACAGGGTGTGTAGCCATGTCAACGACGAAGGGCGTAAAAACTGACTACACACCGTGTAGTGGATATTTACACGCCGTGTAGTCCGTTAGTAGACTAATAGTAAGGTGGTGGAAGTATCCGCCAGTGGAGCCGCATTACCCACCGTGTAATCAGAAATACATGTCGTGTACTCATGTCGACAGATGAACAATGCGGCGGTGTCCCTAGAGGAACAGTTAAATGAAAAAAGTGCATGCCATGTACTTGAGAAATACATGCAGTGTAGTTTTTTTCACTTAAAAGGGGCAGTAGCCAGCCCTATTCACAGGATTGGCATTGAACCGGAGGAAGGAGTCGAGAGAGGAGGCCAGACCTTTAAGTATCTCCTGATCGAGCATCGGGAATCCGTTTTCTCCTATGACGATCTCGTTGGAACCGCACGGGGAATCCCTCCACTCTCCTAAATCTGTTCATTCCAATTATTTCTCTAAGGGATGTTATTTTTGTTTTAACGAGGATTTATTTCACCTCATATCAACATCGTCTTTGGGCATTTCTGGAAGGGACATTCACATATACCATTCAAGGGCATTTAAGGTAGGTGCCTTAGTGTTTAAATTCCACTTATTGTGCATTTTTGTGTATCTTTGAGCTACGAACCCATGTTAGGGTGTCATGTGGATGAGGCCTTGGCTGTATAAAATACCTAGAATTGTATAGGTAATTAAATGTGATAATGAGCTGTAGTTTGGGATCACTGCTTGGATCCAGGACCACCCCGAGGGTGCGTTCCTCTGTTTAGCCATTTGGCCAGGATACCCGAGGGTATGCCATTGTAATAATGTTTATTGAATTTCCTTGATAGTAATTGCATGTGTATTTCTTGTTTATATGTTGGGCATGACCCGATTACTTGATTAGCATGAGGGCAGTGCTTTACATAGCCTGAGGGCAGTGTTACCTTTAGCCTGAGGGTAATAGTTATTTCGGCCTGAGGGAAACTTCTTCTGTGCATATGGGCAATAGACTCTGTGCCTGAGGGCAACACTTCATATGCCTCATGTCAATATCTGTTATGCCAGTGGGCAATTATCTCCGGGTTACATTTCTGATCACCTGAGGGTAAGGGATTGCATGTCTGAGGACATTGACTGTTTACAAAGAAATTCACTGAGGTGGTTTCATTAAAATAAATCTTTAAATGAATAATAAAATGTAAATATAATGGGTATGTTAGTTACTTTTTATTACTGCTTAGTTTATTTCATTTTTCTACTGCACACTGTTGTTACATATTTTCACACCGTTGGGCACGAGCCTTTGGTGGGATCCTTTTGGGATTTATTTCTCACACCTTGTTTAGGTCATCTCTTCGGCCCAAACAGATTACATTTCTACAGGTGTGGATAATGGAATGGGTCCCTATACAGGTACATGATTGCTGCTGAGAAGTATGGGAGCATGGGACTGGGATTAGGCTTGCGATGCTACCGACTGTTTTTTATTGTTTTGATGTACTCTGTATTGTATTGTACTGTATTGTTGTATAACATGTTATGGCTGTTTTCATAGAATTGGAGACATGTTTCATCATTATCTATATAACTTTTGGTTATCGTTTACTACAATTGTTTATTTTAAATGTGTATGTTTTATTTCTTCCATTGTAGTTGTATTCTTTTTATTAAATTCCGCTGCGCTACACTTTGAAAAATGAGGGCATTATTACCCCACTATCAGATCTGGGCCCTCACTGCTAGTCGGAAGCCTCTGACATTTGGGGAATGCATTTGAGGTTATGTGACCAACCGAGTTCGGGGTACTCGTTGAGTGGCACCCGGATCTGGGACGTTACAGTATGTAATTGATATAAATAATTATTTTTCAATATTTTAGGAACAATGAAACAATTCAGAGGAAAAAATTCATAAAAACATAATATGATATAATTATTCTGAAATTTTAGTTTGTTTTATAAAATATATTTTCTAATAATATAAAATTTACTTTTAAATTATATGTGAAATGTTACACTAAACAACCTTTTAGAAACATATTGTTTTTTTCATAACTTTTAAATAATTATTAATTTTTTACTAGTCAATATATTGAAAATGAATATATTTATATAGGTGTAAACCACATATAATTATTTATATATTTATTACTATTAATATCTGCTAATTTAACTTCTAGTTTATATAGGTATATGATATTATCATTTGTTTAGACATGGGGTTTCATCATCCATAAGCCATTGAAGAGATTCAATTTAATTAAAATGAAATATATCATAATGTATCAAGGTGTTCCGTTCTCATAAATGACCAAAGTTTTTTGTCATATACATTATTTATCCTAACATTAATCTTTTAAAATATCATGTTGGTAAAATATAATTATTATAAATTTTTCAGGTGAAATTGTTTTTATATGTTTTAGAGATTTATTTAAAAAAAATTCATTGAAATATTTTTCTTTTATAAGTTTTTTGGGTTTATATATTTTTTAAAAAGAAAAATAATTTGTTATTTAAAAAAACCATCAAATTAATTTTATAAATAAATCCCCAAAGGTAAATTATTAATATTCTAGTTACTTATATATTTTTTGTATTTTATTAATATTTTTTATACTACATATAATAATTTCAAAAATTCTAGGTTTTATCAAAAAAACTGTAAGAGTTATAAAATGTATAAAAAATTAACAAAAATAAATGAAATTATCATATTTTGAGGTTTTATATGATCCATTGATCTATATTTGGATTATTTTTCTAAACCGTTAGACCCACTTAATACAAAATACTCCCTATCTAGATGAAATATATAGGTCCAATGAGAGTTGTTTCATTTACCCCTACTATTATTCTAATAATAGTTTTAAGTATTCTAATTTTCTTCTGCCTTATTTTTCTGTAGTTATATTTATCCTATGCACTATAAAATTATAGGGATTCCAATAGTGATTTTTCAAAGAGTTTTACAGTCAATAAAAGAATAGTTTAATGAGACAAATTTGAAATGTATTAATTTGTTCTAATTAATATTACATTCTTTCAATGTTTGGAGTCAATAACTATAGAGAAATTAGTTTTCAATATACATTTTCTTAATTTGGAAAAATATTTCTACACATATGAATAATTTAGGGATGAAGATATACTTAGGGTTGTTTCTTATCATTTTTTTGATAATCATACAAATTAAACAAAAAGATAATTTTTGAGTTAATTATAATTCCACATGAAGATTATGTTAATTTAGTAACTTATAAATTTCAAAATAATATTTATTCTTTTTAGAAGTCAAAAGAAAAACCATATATTGTTTCTTAGATAATAAAGTCAATAAGGATTTTCATCATAGTCTAGATGAAAAAATTTATTTAGTACTGAAGAAAACTTTTCTAATAAAAAAAGGATATACATGAACATTGAAAGTAAAGTAAAATTATATCATCCATTTTGTCAATATAATAATGATTAAATTAGTTAAGTATATGATAAATGTTATTGAATCTATGAAGTTATACTCTATCAAAGACATGATTATTATTTTCCCATGATTTATTAAGATGATTTAGTTAAATTTTATGCAATTTTAAAAAAGAATGATGATATGATTATTAGATAGCAATATTATTTTTTAGAGGAGAAACTATTAGTAAGATGAATGTAGTTTATAAATCTACATAAATGATGTTTTGTAAAAAATAAGACAAAGTAAAGTATGAAGAAGGTATTGAAATAATTACGAATAAATTCAAGAAGAAAAATCAAGGATGAAAATATTCTCATCTACCAAAAAATAAATGTAAGGAAATGAGAGATTGAACCCCTATTTCTTTTATATATAATAAGGAATGCAATAAAAATTACGATCCATTGTTTGGGTTGGATAAGGAATGTACCCTATCAATTAAACCAAATGATTATCAAGATCTACAATAGAGAGAAAAAAATTAAGAGACAAGATCAAAAGGAATAAAAACAAAAATTCTCTAAGGAATTTCATAATTAGATGGAACTGATCTAGTCAAGAGTTGATGTAATAAAAAAGGAAAGGTTATGTGTCTAGTCATATGGATGAACCTGTAATTTAACAATTTCAAGAATAAGATTTTCTAATTTATGTTGAACCATTATCCATAGAATAAGTAATATAGTTATAATTGTTTATGATCATGGTGTAAAGGAAAAAAGAAGGATTTTGAAAACATATTCTAAGAAATATTAAATTCTTTAACAAAGAAAGAGATGATCAAAAAAGAAATATTAAATTATTAAAGAGATAAAAAATAATTTAGATCATGAAGATTTATCATAACACTCCCCAAGATATTTCTCTATGAAAACAAAGAGAAGTGTTTTGGTGGATAATACTAATTAAAGAGAAGAATATGAAGAAAACGAAAGTGAAAGTCATTACAAAGCATATAAAATAGAAAAATATCTATCATATGATTGTAATTATGAATTTTTTTCGGATATTTCATAAGATAAATTGGTTTCCATGAATGATTGATATTCTTATCCACCAGTGACTACTCTATATTGTGAATATTATTATTTTAAAAATTCCCCTATATGTAATTATATAAAATTAATGGAGATGAATATAAATTACCTCAGTGAGGTACAATTGTTTTTTGGATTGTATTATGTAAATTTTTATAAAAAATATATCAAGGTTCAATTATTTTCCATTGAAATTTTAATTAGTAGGGAATTCATATTTGGTAAAAAATCAAATTTATCATGTTATTTAAAATGATTCCAAATTTAATGATTTCAAAGGAAGATAAATATATTATTGATGGATGTTTCTTTTTTTTGTATAAGATACACTAAATGAGATATTATGTTTTATGATAAAAAATAGTATATGTATAGGAATAATCTAAAACATCATTCAATTTATTAAGAAATATCATAGGGGAAGTTGAGGAATATTTAAATCAAATTCATAATATCAAATTTATTTTTTTGAATAAATATAATGGGTTTGTATAACAAGGAATAAATATGAAAATAATTTATTTAAGAATATAAAAAGTTGACAAAAGAATGTGTATTTTTAGAAGTGATTCGTATTGATATAATAAATGATTATACACTGTATGAAGAAGTTCAAAATTCTATTACATAGTGGATGTTCTTGGTGGGAATAATGATAAATTTTTTAAAGATCATCATTTATATGGGGAGATCACAAAAATGGGGAATGAAAATAAAAGAATCCATTTTCATGAAGAAGATTTTGAAAGATAAAATGAGGCTTATCATAGTTATAAAATTTCGATACGATGATAAGATGATGGGGGTGATCATTAAAATCCTCATGAATAAAGGGTTATATTTTTTATGAACCCTTTGAATCTTTTTAATAACATTAATATAATCAGTATGAATAAATATTTTTGAATAAATATTAATTATTAATATCTTATGATGGATTCTTCAAAAATATCTTGATATATTTTTTTTTAATGTTTCTGAATGAAATTATAGCTATTTTGTTTCTTAAATAAATTATTTCCCTAAAATTTAAGGTACAAATTATAGAAATAATTATTTTCAAAAATAAAAAATGGGGATAATGATATATAATATGTGAAGAGAAATCATCTAAATATTTATGAAGAAAGGTATTGAACTTTTGAATAAAAAGTCTAAAAGATATGGACGGATAAATTTTTAAACACTATAATAATAGTGAATTAATAAAAATGGAACTAATAAATAAAATAATTGTAATATTAGACATGGTGTCTAGGTTTTTATTTTCTTATTTATTTTCAATAAAAAATTATTTTTTGTTCTTTTAATCAAAATTTATAGAATTTTTAGTGGAAATAATATGATTAAATACATTCTACCATTATTTTGAAAATCAAAATACATTTACCTAACAGATCATATTTTAATATCTTTAATAATTCCCTTATTATATGATAGTTGTTTGGAAAAAGAAATCAATTTTCTAGAAAATGAAATATCAATTTATTGGAAAAAAAGTATTTTACATGTTTAATTGGACACAAATGTTTTGGAGCATTGGATGAAAAATTGAATATTTCATTATATGAAGATTTATAGAATCCAAAAAGACAATTTATAATAAAGTCCACCATACAAGGATATGTTAAGACTATCATATTAATTTAATTGTATGGAGGTAGGCATGTTCTCTGGATAAACATTCAATAAATCCATTAGATAGAAAAATATCATTTAACGGATGAAAAATTTATCTTCCAAATAAGAGGAATTAAAATATTATATAATGGTGTATAAATATATCATAATCCGAAGAATATACGAAGAATAATTATATCTAGAAAAGAGGTAAACTGTATTAGGAAATTGTAACTACATACAATTCTTCTAGATATGACCACTGGGAATTTGACTCTAAATTGATGTAGAGTTTAAGGAGGATGAATCTATTGTAACAACTAATATCTGAGGTTACTGTCAAGAGTTTTCTGCATCTATTTTACTTTTTTATTGATTTAGTATAATATTATTTATAGTATATTTCTTGAGTAATACATAAAAAATTTGTAACTTCATTAATAATTGAGGTGTTTATAACAGTCTGCTTGAATTATTTGATCAATATATTTTGGGGATAGAAAATTAAAGGTGTGTTCGATATTCCAAATCAATGGATTTTGGGGTTTGGAAGACAATATTGTGTCTGATTATAGTATCAAGGGATTTCATTTTTGTAAAAAATCTATTCCTTATGGTTAATTTAAAATCTTGGTTACCCAAATTCATAGTTTTATGACTTCCTTTATACTTATGGTTAATTTGTGGATGTATTTTATAAAAAATTTATAATTTATTCAAACTTTATTTATATTAGTTTTTTATCTTTTGTCTACATTTTTTATTCAACTTTTTATTATTTAAGTAAATTTTATTATCTGAAAAACTATTCTTATCATTGAAAAAAAATATTTATATAGTTGGAATGATATCTTTTCCTAATCAAATATAATGAATTCCAAATAACTTTTTTAAAAGGATATGTATATTATTAGTTTCATTTTATAATATATATTTCAACACCCACCTTTTATAGGTAATTACATACCTTTTGAATCCTAAAATAACATGTCTTAGTTTTTTAGTGCTTTCACACTCTTTATATTACTGAATCCATGAAATATTCTACAATCAATGAGAATGAACATCTCTTATGATAATTAGACATATGAGTCACATAATCAATAAAAAATAGTAAAAACTTCAAAAAAATCTAGGTTCTAGGAATGAATCAAATCCACATGCACTTTAACAATCTCATATATGTGACTATGCAACTATAATGTAGGAACCAAGACAATGGTACATCCATGCACCACATTTTATCAATGATACTAGGTCTATACTGGATTATCCACAAACATTGAATCAAATTCAATATCCATATCTCCTTAGTTAATTAAATTGGAATATTTTTTGTTATAGTAACGAAGCTGATAAATATTGAATATTTTGGGGAACCTATCTATTTATTGTGGAAGCAACAACTAATTTGGCAGTTCAAAGCACACACCGACACCCCAAATGTCCTGCCGATCTGGGGAGAAATTTTACCCCTGAAACCCTCTTCTACCCCAGATGTGGGGAAACCATTACGAACACAATGTCTCAAATATCAAACTCTATAGTCCTCTTCATATGGTTATAATTTGAATTTTGATCTTATTTAGGAACATTAATCCATTATTGGCCCATTTGGATGTTGTCATTAAATCTATGATCTACATGAATAATATGAATTGATGACTCCCCAACCTCTATCCCGCAAAAAAAAATATTGACACGACCACCCATACAATGACTAAAACATTTCCATACTAGTGGATGAGTTATTTAAAATTTTGTATGAATCTTCAATCATTAGTGTATTCTTTACCCAATATATATGATCTAAACATATCCTCCAACATCTAGATGTTTTGGTACAAAAACCATTTTTTGAGGATGAAAAGTATTACTAAATAACAACTGGGTGCATATAGAAAGATGTAATCCTCTACAGACTCATGACCTAAAATAAAGAACATGAATATAAATAATTTCCCATTGTACCCCATGATTTCTAACCAAGTCACCCACATAATAATATTTAAATAAATCCATGACATCAAATTCATGGAACACTATACACAGAGCTAATTTCAACCTTTGGTCTAATATAGAAAAGAATGCACCACACTCTCTATGATCATGGGGAAACTAGAAGATGAAATTGATCAATATTTCCTCTTATTTCTACTAAGGGAAATCTAATGTTCTCTACAAACCTCTAGGAATATATTGTTTCACCATGGAAAGAAGATAGACTACACAACACACCATAAGAATTTTATCAAAAAATTCATTACAGCCCAAAAAGAATTACTAATTAATCCATGATACATCATAGACATAGTAGGATAAACTAGTAATCATAAAATGTAAAACTCACAGGAAACACCATTTGAATTAACAATGAATAAAATATTTTATTTATTGGATCTTGGTGGATCATTAAAAAGTTATATTTTTACTCCACTGCAATAAATACCTAATTCGTTACCTTTTAACATTTATGTCTTTTGAAACACATTTCATCATTTAAATATCCTCCATGTTCCATTCAAAAACATACATTAGTATTTATTCCAATATTTTTAAGAACATTGTTTGCATGAATTCCTTACCCCATGTGATTTATTAGATTCTTCCCCAGATTTGATGTTTATTTTATTAAAAATAACATTGAATTGTTATTAATATCTAATTTCTATTTATAAAAGGAGTGAACAATGATATGTTTCAGCATAGCTACTGATTTGAATTATATATATTAAATTTATGAAATAGGGTTTAAGACACAAATGAATAGACTATGTTTACATTCAGGGATAATAATTAAATTATAGGAATACATTATAGTAATTATTATATTTTCCCTATAGGTCCCAAAAAATTCATCATCCTTCTTCTTTAACATAAGTAATTATTTCTCCATTTTCATATATAGAAAACTAAGAATGTGACTTTTGAAAAATAATCTACTATAATCATTAAACTCTATAGATTCAATTACATCATTCTCCCTCATGTTAGTGATAATAATGTTCCAATGATTCACTTATCCCTCTAAATGACAAATAACTAAAATATTTATCTTCATGTTTAGATCATTGGAGAATAAAAAATAACTTCTCAGTGGTACTGATACATTTCTCAATAACTAGTGGATCAACATACCCACTAAAATATGTCGTTCATTACTTTTTGTATGAATCAATATAATGTTGTTACCTCTTCTCATTTCAAATATCATCTTGATTTATATATTGAGAATGTTCTATGACCATATATAAATATTTTTAGCTCCATCCCCAATATCCTTTGATCATTTAGGGGGAAAATAATTTCCATTTCCATCACAATTAGATTTAGCATGATTCCTTTAGGATCCAGCCATAGGCTAAAAGAAAAAATAATAGTGTGAGAAAAAGGTATCATAGTCGAAGAAAACATAACCATGAAATATAAAATATCATATTTTTAAATCATTAATAATTATTCTATTAAAACATAGGATTAACCATGGTCAATCATGATCATTAAAAAATTTTAGGATTTTATCCTCTACATATTCAAATACTTGTGGTTTTTACTAATTTATATCATCCTAGTTTCCAACGATTAACAAACCATTATCTCGTAAAACTAATGTGACTCTTGGTTTTCATATATAGATATTGAATCTTAATATGTGAACATTTATTACATTGAATTTAAATCTACATGAGAATCAATTATGTTTGGTATCTTTTGAAACTTGAAAATAAAAAAAAACTAGTTCACAAAATATCTACTTCTTCTCTAAATTATATCATCAAAACTAGAAACCATTTAGACATATCATACTTATTAGAGTTATTCATAAACATGGTAAATGAAAAATAATTAATGGGTGAGATTTAATTAATAATATGGTTTAAAAAGGAAGATATCAATAATCACATAGGCATTACATGAGCGTAAGGGTATAAAAACATGATAATAATGATCGAAACCATACCCTCTATAACAAATAGAATAATAATATGTCTGGGAATAAATCATTTTATTTCATAAGACATTAATAATATAGAAATAAAATAACATGAAACATGAAAACATTATATTTTCATAATATATGGGATTGGAGATTACAAATAAGCCAATAAAATAATTTCCTTAGTAGTCAACAATCATTTTCAAGGCTACCAATGTGGAATTAATTCACTCCCCAAGCCATTATAGTTGTCAATTTTCACTCCCATAATTATTATATTTGAAAAAATACATTACATAACTTGGTATACTCCACATTTGTTTCCAATTTATCTAATGATATATCAACCCTTACCTAATGAATTGGAGGGAGATATAGGTTCCACCCATCAAAAAATGAAAATCCTACGTATGCATTCCATAAGATAATAAATAATACATTATATCAGAACCCATGAAAGGGAATGGGTTTCATAAATATTCCATCATAACACAACCCATGGAATATAAATGGGTTTCATAAATACTTCCTGATAACATAACCCGAGGATATTAAAGGCGTTTTATAAAAATTTAATCTTTTCAGCATAAACACAAACCATCCAAATAATGAATAAAGATGGTTTCCTTGGATCATATCCCTAGTAAAGCATGTGTAATATCAAATGATGTAAAATTATAGGGAAAATGGTTTTTATAGATAACTTTGTGTAATTATTTAGTAAAATAATCATTCCATTTTGAATTCATTTATTTTTTAAAAAATCGTATTTATAAAGTAATATATTTACATTTAAAAGAACCTTTAAATAAAATAATGGATGCTTCAAAGAAAATACTAGCCATGATAGATGGAAAATAAGTTCATTCCATACAAGTTAATCAAAACCCATTCAAAAAAATTTATGCGTAAAAATGTAATTCGTTTGGAAAATGAAAAAAATATACCCTTGAATCCATTTTGTAAAAATAGAACAAGGGTAATAATTTATTTAAACAATCATCAGAGAATGGTAAAAAATTGAAATAATTATAAAAAATAATGGATTTCGAAGATAAATATTCTCCAGTGGAGATATAAATATAAAAAATAATTATTAATGATGATATTGTGAAATGAACCCTTATATCGAGTTCTCCCAACATTGAATGTACTCTAACAACCTCTTCTTTGAATTTAATCCATTTGATTTCCTTTAAAGTGTTACAAGATTGGTCTTTTGGGAATAATAAAAAATTTAAAATATCGATATAGATGTTGAGAAAGGGAAAGTGGCAAAGGTTGGTTGAGCTAGAAGGCGCAAAGTGATGTCATGAATTGAATGGAGAGGCACCCTATTATAATTGAGGGGAGTGTAAGTCATCGAATCACTTAAAAATTAAAAATAAAATTAAGTGAATCAAAATCCATATTTTTTCAATTGATCTATAAATGGAAATGGATGAAATTTTGGACCATATATTATTCCATTTCCCCCCTTTTAATATATTTATGATATTTATGTGAATTAATAAAATATAATTATGAAATTTTTTTATAATTTTAAATTTTCACATTATTGACACAATTTTTCTTAAAAGTCATAAATGAAATGTTATAATTTGAATAAAAGAATACAACATAGAACTAATATTTTATGTTTACCTATAAAATTACAGTAAAAATTTAACTCTTTGAAATTATATTTATTTAAATATCATCTAAACCATTTAGTATTTTTTTAATTTGGTAAATACTGAATCAATTCATCATAAGAAATTAGGGTAATTATATAATTAATAAAAATTGAAAAATAAATTTATTTCATGAAAAAAGTATTATGCTTAAATTAGACACATAAAATGATTCATAACATACATTCTTCTTTTTTTGGACACATTATAGTTATATAAAAAGGTTATATATTGTTACTATATTTGATTTAAATAATATATAAGTAATTTTAATGGACACATTTCCAATAAACTAAAAAAATTAGACCCTAATGTGATTAGTTTCTAATTAAATTTATCTAAATTGATTTACAATGATGTATTATAGCCTTATCACTTATTATTTATCGAGATTAGTCCAATTTTCCTTTTGTGGGATAATTTTTACCTTGTATATGTTTATTATTGAAAACATGGGTTCAATTTACAAAATTTTAACCTTCTAATTCCAAATAATCAGGAGATTTTATCAAATTAAATTTCAAATTTTTTCATAAATTAATTTTAAAAACGTCATAACATGGGAGGAAAACTATTTTTTATTAAAAATATGTTTTAGGCATGAAACATGTATTCTTGTTATCCTATACATTGGAAAATGTTTATGAAATGTTTAAAAAAATTATATTTTAAATAATCTATAAATATCATTAAAATATTTAAAAAATTGTTATTAATTTAATTTATTAATCGAAAAATACATTGTGGACATAATCATGATTATTCTGAAAAAACAATTTTATTTTCATGTAATTTTTGTTTTTTTGTAATCATTAGAAAACTAATGAAACAATTTTAATAATTTTTAGAAAATATATTTTTCTTAATTTATATATTACTATTAATATAGGCCAATCAATAATATCTTCAATAATATTATAATAATGATACATTGTTCATCTAAACTCGCTATAGTGTGTAATGCGAGATCTCAAGGAAATAAAATTACTTAATGATAAATAGTTCTTAAAATTAAAAGGGTACATAAAATATTATTTTAGATAAATTAACAATAACTTTTTTCATATTTAGGTGATATTCAATTTTTTTTCAACTATATAAACCTTTTATTTGTTACCTTTGAACTTATCTAAGTATAATCAAACAACAAGTGCCCTATGAGACACAATATTATTTTCAAAATATCCTAATAAGATTAAAAAATACATTTTAGGTTATGAAGTACCACTTATTTCCTTCAATCTAAATATTCATCATATAAAATACATTACTCATATTATATATTGAAATCCACGTGTTTAGATAAGTGTAATGAATATAATATTTTATTCTTAAATTATTCCACTAATAGGTGGTGGGATCATTGCCATAAACTTTTAGAAATCATCTTTCTGAAATACATTATCCAATATAAAACCGCATTCCTCTTTATATTCATTTAATACATTTTATATAATTTTATGAATCATAAATCATCTTTATAAAAATCATCATCTCCATATTGTTTAAAATTGTTGTCCCAAAATGATTAATAAAATATTCTACAATTTAAGGAGTGAGTTACAGTTAAAATTCAATCTTTACTTTTCCATCACCCTCATGCGATATTAAATAAAAAATAAGATCATCCAATAATATATTAAAAAGTAATAGTATGTCTAAAAATTTAATAGAAACAAAATAAAAACATAAATCCATCATCATATAATGAATTTAATCAAAATAACCGAATAAAGGAATTATAACTAATTGATGAGTGCTGAATCATAATTTCAACACTCCTAAATTGGATATTATAATACAATATTCCTTTTTACATAAGAGGTAACAAAATCAATAAACATGAATTTATTTATACCTAATTTTATATTTATTAGATAATATATCTTTCAATCCCTTGATTCCCGTTACTTATACACACTGGAAGGTTCCCTCTAAGAAACTAGCTACCACACAACAATATCATGACCACAATTTCTTAAAGAATCACGTAATGTTACTAAAACTCATTTTCTCCGAAAATATATGACTTTATTTAAACAATTAATTATAATAATCTATAAATTTTGAATTTAGTTTCATTAAGGATTAGATGTATCTCCATCAAAATCATGATAATCACTTTCGATGAACATAGCATATATCATCATTTTTTGATGGCGTTATTTCAACATTGCTAGGATTTCCATATATCCTAAAGAATGTAATATATCTATATTAATTATATCATGTATTTTAATATCACTCATAGTGTTCATTGGAATTTAATTTATCCAATATTCAGTTCTACACAACAATGATATCAAAAAAAGTTTCCGTTTATATCAAATTCATAGGATCTGTATCATAATTTTTATTAAAAAAAAGAAATAATGTCATGGAACCAGATATTACAACCATGTGTTATAAAAAATAATATATTATAATTTATTATAAATAAGATATAAATACATATCATTTATTTGATAACATTGATCTGTATAGTTTTATTTCCAATTAACACCATGATTCAAAAAACATTAGTGGCATTATTATAATAAAAACTGTAAAGGCATATGATTATTTCTTTTATTTTAATTAATTTATATTTTAAAAAACAATAAATTAAATAATTTTTCTCATATACCCATAATTAAAAAATAATTGAATCCAATAAAATTAACACCCAACATGTAGATTTTATGGATTTTGTAAAAATTCATCATGTATCCTAGAAAATCGCACTATAATTAAATAATTTCATTCCTTCCAAAATCATTATTTAGGTTTATACCACCTTCAATAACTCATTAGTGAAATGATTAAATTACTTTCATGTTACTTTTCTTCTTAATATTTCATATTTTACCCACATGTATAATATCTTATACATCTCATGCTCAGTTCATCTA
This sequence comes from Viscum album, assembly GCA_963277665.1. NCBI lineage: Eukaryota > Viridiplantae > Streptophyta > Magnoliopsida > Santalales > Viscaceae > Viscum > Viscum album. The sequence continues at coordinate 1,253,671,850 of OY728141.1, forward strand.
CACTATTTCTTTTGATAAAGAGGGGTACACTTTTCCAGAACTCATTCACATTTTTTAAATACTCTTCAAAATTAATATAGAATTAATTCTAACTCTATATTAATCCTTAGTTGATACCACCACTATCTCTGTGTCCTTAGTATGCTAAATAATATTGATCAAATGAAAAAATACCAATGTTCCTTTGTTCATTTTTCTTCTAAAACCATTGAATCCTTAGGTAAGTCATTTGATTCTTCTGAAAATTATTTATTCTTATGTGTTTTATAAATTCAAAATTATGTTACCTTATAATTTTTAACACTAAAACATACATTGTTTACTTGATTAATTTCAATTATTATGTTTGTATACTAGCTTATGTAGTTTCATACGTTAATATTCTATATTCTTAAGGATTGATATATAAATAATATTCGATGATGATGATGAATTTTATATTATCCAAAATATTTTGTTAGATTAATATAATGTTTTAAATTAATTAAATAATTTATTTTATTAAAATTTATCCCACTAATACTATAACCCCTTTAAAATCTATCATGTCCATTAGTAGTCTATGATCTATATTTCATCTCAAATTTCACTAGTAAATATTATAAATAAATTATGAGTATATCTGGTATCTAATCATGATAATTATATTAGATATAAATATTGGATCATTGACCAGATAAATCCTTACCTATATCTGTTACATTGATTCACTCAGCTCTGTTCCTCTGGTATCAAAATTTATATGGTTTTATATCTAAATGAAACCCAATGAAAAATCTATAAATGGGGTAGTTAACAGTTGGGTTTGTGTCATTATTTTGACAAATTATGTAAGATAATATATATAAACCTAATGATTAGGGTTACCCATATTGAATTATTGAGGACATAAAAATCATTTCTAAAGAATGAATATTACACACTGTATTTTAATAGGGATTTAATCTCATTATATTATTTAATGTTATTTCATTTATGTGTATGATTTCCTTTAATTATATATGTTTGAAACACTATTCCTTCAACCAAGTAAATATTTTATAAATATATATTTTTGTAAATCATTACATAACCTATATCCCACATTTTTAATCCTTGTTAAAATACAACTATTGTATAAATATCAAAATGAATCCCATATATAAAGTAAATGATATAATTTAAATTAAAGGCATAGGTTTATATTAAATCAAAAATCACAATAATAAATTTCTTGGAGGGATTGAAAAATAATCCAATATTTTCTAGACAGGGAATAATTATCTTGGCTAGTGATAATTCTATCGTGAATTCCATTTAATTAAGGGTTATTTAGTGAAAAGATACCTCTATTTCATCACAACTCTAAACGTTAACATGTATAAACTATAATCATCAAAATAATTCAATTAGATAAACCAATACAATATTAATTTATTATAAAATATAACTAAATAAATAAATATTCCAATCATGTAACTCCTATATATATGAATTGATATGTTTTAGGGGCCAATTAATAGATAATATCACTAGTGAATGTAATTAGAAACAACATTACTAAAATTTTACATGTATGAAACGTAAAACAATTCATTATTTATGGTGAATAACACATAAATTTCACTCACCGAAGATCTATCCCACCTCAATATTTATTCATATAGATAATGAAGAACACTACAAAAAAGTCATCAGACTCCCTCCTCCATGGGGTACCTATAAGCTTACATGAATAACCCATCGAATGGGAATGATCATCCTCTATTCTAATGGTATGACAATGAATTCCAATTTAAAAATAGAAAGAGGGAGATATTGGGGAGAATCGTAGGATGCATCACTAGGCTCGATCGATCCAAATATCATAGAGATTTCCAAATTTATACATCCCATGGAAAATTCCTAAGAATTTATTAATTTACACATACTTTTTATAACATGTTATTTAATTATTTGTCTTATCATGAATTTCTATCATAAATAATCCATTTGATTATACTATATGAATCATTTAATGATATACTAATGTGGAGGATAATTAAAATATTACCAATTAATATTTTTCTACATCTCTGGATCGTAGATGTCCTAATAATTATATATTATGATCATCACAACATTATCGTATATCCATATTGAAAAATATGATATGGTCCTGGAATCCATTACACGATATACCTATATATTTTGAAATGATATACTCAAAAAATTCATGTAATACTTTATCACATACATATATCAGAAAATATGACAAATGCAAAAGCATCAAATGATTAATATTTGATTAACGTCATATATACATAAAGCCCTTTCAAAAAATCGTTATAAAATTAGTGTCACCAAAAATTATATAGAATCATATATAATAACTAATGAAACCATATCTAAAACCATTTTGGACATCTTAAAAAACACTTTCGGAAAGAAATCATCAATTTCACCTTATATCACATCACACACAATAATTTTTGAATACCCATCCAAAACTCCTTTAGGATAAATTTAGAAAAACGTAGATTATATATATGATTAAAACAAAATTTTAATTTAGGAAAACAAAATATATGACCCCACAGGGCTTTATATAATTGAAAAATTCATAAATTCCTAATATTTTAAATTTATGAATGGAAAAGTCTATGAAAAATAAATTAATTATACACCAGCTACAATGGAATATGACAAAATATCTTTAAAACACAAACATATTTCTTCTAGTATCCACTAATGGTATAATATAAGAATTTTTATATGACCCATTTGTCTAAGACATACAATGTCCACGATATATATAGTATTTTCATCCAATTAAACATCATGATATGTTTTGTATTATTCAAGTGTAGACTAACCATGACAATGCATAAATCACATATAATTTACCTATATATACATGATCAAATCCATTTTCCCTTATCCAATATATATGAAAATAACATGTGTTATCTTGATACTTATATACACATCATTAGTCAACAACAATATAGGGCCCACATTTCATACACATCATATGAGAGAATAAATACCATCTTGATTAAGCTCCAACAAATAAAATAATCAACAATATACTGTACCACCCGAAATTATCATATCCTAAATAATTAAATTAGAAAACTATCAAATTATGGAGTTTATCATGCTAGTAAAATGGAAATTGGAATATAAAACACACACTCCTACTATACTAGATATATTGTGAATGTCACTCCATATTGAATACATGAGGGCTTATACAATAGACAAACCATGTCTCATGCCTTATTAGCATATTACATAACTCTATATGATATCTTACTCATACTATCCTTATCATTTCATCACAACCAAAAATGTTTCCTGAAAAACATCAGTAACGGAGAAGAAAAATTCATACATTGACTGTTCAGTTATTGTTGATGCTCCTTTCGTCAAAGAATCTAAAGATTGGAAAGGGGGAATATCTGAGCTCAAAGTGAATCAACATTTGGAAAAATTTCAAAAATTGACAAAGTAATGAATAAAAAGAACATTGCACAAGGGTCGCGCAAGTTCTACAATGTTCGTGCAAGTACACCTGCACGCCGCAATGGTCGCGCAAGTACACATGCACGCCCTAGGTGATAACTGCCCGGGGTCTTCTCTAGCCTGTAAATACCCCTGGTGGTCCCCCCATTTCGAGGAGGAATTTTTCTAGAATTCCGATACAGAGCTCTGAACGTCCAAGTCTCTTCTTCTGGTGTTCTAAACTCTTCTGAGGTAATTCTTTACCTAGAATGGAAGGTATAAACAAGAAGAGTAAGGTCTATGTGTTATAATACACTAACAATTGAGCGCCTAAGTGGTTTATCCCTTAATGGAAATTTACACACTTGTGTGCCGCCCTACTTCTTCACCAGAACGTGTGCGCCATCTTCTAGAAAGTCTCTAGGGATTATACCAAGGGTTTGAGCCAAGTCTCGCCCATGTATTACTCTAAGGGCTGAAAATCATGCAAGTACCCAAGTGCTGCGCAGGTTTACCTGTGCAACCAGGACTTGCGCGCCCACGCAGTACATACGCGCCTGCCATGACTTGCATGCCCCTACCTTTTCGGGTGACCTTCCTACCAATTTCACCCCTCTTATGCCATTCGACCTCTCTTATTCAAGATTCAGTCTTCAAGACACTCTTCAAAGCCATTTAGGGCATGTTTTTTTTTGATTTGGATTCCTTATATGAATGGAACTCCATGGAACATCTCTCAAAATCTAGTGATTTACACATCTTTATGTCACTAAAGATTGAGATTTCATTCATTCAACCTCATCCTTTATGATGAGATATTCCTAAACAGGGGCCTCCTTTTCAGGAGTATGCCCCAGTCATAATTCCCCAAATTAAGGGCATCCTCCTCAGGAGTAAGCCCCAAACCTTAATTCCTTTAACCAGGGCCTATTTTTCAGGAGTAAGCCCCAGTACAAATTCTCATTAATATGGGCATCCTCCTTATAAGTAAGCCCCATGTCCTCATTAATTTGGGCATCTTCTTTAGGAGTAAGTCCCGAGTCCCCTAATCTGGGCATCCTCCTTAGGAGTAAGCCCCAGTCTTAAAATCTCAAATATGGGCATCCTCCTCATGAGTAAGCCCCAACCATAATTCCCTTAACTTGCGACTCCTTTTCAAGAGTAAGCCCTAGTCTCAAATATGGGCCTCCTCAATAGGAGTAATCCCCAAGTCCCTTTAATTTTCAAATCCCTTTAACTTGAGCCTCTTTTTCAAGAGTAAGCCCCAGTCTTAATTTCCTTTTGATCTGGGCTTCCTTCTCAGGAATAAAACCCAAGCATAAGTCCCCTCCTAACTTGGACATCTTAATTAGGAGTAAGTCCCAAGATTAAATTATCCTAATCTATATAAAGTATATATACCTTTATTGACCGTGTTCCTAGATTTCTTCCCTGAAGTAAATCTTAATCCTCTTCTATTTTGGGCAGTCATACATACATAATCCCCACATCATTTCTTATGATTGCACCTTTCATTGCACAATTGTCTAGTTTTACCAATACCTCTTGTTTGTCACACCGAGCATGAATCATGTGAGCTTAGAGTGTAAAAGTAATTATGACATCTTTCTTTGAGCCATCAATCATAAACATCATACTCCCTTCTTCGAACTACGTGGGTTCTGATTCATTTTTCAAAACAAAGCATATGTAGGTAACCCATCAGTGGGTACGATCCCAATTCTGAAATAATCCATGTACTCATGAATGTCAATAAACTTCAAGTGCCCCACTGAGTGGATTTAAAACCAGTATGGTCATCATATGACCAAGAGACATTAATGTATTTTTATGGATACCATCAACTAAGAATATCTAACAAATACAGATGATTCTTCATCGACTAAGAACCTCGAATACATATAAAAGATTCTTTGAATTTCTTACATAACAATCATTGATTGTCAGATTTACATGAATGTTCATTTTATACTTGGTAATGTAAGAAAGATTCACGAACATAACTTAAATCTATAAATAGAGTCCCGGAGTAGAAAACAATTCCCCTAAAAAAGTTGTGATGAGTCCGACCTCCCATCCTCAAGACCAATGGAAATTCTTAAGCCTCATCATTACTCAACTAATGAGCTCCTACCATTGGATAGTAGGTCCAAATAGATATGGAATCAATGGATGTTTTCAGTTCTATGAACAAACCTGTTAGAAACTGATTGGAATGTTTGTACCTTCAATCAACGAGGTCATTCCCGATTCTAGAGGGAAACAAAAAATGGTGAACCCGACGTGAATTCTTAACCAAGTTAAAATGATGTTTTTCATATTTGTTAGGTCCCTATTTAAACTAAATCCGAGGTCCAAAAAATCAATCATTTGACATATGTGCTTATCCAAAACATGCAGTGGCTGAATTTATCTTGATTACGTATGTTATATCAAACAAGCACTATTTTCCATGATTTTCTGCATTCTATGAAATGGTTTCCCTCAAGTTCACACCTGTGAATACTGCTGCTGCGAATGCCACTACTACTACTCCTTGTGGATCATCATCCGCTCTAAGGATGACATCACCTACTCAACATCTTCAATGCTGGGTATCAAACGCGCTGGTTAATTGGTACCATCAAAACGGTACTATTACAACTCTGGAGGCTCCCCTACAAGCCCTCCAGGTAAACAATTCACCCTGGTTGTCCAGACAACGACCACCAGTGATCAAGAAGCAGGCTGTGCTAACCACTATCTCCAACCGTTTCAGGTCATTATCCCGGGAATGCAATCACCATTCACACCCATATTCTGGGGAGGTGAATGAGCAGGTCCCTCAGGGCCTTAATTCAAGGAAGCAGGAGTCCTTACCAAGGGATCCTATCAACAATCGCCGCTAGACTCATGAAAAAGTGTGCCCTCAACATAATGATGGTGTAGACTCCAGGCATTTGGCTCAGGTTCCTCGAACCCGAGCAGGAAAGACGAATCGCCAGAGGTGAAATCCGGTCAACAGTGAGAAGTTTCTCATCTCTTCCATCTCCAGAGATTTCCACCAACCAAACATAGTGGCAAGCAATGAGCAGGCACACACACCTGCCCATTTTAATTCCGCTGTCCAGCAGACCCATTCGGCAGCATCACACCAATCCCACCAGGCAATTCTGGCGGAGTACTATAGGTAGGAACATACACCTGTTTATACATAATCAGTTAGTCAGCAAGCTCATCTGAATACATATGATGCAGCTCATCAACCACATTCGGCGAAGTACAATCTACAGGCACATACACCTTCTAGTATTAATCAAGCCTACCAACTGTCTTTCTTGGTAGCACACAGAGAAGTTAGTCGGAAAGCTCCGGTGACAAACGAGAGGCAGACTCAACTCTCTGCCCCCACACTTGAGTACTGTCAGGATTCACTGATAGGAAAAGGAGGACATGAGAAGGCACATACACCTACTCCAAGCACGGAATGGATGTATATCCCCATTCTGGCAGATGAAGTCACCAAACATATTTTATCAATGGTGAAAGATCAGAAGCAAATCCCTGCTCATATTCTGGACGCTTTCTAGGATATTATAACATCTTCAGAAGCATATCAGGGGAAGACAAATAAATCTATCCCTACTAGTGATGTGACACATCAACAGTTCACTCAAGAATAGACACACACATCTATTCCAGTCCAAGAGGTTTGTGGGGAATACTCCCCCATATCATATGGACAACCAAGTCAGGCAAAAACACCTGATTTGAGTGGAGATCATTAACCAAACTGGACCATCTCTCCTGATTAGGATCATACACCTACTCAGAGTAGACACTTTCGTCAACAAGTGGTTTCCAGGGAGAGTAAGAAGGCATCCAAGAAGAAGATCTGCCCAACACAGTCAAGAGATCAATATCCAATCTGTAATAAGGCTTTGCTCGATGCTGGAGTTCTTGAAGCCCTCAGACAATTATCTGTTGGAATCCAAGATTCTACTCCATCATTTCCCAATAGTGGGAACCTTAATTCTGAAGGTCTTCAACAGTCACTTCCTCATGAAGGCTTGCTTCATGACAATTCAGTCAATCTCGATGTTTCATCTTCAGATGAGATCTACAATAACCCTATGTGTGGCCAGAAGACCAAGGAGCAAGAGATCTCATCTTTTTCTCTAACCCACCATGGTGGTCCACCCCATGATGATGAATTTCACTACAAAAGTCCTCTCTGTAGTAGTGATGCACATTCACCAGAAAATGCTTCAGTGGACAATGTAGTACTGAGAAAGACCTCTTATCTTGAGGCACATGAAAATGTGAAACCAGTCATGTCTGATGCTTCATCGCTAGAAGGTAAAATACTTTCTCAATCAGAAGATAGCCGATGGTGTAGTTTATTCTCCAAATCAACCGTAATTATTGCATCTTCTAGTTTGATCAGTGATTTATCTAACAATCTTGATGAATCTGATGAAGCCACAAGGAAGCACTAGCTCTGGTAAAATCAGGTAGAAGAATCTTCATTGAATGATAAAGAGGAAATACTGAACATGAGAAAACAACTGGCGAAAGGTGAAGTGCTAGTCATGTTTTGGACTCTGGATGTCTCTCAGTACGACATTCCAGAGATGTTGACGGATGATAGAATTCATGATATTCATCTCAACATATGGAAAAATATTTTTCAGTTGAAAAAGAAAGTATTATATTATTATGAATATGAAAATCACGTTAAGATAATAGAAGGGTTACAATGTCAAATTGATATGGCATATCTATGAGTCTCTCGATATCTGAAGGCTGAAAAGCAGTAGAGAGCCCTTCAATGTACATGACATGGCACACTAAGAAGATTGCGCCAGTTATTTACCAATTCCCCATCTGGTATTCATGTCAGAGGATGGGGTGTTCCTGGAGCACTACATTTCACTGTGCTCTCTAGTCCGGAAAGCCCGCCGAAAATGGTCTCATGCAATATAATTGCTCGTGGCCGGCCACAATCAAATGGCTTTGTTTGTGATCAAAATATTTCCCAAGAACAGGCCTCAACTAGTTCCTCTCAAAATCAATAATATAGAGACCAAGTTGTTGAATTACTCCTGCATAAAAAAACAAGAATATTGAACAGGCCTCTCGTATGGAGCAAGCACATCATCAAGTGAAAAAAGTGTCAGAAATCATCCAACAGTCTTTTGAACTAGGTTATACAAGTTGATACAGGTTGATGCATCCAGATAATTTCTAGACTAAGGTCCACAAGATCAGGAGAGCATTTAAGGAAGTCTCAACCATAACATGTCAAGAGCCACCCCAGCTTGCCAGACTGGGAACACTTTTAAACCAACCCTCAGAATCAACAAATAGGAATCGAGGAGTTGAGAAAAGACAGCAAGAACAGCCCCAGTCCACCAGACTGTGGACTTTTTCAAATCATCAATCCCCTCCTCAGATAATTTCAGTCTTTTCTATATTGGGGAAGAAGCCTCAAGAGGAACGATGATCCAAATTATCAAGAGACTCTCTCCAAATTACGGTTCTCCAAGAAGTTCCTGAGGGATTGAATCAATCAAAGGCAATGTCTCATCAGATACATGGAAGAAGAAAATATCACAGAAATGATGATAGAAGAGATGAAATGTGTTATGAATCAATTAATGTTATCAATGTCTTTGTTGTTGATCCACCAGATGAGGCTCATTCAGAGGGATCAGATGAAGAGATTCCTTCTTAAGAAGCTGTACGCCCAGACACAATTGAAGAAGGTGTGCGTACACGAAATCAATGATTTTCCCAGAATCTGGGTGTTCCTTCAAGTAACCCACTTCACCCTCTCCGAAAAGGATCAAAAAGGGGGAAGGGAAATAATCATCTTACATATCTTTCCTCTGGAGAAGGCCAATCGTTCTCAATAGAGAAAAGATTTGAACAACATGAGGAAGAGATGAAGGAATTGAGGATGTTGAATGCAGAACTACTTCAGGGTAGTCTTCCTCCTAAATGTGCTGGAGTCAGTTAGCCAAGGGAGTTTGTCGCAACTACTGAGATGGATCAAGAATATCCTCTTTTATCAGTACACCCTCACAGGTCTAATCCTATGGGTCAAATGCAACAACAATTGGTAGTGCTACCATCAGTTGCAGTTCCAGATGCCATAGCTGTTCAAACTCCAGTCATTGTACCTTCCCAAGTCCATGTTCAACCGGATGTTTATCAAAATTTAATAACTACCATTGATTCATTAACAAATCCATTACAGATCATGGAACAGAAGCGTTTGCAGGTTCAACCAGAAAAGAAATCTTACCCTGAATGGGTAGATTCAATCTCTCCCCCATCATGTTTTGGGAACCCAGTATTACCTATTTTCAATGGATCAGGCGACCCTGAACAATATTTGATGCATTACGTGTCTTGTTGCGATCCTATGATGGGAGCTCCGGAGCAGCAAGAAGTAGTGAAACTCAGATGCTTCGCGTAAACCTTGCGAGGAACTGCCTTTTTCTGGTACACAAGCTTGAAATCCCGGTCAATTACCGGATGGGAATATCTCCGTCAAAGATTTCATCTTCAATTCAGTTCAACTTTGCCAAAGACAACCGTTTTTGATCTTACAAACTGTAAGCAAAGGGAGAATGAAAGAGACTTTGATTTCATTGCTCGCTGGAAGGGATTAACATATTCTCTGAGCTTAGCACTCCCTCAAGAGGAATTGTTGCCAATATGTGTGGCAAATCTGTGTGACGAATTACGCACACCATTGATCCCTATGAAATATACAGGAGGGTTTCGAGACCTTACTTCAATCGATCAACAGATTGAATATTCTCTTATACAGACTAAGGCTAAATCTCGTGTAATTCCATCAGCTCCAGGAAAGAGAATGGGTAAAGCAGAAACTGCTATAGTTATGCTTAAACAAGCACATGTACCTACTTATACTTAAAAACCTTCATCTTCTCAAAGGGATCCACCTCCGGAGTGCCAAAAACAAAGGTTGTTTCATCAAGACGGTCAAAGAGATCAATGACGAAAACAATTTGAGGATCTGAAAATAAAAACATACTCTTTCCGAAATGAACAAGTTCCTTATTACTTCATTTTGGCTCTGGAAAATAATTTGGTTCAGTTGCTGAGGCCCGAAAGGCCAAACAAGGAAGGAGATGAAGACCGTCCCAATTATTGCCCCTTTCATAAAATGTTGGGCCATCCCATAAAGGAGTGTTTTGTCTTCAAAGACCTCATGCAAATGATGGTTGAATCGGGACTAGTCAAACTGAAAGGATCCTCAGCCCAGGTAGCATGTGTTACCGCTATAGTTCTAGAGGAGGATGGTGAGTTGTAAGAATTCAAAATAAAAAATGTACAAACATAGGATGATTGGATGGTTAGAAAGAGGATCAACCGAACTCATGCTATTTTTCAAATGCAATGGAAGAAACTAATTGTACCTTCTACCCTGAATGCCGCAGAAAAACCCTCTTCATCAGAGGGAAAATACTCAAAGAAATGGCATGATTCAATGAAAGAAAAAGAATCAGAAGAAGATGAGTAAGTGTCAAAGACTAAGTTGTCTTTGACCCTGGTAGACTTCATGCCATCTACTTCAAGTCAACAGGCACCGTCCCACCAAACATCATAGCCTAAATAGGAAAATTTGGCAGAGTATTTATCGGATGAAGAGTTGATTTTCAGTTCTATTAATATGATTCAATTAACATATCTATATGCCAGTAGCAGTTTCGATTTTGATGAGCCTGAATTCCCTGTATCAAACAGAGGAATCAGAGGAAGGTCTATAGGTTCAGGATAAAGGGGAAGATGTGGATCTTTTAGAAGCAACTATTCCAATTCTACCCCTACTAGAACGGTGTATGCATCAGAAACTCATGGTAGATCCCTTTAGCGAGATCAGGAAGAACAAGAAAGTTCTTCTACCAATAGAAAATTTAGTCATGGAACAGTTATTCTGGAAGATCGGTTGAAGGTTCCATCTTCTTCCTCTCAGCATGTAAATGGATCTAATCGGTCTAATCTTCCAACACTAGGAATACTGCCAACTCCTATCCCGATGCAAGATGCATCAAATTCCAAAGCATCAACATCCAAGGCTCCTGTTAAACCACATGTTCCTATTGGGAAACGTGGACCTCTGGATCAAAAGTATGATGTATTGAAACACTTGGCCCATGTACCAGCCAAGTTATCAATTTTGGATGCTTTGAATCTATGAAAGGATCTTAGGGAAGCACTCATCGAGGCTTTTCCAAGTCTTCAGGTGTTTGAAACTGAAATTGCTGCAGCTGCAGTCTATCACATAGAGAATAATCCTACAGAATGACATGCATTAATATCTTTTACTAATGAAGATGAAGATGATGTTGTACATGGGAATATTAGACCTTTGTACTTATCTTGAAAGGTTAATGGCGTAGAAATCTGATGTTCTTTCATTGAAAATGGTTCGGGAGTCAACCTCATGCCCATTCGTATACTTAGTCGATTGGTCCTCATAGAATCTGATTTATCTCCTTCTAACATGTTGTTACAAGGATATGATAAAAATGAACATGAACCACCGGGTTATGTTACACTCAGAACTCAGTTTGGAGATCACGTATCCAATTCATATTTCTTGGTTGTTGATCAGGACTCAGGTTTCAACATCCAACTTGGAAGACCCTGGCTACATCAACATGTGGTTATCCCTTCATCACACCATCAATGTCTCAAATATTATTTCGATGGTCATGTTGGGAAATTTTATGGTGATAAGGCCCCATTCAAGACATGTGAGTCTCAATACATTATGGTAGAATTCTATCTAATGAAGGGGCGGGAGAAATCCACAACAAAGGAGATTACCAAAATTAATGCCCCATATGGTTTGGAGAAGATTCCAGTAAATCCATTTGTTCATATTAGTAAAAATTAGGTGTTGTATATCAGTCAAATTGACAAGATAGACCCAAATCATAATACTCTTATAGAAGGATCCATAATGACTATTACAGAAATCGAGCCAGACAACATGGGAGAAATTGGTGATCTTTTAGGCAATGATGAAAGCCCAAATGGTGATGTATTCATTTCATCTGCTGAAATCCTACAAGTCTATACTTCACCAATCAGGCCAGAAGAGGTTATAGAAACATCGGAGGTGAACAATGATGTCGATTCCCAATCCATCATCTCCTCTTTATTTCCCAAGGAAGACCATTCATCATCAATTGGGGCAGAAATGGAAGCTTCTTCTTCAAGATGTTCAAATTTTAACATCAGTTCTGATCATGAAAATTCTGTTTCATCATCTACTATGCAAGTAGAAATAGAAGAAATAACACATGTTGAAGAAGAAGAGGAAGATCTCAGAGATGCTCCTCCAGCATTTGAAGAGAGTATCTCTACCACCGTGGATGAACACAGAGAAATAAATGTGGGTACAAAAGAAGATCCACACCCCAATTTAATCAGTGCAGCCATGACCCTTGAAGAACAAGAGATGTATATTTCCATTTTAAAGAAAAATGGGGATATATTTTCTTGGAACTATACAGAAATGCCCGGTCTTGATCCTGATGTTGCTAATCATCATTTGGGTTTACTAGAAGAACATAGAGGATTTAAACAAGCCGCGAGAAGAACACACCCAACTTATGCTTCCAAAATTGATGCTGAAGTGGATAAGCTTATCAATGATAACTTTGTCAGAGAATTTCAATATCCCAAGTGGTTGGATAATAGTGTCCCTGTAAAGAAGATGAAAGGAAAAATTAGAGTTTTCATCTATTTCAGAGATCTTAATCGGCATTGTCCTAAATATGACTTCCCAGTTCTGATTACAGAACTTTTAATTGATGAAACAGTTGGCTATGAAGCACATTACTTCATGGATGGATATTCCAGATATAATCAAATCCGAATGGCCCTAGAAGATGAGGAATACACAGCCTTCAGAGCCCCTTAGGGTGTGTTTTGCTACCGAGTAATGCCCTTTGTCTTAAAGACTGTGGGCGCAACATATCAGTGTGCCATGCATCATATCATCAAACACTTTATAGGGAAGTTTTTGGAATGCTATGTAGAATGATTTGGTGGTTAAATCCAAACAACGTTCTAACCACTTTGCCGATTTGGAAGTCATATTACCAAGCTTCGACAACATAATTTGAAGATGAAACCCTTAAATGTGCTTTTGGGGTAACCTCAGGAAAATTTCTCAGCTTTGTCGTATGCTATCGTGTTATTGAAGTCGATCCTGAGAAGAAAAAGTCAATCCTTGGTATGTCACCTCCCCGAAATTTGAAATAATTAAGAGTACTTCAAGGACACATAGCCTATATTCGGCGTTTCATCGCCAATTTAGAAGGCAAAAGTTTTCCCTTCACCAATTTAATGAATAAGGGAGTCACTTACCAGTGGACTGAAAAATGTCAAGAAGCATTCAATTTTATCAAGAAATACCTCTTGAGTCCACCGGTACTCATGCCACCTGTTGAAGGAAGACCACTTATCCTCTACGTGACAGGTTTAGAGCGATCATTGGGTGCCTTTCTTGTTCAGAAGAATGATGATGGGAATAAAAATAGCCTCTACTACCTCAGTCGGACTATGCTTGAAGTAGAAACCCGGTATTCGAGTATTGAGAAATGCTGCCTAGCATTAATCTTTGCAGTGCAGAAGTTAAGACACTACTGGAAACATCACGAGGTCCAATTGGTATCTCGAAATATCCCGCTCAAATTCATCCTTAGTTATCCAATTCTTACAGGACGTCTGGAAAGTTGGGAAGCTGTTTTTTAGCAATTTGACATTCAGTATGTGTCTCAAAAGGCAATAAAGGGCCAAGATTTGGCTGATTTCCTAGCTGAACACCCTTCAGTGGAAGACACATCTTCAGATATTGAACTCCCTGATGCGAAAGTCTTCTCTATTCAAGAAAGTCCTCAGGAATGGGAAAATTATTTTGATTGTGCTTCCAGAAGTCCAACACGGAGGAAAATGGAAAATCCTAAATTCAACAAAGTTGTCTTAGGAATTGTGCTCACTTCACTAGAAAAGGAAGTGTTACCTTATTCCTTCTTATTCTAGGAAGGTGGTACCAATAATGAAGAAGAATACCAAGCTCTCATCGCCGGCTCGGAATTGGAGATTCAAGCACAAGTGAATCACTTAAAGGTGAAAGGTGATTCAGACCTGGTAATCAAGCAAGTCAATGGGGATTATGCCATAATAAAAGAAGAACTAATCCCTTTGTATGATTACGTCAGGGAGTTAATGGCAGAATTCCCTTCGAAACCGACATTTTCTTATGTCCCGCGATCACAAAATGCGCATGCTGATGCACTGGCTAATATAGCCACAACTCTGGAAGATCTAAATCGGGACGAGACAACCATCAGTATTGCCCACTGTCATGCAATTTCACCTTATGTTCGAATCAGAACAGAGGAAATTAATGAAATTAGTCACATTCATGAACCATGTGGGCATACTAAAGGATTGATGTCACCTATTAGGGAATACCTTCAAAACGGAACACTTCCACCTGATAGAGCCAGGAAATAACAAATCTGGAGACATGTTGTCAATTTTACTCTTTATGATAGCCTAGATAACCTTGAGAAAATTCTCTGCAAATGTGGTTTTGATGGAGTTCTCTTCAGATGCATTGATAGTGAAGAGACAATGGTTGTAATGAAATAAGTGCATGTAGGAATCTGTGGTGCCCAACAGTCTGGACATAGACTATCTGATCAGATTTGAAGGCTTGGATACATTTGTTCTTCAATGATACAATATTGTGTTGATTTAAAAAAGAAGTGTCATTCATTCCATGTACATGCCAACTTCATTCATCAACCTCCAAAGTTTTTTCATACAGCTAAATACTCATTGCCATTTTGCACATGGGGAATGGATGTGGTGGAACCTTACCTTTCAGTTATGGCCAAGCAGTTTAAGTATATTTTTACTGCTACTGACTTCTTTTCCAAATGGGCTGATGAAACACCTCTTAAGGAATTCATTTATAAATGCATTGTTAGCCTCATCAAATCTAACATCATTACCAGATTTCGTGTCCCTCATACCATATTGACGGACAATGGCACCAACTTCTGTTCATCCGAGGTAAAAAAAATTGTATCAAGAATACAAAATCAAATCCAACCATTCATCTCGGTATCATGCAGAGGACAATGTACAGATAGAAGCCTTCAATAAGACTCATTAAAATATACTGCAAAAGATGGTGGATAAAGATAAGAAATCTTTGCCTGATAATCTCTTCCATGCTTTATGGGATTATCGGACTACCACCCACACTGCAACGCGGTCAACTCCATATTCATTGGTATATGGAATGGAAGCAATATTTCCAATTGATGTTCAATTGCCTTCGCTCAGAGTAGCCATTTTTGATCATTCATCTACAGATGAGCAATCTCAAAAGCGATTGAATGAATTGGAACGGTTAGATGAGAAATGATTGTGCACTTTGCACCACTTGGAAGTCTACCAGAATTGAATAGAACTCGATTTTAACAAAAAAGTTCATCTTTGTTCATTCAGATAAATTTTCAATGAATTGAGTCAATTCTAATTCATTTGGTCAAATATATTTCGACCTTAAACATTATCCTCTTTAGGTCCGAGGTGCATGACTTTACACTTCCCATAAAAGATAATGGAACTCTGAGTAAAAGTCATGTTCCGGCTCACTAAGCATACATTTTCTATGATTTAGGTAATATTGAGCAATTAAAAGAATAAAAGTTTGTAGGGTTATTTACATTAATCCTAGTAAAAATAAAACTATTCTTACTAGGACCATTGGATTAGGTAAAATATAAATCATGTAGTAAAAGAATGGTGGTACAAATGATTGAAGATGAAAGTGTTTTTCATTGATACACAGGAGATAGAAGGACATCCACAGACTGGAGTCTCTTCCCTTTTTCAGGAATTACAAAAGGCTTTCAACATAACTCTTCATCTGATTTACAACATCCTGAACTTCATCAGCAACCACCTAGAATTCATTCATTCAACTGGATATAATAAGATATGCAGTGATACCAACTCTTCTTGGAAAAAATGTAAAAGGATGTTCTTGAGTGCGGTTTGAGAAAATTTTCTACTGATCAAATAGTGACTCTGTTTCTGTCCAAGAGACTTGGAAGATGGAAACATGGATTTGAGAATGGAGCATTGGATGTAAAGATCTATTTGGAGAGAGTAATATTTTCATATATTTCTCTAATTTCATGTTTGTCTTTTCTCCACCAACCGGCTGCAGAAAACATTTCAACCCATGGGTTCTCAATTTTCATATCTGCAAGGAAATGGCATGGAGGGTAAATTTGAATGTTCACACCAATGTTGTTGCTCTTAATGCACAACATAACCGAAATAGAGGAGTAGTGGTGCAACAGAATCTCAGGCATATAGTTCTTTTCATCTGGAACATTGACTCCTTGTAGATGACCATGACTATACAGAGGTAGGTAGATGCTCTGAGTGAAATTAAGATGATATTTCTTCAATTAATTAGCCAAATCTGGGAAACTGATGTCACAAATATCATAGTAATCATGGCCAAAAATGTTCATCATGTAATCAATCTGCTTGCTAGCCAGTTCATTAGCTGTTCCGATTCTGTTGGGAGCCATTGAATCTGCACAAGAATTGAATAATTAACTCTTAAGGTATGTTAAATTTTCATAAAATTTGTGAATGATTTGAAGAAATTGGATAAGTCATTAAGGCACACAAGTCCAAGAGTTGGTGCGCAAGTCTCCTTTGGTTGTGCATGTATTGGTCGCGCAAGTATCACCGCGCAAGTCCAAATACCTTAACAGAAGCGCGACATAAGAAACAAGAAGCGTGAAACAGCGGAATCACTTACGCGGACGAGAAAAAGCCGAGAGCCAAGTTGCACGCCGAGAGCAAGAAATCCGTGAGAGCCGAGTGCTTTGTGCGGAATGAAGCCTCCTATTTATAGACACGACCGTGACCCTTCGTGCCGTACCCTGCGCCACTAAAGGACGTACCCCAACGCACCAGACCCTACGTGCCCGAAGCTCATTTTGCGCGGCCAACCTTACGCTCCCCAATTTCCTTTTGATTCTCGATTTCCTCAGAGTCAAATCTTCATTTATTTTGGATCCAACTATGAGGGGGGGACATTTGTTGATGCTCCTTTCATCATAGAATCTAAATATTGGAAAAGGGGAAAATATAAGCTCCAAGTGAATAAAACTTTGGAAAAATATCAAAAATTGACAAAGGAATGAATAAGATGAACATTGCACAAGGGTCGCACAAGTTCTACAATGGTCGTGCAAGTACACATGTGCACCGCAATGGTCATGCAGGTACACTTGCGATCCCTAGGTGATAATCGCCCGGGGTCTTCTCCAGCTTATAAATACCCCAGGTGGGCCCCCCATTTCAAGGAGGAATTTTCCCAAAATTCAGATATAGAGCTCTGAACGCGCAAGTCTCTTCTTCAGGTCTTCCGGAATCTTCTAAGGTTATTCTTTACCAAGAATAGAAGGTCTAAACAAGAGGAGTAAGGTCTATGTGTTATAATTCACTAACACTTGCGCGCCTAAGTGGTTTTTCCCTTAAGGGAAATGGACCCACTTGTGTGCCGCCCTACTTCTTCACCAAAACTTCCGCGCCATCTTCTGGAAAGCCTCTAGAGATAATACCAAGGGTTTGAGCCAAGTCTCGCCCATGTATTACTATAATGGATGAAAATCGCGCAAGTACACATGTGCCGCGCAGGTATACCGGCACGACCAGGACTTGCACGCCAACGTAGTATATGCACGCCTTCCATGACTTGCGCACCCCGACCGTTTTGGGAGCCTTTCCTTCCCATTTAACCCCTCTTGTGACATTACACCTCTCTTATTCAAGATTCAGTCTTCAAGACACCCTTCAAAGCCATTTATGGAATGATTTAATGATTTGGATTCCTTATCTGAAAGGAACTTTGTAGAACATCTCTAAAAATCTAGTGATTTACACATCACTATTTCACTAAATATTGAGATTTCATTCATTCAACCTCATCATTTAAGATGAGAGAATCCTTAACCTGGGCCTCCTTTTCAGAATTAAACTCCTGTCATAATTCCCCAAATTATGGGCATCCTCCTCAAGAGTAAGCCCCAAAACTTAATTCCTTTAACCTGGGACTCTTTTTCAAGAGTAATCCCCAATCCAAATTCTCATTAATATGGGTATACTCCTTAGAAGTAAGCCCCAAGTCCTCATTAATTTGCACATTTTCTTTAGGAGTAAGTACCGAGTCCCCTAATCTGGGCATCCTCCTTAGGATTAAGCCCTAGTATTTAAATCTCAAATATGGGCATCCTCCTCAAGAGTAAGCCCCAACCATAATTCCTTTAACCTGGGCCTCATTTTCAGTAGTAAGCCCCATTCTCAAATATGGGCCTCCTCCTTAGGAGTAAGCCCAAGTCCCTTGAATTTTCAAATCCCTTTAACTTGGGCCTTCTTTTCAAGAGTAAGCCCCAGTATTAATTCCATTTTGATCTGGGCTTCCTTCTCAGGAATAAAACCCAATCATAAGTCCCCTCCTAACTTAGGAATCTTCCATAGGTGTAAGTCCCAATATTAGAGTATTCAATTCTCCATAAAGTACATATAACTTTATGGACGTTATACCAGGATTTCTTCCCTGAAGTTAATCTTAATACTCATCTATTTTGGGTAGTCATACATACATAAGCCCGACATCATTTCTTATGATTGTACCTTTAATGGCCCAATTGCCTCGTTTTACAAATACCTCTTGTTTCTTACACCGAGCATGACTCACCTGATCTTAGAGTCTAAAAGTAATTATGACATCTTTCTTTGACCCATCAATCATAAACATCATACTCCCTTATTCGAACTACATGGGTTCTAATTCCTTTTTCAAAACAAAGGATACGTAGGTAACTCATCTGCAGGTAAGATCCCAATTCTGAAATAATCCATGTCCTCCTGAATGAAAATAAACTTCAAGTTCCCCACTGACTAGCTTTAAAACCAGTATGGTCATCATAATGACCAAGAGACTTTTAGCTATTTTTAAGGATACCATCAACTAAGAATCTCTAACAAATTAAGATGATTATTCATCGATGAAAAACCTCAAATACATAAAAATGATTCTTTGAATTTCATACATATCAATCATTGATTGTCAGATCTTAAGGAAAGCGCATTTTATACTTGGCAATGTAATAAGGATTCACGAACATAACTTAAATCTATAAAGACAGTCTCGAAGTAGACAATAATTCCCCTCAAAAAGTTGTGATGAGTCCGACCTCCCATCCTCTCGACTAATGAAAATTCCTAAGCCTCATCAGTCCACAACTAATGAGCTTCTACCTTTGGAAAGTAGGTCCAAATGGATATGGAATCATTGGATGTTTCCGAATCTACAAACAAACCCGTTAGAAACTGATTGGAATGTTTGAACCTTCAATCAACGAGGTCATCCCTGATTCCAGAGGGAAACAATTATCCTTTCACTTCATGAGTATATGCATCCAATGTGAAATAATGATATAGATGAGATGAAATTTATTATAATATGATAACATTAATTTCATTAATCACTATTTTGAGTAATAAAAAAACTAGAACATTTATAAACATACAACATTTGATAGACTCGTAAATCAGCCTTTTTTATTAGACTTTTTGGGTAATTTTAAAATTATTACACCTCAATCTGCTTCCTCCCACATACCTATTTTAAAATTTGATTAAAACGTCACACTAAATTATTTAGTGAGTAAAATTTATAAATAATGAAATTTTTAAAAATTGTGAGACCTATGAATAATATTCCTAATTTTCTACTCTTTGAATATAATATTTAAACACCTTAACATTAAAAAAATATAATTATAACATGTAAATACCATATATTGTTAAGAATATAAAATTTCATAATGCATATCAATAAATGGAAAAGTGTGGAGTTAAATAAAAATTCATTAGACATTTTTATGTAAATCATAATACACTACATTTTTTTGTGATATCATTAAGATGAAATATGTCCTTTTGTTTGAATACATAGAATATAGATATATATTTTATAGTGAAATTAAGTGATATATATATTTCATTAATGTTTTTATGAAATAAAAAATTCATTTCATTAAAATATTGATATAATTATAATGTTTTGATATAATAATAAGAAAATATTTGAAGAGTTAGTTACATTAACTCCGATAAATTTTACCAAGGACATTGGGGAACAATATGAGTTACATTGCGATGGAATTATTAAACCATTATTATTTAGATGTTCTTAATGATTTATGTGATTATGATTTTAAATTTTCTGGGATTTTTTCATAAATATTCAATCATGTAATGTTTTATTTTAAATTCTAAAAAAAATCAATCATTTTTGTAGAATTAAGATCAATGAGATATTGGTAATTAAATATTATACTTAAAATAAATAATAATTATATGGTTTTTGGGAGAGGAACCATATTTATTTAGATGATTTTATTTGGATGAAGTATTAGTGTTGATTTATTGATGACCAGGCTGATCGAGTATGATCTTTGTGTTAGAGTTTCATAATTTCTATGACTGTGTCGATGTTTTGTTTGGCGTGGTACAAGTACTTTACAATATTTTTGATTAATTATTTTTTTGTGGAAACTGTGTACCTTGGTTTTTTATGGAACCTATATCCATTTTGGGATAAAATAAAAAATATAGTTTGATATGAATTTTTTTGTTATGATAACAATTTTAGGGGTTTTAGGTTTTCATTTATTAAACTATTAACTATTTTTAAATAATATGATAATATTTCAAAATATACTAGTTTCTTCATTTTGTTTTATAACATTTGAGAGTTATATTTTTCTATTAAATGATTCTAATTTTTTGTGCTATAAATTTTTAAATATTGTCTCTTCTAAACCAGTTAAATTCTTATGTGGTTGAAAATCATAATTTCAATTTCTGACTTCTATTCAAGTCCCTTCTTTATTATTCAATATGCATTTTATTTTTCATACCACCCTTTGAATATGAATACATATCGTTATCTCTATGAATTTGATCATTATTTTGGGTTTGACCAATTTTTTATTTCCTTAAACTAATGTTTAAAACAGTAAAAATGGATAATTTGTTATGGTCTAGTGACCTATATATTCAATTCATAACATAAATATGTTTTGAACACTAATTTTTTATGATGATATATATTAGTATTGGAGACATCAAATAAATGATATTTTTATAAACACAATAGTTTTCCATTACAAAATTATTAATAAAAGCTAAATGATTCTAGATAAAGTCATATATCTCTTTACATGAGAGCAAAAATTAATGCATTCTACGAATTTGAATGTAAAAATTAAATAATATCATCCATTATTAGATGTATGAACCAAAAAATTTCATCTAGGTAAGGAATGAATTATTTTTAGGAAACATTGAAAGATCCCTCTTCCTCATTTGCATGATAAAGGGGGAGGATGATACTAAGCCTTAAGAGACACCCCCACGATTCCAATGGATGGTAATAAACGCCTAAGGGTTTCGACACATTTTGGGGTGATTTTCCATTTAAGAATAAAACAACTAACCAACAAAACATAACCTACCATACCTCTATTCGATGCATGAAAACCATGGAAGATAACTCTGCATTTCATATATCAAAAAATGCTCTAATAAAGTTCCACAATAGATGACCACAACATCATTATAAACATAAGTGGATAATCTAATAAATCTCCATGAAGAACACAAGGCTACATTCTCAACAAGATCCTTTATTCATCATCACCATGCTGCCCAAGTATAAAAAAGTAGATCTAAACATGTTTTTCTTTACCCTTTCCCATATCCTAGTAGATGACATCTACGAAATCACCATTGTGCCAAAGCATGGTGGAGTACTAAAATTTATTAGTTTTTCACCAATAAATTCACTACTCATTATTATAGGATTAAAGAGTTAACATCTTATATATATATATAAAATTATATAAAAAAATTTCAAAATATTTTATAAATACATATAGAAAATTAAAAAATATATTATAACTCAATATAACCATGTCTTATATCAAAAATATATTCCAACAAGCTATTTTAAAAAAATTGACCGAACAATGCTTTAGAAACATTTCACATGTTCTACATGGCATAACCAATCCACTTCACATATTCACACCACCTACCATGCATGCTTCATTATGACAGTTCTATACTCATGAGAAGTCTCTCGTCAATCTACCATGTCATCACATAATATTGATATCCACTGTGCCATTACTCTTTTAGCACCAATCACAAGGTCATATTTCAACCAAGCCTACTAAATCGAATATGAATACATAAAATGGTATCCTCAATAAAATTTTCAAAACCAACATTCCAAATTTACTTCAACAAAACAAACATTTATTGAAAAATAGTTTTGCAAAATTTTTTTACACAAATGCATCCAATCCATATGTTAAAATCACCATTTTAAAATCATGAAAATAAATCAATTTACACTACAATTTCCCACGATTAAACAGCTTCATGATAAACCATAAATCATAACTAAAGAGTAATTATACCATTCTTTTCACAACACATTCATAATAAATTTTTGGTATCTCAATTAATTTTAAATTATGATATTCAATTATATAAAGAGGATTCATGATTATATCCACCTACCTCAATAGTTTTGGAGAAAATAGTAAACATGTGAATAACACCAACAAAATCAGGTTTAATATTTACAAACCTACCTTAGATATCATCCCCTATAACAAAAAAAATACAAATAGAAACACATTTGTACTCCAAAACCATAGATCTAACCAAAATCATCATATATCTAATAAATTGAGAAGAGGGGAAATTAGATAAAAAAACGTCAATAGTGATGAAGAACAAACTCTTACCATAGGGAATCAACTTCTTACCACCAATTGAAGCACTATGATCACCTCTAGATCAAATGGAGAATATTACTTGTCCTTTAGGAATGATGTATACTGAGTTAGGGCCAAAAAATAGGGACAAAGAGAATAATAAATAAAAAAACACATTAGATTCACTTTTTAAGGAGGTGGTTCTTAACAGTGCTTAGTTTAGTCGCACCGTTAGAAAATATTTGTGCTAGTTTCTTATTATAAACTACCTTAAAGATGTCGATTCACTTTGTATAAAAACCTGGTCTCCAAAATAATACTTCAACCATGCCAAATCCACTTCCCCAAACTATCCAAACCACATTATTTATCCTAGGATGAGGCATAGTTTGGAAAAATTGTGTGTTTCTTGTGCACATTCCCTTTAGCCCAAAACAAAAAAGTTACGTTCTCCAAACTAAACCATTATTCTCATTATATATAAAACTAATATATAAAGGATTACTTATCAGAAATTGGGGGTGATAAAATCTCCCCACAGTGGACTATCCTTCCTCTAAAAGTATAAAATAATTAGGGTCTTAAAATATATATGACCATGAATCAATAATTTCCTTCTCAGGTTACCAAGTCTCTTCCCGAATGGACTATGTTTCTAAAAAACTCATTATTGAAAGATGAATTTTACATAAAATAATTTATCTTTCTTAACCAAAATACATACCTAGATATGTATCAAGGAATCATGAAAATCTAGGTCAATGTGATATTATCAGATCAGAAGGTAAGGATGAAGTTGATATGTAATGTCGTGGCAGCGTGAACTAATGTGAATCCTCACCAACCCATTTTAGTATATCTAAAGGGAATATTTATCAAAAAGATAACATGCCATGATTCCCAAAACATATATTACCAAGACTTAGGGAAATAAAAAAACACCTGATCATTCATTGCGAAAAAAATGGTCTTCGATGATGATCTGAATAAGATTTCTGGAGACTATGAGCCATATCCATCCATTTTCTGAACAACTAGATCTTTTCTATTGTTTTAGGGACAAGGTTTTGCCCAACCAGTAAAGCCTCACTTATTTCCACCAGTTATAGTGTATAATGATATGGAATCACATACAATGTTTCAAAAGAAGATATATGTATCGAGGCCTGATATATTTTATTATATGATAACTCCATTTAGGGTATGTGCTCTTCCCATGAGCCACCAAAATCCCATACAAAAGACTCCATAATGTATTATAACATTTTCTATTTTCCATTTGGATTACCCATCTGTAGGAGGATGATATGCTATAGCCATATTAAAATGAGTTCTAAGGGATTTCTGTAATGATTTCTAGAAAAGAGACATGAACCTTTAGTCATGTACGAAACTATAGAAACTTGTATCCAATGTCTCATTAACTCATCTTGGATACAGTTTTTGGACAGATCATCCCCCATATGAGTTTCATGAATATGGGTGAAATGAGCTGACTTGGTGAGTCTATAAACTATCATTAATATGGTATCATGTTTCCTAACTATTCTTGAGAGACCTATAAAAAAATCCACAGTTTTCTACTCTCACATCCACACTATGATATGTAAATACTAAAAAATACCTAATGATAATTGATTATCTACCTTAACTATCTCCCATGTTAAGAACATCGAAACAAGCTCATCAATGTTCCATTTCATACCATTTCACCTGAATTGTGCTCTCAATGATTTATTATTTATCTATATTCCTAGATAGAAAACCCATCAGGACATGTGGAAAGCATGAATATGTTCCTCCTAAAAATCCATAGGTACAACCAACTAATTCTTGAACCACACTATTAAACTCCCACACATCCTCCAGGTCTCAATGGTCCCCCCACCATGGGGTTTTGAACTCATTATGTCAAATTACACATCATATTCTAATTAATCATTACCATCTTCATCAAATCATGAATTATGTAAACTGAAAAGAAAAATGAATCATCACCCTAGTCATCAAATTACACATGCATATCAACTTTTACTAAGATCATCTTCCAGTCATCGGAAGCTTCATTTTCCAACTAATCATATGTCTATTTTCATAATGTATCTGCAACTGTATTTCCATTTCCTGGTGTATACATCTTGTAAAAGCCAAATATATGAGGATAATCTATCCATATCATTTTCCATAGATTCAAATATCAATAGGATAAAAAAAATTCAAGCTTTTATGATATGTGAACACCATAAATTTATCACCAAAGAGATAATGAAACTGTATTTTCAAGGAATGGACAATTCTAGATAACTGAAAATTATGTGTTGGGTAATTCTTCTCATGCACTCTCAACTGCATTAATCCATAATAAAAAACATGGTGTCCTTTAATGAGATCACACCCCACCCTGATCCTGAAGAATCATAATACACCACATTCCCATATCCTGATTCTAGCATTATCAAGATAGGTTCTGATGTACCATGAAATTTCATCTCTTAAAAGGACTTTCAACATTATTTATTCCATTATAATTAAGCATTATTCTTTTTAAGAGCTACCATAGGCGATGCTAGTCGTGAGAAGTCACGAAAAATGTTTCACAATTAACCAAAGAGTCCTATAAAACATTGTATCTCAATTATGTTCTTCAATGGTTTCTAAGAGATAACAACTTCTATCATTTCAGGATCAATAGAAATTTTTTTTTCAGAAATTAGTCATCTAAAAAAGTTTACTTAATGTATCTAAAAAACAATCTCATATAGTTTTGAATATAAGTAATGATCATTCGAGATTCCCAATATTATCGCCAAGTGTTTCTCATGTTTAGATATTGTCATTTGATACACTATTATTTCATCTAAAAACCCACAATGATAGAATCCAAATACCCTTGAATTATCCAATTCATGAATTTGATAAAGTCTTATGGTGTATTTGTATGACCAAAATACATTACCACATATTTATAATAGACATATCTACTTATGAGTTCTATTTGTAGAATATACACCTTCCAAACTCACTATTGGTGATATCCTAATTCCAATTCAATTTTAGAGAACCACTGATCACCCCTCAATTGATCAAACAGGTCATCGATGCATGGATGTAGATATCAATTCTGTATTTTATCCAGGTCGAGCTTATGATAATCGACACAAATCCTTAGTGTTTGATCATCATTCTTCATGAACAAGACATGTGCTACACATGGAGATGTTCTTGACCAAATGAAACCTGTTTTATAGCTCTTCTACTTGTACTTTTTACTCCCTTAATTCTATTGGTTCCATTCGATAATAGGGAAGTGATATGACTGTTCTTTTGGAGGAGATCAATCATATACTCCACTTCTCTGATAGGTTGAAACCATGTGAGATTATCTTAAAACCATATTGAAATGGATCCAAAATTGATGGAAAATAGTAACCCTTTATCTCTCCCCTTGATTATAATTCAAGGATTCCAAATAGTAAGATATTTCTTCCATTATTGGTTCCAGTAAGCCCATTTAAGTAATCTTTAAAACCCATTATCCTCAAAAGAAATTCTCAACACCATTATCAATTTTGAAACTAACTATTTTTATATAACAGTCAATGTGATCCTTGAATGTTTTCAGCCAATCCATAACTAGTATTACATCATATAAATCCATTTCAAACATTGAAAAGTCCTATTTCAGTTCTGTTCCATCAACCGTTATATAACATGCTCTACATAGAAAGGCTCAATAATCTCTTTGACCGAGAAGAGATTGATGTTTTATATCCTAAGGAATCATCTTATTTATTAAACATATAAAATCCACATCATTTGAAAAAAATGAAGGAATATGATTTAATAATATCAAACAACACAAGAGTAAGGGTAGAATTAAAAGTCATTGTACCACTTAGTTTAGATAGTCCAATCTAATCATATAGAATCATATACTCTACTCCATATAATTTCTTCATTGTTAAACTCTATTTGTTGCTAACATGTAGAGATTACACTTGTTGATGTACGGTATTCCCAAAATCACAAAGGCTATATTTAATCTACTAATTAAATAGATTCTTCATCCTTACCTGATCAAAGAATACAATGCTTGTGACAACTATAAAGTTTTCCAAGGACTTGAACATGGAGAACGTTGACAATAGTTCTGAAGACGTGATGTATTGTGGTTAATATCACATGATATTGGTGATGTCATACACTCTCTCTTCATGTGATCAAAAGAGCCTCATTGGAAACATCATGCCTTTTCCATGGTTCTTGGTGGTAGATTCACCATGCCAACTATCTGATTCTAATTTCGGCTCCCACCCTGGATGTAGGAGTCCCTCTTCCTCTTGATCCCATCATTAGAGTTCCCACTATTTACCATTGGTATCATGATACTTCCTACTCCCAAATCTCCTTAGATTTGATGTTCGTTCATAATCTCTCTATTAACCATAGTCGTATATTATTTAATACTGAGCATAGCTTTATTCATGAGAATCTATTATCACAGCCCTAACTCAAATATTAGTGACTTCATGGATGAACAAGTAGTAACCACAAGTGAAAAGAGCACTAATATCATAAATTTGGCCACATACTCAGTGACCGAGATATTTTCTTGCTATTATATAAAGAATTATATCATCCTTTGAATCACAAACATGTGATAATAGAATATTTTAATGAACAATTCCATAAAATACTCCTAAAAAATTCCTTGATCTACTCAAGACAACACCACTAGATCCCACCACATCCATGAAATGTCCCTAAGCATATACTATTCTAGACTGAAATTCCTCTCTTCATGCATGCCGATGAAATTGGGGATACAATTCATCCTATTCAAGAATAACTCATCCTTTAATGGTTTAGAATCATCTCAGATGGTGGGACGGATCAGTTTCGGTAACTCAATGGAATGAACCAATTTTTATGATGCATCCCTTTGGTTCCCTGTGACCTTAATATAAAAATGATTTTATGATACTTTAAACTAGATCATGGTTCACCTATGGTTCATGTGAATCCACATTTTCTTCCACTTCAAACGGTTCATTTCAACAGTGCCTATCAGGTGCCATTATCTAAAAAAATCAGAAACTCAATAAGTATCACTATCTATAAACTAAAGGAATAACAATTTAAATTCTACCACATCAAGTATAAAAACAATTCATTCCAAAAATTATTCTTTTTTCACATTCAAACTATTTTCCAAACATTCAACATTATTTTGAAAATAAAACCATTTTAAAAATAAACCAAATATTCACATTACAATGTCTTTCATTTGAAAACAAAAGAAACATTTTAAAAAAATCATCAATGTTCATAAAATTATATATTATTACTCACAATAAAATATTCCATCATAGTGGGATTAATTACTTTAATAAATGTAATGCTTTCCTAATTAACTAAAACCATGATAGTGAGATTTTAATATCCTATAAGTATATATTAAACATTCATTTACCAAACTCCCTGGTAACATGATGATCAACATAAAGAGCATGTAAACATCATTTTAATCCATACATTTTAAGTCCTACGAATCCTAATTCAATATATTATTGCATCCCATAGAATAAAAAAGAATGACTTTTTCCCTGAAACCACAGAAACAGATGAACACTTTTTCCAAATGGAAATGAAAAATATGATACCATTTATCTCAAACTTGATTTTGGAATGAACAAAAATGATATATTATGTCTCTAATAGGTTATCAGACTCAACAAAACTGATACCATTTGTAGTATCCCTCCTTCTCCTCATTGGCTAGATAAGGTGGGAGTATTCTACTAGGCCTTATTTGACATACCCAAGACACCAAAGGATAGAAATAAATGTCTACGATATTCAATACATGTGTGGGATCATTTTCTCTTTATGAATAAAAAAACTAACCAACAAAATATAACAATAAAAACCACTATATTCTCTATGATAACCATTTAATAAAACATTCCATTCCATATATATGAAACATATCCAAATAATGTTTCAGAATGGAAGACCACACAATCAATGTAAAAAATATAAAATAAACTAAGAAACTCCATGATGAACATAAGAATCTATGCTCCACAAGCCCTATGCTACTATATCACCAAAAAGTCCTTGTATCCTAAAGTGGAGCTAACCATGTGATACTGTATATTTCCTTTGTCTTTGTAGATGATATATTACAAAGCACAAATGTTCCAAATAAGGGGAGAGTACTAAAATAAAGTAGGTTTTCACCAATGACTTCCCAACTTAGGAAACTAGGATAGAAGAGTTAAAATCATTTATAAATAAAATTTATATAAAAATATTTTCCAATATAATTTATAACATAATTTAAACAACATTAAAAATACTTAATAACTCAATATAATCATGTTATCTTTGAATTTTTTTCCCGAAAGATGTTTTTGATAAAATGACCAAGCCCTTATTTAATACCACTCCACAAGTTCTACTTGGAATAACCAATCCACATAACCTATTCACACCCCCAATAATGCATGCATTGTTATAAAAATTCCACACTCATGAGCAGTTTATCATCAATATACCATTTCATCACAAGATAATGATTTCCCATGTGTCATTACAATGTTGTCACGTAGCATAAGGTAACACTTCAACCTTGCCTCGTAAATTCAATTTGAACAAACACACAAGAATGACCAATACCATGTCCAAAACTAACATTCCAAAATCATTTGAACAATTTTTTTAAAAAAAAATGTCCAAAAATATATTCACAATTATATCCAATCCATATTTTAAAATTACTACTTAAAATTAATTAAACTAAATAATGTGGTTTATCCAAAAATCAAATAAAAATGGAATTGTCAGTTAGTACACCATAATTTCACAATTTCACCAAAACATAAAATCATTACTAAAGCAGACTAATACCACGCTCTACTCACCACTCTCATAATAAATTTCATGAAAATAAAATAATTTTAAACTAATGTAATCAATTCTTGTAATAAGAGTCTATAGTGAAGCTAGTGACGTTCAGAGTTTTTAAAAAAATGATAAATGGACAATGAACACAAAAAAAAACTGGGTTAGATCATCAAAAACCACCTATGATCTATTCCCATATCAGAAATATGACCAAATATAATAACATTAGCAATACACAACATTATCTCTACCCATAAAAACTATAAATATATGAAATTGAGAAGAGGGGTGAAGTAGATCTATTAAATCATTAAGAACAATGATGAAAGATCACATCCTGTGAGGAATCAACTTATAATCACCAATTAATGAATTTGAATCACCTAAATATTGATAAAAGAACCTTCCTTGACCATTAAGGATGAGAAATCTAGATTTAGGGCTACATAAGATTAAAAACCATACACTTAAAGTAAAAAACATGGTATATCCACTTTTTAATTAAGATATTTTTACCCATATACGGTTTAGTCACATGGTTAGATAAACAATGCACTACCCATTTATTAGATACTACCTTTAAGATGACCATTCTTGTGGTATCCACACAAGATCTCCAAAAATGTGCTCCATTCATCCCAAACCCACTACAATAATATGGAAAAAAGACATGGTTTCTCCATGGATGTCACATGGTTTAGACAACCCGTGTGCTCCCATGTGCCTTCCATTTAGCCAAAAAAAATACATTTCAAGTCTTCAAAACTTAACAAATATTCTTTATATATTTCAAAATAAAAAATAAAGGGTTACTTACAAGAATACAGGGGAGATAAAAATGAGAAATTACACATTTGGGATTGTGTAAGTTAATTGACACCCAACAATCTATGCATCACGTAGAATATTAAGTTTTTTAATTTCATTGAGGAGACATAGTGGCTCAATTGAACCAATGGTTCTGTATAATTTTGAATTGATGTTAAATACATGGTGATAAAGAGATCAATTATTATAAACATGAGGGAAAAAATATAAATTTTATATAATTAATTTTTATACAAATATAATTGGATCGATGAAATTTATAAAATTGATAAATCTATGCTTTAGTGATTTTTCTAGAGTACTGATATAACATAAGTTAAAAAAAAGAAATATTGAGAATGAGAAATAGAATAATGAGATTTAATTATCTTTAACTTTGTGTTATTAAACTTCAAAATTTCACAAATAAAAGATTACCACAATGATTTAAAAATCTAAACACCATTCAGATAGTAGTAGTTTGGAGGTTAGTGATGGTGAACATGCTCAATATACAAATTATATGAATATGATCATTAAATGAATTTTTTGGATGAATACATTAAAGTATATAAAAGGGATGTATGAGAGTAATGAATCTATAAATCTTATATGTTATGAGTGAATGAATCATTTTCATATTTGAAAATATTATTTGATACATTTAATTAAGGATAAAAATTACAAGAATAACATAAAAAGAGAATGTGGGTTTGAAAGCTATAGAAAAATAATGAATTGGTGAAGGTGTTTGTCTTATAATTTCTATTAGGAATTGATTATGCTTTATGAGAAAGTTAAATCCCAAGTCAAATAAAAATATAAACTTATATGATGATGGTTATTTTTATTTGGATGAAGTAAAAGATTCAAAATGAATTAAACTGATGGGTAGAAAATTTATTTTATTGGCAAATAAAAATAAAAATAAGATGACATACTAGGATTTTTCAACATTAAATCATTATAATTCCATTGAAAAAAATTACAAATGTACTTTTGAGTTGAATTTTACATATTTTTAATTTTAAACTATTATTTTTTGAATATATTTTTCCAATAATGTAATTAATTTAATAGTCTTGAGAATATTTTATCAAAAAGTAACTCTAGTAGACATAATTTTGAGAATCTCTCAGGATAGTTGAAATAAAATTGTTAATCATTTGGAAAATCTTTTTCTTCAAATATCCAGTTTTCAAGTCAAAATATTTTATTCCAAAATCTAAAATGTTTCATATTAAATATAAAATAGGATTTCAGTAAAAAAATATATATTTTAACTTTTTTGAGTCCATTTTAACTCCTATTCATGGTATTTATATTGAAATAGTAGATATAATACACCATAGGGTTGGATAGATATTAGTTCCTAATGTTCTTGTTTTCTTCTTATAACGGACCCAAAATGTCTGGGTACAATTTTTTTTATTTTCATTTAAAAAATAATGATTTTTTTTAATAACGATAATTATTGTAAAATGGAAAGATATTATTATTTTCACATGACTGAACACACATCAATATTTTAAAATTTCTAGACAATGGATGGTGTACATGTTACTTTTGGATACAATTTTCTTATTAATATTATTTTTATCAATGATGTATCATGTATTGGTAAGGATATTATTTTAATGTACTCTATATTTTGGGATATAATATCAACCACATCTGATAAAATAATCTTAATGATGATGGTAACACTGTGAATTTCTGTAATGAAAAATGTTCAATCAAAATTTTAGAATAAGTCCCCATATTTTCTTCAAATATGTTTGATAAGTATTAAGTAATCAAACTTGAAGAAATTTCCTTTTAAAACATACCATACCACTATGTATTTGAGGATATGTTTTGGATTGTGGAAAGGATGTTATCATACTTTAGTGTTTTGACCTTAATTAATATTTTTAGGATGAGAATAGTGGGGAACTTCGGGAACTACTATTAAATTATCACTGAGTCTATGACCCCTAAAAATTATCACAGAGTCTCTGACTGAGGCACCACATTCTTAAAAATATTATGAATTAAAAAATTTCAACATATTAAAAATGAATATTTTTGGTGATGCAAAATATGGGTTTTTAGATGAAGGCATTATATGTATGTATTAGTTAATGATTTCACCATGGTTATGTAGGTTCATTTGTGTACACTTTAGTATTTTGAAAACACAATTTTACAAGGCATTTATCTCTAATTTATTATTTAAAAAACCTACATATTTTAACTATCTGGGGTATTCATGTTATAGATTTTATAAATTCTTATTTTGATACTTTTTTTACTAAAAAATTAATTACACAAAATATCATTACACCATGAACTCCACAATAGAATTTTGTGGTTGAGAGAATCAATAGAACTGTTAGGTCCAAATATGTCCTCGATACCATGAGGTTGGGGATGAATCAGTATAGGGATATTCAATTAAATCTTCTTCCTACCCCACTGGATCATGAGATATTTATTTATGTATTAACATCTTATACTATTTAATGTTAATTTTGATAGTTTCCTTTCCCAATTTTTTCAGATGATAATGCAATGAAATTAATGAAATAGAGAAAGTAAAAGGACACAATGATTTTTATTTGGTCAACCCTCTATAGGATACATCCAAGGAGAATACAACAACATTGTACTGATTGTACCAAATTCACAAAGGATCACATCCAATAATGATGTTCTGGATAAATTACTTTTATGCCTAGTCACACTTCCTTTACAATATTTAGGATCTAGTCTACGCGTTTCCAAGTTTTAAACCCTATGTCTCTTTCTCTAGCTCCCTGCCCACGGAATGGATCATTTTATTCCTTTTCTTTTGATTACTACTCTTGTAATGGATCCACTCCGAATTTATGGACTTATAGATCCCTTCATTTTCATGAAAAAATACATCCCCAATTATCGTTGGATTCTCTATTGAAGTTACTTTTTAACATATAGATGAAATACACTGTTCTACATACTGTTAGTCTACAGAAATTTCATTCGAGGAATATTGATGTCCAATAACGAACAATATACACCCTATCAAAAACGTGATACCCCGCTTAGAATGTATGATTTTTGGAACACTTCTTCCACATACTTCCTTTTCAAACCACCTTCTTGAACTATGTCTATACACCACTTCTGTGCACCTCCACCACGTACCACCTTCACTTCTATGTATCACTTCCCCTTCTGAGAACCATTTCTAGTTTATATACACTTTTCTTTTTCAAGAATTAGTGCCACAAAAAACACCTTCACAACCAGTTCCCATGGACTCCTTATCCTTTTGTGGAATCCTCATAGAGAACTAATTCACCCTTCATTGAATTCTCCCTCATGAATCACTTTCATACTTCACCAAATTCCTAGAGGAAAGCTATTTTCTTATGAAATTTTCTCCCCTTAATTATGGGATTAGTTCTCCTTATATAGTAAAATAGTTCTACAAAATCTTTTTATTCGAGAGTTAACCAAATTTTCAATATTGTACGGCCTTCACCCCATGTTACTCGGTCTATGAACCATTTCCCTCCATGGTCCTCATAATTCCCTCCTTCCATCATGACTGACAAAATCACCATCTCGTTTTCACCAATGACAAGACATCACACATACCACAAACCTACCACTGACCAATTTCCTACCACGCACCACATGCCTTCATGCAAACCATTTTCTTACAAAGACTGCATAACATGATTCCCGACCAGCATATCATTACTATGTAGAACTATTACTTTACTGAATTATTCTCTTTTTCACATACCACCTTTCTGGTCTAGGAATAATATTTATCGGTCCATATAGTATTCACTCCTATATGGAAAACATCCATTTTCCAATAAACCACTCCATATTTTGAGTGAAAAAAATTTGAAATACACAAGAAACTACGCAACCTTAGAAACATGCTTTGGAAAACACCAACCATAATCAATTGTAGTCATATGGTGTTTTCAACAAACACAATAACACAAAAAACATTTTATGAAGACACCTTGACGGATTTTTTCAACAATAACCCCTCAAAGAAATTTCCCAGAATATGTAGTGTAAATATTATATTCATAAATATTTTTGGGCAAAATCTATTAATACTGTCTTTTATACTATAAATAATGAATTAATTGGCCAGTTTGGAATAAAACACCTTATGAATTTTATTATGGTAGGAATCTAAATATTGGTTACTTATGAGTATTATGATGTAATGTATGAATATTTAATACTATTTATTATATCAAAAAGTATCATATGAAGGTTTATGAGGGTATATTTCATGGTTAATATTTAATTTGTAAACAATATATTGTTTCCTCTTTGTTTCAAGTATAGTGGAAGCTTGCAGATGTGGGGGATATATAAAATTTTCATTTAATAAACATTTATAAAAACCTAGAGCGAGGAACTTGGATGTCCAAATAAAATTAATTTATTTATGATTTGATAAAATATATACATGGTCTTAGGAATATTCTTTATTTGTGAATGTTGGTCATCTGAAATTAACCATTTGGATTACATTCATTGGACTATGATGATCAATGAAACGAATTCATCTAGTGGTGATGCACATATGATCCTATGAACTCTGAGCAACAACACATGATATTTTGTTGTTAACACTACAAGTCGAATTTATTTTGTTCTTTGTACTTGATCACTCTTTCTTTGGTATTGATGAAATCTATCTTCGTCTTTTCTTTCTTGAGAGGGATAGATAAGAATGCATTGATAGGTAATTTGTTGTGGGAAATAATTGTCTATTCTAAATTTTGGATGCTATACCCAAAAGTTATAGTAAACTATTTATAGAGATAATATTTAAGATAATGTATTATTTACTATCATACGAACTGTTGGATAAGATTTATTTCCTTTTAAAAACCACATGCCATATATAATAATTATTTAATTATTAACTTGTGTTGCACACCAACATGCATGATAAAAAATATTATATAATGTTTTTGTAAATTAATAATTGTCACCAGACACTACCATGGACTATTCGAACATCTCTAGTATTTATTGAACTATCAAATAAATATTTTATTCATATATATATAATTTATTCAAAATACTATAAATTAATATTTTTATAATATTTAATAAATAATACAATATTTTATTCCCAAGCTGGAAAATAAAAATATATTTAATTTATGCAATCAATATAACATGAATAATGTCTTTTCTCGTACTTGAAAATAATATTTATTCAATTAATTAAACACAAATATAATATAATTCAGATCAACAGAAACACATAGTGTGTGATCCTCTATCTACTTTCTCATTTTGATTATTTGGACTTCTATAATGTCCAAAATTAATATATTGAAATTTGTAATGGTACCCAAGAGAATGAAGGTAATGTCATCATGTCGAAGAATACATATGAATTCTCACTTCATAAGACAACCCCATTTTCACAATTTCTCATCAAGTAGGTTTCAAATCCATGTCACAAAATTATATGCTAAATATTCCTTTAATTGGCTATATGAAATAAACACGTCATTAACCCATGGACATGGAATTTAATTTGATAGTTATATCCAAGGAAATGATTTGGATATCATCTTCCTTAAAGATGGAAGGGAAACCCCTTCCTTGAATTTTTCATTAATAACATGTCACTCGTGAGGCACCCAACATATCGAACATCACAATGATCTGTTAGCATCATGGTTTACAAAATACCTCTATATATTCTATTTGTAACTTGTAGTATTAAAAATCATAAAGACTAAGTAACATCACACATTCTCATAGTTAAAAATATCAAATGACACAAAAAATTATAGAATTTATATTGGAAGGAATATTCCCATAATTTTCTTATCTTAGAGATTACAAATAGAGAACATCATCAAAAGAAGCCTTATTTGGTTATGAGTACTCACACATGACCTTATACGTACTATGGGTCCCATTATAAAACTTTATCCAACCAAAAAACATTTTTTTGATAATATCATTATAGCACATCAATGTTCTCATCATAGAGGGAAACTACTATTAAATTATCAATGCAACATATACTCTAGGACATTATTATATTAGTGTAATTCATAAAAATAAAAATTATGTAATAATATATTTTATTAATATTAAACACATTGAATATAGATTTAATCAATGTAGAAACAATTTCTATTAGGACACCAATACTAACAAATCCCCACTTGGACTAGAGCCAACTTCCTGAATCCTTCAGTCTGCTAGATCATATATGATTATCACGTTTCTACTAAGTTAAATCATTAGTCCAGGGTTCCACCATTTTTTCTTCAAATGAAATATATTTCACCAAAACATCAATTATCTAATAAAAATACCATAGGATATAATATTCCAAATTATGTGTTTTTTCCATTGATGTGACCATGGCTATTTTATAAGAGCCATCACGGTAGAATTATCAAAATAGAATGTGGTAGGATCTTTATTAATAAATACCACATCATGATATTGGATGAAACTAATCATCTATAAAACTTATTTAGTTTCCATAGAAGCTGAAGTATACTAAAACTCTACTATAGAATCTACAAGCACAACATTATTTGAGATTTTCCATCTTTGAGAACCTCTATTCAATGTGAAGATATATCATGTGTGTGAATTCATTTCCTCTTGATCATTTTGAAAACAATCATCTTCAAATACGAACATGAATAGTTCCTCATATCCTCAATAATCCAAGAACATATTTTTAGTATACCTCAAATACTTAAAAATAATATTGACTTCCATCCATTGGAGGTGACCTGTATCAATTTCATATCATCCTACTACACATAGTTTGTAGGAGACATGTAACATAGTACATAGAATATAAACATGTCTTACGTAATCAATATTGCATATGGAATTCTTTTCATTTAGTTTCTTTCCTCATATATTTGAGGATACATTTTTCTAGAAAGATGAATTCCATGTGTTGTTGGAAATAATTCCATTATATATTGATCTATACTGAATCTCTTCATTATCATTCCAATGTATCTTCATTTTATGAGGCTATGAAACCTCTTAGATCTATCTTGACAGATCATGATCCCAAGAAAATATGATGCCTCACCCAATTGCTTTATAGAGAATAATTTATTCAACAAATCCTTAATATACAATAATATTGATATTTCATTACAAATGAGGAATATGTTACCAATATCTAATATTATGAAAAAAATACACTCTCACTAAACAATTTATAGACCCATGTCTCACATTCATTAATTATGAAACCAAATTCCACTATGAATTCATTTAAATGATTGATCCATGAAATGGATTCATTCATTAATAAAAAATGCATATTTTCAACTTGTATTCCTTACTGGATTTCATTGGAGGTAAGAACCTTTATGAATGTGTCATATAAAAATCTTCTTGAATATTTCTATTATGTAGGGATATTTAAAAATCCATTTTCAAAATCTCATAATCCTGGAAATCTATAATAGAAATTGTAATTATGATGAATTTTAGCATTGCAACTTGT
Organism: Viscum album; assembly: GCA_963277665.1. Classification (NCBI taxonomy): domain Eukaryota; kingdom Viridiplantae; phylum Streptophyta; class Magnoliopsida; order Santalales; family Viscaceae; genus Viscum; species Viscum album. The sequence continues at coordinate 1,253,710,487 of OY728141.1, forward strand.
GAAAAGGTTATTTCAAAGTAAATTCCTTGAAAATTTTAACACCTTCTATATCTATCCACAACATATATGTTCTAAATTTACCTAAAATTTTCATTTTCATATAGAATTACCATTTTTAACCTACTTTCATTACATCTACTAGATGGTTTACCAAAATCCAGACTTTGTTTTAGTTCATGGTATCGATTACCAAATTTATGGATTCTTGCCACATAGAACAATATATGACACTTAATGATTACATATAGGCTAGAATATAATCATTATATCCCAATAATGAGTCACCATCCTTGGATACTAGATAATTATAATGTTCTAGTTCTCTAACTTCTCTATTACACATACACATTCATTATGTCAGAAGAATAATTTTTTTCTTCCACGACGATTTGTGTAATTGTTTATATTCCAAATCTAGTGTATCTTGAGCCTGGAATTCTATAAATTCCATCATTACCCCACTATCTCCTTTAGATATATGATCCACCTCATTAAATGTCTAAAATTGGTCAACCAGAACATCTTTTTGAAGGATTGAATATTTAGCCACTCATTGATTTTTTGGGATATCCTATAAAGATACACTTTGAGCCTCGAGGTGAAATATTTTGACATTAATTGTCCTTATGAAATTATTTTCTATCCAAAATATGAATATAAAAATCATAGGTTTTTTTCATTTCAATAACTAGTATTGTTTATTTTCTAGTCATTTAGTTGGAACTTGGTTTAGTACGAATTCACTTATTTGGATCACGTATCCCGAAAAGGATAATTGGAGACTTGTATAACTCATGAATATTCTAACCATGTCCAACAGAGCATTATTACTTATTTCTCATACACCATTCTATTATGGTGTATAAGGAGAAGTGAGTTGAGAAAAAATACCAATCTACTATAAATAATCAATGAAGTATTTATTAAGATATTTTGCACTATAGTTTGGATGATATTTATTAATATTCATACAAAGATGTCTCTGAAATTCATTCATGAATAACTTGAATTTATCAAAAGATTCCAACTAATATCTCTTATATAGAAATATCCAAATATAATAAAATCATTAGTAACATTTATGATGTATGAGTACCCACACCTTTCATTAATAGGAAATGGTTCACACTCATTGGTATGAACTCTTTTACGAATATTTATATCCATTTATCCTTTCCCACTAAATGGGAGTTTAGTCATTTTTCATTGTAATCAGGCTTTAAATACACCAAGTGGTTTTAGTTTAAAATAATTCTAATATCCATTTCATGTAATTTACTAAAACACTTTTCTTTTACATGATCAAGCCAGTGATGTGAAAGTCGGATGTGGTGTAGGTAATGTTATGCAACTTTGTTATCAATTTCCATTATCTGGTTCATATAATTCAACACAAAAGGACCATAATTTAAATGTTCCATACCATAAAAATTCTATATCTATAGAAGAAGAATTTTTTTTACAAAATTCGAAAATAAATCCATCAATAACATGTTTGGATACATAAATAATGTTTTTGTATGTAATGGATCATAATAACTACCCGTTCAACCAAATATATGTCTAGAAATCAATGTGAGGTGGTAACTCAAGATAACTATTGCTACAAGATTATCTCTGTTGGATACTCAATGATCTACCTCTCCCGAGTAAATCGATCTAATTCTACTTGGTTGCTGTATTTGAATACATATGTGGGCACCAAAAGCTATGTCTAATACCCCATTGTTGAAAAAAATAATGTTCACTCTATAAAAAATTACCCTAAAGCTTTCCCTTTCTTCTTTTGATGGTTGCATTTTTTTCTTATAATGTCCCTTCATTCCACATGAAAAATATACAACAACTTATTCCCTTGCTTTCCCCTTTATCTACTTAATCTTGTAAGGGTGTGAACAAGGTTTTTAATTTTTTATATTTTCATTCCCTTTCGTGTTTTACACCATAATGATGGATTATCTTTCATGATTAATATCCTATTATACATGGTGAGGAAGTGTAATATTTTCTAGAAGAAACAACCAAATATTTTTATATTAATGTTCACAAAAAACTAGAGATGCTCTAAGGGACTGATTTCAGAATGATATTGATGACCAATTATTTATGGTGTTTAGAAACTAGAACATCTAAGTACTCAAGTTTTCTAATGACATTGACTACTTCAGGTCCATCAATGTAACCCCATCCCATATTTCATTGAAATAACACCTAGGAAATATCAAATTTTTCTTATCTATCACTATTTTATAGAAGGCCATGATGGTTCTATACTATTCTATAAAAATGTATGTTTTAATGAGACATCATTAGTTCAAAATAAACTAATGAAATAATCAAACATAGATATTCGACTACATCGATCAAATTTTTTAATATAAAAGGAAATCATCATCACTCCCCACTTTAGAAGGAGGATCATAAATTGAAAATAATAGAATATAAGTTTTCTATCAACTGAGTAGCACAACTAGAAGGCATAAAAACCAATTCGTATGTTACATCCATTTAGTAGGATAACATTCTCTAATAATGATCATAGATATAGTGTGGATGTTGAACTTTTAATTTTATTCTTCAATTAGAGAGAGATATTATTAGTACAATTTATGACTACAAAATAACCGAGAGACATCAAATTAAAAGGTTATTTATTTATTAAATATTCTACAATTTTATCAACACTCAATAACCCAACTATTTAACATATAATTTTCGTTTTTATAAAATATTTAGTAGAAATGATCCCCATTAATTTTCTTAATGATCCTATCTTTGTACATGGAAAACATAATTAATTAATTAGGTAGGCGGTCTTCAAAACTACAAACATTCATCTCCATGATCCATTGAGTTGATTCCCCTATTCTGAAATTGTGACTTATGAAAACTCAATGATAAAATTATTTTTCCAGAAATTGGCCATGTACAACATTTTTGTCAATGGTTTCATTCCCAGTAAAGTAATGGAGGGTTTATTCTTACTTAGTATTTTATTGACGGATTGAATATGAATAAATTATATCTTATTTTATACATTACACATATTTATAATATTAAGAGTATGTTACTTAGTGAGAAAACCATTTTGGAAAAAACATTTACACACATTATATTTAATTATTTTCCTTCATTTCATATTAATTCATTTAATTATGTGATCACAAACTCGAATCCCAAAAATATATAATTGTATAGAAATAATTGACTAATTTATTAAATGAACCATTAATTAAAATTAAAAAATATTTTATTTATGTATTGGAAATTACATAAGCATTTGACCATGGGGAAATAACTCTTATTGTCTATCTTGGAATGAGTTACAACATTCCTTACATCCACCTATGTATCACCTGGGTTGGATTCATTATGGTTCAGTCTTGAACTCTCTCCAAGCACCTTGGGAGGCTCTATTAATTACAAATACTTATTACTCACACACAGTTGAGGGGAAATAATGGATTTCTTAATGGGTATTACATTGATATTTTTGAACACGTTTTTCCTACACAATAATGAATGGAGGGATGAATCAAAATACATTATATAATTTAATATAAAATATCTTTAAAATCATGAAATAATTTAAATTAAAACATCAAATATATATAAAGGTCTTGGTCAAGGTCATGAATGGTCATACATGTAATTAAGACCCAAAAGTAAATGTTTACCATTATATTCTTTATTAGTTATTTTATTATGTAATATTAATGTGGATGAATTAACTAATTAACTAATTTATTAATTAATTAATTCCCTTTTATCATTAATGATTATTTTATATTATTTGAATATACTCATCATTAATGGAATTCATTGAAAAAATGGAAGAACCAGCAATGACATATTAATTTCAATAAATAAATTTAAAATTTAAAATTATATAAAACTTTTATAAAATATTCAAAAAAAATGGTGGACCAATCAATAAAATAAGTTTCTAATGCTGCAATTTTCAAATTTATTTTAAATTTATATTTTTTCCATTTATGGGAGACTACACCGCATGTACATGCAGTAACACTCCATGTACCTTGTTTTCCATATATCCAAGTCGTATTCATGGGGATTCAACGTGTTAAATATGTAGGACTACATGTTGTGAACATGAAAGCTACATACCCTGTATTTGCATTCTATTTTCTTGTTTGGTCCGATCAAAACATTTTTTGAAATAAGATAACTATGTGTAATTAATTTCTTTGTGCATGTAGATACAATACACACAGGTATACAACTTATTCTTCAAATGCACGCAGTGTAACCCATTTCCACCTTCCAAATCATTGTATCTTCCTGATGGAATATCTTATTTTTATCCATTTTTTATGAAATTTTTATGAAAATGAAACACTGAATTAACAAGATTAATATAAATATAAAGTTTTAGAAAAATTAGTTTATATAATGACTAACATGAAATGTATATCATAATATAATTTCATATAGATCAATAGTAAAATAAATAATTATAAATTTATATATAACCACTCTGAAACCACATGATAGTTACGAGAACATTGTAAGAAAGTTACGATGGGTGGTATATTAAAAAACATTTTAATCATAATTTCACGGAACAAATGGAGAGATAATTTAGGTAAAATTTAAAATTAAATTATTAAGAATTTGAATAAATAAATACCTAGGCTTAGGAATATTATTTATTGAAGAATATTGGTCATCCGGAAAGACCCATTAATATTACCATCATTGTATAATGAGGATCCAATAATAGAATCCTACTAGTGGTGAACGAAATGTTCTCCTATGATCTCTAAGGTACACCACTAGATCTATTTGTGCTAGAACAATGAGTTGAATGTCTTATGTTTTTTGTTCTTTAAAATTGAAGAACTATCTCTTGAACATATCGTTCTTGAGATTGAGGCAGACGGAGGTTTTGAGATTGAATTATTTGTGTACAACAATTATGTATTTTAAATTTTGGATTCTCTATATAAATGATATAGCCGCCTGTTTATACAGTTAGGATTTATGTGAAAATATTATTTAATTTTTTAACGTCCATTACATAACATTTTTTACCTTTAATAAATCTCATGTATCATAATAATTATTATATGAATATTATTTTTTGGGACTCACCAAATTTCACAATAACAAATATTTTATAATGGCATTGTTAATTTATTTTTATGACCATACTCAGTCTTTATATTTTTGAACTCCTATATAATTTTTTGAATAACTGGATAAATATTTTACTCATAAATAAATATTTTATACAGTTGCTAGTGAATAAATAATTATTATTATATTCAAAAACTAAAATATATATTTTATTAACAATCTGATGAATAATTATTTATTTAATTTATGTGATCAACATAACATGAATAAAATTATTCCTTGAATATGAGAATAATATTTATTCAATTAATTAAAATCAAATATAATTTAATTGATACTAATAAAACACTTACTATGTGACCTTATAAGATTCTTTCTCTTTTTAATTAGGTGGTATTTCCTAAAGTTCATGATTACTATTTAGAAAAATGTCAAGGAACCCATGAGAATGAACATATGGTCGAAGTGTCGACAACCACATAAAAACTCTCACTATGTTATATATTACCTTTTCCAAAATATCTAATCAAGAATGGTTCACATCCATGTCCCCGACCTATTTTCTCAATATATCATTCATTGATTTTATGAAATAACCATGCTGTTACACCATGGACATTGAATTTAAGGTGATATATATATTTCAGTCAAAGGGTTGAGGTATCATCATCCATACAGATGGAAGGTAGAAATCATTCATCAACATACTCATTAATTACATGTCACTAATGACACACTCAACATATCCAACGTTTACATGAACATTTATTATCATGGTTTAAGAAACAAATCTATGTACTTGATTTAGAACAAGCATTAAAAATAATCATAATTTCTAAAGACTATCACACATGCTCATAATGAGGAATATATGATGACAAAAAACATGAGGAATTCTTACAAGATGTTATGATATCAAAATCTCCCATCTTTGAGCTTATCAATTATAAACATCATGGTAAGAAACCTCATCTTCTAATGAGTACTCACACCGGCCATTCTGTGTACTTTGTGTGCCATCATTATATGTTATCCAACCAAAAAAAATTGGAATATTTTAATAGGGCATCAAGGTTCATATTATAGTGGTGAGTTGCTTTGAATTTATCAATGTGGAGTATACTATACGACATTATTACATTAGAGTCATGTTGGAAAAAAATGTAATAATAATTTTTATAAATTTTAAATAAATAAAATATACAAGTATTAAAAGTAAAAATAGTTGGTCCTAGGAAACATAATACAACATTTTTAATATATAAAAAAATTGAACTGATGAAATGAAAAAATTAAATGTGATGAGGTCATTCATTTTTTAATGTTGAAATATAAACATTATTAACTTGTTTTTTTAAATATTAAAATTGATTATGTACAAAAGTTTTTCAAAATCTATTGAAAACTAATATATGTGACTTTTGTATAGAAAATTTTATTCTTCTAGTGGAATATGGAAAATATTCATTTACCCATTAACCAGATGGTAATAAAAAACCATCTCAGTGATGTTATAATTGGTGATATATATCAAATCATTAGGACTCAATGTTAGGTATGAAATGACTATGAGAAAGATTAATTGTTTTGTAAAATTGAATATAAAATGATATTTATTCCTTGGTCTTTGATCCTATAATAAACCTTATGTAAGAATTGATTAATCAATTCATACGGAGTGATGTTTGGAATTTAGTTAAATATCTAAATGTTATTCCTATTATAGGATCCAATTTTTGATCTAAAATAATTGTGATGAGAATAGAATTTTTATGGAATAAGCCTTGAATATTTTAAACATGTTAAAAAAATAAATAGGTCGTTAACTATGCTGAGACATTTTTTGGTATCTATAATTGAATCCTTGGAAAATCTACTAGCCATTTCAACTCCTCTAAACAATATCCTATTTCAAATTTATGAAAATTGAATCTTAATTAATTAATACACTCATATATATGATTATATTGATAAATTGTTTTCCTGGGACTCACGGTCATAGATCCCTACTTATAAATAACATCTTATCATACTATATTTAAAATTATCTAATGAGAATATGTTTTATCTATAAATAACTCAAATATCATCACATAACATAGAACCATATTAATTTAAAATACAATTTAGTTTTATTGGTTTATAGAGTTTGAATATAAATTTGACAAATAAAACCCTATATTTATCATCAAAGGAAAATTTTTTCTTCTATATAAGAAATTGTTTAATACATAATAAGTTTTCAACATCCACTAAAAATTATAAAAACAAGAAATTATTCAAGATATATAATGTTTAATGTATTTCTTCATAACTTGTAGAAATTGTATCACAAAAATAGGTGATCTAAATTTCCTAGTAAGGGTAAACATAATAGATAACAATAAATGATCAAATGTGATAATAAGATGATCATAAATATTATTAAATGAATATATATTTAAAATACTACTATAATAAAACGAAACTGTTATCATAACATATCCATGGTTGATATATCAATAAATAAATGCATGGATAAATACAAATGGATATTTAGTAATGATATTCATAATGATAATAAACAGATTGTATGAACTATGTAAAAAATTCAAGATCATAGGCATCATGATCTAACTACAAGGGCCATGTGTATTTGTAATAACTTGTTCTATGAGTCCACACATCAAAAAAGTTATGATAGTCTGTCTCAAGAAAAAAATTGATGCATCAATGGGATTTGTAATACTTGTACCCACCTTTTAGTACATTAATTATAATTAATTGACCATATAAAAGATATAAATATCAATAGAATTCATAATCAACCATATTTAGTAATTGATAAACATGTATATTGAGATATAAACATTCAAAACAGACATACTTTCTATGAAAATAAATTGGATAATATGGACTTAATCAATCCAAATAATTATGGTGGATGGTTATAAAATATTTAATAAACAATTCTTAGTAATCCAGAAAACATCCATATTGAAATAATTATTATTAAAAAAATCACCATTTCTCCACCAAATAAATATAATTACTTTCATTGTATTCATCCCTCAATGTAACACTATATAGAGTTAATGGTAAACAACATACTCAATAATATCCATAGTCAATCGACATTGGTCATATAGGAGGACACCTTTAAATCAAAGAAATTAATTACAATGCTTTCATAACTAAAAATCATAAGGGAAAAAAATATGACTGTAAGTGTTGTTAATTTGGAAAGAAAAAGGATGTGATGGATTAAGATGAGTTTTATAGCCCAAAAAATAGAATGAGAGGATTTAAATGGTAAATTATGAGAAATATAAATTGGAAAAAAGTGGTGAATAATAATAATAATATCACAATGAAAAAAATTGATATGATCCAACCCGTATTATAATGGTCATGTGAAAATTTAAATAACATGATACATATACAATGAAATTAAAATATGATAAAATGAAATATATTTATTTTTAATGAATTAAATAAGTTATGGAATACAGTATATAATTGAAATTATGGTTTTTAATATGAAACATGTCTCATTTAACTTAAAATGATACAATAAGACCATTATGATAATAAAAAAATTTGAATCAATACCCCATGAAGGAAATTGATTCAACTGAAACATTAAATATCCTGAATAATGGGAGGAACATGGTACACAATAGTAAAGATGATGTTGATACAAAATTAAAAAAATGATTGAAATAAAAAATATTTCCCAGGAAATAAAATTTGAGAAAATAACTCCCTTACAGAATTGATGCAATTGAACCAAAAAAACTAAAAAAATATGATTTAAAATGAGACATTAACTATGATGAATAATGAAAGGATCATGATAAATAGTTTTTAATTTTTAGTATAAACACCATTCCAAAATAAAAAGATAATTAAATGAAATATGTCTCAAGGGTTGAAAATTTTATATAATACATCCATAAAACATTTAAAACCAATGAATCAGATCCCATTGAATGATATGATTTCAAATATAACAGTAAATAACATTAATAGAATTTATGAACATGATAAAAAATATTATTATTGTTTTATATATACCATTCCAAATAAAAAATGGTGTATAATAAGAAATATGTCTTAAGGGGTGAATATTCAAGATGAGAAACCAAAACATGTCAAATCATCATTATGATAAGAGTCATTTGATTGTGATAATATTAGGAACAATTATAGAACACTTGAAACTAATGATGAAATAAAATACTAATTATTAAATAAGTATAATAAATCATTATTGATGAAATATAATTTCAATAATAATGTTTGTATCTCATTGTAATATAATTGGGTTAGCACAAACCGTTACTGCGTTCATGATTAGTCAAAATGAACTTTAACCTCATTTATAATAAATAAAACTCTTAATAAAAAATTTAATATTTTGTTTCATATTTATATACATGTTAAATAATTAATTATAAGTATTCTATATATGTATATTAGTTATTTATTCACTATTTTCCTTATTGGATGAGATCAATTCTGATCATTTTGAACATGGTTTATAATAGTATTTTTGTTAATCATTATTATATAAACATTCATTATTAATATATCATTAATGATACATTAATTTGAGTTTTTAACTATTTATAATGTTATAATTTCATTCTTGGAGAGTATTATTACAATCCTTAAAGATGAAATTAGCGATGAGCATTTACTAAAGATTTTGAATAAAATGGCATTGGTATCATAACAATGGAAATTAAAATTAATTTTATCATTACATGAATATTATAAAATAATTATTTAAAATTTTATATCATATATTACCATTATTAAATCCTCATAGTCAATAATTATATAAACATTATTCATTGTTTCAATAGGTTGTCAAACCTACCCAATAAAGAACATATTATAATTAATAGATGATTATGAAGTGATTTAGTTGTACTGTAATTATACAAGAAGAATAAAAAAATTCTTATGTTTATCAGAGTGATGTATCAGAACAATAAATAATTATTCAAAAAATATGTCCTCTACGAAGTCATTGTATAGTATGATGAAATAATCATTTCTATAACAATTCTATTTTGGACGATTGAATTTACCATGAATTATTATTCCACACATTTTTAAATGGTTGTAAAATTTATCTTAACTGAACCTTAATAATTATTCAAACATAATATATATCCCTTAAATCCATTTTCATGATCATCTATGAGAAGTTGTGATGATTAGAAATATATATCAACCATTCCATGGGGGTGATAGTTCACATGTATATATAATTGATGATTTAATATATTCATAGAATAAGAGAAATGTATTTTATGATTAATTATCTAGAAATATAAAATATTATAAAAATATCATTAATATATATTAAATTAAATTATAGTAAAACTTTTGAATGGTATGAAACATGATTCTTTATGGAGGCGGTATTCCGAACACATGCATGAATGTGGTTTTTGATTATATTAATGGAAAATGGAAAAGGTGGTTAACTATTATACAATTTGAATAATACAATTAATTATAATAAATTAATTATGTAATTAAATAAGACCGTGAAAAATATATTTGGAAATGTAATATATAAAATATTGTAAATTATGAAAATTTTATACTCACATTGAGGACATGGGATCCACCTTAGAGAAATCCTTGAAGGTAAGGTCTATGGATAATTAATTTCTACTGGAAACATAATCTGGTGAAATTTGATTATATGGGAACTAATAATATAAGATTTTTTAGAGTAAATATAATTATTTATTATGGTTTTTAAGGGGTAGTTATACAACTCTTATATCGGTGGTGAGAAAGAAAACATAGTAAATATTTAGAAATAATATATAGATATCACATGTTTTACATACTATGAAGACACAAAAATGGATTATAATGGAGTGGGGGAAGAAAAATTTACAATAATACCATGAAAATTTACTTCCAAACATTTTTTATATATGTTTTGAAAACGTTACTCTAATTATTTTCTCTTTTATCATTTTTTACTGTTCTAACTACTTTGACAAAGTAAATTTATATTAATTCATTAAAAATGGACATAATTAAATATTAATAAACTAAGGATTTCTAATATGAAATTATTTTTAATAAATAAACTATATATTGGTATAATAACAATATTTAACATCTTTATATGTAATGTGTGATATCAAATTTTTAGAAGGAGTGTATTTTTAGCTTAAAATTTAGGTGTAGCATAAAGTTATCAAGGTAATTTAATTTAATGAAATAAATTGGTTAATTATAGAATTGTTTTTCAATCATATGAATCCAAAACCAAATTTTACCAATAGTATAAATAATTAAAATCAAATACCAAAAAATATTCTCTTTTATTGTATAAATACTTCCCAAGTTTATAAAAGGTTATACATTAGTTTCAAACACATAATGGTAATAAATTTAACATCCCATGTATTTATAGAATAATAAATTTTTATATCTATAAATTTTATTTATTTAATAATAATTTTAGTTTAAAGGAGGAACTATGTATGATAACATACCTGACATGTAATAATATGTTTCTTTGAAATCTTATGTTTCCCACAACACTGAGTTGTAGTGAAAAATAATAAAAGAATAGTATTATTTTATTAAATTGTACTTAACACCTTGACACTCTACTTGTGAGAACGTACAGATTTACCTATATAATGATTTTACATATTTTTTTAATTTTTTTTTTAAATTTATCCAAATAATTTTAGAGGCTTAAAATGAGAATGAATCCAATTTTAATAATAAATACTCAAATATTTTTAAAAGGTCGGTTTGTAGCCTTTTGATGGAGAAACCATTTTAAAAATAGATTTTGTAACTTTTATATGTTATATTTGATATAATAAAATTATTTATTAGAAATTGGACAACCAAATTTACTTTGGTGGAAATTTTGGTTTTTTCTGAAATAATCCATATTTTTATGAATAGTGAATAATACAACATTTTAATTCAAAAATGAATTTTCATCTAATTTTTTGAAATAGTCATGTTGTCATTTTAATTGGTTATATAACTTATTTGGATTATGTTTTCCAAATATAATCCAATTATGGTTATTGGATGTAATTTCAAATTTATGTTTGATATAACACATGTCAATCTTTTGATAGTTTTTAATTTTTAAAAACCTACATTCTGGTTTTGACAACAGGAATAACTTTTGAATTAATTTCTGAAAATTATTTGTTTCAAATATGAAAGAGAGGAATCATTATTTGGAATTAAAAGGTATACATTTTTTAAATAGTTACCTTTTATTTTTGGACAGTATGAATAACAACATCAGTAATTATTTTTATTTTCCATTGATAAAGGGTAAATCATGTAAATAAGGTTAAAAAATAATATTATAATAATATAAAAATACTCTAACATGTGTCCTAATAATATTTGATGAAATAATCCTTTCCAAGGTCTTCCTTGGGTCTATTTTAGGAACCCATGGAGCCACTTTGTTGTGATAATGGCCTTTTATAATATTTATTTTAATGTAAAGGGAAATATAACCTAGAAATGTATCTCCTAAGTAAAACATTTTTAATTTTGTTTATATATATGATATATCAGGATAAAAATATATTTTATAAGTTTTATATAGTAAATAAATAAATTTATTTATGAATTAATGATGATGCAATGATTACCTTATTAATGATATATTCAAATAAATGATAATATAAATATTAAAATAAATGTAATTTACCATTTTTATTCCATACAAGTTTTTTTTGGTAGATTATGACATTTTATATTTGATTTAACGCATTTGGTTTGAAAGGGTCAAGATTTTATGATTTTTTAAAATTCAATTTTCTAAATAGTGTCAAAATTGGTAGAAATGATTTTTTAAAACAAATACAATTTTATTAAATGATATAATTCTAATAATAATATAGTATTAGGAAAAATTACTTATATAATGTCATAAATTTCATCAATGATCCTATTTTTTATTGATTTCCATTTTTTAGTAACTATATTAACCATATATTATGAAAATACACGAAGACATGGTAAGAGTTACTGTTTTTAACTATGGGTCATAACTAAAATATATGGTTAAATTTGTGACCCAAAAATGTATAAAAAATTTTGGTTGAGAGGATTTAAACCCATAATAATCTTATCCCAAAAATTTATCACTTTGTATCTATTAGAATTCAAAAATCAATTTATAAAAAAACATTATTTCAAGACATTCCTAATGAACCCCTCCTCCCTCTTATAAAATGACATAACCCCTACCCACTTACTCCCACCTCTAGAGCCTCTTAGATATCATAGATTATACTCAAATAGTCTCCTAACATCCCCCCTTACTACTACAATACTCATCAATAAGATATGGAAACTCAATGATTCCTTTTGGCTCAAATCAAAAGGAGTTACCCAATTATGAGGTAACTTCTTTTCTCAAGCCCATTAAATTTATTTACATTCCCAACCCCATATTCTATTTTTATTAAAAAAATTATAAAAATTAGTATTGAAAATTTACTAGTATTTTTTATGCTATGTTTTTAACATACACTTACACACACCTCCATCGAATGGACATTGAACATATTGTTTCTGTGTATGGCAAATGATAGCCTCACAAAAGGATGATTGTTCAATATTCACCTACCACCTCTCATGGAGGAAATTATGATGGATCTATATTTATATATGGTATATATTATGTTTATATAGTATCTATTCTTCTGTAATTTTTATTTTCAACATACCTTTATTTTTTCCATAATGTGTAAATACGATAATTTCATTTGAGTGATTGTGGACTACCGCCCCGTCAAAGTGTTATGACTCGTTCATTCCATACATAAAACAAATAAAGGATGTTGTTAAGGAAATAATTTAACATATATAATATTTATGTTATAATGAAATGATAATTTACCTATGTATCTTTAATTTATTATTCCTTTAATAGGAAAATGAAATGAAAGTAGCGTTCATGCCTTCGTACAGCCTACCGTCTCCAAGAATGACGAATTTCATTTATTATCTTCAAATTGTATATAATATTATAAATAAATATATACATGATATATATTCAATTTAAATCATTAATATTATTATTAATATAATGGTGTTTTTACCACATGGATAATTTTCATGAAAACATGTTCAATTTTTACTCAAATACCGAACATCGACCAAAGGTCCAATACAAAATCAAATAATTAACTAATTGCTATAGGATTGTAATAAGTTATTTAAAATATATAATAAAAATTAAAAAGGTTCTGAAACAAGTATAAATTTAACTATTTTTATTATTTCGGAAATTTAATAATTAATGAGACAAGTTTGACTCAATATAAGATATTTCTTCTCAATCTCATTTAATTTTGGCACTATTTGATAATATACACCATTATTATTTTATAAGGTGTATACATGGCCACTATTCAATTTAACATCTATTTTTATCTATTATAATGTTATTTATTAAATTATTTAGATTAGTATTTAAATTTTCAATGTGGTATAGGATACCATGAATGTTTAAAAAATTAATTATAAAATCTTATTATTCATGATATTGAATTACATATTTATTTATAAGGGTATAAAAGGAATATAAACGAATTTTTATGTATATATTTAATTTCATTTAATGTTTTCAAAAGGAATATTTTTACATTAATTTTTTTCCATTCTTTATAAAATGATAAAATAAATGTTTTTTAATGTATAAGATGACAATGAATTATCCATCGCCGGAAAATTTATTTGATATTTGTCTTCCCCTATAATCCTTAATGTCTTTTCAAAGGAAAATAATTCTATTATTACATTATTTGAGAATCTTAATATTGGAAATGTTTTCTGAAATGATATTTTTATATGGAAATGTTTTTATTATGGGATTCGAAGAGTTTTTCAAATGTTTTTTTTGATGAACACGTTTTCGATATGGTAAATGAGCCTTAGATGAGATGGGTGATCCCGATGTAGATTATACGAAGGGTTGATCCCCATTATAGCTCATAGGTGAGCCTGAAATAGCTTATACAAAGGTTTTAGCCACATTATAACTCATGGGTGAGCCCGGTATATCTTATATACAGGAATGAGACCCATTATAGCTCACAGGTGATCCCCATGAAAGATCATCAATTAGGAAGTCAACTATATGGTTATTCCAATTGAATATGATTTGAAAGGGTTTTATGTATAATATGATCTAATTCCCCCAAGATGATTTTTAATTTCATAATATTGGTATAAATTGTTTTTCATTGAGAAAAAACTATAAATGTTATTCATGTAAAAATGTTTTGATTCATTTGATCAATGATCATTAAAAGGGTTACAATGTTTTAACTCGATGAATAGATTTATATTCTTTTTTATTTCACTTATAGAGTTTCTTTTCTCTAAAACAATGTTTTTAGATGTTATTCACATGATTTTAGATAGATTAGATTCATGGATGGATTCATGGAAAAGTAAGATGATTAATGATGAATGGAAACCATGTATCTTGTTAAATGATTTTGTTTTATAAAAGAAATGGATACTCATAGATGTATCCACGTTGTCTTTATGTGGGTTTTTTTATGTGATATTTTTGGCCTAATAATCTAAATATCGAATCCTCAAAACATCATCAATGTGATTTCTTGATATAGCTAAAGATTATTTAATGATTAAGGTTGTGGCCTTATAGTTTGTATCATAGGTCGGTTTAGAAATCATTATAGATTGTGATGTTTTCATAAGGGATATGGATTTCATCTTGGTTTTATAATATTAAGTTATATTATATGTACAATGACATAGAAACCCCTTTTGAAACATATGTGATGAAATATCAAGGTGAATAGCTATATTATTAAATACATTCATCTTTGAAAAAATTATGGGTTATTTGTTTCTTGTATAAAAAATTTGAGTTGTGAAATTTACATTGTGGTAAAAACATGGTATGGTTATTTTTGAGGATTTTACCACATTTTTTAATGTTATTAGAATTATACTATTTTTGGAAGAGGACAACACATAGACTGTGTGACAACCCATCACATCAGACAATTCTGCAGGAATCGAAGCCACAACCAAAATATGGCAGGGATTTATCACCTACCACTAGCCTATTTGAAGTCCCTGGTTAGTATGAATTATTAATTTTAGTTAAATTATTTTATATATCAATAATATGTTGATCTTGGTAAAAATGGTTTTATCATACAGATAACGTTATTATTAGAAAATGATTTAGGGATTAAGTTATTTAAATAATTTCAGATGAAATTCTCTCTTTTGGAAACACTATATGACAATGGAAAATAAAATAATATTAAATTTACATTGAGGATTAATGGGTGAATAAAATTTTGGAAGAATCTTTGATTTTATTATCGACATATACGAAATATATTATTCTTATGAATATTATTAACCTATAATGAAGAATATGTGATTATGTTAATTACTTTTAAGTACGAGATATTACAAGTAGTTGATGTTATTTGAGGATAAATGTTAATATTTTTCGTTGAAGACTATGTGATCCAATACTTATGAATTGTTTATTTCAGTATGAGTTCGGATTATTTTGAATAGTTTTAAAGACTATTTGGAATTGAATGGTATTTTTTGAAATTTAGGTATTTTTGTTTAATTTTTTTGATTATGAGAAGAATTAATTCTCATAAAGGATTTTCCTTTTTTGGTATTACTAGATCATGTACTATCCATTTAGGTTTTGGATAATATCAAATGTAATGTGGAAATATATAGTTTATCTTTTTTGGATTATATGATTCTCTACATGACAAGTAAGTATGATTCCTTACGTTCTTAGTAAATCTCATAAAAAAATTTATCGAATTTATGAGAAGTATATTAAAACAAAAACATTTTACATATACATTTTCTAATGGAAAATAAAATACTATTTAACCCATCACATGTTTATGGTATTCGGGTTGTTAACTTTCTCCAGATCAAGTTTTCGATCACTCTCCATCAGAACAAGATCATTAGTTTTCCATCTATATCTATGTTTTCCAACATGTAATCCTAGTACGGGTTATATCAAGTGACCTCTGAACTTATACTTAATTCTTTTAATGTGACATTTTTATTACTCTTTTTCTGATTTGGGATTTTCAATGAGGCTTCTATGCCTAATTTTAAAATTTTGAGGATGCAATTTTCAAAACTGGGGAATGATAAAACGTCCCATGTATTTTTTGAATATTACACTTTCATATATATATTTGTATTTTTTATTTTAATATTAATCTTAGATTAACGGGGATACTATGTATGATAGTGAACTAGACATGCAACAATAGGTTTTTCGAAAATCTTACATTTCACACTACACTGAGTTATTCAAAAAAAATAATACAACAATAATATTATATTTTTTAATGATAGATAAGACCTAATAATTGTATTTGTTTAAAGGAATAGAATTAACTTATTTAGATTTTACATATTTTTTAAATGTTTTTAGATTTATCTAATTAATTTTACTAGCTCAAAATAAGATTGAAATCAATTTTATGCATTAAATAATGAAATATTTTTAATAAGATGTTTTACCACGTTTTGATAGAGAACCATTTTTAAAAATAAGATTTTTTCACTTTTATATGTTATATTTGGAAAAATAATCTTCTCTTTAAGAAGAGGGGAATCCAAATTTACATCAGTTGAGATTTGGGTATTTTTATAATAAAAGACATATTTTTATAAATGGTGAATAAACTGCATTATAATTCAAAAAATAATTTTTAGATAATTTATTTATATAAATAGATTGTAAATTTAATTGGTTATAATGTGTAATTGGATTATTTTCTTATCATTTAATGAAATTATGGTCATTGGAAGTAATATATTATTCAAATTTGGCATAAACGCATGTAAATATTTTGATAGTTTATATTTCTTAAAAACTCGTTTTATTGTTTTGATAATGAGAATTACATTTAAATTAATCTCTAAAACTTTTGTGTTTTGAATTTGAAAAAATGGAATCCATATTGGGAATCATAACGTCTAAATTCTCTAATTAGGTTACTTTTAGGTTTTAACATTATGAATAGTATCAGAAATAATTATTTGTATTAATCGTGGTTAATGTGAAAATCAGGTAAATAAGGGTAATCTAATAATATTATAATAATATAAAACTACCATGCCACATTTAATAATACAATTGGATGAGATGTGGCAGTGCATGGGCATCCATGGGTAAATTTCAGAACCCCATGTATCCACTAGGGTGTGATGATGACCTTTTATAATATTTATTTTAATGAAAAGGGAAATATAACATACACATGTATCTCCTCAATAAATCATATATAATTTTGTTTATATAAATGAACACTTTGACTATAAATACTTCGTAGAAGTATATAACTATTTCATACTTCATGGTATTTTATTTATAATATTTTGACATTAAATAAAAAATTTATTTATGATAGAATTATGATAATATGATTTATTTATCAATGAAATATTCAAATAATTTATATTATAAATATTAAAATAAATGTATTTTTGAACATTTTGATTCCATAAACCAAATTTTGGATTATTATGACAGGTTATATTTGACTTAATTCCATTGGTTCAATGGAAACATGTTTTCAATAAATTAACAAAATTCAATTTCTAAATATTGTCAAAATTGATATAAATGAATAATAATAAAAATACTATTTTATTAAATTATAAAACAGTCAAAAAAATTAATATTTGGAAAAATAACTTATATAATGTTAAAAACAACATTAATGATCTATTTTTGGTTCTAAGGTCATTTTATAGAAACTATATAAAAAATATATTATGAAAATACAATAAGATTTGGTAAAATATTATGTATTTAACCTTGGGTTAAAGATAAAATATAAGGTTATATTTATGACATAAAATTTTATAAAACCAATGTGATAAGATGAATTTGACCCATAATCACATTATCCTTGAAATTTATCACTTTTTAACTTTAATAATTGGAATCAAATTATAATAATATAATATTTCAAGACATTCTTAAAGTGCCCCTCCCCAATCTTATAAAAGTACGCCACCTATACCCACTTACTCTTTCCTCTTAAGCTTCTTAACTTCTCCAAATTATGCTGAAATAATCTCCCAACATCCCTCCCTTAAATCTACTAGCCTCAACTTGGACATAAGGCAATTCCAAGAATCCTTCTGGCTCAAATCAAAATGAGTTACCTAGTTTTGATGTAATGTATTCTATAAACCTCTATTCCATAATTTTCCTTCTCCACCCATATGAAATTTGTATTCCATTTTTTTTAATAAAACTAGTATCCCAAATATACAAGGTATTTTTATGCTAAATGTGCAATCTACACTTAAACTCCTATGTCTAATTGATATATAACATACCATTTCTGTGTACGACGTACTACTGCCTCACAAAACGATGATTACTCAATTTTCTCCTACCACATATAATGGTGTCCATTATTATGGCACAATATTTATATATGATATATATAATATATATATTGTCTCTATTATTCTATAATTTTATTTACAACATACCATTTTGTTTTCCATAATGTGTATATACGATAATTTAAATTTAGGATGTGTGGACTACCACAAATCAAAGTGATTTGACTCATTCATGACATACGTGGAACATATAAAAGATAGTGTTAATGAACATACGTAACATATATTACACTAATATTATACAGGAATTATAATATACCTATATATATTTCATTTTTTATTCATTTAATTTGACAATGAAATGAAAGTAGTGTTCATGCGTACATATGACCTACCATCTCCATGAATGGTGCATTTAATTTGTATCTCCAAATGTTATGGACTATAATAAATACATATATAATTTCTATATATGACCTTTAAATAATGAATAGTAGTTTTTAGATAATGGACTTATGACCACATGGATAATTTTTTTCAAAACATTTTCATTTTTTACTCAAATACCAAACATCGACAAAACGTCTGATATGAACACAAATATTTAACTAATTGAAATAAAATTATAATAGGTGATATAAAATGAATAATATAAATTAAAAATTTTCTTAATAAAATATTAATTAAACTAATTTTATTATTCAGGAAATTATAGAACAAGTGAGACAAATCAAACTTAAGGTAATGGATTTCATCTCAATCTCATTTTATTGAGGCATTTCATGATAATATTCATCTTTATTATTTTATAAGGGTTGTATAATGCCACAATTAAATTTCATATACATTTTTTATCTACACTAATGTTATTTATTACATCGTGTTGACTAATATTTAAATCTTCAATGTGGTATGGGACACCTTGAATGTTTAATGATTTAATTATCAACTCTTTTTCTTCCTGATATAAACTACAATATTTATTTATATGGGTATAAAAGAAATATATCAGAATTTTTATGACTATATTGAATATAATTCTATGTTATGAAATGGAATATTTTTATATGAATCATTTTAATTTCTTTACACAATGACAAATGTAATGTTTTGAACGTATATAGTGACAACTTCATCTCTGCCACCGTAATCATTTTTTAATATTCATCTTAACTTATACATATTAATGTCATTTAAAAGGAAAATAAATTACTTAATCTTGTGTTAAGGTATTTTGGTATTGTAAACATGTTTTTAAATGAAAATGTTTTTTTTATCTAGAAATTCTTTTCATATGTGATTATAAAGGGTTTTTCAAAAGGTTTTTTTGATGAACATGTTTTTGAAATGTTACTTGAGCACTATATGAAACGGGTGACCCCGATATAGCTTCAATAAATAGTTGTGCCCCGTTATATATCATAGGTGAGCCAAAAACAGCTTATATGAATGGTTTATCACCATTATAACTCATGGGTGAGCCTGTTATAGCATATTTGGAGGGATTATACCCATTATAGCTCACAAGTGAGCCCAATATAGATTATAAGAAGGGTTATCCCCATTAATGATATTCAATTTGGATTTTGACCATATTATTAATCAAAATGAATGGGATTTGAAATTTATTTATTTATATTATTATATAAGTCACTTAAATGAGTTTAAATATATTACTATTGGGTAGAATGTTTTTTCTTTGAGAAACAACTATGAGCATTATTCATGTGAAAATGTATTGATTCATTTGTTCAAATAACATTATATGGGTAACCATGTTTTAACTAGATTAATAGTTTTTTTATGTCCTTTACTAAGGATTCTTTGCTAATCCAATGACTTTAAATGTTATTCATAGTATTTCATGGAGTTTAGAGTCATGTATTGAATCTAGGAAATGTATGATGATTTAATAGGGAAAGAAACCATGTTTCTTTTTAAAAGGTTTTGTGTTATGAATGAAATAGATACTATTGGAGGTTTTCACTTTTTATTTTTATGGGTGTTTATGAAATAGTTATGGCATAATTCTCTATATCTCTAAACCTAAAAAGATCCTAACTCTAAATTCCCTATATAACTCCAAATTATCTAATGTTTTAATTATGAGGGCTTATAATAAAAGTGTATATTATAACCCCTTAAAATCATTTGATATATTAAATGTTTATAAACCATTTCATTTTTTTATCATATAACGATAAAGTAATAAAACATATTAGTTTGTTAAAAATATCATTTTTTATTATTCAACTAAAAATCAACCATTTTAGAAAAATCTAAAAAATATATATTATGCTAATGCGGAAATGACGAAACATAAATTTATTTTTCTTCAAATATTCATTCTATAATTATATAATTAAACATTAAAATAAAACCCTAAAAATATAATTAAGACTTTTCATTTCATTATAACATTTTCTAAAAATATTGACTCTTCTGGATATTATTTAATAAAAATTACTAATAAAATTTCTTTCAATATATTATAAATTTTCAAAATAAAAAATTTCCATAAAGAATATATTTTCTTATATAAAATTGTAAATTATTTTAATGGTCACATTTTTAATAATAATTATATATATATTAGTTATTTAAATACACTAATTTAATTTATTAGAACCTTAGTGATAAAAATGTTTTTTTTATAAATATATTTCAGAAAGCAGTTAAATCAAATTTTACCTAAAAATTATATAGTCAAATTTCAAAGGCTATATTTTGTTTTGGGTCTAATTTGGGATATGTTGTTTGTGTATAAAATTCCATCAAGTGTGATATGAAATGTGATATTATGAATGTTTTTCAAAAATATTTTTGATTGATATGAAATGTGATATTATTATTCCATATACTTTTTCAACATAGTTGATAGAACCAAAAAAATTACAAATTCACATTAAATTTTTATGGATAACAGATAACAATATTTTCATGAATAATATTTTTACAGACATGTACATGGATATAATATTAATTTGAATGTAACATTTATCTAATATTTAAATTTTCAGTGTGATTCATTAATATTCATAAAAACATCAAAGGATTTATAGGGATCCTAGAACAGATTCCATTTCCAAAATATGAGGTGGATGGTTAGGGTATGTTTTAATGTTTATTTTCATGATGTAATTTTTTTATTAGTATTTTTCACATGGTCATGGATGTTGTGAATTCCTATTTTCCTCTGTAATCTTGTCTTAGGTTATCGATTTTTATAATTCTAAAACTCATTTCATTTGAATAATAGAAATGTGGATGGTGTATTAGTTGGTAATTTTATGCCTTCCACTATATTTCATAAAATATTTATCTCCCTTTAACAAAAATGTGGGTGATTTCCAATTCATAAACACTTGAGACATTTTCTTATTCCATTGATAAATTTCCATAGGATATTCTTTCAAAAACATTTACACATAGGAACTTGAATCATCTTTCCATTATCTTCTACAACCTGTGAACCTCTATGAGACTCCGTGATTCTTTTTATTCCGCTGTTTGTGAAATCAACTATGTTCATAACGTTAATTATATTTCTTGATATATTTTTTTAAATAATAATGATATTTATCACTCTATATCTTATCTCAATAGGTTTCACATTTGGAAAAAAAACCTCATTGTCCATGGTATCCACTATTAATTTGTTTCTTCTTTTTCAAGACATCAATTCAAATAAAATATCATTAATGACCCTATGTTAATAAATGTAATTACATGAAACTATTAGTTTAGATTAGATAACTCATATATTATGTTCACAACCAACCATATAAATATCTCATATTCAATATATGTTATCCATGGTAATTTTCATTTAGGACCTGTAACTTTAAAATATTCAAAATCTCCCATAAAGGTACATAATGAGAATGTTAATTAACCATATAATTTTCCTAATTAGGTTAAATCTAGGGATTTAGTTTCACCCATTTCTAATGAACAGGTTGATGACTAAGTTAATAACCAACACGACATTATGGGGTTATCACTCCTCGGTACATCAGTGAAATTCCTGGATTCAATTGTGGTATCCATATGGGAATATTATTTCTTGTATAACCACAAAATATCTATAAAAGACATGATGATGTTCTCCCACATATATACATATCCATTATACTCATTCCCATGGTCTAAAATAAAGTTATCTTATTTGAATACATAGTTTTTTTAATAATTATTATACTAAACTAGTGGATATTCCATTCCTTGAACTTATTATCAACGAGAAATTTTCCTCAACTGACTTCCTAACATCAAATGTTATCTAAACCTTATTTTGATAACAAATTTGGTTCCCTAGACCAATAAACTTGTTTATAGGGCACATAAATACTTTATATAGACACCACATTTGAAATGAACTAAATTGGAGCAATATTATCCCAATAGAATTACAATATCAATAAAACATAATAAGATACATGAATTAAAATATAATTTTAGGTTGAATTTTTTTTTATTTAGAGTCATATTTAACAAAAAAAATCCAATGTCCTTCCCATAAAATGGGATGTTTCCCACCATACAAGAAACTAAATTATCAATTACAAGACACAAATATATCCTACTATTTTTCAACACAATTTATTCCTTTTGAAAAATCATGTTGAATACATTTCATATTTTTTTTTTGAAATCTGAAACAAAGGTAGTGGTGAGGTAAAAAACGTATTATGGTAAAACATAAGACAAAATAAACCAAAATCCTAACTATTCATAAGATAAGAATAAATAATATGTTAGTAAAATATAATCAAAATAAATCCATAATTATAAGGCGTTTTTAGAGAAATATATCCATGATTGAAATATCACTAAATAAAGGTATAAATAAAAATGGCTATTTATTTAGTAGTGAAATTAATAACTATGAACAAATAATTTCATATCCAAATACTAGATAATATGATATTATAGAACATGATATTACTGTTAAAGACCATCCATTAAGAAATGTTTAGTCTAGGCTGGAATATTCCAATAGTCACAACTTTTTTATCCCATGAGACTTATCAATGTATTTCCTGTATATATAATAACGAGCCCCATACATCTCTATTTTATGTTTAATGTTTTCAATATATAAAAGATTTAAAAATCAATACAATACATAATGCACTTTCCCTATAAATCAATAAACATCCATATTTAGATACAAACATATGGAACATCAATTACATCCATGTAAGGAAATCGGTTGACATGGAAATAATCCATCAAATAAAATATAGTGGATGGATAAATAATACATAATAAACTGTCCTTCGTAATACAAAGGCATTCATATTGAAATAACAAATATCTTTGTGAGCTTTTTATGCTCTTCCCATGTTTGTGAAATTTTTGTCACAATGTATAAGGAAGGGTAAGAGAAAGTAAAAATTAAAGAAGATTTATATAAAGAAAATAATTCTTTTTTTATTTAAGGAGTTTTATTGTTGTGAAAATAATTTGGTAGAGTATAAATGTATAATTTTAATATTGGTGATGTAATGTAATAGTCAATGGGATAATTCTCTAAAACAATAAACCTAAAAAGATCCCTAATGTCGAATTCTTGAAATATCTCAAGATTATGTAATGTTTATGGATGGGGCCCTATAGTAGTTATTAGAGGTTGGTTTAGAAAACATTATGAGTTAGGATATTTTTAAATTAATATCCATAAATTAAAATTTGGTATGATTGAAATGATATATCATTTGAATATTACCATGTTTCTTTTCCTTAGATAAGTATGTTCAGAATGGTTTTCCACGGGGAAACATGGATTCTATTCCTGGTATAAATAAAGAGCGAAATAACCTTCCAAAGCAGCATCCTATGATAGTCTGAATCAAGAATTAAACAGTTTTTTACAATGATGGATTAGTTGACTCAGATGATAAATGTTTTTTGTGTATATAGATGATGTTTTGGTATATTATAAATGTAATGTGAAGCATGAAAGTCATTTAAGGATTGTCATGAAAACCATAAATGAAAATAACCTTTATGGAATATTCAACAAGTGTGAGTTTTGGTTGGAAAAAATTTAATTCCAATGAATTTTTTTTTATAAATATTGAATAACTATTTATCCTTATAAATTAAAAGTAGTTAAATAAAATACAAGACTGAGAAATATAAATATGATTCTTATTTTTCATGGTTTAGTAGGTTTTTACCAGAGGAATGTTGAAATTTTTTTATGGTTATATATCCCATTGAAAACTTATCTTGAAAAGGTGTTACGTTCATCTGAACCAAATAATTTGATGGTTGTTTTTAAGAATTTATAATAATATTCATGAATGCCCTTGTATTGGAACAACCTTCCAAAATAGTATATTTTTTATCTAAAGTGATGTTTCGTTGAAAGAAATTGGTTGTTTCTTTATAAAAAATGATCAGGTAATTGCTTATTCTTCACGTCAGTTGAAACCTTATGATTTAAATTACCACACACCTGATTTGGAATTAGCTTTTTTTTGTAATAAAAATTTTGAGGCATCATTTGAATGGTGTAATGTGTGAAATATATACTGATCACACATGTTTGATGTATATATTTATGTAGAAATAATTAAATATGATACAAAAAATATGCTTATAATTAATCAAGAATTATTATTGCACGATCCATTACCATCCAATAATGGAAAATAATGTGTGTGATGCTTTCATTCGAATGAATAATGACACATTAACCATGCTATATTTGGAATGAGATCCTTTGGTTTTTCATTTCATGAATTTTGGATTAGAAGTTATTGGTGCTGGGGATTCTACTATTTTGTTTCAAGTGGAAGTGAAATCATCTCTAATAGACAAAATAAAGAAGGTGCAGAAAGAAGATAGTTAATTTCGGAAATAGGTAGAATTTGTTCAGAATGAAAAGTTAAAAAAATTTAACATTGATAAAGATTGTGTATTGTGGTTTGGAAGTAGATTATGTGTGCCTTTTGATTCACAGTTGTGGAAATAGTTTTTATGTGAAGCTCATAGTTCTCCATTTTTTGTTCATCCTAGTAGTACTAAAATGTATTGATATCTACGAGGGTACTACATGAAGGAGGGAATGAAAAGAGATATTGCTGAATTTAATGTGAAGTGTTTAACTTGTCAATAGGTTAAATGAGAATGATAGTTACCAAAAGGGATGATTCATCCTTTTCCAATGCCACAATGGAAATGAAAAAATATGTTCATTAGTTTGGTAGTGGGATTACCAAGGATATCATAAGGTAACAATGCAATTTGGGTAATTTTTTACCGATTGACTAAATCAGCTCATTTTCTTTCTATTCCAGATAAACCTTCTCTAGATCAACTTTCTCGATAGTATATTAAGGTGATAGTTATTGTATATGGAGTTCCCCAATCCATTGTATCTAATTGGATAAATCGGCTCACTTTCTTCTTAATCCCGACACTATTTATATAGATCAAAATTCGTGATTTTATATTAACCAGATATTTTGTTTACATGGTGTTCCCCTATTCATTGTATCTGATCGGGATCATATGTTTTCTTCTAAATTTAAGAAAGGAATTCAAAAGTCATTGGGAAATTAATTAAATTTTAGTACAGTTTTTAATCCTCAATCAAATTTATAATCAGAACAAACAATTTAGACATTGAATAATATGCTACGTTCTGGATCAATTGATTAATAGGGATACTGGGACCAAACTCATTCGTTGGTTGAGTTTTCATATAACAAAATTATTATTTCTAGTATACAGATGGAACAATTTTATGCATTATATGGAAAGCAGTGTCGAACTCCAGATTTTTTGGATGATTTTGTTAAAAGAAAGTTGATGGGACTAGAATTAGTAGAAGAGATGGTTGAAAAAGTTAGTGGATTAAGATTCACATGAGAATAGTTCTGAGCAGGAAGAAAATTTATGAGGATAACCGAAGGAAGGATCTTTCTTTTGACGAAGGTGATCATGTATTTCTAAAAGTTTCTACATATAAATGTGTTGTGAATTTTGGAAAGAAGGGAAAGCTGATTCCAAGGTTCATTGGACCCCATGAAATCATATTGAATGTTGGATAAGTTTCATACAACGTGGATTTACCTCCATCTTTATCCCAGATACAAAATTTTATTCATTTTTCAATGTTGAGAATGTATATACATGATCCAGCTCATGTTTTGAGACCAGAGGACATTTAGTTGGAATAAAATCTCTCCAATGAGGAACAAGTTCTATAGATTCTAGAACTAAGAGATAAAGTGTTGTGGAATAAGTCAATTCATTAGGTAATGGTATTTTGGAAAAACATATGGTTGAAGAGGCAACATGGGAATTTGAGAATACTATGAGGGATAAATACACCCACGTATTTGATAAGTGAATAAAATTACGAGGACACAATTTCCAAAATAGGGGAAGGATGTAACATCCCAAGTAAATGAAGAATAGGGCATTTTCATATTTATTAATATTTGTGAATTAAATAATTATTTTACTTTAAAAGAGGTGTTATGTTTGATGGTGTACCTGTAATGGCCTAGACCTCTCCGGTCCATTACATTGTGAAAATGTGTTGTTGGGGGTGTTCCGGGAAGTCAAGGTTACTTATCCCTAACACTTTTACATATTTCCAGTTCTCTGGAAAATATTTCTAGTTTTATGAAGAGTAATGGTAAGTGAACTGTGTTTCTATCAGTAGGTTCAGTGAACAGTGTTTCTATCGGTGAGGTCTATCGGTAGACTTGTACAATGTTTCCAGATCAGTATACTTGTACAGTGTTTCCAGATCGGTAGGTGTACAGTGTTTCCATATATCGGTGAGGTCTATTGGTGAGGTCTATCAGTAGACATGTACAGTGTTTCTAGATCGGTAGACTTGTATAGTGTTTCTAGAAATCTAGACTTGTACAGTGTTTCCATATCGGTAGGTGTAGAGTGTTTCCAGATCGGTAGACATATAAAGTGGTTCAAATCAGTATACTTGTGCAATGTTTCTATCAGTGAGGTGTATCGGTAGACTTGTACAGTGTTTTTAGATCGGTAGGTGTACATTGTTTCCATATATCGGTGAGGTCTATCGATGACGTCTATCGGTAGACTTGTACAGTGTTTCCAGATCAGTAGACTTGTACAATTTTTCTAGAATGGTGAAGTCCATCGGTAACCTCTAACGGTGAGGTCTACTGGTAACCTCTAACGGTGAGGTGTATCAGTATCCTCAAATGGTGAGGTCTATCAGTAACCTCTAATGGTGAGGTCTGTCGGTAACCTCTAACAGTGAGGTCTATCAGTAACCTCGAATGGTGAGGTCTAAAGGTGACCTTTTCTTTCCTTTTCAAAATTTTGAGTATGTGAACAGTGTTTCCAGATTCCTATAGTTTCACCCCTTTGACGTTTCCTTTGATGTAAAATACATTTAAATCCTTATTTTAAAGAATTTTAAGGCTTATAAAAATGCCATAAATCCTATATTAATTATCCCTATAGATCGGGAAGTTTTTACTTGGTCAAACCACGTGGGATAATGTGATCCGCTTTTAATGGAGAATTAAGCGTATCTTAAACCGTCACCCCATTAAATCTGCAAAAGGGACAAGATATCATCCTCCCCGGTTATTCCTCTTTGTTATCATCTACGAGATGCTAGAACCTTTAAATCCTTCCCATAGGAATTTCACAATAAATCCCTACTCCTCTAATTGGTTCTGCTCTATTTTGGAAGAAACTGAGATGTGTTGGTCAATCATCCATATAGGGTATGTTTTATCGTCATTCCGTTGGGGATCATCTTCTCTTATTTCTCCCTTCAATATTTTACCATGTAATATACAACATTCTGATGGGTTTTTCTTAGGGTTTGGTTGGTTCTGTCGTACCGTGGCATCCTCCGGTGGATTCCGTTGTCACAAGAGGTGGATTGTGACCCATTTTGTGGATAAAGAACGTCAATAATTGTTGAGGTAGGGGATTTGTTGCTTCTCTTATTTTACGTGCAACTATATCATTAGCATATTTTATCCCAGGGGATCCCAATGGAATTTAATTAATAAATATTTTAACTGGATAAAAAAATTAATATCTACCATATGTTAGTGCCTATTGTTTTTCTTGATAGTTTGATATCTATGCTTGCACTGTTTAGTTATTAGTTCTCAATGGATATCGGTTAAGAACGTAAACTGGGATTAATTAATAACAGTTGGCTAACAATAAAGAGGCATGGGAAAGAATCTGGTTCTTATTGTAATATGAGGTTAATAAAATTTTTACAGTAAGCATGATTAATAATTTTTGATAGCTTACTGATTAGGTTTCCCGAATTTGGAACCTACATTTAATAAATCTATTAATTCATGAAGGATTAAAGAACCATTTATTTGATAATTTCTAAAAGATTTCTGAGTTACCCTCTTGATTTTTCAAGGTCCAAGTGCCCATTGATGTGATTATTGTTTTCCTACTGCTTGTGATGTGATGTGAGCATGGATAGTTGTTGAGATATGTGGAGGCATGTCTACATTTGGTGGTGGCAGCAAATGATTCCTAGAGTTCCAATATGCATTGGTTTATGCATGTGGTTGTCGGGGAGGACACCTGTGATGATGGAATGGTATGTATGTGATTGTTTGATGCTTGTTGATTATTTGGTTGATTATCTGCTTTACTTTTCCTCACTTCTCAAGGAAGCTGGTCTTGTTTACCCTTCTTCTGGAAGAGGTGATGACACGTGGGGTATGACACATACTTTCCATTTTTAGCCTTTCAAAGGAGAATGGGTATACACACTTGCTATAGGAAGCAAAGACTCGACAGGTAGTACATCTACTCACTGTGTTGATTACTTTGTGTTTAGTAGCATAGAATTATTTCCTAGAATGCATGGGAATATGGGAAAGTAATTCAGTAATTAATAATTGAATAAATGGTGTTAACTCATGGGGTCGGAGTTTCTAGAACATAATGACAAGGTTGTAATTTGGATGGTACAATAGATATTGAGTGTGATTCTAATTAAGTTTAATGTAAAATTGTTCATGGTTAATTATTGTTTAAATAATTAATTAATGTATAATGGAAATAATAAAAGGGGATGATGTAATCTAATAAATCTCTTCAAATGGTTGTGTGCTTATAGGATACCTAGTCTTAGAAGTAGCATCCTGGAGTCCGAGAGACGTTAGTTGCAGTTGTGCCAAATAATAGGAAATTCCCATACTGTGGTTGTGAGATATAATATATTCTGTACATTTTATGTTTCTATAAGCTAATCCACCCTCTCAGTAAGGGAAACTGACACCCAGGGTATTCTAAGCCCTGGGGGAAGGGGGTGTTTTCCCCAACATTCTGGTGGGAGGATGAATGGATGACTACCCATTTGGCCCCTCTCTCTTCTCTTGGTTGATACTTCTGCCAACAGGCACAATAGTTAGTTTCTCCATATATGTGTGTAGAGGGTTGTAATGGCATGTGGTTATTTCAAACAAATATATTTTGGATATAGTATCTTATGAACTACTATTGGTGAATCATGTATAGGCTGTGATGGCTTGAGTATCCCTACTCTGTGTACATGCTGTAATGGATTGAGGTATAATACCCGACGTATGATACACATTATGCAGGCTGTGGTGGCTCCTGGAACATACCTGGTTACTTTTGGTTGTGAGGATGGACTGCTTCTTCGCCCATGTGTATGTGGGAAAGCCTTTGTGGTGCTCGAGGTGCAGATTGTGGTGCTTCTCCCAGGTGTCTGCGGGCAAGCCTTTTGGAGAGAGATGCTTAGGACGTCCGACATTGGGGAAAATATGAAAACCAGAGGGGAATTAGTAGCGGGTAACCTTGATATTCTTTATTATACTCTATATTCTTGTATGCTTTATTTGGTGAGAGTGGCCATGGCGAGGCTGGGAACATAGTATACCTATTTAGGTGACAAGTTAGTTTTACTTGTTGTTCACTGTGCTTTAGTATTCTTTCATTACTTTTTCACGAGAGTCTTCGGGGAGGATCCTAATGAGTATACTTTTATACTCACCCTATGTATATATAAACTGTTTTTCAAGTCACTTAGAGCCGGTTGGAGATCAAGATGTTTTCTAATAGTATGGGGTTGTAGGAGCTGTTCGGGCTTGTGGTGGCTGCTGTTTTACTACCTTTTGGGTACTTGCAGTGTTTCCCTTCCAGTTTTAGTACTTTTTCATGACATTTTATATGTGTACTTGTGTTCCTTTTATATTCAATTTCTGATTCGGAGTTGATTGGTGTATGTCTTATCTCTCTCTTCCGCATGTGTTATCTTCGAGGGCAATGCCTCCAATTTATGTGTTTACTATACAATCGGGGCTTGTATCTATCTCGGGGCCTACTAGAGGCGGGACTCGGGGGTCATTATCTCCCTTCTCACATTTCAGGCCTAGGAGGGGTACACTTTGTGGGGAGGGGGTCGTGACAGAGTGGTATCATAGGTATGGTTGAAGGATAGGATGGATTTTGGAGTCAGGCACAGGTGAGGCTGCATGGGTTGGTAGGGAAATAGTTTCATTCATGTTTAGCAAGTGAGGTAAACACTCGAGACCGGATGAAACATATGCGTTTAGGGACCCCTATGATCTGATGTACGAACCTTTAAGTTTATAATGGTTATTAAACAAGTTAATACTAGTTGCAGGGTAAAGACCTAGGAATGGATCATGCATCATTATTCTTGTGCCTGTGTTTAAATAGGTAGACCTTGGGGTAGGTTAACCTAAAATGAATTAAAGAGTACAATAAATTAATTAATGTTGAGTATTCCATATTATAGTTTTAGGAACTCTATCGGTTTGTCATTTTACAGGTTTGGATCCAGGTCGATGTCATCATTAGGTTTGCGTAGAAAATGTCTATCAGGTTGTTCTAGAAGAACGCTGCAGGGTAGAGGATGACGACAATGAATCATGGAGGAAGACACTTCGAGAGTTTCAGCTCCAGAGTCTGCAGAAGTACAAGGGCTCTGTTTTAGATGCAGTTATAGATGACTGGTTGGTGGAGGTCCAGATATGCTTCAGTTTTCTTTGTGCTTGGAAGGACCACTGGGTGTCCTTGGTTGTGACAATACTGCATGGAGCAGTGAGGCAGTGGTGGTTTTTGTTTCTCGGGGATCGTGAGGAGTCAGTGATCTCATGGGAGGAGTTCCGAGACAGGTTTAGATTCGAGTTTCTTTCTTCGACTGCAAAGGCATCCTGTCTCTAGAAGGTTCTTACTCATTGACAGGGGAGCTCTTGTGTTCAGGATTTCAGAATCCCTTTCTGGAACCTTCTACGGTATTCTTCCGACTCACTGCCAGATGAGGAGGCAAAGGCGAGGAATTTTGAGGAGGCTTTGCATCCAGAGATCTAGTTCCAGGTCACCCCATTTATGGTGAAGATATATCTTGAGGTGCTGGCGAGGGAAGAGGTTGTCGAGAGGACTTTTCTTAGGACCATATCATCACGAGAGGGGAATCAACATGATTCCACATGAAGCAGAGCTATGGTCCAAGGGTCTCGGTTTTAAGGGTAGAAGAGTTTTCCATTCACCTGGGGGTAGGTCCAAGCCCTTCACATATCGTTTCACTAGAGGCAACAACTATCAGGCCCATTCCAAAGGATCAATAACTTATTTTTCTTTTGGTGGTTCTGCTCATCAGCAGCGGGAGTTCCCTTCCTTTCAGAGCGGCCATCGTACGCCAGGAACTATGCTCCAGGTTCGTCCATTGTGGCAGTTCCAGCCGAGGCAACAGCAGCCAGTTGCACCAGCTTTTTATCAGCATAGGGTAAATGGGGCAGGCAGAGGAAAGACCCATGACGCTCCTCGTCCTCAAAGAGCAGAGCACGACCATGGTTGTGGTCTTCATCAGGGTTAGAGAGGCCGTGGAAAAGGTCTTGGTCTGCATCATGCTCTAGCGTTGCTAGCTCCAGGCGAGCCAGACGTCGTCATAGGCACCCGTTTACTATTTTCTTCCTTTGTGTATGCCTTCATTGATTCAAGGGCAACACACTCGTTCATATAACCTACCCTTTTACATGCTTTGATACATGAGTTAGAGAGGCTTCCAGTTCCCTTGGTGTTGACTACGCCAACTAGAGGTCGAGCTGAGTTGTTTTAAGTTTGTAGAGACTGTGAACTAGTGTTGGGGCAACACCACTCTTTGGTAGATTTCCTATTTTTACAAATACAACCATATGATTTCATCCTCATCATGTATTGATTGTATTAGGTTCAGGCTATCGTGGATTGCTTCAGGAAAAAGGTCATCTTCATTGGTACAGATGGAGATCAATTGGTGATTGTTGGTGAGCAAGATCCTCAGATGGGTCGTAGTCACATTCCATCCTTATCACCTTTGATGGCTGAGTTGATGCTGAGTTCTTCAGAGGTGCAGCAGTTGGCATTTCCTAGGGTCGTAGAGGAGTACCCTGATGTCTTTACCGAAGAGGTTGTAGCATTACCCCCTTGACGATAGATTGATTTTTGGATCGAGCTATAGCTAGGAGCGTCTCATATCTCTATGTATCCATATAGGATGGCATCATCTGAGTTACGAGAACAACATATGTAGCTTTATGGTCTATTACAGTGTGGTTTTGTTTGGCTAAGTGTGTCACTGTGGGGTGCACCAGTTTTTTTCATAAAGAAGTTTTTTAGTAGTTTGTGGTTGTGTGTCAATTATCGTCACTTAAACAAAGTGAAAATAAAGAATCTATATCCTCTTCCACAGACTGATGATTTATTTGATCAACTGAAGGGTGCAATTCAGTTCTTAATGATCGAATTATGGTCAGGATATCATCAGATGCGTGTAAAGGATGAGGATATCCGAAAAAACTACTTTTTGTTGTCGTTATGGGCATTATGAGTTCGTTGTAATTCCATTCAGAATGATGAATTCTCCAGCAGTGTTCATGGTATTGATGAATGTTGTGTTCCATGAGTTTCTGGACAAGTTTTTGGTGGTTTTTATCGATGACATCCTTGTGTACACCACATCTAAAGAGGATCATGCAGAGCACGTATGAGCCATTTTGGGAGTTCTTCGCCAATATCAGTTGTTCAGGATGTTGTTGAAGTGTGAGTTTTGGGCTCGAGAATCCATTTCATGGGGCATGTTGTGTCCCAACAGGGAGTAGCTATGGTTCCATCGATGATAGAAGCAGTCGTGTCTTGGGAAACCCCTAAGACTGTGTCAGAGTTGCAGAGTTTCCTTGGTCTCGTGGGATCCAACAAGGGTTTTGTAGCCAATTTCTCTCGAGTTGCAACTCCTCTGATAGCATTGACTATAAGGGACCAAGAGTTTATATGGACTGATCAGTTTCAAGCAGCTTTTGTGTATCTAACAGAGAAGTTAGTAAGTGCTTCAGTTCTTTGTCATCCAGCTGAGGGAGTTCAGTTTGATGTTTTCTGCGACACATCGCGTCTGTGGTTAGGTTGTGTCCTCATCCAGTAGAGGTCAATTGTTTCTTATGGGTCTCGGCAGATACATCCCCATGAACATAACTATGCCACTCACGATATTGAGTTTTCATCTATGGTGTTTGCTATTAAGTTGTGGACACATTACCTCATTGGTGAGTGCTTTGTGGTTTGAAAAAATCATAAGAGTCTGAGGTATGTTTTCTCTCAGCGGGACATGAACTTTCAACAGCGTTGGTGGATGACGTTCTTGCAAGAATACGACTTCGAAATATCGTATACACCTGGAAATGGTAATGTTGTAGCTAATGCGCTGAGCCGAAAGTCACGTAGTGATGCTTTGCGTGAATCCGGTGATTCCTGGAGAGTAATGGAAGAGATTTCATCATTACATCGTGATATGGGAGATGTTGGGGGTAGAGGCTGTCTTTTTTCGATGAAAATACAGTCATTCCCATTGTAGAAGTTGGAAGAGTCCCATATGGGAGATCGGAGGGGGAGGTCTGGAGAGACCGAGTTGTTTGTGGTGAGGCCCCTGATGGTTGGTCTGAGGAAGAACAACACAGAGTGTAGTACCAAGGAAGGCGTTTTGTTCCTGTGGAGATGTGCGAGACGATTCTCAGAGAGTTCCAAAGTTCTCCTTTAGTAGTATATTCTGGTGTGACAAAGATGTAACGATCCTTGAGGAGTCAATTTTGGGGGCATGGGCTGAAGCATACGGTTGCAGAGTTTGTGTCTCAATGTTTAGTTTTCCAGAATCTGAAGGTCGAATACCGTGTCCCTGGTGGTCTTCTCCAGCCATTAGAGATTCCTCAGTGTAAGTGGGAAGACATCTCAAAAGACATTACTACAGGTTCACCTAGAGAACAATGAATGTTTTGTCGAGGCAGTCTCTGGAGGAGGTGGTGAGACTTCATGGAGTCCATATGAATATCAATTCTGATCGAGATCCTCATTTAACTCCAGGGTGTGGAGGGGTATCCAACATGCTTTCGTTTCTCAAATATGCCTTATCACTACTTTTCATCCTCAAACGGATTGTCAGACAGAGCGAACAATCCAGACTCTTGAAGATATGTTGTGCTCTTGTGTTCTTGACTTTGGAGGTTCATGGATTAGGCACTTACCCTTGGTGGAGTTCACATACAATAATATTTTTCACTCCACCATTGGTATGGCGCCGTTTGAAGCCTTGTATTTCTGGCCTTACTGTTCTCCATTGTGATGGACTGGGGTGGGAGAGTCAGCAATTCTCGGACCAGAACTAGTGCAAAATACAACAGAGATGGTTTAGGTGATTCGTGAGAGGATGAAGACAACACAAGATTGTCAGAAATCATATGTTGATCAAAGAAGGAGACCCTTAGAGTTCAATGTTGTGGATAATGTGTTTCTGAAGGTGAATCCTCATCGTGGGCAACAATGGTTTGGTCATGGAAGTAAGCTTTATCACCGGTTTCTTGGGCCTTTTGAGGTGTTAGCTCATATTGGAGCTGTGGCGTATCGAGTAGCACTTCCCCCACAGATGTGTCAGATAAATGATGTTTTCCATGTATCTCAGCTCCGTTGTTATCTTCATGATGAATCTCACTTTATCGATTGGGGAGAGATCTATGTTGATGGTGATGCAACCTTTGAGGAGTGACCTGTAGAGATCCAACACCGCAATGAGAAGGTGTTTCCCGGGCATTATATCCCCTTAGTTCGTGTCTTATGGCGACACGGTGGCATGGATGAGAGTACCTGGGAACGTGAGTCACAGATACGTGCTCATTACCCAGAGATGTTTGATATTTAACTCTTTTCATGTAATGATTTTTCCATTGTGGTCAGACCTTTCATGTTTTATTTATGAACTTCTCCTTTTGTTTTTGTGGCTTTCTCCCTTTTGAGAGGTATCTGGATGGGGGGTTATTTGGACCCCATTTATCTTTTTTTTACTCTTTAGGTTGGTTTTGAATTCTGAAGGATGAGAATGTTTTGATAGGTATTTTATGTAATGTCTCGGACCTCTCTGGTCCATTATGTTTTGAAAATGTGGCATTAGGGTTGTTCCGGGAGGTCAAGGTGACTTATCTCCAACACCTTTCCAAATTTCCAGTTCTGTAAATAGTGTTTCTAGTTTTATGAACATTAATGGTAAGTGAACAATGTTTCTATCCGTGAGGATCAGTGAACAATGTTTCTATTGGTGAGGTCTATCGGTAGAATTGTACACTATTTCCAAATCGGTAGACCTGTATAGTGTTTCCAGATCGGTAGGTGTACAGTATTTCTATCTTTTAGTGAGGTCTATCGGTGAGGTCTATCGGTAGACTTGTATAGTGTTTCCGTATCGGTAGACTTGTAAAGTGTTTCCAGATTGTTAGACATGTACAGTGTTTCTAGATCGGTAGACTTGTACAATGTTTCTATCGGTGAGGTCTATCGGTGCGGTCTATCGGTATAATTGTACAGTGTTTCCAGATCAGTACGTGTACATTGTTTCCATATATCGGTGAGGTCTATCGGTGAGGTCTATCGATAGACTTGTACCGTGTTTCCAGATCGGTAGACTTGTAATCTGTTTCAAGATCGGTAAAGTCTATCAGTAACCTCTAATGGTCAGGTCTATCGGTAACCTCTAATGGTGAGGTCTAAAGGTGACATTTTATTTCCATTTCCAAATTTTGAGTATGTGAATAGTGTTTCAAGCTTCCTAATGTTTCGCCCCATTGACTTTTAGTTTGACGTAAAATACATTTAAAGCCGTATTTTAAGTACTCTTAAGGCCGATTCAAATACCATAAATCCTATATTAATTATTCCTATAAATCGGGATGTTTTTACATGGTCAAACCATGTGGGATAATGGGATAATCTTTTAATTGAGAATTAAGCGTATCTTAAACCGTCACCCCATTAAATCTTCAAAGGGACAAGATATCATCCTCCCTTGTTCTTCCTCTTTGTTCTCGGTTATGAGATGATAGAACCTTTCAATCCTTCCTATATGAGTTTCACAGTCAATCCCTACTCCTATGACTGTTTCCTCTCTATTTTGGATGCAATGGAGATGTGTCAGTCAATCTTCCATTTAAGGTATATTTTATCATCGTTCCTTTGGGGATCTTCTTCTCATGTTTCTCCCTTACATATTATACCATGTAATCTCCAAGATTATAATGGGGTTTTCTTGGGGTTTGGTTGGTTCTGTCGTACTGTGGAATCCTCGGGTGGATGCAGATGTCACGAGAGGAGGATTGTGACCCATTGTGTGGATAAAGAACGTCAAGAATTGTTGAGGTAGTGGATTTGTTTCTTCTCTTCTTTTACGTGCAACTATATCGTTAGCATATTTTATCCCGGGGGATCAAAATGGAATTGACATAATAAATATTTGAACTGTATAAATAAATTGATACCTATCGTATATTATTGCCTCTTGTGTTTCTTGATTATGTGATATCTATGATTTCTTTGTTTAGCTGTTTGTTCTCGATTGAAATCGGTAAAGAATGTAAATTGGGATTAATTAATAGCTGTTGGATAAAGATAACGAGGAATGAGAAATAATCTGTTTCTTATTGTAATTTGATGTTAATAAAATTAGTACAGTAAGCATGATTAATTATTTTTTATATCTTACTGATTAGTTTTCCCAAATTTGGAAACTACGTTTACTAAATCTATTAATTCAAGATGGATTAAAGAACCAATTTTTTGATAATTTCTAATAGGGTTCTGAGTTACCCACTTAATTTTTTAAGGTAAAAGAGACCATTGATGTGATTGTTTATTTCCTACTACTTATGTTGTGATGTGATACTCGATGGATGCTGAGATATGTGGAGCCATGTAGACTTTTGGTGGTGGTGGCAGATGATGCCTAGAGTGGCGAGATGCATCGGTTTATGCATGTGGGTGTCGGGGAGGACACCAGGGATGATGGAATGGGATGGATGTTATTGTTGGATGCCTTTTGATTCTTTAGTTGATTATTTGCTTTAATTTTCCCCACATCTCAAGGTATCTAGTCTTGCTTACCCATTTTCTGAAATAGGTGAAGACACGCGGGGTATGCCACGTGCTTTCCGTGTATAGACTTTTAAGGGAGAATGGGTCTACGCTCTTGCTATAGGCAGAAACGACTCGACAGGTAGTACATCTACTCATCGCATTGAGCCATTTGTGTTTAGTAGCATAGAATGATTTTCTAGAATGCATGGCAATATGGGAATGTATCTCTGTAATGAATAATTGAATAAATGGTGTTAACTCATGGGGTTGGAGTTACTGGAACATAATGACAAGGTTGTAATTTGGATGGTACAGTGGATATTGGGTGTGATTCTAATTAAGTTTAATGATAAATTTTTCATGGTTAATTAATGTTTAATGAATTAATTAACATACAGTGGAACTGATAAAATGGGGATGAAGTAATCTAATAATGCTCTTCAAATGGTTGTGTTCTTATAGGATACATAGGCTTAGAAGTAGCAACCCATAGTCTGAGAGACGTTAGATGCAGTTGTGTCTAAGAATTGGTAATGCTCATAGTGTGTTTGTGAGATATAATATATTATATATATTTTATGTTTATATACACTACTCCACCCTACCAGTAAGGGAAACTGACACCCCAGGGATTCTAAGCCCTGTGGGGGGTGTTTTCCCCAACATTCCTGTGGGAGGATGAATGACTGACTACCTACTTTGGCCCCACTATTTTCTCTTGGTAGATACTTTTTCCAGCAGGCACAGATGTTAGTTTCTCCATTTATGTGTGTAGAGGTCTATAATTTCTTGTGGTTATTTCACACACATATATTTTGGATATAGTATCCTATAGACCACTATAGTTGTAACGTGTATAGGCTGTGATGGATTGAGGATCCCTTCTCGGTGTATGGGATGTAATGGCTTGAGGTATAATACCAAATGTATGATACACATTATGCGGGCTTTGGTGGCTCCCAGAACTTACCTAGTTACTTTTTGGTGTGAGGATGGAGTGGTGCTTCACCCAGGTGTCTACGGACAATCCTTTGTGGTGCACGAGGTGCGGATTGTGGTGCTTCACTCAGGTGTCTTCTTGCAAGCCTTTTGGAGAGATATTCTTAGGACGTGGGACATTGGGGGAATATGGAAAACCAGTGGGGAAGTAGTAGCAGGGTACCCTTGATATTATTGACTATATTCTATATTATTTTATGTGTTACTTGGTGATAGTGGCCATGGTGAGGTTGGGAACATAGTATACCTATTTAGGTGAAGAGTTTATTTCACTTGTTGTTCACTGTGTTTTAGTATGCTTTCCTTATATTTGAATGAGAGGCTTTGGGGAGGATCCTACTGTGTATATTGTTATATTCACCCTATGTATATATAAACTATTTTTCAAGTCACTTGGAGATGGTTGGAGATCAAGCTGGTTTCAACGAGCTTGGGGTTGGAGGAGCTGTTTGGGCTTGTGGTTGCTGACGTTTTACATCCTTTTGGGTACATGAAGTTTTTCCATTCCAGTTTTACTACATTAGCATGACATTACATATGTTTACTTGTGTTCCTTTTATATTCCAATTCGGATTTGGAGTTTATTGGTGTCTATCTTAACTCTCTCTTTTTCATGTGTTCTCTTAGAGTGTAATGCCACCCATTTGTGTGTTTACTATACCCTCGGTGCTAGTTCCAAACTCAGGGCCTACCGGCGGCAAGAATCAGGGGTCATTATCTCCCTTATCAGATTGGAGGACCAGGAGTGGTACACATTGTGGGGAGGGGGTCGTGACAGTACCTGACACAAAAAAATGGATTTCTCTGAAATATTATGTTGCACACAAGGCTGAGTTGTACTGAAAATAATAATAATAATAATATAATATTATTATTTTAATGGTTTTTAGTGACTATCCATTGTATTGGTTGGAATAAACCGAAATAACTATAATATTATTATACATGTTTTATAAATTTATATACATTTATCCGACAAATTTTAGAGGCTTAAAATAAGAACATATCCTATTTTATGCATGAAGTACTCTAATATTTTTAAAAGGGACTTTTACGTAATTTTGATGGATAAACCTTTTTAAATAGAGTTATTTTTAACTTTTATATGTTTTATTTGACAAAATAATCTTCTTATATAGAATCTGGACATAAAAATTTACATTGGATGAAATTTTGGAATTTTTTTTGATAAAGTTTATTTTTCAATGAATGATGAAAAATACTGCATTTTATGTCACAAATTCCATTTCATATAATTTATTTATATAGTTATATTTTCCTTCTAATTGTTTTTTATGTGTAATTAGATTATATTTTTTTCATTTAATCCAATTTTTTTCATTGGAAGAAATTTTATCTATTGAAATTGGACATAAACACATGTCAATATTTTGGTAGATTTTATTTCTAAAAAACACACCTGATGGATTTCACAAATGAATCGTCTGTGTGTTGAATTTGAAAAAATTGATTCCTTATTTAGAATCAGGAGGGTTAAATTGTGTAAATAACTACCTTTTATTTTTAGACATTATTAATTATAATTAGAGTAATTATATAATTTACCATGGTTAAAGTGTAAATTTGGAAAATAAGAGTAAAAATATTATTTTAATAAGGAAAATACCCTAACACGTATCTTAATACTATTGGATGAGATATTTTAGACCATGGGCATCCTTGGGTCGCTTTTGGGACACCATGAAGCCAGTTCGATGTGAAAATGACATTTTATAATAAATAATTTAATGTACAAAAACATATAACATAAACATTTATCATTTAGTAAAAAAATATATGGGGTTGTAGAAGTGAATGTTTGACTATAAATAGACATTAGAAATCAAAATAGATATCCTACATCATAGTATTTTATTTATAATTTTCAGAAATCAAATAAATAAATATATTTATCACACAATGATGATGTAGTGATTACCATATTAATGAATGATTTAAATTAATGAGATTTTAAAATATTGAAATGAATTTATTTTAAATCTTTTAATGTAATAAAAGAATTTTATGAATGTGTATGAATTTTCAACTTTGAATTAATTATGTTTTATTCAAAATAATCAAGTTCTGTTTTATAAAATTCCTAATATGTATAGTTTAAAAATTGACATAAATGTGTTTTTAAAACAAATACTATTTTATTAAATTATTTAATAGTCCTAAAAATCTATGATTCTGAAAATTGACTTAGATAATATCTGGAATGTCATTTAAGAACCACTTTATGTTATATTCTAATTTTATTGTAACTATATTAGCCATATAGTAAGAATATACAAGAGGATATTGTAAGAGTTAAATTAGTTAACTAAGAGTAAAAGCAAAAAAGATAAGGTTAAATTTTTAATCTAGAATTGTCTAAATCATTTTGGTTGATATTTATTCTTAAAAAAATAATATTATATTTTAAATAAATGTCTTTGGGTCCTTTTTGTAATGAAAATAATTTATTAATAAAATAATATTTCAATTTCTTCTTAAAGTGACCGTCCTTCCTCTTATGAAGGGGCATCACCTCTAACCATTTAATCACACCACTAAATCCCATTAGATCATCCAAATGTGGCCCATATAAGCTCCCAACATCCATATCTTCCCACTTGAATCCTTACCTTAGTTATAAGGAAATTTTATAATGCATTTTGGTTCAAATCAAAGGGAGTTTCACGTTTTAAGAGGTAGCGTCTTATCTAAAGATACATTCCATTATTATACTTCTTCACTCCCTATGATATTCTTATGCCTTGATTACATAATGAAACCAGTATAATCAATATACTTGGTTTTTTTTACGATACAGAATCTAACTACACTTACACATACCTCCATCTAATGCATTTATAATATACTATTTTTGTGGATGGTGAACAACTGCATCACGAAATGATT
Organism: Viscum album; assembly: GCA_963277665.1. Classification (NCBI taxonomy): domain Eukaryota; kingdom Viridiplantae; phylum Streptophyta; class Magnoliopsida; order Santalales; family Viscaceae; genus Viscum; species Viscum album. Next base: position 1,253,753,333 of record OY728141.1, read on the forward strand.
ATTGTTCAATTATCTCCTACCGCCTCTCATGGTGGCCATTAAGATGGAACTATATTTAAATATGATATATATTATATTTATATTGACTCTATACTTATATTTTTTTATTTATTTTCTACCTATATTCAATAAATATTGTGTAAATACGATAATTTCATTTGAGGAAGTGCTGACTACTGCACCCTCAATATGATGGGACTCGTCCCTGCTATGCATGTAATATATAAAGGATGGAGTTAATAAACATATGTAATGAATATAAAATATGATATTATACATGAATTATAATATATATATGCATCATTGACTTTTTATCCATTTATATATGAAAAAGAAATGAAAATATCATTCTTGCGTTTGTTAGACTTACCATCTCCATGAATAGTGAATTTCATTTCTTATCTCCAAATGTTATGTAATATTATAAATACATATATATACTAGATATATATGATATTGAAATAATGAATATAATTCTAGAGAAAATTTAATATTGGCCACATGACCAACTTATAATTAGAACAAGTTCATTTTTGACTCAAGTAACCTATATCGACAAAACAACCAATATTAAGTTAAATAATTATGAAATTATTATAACATGGTAATAAGTTATATAAAATGAATAATAAAAAATAAAATTTTCTTAATAAATTATTAATTAACTTATGTTTATTATTCCATAATAATAAGGTACATATGTCTTGAATAAGACTCATGGTATGCGAACTTATTAACCCAATTTTCATTCTTTGGGTTTATCATCTACTTCATGATTTTGTAATGATATGATTATATTAGAAATAAATTTTGATATAGTATATTTTATTAATACTTTATTTATGTGTTCTTATAGTAAATACATATAATCGAACTATTTTACTAACAAAATTTTCTGTGTATGGGACTTCATCTCAATCTCTTTTCATTGAGGAATATTTTCATTTATAAATTACTTTTTTATGCGATTTATAATCCCAATTGAATTTGAATTTCATTTAGTGGGAATATTTTTTCTATGAAGTGTTTTACTAAAAAACAAATGGAATATATTTTTACTCTATACAGTGACAATGAATATTCCACTTCCATGAGTATTATACTGTAATTGTCTTCCTTGACAAGCGTTAGTGTTTTAAAATAGAAAATAAATACAATATACCCTTTTTAATTATTTTGGTATTTTAAATGGTTTTGAGATATCATTTATTATTTCAACATCTTGAAATGATATATTGTGATTATAATGTGAAATGTTATCTTTTCTTTATGCTTTTTTATGTGTTATGGTTCTTGGGAATATTTTACGTATATGGTTGGTTCCATGATAAACCTATGGCGGGTGAGCCCGATATAGCTCTTCAATGAATTTGGTTACATGATAGAGGTAACATTAATTTTTATCAGAAGAGATTTATGGAATATTCCATGACATGTATTCAAAAAATAACTCCCTACGTAGTTGTGAAATCTACAATGTATGTATGTTATGGATGCCACAAGTTACCTTTATGATTTATGATTTCTATGTGTTATTCATAAATATTATGATTTCATGAAGAAATATAAATAGATTATGTTTTAGGATTTACATTTATGATTTCATTTATTTTTACATATAGAAGATATAATGTTCTCATTCCTTATTTCATAACCCTTACTATTCATTTTATTCTCATCCCATGTTTTTGAATTGTTTTTTATAGGGTATAAGGAAGGGTAATAAAAACAAAAAATTCTAGAATATTTATATCAAGAAAATAATTATGGTTTTATTTAAAGAGTTTTATTGTTTTAAAAAAATTTATAGATTAGAAGTCTCTAATTTATTATATTTGAGATGTAATGTAATAGTTATGGCCTAATTCTCTAAAAAAGTAAAACCAAAAAAGATCATCAATGTCAAATTCTTGAGATAACTAAAGATTATGTATTGTTTAATGATGGGGCCTTATAATCAAGACATAAAACAACTACCTACTAGTAACCATTTTCATCACCAAATTATCCTCTAATAAGACCAATATAGTAACTACAATAACTACAAATAAACACTTCCTCACGAAAACTTGTAAAGGAAGCCCAACTTTTATAACATGATATGTTATTCGTTGGGTTGTAATAACCCGCTCAAATTTTTAAATGTGTCACAAACATAGATATTGAGTTAAAATAATATAATTCATCACTTTATAAATTTAATTTAAAAATGAAAATACATTTCTTTAAATTATTATATTTTACTAAAATTTATACTTTCTTATTACGAAGTGTGTTTTTGAAAATAAATATTTTTACATGGACAAAAATGAAGATTTATTATATGGAATTATTTTATATTTTTTATTGGATGTAAATGTTGTGGAAAATCATAAGAGTGCTTAAATATTTCATCAAAAAAATATTTATAAAATTGTAGAAGTCAGAGTATAATGGAGTCCACTAGAAAGAGTTACATGAGGTCTATCAGATTAATATCATTATATGGTGTCTTTTGTGTTTCTGGATGAGCATTCATTAAATATATGAGATGGAGAAATATCATTTTAGAAGATGTAAAATTTTAATTCCAATGAGATTTAATTAAAATACACTATAATGGTGTATAAAATAATCATCATATGGACATGACATGTAGAATTCCTTCAATCAAAGATAGATTTTGTTCGAGGCCCCTGAAACCACCTTTTATACTTTTGGAAATGAACATTTTTAATTGTAATAAATATAGAATTAGTGTTATATGAGGAGTATTATTTTTTTAAAAATTGTATATTAGGTTTTATAAAGTGATTCTAACATATTGTTACATTAAGAGCTCATCATTTTAATACTTTTTAGAGTCATTTTCTTATAGAATTCATTTGATAATAATTTTTAAATCCTATTTTTTTTTGAGATATTATGTCTGATATTGCTGATTGAGGGATTCTAGGGAATGGGAGGTATATTTTTATATGATATTGATGATCGAAGGATTCCATAGATAGGAAAACTATGTTATGTCTGATCATGCCCATTGAGGGGTTCCTGGGAAAGGAAGACAATGGTTTTTATGATATTCCGGATTGATGGATTCTTGGGATATGATGAAAGGGCATGGTCCGATCTTAATAGAAAGTGATTATTATTATAAGAAAGATTGAACTTATGTTCATCTGAAAACTGTGCATACCTAAATTCAATGATTGTGAGTTCTTTTATCAATAATTTTAAATTGTAAATCTTTTATAAATATTTTTATAATTTATTATTACTTTATTTATAGGAATAGTTATAACTGATTTCTAAGAATTTATTTTTTCAATTGTTCATTATTTATGGAATGTTTTCTTTTGTTAAAAACCTTTTTTAACTATAAAAAAATAATTATTTTATACAATGCCTTCCAGATATATTTTCATAATAAAGAAAAAATGTCTACAAATTTCCATTTCAGGAGGATAAGTAAATTAGTAGTTTTATTTTATAGACTTCACCTCAACCACCCACTATTATATGTAATTATTTACTCTTTCAATCCTACACATGATATCAGAGAATGATCAGCTTATTTTTCCAGACTATATTTCTTTCTAAACTAATACACCTTATATCATTTTTTTATTTTAAAATTTTAACAGTAATGTGTTATTAGAAAAGAGTATTTCTTCTTTTAATAATAATTAATGTATTAAATTTCAAGACTATAGAAAATATCATTCCAAGAAGACCACCAAAAATTTAGGGTCTTAATTTTTTGCATTGTATAGATTATATAAAATCAATATTTAGGAATACATGAGTTGATAATTTTTTACATTAACTGGTAACTATAAAATTTTTTTAAAAAAGAGGTTTCTAAACTTAAAAATCCAGAAAATTTAGACTATTAACAAAACTATTGAGTAAAAAAACTTTGTTATTATCAATGGAATGAAACATATAAATATTGATTTAACTAGTGAAGCTTTGACAATTATTTTTAAAAATTTTGTTGTCACTCAGTTTTAGAAAACATAATTCATCGAAACCATAAGTTATATTATTAGAACTAATTATCATGTATATAAATTTCTACCTAGGGAACCTATTTCATATATTAGTCATCAGTTTATGAATATTTTTAATATCAAACATTAAATTAGAGATAATTATTTTTCTACTTAAATTTATGATAGAGAATGTTTTTGAAATAATTCTAAGTGAATGGGAATGTAAAAGAGCAACAATTAATGATAAAAGAAATATAAAAATTTTCAGCTTACGTGATATGATTGGATCCCTTAAGAAATTAGAATAAATAATAAAATGTGATTATGGGAAGGAAAAAAATAGTATATTTTTTCAACTAATTCAACTATTTCTATAAAAAATTGAAAAGAAGTAAATGTATATAAATTATATTAAAATATGAAAGTCAAGTATTAGAATAAATTTAGATAATAAATAAAATGAGAATTAAGTATATAATATAGAAAATAGAATGACTAAAATGTTTTTCAAGAAATAATTTTTATATAGATATAAAAAATTACGAGTAAAGGATCGACAACCAATATTATTTTGAGTTGATTTGTTTTGAATATATGTAAGCAGGTAATATGAGATCAAATTTTTCCAAGATATAATATAACTGATACGAATGATAGAAATTTTAAAAATAACAAAAAAATATATTATATTTATAAATGATTTTTACATTTAGAGTGAAAGTGGAAGATATAATTATTATAATAATTGTTCTCATTGTAGGTCTGATGGTTAAAATAATATTTTGTTCTTTTCTGAAATTATGATGACAAATTAATTATTTATTAAACTGTTATCTATTAAAACCCTTAATATTTTATATTTGAATATAAATTGTCTGGATTTTCCTTTTGATATTGATTCTACTTATTTTTAATATTGAAAATCTAGTTAATATAAGGATGATAATTATTTACCCAGCTTTGGGGAATATTGAATATAGTATAAATTCATAGATAAAAAATAGAATTGCTTAGGAACTATATGAATATTCTAAAGACGTAATCAAAAATTAAAATTAAATGATTTCAAGAACATTTCCATTAATTTAATAATATTAATAAAAAATTTCTTAATAAATCCAGTTCTACATTTTCTAATAAGAATAATGATTTGGTTATTAAACTAAATTCTAAAATTTTGAGATGGAAAAAGTTACTATAATTGATTAATTATAGAAATAACATTTTTGATAATATGTACAGAAATTTTAGGCCTCAAAGAAGTATTTATTGTATTGGATTTTAGAAAATGTAAAACTCATTTTTCAGAAAAAAAATATTTTGTTCCAAAAATTAGAACTTGTTGTACTGAATATTAATGTGGTTGAAATTAAAAATATTCTTTTTATTTTAATAATGTAAATATTTTTTAATTAATAATTATTATTTTTTGTAAATAATTAATATCTTTTTAAAACAAACTTTTTAGATAGATGTGGATTTTTATTTTTTCTTACAATTTTGGTCATAATAAAAATTCCATACAAAATCCTAACACATTATTTAAATGCAAACAAAAAGAGTTCCAAAAAACAAAGGGATTTTTATATCGATAGTGGATATTCCCATCATATGATAGTAAGGAAAAAACTCATCCTGAATGTTATAAAAATTAAAGTTAGAAAGGGAACTATTAGTGATAATACTCGCAGAGAAATCTGTAGAATAAGTAATATTTTTCCTCTTGGTAAACATTTAATTCAGAATGTATTATTTTTACTAGTACATAAACATAACCTTCTTAGAATGTTCTAATTATGAAATGATGTTTAACTTCTGAAATCTCGACATAAAAGATACATTTCTCACATTTTAGATGGTAAATTTATTCATTCTGTAGACATGATTAGAACATTCAAACACTAACATTACAATACTTTAGGAGTCAAGATATTCTTTACCATAATATAATATAGGATCAATCTTTTTTGTGTCATTGAAGGCTAGGGAACTATAACATATGTACATTAGCCTATATTTCTATGTTAATATTTATTAGAGATCCATATGAAATTATATTTAATTAATCTAATGTTTGGAATCCTTGTCAATTAGGAATGAGAAATTAGTAAACCACCTAATAAAATCTTTAATTTTATGATTATATTTATTTATAGTAAATAAACATTATTCTATACCGTCCTATCAAAACATGATGTATTGGTGGGAAATATTATGTACATTTTTAAGTGATAAAAAAATGATATACATGGGTCTTTTTTCTAGGAAAAAATTTGGAATCATTTTTATATTTTAATAATTAAATAGAGCATGTTAAAAATAATAATTAAACATTCATTTCGTAACTACACATAGTGAAAATGTTGGATAATTTTTAAATTATGAATTTGAAATTATTTCTAGTAAAAAATGTATAATACATAACTTCTAATATCTAATAACACTCATGAAAATTGTTTAATTGGATTAGGAAATATCATTATTTTCAATATTACTAGAAGAATATTGAGTTAATATACCATTACTAAATTTTTTTGGGTTGAATCTATTTGTAATTACTATAATACTATTCCTAAAAATTTTGATGATAAAAGTTATTATGAGTCTTGTATAGGAAAAAATCAAAAAAAATCTTAATTAAATGCTTTTCAAAGAAATGTGTTCACTATTAATAGTAACGATAATTTATTTAAATTCACTCTAAAACCTGATGAATGAAACATTATTTTATTTTATAAAACACATAAGGATTATAGTGTTTTTAATAAAAATTCAAATAATGCAAAAGTAGCAGTCCATGATATATTTTATTAAACTATTCTGTTTGTTTACAAGAGACCCCAAAAACCATATCATTAGAGACTATTTCAAAAAACTTCTTTTAGTCGATGTTGGAAAATTCTTCTTGTGAGAAGAATAATAAATAAAATATTTATAACATTTTACTTGTGGATAAAATTCAACAAATTGTCTATGAGAAAATTTTTATAAATCCACGTTTTTTATAAATTATTAGGAATAATAATTATTATAACATCATTAGTGATGTATGAAAAATAGTTAAAAATAGAATATTTTAAGTAAAACAATGTGAATATTAAGAATATTTATCACAATTCAGATGAAATACTTCAGATGAGGCATTAGGTGATGAAGTTTGGAGTAATCAAATTTGGGGTAAACTCATTGAGTTTTAATGGAATCATGCTAATATTTTTGTTGAAAATCTTAATTATTTTTCAATATTTTTAGAAAAATATATTTTTTAAAATAAATGAGATAAAAATATATTTATTGTTATAAGTAAATCTAGACATCTAAAAAAGGGTTATAGTAAATAAGAGTTCTTATACTATGAAGAATATTTTTCTCCACTAGCTAGATGTGATTTATTTCATATATGTCTATTACATGAACCATTTAAAATTTTCACACTTTTTCAAATGGATTTGAAGTGTAATTTCCAAAATGGTTATTCATAAGAGTAATTATTTGTTAAATAAAATCAAATTTTCGAAAAAAAACATCCTTATCATATTTTTAGACATAGTATGGCACATTGTGGACATAAAAATTCACTAAGAGCCTGGTATGATAGATGAACATGATTTTTTTTAAAATATAATCTTTTTATGGGATCTTCAGATACAAATAATTTTTTTAAAAATAATTTCTAATTATTCCATCATTGTAAGAATATATATCTAATTATATTTTGTTCACATGAAAAATAATTTAATGATTACTTTTCAAAAATTATGAAATATATGTATGAAATGTGAATGATTTGTTAATTAAGATTTTTATTTGTTTTTATAATTACTCAAAAACTAAAATGATATTTTATTTCTTAGAAAGATTATATTAAATATCATATTAAAAATTTCATATATTAAAATGCTAAAAAATTAGTATTCCTATCAAAACCATGAAATAACTTATACAGATTATTCTATGAAACAATTTGATCAAAAAAAAATTTGAATAATTTTTTATTTACTATATATTATATCTAGTGGTCCCGACATAATGGGATATCTATTCTTATGTGTAAGATATCACGAAACTATAATAGTGTCACATAATAATGATTTGAAATGAATTTTTCATTATCTGAATGGAACTATGAATCTTGGTTTATATTACATTTCAGGAAAGGATGAATCATTAAAACATTTTCCAGATACCTATTTTTATATTTGTAAAATTGTTATAAAAAGGACATTTCGAAATTTTCATTTTTTATGAGAGTATTTAGTGACAGTGTCTATTGCGAAACATATTTCTATTGTAATTTAAATGGTTTAACTAGAATGTGTGGTAGTTTGAAGTTATTATTCTCAATTGTTGTGGATATAACACACACTCAGTGAATTTGGAATAAGTTAAAGAACAAAAATACCTTTTTGTGATAAAAAATTTGGATAACATTATATAAAAACCCAAATAGAAATAATGGGAAAAGACCAAACATATAATAAACCATTTAATTTGGGATCACACATAAAAGGAGATATAATATTTTAATTTACTATAACACTAGAACATATTTCACATATATTTAGTAAACCACTAAAATATGATATATTTGAATACATTAAATAGAAACTATGAATGGTCAATATAAAATGTTCATTCTTATATAAATCTAGTTTACGATATCTACTTATAGAAAAGTATCCTTAAAAATAGGAGTACATTTTATTTTAATTAAAAAAATATTTTCTAAAATTACAAGAGAACTTTTCCAGAACAAAATAAATAATGACCCCAAACCTAGTATCTGGGAGCGGGTGTCTACACTATTAAATTGTAATAATACCAATGTAATCACATCCTATAAGACTATATAGGTTATTATTATTGTTAAAAAGTTAAATATATGATTTCCATGTTATATTTGTATAAATAAATTATAACATATTATGTTTTTTGATAATATCATTATTACCACTAACACATCCTTGTATATATTTCTTAATACACAACTTGGATTCTTGAGAAAGAAAACATAATATGGGTGGGCCCAAATTCATTGAAAGGGTTATGTACACAAACATATATTGGAGGTAAAAAATCATTATTAATAATTCACAATAAATATGGAATCGTTTAAATCTATACATAAATTCCATTTAATCAATAACATTACAACAATGATTACATATGGAACAATTCATATAGAAAGTTAAATAACTGAGCTTAAATTCCATTTAATAAATAAACTGAGAATTAAATGAATCTATACATAATATAATTGTGAAAATTTCCTGAATTATAATAGTTGAATTGGTGAGGAATGAAATTCTTAATTTATGGATTTAATGATCTATAGCATAATAGTAACTCTACTGTCAATACCTTTTAAAATATATGTTTACTATAATCCCATTTAACTATGTATAGACAACTGATTCATTTCAGGAGACTATAGACAAATCAAGGGTGTATATATAACTAGGCTCCACCTATACATTCTTGTACGATTAATTATTTATATATTAAATAATCATTTTAATTATGGAATAATATTCTATATCAACAAATTTTTGTATCTAGTATAGAATACTGATTTAAAAGAATCTCCCAAGTCAATCATATTATATTGAATGTAAAAAATCTTATTTATAAATGATATATGGTTTAAATAATGAATATACCCATGATGAATAATATTGATATTTTGAGGCTATGTTATACCCAATAGTGATAAGAATGTGAATATTTCATAGAAATATTAATGACCACAAGAAATAATCAAGAAATCGAATCAAATACATTCCCTGGTCATATTATTCATAATCATATAGAGAAATAATAATTAAAGTACCCATAAAACATATTCAAGGTGTATTATAAGTAAAATAATGGATTGGTTTAGTTGGTGACTAGAAATATATGAAAATTTTTATTGTAAATATTCTTATGGATAATAAATATTTCACATTGAAAATATTTCTTTTAACTAAATGTTTAAAAAAATCAAATGTAAATTTCATTAAAATTATTCTTTGATAAAAAATTTATATTTAAAACATTTATTGGTCATAATGACACAAAAACCACAAATGTTGTATACATTAAAACAATCATTGGTTACATATTTTCATTAAAAGAAATGATGTTTTTTTGGAAGCAACGTGATTATATTTATCAAATATTCAAAAAAAGAATAAAAATTTTTAAAATGTTTTTAATATATAATTTGGATAGTTTAGAAAAGAAATTTAAAACCATTTTCAGAAAACATGGTTTTGTAAGAAAATTAATTTTCAAAAAATGTGACAAATGATGACAGATTTTTTTAAAAAAATTATATGAAAATTTATAAAGAAATTAATGGAATATGGTTCTATAACATGAAAAATAAATAACAAATTAGGGGATAATAAAATTAAGTTTTTCAATATTTAATTAGAAAATAATTTCATTTAATGGTGATTCAAGCATTTATAATCCTGATAAAAATGATATTGTGAAATAAACACTTACAAAGAACATAACATTAATATGACAGTTAGTTAATGAATCAATTATCTACATCAAAATTAAATCCACATAATAATGTATAATTAAATAATAAATTTTAAAAAATTCATTACACAAAAAATATTATAATTTCAAAGTCAATGGAAGAATTTATATAACACAATAAAAATGAATTGAGTTATTAAATATTTTACCACTTCATAATTTTCGAGTCAAATACCCATAGAAAAAATAATTCAAATTAAAACATAAAATATAATCAAGTATACTTTTTGGAATACATTACATTAATAAAGTCATTATAGACACAATATAAAGGAAATTAAGTGGATAACATTACAATATGTCTCAATGGATGGAAGTTGAGATGATATCCCTTAGTAGTTGGTATCGTTTTTTTAGAATCAACATGGATAAAATAATTAAAATTGAAAATTAAATAAACATTAAGTGTGAATTTTTTAGAATATTACATTTAAAATGGGATCTATGAATACCATATAAATTAAATTAGGTGAACAAAAATTAAACACTAATCAATAATGAATCATGATATTACATGTGAAATGGGAATTATGTATACTATATGAAAGAAATAATGTGCAAAATAAAAAAATATTCATTAATAAAGGGAAATTGAGTCAATTTCCATTACCACAAACTTATTTTGGGTTGAACAAGATTTATAATCCTATACTATGTTTTTAATATTATTGTTAATTTATTATATATCTATATTAATATTTATTATATCATATATTATCCCATTTCCATCCAATTGGAAATAATATTTCATTCTTTTCATTGTTTTGAGTGTTAGATTCCTTGTTTTCCCAAATAAGATTTTCAATTAATGTTTTTTTCATTAACATATTAAATATTTTTATAATATATAGAATTATATTAATTTTATAAAAATCATATTGACTCATTATATACATTTTTAAAATATTTATTGAAATATGAACATGGAGAATGGATCACATAACGTAGTAGAGACGGTAGTCCATGCATACTCATGAGAGATGTTATAATTTCCATAATGAGTGAATGTTTTTATAATTGGGTCATATATTAATTTTAAATAATCAATATCATTTCATATATATAACATTTATTTATTAATAACATCCATATTACATTTCATGTGAAGAGTAAGGATACAGTGAATTAATTGCTTCATTAGGCGGTGGTTCGCCGTACAAACAAGAAACATTATTGTATTTTAAAAATCATGGAATGTAAGAAGGTTTCTGTGATATTATAATTATAAAAGCCTAAAAAATAGTAAATATTATATCTATGCACTATATCCAACATTATATACGATTTTGATACATGTTTATAGAAAACGAGTTACATTTGTTCGCGAGATGGTATTCCTTCGTAAAGACAATATAAGATTACATTTCCCATTTTATGGAGAAGGAGGTGGATAAATATTATTACATAAACATAAAAAAAAATCTTAGTATATGAAATATAATGGTTTTATTATATTGTATATGTGAAAGTATACTTTATTGTATAAATAGATGGAAGAAAATGAACATTATTTGATAAAACAACCACCTTCTCTTAAATAAATCTCCTTCGTATGAATTCATAAAGACCACATGGTGGGTCTTTTGGGAATACCAGTAGATCTATAATTTTTATAAGTATTTTGGGGTGATATTTTAGTATGGGTTGGACAAGAAAATGTTTTTGAGAAGTCTGAAAAACTAATGAGAGGGAGTTTCACATTATTAATGGGGGGGGGCGAGAAACAAGGAATTTTTTAAACTAATAAATTACACCCATGATTTTATCATGAAACATGACTCTAATGTAACATATTGATATTTTTTTGAGTAATGTAAATTTCTTCAATACCATGCATTATATGAAACACTGAGTTTTAACAGACCCTATTTATTTTTAAAATTATCATTTAATCACGACTGATATAACCTAGCTGTTAAACATAGAAATATGAATATTAAAATCTAATTTCTAAATATTAATTATAGTGGTTGTATATAAATAACGTTTTTTCATAAAATGTACTATTTTTTATAATACATTATTGGTTTCAAAAATAATATTTTTATAAACAAATGATGTTATAGAGTATTCTCAGAAAATATTGAATGATTTTTTTCCAATTAAAGAAAATTTATTTTAAATAGTAATCATAAATTTTCAAAAATACAACTCAAAATTTTATTAACATAATTTTCAGATATTTTTCAAAAAAAATAATTATTAATTGAATAATGTGAAATACTAGTTTTTATTGAATATTTCATTTTCATTCAAAGTTTAAACAAGGTAATTTTTAATTTAGAATGGTATTAAAAGTTATATTAGGTAAATTATATATCTAAAATACACTTTTTTTCATTTCATTTAATTTCATATTTAATTTTTATATGAATAATATTTTTACTTTTTAATCATTTCTCTTCGGAAAATTTATTTTTCATTACGTCTTTAGGATTAATTTTAAATGAATATATTCAATATGAATGAAATAAATTTAGAGCAGGGTTTAAATATTTTTAATAAATAGAATTTATATTATATAATAGATAAATTTATTTATTTACTATAAATAATATTAAAATTAGAAAAAATTAAATTATCGTTGTTAATGGAAAATGTGTTTATCTGGGGTAAAATTAAAATGATAATTCAAAACATAACCTATTAACATGTCCAAATAATATTTTATAGTGATATTTTGAAATTATGACCCTTAATATTCAATAATAAAACATTTTGAACCATTTGGAATGTGACAGGTTTAGGTACACTTTATTATTTTAATCATTTCTGTGTGTATCGTATCATGCACTAACAAAAGGCCACCACATCTACTATCCTCTTTACAATTCCAAACACATTATAGTTTTCCAGGAACAACCAAAATATATTCCATAAATACCTACCAAATTTATAGATCCATTTTTTATATCATAAATATAATGTAGAACAACATTTGGTGTAACATAAATATGTTTTCCAAAGAAGAGGTAATGTTTTGAACTGTGCATTTTTGTTTTACATATTTTTCTAACTCCATAAAATATTATTCAATTATACAGATATAATAACACGATTATATCTCATATATTATGATATTATATTTATAATTACATAATCAATACATATATCCTCTCTCATGAAAAGGGGAATGGATCTTCCAATCGTTTTTAAAGCAGAATACCACCTCGCGAACTGATTTAATCCATTTCCCATCACCACCTATAAATTATGGATAAAATGATGAATTTAGTGAATATATATGATATATATGATTATATTATACATATTTATTGATTGTAACAACTTTAAATTCATTCCTCCCAACCTGTTGGAAAATAATAACATCGCTAACGTGTACTACATACTACCACCTCACGAACTGATGGGATGTGTTTTTCATTTCACTTTTAAATGGATGTAAATAAAGCTATACTAAATGTAAATGTATGATATTTATAACATTAGTTGTTTTATTTAATTATTATATCACACATACCATCTTAATTTCGATTTTTTGTGTATATGGTAACATCACTCATGTATATGAAAGAATACTACCCTACGATGTGATGTGATTATTTCATCACATATGTTTTACAAGGAAGGTAATACAGATAGGGATAAATAATAATATGTTATATAAATGTAATAAAAATTATTCCGCGTTTTTATTATATTTTAACCCATATTTCATTCAATCTATTATGAAATTTTAAAGAATATTCATTAGTACATATGGCCTTCCTTATCCTTGAAAAATGTATATCATTTTATTTCTATAAAATTTATGAATTACTTTAAATAAATATATAATGAATATATATAATATTTATATCAAGTTTAAAACTAATTATATGATGATACAATGATCAAATAAAGGAGAATAAATAAAAAATCAATTCATATATGAAAAACAATGAATTTATTACATGTAACAAGATTTTAAATATGAATTTGAAATAAGAGTGCAATAAAAGGTCGGAAGTAAATAATATATGGTATGCTATATATTTATGGTTATTAAATATTTTTATAATAAATAATTATTTATTATAATCTATTTTTTATAATGTTTGGAGGAATTTGATACTTAATGTATGGGATTTCTATATAACTTTTTTAATTCAATGAGGGACATGACCTATTCACAACCAATTTCAATAATGTGGTTTATTTACATAGAATAATTACAATTATTATTATTTTACTAATTTTTTTTAATTTACATAATTTTTAGGATATCTATTTTATTGGGAATAAGATTCAATTTTACCGAAGAAGTAATAATTTTATTACGTAATATAATCGTTTATCAACATTATTTATGTTTATTCTTATAATAATGAAATATTATGAGAAATACATCAAGAAACTCATTAATATTATTCATATATTTTTATTTTATGATATTTCATGTTCCACCTTCAATTTGATATTTTAATGGTATAAACTAACTAGAAAAATGTTTTCAAGAATAAATCTCTGTATTTATCTCATCAATCAAAAATTATTTTCTTCTAAAAATTTTGTTTTCCAAAAATATTCAAACTTAAATTATAAATTATACAAATGATTTATTAAATTACTTATTACCCATGATTTAATTTTCAATTTTTTAAAATGGATCTTCATTTATTTTTATAATCAATGATCGATTTTATACTATAGAAAATGTGAAAGGAATATTTATTTTAATATTTATTGTATTTTAACCTATCCCGAAAACTCATTTATGTAAAATATCATTTATATTATAACAATAATATTTTCAATTAATATTATTTTTTTATTTTAAAAAAGTGTTTCATTAAATTGGAATGTCTATTTTCTTCATATAATGATCAATGCGACTTTTCAAAATCATTTTCCATCTAATATGACAAAATTTTATAATAATTATTCTTTACTAGGGATATTATCCTATAATACCATCTTTATTATTTCATTGAATGGTTTATTATTATTATTATGAATATATGTTTATGAAACTACACCACTTTTAATGGGTTATGATACGATGAATGTTTTATTATCGTGTGGGATATAAATTTATAAATTATGAGATACTGGGAACTATAACTCCCTCCAAAAAATTGGGTATATATATATATCATGAGTAAATATGATAAGAATTAACATGATTATATATTTATAATGTTATGTGTTATCCTGGTGACAAGTTCAAAATGTAATGTGTGAAACTAATTACAAATTCCCTATGATATGAATTGAACTTTATTTCATGTCCATAAATTTATGACTGTACCTGGTTGTATGTGGATATGATTATGAGAGCAGATAATTTTATGTCTATAACTTAATTAGTGAATCTGTTTCTACTTATATGTGTTCACAATATTTTAAGCATATGTGTATGCCAAAAATCTATGTCATTTGTCAATGTTTTTTCTCATAGATCATGTCCTTTGATTCCATGGTGATTCATGTATTATAAACTACCAATATTTATTACATTACACAAGACATTGATCATTGATATACAGGGTCAAGTTTTCTTATGATGTGGACATGTTCTTATACACTTATTTAACAATATGGTTACATATATCCTATATTTTCTGTTACTAAGAATATGAAATCACCATTTTTAATTTTCACCTTTACCATTTTATGAATAATGGTTTTAGGTATGGTATGTCTGGAAGAGTGTAAATTTGTTGATCTTTATGGGATATGCTGAAGATCATTCACTAAATACGAGTATTTTGTACCAACTATCTAAAGGAACTAAACTATTACATTAATTGGGAATGTATTAGAGAAATGTAATGATTATCAAACTATTATGATTTTAAATATATTTATATTATGTTTGGGCCTCTATAATTGGTATCAAAGGGATGATTTCGTTATAAATCAAAAACTAATATTAGAAAACATAAGTAAGATCCCATAGGGTTTTGTTTAATTATTGGTCAAAGTGTAAGAAAATATCCTAATATTTTTGTAAATGTTAGAGCGAGTGATTTCCATTAAAATAAATTGATTTTTAGATATAAAAATGGGATATGTCTATGGAACAAAGGTACCTTAGGGTGATTTCTTCAAAAAGGGTGTATTGATCTAGAATTTATCATCACCTGGTGCATGAAAATTGGACAATCTACAGACCTAGTTTGAAATACCCATGGGGTATTTTTTTAGGAATTAAATTTTTTTTATGAACTATCATAATTTATTTAAATATATGGTGAATATAAAGGAAATAGGATAAAATAAAGGGTTTATAGAATAAAAATGAATGTTTCATGATTTATAAGTCTTAAAAGTAATTTTTTAATGATAATGTGGTTCCCGAGTAATATTATTGTTTCCTAAACTATTATTTTTTATTTTAGTCAATGGATTGAACTAAAATGAATCATGTTAATACTATGTGGGATAGAAAATGAAATGATTGTGCACCTGAGCATTCAAAATTTATGAGGTTTGGAATGGATAATATCGTTTACCTTCTCATAAATCATTTTTAATCTATAAATCATGCTAAAAATCATAATGATAAATGTTGGAAGCAATGTTGTATAGAGTACTTATTGAGGTAGAACCACCGTTATTTTAGTAGTTAAGTAGCCCACTAGTTTCTAAACAATGGATCAGTACCAATGAAAATATATTTCATGGTAACCAATGTTTAGATCATGAAAATTCCCATTTTCCTACCACCATTAAGAAGGTGAGGTAGGTCAATGGTGGACTCCTATTTAAAATATGAGACCCAAAGGATAAATTTACTCCATGAAGAAAGATGGGTTTATGATCTAGTTTTATAATAAGAACATTCCTCATATTATTAATAACCAAATAAAGACGGAATTTCTCAAGCTTATCCTGAAGGATAATAATTCTATCGCTACCTATGATGAAAATATTACAAGGAATGTGAGGTAATCATCTTATATTATCATTCATCCAAAATGTATGGTTGAAAAATTCATCAAGGGATAAAAAAATAAACGAATCTAGTTAGCCATAAGTGACTTTTATTGTTAGGAAGAAATCATTTTATGTGCAGTAAAGGTGGAAATAGAAGATGGAAAACATTTTGGTAATGGTGATCAGAAATGGAATATGGTATTAAGTGGAAGTTCCAATTATATTGTCACGTGGAAGGATGAAAAATTTTAAAACATAAATATTCAAAGACCAAGGGAAGGATCATGTAGGAGAGTTCATAAAAGGTAGATGAGGTAGTTTCATGTATTGGAATTCAAATCATTGAAAAAAAGAATGTAAATTTAATGAGAAGAAGCCATTAAATGAAATAAATAGAGAGATACAACAATATAATTCACCACCCACACTATAGTGTTTAAAATAAAATGAGCATGGGAAATATTCTAACTAGCTCCCCTTTTTAAATCATAATGATAGAGATCAATGACATCAACCACTTATAACAAGAGATAATTGAAAATCACATGTGATAACTATTTCTAACAGTGTATGAGAAAATAATGGGGTGAAAGTTATATTTAGCATCCAGTCTTGAAATAATGATGTATTATTTTCTCTTGATACACACACTAGTTCATATGTGACATGTTTTGATTGGTTATAAATATTCTACCCAAATTATTAGATGTATAATTAACAGTGAAGACCCATAATGGTAAGACAATAAAATCTAAATTGTATGATTCCCCACAGGATGAAATTCGTTAGAATGTTCTTCCTTAAAATAATTTCATTCTTCTTATGGCTGAAATTGATGTTATTTTACCAATGGATTGTGTATATATTTATAAAACAAACATTAATTTCCTTGAATGGGAAGTAATGTTTTATATTCCAAAAAACCTAATATTTTCTATCTGTATGATGATAAATATTAAAATCCAATGGAAATCACATCAATTCGATGTGTTTTGATTCCAATACATAAGGGATCTTTATCTTAGACTATTTGGGAGATACTCAACTTTATTATATTCTTATTGTGTGGATTTTTTCTGATGTCTTTAAGAAAGAGTTTCCCAATATTCCATTGAAAAATTAAGTTGTATTATCAATATAAATCATACTCACGGACACACTTATTTCAAAGACTCTTTATTGATTAATCCTCATTCAGTTTTAATAATTTTAAAAGAAACTCTAGGGTAACCTTGAAAATTAATTCAATGTGATGTGTGTGTCACCTTGGGGTGAAGTTATTCTATTTGATTAAATGAAAAATGTATTGATTCACCTATGAATTTATTACTAGGATTTGATTAAGATCAGGATAAATAGAAATTATCATAGGCCCTATATTAATGATATTTTTGATAAATTATGCATATATCAATATTGTTTGAAGATTGACGTTTTTTTTATATCAACAATTTTGGGTCTAATAAGTTGTTAAAACCAAGAAAATAGTCTATAAATGTTATCAAAACATATAGTATATCAGGATTCCATTTGGTCATTTAGATAAACCCTATATCATCATAGATATAATTAATTTATTCTTTAGAGATTACTTTTATCAGTTTTTGGTAGTCTTTATAGATGGTATTATAATTTATTCAATAATCAAGTATATTAATGAAGATCACCTTAGAATTATAATAAGTACCCTAATGTAGGAGATACTATATTAAAAATTTTAAAATATTGAATTTTTGCTTGATTTATTTCCAGTTTTGGGACATATAATCAAAATCAATGTTTTATCAGTGGATCCATCAATGGAAGATGATTTTGAACATTGGACCAGACAAATCAAGATGGATGAGACACATCGTTTTCTTGGTTATTCAAGACATTATCAATGATTTGTGGACAATTTTTCATGACTATCTAATCCACGCATAATGTTAACTCAAAAAGGATATATGTTCATCTGGATAGATGAATATGAGAAAACATTCATTAAAATGAAGAGAATATTAGTCAACAACAATTTGTTTACTTTACCTTATAGTGGAGAAGGGTTTTTAATCTACAATGGTTCATCCACGAAGGTATTCAGATCTTTGATTATGTAGAATTAAATTATAATAGATTATTCCTCACAACAGTTGAGGGTTCATGAGAAATATTACCCTACTCATGATTTAGACATAAAATAATTTTTTTATTAATGATATTGACGAATTATCATTACAGATAAAAAAATGAAAAATATAATAATTAAAAAATATAAAATTATATAATCACATAGAAAGAGTTAAATATGAACTAGAGAATATGTTTAGATTTGATTAATGATTATGATATATCAATACATTACCACCCTATGAATGTAAAAAGGGTGGCCAATGCATTGAGTTGAAAGGATCATATTGGATTATCTAAGAGGAAGATAAAAAAGGATCTTTTTTTTTTGATATTCAATGGATAGATTTTGAAATAATATGGAAATGGAGAAATTTGAATTATTGAAATGAATGTGCAAGAATATGTCAATGTGACGACTATAGAAGTAAATAAGGAAAAAGTCGAGTTAAAAAATAAGGTAAAAATGATTCTATGTTTAAATTTTATCAATTCGGAATATCATGGTAAAATAACCATTTATTAATTCCATATATACCATATTTGAAGGAGTTTTTATAGGATGGTCATAATAATTCATTCTATTTACATCCATGAAATATGATGATAGATAGTGATTTGAATGGGTATTTATGATTGGAGTGAATGAAGAGAGATATCACATAGTTTTTATCTTGTTGATTAGTATGTTATGAAGATAATGATGAACAATAAAAGGCTATTGGAATTTTAAATCCATTTCCCAAACCATAATGTTAATTAGAAAGCTACCCAATTGATTTTGTTTTTGGATAAAGAAAAATCTCAAAATATAATAATGATTTATAAGATATATTATATCACCATAAAAATTAAGCAAACTTCATTGGTATTACAGAAGATTCGTCCCTATATCCTCATTCTAGAATATACATTAAATATATGATAAGATATCCAAGAGTTTAGTATTCTGTCATGTCTGATCGAGATCCATGGATTACTTAAAAGATCTGGAGAATTCTACCACAAGAACTTGATATAGGGTTGAGTTTCATAACTATGTATAACCCTAACATAGATTGTTAATTTGAGAGAAAACATCATACCTTATAGGAAATATTGAGATCTTGTCCTCCAAATTTCAATGATGTTTGGGATCAACAACTTCCTCTAGTTGATTTTTCCAACAATAATAGATTTCACAGACAAATTAAAATTGAACAATGTTTATCCCTATAGGTAAAAATTGTATAAACATCAAATTGAAGAAAAACAGTAAGAGAAATAATGATATTAGGACATGAGAATGCTGAAAAAATGATAGATATGCTTATATCCATTCCAAAACATATAATGGTGGCACAAAGATAACATAAATGTTATATTGATTTATGTCATTGGGATATGTAATTCAATGTTTCAAAAAAGGATTTTATAAGAACATGAAAATGGTTGATTGTTATGAGATTTTTTAATATTGGAAACTAAACAATAGTTTTATTGATCCCTTTAAAATTATTGATCTTATTTGGATGGTCGCCTATTGCTTTATGATTTCAGAATACCTCTATCATGTTTATGTTATGATACATGTATATCTCCAGAGGAAGTACATATGTAATCCCTAAGATGTACTAAAATTATAGAAAATAATAGAAAAGAATTGTATTTGTTATGATAATCAACTAGTGCAGATTCTTCACTGTGTAGAGATTGTTCAATGAAACAAAACAACTCACCTTGTCAATTTTTTGTGGCGAAACCACTAGCTTAAAAAAGAAACATGGGAAATTGAGTGTGAAATAATGATGAATTATTCTATATTTTTTGTACCAAAGTGATATAATTTCAAGTTATGAATTCATCTTAAGGGGTTTAGAATGTAATACCCCATGATTTTATGAAATATATTTTCTTCGAATAAATTTAATTTCTTCTATAGCATGCTTCACATGGAACACCACGTTTAAACGAGCTACAATATATTTTTAAATTTATTATTTAAAAATAACCATAATAACCTAGGATTTCAATATAAATGTTTGAATAATAATATATAATTTTTAAATATTATATCTAATTTTTTAAGGAAGAAAACAAATTGATAAACATATTTATTTTTTATAATAGTCTTTATCTATTTCGAAAATTCTATTTTCTTAAAGAATGTTTTAATTTAATTTTTTGAAAAAAATAATAAATTATATTTTTAAGAATCATAGAAAATTTATTTGGATTTATAAATAGTAATTTTTAAAATATTCATATATAAATTATATTGGGATTTTTTTGGGATTTTTTTAACAAATAATTTTTCTGAAGAACTGTGTCAAATAGTTGATTTTATTTGAAACTAGATTTTCATTCTAAAAATTTAAAAATAAAATATTATTTTAAGATGTATTTAAATATATAATTAGTACAATTATATATATATTATTCAAATTTATATCATTAAAATCAGTTTCATATTTATTTTTTGTCTAAAAACATTTTAATTTTTTTAATGTTTTCTCAATTGAATGCCTCTTCTTCATCACATTTAGGAGACTACTTTTTAATTAAAAATTTCAAATTGTTTTAATGGAATTTGAAAAAATGGATTCCATATTTAGAATATTAATAATTTAAGTTATGCAACACGTTAAACATATTTTTTTACTATAATGAATAGGAAAAATAGTAAAACCATATTTATCGTTTATTAAGTCAAAATAGGTTTATCATGGTTTTAAAATAAAATTATAAATGTTAAAATGACTTATAACAATGTGAAAAACTCATTTTAGGGCCCTATTTTAACCTTATCATGGATATGTTTCTATAATAGATAATTTTGGATCATGTGTATATGTGAAAATATTGGGTACACATTATTCTTTTAAAAAATTCCATGTGTTTCCCTACCTCACCTATTAATGTCTACCCTAAATCCTCTCATATTCACACTTCCAAAACATTTTTTAATACAATAAAATCCCTAATATATGTATTAATTCTATCCAAACATCACAAAATAATTTTTTTATATCATAAATCTTATCAAGGGTGGATTTCGATTAGTCCTCAAGACATTGTCTGAAGAAGAGATACATTTCATAACTATTCATTTTTAATTTACATACTATTATAACACTTTAAAAGATATTTCAATTAATTAGATATAATAAAATTTATATCCCATATAATAACACAATTTTATGTTAATTTATTCTTCCTTATTCATCTACTCTTCCACCAAGCGGGAAAATTAAAATTCGATCATGTGTTTGGTGGACTACCATATTACGAGCTGATGTTATTCATTTTCCATCACCACCACTCATATATAGATATAATGATGGATTTATTGTTTATATATTATATTTATGATATTATAATATCAATTAAATTATAATACCAAATTTTCCTTCTTACCTCCTTATATATTGGAATACAAAAACATATTTCTAATGTTCGACGAACTACAGCCTCATAAACCGATGTGATGTGTTTTTTGTTACTATTTTATATATATGGTAAAAAAGATATATTAAATTTATATACCGGATATGTGTATTATAATTATACTTATTTAATTATGATATAATATATACCTTCTAAATTTAGATTTCATGGGATACGATAATGACTTTTGTCTGTACAAAAAAATACCGCCTCACAAAGATATGTGATTCATTCTTCATATATATTTTACATGGACACTAATAAAGATAAATTATACTAAAAAATTGGTATATTTTTAATACAAATTATTCATTAATTTTAATATATTATTTTCTTTTATTTCATTAAATCTATTAATAAAATGGATACATCATTCATGTGCACATACTGTCTAAAATCTCCTTAAATAGTGTATTTCATTTTGTATGTCTTAATTTTTTGGATTAATATAAATAAATATATAGTAATTATAAAAAATATTATAATAATTTTTAACATTTTTTATATTATGGAACCATTTTTATAGTGAGATAATGAAAATACTGTCATAATATCAATGAAAAATATTGTTGTAATTACCAATAATAATATTTCAATAAAGAATTGTTTAATAATTGGGTTATAAATGGCCAAAAGTAAATAATATATGGTAAAATATAAATAATTTTGGCTATATTACATATTTATAATAAGATAATATTTATTTTAAAACATGTTTAAATGTTTTTGAATAACTTCAAAAATTAAGGTAAGGCATTTCCGTCTCACTTTTTACTTATTGGAAACACATTCCATATTCACAAATTATTTCTTTTATCTAGAATATATAATACTAATGGATTTTTTTAATGATTTTAAAGAAAATTATGGTTATTTTTATAACCATTTTATGATATCACTTATATGGGGATTATGATTCAATGTGTCCCAGTTTCTAATTATTTTACAATATAATCTCATCATTTACAGTGATGGTTTATGTTTATGCTTTTGTTGATGAATTTTTATGATCCAAATCTCAATAATATCATGAACATTATTCCTATCTGATTATCTCTTGAGAATACCTTATTCCCTCAATGTTTCTCCTCTTAATGTATCTAGGAGACTACAAATAATGTTTTTATGAAAATTATCATTATTTCACTCTTTAGTCAAAAATAATTTTTCATCCAAAATAAAGTTTTAGAAGATATATTTAAAATTATACAGGTTATTTAATTGAGGCATTTTTACTGATGCTTTATATTTTAAAATATACTTTAATGTGACTCTTCATGTAATTTTCTAGGCAATGATAATTTGAATTTTTCCAAAAATATTAATGGAATAATAATTCTAACATGTTTAATATTTTTTTCACCTTGACCACTAAATTTTTTAAATAATAGACTATAATTACAATTGTGGATTTTCAAAAAAAATTCTAAAAATATTTTATGTTTTAAAAAATATTTTTTGAACATGGGAAAGATATTTGACTCCATAACTGTTAAAATTGATTTTTTAAAATAATTTTGCATATAATATGACCTACATTGATGTTAGTAAAGAGTATTTGGGGATATATTTCAATGATACCAATTTTATACTTTCTATGTAGGGTTTATTATTATGTTAAAAATATGATTATGAAAGAAATTTATGTCCATGAGTTATACTATAATAAAGTTGTTGTGGATCTAGAGCCTATTTCACGTGTTATGATATTATGGATGTTTTATGATTATATGAAACAAATATATATAGATTATGTGTTACGTGGTAGCTATATCTCCCTCTAAATAATTGGGTACATATAGACAACTCCTGAGTAAATATCATATTCATGAAACTAATTACAAGTTCATAATGTAATTCGGGATCCTAATGGCATGTTCACAATGTTATGTGTGAACCCCATAACGTTTTCAATTATTATGCATCGAGGATTATTTCATGTCCATGAGATTATGATTGAACCGATTTGTATGTTCATATTCTTATTAATGTGAATTATTTCATGAAATTATCATAATGAGTGAACGTTTATCAATTTACTGAAGATCGAAATTATATAAGCTTATATGTCTTCTACAAATATATGTCTTATTACAGTGTAATGTTCATATGACTCATTTTCACTAATTTTAGTATGATTAATGTCTTATGATATTACAATAAATATGCAAGAAATACTATATTTATCATTTATAGGATGGGTATGATTTTTATATGTTGTTGTCATGTTCTCAAACCTTTATACTCACATTGTGTTTATGTATTTCCCATGTTTACATTTTCTGAGCATCTGAGAACACCCTTTCTTATTTTTCTTTTCCCAAGTTACAGTGAAAGGTTTTATGTAGGGTGTGTTTCAATGAGTAAAAAATGGATATATATTTATGCGGTATTGTGATGATATTTTCTTAAATAAGATGATTGTATACTTAGTCTCTAAATGAAATAAAAAATTACAGTCCTTTGGAATGTATTAGTGAATGTAATAAATATTCATATATTTTGATTTGATATCTATGTATGAGATGTTTGGGTATATACATCTAAAACTAGTCATTATCTGACATTTTAATTTATATGGTCAAAACATGTACAACCAATGGGTATTTGATATGTTGTAGATCATTTTTAATGTCTATCTTCTATGATTACCCCCTTAGTAAGATCTTTTATACAGTAGCTGTGATTAATAATTTTTTCTATTTTAAATATTTAAAAGGTTAAAATACTATGTTGAAAATATTACATAATAAAATTTAGGCTGATTCCAAATATGCAGTCTATTTTTCAAAATTAAATTCATATATTTTTTAGAATCCAATTTAAAACTATACCTGCCAGAACGATTAAAAATTGGGTTTCCAGATAGAAAATTATCATAGGTATAGAATGTTCTAAGACCAATTTTATATATTAAACTGATTAATATTAACTAATTTATTCAATTTATAATATAATTTAACAAATTTTTCTGTCAAAAAATTTTAAATATAATTTAACGATTGAAATTATTTAAATTAAATGGATGTACTCAATAGAAATCATTATATTTCAATATTTTACTAACAATGAAACAATTTGGAGAAAAAAAATTAATACAAACATAATATGATATTATTATTTTGAAATTTTAGTTTGTTTTATAAAATACATTTTTCTAAAAATATAAAAAGTACTTTTAAATTATATGTGAAATGGTAGACTAAAAATCCTTTTAGGAAAGTACAGTTTGTATTCATATTTTGTAAAAAATTAATAATTTTTTACTAGTCAATATATGGATAATGAATATATTTATATATGTTTAAACCACATATAATTATTTATTTAGTTATTTATATTAATATATGTTAATTTAACATTTAGTTTATATCAGTATATGATAATATCATTTGTTTAGACCTTGGGTTTCATCATCCATAATCCATTGAAAAGATTTAATTTAATTAAAATGAAACATATCAAAATGTATCAAGTTGTTTCATACTCATATATGACCAATGTTTTTTTGTCATATTCACTTATTATCCTAACATTATTCTATTAAAATATCATGTTGTAAAAAAATAATTGTTATAAATTTTTCTGGTGAAATTAATTTTATATGTTCTAGATATTTTTTTAATAAAATTCAATGAAATATTTGTCTATTATATTTTTTTGGGTTTATATATTTTTCAAAAAGGAAAATAATATTTTTTCTTTGAAAAGAACCATCAAAATAATTTTATAAATAAATCCCCAAAGGTAAATTATTAATATTCTAATTACTTATATATTTTTTTATATTTAATTTATATTTTTTATACTACATATAATAATTCAAAAAATTATAGATTTTATCAGAAAAAAATTTATGAGTTATAAAATTTATAAAAAAATTATTAAAAATAAATGAAAGTTTAATTTTATTCTCATATTTTGAGGTTTTATAAGAACCATTTATCTAGATTAGGATTAGTTTTCTAAACAATAAGACCCACTGAATAAAAATACTCCCTATCCAGAGGAAATATATAGGTCTAATGGGACATGTTTCTTTTATCCCTACTATTATTCTAATAATAGTTTTAAGTATTCTAATTTTCCTTTTCCTAATTTTTGGTTGTTTTATTTATCATATGCCTTATAAAATTCTAGGTATTTCTATTGTGATTTCTCTAAGAGTGTTGCAGTTAATAAAATAATGGTTTAGTGAGACTAATTTGTGATGTATTAATCTGCTCTGATTAAGATTATACTCATTCAGTGTTTTGAGTCAATAACTATAGAAAAAGAGGTTTTGGATATACATTACATTGATTTGAAAAAATATTTCTACACATATAAATAATTTTGTGACGAAGATAGACTTAAGGTTGTTTCTTTGAAATTTTTTTATAATCATACTAATTAAAAATAAATATAATTTTTGAGTTAATAATAATTCCACATGAAGGATATGTTAATTTAGTAAATTATAAATTTCAAAAAATATTTATTATTTTTAGAAGTAAAAAGATAAACCATAATTTTTTTATTAGATAATATTTTAATATGTTTTTTCAACAGATTCTAGAAGAAAAAATTGATTCAGTACTAAAGAAAAATTTTCTTATAAAAAAGGATATACACGAACATTAAAAGTATTAAAAAATTATATCTTCCAATTTTTTATATATGATAATTATTAAATTAGTGAAGTATATGGTCAATGTTATTTAATATATTAACGTAGAGTCTATAAAGGTCATGATTTTTATTTTCCCTTGTTTTATTAAGATGATGTAGTTAAATTTTATGAAATTTGAAAAAATAATGATAATATGATTATTAGATAGAAATATTATTTTTCCTAGAGATGAAACTATTAGTAAGATGAATATTGTTTATAAATCTACATAAATTAAGTTTTGTAAAAAATAATACAATTTAATGTATGAAGAAGGTATTGAAATAATTAAGAATATATTAAAGAATACAAATATAGGATGGAAATATTCTCTTCTATCAAGGAAGAAATGTCGGAAAATGAGAGAATAAATCCCCATTTCATTTATATATATGAAGGAATGTAATCAAGATTTTGATCCATTATTTTGGTTGGATAAGTATGGTACCCTATCAATTAAACCAAATGATTATCATGATTTACAATATGAAGAAAAAAATAAGAGAAAAGGTCAAAAGGAAAAGAGACATAAACTATCTACGAAATTTCATAATTATATGGAAGTGATCTAGTCAAGAGTGGATGTAGTAAAAGAAGGAAAGGTTATGTGTCTAGTCATATGGATAAACCTATAATTTAAAAATTTCAAGAAACAGATGTTCTGATTTCTATTGAACATTTAGCCATAGAAAATGTAATATAGTTATAATTGTTTATGATCAAGCTGCAAAGAAAATGAATTGTTTGGAAAACATATTCTATGAGAGATTAAACTCGTCAACAAAGAAAGATATGATAAAAAAAGAAATATAAAATTATTTAAGAGATACAAAATCATTTAGATCATGCAGATTTATCATAACACTCCCCAAAATATTTCTCTATGAAATCAAATAAATGTGTTTTAGTGGATTATAATAATGAAAGAGAAGAATATGAAGAAAACGAAAGTGAAATACATTCTAAATTATATAAAATAGACAAATATCTATCATATTATACTAATGATGAAATATTGTTTCATATGTTTCATAAGATAAATTGGTATCATGGAATGATTGATATTATTATCCACCAGAGACTACTCTATAATGTGATTATTCTTATTTTAAAAATTCCCTTATATGTAATTCTATCCAATGAATGGAGATGAAAATAAATTACCTTAGTGAGGTAATTTTTTGTTTGGATGTTATTATTTAAATTTTCATAAAAATTTAATCTATGATGCATTATTTTTTATTGAAATTTTAATTAGTAGGGATTTCATATTCAGTAAAACATCAAATTTATCATGAAATTTAAAATTATTTAAAATTTAATGATTTCAAAGGAAGATAAATATATGATTAATGGATGTATAAATTTTTGTATAAGATACACTAAATTAGATTTTATGTTTAATGATAAAAAATAGTAGATGTTTGGGAATAATAAAAAAACATAATTCAATTTATAAAGAAATATCACCGAAGAAGTTGAGGAATATTTAAATGATATTGATAATATCAAATTTATATTTATGAATAAATAAAATGGGTTTTTATAAGAAGGAACAAATACAAAATAATTTATTGATGATTATGAAATGTTGATGAAAGGAAATGTTTTTATAGAAGCAATTCATATTGAAATAATAAAATATTACACACTGTATGAAGAAGTTAAAAATTTGAATTACATAGTGGATTTTCTTGATGTGAATAATGATAATTTTTTTAAATATACTCATTTAGATGAGGAGATCACAGATATGAGGAATGAGAATAAAATGATCCCATATCATGAAGCATATTTTATAAATATAAAATAATACTTATCGTTGTTAGAAAATATCAATATGATGATAAGATGATGAAGGTGATCATTAAAAACCTCATAAATAATGCGGTATATTTTTTATGAACCTTTTAATTTTTGTAATAACATTAATATATTCATTATGAATAAATAGTTTTGAATAAATATTCAATATTAATATTTTATGAAGGGTGATTCAAAAAATATATTTTTATATATTAATATAATTCTTTTTAATGACATTATAAATATTTTGTTTCTTAAAAAAATTTGTGCCCTAAATTTTATGGTACAAATTATATAAATAATTATTTTCAAAAATAAAAAATGGTGATAATGATATATAACATGTGAATAAAAATCATCTAAATATTTATGTTGAAAGGTATTGATCTTTTGAATAAAAATTCTAAAAGATATGGATGGAAAAAAATTACACACTAAAATAAAAGGGAATAAATAAACATGGAACTAATAAATAAAATAATAGTAATATTAGACATGGTTTCTATATTTTTATTTTCATATTTATTTTCAATAAAAAATTATTTGTAGTTCTTTTAAAAAAATTGATAGCATTTTTATTTGAATGAATATGATTAAATACATTCTACCATTATTTTCAAAATCAAAATTCATTTAACTAAAAGGTTATATTTTAATATCGTTAATAATTACTTTGTTATATGTATTTTTTTTGAAAAAACAAAATCAATTTTCTAGAAAAATAAATATCAATTTATTGGAAAAAAGTTTTTTACATGTTTAATTGGACACAAATGTGTTTGATCATTGGATAAAGAATTGGGTATTTCATTATATGAAGATTTATAGAAGCCTATAATCCTATGTATAATGAAGTCCACCATAAAAGGATATATTAATACTATCATACGAATTTCATTGGATGGAGGTCGACATGTTCTCTGGATGAACATTCAATAAATCCATTAGATTGAAAAATATCATTTTACCAGATGAAAAATTTATCTTCAAATAGAAGGAATTAAAATATTCTATAATGGTGTATAAACATATCCAAATCAGAAGAATATACCAAGCTTAATTATATCTAGAAAAGAGGTAAATTATACTAGGAAATTTTAACTACATAAAATACGTCTAGATATTACCACTATGAATTAGACTATAAATCGATGTAGAGTTTTAGAAGGATGAATATATTGTAACAAATACTATCTGATGTTACTGTCAAAACATTTTACATCTATTTTACTTTTCGATTGATTCCGTATAATATTATTTATAGTATATTTAATTAGTAATACATAAAAAATCTGTAACTTCATTAATAATTTAGGTGTTTATATCAGTCAGCTTGAATTATTTGATCAATATATTTTGGGGATAGAATGAGAGAGGTGTGTTAGATATTGCAAATCAATGGATTTTGGGGTTAAGAAGACAATGTTGTGTCTGATTATAATATCAAGGGATTTTTTTTTGTAAAAATGATATTCTTTATGGTTAATTTAAAACCATGGTTACCCAAATTTATAGTTTTACAACTTCCATTGTACTTATGGTTAATTTGTGAATATATTAAATAAACATTTTATAATTTATTCAAACGTTATTTATAATAGTTTTGTATCATTTATATAAATTTTTTATTCAAATCATTATTAATTAAGTAAATTTTATTATATGAAAAACTATTGTTATCATTGAAAAATATAATATTTATATAGTTGGTATGATATCTTGTCCTAATAAAATATAATGAATGCCCAATAACTTTTTCAAAATGATATGTATATTATTAGTTTTTTTTATAATCTATATTTCACCACCGAACATTTATAGGTAATTACATACCATTTGAATCCTACAAATAACATGTCTTAGTTTTTTTGGGCATTCCCTCTCTTTATATTATTGAATCCATGACATAAGAAACTATCAATGATAAGGAACATCTCTTAAGATAATATGATATATGAGTCACATAATCAATACAAAATAGTAAAAAATTCAAAAAAATCTTGGTTATATGCATGAATTTAATCCACATAATCTTTAACAATCTCATATATGTCACTATTCCTCTATAATGTAGGATCCAAGACAATGGTTCATCGCTGCACCACATTATCTCAATGATACTAGGTCAATACTGGCTTTTCCAAAAACATTGTAATATATTCAATCTCTATATCTCACTTCTTAATTCAATTGTAATATTTTTGTTCTAAGTAATGAAGCTGATAGATATGGAATATTTTGGGGATCCTATCTACTTATTGTGGAAGAAATAACTAATTTGGTAGTTCACAGCACACACCGACACCGCAAATGTCCTGACGATCTGGGGAGAAATTTTACCCTTGAAAACCCTCTTCTACCCCAGATGTGGGGAAACTATTACGAACACATTGTCTCTAATCTCAAACTATATAGTCCTCTTCATATAGTTATAATTTTAATTTTAATGTTATTTAGGAACTTTAATCCATTATTGTCTCATTTAGATGTTCTCATTCACTATATGATCTACATCAATAATAAGAACTGATGACTCCCCAACATCTATCCAGCACAAAATATATTGACATGACCACCCATACAATGAATAAAACATGGCCATACAAATGGATGAGTTATAGAAATTTTTTTATGAAACACCAATCATTAGTGTATTCTTTACCCAAGATAAACGATCTAAATATTTCCTCCAATATCTAGATCTTTTGGTACAACAAACCGTTTTTTAGGATGAAAAGTATTACTAAATAACAACTGGGTGCCTATTTAAAGATGTAATCCTCTACAAACTCATGACATAAAATAAATAACATTATTAGGAATAATTTTCCATTGAACCCCCTCATTTCTAACCAAGTCATCCACATAATACCTTTCAAATAAATCCATGACAGCTGATTCATGGATCACTAGACATATAGTTAATTTCATTATTTGGTCTAATATTGAAAAAAATACATCTCACTCATTAATATCATGGGGAAATTCAAAGATGAAAATAATCAATATTTCCTCTTATTTCTACTAAGGGACATCTACTTTTCTCTAAAAACCTATTGGAACATATTGTTTCGCCATGAAAATAAGATATACTACACAAAAGATCAAAAAACATTTTATCAACAACTTCATTAAAACCCAAAGAAATTAGTACTTAATCCATGATACATCATAGACATAGTAGGATAAACCAGTAATTGTAATATGTAAAACTCACAGGAAACAACTTTTGAATTACTAATGCATCAAATAGTGTCCACTGAAAATACATTCAATTTTGAAAATCTTGAACCATAGATCTAGAGGATCAATATATTCAACGGGGTCCAACATCACATATTCAAATGATTCTCCAAAATAAGACAATTTTATCTTCTCCATCAATGAAAATTCCACATTACTCTAATAATTCCATCCTCATTCACTTCTTTACCCGACATCAAGATTCATTGTTGAGAGTTCCTCTATCAGGATCTGAGAATCTTTTTACTCTCAAATCAAATCACCTTAAGAATGAACAAATTGTAAATTTGAAACTAAAATCACCAATTAAGAATGTAGGATATCTCACAAATATAATTTTATTGAAACTCCATCCACCCATAGTTTCCTGAATTCGTATCCTACAAAAAGAAAACATATTTTATGATATTTTGATAGATGAAAAACAAAATTTATTCACTGATGTGGTAATGATACATTAGATTTAGATGAAAAATAATCAATGGAAAATCCATATCAGTGGTGGAACAATTACAATTAGGGAAACCGAATTTCAAAGATTCATAAGATAGCATCTCCCTATTCTGCATCAATATTCACTCCAAACATTAAAATGAAACATAAAAAATCATAAATATTACACATTCGATAAGAAAACTATGTATTATGTAATTATTATATCACTATTTTAGATAAAAATATCTTCACTTTGAACTTATAATTCCAAAAAACCAGAGTCTTTATAGTTCAAGGTTTTGAGTGTGACTAAAAACTGAGAGAAATCTTGACCAATCTCCGATAATATCTAGTAAAACCGAGGAAACTACAAACATATTCCACATTATTATTTACTACCCATCATAAAAATTCCTAAATACCTGATGGTTCCAAAAAATAACCCACATAGAAACCATGATCCTAAGTAATTATACCTATCACATCTAGAAAATTCCTTTTTATAGCTTTCCATTAAGCTGATGATGTTGAAGTACATTCACAAATGATCAATGTTGATAGAATGTTTACTCCTATTACATAGAATAGATTAAGATGTAATCAATAAAAATGAATTGAAAATGGTCCAGGAACACGTGTAACATTGCTTTCATGAGTGATAAGAACACATCTAGACCAATCATAATAGTGGAAATTATAACCATGAACTCAAAGATCCTCTACCGACACACTAAGGTGATCTTTAGGATATTATTATATGCTATGATCATCTTGAGATATCCTAACCAAAAATCAATTTCATGAAACCAATTATGTCCATTAATCTAGTTGAATGGATCATCAAACATTCAATGGGGTAGTTTTACTTGGCTATAACAGGGTCCAACAACTGTTAGTCCTTACATAACCTAATAATATCATCTTCCTTTTTACCGAAAACATGAGAACACCCCAAGGAACTGTATTATGTCATATAAACACCTCTTTATCAAATCATAAATAAGGAGCATCAACTCTTAAATCATTTTAGGGGTCATCCAATAAGGATCCATTGAAATTGAATGTGAACATTGTTATAACATTATCCCAAACATGAAGTCATGTTGAGGGTGTAGAGTCATGACCTCTTTTGAGACAAAATCAAGAAATCCCTCCCCTACTCTAGAAACAACCATTTCATAATTTTATAATGATATATCTCCCTACTAAAATAAAAGGATTTTCCACATTCCTACCACATATCTAATAACCTTTTTCAACTAGGAATGCCACTAACTGATCCCCCAAAATTGAAAAACTATCATAGTGAAACAATATATTTCCGCATTCATAGAATATAGAAAATAATTGGAAATTTTTACATTGTGAGGAATTTTTATAAATAATAAATTCAAAATGAACTTGTTTTACCATATAACTACTATAAATTGTCATCACCAATAAAAATAGGCAAATGGATCTTCAAATAGTAGGGATAAAACAAGGGGAACAATTTTTATCTCCATCTCTTGTCCCAAGACATATACCAAAGAATGTGATTCAATTGAGTGTGTGGATATTAAACATATCATGTAACTAAAAATGGTGTATGATAAACTTATCATTCCTAATACAACCTTCGTCCCCAAAATAATTATCACCTCTATCACATTCATCTACTAAAACCCATCTCTTATGCCTCTACTAAAACCCATCTCTTACAATTTAATAATATTTTTAAACCCACTATACAGGTGTATCAGACACATACAGAAGAAATTGGACATAAGGTAAGGGATAATTATTCCAATCTCATTCTTATCCGAGATTATTTATTCGTAAGTATTAACCGGGGTTATGTTATTATCCATGTCGATATGTTCTCAAAATGTTTTCATAAAATGTTTACTTTTGTTCCATATATGTTTAAAGTCATTTGTACTTTTATTTACTTTTACCACATCATATGGAAGGAATCTTTCTTTTGTTTACCATATGAGGTACTTTTTGACTATTTCGGCAAAAGTACGAGAAGAATGTTTTTTTAACTTATACGGCATTAACAGATTTTTACGGTTTCATAATGACTAATTTTCATGAAGCTTATTCTAAAAGTTTTCATGGTTATTTTCAATAAAATCATTTTCTTTTAAAATTTTGTGTCATTTTGTGAAAAGAAAATTATTTTGAAGAAGAAAGGATATTTTCATCAAGAAATAATTTCAAGTGTTTTATCAAAACTATTTTCAATCTAAGATGAAATTATTTAGAATGTTTATGTTTCAAGTATAATGTCTCTATTATTTACATGGTGCTATTATTCATATGATGAAATGATATCCATTTTTTAGTATGGATTATGTGATGATGGGATGATGTTTATTAAACCCATTTTATTCTTTGGGTTATGATGAATGTTTATGTTCATTTTGTGGCACAAGTAAGAATGATTTCATTATGAGATGGGTGGGACCTATATGTCCCTTCAATAAATTGGGTAATGATTTATATCTCATAAGATTGACATGGCTGGAATGGTAAGTTTATCTGGTTCAGTGTTACAGGACTAGAATGAGGAGTGAACTCGATACAGAAAGATACTTTGTCCACTAAGATGGTCTTGGTAGCAATGCCTTGGATACTATGGAAATCATATCACGTGCTTAGTGTTTTTCTGAAATTAAATGTTTTATTCCCATGCTATTTTATCATGATTGATGTTCTATTATGACCTATACTTTCGTATTGCCAAGATTTATTTCCCAACACAAGAATTTTATTTGTAAACTTTATGTTCATGTTTTGAGGATCTAATGTATATGGTTTGTTCTATTTTCTCCATGCTTACCCTTGCTGAGCATTTGAGCTCACCCTGTATATTTTTTCTTTTCCCCAGGATATAAAGAATGGTTTTCGGTAAGAGAACAAAAGGTGAAGATCATTGTGGGAGATGTTGAAGATCTTTCACCATAATTAGAAGATTATGTTCTGAGTTTCCAAATACAGAAAACTATTACGGTCCTTGTGTGTTTGTTTTTTTATGTATTAAGTGTTCCGAAAAAGTAATGTAATGTCCATGTACGTCAAGCTTTGGGTCTCTACAGTTGGTATTGGAGGAAAAGTTTAGTCAACCTTTGGAAACTAGGATGCGATAACTTTAGTGAGATCCCTAGAGATATTTCTAAGGGATGTATAGGGATGTCGCTAAGGATAATGATACGTATAGGTTATAGTCCTAGAATTACGGTAACTATCTTATAATTAAATGTAAGATTTTATATATTGAATGTAACCCCACTTTATTATGTTGTTTCACTTGCATGATTTTTGCCTCTCACATTGTTCTTTTTGTGTTTTAGAAAATGGCTAGAACCCGAAGGAACCGTGTGGATCAATGTAATAGACAATGCAATGATTTTCCTCCTCAACAAACCAATGTTATGGGATATGGATTGCAAAATATTTTTTCTATATGTACAAAATATATGAATCATTCTGGAATTCCATATTAGGGGAGAAAGGAACAGTATTCTATTGAGTCCTTCATGAGGAAACATCCACCTTGTTTCAATGGGTCTTCTAATCCACATGTGACTGAACAATGGATTAGTTCCATTGAAAATATATTTTCGATACTTCACAATTCAGAACATGAAAAAGTCATTTTGGCTATTTACTGGTAAGAAGGTGAAGCAGACCAGTGGTGGACTCTAATTAAGAATACAACGCCCATAGATGAAATTTAATCCATGGAATGGGATGAGTTCAAGAACATATTTTTCAATAAGTACTTCCCTCGTATTCTTCAAAAAAAGATGGAAAATGAGTTCATTGTGCTTAAAAAAAGGGTGATGATTCTGTTGGTATATATGAGGTGAATTTTACAAGGATTACAAGGTATAAATCTGGATTTATCATCCAACTTGAAAGTAAAGTTGATAGATTCTTCAGTGGCTTAAAACCAAGTCATTGAAAGGCATTATCTATAAGACAATTCAGTACCTATGACGAAATTGTGTATTGTTATATCATGGTAGAACTGGAAGTTCATGTTACATATCCTTTTCATTATTTTGACAAGAAACGAAAGATGGAGTTCATGGAAAAATCTTAGAACAATGGTGAAAAGAAGGTGAATGTTTCTTTATGCTCAATGTGTGGAAATAAGCATGGTGGAGATTGTCTAAAAGGTACTAGAAAATGTTTCATGTTTGGAAAAGAAGGGCACAGAGATGCTGAGTGTCGAAGTAATGGGAAAAAGGTTTCTAATGACATGAATAGAGAAAAGATTACAGAGAATGTTCCACCAACACTTCAATGCTTCAGGTGCATGGAAATGGGGCATAATGCTAATAAATTCCCTAATCCAAGGGTTAATGAAGATCGACGTGAGCAACCTCTTAAGGAAAAGGACAAAGGGAAGTCACATGCGATCACTATTGGTGATGTTGAGTATGACAATGATGTAGTGGAATGATTATGTGTTTATGTAACGGGATTCCAAAATAATGTAGTGGAATATAATTTATATTACTGTGGAATATTGGAATATCTATGTATTGGTTTATTATGGTTTTCAATAACTATATGGTACTGGTAACCATGAAAAGTAATTGAAATATTTTGGAAAGCAAATGATATGCGCATTATGAAGGGATAAGTTGAAAATAATATGTTTGATAGTTATAATGAGCTCATGACTGATATAAGGACAAAGTGATATCATGGTTTTAGTATATATAAATTTTTGGATTTTGGTATGTGGAAAGAGTTACATTTTGACAGCATTCCTATTTTCACTATGGCTCTATGGTAATTCTTGTTGCAAGAGATTACAAGATTAAGGTATTCACATGTTTGGAATGCGATAAAAAAGATATATATTATGATATATCGGGGATAAATGATGTTATTCACATGCTTAGTTAATGAAATTTCTACTAATCGTTTTCTTTATACTATGAGATTTGACAGATGAATTTTGGATAAATCTATAGACTGGAATGGAGTATGTTAGACATCATATAGTATTGTTTACGGGTAAATTTTTTTTTGATTTTATTTCTGTAATGTAAAAAAAGGGAAGTTTTAGAAGAAAAAAAGACAACCTGCAGGACGGAAGACAACCCATCGCATCAGACAACGCTGTGGGAATCGAACCCACAACCGAATTGCGACAGGCCTTTATCGCCTTCCACTGTCCAACATGAAGTCTCTGTTATATAGAAACTAGTTTTATTATATTAAGATGTATTATATATGATGTATAAGTCCATTTTAGGAACCATATGTGATTAATCTCACTATAGATGGACTAATGTATTTTTGACATATTTTTCTAACCATTTGTCTGAGACAGATGGAATGACCCATCATTCTATCACATGATCTGCTAACACTTAATGAATGAAAAATTCAACTTCATTTCTTTAAGAGATGAAGTGGAAATTTTACAAGGAACACCCAATGGTGAGACTGTACCAAAATCATGAAAGTATTACTTCTAATTCCAATTTTTCAACTTTAGGGAAATGATCTTCAAACAAAAAATGGTTTCCTAGTGTTCTTATATCTGATAAATCAGATGGTACCTTAGATCATGAAAAATTTATGGCTTTTTTATTGTTGGATTTTTCATATCCTTGTTCTCTATCACTCTCCATTTGAACATGATGGTTAGGCTTCTCTTCTATATCCATATTTTCACCTATGTTCTCCTATGTGGAAACCCAGTGATGAGTTAATTTGGGTAACTGAAATATTTCATACTTTACTTTTTAAAATTATGTTTTATTATTCTTTTTTACGATGTGGGTTTCTATGATAGAAAATTTCAAATATTAAAGGATTTATAACCTCGACGAATTTCGAAGGCGAAATTTATTTTAATGGGGTACACTGTAACACCCTGAGATTTTATGAGATGTATTCTTTTTAATTAATTTGATGTCATGTGTTTTATGCTACACCATGATTATCTTGCGCTATATGAAACACCATTTTAGCTTGCAGTATACGCAACACTATTCCTGGATCGTGTTACACAAAATTTCAAGTTCACAACATTGATTGTATATATATATATATAATGTATAAATGAAATATGGTTGGATTCTACTATACACAAAAACAAAGGAATCTTGCACTACACGCAACTTTGACTTGGCTTGCTTTACACGCAATCGCGACCTTCCACGATAGCGCGTGTTGTACGCAATACTGAGTTTCACTAAACAATGATATGTTATTAAAATATTATATAAACTAGCAGTTATGAATAGTAATACCCACTTTTTAAAATTTTATAAATTTAATCTTTCTAAATGGAATTCATTTTTGGATTTGGAATATCGAAATTAGCCTAGGGTGATTTTTTTGTATTTTTCTTAAAACTATCAATTTTTGATGAATAATGAAAACACTAGGTCACTATTTAAAAACTGTATTTTTATTTAAATAATTATTTATTTTATTTAAACTTATATGAATCATTTTATAATTATTATATATATATATAAATTTAATTGAACTTTTCACAGTCTTTTACCCACCTCCTAGGAGAATTTGAATATTTACATAAAACATAATTATACCACTTCTGTGAGTGGAATGTCAAAAATCCAAGAGACATGGTTAATATCAAGGAGTAAAATGTGGGTCAATAAGAAAAAATAATTTTTGGTGAATAGTAACTTTTTTTCTTTTATTTACCACGGTTAGAAAAAAATAGGGTAATTAAGGTTAAAAAATCATATTTTTATTACCCTAACACATTTCATAATTCTATTGGATAAGTGTAATTCTACCAAAAACAACCATAGGAATAAAATATTACCCTTTAGGTCCACGTGGATTAGATTAGGACACTTATTATTAATTTATTTAAAGGAGAGTTAAAATAGTTAAAATGAATGTTTAATAACTAAAACATTTTTAATATAGGTTTATACATAAGTTAAATTGGACTATAAATATTAATTACAAAGATAAAAATATTTCCTACGTAATGGTATTTTATTTATAATTTTTAGACATTGAATAATTTAATTTATTTATGACACAATGACGATGTAGTAATTACTTTATAAATAAATTATTAACATAATTGATGTTATAAATACTCTAATAAAAGTAATTTGAGACTTTTTATGAATTAAAATAAAGTTATAGGTTAATATGACATGTTAGTATTTATTAAATTAAATTTATTCGAACTAATAATGTTGTTATGATTTTCACAACAATCAATTACATAATAGTGTCAAAATTGATATAAAATAGTTTTTAAAACAAATATTATAATATTAATTGTTATTATATTCCTAAAAATATAAGGTTCATAGAAATGACTTAGATAAGGTTATATATTTTAATAATGAACCAGTTGGGGTTCGCTTGGCATGTTATAGTATGTTTATTTGCCATATAGTGTAGAAAACAAGAAGACATGGTAAAAGTTAAATTATTTAACTTAGTGTTAAATCTAAATGATAAGGTTAAAATAGTAACCTAAACTTGTCTAAAAACTATTGGTTGAGATCATTTAGACCCATCCCCACTTTATCTTAGAAATAAGTCAATTTGGAGATATTATAAATAGAATATGACATTATTATAAAATAATAATTTTGGTTTTTCCAAAGGTGCCCCTCCCATCCCTTATAAAAAGGGTACCACTTCTCTCTTCTCTTCACACCCTTTTAAGCCTTGATGATCGGCCAAACCCTGAAAATTACTCTACTCAACCTATCTAGTTATATCATAGAGGTTCTGGTCTTCTCAAAAGACCAAATCTAGTGCCCTAAGAAGAAGTTTAAAGGAGGTGCGTCGAGGAAGAGGTAATCTCTTCTACCAACTCTTTCAGGTTTCTTTCTTCTTCTACATCCTCTTCTTTAGTTGTTTAATTATAAATTAATAACATAAGTATTAATTACATACTGATATGTTATTATAAATATGAAACAACCATATTACACCTTATATCTATCATACGGAAAATGAAATCACCTCTCGTGCGTACAT
This sequence comes from Viscum album, assembly GCA_963277665.1. Lineage (NCBI taxonomy): Eukaryota > Viridiplantae > Streptophyta > Magnoliopsida > Santalales > Viscaceae > Viscum > Viscum album. The sequence goes on from OY728141.1 coordinate 1,253,794,394, forward strand.
ACAGAATACCGTCTCCACGCCGTGGTGTAATCAGTGTTTCCACCACCACCTTACTAGGATAGTTATAATGGTGTAAGTAATAACTATATATTATTATTATAAAATAATACTGATTCTAAGATAATATATCATCCACTCCAATACCATTCAATAAATATGGGAATGATATCATCACTCGTGCGTATGTACGGATTACCGTCTCCATGACGCGATTAGATTCATTTTCCATGTTAACAATTCAAGAATGATTATAAAGTATATATAATAGGTAATAATGAAATATATGACATAATATGCTACTGGATTTATGTATATATTTATGTATGTCATCTACTTAATTCCATTCAATCCAATAAGGAAACAAAAAACAACGGTTATGCGTACGTACGGCCTACCGTCTCCATGAACGATGTATTTCTTTCCATTTATTGATCTATTGTATATATGTATATTCTGAATATATATTATATATAAATCATGTTTTATATTCTGGAATTATTTAATCATGATCTATGTAATCATATTAATAATTACAAGTCAAAACATGAACGATAAATTAAATGATTTTACCCAAAACACTTCTTTAACATGGAATTGGCCAATGAACAGATAATATAAAGTCATAAGTGAATTATATATGATATCATAAATATTTTAATGGTTCTATTACAATTTAATAATATGTTTAAACCCACTATACAGGAGTCTCGGACACATACAGAAGAAATTGGACATAAGGTATGGGATAATTATTCCAATCTCATTCTTATCCGAGATTGTATATTCGTAAGTATTTACTGGGGTTATCTTATTATCCATGTCCATGTGTTCTCAAAATGTTTTCATAAAATGTTTACATTTCATCCATGTATGTTTAAAGTAATTTTTACTTTTCTTTTACTTTTACAACATCGTATGGAAGGAATCTTTTTTTATTTACCATATGAGGTACTTTTTGACTTTTCCGGCCAAAGTACGAGAAAAATATTTTTTAACTTATACGACATTAATGGATTTTTATGGTTTCATAATGCATAATTTTCATGAGGATTATTCTACAATTTTTCATGTTTATTTTCAATAAAATCATTTCTTTTAAAATTGCGTGGCATTTTGTGAAAAGAAAATGATTTTGAAGAAGAAATGATATTTTCCTCAAGAATTCATTTCAAGTGTTTTATCAAAACTATATTCCATCTAAGATGACATTATTTAGCATGTTTATGTTTCAAGTATAATGTCTCCATTATTTACATGGTTTTATTATTTTTATGATGAAATTATATCCATTTGTTTTATATGGATTATGTGACGATGGGATGATGTTTATGAAACCTATTTTATTTTTTGGGTTATGATGAATGTTTATGTTTATTTTGTGGCACTAGTAAGAATGATTTCATTATGAGATGGGTGGGACCTATACCTCCCTCCAATGAATTGGGTAAATATTTATATCTCATGAGATAGACATGACTGGAATGATAATTTAATCCAGTTTAGTGTTACAGGACTGGAACGAGGAGTGAACTCGATTCAGAAAGGGACTTTGTCCACTAAGATGTTCTTTGAATCAATGTATTGGATGCTATAGAAATCATATCATTTGCTTAATGTTTTCCACAATTAAATGTTTTATTCCCATGCTATTTTATCATGATTGATTTTGCTTTATGTCCTATGATTACGTACTGCAACGATTTTTTTACAACTCAAGATTTTGATGTGTAAACTTTATGTTCATGTTTTGAGGATCAAATGTATATGGTTTGTTTTATTTTCTCCATTATTATCCTTACTGTGGATTTGATCTCACCCTTTATATGTTTTATTTTCCCTAAGATATAAACAAAGGTTTTCGGTAAGAAAACAAAAGGGGAAGATCATTGTGGGAGATGGTAAAGATCTTTCACCACGATTAGAAGATTATGTTCTGAGTTTCCAAAGACACTAAACAATTATAGTCCTTGTGTGTTTGTTTTTATTATGTATTAAGTATTCCGAAAAAAGTAATGTAATGTCCATTTATGTCATGATTTGGGTCTCTACATCATCACAAATTCATCCATATATGTTGTGGTTCTAGATAAATCTCAAACCATCTCGAGCACTGTCGTGGTATAAAATCTGGTTCTAGCATCTTTAAATGTCAAATGAAAACCTCATCCCCATAGACAAATGCCATAACCAGGGCAGTTGGGCATCATAAATGTGAATAAAATCAACATAATGAGATAAACCTACCACGCATGGACCCAAATAAATATCATATCATTATAATCATCTTTGGAAATATCCAATACCAACCAATCATCAATTTTTGATCTCAAACACAAACCTAGAATCATTGGGTGATCTCCAACACCAGACATCCATCACTAGGAGATCTCCATCACCAAACCATCATCACATGACGATCTATAACACTGATCATGTCATCATATCTATAGATAAATGATGTTTTGTGGAATAGGGGGTATCCATACATCCATTTCAACACCATTTTTTATGTTGTATAATACACCAAGAACCTATATCATTTGGGAATTAGTATGGTTATATATCATATGTGGGGTGATTAAATAAATAACACTAAATACATGATTCATAAAAAACAAGAAAAATAACCTATACATTATCGTAAACTAAACTGGAATACTCTACATCATGAATATCATGTCACATATCATTTTCTAATATCATTACCACCAATAAATTAATCACACTACAAAACTACCAAAAAATCAAATAATTTCCACATTAAATTGAATGATATAATTTTTTTTTCTAGAAATAATTAGTTTCTATTCACTCCCATTTATTAGGGAACATCATTTCACATTAACACATACCATTCCATTAACAATCATTTCATTTAATCAAATTACCATGGATTAATTTCTAGCCATTATTATATTAATTTCAATGAATGCATATTTATTTACCTACCTAAGTAGCATTACATTTCAATATTTTCATAATTACATTGATACAAAGGAATCCAAACAATATATACCCCATAGCTACTTCTCTATCTCACATCCTCACCTACGACACCACAACTTATCCCAAGCCATCATCACAATCGAACCAGCTCACCAAAACAAGAACACATCACAACCACAAAACATTTTCCTGTATCACATCTAACCTCAACCATCTATATCTTCAGTATTCAAGACAGTACACAACGAAGATGGTTAACCCCATTACCATAAATTCCCTAATGGTGTTTACATAACCAAAATAGATTTCTATAAGCACACTAATACAAAACAAGAAATTCATGTTTTCAAAACACCACAATAGTGATTTAGAATAAAAAGTATTTTATGAAATTACTTCATGAAATTAACATTGGTATTGTTAATATTTTTTGAAATATCATGGGGAAAAATTATATAAACATATATATGTTATTATCCATTTTCTTTACGATGGGTTCATAAAAATTATGCACAACATTTTTTTTCTTAGTTTTCAAAAACATTAGAATTTTAAGGCTCGGAGTAGTACTTATTTTTTGTAGTGGAAAAATTCAATTTATAATCAAATAGAAAATATCAAAAATTTAGTAATGAAATTAGCTATCTCCCCATTAAAATTTATTTTTATATTTATTAAATTAATGTTTTTCTTAATATAACTCAAATAATCAACTCAATTTTTTGAAAAAACATGACATCCTCACAAATGAACATAAAAATAGAGATAATGAGGATCTCCTACTTCAAAAAATCCTCAAAAATTTATATTCAATGATGGGTTGAAGAAATATAGTCATCATGACAATGGTCCCACCATAGATGAATTAAAAACCTAGATTATAGCATTGTTTATCAGTCTATAATTGTTACATCACCAAACAATCCAATTCCTTAAAACCTATATAGAATGATACCTAAGTGGAAAATTAAGATCAAAAAGATGAAAATCACCTTATAATTTCCAACACTGGGCATTAATATACCAATATTAAAATTCCAAAAGGATACGGTCAATATAATCGAAAAATTACATTGTATTATGATAACTGCTGAAAAGAGTTACTAGAAGAAGTGAGGGTTCAATTTGTCCTGATAATTTATATGAAAATTTGAAATTAGAAGTCCATTATGAGACATCGACCACTATTAAAAAAACATAAAACGAAAAATATACTATGTAAAGGAAGGGAACATGATTTTTGGTGGGTGATAAAATATGTATTTAAGAATTATGTTGGGGCATATAGCACATATTAGATAAACAAAGAGTGAGAACACAATTAATGTAAAACTACATCATCGCAGAATTCAATCACTAGGAAAAAGAATAGGCCAATCCTTACTCCAATGTGTGACTACCCTGTAATCAATAGAACCACAAGAGTGACACCTCCATAATTCAATCTTGTAACCAACTAACTATGAAAAAAATATTACAAATTGTTTGAAACATTAAAACTCTACCTCTATGGACCTCCACCAAAACCGATCTATCTATGCTGCAAATAGTGCCTTTATAAGGCATCATAAGACTCCATGACACAAAATCCATTAGCAATAGTAATATCATCCATGACTCCAAAATCAACTCCTCCTCTCCCAAAAAAAACTCCAAAACACCTCAATAAATTGAAAATATAGAAATCAACTATTTAGAAATCCTATACCTCTAAATATAATATAAAAAACCCCTAAAATATGTTTTTTGAAATATGTAATATAATATGACATAATAATATCATATACCACAACCCAATAGAAATTTTTAGTATCAATTCATTTCATTATATAATTTTTTTTATTTTCATGATTGATAGAGGTAATTTTTCAAATGTTTTAACGTTTTGCACATCAGAACACATAGGATTGGTAAATTGTGTATCCAAAACACATTAAGCTTTCTAAGTGGTTTGATATGTATTTAATTAATATAAAATGGTTTTATATAACCCTACAATGTTTCTTAGGTATCAAATAATTATTTTGTAGCCCGTTATTACATATTAAACGACTGAATGAGGGTGTTTTACAGTTTTGGTAAACAGGTCATTTTTTACTAAATTCAATGATAGAAAATGTGGATAATATATAATTTACTAGTATTATATGAATTCCTTGGAACATTATTTATTGGACCATGATTACAAACTATGAGGAATCTCCAATGATTGTCTTTTTAGTTTTGTATGTATAGAGGAAAATTGTGTAAACCATCCTGCCAAACTATGAATCCTTTATAGGTTCTTTATGTGATGAAATTATAAGTTCCCTCTTTTTAGATAAAACTGATTATTAATTTATTTCATCACCATTCATGTGATCCATCATGGGGTGAAATATTGGATTTAATACTTACTTATCCTTTTTTTTGTTTACACTCTATTCAATTTCACATTTATTATTCATGGTTTGGCCAACCCTTTCACATATAATATCATTACACTGTTGTTTCTTATTCCTCCTATCATTCTGGAGACATGGTTTTCATCCCCTAGGATTTGATTTGGTCTTATAATTTATATTTTTATTATATAAGGATCATGAATCACTTTTTGTGACCTAATATAGTGTCATTCATCGAGGAAAGCATTATTCCATTAGATTAAGGTTGTTGTGCCTTTATGATCTTATTTCTTTGGAATTATGAGGCTAATTGATATCTTTTCAGACGAAATTATTTTTATGTAGATGGTATAATACAAGTTTTTATTACGATAACATTATATTATTTATGTTGTTGATTTTTCAGGTTATAAAATTTTGATTTTTTATAGATCCTAAGAAATATATTTTTAGAAAAAATTTCAAAATCTATCTAAATGTTTTTATAAATTCCACAATGTGAATAATTAAAAAAATTAATTATTAGAAATGTAGTGATGTTTTCAATTGATTATAAATATTCTATAAATGAAATAAATCATGAAACCTAGTATTTATTTAAAATATAAAGGGACCATTTAAAGGAGATAAGATTTCTTATAAATTATATTATTTAATAATTCAATTATTCTTACATATTATTTTGACTCCAATAAAATTCAATGACATGTTATTTTTTTGGGTTCTATATTATTCTTTTTTAATATAATTATATTGAAATTGAATTTAGTTTTTTGTTTAAATTCTTTTTTTCAAATAATTGATCATTATTTAAAAAGAAATTATTTTCTTTCTTGAACATTGGCATGAAGAATTAAGGACAATTTGTAATTTTTTAAAATTTATTTTATGATTTGAGTTATAAATGAAGTATCTATGGTCTGATTAAAATTTTATGAAATGAATATTGATATTTATCCACACCCATCAAATTTTAATTTGAGAATATTAATAATAAGATTTTTTTTCTTCCCTTAGGAATATGTTATTATAGGATGGGAGGTGACATTTTTTTAAAAGTGTTTTTGGTTGTGAGATCAGGGATATGTTTTATATATCATTGACATTTTATGTTACTATATTCACTATTTATGTAACTCAATTCTATAAGGTTGATCATGGGGGGCCTATAATACTTAGATAGTTACCTAGGAAAAGTACCACTATGCAATTTGTATTACATAAATTTTCTTAGATTACACCAATAACAAAATATAATGCCATTATGAAATGGAAGATATAATTTTAGTTATACTAGATTGATATCAGAATGAAACTTTTAATTTAATGATTCTATCATCTGTTTGTCTACACCCATTTTGATTATATTGATTTTTTACAAAAGAAACTATGAGGATCATAGTGTACCATGGCTTTAGTAACATAGTTATACTCCCATGATATCAATTAAAATAGTCATTATTTAAGTTCATTATATTTATATTTATATTTATTTATTTTTCTTTATTTGAGTGGTTGATATTGATTCTTACCTTGGTTTTCCTGTGGTAATTATTTTTATATTGGAGGGTTTAAATATTTTATATAAAATGACATTCTTATTTGTGTTCACTATTTTATTTGCTATAATTCCTTATTTTTTCATTTTAAAATAAATTTATTAAATCCCATGGTAATTGAATTCGTAAATACATTCCCCAAACAAAAATATAAGTCACAATTAGATTTTAAAGGGAATTTTATTATTTCATCATAAATTAATATTTTTTAATTCCATAGAACACGTCGATTTTAGATAATAATGGGGTTGAATTTTAAAAAGGGTATGTATGGATTTTCATATATAGTTGGATTTAATTAAATTATAAAAGGTATATTTTTCATCAATTTATTTGGAAACCACATATAGTATAATTAATTAGTATAAGAATAAGATAGATTCTATTTTTGGTGTATCCTATTGAGAAACATTTTTTACACACTACATATACTACATGGTGTTTGTAAAATGATCTCTTTTATAGATTCACATTTTTTGTAATTGAGACTATATTTTTATAGTTACATTTTCTATAGCTTATAATGGAATGGGTTTTTATGATAGTGTTTTATGGTGACATATCATCATGAGGATATCATTGGTTGGTGTTTTTTACCAATTCTATTTACATTAGGTTATTTATGTTCTACAGACATTAGCCTCATTTTTACCGTAGGATTTCTATTCTGTGTCACTATATTTATCTTATAATATGTAATCATAATAAGGTGTTTTTATTACTTTTTCCATGTTTTCTTATATTAAATTTTAAAACATATTATATGACCATGCAGGGAAGTCCAATATATGGATGAACATTACCAGATTCTCAGTATGAATTCAAATACATTATATTTATAATTTTTTATCGAAAATATTTTCAATATTCTATCTGTGATTATTGGGGAATAGTTTCTAGCCCATGGGGATCATAATTATCCATTAGAAGATGACACATGCTGACTAATGTGTCAGGTCTATATAGTCCTGGATGGTTTGTGAAATTAATATATATGATATAGGCCAGAACACAACATATGTGTAAAGGATTTATGGAATATATCACTCAATGTCTCAATTAAACTAATTCCTTATAGTCATTATTACATTTCACCTCATACTATATCATATATTAATATATGTGAAACCATAACAAAATTACCTTTTCCATATTTTTGAAAACAAATTTGAAAATCCATAATAAATTACACAATGTAAAACATTGTATGAATTTCATATCTGGTTAAAACCATGCATGTAAGAAATATACATCAATCAAGGTACCAGATGTCTTACACATCATTTGACAGTCCTAATCCCATATTAATTAATCTCATATTGACTAATGTATTATAAAAATAATCAGCCATAATTTAATTAGATGTTCCTAAAAGATTTAATAATAATTTTATCAAATTATAAAGATGGTCATGCTATTATATCAACAACATTAGGTATTTTTGAAATCCAAATATAAAACATTCACCCCTAGTATATGAATTACATCATGTATTAAACTCTATATGGTATAAATAATTGGTAATGAAGTCCAAAAACCCTATTTTATTCCTCCTGAAAATATTATTTGAATTTATACAATAATCATACTCATTCTAAAATTAACATTATATCTTAATATATTATACATTTTGAAAATGATTAGTTAGATATAACTCAAATTTTTTACTTTGAGAGGTCAATTATAATTTGAATTCATGTAATATATGAAACCAATGTGAATTTTTGATAAATATTATGTTTTCATTAGTAGAACATTATATATGAAATTTTCTTTAACTCTTAATAATTCTAAAAAAACCATACATTATAACCTAACTCATCATATGAAAAAATAATGACTAGTATATCATCCATTTTATTATCGTTCTTTTGGGGGTTTTTATCTCATTATTTGAAGATATAATTACATTGGAATCACTATCTGGTCATCTAACAAATACTTCCCATGAAACATGATAGAGAGAAAAATCTATGAATTAAACTAATTCTAATAATTATAAGACTTAGGAATCATATTCAAAATGATCAAATCCATAAAAATAGTATTCAAACTACATGAATTTAACATATTCATTATTAAACTATTGGTAACTGTCTTTTTCTAAATGTAAATATTCTATGTTCATCCTTATCATCCTTATCAGAACCCATTCCATCAAATGTTCTAGTTAAAATATTTTGGTAAACAATATATCTATTTATATTAGTATAGTGACCCATATATTTCATAAATAGTTATTATTATTTAATATATGAAAAATAATTTCAAAATATTTTGTCCATTCCCAAATTATTTAATTCATGTTTTTAGGATAAATGGAAACAAAAACCCATGGTTTGTAAAATATCTACATCATATCCAATTTATTTATTTAAAAATAGAACCCCTATTAAACATGTCATACTTGATACAACTCTTCATATCATAGGGATGGGAAAAATAAGTAATGGGGAGTTTGATTCTCAATTATGGTAAATAAAAGAGATATAAAAAATCACATAAACATAATATGTATATAAGGGTAATAGACCATGATGGTAATGTTTGATAATCGTACCCTTCATATCAAAAATCATAATATGAAGTCATGAAATAAATCATCTTATTTCATATGACGTGAATCATAAGGAAATCAAATATAACGAAAATTTATAACATAACATAAGCATAGGATATTGAATTTTGGTATACATATAAACATAGAAAATAATTTCCTTATAAGTCAATAATTTTTTATATTGCTGTAATAGTGTAATTGGTTCACTCCCCAAACCATTATTGTATTCTTTATTCGCTCCCAAAAATATCATGCTGGATAGAGTACCTTCATGATCTAGGTTCACACCGCATTCTAGTCCTATATATCTCATGATATATCAAAATTTAGCCAACCAATTAATGGGAGATATAGGTCTAAAACACCATATAAAATAATTTATACAAATTTATGCGAAAATATCATAATGAATTTATCATATCATTCCCCATGAAAATTAATAGTTTTTATCTTATTTTCATCCTAACATATCCCTTGGATAATAAATGAGATTTATAGACACCTCCTTATAACATAACCTATAGAAAAGAAATGGGTTTAATAATGATTTTATCGTTCCATGGTAAAAAACTATCAAGATATTGAATAATTTGGAATCCTTTGATCATGTCCCTAGTAAATAAAATGTAACTTAAAAAAATATAATATTAGTTGGAAATTTATTATAAAATATCACATTAAATAATTACTGAGGAAAAACAAAAATTCCATTTTGAAATAATTTCTTTTCAAAATTCTACATAATTTTAAATGAAATCAATTTATTTGAAAAAATATATAAAAACATCAAGTAAGAATCAATGAAATACTTATCCATGAGGGATGAAAAATATTTTCATCCAATATAAGTTAAAAAAAATTACTTCAAATTTATTTTGAAAATATTAAAAATTGACATCATTTGGAATATGATAAATAGATTCCCTGCAAACAATTTTGTAATAATAAAACAAGGGTAATAGTTCATTTAAAAAACAGTATGATATTTAGAAAAAATTGAAAACATTTGTAGATAAATATTTTACAAAACAAGGGTATGAAAGATAAATACCTACTATAGAGAATTAAACATAAATAATCCTAACTATTCATGAGATTTACATATAAACTCATAACATGAGTTCTACATGCTAAAAATTTTGTCTAACCGCCAATTATTCCAAAAAACGAATTTAGATATGCTCTAATGGGTTCTAGAATTGGTTTACTGAAGGAGAAAATCCTCTAGAATATTAATATGTAAGCTAATAAGGTAAATTAGAAATGTTTGGTTTACCTAGAAGGCTCAAAGTGATGTGAATAAGTGAAAGGTGTGGTGAAATTTTACATTATATGTGAGGGGAAAACTTGAAATTTACAAAAATATGAAAATATAATTAATTTAATGTTGATAAAAATGATTAAAAACAACCCATAATTGGACAATATAAGAAAATTTATGACTATATATTGTCCCATTTTCCACTAGTAATATTTTTATATTTGTTCTGTAATTTAATAGAAATATATTCTCAAATATATTATTGTTGTCAATTTGGAATCTATTTACATAATGTGACTGAATATAAGTAAATTAAGTGTTTTAATGAGATTCAACCATAAACAGATCAATAATATGTAATATTCACCTATAAAATTAAGTCCACACATTAAATTATTCAAATTTTATATTTTTTACTAATCCTAAAAATATTTATTATATTTAATTATTAATTGAAGAATTACTGAATTGATGTTACATTAAGAATTTTGGTAATAATAAAATTAAAAATAAATTTATATCATTAAAATTTTTTTGTTATAAAAAAAATTGAAACTTATATTCACTTATAACAAAAAAATTTCCCTGTGTACAAACATAAGAGATATTAAAAACAAATCAATTGATGTTTTATATAATTTATTTATTTAAATAATATATAAATCATTTTCAGGGAAAATTTTACCCTAAAATAATAAAATGGGAAAAGGCATGATGGTTTGAATTTCCACATAAATTAGGAATTATGATTAAAAACTATATCCTGATAAAAAAAATTAATCTAAATTATTCTTATTGAACCTCATTGTGGTGATAAATTTTACTATTTTTAATATTCACAATGAATGAAAATGAAAGGGATATTTTTACAAAATTTTATAGACAAGAATAAAAATATCAAATCTGTTTTTATCAAATTCAAGTTTGAAATGTTTCATAGGTTAATTTTTAATAAAACCTACAATATTCATTGAGAACAATTTTTTAGAGAAAATAAAATTTAATCATAAAAGGTATTTACTCTTATCCTAGTGAAAGAAAATTATTTATTGAATTCATAAAATATTTTATGATGTTAATAAAATAAACAATTCATGAAAATAACTCACTCGATGTGCTTAAACTAATTTATTATCTTAAAAACATATTTTCTGCATAAAATTAATTTTTTTAAAATAAAATGTGGTTTATTTTTTAATAAATTTCCTAAATTTGAATCATTTGAGATCTAATTTTGTCATTTTATAAATTGAAAGAAAATATATTTTCTTATTATTTTTATTATATTCATATCCACAACTCTAATGGCTACGGGATAAGATTTTAACAATGTTATGCATTTCATCAAAAAAAAATTCTGCATGTAACACATGATAGCGATGAAATATAATTATTTCAAAATATATACTTCATAATAATATTAGATTGTTACATTATAAAAACATAAAATGATTTTTACCAAAAAACATTTCCCACTATGATATAAAAAATGTGGATATATCTATTTCATTACATCCTTTGGTAACAATTTATCTTCTTTGAATTTGTGGTCTCACCATAGAACATGGAATAGGTGAGTGGTCATGTTTCATAGAAATATCTCTCTATAAACCTGTAATGTCATGACCCAACTCACCCCTAAATCAGTGGGAAGACCAGTCACCACATGACCTTAAGAGCATCTCCCCTTACACTAGAGGCTGTCGACTAGAAGAAATTGTATAAGGATAATCAGTGGGGAAACTATTCCCTCTTATTATAGAAAAAAAGTGGAAAATATTAGAAAATGGTGGAACCAGTGTGAATAAAAATAAATCATCAGAAGACATAATTTTTTATATCCAGTATAAAACAAATGGCCAATTCCAATGTTACACAATTAATGCATGTTATGATGGTACAACTAGAAAGCATTAAACAATACATCATTATTTACATATCAATAATTAAATTAACATACAGTGAATAAAATCCCATCGGGATATCCCCTTTAGAATGCCAAGATTCTCCTAAGTCCTTTATTCCTATCTTCCAAGTATATGCAAACAACACAATTCTACGACCAAATAGAATATAATCGGGTACCCCGGTGCAATAGAGGACCATGTAGGTTGTGAGATATAAATCATAGTAGGTCAATACCATCAGTGTCTACCCCAAATCCAGATAATCAATAAATAATCAAAACGTTATGTAAAAATGCATAAATAATGTAAACAATACAATGTAAATATTTTCCATGTACATGCTTCAACCCTTAGCTGGTTTCTGATCGATTATTATTAATTTTTCATGCCTACACAACAGATATCAGACATTAATTTTCATTTATCAATTATTAAACCCTCATTAAATTATATATTTCTTGAGTTCTTCCTAAGCCTTACTTCCCCTATATAAGTCACTCACAACAGATTTCACTAAATTCTATCTAAGCAATCGTTGTAAAGACTGAATCCAAACATGTTCTTTAGCATGGATAATGGGTCTTAAGAAATTAAATTTAATCTTTCATATACTATTTCTATTCTCATCTACTAAATAGAGTGATTCACCCAAATAATACAAAAATATGATTCCATCTACTAAATATAGTGATTTTCCTAACTAATACCAAAATCTGTGCCCATCTACTAAATATACTGATTTTCCCCTCGGTATATCCAGTAAAAATTTTTATTCACCCAATTCATAAAAAAAGTATGAGTAAGATCCCATCTACTAAAAAAATTTCTCTCCCCAAATTCCATCCACTAAATAGTGATTCACCCAACTTATTAAACATTTCAGAACCCTTCCACTCAATCATTGATGCGTCCAAGACATTAATAATTGGCATACACTTCATAACCATCTCATTTCAAAAAGGATGAAAAAGGATCATATATTTTGCAACCATATAACATGGAATATCAAATATTTAAATAACTCTTTCATAAATAACATAAGTCGTGGAAAAAAATCACACATCAAAAGGCATTATTTTCCCAATATACCTTAAACAATCTTTCCAGGGAAACACATCAAAGGTGAGTACCTCAATAAAGTTAAATAACCTTAATAATTAAAAATTCATAATTAGATAAATGCATGATAATTAATTAATTTAAAAATTAATTAATTAAATCATATATCTTAACCAATTCATCAATTGATTATCCATTCAAAATTTTATATATAATAATAAATCTATCCATTAAGCATTACTAGTTTCCAATTTATCTTCTGATAAATAACATGTTATGTATTTATGCCATATTCATTATTATCAGTATTCAATAATTCCACAATTTACCATTTCACATATTGATAATTAATTATTCAATTATCTACCTGATTACTCATCCTACCCCATTCAAATAATTTGATTCACCAACTAATATGAAATCAATTGCGTAGTTAACATTCTATGACATTGGGGGAAAAGACACAACTAAGGGTGTCCAAGAAAAAATGGCATATTGGTCTCATTTACTATGAATACCCATGGGGGGATTCTTGTTTAACCATTTAATGCTCTAGGCATAAACTCAACATATTCACAAAGCAAGAAAAAAATAACCAGCAATACATGTTTAAAACCAACACTCTGTCAAGTCCTAATTAATCTAACAAGGACAACATTAATCAATAAAATCATTGGTTTTATGCATCAACATAATATATTTCATCACTAGCAAGAACACGTATTAAAATCCCAATCCACATCGTGCATGATATCACATTTCCACACACCAACACTTTGTTATTAATCAGTATTTTAATAAAAATTAGCAGCTCCATAATCAAGGAAACTCACGTTCTCAATTAATTTATAGAACAAAATAGGTATTCTTAAATTAAGAGATAATGATTTGGGACCCTACCTCGTGGTGGAACCAGCTTAATATTTAGCACTTTGATATACATTGAAAAAAATCGACAACTGCTCCGCAATCACACATGTGAAAACCTTCATATATATGTGTGTCTGTGTGTGTGTTCATTCATTGTTTAATTTTATAAAAAAAATATCAACATATTAATCAGGTTACTAGAATCAATTTAGTAAGGACCAACACACCTCAAACTAGGTACTAGAACCCCATATACACTATTAAACCCTTAATGAATGATTCGAAACACAACATCTGTGTATATAACATACCCAATATAGTGGATGCAAAGAAATACATGTTCAATGACCTAAACCTTGGAGGAAAGCTGTAGATTAATGACCAATGGTCCTAAAAAAACAATTTTCACACCATAATAAAGGAAGAACATCAAACCATGTTATTTTACTCAAACCCAAAAATTGGCTAAAATTAAATCGAACACCAAAGAAATGTTTAATCTCGAAAGTGATGAAGAAAAAAAATGACATAAAATCATTCCTTGAAGGATCACACCAAACCCATGAATAAAATAGGTGGATGAATCCATAGATGGAGGACTCAGATAGAGGGGGGGTCACGCACTTCAGGGTACATCCTAGTGGCATCGTGTTGTATGAGGTCTGGCCGAGGGTGGTTTCACATTCTGTAAGGAGGAGTTCTATATGAGGGAGTCATTCCATGGATGAGAAGGGATGAGAGGCTATGTGGAGGAGATATGTGCACTAGGTGTGTTGAACCTAGGGTTAGAGAGGTGGGGGGGGTCGCAACTTTTGTACGAGGAGAAGGGAGGAGAAGCCCCACCTTATATTTCTAACTTAAAACCTAAACCCCCCCCATTATTATTATTATTTATAATATTAATTGTAAAAAACCATAATTTTTTTATTTATTTTTCTCAATTTCATTTATGATAATAATAATAATTATAAGGAATAAGAATAGTAATTAAATTATTATTATTACACACTTTCATCCATTCCTTTAACCAAAAATCCCAAATCCTTTATTAGTATTATTTACAAAAATAATAAAAAAAATAATTAATAATGACTATTACTATCATGCAACTAATATAATAACAATCTCATTATTTTTTAAACAATTAAAAAGTCCAACACCATTATTTACTAACACCACATATTTATTGAATTCTTTATTTAATTAAATGTCTCATTAAGATTCCCTAAAGCCACATTAATTTTTAATAAATGTTACACCCCATTAATAATGAAATTAAAATATTTTAACATCTAAATAATATATGAAACCATAATAATAATAATAAAATTATTATTATTATCACATTATTTTATTAAAAAAACAGACACTCATTTAATATTATTTAATGAAAATAAATAAAATATAATGCTAGGTAAGTTGCACGGGTTGGACCACAATAGTGTGTAGCCTATGTAGATCTATTAAAGTGGAAATTTCTGGATTGGTTCTCCTAAGACTTATTGGGACTCCCATGAAAAATTATTGGTTATCTTAAGAAGTCCAAAATATGACACCTTTAAATGTTCCCACACTCAAAATTCTGATCTGGAGCTCGGTTTAAAAACTGACACATCGATAAACTGAAAAATATCTAAAACCTTTATAATTTAAACCAAGTTCAATAAACATAGAAAATTAAAATATACCCACCTTAGAAACTTTTTGTCCCCAAGAAGTCACCAATGACTACTACAATGTCTTCTGACCCACCGAAGGTGAAATGTTTCATTTGGACAAAGACGTTACTTTTCCAAACGCCAAACACACTGCTAACCAAAACATAAGTTAAAAAATATAATTCATGAAAATTAGAGCCAAAGATCACTGATAAGAATCATACATCCAATCCCATTACATAAAACACAATGATGAAAATATTTTAATCTCAATCAATAAACATAAACTGGTGGCGCATGTTTTTCTGGAAATACATTATTGTCCCAATACTCACACTCACCATTAAACTGGTGATGTTCCGTACAAAATTATACACCACCAACAGCATGTAGAATGAATCACTTACCTAACCTCTAGTGACATTCCCTTTAAATCCATCACAAGGCTATTTAAAAACACTAACATGCCCCCACATGAATGAAGGCATGGCCCAAAGATACCACACACCCCGCATACAACACAGATAACAACCACTCATCCAGAGCGAAAACAATGAAAACCTTATGACAGTGCAAGACCAATGCTATCTTAGTGTCTCCATGATGAGGTCAAGAAAGGGGACTTGTTTCTCTTATTCTAAAGTGAACTCTAAGTGAAAACCTAGGTCTCTAAATTAATTGTTCTATATCATTACATGACCGTTTATAGAAAAATATCTGCTTCTCCAGCTGTCTCATCATCATCCAAACCTCAATGCCTATATCAACAACAATATTTATGTTCATTCAAATCATACCAGTCTGTCACTACCAACCTTAAGATTGTCCATGTCATCTGAAGAAATGATCAGCTTCTCACCATCATGCTGTTTCAGAACACCTTAACACATGCATGTGATGTTCCATGAACCATCATTATTATGTCAAACATTGATCATAAAATCCATAACCTAAACCTATCAGCATGTAAAAACAATTGAGTCCCCAAAAGTCATCCTAAGTAGTGGAAAAAATATACCTTAATGCCAAAAACATTCTCCGGGTACAGCCTACCATGGGTTAATTCCTCATGAAACACAAACATCAAACCTATCTCTTGGTCACACAAAACTATAATCATGAGGCTCAAAGGCCCCGTTTTCATTTATCCTTTCAATTAATTCATTTCATCCTGTTATCATTTGAATAAATTTCAAAAATTAAACATGTAATTTTTCATAACATGTATCATGGTTTTTAATCGACGACACATCAGAAAAACAGACATGCTATACAAAACTTCCTCTTTAATCATTTCAAATATCGTGTCATCCAAATATAAAAAGAAAATTTAGCTGATAAATTCCTTTTACTAATAACAAATCCTCTGACGGTCCAATTTATTCAGTTTAGTTATTCAAAATGAAACCCAACTATAGTTCATTTCAATCAATACTCAACAGTTTAATAATTATAACCATTCTAACATGCATCAAGGTTATAAAAGGTTCAGTCACATGGGTGGACATCTACCAATCGATAACGCACCCATACACCTTATCATTTGAATTTGGATCCAATTTATTATAATCAAAATTCATTTAACATTTTAACTTTAATATCCCTTTTTACACATCAAAACATATCTAGCATGTTATTATAAGTAGTAACACAACATCATGTTTTAATATAGAAGAATGGAATAATTATAAAATATGTTAATAATAGAGGCAACATGGAATATAAACACCCAA
The DNA here is from genome assembly GCA_963277665.1 of Viscum album. Taxonomy (NCBI): domain Eukaryota; kingdom Viridiplantae; phylum Streptophyta; class Magnoliopsida; order Santalales; family Viscaceae; genus Viscum; species Viscum album. The sequence goes on from OY728141.1 coordinate 1,253,812,331, forward strand.
GAAGGATATATTTATCACTAAATCATGCAATATAAATTTTTTGATAAATAAGTACCATGAATGACACATATTTAAGGCACACAATCCATATTATCAGCATTCCTACTAATGTAACTACATGGAATGGAATTTATGCATGGAATGTGAAGCTTTATGTGCCTATGATGATGTATGTTTTCATCTTTCAGGACATATCAAGTTATGATTTTTTTCAAAATTATTAAAAATCAATAAGCAGCAAAAAATACACCAGTCACTCAAGTTGAAATAATATATACAATAACATCAATTTCTACTTACTTCAATTCCCATCCTTGGCCACTTGGTCATTCATGTACATGTGATGATCAATACCAAGCAAGGATATGAGCCCATGCACTGAAAAATTTCTAGTCTCCTATCTACTAGCCAAAAAATATTAAGACAATGGAATAGAACCCTTTGATGCCAATTTGTAATGTCCGGGCTCCTCTCACCCCTGAACCGGTGGCCGGACTGATCACCACATGACCTCAAGCATGTCTCTTCATATGCCAGAGGCTACCGAATAATAGTGAGGGTGTAAGGATAATCAGTGGGGAAACTATACCATCTTATCAGAGTAAAAACCATGTACAATGTTAGAAAATGGAAGAAGCATTGTGAATAATGATGACGCAGCGGATGATATAATTTTATAAATCTTGTATAAAACAAATGGAAAACACCAATGTCATATAATTCATGAATGGTATGATGGTTCAACATTGGAAGAGATAAACAATACAATATTCTTTACATATTAATAAATAAATAAATAAACAATGACTCAAATCCTCGAGGGTGATCTCCTCAAGCATCTGGAGATTTTTCTTAGTTGTCTTCTCTTATCTCCCAAGTGTATGCAAACATCACAATCCTGCAACAAAATAGAATATACTCAGGAACCCCAATGGAATGGCGACCCAATTAGGGTGTGAGATATAAATCAAAGTAGGTCAGGACCACCGGTGTCTACACCAAATCTATACATTCAATAAATAATTTAAACTGTGTGAAAACATGCATAAATAAAGTAAGCAGTACAATCTGACAATATTCACAAGTACCTACTTCATCCCTCAGGTGGTTATGGAACATGCATTATAAATTCATCATGAAAACACAAAAATCATCACACATTCATTTTAATTTATGAATTAGTAAATCCTCATTAAATTATATAATTCTCAAGATCTAGCTTAAGCCCGACATCCCCAATATAAGTCACTCACAACATATGACTCTAAAGACCATCAAAGCAATCAAAGTAGAGACCAAATACAAACTTCTGCATTGGGGTGGATAATTAATCACAAGATATAAAATTTAATATTTCATATACTATGTCTGAGACTGTCCACTAAAAATAGTTATTCGCCCAAAAAATACCAAAATTTGATCCCGTATTCAAAATATATTGATTCTCCAAAATAATAACAAAATATGATCCCATCTACTAAATATAGTGATTCGATCTTGGGTTTTTCCACTAAAAATAACGATTAAACCAATTAATAAACAAGTATGAGTAAGATCCAGTCTAGTAAGCATAACGGTTCACCACCGGGTATGTCCACTAAATAGTGATTGACCAAATTCATGAAACAAATCTGAACCTTTCCACTCAAGTAGTTAATCATCATGGACTTTACCAATAAACATGCACATTATAACCATATCAAGACAATAATGATGAACAAGGATCATAAATTTAGCAACCATATCACATGGAATATCATATATTTATACAACTACATCCAAAAAACACAAGTCATGGAAAAAAAACTTGCATCAAAAGGAATATTTGGAATAATTAACCTGAAAATGTCATTCTAGGGAAACACATCAAAGGGGTGTCCTTCAATAAAGGTAAAAAACCATAACCATAAACAATTCACAATTAAATAAATTCAATGAAATTAATTAATTAATTAATTAATTAATTAATTAGTAAATCTTAACCAATTTATCAATTGATTTATCATTCACCATTAATCATGTTATAATCAATCTGTCCATTAATCCTTAGTAGTTTACAATTTATATTCAGATAAATAATATGTTAATCTTTTATTCCATATTCATTATTATAAGTATTCAATAACTCCACAATTTCTCAAGTCACGTAATGATAAAAAATTATTCAATTAACTACCCCATTACTCATCCTACAAAACTCAAATCATTTATTTCACAAACTGATATTCAATAAATAGTGTAATTATAATTGCGTGACATGGAGTAAAAATACTCAACTATGGGTGTCCAAGACAAAATGACAGACATGAATAATTTACTGTGGAGACCCATGGGGTGCTTCATGTTCAAACATTTAATATTCGAGGAATATAGTCAAAAAATTCACTTGCAAAGAAATAAATAACTAGAAATACATGCTTAAAACTAACCCCTGGTCAAGTCCTAATTCTTGTCACGTGGGAAACATTACTCAATTACATCCATGATGTCATGGATCGACATAAAATATATCAGGACTAGCAATAAGGCATATGAAAATCTCAAACCAGAAAAATCATGATATGACAATATAACAAACCACCAGTTTATCATTAATCATAATTCTATGAAAACATAATAGTTTCATAATCAAGGAAACTCACATTATGAATTTATTTGAAGAAGAAAATAAGAATTATTAAATTAAGATATAATAATTTGGGAACCTACCTCAGGGTGGAACCAGATTAATATTCATCACTTTGATATATTTCAACAACTAATCAACAACTGGTCAGTAGTCACATGCACTCACACCTTCAAATATATATATATATATATGCGTGCATGTTTTCTACATTGATAACAAAAATCAGTATATTAAATAGGTACCTAGAATCAATGCTGTAAGGGTCAACACAACTCTAACTATGTACCAGAAACTGATATCTATTATTAAACCCTTAATTGAATGATCTGAAACACAAAAATAATTTATAAGACTTACCCGAAACAATGGAAGTGATGAAATAAAAGTTCATACATCTCTCCCTTGGCGTAAGATGCTGGATTATGGAACTATGGATGCTAAAACCCAATTTTCACACCTTAATGAATGAAGAATGTCAAAATAATGTATTTATGTCAAACCCTAAAACATGAGAGACTGAAATCAAACACAAAAAACATGTCGAATTGTAACATCCCAGGTAAATAAAGAATAAATAATTTTCATATTTATTAATATTTACGAATTAAATATTAATTTTAAAGGGGTTTCTATGTTCGATAGCGTACCCGATACGCAACGATGAGTTTCTTTGAAACTAACGTAGCACACTAGTAATAAAATAATATTATTTTAAATGATAGTTAACAAGTAGCCGTTGTACTGGCGGGAATGGATAGAAATAACTAAAATATGATTATATATGTTTGTAAATGTTTAAACATTTACCCAATAAAAGATAAAGGCTTAAAATACGGAAAGAGTTCAATTTTAGGGCATATATACTCTAATTTTCACTAAAGGTTCACTTATCACCTTTTAATGGTGAACCGTCATTAAATATAGTTTTGATCACTCTTATACTTTATTTTGGACCAAATATAACTCTTCATTAGAATCGGGAAATCAAAATTTACTTTGTGTAAATTTTTGGTACCTTTCTGATAAAGTTCATTTTTTTATGAATAGTGTAAAATGTTGTATTTTAATTCAAAACCTCTTTTTAATCTAAATTATTTATATGATTAGATTATTATTTTAATTGGTTTTAAAGTGAAATTAGAAAATATTTTTACCAGTTAATCCAATGGTGGCCATTGGAATCAATTTCACTTTGAAATTGGACTTAAACTGGTGTCAATCTTTTGATACTTATTGTTTCACAAAAACACGCTATTTGTCATGACAGCGGGAATTAATTATTAAATTAATTAATTTGACTTATATGTTTTTAATTTTGTAAAATGGACTTCATTTTTGAATTCGGAATATCAAATATAGCTTAGGTTGAATTTTTGATAATTTTCTGAAAAACATCAATTTTTGATGAATAGTGAAACCACTAAGTGGTAATCAGGCAAACTGATTTTTCAGTTAAATGAAAGTTTACCACTAATGTGTATTGAATTTTGAAAATCCGACATACATGGTTGTCATTAAGAAGTAAAATTTGGTTCAATGAGATTAAAATAATTTTTTGGTGAATAGTAACTTTTTTTCATTAATCGCGATTAGAGGTAATTAGTGTAGTTTAAGGTAAAAATGGTATTATAAGAATGTGAAAACACCATGACACTTGTCCTACACCTATTGGGTGAGTCATGGCCGACCAAGACAAGCCATGGGCCAACTTGGGGACCCCATGGAGCCACTTTAGATGGAAAATGACATTAATATATTTTTATTTAATGTTAAAGTGAAAATGACACTAACATAAATTGTTTTACTAAAATAATTTTTGAGTGGGGTTATACAAGTCCAAATTTTGATTATAAATAGTCATTGGAAAGATAAAACGATTTCCTACATCATAGTAATTTTTTTATAATTTTTAGACATTATATAAATTAAATTATATATGACATAATAATGATGCAGCGATGACATCATTATTTGACAATTTAAATAAAATGGAAAGATAATGAAAAATCTAAAACCTACACATGGCCAAAACCAATTGGATGAGTGTATTTCGAACCCTTATCACCTTAGCGACGAATTATATCAATGTGGGACCTTTTAAAACCTAAACACATTTTCAAATAAAGTAATATTTCCTCACTTTCCAAAAGTGCCCCTCCTATCCTCTTATAAAAGGCCCCCACCTCTACCTCATTTCACACACTTCTCAAGCCTTTGGCTCGGCCAACACCTGCCCAGTTACTCTCTCCACATCCCTCTCCTCATCCTATAGGATTCCCATTGGACAGAATCCTTTCAAAGGAAGCCTTTAGGCTCAAATCAAAAGGGAGTTACACTTTTAAAGGTAATTCATTCTCTCTTGTTCATTTGTTTTATTTTGCTTCTCCAACCCTCTAAACTCTTTTTATTTACTTCTTTTGTAACAACACCAGTATCTTCAATATACTAGGATGTTGTTATAATATTTATTTGAGCTACACTCTCACACAACTACATCAAATCGTTAAAGAACATACGGTTTCCGTGGATGGCGAAATTCTGCCTCCCGAAACGATGATTGTTCAATACTCATTTTACACCTTCAAGGGTGGCCATTATGATGTCACTATTTTTATATATGATATATAATATGTTTATGTTTTCTTTAAGCTTCTGTATTTTTCATTTTTTGCATACCTTTATGGTTTCCATTATGGGTAAACACGATATCTTCATTTAAGGAAGTGCGGACTACCGCCCCCTAAAAGTTATGTGATTCGTTAATGCCATATGTGGGACGTGTAAAGGATGGATTTAAAGTTATTATATATGATGTTATACTGGAATTATAATATACCTCTATATCATTATTATTTCTTTCCATTAAAGTATGGGATAGAAATGAAAGTAGCGTTCATGCGTACGTACGGCTTACCGTCTCCATGAACGGTGCATTTCATTTCTTATCCCCAAATGTGATGTACTATTAAAAGTACATGTATATAATGGATATATATAATTAATGATATATCTAAGTGATTAATATAATCCTGGAATTAAAATATACATACCTCTCATTTAGTTTTAATTCCATTAATATGACAAAGAAATGAAAGTAGCGTTTATGCGTACGTACGGCTTACCGTCTCCATGAACAGTGCATTTCATTTTTTACCTCTAAATGATTATGTAATATTATAAATACATGTATATTCTGGATATATATGATACATATTATATCCAAATCGGGAATTTCATTCTGGATATAAAGAACTTTTGACCACACGAACAACATGTAGTTGTAAGAAGTCAACTTTCGACTTAAGAACCAAATATTGACAAAACAAAAATTATTAAAATAAATGGTTACATAATGTTTATAACATGGCAATAAGTGATATAAAAATAATAATGAACTTTAAAAAGGTTCTTAATCAAGTATAAATTAACTCAAGTTTATTATTCAGGACGTTAAAGAACGATCGAGTCAAGTCGGACCCAATGTAAGGGAATTTTTTAACCCAACTTCCATTCTTTGGTTTAATCTCCTACTTTCAAATTATGTCATGATATTATTATGTCCTATTTTGTATTTTTACTTTCTTTATGTGTACCTATAGTGAATACACATAATAGATCTATTTTATTTTAAAAATGATCTTTTTAAGGACTTCGTCTCAATCTCCTTTCATTGAGGCATATTTTGTTTTATACACAACTTTCTTTTATATGGTGTATAAACTCCTTTGACTTTTACTTTTATACAAAAGGAATCTTTTCTACGAAGCGTTTTACTAAACGACAAAAAGGAATGTTTTTTTAACGTACGCGGTGACAACGACTTTTTCCGCCGCCGTGAGTATTATTTGATCTTTGGCTTTCTCAACAAGCCGTAATGTTTTTAGAATAAAATAAATACCATATACTCTTTTATGTATTTTGGTATTGAAAATGGTTTTGAAAAAGGATTCTATTATGTCAATATATTTATGATATATTGTGATTGAAATGTGGAAATGTTATCATTCCTTTATATTGGATTTATGTTTTATGATTTTATACTGGTACATGGACATTTTAACGGGTGGTTACGTTATAAACCACATGACGGGTGGTGCCGTGAATACCAGGACGGGTGGTTACGTTATAACCTCCAATGCATTGGGTATGGAAGTCGGCCGTATGGCTATTCCATTATGTATGTATGGAAATTGGCCGTATGGCTATTCCATTAAGTGATATGTGTGGAAGTCTACCGTATGGTTATTCCACTTAAGTATATTTATGTCCCAAGTTACCTTTATATAATCTATGTGTTCTTTATATGGGTTTTATGGTAATCCTTTGGTTACAAAAAGGTAAGTAAAGATACTTTATTCAGTGAAGATTTTTTTTACTACTTTATGAAGGTGAAGGTATTACTTTGATATAGTATACATGGTTTACTTGATGTTTGAAAAACTAACAGTTTTCATTCTTTTTGTATCCCTTACTGAGCTTTTTATGCTCACCCCATGTTTTTCGAAATGTTTTTCACAGGACTTAAAGTGGAATAAGGTCAAGGATGGGATCAAGGGAATTTCATGCTATCTAAAACATGGAATCTAGACATCTTTCTTTTTAAGAGTTTTTATTTTTTGGAGACTTAGTAGAAGTGTCTACTTTGTAATCTTTTAAGATGTAATAGTTATGTTCTAATTCTCTAAAACTCTAAACCTGAAAAGATACTCAATGTGAATTATTCATTTAATTCAATATTAAGTAAGGTTTATGGCTGGGGCCTTATAGTTGGTATCAGAGGTCGGTTTAGACAACTTGAGGAGTTAGACAATTTTTAAATTATAAGTTAATTTATGATATGATTGAAATTATATAGCATTTACGGATTACCATGTTGCTTCGCCTAAGATATTTCTATGTTCAGAGTGGTTTTCCGCAGAGGAAACAAAGAAGCTATGTTGGGAAGACATCAAGAGGAAGACAACCTTCCAAATCAGCAACCTGAGATGGTCGGAATCAGAACTGAATAGTTTGTTGCAGTGATGGCACAGTTGAATCAGGCTATAAATGGTGGTGGTATCCATGCACGAGATCAGCCAGATCAACCGCAGAGGAACATGTCAGTGGTGGAACATTTCATGAGGCAACATCCCCCATCATTCAGATGATCATCTAACCCTGTGCAAGATGAAGGGTGTATTAAAGCACTGGAAAAGATTTTTGATGTCATGGGGTGTTCAGAACATCAAAAGCTTAGTCTTGTTGTTTACCGTTTTGAAGGTGAAGCTGATCAGTGGTGGTCGATGGTAAAAATATAAGGGATAGTGATGAGATTGAGGATCTTCACTGGGACGAATTCAAAGGTATGTTTCTTGAGAAATATTTTCCTAAGGTGGTTCGTCTTAGGATGGAATAACAGTTCCTAGAATTGAGGCAGGAGGATGATTCAGTGGCTACTTATGAAGAAAAGTTCACTCGATTGGCAAGGTATGCTCCAAACTTCATACGAGATCTTGATAGTAAAATAAACCGTTTTTACTCAGGGTTAAAGACAAAGTATCGAAGGGCTTTAACTTCTCGTGAGTTCAAAAGTTATGAAAAACTATATTGATGTACGGAGAAGGTGGAAATGGAGTTTGCTGATGATCAGGTGTTCTATGACAAACAACTGAATAAGAGATCTAGTTGGCAGGAAATGGGGAAGAATTCATCAAAGAAGCAAAGAGGTAAGAAAACCAAATATCCATCCCGTGAGAAGTGTGGTAAAATGCATCCTGGAGAATGTTTATCCAAGTCTGGTAAGTGCTTTAGGTGTGGTAAGTCTGGTCATATTGCTCGTAAATGTAAGGAAGATGATCTAGCAGGAAATGAAAAGCCAACGGTAAGATGTTTTAAGTGTAATGAAATGGGTCATTATGCAGATGAGTGTCCGACAAGGAGCTTGAGTGATGGGAAGCAGTTAGACTACAAGCATAAAGGGGTGGTGAAATCCTTTTCAACAACTTCAGCAGATGTTGGGCCATCGAATGAAGTGGTATCAGCTCCAGGGAGCTCAGTATTTTTCAAAGATTGACTTGAGGTCGGGGTACCATCAGTTGAATGTAAAAGAAGCAGACGTTCCGAAGACTGCGTTCCATACTAGATATGGCCATTATGAATTTGTAGTTATGCCTTTTGGGTTGACCAATGCACCTGCTGTATTCATGGACCTTATGAATAAAATTTTCCATGAGTTCTTGGATAAGTTTGTGTTTGTGTTTTGAGGTTTTTGAAGAGGTTATGTGTACCTTGTGATTCACAGTTGAAGAATGAGTTGTTTTTTCATCCTGGCAGTACTAAGATGTACAGGGGTCTGTGGGAGTATTACTGGTGGGATAGAATGAAAAGAGACATTACTGATTTTACTGTGAAGTGTTTGACATGTCAACAGGTTAAAGCAGAGCAGCAGTTACCGAAAGGGATGATTCAGCCTTTACCAGTGCCAGAGTGGAAATGGGAAAACATATCCATGGACTTTGTTGTGGGATTACCGAGGACATCTCGAGGTAATAATGCAATCTGGGTTATTGTTGATCGCTTGACCAAATCTGCTCATTTCCTTACTATACGAGATACTTTTTCCCTAGATCAACTTTCCCGTTTGTATCTTAAAGAGATAGTTAGGTTACATGGAGTTCCTCTCTCCATTGTATCAGATCGTGATCCCAGGTTTACTTTTAAATTTTGGAAAGGCCTTCAGAAGTCGTTGGGTACTGAATTAAATTTTAGTACAGATTTTCATCCTCAATTAGATGGGCAGTCAGAACGAACAATCCAGACATTGGAGGATATGCTACGAGCTTGTTCTATGGATTATTAGGGAAGTTGGGACCAACATCATTCTTTGGTTTAATTTTCTTATAATAACAGTTTTCATTCCAGTTTACAGATGGCACCATTTGAGGCATTATATGAGAAGCGGTGTCGAACTCCAGCATTTTCGAATGAAGTGGGTGAAAGGAAGTTGATGGGACCGGAATTGGTAGAAGAGATGGCAGAAAAAATTCAGTTGATTCAGAAGCACATGAGAACAGCTCAGAGCAGGCAGAAGAGTCATGTGGATAACCGGAGGAAGGATCTATATTTTGAGGTAGGTGATCATGCTTTTCTCAAGGTTTCTCCTTGGAAAAGTGCGATGAGATTTGGTAAGAAAGGGAATTTGAGTCCGAGGATTATTAGACCATATGAAATTCTGGAAAGAGTTGGATCAGTTGCATACCGAGTGGCTTTACCTCCGAGTTTATCTCAGGTACACAATGTTTTTCACATTTCGATGTTGAGAAAGTATATGCCCGATCCATCTCATGTTTTGAGTCCAGAGGTAGTTCAGCTGGAAGAGAACCTACTTATGAGGAACAACCGGTCCAGATTCATGACCACAGGGAGAAGGTGTTACGGAATAAGGTGATTCATCAGGTATTGGTTTTGTGGAAAAAACCATGTGATTGAAGAGGCAACGTGGGAATCTGAAAATGCTATGAGGGATAAATACCCCCATTTATTTTGATAAGTGAATAAAATTGCGAGGACGCAATTCCCAAAAGGGGGGAAGGATGTAACCTCCCAGGTAAATAAAGAATAAAGAATTTTCATATTTATTAATATTTACGAATTAAATATTAAATTTAAAGGGGTTGCTATGTTCGATAGCATACCCGATACGCAACGATGAGTTTCTTTGAAACTTACGTAGCACACTAGTAATAAAATAATATTATTTTAAATGTTAGTTAACAAGTAGCCGTTGTACTAGCGGGAATGGATATAAATAACTAAAATATGATTAGATATGTTTTTAAATGTTTATACATTTACCCAATAAAAGATAAAGGCTTAAAATACGGAAAGAGTTCAATTTTAGGGCATATATACTCTAATTTTCACTAAAGGTTCACTTATCACCTTTTATTGGTGAACCGTCATTAAATATAGTTTTGATCACTCTTATACTTTATTTTGGACCAAATATAACTCTTCTTTAGAATCAGGACATCAAAATTTACTTTGTGTAAATTTTTGGTACCTTTCTGATAAAGTTCATTTTTTTATGAATAGTGTAAAATGTTGTATTTTAATTCAAAACCTCTTTTTAATCTAAATTATTTATATTATTAGATTATTACTTTAATTGGTTTTAAGGTGAAATTAGAAAATATTTTTACCAGTTAATCCAATGGTGGTCATTGGAATCAATTTCACTTTGAAATTGGACTTAAACTGGTGTCAATCTTTTGATACTTATTGTTTCACAAAAACACGCTATCTATCATGACAGCGGGAATTAATTATTAAATTAATTAATTTGACTTATATGTTTTGAATTTTGTAAAATGGACTTCATTTTTGAATTCGGAATATCAAATATAGCTTAGGGTGAATTTTTGGTAATTTTCTGAAAAACTTCAATTTTTGATGAATAGTGAAACCACTAAGTGGTAATCAAGCAAACTGATTTTTCAGTTAAATGAAAGTTTACCACTAATGTGTATTGAATTTTGAAAATCCGATAAACATGGTTGTCATTAAGAAGTAAAATGTGGTTCAATGAGATTAAAATAATTTTTTGGTGAATAGTAACTTTTTTTCATTAATCGCGATTAGAGGTAATTAGTGTAGTTTAAGGTAAAAATGGTATTATAAGAATGTGAAAACACCATTACACTTGTCCTACACATATTGGGTGAGTCATGGCCGACCAAGACAAGCCATGGGCCAACTTGGGGACCCCATGGAGCCACTTTAGTTGGAAAATGACATTAATATATTTTTATTTAATGTTAAAGTGAAAATGACACTAACATAAATTGTTTTACTAAAATATTTTTTGAGTGGGGATATACAAGTCCAAATTTTGATTATAAATAGTCATTGGAAAGATAAAAATATTTCTTACATCATAGTATTTTTTTTATAATTTTTAGACATTAAATAAATTAAATTATATATGACATAATAATGATGCAGCGATGACATCATTATTTGATGATTTAAATAAAATGGAAAGATAATGAAAAATCTAAAACCTAGACATGGAAAAAAACCAATTGGATGAGTGGATTTCGAACCCTTATCACCTTATCCACGAATTATATCAATGTGGGACCTTTTAAAACCTAAACACATTTTCAAATAAAGTAATATTTCCTTACTTTCCAAAAGTGCCCCTCCTCTCCTCTTATAAAAGGCCCCCACCTCTACCCCATTTCACACACTTCTCAAGCCTTTGGCTCGGCCAACACCTGCCCAATTACTCTCTACACATCCCTCTCCTCATCCTAGAGGATTCTCATTGGACAGAATCCTTTCAAAGGAATCCTTTAGGCTCAAATCAAATGGGAGTTACACTTTTAAAGGTAATTCATTCTCTCTTGTTCATTTGTTTTATTTTGCTTCTCCAACCCTCTAAACTCTTTTTATTTACTTCTTTTGTAACAACACCATTATCTTAAATATACTAGGATGTTGTTATAATATTTATTTGAGCTACACTCTCACACAACTACATCAAATGGTTAAAGAACATACGGTTTCCGTGGATGGCAAAATTCTGCCTCCCGAAACGATGATTGTTCAATACTCATTTAACACCTTCAAGGGTGGCCATTATGATATCACTATTTTTATATATGATATATAATATGATAATGTTTTCTTTAAGCTTCTGTATTTTTCATTTTTGGCATACCTTTATGGTTTCCATTATGGGTAAACACGATATCTTCATTTAAGGAAGTGCGGACTACCACCCCCTAAAAGTGATGTGATTCGTTAATGCCATATGTGGGACGTGTAAAGGATGGATTTAAAGATATTATATATGATGTTATACTGGAATTATAATATACCTCTATATAATTATTATTTCTTTCCATTAATGTATGAGATAGAAATGAAAGTAGCGTTCATGCGTACGTACGGCTTACCGTCTCCATGAACGGTGCATTTCATTTCTTATCCCCAAATGTGATGTACTATTAAAAGTACATGTATATAATGGATATATATAATTAATGATATATCTAAGTGATGAATATAATCCTTGAATTAAAATATACATACCTATCATTTAGTTTTAATTCCATTAATATGACAAAGAAATGAAATTAGCGTTCATGCGTACGTACGGCTTACCGTCTCCATGAACGGTGCATTTCATTTCTTTCCTCTAAATTATTATATAATATTATAAATACATGTATATGCTGGATATATATGATACATATTATATCCAAATCGGGAATTTCATTCTGGATATAAAGAACTTTTGACCACACGAACAACATGTAATTGTAAGAAGTCAACTTTCGACTTAAGAACCAAATATTGACAAAACAAACATTATTAACTTAAATGGTTACATAATGTTTATAACATGGCAATAAGTGATATAAAAAGAATAATGAACTTTAAAAAGGTTCTTAATCAAGTATAAATTAACTCAAGTTTATTATTCAGGACATTAAAGAACGATCGAGTGAAGTCGGACCCAAGGTAAGGGAATTTCTTAACCCAACTTCCATTCTTTGGGTTAATCTCCTACTTTCAAATTATGTCATGATATTATTATGTCCTATTTTGTATTTTTACTTTCTTTATGTGTACCTATAGTGAATACACATAATAGATCTATTTTATTTTAAAAATGATCTTTTTAAGGACTTCGTCTTAATCTCCTTTCATTGAGGCATATTTTGTTTTATACACAACTTTCTTTTATACGGTGTATAAACTCCTTTGACTTTTACTTTTATACAAAAGGAATATTTTCTACGAAGTGTTTTACTAAACGACAAAAAGGAATGTTTTTTTAACGTACTCGGTGACAATGACTTTTTCCGCCGCCGCGAGTATTATTTTATCTTTGGCTTTCTCAACAAGCCGTGATGTTTTTAGAATAAAATAAATACCATATACTCTTTTATGTATTTTGGTATTGAAAATGATTTTGAAAAAGGATTCTATTATGTCAATATATTTATGATATATTGTGATTGAAATGTGGAAATGTTATCATTCCTTTATATTGGATTTATGTTTTATGATTTTATACTGGTACTTGAAAATTTTAACGGGTGGTTACGTTATAAACCATATGACGGGTGGTGCCGTGAATACCAGGACGGGTGGTTACGTTATAACCTCCGATGCATTGGGTATGGAAGTCGGTCGTATGGCTATTCCATTAAGTATGTATGGAAATTGGCTGTATGGGTATTCCATTAAGTGATATGTGTGGAAGTCAACCGTATGGTCATTCCACTTAAGTATGTTTATGTCCCAAGTTACCTTTATATAATCTATGTTTTCTTTATATGGGTTTTATGGTAATCCTTTGGTTACAAAAAGGTAAGTAATGATACTTTATTCAGTGAAGATTTTTTTTACTACTTCATGAAGGTGAAGGTATTACTTTGATATAGTATACATGGTTTACCTGATGTTTGAAAAACTAACAGTTTTCATTCTTTTTGTATCCCTTACTGAGCTTTTTATGCTCACCCCAAGTTTTTCAAAATGTTTTTCACAGTCTTAAAGTGGAATAAGGTCAAGGATGGGATCAAGGGAATTTCATGCTATCTAAAACATGGAATCTAGACATCATTGTTTTTAAGAGTTTTTATTTTTTGGAGACTTAGTAGAAGTGTCTACTTTGTAATCTTTTAAGATGTAATAGTTATGTTCTAATTCTCTAAAACTCTAAACCTGAAAAGATCCTCAATGTGAATTATTCATTTAATTCAATATTAAGTAAGGTTTAAGGCTGGGGCCTTATACGAATTGGCAAAGGGATGATGATAAACCTGAGGGAAAATAATTCCTTGATGGATCATACCAAACCCCTGATGGAAGTATCAGAAATAATATATGGATGGAGGAACCAGATGGATGGGGGTCACGTGCTTCAAGTTACTACCTGGGGGTGTCGCGCTGCTACAGGAGGTCTGGATTAGGGAGGTCTCGCAACCCGCAAGGAGGAGGTCTAGAGGAGGGATCTTTTCTGTGGAGGATATAGCAGGATTGGCCTCGTGGAGGATCCCTTCTCACCTGGTGCATCGTGCCTATAGTTGAAGAGGGGAGAGGGGGTCGCGCCTCCTGTGTATGTGTACAGAAGGTGAAGCCCATACTTTTCATTCTTACTTAAACCCTAAAAAATAAAACCTCGATTATTATTATTACTTATAATAATAATTATAATAATAAAACCATAAAAAATTTGTATTTAATTTATTCAATTGAATTTATGAAAATAATAATAGTTATAAGTGATAAAATTTTTCATGAAATTATTATTATTACACCATTTCATATATTACATTAAAACTGAAACCCCCAAATCCATTATTATTATTCATTACAATAATAATAATAATAATAATTAATAATGATTATTTCATTTATAAAACAAAAATAACCATAATGTTATTATTTTTTTCAATGCATTGATAAACCCAATGCCTCTATTTAATAACAAAACATCTTCAATAAATTTAGTATTTAATTAAATGTTTTTTAAGATACCCAAAATCCACATTGATTTCACCTAAATGAAAAAATCCATTAATTCTGTAATTAAAATCTTCTAACATCGAAATAATTTATGAAACCATAATGATAACATTATTATTATTAATACATTCTTCTATTTAAACACAAATATATTATTTAATATTATTTAATTAAATTAAATAAAATATTAAACTGGTTATTCTGCATGGGTTTTAAAGTAACTGTGTCCAGCCCATGAAGATCTATTAATGTGGACTTGTCCGTATCAAGTTCTCCAAAGACATAATCGAACACCTATGAAAAATTATTGTGTATTTTACCAAGACTAAAAATGACAACATTAAGTGTTCCAACACATGGAATTATGTTCTAGAGATCAGTTTAAAAAATTACCCATTTATAAACTGAAAAAGTTTGAAAACCATCGTAATTTAAAACCAGTTCAAAAACACAGATCATTTAAAATCCAAAATCTCCATTATGGATTATTAATATTAATTATTATTATCAAGTGGATTGAAGAAGTAATTTAGTTCTTGTAAATGATCAGTTATACAGTTCCTTAGTAGATACTCAAGGAATATATTAGGGGATTGAGAGAGATTTGGTCAATGATTTAATTGATAATAATAAATTATAATACAATCAATACTTAAAAGAGTAATCAAATACCAAGGGAATATCATTCCCACTATTATAAATTTTATTACCCTTTTTAGGGAGATATTCATTTTATTACCATGTCAAGAACGTCAAATTCTAGATCTTTCTAAAAATAATTTGTATAACTTTTTATCAACTATGAGATACTCTTATGATCTATTGAATGGATCTAAGATTATAAACTATTACCCAATATAGATCATATCCCAATATAATTCATTATCCAACTTCATTCAAGAACATTGGATTTATACCCTTTCTATGATTAATAGTTTCATAAGGATCTATAAAAAAGATGGAGGGAAATCAATTTTTTATGAAAATTCTACCAATGGAAGATTTGAATCCCAACCACCTATGAATTCAACAGTTTTTTGTCTCAAATACCCTTTTTGATTTTGAATGGCGCTCTTAGATCTACCATCTATATGAGGATAGTAATCTGTGATGAAACATAACCTTATATCATGATTATGGAGAAGAATTATCTAAAATAGTGAGGTAGACCTCAGATCAGGATCAAGTACAACATATAGTGGTACACCATACAATCTTACATCATTTTTAATGTATAAAAGACAATTTTGATCAAGAGAGAAAAATTCAAATATTAAAATAATGTGTTGTAAGTTCATATGGAAATTGAGTATAACCAATATATCATTATGCCCTTTAGATTTTTTGGGTATTCTAATGCCAAAATAAATGTTGATGTTTTCAAATCCCCATTGTGGTATGAGTAGTGGTTGTAACATCCCCTTATAATTTTTAATCTTATACCTAACATGATGAGAAACAAATCATTGAGAAACATATTTTTCAATATATCCTTTCATTTCATCCCATAATAAATTCCCCTTCAGGTCCCTAAACATATTTTTACTTCGATGGTGAATGGGGAATTATGAAGGATGAGTATAATCCATCAAATACTACTTCAAATATGGTACCAATGGTACACATACATGATCCATAAACCTCACTATTCCATCAAAATCATGGATAAAACCTTGAATATTTATCACTTTTTTTGTAGAACAACATCTTACTTTTGATCCCCCTTAATATTCACTTTTATAGATGGTTGAACATTAATTTTAGAAATATAATATATATACCATTCATTCAAGATGTCATGATCATTATTTTTTAATTATAGAAATAATTGATCATTTGTGATCCACAACATAGTTATGCTAGCATGATTCTTTTGATTCAGAGTATTTTCCATGATTTCCAATTTCCCATGGTGGTAATGTTTTAAGTAATCATAATAATTAATTATATCTAAAAAATTTATTTTTTACATGTTCAAATATTTTCAATTTATAATATATTTTAATCTTTATTTACTATTATATATATCAAAAAAAATTTATATAGAAAATTCCTTAATATCATTAATGTTAAAAAACTGTTGCTTACTCCAAATCATGTGTTGGGTAATTTTTCACATCTAATTTCAATTTTCAAGAGGAAAAAGCTATTAACATTTAGTTTTTAATGAAGAAACATACAATAATATAATTTAATTCATCAATATTGATTAAAAACCCTTATCCACTATAGGATAGTGTATAAACAAGCATGCTGACTAATATTTTATTTTTTTCTTGTAAAACATGCCACACATTCCCATATCCAAATTAATTTGGATCCCTTTCAAGTAATGTTAATGAGTTGATTTCATAGGCGTGAAAGTTATTTTCAAAAAGCACTAAAAATATCCAACCATTCCAGTAAATCTATGGATATTAGTTATAGAATTTTGTTGGACCAATATTGAATTACTTCTATCATCGAATGGTATACAAATATATGATCACATAGGATTATATGAGCCATGAATGAATAATTTCATAGTCAAAATTCACGATTGGAAATTTTTTGTAACACCTCTCATTTATTAGGATCATCAACTCAATCCTTAAGTGATCTTAATACACATAATTACTCCAAGATTATACATGAATTTCATCAATAAATACTAAAATAAACTGATCAATATATTTCCCAAAGACTCTATTCAATAAATCAATAATGAAATCAACAGCATTTTTATTCACAAAAGGCAAAAATACAAATTCAAAGTATTCATACCTCACTTGGATTATCATCTTATGTATATCATATTTCATGACCATTAACTGATAATATGTCGAAAAACATTAAATCATAATTTTTTCTCTCTCTACAAATATGATAAAATAATTTATTAATATGAGGGAGATGATATGTTTTCATGAATTTCTATCTTTTCAAGATCTGTATTATCATTAAAAAGACGCATTAGACCATCAATATTCCAAAAAATAGAAAATATGAACCACATGGTGACACTAAATGGAAAATGAATTTTTTTAGTATTCACCCACTGTTACTTATTCAATTACATCAATTCAATTGGGGCCATTATATAAGGAGTCTTTAATAAGGATTAACAATATGTAGTATTTCTAATGGGAACACCACATCATGATTTTGTGGAAGAATTTGTAAATATTATGGAAAGACATAAACCGAGTATCCAACAATAGGTGTATCAGTAATGTTGAGTTTCTACCTACCACATGATATTGATAACATTAATTAATAGAAATTATGATAAAAAATGTGGGAAAAAATTAATTTGTATTTAATATTCGTTTTTGTATTGATAAATGATCATATATTCATTCAAAATAAGAAATTTGGATTCCCTTCTGCAATAATGGATATGGAATCCATTTAGAAAAAGATATTACATGCCATGAATCACCTCTAATTCAACTATAGTTATAATCAAAATACCAAGAGGAAGCAGTTTCCTATAAACATCAATTAGTGAGGATTTCTAGATTTGAGATACGACCATTGTGTCATTATGAGAATTTTAGCTTACTAAATAGATAATCATTTATGTGTTATAGTGGTACCATTATAAAATTATTTATGAATGAAATAATGGGTGGATACGAAATCAATTAGGACAATAAATATTGTAGAGTATATGATAACTATACCATCCACCCTGTCATTCTCATAACCCACTTCCACAACAATGATTGCATGGGATTTACCTTTATCTCTAGGCTGAAGTGATTATTGAAATTAATCACCAAAAAACCATCAAATTCATTCATTAGTTGGGATTAATTTCAATATTCGTTATATTTTATTTATTGGATATATGGTGGTTCATTAAAAAGATATATTTTTACTCCACTACATTAAATATCCAATTCTTTACCTTTCAAAATTTATGTTGTTTTGAAACACCATTCATGATTGAAATAACAACCCTGTTACAGTCGAAAACATACCTTTTTGTTTATTCCAATATTTTTAGGAACATTGTTTGCATAAATTCCTTACCCCCAAGCAAATTGATTAGATTCTTCATGTGTTTTGATCTTTTTTTTATTATAAAAAACGTGGTAATGGTATTAGTTACAAATTTCCATTTATATAATAAGTGAAGACAGATAAGTTTCATCATTTCTACTGATGTCAATTATATATAATAAATTTTAGAAACAAGGTTTTATGACACAAATGAATATATTATATTCACATTCAGGGATAATAATAAAATTATAGGAATACATTATAGGAATTATAATATCTTCCCAAAAGCTCTAAAAAATTCATCAACCTTCTTCTTTAAATTATTTAATTCGTTCTCTATTTTAGTATAATGAAAACAAGGAATGTGACTTTTAAAAAATATTCTATTATAATCATTAATCTCTATAGATTTAATTAAATCAATATCCCTTATGTTAGTGATAATAATCTTCCAATGATTCACTTATCCTTCTAAATGATAAATAACTAAAATATTTTTCTTCATGTTTGGAACATTTTAGAATAAAAAATATCTTTTCAGTGGTACTGATACATTTCTCAATAAATATTGGATCAATATATCCACTAAAATAAGGAGGTCATTACTTTTTGAATGAATCAATATAATGTTGTTACCTCATCTCGTTTTGAAAATCATCTTGATTTATATATTGAGAATGTTCTATGACCATATAATAACATTTTTAGTTCCATATACAATATCCTTTAATCATTTAGGAGGAAAATATTTTTATTTTCCATTGCATTTAACTTTAACATGATTCTTTTAGGATCCAGCCACAGGCTAAAACCAAAAATTATAGAGTGAGAAAAATGTATCATAGAGGAAGAAAACATAACCATAAAAAATAACATTTCATATTTTTAAATCATGAATAAATCTTCTATGAAAACATAGGTTTAACCCATTTCAATGAGGATCATTAAAAATTTAAGTATTTTATCATATACATATAAAGATCCTTGTGGTTATTACTAATTTATATCATCCTTGTTTCCAATGTTTAACAAACCGTTATCTGATAACACTAATGTGACTCATGGTTTTCATATATAGATATTACATATTAATATATGAACATTTATTATAGAACATTTATATCTACATAAGAATCAATTAGTTTTGTTATATTTTTGAAACATGAAAACATAAAAAAATAGTTCATAAAATATCTACATCTTCTCTAAATTATTTCATCAAAACTAAAAACCATTTAGACATATCATACAAAATATAGTTATTCATAAACATGGAATATGAAAAATAATAAATGGGTGAGATTTAATTTATAATATGGTTTAAAAAGGGAGATATAAATAATCACATAGGCATTACATGAGCATAAGGCAATAAGAACATTATAATAATGTTTGAAACCATACCCTTTATAACAAAGATCATAATAATAAGCCTGGGAATAAATCATTTTAGTTCATAAGACACGAATAATATTGAAAATAAATAACATGAAACATGAAATCATAATATTGGCATAATATATTGGATTATAGAATACACATAAGAAAATAAATTAATTTACTTAGTAGTCGACGATCATTTTCAAGGCTATCAATATGGAATTGGTTCACTCCCCAAACCATTATAGTTTTCAATGTTCACTCCCACGATTATTATAGTCAATAAAATACATTATGTAACATGGTTTACTCCACATTCCAGTCTTATTTATCTAATGATATATCAATCCTTGCCTAATTTATTGGAGGGAGATATTGGTTCCACCCATCAGAAAATTAAAATCAAATGTATGTAGTCCATAAGATAATAAATCATCCATTATATCATAACCCATGAAAGGGAATGGGTTTTATAAATATTTCATCATAACAAAACCCTTGGAAAAGAAATGGGTTTCATAATTACTTCATGATAACATAACCCAAGGATATTAAAGGGGTTTTATAAACATTTAATCTTTTTAGCATAAACATAAACCATCCAAATAATGAATAAAGATGGGTTTCTTGGATCATATCCCTAGTAAAGGATGTGTTACATAAAATAATGTAATATTATATTGAAAATGGTTTTTATAGATCACATTGTGTAATTATTTAGTAAAATAATCATTCAATTTTTAAATCATTTATTTTAAAAAAACATCATATTTATAAAAGGAATATATTCACATTGAGAAGAACCTTTTAATAAAATAATGGAAGCTTCAAAGAAAACAATATTAATGATAGTTGGAAAATAATATCATTCTATTCAAGTTAAGAAACCCATTAAAAAAATTCATCAGTAAAAAAGTAATTTGTTTGGAAAATGAAAAAAAATATCCCTTTGAATCCATTTTGTAAAAATCAGACAAGGGTAATAAATTACTAAAACAATCATCAGAGAATGGTTAAAAAATTGAAATATTTATCAAAAATCACGAATTTAGAAGATTAATATTCTCCAGTGTAGATATAAATATAAAAAATAATTATTAATGATGATATTGTGAAATTAACCCTTATATCGAGTTCTCCCTACTTTTAATGTACTCTAACAACCTCTGCTTTGAATTTATTACATTTGATTTCCTTTAAAGTGTTATAGGGTTGGTCTTTTGGGAATAACAAAACTTTTAAAATATAGATATGGAAGTGAGAAAGGGAAATTGCCATAGGTTGTTTGAGTTAGAAGGCGCAAAGTGATGTTAACAATTGAATAGAGAGGCACCCTATTATAACTGAGGGGAGTGTAACTCATGGAATCTCTTAAAAATTAAAAATACACTCATGTGAATCAAAATCCAAATTGTTCTAATTGATCTATAAATGGAAATGGATGAAATTTTGGAACAAATATTATCCCATTTCCCCCTTTTAATATATTTATGATATTTATGTTAATTAATAAAATATAATTCTGAAAAAATATTTAAATTTAAAATTTTCACATTACTAACACAATTTGTTTTAAAAGACACAAATGGAATGTTATAATTCGAATATAATGATATAACATAGAACTGATATTTTATGTTTACCTATAAAATTTCAGAAAAAAATTAACTCTTTCAAATTATATTTATTTAAATATCGTCTAACTAATTTAGTATTTTTTTTAATTGGGTATATATTTCATCAATTCATCATAAGAAATTAGGGTAATTATATAATTAATAAAAATTAATGAATAAATTTATTTCATGAAAAAAATTTATTATTCTTAAATTAGACACATAAAATCATTCATAACATACATTCTTCCTTATTTGGACACATTAGACTTATATAAAAAGGTGATATTATGATACTTTATTTGATTTAAATAATATATAATTAATTTTAATTGACACATTTAAATTAAACTAATAAAATTTGAGCCTAATGTGATTAGTTTCTAATTAAATTAATCTAAATTGGTTTACTATGAAGTATTATGGCTTTATCACTTATTATTTATCGAGATTAATCCAATTTTCCTTTTTTGTGATAATTTCTACCTTGGATATTATTCTTATTGAATATATGGGTTCTATTTACATTATTTTAACCTTCTAATTCCAAATATGCACGAGATTTTGTCAAATAACATTTCAAAATGTTTCATAAATTAATTTTAAAAAAATTCATAACATGGAATGGAAACTATTTTTTAGTGAAAATATATTTTAGGACTGAAACATATATTATTCTTATAATATACATTGAAAAATGTTTATTGAATGTTTAAGAAGTTTTATAATGTAAATAATTTATATATATAAATATAATATTTAAAATTTTTTGTTTAATTTAATTTTTTAATCAAAAAATATATTGTGGACATAATAATTACTATTTAGAAAAAACAATTTTATTTTCTAGTAATTTTTGGTTTTATTTTAAATCATTTTAAAACTAAGGAATTATTTTTATTAATGTTTAGACAAAATATTTTTCATAATTTTTAATATTACTATTTATAGAGGCCAATAAATCATCTCTACAATAATATTATAATAATGATACATTGTTCATCTAAAATCGCTAGTGTGTAATGTGAGATCTTAAAGAAATAAAATTACTAAAGGAGAAATAATTCATAATATTACTACGGTAGACCAATTATTCTTTTAGTGAAATTACCAATAACTTTTTTCTTATTTAGGTGATATTCTATTTTTATTTCAACTATATAAACCTTTAATTTGTTACCATTGAAGTTATCTTTATCTAATAAAACAATAAGAACCCTATTAGACACTATATTGTTTTCAGAATATCCTTATAATATTTAAAAAATACATTTTAGGTTATGAAAAACCACTTATTTCCTTCAATGAGCATATTCATTATATAAAATATTTTATTCATATTATATATGGAAATCCATGTGTATAGATAATTATAATGAATATAATATTTTATTCTTAAATGATTCCACTGGTAGGTGGTGGGATCATTGCCATCAACTTTTAGCAATAATCTATCTTGAAATACATTATCCAAGATAAAACATCTTTCATATTTATATTATTTTAATAGATTTATAAAATTTGATGAATCATAAATAATCATTAAAGAAAATCCTCATCTCATATTATTTAAAATTGTTGTCCCAAAATTTTCAATCAAATTTTCTACAATTTATGGAGTGAGTTACAGTTAAAATCCAATATTTACTTTTCCAACACCCTCATTCTATTTTTAATAAAAAAAAATAAGATCATCTAATAATGTATTATAAAGTAATATTATGTATAAAAATTCAATAGAAACAAAATATTAACATAAATTCATCAACATATGATGAATTTAATCAAAATAACTGAATAAATGTAATATAACAATGTGATGAGTGCTGAATAATAATTTCGACACTCCTAAATAGTATATTTTAATACAATAGTCCTTTGTACATAAGGGGTAATAAACACAATAAACATGAATTTATGTATACCTAATTTTATATTTATCAGACAATATATCTTTCAATCCATTGATTCCCTTTACTTATTCCCACTAGAAGGTACTCTTTAAGGAACTAGCTACTGCACGACATTATCATGAACATAATTTCTTGAAGCATAATGTAATGTAACCAAAACTAATTTTATCCCAAAATATATGAATCTGTTTATACAATTAATTATAATAATCTCTTAATTTTGAATTTCGTTTCATTTTGGATTAGTTGTATCTACATCAAAATAGTGATATTCACTTTCGATGAACATAACATACATCATCATTTTTTGATGGATTTATTTCAACATCGATAGGATTACCATATATCATAATGAATTTAATCTATCTATATTAATTAGATCATGATTTTAATATCACTCTTTGTGTTCATTGGAATTTCATTTATCGAATATTCAGTTCTACACAATAAATTTATCAACAGAAGTTTCAGTTTATATCAAATTCATATGATGTGTATCATAATTTTCAAAAAAATAGAAATTATGTCATGGAATCAAATATTACAACCATTTGTTATAAAAATTCATCTATTACCATGAATGATAAGTAAGATATAAATACATATCCTTTATTTTATAAAATTGATCTGTATATTTTTATTTCAATTAAAACAATGATTCAAAAACCATTTGTTGTATTATTTGAATAAAAAATGTAATGTTATTTGATTATTTCGTTTATTTTTAATTCATGTCTATTTTAAAAAACAATAAAATATCTAATTGGTTTCATATACCCATAAATAAAGAATAATTTATTCCAATAAAATTAACACCCAACATGTAAATTATATGGATTTTGAAAAAATTCATCTTATATCCTAGAAAATTTCATTATAATTAAAC
Source organism: Viscum album (assembly GCA_963277665.1). Classification (NCBI taxonomy): domain Eukaryota; kingdom Viridiplantae; phylum Streptophyta; class Magnoliopsida; order Santalales; family Viscaceae; genus Viscum; species Viscum album. The sequence goes on from OY728141.1 coordinate 1,253,837,270, forward strand.
AATGTCTTCCTTCCTAAATCATTATTTAAGATTATACAACGTTGAATAACTATTTATAGAAATGATTCTATTATTTTCAAGTTACTTTTCTTCTTCATATTTCAAATTTTACCCACATGTAAAATGTCTTATACATCTCATGCTCAGTTCATCTAAACTATTTACTTTGAAAAAGAGGGGTACACTTTTCGCAAACTCATTCACATTTTTTTAATACTCATAAAAATTAATATAGAATAAATTCCAACTCTATATCAATCATAAATGGATACCACCAATCTCTACATGTCCTTAGTATGCACAATTATATTGATCATATGAAAAAATACCAATGTTCCTTTGTTCATTTTTCATGTAAAACATTTGAATCCTTAAGTGAGTCATTTGATTCTTCTCAAATTTATTTATGCCTATGAGTTTTATAAATTCCAAATTATATTACCTTGGAATTTATAACAGTAAAACATACATTGTTTACTAGATTAATTCCAATTATTATGTTTCTATACTATCTTATGATGTTTCATACATTAATATTATATATTCATAAGGATTGATATCTAAAAAATATTTTATGATGATGATGAATTTTCTATTAAACAAAATATTTTATTAAATTAATATCAGATTTTAAATTAATTAAATAATTTATTTTATTATAATTTATCCAAATAATACTATAACCCCTATCAAATCAATCATATACATTGGTTGTCCAAGATAATTATTTCATCTTGAATTTCAGTTGTTATGATTATAAATAAATTACGATTATATATAGTATCCAATCATGATAATTATATTAGATATAAATATTTGATCATTGACAAGATAAATCTTTACCCAAATCTGTTACATGGATTTACTTAGCTCTGTTCCTCAAGTATCAAAATTACAAGGGTTTTATATCTAAATGAATCCCAATTGAAAATCTAAAAATGGGGCATCTAATAGTTGGGGTTTCATCCTTATTTGAACAAATTATGTAAGATAATATATAGAAACCTAATTATTTGGGTAAGCCGTATTGAATTATCGAGGACATAACATATAATTTATAATGAATTCATTATAAACACTGTATTTTAATGGGCATTTAATCTCATCATATTATTTAATTTTATTTCATTTATGTGTATGATTTACTTTAATTTGATATTTTTTAATCACTATTCCTTCAACCAACTAAATATGTTATAAATATATTCTAGTGTAAATTTTTACACAACCCATATCCAACTTTTCTAACCCCAGTTAATATATAACTATTGTATAAATAAAAAAATACATCCCATACATAAGGTAATTGATAAAATATAAATTAAAGGCATAGATGTATATTAAATCAACAATCACTATAATAAATTTCTTGGAGGGATTGATAAATAATCCAATATTCTTTAGATAGGTAATAATTATCTTGGCTAGTGATAATTCTCACCAGAATTTCATTTACTCAAGGGTACATTAGTGAAAAGATACCCCTATTTCATTGCAATTCTAATCGTTAACATGTATAAACTATAATCATCATATTAATTAAATTAAATAATCCAATAAAATATTAATAAATGAAAAAATAGAACTAAATAAATTATCATTCCAATCATGTAACTCTTATATACATGAATTGATAGGATTTTAAGGATCCATTAACAGATAATATCACCAATGAAAGTAATTATAAAGCACATTACTATTATTTTACATGAATGAAACGTAAAGAAATTAATTTTTTATAGTGAAGAACACATAAATTCCACTCAAATATCCCATCTCAATATTTATTCAAATAGATAATGAAGAACAGTAAGAAAAAGTCTTCAGACTCCTTCCTCCATGGTGTATCTATAAGCTTACATGAATAACCCATCGAATGGGAATGATCATCTTTTATTCTAATGGTATGACAATTCCTTCCAATTTAAATATATAAGGAGTGAGATATTGGGAAGAATCGAAGGAGGCATCACTAGGCTCGTTCGAGTCATATATCATGGAGATTTCCAAATTTATATATCCCATGGTAAATTCATAAGAATTTATGAATTTAATCATACTTTTTATAACATATTCGTTAATGATTTTTATTATAATGCATTTATATCCTGAATAAAACATTTGATTATCCAATATGAATCATTTAATGATATACTCATGTGGAGGAGAATTCAAATGTTAACCAATTAATATTTTTCTACCTGTTTGGATCGTAAATGTTATAGTAATTATATATTAAGGTCATCAAAACATTATCGTATCTCCATATTTTAAAATATGATATGGTCCTGGAATCCCTTACAAAATATCCCTATATATTGTGAAATGAAATACTCAAAAAATTAATGCCATACTTTATGACATACAAATATCAGACAATATGACCAATCTAAAAGAATCAAATGATTTATATTTGATTTACGGCATATATCCATAAATCCCCTTATAAAAATCCTTATAAAATCAGTGTCAACACAAATTATGTTGAATCATATATAATAACTAATAAAACCATATACAAAACCATTTTGGACATCTTAAAAAACACTTTTATAAAGAAAACATCAATTTCACCTTATATCACATCTCAAAAAATAATTTTTGAATACCCATCCAAAACTCCATTAGGATAAAATAAAAAAACAAGGATTATATATATCATTGAAACAATGTATTAATTTAGTAAAACAAATTATGTAACCCCATAAGGCTTTATATAATTGATAAAAAACATAAATTCCGAATATTTTAAATGTATGAATGGGGAATTCTCTAAAAAATGAATTAATTATACACCAGCTATAATGGAATATGACAATATATCTATAGAACAAACATATATTTCTTCTAGTATCCACTAACAGTATAATATAGCCATTTTCATACGATACCTTTGTCTAAGACATACAATGAACATGAGATATATAATATTTTCATCCAATTTAACATCCTCATATGTCATATATCACTCAAGTATAGACAGACCATGACAATGAATAAATCACATATAATTCACCTATATATATATGATCAAATCTAATTTAGCTTATCCAATATATAAGAAAATAACACGTGTTATCATGGTACATATATACACAACATTAGTCTATAACAATCGAGGGCCCAAATTTCATACACATCATATGAGAGAATAAATACCATCTTGATTAAGCTCCAACAAATAAAATGACCAACAATAAACTGTACCACTCTAAATTATCTTATCCTAAATAAATGAATTATAAAACTTTCAATATATAGAGTTTATCATTCTAGTAATAGTTTAATTTGAATACAAAACACACACCCCTAGTATACCTAAGAGATTGTGTATGTCACTCCATATTGAATACATCAGGGCTTATACAATAGACAAACCATGTTTCATTCCTTATAAGCATATTACATAACTCTAAATGAAATCTGACTCATATTATCCTTAATATTTCATCACAACCAAAAATGTTACATGATAAACATCAGTTACGGAGAACACAAATTCATACATTGAGAGTTCGGTTATCCTTTCACTTCATTAGTATACACATCCAATGTGAAATAATGATAGAGTTGAGATAAAATTTATTATAAAATGATAACATTAATTTCAGTAAACACCATTTTGAGTAATGAAAAATATTAGAACATTTATAAACATACAAAATTTTATAGACTCCTAAATCATCCTTTTTTATAACAGTTTTTGGGTAATTTTATAATTATTACCTTTCAATGTGCTTCCTACCACATACCTACATAAATGTTTGATAAAACCCACACACTAAATTAATTAGTGAGTGAAATTTATAAATAATGAAATTTTTAATAATTGTGAGACCTATGGGTTATATTACTAATGTTCGACAATTTGAATATAATTTTCAAAAACCTTGACATTACAAAATTAAATAAAAACATGTAAATACAATATCTAGTTAAGAATATAAAATTTCATAATGTATCTCAATAAATGGAAAAGTGTGGAGTTAAATGAATATTCATTAGAAATTTTTCTATAAATCTCAATACACTACATTTTTTTGTGATATCATTTAGATGAAATATGTTCTTTTGTTTCAATACGTAGAATATAAATATCTATTTTCTAGTAAAAATAAGCGATCTATATATTTCATAAAAAAAATTTATGCAATATAAAATTCATTTATTTAAAATATTGATATAATTTGAATGTTTCTATAAAATAATAATAATATATTTTTAGAGTTAGTTACATTGATTCTTATAAATTTTACCAAGTACATTGGGAACAATATGAGTTACAATGCGATGGAATTATTAAACCATTATTCTTTGGATGTTCTTAATGAATTATGTGATTATGATTTTAGTTTTTCAGGGATTTTTTCATAGATATTAAATCATGTGGAGTATTATATGAAATTATCAAAAAAAATCAATATTTTTTTTGAGAATTAAGATGATTGAGATATTGGTAATTAAATATTATATAAAAAATAATTAAGAATGATATGGTATTTTAGAGAGAAAACTTATTTATTTTGATTTTTTTAATGATGAACTATTAGAGATGATTTATTAATGATCATACTGATCGAGTATGATCTTGGTGTTAGAGATTCTTTATTTCAATGCCTTTGTCGATGTTGTTTATGGCGTGGAACATGTAATTTCCAATAGTTTTTATTAATTTTTTTTCTGTGGAAATTGTGTACCTAGGTTTTATTTATGGAACATATATCCATTTTGGGATAAAATAAAAAATATCCTTTGATAATAATTTTTTGGTTATAACATCTTTTTAGGGGTTTTAGGTTTTCATTTATTAAACTATTAACTATTTTTAAATACTATTATATCATTTCAAAATTTATTTGTTTCTTCATTTAGTTTTATAACATTTGAGAGTTATATTTTTCTGTTAAATTAATTTAATTTTTTGTACTATAAATTTTAGATATTATCTCTTCTAAACCACTTAAATTATTATGGGGTTGAAAATCATAATTTCAATTTATCACTTCAATTCAAGACCCTTATTGAAGATTCAATAGGAATTTTCTTTTTCATACAACCCTTATTACATTAATACATATCATTATATCTATGAATTTGATCATTATTTTGGGTTTGAAATATTTTTAATATCCTTAAACTAATGCTTAAAAGATTAAAATTTGTTAATTTGTTATGGTCTGGTGAATTATATATTCACTTCAAAACATAAATTTGTGTTGGCCACTAATTTTTTATGTTGATATGTTTGAGTATTGGTGAGATAAAATAAAGGATATTTTTACAAATAGAAGAGTTGTCCATTAAAAAATTGTGAATAAAAGCTAAACGATTATACATATAGAAATATATCTCTTTACATGAGAAGAAAATTAATGAATTATGAAAATTTGAATGTAAAAATTCATTTCTACGATCCATTATTAGATTCACAATCTAAAAAATTTTCATCTTGGTAAGAAATGAATTGTTTTTGGAGGAAACATTGTAACACCCCTCTTTATAATTGTATTGATAAAGGGGGAGGATGATACTAAGCCTTAAAAGACATCACCAAGATTCCAATGTATGGTAATAAATTCCGAAGGGTTTCAAAAAATTTGGGGTTATTTACCCTTTAATAATAAAACAACTAACCAAAAAAACATAAGAAAACATTCCTCTATAGGATGCATGAAAACCAGGTAATATAACTCAACATTTTTTATATCAAAAAAATGCTCTGATAAAGTTCCACAATATATGACCACAACAACATTATAAATATTGATGGATAAACTAAGAAATCTCCATGAAGAATACATGGCTACATGCCCAAAAAAATACTTTATTCATCATAACCATGCTTCCCAAGTATCAAAAAGTAGAGTTAAACATGTTCTTCTTTACCCTTTCCCATATCATGGTAGATGACTTCTACGAAATCACCAATGTGCCAATACATGGTCGAGAACTAAAATTAATTAGGTTTTCACCAATGACTTTACTACTCATGATGCTAGGATAAAAGAGTTAACATCATTTATTTAAAAAAATTATATAAAAAAATTTCAAAATATTTTATAAATACATATAAAAAATTCCAAAATATATTGTAACTCAATATAACCATGTGTTATATCAATAATTTATTCCAGTCAGCTATTTTAAAAAAAATGACCACACCATTCTTTATAACCATTTCACATGTTCTGAATGTCATAACCAATCCACTTCATATATTCACACCACTTACCATGCGTGCTTCATTTTGACAGTTCTATACTCATGAGAATTCTCTCATAAATCTACCATGTCATCACATAATAATGATGTACAATTTCTCATTACTCTTTTAGAACCAATCACCATGTCATATTTCATCCAAGCCTCCTAAATTGAATATGAATACACACAAAGGTATGCTCAAAACAATTTTCCAAACCAACATTCCAAATTTATTTCAATAAAACCAACATTTATTGAAAAATAATTTTCGAAAAAAAAATATTTCACAAATCCATTCAAGTCATATTTTAAAATCAACATTTTAAAATCATGAAAATAAATCCATTTACACAACAATTTCCCATAATATAACAGTTTCATGAAAAAACATAAATCATAACTAAAGAAGATTTATACCATTATATTCAAAACACTTTCATAATAAATTTATGGTATCTCAATTAATTTTAAATTATGATAATCAATTATATAAATAGGATTCATGATTATAGCCACCTACCTCGAGAGTTTTGGAGAAAACGGTAAACATTTGAAGAACATCAACAAAATCAGGTGAAATCTTCACAAACCTACCTTAGATATCATCCACTATAACAAAAAATAAAAATATAAACACATTTTTAATCCAAAACCATATATCTAACCACATTCCGCATAGATCTAATAAACTGAGTAGATGGGAAAATTAGTTCTAAAAAAACATCAATAGTGATGAAGAACAAACTCTTACCGCAGGGAATCAGCTTCTAACCACCAATTGAAGCACTATGATCACCTCCATATAAAAGGTAGAATCTTACATGTTTTTTAGTAAATAAATAGACTTTCCTTCCTCAAAAAGAATAAAGAATTTATTTTCTTGAAATATATATGGCCATTACTCAATAATTTCCTTCTCACGTTACCAAGTCTCTTCTTGAATGTGACCATGTTTCCAAAAAACTCATAATTGACTGATGAATTTTCCATGAAAGAATTTATATTTCTTATCCAAAATCAATACCTAGATATGTATCAAAGGTGCATGAAACTATAGGTCAATGTGATATTATAAGATCACATGGTAGGGATCACGTTGATATGTAATGTGGTGGAAGCGTGAAATATTATGAATCCTCACCAACCAATTTTAGTATATCTAAAGGGCCTATTTATCAACAAGATAACATGCCATGATTCAAAAAACATTTATGACCAAGACATAGAGAAATCAACAAAAACACATTATAATTCATTACAAACAAAAATGGTCTTCGATGATGATACGAATAAGATTTCTGGCGACTATAAGCCATTTCCATCCATTTTACGAACAACTAGATCTTGTCTATTATTTCAGGGACAAGATTTGGCACTTCTAGTGAAGCCTCACTTATTTCCACTAGTCATATTCTATAATGACAAGGAATCCCATGCAATGCATCAAAAAGATACATATGTATCGAGGCCTAAGAGCTTTTATTATATGATAACTCCATTAAGGGTATGTGCTCTTCCCATGAGCCACCAAAATTCCATACAAGGGACTACATAATGTATTATAACATTTTCTATTTTCTTTTTGGATTACCCATATATATGAGGATGATATGTTATACCCATAATAAAATTTGTTCTAAGGGTTTTCTGTAATGATTTCCAGAAATGTGACCAGAACCTTGAGTCATTGCATGAGACTATAGAAATTGGTATCCCATGTCTCTTTAACTCTTCTTGGATACACATTTTAGACAGATCATCCACCATATGAGATTCATGAATATGGGTGACATGGGCCGACTTGGTGAGTCTATAAACTATTATCAATATGGAATCGTGTTTCCTAACTGTTCGTGGGAGACCTATAAAAAATCCACAGTTTTCTACTCTCACATCCACACTAGGATATGTATAGACAAACAACCACTTTATGGTCATTGATTTTCTACCTTAACTAGATCCCATGTTACGAACTTTTAAACAAATTCCTAAACCTTCCATTTCAAACCATGTCTCCTGAACTGTGCTTTCAATGATTTATAAATTCTCTATATTTCTAGAGAGAAAAAATATAGACATGTGGAAACAATGAATATGTTCCTCTTAAAAATTCATAGGTACAAACAACTGATTCCTAAACCACACCATTAAAATCCCACATATCCTCTAGGTCTCAATGGTCCCCCACTATTGAGTTCTGAACTCATTATGACACATTCCACATCATTTTATAATTCTTCCTTTACCATCTTCATCAAATTAGGAATTATGTAAACTGAAATGAAAAATGAAACACCACCCTAGTCATCAAATTACACATGCATATCAGGTTTTACTAAGATCATCATACACTCATTAGAAGCATCATTTTCCAACTAATCATATGTCTATTTTCTTATTGTATCTGCAACTGTATTTCCATTTCATAGTTTATACATCATTTAAAAGCCAAATATATGGGGATACTCTATCCATATCCTTTTCCTTAGACTCAAATATCAATCGGAGAAATCAAATTCAAGCTCTAATGATACGTGAACACCATAAATTTTTCACCAAAGAGATATTGAAACTGTATTTTCATGGAATAGACAATTGAAGATAACTCCAAATTATGTGTCGGGTAATTCTTCTAAAGAACTCTCAACTGCATTGATCAATAATAAACAACATGGTGTCCTTTCATGAGATCACACCCCAACCCTGATCCTGAATAATCATAATACACCACATTCCGCTATCCCAATTCTAGCATTATCAAGATAGGTTCTGATGTAATATTAACTTTCATCTCTTCAAAGGACATTTGACATTATTTATTCCATTATAATAAATAATTTTTATGAGATGCCATAGGAAATGATCGTCATGATATTTCATGAAAAAAGTATCACAATTAACCAGTTAGTCCTATAAAACATTGTATCTCAATGATGTTCTACACTAGTTTCTAAGAGAAAATATCATCTATCATTTCTGGATCAATAAAAACAATTTTTTCAGAAATTAGTGGTCTAATAAAGTGTAATTATTGTATCTAAAAAACAATCTCAGATAGTTTCAAATTTAAGTAATGATCTATCAAAATTCCCAATATTACTGCCTAGTGTTTCTCATGTTTAGATATTTAATTAAATACACTAGTATTTCATCCAAAAAACCACAATGATAGAATGCAGATAACTCTGAATTATCCAATTCATGAATTTTATAAAGGCTTATGGTGTATTTGTATGACCAAAATACATTACCACATATTCACAATGGACATATCTACATCTGAATTCTATATCGAGAATATCTAACTTCCAAACTCATTGTTGGTGATATCCTAATTTCTATTCAATTTAAGAGAACCAGTGATCACCCCTCAATTGATCAAAAAAGTCATCAATGCATGGAAGTGGATATAAATTATTTATTTTAACTTGGTCAATTTTATTATAATTGACCCAAATCCATATTTTTTGATCATCATTCTTCCCGAAAAAGATATGTACTACCCATGGAGATGTGCTCGGCCAAATTAAACCCGTTTTTACTGCTCTTCCAACTACACTTTATACTCCCTTAATTATGTGGGTTCTATTCAATAATAGGGAAGTGATATATGACTGTTCTTTTGGATGCGATCAATCATAAACTCCACTTATCTGACAGGTGGAAACCTTGGGAAATTATCCTTAAAACATATTGAAATGGATCCAAAATTGATGGACAATAGTTACCCTTTATCTCCCCCATTGATTCTAATGTCAATGCTTCCATCTGGTAAAATATTTCACCCACTATTGGTTCCAGCAAGCCCATTGCAGTAATCTTTAAAACACCTTATTCTCTAAAGAAATTCTCAACACCATCATAAATTTAGAAACGAACTATTCTTCTATAACACTCAATGTGATCCTTGAATGTTTTCAACCAATACATAACTAGTATTACATCATATAAATCCATGTCCAACATTGAGAAGTCATATTTCAAATTTTCTCCATCAATAGTTATATAACATGCTATATAGAGAAAGGCTCAATAATCTCTTTGACAAAGAAGAGATTGATTTTTTATAACATAAGGAAAAATATTTTGTTTTAAACATATAAAAAGAGCATAATTTGAAAAAAATGTATTAATATCATGCACTAATATCAAAAAACACAAATATAAGGGTAGAATTAAAAATAAATCTACATCTTATTTTAGATAGTCCAGTCTAATCACCTAGAATCACATACTCTTCTCCATATAATTTCTTCATTGTTAAACTCTATTTGTTACTATCTTGTAGAGACTGCACTTGTTTATGTATGGTATTCCCAAATTCACAAAGGTTATATCTATTATATTGATGATATAGATTCTTTATCCTCACCTCATGTATGAATACAATGCTTGTGACAACTATGGAGTTTCCCAAGGACTTGAACATGGAGAACATTGTCAATAGTGCTTTATATGTGATGTCTTGTTGATAATATCACATGATATTGGTGATGCTGTACAATCTTTCTTCATATGATCAAAGGAAACTAATTGGAAACATCATGCCTTTGTCATGGGTCTCGGTTGAATATTCAGCAAGCCAGCTATCTGATTCTGATTTCCACTCCCACCATGGATATAGGAGTCCCTCTTCCTCTTGATCCAATCATTAGAGTTCCCACAATTTACCATTGGTATCATGATACTTCCTACTACCAAAGCTCATTAGATGTGATGTCTATCCAATATCTCTCTATTAACCATAGTTTTATATTATTTAATACAGAGCATAGCATTATTCATGATAATCTCTTGCCATACTTAACTCAAATATTAATGACTTCATGGATTAACAAGTAGCAACCACATGTTAAAATAGCAATTAAATCATAAATTTGGCCACATACTCAGTGATAGAGATATTTTATTTCTATAATATATAGAAATATATCATCCTTTGAATCACTAACATGTGAGGATAGAATAGTTTATGGAAAAATTCTATAAAATACTCATAACTAAGTCCTTGATCTACTCGAGATAGCACCACTAGATCCTACCATTGCCATGAACGGTCCCTATGTATATACTATTCTAGATAGAAATTTTGATATGCAGGAATGCTAATGAAATTGGTGATAAAATTCATCATATTCAGGAATATCTCATCCTTTTATGGTTTAGAATCAACACAGATGGTGGGAGGGTTCTCTTTCGGTAACTCAATGAAATGAACCAATTTTCACAGAGCATCCCCTTGGTACCCTGTGAACAGAACCTAAAAATTATATGATGATAATTTAAACCAGATCACAGTTCACCAATGGCTCAGTTCAAACCACATTATCCGCCGCTTTATTCAGTTCATTTCAACAATGCCTACCGGGTTCCATTATCTAAAAAAATAAGAAACTCTAAATGTATCGCTATCTATAAACTGAAGGAATAACAATTCAAATTCTACCACATCAAGTATAAAAACAATTCCGTCCAAAAATTATTCTTTTTTTTACGTTCTAACTATTTTCAAAACATTCAACATTCTTTTTAAAATTATACAATTTTAAAAATACACCAACTATTCTCTATTCGATGTCTTTCACTTGAAAACAAAATAAATATTTTTAAAAAATCATCAATGTTCATAAAATTTAATATTGTTACTCACAATTAAATATCCCATCCTATTGGGATTAACTACTTTAATAAATATAATGCATGTCTCATTAGCTAAATCCATGATAGTGAGATTTTAATATCTTATAATATCTATTAAACATTTATGTACCCAAATCCTTAGTAACATGAAGATCAACATAAAAATCATGTATACATCATTTTAATCCCTACATTTCAAGTCCTAATAATCATAGTGAATTATATGACTCCATCCCATGGAATAAAAAATAATGAATTTTACTCTGAATCCATAGAAACTAATGACCACTTGTTTCAAAAGGAAATGAAAAATATGATACCATTTATCTCAAACTAGATTTTGGACCGAACAAAACTGATATCTTTTTTCTCTAATAAGTTATCAGACTGAACATAACTAATAACATTTGAAGCATCCCTCCTTCTCCTCATTGGCAAGATAATGTGGGATTGAATTTTTAGGCCTTATGTGATATACCCAAGACACCAATGGCTAGAAATAAATGTCTAAGGGTTTCAATACATGTGGGGGATCATTTTTCCTTTAAGAATAAAACAACTAACCAACAAAACATAACGAAACCAACCACTATACTATTCATGATAACCATATAATAAAACCCTCCATTTCATATATTAGAAACATGTCCAAATATAGTGTCAGAATGGAAGACCACAACATCAAAGTAAACAATAGAAAACAAATTAAGAAACTCCAAGATGACCATAAGACTCTATGCTCCACAAGCTCCATGTCTATATATCACCAAATAGTCCATGTATCCTGAAGTAGAGATAAAAATGTGATATTGTATCTTTCTTATGTCCTGATAGATGATATATTCCAAAGCCCAAAGTTCCAAATAATGGGTGAGTACTAAAACTTAGTATGTTTTCCCCCAATGACTTCCCTACTCAAGAAACTAGGACAGAAGAGTTAGATTCATTTATAAATAAAATTTATATAAAAACATTTTCCAATACAATTTATAACTTAATTAAAAAAATTAAAAATACTTTATAACTCAATATAAAAATGTTTTCTATTAATTTTTTTCCTGAAATATTTCTTCAATAAGATAATCAATCCCTTCTTTAAAACCACTCCACAAGGTCCACTTGGAATAACCAATCCACATAACCTATTCACACCACCAACAATGCATGCATTGTTATGAAAATTCCATACTCATGAGCAATTTATCATCAATCTACCATGTAATCACAAGATAATGATTTTCCATGTGTCATTACACTATTGTCACAGAGCATAAGGTAATTTTTCAACCAATCCTTGTAAATTCGATTTGATGAGACACACAAGAATACCCAATACCATAGCCAAAACCAATATTCCAAATTTACTTAAAAAAATTATTTTAAAAAAACACATTTTCCAAATAATTATTTCACATTTATAGAAAATACATATTTTTATATTACTATTTAAAAATCAAGAAAATAAATAAATTTACACAATCATACACCACAATTTCACAATTTCACCAAAAATTAAAATCATCACTAAATTATAAAAATACCACACTCTTCCCACCACTCTCATAATCAATTTCATGTAAATAAAATAATTTGAAACTAATCCAATCAATTCTTCTAATAGGAGTCTAGAGTGACACCACTGATGTCACGAGTTTTGGGAAAAATGATAAATGGACAATGAACAACAAGAAAACTCAGATAGATCTTCAAAACCCACCAATGATCTATACCCATATCAAAAATACGACCAAATATAATCACATTAGTAATAAAAAACATGATCACTACCCATAAAAACAATAAATATATGAAATTTAGAAGAGAAGTGAAGTAGATCTGTTAATGAATTAAGAACGATGATGAAAGAACACTTCCCATGAGGAATCAATATATAATAACAAATTAATGCCTTTGAATCACCTCCAGATTAATAAAAGAACCTTCATTGACCATAAGGGAAGAAAAATACAAATTTAAGGCCACATAAGTAGAAAAACAATACACTTAAATGGAAAAAAACATGGTAGATCGACTTTTTAAGTACGATATTTTTACCCGTATATGGTTTAGACACATGGTTAGAAAAACAGTGCACTACCAGTTCAGTATCTACTACCTTAAAGATGACCATTCGCATGGTATCCTCACAAGATCTCCAAAAATGTGCTCCATTATTCCCAAACCCACTACAATAATCTGGCCAAAAATACATGGTTTCCCCTTGGATGTTACATGGTTTAGACAACATGTGTGCTACTCGTGTGACTTCCCTTTATCCAAAAAAATACATTTCAGTACTTCCAAACTTCACAAATATACTTTATATATATCAAAATAAAAAATAAATAGTTACTTACAAGAAACCATGGGGGATGGAAATGTGAAATTACACATTTGGGACTGTGATAATTAATTGAGACCCAGCAATCTATGCATCACGTAGAATATTATGTTTTTTATTTTCATTGAGGAGACTAAGGGGATCAAATGGACCAACGGTTCTGTATAATATTTAGTGTACATTAAATACATGATGATAAAGAGATCAATGATTATAAACTTGAAGAAAACAAAATATAAATTTTATATAATTAATTTTTATCCAAAAAGAAATGGATCGATGAAATTTTTGAATGGATAAATTTAAGCCTTAGTGATTTATCTAGAGTGATGATGTAATATAAGTCAAAAAAAAGAAATATTGAGAACAAGAAATAGAATAATGAGATTTAATTTTTTTACATTATGTGATTTAACTTCAAAATTTAATAATTAAATGAGTACTATTGTGATGTAAAAATCTAATCATCGGTCAGATAGTAGTAGTTTGGAGGTCAGTAAAGGCGAACATGCTCAATATACAAATCATATGAATATGATCATCCAATGAATCTTTTTGGAAGGATAAAATAATGTACATAAAAGGAAGTATGAGAGGAATGAATCTATAAGTACTATATGTTATGAGTGAATGAATCATTTTCATATTTTAAAATATTAGTTGGTACTTTAAATTAAGGATAAAAATTACAAGAAAAAAATAAAAAGTGAATGAGTTTTTGAATTATATAAAAAATTATTGAATAGGTGAAGGTGTTTGTCTTCTAATTTCTATAAGGAATGTATTATTCTTTAAGAGAAAGGTAAATCCCAATTCAAATACAAATATAACTTTAGATGATTATGGCTATATTTATTTGGATGAAGTCAATGATTCTAAATCAATTAAACTGATGGGTGATAAATTTATTTTATTAGAGAATAAAAATAAAAATAAGATAATATACTAGGATTTTGAAACATTATATAATTATAATTACATTGAAAAAAATTACAAATGTACTTTTGAGTTGAATGTTACATATTTTATATTTTAAACTATTTTTGTTTTGAATGTATTTTTTAATGAATGATTTAAATTTAATACTCTGGAGAATATTTTATCAAAAATTAACTCTAGTAGATATAATTTTGATAAGCTCTAAGGATAGTTGAAATCAAATTGTATAACTTTTGGAAAAGGTTTTTCTTCAAATGTCCATTTTTCAAGTCAAAATAGTTTATTCCAAAAGCGAAAATGTTTTATATTAAATATAAAAGAGAATGTCACTAAAAAATAAATAAATATTTTACCATTTTTGAGTTCATTTTAACTCATCGTCATGGTATTTATATAGAAATAGTAGATATAATACACCATAGGGTTGGATAGATATTAGTTCTTAATGTTTTGTTTTCTTCGGATAACAGACCCAAAATGTTTGGGTACCAATTTTTTTTATTTTAAAAATAATGACTATTATTTAATAACCATAATACATGTTACCTGGAAAGAAATTATTATTTTCACATGACTTGAAACACATCAATATTTTAAAATTTCTAGACAAAGAATGGTGTACATGTTAATTTTTGATACAATTTTCTGGGTAATATTGTTTTTATCAATGATGTGTAATGTATTGGTAAGGTTATTATTTTAATTTAATATATATTTTTTGATATAATAACAACCACATCTGAATAAATCATCTTAATGATGATGGTAACATTGTGAATTATTGTAATGAAAAATGTTCCATCAAAAGTTTGGAAGAAGTCCCATTCTTTTCTACAAATATGATTGATAAATCTTAAGTCATCAAACTAGAATAAATTTCATTTTAAAACATAACAAACCACTATGTATTTCAGGATAAGTTTTGGATTGTGGAAGGGATGTAATGAAACATTAGTGTTTTGACCATATTAAATATTTTTAGTTGGGAAATAGTTGGGGAACTTTTGGAACTACTATTAAATTATCACAGAGTCTATGACCCCTAAAAAGTATCACAGAGTCTTTGACTGAGGCACCATCTTCTAAAAATAATAATAATAAAAAATATTTAAACCTAGTATAAATTAATCTTTTTGGTGATAAAAAAGTTTTATTTTTAGATGAAGACATTATATGTATATATTAGTTAATGATTTCACCAGGGTTATGTAGGTTCATTTGCGTACACTTAAATTTTATGAAAACTAATTTTTTTGAAGGAATTTATCTCTTTTTTAATATTTCAAAAACATAACTATTGTAACTATCTATGGTGATCATGTTAGTAATTTTATAAATTCTTATTTTGATACTTTTTTTGTACTAGAAAAGTCATGACACATTATATCTTGACACCATGAACTCCACAATTGAATTTTGTCATTGACAGAATTAATTGAATAGTTAGGTCCAAATATGGCCTAGATTCCATTATGGTGGGGGTGAATCAGTGTATGGATATTCAATTAAATAATTTTCCTACCCCACTAGATCATGAGCTATTTATTTATAGAGTAACATCTTATACAATTTAATGTTAATTTTGATTGTTTCCTTTAACAACTTTTTCAGATGATAACGCACTGCAATTAATGAAATAGAGAAAGTAAAAGGAAAAAATGATTTTTACATGGTTCACCCACTATATAATACATACAAGTAGAATACAGCTACATTGTACTTATTGAACCAAATTCAAAAAGGATCACTTTCAATAATGATGTTCAGGATAAATTACGTTTATGCCCAGGGACACTGCCTTTACAAAATTTAGGATCTAGTCTATGCATTTCCAAGGTTTACAACCTATGTCTCTTTCTCTGGCTCACTACTCGTGGAATGGATCATCTTATACCTATTCTTTTGATCACTACTCTTGTAATGGATCCCCTCACAATTTATGGACTGATAGATCCCTGAATTTTCATGAAAAAATATATCCTCAATTATCGGTGCATGCTATATAAAAGTTCCTTTTTACCATGTAGATGAAATCCACTATTCTTCGTAGTGTTAGTCTGTAGAAATTTCATTCGAGGACTATTTATGTCCCTTCATGAACAATATACACCCTACCCAAAATGTGATACACCGAGTAGAATGTATGATTTGTGGAAGACATCTTTCACACACTTACTTTGCGAACCACCTTCTTGAACTATGTATATATACCACTTCTTCACACCTCCACCACGTACCACCTTCTCTTATATGGATCACATCCCCATATGAGAACCATTTCAATTTCATATACACTTTTATTTTTCAGGCATCATATCCACAAAAAACACATTCACAACCATTTCCCATGAACTTCTTATACTTTTGTGGAATCCTCGTCGAGAACTAATTCACCCTTCATGGATTTCTCCCCCATGAATCACTGACATACTTCAACAAATTCCTCGATGAAAGATATTTTATTATGAAAGTATCTCCCCATAATTACAGGATCAGTGCTCCTTATATAGTATAATAGTTCCACAAATATGCTAATTCGAGAGTTACCCAAATTTTCAATATGGAACTACCTTCACCGCATGCTACTCTATCTGTGAACCATTTCCCTACATGGTCCGTGTAATGCCTTCCTTCCTTCATGACTAACCAAATCACCATCTTGTTTTCACCAATGAAAATACATCCCACATACCACAGTCCTTCATGAACCATTTTCCTCCCACGAGCTGAATGCCATACTGTAAACAATTTTTTTACCAAGACTGCATAACATGCTTCATGGCCAACATATCAATAGTATGCTGAAATATTCCGTTATATAATTCCTTCCCCATTCCACATTCCACCATTCTAGTCTAGGATCAACATTTCTCGGTCCTTATAGTATTCAATCCTATATGGAAAACATCCCTTTTCCAAAAAACAACTCCCTGTTTTGAGGACAAAAAATTCGGAAAACACTGTAAACTACGCAACCTTAAAAACATGTTTTGGAAAACACTAACCATACGCAATTGTAGTCATACGAATTTTTCAACAAACAAAATAACACCTAATTTTTTTTAGGAAGACACCTTGATGGATTTTTTCTATCAATGACCCCTTAAAGTATTTCCTAGAATATGTAGTGTAAATATTATATTCAAAAATATTTTTGGGCAGAATCTATTAGTAATGTCTTTTACACTACAAATGATGTATTAATTGTCCAGTTTGGAATAAAACACCTTATGAATTCTATAATTGAAGGAATCTACATATTGTTTACTTATGTGTATTATGATTTAATGTATTAATATTTAATACTATTTATTAAATAAAAAAATATCATATGAAGGTTTATGAGGGTATATTTCATGGTTAATCATTCATTTGTAAACAATATAGTGTTTCCTCATCGTTTCAAGTATAGAGGAAGCATGAAGAGGTGGGAGATATATTAAAATTTCATTAAATAGTCATTTATAAAAACCTAGACTTAGGAGCTTGGATGTCGAATTTATAATTAATTTATTTATTATTTGATGAAATTAATACATAGTGTTAGGAACATTCATTACTTGTGAATGTTGGTCATCTGAAATTACCCCTTTGGATTACATTCATTGGACTATGATGATCCACGAATAAAATCCCTCTAGTGGTGATGTACATATGATCCTTTGAACTATGAGTAACAACACGTGATATTTGTGTGTTAACACTGCATGTCGAATGTATTGTGGTCTTTTTTCTAGATTACTCCTTCTTTGGTATTGGTGAAATCTCTCTTCATATTTTCTTTCTTGAGAGGGGGAGATAAGAATGCATTGAGAGGGAACTTGTTGAGTGAAATTATTATCTATTCTGAATTTTGGATGTTATACACAATAGATATAGAAACCTATCTATAAAGATATGATTTAAGATAATGTATTATTTAATTTCTTACTTAATATTAGATAATATTAATTTCCTTTTAAAAATCACATGCCGCATAATAATAATTATACAATTATTAACTTGTGTTTCACACAAACATTCATGATAAAAAAATTATATAATGTTATTTTTAATTAATAAATGTCACCAGACTCGACCATGGACCGTTCGAACATCCCTATCATTTATTAAACTATCGAATAAATATTTTATTCATTTATTTAAAATATATTCACAATATTATCGATTAATATTTTTTTAATATTAAATAAATAATACAATATTTAATTCCCATAATGGAAAATAAAAATATATTTAATTTATGCATTCAATATAAATTGAATAATGTTTTTCCTCGTATATGAAAATAATATTCATTCAATTAATTGAACACAAATGTAATATAATTGAGATCAACAGAAACACATATTGTGTGATCCTCTATGGTAATTTCTTATTTTCATTGTGTGGATATATATAAAGTCCAATATTAATATATAGAAATTGGTCATGGTACCCTAGAGAATGATGGTAATGTCACAATGTCGAAAAAGACATATGAATTATAACTTCATAAGACAACCCCATTTTCACAATTTCTCATCAAGTAGGATGCTAATCCATGTCACAGAAATATAAGCTAAATATTCCTTTAATTGACTATATGAAATAAACACGTAATTAACCCATGGACATGGAAATTAATGTTATAGTTCTATCCAAGGAAAGGTTTTGGATATCATCATCCTTAAAGATGGAAGGGAAAACCCCTTCCTTGAATTATTCATTAATAACATCTCACTCGTGAGGTACCCAACATATCGAACATCACAATGATCTGTTAGCATCATGGTTTACAAAATACATCTTAATATGATGTTTGAAACATGTTGTATTAAAAATCAAAAATACTATGGAACATCACACATTCTAATAGATAAGAATATCAAATGACACCATAAATAGTATATTTCCTATTTGAAGGTATATTATCATAATTTTCCTATCATGGAGATTGCAAACAGATAACATCATGAGAAGAATCCATATCAGGTTATGAGTACTCACAAATGACCTTATATGTACTTTGTGTCCCATCATAATAGATTATCCAACCAAAAAACATTTTTTTACAATATCATTATAGCAAATCAAGGTTCTCATCATAGAGAGAAACTACCATGAAATTATCAATGCAACATATAATCTAGGACATTATTACATTAGTGTAATTCATAAAAATATAAAATATGTAATAAGTTATTATATTAATAACTTATACATTGAATATCTATTTAATCCGTGTAGAAACAATTGTTATTAGGACCCCAACACTAACAAACCCCCACTTGCACTAGATCCAACTTCCTAAATCTTTCAGTCTGCTCGACTATACATGATTGTCATGTTTCTACTAAGTTAATTCATTAGTCTAGGGTTCCACCATTTTTCCTTCAAATGTAATACTTTTCACTGAAACATCACCTATCTAATAAAAATACCATAATATATAATATTCCAAATTATGTGTTTTCTCCATTGTTGTGACCTTGCATATTTTTTAGGAGCCATCAAAGTAGAATCATCATAATAGAACGTGGTAGGATCTTTATTAATAGATTCCACATCATGCTATTGGGTGAAATTTATCATCTATAACACTTATTTAGTTTCCTAAGAAGTTGAAGTATACTCAAACTCTACTATAGAATCTATAAGCACAAAATTATTTGATATATTCCTACTTTGAGAACCTCCATTCGATGTGAAGATATATCCTGTGTCTGACTTCATGACCTCTTGATCATTTTGGAAACAATCATCTTCACATACTCTCATGACTAGTTCTTAATATCCTCAATAATACAAGAACATATTCTTAGTATACCTGAAATATATAAAAATAATCGTGACTTCAATAAAATGGTGGACAACTGTATCAATTTCATATCATCCAACTAGACATATTGTGTATGAGACATGTAACATAGTACATTGAATATAAAAAATTCTTGCCTAATCAATAATGCATGTGGAATTATTTTCATTTAGTTTCTTTCCTCATCTGTATGAGGAGACATTTTTTTAGAAATATTAATTCCATGTGGTGTTGGAAATAATCCGATTTTAGATTAATCTATACTGAATATCTTCATTATCATTCCAATGAATATTAATTTTATGAGGCTATGAATCTTCTTGGATCTATCGTGATAGATCTTGATCCCAAGTTCAAATGATGCCTCACCCAACTGCTTTATAGAGAATCATTTATTCAACCAATCCATAATAGACTATAATCTTGGTATTTAATTTCAAATGAGGAATATGATACATATATATAATCATAAAAAATCTATACTCTAACTAAACAATTTAGAGACCCATGTCTCACATTCATTCATTAAGAAACCAAATTCCATTATTAAATCATTTAAATGATTATTCCCGGACCTGGATTCATTCTTTTATCAAAAAATGTATCTTTTTGTCTATCATTCCTTACTGTAATTCATTGGAGGTAAGAACCCTTTTGAATGTGTCATATAGACATCTTCTTGAATATTTCCATTATGTATGAATATTTAAAAATCCATTTTCAAAATCTCCTAATAATGGAAATCCATAATATAAAATTTAAATATGATGTATTTTAGCATTGCAACTGCTGAAATGGTTATTTCAACATAGATTCCTTGAAATTTTTAACCCCTTTTATAACTATTCACACCACATATGTACTATATTTACCTTCCATGTTAATCTTCATATAGTATTATCAATTTTCAACCAACATGCATTACATCAACTCGATGGCCTACAAAAATCCAGACGCTGTTTTAGTTCATGGAATTGATTTCAAAATTCATGGATTCATGCCACATAGAAAAACATATGCAACATAATGATTACATTTAGGCTAGAAGATATTCATTATAACCCAATAACGAGTCACAATCCTTGGTTACTATATAATCACAATTTTCTAGTTCTCTAACTTCTCTATTACTCATACAATTCATTATGTCACTAGAATAATTTTTTTTCTTCCATAGGGATTTGTGTAATTTGTTCTAATAACAATTGTAGTGTATCTTGAGCCTGGAATTCATAAAATTCAATCATGCTCCCACTATATCCTTTAGAGATAAGATCGCCCTCATGAAATGTGAAAAATCAGTCAACCAGAACATTTTTATGAAGGATTGTATATTCAGTCTCTCATTGATTATTTGGGATATCCTATAAAGATACACTTTGTGCCTCAAGGTGAAATATTTTTACCTGAATTGTCCTTGAGAAATTATTTTTCTCCCCTAAACATGATTATAAAAATCATAGGATGATTTGATTTCCATAACCAGTACTATTTATTGTCTAGTTATTTAGATGGAACTAGGTTTAGTATGTATTCATCGATTTGTATCGTGTATCCCTAAAAGGATAATTGGAAACTTGTATAACTGATGAACATTGTAACCATGTCCAACACGGCATGGATTCTTCTTTCTCATACACCATTTTGTTATGGTGTATAAGGAGGAGTGAGTTGAGATAAAATACCAATCTACTATAAATAATCAATTAAGTATTTATTTTGATATTTCACACTATGTTTTGGATGATATTTATTAATCTTCATACCAATATGTCTCTCAAATTCATTCTTGTATACCTTGAATTTATCAAAATATTCCAACTAATACCTCTAAAATGGAAATATCCCAATATAATAAAATCTTTAGTGGCAGTTATGATGTATGAGTACCCACAAAATTCTTCAACAGGAAATGGTTCACACACATCTCTATGAACTGATTTATGAATAATTATATCCATTTATCAATTCCCGCTAAATGGGGGTAATTTTATTTTTCATTATAATCATACTTTACATACACCAAGTGGTTTTTGTTTAAAATAATTTTAATATCCATTTTCACGTAATTTACTATATCGCTTTTCTTATACATGATCTAGCAAGTGATGTGAAAGTTGGATTTGGTGTAGGTAAATTTATGTAACTTTGTTATCAATTTCCTTTATTTGGATCATATAATTCAACACATAAGGACCATAATTTAAATTTCCCATACCATAAAAAATCTATATTTATAGAGGAAGAAAAATTTATTCCAAAATTTGAAACTAAATCCATCCATAACATGTTTAGATACCAAAAAAATGTTTTGGAATGTAATGGATCATAATAACAACCGTTTCAACCAAATAAATGTCTAGTCATCAATGTGAGGTGGTAACCCTAGAAAACAATTACAATAATATTATCTTCATTGGATACTCAATGATCTACCTCTCCCCAGTCAATTATTTTAATTCTACTTGGTTACTATATTTGAATAAATATGTGAGCCCCAAAATCTATGACTAATACACCATTGTTGAAAAATATAATGTTCAATCTATAAAAAATTCCCCTAAAACATCCCCTTGCTTCTTTGGATGGGTGTATTTTTTCTTCCAATGTCCCTTCGTGCCACATTAAAAATAGACAACAACATATTCCCTTGTTTTCCTCTTGATCTACTTCACCTTATAAGGGTGTGAAAAAGGTTTGGGATTTTAGATATTTTCATTCCCTTTCGAGTTTTACACCATAATGATGGATTATTTTTCATGATTAATATCCTGATATACATGTTGAGGAAGATTAATTTGTTCTAGAAGAAACAACTCAATATTTTTTATATTAAAATTCACAAAAAACTAGAGAAGACTTAAGGGAGTGATTCTAGAATGATGTTGATGGCCAATTATTTGTGGTGATTAAAAAGTAGAACATCTAAGTACTCAATTTTCCTAATGACATAGACTACTTCAGGCCCAACTATGGAACCCCATACAATATTTCTCTAAAATAACACCTAGGAAATATCAAACTGTTCTTATCTATCACTCTTTTATAGAAGGCCATGAAGGTTCTAAACTATTCTATATAAATGTAAGTTTTAATGAGACATAATTGGTTAAAAATAAACTAATGAATGAATCAAACAAAGATATTCGACTACATCGCTCAAATTCTTTCATATACAAGGAACTCATCATCAATCTCCACTTTAGAAGGAGGATCATACATTGAAAATAATAGAATTTAATATTTATATTAATTCCGTAGCACAACTAGAAGGAATAAAAACCAATTTGTATGTTACTTCCATTTAGTAGGATAACATTCTTTAATAATGATCATAGATATAGTGTGGATGATGAACATTTTATTTTATTATTCAATTAGAAAGAGATATTTTTATAACAATTTAAGACTACAAAATATGTGAGATACATCGAATTAAAAGGTTATTTATTTATTAAATGTTACACTATTTTATCAATTCTCAATAACCCTTACTATTTGACAAAGAATTTTTGTTTTTATAAAATTCTTAGTAGAAATCATACCAATTAATTTATTAATGATCTTATCTTTGTGCATGAAATACATAATTAATTAATTAGGTAGGCGGTCTATCAAACATCAAACATTCAGCTCCATGATCCATTTATTGGATTCCCATATTCTGAAATATTAAATTATGAAAACTCCATGATACAATTAAGTTTCTATACATTGGCCATGTACAACATTTTGTTCAATGGTTTCATTCAAAATCAAGTTATTGAGGGCTTATTCATTCATAGTATTTAATTGATGGATTGTAATATATTTTGCCTAAATTTTATCTTATTTTATACATTACGAATATATTTAGTATTAAGAGTACGTTACATAGTGAGTAAACAATGTTGGAAAAAACATTTACACACATTTTATTTAATTAATTTACTTTATTGCATCTGAATTCATTTAATTATGTGATCATTACCTTGAATCCCGAAAATATATAATTTTATAGAATTAATTAACTTATTAATTAAATGACCCATTAAAGATAATTATCTAAAATTTTTTATGTAGTGGAAATTACATAAACCTTTGACCATGGGGAAATAAATCTTATTCTCTGTCATGGAATGAGTTACAACATTCCATACATCCACCTATGTATCACCTGGGTTGGAGTCATTATGTTTCCATCTTGAACTCCCTCCAAGCACCTTGGGAGGATCTATTAATTACAAATACTTATTACTAACATACTTTTTAGTGGAAATAAAGGATTGTTTAAATAGTATTACATAAATATTTTTGAACATGATTGTCCTAAACAATAATGAAGGGAGGGATGAATCACATGACATTATATAATTAAAAATAAAATAACTTTAAAATCATGAAATAAATTAAATTAAAACATCAAATATATAAAAAGGTATTGGTCAATGTAATGAATCTCCATACATGTAATAAACAAGAAAAAGTAAATTTCTACCATTCTATTCATTATTAGTTCTTTTATTATGTATGATTAACATGCATGATTTAACTAACTAACTAACTAATTAATTAATTCCCTTTCATCATTAATGATTATTTGATATTATTTGAACATACTCATCATTAATGTAATTAATGGAAAAAATGGAAGAACCAGTAATGACATATTAATTAAAATAATTAAATTGAGCATTTAAAATTATATAAAACCATTATTAAATTTTCAAACAAAAAAAGGTGGACCAATTGATAAAAGAATGTTCTAATGCTGAAATTTTCAAATTTAATATAACTTTAATTTTTTCCATTATTGGGAGACTACACAGAATGTACATGTAGTAACACTCCATGTACCTAGTTTTCCATATATCCTTGTCAAATGCATGGGGATTCGATGTGTTAAATCGGTTGGACTACATGGTGTGAACAATAAAGCGACCTACCCTGTATCTGCATTCCCTTTTTCATGTTGGATTGATAAATACTTTTGGTGGAATAAGATAACTATGTGTATTTAATTTCATGGTGCATGTAGATACAATACATACATGTATATAGCTTATTCTTCATATGCACGTAGTGACCTGCCCAATCACTTGAACTTCTTGATGGAATTTATTGTTGTTATCCAATTTTTTATGAAATTTTTATGAAAATGAAACATGGAATTAACAAGATTAACATAAAGATAATTATAAATTTATAAATAACCACTATGATACCACTTGATAGTTCTGGGCGCATAGGAAGCATTCTGGTGTGGGTGATATATTAAAATATATTTTAATAATCATTTCCCGGAACAAATGGAGTGACATTTCAGGTCAATTTTATAATTGATTTATTAAAAATTTAAATAAATAAATACTAGGCTTAGGAATTTAATTCATTGAATAATATTGGTCATCCGAAAAGTCCCATTCAGATTACCATCATTTTACTATGGGGGTCCAATTATAGAATCCTACAAGTGGTGATCGAAATGTTCTCCTATGATCTCTAAGGCACACCACTGGATATCTTTGTGCTAGAACAATGAGTTGAATGACTTATGATTTTTGTTCTTTATAATTGAATAAATCGCAATTAAACATATCATTCTTGAGATTTAGATAGAAGGAGGTATTGAGAGTGAATTATTTGTGTACAACAATTATGTATTTTAAATTTTGGATTCTCTATATAAACGTTATAGACGCCAATTTATTGATTTAGGATTTAAGTGAAAATATTATTTAATTTTGCAACGTCCATTACATAACATTTATTACATTTAATAAGTCTCAGGTATCATAATAATAATTATATGATTATTATTTTTTGGGAGTCAATAACTTTCACAATAACAAATATTTTATAATGGCATTGTTAATTAATTTTTTCTTCCATACATTGTAATCATATTTTTGAACTCCTCTATCAGTTTTTGAATAACTGAATAAATATTTTACTCATAAATAAATATTTTATACAGTAGCAAGTGAATATATATTTATTATAATATTCAACAAATAAAAATCATATTTTATTAACAAGCTGATGAATAATTATTTATTTAATTTATGCAATCAACATAACATGAATAAAATTATTCCTTGAATATGAGAATAATATTTATTACATTAATTAAAAATCAAATAGAATTTAATTTAGATGAATAACACACTTACTATGTGACCCTATAGGATTCATTATAATTTTAATTAGGCGGTATTTCTTAAAGTTCAAGATTACTTTTTAGAAAAAGTTCAAAGAACCCATGAGAATGAACATAAGGTCGAAATGTCGACAAACACATACAAACTCTCAGTATGTTATATATTCCCTTTTCCAAAATATCTAATCAAGAATGGTTCACATCCATGTCACTGACGTATTTTCTCGATATAACATTCATTTATTATATGAAATAATCATTCCATTAAACCATGGATATTGAATTTAAGGTGACAGATCTATTTCAGTCAAAGGGTTGAGGTATCATCATCCATATATATGGAAGTTAAAAATCCATCCTCAACTAACTCATTAATTATATGTCACTAATGACACACTCAACATATCCAAATTCTACATGAACTTTTATTACCATGGTTTATAAAAATACATCTATGTACTTCAGTTATAACTTGAATTAAAAATAATCAAAATGACTAAAGACTATCACAAATGCTCATAGAGAATAATATATGATGACCCAAAAACATGAGGAATTCATACAAGAAGTTCTATTATCAAAATCTCCCATCTTTGAGAATATAAATTATAAACATAATCGGAAGAAGCATCATCTTATAATGAGTACTCACACCAGCCGGTGTGTGTACTATGTGTGCCATCATTTTAACTTTTCCAACCAGAAATAATTTTTTGGAATATTTTAATAGTGCATTAAGGTTCTAATCATAGTGGGGTGCTGCTATGAATTTATTAATGCGGTGTATACTCTTGGAAATTATTACTTTTGAATATTGTAGAAAAAAATTGTAATATTAATTGTTATAAATATTAAATATATAAAATATACAAGTAGTAAAAGTAAAAATAGTTGGTCCTAGGAAAATTAATCCAATATTATCAATATATAAAAAAATTCAATTGACGAAATGAAAAAATTAAATATGATGAGGTCATTCATTATTTAATGTTGAAATATAAACATTATTCACTTGTTTTTTTAAATAATCCAATGTTTTAGGTAAAATAGTTTAACATGATTTATTGAAAACTAATTTATTTGATTTTTTTATAGAAAATTTTATTATACTGGTGGAATATGAACAATATTCATATACCCATTAACCAGATAGTATTAAAAAACTATCTCAATGATGTTATCATTGGTGATATATATCAAATCCTTAAGACTCAATGTTCTATATGTAATGACAGTGAGAAATATTTTTTTTTGTAAAATTGAATACAAAATGATAGTTTATTACATGGTCTTTTTTCATTTAATAACCCTTATGTAATAAATTCTTAATCAATTCATACGGATTGATGTTTGGAATTTAGTTAAATATTTAAATTTCCTACATATTATAGGATCAAAATTATTGTATGGAAATAATTGTGATGAGAATGGAACAATTTTTTGGAATAAGCCTCGAATATATTCAACATGTTAAAAAAATATAGGTCGTTAACTATGCTGAGATATTTTTTTATCTATAATTGAATCATTGGGAAATATATTATCCTTTGAAAATTCTTTAAACAATAGCCTATTTCAAATTTATTAAAAGTGTAACTTAATTAATGAATACTCTCATATGCATGTTTATATTGAAACATTTGGTTCTTTGACTCACACTCATGGATCCCATGCTTATAAATACTATCTTATCATACTATATTTGACATTATCTAAGGAGAATATGTATTATCTATTAATAACTAAAATATAATCACATAACATAGAACCTTATAAATTTAAAATAAAATTTAGTTTTATAGCTTTATAGAGTTTGAATAAATATTTGACAACAAAAACCATGTATTTATCATCAAAGGAACATTTTTTCATATATATATGAAATATTTTAATCCATAATATGTTTTCAACATGCACTAAAAATTTAAAAAAAAAGATATTCTGTAAGATATATAATGTGTAATACATTTCATCATAACTTGGAGAAATAGTAACATTAAACTGGGTGATATAAAATTCTTAGAAATGGTAAACATAATAGATAACAATCAATGATCAAATGTGATAATAAGATGATCATAAATAATATTAAATGAATAGATAATTAAAATACTACTATAATAATACGAAACTATTATCATACCATATCCCTGGTTAATATATTAATAAATAAATTCATGTAAAACTACAAAAGTATATTTATCAATGATATTCATAATGATAATCAACAGATTGTATGAACTATGTCAAAAATTCAAGATTGTAGGCATCATGATCTTACTACAAGGGCCATGTGTATTTGAAATACTTTGTTCTCTGAGTCCACACACCAAAATAGTAATGATAGTTTTTCTCTAGAAAACAATTAATTCGTCAATGGGCTTTGTAATACTTGGCCCCAACTTTCAGTCAATTAATTATTATTAAATAACCATATAAAATATTTAAATATCAATATAATTCATAATAAACCATCTTTAGTAATTGATAAACATGTATATTGAGATACAAACATTCAGAACATCAATAATTTCTATGAAAATAAATGTGATAATATGGACATAATCAATCCAAATAATTATGGTGGATGGTTGTAAAATAATTATAAACATTACTTATTAATCCCAAAAACATCCATATTGAAATAATAACTATTAAAATATTCAACATTTCCCTACTAAATAAATAGTATTACTTTAATTGTATTCATCACTCAATGTAACACTATATTGAGTTACGGGTATAGAATATACTCAATAATATCCATAGTCAATCGACGTTTGTCACATAGGAGGACACCTTTCAATCAAAGGAATTATTTATAATGCTTTCACTATTAAAATGAAAATTAGGAAAAAATATGACTGTTTGTGGGGTTGATTTGGAAAGAAAAAGTTTGTGATGGATTTATATGAGTTTTATACCCCAAAAAATAGAATGAGAGGATTTAAATGGTAATTTATGAGAAATATATACACCAAAATGGGAAAAAGTGTATAATAATAATAATATCACAATGAAGATAAATTGATATGAAAAACCCCATATTATAATGGTCATGTAAATATTAAAATAACATGAGACATATACAATGAAATTTAAATATAATTAAATGAAATATATTTATTTTTAATGAATTAAATAAGCTATTGAATACAATATATAATTGAAATATTGTTTTTAATATGAAACATGTCTCACTTAATTTAAAATGATATAATAAGACCATTACGATATTAAAAAAATCAAATCAATACCCCATGATGAAAATTGAATCAACATAAACATTAAATATCTTGAATAATGGGAGGAACATTGTACAAAATAATAAAGAGGATGTTCATACACAATTACAAAAAATGATTGAAATAAAAAATATTTACCAGGAAATAAAATTCGAAAAAATAACCCCCTAACAAAATTAAAACAATTGATCCAGAAAAACTGGAAAAATATTATTTAAATTGAAACATTAACTACCATGAATAATGACAGGATCATGATAAATAATTTTTAATTGTTAGTATAAACTTCATTCCAAATAAAAAATCATTAAAACAAATTGGTCTCTAGGGTTGAAAATTTTAGATGAGAACCCCTTAAAACATTAGAAAACATAGAATCGGGTCCCATTAACAGATATGATTTCAAATAAAACAATAATAACAATAATAATATTTATGAACATGATTAAAAATATTATTATTTTTTTAGATATTCCATTCCTAATAAAAATGGTGTATAATATAAAATATGTCTTAAGGGGTGAATATTGAAGATGAGAGACCAAAACATGTCAAATCATAATTAAGATAAGAGTCATTTGATAGTGATAATAGAAGGAACAATTATAGAACCCTTGAATCTAAGGATAAAATAAAATACTAATTATTCAATAGGTATAATAATTCATTATTGATGAAATATAATTTCAATAATAATGTTTGTAACTCATTGTAAGATAATTGGGTTAGCACAAACCATTACCTGCGTTCATGCTTAGTAAAAATGAACATTAACCTCATCTATAATAAATATCAATCTTAATAAAAAAAATTAATATTTTTTTTCATATTTATATACAATTTAACACATTAATTAAAAGTATTATCTATATGAATATTAGTTATTTATTCTCTATTTTCATTATTGGATGAGATCAATTCTGATAATTTTGAACGTGGTTTATAATAGTATTGTTGTTAATCATTATTAAATATACTTTCATTATTAATATATCATCAATGATACATTAAATTGATTTTTTGACTACTTATTATGTTATAATTTCATCTTATGGGAGTATTATTATGATCCTTAAAGATAAAATTGGTGATGAGCATGTATTAATGAATTTGAATAAAAGGGCATTTGTATCATAATAATGAAAATTAATATTAATTTTTTCATTATATAAATATTATAAATTCATTATTTAAATACTTATATCATATATAACCATAAATTAAATCCTCATAGTCAGACATTATATATACATTATTCATTGTTTCAATAGAATGGTCTACCGACCCAATAAAAACTTATTATAATTAATGGATGATTATGAAGTGATTTAGTTGTACTATAATAATACAAGAAGAATAAAAAAACTGTCTTTTGTTTATCAGTGTGATATATCATAAAAATAAATAATTAGTAGAATAATATTTCCTCTATGATGTAATTGTGTTGTATAATGAAATAAAATTTTCTATAACAATTCTGTTTTAGACGATTGAATTTACCGTGATTTATTATTCAAAACATTGTTAATGGTGGTAAAATTTTTCTTAACTGAACCTTAATAATTATTAAAACATAATATATATCCCTTAAATCCATTTTCAGTATCATCTACGAGAATGTTTGATGAAAAAAATAGATATCAACCATTTTATGGGGGTGATAGTTCACACGTATATATAATTTATGATTTAATATATTGATAGAATGGGAGAAATGTATATTATGTTTAATTATCAATAAATATAAAATAAGATAAAAATATCATTAATATATATTATATTCAATATTAGTAAAAAAAA
The DNA here is from genome assembly GCA_963277665.1 of Viscum album. Classification (NCBI taxonomy): domain Eukaryota; kingdom Viridiplantae; phylum Streptophyta; class Magnoliopsida; order Santalales; family Viscaceae; genus Viscum; species Viscum album. The sequence continues at coordinate 1,253,869,378 of OY728141.1, forward strand.
TTATGATATAAACCAAGATAAATCATAGAGGAAGTAGTCTGAACACATTCATGAATGTGGTTTTTGATTACATTAATGGAGAATGGAAAAAGTGGTTAACTGTTATAAAATTAGAATAATAAAATTAATTATAAAAAATTACTTATGTAATTATATAAGAGTGTGAAAAATATATTTGGAAATTTAATATATAAAATAATAGAAATTATGGAAATTTTATACTCATGTTGAGGACTTAGGATCTCCCATAGAGAAATCATGGAATGTAAGGTCCAAGGATAGTTTCTTTCTACTAAAAACATAATATGGTGAAATTTGATTATGTGTGAACTAATAATATAAGAGTTTCAAGAGTAAATATAATTTTTTATTATGGTTTTCAAGGGGTAGTTAGAAACCTCATATATCGGTGGTGAGAAAGAAAACATTGTTAATATTTCGACATAATATATCGATATCACAAGTTTTACATACTAAGAAGACACAAAAATGTATTATAATGAAGTGGGGGATGGAACAATTTCAGTCATATGATGGAAATTTACTTCTAAACCTTTTATATATATGTTTTGAAAACCTTTACTCTATGTATTTTCACTTTTCTCATTTTTTGTTTTACTGTTCTAACTACTTTATAAAAAGTAAAATAAATTTAATTCATAAAAAATGGACCTAATTAAATAATAATGAATTGAGGATTTCTAATATGAAAGTAATTTTATTAAATAAACTATATATTGGTTTAAAAAAAATTAAAATCTCTATATATAATGTGCGAAATCCAATTTTTAGGAGTGTATTTTTAGATTAAAAATGATGTGTAGCATAAATTTATCAATCAAATTTAATTACATGATATAAATTGGTTAATTATAGAAATTTTTTTAGTTATATGAATCCAAACCCAAATTTTACTAATATTATAATTAATTAAAATCAATTACCAAAAAAATTCTCTTTTATTGTAAAAATATTTCTCAATTTGATAAAAGGTTAATAATTAGTTTCAAACACATAGTGGTACTAAATTTAACATCCCATGTATTTATAGAATAATAAATCTTTCTATCTATAATTTTTTTTAAATTAATATTAATTTTAGTTTAAAGGTGGAACTATGTAGAATAACAAACCCAACACGCAACAACGGGTTTCTTCGAAATTGTATGTTGCCTACAACACTAAGTTATAGCGAAAAATAATAAAAGAATAATATTATTATATTAAATTATACTTAACTCCTTGACATGCTACTAGCGAGAATGTACAGATTTAACTATATAATGATTTTAAATATTTTTTAAATGTTTTTACATTTGTCCAAATAATTTCAGAAGCATAAAATGACAATGAATCCAATTTTAAGCGTAAATACTCAAATATTTTTAAAAGGTCGGTTTGCTGCCTTTTGATGGGGAACCCATTTTAAAAATATATTTTGTATCTTATGTATGTTATATTTTATATATTGAAATTATTCTTTATAAATTGGAAAAAAAATTTACTTTTTTGGAATTTTTGTTTTTTCTAATACAATCCATATTTTTATGAATAATGAATAATACAACATTTTAATTCAAAACTGAATTTTCATATAATTTTTTGGAATAGTCATATAGTCATTATAATTGGTTATATACTGTAGTTGGATTATGTTTTTATCATTTATTCCAATTATGGTCATTGAATGAAATTTAACATTTATGTTTGATATAATACATGTTAATTTTTTTATAGTTTTTCTTTTTAAAAACCTGCTATCTGGTTTTGACAACGAGAATAACTTTTGAATTAATTATTGCAAATTATGTGTTTTGAATTTGAAAAAATGGATTCATTATTTGGAATTATAAGGTATAATTTTTTTAAATAGTTACCTTTTTTCTGGATATTATGAATAGTAACATCAATAATTATTTTTATTTTCCATGGTTAAATGGTAAATCAAGTAAATAAGGGTGAAATATAATATTATAATAATATAAAACTACCCTAACATGTGTCCAAATAATATTTGATGAAATATTTCTTTCCATGGTCATCCTTGGGTCTATTTTAGGAACCCATTGAGCCACATTGGTCTGATAATGGCCATTTATAATATTTATTTTAATATAAAGGGAAATATAACATAGAAATGTATATCTTAAGTACAACATTTTTAATTTGGTTTATATATATGATATATGAGACTAAAAATATTCATTAGAAATATAAAAATATTTAGAACATCATGGAATTTTATTTATAATTTTTATACATTAAATAAATAAATATATTAATGAAGCAATAATGATGCAATGATTACCTTATTAATGATATATTCAAATAAATGATATTATAAATATTAAAATAAATTTAATTTACAATTTTTATTCCATACATGATATTTTTGGTTGATTATGACATGTTATATTTGAGTTAATTCATTTGGTTTGAAGGAGTCAAATATTTATGAATTTAAAAAAATCAATTTTCTAAATAGTGTCAAAATTGGAAGAAATGATTTTTAAAAAAAATACAATTTTATTAAATGATATTATTGTCATAATAAAATACAATTATGATAAAGTACTTCTATAATGTCATATATGTCATCAATGATCCTCTTTTGGGTTAATTTTCATTTCCTAGTAACTATATTAACCATATATTATGAAAATAACAGAAGGCATGGTAACAATTATTATTTTAAACTAAGGGTCGTAGCTAAAATATATGGTAAAATTTGTAACCCAAACAAGAATAAAACATTTTGTTTGGTAGGATTTAGACCCATAATCATGATATCGACAAATTTTTTCACTTTTATATATTATAATTCTAAAATCAATTTATAAAAAACATTATTTCAAGACATTCCAAAAGAACCCCTCCTCCCTCTTATGAAATGCCAGAACAACTACCCACTTACTCCCTCATCTCAAGCCTCTTATATATCCCAAATTATACTAAAATAGTCTCCTAACATCCCTCCCTTACTCCTAAAAGACACAACTATGGAAGATGGAGACTCAAAGACTTCTTTTGGCTCAAATCAAAAGGAGTTACCCAATTTTGAGGTAACTTCTTTTCTCAAGCTCATTAAATTTATTTTACTTCAATACCCTCTATTATCTTTTTATTCAAACATTTTATAAAAAAATAATATCCAAAAAATACTAGTATTATTTATGCTATGTTTTCAACATACACTTACACTCACCTCCATATAATGGATATTGAACATATTGTTTCTGTGTATGGCGAACGACTGCCTCACGAAATGATGATTGTTCAATATTCACCTACCACCTCTGATGGTGGAAATTATGATGGAACTATATTTATATATGATATATATTATATTTATATTGTATCTATTCTTCATTTATTTTTATTTTCAACATACCTTTACGCTTTCCATAATGTGTAAATATGATAATTTCATTTGAGGAATTGTGGACTATCGCCCTGTCAAATGTTATAAATCATTCATTCCACACATGAAACATATAAAAGATTGTTTTAATGAAATTATTTAATATATATATTATTTTTGTTATTATTTAATGATAATATACCTAAGTATATTTTATTTTTTATTCCTTTAATATGATATGGAGTGAAAGTAGCTTTCATGCCTATGTACAGCCTACCGTCTCCATGAATGATGAATTTCATTTATTATCTCCAAATTGTATGGAATATTATAAATAAATATATACATGATATATATTAAATTTAAATCATTAATATTATTATGAATATAATGGACTTATTGTCACATGAATAATTTTCATGGAAACTTGTTCATTTTTTACTCAAATACTGAACATCGACAAAATGTCTGATATAAACTCAAATAATTAACTAATTGCTATACGAAGGTAATAAGTGATATAAAATGAATAATAAAAAATATTAAGGTTCTAAAATAGGTATAAATTAAACTATTTTTATTATTTAGGAAATTAAATAATTAATGAGACAAGTCTAACTCATTATAAGATATTTCGTCTCAATCTCCTTTTATTTCGGCACTTTTTGATAATATACAGCTTTATTATTTTATAAGGTGTATATATAGACAATATGTCTCAAATGGACACGGATCTCCAAACCATGGCACCTAGGGGTTCCACTTCTCTATACGACAGGCACGGGCCAGCTGGCACCACAGGTCGCCGGCGCTGCAGCGCCGGTGGTGCCATGCCAGGGTTTACTTCCATGGGCCACTGGAGATGCTCTGGTGGTAAATTATTCTTCTTGTCTACGCCTACATGCTTCCTGGGTTTTTTCCTTCACTATGAAGCCAGTAGAATCACCATACCGCCATGTTTCTTGGTTTCCCATGAAGAACACACAGAAACCAAGTGCGGTGGAGGGTCCAAGCCTTGTTTTTATTATCCTGCTCTCTCTGTGTTATCATTTTCTCAATATGTGATAAAAATCATCATTTAAGAAAGAATCATCACCAAATTTAAACCCCGCAACAAACCGCCTCCATGAACACATGTGGTGTGGATCAAGCCGTTAGTCAGTTTATCTCCATTCTTTTTATTTTCTATGAACTAAAAGTGAGAATCATAAAACACCTCCAAAAAAATTAATTCCCCTACTTGGATATGGTGATGCAGAATAAGTAGAACATTCACATTCATTGAAGTTATATTTTCTTTGGTGCTCATCATCACTTCCAGATCGAATCCTCTAACACATGTAATTTAATATCCTTCTTTATTGGTGGGTGACGTCATCAAAATTTTGTCATAACTTCTTCCCATGATTCGTGATTTCCCTTTCCAATGATTTGTTTAATAATGAAATAAATCTCACATTGCGTTCATTAATGTGGTTTGTTAATGAACTGTAATTGATGAACCAATTAATTATATGTGAAATGTGGTTACAAAAACCAATGAAATTTTTCATTAAATATTATTCATTTATTGTATAAAGTTACACAACTGTCACTCTAACTGTCGCTCAATAGTTGAAGAAAATAATAAAATAACATATATTTATTATATTTATTTTCTTCCGAATGTCCAGAAATTATCTTTTTCTTTTAACCCTTTCCCCCTGAAGTTAAGATTCACCAAGTGAATCCTAAAACTAAAAATTCAATGGAGATCATGGATTTCAAATCCATGAACCGTTTCAAAACATATAAAATCCCACCCGCACGTTTACTGAGCGTACCTATAAAAAAGTTCCAGATTCTGTTCTGGGATCTTCAGGCCTCAGAATAACGTGGAATCAATTTTAGTAGTCTCATAATAATACCATATAATTTTTAAGAATATTATATATAATTTCTGAGTCTTTACATTCTCCCCACCTTATGTATTTACCTCTTCAAAAGCCACAAAAAATTGTAATAAAAGAAATATGTATAATAAGCCCAAATCTGAGCCTCTCACTACCATGTGTTCTTCTAGAGGTTCACGTGCTGTCACCGAACATGCACTAGAGGAAAAACCCATCCATGAAGGACCTGATCATGTCTATCCTCTGTCTCCACTGGGAACCCCAAAAACATATTCCCATGGTCAATGTCCAACTCTCCCTAGTCGATGACGTGAAACAGATCATGCATGAATCTCTTTAGCTATATAATGTAGAAAACATTATTCAATTTTTCCATCTTTATGGGAAGAGGTATGTAATACACCACCTCGTCAAATCTTTTACGAATCTAGAAAGGTCCTATGAACTTCAGATATAGCTTGCCCCCTGGCCAAATATTTGTTGTCCTGGTCGAGGTGAGACATGTTTGAAGACATGGACACCCTCCACAAACATCATTGGTCTACATCTCCCTTCATCATAAGACTTATACCTTCTTTGTGCAGTCTTCATATGCCCCTAGATTATCTTCACCTTCTTAGTGGTTTCCCATATCATCTCTGGACACGTAAGTGCTGATTCCACTAGGTCTGTCCAGCATAGAGGTGATGGGAAGGTTCGCCCGTACAAGGCCTCAAACGGTTCAATGCCGATAGCGGAGTGGCAGCTATTGTGGTATGTGAATTCCACAAGTGGTAGGTGGTTCTAAAAACTACATCCAAAATTAAGGACGCAAGAACGAATAAATTCCTCAAGTTTATATGTTGTCCACTATGTTTGACCATCTGTCTGAGGGTGAATGGCGGTGATCAAGTGTTTGTGAGTCGTGAATGCCTCTTGTAATCCCTTCTACAACAGGGATGTAAAACGTATGTCAAGATCTGAAACAATCATCGATGTTACCCCGGGATGATGTACTATATCTTGGATGTAAAGGTATCCTAGTACTTCTACTAATCCATACATTCAGATGGGTAGAAAATGGGTTGTCATGGTGGGTCGTTCAACGATCACCCAAATAGATTCGTGGCCCATGGATGTACGTATTAACCCATTCACAAATACCATTGAGATACTGTCCCATTTCCACTCTGGTAACTCAAGTGGTTGAGGTAACCCTAATGGATCCTGAGGCTCATACATCAAATGATGACAAGTGAGGCATCGTGAAACGAACTCTACCATTGCTTTCGTCATCCACTCCCACTGGTACTTACTTCGGAGGTTCTAATACATCTTCGCCACTCCAAGATTTACTTCCCAAAGGGATGTATAAAACATCGCCAACACCTCTTCCCAAAACATCATTGGTACCTCGGTGTATCCTCTAAAAAGGGTAACATGCTCCCAACTTATTGAAAATATATTAAGAGCTTTTCCTGAGTATATTTGAGTATGTCGCGCCTTGCATCCAACATCCATAAGATGTGCCTCATTAAATTGTTGATGGAGTGTGGGAGTGATAGTCATAGACTAGAGGTAAGCGTATAAATCAATATTAATGAAAGATATCTGCAACACGGATAGATTCTCTTTCATCCCACCAAGGAACTGTAGACCATCCCTCTTGTTAAGTGCATATGCGACCACATTTCCCTAGCCGTTATTGTAGACTTTATAAAATTCATAGTCCTGGAGGAACTCCATCCATCACCACTATCTTGGGTTCTGGTCCATATTTTAGAAGATATACCTATGAATCTTGTGATAAAAGTTGACAGTAAATTGTCTACCCATCAAGTAGTGCCACAAAATCTTCAATTCTATGACCACTACAGCTAACTCCGTGGCATGGGCCGCATACTTCTATTCATGTTTCTTCAGCTGTCGTGGTCTGTAGGAAATCACCGCTGGCTCCTGAATTAGGATACATCATAGTCTGTACTCTAATGTGTCATAGTAGACTACATACCCAACACCCTCTTTTGGTTGCCTCAAGATGCGGGAACTCGTCAATATCTTCCTCTTCTCCTGGACACAATGTTGGAATCTCTCTGTCCAAACAAAGGGATGTCCATTCTTTTTCAAAGATAACAAGGGTGCTACTAATATGGAAAATTCAGGTACAAATATTTGTTAGTTCCTAACAAACCCCAAGAAACCCCACACCTCAGTCATGCTCTTGGAAGGCTCCCAAGAAATCACTGCCTCTATCATCGCTGGATCCACCACAACTCTAGCCTCTGAGAAAAATTGTCCCAAAAAGTGGACCTCATGTATCCAGAACTAGAACTTCGAGATCTTTCTGTATAGCAAGTGCTCCCATAGTGTATCAAGGACTATCTACACATTTGTGAAATTCTCCTCCTTCGATGACGAGTACACCAATATTTCTTCCAATAATGATCACGATGAATTGATCAAAGTAAGGCTGGAAAATCCAATTCTTGAGACCCATTAACACTGTCGGAGGGTTGGTCACACTAAAATGCATCACCAAGAAAACATAGTGTCCAGAACAGTATCTGATAGAATTCTTCAATAGGTCCTCATCCCGTAACTCGAGCTGATGATTGATTGATCTGAGGTCTATCTTCGAAAACCATTGTGTTCCCTTCAGCTGGTTGAAGTGATCATCAATCCTCAGGAAATGATTCTATTTATTCATGGTCACATGGTTCAGATGCTGATAGTCCACACAAATCTATAATATCCTATCTTCCTTCTATGAAAACAAGACCAGGGCTTCCCATGTGGAAGCACTAGTCCTTACAAACCCCTTCCTCTAAAAGCCCAAAAAATGTACCCTTAACTCACAAAGCTCCACAGGAGACTTCTGATATGCTGGAGTAGATATCTGTTGCATCCCATTATATATGTCGATGTAGAAGTCTACCTCTCTATAAGGAGGTAGTCCCAGAACATCTTCTGGGAAGACACCCACAAACTAGTCCACCACTAATGGATAGGTCGGACGCCTCTTCTCCACTACACTGATGGTGTGGCTGACCAACTGATGAGTGATCGATTGCACCCTCCATCATGAATGTACATCTTGTGGTGCAAAGGATTCCTTCCCTCTGATGATGGAAAACTTGGTACCATCCATGAGAAAACACTTCAGATTGCACCTAAAACAGTCGATATAAACATGGACAGTGGATAACCCATCCATACCCAAGATGAAGTCGTAAGGAATCGATGATACTAATAAGATATACCATCTGAAGCTCTCACCTACTAGAGTAAACTCACACTTCCTACACAAGTGTGTAATCTTTAACCCTCTCTAATATGGGTCTCTAAACTTAATGATCGAGCTAACACCTCCATCAGAATCTTTGAGATCTAAATGAGTTTTGCATAAATGTAAGAGTTACTCAAACCATTGTATATAAGAACTAATTCAATGGTGGAGTAGACACAGATCATACCTTGAAGCATCTCCAGAGTGCTTTGGTCATAGGCCTCTGGTGCCTAAAGCTGAGCTCATCCCTATCCAACTAATCCCAGAGGTCGGGGTGGACAACATGGGGGTGGTGGCGGTAGTACCTCGAACCGTCACCCACAACCTATTGCATAGCCTGATCCTCTACCACGCCCTCCATCCTATATAACTCCTTGATAAAACCAATAATTTTATCTCGATGGTCAATCAGTCATCATCTAATCATTAGTAAGGTGGGTCGGGTAGTCGAAATCCATGTGACCCCACCAACTGCACGATTAGCATTTTCTACTCTTCTGTTGACCTCCTCTTCCTTGTGATTTCCACACCTCCGACCCTACATCCTAGGGTTATCCTATGGAAGGTTTTTCCCACTTGTACATCTGCGTCATCTGCCTACTGTCTGTTGTAGATGACTCAATTGCCTGTCCTATAATGGTGGATCTCATCGTCGGTGTGTGCTCTACTTGGAAGATATCCACCAATAGTCATCTCTCTAGCACTTCATCCTGCTTCGTGGTTTTGAGAGATATATCGATGCTTTGATATCCCATTGTAGTCCCTTCCCAATGGTCTGCCCCCTGAAGAAATGGTCTCTTACAATTTCGGTGGATTTGGTTGAGAGGTCAGTGAATCTCATGGAGTACTAGGCCACTATCAGACTGCCATGATTTAAGTGCAGTAACTCCTGAATATGCATAGAGCATAGTTTTACTGGTACAAACTCTACTCTGAAGACGTTATCTAAGTCCGAAAAGGAAAGATTCATCTCCTCATGTTTCTGGAGAATCAAGCTCCACCATCACCTGACTGGGACCTGAAAGAGACTAGCACCTTGGATCACCATCTGGTCTGTTAGTGTCTTGACCAAGAGGAATACCCACACCACAACCTCCAACCATTCCATAGCTACCTTCTTATCAATATCAACTGAAAACCATAGATTCCTCTGACTCTGGAACATAAAATATGTGCTTAGTCAGCCTACATGGTCTTCAATAGGGGTCGGTGGAAACTATTTCCCTACGGGTGGTGGTGGTGTTGGTGCACCACCCGAAGGTGCTATCATCATAAGATGTCCCTAAACCAATGCCTCATCAATCGGTGGGTCGTCATCATGATCTCTCACTGGAATATTTTTTGTCTATCTACATGAAGGTATTTTGTATGGAAACAAAAGTACCACAGAAAATAAGTTATACCTAGTGTGCTGACTTAAAAGAGATCAAAAGAAAAACAATATTTTCATGACATACACTAATAGTGTTCTCATGTATTGAGTCTGAAATCAGATCATAGTGTCCCGGTGTATGGATATGTAAGCCTCAAAACCAATATTGGATTCACTGACCAGTAATACAGGCTACAATACACTCAACACCATTTCTCTATTGAAAACATAAACTCTTAGTTATTCTGGTAAAACATGCCCCTATGATACAACTTTGTCATGACCCATCCCCCAGGGCCTGTTCCATGACAACACAAATCCTGCCTTCAATATATCAAGGGTTGGTTACTAGAACAAGAAATTTATATCCCGATAAAGGGAAGGCTTTTCTTTTAAAACTATTCACACAGAGACCAGATGCATAATTATAGCAAAATACAAAGTAGAGCTTATAATAGTAAAAGTTATTACAAAACATAAAGGAGACAGTATACAAGCCCAACTAGAAAGAAAGTAGAGAAAAAAAGAAAAACATGCTTTGGAGGTCATCCACGAAAGATCCTATTAGAAAGGTATGTAAAACACATCATCTGTCATTACTACTGCACACCACGTCTATTGATCACCTCCGAGCATTTTATAGCATTGGATACCCATGTCTAACTCAAACTTTTCATTGTCTGCACAAGACACATCAACGTGAGGGTGTATCACGTGTAGGGGTGAGTATAAAAATACTCAGTAGGGACCCTGAGACCCTTGAATGTATCTTAGAATTCATCGAAGGAAAACCCACAAAGCATGATGTCAAACACAATGCACAAAGTAAAAGATAGCTCACACCAGGTATACGACATCGAGAGAATGAATAAAGATCATTAATCTTAAGGTAGATCATTTTATTCTATTGAGAGTTTCATATACTGATCCATGAAGGGTCTCTGAACTGTTGATCCACAAAGGGTGACTCTACTATCAATCCACAAAGGGTCGCAGTACTGCCGATCCATAGAGGGTTGCATTTCTATCGATCCAAAAAGCGTATCCCTCATGCGGATCCATGAAGGGACTCTTTTATGATGATCCATGAAGGGTATATATTATACCAATCCATTAAGGGACTCTTTTACACTGATCCCTAAAGAGTTGTTTTCATGTTGATCCATGAAGGGTCACTTTTATGCCAATCCCTGAAGGCTCTATCTTCATTATTCACTTCACATCCAACCATTGGATTCCCACTCTAAGCATGCTTGATTTCGAGAGGATTCGTTCCTCGACCATCATTCTTATCCCAACCAACACATAGTCCCAAGAAGATGTAACCCAATGTACCATCTATTCATAAGGGATCCAATGTGATAGAGGACACGTTAATCGAATTCCTAGTATATAATTTATAAGAAAAAAAGGTAAATAGAGCTCAGTTGGATTGGAGTCTGATCCAATCCATCCATATTCCAACATCTTCAAAACCCCAATTAGAGTAACTCAAAAGGACCACCTTGTCCCAAGGGTAAGATCACATCCAAGGGCGTGTCAATCAGACGCTCCATTTTAGAGATACACCCACTTAGTAAAACAGGGTCGATAGGGTCCGGCCTAGCCGAGCCGTTGGTTCTGCAAGCCTAGCCGGACTCATTGTTCTGGCCTAGCCAAAGGTCCCCACCTAGTTAGTAGATCCAAAACACCTAGAAATCATAGCCCATGTTGTGTATGGTGATCGAGCTGAGTAATCCGAAGTTGGCAGTGCTAGTGTGGCACATCCCCATTTTCCGAAATTATTGGCTATAGTTGGACGTTGTGCTCTAGATGAGTGGCCTGAGTGGCCTCTTGTTTCCCTTGAACCACACATAAACATTGTGCCATTACACCCTTCATGGCCTGATTGGCCATGAATCACACGGATGTGGTGCCTATGGCCACCTCTTCTCCACACGGTCGGCTCGAACCACCCGACACCGCCGATCGTCGGCACCGCTGCACTGGTGGTTCCATGCCTGTGGTGTTGGGCTGGTGGTGCCACGCCTATGGTGTTGTTCATGTGGTGTCATGACGGTGGTGGTGTGCCAAATATTGCTTCCACGGGCTAGCATAGATGATCTGATGGTCCTTTCTCCTTCCCATCCACATTTATGGTCTTCTCGAGTTGTTGCCTTCACTACGAAGCCCGGAGAATCTCCTTACAACCACATTTCATGGTTACCCATGAAGAATGCATAGAAACCAAGAGTGGCGGAGGGTCTGGGTTGTGTTCACATCGGCTCAGTCCCTTTGCGTTAGTGGTTTATCAAGGGGTGATAACAATAATCATTTTGAAATAGAAATCCCCAAATTAAAACGCCAGAACAACCGCCAACATAAACAAACAAGGCGTGGATCAACCCTTTTGTCGGTTGATTTGAATTCGTTGTATTTTTAGTGAATGGGTAGAGATGAATGATAAAATACATAGAAAACAAATTAATTCTCATACTTGGAAACAACGTTACAGACAATGGAGAGGATTCACATTTATAGACACTCCACATTCGTTGGTGCTCGTCATCGCCTCCGGATCAAATCCTCCAATGAATGTCATTTGATCACTATTATAAATTTTTTGGTGAAATCATTAGTGTTTCATCACAGCATCCTGTCATGGGTCATGAATTAATTTTCGAACAATTTATTTAATAAAATAAATAAATCTCTCATTGCATTCATTAATGTGGTTCATTAATGATACTTAATTAAGGAACCAATTATTTATATGGGCGTTGTGGTTACACTACCCAAGAAATGAGTCATTAAATGCTATTTATTTAATTTCCATTGTTACACTAAGGTCCCACCAACTGTATCTCAACGATGGAAGAAGGGAATAAAATAACATAAAGTTATTTTTTTCCGAAAGTCCATAAATTATCGTTGTCTTCTGACCCTTGCTGGTAGAAGCTAAGCTTATCCTACGAAAATCCTGGAGATTCGATGTAAATAGTGCTATCAGATTTTCAATCCGAGAATTGGTTTGAAAGATAAAAAATAACTCCTTCATGTTTACTGAACGTACCTTAAAAAAGGTCAATATTCTAATCCAAGCTCTCTAGGCCTCAGAATCACATGACGTCAATTTTCACAGTCTCGTATTTGTTCCATATAATTAAAAATAATTTATACATAATTTATGTGTCTTTACATATATCAAATAATTATCTGGAAAGATAAAGTATGTGATGGATTTAATGGAGTTTATTGAAGAATATAACTTATAATATGTTATTATCGTTTAGGGAAAAACAATTTTTATCTTACAATGGTATTATGGATTGTTAAACATACAAGGATTTTTTATTTACAATATTGTTACTAGGTTATAAGTTTTATCTTTATAGAAATATGAAAATATCCAAAACAACATATTTATATATTTGGTCCATTATGATTTTTATCCATAAAATGTACTGATGGAAATAAAAAAATAGAACTCAATCATTCTTTAGAGACAAAACTTCCCTCATATACATGGTGGATGATTTTGTTTTCCTTAAAATCAGAGAAATGAAAATTATGTTTTCTAATTTTATATATTAAAATATATTTTAAATTTAGAAATTATTCATTAAATTGAGAAATATTTCCAACTATGTAGGTTGGTTATGAAAAATGGAACATTAGTTTTCATTGAGTTTTTAGTATGCATAAATACACAAATTCCATTTTAGTTTTCAATAAGGGTTATGTGGAATGTTGGATAATATTAATTACTTTTAAATAATGAAAATCTATATAAATAAAATACTAGTATAACTGTATATGTATGAGTGAAATATATTTTATAAATAAATATAAGAAAAAATTTAATTAGAGAAAATTAGTACTCATGTTGAGGACTTGGGATTTCTCTTGGAGGAATCCTTGAAAAGGGTGGGGTTAAGATTATGTGTTGAATCCAAATTATTAATAGAATTAAAGATATATATAAGTGAATGAAAAAATTCATAGTTTAAGGAAGATGTATGATTTTTATTTTGGTTTTGATAGGGTGGTGAGAGCCCCTTTTATATTTGGTGAGAATGGCATTTTTGTAAATATTTCAACATAATATAAATTGAGCTCATGCTTTACATGTCATGAAGACACTAAAATAGGAAATATTGTAGTGAGGGTGGATTAAGGTCAAAAATATATCTAAAATTCATTTGAAAATATGTTTTAAACTTGATTATAAGTTATTTAGTCTTATAATTTATCTTTTATTTTTTTACGATTACCATGGTAACTAATTTTTAGCTACGTAAATAATTTTTAGTGAATAAAAATAATATGGACCATAACAATGTTTTTTATATTAATAATTCAAAATAATAAATCTAATTTATCAGATAAAATTTATTTATATTTGAAATAATAATTTTAACACCTTCTCATGTGACACGTAAAAACCAGTTTTTAGAAACATGAAAATTTAAGGGTATATTAGGGGGGATGCTTCTCATGTGGCGACCTCATTGGAGGACTCTACTATGAAGGACTCGGATTTTTCTACTATTTCAGATAATGCCTCATGTGAATTGGTTAATGATGATTTTATGTTGTCACTTTCTCCCTAAGTGTCATTCGATGATACTTTTATCAATGTAGCAGCATCTCCTACCACTACTATTGTGAAATATTATTTCATTACTATGCTTGAATCAATCAACTCCCCAAATTATTTACTTGATCTATATAGAGAGATATGAAAGGAAAGCTAACACTCTCTTAAAAACCAAACGATGATGAATCTTCTAGATTGATTCTTTCACAAGACGATATTGAACCTGTTGGACAACTTCATAGTGTGGAGAATTATGATGATGGAGCACATGGAATGGTAGGTGGGGAGCATTAAGTCCTTCATATTGCCTATGAATCTAGTGCACCTGATGTATAATATGATTCCCATGATTTTGATGATGGGCCCTGAGGCACAGATGATCTAGGTGGGGCATGGAATACAAGGAAGCATTTGCGAAGAGGAAGGCATCCAAGGGGACGTGGTGGGTACCGTGGAAGGGGTGGCATGATCAATGGTTGAGTACTAGTTGGTTTGCTTTACTTCTATTATAACTTTTACCCTAAACCTATCGTTATTCTTTTGTCTTAACATTTACTTATAATAATATTTATATGGATCATGGACTCACCTCCAGGATTTCCACTATACGGTAAAATATATATATATAAGGAAATATTATCATTTTCGTTCAATTTAATGATATAAAATAGATTATTATAAAACAAAATAAATTTTTTGCAGCATCTATATAAATACAATGTTAATTTTTTGAAAATAATATTTAAATTAAAGAAAATACATAATGTGGTTTCTTTTATTGTAAAATATTACTTATGTTCATGAAATATTGAAACTATGTTTCATAAATTAAGAAAGGTATTTTAATTTGAAATAAATTACCATTAAATATATTTTTTCTAATTATTGTGTTTTATAAACATCTATGGTTTTCCAATATAATGATTAAATCATAAAAATTTATAGGTTTGGTAAGTACTTCAAATTCACTGTTAACCTCAACATCATCTATATCTGAAAACATACCAAAATATATTATTAATATAATGCTTATATGATGAATATAACGATTATTTTTATTTAGTACAATCAAAATTTTATATTAAATATTTTATATTTTACATGAAAACATTAAAATATAATATGAATAGTTTTACTGGGAATATAAAAATGTTTTTCAAAATTATTTACTATTATTATTTGAATTTCTTATCAATTACCGTTAATATTAGTATTAATATATTATCCATTTCTAAAATATATTTTATCTATGATATATTCAATTTTTATAAGTTAGTGAATAATTCAATTTTTAGAAATTTACATTATAAAGAATAAATTGACCATATTAGTTATTTAGGTAATCAAATTTTATTTATTAATTCCTTTTTATTGATAATGACATATAATTTTACTTATATATATATATTTCATAATTTAGTTGCATCTATTTTTACCTACAAATTCCATGTCAACATTTTAATAGTTATATACTATTCTATGGTTCATTGAGGTTTGGTGTATCATTTAACACACACTAGAAATCATATAATTTCTTATAATAATGTATAATTTATAATACATGAGTGTTGAAAAATACCTCATTTTTTTATGATATTAATTTTCTATAACTTGTATTTAAACTTACAAAGGAACTCAAAAGACATAAAGAATCCCCAAGAGATTAATATTATAGATTATCTAGAATGTATATGAATTTTATATTTTGGATTAGGGAATTATTATTGTATATTCAATATTGAAGCTACCTCATGTTATTTTGATTTTTATGATTAGGGAAAGTGGTTACCGATAAAATATTTAGAGGGGTGATATGATGATTGATTAAATTTATGGAAATATAGAAACAATTAGTGAATTGTATTAATATATGAAAGATTAAAAGTTAATATAAAATAATATAACCTTATTCAAGTTAAAAATATCTTATTTTACACAAAATGATCTCTAGAGAACGATATATTTTATCCTTTTATATAAGATTTTACTCTAAAGATTCCATTTGAGGAAGAGAGCATTGTTTTTAGAATAGATGAGAAGATTTTATCTAATGAAATTAACCTATTTAGTGATGATTTAGTATCATGATCTTGTAATATGAATAATTTATAATTCCTATCTACTACTAGAGTCAAATATATGGATGATCAATGTTTTTATGCTCAATATTTAGGGATATATCATTGACTCACTATTTTTGGGATTAGTTTTAATTGAACTATAATTCTTCATTATATCATGTGTGGTTTTTGGCCTAATAAACCATCAAATAATTCCTGATGCAAACACATAGATATAATAAACCACATATTTCTATAAAAAACAAATAAAAAGATATTATTCTTGAGTTTATCATAACCAAAAATCAACATGTTCAAATTTTCAAAAGACCATTAATCATTTATATGCATGAATTTATGAAAATTATTAATCGAATGATTAGTGTTAAATGATTATGTGTTCTAGTTATTATTTAATTCACATAATATATTTTAAAACCCCTCATGAAATGAGATGAAAATTCATTATTCATATAGATATGTGTAGAATTTTTATGTAGGTATTTTAAATTTTCTAAAATATCACCTTACATAAGTTACATTGAATAGTATACATAAAAATATCTATATTTTATATTATAATATTTTTAATTAATTTATAATAGGGTTTTTATTATGAATACCCCATCTATTGTGTTTTTCTACATTTAATTATTCAACAATTGACTATTATATACCCTTGATTATTATTTTATGAAATATATATTACATTTTTGATCATTAGTATGTTTTTCTGACTAATACTATGAGAAGGGATGAGTAATTTTTGTTTTATTACCCATATAAAGGATCATTTATACATTTCATATTATATTATATGGATGATAGGAGAGAAACATTAAAATAGAATCCAGAAATAAGTTTATTAGAAAAATATCACCTGTATGAATCAGAAGATAACTTATCGAAGGATCATTTAATTTTATCCATATATTTATTATTCATAAATTTTAAATTATTAATTCATTTAGGGTCACTATTGGAAATTTCAATGTATTATTATTACATATCATTTTTATTCTATTTATTAATTGCAATGGGGGGAAATAAAGATTTTTTCTTCCATGGGGAGGAACTATATATTATGGGGGATATTGTTTTATGAAATATATAGTTATGAAAATATTTTTTTGGGGATTTTTTATTAATATATCTTCATTACATATGTCAAATGGATTAAAAACATAGAGAAATTAAACTAGTTTTTATTCTATTTCAATTTTTAATTTTGTAATCTTGTTATTATATGTCTATTTATTAATATTATAATTCTTCCAATTATAAATAAAAAGGGGGTTATATTCGATATTTTTATTTAAGTTTCTTTTTATTTCGTTTTCCACATCATTACAAATAAATTAGGATAGTCTTTGTTTAATTGTAGATTTATTATCACTAACCATGTGTGTTTCTTAAAGCGGGGCTTTTAGTTTTTCTGATGTAATTTCCAGGGGTTATTTATCAGATGTTATAGGGAGTATAGGATTTAAATTCCGAACAAACAAAAAATTAATAGGTTACTTATGATTTTAAAAAAGGTATTTTTTTTAGTAAAATGAATCGTCAATATAATTTATTTTGAATATCACAATCAATTTAATTTTTTTAGAGTGAAAATATTGATGTTGTTGGTGCTATTTGAATGTATTTTTGTCTTAAAATTGTTTAATTTCTAGAGAACTAAAGTGATCCATAAATTACATAGAACATTGAGAATCTATTTTTAATTAATTTCTTCAGAATTTAGATTTGATTCCAATGATTTTGAAGCTAGATCCAAATATTTCAATGGAGTTAGCTAGATCAAAGCCTATAAATTAGACAATGGAATTAAAGGAATGATATGGTTAGAAAGTTATATAATTTTTACATATTGATATTTTCAACAATCTAATTTCATTGAGATATTTTGATTGTATTTTATTGAAGGATTTTTCTATGATATTTCATTGTGAGGATCATTATTTTAAAATAATAATGTTTTTTAATTGTAATATATATTTTTAGCATTTTGATGGATGAGATTATAGATATGGAATATTTTCCTCATGATAATTTTATTTTTCATGATTCAAAGTGTAAAAACATAATTAATTATGAAATTTGATGTTAGATGACTTCTTAGTATGAAAAATTGCTGATTTTTTGAACAAATAGATGTTTAGGGATACAACTGCCTTCTAATAATTATTTTTTCATTGAATTTCCTAGTGTGGATCGGGTCCGTTATAAAAAGTTTTTAATAGGTGTTTCTATTGTGGAACATGTGTACCAAAGTTCCTGCCACTCTCACTCCTTCCTATTTTGGATAAATGTGATGATTTACATTAATGTAACCCATTATTGAAACAATATTCTATTAGGTCTCTGAATATTTTTATATGAAACTATCTTCCATGTTTTTATTTTCTGTGTTTTTAATTTTAGTTATATTTCACTCTATTATTAGTTTTATTATTTCAAGTATTGTATTTTCCACTAATTTTATTTATAGTTGTAATATAATTTTTATGATATTTTATCTTACAAAAAATATAAATTATATATAGGGGAAAAATAATTTTCATCTACCACATCAACTCACCCCTCTATAATAGGAACTACTCTTTCCTTATGAGACAAACATAGTGTACAAATGACATAAATTATAAACTGGGGACCCACCTAGACCGATGGTATGTTGAGAGTGCTACCCAAATCCTACCTCTAATTGTCTATGGGATGGTGACTAGCACCAAGTAGTAATATCTCATAATAAGATATGTAATAACCTATATTAGGGTTCAATGGAAACATTTTTATAAAGAATTAAATAGACATAAAAAGAATTAAATAGACATAAATTCTAGTATGATGAATATATAATGGCCAACTAAACTGTATACAAAACAATAATTATACATAGGTTTTAAAATCATCAAAATAAAGGAAATTACAAGTAATTATATATATATAACCTCTGAATATAATATATACAAGACACATGAAATATACTTCACATCGTATGTACTCATGGAATAATATCATTATGAAATTGAAATTATTAGTGTTGTGAACCACCATTCTACAATATATGTCAAAAAAACCACATGGTGGAAGCTTTGAAAAAGGCACACCAGCTCCAATTTTGTCAAGAAAATCTGAAAAAATAATATTTCATCTATAAAGACATAATATGTGTGGGTATAATGATAGTGTATGGGTGAGTATGTACATACCTCGTTACACTCCATGAAACCATGAAGGAAAAAATTACACAAAAAGTGCTCACCAACATCTTGGTATGACTGATAATAATTGAATTAAAACCATATAAGGTAATCATGATATTAATTATTACTATAAGTATTGATACCATACAGATGTATCAAAATTTATAGATCTAGTACACAATCAAGAAAACCTCACAACCATCATGGGATTCTCAGTGTACTGTAATGAACTCAAAATGTCTAATTTCGATATCCAAATTTTACATCAAATCTAAAAAGGACTCGTAGAGTTATTAGGGGTCAAATGTCTTGAAAAATATGAATGATCATTTTGAAAATAACAATTAATAGTTTATTCCAACTAAAACTGATGATTTCCATTTTTTAGATCCTAATGATCCCTGTATTGTCTTAATGGAATCATTAGAAGATATATTATACTAGTATTTTATTCAATCAAACAATATTAAAGAAATAAATTCAAAATTTATTCTCCATATTGAGATCGAAAACCATTTTGATGTCATAAAATTGAATTCGATAAAATGGGTAATACATAAAAAATTGGTAAGCTAAATACTATAGTAAGGTAATAACCATGATAACGAAACACAACAAGTGAGTCAGAGAAAATACATGGCACCATAAAAGAGTAGGATCATGAGTAATCACATAGATGAATAATATAAGTAGAATGTTATCATATGGTCATGGTAACATTGGAATCATGGAATTATAATATAATATTACAGAAAAAGGATTCAAGCATAACAATCTAGAAAATATTACATGGTAGAAAAAATCCCATGATGTATTATGTATAGTCCATAATCCCATACATAATGTCTCATAAGACTAATACATTACCTAATTAATTGAATCTATATCTAGGAAGAAAAATAATTATGTTTTGATGATCTATGTGTGATACATAATGTAATTCAATCAAAAGTCATAATATATTAATAATACAGTGAAAGAAAAAGGGTTGCATGAATGTTCTTTATATCCTAATCAAAAGAAAATTTTATAATCATGACATTTGATAAATGAACATCAGATATTTATTCCCCTATAAACGAAAGGTATAATAGCCTAGATAAATTTGTACGATATATATATAAATAATTTATAATATTTCAATATAATTAAAGATTGATAAATTCATTTTTAAAGAGAATGGTCATAACCCAATTAAAAGGGTGGGTTATAATGATCCCTAAACTCAAGAAAAATTACTCATATGCTTTGTTGTATTCTTAAATAATTAAATTATGTTAATTATTTTCTAACATAATATAATATTTAATTATTATTATTACTTTAATTTAAATATTATCATTCTATGTTCAATGAAATAATCATTTAGGTTATAGCGAGATGTTTTAATGATATTCATCTCATATGTCCAATATCCATTTGGTATGTTTAAAAAATTAAAATAGATTATTAATTAATGATCCACTGAATATAATGTAAATACATAATTTGTAACACCCCGAGCTTCCACGATACGCCTCTCTTTCAATAATGCAATAGCTTGCATTGTACGCTACTTCGAGTTCTAAAACACCGCGACTAATCAAAGTAGCAGTTATGAATAGTAATAACCACTTTTTAAAATTATAGAAATTTTATATTTCAAAATGGACTTCATTTTTGTATTCGTAATATCGAAATTAGCCTATGTTGAATTTTTGGTATTTTTCTGAGAACTTCTAATTTTTTATGAATTGTGAAAAATACTTAAAAACAACTTTTTTAATCAAAATAATTTATAGTGATAAATTATACTATTTAGTGGTTTTAAAGTATAATTATAATATATTCTTACTATTTTATTCAATGGTGGTCATTAGAATTAATTTAACATTAAAATTGGACATAAACAATTGTCAATCTTTTGATATAAATTGTTTCTTAAAAACACGCTATTTGTTGTGACAGCGGGAATTAATTATAAAATTAATTAATGAAACTTATATGATTGGAATTTTGTAAAATAGAAATCATTTTTGAATTCGGAATATCAATTATAGCTTAGGGTGAAATTTTGGAATTGTTCTGAAAAACTTCAATTTTTGATGAATAGTGAAACCACTAAGTGGTAGTTAAATAACTGATTTTTCGTTTAAATGAAATATTACCACTTCTGTGATTTGATTTTCAAAAACCTAACATACATGGTTGTCATTAAGAAGTAAAATGTGGTTCAATGAGATTAAAATAATTTTTTGGTGAATAGTAACTTTTAAGTTCTTAATCGTGATTAGAGGTAATTAGTGTAGTTTAAGGTACAAATAATGTTATAATAATATGAGATGAGCTTGACACTTGTCCTACTCCTATTGGATGAGTCATGGCCGACCAAGACAACCCATGGGTCAACTTGGGGACCCCATGGATCCACTTTAGTTGGAAAATGACATTAATATATATTTATTTAATGTTAAAATTAAATTGACACAAACATGAGTTATTTTACTAAAATAGATTTTAAGTGGGGATACACAAGTCCAAATTTTGATTATAAATATTCATTAGAAATCTAAAAATATTTCCTACATCATAGTATTTTTTTATAATTTTTAGACATTAAATAAACTAAATTATTTATGACATCATGATGATGCAGCGATGACCTCATTATTTAACGATTTAAATGAAATTGGAAGATAATGCAAAATACAAGGCTTACACTTGTCCAAATCCAATTGGATGAGGAGATTTCGAACCCTTATCACCTTATCCTCGAATTATATAAGTTTGGGACCTTTAGAATCCGAAAATCATTGTGTAATAATGTAACATTTCAATATTTCCAAAAGAGCCCCTCCTCTCCACTTATAAAAGGCCCCCACCTCTCCCACCTTATTCACACCATCAAGCCATTTGGCTCGGCCAACCTCTGCCCAAATACTCTCCCAACATCTCTCTCTTACTCCTAGAAGCCTCACTTTGGGCAGAACTCTTCCCAAGGAAGCCTTTGGCTCAAATCAAAAAGAGTTACCCGATTTTGAGGTAATGTCTTCTCTAATGTTGTTTTGTTTTATTTTTCTTCTCCAACCCCCTAAACTCTTTTTATTCATTTCTTTTGTAACAACACCAGTATCCTCAATATACTAGGATTTTGTTATAAGAAATATTCAAGCTACACTTACACACACCTACATCTAATGGTTAAAGAACATACGGTTTCTGTGGATGGCGAATTTCTGCCTCACGAAACGATGATTGTTCAACACTCATAAAACACCTTCAAAGGTGGCCATTAAGATGTCACTACTTTTATATATGATATATAATATGTTTATGTTTTACTTATGCTTCTGTATTTCTCATTTATGGCATACTATATTATTTCCATTATGGGTAAAACGCGATAATTTCATTTTAGGAAGTGCGGACTACCGCCCCCTCAAAGTGATGTGAATCGTTAATGCCATATGTGGGATGTATAAAGGACGGAGTAAATGATATTATATATGATATTATACTGGAACTATATTATACCTTTATATAATTATTATTTCATTACATTAAATACGAAATAGAACTGAAAGTAGCGTTCATGCGTACGTACGGCTTACTGTCTCCATGAACGGTGCATTTCATTTCTTACCTAAAAATGTTACATGACATTATGAATGAATGTATATACTGTATATATATTATATATATGATATCTACATCATGAATATAATTCTGGATATAATGGATATTTCACCACATGAACAACTTGTAATTATAAGAAGTTTATTTTTGACTCAAGTACCAAAGATCGACAAAACGACCGTTATTAACTTAAATAATTAAATAATGTTCATAACATGGTAATAAGGGATATAAAAGGAATAATGAACATGAAAAAGGTTCTTAAGTAAATATAAATTAACTCTATTTTATTATTCAGGAGGTTAAAGAACGGTCGAGTCAGGACAAGACGCAATGTAAGGGAACTTCTTAACCCAACTTCCATTCTTTGGGTTAATCTCCTACTTTCAAATTATGTCATTATATTATTATATCATATCTTGTATTTGTACTTTATTTATGTGTACTTATAGTGAATACACATAGTATATCTATTTTATTTTAAAAATGATCTTTGTATGGGACTTCGTCTCAATCTCCTTTCATTGAGGCATATTTTATTTTATACACAACTTTCTTTTATACGGTGTATAAACCCCTTTGACTTTTACGTTTATTCAAAAGGAATATTTTTATACGAAGCATTTTACTAAATGACAAGAAGGGAATGTTTTTCTTTCCGTACATATGCGGCGACAACAAATTCTCCGCCGCCGTGACCATTATTTGAGTTTCGGCTTCCTCTACAAGCCATTACTTTTTTTTAATGAAAAATAAATACAAAGTTTTAACATTCTTTTATGCTGGTATTGAAAATGGTTTTGAAAGCGTTTTTACTATATCAATGTGTTGTATTGATATCTTGTGATTGAAGTGTGGAAATGTTATGTTTCCTTTATTCATGTTTTATGTGATACAATTATGTTATGGTTTATGATATGTTTAAACCTATTCATATGAGGAATTCATTGGACTTAATAAGTGACGGGTGGAGCCCGCTATAGCTCCTCAACGCATCGGCAGGTCTCATGAGACAAACTAGTGTCTTGGCACGAGGCCTTGACAAAATATTATTTGTGGTCTTGGCAAGAGGCCTTGACTATGTGGTTATGATAGTCTGGCATTATGCATTCCATCATTATGAAAGTGGTTATTGATATTGCATGTGATTATTCGACTAGTAGAATATCCATGTGAAGAAGTGAATGGCAATATCTCATTTTAATTTTTCCATATTATGTTGATGTTCAAGTTTAAAAGGCTTTTGTTTTAGTTATACATTTCCTTAAAATGTTTATGTTTATTTATGAAAGCTTCCGCAATATTGTTATCCTTACTGAGCATCTGAGCTCACCCCTTTCAATGTTTTAATATTTTCCAGGATGTGAAGAAGTATTTTATGAATGACCTGCAGGGATAGTCCGAAGAGGATAGACGTGTGGACTATGGAGACTATGTTATTATAGTTTTTCACTTTGTGATGTAATGTAACATTTTTGAATGTATCTAGTGTTTCCAAGGCTACTAAACTAATCGGTATTTCGAGACTTGATCTTTTGTGATCATGCCAATGTTACGAAGTAATGCACAGACTCTGGGTAGCTGGGGTCGGGGCGTTACAGTTGGTATCAGAGGCAGTTTAGTACTAACCTTGGAAGCTAGATTTAGATAAACTCTGATTAGAGCACATAGCCCAAAGATAGTCTTTGAGGATTAGTATAGAAGAACTTCCTAGAATTCTGTTATTGTAGAGATTTTGTGAGTTTTCTGAGCAATACATCCCTGTCTGGATACGAGCATTTAGAGGCGGCTCTGGCACATATGTACCTAGGGGTAAAACCTAAAAACACCGCTTTGAGCTAGACTCGAACGGGAACTGGTGCACGACAACGGGCCTTACTGCACTCTTGATTACGACACTCCCGGGGGATATTCTTAGGATAATTCTAATTTTCTTTACAAACCACTATGAAGGGTTATGAGTATATACTTCCTCGAAGAAATCATTTTTATGATTTTGGATTATATCCATAAACCGTTCAATTTACATTAATTATTTTAAAAGTTTGGAATTATTCATTATAATTCATAAACTAAACTAGTTTATGTCATTGTATAGAAATGGCGCCCAGTAGAAGGAATGTGAACACCAGCAATACGTATGATCCAAAGAGTAAGAAGGATCGTATCTTTCATGGTATTAAGCCAACATTTCGAAGGGAAATAGTCTCCCATGTGTTCTCAACATATGAAGAAATAGTATCATTTGTTAATAAGATAAGTAAAGAATTCTCTATGTCCTATAGCTTTGAAGCGAAGAAAGAGACGAAAGGGATGGAAGAGAGAATGATGGATAAAGGGATGAGGGGAAAGAAGAATTTTCCAATATGTGGTAATTGTGGGAAGAAACATCATGGAACTTGCCTAAAGGGAATGGGAGTTTGTTATAAGTGTAGAGAAAAAGGACACAAAGTGCGTGACTGCAAGGGTAAGAAAATGGTTTCAAATGTACAATGCTTCTTCTGCAAGGATTGGGGACACTACGCAAACCAATGTCCAAATCATCAGAGTATGCCCCAAATGATGTTATTTGATAATAATCAAGTTATGACACTACCACAGATGAGGAGTAATGATTAGAGTTCTTATGTTGTTATTAAAGAATTTTGTAATTTGAGTGTTGTATCAATGATGTACTGGTTATAATAATTATGGAGTATATAAGGATTGTACTGCAGTACTATTTCATCAAGGACTTGAGATTGTGTGGAACCAAGAAAAGTGACTCCACAGTAGGTTAAATTTTTGGAAAATATATGGTTGAGAGAAAGATAAACCATAATATGGTTCTGATACCGAGATAGTGATTTTGGAATAAGACGTGATTGATTTGGATAAATTATATTGGATATTCTTAACTTCCTTGAAACTGATTGATGATTTGTATACATTTTTGGATAGAAGGAGTATATCTAGTATTCTATAAGGAATAAGGGATCATGGTAAATCAGTATGTTTAAAAAGAATACATGATGAAGGTGTTCACATGTTGTTACAGGGAAAAAAGGATCTTCATTATGTTTACCTTCCTTATAAAATATGGACTGTGAGTTGGACAGATGTATTTTGGATAACTATAAAGGTTGGAATGGATTAAGTTGATCTTTGGATAGTATTGTTTAAGGTTAAAAAATTTATGAAGATTATTTTTGGAATATTATAATACTATAGTTTTAGGAAAAGGACAACCTGTAGGGTGGGGCATAACCTGATGTGTCAGACAAAGCTGCAGGAATCGAACCCACAACCATAGTGCGACAGGCCTTTATTTCCTACCACTAGCCTACAGGAAGTCCCTGGTTATTACAAAATAATTTTACTAATCTAAATGGTATGTGTTAACATTTGGAACCTTATACAATTAGGATAAGTATAATATTTTTGGGTTCTATTATCTTTTTGAGTGAAAGGTGAGTTGAAGGTTGAAACTTTAATTGTCAAGAATAAATATATATATACTTATCTGTTATTAAATGAATAAATTAATTCTTAAACTTTAGTAAAGGGATATTAAAACAAAAAAATGTGTTACCCTAATACCTTATGTCTTGTTGAACTGATGATATATTAAATCAACATAGATTGAAGGCTCTGAGGCCCTCAATTTGACAATTGATTGTGATTGATGACCTCAATCACTCCCTACAAATAATTAGGGTTTTCCTCCAATTATATGTCTCTAATTGCCACCAATGTTCTCCTTATTGAGATCATAATTTGGTGGTGACTTTCTTATTTCTATTTCCCTCTTATTAAGGCTAAATTTTATTAATCTTATTTCCAATGTGGGTTTTCCTCAAAGGTATTTTCTATTTTCAACCTTTTATTTTCCAAGAAAAATTTCAAATTGCGAGGACGCAATTTACTGAAGGAGGGGAGAATGTAACACCCCGAGCTTCCACGATACACCTCTCTTTCAATAATGCAATAGCTTGCATTGTACGCAACTTCGAGTTCTAAAACACCGCGACTAATCAAAGTAGCCGTTATGAATAGTAATAACCACCTTTTAAAATTATAGAAATTTTATATTTCAAAATGGATTTCATTTTTGTATTCGTAATATCGAAATTAGCCTATGTTGAATTTTTGGTATTTTTCTGAGAACTTCTAATTTTTTATGAATTGTGAAAAATAATTAAAAACAACTTTTTTAATCAAAATAATTTATAGTGATAAATTATACTATTTAGTGGTTTTAAAGTATAATTAGAATATATTTTTACTATTTTATCCAATGGTGGTCATTAGAATTAATTTAACATTAAAATTGGACATAAACAATTGTCAATATTTTGATATAAATTGTTTCTTAAAAACACGCTATTTGTTGTGACAGCGGGAATTAATTATAAAATTAATTAATGCAACTTATATGATTGGAATTTTTTAAAATAGACATCATTTTTGAATTCGGAATATCAATTATAGCTTAGGGTGAAATTTTGGCATTGTTCTGAAAAACTTCAATTTTTGATGAATAGTGAAACCACTAAGTGGTAGTTAAATAACTGATTTTTCGTTTAAATGAAATATTACCACTTCTGTGATTTGATTTTCAAAAATCCGACATACATGGTTGTCATTAAGAAGTAAAATGTGGTTCAATGAGATTAAAATAATTTTTTTGGTGAATAGTAACTTTTAAGTTCTTAATCGCGATTAGAGGTAATTAGTGTAGTTCAAGGTACAAATAATTTTATAATAATATAAGATGAGCATGAAACTTGTCCTACTCCTATTGGATGAGTCATGGCCGACCAAGACAACCCATGGGTCAACTTGGGGACCCCATGGAGCCACTTTAGTTGGAAAATGACCTTAATATATATTTATTTAATGTTAAAATTAAATTGACACAAACATGAGTTATTTTACTAAAACAGTTTTTAAGTGGGGTTACACAAGTCCAAATTTTGATTATAAATATTCATTAGAAATCTAAAAAGATTTCCTACATCATAGTATTTTTTTTTATAATTTTTAGACATTATATAAATTAAATTAATTATGACATCATGATGATGCAGCGATGACCTCATTATTTAACGATTTAAATAAAATGGGAAGATAATGCAAAATCCAAGGCTTACACTTGTCCAAATCCAATTGGATGAAGAGATTTCAAACCCTTATCACCTTAGCCTCTAATTATATAAGTGTGGGACCTTTATAATCCAAAAATCATTGTGTAATAATGTAACAATTCAATCTTTCCAAAAGAGCCCCTCCTCTCCACTTATAAAAGGCCCCCACCTCTCCCACCTTATTCACACCGTCAAGCCATTTGGCTCGGCCAAACTCTGCCCAAATACTCTCCCAACATCCCTCTCTTACTCCTAGAGGCCTCACGTTGGGCATAACTCTTCCCAAGGAAGCCTTTGGCTGAAATCAAAAAGAGTTACCCCATTTTGAGGTAATGTCTTCTCTAATGTTGTTTTGTTTTATTTTTCTTCTCCAACCCCCTAAACTCTTTTTATTAATTTCTTTTGTAACAACACCAGTATCCTCAATATACTAGGATGTTGTTATAATAAATATTCGAGCTACACTTACACACACATACATCTAATGGTTAAAGAACATACGGTTTCTGTGGATGGTGAATTTCTGCCTCACGAAACAATGATTGTTCAACACTCATATAACACCTTCAAAGGTGGCCATTAAGATGTCACTATTTTTATATATGATATATAATATGTTTATGTTTTACTTATGCTTCTGTATTTCTCATTTATGTCATAATTTATGATTTCCATTATGGGTAAAACGCGATAATTTCATTTTAGGAAGTGCGGACTACCGCCCCCTCAAAGTGATGTGAATCGTTAATGCCATATGTGGGATGTATAAATGACGGAGTAAATGATATTATATATGATATTATATTGGAACTATATTATACCTTTATATAATTATTATTTCATTACATTAAATACGAAATAGAACTGAAAGTAGCGTTCATGCGTACGTAAGGCTTACCGTCTCCATGAACGGTGCATTTCATTTCTTACCTCTAAATGTTACGTGACATTATTAATGAATGTATATACTGTATATATATGATATATATGGTATCTACATCATGAATATAATTCTGGATATAATGGATATTTCACCACATGAACAACTTGTAATTATAAGAAGTTTATTTTTGACTCAAGTACCAAAGATCGACAAAACGACCGTTATTAACTTAAATAATTAAATAATGTTCATAACATGGTAATAAGGGATATAAATGGAATAATTAACATGAAAAAGGTTCTTAAGTAAATATCAATTAACACTAGTTTATTATTCAGGAGGTTAAAGAACGGTCGAGTCAGGACAGGACGCAAGGTAAGGGAACTTCTTAACCCAACTACCATTCTTTGGGTTAATCTCCTACTTTCAAATTATGTCATTATATTATTATGTCATATCTTGTATTTGTACTTTATTTATGTGTACTTATAGTGAATACACATAGTATATCTATTTTATTTTAAAAATTATCTTTGAATGGGACTTCGTCTCAATCTCCTTTCATTGAGGCATATTTTATTTTATACACAACTTTGTTTTATACGGTGTATAAACCCCTTTGACTATTACGTTTATTCAAAAGGAATATTTTTATACGAAGCATTTTACTAAATGACAAGAAGGGAATGTTTTTCTTTCCGTACATATGCGGCGACAAAGACTTCTCCGCCGCCGTGACCATTATTTGAGTTTCGGCTTCCTCTACAAGCCATTACTTTTTTTTAATGAAAAATAAATACAAAGTTTTAACATTATTTTATGCTGGTATTGAAAATGGTTTTGAAAGAGTTTTTACTATATCAATGTGTTGTATTGATATCTTGTTATTGAAGTGTGGAAATGTTATGTTTCCTTTATTCATGTTTTATGTGATACGATTATGTTATGGTTTATGATATGTTTAAACCTATTCATATGAGGAATGCATTGGACTTAATAAGTGACGGGTGGAGCACGCTATAGCTCCTCGATGCATCGGCAGGTCTCATGAGACAAACTAGTGTCTTGGCACGAGGCCTTGACAAAATCTTATTTGTGGTCTTGGCACGTGTCCTTGACTACGTGGTTATGATAGTCTGGCATTATGCATTCCATCATTATGAAAGTGGTTATTGATATTGCATGTGATTATTCGACCAGTAGAATATCCATGTGAAGAAGTGAATGGCATTATCTCATTTTACTTTTGCCATATTATGTTGATGTTCATGTTTAAAAGGCTTTTGTTTTAGTTATACATTGCCTTAAAATGTTTATGTTTATTTATGAAAGCTTCCGCAATATTGTTATCCTTACTGAGCATCTGAGCTCACCCCTTTCAATGTTTTAATATTTTCCAGAATGTGAAGATGTATTTTATGAATGACCTGCAGGGATAGTCCGAAGAGGATAGAAGTGTGGACTATGGAGACTATGTTATTATAGTTTTTCACTTTGTGATGTAATGTAACATTTATGAATGTATCTAGTGTTTCCAAGGCTACTAAACTAATAGGTCTTTCGAGACTTGATCTTTTGTGATCATGCCAATGTTACAAAGTAATGCACCGACTCTGGGTAGCTGGGGTCAGGGCGTTACATAATTATCCTATATATGTATATAAAAATTATACAATTATAACTAATAATTAATGATGGTTATTACTGATGAATTATTTTGCAATCATAGAAAAGGTAATTCATAAATACGCATATGTAACGTTTCTATTTTTCAATGGCCATGATTGAAATAAATTATTTGTTTTTTATCTTTCTTGAAATATAATTTTAAAAATAAATAACATTATTTATTTAAATACACTTACAAATACCTTATATTTGATGTAGTAAAAAATTAATCTCATCAATTTTCTAGGTGGTAGTCCACCACACACCAAGAACACATTATTTTATTCTCCATGAAAAGGAATTTAATAAGGTATTTGTGATTTTAAAATTATAGAAGTATAATTTTGTCCTAAATATCACATATTAAAAACATATACATCCGTATATATATATATGTGATAATCAATGATAGTAGAATAAGTACATTGGTTCACGAGGTAGTAGTCCTTTGTGAAGATAATCAACAGTTTTGATTCCATTTTGATATAAGTGGAGATGGATTTAGGATATAAAACTAAAATAATAACAAATTATAATATTGGAATGGATTATGTTATTATATTAGTGTAAATGGGTAATATTTTACGTGTTCTTATGAATAAATAAAAAACATGATATGTTAATGACGTTAACTCTTCTTCGATCAACATCATTATATACCCATCATAAGACATCCTAGGTTATATTTAAGATAAAAACGGACTATTTAATGTTGTAAGGGATTTATTGAATTTATTTTGGAAGGGATTGAAATAAATAATGGTTTTTGGATTTTTGGAAACGAGAGGAATGGTTGTGGGATTTTATGTGTGAGGGAATGGACAGACATGGAATTTTGGAAAATAGTGAATAACACCCACGTTTTACACATAAGAAAGGTTGAAAAAATGTTCATTTTTAAACCTTAGAAGAAATAGTGTAAAAATAAGACCATTCAGTATGAATTAGACATGTATTGATTCATTTTCAACCCACATATTAATGTTTAACCCCCCTGGTAAACCTGTTTTTACCATAACCATGGAAATTGATTTTTAATATTTTTATTATTCATTATGGAAAAAATAATGTAGAGAGTATTATATAATATAAATTATAATAATAAATAACATTGAATCAAATTTTCAGAATTCAACTCACATATTACATAGAATTTATGTTAAAATTAAAATCATAGATGTGTTGAAATAAATATTTTTCCAAGAAATACATTTTTCATGAAGAAGATTATCTTACAATAACGTTTTTTATGTAATATTAATGAAATTAATTTCAATAAAAATTTATACAAATATGTTCTGTATATAAATTTTAAATAATATCTTATTTAGTGTTATTTTAATTCATTCAAATGGGTTTATAATATCCACTTTGAACAGGTTTTTGGAAAAATATTTTATATGCCGAATAAAAAACTTATAAAAAAACTAGTATAATAAATATATAAATGAAATTATATAAAATTAATATTACTAAATAATAATTTTGATAATTTTAAATGAAATTAATATTGTAATAGGGCGAAATTTTAAAAAAAATAATTGTCAATTTTACAAAAATAGTATTCTTTACAAATAACTAAAAAATATTTTTCCCAAAAATCCCAAAATATGTTCCTATGTTTATATCGGTATACTAATTTAAAAAATGATATTAATTTTATATGATAAAATATACAAAATTTACAACAAAAAATTATAATTTTTTCTCAAAAAATAAAATAAATAACATTTTGTTTTAAAAACATATAATTTTTAAGAATAACGACCTTTATTGAAAAATGTGTGATTATTTAATAAACATTTATCAAAAAAATTGTATCAACTATAGAAATTCATATATATTTTATAATTTAGTTAGTAATATTCAAATCCACAATTAAATATCATGGTTAAAATGGGCACAAGTAATCTTGGTACTTTTAGGTATAGTGTTCTGTGTCACATACACTATCATACAATGTCTTTCCTTTTAAATTGGCATGTTATTAAATTATTCCCACCATAAATAATTTCATCCATAAAGGTTTATATTTCATAAAATGATGGAAATTGGTGAGGACACTTCTTCTACAATAGTTGTTCTGGTTCTTAGGTTTTCACTTATATTTTTTGGTTCCAGTATATCACTTTAACCAGGTGAGTCATATCCAATACGTAGAGCATTATCTATACTGTCCAAGAACATCATCGGATTATCCTCAAAAGGGAGATCATTATACAACTATACATCCTATTATTTTAGTATATATTATTGATAAGGTATATATTTTGTCATTGTAATACATGTAATATATCTTTAACTTGAGAAAGGGTTTGTAGGAGTGCTATTTGATAATCCCTAACTTCAATGAGATCAGGAATCTCAATAGTGATGTTATACCTATGGATTATATTTCCCATCTTCTCAAATCTCTATAATATATTCCTCAGAGATACCTAGATAAAAAAATTACCTCCAAACATGAAATCCAACTCCCATTATTGATTCTTGAAATAACTCTTCAGTCTACTCTGAGTGATCATGATGTGATTTTGATTAGTCCAGTTTATTTATATTATCTTATCAACCATTTTGGGTCCCAAATTATTTCATTCACTAACATCATCCCACCATGAAGGGGTTCTATATATCTTCTCATAAGGGATTTATAAGTATCTATTTGGATTATTGAGTGAATTATTTAATTATAAGTGAACTAAACAAGAGAAATAGGTTGATTTAATCCTCCTTTATTGTCCTTAAATCATTATTTGAACACTTCATGCAGTGTGTGAATAGTATACAAATAGATTCCATAAATCTGGGTTTGATAATATGTAATGAATATGAACTCACGATTTAGTGATTTTTTAAGTCTATTACGAAGCTTTTATGTAAATCAAAGATCTCAGTTAGATATAATCGATAGTGGTCTTCCATGAAACCTCACAAATTCTCAAATATATATCTATTCCTTTTGGTCGAGTGAGAAGTCCTATGGAATTTAAATTACATGAATATCCTTCGTATGATTTTCCACCAAAAATCATATATAATATTTGTCTTCTAATGTATATATAATATTATTAACAATGTCCATGATGATATTTCCTATTTCTATGTGGGTATGGGTAAGGGTTTCATAATCCCATTATACATTTTCCATTCATCCTTCACATGCTGATATACCAGAAATGTTGATGTATAATCTATTATCACCTTGTTTATATTGTTCCATAAATAGTATTATTAGATATCCCATTACATATTCATGCTCCTTGGGGAGATAGGAAATGATGATCTATGTGAATCATTCAAAAAATATCTCTTTATATCAATATTTTATGGTAAACATATTCATGAACCAAATCATACCACTATTTCTTCCCCAATATTTAACATTGAGGAATTATCATTCTTTATATATTCACCTTATTTTGATCTTGTTCAACATCTCTTAGATCTTTCATCATCTTATCCAGAAGTGATTCTTGAAAATTAATTTAAATAATAATAATATTTAATTGAATTTAATATTAACATGACCATCATTTGAATGTCTAATAATTTTGGCTCCTAATAAATTCTCACCATTGATGATGTTGTTGGATCAATTCTCACTAGAGTATCCGAAACCCAAATTTCATCCCTATGATGAATATTTTTCATGAAGTCATTGTACAAGATCATCTATAACCAAATTTTTTGGAACATGTTAATATCCTTATGTGATAGTATAAGTTTTTGGATTTAATAATTCGTATTTGTTTCACACTTCTTCCTATAGAGATGTCACCATATTTTCAAAGACATGATCAGTTGTTCTTACTCCAGATTTTTTTTGTGATAGTTCTTTTCATGAACCATTAACTACCTTTTGTAATATGATTTCACATTACCATTTTTAATTAGTATACATTTTAATTGATTATTCTCAGTATCACTATCTATAATGAAGAGTTCTCCACTAATGTTTTTTTGTAAGTACTAGTTTCATAATAATTAGATTTTTTAACTATTTGAATCCCAATTAAAACTCATTGTTCAATAAAAGAATTAAAACCTACCATATTATCTTGATTTTTGGGTTTTTTAGTAGTGAATAGTTTTTCACAAATATTTGTTCATAACCTTCTAATCTAACGAAGGAATGGATATCTATTATAGATTCTAGTCTAGGATGGTCCCCAAATGGAATTGTATTAAAAGTGTCAAAAGATATACCTTATATAGAGATAATAATCTAAATTAATTATACTTAGTTCATCCATAACTCCCAATTTATTTTCATATAATATCTCCTTTATAAAATCCCATAAAAAATTATTCATATTCTCATCATGAACCATCATACTTTTAGAGTAAGTCATTATATCATATATAATCAATACCACTTAATTTTAAAACATAATACATAAATACACTATTCTTCTTGGAGATAAATATTTTTGGTAAATTATTGAGTATAAAACGCATCACAATAGACTAATAGTGACCATTGGTTTCTTGAAAGACTATTTTGGGAATATTGCATACATCACTAATAATTGGTAGCATATCAACTGAAGGTCCATGTTATAGAAGTACAAATCCCCACATTGTTGATCTAACAAGTATTGTATCTATGGTAGGGGATAATTGTTATTTTTTTGTTTTAATTTTTGAGTTCCTAACAATAAATTAAAACACAAATCAATCCATTATTATTCTTGATGAAGAGGACTAACACACCCCATTGTGAAGAACTCTAGAATAATAACCCCTTTTATATGTTACCTTGTAACATCTTCTTCAATTCTTTAAACCCAATAGTAACCATTTTTTAATGATTATTAATTATCGGTAGAGATCTTCATATAATTTATATTGAGAGCCCAAAATCGCATTCAGGGGAATGACTAAGAAATCTCTTTAGGGAATACATCAGTGTTTTCCCTCATAACGGGCATGTTTTCCAGTATGATTCCCTATATTGTGTTAATAATTTGGGATTGATATGATTTCCCAAAAAGGAAAAATATAAATGATTTAATAGAATATTCAGTAGGATATTTATCATCCTCCTTACAATTATACAGAATCATAGGATGACTTGGGACGCTGTGTGATCTCCATATCTCAATAGTTGGTGTTTTATTTTTATAAAGGATACCCATACACTCTGAAAATATCATAAAAATCCACTAAAGTGGGTAAGGTGTGATTTTATGGAAGATTTAGTCCAAAAACAATGATTAGAGAGGATTTATATACTTGGTATGCAATAATTGACCCTTTATCAATTCACAAAGATAGTTAAACCCTCATGCATTGAGGTGGTGTTTAAATTGATCTACATAACATGAATTATACGAATGAATTCATAGATCCATAATCAAAAAGTACATTATCTATTAATAAATTAATAAATTTCATACTAGTCACCACATCATTATCGACATTCACCTAAGGAATAGTGATAGAATATTTACTTTATTTCTATGTTGATGATTTTGTCATTGAATATCCCCAAAAACATTGGTTTATGGAATTTTTGTTCATAGTGTTCATGATTTTTATTGTTAAAGCAAATTATTGTAAGAATAGTGTTGATATGAAACTTCTTTTATTCCTCCTCATTAGTGCTCTTGATCAGTTCCCTTCGAAACTAATTATCTTGATCCCCATATTTTCTACACATAAATTATATTCCAATTCTTCTAATACTCTTTTAGGATACTTATTCCCACAATTTTTCAAAATGTGATATTTAGTTTTCATCCCTAAAATAGATTTATCTGTTGATATCCCAGAAGAAAACTCTATTATAGTTTTTTTCTCAACATCTATGAGACCACTGAGACTCACTGATCTCATATCAAAATTGGAGTAATATTGGAGAATATTTATATATATATATAATAGTATAAAATAAGAATAGATTTTTATTGACTCAGTTTTAACCAACTAATGTAATGGTACACCATAACTTTATTGCTTATAAAAAATGCATAGGCATTCCATGAAAAATTTATAATGTTTTACCCATATGCCCCAAAAGACCCATCATCCACATATTTTAGATCAAATTTTTTTTATCCATTTTATGAAATAGTGTTTGTGGAAAATATTTATTAAAAAATAATTTTTTAACTCTCCCAATTCCATAGAATCAATATCCTCTTTTGATTTTTTGTTGTTGATTAGTTTTCAAAACAGGTTGGCTTCTCCCAAAATGTTGAAAATGTGCAGTAAAGGATTTTATCTTTTGGAGCATTGGAAGATAAATATATATATTCTCAATGGAGTAAATCCATTGTAACACCCCGAGATTTAATAAGATATATTCTATTTAATTTCTTAAATATCATCTGGTGTACGATACACCAAGATTATCTTGTACTATACGCAACACTATATTATCTTTCAGTATATACTACACTATTCATGGCTCAATTACATTGAAATTCAAGTTTATTTTGTGGAAATTATGTTACGCAACATTAAGTATAGATTTTGTCTAATGTATAAATAAAATAATTTTTGGTTATGTTATACGCAACACCAAACAGAGCTTTAAATACACGCATCCCTGACTTGGAATCAATTACATGCAATCAAGACCTTCTTCGATAGCACGTGTAGTACACAATACCATGTTTCACTAAACGAGATATTATTATAATATTATTATGAACTAGCCGTTATGAATAGTATTAACCACTTTTTGAAATTTTATAAATTTTATCATTCAAAATGGACTCCATTTTTGGATTCAGAATATCGAAATTAGACTAGGGTGAATTTTTGGTATTTTTCTAATAAATTTCAATTTTTGATGAATAGTGAAAACACTAGGTTACCATTTAAAACCCAACATTTTTATTTAAATAATTATTTATTTTATTTAATTTTTTTTAGATAAAAATTAACACATAATACCTATATATGTTCAATATAATGAATTTGATTCATTTTATAATGATTTTAGATATATAAAAATTTCTATTGAACTTTTCACCACCTTTTACCCACCTCTTAGGAGAATTTGAAAATTTACAGAAAACGTAATTTTACCACTTCTTTGAGTGGAATTTCGAAAATCCAAAGACTTTGTTAATATAAACGAGTAAAATGTGGTTCAATAAGATAAAAATAATTTTTGGTGAATAGTAACTCTTTACTTTTATTTACTTCGGTTAAAAGTAAATAGGGTAATTAAGGGTAAAAATGATATTATTATTACACTAACACATGTCCTAATTCCGTTGGATAAATTTAATTCGACCAAAAAAAACCTTAGGAATAAAAGTTTACCCTTTAAGTCCACTTGTATTAGATTAGGACACTTATTATTATTTTATTTAAAGAAGAGTTAAAATAGTTAAAATCAATGTTTAATAACTAAATTTTTTTTAATATATGGTTATATCTCAGATAAATTAGACTATAAATATTCATTAGAAAGATACAAATATTTTCTACATAATGGTATTTTATTTATAATTTTTAGAGATTAAATAATTTAATTTATTTATGTCACAATGATGATGTACTCATTACCTTTTTAATGAAATATTAACACAATTGATGTTATAAATACCCAAATAAATTTAATTTGAGACTTTTTTATGAATTAAAATAATTTTATAGGTTAATATGAAATGTTAGTATTGATTAAATTAACTTTTTTATAACTAATAATGTTTTTATTATTTTCAGAAAAAACAATTACCAAATAGTGTCAAAATTGACATAAAATAGTTTTTAAAACAAATATTATATTATTATTTGTTATTATATTCATTAAAATATAAGGTTCAACCAAATGAATTAGATAATGTTATATATATTAATAAGTAACCACCTGGGTTCGTTTGGATTGTTATTGTATGTTTATTAACCAAATAGTGTAAGAAAACAAGAAGACATGGTAAACGTTAAATTATTTAACATAGAGTTATATCTAAATTATATGGTTAAAATAGTAACTTAAACTTGTGTAAAGGCTATTTGTTAGGAGGATTTCGAACCATCCCCACTTTAGATTCGAAATAAATCAATTTTGAGCTATTATAAATTGAGTATTACTTCATTATAAAATAATATTTTATGTTTTTAGAAAGTTGCTCCTCTCCTCCCTTATAAAAAGGGCATCCCTTCCCTCTTCTATTCACACCCTTTTGGGCCTTGAATCTCG
Organism: Viscum album; assembly: GCA_963277665.1. Taxonomy (NCBI): domain Eukaryota; kingdom Viridiplantae; phylum Streptophyta; class Magnoliopsida; order Santalales; family Viscaceae; genus Viscum; species Viscum album. Next base: position 1,253,908,572 of record OY728141.1, read on the forward strand.
GAAAATACCAGACAATTCCTCTTTTCAACCTCTATAGTTATATCATATAGGTTCTGGTCTTTTAAAATGACCAACTCCAGGGCCTTGAGAAAAATTTTAAAGGACGTGCGTCGAGGAAGAGGTAATCTCTTCTACTGACTCTATCAAGTTTCTTTCTTCTTCTACTTCGTCTTCTTTAGTTGTTTCATTATAAAGTAATAACATAAGTATTAATTATATACTGATATGTTATTATAAAAATGAAGTAGCCCAATTTCACCTTCTATCCATCCTATGTAAAATGAAATCACCACGCGTGCGTACGTACGGAATACCGTCTCCACACCGTGGTGTAATCAGTTTTTCCCCCACCACCTTACATGGATGGGTACAATGGTGTAAATAATAACTATATATGATTAATGTAAATTGAAATTTATTCTGAAATATTATACATACACTTCCATACAATTCCATGATCATGGGAATGATATCATCGCTCATGCGTACGTACGGCCTACCGTCTCCACAATGTGATGCGACTCGTTCTATATTATCTTCATTGAATAATGACTATATAAACGAATTGAATAAATAAATATGATATATATTACACTAATACCATTATGGAAATAAGTTATCTATAACTGAAAATGAATAATAAGAATTTATTCGACAAAACATGGATAAGAACATATAGAAATGAACACCCGAATAACAAGTAGCAATGATATATTATAAATAAGAAGATAAGAATATGACAATATATGATATCATAAAAATTAATATGATTCTGTAATAAGTCAATGAAATTATTTAAATCATTATACAAGAGGTTCGAATACTTATGAAGCAAACCAAACATAAGGTAAGGGAAAATCTCGCAATCTCATTTTTATCTGTGAGTGTTTATACTTCAGAATTTAATGGGGAACATTTATCATCCACATACATTTTTCCTCAATATGTAATATTATTTCTATCCTCCTACAATTTTTTAAATCAAATTTCACCCATTTTTTAGTTTTTAGTAAATGATATGAAAGGAATCTTTTGTCATTTTTAGTATGAGGTACTTTTTGACTTATCCTTCCAAAGTACGAGAAAAATGTTTTTTCATAGAACATTATTTAAATGAATATTCCTTTACAAGTTTTTAAGATTATTTTAAATCAACTTCTTTTAGTTTAAAATTATATTACATGTTATGAAAGGAAAAAAAAATTGAAGTAGAAAGGATATTTTCTTCTAAAATGGAGTTCAAGTGTTTAATCAAAATTATTTTCCATCTAAGATAATAAAAGGTTCTATTTCTATCATAATCTTTACATTGATTTGATTATGTTATGATGGAATTAATTTTATGATGTCCTTTTATCTTATATGGATTATGTTATGATGGTATGATGTTTAAGAATCCCATTTTTATTACATGGGTTATACTATGATTTATGATTTTGTGGAACACATAAGAATGGTTTCATTATGCGATGGGTGGGACCTATAACTCCCTCTAATGCATTGGGTAATGATTTATATCTCATGAGATAGACATGGCTGGAATGGTGAGATAATCCAGTTCAGCGATACAGGACTAGAACGAGGAGTGAACTCGATTCCGAAAGGGACATTGTCCACTAAGATGGTCTTGGCAGTAATTTCATGGATACTATGGAAATAATATCATGTGCTTAATGGTTTTCCACAATTACATATTTTCTTCCCAGGCTATTTTATCATGATTTATGTTCCATTATGATGTATGCCTTATGTATTTCCAAGATTTATGTCTTTGCTCAAGATTTTGATGTTTCAATTTTATGTTCAAGTTTTTGCATTCAAATGATTATGGATTGTTTTATGTTATTTATGTTTACCCTTACTGAGCATTTGAGCTCACCCTTTTTATGTTTTCTTTTCCCCAGGATATGAAGAAAAGGTTTTATGAAAATGGGGGATGATCTTTATGGGAGATGTTGACGATCTTTCACCATGATTTGAATATTATGTTCCATGTTTCCAAAGACACTAGAATATTATAGTCTGTTGGTGTATGTTTTTTTATGTATTATGTATTCTACAAAATTAATTTAATGTCTATGTATGAGAAGATTGCGTCTCTACAGATGGTATCAGAGGAAAGGTTTAGTGAACCTTTAGAAACTAGGATACAAAAATTTTAGTGAGATCCCTAGAGATATTTATAAGGTATGTCTAGGGATGTCCATAAGGTGAAGTATAAGTATAGGTTATAGTCCTAGAATTACTATAAAAATCTTATAATTAACCCTAAGATGATATATATTGAAGGTACTCCCCCTTTATTGTGTTGTTTTCCCTTGCATGATTTTTTCCTCTCAAACTATTCTTTTTTGGTTTAGGACGATTGATGGAACCCGAAGGAACCGTGTTGATAAATGTAATGGAAAATGAAATTATTGTCCTCCTGAACAAACCAATCTTATGGGAGATGGAGTGAAAAATCTTATTGCAATACTTACACAAGCAATGAATCATTCTGGACTTCTAAATGACCAGAGAAGGGAATAAGAATCTATTGAGTCCTTCATGAGGAAACATCCAACTTCTTTCAGTGGGTCTTCTGATCCACTTGTTGCTGAAAAATGGATCAGTATCACTGAAAAGATATTTTCCATACATCGCTTTTCGGAACATGAAAAATTCATTCTATCTTTTTATTGTTCAGAAGGAGAAGTAGATCAATGGTGGACTCTAATTAAGAATATGAGGCCCCGAGATGAAATTGAATCCATGGAATGGGATGAGTTCAAGAACTTATTTTTCTATAATTTATTCCCTCGTATTCTTCGAACAATGATCGGAAAGGATTTCCTTGAGATTAAGCAAAAGGATGATGAATCTGTTGGTATATATGAAGTGAATTTTTCAAGGCTTGCAAGGTATGCATATGGCATTATCATCCAACCTGAATGTAATGTTGATTGATTCTTCAGTGGCTTAAAACCATGATATCGAAGGCCATTATCTATAAGAGACTTAAGTAGCTATGAAGAAATTGTGTGTTGTGCTATCATGGTAGAAATGGAAGTTGGTATTAAATATCCATCTCATGTTTTTGACAAGAAACAAAAGATGTATTTCAAGGAGAAATCTCAGAATAATGGTGAAAAGAAGATGAATGTTTCTTTATGCATAAAGTGTGGATAGAAGCATGGTGGAGATTGTCTAAAAGGGACTAGATAATGTTTTAAGTGTATAAAATAATTTCATCAAGCAGTTGAGTGTCGAAGTAATGAAAAAGGGTTGCTAATGATCTGAATAAAGAAAAGACTGCCGAGAACGCATCACCAACACTTCAATGCTTCATGTGTAAGGAAATGGGGCATTATGCTAATAAATGCCCTAATCCAAGGGATAATGATGATCATCATGAGTAACCTCTTAAGGAAAAGGATAACGGGAAGTCACATGTGATCAATATTTGTGATGTTGAGTATGACAATGATGATGTTTAATGATTAAATATTTATGTAATGGGATTTCAAAATTGTATCATGGAATCTCATTTATGGCATCGTGGAATTTTGGTATATCTATATATTGGTTTTCAATAATTATATGGTACCGGTAAACATGAAAAGTGATTGAAATATTTTTGGAAAGAAGATGATATGCACATAATGAAGGGATAAAGAGAAAATGAAAAGAGCTCATGACTAATATCCTAGTTTGAGTATATAGAAATTTTTTCGATTTTGGTATGTGGGAACTGTTAACTTTTAACAACATTCATGTGTTTACTAAGGGTAAATGAGTATTCATTTTTCACAGAATACATGATTAAGGTATTCAAAAGTTTGGAATTTGACCAACAAGATATAACGTATGATATATGGGGGGATAAATGATGGTATTCACATGCTTGTTTGATGACATTTCTAGTAATTGTTTTCTTTATACTCTAAGTTTGGACATAAGTATTTTAGATAAGCCTAAAGATTAGAATGGATTTTTTTGGACATAAGTTAGTATTGTTTAAGGATATAATTTTTTTTATATTACTGATGGGATGTTTTAATAATGTAGTTTTAGAAAAAGGACAACCTGTTGGACGGGCGACAACCTGTCGCATCGGACACGGATGCGAGAATTGAACCCACAACTGTAGTGTGACATGCCTTTATCACCTACCACTGGCCTAGAGGAAGTTATTGGTTAGTAAAAGCTAGTTTTATTATATTAAGCAGTATGATATATGAATTATAAGTCCATTTTATGAACCATATACGATTAATCTCAATAAATATGGACTTATGTAAATAACATTTTCTAACCTTATGTTTGAGATAGATGGAATGACCTATCATTCTCTCACATGATCTGCTAACACTTCATGAATGAAAAATTCAACTTCATTTCATTATGATAGGAAGTGGAAATTTTCCAAGGAATGACCAATGGTGAGATTTTACCAAAATCGAAGAAGTATTTCTTCTAATTCCAAATTCTTTAACATTGGGGAAATGATCTTGAAAACCAAAAATCTTGTCCTAGTGCCCTCATATATGATGAATCAGTTGGTACATTAGATCATACAAAATTTATGGCTTTGTGATTGTTGGCCTTTTCAATGTCATTTCCTCAACCACTCATCATCAGAAGTTGATGGTTATATTTCTCTTCCATATCCATATTTTCACCTCTGTTCTTCTATGTGGAAACTCAGTGATGAGTTAGTTTGGGTGAAGATTATGATTCTAACTTCCCTTTTTTAAAATGGTGTTTTAGTATTCTTTTTTACGATGTGGGTTTCTATGAAAGAAACATTCAAGTAGTAAACCATTTTTAACCCCGATGAATTTCGAGGGCGAAATTCATTTTAAGGGGGGTAGAATGTAACACCCCAACATTTTATAAGATATATTATTTATAATTTCTTTCATATCTTCTTTTTTACGGTACACCATCATTATCTTGTACTATACACAACATCGTATTATCTTGCAGTATACGTAACACTATTCTTGGCATTTGTTACACACAAATTCAAGTTCATTTTGTGGAAATTATTCTACGCAACATTAGGTATAGATTTTGTTTAATGTATAAATAAAATATGTTTTTATTATGTTATACGCAACACCAAAAGGAGAATTCAATTCATGAAGACCTGACTTGGATTGCATTACATGCAATCAAGACCTTCCTCGACAGCATATGTAGAACACAATACGAAGTTTCATTAAATAAGATATTATTATAATATTATTATGAACTATCCGTTATGAATAGTAATACCCACTTTTTGAAATTTTATAAATTTTATCCTTCAAAATGGACTTCATTTTTGGATTTGGAATATCGAAATTATCCTAGGGTGAATTTTTGGTATTTTTCTGAAAACATTCAATTTTTGATGAATAGTGAAAACAATAGGTTACTTTTTAAAAACCGATTTTTTTTCATATAATTATTTATTTTATTTAAATTTATTTTAGGTAAAAATGATTCATACTACCTATATAAGTTCAATATAATTCATTTTAATCATTTTATAATGATTTTAGATATATAAAAATTTTATTGAACTTTTCACTGTCTTTTACCCACCTCCTAGGAGAATTTGATAATTTCCATAAAACGTAATTTTACTGCTTCTGTGAGTGGAATTTCAAAAATCAGGAAGACACGGTTAATATCACGGAGTAAAATGTGGTTCAATAAGATAAAAATAATTTTTGGTGAATAATAACTTTTTACTTTTATTTATCACGGTTTAAAGTAAATATGGTAATTAAGGGTGAAAATGATATTATTATTACCCTAACACATGTCCTAATTCTATTGGATATGTGTAATTCGACCAAAAACAACCTTAGGAATAAAATATTACCCTTTATGTCCACTTGGAAAAGATTAGGACACTTATTTTTATTTTATTTAAAGAAGAGTTAAATTTGTTAAAATCAAAGTATAATAAATAAAACATTTTAAATATCGGGTTATACATAAGATAAATTCGACTATAAATATTAATTAGAAAGAAAAAAATATTTCCTACATAATGGTATTTTATTTTTAATTTTTATACATTATATAGTTTAATTTATTTATGACACAATGATGATGCAGTAATTACCTTTTTAATGAAATATTGACATAATTGATGTTATGAATACCCAAATAAATGTAATTTGAGACTTTTTATGAATTACACTAATTTTATAGTTAAATATGACTTGTTATTATTGATTCAAATAACATTGTTTGGACTAATAAAAATTCACAAATATTAATTACCAAATAGTGTCAAAATTGACATAAAATAGTTTTTAAAACAAATATTATATTATAAATTGTTATTATATTCCTAAAAATCAACTATTTGGTGAAATGAATTAGATAAGGTTATATATATTAATAATTAACAACTTGGGGTTATTTTGTCTTGTTATAGTATGTTTACTAACCATATAGTGTAAGAAAACAAGAAGACATGGTAAAAGTTCAATTATTTAACTTAGAGTTAAATCAAAATGATAAGGTTAAAATAGTAACCTAAACTTGTCTAAAACATATTGGGTGAGAGACGTTAGACCCATACCAATATTATCTTAGAAATAAATCAATTTGGATCTATTATAAACCTAATATGACTTTATTATAAAATAATATATTAAGTTTTTTCAAAGGTGCCCCTCTCCTCCCTTATAAAAAGGGCATCCCTTCACTCATCTCATCACACCTTTTTGAGCCTTGAAGATTAGACAAATCCAACCAATTCTTCATTGAAACCTCTATAGTTATATCGTAGAGGTTATGGTCTTCTCAAAAGACCAACTCTAGTGCCCTGAGAAGATGTTTAAAGGAGGTGTGTCGAGGAAGAGGTAATCTCTTCTACCGACTCCGTCAAGTTTCATTCTTCTTCATCATCCTCTTCTTTAGTTGTTTCATTATAATATAATAACATCAGTATTAATTATATACTGATATGTTATTATAAATATGAAACACCCCTATTTCACTTTCTATCCATCCTATGGAAAATGAAATCAATGCGCGTGCGTACGTATGGAATACTGTCTCCACGCTGTGGTGTAATCAGTTTTTCCACCACCCCCTTACTTGGATGGTTATAATGATGTAAATAATAACTATATATGATTATTGTAAAGTTATATTGATTCTGAAAGAGTATACATACACTTAAATACAATTCCACCATCATGGGAACGATATCATCGCTCGTGCGTACGTATGACCTATCGTCACCACAATGTGATACGACTCATTCTACATGATCTTCATTGAATAATGATTATATAAATGAATTGAATGAATAAATATGATATATATTACTGTAATACCATTCTGTAAATTATCTATCTATAACCTAAAATGAATAATATGAATTTATTCGACAAAACATGCATAAGAACATAAAGCAATGAACACCCGAATAACAAGTAGCAATGAAATATTAGTAATAATAAGACAATAATATGACCATATATGATATAATAACAATGAATATGATTCTGTAATAAGTAAATGACATTATTTAAAACATTATATAGGAGGTTAGGATATGTACGAAGAAAATCAGACCTAAGGTAAGGGAAAATCTCACAATCTCATTTTTGTCCTAGATTGTTTATACATTAGAATTTACCGGGGAATATTTATCATCCACATACATGTTTCCTCAATATGTAATATTATTTCTATCCTCATACAATTCTTTAAATCCAATTTTACCCAATTTTGAGTTTTTAGTAAACGATATGAAAGGAATCTTTTGACGTTTTTAGATTGTGGTACTTTTTTACATTTCTGGCCAAAGTACGAGAAGAATGTTTTTTAACATATATGGCAGGAATGGATTTTTATGATTTCATAGAACATTATTTCAATTAAGCATACTTTAAAATTTTTAAAGTTTATTTTTACTCAACTTCTTTTAGTTTAAAAATTTATGACATGATATGAAAGGAAAAGTGTTTTTGAAGTAGAGATGATATTTTCCCCAAGAATAGAGTTCAAGTGTTTTATCAAAATTATTTTACATCTAAGATAATATAGGGTCATATTTGTATCCCTATTATTACATTGATTCGATTATTTTATTATGGAATTAATTTTATGATGTCCTTTTATCTTATATGGATTATGTTACGATGGCGTGATGTTTAAGAATCCCATTTTTATTACATGGGTTATGCTATGATATAGGATTTTGTGAAACACATAAGAATGGTATAATTATGAGATGGGTGGGACCTATATCTCCATCCAATTCATTGGGTAACGATTTATATCTCATGAGATAGACATTTTTGGAATGATAAGTTAATCTGGTTCAGTGATACAGGACTGGAACAAGGAGTGAACTCGATTTAGAAAGGGACTTTGTCCACTAAGATGGTCTTGGTAGTAATGCCATGGCTACTTTGGAAATAATATCGTGTGCTTAATGGTTTTCCACAATTAAATGTTTTCTTCCCATGCTATTTTATCATGATAGATCTTCCATTATGATATATTCCTTACGTACTTCCATGATTTATGTCTTTTATCAAGATTTTGATGTATATATTTTATGTTGAACTTTTTACATTCAAATATTTATGGATTTTTTAATGTTCTTTATGATTACCCTTACTGAGAATTTGAGCTCACCCTTTTTATGTTTTCTTTTCCCCAGTATATAAAGAAAGGTTTTTTCTAAGAAAACAAAAGGGGAATATCTTTATAGGAGATGTTGAAGATCTTTCACCATGATTAGAAGATTATGTTCCAAGATTCCAAAGACACTAAACTATTACGATCCTTTGATGTCTATTTTTTTTATGTATTAAGTATTCCAAAAAATTATTGTAATTACCATGTATGTCAAGATTGGGTCACTACATCGATTTTTGGGATACCAGGGGATTATAATAACTATAAAATTTAGGAGGGAATTTCACATAAAATACTCAATTGGAACATTATCCTTCTTCAAATTAGTAGGTAGTTACACAAGATTCATGTTATTATTCATAACATGGGATAGATGAGCCAGTAAATCCATGATTTTTTGTGCTTCATCACTCATTATATTAGTTATATATTTTGTTAATTCATTAAATTACATATCATTTTTTTTTCGAATGGTTTCTCCTATTTCCCACAATTAATTAGAAGACAAACAATATGATAAAAAATTATCATATATGAGAGAAACATAAAATCATTGGAGTAATAAGTTATAAATGATATGTATATACTATATTAGGTGTAAAAATGTCTTAATGTAGTTTATAATTGGTACAAGTTCAAATTATTTTTTCAATCATAACAATTTTTTCCAGCCATTCATAATTATTTGTAAAGATTTTACGAATTTCCGATGCATATCCACTAGGACTATTGAACTAGGTTCATAGTAAGTAATGAATTCATGTACTATTTAATGATCTACTGAATATCAGTCTATTTTTTTCTAGTCATCACACATAGGTACATATATAATAGAACAATATCAACATGTAGTATCAAGATAAGGATATAATTTCCCAAACACCAATTATTCTATTATTCACAATAATTCCCTGATATTTATCTATAATTATTCATTTCCTTATATCTATACCTATGTTTTTACTAAAATTTTCTTCATAATATTTAAAAATGATAACTAATCCTCCATATGATACCAATGATATCAACCCAATCCTTTTAAACATATTATTACATTATTTTTTAACATGATTATCCAATTATACACCATAATGATTGAAAATGCCTAGTGTATTTGGAAGACAATGATCATATTTCATCAAATGAAACTAGAACATAAAATCCTCCATATATTTTACATAATTAGATCCAAAAATCTAGTTTATATCATAAATATTCATGTGATTTCATAGGGAATTCATATAGAAAGGGGTTATCTAGAAATAAAACTTTGGTAATAAATATGATTAAAAAATGTAACATTTGAGTCAAATGAATAATATGATATCATAAAATATAAGACTCACGAGAAACCACATAGAAACATAGAATAATGGACATGGTATCATAAAATAATGTTAAAATAGGAAATGTGGTAAAAACATATAAAATGAAATATTCATGAGACAATTATAACTTCCTAGATAATATAACTTTGTGGAAAAAGTCCTCTAATGGATTTGGTTTACTCCCTATTCCTATATATGATGTTTCATGAGACAAAATTATTACAGAATTAATTACAGTGCTATTTTAGCGAACCCATAATAACATGTACTTTTTTTATATGTTCCACATAAATTAATCTAATCATTACTCACAAAATTATAATTAAATAACTAAATAAAATGTGTTGCATGATATTTTCTCATATCATAATCAAGAAAAAAATAATAATGAAGGCCTTTGAAGAATGAAGATGTGGAATATATAATCCCATAAAAGGAAGGGAGAATAGTGTATTTATACAATTTTGATAAATACATATATATATATATATATATTATAATAATTTATTAACTTCAATTAGATATATTGTGAGTTAGATAGACGATTTTTGGAAACTAATTAAAATGATGGTTTAGAAAGATCACTTACCTCAACAATGATTCATCTCCCAAATCATTAATATTCCTGAAAAATAATTTTATTTTAATTATTAAAATTATTAAGAACATTTTTCATGTTTATTAATACATTGATTTTATTTTTTATTATATGTTGTTGATTTAAAAAATAATTTTCATTCATGTCATTTATTTTGATGATGTTCATCTCATATCTACAAAATCACATTTTTATGTTGACTAAAGTCAATGATATTATTAATTCATCTTCTATAGAATACAAATAATGAAAATATAATCATTTTTATTCAAAATTTATAGTTTTAAAACCAATCATTATGGATTGTTATGAAAATGAACTATGTTACAATCATGGAGATGGTAAGTTGTACTTACACATGCCAAACTTTTCCATTTTCACTGATTAAGATAGAATGTTGGAAAGTGTTATTTTATATTTATGGGATTATAATTATATCATAAATATAATATTATTTATTTATATAAACTTTCACAAAAAATTCATTGTTTTTGGAAATAATAACTAATCACATGGCTTCGTGAGGGGGTAGTCTGCCTTACACACGAACGATGTTATCATCTATTTATATGATGTTATTTTATGAAATTATATTGTATATTTAATTTCATGAACGATTATTATTTTATTATTATAATATATAAAAATAAAATTAATACTTCTTTCCATCCATATATAGATTAAGTAAAAAATGAATCATATCACATCGTGAGGCAGCTTTCCTCCATACAATTGAGTGGAATTATCATATTATCAACAGAATAGAATGTAGGTAGGTATATATAATATTATATTTAATGAAGTAAATTAATGTCACATATATTATATATAAACAATTGATACATAATTTTATCCACATGAGTTAATTAGTGGTGGAATAAAAATAATATCAGTTCGTGAGGTGGAAGTCTAGTGTAAACATGATCAATAATTATGTCTCCCATTTGATAAAATTGGATATGGATTTAGGTTATTATGTTAACATAATAAATTATTATTATATGGGAGATCTTAATGTTATTATGTTATAATAATTTTTTATGATTTGAAGGAATTTTAATAGTAAATAAACCAAATATTATCGATTAAGGAAATTGCCTCTTATCTGGAAAACGTATTTAGTGTTACACAAAAATACTTAATAAGTTGAAATTATGATCAATAAAAATAATCTAGGGGTTATTATAGAATTAATTAATGTATTTAAAAATTATTTTTTTGAACCGATGTGTTTTGGATGATTGAAAATATGAGGATAGGGGTTACATTTTACAAGTATGGGAGATGATACACTAGGAATTATTACAAATAAATAATTTCTCCCACATTCATCCCATGAAAAAGGATCTAAAATAGACTTTTTTTAAATATTATAATATATAAGATTTAAAAATGACCATCCAATTGGAATTGAAAAGGTATTTTTTCAATTTTACCCTTTATTTTTTTAATATAACCTTGTGAATCTTATTTTACCTTAACCTTTGTAATTCAATTTTACATTCCCTGTAATTCATTATGATAAAAATTATGTTTATTTTATCAAATAATATAAATTATTTAATATAAAAACATGGAATTAATTTTTCCAAACTCAACTCACATAAGTTGAAGAATTTATTTTACAATTACACTTGCAAATGTCTCGAATTTAATAGTTTTCAGGAAATGGTCATTTCAAGAATAAAATGAACTCATTAAAACTATATCACATGTTTTACTAATCAAATAAAAACATATTCCGATTAGTAAATATATAATAAAACAATATCATCATTCCAAATCATGGGTAATTATAATTAATTAAAATGAGGAAACATTGTGTACTTTTAAAATGTTTTTAGGAAAACTGATTTTTTAACATAAGAATAAACTTATAATAAAATATATAATAAATATGATTTAAATGTAATTAATTGGATTATATATAACGAATTAATAATTAAGTTAATTTTAAGCTAAAATAAAATATCAATTTTAATAAATTTATAATAATAAAATGAATATTGTATAGAAATTAAAAAATTTAATATTTAATGGAAAAATAAATTTTTTTTTGAAAATTCAAAAAAATAACCAATTAGTTAATAGAGAAATTATAAGTTAATTTTGTTTATCAATTTGAAAAAACAAAATTTCTAAAATTTCTAAATATTTATTATAATATTTTCTCTCAAATTGAAATAAATAACATTTCTTATGAAAGTATTTTTTTTGAAGAATAAATGTCTATTATTAGTTGAGTGATTATTTAAAAAAATAACAATACATTTATATCCATTATGTGCTTTATATATGTTTCATATATTATTTAATATTATTCATACCCTTGATTTTAACAATTAGGTTATAATAGTCAGAAATAGTCATGGTGCATTAAGGCTCGATGTTGCGTTTCACATATGCTATCCATCCTAGTTATCTCTCATAAAATATTGGGGGTTACACCCTGTAGTCTAGAAAAACAATATAACTAAAAAACTAACCCCAACCGGTAATTCAGAACAACTCAAAAAACCCCTCATGATCTATAGTGGAGGATCTGGGCCTCACTGGAAGACAGCTCAATCAATGACCATACCAACTCTAGTGGATGATCCTAACCCTGATTGAGATCTTATATGGGGGAATACTAATTATGTAGATATAAGATCCTAAACCCATGAATGTGTTGGAAAAACCAACCCTACTTTTAAATTGACCATATAATATGGGATACCTACCCTAATCTATGGGGATATATTAACTCTTCCTATAAGATAGGAAATATCATATCATTATACAGAATCTCATCATCCACCAATCAATGATAAACTCTAAATAAAACTATATAAAATTAAAAATGTACTTGGAAGGAAAGATGGAGTAAACCATTTCCATATTGATGAAATAATTACATGGATATTCTATTTAGTTCATGAAAATGGGGACTGGATATAAAATAAAATTTTCATCATATATTATATAAGGGGATTTACCTCAAAGGACCTAGGGATCATTACATGAGTCAAAATTACGTATCAAATATTTTCTATGAACCATTAATATTCGTTTTCAAATTACTATTCAATAGAAATAACTTTTATCTCATATCAAAAGAGGAATTTTAAATTGTTTAAATAAATATTAATAATATTAAAATTTAAAATAATTATTTACAGAAAAATATACTATTTTTAACTGTTGAAATATCAAAAACCTTATCCCAATCATGTCTAAACCAATCCCATTTCTAAATTTAGGGTCCTCTCCTTCAATCAATTATGTTCCCTACAATAACCATAATCTTCATTATACCTCAACTCAAGATTTAATAAAAAAATACACTTAATACAACCTAAAAAATATATTATTGTAGTGTATTTTTTAATTAGGAACATTTCATAACAACTTAAAATATGTAATAAAACTTCGTTATTTAATTTTTTTCTATATTCTCAATATATTCCATAACACATTACACTACATGGGATAACATGGGGACATACATAATAAATTGGTCAGCTATAAAGCATAATAATTGAATAAACAAGGAATAGAATGAAGAGAATAAGAAATGCTAGAAAATAAGAAATTAAATGGGGAATAAAAATACTATGAATCATAAATATGAAAAAATAGACATGATATAGAATGCTAATCCTATAGGAAACCTGGAAAATGTTCCCACATGGGAAATGTAGAGACAACATCAAACACTACATCATAAATATAATTCAATGATAATTGCTGAGGGAGGAAGATATAAAATGCACCATAAAATAACAAGGATGAATCCAAATCCCTACATGACGTCTCTTGAGAATAAATACATTCCAATGTATTAGAGTTCTATATAATTATAGGCACACATGTTGCTATCATTTCATTATCATTATTATGTGTGCCAAATAGATCATACAACATGGATTCATCATCATCATATTTTGATAAAAGATCAAGGAGTATGGGATAAATACATGTAAGTACCATTTGAAGCATTTATTAAAGTATAAAGGTGAACAACCATGATCGGAAATATTTATGGTATTCACTGGACAATATTTTCTTCATGAAAGATCGTAGTGGAATATCGGCAATATAAAAACGTCACAAAAAAATCATAAAATTATTTGGCGAGAGTGAAAGGGGTATATCTTCATTTGGTTAAAATTTGATGTAATATAGACATGTAAATAAATATCCCAACATTATGAATTGTTAATTGGAGGCATAATATAATAAATAAATTTTAATAAATAAGAGAATTTGACGAAACCTTACTTGAGTGTGGGACTAAAAATGATTGGAATGGGATTCTTGAGAGATTGGGGGTCCCTCGGGAGGACCCTTGAGAGGGGAGGGAATATTATGTAAATTATAAAATGATTATTAATTAAGATAAAATAGAGAATGGGTGTGATTATTAAGGAAAATAGAGGAAAATTATTTATTTATCTCAAACACATTTTTTGGAAATTATACAATAAAATAACCAAAGACACAAATAATCCCATGGGTTCTTCCAATTATTTCATATAAATGGATTCGGTTCTAATTATTATGTAATTAAAAGGAATGATGTTAATAAAATATTAGTATTTCTTGTATGGAAGTGTTTCATACTCTTAATGAAATTATTTTAAAACCAAAAAATATATTTTATGTTTTGGACGATTTATAATGTAAATAAAATGAGAATAAAATAAAATTATATTAAATTGAAAACATATATTTAGTCATCAATACATTTTATAGTATTTATTACATCACTTTTGGGTAATTATGATGTCCTAATACACACTGTATATTTATATTGTTTTTAATTTGTAATAGAATATTCTACTATATCAAATCATTATGAAAGCATACCCTTTTTATAATTTCAATTTTCTGATTCAAAAAATAATGTTCATTTTATCAGAATAATTTTCAAAATATGAGAATTTTTAATTTTAACGTAATAATCAATTGTTTTTTATAAATGGTGGGATTTTTGACAATAAATATTTTTTGACCCCTTATAAGAATTATATATGATTTTACAAAAAAAATATATTATCATTTATGTTTATTAAACATTATTTAATATTAATATTTTATTAAAGTAATATTTATTGAAAAAATCCATTAATTCGTCGAAATATATTCCAAAATTGAGTTTTATTTTTACCTAAAAATAAAATTTTTGTCCGAGTACTCTTTAAGGTTCATAGAACTATCCCAAAAATCGATGGATGCGCTATGTGACCCTTTATTTAAGGATAAGACCATTGAGTAGGGACTCATTCATGATATAAACTCATCAATGATTTCCCTCAACATACCTACATAGACTGTCGTGCTGGAGCTAGCTCTACAAGTAGAGATCTTACATAGTGAGTACATACTGACCTTGGGAGAAACTATCAGGTGATAGGTGGTTGAGTCATCTGTGATGGGTAGTCGATAGATGATGCCGATTCTCAAATAGGCAAGACTATTAAGAGGATGTCCCCATGACATATGGTTGGATGTACAAGGATTCTATGAAATATGGATTCATCATGGGAGCATAGTATGATACACATGCAACAGGAATGGGCACATCGATCAGTATTCCCCGAATCACCACACAAGAGACATAAAAACTATCGATAGACTGTTGAGGCAGCAACAGAGATAGGAATAGGGCTGACATCTAGGAGTACCACATGGAAAAGGAGTTGTATGAGTGGAAGGAAGTGGTCATAGGACAGAGTTACTAACCCCAACACCCCTAGGCGGTTCGTCGCGGGCTCTAGGAGCATGTGGATTGGGGCGGGCTCAGCATCAGGCCATTGAGGTCTATGGTCAAATCGTCCTACAGATGATGATTGGTATAATCTATGGATTCTAAACATTAGTGTAAATACTTATAGACACAGGTGCTAGTAAAACTATCGTTACCATAGACCTTGTTCGGAGCTCGAGGATTTTGATCGAGATGTTGGCTCGATCCATACTATTAGAGACTCCTACTAGAGGGGGTTTGATGATCAAACAGTAGTTGTGACTATGTGAGCTTACTTTTGGAGGTGTTATAATTGGATATGATCTCCTAGAATGGGTTTTAGACCTTACAATGTCATTATAGTTATGTAATATCTATTAGTAGTTCATTCTTAGATCCACGGTTTTAGACACACTATGCGGTGTGTCTGTGAAGATGGGAAACCATTTTCTATTATATGGGAGAAGGAAAACGGAGCAGTATACGATGGACTCAAACATATAAGGGTGTAGTCGGTATCACATCAGTTGGATAGAATGACCCTTGGTGTGGTTGTTGATATGAGTCCACAGTTTCCTATTGTAGTGAATGATTTTGAGGATGTCTTTGTAGAGGATGTTCAAGTACTACCTCCTCGGAAAGAGGTTGAATTCTGTGTTGATCTCTACCATAGGAAAACACAGATACCTACAATTTCATATCATATGTATCCCTTAAATCTAGTGGAGATGAGGGTATAATTGGAATAATTTTAGAGAAAGGTGTTCGTATGGCCCAATGTTTCACCATGTGTAGCCCAATTTTGTTTTCCAAGAAGGCAGACAAAAGCATGAGGTTAGAGATGGACATCCATCCCATGAACCAGATGACCGTGAAGGACAAGAATCCTATATTAAGGATTGATCACCTCTTCGATGAGCTGAATGGAGCGAAATGGTTCTAGAAGATAGAAATCATATTAGGCTATCACTAACTTCGAGTACGAGTCGAGGTCATCATGAATATGGCTTTCAAATATACCTACGATGACTTTGAGTACTCAGTGATGTAGTTTGGTGTGACGAACACACCAATAGTGTTCATCGGACTCATGAAGGGGATCTTCCACCCGTATATAGACCTTTTTACGTGTTCTTAATTGATAACATATTAGTGTATTCAACATCTGGGGAGGTGAATGTGATACACTAGAGGATGGTTCTGGATACACATTGAGAGTCCTATATTTACAGAAATCTCTCACTGTGTGAGTTCTAGATATGAAAGGTCTGTTTCCTGGTACATTTCATTTTAGAAGATGGAGTTTCATTGGATCCATCAATGATCGAGGTGGTTCTTGCATGGTTTCCACCCAAAAGTATTACTGAGCTAAAATGTTTCCTTGGGTTGGCTGGGTACTATTAGAGATTTGTACTTGACTTTTCCAGAGTGGCATTACCCATGATGGTGTTGATGAAGATTGGAAAACCCATCATATGTATAGAAGGATTCCTGCAGAGCTATTAGCAGCTAAGGCAGTGCATGATAAGTGTTCCTATCTAGAGGTTGCTGGAGGAGGGAGCTGACTACGTGGTGTACTATGACTTGTTAGTAGTCTGGTTTGGTTGTGTCCTGATATTGGGGCATGTAGTAATTTCATACGGATCATGAAAATTGATACTTTTTGAGCTGAACTATGCATCTCACCACCTTGATTTAGTAGCGATAGTCATCACACTAACGATGTGGTGACACTACCTTATGGGAGAACCATTCATCATCTACTCAGACTACAAGATTCCGAATTATATATTTTCTCTAAAGTATCTGAATTTGAGAAAATTACATTGGCTAGAGTTTCTCTAGGAATGTGAATTTGAGATAGTCTGTACTTTTGGGATGGGGATCATGGTTGCAGATGAACTTAGTCGGATATTGATATCACAACTACAGAATGAGGTCTTAGAGTAGTTGGCTTCACTTTAGATATCCTTGGTTGATAGTGATGATGCATCTTATCTTTATCCATTTGTAGTTTCCCTCTACCCAAACATTGATTCCGGGATGAACAACTCAGAGATTTCAGCTGTGATACTACATTTTCCTATATTTCCATACGGCGTTCCCTTGATGGATATTATAATGGTGTGGATAAGGTCATACTTCTTATAGGACCCATCATAGTACCATAGATGTTTTCAGAGGAGGTGTTGAGGGAGTTACATACATCCCATTTTGTAGTACATCCTTGTGTGAAGAAGATGTACCAGGACATCCAGCATCAATACAAGTGGACGGTGTTGAAGAAGGTAGTTGCTGTGTTTGTCTCGAGATGCCTCACTTTGAAGCAAGTGAAAGCTGATCACCAGGTTCCAGCTATATGGACACAACCCCTCGAGTAATTGGAGTGGATTTTTTATGGGATATCGATGGAATTCATGAAGGGATTATCACATATGTCTAGGGGGACTGATACCATCTAAGTGATCATAGATTGACTCAATATGTCAGACCAAAATCATACCTATTAGAGAATATGGTTTAGTAGAGAGAATAAGATGCCTTTAAGTGATGGAGATAGTTTAACTCCATGGAGTCCCATCTATGAAAGACTCAAATCATGATGCAAACTTTACATCCCAATTATGGAAGGGATTAAGAAGGAATTAAGGACTCATCTACTCTTGAGCACAACCTTTCACCCATAGATGAGTGGTAAGATGGAGAGGACCATACAAACCTCAGAGGATATTCTTCGTTCTTGCGTTCATTATTTATGTCACAGTTGGGAGGACCACCTACCCCTAGTCGAGTTTTTGTATGAAAATTGATACCACTCAACCATTGGTATTGCACCATTTGAGGAACTGTACAGATTACCATGCATGTCACTATTATACATGATTGACCCCTTGTAGTTAGCACTCATGGGTCCATAGATGGTATAGGATACCAATAAGAAGGTGTAGGTCATCTGAGAGTGGATGAAGACTATACATAGTCAACATAATTCCTTTTCTATTAGGCTATGTAGACGTTTATAGTTTTAATTTGGGTACCACATATTCCTATGGGTATCTCCTCAATGATGGATACATAGATTTGGCATGGGCAGTAAGTAATCCTTGAGGTTCATCAGACCTTTCGTAATAATACATAGAGTGGGTAATGTGGCATATCACATGAATCTACTTCCATAGTTAGAGAGGGTTCATGACATCTCACACATATCCTAGCCGAGGAGATACGTTCACGACCCTTCTCATGTCATCAACCACGAAGATCTAGAGATTGATGATGTGGAGACATTCACAGAGTACCAGATGGGGATAGTGGATTGACAAGAGATTATCCTTCATGGGTGGTAAATTCTTCTAGTGTGAGTTCATTGGCAGCACAAGTATCTCAATGAGAGAACGTTGGACTTGGAGGCTCATATTTGTGTTTAGTACCCCCATTTGTTTGATTATCACTTGTTCTGATTACAAGGACAAAAATATCTAATGGGGGAGTAACATAATACCCCATAATTCCATGTAATTGTTTTTTCAAATAAATTTTATTATTTCAAGACCAAGCTCTAAAGAAACACATAATTATAAGGCCCATAGTGCCCAAAACATAATTTTGAACTATTTTAAAATTCATTAGATAAACGTATGAGTGTTTTTTATAATATTTAAACTGATTCGCGAATTAAAAATGCAAGTACATCATTGATCATAGAGTGTTGGGATTCACCTATAAATGGGCTAACATTGCCCGGCATGGGCCAATAGGGGAATGCAGTTTTTGGCTGTAAATAAAATAATTGTGTAACAATCATATTATTTTCAAATCCTTATAAATCCTAGGCAAAAACACGTGTTCGATATCTGAGTGTACCGTTGAGCTCGTTAGGGTGTTCTTTCCATTGGTAGATCGAAAACTCAACTGGTATGGTTTGAGGGTAAAAGTTATATTTTAGTCTTTTCATAAGAAAAATAAAATAAAAAATTTAATTTTTTGATGTTTCTATCATTGAGTAGTGGACCCTCAGCGCTATAGTGATGAAACGAAGAGAAAATGAATCTAATTAAAAAACCTCATTAATGAGTCAGTGTAATGATGATGCAACTTAGTGAAAAGGAAATATTGATTCAAAAATTTTCATTTAATATTCTAACAAGAAACTTATTATTTTTGGTATAATTCTGTGATTTCGATGTGGCTTTTGTTGGGGTGGATGTTGAGCAAACATTATTTCACCCTTCAAATAACCACTAGTGATGGTGGGATGCAGATCAAGAATTAAGAACCGAGGAAAAAAAATCCCTCTCTTCTCGGATCACAAATCCTATCCCAGGTAGGGGTTTGGAGATTTTATATGTGAATTTCATTTCACAATCTTCATTTTAATAAAAGAATGCAGGTTAACACACAAATAAGTTAACATGTGTATTGATCATTCACACCGGATGGTTAATGATGTGGGATAATGATGGTATCTAATTTATTGATTATAACACCCTATTTTAGTTCTTCATGATCTTTCTAACAAGAATTAATCCAGGTAAAAACAAACAAAGAATCAAATTATTATTTGGGTGTTCATATGTTTGAATCCTTCCATTTTTTTCCTTCTTTATTTTTCCCATTTTTCTTGGAGCATCGATTATGGGTACATTGGAAAAAAAGGCACCAGGTGGATGGTCCAGGGCTTGGTAGAATGTGGAATAGGGACATGGACACCACACATGGTCATTGTGGGGGAAACCGATCACGGTGACAATCGACTTAAAATAGGCGGTGTGCGAGCAAGCCGATGCGATGGTGGCATGGGCCGTTAGTTGGCGGCAGGTGAACACGGCCACCCAGCATCATTGGAGGTGCAAGTCGTAGTACACCAAATGGGGTTCTGGGCTAGACCAATGGCTCTTCATGGTACATAGAGAGGATCCAGTCCATGTCAGCAGATCGGTTGGCTTAAAACACAACGCCACCCTGACACCACGTGGTTGTGCAAACCGAATGCTACTCTGCTTCCGGGTTAGGTGGGAGGTGAAACATGACTGATGGGTGGACAATCTATATCATATTGGTTAGACCGAGTCAGAACGGGATAGAGAACATGGACTGGGTCATTGGGTGGCCTGACATGCCAGACCCACCACCAAACCATGCAATGTCCAAGAAATCCCAATGGGCCTGGTTGGACAGAGTTGGCCCAGACCCAACCGGATCAGGTTGTGTCAGACAAAATGGGTAGGGCCACACTATACCCCTAGACTGGGATGGTTGTGTTATTCTAACCATGTTGGACTGGGTCTGGATGCAACTATCCATTGTTAAGAAATATTCCAATGTATTTTAGGATGGGAGTCCGATTGACGTGTGATATATGGCGTTAGGACCCTGGAGATAAGATGGTCTTTTGGGAATACTCAAAGTGATATTTTGTTAGTTTTGAGATATGACCGATAGATTGATTTGTACATTCTCCTCGAATAATGTGCATCGGAGACCAAAAATCCAATGAATGGTTGTGACATGAAGGATAAGATGATCCAACCTCAATATCCAAGAAAACGAGTGTACCTCAGTGGTTCTATTGACGAGATTACCTGAATGATTTAGCAGAAGTGCGTAGCTCAGTGGTTCAGAAAAAAGTGCATGTCAGTGGTTTCATTAGATGAGCATACCTAAATGGTTCAAGAGATGAGCGTAGATCATTGGTGCAACAGATGAGCATAACTTAGTGGTCCAACAGATGAGAGTATCTTAGTGGGGAAATAGATGAAGGTAACCACGTGGTTGATCATATGAGTATAAGTCAGTGGTCTAGAAGATGAGCATACCTTAGTGTTTTAACAACTGAGAAGACCTCAATGGTTTATCAAATGAGCAGACCTCAGTGGTCTAGAAGATGAGTAGACCTCAATAGTCCAGCAGCCGAGTAGACCTCAGTGGTCTAGTAGCCATGTAGACCTTAGTGGCTCGTCAGGAATGATTCCCTCATCATTACAAGACGAATTAGCACCACAATTGATAATTATAAATTTTATACATTGATTTATACCTATTGTGAGGTTTCTATGATTTTTGATATCATTTTTTGATCGTATTGAGTGGTATTGATTCATGGTCCATCCTTTGTGGTTTGGTGTCCCTACTGAGTGTTGTGTTACTCTCCCCTACACGGTGTTCACCCACATGTGTCATATCTCGTGCAGGTGATCGACGCTTCGACAGAGACATTGGTGGTCCGGGACCAAGTGGTGCCCAGTGAGATGGGATATACAAGATTTACTTCTATAGCTACAGACCACATCCCTCCTTCTACCCTTTAGGCAGTGTTTGATAAATTGGACCATGTCAATAGTACATTACTTTGTGGATTTGTCTTGTATTTAGGAACCTTTTTACTTTTCAGTTTGTACTGTACTTTTAGAAGTCATCTCAGTGAACATTTTGATTTACATTGTCTTTAATTTCTTAAATTTTTTTATTATGTGATTGTATAGGTTTAAAGCCAAATTAATTCCCTTTTTTGGATAGGCATATTCAGTGATAGTTGCCATTCGCTGGCCTATCGAAGGTGGGCTTGGGGCA
Source organism: Viscum album (assembly GCA_963277665.1). Lineage (NCBI taxonomy): Eukaryota > Viridiplantae > Streptophyta > Magnoliopsida > Santalales > Viscaceae > Viscum > Viscum album. Next base: position 1,253,931,442 of record OY728141.1, read on the forward strand.
GTCATGACATGGGCCCTTAGGGATGGGTTATGACATCACAATATTTGGAAACATAATGGGTAATAATAGTGACATAGAAAAATATATCCAATCATTAGGAACTATAAATATAAGACATAAGATAATAAAGAAACTAGAATAGGGAAAATAATATAGGGATTCCATAATTGGGTGTGTGACTTCAAATGCATTGGAGGAGCTTCTTGAGAGACTTATGGTGCCTTAGAAGGACTCTAGAGATGGGATGGAAAATTAGCTACATTATTGATGTTTTTTGTGATAAAATGGGAGATTTGGTGGGGACAAATAAGATAAAAGATGTGAATTATTTATTATTTCTTAAACATACCGTTTGGACTCTATATAATAAAATAAGAAAAAACACAATAATTATCATGGGGGTTTCCATGATTTATAACAAATGGGAATGGTTTTCATTATTTTCTATGTCTATGGTCTGAACATAATTAAATAATAACCTTCTTAATTTTTAAGTGATTCTTACTCCTAATGACAATATTTATACTCCTCAAAATATATTATATTTTTGGAAGATTCATAATGGATTTATATAATAAAATAATTAAATAAACAATCGAATTGTTTTAAAGGAAAAATATATATTTGTCATGATACACAATATATGTTTATATGGTATCTATTTTTTACATAAAAAGTTTATTGTCTCATAAAATTATGAAAAATTCACCATTTGATAATTTTGATGTTCTGATTCCAAAAAAAAGTTCGTTTTATAAAAATAATTTTCTCAATATTTCATTATTAAATTTTAAAATAATTTTATACATTTTTTGAGAAATTTTTATTTTTTACAATAATAGTTTTTAAACCTTTATAAAAATTACATTTCACTTCACAAAATTGTATAATCATTTATGTATAATAATTAGTATTTATTAATAATTTATTATTAATATATTATTTATTTAAAAAATCTATTCATATAAAAAAATAAATTCCCTAATTGAATTTTAATGTTACCAAATAAAAATTTGTGTTTTATTGTATAAAAATCAATTATAATGTAACAATAATAGGACACAAATATATTCATTATTCTTTAAAAAGTAATGTACATACTAATATCACTAGGTTTTTGATAAATATAAATATAATACACCAAAAAACACCCTAAGAGTAATCTAAATGATTGTATGACTTTCATGGGGTGGTTTTACGTACATGTTTTGGGTCGTGATCCTGATGAGGTGAACCTCTCCTATAAGAAGTTTCCCCCATCCTTATGTTTTTGGATCATAAATAGGGATTGGTCAATGGAAAATTCCATAGATTATATAACCCATGTAAGAATCATTAAATGGTATTCAATGGACATTACCCTACTCTTTGAGTCTATTACGTCCTTTGATTGCATCAATAGGAATTCTAAAAAAACTTTTATTTATTCTAATAATGAGATCATAGTTGAACAACTGCACTATCACTGTAAATGATGTATAATGGTCATTTAAATTCGATAGGATATAATAAGACCAAATAAGTGATTGTGTTGTCTATAAACATATAACATAATAGTAAATTTAACTAAATAAAAAGGGAAGTTTTACTTTAAACCATCCGGGTCGTTACAACCACATTCAATATCTCTTTCCCTCCACACCCTATTATAACTTATGGGCCGCCACCTCTATGATAGATCATGTAATTTAACACCATTGATAGCAACATAAATCTCCTGATACCTCCCAGTCATAATATATATACAAAACACTACTACACTACCCTTTGAAAATTTTAGATTACATTCTAAAAACATCAACCTCTGATCATGAAAATCATCTTACACCAATCACCTCTACTCATTTCGATGACCACTTGTATATCTTTTCGCGAATCTGGATCCACATCTCCAGATGTTTGAAATCTCAAATTTTATGACCCACTAGGAACTAACTCTAATTACCATAGTAATCATTACAAAAAATTCATTTAATTGGGAACTCCATCATCAAACTGAAATAAAAGTGACAATGATCTAATTTAAAAATTATGTATTGAAGGATGAATGTCAGGTGGAAGCCTGAACACCAAAGACGAACTCACATTGCTTCACATTGATAACATATAAAATTTTATTGAAGATATATTACCTAAAAGATAGAAAAACAAAAAAATTGGAAATTACATTGAAATGTGATAAATTAAACATGAAAAATCAATATAAATCATATCAATCAATCTGTTAACTATAAATGATGTGATAGATCCACATAATATCTCTTAAAATATATGAATTAAATTTTTTATAATAATATTTCTTTGAATAAATTATTCAAATTTAATATCTCATGTTTATTGATTTTAATCAATATGTGAATTGAATACATATATTCACAATCACCATGAAAATTTACATTAAAGAAATTAAAAAAGAATAATGAATTACAATGAATGAAAACTGAAAAATTATCAATAATGAAAAAGGAGGATTATAAAATAATAGCAGACCTACCAAAAAATAGATTAATAATTAAGGATGTGAACATACAAATCTTTAACATATAAAAATATAAGTTTAAATCGATAATAATATTGATGTATTCCATAATTTTCAACACAAATCATTATGTGAATTGAGATATATAACAAAGATATTAATATTAAAATGTATCATATATAAATTAACAAATGAGTTTTTGGGATTGAATATGAGAAATAAAATTATAAATTATATGTACATTAGGACTTCTCAATAGAAATATATTAATTAAATCATTGGAAATATGAATGTATGTTTTAATAAAGTAATTTTATTTTTCAAAATGGTTTCTTTTGAAAAATTATTTATTTAAATTTTATTTTGATATTAGATTTAATTTATACTACCTTTTGAAATTTTATTTCATAAAATTATCCCAATTTTAAAATTAATTATATCAAAATTAACTTAGTGATTAATTTAGGGATACTTTGGTAATGATTTGGTTTTCAATGAATAGTTGAAAAATACAAAATTTTTAAATACATTCCTTTATTTTCAATAAATAAACATATTTAAAAGTACCATTATAGCTTTAAAGGATTCTTAAATTTTAATATTATCTATTTAATTTATTAAAATATAATTACATCTGATCTAGTCAGTAATATCCATGATTTTGATATTGCTAATTTTTAATGTTTAAGAAATAATAATTTTTTCAAAAGACTCTCTTTAGTTTCATTTTACAAATTTATAATTAAATTGATTTCATATAATTCTAGAGACTCAATATGAAAAAATGGGTAAGGAATTGGAATCCATATGTTCAAATTTAGAAAAAATGTCCCTTTTAAAATTTTTTAATAGTATTCTTGATAAATATTTCCCCATAGTAGTTGTAAAAAGAGAAAAACATGGTTGAATTCATGAGATATGGTATCAAAAATTATCAATAAACTTTTATAAATTTAGTTTAATTATTGGAATTATATCTTATAGGTCCCAAATTTTAATACAATTCTTTCAGGTTCTATTTTCCCTTGATAATTAGATGTTTATTATTTTATGGAATGAAAATTCCAAAAATGGAACTCTCTTGATAGTAATATCTTTAATTTTTTTACAATGATAAAATGGGACTATTTTCAGTTATAAATATTTATTTTAAAGATTAATTATTTTTTTCAGTTGGATGTATTTTTAATTTTTATTAATTATATAATTAACTTAAATAATAATATAACATAGACATGGTGCCTCTGTTAGTAGTAGAAAAATATGTTAAATGAGTCTAAAAATCCTTAATTTAATAATATTTGGATGATTTATAGTGATCAATGAATTTTATTATTTAATATTTCTTATAAGGTCCTAGAAATGTTATTATTTTCATTCCTTTATTATCTTCATGATTTTAATGTCAAATTAAATGAATATTTTAATGAATGGAATTAAAAATATTTTATAAAAATCCATATTAATTTAATTTATTTAAAAATAAAAAAGTCATGAAATGTTAAAATTTGGATAATATGTGTTTTGAAATTTCATATTTTTCCATTTATGATCCAATTTTTACCTTTTAAATATATTCATAACCCTTTAAGATTGAAATATTTGTTACCATGTGTACAAATAAAAATTATTTCAAAGGGTTTAATAAAAAGGTAATATTTAAAATGATATATAAACATATATAAATTTTATTGGATAAATATATTAGTACCATATTCAAATTATATTATAATCCATGTCATCTTGTATCCATTTTCCATTAATGTTACTTTAATATATTCTATTATTTTTCATAATTACAGCTGTTCCTCTCCATTAACATAAAAAAGGACACCCATTCTCTATTTTCATTACACATTACTAAGAATATTTTGACTAAAAAACCACTATAAATTATCTAATAAATTCATGAGAAATGAATTATTGATAATTTTATTCTGAAAATACCTTTTTAAATGTCCTTAATAAGGGATCTAATGTATGTCTAACAATGAATATGTAATTGTCTTTAGTGACTCATTCAAATTTTTCCTTTCCTATGCTACTTCAAAATCCACTGTAACCATTATAAAATAATTTATAATGTTTCATGATGATAAAAATATTTTATTTTAATCATGGTAAACTCATATTTCATCTCATTCCCATAAGTTGAAAATTGAAAACATATCTCTTGAATACGTTTGAGTTTTTATCTCCATGAAGTAGTGAAATTCATATTTCCTCACCATTTTACATGGATGGCTATAAATTTTTAAATATAGAATATTTATGTTATTTATGAAATAATTTTCATTTTTTAATTATATTACAATATCAAACTTTTTATACTCCAACCTATTGTAAAATTAAAATGTCGCTTGTGTGTATGTGTGGAGTACCACCTCTATGAAGTAATGTAATATTTTATAACATATTTTATACATTGGTTATAATAAGAATATATTTAATCATTATATATGATATAATAATGATTTTATGATAGTGAATTGTTGTTTATATTTCATTCATTCCATCCAAAGAGAAGTGAAAACATTATTATTGTGTACGTATGACCTATCGTCTCATAGATCAATGTAATTAATTTTTATATCTCTAACATTTATGTATGACTGTAAAAAGAATATATATATATATATATATAAGATATTATATTATATTATACAATTATTAATATTTTTGAGATAATATAATCATATTCACTATATGAGGTCCAGAACTGGAAAACCAAAAATATAATGAAAAAAGAAATAGCAAACATTATGAAATGATGATTTTGATGAAAAATAATTAATCAATGGGGTTAAAATTTTTATAATTAGATATCATTGGATATGATAAATTTTTACATGTATTGGGTATATAAATATGATAAATATGATTTTATAAAATTTGAGGTCAGAGTTCCTATAATGATTCTGGAACTTAATGTAACAAATTTTCATCCCACATTTATTTCTGGGGGACATATGCTATATTCAACACATGTTTCATTTATGTTGTGTATATAAAGAAGATGTAAGTAATTTAGTATTATTATTATGAAAATTATGTTTATATACATATTCATGTATGGTTTTATCATTCATGAGGATGTAATTATAATGATACCAAAGCGGGAAGGGATTTATGTTAAAATGTCATTATTTATTAGGATTTATTATTATTAAGATTCCATTGTCGAAATTTTTAATATTTATCTCAAAAAAATATTTAATTTTATTATTATATGGTTATTTATTTAGATTACCTATTTTATATTATTTTCCTCTCTTTAAAAATGAAGGATGAAAAAATAATGTTTTCTAGAAAACTAATGTTACTTCTCTCTGCAGTCAAAAATACTTTTTTCCATTCCATTATTTTGTAAAAATTATATCAATAATTTATTTAATATTCTCACAATAATGTGTAAATTAATTATCAACCATGATTAAAATTTTAGAAAATATTTTTAGAAGTAAACTTTTTTTGTCATTTTTTTGAAATAGGTACATTTCAGTTATTATAAAAAATAAGAAAGGAATATTTTTTTCCATAAACAAAACAAACATATTTCTCTACATCCTCATGTCTTAGTTATTTGAATATGAGATTAGAAGTTTATAAGGTAATTTTTAATGAAAATAATTTCTTTAATATTTTTGAAATAATTGTGTTTTAAACACATGATTTCAAAGTGAAAAGGATATTTACATTGAGAAATTTTCACTAAAACATTAATGGAATTTATCATATTTTATTAAATAATTTGATTTTACTTTTTATTTATTGGGGATATGATACAAAGAAAACATCCAATTTCATCCTTTTTAAGACAATTGATGATGATAATTTTTGGGTGATTCAACGAAACACGTTTATTTTCATGGGTTAATTGTGTTAGTATTATACCTCTATTAAAGCTATTTATTTTCATTGGTTATGATATGATAAAATGTTGACATATTTTGAAACAAATATTCTTTCCAAGGGTTATGATATAATGGATTTTATATGATATTTTTTAATAGATATGTTTTATTTTCATAATTTTATTGTTTTTTTAGACTTATATAAGCCTACAATGAATTTTTTAATGATGAATATAACAATAGACAATAAGGGTTGTATTGGGGAGTGAAGAAAGTAAGGGAATTGTTCCAAAATGATCGTATTGCGAGTAATCCATGACTATGGCTATGATGAAATGGTGAGTTATCACAATCCACCATGATTATCATGGAAGTTATCCTTGAAAAATGAAATGATTTTATATTATTATTTGTACTCCAAAATATTTTATCTTATGCCTATGTTTTTTTCTCAAATATCATGTTAATAGATTTATTTAATATTTACATATTATGAATGATCGTGATTTATTACATGATTAATAATTATTAAATATTATATATTGGAGAGATTTACAAATGATACGTTCATTTTTTTCATACCCTTAGGCTAATTTTATTTTTATGTGATCCTTGATTTCTCCATTTTTACCATTACTTAGATTCAATGATCACAATTTTTATGATTCATTTCCCCAGTTTATGAATAAATGTTTTATGTAGGGTATTTATAATAAGAGAACTATATTTTATGATAGATAGGGTGATATGTTGAAGATCTCTAAAAGAATTTATATATTTTTTTATTTATTCTCAAAAAATATGGAGAATTTATGGTCCCTATAAATTTATTTGTAAAATAGAATGAATTTCAATATATTATGATTTAATATATATTTATGAAATGTGTTGGAATCTATTGTTGGTATCAGAGATATATTTTATTCATTCATTGGTTGTAATTATTATGGATCATTTTATAAATCCCTCAAGTTGAGTCTATGTATATGATAATACCATAATGTTTATGTATGGAAGATATTATTTGGTTTTCCTATAAATATATCCATTTATAGATACAAAAAGAGGATGAGGTTTTGGAATTGATGAATCTAGGTTTAATAACCTCAAAATTATTTGATTGAGAATATGTCGACTATCATTCGGGTGCATGGTGACTGTGCCCATACTGTACAGCTGGTTTGACACTCTTTGGGGATATACATGATTTAATTTAAATTTTTACCAACCATTATTAATGATTTTTATAGTATATGATCATTCATGTCTTAAGTTAAACTTATGTTTTTAGTGATTGAAAATATTTTTTCATGATTAATAAATTCTATGAATATTTTTTAATGATTAAATGATTAGTCAATATGATTAAATTTAGCACATTATGATTTCAGTTACAATATAATGTTTTTAATCATATGATTCCTTATGATTCTGACTGAAATAAAAATTGTAATTATTTTCATCATAAGAAACAAAATTATTCAAGAATGGATTGTAGAACCTTGTGATTATTGATAATAATCTATCCCATTCTATAATTAACAATATCAACATGGGTGATATTACTGACACACCTAATAATAGAATAATGGAGTATCATGAAGACCACATAGGAAAAATGATTTGACATCCAACTTGTCTAGAATGTAGGATAATGTACTCTGGGGAATGTCTTATAGGAACATGAATATGTTTTTAGTGTGGAAAATAAGCACATAAAGAATTTCATTTATGATGATATATGAAAATTTTGGTTTATGTGATGAATGTCTGTAATGGTTTCCATATGGTATCATCGATGATTGAATATTTTAAATTTAGAAACTGTTGAATTTTTAAAATTGATGTCATTTAAGGAAATCACAAAAATCTGATCAGAAAATACTTATGTGTAATGAAATTTAAATTGATGATGAGGATATAAAAAAATTAATATGAAAGGATGTATGTGTTAATGAATAAGTGGAAAATTCATTGTTAATGGATTAATAAGGAATGTGGAGTTTTGAGGTTTTTATTTGTTGGAATTTTAGAGTTATCATGTATAAAAATATTTAAAAATGGTATTATTTTTTTAAGATTCATGAAGTATATAAGTATTTTTATATAGATGGTTTACATTAAGGATTTTCTAGAATATATTTTGAATATTGATATAATAATGTATATTTAACCTAATAAGAGGGATGATATTGATCAATTAAATGGGATTGTTTTGGTTTCCTTCAAATTGGTTTGTTATTTGATGAAAAAATTATTTTCTTCCTAATTAATAATTTCGTATCATTTTTGTCTTTATGAAATATATTGGATAGTGATATGTTCATAAACAATGTATTTTTTAATTGATTTTGGATAGTGATTTAGACTAATTTGGAATAGGATTATCTTGTTTTAGGGTAATATATGATAGTGGATTTCACCTATTTTGTATGTGACATTTGGAGATACTTTTGGATGTTTTGGGGATTAAGGATAAATTAATTTGGAAATTAGTGACCTTATTTATTAATTTTTTGGATTTTAATTGTTTTCAGACTTATTTTAAAATATTGTTATTGTCAAATATTTATTCATTTTTTTATATTGAATTTTATGTTCAACTATTGAGGTCTTAGAGATCAATTTGCAATTTCATCATTTTAATATTTATCCATATTGGATAGATTATGCTAAAACATTTGATTTTGATGAAAACTAGATATAGGAGGAATGAATTATAATTAAATTATGGATATTATAATCCATTAAAATATAATTATAGGTCATCAAGAAATAAAAATTAATCTTTATTATTCATTTAATGTAGTATGAGAAGAAGTGGAAATTAATTAAAGCGCAACCAATTGTTTAAATCATACTTGTGAAGTGGAAAAATGTAAAGATAGTGTAAATTATTATGATCAATATAATCATAATCAAATATTCCCATAACATTTGTAAAATTACAGTGAATGAAAAGGTATAATGTTAACTTAATTTACAATGAATCGATGACCATTTCACATATAACATATTTAGTGTTTTTTGGTTGTTAACATTCTCAATAATAAGTCATGTATAACTATCTATTATTCATTGGATTATATATTTCTCTAATATTTATATATTATTAGTTTCCTTGAATGTTATTATTATCTGCTATCATGATTATGTGCTATTTTAGGAGTCCTATATGCTTCCCACTTTCCCTTATTAATAGAAATTATATTTTACCTTTGTATGATAAGGGTTTTGAATAAGGGTATAATAAAATATTGAATCTTTTACTACCAATATTAAAATTTTAAGGTTTATTTATTCAATAGGATAGAATCTAAAACACAAACATTTTATGTATAGTAATAATAATCTCAATGTCTTTCTTATGACACAACACTGATCATTATGCAAATTGAGATATAATGTAAAAATAAGATTATTCAAACGTGACTGTTATAACACACCCACTGAATTAGTGGGTATGAATATGAGTAACCAAATTAAGAAATATATGTATTATGGTTTTACTGAATACAAATGTATTGATTAATTATTAGGAAATAAGAAATTAATTTTTAGAAAAGTCATTTTATTCTTCAAAAATATATTTTATTTGAAAATGATTTTTTTCATTTTTTGCATAGAAATAAAAATAATGTCATACAATTTTAAATTTTTTTATTTATAATATAAATAATTATAATTATTCATTCCAAAAAATCATAGGGTGAAATTATTTTAATTCTTTGAAATTATTGTTTTTTCTACGAATAGTGAAAAATATTAACCTCTCAAATATTGCAATTTATTTTACCTAAATTAACTAAATTAAAAGTAACATTATAATTTGGAATTATTATAAATGTGACATATTATCCAATTGATTTATAATAAAATAATTAATTAAATTTTAATTAAAATTATTACTGATTTTGATATATGTTAATTAGTATTCATAAAAGCACATTTTTTTCCTAAAAACTATTTTCGACTGAAATATCATATTTATGTAAAAATTAATATCTTACACTTACATAAAAAGAATATGGAAAATTTTATTCCATATTTTTAATTAGGAGGTTCAAATTTTATAAATGTATCTTTTTTATTTTAGGTTTTTATATATAGTAACAGTGGTAAATATTTGTCATCATGGCACATGTAAAATAGGAAAAACAAGAATAATACCATGACATTAGATCTTAAAATAAATTAAAAATATTTTATAACATATTTATAATTTTTATATTAAAACATATCCATAATATATTTCAATTTAATTAATTTCTTTTACATTTTACATTTATAATGATGTTTATATTTTTTTATGTATAGATATTTATAAAATGTCACACATTTGGCTTTATTTTCTCTAATTTTTTGTCACAATGATTGTAAGAGGATATTTTTGGTGATAAATGAGTATTTTAAATATTAATTAATTTAATTATAAATTTTTTATTTTTAGTGATTAAATCACTATTTTTAATGCTTACAAAACCCCGACATTGTGCTTATGCAAGCCGAAGAAAAAACATGTAAATGATTTTAAAAACCCTAAATCTAATATTTTTTGGATTATTTATAGTGACCCATGATTTTTATATGTCTATTTAAAATATTTTGGATATGTTAAAGGTTTATAAATTAATTTTTTTTATTGATGCATTTAAATTTAAATTATAGGAATAATGCCAAATATGATATTATCGATGTTTTTCGAAAAATAGTATTTAATTTTTTTTAAAAAAAATCCTAAAATTCTATCAATTGGAAAACTAGGAAACAAATGGTATAAAATTTCATCCATTATTCATTTATTATCCAATATATATCATTGAAATAAAATTTAAAAAATCATTATTGAAATAGTAGTTACCTTGTTAAGGTTAAAAATCGTTATTGAATTGGTGAATAAAACATAATGTCTTAAATGGATGATAAACATACCTAAATTATATTTTATAATTATATTTGGACCATATATACCTTATTATATAATATTTTTCACTTGGGATTCATTTATCATTAATTTGACTTTAATATATTATTATAATTTTAAAAATTTCAAAAATTCCCACCTCTTCATTTATAAAAGGACACCCCATATATATTTTCCTTACACCATCATGAAAAATATATCTGAGAAAATATCAACCAAATTCCATTATAAACTTTTAAATTAACTAATTTGTGCTATATTATTCATGAAATACAATTTCAAGGGTTCATAAAATTTTATCTAAATGAAGTATACCGAAGAAGAGTTAATCACACTTTTTGACTCATTTAAATTTTATTTTATTTTTTTAATAGGTTGGTTGTAACCATCATTAAATAATAAAATTAGTGTTATACATAAATTAATATTTAATTTTATCATTTAATAACCATATTCTGTAGCTTTTTTAACATATTAACAGTTAAATCATCCCTCATACGTATGTACATCATACCATTTCCACATAACAGTGAAATTTGATTTCCATCACCAGTTTACATAGATGGTTATAAATATGTAATAATTAAATATCTATGATATTAATGAAACAATTATTATTATTTTTATAATAATATAATATCTAACTTCAAATCTTTTAATCTGATGGAAAATGATAACATCACTAATGCGTATTTATGGACTTCCACCACCATAAATTTATACAATCAATTTGACATTTATGAAATACATGGATTATAAGGACCTAACCTTAAAACATTTCATAATCTTGAATTAAATTAATAATTAACATTGAGTATCGTTTCATGTTTATAGTTTTAGAGAATTAGTCCATTACTATTACTTATCAACATGAATATTAAAAAGAAGACACTTCTACTATAACAGAAATTTCACAACAATAAAAATACATAAATAAAACAAGAGTTCCTTTCATGATATAAATCTTCTTAAATACCTTATTTCTCTTACCCTTCTTTATAACATGTGAAAAACATTTTAAAAACATGGGATGAGCATAAAATCTCATTAAGGGTTATAAGCTAAGGAAAGGAAACATTAACCCATCAATGATTACAAATATATGAAACCATAATTTTCAATCATAACATACCTCCTGAAATCCTAATATTTATTAATAAAACATAGTAATCACAAATAATAAAGGTAATGTGTGGCATCCATACAATAATTACATTTTAGAAATCACAGCTACGTAGAGAGTAACATTTGGAATAACCATCACAGTATTTCCGTAAATCTATAAGGAGAAACATTCACATTTACCTTTGTCCTGTTACCGAATGCATGGGAGTGCTATCTCGGGCTCACCTTCCCTAGGTTTACCACAAACCACCCATATACTTAACAATTCCCAAGAACTATAACATGTTCGTAACACATAAACCAAAAAAAATGGAATGATAAAATTTCCATATTTTAATCAAAATATATCATTTAAATATATTCAAATGAAAAATACATTATTTAAACCATTTTCAATACCAAAATATGTAAAAGAGTATATGGTATTTATTTTCCTTTTGAAAACATTGAAGCTTGTTAGGGAATCAAAATATCAAATAACAATCACGGCAGCAGCAAGGTCGTTGTCACCGCATCCATTAAAAGAAACATTATTTTTGTCATTTAGTAAAAATCCTCCTAGAAAAAGATTCCCTATGAATGAATTGAAAAGTAAAAGGGGTTTTATACACCGTATAAAATAAAGTCATGTAGAAAACAAAAGAATACTCAATGAAATGAGATTGAGACGATGTCCCTTACAAATACGATATCCTTATATTAATGATAAATCAATTACGTAATTATGTGTCAAAACTATAAACACACCTTATATAAGTGGATATAAAGAGTAAAACAATAAGAGTACATACACACATATTCATTGCATGACATAATCAAGAAGTAGATGTTTAACCCAAATAATTAAAATTGTGTAAATAAGTTCTCTTATAGAAATTCGACAGCCTAACTATGTAACTTTAAAATTCAGAAAATGATTTGATGAGAGACAAAATGGTATCTCATCACTTGGACATCAAATTTATACCAATAAGGATACAGAATAATATATCCCAAAATAATGATATTTATATTAAAAGAAATAACAAAAGAACACATTTTAAAAAAGAGGAGGGTGAAAGGTTCCCTTACCGATTTGTGTTACTTTCGAAATGTACACCCCATGAAAGACGGAACCAACAATAAAGATGTAAATACCCATAAATTAAATTGTATTACACACAGAATAAAATCATTGGTAGTAAATTCACCTCACAAAATGAAATAGTGGCAAATGTTGCATGGATCTAATGATAATAAAAGTGAGATAAAAACCCCTTACCTCCTTGTAAGAAATCGAGTCCTATAACCTAAGATAATAACAACAAAATTAATTATGGAATATCATGAATATAAATGGAATCATGATAATATATATTAAATTGAATTACATAATACACCAAATCCAATAAATAAGTTGTAACGAAGGGAAATCTCACAGAATTAAAAGTGAGATAAGAAACCTTTTACCTTGTTGTCTGACTTGACTCGCTCATATGTTCCTTGTTCTTCCTGAATAATTAACTTAAGATACATTATACATGATAAAGAATATTTTTCATGTTAATAAATCTTTTTATAAGACTTATTAACTTGTTAAAACAATTAGATAATTATTTGATCTCATATCTGACATTTTGTCAATGTTCGGAACTTGAGTCAAAAATTAACATGTTATAATTATAAATTTTCCATGTGGTCAAAAGTCCATTATCTCTAGAATGATATTTATCATTTATATGTCATATATATATCATATATATATATCCATTATATATATATATGTGCTTATAATAGTACATAACATTAGGAGATAATAAATGAAATGCACTTTTCATGGAGACAGTAAGCCGTACGTATGAATGAACAATACTTTAATTTCTATTTCATATTTTAATGAATTGAAAACATAGTGATCCATCAGTAAATTATAATTTAAGTATAATATGTATGTAATATATGTTACATAATTTCATAAATTATATCTTTTATACGTTCCATGTGTGGCATGAATGAGTCATATCACTTTGAGGGGGCGGTAATCCACACATCCTCTAAAGAAATTATAGTGTTTGCTTATTACGGGAACCATAAAGGCATGCTATAAAAAAGAAAATACAAAAGAATAAATAAAACATAAATATAATATATCTCATATATAGATAAGGTTACATCATTATGTCCACCATGAGAGGCTGGAGGAGATAATTGAACAATAATCATTTCGTGAGGCAGTAGTTCACCGTCCAATGAAACAGTATGTTATTTACCCATTAGATGGAGGTGTGTGTATGTGTAGCTAGAATCCTTCTCATAACAACATCCTTGTATATTTATGATACTGTTTTTATTATGAAATAATTGAATAAAAAAGATTTTCATGGATTGGAGAAGTAAAATAAAACAAAAGAACTTAAGAGAAGACATCACCTTTAAATCGGGTAACTCCCTTTGGTTTGAACCAAAAGGGTTTTTAAGTGATTTTTTCTAATTTAAAGATTCTAGGAAGAATATATGGATCTTGGGAGCTTATTGGAGTAGAGTTTGGATGAGACAAGGGCTTGAGAAGTGTGCGAAATGGTTAAAAGTGATGACTTTTTATAAGGGAGAGGAGGGGCTCTTTTGGTATGTTTGAAAATATTATATTATTATATAATGATTTTTGGTTTCTAAAGGGCCAAAAAACAATAAAGTAGAATATAATGTGACTCATGTTCTAAATATAGTCATACAATAAAAATTGGACATGTTTTGGATGAGGTATTGATTCTTATCTTCTTATTTTTTATAATCATTCATTAATGACGTAAACACTGCATCATCATTGTGTCAAAAATAATTTTATTTATTTGATGTCTAAAATTTATAAAAAAAATTACCATGTTGTAGGAAATCTTTTTATCTTTCCAATTAATATTTATAGTCGAAATGATATGTTATATAAACCCATGTAAATATTGTTTTAGTAAAAAAAATACATGTTTTATACATTTTTATATTAACTTTAAATAAAACGTTATTAATGTCATTACCATAACCAAGTAGCTCCATGGGGACCCAAAATTGACCGATGGATTGTATGTGTCTTCCATGACTCATCCAATGAGGTTCAAATAAGTGTTAAGGTAATTTTATATTATTATAATATTATTTTTACCTTAAAATACAATATTTACCTTTAATCGCGATTAATAAAAGAAATAAATTACTATTCACCGAAAAATATTTTCATCATATTGAACCAAATTTTACATATTAAGGACAAACATGAATGTCAGATTTTTGAAATTCAATTCACAGAAGTAGTAAAATTTCATTTAAATGAAAAATTTAGTTTTTCTTACTACTACTTAGTGGTTTCAATATTCATTAAAAAATTAAGGGTTTTCGGAAAAATTCCCATAATTTAATCTATGCTAAATTTGATATTCCGAATTAAAAAATGATGTATATTTTGACAAATTAAAAAAAATATTTTTCATTAATTAATATCATAATAAAATCCAGTCGTCAAAATAAAAAGAGTGCTTTTAAGAAATAATAACCATCAAAAGATTGATACTTGTTAATGTCAAATTTCAAAGTGAAATTACCTCCAATGGACAACATTGGGTTAAATGGTAGAATTAAAATCTATTTAAATTTTAAAACCAAATAAAAATTTAATCTAAACATATAAATAAATTAGATTAAAAAGAATATTTGTATTAAATTACAATATTTTTCACTATTCATTAAAAATGAACTTTATCGGAAAATATCCAAAATTTACACAAAGTAAATTTTGATGTCCCGATTCTAGAGAAGGATTTCATTTGGTCAAATATAATGTATTATAGTAAAAAAAACTATATTTAATGATTTTTGACCATCAAAAGGTGGAAAATCGGCCTTTTCAAGAATATTAGAATATTTACACTTAAAATCGGATTCTTTTCTATTTTTAATCCTCTAACTGTTATTGGATAAATGTAAAAACATTTAGAAAAAATGTATAATCAAATTTTAGTTAGTTATTTCTATTCCCTCCAATACAACAGCTAAGCATTAACTACCATTTAAAATGATATTATTATATTGTTAGTTTGCAATGTGAGATTTCAAAGAAACTCGCTGTATCGTATCCGGTATACTATCGAACATAGAAACCCCATTAAATTAAAATTAATATTTAATACAAGAATATTAATAAATATGAAAATTTCATATTCTTTTATTATCTCAGATGTTACATCCTTCCCATCTTTTGGGAATTGCATCTGCGCAATTTTAAAATTGGGCTCGGAAACTTCATTCAAAGCCCCACATCAGAAAAAGAGTCAATAAAAATATCACATTAAAATAAACGGAGATAAGTAAAAAGGTTACCAGAGTTAACCCATAATTGGATTCCATAGAGGAAAACATGGATATATAGGGCAAATAAAATGGTCTTGTTCTAATGGATAGTGATAGAAAACATGATTAGTAGAACGTTAACCACCAAAAAATCACAAACTTTGGATGGGTTAAATAGTATTTGATTCATCTTTGGGAAAAGTTAATAGAAAACATTTTTGTTTTAGGTTTCTTTTCATTGAGAAATTTATTAATGATCTTAACTAAAAACAAAAGGAATCATACTTGCTATTCTTTTAGACATTCATCTTTTAATGTATTTCTAACACAAACTCAAATTTTCTCCAAACGATGAGTATTCGGGATGATTTTTTCACTTTATGAGCACTATAATAAACATTGATAGAATCAGGTAATCCACAAAAGATGAACTATATATTTTCCATGTCTTTAGACCTTAACAAAAACGACAATGGTTAGTACAAGATCAGATTATCCCCCAAAAGTATAATCTTTTACAAAAAGAAAAACTACCCTTAATCTCCAAAGTTAGTCAAACAAACCCCAAAGTTCATCAAAGACTATTCAATAAATAGTTGTCCAAAAAATTCATCCATGTAATCCAAATTAAGATTGAAACAAAATATCAGAAGGATTTAATCACATAGTATTCCATGATAAATATTAACATTAATATCCAAATAACATATGTTACTCATAAAGTCTTACATTGAAAAGTAATTAACCTTATCACATATCCTCCATGATGGGTTAATCATTTACATAGATAACCCAAAATATACTCATTATTGATTCACATGATCATCTAACTAATTATAATTAGTCATACTAACCAGGGACTTCATGTAGTCCAGTGGTAGGTGATAAGTACCAATCACACATTGGCCGTGGGTTCCATTCCCACTCCATTGTCCGATGCGACGGTTTGTCACAAGGTCCGTGTGTCATCCTTTTTAAAAAACTATATAATTTAAAAACATTCCCAAAATGAGATAAATTCATCAAAAATAACCATATCATATTTTAACCATGTAGGTTATCTAATAACTTTCCTTTTGCATCCCAAAATGTATTAACCTGTAATTTCCTCAAATTCAAGGATCATATAAACCCAAATTGTTCTTTATAACTATATCCACAAATGAAAAGGTAATTATTCCTTCAATAAAATTTTCATATATCAAACATCAGGGTTACACGTACTAGAAAAAGTCTTCTAATGTAATCCCATCATCAAAAGAGCCTTAATACTTGTAATCATTTCACAATCCTAAAATCTACAATAACTCTTGAATCCCTTATATGTTGACTTCTTACTAATTCAACATTCTTCATGATCCATTAGCCATTATTTCCAACATGTTCTGAAATACTTCTTTCCTACTAACAAAATCATTAATCATATCCTAAGATTCAATAATATCATAACATATGTTAAGAAATAATCCATACCTTTCATTAGTCATTGTCAGTTTCTTCATCCTCAATCGGAAAGGCATTAGGTATTGGTAAAAAAATATTTTTATGATCATGTTCATATGATTCCCGAAACATGTTCGTAGGAAATGTGTTTGTATAATGACCATGCACAACACACTTAAAACATTCAATTGATCCTTAGAAATACCTTCTTTCCCTTTCCTAGATTCAACTATATGCTACCTTTTTTCATTGTAGTTTCTTGCTTTATGTCCTTCATTTCCACATCTATATCAACTTATTTTCCTTTTGAAACATTTTCATAGGTGTTTCTTTCCACATCCTTGACACATAGGCTTTTGAACATACTTACGTTTATGATTATTACCTGATATTCCATAGGGATTTGTTTCACGCATATATGATGCCTAATAAACATCACCATGGTTCAAGTGGTCAATGATGACTCCAGATTGTCGATTGAGAATAACCACACGAGTTCTCATTGCAGCACCCATTTCAATCAATTTCTCATTCAGAAAACTGTCATTGTTTTCTTCACACCCAATGTTACTTTGGTTCCAAGGTGATCCAGCCATTTATTAAAACCAAAAAGGTCAGTGATAGTATATTAGTGAAATCATCGAATAATATCTTATTAGGAGGTTAAATAATAAGATATAATTATTCTTGTTATTTTAAACTAATTATCTTTATCTAAAAAACTAGGTATCCTTCTGAAATCATAACCATTATGGTAATGTCACTTATGTTTAAAGAATACCCTAACCTCTAAAGTCAGTTAATCTGACCTCTAATACCAACTATAAGAACCCAAACATAAAATTTGTCATAATCTTGAATTAAATGAATATTTTACAATGACGATCTTTTCAAGTTTAGAGTTTTAGAGAATTATTCCCTAACTATTACATATCAACTTGAATATTACAAATTAGACACTTCTACTAAATCCGATTTTTCCTAATAAAAAATCCTTAAATATGATAGGAGTTCTTTTTTTGATATAAATATTCCTGAATAATTTCTTTCTCTTAACCTTCCTTATAACCTATGAAAAATCATTCAATAACTTGGGATTATCTTAAAAAGGTCAGTAAGGGTTATAACATAAGGAAATGAATCATTAACCCATTAATAAATACAAATCAATGAAACCATAATTTTCTATCATAACATACATTCTGAAATCATCAAATTTATGAATAAGACATAGTGATCACAAACCATAAAGGTAACTTGTAGTATCCATACCATAAATACATTGTAGCTATCACAACTCTGTAGGGAGTTACATTTGGAATATCTATCACAACATATTCCCTAAATATCTTATGTGAAACATTCACGTTTAACTATATCGCATTACCCAATGCATTGGAGAGCTATATTTGGATCATCTATCCTAGGTTTATCACTGAACCATCAGTATACATAACAATTCCCAAGAACCATAACATGTACGTAACACATAAAACAAAAATAAACGAAAGGTACCATTTTCACATTTCAATAAAAATATATAATTTTAATATATTGACATAAAAAATAAATTTTCAAAAAAACTTCCAATAAAAAAATATGTAAGAGAGTACATGATATTTATTCTCTTTTTATAAACATTACGGCTTGTTTAGGATGCCAAAGATCAAATAATACTCACAGTGGCGGAAAGGTAGTTGTCACCGTGTATTTTAAATGAAACATTCTTTTTGTTATTTAGTAAAATGCCTCATAGAAAAAGATTACCTTTTAATGAAATGAAAAAACTAATGGGTATTATACATCGTATAAAATAAAGTCATGTAGAAATCAAAATATACCTCAATGAAAAGAGATTGAGACGAAGTCCCTTACAAAGACGGTATCCTTACATTAAAGATAAATCAATTACGTAATTATGTGTTACAAATATAAATACACCCAATATAAGGGAATATTAAGTGTAAAAAAATAATAGGTCATCCACAAAAATTCATATCATGACATAATCAAGATGTAGAGGTTTAACCCAATGAATTAAAATTGGGTGAAAACGTTCCGTTATAGAAAATCGACAGCCTAACAACGTCATATTAAAATTCAGAAAATGATTTGATGAGAGATAAAAGGGTATCTCATCACATGGACATAAAATATAGAGCAATAATTATATAGAACAACATATCCCAACAGATAAAGATGTAAATTAAAAGACATAACAAAAGATGTATTTTTAAAAAAGAGCTGGGTGAAAGGTTCCTTTGCCGATTTGGGTAACGTTCAAAACATAAAACCCAAATGTAAATACCCCTAAATAAAATTATATTACACAATGAATATAATCATGGGAAATAAAAACACCACAAAAAATGAAATAGTTCCAAATGTAGCATGATTCTCACGGGAATAAATTTGAGATGAAAACCCCTTACCTCATTGTAATCAATAGAATCATATGACCAAACGGTAATAACCACCAAATGAATTACAAAATACCAGGAATATAATGAGAATCACGATAATATATATCAAATGGATATAAATAATACACCACATGCAATAAATAAGTGGCGATCAATGTAAATCTCAAGGAATTAATAGTAAGATAAGAAACCCCTTACCACGTTGTCTGACTTGACTCGCTCGTATGTTCCTTGTTCATCCAGAATAATAAACATTAGTTACATTATACTTAATTAAGAATACATTTCATGTTTATTATTTATTTTATATTACATATTACATTTATATAATAATTAGTTAATTATTTGAGATCACATCAGTCATTTTGTCAATGTTCGGAACTAGAGTCAAAAATAAATTTGTTATAATTATAAATTGTGAATGTGGTCAAAAGTCCATTATATCCAGAATGATATTAATCATTTAAATTATATATATATATATCATATATATATATATATATATCAATTATATATATATATATGTATTTATAATAGTACATAACATTTTGAGATAAAAAAAGAAATGCATCGTTCCTGGAGACGGTAAGTCGTACGTAAGCATGAATGCTAATTTTATTTCTATTTCATATTTTAATGAAATGAAAACATTGTGATTCAGAGGAATATTGTAATTTAAATATAATATTTATGTCATATATGTTACATATGTTAATAAATTATATCCATTATATGTTCCACAAATCACATGAACGAGTCATATCACATTGAGGGGGCGATAGTCCGCACATCTTCTAATGAAATTATCGTGTTTACCTATTACGGGAACCCTAAAGGAATGATAAAAAAGGAAAATACAGAAGAATAAAGAAAAAATAAATATAATATATATCATATATAGTTACGGTTCAATCATTATGGCCACTATTAGAGATGGTAAGAGATTATTAAACAATCATTGTTTTGTGAGGCAGTAGTTCGTCGTACACTGAAAGAGTATGTTCTTTACCAATTATATAGAGGTGTGTGTATGTGTAGATTGAATAATTATAATAACAACATCCTTTTATATTTAGTATACTGGTTTTTTATAAAATAAAGGAATAAAAATTGTTTAGGGGGTTGGAGAAGTAAAATAAAACAAAAGAACTTAAGAGACGATGTTACCTTTAAATCGGGTAACTCCCTATGGTTTGAATCAAAAGGGTTTCTTGAAATTCTTTCTACCAAAATTAAGGCTTCTAGGATGATGATAGTGATATTTGGAGCTTATTGGATAAGAGTTTAGATGAGAAAATGGATTGATAAGTGTGATAAATGGGTAAGAAGTGAGGGCTTTTTATAAGAGAGAGGAGGGGCTCTTTTGGAATGTTTGAAAATATTTTTTTATCATATAATGATTTTTTGTTTATAAAGGTCCAAAAGCATTATTGTTAAAGATAAGGTGGACCATGTTATAAAAAAAATCATCCAATAATAATTGGACATGTTCGAGATATTGTTTTAATTCATATCTTCATATTTATTTAAATCATTCATTAATGACATAGACACTACATCATCATTGTGTCATAAATAATTTTTTTATTTAATGTCCAAAAATTAAAAAAAAACATGATGTAGGAAATATTTATATATTTCCAATGAATATTTTAGGCCAAAAATATTACTTATATAACATTGTGTAATGTTTTTTAATAAAACAATACATGTTAATAACATTGTCATTTTTACTTTAAATAAAAAGTTATTAATGTCATTATGTTACCCAAGTTGCTCCATTGGGTCCCAAAATTGACCCATGGATTATAATGGTCGAATATAACTCATACAATGATGTTAGGAAAAGTGTCAAGGTAATTTTATATTATTATAACATTATTTTTTCCTTTAATTACCCTAATTACATTTAATCGCGGTTAATAAAAGAAAAAATTTACTATTCACCAAAAACTATTTTCATCCTATTGAATCATATATTTCTTTTTAATGAAAACCATAAATGTAAAATTCTTTAAATTAAATTCCAAAAAGTGGTAAAATTTCATTTAAATTACAAATTCAGTTTTGTAACTAAAGCTTAATGGTTTCACTATTCATTCAAAATCGAAGGTTTATAGAAAAATACCAAAAATTAAATCTAAGATAAATTTGATATTCCAAATTCAAAAATGATTTATAATTTAATAAATTCAAAACATAGAATTTTAATTATTTAATTTTATAATTAATTCCCATCGTTAAAACAAAAAGCATTTTGTTATGATATAATAAATATCAAAAGATTGATAATTGTTAAGGTCAAATTTCTAAGTGAAATTACATCTAATGGACAAAATTTGGTTAAATGTTAAAAATATAATCTATTAAAACATTAAAACCAATTGAAAATTTAATATAAACATAGAAATAAATTAGATTAAAATGCAGATTTGAATTAAAATGCAATATTTTTTACTATTCATTAATAAAATGAACTTTATCAGAAAAATTCAAATATTTACACAATGGAAATTTGATGTCCAGATTCTCGAGAAGGATTTATTTGGTCGAATATAATTTATGAAAGTGACCAAAACTAGATTTAAAGAGTGTTCTCCACCAATAGAGGGTAAATTGAACTTTTAAAGATTATTAGAGTATTTATGCTTAAATTCAAATTCTTTTCTTATTTTAAGCCTCTAAATATTGTTGGATAAATGTAAAAACATTTAGCAAACATGTATAATCATATTTTTATATTTCTTTCTATTCGCTCCAATACAACAAGAAGGAATTAACGACCATTTAAAATAATAATATTATATTATTAGTGTGCAATGTAAGATTTCAAAGAAACCTGTTGAAGCTTATAGGGTATGAAATCGAACATAGCAACCCCTTTAATGTAAAATTAATATTTAATTCACAAATATTTATAAATATAATAATTTTATATTTTTTTTATCTGGGATGTTACATCCTTCCCCAATTTTGGGAATTGCATCCTCGCAATTTTAAAATTGGTCTCAAAAACTTCATTTAAAGCCCCACATTGGAAAATGAGTAAATTAAAATATCATTTTAAAATAAAGGGTGAGAAGTACAAATGTAACCCGAGTTAACCCATACTAGGATTCCATGTAGGAAAACATTCTTATAGAAGAGAAAATAAATGGTCAAATTCTGAAGGAGAGTGATATAAAACATTATTAAGAGAATGTTAATGACCAAAAAATCACAAACTTGTGATGGGTTAAATAATATTTGATTCTGCATTAGTAAAAGTTAATAGAAAACATTTATGTTTTATGATACATTTTATTGAGGAATTTATATATGATCTTAACTAAAATCATAAGGAAAAATACTTACTTGTCATGTAGACTTTCATCTTTTTCTAGATTTCTAACAAAAACTCATATTTTCTCCAAATGATGAGTATTCAGGATGAATTTTTTACATTAAGAGCAATATAATGAACTTCGAGAGAATCACATAATCCACAAAAGATGAACTATATATTTCCCATGTCTTTAGACCTTAAATAAAACCAAAATGGTTAGTATAAGATTTGATAATTCCCAAAAAGTATAATCATTTACAAAAAGAAATACTACACTTACACTCCAAAATTTTTCAAAAAAAACCCAAAGTTCATCAAAGAACATTCATTAAACAGTTGTCCATTAAATTTTTCAAAAGTAATCCAAACTAAGATTGAAACCCAATATTAGAAGGATTTAATCACATAGTCTTCCATGATAAATCATAACATTTATCTCCGAATAACATCAGTTACTCTTAACGTCTCATATTTAATAGTAATCAACCTAATCACATATCCTCCATGATAAGTTAATAATTTCTGTAGATAAACCAAAATCTATTTATTCTTTATTAATAAGATCATATAACTAAAAATAATTAGTCATACTCACCAAGAAATTCACGTAATCCAGTGGTAGGTGATAAATACCATTTACACTTTGGTTGTGGGTTCGATTCCTGCATCTTTGTCTGAAGTATGGGGTTGTTACATGGTCTGCGTGTTGTCCTTTTCCAAAAACAATATATTTTAATAACATTCCCAAAAAGAGATAAATTCATCAAAAATAACCATAACATATTTTAACCATGAAAGTTATCTAATAAATTTCATTTTGCATCCCAAAATGTATTAACCTGTAGTTTCATGAAATTCAAAGATCATATTAACCCAATTGGTTCTTTATAACTATATCCACAAAAAAAAGATAATTATTACTTGAATAAATTTTTCATATATCAAACATCTGGGTTAGACACACTATAAGAAGTCTTCTAATGTAATCTGATCATCAAAAGAGCCATAATACTTTTATGCATTTAACCATCCTAAAATCTACCATAAATATTGAATCCATTATATGTTGACTTCATACTCATTCAACATTCTGCAAGATCCATTAAATATTCATTTCCAACATATTCTGAAATAGTTATTTCCTATAAAGAAAATCATGAATCATATCCTAAGAATAAATAATATCAAAACATATGTTAATAAATTATCCATACCTATCATTGGTCATTGTCATTTTCTTCATCCTCAATAGAAAAGGATGTAGGTATTGGGAAAGAAATATTTATATGACCATGGTGATCCCATTCTAGAATATTCTTCATATGATATGTGTTTGTATAATGACTATGCACACCACGCTGAAAACATTCAATTGATCCCTCATAATGAACTTCTTTCCATTTCCTAGAGTCAACTTTATGCTTCCTTTTTCCCTGGATGGTTCATACTTTATGACCATCATTTACACATCTTTAGCATCTTCTTTTCCATTTGAAACATTTTCCTATGTGTTTCATTACACATCCATGACACATAGGTTTTTGAACATACTTAACATTATGATTTTTACATGAAATTCCGTAGGGATTTGTTTCTCACATATATGTTTCCTTATAAAAATCTCCATGGTTCAGGTGTTCAATCATGACTCAAGATAGATGGTTGATAATGACCACAATAGTTCTAATTTCAGCTCCCATTTCATTAAATTTCTCATTCAGAAAACGGTCATAGTTTTCTTTAAATCCACTGTTACATTTGTGCCTACTATATCCAGCCATTTACTAAAACCAAAATGGTCAGTGTGAGTATATCAGCAAAATCAACATATAATATCTTATGAGGAGGGTAAATAAAAATATATAATTACTCATGTTATCTTAAACTCATTCACATTATCTAAATAAACTATGACTCCTCCCGAAATTCTAACCATTGTGGTAATGTCACTTTTTCTTAAAGAATCACCTATCCTCTAAAGATATCTAAACCGACCTCGGATACCAACTATAAGGACCCGACCTTAAAAAAATTCACAATTTTGAATTAAATGAATAATTCACATTTATTATATTTTGATTTTTAGTTTTTTAGAGAATAGTCCATAAATATTATATATAAACTTGAATATTACAAAGTAGACACTTCAACTATAACCGATTGTTCACAACAATAAAATTCCTTAAATAAAACGAGAGTTATTTTCTTGATATAAATATTATTGAATACTTCCTTTCTCTTACCCTTCCTTATAACATGTGAAAAACCATTCAAAAACATGTGATGGTCATAAAAAGCTCAGTAAGGGTTATAACATAAGTAAAGGAAACATTAACCCATCAATAAATACAAATCAATGAAACCATAATTTTCAAGAATAAAATATGTTATAAAATGATAATATTTATGAATAACACATTGTAATCACAAATCATAAAGGTAACTTGTGTAAGTCATACCATACATACATTGTAGCTATCACAACTATGTAGGGAGTTACATTTGGAATACCCATCACAGTATATTCCCTAAATCTTTGAGGAGAAACATTCACATTTAACTCGATCACATTACCCAATGAATTATAGAGCTATCTCAGGCTCACCATCCAAGGTTTATCAAGAAACCACATGTATACATAGAAATTCCCAAGAACAATATCATGTTCATAACACATAAAACAAACATAAGGGAAAGATAACGTATCCACATTTCAATCAGAATATATCATTTAAATATATTGACATAAAAAACCCATTATCAAAAAAAATTTCAATACCAAAATACATAAAAGTGTATATGGTATTTATTTTTCTTCTAAAAACATTACGGAATTTTAATGAAGTGAATGATCAAATAATTCTCACAGCGGATGAAAGGTCGTTGTAACCGTGTATGTTAAAAGAAACATTCTTTTTTTCGTTTAGTAAAACACCTCGTAGAAAAAGATTACATTTGAATGAAATAAAATTTCAAAATGGTTTCATACAACGTAAAAAATAAGGTCGTGTAGAAATCAAAATATGCCTCAATGAAAGGAGATTGAGACGAAGTTCCTTACAAAGACGATATCCTTAGATTAAGGATAAATCAGTTATGTAATTATGTGAGAAAAATATAAATACACCGAATATAAGTGGATATTATGTGTAATACAATATGAGGCCATCCACACATATTCATAGGAAGACATAATCAAGAAGTATAGGTTTAACCTAAAGAATTGAAATTATGTAATCAAGTGGCCTTATATAAATTTGACATCCTAACGGTGTCACTTTAAAATTCAGAAAATGGATTCATGAAAGATAAAAGGGTATCTCATGAGTTGGACATTAAATATAAAGTAATAAGGATATATAAGATCATATCCCAACATGAGAAGATGTAAATTTAATGACATAACAAAAGAAGCCTTTTTAAAAAAGAGGAGAGTAAACAGTTCCATTACCAATCTGGGTAACTTTTGAAACGAACACCAAATGAAAGATGGATCATAAAATGAATATGTAAATACCCATAAATTATAGTATATTTCCCAAATAATACAATCATGTGTAGTAAATACACCACAAAAAATTAAATAGTGCCAAATGTAGCACGAATATCACATGAATAAAAGTGAGATTAAAAACACTTACATCGTTGTATTCAATCGAGTCATATGACCACAAGATAATAACCACAAAATGAATTATAGAATACCATGATTATAAATGGAATAATTATAATATATATCAAATTTAAGTACATAAAACACCACATGCAATAAATATTTGTTGAACAATAGAAATTTCATGGAATTAAAAGTGAGATAAGAAACCCCTTACATCGTTGTCCGACTAGACTTTCTCATATGTTCCTTGTTCTTCCTGAATTATAATCATAAGTTAATTCACACATGCTTAAGAATATTTTGGAATTTTATTATTACTTTTATATTACTTATTACCTTGCTATAATAATTAGTTAATTATTTGATCTCATATTGTACATTCTGTCAATTTTCGGAACTTGAGTCAAAAATGAACTTGTTATAATTATAAATTATCCATGTGGTCAAAATTCCATTATCTCCAGAATTATATTCATCATTTATAAGTAATATATATATCATATATATCCATTATATATAATTTTATTTATAATAGAACATAACATTTGGAGATACGAAATGAAATGCACCATTCATCGAGACGGTAATCCGTTCGTACGCATGAGCACTTCTTTCATTTCAATTTCATATTTTAATGAAATAAAAACATAGTGATTCATATGTATATTATAATTTCAGTATAATATGTATGTCATCTATGTCAAATATGTTCATAAATTATATTGTATATACGTTCCACATATGGCATGAACGAGTCATAACACTTTGAGTGGGTAGTAGTCCTCACTTCCCGTAAATGAAATTATCGCTTTTACCAATTATGGGAACCAAATTGGTATGATATAAAAAAGAAAACACATAAGCATAAAAAAACATAAATATAATATATATCATATATAGTGTAATTCCTTGACCCGAGAAGCCCAGAGTCGGTGCATTATTAAATAAAATTTGCATGATCACAAAAGATCAAGTATCTAAAGAACGATTACTTTAATATCCTTGGATGTAATAGATAGATTCATAATGTTTTCATTACATCATAAAATTTAAAACTACAACAATATTGTTTCCATGGATAACACTGAGATCCCATAGACTATCTCTGCAGGTCAGTCATAATATACTTTTTAGCATCCTGGGAAAAATAAAACATAGAATGGGGTGAGCTTAGATGCTCAGTATGGATACAAATATAGCAGAAACATTCATAAATAAGCATAAACATTTAAGTCAATGTATAAAACTAAAACAAAATACATTTAAACATAGACATCATCATTATATGGAATATATAAATTAATATAAGGCCATTTACTTACTCACATGGATATTCTACTAGTTGAATAATCACATGAAATATTAATAGCCACTTTCTTAATGATGGAATGCATAATCCCAGACTTCATAACCACATAGTCAAGGACTTGTTCCAAGACTAAAAATAAGAATTCGTGAAGTCCTTGTTCCAAGACACTAGTTTGTCTAATGAGACCTACCTATGCATTGAAGAGCTATAGAGGGATCCACCCGTCACTTACTAAGTCCAATGCATTCCTCATATAAAATGGATTAAACATAACATAAACATTCATATTAAAACTAGAATATGAATGGTCTACAAATTTCCATAAACCATGAATGGTGTAAAAATAACACATCCACAGTCAAACATATCATAAAACCTTCAATACAATATGGATGTTTCGTATCATAATAAATTAACTTCAAATAATCTTAAAATACATCAAAAGATGTTGACATAGATGAAATCAAGACCTTTTTTAGAGAAATATCTCTTTCAATATTGAAATCCTTTAAAAAACTTTTATTTTGAAAATATTATTATAAGATTGTAAGGGAAGCTTCAATGGTGTTATAATGGTGGAAAATAGCTGCACCCTCCATATAAGTTTAAAAAAACATTCTTACGTTAATTTTTTCGAAAAGGTCATAAGGTAATTCGTTTGGAAAATGACGGAATGATTCCATACAAACCATTTTATAAAAAGTTAAATAGGGCTATAAATGTCTCTAACCAATGTTCAGGTAAATAGTAAAAAGGTTTTGGAATACATTTTTTAGAGACATGGATGCGGAAGATAAAGAGGTCCAAGTAGATACTTACATAAAAACAACTTCGGATAATAAAGAGATTGTGAAATTACCACTACAATGTCATCAAGATATTTCTTGAAAACTATATTCATTAGATCCATGAAGACAGAGGGTGAATTATTTAATCCAAAAGGAATTACTGTAAAATCGCAATGGCTATACCTGGTTCGAAATGTTGTTTACAGAATGTCTTCCTTCTTCACACACAACTGATGATATCCAGATCGAAGGTCAATCTTTGAAAATTATTTAGCTTCAAGAAGTTGCTCGAATAAATCATTAATGTGAGGTAGGGGATAGTTGTTCTTTATTTTTATAGAATTGATCTTCTTGTAGTCAATGGACACCTCATAGATCCAACATTCTTCTTAACAAAAATAATAGGGGCTCCACATGGAGAAACACTGAGGTGAATAAATCCCTTATTACTCAATTCCTACAGTTGTTTCAAAAATTCCACTAATTTCAAAGAGGCCATTATATAAGGGATTTAAAAAATGGGCCTTGAAGCATGATTTAAATCAATGAAAATCTCAATTTCTCATTTTGGAGGATGTCCAGGTAAATCCTCTGGAAACACGTCAACATATTCTTTCACAATAGGTACTTCCTCTATTTGATCATTCTTTTCGTCAAAAACTGTAATTTAATTATATTCTTCCCCAATAATTGAATTTAGTTGAGCTAATGTGGGTGGATATAGATAGGAATTTGGTGATGACTTTTTTTCTCTAAAGATAAGGTACTTTTTAGCATCATAAAAAAATTTATCCTCATTCTTCTTATAATAAATTATCGCATCATGGTCCAAAATCGAATCCATACCATGGATTACATCAAATTCAATCATGGGTATGATGATGGGATCAGCAGATAAATAACATTTATATTCCCTAATAGGAACTGATTAATAAAACATTGTTGCAATGATACTTCCCTTTAGAGTTTTTACATAAAACTCACTTATTAAATAAAATTGGAAATATCTAATTTTATTTGAAAACATGGAAGATATGAAACAATGCAATGATCCAGTATCAAAAAAATAATTTTTTAAACATGAGTAAACCATTAAATTACTTGCAACCACGTCTTTGAAATCATTAACCTCAGCAATAGTGACAACATAAGCTTGGCCTTGATCCCTTTTCCATTTCTTAGGTAATTTCCCCTGACTCTTAGGACATAATTTGCATAATTCCCCCTTTCTCTACAATTGTATCATTCAACATCGACAGCCTCTTTCTTCCCCTTGCAATCACGAGCATGGTGGCCTTTTTCACCACACTTAACAGACTCCCATTACCTTCAAGAATGTACTAGGGTGTTTCCTACCACATTTTATATAAGATTTATATTCAACTATTCTCTTCTTACCATTATTTCTATTTCATGAGTTTTTGGCAGATCCCTTCTTCTATTTCTTTGATTTAATGTTGTAAGACTTAGAGAATTCTTTTTCTATCTTGATAGCACCTGAGATAATATCATCATAAGATGAGAATGATTTTGAGACTAATGATCGATGGAGAAATTCTTTTAACACATCAATGAAATGATCAATATTACATCATGGGTTATGTATATAATCTGAAGCATGCCTCACTAACCATGTAATGTTAGCTTCATACTTTTCAACATTCTCATCCTCTTTTTGCCTCAGACGTAGAAATTGTCTTTCCATATCCACTCGATGGTCATGAGGAAAGTATTTTTTAAAGAAAATTTATTTGAACTACCTCAATTCCATATTTTATACATAATCATCTTCATTTGTGTTTTGAATCAATGACCACAATTGATCAACTTCTCCAGTGAAGTGGTAAACTTCCATGACAACTTTTTCCCTTTCGCTACTCCCCAATGCGTGGAATGTTTTTTTATGTAATTTATCCATTTCTTAGCTACAAGTGTATTAGTACCACCATTGAAATATGGTGGATGTTTCCCCATGAAGCTATCTAACATTGATCCCCCATGTTGCAGATCATGTTTCTCTATACGGGTACGGTTATTATTCATAAACTGAGTGATTTTTCCCAGTATGGTGATTAGATGATCTGCACTAGTTGCTTCACCAGCTCCACTAAAATTATCTTAAGTAGGATGTAAATACCTACATGGAGTTTGTGCGTTGATACAGTTTCCATTCCATCCACTAGGAGCCATTTTTAATCAGTGGCATACACTAGATTCGTTTATGAATCAAAATATATAAATCCAAACTTATAAAACACTTAACATAAATTGATGAGTTTATAGATATATTCTGTAATCATAAAAATGTTATAATTGAGGAATTATATACTCATAAACCATTCATAAGGGTTTGTGAAGAAAATTAGAGTTATCCTAAGCATATCCCTTGAATGTTTCGTAACCAAGAGTGTAGTAAGGCCTGTTGTCGTGAACCAGTTCCCGTTCGAGTCTAGCTAAAAGCGGTGTTTTCGGGTTTTACCCTTAGGTACATATGTGCCAGAGCTACCTCTACCTGATTTCATCTAGATAGATATGTATTACTTGGAAAATCACAAAATCTCTACAATACCAAAATTTTAGGAATTTCTTCTGTACTAATCCTCAAAGTCTATCTAAGGGTAATGTGCTCTAATAAGAGTTTATCTAAATCTAGATTCCAAGGTTTGTACTAAACTTCCATTAATACCAACTGTAATACCCCGTCCCTAGAAACCCAATGTCGGTGCGTTATTATGTAACATTGGCATGATCACAAGAGATCATGTCTCGAAAGTCGATTAGGTTAGTAGCTTTGGGAGTACTAGATATATTTATAAGGTTTAAATTACATCATAAAATGGAAAAATACAATAAAATGTTTTCCGTAGACAACACTGAGATCCCATAGACTATCCCTGTAGGTGAGTCAGAAAATAATTTTCACATCCTGGGAAAAAACATAGAAAGGGGTTAGCTCAGATGCTCAGTAAAGATAAAAATATAGTGGAAACTTTCATAAATAAGCTTAAACATTTGAGGCAATGTATAAAAATAGAAAAAAATATTTTTCAACATAAACATCAACATAATATGGAAAATAAAAATAAAAATAAATCCATTCACATAGTCACATGGATATTCTACTAGTCAAATAATCACATGAAATATCAATAGCTACTTTTATAATGATGGAATGCATAATTCAAAAATTTATAGCCACATATTTAAGGCATTATACCAAGACTACAGATAAGATTTTGTCAAGGCCTTATGCCAAGCCTGTAGTTTGTCTCATGAGACATACTAATGCATCGAGGAGCTATATCGGGCTCCACCCGTTACTTAATAAGACCAATGCATTCCTCATATGAAAAGTATTGAACATAACAAAAACATTCGTATTAACACTATCATAAAAAATGTCAATACATTATCTATAAAACAAAAATGCTGTAAAAATAACACATCCACAGTCAAACATATCACAAAACCTTCAATACAATATGGATTTTTGTATAATAATAAATCAAATTCAAATAATCTAAAAAAACAAAAAATGATGTTGAAAAGGATGAAATCAAATTTTCTTTTAGATAAATATATCATTATATTTTCAAATCATTTAAGAAAAAATGTATTTTGAAAATATTCTTATAAAATTTTAAGGGAAACTTCAACAATGTTATAATGGCGGAAAATAGCAGCACCCACTGCATAAGTTTAAAAAACATTCTTAAATTAATTTTGATGAGAAGGTCATAAAGTACCTTGATTGGAAAACGACGAAAAGATTCCATTCAAAAAAATTTATAAAAATTCAAACAAGGGTATAAACGAATTTAACTGATATTCTAGTAAATATTAAAAAATATTTTGGAATAAATTTTTATGAAATATGTACGTGGATGATAATGAGGTCCCAGTAGATACTTATGTAAAAACAACCTCAGATAATATAGAGATTGTGAAATTTACCATTACATTGTACTTTTACTTGGTAGAGGGTAGGTGAACCTTATTTATAATAGTTAAATAATTGTTATTTAATTATCAAAGGATCATATACATTAATATGATATCATATATGATATTTTAATATTGCTTTGTTAATAATATTTTATTATTATTGTCTTTTCGGGTGTTAACTATTTCGTTTTCCTTTTTATGCTTTGTAATGTAAGTAATGTTTGTTTTGGATATGATATATTTTATTATTATTCAGAAATATATTAAGTATTTAAAAATTATTTTTAATCATATAAATAAATTTATTCTTTATTGGATATGATGTGGAATGAATCCCATCACATTCGTGGAGACAGTAATCCGTACGTACACACGAGTGAAAATATCATTCGTTTGACATTAAAATAATATATAATTGGATGGTATATCATATATAATGAATCATTATAATGTTATATTTATTATTTACATCAACTAAACATCATTTTTATACCCATCCAAATAAGAATGTATTGAGAAACAATTACACCACGATGTGGAGACAGTAAGCTGTACGTACGCATGTATGATGACATGTTATTAAAAGGATGGATATAATAATGAATATAGTTGTACCATATTTATAAAAACAACATAGTATATAGAATATAACCTATTTATTATTTTAAAATGGAAAAACATAGAAAAATGAAGTGCAAGAAGAAAGTAACTTAAAAGATGTGATGAAATATTTACCACTTTTCGAGTTCTTCCTTTTGATTTGAGCCAAAGTTCTCTATAGGTTAGATTTATGACTAAAGGAAGGAATCTTGGATGAAAGTAGAAAATTTGAGATGGTATTTAGGCAGGGGTTGGATGAGCCAAATGGCATTCAATGAGTGAATTTTAGAGAAGGAGAAGTGCAATTTTATAAGAGGGATGAGGGGAACCATAGGAAAATCTAGAAATATTATTTTATATTAAAATCACTTTCGGGTTATAATGGCTAAAAAATAAATTATAAAATGATAATGGGGGTATGTGTCAAAAAACACTCAACCAATAGGTTTTAAACCGGATTGTGTCACTATATTAACTTTATCTTTTAGATTTAACTCATAGTTTAATAGTTTGACATTTACCTTGCCTTTTTGTATTTTTATATTATATGGTTAATAAACTTACATTAAACATCCAAACGAACCTCAAGTGGTTCATTAATGCCATATATATTATTAATGACCTTTGGATGAACCTTATATTTTTAGGAATATAATTTCAATTAAAAATATAATATTTGTTTTAAAACCTCTTTTATGTCAATTTTGACACTATTTGGTATTTTTTTATTACTAAATTCATAACAGCATTAATAATTCAAAACAAAATTCATCTAACCAACACTAGAATGTCATATTGACTTAAAAAATTAGTGTAATTTATAAAAAGTCTCAGATTACATTTATTTGGATATTTATAATACCAATCATTTTAATATTTCATTAATTAGGTAATTACTACATCACCATTGTGTCATAAATAAATTAAATTATTTAATGTCTAAAAAATATAAATAAAATACCATTATGTATAAAATCTTTTTAGCTTTATAATTAATATTTACAATGTAATTTATCTTATGCTTAACCATATATTAAAAAAATTAGTTATTAAATATTGAATTTAACACTTTTTACACTTCTTTGAAATAAATAATAATAAAGATCCTAATCTAATCCAAGTGGACCTAATGGATCATATTTTATTCTTAAAGTGTTTTTGGTAGAATTACACTTATCCAATAGAAATTGGACATTTGTTATTATAATAATAATACCATTTTTACCCTTAATTACCCTATTTACATTTAACCGTGGTAAATAAAAGTTAAGAGTTACTATTCACAAAATGATTAAACCATATTTTAGAATATGTTTAAGGCCTCATACAAAATATTAAACCATATTTTATTTTATTTTACTTTTACTAAGGTGACATAAATCAACTATAGAGACTATTCATGTTGAAAAAAAAAATAAAAGGGAAAGTTTTAAATAATTTGATCATTAAGATTAAAAATATGGTATCCATTTGAAAATATTCATGTTATTTAAGATATCGGAATTAATCTAAAAATAAGTGTGTAAAAAATAATTAAAAACACTATTTATATGGATAAATTTGTTATTCACAACATCAGATTTATTAATATCCCATTATTAGAGTTATGTTATATTAATGTGAAAACACAATATTTAATAATATATATATATATATATTGTTAAAATCATTCAAAAATAGTGATTAATTTAATTAATGTTGATAAAAACACATTGCATGCATAAAAACGTTTTTCTAGAAAACATATCTTTTATTCCAAAATGAATTTTGTTTCCATTTCATATCAATAGATCACCAATGAATTTATTTTGTACACGTATAGACAATAATTTCATTTATAA
Source organism: Viscum album (assembly GCA_963277665.1). NCBI lineage: Eukaryota > Viridiplantae > Streptophyta > Magnoliopsida > Santalales > Viscaceae > Viscum > Viscum album. Next base: position 1,253,967,431 of record OY728141.1, read on the forward strand.
TTTAGTTATTACTTTTCATACCCAATACAACAAATAAATAGTTTATAAATGTAACATAATAATGTTTAATAATATCTCCCGGTTTATATAGACTATGTCTAATATCAAAAGAAACATATCACTGAAATCCTTTTTTGTAAATAACTACATCATAAAATCTGTGTGTATTACATTATTACCCCATTAAATTTTTTTGACTAGAAATTTTATTACACTAATTAAAAACAATGATGATATCTCTATTTAGTCACATCCTTATGTCCCCAAGTAGATTCTTCAATTGTCTGATTCATCTATGGAACTTTAACAAGGTGAGTAGTCTTGTTCCATATCACATATTCTCTACATTCCATTATTTTGTTCCAGATTTTTTTTATAATAAATTTAATTATCATTTTGTATGAAGTATATAATTGGAGCTTATTATGGATCATGTATGTATATCCCTGTGATAAATAAATGGAATACATTGTAAACATGATTGAGTTATGGTGGAAGTGCTACGAAATAAGATACCATTTCTACTCAATCATTAATATTAAGGGGGATGATATACATAGGAATTATATTTAATTTATTTTAGAATCTGATAAAATTTTACCTATGAGAAAATCTCAAAAATACATTTTCACTATCATTAAACTCTAGTTGTCACTGATTATTATCAATAAATTCTTTCTATCGACTGTAGGATACACTACTGTATAGCTAAATTCAACTAATATTTTATATTATTTCCTAGGTTTGAAATATTCCTTGTGGAATTCATTATTGTTTTTAAACATAGTATGTAGGATGTTTATAATTCCTAATATAGTGGGTTTCACAAGGAGAAATCTAAATTCATCGGTGAAATATATTTTTGTGAGAAAAATAAACTAGAGGATAGTGTTGATAAAAATAACCATTTAATTTTAGAGAAAATTTATTATAATATCACCCTGGAGATAATGGTTCTCTCATAAAAACCATTTTCCTATGCATGATACATAATTCTGAAACATAACTCTATATTAAAATCATACTAAATAATTCTCATTGAATTCGAGGTAAAAAACGGATCTTTATTCGATGAAGAAGAATGTGTACTCGGGGAAATATCCCAACATACAAATTTTATAACCTATAAATATGATCAATATAAAACTATTATTTGATGAAAACAATTTTTTCCTAGATTATATGTTGATTAACTATAACCCAAATTGAATTAAATTATTTAGATATGTTGGGTATATTGATGATTAAATCCATTGTGTTGTTTTCACAACTCCATACAGGTATGAGTATTGGTTTTAACTACCACTTAGAATTATATCTCTCAAACACCACTATATATCATTCCATGAATCAAGAAATATTTTCTATAACATCCCTTTTCATTTCAACCCTCTAAAAATACTCATTTATATATTTATACATCCTTATAAATCAGAAATGAATAAATTGTTTTGAACTATTAGATTCATCTTAAAAATCATTGTTATGTCTTTTTTGTTTGCAAAACATACTTGTTTCATTAATGTTATCATTACATAACAATCAATGTTGATATATGTAACTTTTCTCACATTTTTTCATGATCCAATTCTTCCTTCTGTGCCACTTTAATCATTATATAGATAGATGGGTAATATTTCATTTGAAAAAGATAATATCTACATTTTCCCCTCAAGATTTTATTTTCCATATGATGAGAATCCAAATGTATTGAAAATCTTTCAATACTCATCCTAGATAAACTAGTATGTTATTTATAACATATAAAATCATAAACCTTTTTCACCTTCCCATGGTGGTAATGTATTGGGCTATTATAATCCTTAATCAACTCTAATCGTTTTCTTTTTACCATATTCAGGTAATTATGTTTGATGAAAAACATGAAAATATTATCATTAGTTTATATATCAAAATAATTTCAACAGATATAATTTCATCATATCAATGATGAAAAAGAAACTATAGATAACTCTAAATAATGATTTGGGTAATCATTCTCTAGATCCTTCAATTTTTGTGAGGCGTAGTCTATTTCGATATCATTCTAAAAAAGTTAACATCCTAGTTCCTTCATTAATGAATCACTATAGATCAAAAACCATTTTCTATTATAGTGTATTATGAGTAAATGTTCAATGGAAAACATTCTCATAATATCTTTGACATTCTCTTAATGTTATTTTATTCCATAATTTCATCATCCCATTCGAAGTCAACTCGGTGAGTGGATTACATAGTGATGAGAAATATCTCATAATGAATCGGTATTATCCTCTCAAACAAAAAACATATGGAAATGAGAAATCATTGTTTTTTGGAACATTTCTCAATAGCTTATGTGTTTTAATAATTTATTGATATACCCTTACTTGAGATTGAATGACCCGAGAATGAAATATTATTAATCAAAAATTCACAGTTGGTAAATTTTTCATATAATTACTCATTCCCAAGGGTTTTCCACAAAATTCACATGTTATCTTCATTCTCTAACATTATATTTGATTATATAAGATTGTAATATATAAAGACTACAAAAAAATATTCAATTCAACATCTTGAGACTATATTTAATAAATAAAAAATGTTATTGCATGCATTAGTAAAACCAAATTCTATCACTATAAACCCACAATTCCCATACATCATATGAAATGCTATATTAAGTATATTATCTATCATTAATATCAATATATTATATCCATAATGATGGGAAATTTTAAAACAATTATTTATCCCCCCATAATTGATCAAAAAAATCATTGATATGGGGTTTATAATACTTGTTGTTGATAACGATCTTGTTATTTCCCTGATAATCAATACGGGGTCCCATTGATCCATCTTCCTTCCTAAAAAATGAAATGGTGCACCCAATGGTGATGTACATGTATTAATAAATACCTTATCAATATTCCTCAATAATTTCTTCTTTAATTCCTAAATATCAAAAAGGGCAATTATATAAGTATTAATTGAAATAGGTTTGTCAATAGGTATGGGTACTTATAGAAACTCAAATTAACGATTTAGAATAAGAACATTAAATAATATTATTTATACACCAAATAAACAACTAAAAATATTAATATAATTTATTTTGAGTTTATAACCAACCATTAGGGATAAATTTCATTATTGTAAATGAATTGAGACCTGTAATATTGGATTGATTTTTATTGGATGTTAGCATTCATCCTTACACTGATAAATGAAAATGGGATCATCATTAATTTTAAATTTTAACTCCCTTTATAAAAAATTGATATGGGAACTAGATAATGAAATCCAATCCATACATATAATGATTTCAAATTAAAAAAAATTAATAAAAGAAGATTTTTTGGAATCACACTTACAAAAAAAATCAATCAGAGAGGAAATATGTACACGAGATGCAACCATTTTTCCATTAATAGTATTCACCCCAAACTCAAAATCTAATCATGATGCTATAAATTTCATTATGATTGAAAATTGCTTAGATAAAAAAATTTGGAAGAGGATAATCAGATTACAAATTCTAAGTTCAACAATGGATGACTGGGTTTCTTTCAATATATGAATCTCATAACCTAGTTCAATAGTTATAATCAAATTAAATTTCCCTTATAATTATTATTAAGAGGCCTCTCATGAAAACCATCAACATAAGCCTTTGTTTTAATAAACTAGATAGAATTTTACCCATACTCAATTCAATAGAATAATTAGAGAAAGATAAAATCAATAGATAACATCTTTTATTCATCCAATATATTAACAAACCTATTCATTAATTTTTTTATTCATCAGATTTAGGACCTAACATTCCACATTTAAAGAACATAAAATTTACATTCTAGTGATTGACTTTAGGTTTTTCAATATTTATGGAATAAATATGGTTGTAATTTCATTCTACCATGTGATTCATTCATGTATTCGTAATTATTAATTTTTCATTTCATATCCTAATCATTAGAATGGTGGGAATTTATAATTTCAATTTCTACACTGAGTGAATGTTGAAAAATTTATACATTTCTCATAATGTATATTATAGATAAATAATTTTAGATACATGGTTTTTTGTAATTAAATAATGCATTAGTTTTTCATTCATGGATAACTATTAAAATAGAATAATTCCATGAATATATTAAAAAATTTCCTCACAAGTAACAATGTATTCATCATAATTTTAATTATTCTCAATGAACTCATTTTCTTTTTTTGTTCATAAAATGAGATGGATTTACAGACTAAAAAATATCGAAATAAGATCATCCCCATTATTGCAATCAATTTATTCCACTTTTCTCATATGGAAAATAAGGTTCCACCACGGATACGATCCACCTTCCAAATAATAAATGGATAGGAAAATTTATTATGTTCCAATAACTATATAATAGAAAATATTTTCACAATGGTGATGGCTCATTTCTCATCCACCAATGGATCAAGAAAACAATTAAAATATGGTGGATATTGTCTCAATAAATTCCCAACAATACATTATTCCAACCATTTATAATTTGGAATTATATCAAGATTAATGGTCTCAGAAAATTTTGTGAACATAATCATAAGATTTTGAATTCCATCTCCATGAGAATTCGGTTACTTAGTAGGATAACCATTAAATATTCCATTATATACATTATTATTTATATGTCTTATAGTTTATTTCATTGAATAAAACCAAAAATTAACTTATAATCATCAAGTTATGATAATCAGAGGGAACAATCATATAATCTTGAAGTATCACTCATATGTTGTCTAAATCATGAAACTATATTCCCAATCTATGTGATATTATGTTAAAACAAGGTTATTCACAATCATTACCAATAAATTAGGATGTTACCCTATACATAGACATATAAGTAGAGTTTTCACTAACACTTTCTGACCATATTCTCAGAATAATGTCTAACCATCTACATGAATACCTACTATAGTCTCCAAAATTATTCACACATAAATATTATATATTTCTAGATAAATATTCAACAGATTTCAGAAATTAATCCATGATTACTATAAATAATTAGTGTCTTTCTTGGATAGGTAACCAATATTCTAATTCAATAAATTATTTTCAACATCCCCCATTAAAATCTTCTCATATATTACTCTTCATATACATACCATACATAAAAATTTCATCATGACCTGGGGAAATTAAATATAATAAAGGGTGATCTTAGATGATGATTAAGTGTAAATATGTTTGATATCAATAAATAATAATTTGAAAGATTAAGATAAGTGTAATTTTATTATATAATGAGGAACCATCCAATTTTATAACCAATATATCAGGAATCACAAACATGAGTCAGGATATAAAAATAATTATTTTAAAATAAATGAATATTAAGAGTGAGAAACCGTCATAAATCAATCATGTACCATAAGAGCATGTAATAAATGTGTGTAAACATATAGGTTTTCAAACAAAATCATACATCAAGGTTAAATACTAAGAACCTCAAATCCCTCTGGATATGGTATCATCACCTATTTACAATAGTGGATTAGGAATCTCTATTTATTTCCTATAGTGGATCAATCAAATATGTTTGTATCTTATAGTGTATCTTGTAGACCAACATTTTTCCATAATTATCTAATGAGATATATAACATTAACCAATTCATTGGAGACATAAATGATTTAATTCCAAAACAAAACATAATAAAAAACATATAAATATATATGTGTGTGTTTATCACAAGATTATAAAACATCACTAATAACATTAAATCATAATTCAACAATAGATAATGGGTTTTATAAGAATTTTCTAAATTAATCATCACATAATCACTGAGAAATAAATGATTTTTGAAAACATTTCATAATCCTAATTATAAACAATATAGAAAAATAATAGGGATGGTATAATTTTGATTATATCCCAAGTAAAAGATAATTAACATTAAATGATGTTATTATATATAAAAATTCCCATACACAATCACTAGGATTATTTCTAAGGAAAATAAAATTTTCACTTTTATATATCATATTGAAATAAAATTACAAAAAATTAGTGACAAAACATTTTTTAAAATAATCCTGGAAACATATAATGTAATATTGAAAGAGTTATGTTGTTATGAATGTTGGAATTTTTTTCAAGAACTATTATTTAAAATAAAACAATGATTTCACACCATTGTAAAAAAGTAAAAAGATCCTTATCTGGAACGTATTATAAAGATTTATTTGAAACATTTTTTAAAGTGAATATTTGTAGAAACAACATTTAACAATCATTGGATAATTGTAAAAAAAATTTTAAAACATTTTTAAAAAAATAGAGTTATAAGAAAAAGAATTTTCGAGTGAATAGAAAAACATCATTAGTTTTCCCTAAATTAATTATTCCGATATATTGATAAATTACGGTATATAATATGTAAATACAAAATTTTTACATTATAAATAACCATAGTAATTTAATAATGAAATGAACTCATCATATAAGGATTTTATAATTTCCTCAATGAAAATTAAATCCTAAACAATCTTAATTATAAAATGGATTGAAATATAACTCCATTACCTTAAGAATAATCTTTCCTAAAATGCATTCCAATCAAATTAATAAAAATTATAGTTTTATTATAATTATATTACCGAAAAATATTCATTTATACCAAACATGTAGAGATTTACTTATGCCATATTATCACCCATTTATTAACAACTTGTTATTGAAATTGTTATACTGGGTGATAATGGCATGTTTTGGTTCAACAAACCCAATCCTATTACATTGACCATGGTATAATAAAATAAAAACATTAATAAATAAATAATATATATATTAATTATAAATAAAATTATTATATTCCATATAGGTAGATATTTAAAAATTAATAACACCATTCATGGAGACGGTATTCCGTATGTACACATGAATGTGGATTCCATTGTTGGATGAATAAAATGACAAAAACATAAATAAAAAATCTCCATTAATGATGAATTTAATATAATTTAGATATTATATATTAAATAAATCTATCATTATTACTAACCATGTAAAATGTAATTAAATAATGAATCACATCACTTCGTGGAGATCATAGTATACATGTACACACAAGTAATGATATCACATTCCAATTGATTAGAATGCATAAAATGTAAATATGATATTATGATTGAAAACATTATTATATAATATGTACCATATTTAATCAGTATACCAATCATAAAATCCATCCATGAATGATGGTGATAGAAAATGATTTATAATGATACATGTAGATGATAAGTCATACATACACATGAGTAATATATTCACATCATGTTTGATCAAAAATAGAGTGAATAAAGGAGGTTTAATAATTATAAAAAATTATATTTTATTTAGAATACTCAAGATATTATTTTATGATAAATATAATACATACATAAGAGGTAAAACAAGAAATAAAAACGAATGTCATCAGTTAATGTGATTACCACTTCATTGAAAGAACACCTTGGGTTCCCCTCATATATCACTAGGGTTTGTGTTTTCAGAATATATGTACTTATATTAAATGTATAATAATGTAAATAATATAATTTATAAGGGTATATTGATCTATAAGGTGCTTATTATTTTAATTAAGATAATGGAGGGGTGTCCTTTTACAAGGGAGAGAGATGAAATAGTTGAAATTTTTCAAATTATTAAAATATAATAAATGAATTCTGAAGAAAAATACTTCCAAATGTACTTAAATTCAAAAATAATATTCTAGGATCAAAATAAAATCATCAAATGAAATTTATATACGATATTTTCTCATTTTTAACCATATTTTTTATACTAACCCCTTCATGAATCATTTTTGACATTATGTACAATAATATCTATTAAAAATATAAACTATTAATAGTTTTACCATACTTGAAAATTTTACTCTTAAATGATCCATGGGTTGTTTTCTCAACCATATTCAATTAACATGACCCAAAATTATATTTCTACTAATTTAAAATCATTTAATATAATATTATATATTAAAATATATCTTTAATGTAAATTTTGTGTCTATTTATTTAATTTAAAGTTAATGGAACCCAGAAATAGATGAAATTATAATCTAATAAACTTAAAATAAATTAAGCTATTTATATCCTCTGTATTTACAAAACATGATAATTCTTAAAAATTGTATTTCTTCTTATATTTTTAAAGTCATTTATTTTATTTTTCTATTAATTGAATAAAAAAAATATGTTGCTACAAAATCATTTAATGTAAATTTCCAATATATAAAAATTATATATTAATTAATATTATAATGATTTAATTTATCTGTAAAAAAAAATTTGTAACTATATTAACCTATTTTTATCCTTATAATAAAATTTTAGATATATTAAAGTCAAAAGTGTGGAATTTTGTATTTATTCCTTTATTAAATAATATAAAGGTCATATTGAAAGCTATCTAACACCAATTGGCCATATATTATAGAATTACATTTTTATGACCAAAATACATTCATAAAAAGAATAATGGCATGTGTTGGATGAATATTAAAGCCTTATTCTCAAGTTTTAACCATATTATACACATTTTACATATACATAGGAAACAAAAATTTACTATTATAATATTCATATTAACAAAAATAAAACTGAATTATATTCCATATTTGATCCAAATAATTTAAAATATTTAATAAATTTACAACAATGATTTTCTATAAGTCAAATAAAATAATGTTATAATGAGTCGACAAACCATGACAAAAACTGATATTTCACGAAATAAATTTTTAAGAATAAAACTAGATTTATTATTATAAAATGACTACAAATATATTGGGTGAAATTTAAGAAGATTTATCAAATATATAAAATATAAAATTAATTAAAATCAGTCACTAAAAGTTGTGAATTTAATTTATTAAGAGGAAACCACATTGCCTACACATGAACAATTGTTTTAGAAAACCTACTCATTATTTTAATTTTTTTTCATTATTAATTAGTAGATAACAAATTAATTTATTTTATTCAAAAATTAAAAATATAAATTTTTTTCATAGTTTGTTTAGTTATATTCATACCCACTAATCAAATAGATACGATATAAATATAACATAATAATATTTTAATAGTATATGAGGGAATATTTAAACTCATTGTTGCATGTAATGAATGATGTTATTATAATTCAGTTTCTTAAAGACTAATACCAACTAAAATATTGTTGGTTCTATATATAATAGTGTAGATTTATCATTTTACCCCCAAAAAGTTACTAGGACTCCAAAAAAAAATTCTGCCAAGTCTCAATCGGTGAAATCCCGATTCTATAAATTATTTCCCATTTAAAACACACTTAGTTCTTAAAAATTAAAAAATAAGCATTGATAAAAATAGTAATAAATCATCATGTGGAAAAAAACACCCTCTAATTTACATCCTTCGTCTATTGGGGTCTAGATATTATTAATATTTATACACAACTGACTTTGTAGTGGTAATTTTTTCCCATTTGTGATGTCTTCAACATCAATTCATGCTAATAAATACCCTAATAAAAGTGTGATATTTGAATTTGAATGTATTTTCAGTTATCAAAAACCAAAAAAATTTATAATTTATAGTTCATCATGCCACATTTAATGGAATGATTCCATGAACCATTAATACCCATATATAAATAGTTCATTAATAAGATTATCAATTGTGGAAGTTTTAGGATATGATGTCTAGATTATATTTTTTTTTTAAATTTTGTCACTATATTTACATCTACCATATCTTGGTTATTTAATTGTGGATGGACTCGGTAAAAAGGAAATAATAATTAAATATTTCATCATACGGAATCAGAGTCATCAAAAGTTCATATCTACCAATGTGAATAGTGAAACTATGATATGAATAGTGTATACTATATACATACAATGTTATAAAGTTTAAATCCTCCTTGAAGAATTACCACTAACTAAATAGTTATTTTATTTTGACCTATTTTACATTTATTGAATGAAAAGGCAACATATGTGTTTCTCCCATGCATCTATGACAATTTTTTTTAGAACATTAAACTTTTGTGTTCCTTTTTATACATTTCATTCCACTTCTTTTAGGACATTTCATTGAATGTTTGGGAGTATTTATTTACATATTTATTGGATTTAATTTTTACTATGATTAAGGTGAAATTAAATACAAATCCTAGAGAACCTATTTTAGCGATGGAAATTTTCTACATGTTATGTTTATTTCTTATTTTATTTTCGTTGAACATCTAGAGAAATTGAAAGTGTACTTTTGCTGGCTTAATTGATATATCTATTATTTCATTATTATATTCCATCAAGGGGTATTTTATTGAGTTTTATTTAAAAATATACATAACACCAGTTTAACTCTCAGTTTCCTTCACATGAAATCATTTTATTGGAATTTTACTTTCACTATACGTTAGGATGCTTTAATGTAATGGTAATGATAAATAAATTTCATAAAATGGATATTGGATTCTATTGATTTGTCTATGAGTAAAATATAATTCATAAGGATTATTATCTCTTAATAATAGGTTAAGACCTATAGAGAATGGATAATCCTAAATGTAACCGATTTTATATTAGAGGGATAACACTGGTGAGGTTGTATTTGGAAATGAAACGTGCCCTCAGCATCATGGAAAATAGAATTTCAAAAAAAAATTGAAGGATATAGAGAATATATTTTAGAAAACTAGGAAAATAAAAAAATTATATATATTATTATTATTATATGGTATGATTTTGATGGAACTAATACTATAAATAAACCATGTGAATGGATTCAAAATGTTTCCCGGGTAACTCATATTATTCAAGGAAACTTTTTCTGATGATGTTTGTGTGATGCTTTTGTTTTAGTTAATTTCAAAAAAACTATGATGCTTGGGTTAGAATATTCCTTAACTCTAGAAGAAAACATATACAACGTTTGAACATATTTAGATCCCAACCTTAAAATAGGATCATATGAATAGGGAATTCTATGTACCGTAATGTAATATGAATAATTATAATAGAAAATAATAATCAACTATTGGGAAGTAAGTCAAATAAAAGAAACATTAGAATTGAAATTATTGATAAATAAGTTGAATAATTCCAACAATCATAGGCTCTATATGTGGGATATTTGGGATAAAATTGAATCTTAATAGGAATCTTAATTTTTATAAGGATTACACAAAAAATTAATCAACATATAATAATTAAAAATCCATTATCTAAAAGTTAGGTATCAAAAAGTTCCTACAACGTGTTAATACTCATGTAGAATATTGGGTGACTAACTCTCAAGAATATTTTCAAGAAAATAATGATGATTGATTCATGAAAAAAAGTACATCATGGATGTTTAAATAAATAAGTATAGTTCATGATGAAGCCAGATATTTTTTTCAAAAATAAAATATCAATATTTGGAAAAAGAATGAATATTTAATGAAGATCATTAATTTAAGAACATCCAATTTCAATAGAAAACCCTTATATCTATTGGACAGTTTGATGGGGAAGGGTGAGGAACTACGTGGTTTATAATGTTACCCATGGAACCATGTTGGATTCATGAGGATTAAAATATGGAACTATTTACAATAATAAAAATTCCTTTGGAATTACGTTTTTGGGAAGTATAACTTGTGAAGATCCATATGTTTTGGATTTTCGGTTTGATCACCTCATTTAGAAAATTATAATGGATTTACTGAAATTTTTAATTCTAATATTGATAACACATACATCATAAGACATGATAATTATGTGTTGAGGTGTCTTTTAACAGATATGGATAGAAGTATAGAGATCAGAAGATTGTGTTAGTTTATTAAAATGTGTGGTTGCCTACTATAATTAAATGCTATAGTACATTTCGATGTTTTTTATTTATTATTAACTATTATACACCTAAAATATGGATTTAACTTATAGATAATAATTCATAAATTTTTGGGGTTTTTTAGAAATCATTTGGAGGAATGGAAATGCAGATGGAAGTTGACTTGTCTTCGTACAATCAATAGAGGTGAGTACACCAGATAAAACCTCAACATTTTCCACATGAGGAAGGTAATAATATACATTAATAGTTTTTATGGAAATACATATCATAAATTGTTGGATGAAAGTTATAATATTAAATTTATGGATAATTCCTAGAACAAGAGATTTTACTCGGGAATATTTAATGGGATCTGGGTAGAGGTAGTTAATAGAGATGATTATCTCACCAACTGATGTACAATATTATATGATTAAATCAATAGAAGATATGTTTTGGTAAAATATAAATATTTAATCATGTTGTAGTCTTAATTATATGATCAAATGTTCATTTTTATTATAATGATCGTAAAAATATTGAAAAAAATGCCAAATCTATTTCTTTTATATATAGAGATGAGCATGTTTGATATCAAATATGGTATTATGTTAGGGTAAATACTCATGAGTATATATTTTATAATAAATAAAATTAATCTTGTTAAGGATTATCATTTAGTTAAAGAATAACATTAAGGAGATAAATAAACTATCAATGTCAAATTTCATTAGATTGATAGATGAAAAAATTTATAACATCTTATTAGATTACTACAAGTACCTACAGAACAAAAGGAATAACATTATAAGAGGTAATATGATGTTTTGGGAAATTGTAAACACATGTGATTGTATCAAAAAATTTGATATAGAAAATTTTAGTTAATTTATCTAGTTCAATGAAAACAAATCAGTTATAAATGAAGATAGAATCAGAAGACAAGGTTACAGATTTTGTGTGAACTAGAATGTTATACTCTTAAAATTTGTAAGATAAAATGAATTTCCCGAATTATAATATAAACTCATTAATTCAAAATATTCAAATCAGTAAAGGATAAAGATATTACTTCATTTAAAACTAAAGGATCACGGGATCGAAAAGTGATTTCAATAGGTAAAAAGGCACTAGAAAATAAAGCAGATTTCTAACTGAATGTGGAAATTGGGGTATAGAAGAGTAAAAATGTGAAATTGGTGTGAATGTTATTTCAACAATAGGGAGGTATTGATTTCTAAAAAATCTTCTCACCTATAGTGAATATTTCAACAATTTGGAGGGTGTATACCATTTTAATATAAGAAAATATTTGTCTAATATAGATGGATGTTTTGATATCCCTTATTCAAAATGAGTTGGTGGATGAAATTTATTAGAAATAGAAAATATGTTTCATATAAACAGAGAACCATAATATGGTATATAAATTTATTTATAGTTTTTATTTCTCAATGAAATCATGATGTAAATGGATTAAAAATAGCAATGATTTTATATTGGACGAATGTTTGAAATGGTGAAATGGTGATCATTATTGTTACCAATATACATTAGAAGATGAAACATCTATTATTATTTTTTATTTTATTTCGATGATATAGTTGACATTGGACTCAATTATAAGTGTATTTATAAAATAAAAAAATATTTTTCAAATTATTTTTAGATGAATGTTCTCGGTTAATACAATATGATACTAAGAATGAGTATTTTGAGATATATCAATGTTATATCCGTAGTGATATTTCAAAAATTGCACAGTCGGAATATTGTCAAGTATTTGGAATTATCATTTCTAATCTATTCGGAATCATCTTTTGGGATACATTATACAATAAAAGGAATATACACTAATAATTAAAGATAATCTACAATATATAAAAAATTTACTTATTCATGAACTAATATAAGATTTATGTACACTATATTTTTTACATGGTTGAAAGTAGATTTTTATAGTAGGAGTTGTATGTTGTTTTACATAGAACCCTATATGGGAACACATATAATCTATTATGTTTATCCTTTTGTATTTAAAATTAAAAAATAATAGGACATTATGATTTGGGTATGATGATCCATTTAATGGAGTTGTTGATACAAACTACATTGCATATCTAGATACCCAAAAGGTAATTATCTAATTCAAGATTATATATGTATGAAAATTAGTATGATTGATGTCATGACTGTAGAAAATCATTACATCAAGTAAAAAATAAATAAGAATATTTAGATATAATGTAAAATGTAACAAAGTTGTTTTGGAGGAATCAACTGCATAAGGAACATTGAAAATTAAGGGAAGAAGGATTTTTATTAAATGATAATTAAATTATGATGAACTTTTTAAAAATAATGTTTTTCATGTAAGGGAACAAAAAATTTTCATGGAGACACACTTCATTAGATACATTTGGTGGTGATATTTATATATATATAAATGATAGTATCAAAAACTCACTATAAAATTATCCAAGATCAATTTTTTAAAAATGTATTAGGAAACATCACTCCTAAGTGGGGTGTGGGTGAATTGAAAAACGGTAGAGGAACATTGTATGATTTCAAAGATAAAGATAAAGGGTTGTAGATTTTTCTTATATTCATCACGAAAATAAGTTTATATGTGGGTGATTGTTGATATGAAAATAATAGTTTTTAGTTACCATATGTTCACTCATCCGATGTATCCCTACCAAAAAATGGTGAGTGGAAGCTAGTTGGACTCAAAATTCAAGAAAAAATCATTTAGAGTTTATCATGTAATAATAAAGTCATCATAAAATCATCTATTAAAATGATGTAGAAATGTAATTCTAGAGTATTTTAATAAGATTACAAAATTACATATCTTGAGAATACACTATAAGTAACCTGTCAGAGTTAACAATATCATTGGTAATCAACAATTACCTTTTTAGAGGTTATAATGATGTGAAATAAAGATAATTTGTTGGAGTTTCTTATACAAGGATTTGGGTACCGATACATATAGTGAATCAAAGATATGAATAGTAAATTTGGTTTATATTGACAGTAACATAGTGTTAATCCTCATTAATGAATTACTATGGAATTAATTTTCTTTATATAATTGTTTATACATTAATTGTTTTAAAATAAAGTAATAGTGTTTCAATCTTGATCATATTAAAACATTCAAAAGTCTTATTAATTTTCTTTTCATTCATAATTTATTATCCTATATTATTTTAAATTCAGTTTTAATTAATTTTGGTCAAAGTTGGTAGAGTTGTGTATATGTTTTATTATTTACAGTGTGTAGGGTGAAATGACTTCCTAATTTTGGTAAAATTATAAAGGGAAAACTATTTTTGAAAGGTCTAATTTTTTAACAATGTTTAATTGTAATAATATTCTGGAGGAATGAAGTTAATACATATGGAAAGGAATTGATTATTATGCATTCTTAGAAATAAATCGTGGTCCAAATAGAACATTTGGGCATGGTTTTGTAATATATGATTATAGGTGTAGTAACCCCGAAAAGGGATGGATGATTATATCTCGGCTCATATCGTGGTTCATGGTTAATATATACTTACTACACACAAGGTTTGACCATTCATAAGGGATACACTTGGGTTATTTTAAATTTTCATTAAAACCCATTATAAATGATTTTATATTATTCGTATTAAATAAGGATACAATAAAATAATGATGTTTATGATAAAGATATCAGCAATGCATAAATATTAATTTTATGTTATGTAATACACAACATATGGAATTATTTATTATGATTTGAAATTCCTAATGTTATGATAAAATTTAATATATTCCATTATTTAGAAATTAAACATAGAATGAATAATGGTTTCAATAGTCATGGTAAATTTGGAATTTCCCTATCAAGAAATACAAATTCAACTTGTGCTGGATTTTGAAAGATCATTATCATATTTGGGAAGTTAATATAGGATATGACTAATAAACATGAACATATAGTGATATATTGTGTTCCAAGACAAGATAAAACTATACATAAAATTTTCATACAATATAATACTCCATCTTTTGTTGGAATTAAAAATAATTTGGTAGTTGAGGAATGCATTGTGTCCCATGATATCATAATTATGGGCTTTGGACACAATGAAGTGGAAAGGGTTACACCGGTAGATTATTTTATAAAATTCTATGGTTATCAACAATGATTATTAATCTTGAATACCAGGGAGTAATAATACATATAATAATTATAATTGATTGATTTTAATGTAACATCTATGGAAAATACATAACATACGACTAATGAACTGAAATTAATAAAATGTTCATCATATTTAACGAAAAGTAATAATAAAATTCTTGTTGATTATGAGGCCATTTTTATAGAAAATGATAAGTATACTACATATTTTATACATTATATGGAAATAGAGATGAACCAAATCATTTATGTGACTTATCAATGAATCTTTATAAGACTAGATTCTCTTATTTTTTCATCGCATGAACAGGTGATAATACATTCCATCAAAAAAGACAGGTAATATTCTATCTCTTATATCCTCAAGGTAAATTAATACAATAAGATATTCTCTATGGACTTTAAAAAGGGAATAAATTGATGAAGAAGAAGGTAATGATGAAATTTCACTCTTGTGAAATTTATGGAATGATGCTTCCTGGAAAATTCATTAAAGGAATGGGTTTTTATAAAAAGTTAAACGATAAAGGACATATTATCAATTAATGATTTTGGGTGAAGTACATAAATTATATCTAGTTAATAAAATATTGGTAATTGGGAAATTACTCACATTAGTTTCCCTATCATCAAGGGACCAACCATAGATGAGGATGAGGGGAGATGTCCAAGATTATACTTCAAAATATAATGAAAAATTATACTACCAAAAGAATGAAATCACTGTTCATGATGAAGGTGAGTTTTTCCTTGTCCATAGAAGGGAGACTTTATCATTTGGTTCGTGTCAATTTCCACCTCAAATAGCTCTTATGAATGAGATTTTTATTAATGAAGAGTAGAAAAAATATATGGAAGGGTAAAATAGTGATCAAATAGAGTGTGTAATTATTTTATATGAATACATTTATGTATCTCCTAAGTATCTACATAAAATTTAATAGAGGATGAATTTGAGATTTTTTTCTATATTTAACCACTAATGAAATCCATATATCAAAGAATCAAAATATAATTATATTAATGGAATTTGTGGAGTTAAAGTAACTACTAATATAGTGTAATAATAAGGTATTTATAAACATATATTTTCTACTTGGGGATCGCCAATTATTTTTATTATGAATAATGATATATATATGGGTATTTCCATTTCTTATAGGGAAATCATTGTTATTAATGCAAGTAATAACTATGTTCTACCTCACACTGATGACTTATTTTTTGAACTTCAATGAGATAAATATTTTTCAATGATTTACCTTCGTTCGGGGTATCATTAATTATTAGTAAAGAAGTAATTTATTCTAAATAAATATTTTTGTACAAGTTATATACATTAGAAATTTTCTATAATTTTATTTGGATTTAAGAATGAACATCTGATTTAATTGACCTAATAAAGAGATTATATGGGGGATATCTTGATAATAATTTTAGGGCATTTAATAATATTATCACAGTGTATTTTAAAAGGTTTGAGGAAAATGGAAATCATAGAAGGATCATTTTTGAGAGTCTTAGTGGAGAAGAGTTATATGGTAAATTTTGTAACTATTAATTGTGGATTCAGTATGATTGTTTTCATGGTGATATTGTGTCCATGGATGTTATCCTAATTGATACATTGAAAATAATGGTTGTTAAAGAATGACCCATACCGATAAACATAATTATGTTACATAGTTTCCTTGGATTTTATGGTAACCATTAGATATTTTTTAAACATTTTGATCAACTAGATAACTCGTTTACCTAGGTAACAAAAAAAAAGATATGTTTTTATAAAACATGTAATTTTATGATTGTTTTGAAGAATTTAATAAGATATTGGTAAATACTCTTCTATTGAATTTACAATTGGGAAGTTATGGATTCGTGACATATAGTAAGACATCGAAGATAATATATGAATGTGCCCTTATGAACAAATTGGAAATTTATTATCTATGCATCATGATATTTAAGGATTTATGAAAAAACTAACTACCTAGTGATCTATAGTTGGTAGTAAAAATCATTTATTTGAATTTATAGAGTAATATTCTCTAGGTAAAAAGATTTTAGATATAAAAATATCATAAGAGTTAACAATACATCTAGTCAGAAAAATAGATCAATATGAGACAGAGGTTAAAGATTGTGCTATGCAAGGATTATGACTGCACAATATACTACCATAAATGGAATGAAAATAATATTTTCAATGAATTTCTAGAAAAAATAATTGATTCCTAAAAAAAACAGGATTAATAGGATTACTTTGTGAAAATATTTTTTATATTTATATATGGAATTTATTATGGAAGAGGAAACATCCAACCTTTTTAAAATTATTACTAATCCATCTTTGTTGGAGAATAAATAATTTTATCTCATAAATAATCTGAATTTTGATATTAAAATTTATGTCGTGACTGATTTTAAATAGTATACTTGATTTATGAAGACAGTTTTATAACATTTGCAAAGAGGATATGTGGAACATCTATACCTGAGATGAAAAATTAATTTTTAAATTATCCACATAACATTAATTTGTTCATAGAGCCTAGTAGAACCAAGATATACACTGATATTATGGGGGAATTTCTTATTCGATAATATGAAAGTGAAAATTGATAAATATGTATAATGATTCATAGTTATATGATATTTTAAAAAGTATATATAAATTATTAATGGAATCATGTAACCTCTACATAGTGTTATGTTGTAATGAGATAATATCAGTATGGAGTTTTTCACTAGATTTATGATGATTCCATTACTGAATTTTGGCCTATGGGTTATTATGGATTTCCTTACAATGTTGAAATTGTTCTTATCAATAAAATAATAATTATATATTTGTTACCTTACACTAATATATATTAATACCATTAAAAGACTTCATGGTGCACCATTTTTAATTGTTTCTCAATTTTTTCCATGATTCACATTGAAATTAAAAATAATCTCCAAAAGTCTCTGGATATTAATATTCAATTGAGTCCCAAATAACACCCTAAAACCAATATAAAATATTAATAGACTATTCAAACATTATAAGAAATTTTTTGGTCATTATCACTTGAATTTATAGGTATGTGGGATTAGTATGTTCCATTGGTTGAGTTTTAATATAAAAATATCTTCTATTCATGTATTCAAATGGTGAAAAGTGAAACATTATATGGTAAGAGATATTGTAATCCATATTTCTAGGATGATGTTGGTAAATGGAATATTTTGAGGCCCAATCAAGTTAAAGAGACAAAAACTATGTTATATAATTTTCAGACCCATATTAAATTATATCAAAGAAAAAATGAACTATATTGATAAGTAAAGGAAGTATTTGGAATTTCATATGGGAGATAATATTTTATATCAAATTATCTCCATGTAATTTTTTACAAGCCATAGAATTAAAGGATATATTACCCGATCTAAATTAGAAAGTTGAAAATGATGGAAATATTTAGTGTTGTGTCTTACCAATTGTAAATTATATCAAAACACTCTAATTTAAATTTGGTCATCCATATCTAATTGTTAATGATTTACATGTCAGATATATGACATGAGATCGCCTATGAGGAAACATAATTAGGACATGATCTATATTAATATAAAGATAAAATATTAATTAGTAAAATAATAGATTAAATGTAGGGGAATTGGATTAATTTAATTTTAAAATAAAATTGGTGAAATCATAAAATTGTAGAAGAAACATGGTATTTGGAGGATGTTATAATGGAGAACCATCCATTTTTTAAGTAATATCTATAATATTTTAAATTATAAAATTTTGGAAGGAGGGATGAATTTATCAACCGTGATATAATTTTTGTAAGTGAATATTTTAAAATTAACATATTAATATTTATTAGAATGAAATATTCAAATTGACAGGATGAATATATATTTAGATGTTACTAGTTCAAAATTATATTTGAATGATTTTTTGGGAATTTTTCCTTAGAAATAATATTTTATGAATTATTGAAAATGTACTATTTAACTATTTCTCATTTTATTTATAATTATTTTTTATAATATGTATATTTAACCATTTATTGATTAACAATTTGATACAAATAAACACAAGACCATATAATTGTAAAAAAAAAAATTTCCAGAATAACTATTTTTAAGAGCATAATCATTTTCAATTTTAGACAATTAATATAGATATTAAAAAATAATGATTATAATGAAATTTTGATATTACATATCATAATATATGACAAAAAAATATAATGATGATTACTAGTATATCTTCTATGAACAAGATCTCAAACAAGTGACCAAGACGGGTTGTCTACATAATCTCAAGTACACATCTTAATATACCCAATGATGCTGACTCACTAAGTGGATGTTAAGGATATAATGGGGAGACTATACCTTATATTTCATAGTATAAATTTAGTGGAATACAATAACAATGTATTTGAAGTAGTGGAATCAAAATAATCAACAACATGCATCAATTACTAGACAAGGAACTACTCCAGCAAGTCAATATTAATAGAATCATATAATTAAAAGATAAATCTAACCAAATGAAATATTTAATTTCAAATAAATAGAATATTGTGTTCAATAAAATAAATAATCCAAGATACTTATCCAAAACACCATTTTACTCCCATATATAATATACAACCCATCAAGAAACTATTAATCAATAGTAATTTCCCTTTTCCATTTTCTAAACCTGAATCCCTAAAATAGGACTGGGATCCAAACTGAAGCCTCTCTAGGTTGTGATAATAACTTAGTTGGTAGAAACTATAATGTCAAAATATTTAAGTCTAAGAAATATAGAACATGAAATAAGGAGATAAACACAGTATTAATTTAAACAAATAAAATTATAAATGAAATAAATCAACTGATCATGAGCTTTGGGTTGACACCTTGGGTTATCCCTAACCTTCTGTAGCACCATGATAAATATCAATGAGCATGTAGAATAAAAGTTTTAACCTCTAATATAACCTTCCTTTGTTATATCCAAAAAAAAGAATCATTGGAGAACCAGGAAGAGAGGTATAAGAATTATAGCATAACCTATCTATCCTCTATAATATTTATTGTATAACCGGTCAAAGCCCATTAAGAAATAAAACATATCTGGGGAAAGCACTATAAGCATAAAAAATAACCCTACCAATCTCTATAAGAATTAAAATATAAACAGGCCAAGCCCAATAATAATTTTAACATAACCAGTCTATGATCTATAGCATGGCATTTTAAAAAACACAAAACATAACACGTGTCCTTACAATAAATTATGGTTAATTAATAAAATTACCATTTATTACAAAAAATAATATTCTTACATAAGATCACCCAATGATCACCATAATTTCATCTGACCAAATTCCATTTATATTTTAAATCTTCTTTGTCATTAGCATAAAAATTAACCAATTTCTAGTCAATGTGATATTATATCAAGTAATCAAAAAAAATATCAACAAATATAAAAATCCACAATATTAATAAAAAGAATCATTTTAATAACATAATAAGGTAAATTTCCATTCTATAAAATTATAATGTAAGGTCATGGTTGTCATACCAATCAGGGGGCCATATATCTCATTCTTCACACCAAAGGATCTGACATGATCGAAAGGTTGTCCAATACAAGTATAATTTACAAATAAGTGATTAATAAAATTATTTACATCAAAATCTTGGAATTATACTATTATCACAAATATTTCAAATACCTGTATAAATTGAAATAATTGGGACATTTTCTAGACCACCCACCTCGAAAATGAAAAACACACCGCCAAAATCCTTATATCCAAGATTTCATTGTGATTCCTTCACCATTACCTTAAATAATGATAATGAAATGTAACAACAATGGTTATATAAGTTTTAACTAATAAATGAGAATATGAGGGGGAACTAGAAGGCCTACCATCAAATTCTTGGAAAATATCACCATGATTGGATGGTTGTAGTCCCAAAAGTTTCATCTGTAGAAGGCATGGTTTTAATCTGATGAAATGGAAGAATAAAATAACTCATAAATATATTCACATAATCTAGGGTTTGATAGGAAAATATTTCCTGGAAATTAATTTAGAGAAGATAAGGTTTATTTAATGATAGTCTATAAGAAAATGATAATAATGGATCTCCATAAACCACGCCACAAAACCGATTGATAGAGGGTACACTATGGTGAATACTATGTAACCATGTTGTGGGATCCCTTGGTCTAAGAACACCCATAATATATAGTTTTTTCACTTTAATAGATCCTGTAAACCCATTGATATATTATGGCGCATCTAAATCCACAATTCAATATCACCTCGAATTTCTAAGGGACGTATACATTTTAGATAGCCCTAATGTAAAAGGGTTTTCAAAATTGGTAGACCTATTGATTTTCCAAACCAATTCCATTACCCGACAACCACCATACAAAATATTAATAACTCAATAATCCTATTAAACAAATTTCTTCTATGATATGGCTATGACAATGTTGGTGGCAACATAGATTTTCTCATCAGAGGACCCTATATATAAATCGGGATCTACAGAAGATATCAAAATATATTACAGTGAAAATATAAGGCCTATTGTAATGGTTTATGTTCCCCCAATCCCTTAGTTTTCCAGTTTTTGGTTTTTGGGATATTTGGTGGATGTTCTACGTGTATTTGTAGGTATTGAAGGTGCAAAGAATCTGTTTCATGGATTACACATCTTGTAAGTTGATTTCATGGAATGAATATTGGCTTCACAACTTTTCCATGTTGGTTCATGGTGTGGAATTAATCACGGTCTAAAAAATAATGATAAATCAAAATGCGACTAGTTTTCCATTAGAAACTAACCCGATGTATTACAAAACGTAAAATGGGATTACACATCGGTTAATCCCCTGATGATATAATGTTTTGAAATATTATAGTCTCTTATGTTTTCACTAGGTTTACAATTATAGAATTCCCTCTCATCCTAAAAAATCAAGTAGTCCATTTCTAGACATTTTGATAATTCCATTGATGAGAATCGATCATCACGCATCTATCGTTGATCCACAGTGACCATCCCTTGATCGGAGATGAGTTCATCAACTTTTTCAATGATTTCTATTGGGTTGGACTCTCTTTTCCTACCACACTTCTTTCCCTATGATGGAGTACATTATTCATTTTTTAAATAGTTATTCTTAAGTCATTGATTAGTATGGGTGTGTTGCTACATCCCCATGTCGATGAAAACGTCACAGGAGTGTAAATTAAAGGACCATTAAACAATATGTTTTTACATGAAGAATGTTGACACATCTTTAAGGCAGTGTTTTTATTCATTTCCCCTTGATTGTGCATCATGTGGGGTTTATCTTTTAGATTTCTAGAAAACATAGTTTACCTACAAAAATAAAATATAAGAACTAGGTAAAGGAATTTAAAGGTGTATAAGGACCTTATTAACATTTTTTTATGGCTTTGATGTTATTTTGATGTTGTGAAATATAAAATATTACACCTCACTTAAAATCATTGTTGTTTATTGTCCTTGGTTGTGCACTAAAAAACTACAACATTTTCTTATTTTAATTGAATTCATGTATATGTAAATTTTTAAATATTTTAAACTTGGATAATAAATGGATTCCCTTGGATTGCCTAGTTTTTTCTAGCCCCTAATTTTAAATGTTAAACCAACGAATGGATACCTTGTTAAATGTATAATTGTGTTATGATTAGGTATGTGGGTTTATGTGTTTTGTTGGATATCTTTTGTTGTTTGTGTGAATCATATAGAATATGAAGTGGCACTGATGTGTTTTGTGGGATTTTTGTGGTTGTGTGTGTGAGACAGAAGGGATATGAAGTGGCTATATTGTGATGTGTGGGTATGCTCTGTTTGTGTTGTGGTACAACTGTGAAGCACAAGTGTGTGATGTGCGTTGGATATTGATGTTTCGTGGAAGAAAATGTAGATAATACATCAAATTGACCATGTAATTGTAAAGACCGGGAAATTTCATATAATTATTTTTAATTATATTGTAGTTTTACGAGTCTGATAAAATTAACAACGCATGATTTAGAGGCACGAAGTACCCGAAATGAATTTCTGAACATTTTTTCGGGTACGTTCAGTAAACGTGTGACTAGGTTTTGGTAACTTTTGAAATGGTGCTCAAAATTGAAATACGATGAAAAAGTTGAACTTGTAGTGCTGGTATTCACTTAAGGAGACCTTCAACTCGACCGTAGTAGGTCGGGGGTTGATGATCGTTTTTTGTGCTTTTGGTGGAAATAAAAATAAAATAAAATAAAATCTTATTTTATTTTTATTGAAACATCCCATGTAAATGTTATAAAATTGGGGACCACCTGAACTAAAACCCACATTTTGAAATTAATGGCGAGGACCACCTGAACCCTCTTTAATGGGAGAGAACCTTTGAACTACCCATTTAAAAGTTGGAGCCAACTAAATATTAATGAAATCTGTCAGCATTTAATTGTGACAACATAATTGATCTACCTAATTTAAATTATATTGCCACCTCATTACTTTGGGAGGATTTGGTTGGAAAAGGAGAAGGGGGGATATTGTGGAGGAACATTCTCTCCAATGAAGAACATCTCCCAACGAAGAACTTCTTCAACAAAAAACGTGAAATCATCTCCAACGAAGAACAAGAAACCTCCAACGTGGGAAATCCTCAACGACGATGAACTGACTTCCGTCCTTCTGTCCTCATTGACATCAAAAATCCTGTGAGGTAGGGGTTTTGTTATTCATCATGTTTTGCGATGAATTAATCCTCTTGATCCACCATCTACCTAACTAAGGAAGAGGGTGTGGGCCAAATGAACACGACCCGGTCTCTCCGCAGATCTTCATGGTTGTCGTATTCTACGTGGCAGAGAATGATGGAGGCTGCCTCTCGGGCTAGCCACATGGAACCAGGGTGGTGCGCGTCCCCACCACTAGTAGATAAAGAGGTTGCGAAAGTGGATAGAAGTCGGCCGGTGCATCGGTCGGCACAGAAACATGGGCGGCGCGACCGTGCGCCGCTATCTGAGAATGGGGCCGCGGTTTTCCTGACCACTATGGATGGTGGAAGGTGGCCAGTGTTAATCCATCCATGGAGGTATGATGTATGACATGCCGTTGATAAGACACGAGGGTTCTGCCGTTTTGGCCAACTGAGCTGGACCGAGCAGGACCCGTACGGGTCCAACATACAGCTACTGACCGAAAGGATGAAGGTTGTTCGCTGATTGAGGAGGGGGTCACGCGACCCCCCCCCCCACCTGCATGCGGCCAGGCTGAGCCGCCCAGCACAGGCCACCGCACTGTGGGCCGCTGCACCATGAACTATCGCGGGCTAGGCCATAACCTTCAGAATGGGTCCACTCAGGCCTGGTCGGACCATGTCAGTCTGACCGGGTTTTACCGGAACCAGACCAGCTACGAGATTTACATTTTTTCGAACATATCTAGAGAAATGTGAGACAGTTTGACAAAAAATATATGGCACTAGAAACCATGGATAGAGAATGTTGTTTTGGTATACCCCACTATATATTTTGATAATGTTGTCATACGGTTTTGTTGGATCAATCATGAATCCAACTGGGACATCAGGACAAAAAGGGTAATAAGTTACAGACCGGGTGTCCGATTGACGCACTGTATATTGCGTTGAGACCCCTATGACTTGGAAGTCCATTGGAATACATCTTCATGGGACTTCTTGGTAGATAGAGTATCGACCAGTAGCTTGAGGAGTGGACCCCCCTGAGACAAGAGAGCATAGTGCGGGAACATTGTAGCTGGTTGTGACATGAGAAAGGGATCCTTTGTGGGTCTGCATTTCAGGATCCCACATGGATTCGCTCTAGGATTCCATGTGGGACTACTCTAAGATCATGTGTGAGTCTGTTGTACTAGGATCGTGTGTGAGTCAGATGATGTACAAGGATAATATGTGAGTCTGAGGATGTACTAGGTTCCTGTGTGGGTTTGACGATGTACTACGATCCTCAACGAGTCTGATGATAATTAAGTATCCTAAGTGGGTCTGCCTTTTAACTGGGTAAGATGATTCAGTTGTTATATCTAATCATCTTTACTACTATATCTAAGATATACCTAGTGTGAGATGAGTCTGTTCCTAGTGGTACATTCCATCGTGGTAATACCTTGGTGTATTCTTCTATGTCACGTACCTCTATGGTACTTAACTTCATTGTATTTCTTCCTTTGTGGAACAGTTGAGATTTGGGATTTTGAGTGGGAATCTGTGTTTTCCTCACGATTGAGAGAGGTATACATGATTACATAGGTAATATATGGCCATATACCTAAGTAGGGGTGTCAGTTGATTTCATGCATTTTGGTTCATCCTATGTGGATTGTGTGAGACATTGAGGGTATGGGGGTCCCTACTATGTATCGTCATACTCACCCCTACATTGGCTATGCCTTCACCTTGTTGTGTTTGGTGCAGAAGATGGACAACGCTGGCCGAGGATGAGGGTACCAGGACCGGAGGTAGCTCGAGGTGGATGTTGGATGAGGTGTACCGCAGAGACGACTATTTGAGAGCTGTACCTACCCTTTAGGTAGGATCCTTGGCGGGTTTTCATGGGAGTAGTTCCAGTTTACTTATAATTTTTAGTTTTCTAGTACTTTCCAGTTAGGCTTGTATTCTAAACCATTTTACTAACTCTACTCACTCTATTTACTATTTAGTTTTCTCGGGTTCATATCTTGTTGTCTTCTTTGTTTCCTGTGTTTACAGGATATAAAGGCAATGTCTTCCCAGTATTAGGGAATAAAACTTTTGGTGATAGTCTCCAGCCCCTGGCCTATGGAAGGTGGGCTTGGGGTAGTCATGAAACTTGCCCTGGGGGATGGGTCTTGAAAAATTTTTATTAGAAGAGTCAGTTATACCATAGAACATAAGACTCTGATCTTTTAACAGCAACAGTGTTATTTTTAGTGAGTGTGGTTATTAGTTTAGGGAATCTAGTGTTGGTGTGGAAGCTGACAAATCCATACACCAGGACCTAGACTTCTGAATTCTGACTTAGTGCATCAAAACACTGACTGCATTTGTGTTATCAAGAGTTTTCTTTGTGATTTATTTGAGTCAACTCACCAGGTATAACCTATTAACAATGGTTCACCTGCTTCTTTTCATAATTCGTATACGTAGGCATTCGGCTAGGGTTCCAGGTTTAATATGCACTGATAGCCCATCGAGCGACGAGCCCTCAATGTAGGGCCTATTACCACTAGAGGGACCAATGGAGGTACCTACGATACCGTTACCCATTGGGCCACCAATACAACCAGCTCCAGTAGTAGAGGTTGAAAAATGCTTGAGATCATTTCATGTGTTCCAACGCCAGAGGCCACCCAGGTTCAGGGGAGAGACGGACCCACAGGTGGCTGAGGATTAGTTGGAGGCCATCGTGAGAGTATTCCGACTGGTAGGGACACCAGCTGATCTCTTGGGGAACAATTAAGCCATTATTTTACAGGAATTAGCAGGAAGATGGTGGGTCTTGATGACCCAGGTTCACGATGAGGTAAAACTTATCTGGGAAGACTTTGAGAGCCTTTTTTGGGAAGAGTTTCTCCCAAAGACTCTTTGTGTAGTGAAAATACAGTAGCTTCTTCATCTGCAGAAGGGGAACATTACTGGGGATCAGTACTCAGTGAGATTCACTGACCAATCATGCTACTCCACTTATATGGTGAGTGACCCGTACTTCAGGGCCAAGAAAATTGAGCAGGGACTCTGGTGGGAGATCAGGGCTTCGATAATTTCTCGTAGCATCCCAACATAGGCTAGGGTGTTAAAGCGAGACCTCTTAGTGGAAAGTTTTCTTGCTGAGAAATTTCCAATAGCAAGACCCACCACCAGACATCATGTAGCAGAGTATTCTATAGCTAGCAATAGACAAATGACATATAGGTCCAAGAGGACCAGACCAACAGGTGAATGACTTCTTGACTTTGGATCGATTGTGTGGGGTACTAGAGACCGAGCCAGTCATGCAAGGAGAATGCACTATTTCACATGCAGTGGGTAGGTTCACATGGCCTATGACTCCCTGACCCACCATAGGGAGTGTCAAACCCCGACCTATCTGTTGCTCTTATTCCAGAACCAGATTTTTGTGCTTTGTCAAAAAAAATACATGTTTTGGGTTCGACGACATTGAATGCACGGGCGGAGCGTGATGCCGTGTGGCTTCGCCCATGCAACGACACTGTCTGTAGGTCTTCGAAAAAATTTAAATTTAATATGTTTTTCATTTTATTATGGTTACGATTATTAATTTTAATTATTACATTTGTTATAATTAAGGTTATTATTATTATTATAATTATTATTATTATTATTATCATTTACATTTTTATTTTTATTTTTATTATTATTATTTTCTCTCTTTCTTCTTCTCTTTTCTTTTTTTTCTTCTCTATTTTGGTTATTCCACGCGGGTGTCCCCCGCCTTGCAGCAGACTGCCTCCTTCACTTTTTTTTATTTTTTTTTTCTCCTTCTTCCAGCAGCAGCTTGCTCCGCCTCCTATTTCCCAGGTCGTCGCTGTTGCCCTGCACCCCCTTCGTGCCTCGGCTCCCCCTCTGCAACTCCCAGCAGACTCGCGACCTCGGCTCCCCCGAACCCTGCTCCGCCTGGCGAACCCCCTACGTGCCTCAGCTCCCCCGTACCCTGCTCTGCCTTCTAGAAGTAGTCACCGACCAACACCACGGTCCAGCGGAAGCGCCGCCCTCCCAGCAACGTTTTCAGTCGTCGCGCCCCTGCGCATCGCGTCCCTGCTTTGTCCAGCCGGCAACAGTGGACCCCTCCTTCTCCACCTGTTGCAATGCCCAGCAGCTCCGCTTGACCAGCCTATGTTTATCCCACCACCTTCCGTCCACCTGCTGCTTGCCCTACATGACCACGTCCAGCCGCACTTCACTATCAGCATCGTCCCCCCTGTTGCAGAGCCTAACAGCCGCCTTCAGCCTCCGCACCGGATTCCTGTCGCCCTCCTACTAGTGTCTTCTTGCTCGCACCCCCTTATTCTCCTCGCGCACCAGCAGCAGCACCTCTTCTGCCGGTGCGCCCTTGCATAGCAGGATGTTCAGCCTCCGTCGAACCCACCTTCTACACTGGAGCACAACCAGTAGCCGGTGCCCCTCCTTCGGCAACTCCCAGACTCGACCCAGCGCTCCCCTCCAGCCGCGCCTCCTGCAGGACCCACTCCCTCTTCTCTTAGTGCGGCACGAACTTCTCCCGGTTGCGCCCAGTCTGGTGACCCCCCTTGCAACAGCCCGTCTCCAGCTGCTCCCCCCTGCCGGCGTGCCCAGTCTCTAGTCCAGACCCCCCCCCCCCTTCTGCCCGGTGTGCGCACAACTCTGGTCGAGTCTTTGTCCGGCTCATGCTCACCCCTCGGCCTTCACTGCACCGTGTCGTGCGCCCCTCCTCATACTGCTGCGTGCCCTCCCTGCTGGACAGGCCCCTCACCAGCCTCCCGGCCGACTACCCCTTGCTTGCGCACCCTCTGGCGCACCCCGCTTCTCACCTGCTATCTGGCCAGCCCCCGTCGGTGCGACGTGCACGTTCTCCCGTCCTGCGATCCTCCATTCCAGTGCGTGTCACTACCTTCCGACCGTTGCACGACCCCTTTACCATCCCTTGATCATCGGGCGATGCATCAAAACCCCCTAGCTATTTCGACCAGGCCTGTCGTCAGCTGCCCGAGTCTTTGCGCCGCCGTTGACGGCGTCGGTGACCTTTCCAGTGAACCGCAGCACCGCGCCCGACCATTTAACCTTTCGTGTGACCCTGTTGGTCAAGGTCGGCCCCGTACTGAGGTAACATTTGTGCTGCTTCTTTGTTGGTTATTATGAGTTTGTGTTTTTTTGTGTGGGTGTTGCAGCACATCGGAGACTTATTCCCACGGTATTGTAGTCATCGCCTTGCGCGTACTTGTGCGCAAGTGTGAGATGCGCTGCCTCGTCATCGTAACGGAACTGCGAGTTGAGGTAGGTCCCCCATTGCACTCACCTTTCAATTAAGAATTTATTAATTGCTTGATGTTTTGTTAATTTTAATGAATGATAAATAATATTAGATAAAAAATTTTAAATGATTATTTAGTGTGAAAAGATCCGTTTATTTTATATCAAACACTTGGAATATTTTCTTGATTGGAAGACACCCAATTTTGAAAGAATGCACGTTTGGCCTTTAAACATAATTCACGGAATTTCAAACGTACTTCTAGTTTTAATGATAAGTGATTTCTTTTGAACATGTATTTTGGGTTTTCTCGAGAAATGTGGTTTTGGTTTAAAATTTGTGAAGGGTCGTTTGGCTGTTTAATAGAATAAATTATTTTGAAAAATCCATTCAGGTGTGATCTTTTATGTGAGTTGATTGCATGAGCTGTATGTGATGTTAGTGAATTGTGACTACTTGATTTACATTGTAGACGCACCCCTCTTTTATTGCTTGTGTTGACATGGGAACCTGGCATAGTGAGTTAATCTTCTGAGAATGATTGTTGTACTAGTTTAGATTACGCACTGGCTAGTGGCCTCATAGCAGGGGAATACTGAGTTATTGCTGTTATGGGGATTGGGCCCCTCGGTTAGGCTATGTAGGGCTATGCAGGGCATTAGGGCATTATGACGTCATCGAGTTAGGGCATGCCATTAGGATGAGTTAGATGTATAGTACGTTCTGGATTGTTCACGATCTCCTAGGTTCGACCCATGTTTCCATTATTGTGTATTTGTGTGTGGAAGAGGATCGAGAGGTCATGTTCGGTTGCTGACCTATGTGGGCCACTTTTCCCATTGCCCTTGGTATGTGTTGTGTGTTGTGTGTGCTATTTGTGGTTTTCCTTTTGGTTAATAACTGATGTCTAGATTTCTAAATTGTTCGTAGAAAAATGTTTTAAAAATGAAATTTACTTATTCCTTTCAAACATTAAACTTGTTTTTAAATTATAAAGGGTAATGGATTGATACTTGTTTTAGAAATGGAAGTGCGTGTGTGTGAAAACCAATATTTTTGTATATTTAGTTAAAACCTGTAATTGGTAAATGCTTCATTTAAAATTAGTGCATTGGGAATAGTTTCTTGGGCACGCCTACTGAGTTTTAATACTCACGCCTATAGTGTTTTCCTGTTTTTAGTTTTGTTGCAGGTTGGCTCGAGCTTACTCTCCGTGGGAGAGAGTTGGTTGTGGTCTGGTTAGCAACTCTCGGAGTCGCAAGAGTTTCTGGTCGAGACAAGGTCAGTGTGTTTTTGTTGGTCGTTCTTCCTTTTTCATGTCATTTATTTTTCCTTCCGCTGCTTTGTTTATTTATTTATTTTTTCTAGGCGATATCGTTCCCGTTTGCCCTTTATTGATGCTCTGGCACTTGTCGCCAGCCCGGGAGGATCGGGAACGCCTCTCGGGTCATGTCGCGGACCGGCTCGGGTGATCGGTTCAGGGTCGACCCGGGTTGGTTCCTGACAAAATGGTATCAAAGCAGGACAACTCCTGAGCGGACCTTGTTTTTCAGAGCTCCCATTGTTATCTGGGGTTTTCATGGTAGAAGGTGTATGATTATCGGGACTCGAGGCATACGGACGAGAAGGACGTCATGAACCCTTGCTTGTTCTGAACCTCGGGTTACCATTGGATGTTTGGGTTGTCGATGTCTTTTGATTCTTATGATTTTTTGGTATTGGGAAATGAAATAAGAGTTACGCAAGTGACCTCCGTGAGCGCACATGGTCTGGCAAGCCATGTGGAGCCAGAGACTTTACCCTAGAATACTCTCAGTGACGGTGGTGTGACTGGCATATGGCCGCCAACCATATGGTCGAGTCACCCATCATCACTAGTTTCCCTCTAGTGATTCGTCTGGATTTTCCTTATTTCTGAAAAAAAATCATTCTGAAAGGTGTTATTTTGGTATTTGAAACGGCAATGACCATGTTTGATCCATCTTTTTGTTTTCTTGTTCCTTAGTGTTTGTCCCACGAAGGTTCGATGGATGCCCAAGGTGCAGCTTCAGGTGGTGCATCCTTAGAAAATCCTCCAGTTGATCATCCTAAAGACTACTTCCTCGAGTTTCGGAAGTTGAACCCTCCCCTCTTTTATGGGAAGACAGATCCTCTTGAGGCAGAGGAGTGGTTACGGAAGATTGAGAGGAAGTTCAGTTTCATTGGGTTGCCTGAGTCGTTAAAGGTTAAGTTGGCTGAATTTATTCTTGATGGCCCAACCTCGAAATGGTGGAAGTATGTGTCTCAAAATAAACCTCAGAAAGATCTCACTTGGGAGTTCTTCAAGTCATAATTCATTCAAAAGTACTTCTCTGAAGTGACAAATGTGATGAAGAGGATGGAGTTGTGCGGTCTCCAGCAAGGTGTCGGATCGGTGTTTGAATTCTTTCGTCGTTTCCTGGACCTGGCTCCGTATGAACCGGGGTATGTTTGAAATGATCCTGTGAAAGCTCGGCATTTTGAGCTTGGATTACATCCTGAGCTGCAGTCGAAGGTGGGAGAATTCAACATGATCACTTTCCATGTTGTGGTGAGACAAGCTTTCCTCGTAGAAGGTGAGTTAGCAGGAGGACATGAGGTGATGAATCCTCCTCCGACTTTGGGAAACATTGCAGAAGATAGCAATAAGAAGAAAGAGAAGTGACATGATGGTGGTGGAACTACTATAGGAATCAAGAGGCCTTCAGACCTTCAGTTGTCTTCCTCATAGGACAATGCCTTGATCTGTCACCAGTGCGGTAAGCGGGGGCACAAGAGGCCGATATGCCCGAATGCTCCAAAACCCTGCCACAGCTGTGGACGTCTGGGCCACTTACAGCGATTCTGTCGAGGTGTTTTCAAGAAGCACACTAAATCCATACCTGGCTCGTTGATGGTCACCTCAGCCCGTCCGAAGGAGTAGGATGGATTTTGGAGATCATTTTGGGGTTTTCTCTTTATAGAGTTTCTTGGATGTAGTAGTCGTCACCTGTACCGTTTTGTGGTGTTTCTTTTCATTCAGTTGTAAGAATGGTTGTGGCTGAACCTCTTTGAAACCTTTGTTCTAATGGATGTGAGTTTGGTAAAATTCTTGTTCATGTGTTATGATTGGGAATTTTTGAAGCCTGACTGCGAGGCAGGAGACGCTTCAATCATCGGTGCTCCAGCCATAGGCTCCGGAGTGAAGTTGGCGCGTAGTTAGGTGAACCCCAGCAGTGAAGAAGGGCCTTAGTTTAATCTTCATCATTAGTGTCGTAAGGTTTGTGTTCTTCCGAGGGTGTGACATTGTT
Source organism: Viscum album (assembly GCA_963277665.1). Classification (NCBI taxonomy): domain Eukaryota; kingdom Viridiplantae; phylum Streptophyta; class Magnoliopsida; order Santalales; family Viscaceae; genus Viscum; species Viscum album. Next base: position 1,254,000,814 of record OY728141.1, read on the forward strand.
GGAGTGACGGTGACGGTAGTTTTGATGCTCTACCCGTAGGCCCCTTCCCTTCTCCCACTTGTGGTGGGGGGTTTTTGGACTATGTGTAAAATCATCAAGCTCGGTTACCCTAGTCATTCCTTATGGTTGGGAGAATGATCACGGGTCTCATTGAATTCAGTTGGCTTGTTTCCTATGGTGGGGAGTCCGTTCGGGCCTCCCCGTGTTAGTATCAGAGTTTCTTCTCGGGTTTCATTTTGGGTGGGGTTTAAAGTGTTCGTGTTTCGAGGATAAGTTGTGTGTCATGGGATTTCGGTGTCTACTTGGATCAATCAACTGGAGGTTCTTAAACTTTTGGGGTTGATTGACAATTAAGGAGTTTCTTCTATGGTCTAGGTCTTGTTGTGGCTTCCTGGGGACGGGAAGCATTATGGTGGGGAGAATTGTCACACCCCGACCTATCTGTTGCTCTTATTCCAGAACCAGATTTTTGTGCTTTGTCAATAAAAAAATGCATGTTTTGGGTTCGACACCATTGAACGCACGGGCGGAGCGCGACGCCACGCGGCTTCGCCCATGCAACGACACTGTCTGTCGGACTTCGGAAAAATTTAAAATTAATATGTTTTGCATTTTATTATGGTTACGATTATTAATTTTAATTATTACATTTGTTATAATTAAGGTTATTATTATTATTAATATTATTATTATTATTATTATCATTTACTTTTTTATTTTTATTTTTATTATTATTATTTTCTCTCTTTATTCTTCTCTTTTCTTTTTTTCCTTCTCTCTTTTGGTTATTCCACACGGGTGTCCCCCGCCTTGCAGCAGACTGCCTCCTTCTCTTTTTTTTGATTTTTTTTCTCCTTCTTCCCACAGCAGCTTGCTCCGCCTCCTATTTCCCAGGTTGTCGCTGCTGCCCTGCACCCCCTCTGTGCCTCGGCTCCCCCTCCGCAACTCCTAGCCGACCCGCGACCTCGGCTCCCCCGAACCCTGCTCTGCCTGGCGAACCCCCGGCGTGCATCAGCTCCCCCGTACCCTGCTCTGCCTTCTAGAAGTATTCGTCGACCACCACCACGGTCCAGCGGAAGCGCCACCCTCCCAGCTACGTTTCCAGTCGTCAGGCCCCTGCGCACTGCGTCCCTGCTTTGTCCAGCTGGAAACAGTGGACCCGTCCTTCTCCACCAGTTGCAATGCCCAGCAGCTCCGCCTGACCAGCCTATTTTTATCCCACCACCTTCCGTCCACCAGCTACTCGCCCTGCATGACCACGTCCAGCCGCACTTCACTACCATCGTCGCCCCCCTGTTGCAGAGCCTAACAGCCGCCTTCAGCCTCCGCACCGGATTCCTGTCTCCCTCCTACTAGTGTCTTCCTGCTCGCACCCCCCTTATTCTCCTCGCGCACCAGCAGCAGCACCTCTTCTGCCGGTGCGCCCCCTACATAGCAGGCTGTTCAGCCTCCGTCGCACCCACTTCTTCACCCGAGCACAACCAGTAGCTGGTGCCCCTCCTTCAGCCACTCCCAGACGTGACCAAGTGCTCCCCTCCAACCGCGCCTCCTGCAAGACCCCCTCCCTATTCTCTTAGTGTGGCACGAACTTCTCCCGGTTGTGCCCAGTCTGGTGACCCCCCTTGCAACAACCCGTCTCCAGCTGCACCCCCCTGCCGGCGTGCCTAGTATCTAGTCCAGACCCCCCCTTCTTCCCAGTGTGCGCACAACTCTGGTTGAGCCTTCGTCCGGCTCATGCTCACCCCTCAGCCTTCCCTGCACCGTGTCGCGTGCCCCGCCTCATACCACCACGTGCCCTCCCTGCTGGCCAGGCCCCTCACCAGCCTCGCGGCCGACTCCCCCTTGCTTTCGCACCCTCTGGCGCACCCCATTTCTCACCTGCTATCTGCCCAGCCCCCGTCGGTGCGACGTGCATGTTCTCCCGGCCTGCGATCCTCCATTCCAGTGTGTGTCGCTGCCTTCCGACCATCGCACGACCCCTTTGCCGTCCCTCGATCATCGGGCGATGCATCACAACCCCCAGTTATTTTGACCAGGCCTGTCGTCAGCTGCCCAAGTCTTTGCGCCGCCGTTGACGGCGTCAGTGACCTTTCCAGTGAACCGCAGCACCGCGCCTGACCATTTAACCATTCGTGTGACCCTGTTGGTCAAGGCCGGCCCCGCGTCGAGGTAACATTTGTGCTGCTTCTTTGTTAGTTATTATGAGTTTGTGTTTATATTTATTTTTTTTTGTGGGTGTTGCAGCACATCGGTGACGTATTCCAACGGTACTATAGTCGTCGCCTTGCGCGTACTTGTGCGCGAGTGTGAGATGCGCCGTGTCGTCGTCATACCGGAACTGCGAGTTGAGGTAGGTCCCTCATTGCACACACCATTCAATTTAGAATTTATTAATTTATTGATGTTTTGTTAATTTTAATGAATGATAAATAATATTAGATAATAAAATTTTAAATGATTATTTAGTGTGAAAAGAGCCGTTTATTTTATACCCAACACTTGGAATATTTTCTTGGCGGGCGGACACCCAATATTGAAAGAATGCATGTTTGGCCTTTAAACATAATTCACGTAATTTCAAACGTACTTCTAGTTTTAAAGATAAGTGATTTCTTCTGAACAAGTATTTTGGGTTTTCTCGAGAAATGAGGTTTTGTTTTAAAATTTGTGAAGGCTCGTTTAGTAGTTTAATAGAATAAATTATTTTGAAAAATCCATACAGGGGTGATATTTTATGTGTGTTGATTGCATGAGCTATATGTGATGTTAGAGCATTGTGACTGCTTAATTTACATTGTGGACGCACCCCTCTTTTATTGCTTGTGTTTACATGGGAACCTGGCATAGTGAGTGAATCTTCTTGAGAATGATTGATGCACTAGTTTAGATTACGCACTGGCTAGTGGCCCCATAGCAGGGGAATACTTAGTTATTACTACTATGGGGATTGGGCCCCTCAGTTAGGCTATGCAGGGCTATGCCGGGCGTTAGGGCGTTATGACGTCATCGAGTTAGGGCATGCCTTTAGGATGAGTCAGATGTATAGTACGTTCTGGATTGTTCACGATCTCCTAGGTTCGACCCATGTTTCCATTATTCTGTATTTGTGTGTGGCAGACGATCGAGAGGTCAAGTTCGGTTTCTGGCCTATGTGGGCCACTTTTCCCATTTACATTGGTATGTGTTGTGTGTTGTGTGTGCTATGTGTGGTTTTCCTTTTGGTTAATAACTGATGTCTAGATTTCTAAATTTTTCATAGAAAAATGTTTTAAAAATGAAATGTACTTATTCCTTTCAAACATTAAACTTGTTTTTAAATTAAAAAGGGTAATGGACTGATACTTGTTTTAGAAATGGAAGTGTGTGTGTGTGAAAACCAATATTTTTGTATATTTAGTTCAGACCTGTAATTGGTAAATTCTTCATTTAAAAGTAGTGCATTGGGAATAGTTTGTTGGGCACGCCTACTGAGTTTTAATACTCACGCCTATAGTGTTTTCCTGTTTTTAGTTTTTTTGCAGGTTGGCTAGAGCTTGCTCTCCGTGGGCGAGAGTTGGTTGTGGTCTGGTGAGCAACTCTCGGAGTCGCAAGAGTTTCTGGTCGAGACGAGGTCCGTGTGTTTTTGTTGGTCATTCTTCCTTTTTCGTGTCATTTATTTTTCCTTCCGCTGCTTTGTTTATTTATTTATTTTTGATGGGCGAAATCATTCCCACTTGCCCTCTATTGATGCCCTGGCGCTTGTCGCCAGCCCGGGAGGATCGGGAACGCCTCTCGGGTCATGTCACGGACCGGCTCGGGTGATCGGTTCAGGGTCGACCCGGGATGGTTTGTGACAGGGAGGATCATCAAGAGGTCGATGGACCGCCCAAGGAGAGATAGAGGTTTGACCGAGGAGGTCTGCAGGGAGAACGAGGACGTGGCAGAGGAGCCAGCCATGCATTTGGAAGTGGGCGACGATTGGAGATGTTATTGCCACCCCCACCATGTGGACAACCCCGACAACAGGGATCATGTGGACATGGGAAACCTCATCTTCAGGCAGCTACGACCTACGATCAAGATGCTCCGGAGATGATATTAGGTATGATCTATGTCTATTCCACCATAGTTATAATAAATATAGACACATGTTCTAGTCATTCATTTATTTCCACTGCCCACGTTTGGAGCTCAAAGATTTTGACAGAGCTTTTGGCTCCATCCATGCAGTTATAGACTACTATGGGAGAGGATTCTATGATTAAGCCCTTTTTCTGACATTGTAAGCTTACTCTAGGAGGAAAGAGCTTTGGATGACATCTCTTAATAGTGTCATTGAGGCCTTACGACGTCATATTGGGGATGGTCTGTTTATCTACAGTCCATGCTCAGATTGACTATATTAGGTGCGATGTGTGGTGTGTCTACATGGATGGGTCCATGTTTACCATCACCCCTGAGAAGGGAGCCTTTGCAGCACTACGTGGACATACCCAGAGGAGAGTACAACCAATAACTAATTAGGTTTCTAGCCTTACCCTCAGAGTGGTTGACGTGGAGAGCGTGATCTATCCTGTAGTGGGGGACCAGTATGAGGATTTCTTCCCTGATGATGTTTTAGGTGTACCTCTTCATAGATATTTGGACTTTTACATTGACTTGTACCCCAAGACGACAACAATATTTAAACCAGCATATCTGATGGCTCTCGCGGAGCATCATGAGTAGTGGGTATAGCTGGAGGACTTAAAGTGGAAGAGATTCATTCGGCCAAGTGTTTCTCTTGGGGCAACCCCGATTTTATTCTCCATGAAGGTGGATGGGAGCTTGAGGATTTGTGTTGACTATCGGCACCTAAAATAGGTGACCATGATGAAAAAGTACCCACTTCTGAGGATTTATGATCTCTTTGATCAATTGAAGGAAGTACAATGGTTCTTAATGATAGAACTCAGGTCAGGCTATCACCAGCTCAGAGTGCAAGACAAGGATGTGAAGAAGATGGCTTTCAGATGTTGGTATGTCCATTTTGAGTTTTTGGTCATGTCAATCAGCGTAACCAACTCCCTAGTAGTGTTCATGGGACTCATGAACATGATCAATCAGCCATGCCTTGATCACTTTTTAGTAGTCTTCATCAATGACATTTTGATCTAATCCACTACTGAGGAGGAGAATTCTTATCAATTGCGGATAGTTCTGGACACAATCTGAGAGAACCATATTTATGGAAAGCTCTCGAAGTGTCAGTTCAGGATCTGAGTGGTTATCTTTCTGGGACATGTCATATCAGATGCTGGAGTTGTAGTGGATCCAGTAAAGATTGATGTGGTACATACTTGGGAGACACCGAAGAGTGTGACAGAGGGATGGTGTTTCTTTGATTTGGTCAGATACTACCAAGGATTTTTACCGTATTTATCTAGAGTTGCATCACCCTTATCAGCATTGACGAAGAAGGGGAAACCCTTCATGTGGTCGGAGAGATGCTAGTGGAGTTTTCAGGATTTGAGGCAGAGGCTGACTAGTGCCCCCATCATGAGGCTACCAAATGAGGGCATAGGGTATGCAGTCTACTACAACACATAATGGACAAGGCTCAGATGTGTCCTGATGCAGAAGTGAGCAGTGACCGCATATGGTTCTCGATAGCTGAGACAACCTGAGTAGAACTATGCTACCCATGACCTAGAGTTAGCTGCAGTGGTCTTCGCATTGAAGATGTGGTGTATTACATGATGGATGAGTGTTTGACAGTTTACTCAGATAAAAAAAGTTTCATGTATATATTCTCACAGAAGGACCTAAACCTGAGACACCGACGTTGGCTTGAGTAATTCTAGGAATATGACTTTGAGATATTCTATACTCCTGGTTAAGTGGAACATTGTAGAAGATGCACTCAGTAGGAGATCTGGTATACAACTGCTTGGTGAGGTGACAGGGAAGCTGGCCGCTTTTCAGATATCCTTTGTGGATCGGGATGGAACAACTTTTCTTCAGTCTATTACAGTCACTCCCCACATCTTCAGTGAGTCATGGAGGCGCAGCATGGGGAAACTGACTGCGAGGCCCAACGAGCTCATGTATCCATAGGAAACGCACCTGATGAATTTTCTGATGGTGGAGAGCACTTCAACCTCTTCCAAGAACATACTATTTTACCAGTGTCACTTATGGAGGTATTTTTGAGGGAGTTACACACATCCCCTATAGTGGTATATCCGGGAGTGGGGAAGATATACCAGGATATCCGACAATAGCACTGGTAGTCCGGAATGAAACAAGTAATAGCGGAGTTTGTCTCTCAGTGCATCACTTGCTAGCAAATGAATGTGGAGCATTAGGTACCAGTATGCTTAGTTCATCCTTTAGAGGTCCCAGAGTGGAAGTGGGATGGGATATCAATGGACTTCGGGAAAGTAAATCCACGTAGGTCCATAGGTCATGATTTTATCTGGTTGATCGTCGATTGACTCACCATGTCATCCCAGATCATATCGATTATAGATCATGGTTTAGTAGAGATCTTGGGACGCCACAATGAGTAAGAAATTGTATGGCTACATGGAATACCTTTGATGATTTTATTCGATCATGATACACATTTCACTTACCGGCTATGGAAGGGGTTCTAGGAGGATTTCAGGACATAGCTTCATTTGAGCATCACCCTCTATCCTTAAACAGATGGCCAGACTGATTGGACCATTCAGACCCTCGAGGAAATGCTACGTACTTGATTCCTCAACTTCAGTCGCATCTGGGAGGATCAATTGCCTTTGGTAGAATTTGCATACAATAATAGCTACCACTCCACCATTGTGATATAACATTTTTAGGCATTATAGGGACGACCTTGTAGATCAACTTTGTGGTAGACTAACCAAGGGGAGTCAGTACTCTTGGGAACAGAGATGGTACATGCTTCCACAGAGAAGGTGCATATCATCCAAGAGCAGATGAAGACTGCACAGAGAAATTTGAAGTCTTATGCCTACATGAGACAGAGACCTCTGGATTTTGAGGATAGCGACCATGTATTTCTACGTGTCTCACTTCGAAAAAGTCTAGGAAGATTGGACCGGGAGACAAGCTATATCCAAGGTCTATCAGACCCTTCCAGGTCCTCAACGGAGTTTGAGGGGTGGCTTATCGCCTAGGACTTCCCTCTTAGTTGCACCGGGTGCACGACGTCTTCCATGTATCCCAGATGAGGAGATACATGCATAATCCCTCTCACCTCATCGACCACGGTGAGCTGAACATCGATGATGGGGTGAAATTTACGGAGGTTCCAGTGTAGATTGAGGATTGACAAGAGCAGGTCCTTCATGGGAGGATGATACCTCTGGTGTGATTTCACTGATAGTACATGAACCTCTAGGGGAGCACAAGGGAGAAGGAGGCTCAGATACGTGATCAGTACCCCCACTTGTTTTCCTAGTTGTTTTTTGATGTGGTTTTCAGGTACATAAATCCTTGAGGTGGAGAGAATGTGAAGACCTATAAATTTCATATAATTGTTTTATTATATGGGAATTTTACAAGCCCTCAATAATTGACGGAGCATGATTCTGAGGACCAAAGTTATCCGAATGAATTTATGAAAATTAGTTAGGGTACGTTCCGTAAACGTGGGAGTGACTTTTTGATACATTTGAATCGGTGATCAAAATTGAAATCAGAGGACACCGTTGAACTTGCTGCACAAATATTTACTTAAGGAGACCTTTACCTCGACCGCAGTAGGTTGAGGATGAAATATAGTTATTGTTGTATTTGTGAAAAAAATGAAATAAAATAAACTATTATTTAATTTTTATTAAAACCTCCCATGTAAATATTATAAAAGTGGGGACCACCTAAACTAAAACTCCAATTTAGAAATTAATGGAAGGGACCCCCCTAACCCTCTTAAATGGGAGAGAACCTTTCAACTCCCCATTTAATTTTTGGAGACAACTAAAAATTAATGAAAAGTGTTAGCATTTAATTGTTCAAACATAATTGATCTACTTAATTTAAATTTTATTGACACCTCATTCCATTGGGAGGATTTGGTTCGAAAAGGAGAAGGGGAGAGATTGTGGAGGAACATTCTCTCCGACAAAGAACATATATTAACGAAGATCTTCTACAACAAAGAACACACCATCTTCTCTAATGAAGAACACGCCACCACCAACATGGGAAATCCTCAACTACGAAGAACCGAAGTCCGTCCTTCCTTCCTCATTGACATCAACAACCCTCTGTGGTAGGGTTTTTTTTGTTCTTCATGTTTTAAATTGAATTAATCTGCGTGATCCACCAGCTACCGAACTAATGCAGCGGGTGAGGGCCAAACGAACACGACCCGATCTCTCCACGGTTCATCATGGTTGTCATATTCTTCTTGGCGGAGAATGATGGCGGCTACCTCCTGGGGTAGCCGCATGGAAATGGGGTGGTGCACGTCCATGATTCCTGTAGAGAATGTTGTTGTGAGAGTATTCAGAAGTCGGTCGGTGCTTCACCCGGCCACAAAAGCACGGGCGGCACGACGGTGCGTCGCTGTCGGAGAAAGGGGCCGCGACCTTCCGGGCCACTATGGATGGTGGAAGGTGTCCAGCGTTCAACCATCCGCCGAGGAACAACGTATGACACGCCGTTGAGAAGAGACAAGGGGTTAGTTGTTTTTGGCCAGTTGAGTTGGACCAAGCGGGACTCGCCCGGGTCCAGCATACGGCTATTGACCGACTAGCCGAAGCTCGTTTGGTGATTGAGGAGGGGGTCGCGTGACTCCCCCCCCCCCCGTATGCGGCCACGCTGGGCCGCCCAGCATGGGCCGCTGCACCATGGGCCGCCGCACCATGAACCACCGCGGGCCTGGCCGAAACCTTCAGGATGGGTCGACCCAGGCCTAGTCGGACCGGGTCAGTCCGACCGGGTTGTACCGGACCCGGACCAGCTACGAGATTTACGTTTTCTCGAACATATCTTGAGCTACGGGAGACGGTTTGATGAATCGTCTACGACGCCAGAAACCTTGGAAAGAGATGGTCATTTTGGTATACCCCACTTGAGATTTTGATAATGTTGTCATATGGTTAGGTTGGATCGATCACGAATCCAACTGGGACATCGGGATTAAAAGGGTAAAAAGTTACTGACCGAGCGTCCGATTGACGCACTGTATGTTGCGTCGAGACCCCTATGACTGGGAAGTCTATTGGAATACTTTTTTGTGGGACTTATTGGTAGTTGGAGTATCGACCAGTAGCTTGAGGAGTAGACCCCCGGAGACAAGCGAGCTTAGAGTGGGAACATTGTAGCTAGTTGTGACATGAGAAAGGGATCCTTTGTGGGTCTGTATTTGAGGATCCCACATGTATTCAATCTAGGAATTGATGTCGGCCTGCTCTAGGATCCTGTGTGGGTCTATTGTACTAGGATCATGTGTGAGTTAGATTATGTACTAGGATCATATGTGAGTCTTAGGATGTACTAGGTTCTTGTGTGGGTTTGATGATTTACTACGATCCTCAACGGGTCTGATGATAATTTTGGATCATACGTGGGTCTGCCTTTTAACAGAGTAAGATGATTCAGTTGTTGTATCTAATCGTCTTTACTACTGTATCTATGATATACCTAGTTTGAGTTGAGTCTGTTCCTAGTGGTACATTCCTTCGTGGTAATACCTTGGTGTATTCATCTATGCGGCGTACCTCTGTGGTACTTACCTTAGTTGTATTTATTCAATTTTGGAATAGTTGAGCTTTGGGATTTTGAGTGGGAATCTCTGTTTTCCTCACGATTGAGAGGGGTATACAAGATAACATAAGTATATGTATCTCCATATAACTAAGTAGGCGTGTCAGTTGATTTCATACTTTTTGGTTTATCCTACGTGGATTGTGTGAGACATTGAGGGTCTAGGGGTCCCTACTAAGTATCATTATACTCACCCTTGCATAGTCTATACCTACACCATATTGAGTTTGGTGTAGAAGATGGACAAAGATGGTTGAGGACGAGGGTACCAGGATTGGAGGAAGATCAAGGTGGATGTCGGATGAGGTGTACCGCAGAGACGACTGTTCGATATCTGCACCTACCCTTTAGGTAGGATCCTTGGTGGGTGTTTGTGGGAGCAGTTCCAGTTTACTTATACTTTTCAGTTTCTTAGTAATTTCAATTTGGGCTTGTATTCTGGACCCTTTAACATACTTTACTCACTCTATTTACTATTCAGTTTACTCGTGTTCGTATCTTGTTGTCTGCTGGGTTGCATGTGTTTACAGGATATAAAAGTAATGCCTTCCCAATTTTAGGGAACACTCCTTTTGGTGATAGTATCCATCCCCTGGCCTATGGAAGGTGGGATTGGGGTAGTCACAAAACATTCCCAGGGGGATGGGTCATGACAAATTGGTTTCAGAAGAGTCCGCTCTACAACAGAACACAGGACTCTGATATTTTAACAACAGTAGTGTTAAGTTTAGTGAGTGTGGTTATTAGTTTAGGGAATCTAGTGTTGGTGTGGCGGCTGCAAAATCCATACACTAGGACCCTGACTTCTGAATTCTGACTCAGTGCATGAAAACACTGACTACGTTTGTGTTATAAAGAGTTTTCTTTGTGATTTCTTTGAGTTAACTCACTAGGTATAACCTATTGACTGTGGTTCACCTGTTTCTTTTCAGAATTCCTCTATGCAGGCATTCAGCTAGGGTTCCGGGTATAGTACACACTGATAGCCCATCGAGCGACAAGGCGTTGGTCAGGGCCTGTCACCACTAGAGGCACCAACGGAGGCACCTACGGTACCGTTACCAGTTGGGCCACCAATACCACCATATCCAGAAGTAGAGGGCGAAAAACACTTGAGCGCATTGCACGAGTTCCAGTGCTAGAGGCCACCCAGGTTCAGGGGAGAGATAGACCCACTGGCGACTGAGGATTGCTGGAGGCCATGGTTAGAGTGTTCCGACTAGTAAAGACACAAGCTGATATCATGTTGATCAATACTGCTAGTCTTTTATCGTAATCAGTAGGAAGATGGTGGGGCTTGATAACCTAGGTTCACGGCGAGGTGACACTTCTCTGGGTAGTCTTTGAGAGCCTTTTTCGGGAAGAGATTCTACCAAAGAATCTTTGTGTAGCGCGCATACAGTAGCTTCTTCATCTGCAGCAGGGGAACATTACTATGGCTCAGTACATTGTGAGTTTTACCGACCACTCACACTAATCCATGTATATGGTGAGGGACCCATACTTCAGGGCCCAAAAAATTGATCAGCGACTCAGACGAGAGATCAGGGCTTCGATGATTTATCTTAGCATCCCAACACAAGATGGGGTGTTAAAGCGAGCCCTCTTAGTGGAGAGTTTTCTTACTGAGCAATTTACAGTAGCGAGACCCACCAACAGATGTCATGTAGAAGATTCTTCTGTAGAAGGAAGTAGAAAGATGACATAGAGGTCCAAGAGGACCAGAACTATAGGTGGATGACTGCTTGACTTAGGATCGGCTGTGTTGGGTACCAGAGACTGAGCCAGTCTTGCGAGGAGCATGCACTGTTCCACATGCGGTGGGCAGGGTCACATGGCCCATGACACCCCGAGCCACCGTATGGAGGATCATTAGGCGGTCGACAGACTGCCCAAGGTGAGATAGAGGTTCAAATGAGGCGGTCTTCTGGGAGAACGTGGACGTGGCAGAGGAGTCGTCCATGCATTTGGAAGTGGGCGACGAATGGAGATGTTACCTACACCACCACCACGTGGTCCACCCCAACCACAGGGAGTAGGTGGACATGGGAAACCACAACTTCATGCAGCTAAGGCCTATGATCATGGTGCTCTGGAGATGATATGATGTACAATCTGTGTCTATTCCACCTTAGCTATAATAAATATAGACACATGTTCCAGTCATTCTTTTATTTCCACTTCCCTCCTTCGGAGCTCAGAGATTTTGACGGATCATTTGGCTCAATCTATGTTATTAGAGACTCCTAAGGGAGAGGATTCTACGATTAAGCACTGGTTCTGACATTGCGAGCTTACTCTAGGAGGAAATAGCTTTGGATGATATCTCTTAATAGTGTCATTGAGGCCTTACGACATCATCATGGGGTTGGTCTGTTTATCGACAATCCATTCTCAGATTGACTGTATTCGGCGCGATGTGTGGTCTTTCTGCTCAGATGGGTCCAGGTTTACCATCACCACTGAGAAGGGAGCCTTTGCAGCACCATATGGAGATACCTGGAGTAGAGAAAAACCAATCACTAATCATTTGTCTAAACTTACCCTTGGAGTGGTTGATGTGGAGAGCATAAGCTATCATGTAGTGGGGGATCAATACATGAATTTTATCCCTGATGATGTTTTAGATCTACCTCCTCATTGAGAGGTGGAATTTTACATTAACTTTTAACCCAGGACGACAATGATACTTAAACCAGCATATCTGATGGCTCTTGTGGAGCTTCATGAGCAGTGGGTACAGTTGAAGGACTTACAGGGGAAGAGAATCATTCAGCCATGTGTTTCTCTTGGGGCAGCCCCGATTTTGTTCTCCAAGAAGGTGGATGGGAGCTTGATGATTTTTGTTGACTATCAGCTATTGAATCAGGTGACCGTGAAGAACAAGTACCCACTTCTGAGGATATATGACCTCTTTGATCAACTGAAGGAAGCACGGTGGTTCTCAAAGATGGACCTCAGATCAGGCTATCACTAGCTCGGAGTGTGAGACAAGGATGTGAAAAAGACGGCTTTCAGATATTGGTATAACCATTATGAGCTTTTGGTCATGTCATTCAGCATAACCAACTCCCATGTAGTGTTCATGGGACTCATGAACAGGATCATTCAGCCATACTTTGATCGCTTTTTAGTAGTCTTAATCGAAAAAATTATGATCTACTCCTCTACTGAGGAGGAGCATGCCTATCAATTGCAGATAGTTCTGGACACACTCCGAGAGAACCATCTTTATGGAAGGCTCTCGAAGTGTCAGTTCAGGATCTGAGTGGTTCACTTTCTTGGACATGTCATATCAGAGGCTGGAGTTGTAGTAGATCCAGTAATGATTTAGGTGGTACATACATGGGAGCCACTCAATAGTGTGACATAGGTATGGTGTTTCTTTGGATTGGTCGGATACTACCAAATATTTGTACCAGATTCATCCAGAGCTGCAACACCTTTATCAGCATTGAAGAAGAAGGGGAAACCCTTCATGTGGTCGGAGAGATGCAAGTGGGGTTTTCAGGATCTGAGGAAGAGGCTGACTAGTGCCACCATCTTGAGGCTACCAAATGAGGGAATATGGTATGTAGTCTACTACAACGCATAAGGGACCATGCTCGGATGTGACCTATAGCAGGAGCGATCTGTGACCACATATGGTTCTCGAAAGCTGAGACAACATGAGTTGAACTATGCTACCCATGACCTGGAGTTATCTTCAGTGGTCTTCGCATTGAAGATGTGGTGTATTACTTGATAGACGAGCATTTTACAGTCTACTCAGATAAAAAAAGTCTCATGTATATATTCTGGCAGAAGGACCTGAACCTGAGACACTGACATTATCTTTAGTAATTCTAGGACTATGACTTTGTGATATTGTATACTCCTAGTAAATGGAACATTGTAGCAGATGCACTCAGTAGAAGATCTAGTATACAACTGCTTGGCGAGGTGATGGGGCAGCTGACCGCTTTGCAGATATCATTTGTGGATCGGGATGGAACAACTTTTCTTCAGTATATTGCAATCACTTCACACATCTTCAGCGAGTCATGGAGGCGCAACATGGGGACACTGACTACGAGGCCTGACGAGCACAGATATCCATAGGACATGCACCTCATGAATTTTTTGAAGGTGGATAGAACTTCAACCTCTTCCGAGAACGTACTATTTTACCAGTGTCACTTATGGAGGTAGTGTTGAGGGAGTTACAGACATCCCCTCTAGTGGTACATCCATCGGTGGGGATGATATACCAGGACCTCTGACAATAACACTGTTAGTTAGGAATGAAGCAATTAAAACAAGAGTTTGTCTCTCGGTGCCTCACTTGCCATCAAATGAATGTGGAGAATTAGGTACTAGCAGGCTTAGTTCTGCAATTGATGTCCCAGAGTGGAAGTGGGATGTGATATCAATGGACATCAAGAAAGGACTTCCACGTTGGTCCATAGGTCATGATTTTATCCGAGTGATCATCGATTGACTCACCATGTCAGCCCACTTCATACCGATCAGAGATCATGGTTTAGTAGAGATCATGGGACACCACAATGTGTATGAAATAGTGGGGATACATAGAGGACCTTTGATGATTTTATTCGATCATGATACACATTTCACTTACCGGATATGGAAGGGGTTCTAAGAAAATTTCAGGACACAGCTTCGTTTGAGCATCGCCTTCCATCCTCATACGGATGGTCAGACTGAGTGGACCATTCAGACCCTCGAGGACATGCTACGTGCTTGCATCCTCAACATCAGTCGCAGCTGGGAGGATCAATTTACTTTGGTAGAGTTTGCATATAATAATAGCTATCACTCCACCATTGTGATAGAACCTTTTTATGTGTTGTAGGGATGACCTTGTAGATCACCTTTGTGCTAGACTTACCCAGGGGAGTCAGTACTCATGGGACAAGAGATGGTACAGGCTACCACATAGAAGGTGCGTATCAACCAAGAGTGGATGAAGACTGCACAGAGAAAGTTGATGTCTTATGCCGACATGAGACAGAGTCCTCTGGATTTTGAGGATAACGACCATGTATTTGTACGGGTCTCACTTCGACATGGTTTGGGGAGATTGGACCAGGGAGACAAGCTATCTCCAAGGTCCATCAGACCCTTCCAGGTCCTCAACAGAGTTTGCGAGGTGGATTATCACCTAGGACTTCCCTCTTAGTTGCACAGGGTGCACGACGTCTTCCATGTGTCCCATCTGAGAAGATACGTGCATGATCCCTCTATCCTCGTTGACTACGGCGAGCTAAACATCGATGATGAGGCAAAATTTATGGAAGTTCCAGTGGAGATTGAGGATCGACTATAGCAGGTCCTTAGTGGGAGGATGATACCTCTAGTGTGTCTTCACTAGTAGTACATGAACCTCTTGGAGAGCACATGGGAGCAGGAGGCTCAGATACGTGCTTAGTACCCCCACTTGTATTCCTAGTTGTTTTGTGATGTGGATTTCCGGTACATAAATCCAGAAGGTGGGGAGGATGTAAATACATTGAAATTTCATGTTATTTTTTTTAATTATCTGGGAATTTTATTATTCCGCAAAAATTGATGGAGCATGATTCCGAGGATCGAAGTGATTAGAATGAATTTATGAACATTATTTAGGATATGTTCCGTAAACATACAAGTGATTTTTTGTTACATTTGAACTGGTGCTCAGAATTGAAATCAGAGGACACCATTGAACTTGTAGCACAAATATTTACTTAAAGAGACCTTCACATTGACCACAGTAGGTCGAGGATGAAATATAGTTATTGTTCATTTCTTGAAAATAAAAATAAAATAATGTAAAATTTTATTTAAATTTTATTGAAACCTCCCATGTAAATATTATAAAGTTGGGGAACACCTCAACTAAAACGCAAATTTTTATATTAATGGCAGGGACCACCATAAACCTCTTTAATGGGAGGGAACCTTTCTACTCCCCATTTAATTTTTGGAGACAACTAAAAATTAATGAAATGTGTTATCATTTAATTGTTCCAACATAATTGATCTAATTAATTTAAAATTTATTAACACCTCATTCCATTGGGAGGATTTGTTTTGAAAAGGAAAATTGGAGAGCTTGTGGAGGAACCTTCTCTCCAAAGAAGAACATCTCTAAAAGAAGATCTTCTATAACAAAGAACACACCATCTTCTACGATGAAGAACGTGCCTCCTACATCCTGGGACGTCTTCAACGAAGTCGAACAGGTGTCCGTAATTCCCTCCACATTGACGTCAAATACCCTCCGAGTAGGGGTTTTGTTGTTATTCGTGTTTTGAGATGAATTAATCCTCTTGTTCTACCTACTACCGAACTGATGCGGAGGGTTCAGGATAAACGAACATGGAATGATCCCTTTGTTGATCTTCATGGATGTCATATTCTTCGTAGTGAAGAATGATGGACGCTGCCTGCCTGGATAGCTGCATGGAACCCGGGCGGCGTGCATCAATGCCGCTGGTAAAGAAAGAATTTACAGTAGACGGAAGAGGGCTGCTGGTGCCTCAGTAGGAAACTGAAGCACGGGTGGTGCGACCATGCGCCACTGTCAGAGCAAGGGGGTGTAGCCCACCATGCCACGATGGGTGGTGGAAGGAGACCAACTTTCGGCCAACTGTAGAGGGGCGTCCCATGGCACGCTGCCCGGAGGAGACAAGGGGTGGGCCATTTCTGATGGCCGAGATGGACCAAGCTGGACCCATGCTGGGCCCGCGTGCTATAGGTTACTAAACGACTGAATGTCATTCAGTGATTAAGGCAGGGGGAACACGACTCCCACCCCGCACGCGGTCGGGTCGGGCCACCCAGCGTGGGCCACCGTACCTCAGGACACAACACCACAGGCCACCGAAGGATGCCGCACCGCAAGCCAACTCAAGCCGCTGCACCGCCCGACGCCACCGCCTACCGCACCTCGAGCCACCATAGGGAACTGCACCGCGAGGCACTGCATGCGATCATACCATTGGCCACCCAGCGCGGGGCGCCCGCCAGGGAGGTCTATTCCATGGGCCGAGACAGACCCTTCAGGTCCGGTCGACCCGAACCGGACCAGGTCGACCTAGTCCAGGTCAGACTAGGTAGGTCTGACCAGGCCGGACCAGACCTAGACCAACTACGAGATTTATATTCTTTCAGACATATCTTGAGCTACAAGAACACGTTTTAAAAACCTTCTATGGAACCAGAAACATTGGAACGAGGTGGTCCTTTGGGTATACCCCACTTGAGATTTAGATAATGTTGGGGTACAGACAGGTTGGATCGAGCATGAATCCAACCAGGACCATGGGAATAAAAGGCTAAAAACCTAAAGACTGGGCGTCCGACTGACGCACCGTCTGTTGCATTAATTCCCATATGACATGGAGGTCCTTTTGGATACAGACTCATTGGGCTTCATGTTAGTTGGATTATCGACCAATGGATTGAGGAGCAGACCCTCCTGAAGACAAGAGAGCATAGTGCGGGAACCCTATAGCTGGCTCTGACATGAGAAAGGGATCCTTTGGTAGGTATATATTTGAGGATCCCACATTGATCCTCTTAAGGAATCCATATGGTAACACACTAGGATCTTTTGTGGGTCTGTTGTACTAGGATCCTGTGTGGGTCTGATGATGTACTAGGACCATGTGTGGGTCTGATGATGTACTAGGATCCTATGTGGGTCTGACGATGTAATACGATCCAAAATGGGTCTGATGATGATTTAGTATCCCACATGGTTCTTCTTTTTAATGTAGTAAGATGATTTATTAGTTATATATAATCATCTTTACTATCGTACCTATGATATACCTAGTGTGAGCTGAGTTTATCCCTTTTGGTACTTTCCATCGTGGTAATACCTTGGTGGTATTCTTCTGTGTGGAGTACTTGTGTGGTACTTACCTTCATGGTATTTCTTCCATTGTGGAACAGTTGAGCTTTGGGCTTTTGAGTTGGACTATGTGGTTTCTTCGTGATTGAGAAGGGTATACTTGATAACATTGGAATATGGATGGGATTATACCTAAGTAGGGTTGTCAGTTGATTTCAGGCTTTGTGGTTTATCAAATTGGGATTGTGTGAGACCTTGAGGGTCTCATTGTCCCTACTGAGTATTGTTATACTCCCCCCTTCACGGGCTATGCCCACACCTTGTTGTGTTTGGTGTAGATGACTGACATCGCTAACTAAGGATGAGGGTACAAAGATTAGAGATAGCTTGAGGTGGACATTGTACGAGGTGTACCATAGAGACGAATATTCAAGAGTTGTACCTACCCTTCAGGTTGGATCCTTGCAGGGTGTTAATTGGTTCTGTTCTATTTTACATGTACATTTCAGTTTCTTTGCACTTTCTAGTTGGGCTTGTATTTGGGCACCTTTTAATTACTATACTCACTTTATTTTCTATTATGTTTAATCGTGTTCATTTCTTGATGTGTGCATGGTTGCGTGTATTTGATGGATATAAAGGCAATGCCTTCTCAGTTTTAGGTAATACACCATTCGGTGCTAGTCGCTTACCCCTGGCCTATGGAAGGCGGGCTTGGGGTAGTCACGACATGGGCCCCGTGGGACTGGTCGTGACAGAAATTGAATTTCAGGTGGATAGATAGATAGATTGTGGAATTGATTAGTTGTGTTGTGTAGTGGGGTTGTAACCAAGTTGCTCTATGTTGTGTTTTTGGATGTGGTTGATAGTTTGGGAACCTGTTTTGGTTGGTATGGGTAATATGTTTGGGGTTTTTCCTTGTTTTACTTTGCCTATGTTTCTTGTTAGTTTCTGTTCGAGGTAGATTTCTAGAAAAAATAGAATAAATGAATATATTATTAGTAAATAAGGTTTCGAGCTAGACTGGGTCGGTTATGCTAATAGAATGGAAATGGTTAATGGGAAATTAAATTATTGTATTTGTGGTCAAATATGGTTAAGGATAAATAATAAAATTAATGGGTTGGTTTACTGATTTTTTTTTTGTAAATTGGAATGAATATGTGTTTGGTTATGGGGTGATTTAATTTAGAGGCATCAACAAGTTGGCAGTGTTGTGATTTAGTTGTTTTTTGGGAAACCATATGATAGAATTTACTGTTTTGTATCATATATTTATATATAATTTTATTTTCATTTTCATTTTTATAGTTACCCAACCCTAGCTGAGAAATAAATGCCAAACACCACCATCTTCATGGGGGAGGGTGGCATTCCCAAAAATGTCCATGCGAGGATGGTTGGATGGCCACCTCCTCTTCCCTTCACACACTTGAAGGCATGGTAGCCGAAGATTATTCGGGAATGTTGTGGTTTATAGAGCCTAGGTGTGTCCGGGGAAGTAGTGTTTTCCTGCGTGTATTCGACATGAGATGTGTTGTGTTTTCCTATGTGTCTCTAAGATGATATGGGATGTGGATCATGGCCGAGGTGATAGGGTGAGATGTGGGCTATGAGGTCTTTGTGTTTATGGGTGGGATTTGATGTGGTTATTCAGGCCCGAGTGTGTGTGGGTGGGATGCGATATTGTTAGTGAGTCCCAATTGTGTGCGGGATGGATGTGATGAGCTTTGTGAGACCCAGGTATGTGCTGGTGGGCTGTGATATGGTTTTCAGGCCCAACTGTGTGTGTGTGTGTGTGTGTTATGATGTTGTACTTTCAGAAGAGGTGGGAGTACATGGATGTTTTATAGTAGGAACGAGTGAATAACAAGTGATAAGTGGTGTGAGGTACCCAAATCATTGATGTTCATACTATATTACATTACTTGACTTGTATTACATGGTGAGTGTTCCTTGGTGAGGATGTGATGTCCAGTATACCTTGTTATATTCTGTTTGGTTCTACTATTTTCTCACATGGTAAATAGTGTTCTTCCTTTCAAATATGCACAAGAGACATAGGATTATCCTAATGAGAATACCTTTATGCTCAACCATTATATATAAAACATCATTCAAGTTTCCAAGAGGACTATGTGGACCATGATATTCCGGACTAGATCAGACTTTGGGAGAGATACAATGTCCCTACTTAGCCTTATTTTGGGTATATACATTCAAATTTCAATTCATTTTTAATATTTTAATTACGAACATGCATAATGGATGGATTTTTTATTTCATTTATATATTTCATGAGGTGTTTTGAGGATGATACAACATGTCTCACAATATGTTTTTCCAAAAAAGCGAAATCCCACACATTTTGTGAGATTAGAATACCTTTGGGGCTGGTCTCCAACCTCAGAAATGGCTTCTAGCACTTCGTTGATGAATGTACACCTTATTCCTCTGGCTTTTCAAACCATCACACATGTTGTAGAAATGGCTGCAAGAACTCCGATGGAGCTCCAAGCCTCGTGGTACTTTGATCCTAGCCCCTATATGGCCTTTGTCGAGCCAGCACAACCGTCGGTGGCCTCTCCCAATATTTTTCGGCTAGCTTTTTCATTCAGTGATGTGTTGTGTAGCTCACCTCATGACCAGTATGCCTATTTCCCTAATATCTGTCATATATCCCCTTAGGTGTCATGAGAGTTATCTTTCATTCCTCTAGATATTCCTCCATCGTCGTTCGATGATGAGGTGGAGTCCCTTAGGTGGACCCTTGTTTCTATTTTTGGAGTTGTGAAGCTGTCTCTTTCGGTCATCAGGAATTCATGGATTCCTGTGGGTTACAGGATCAGGTGAGGATTTCCTCCGTTCATCATAATTATTTCTATATGGTTCTGGATTCAGAACAGGTTTAGGATCATGCATGGTGGTTTGTGCCTCGGTACTTTGGTCGTTGGGGATTTAACCTACCACGAAGGTCAATGGATGCCCATCGTGGGAAGGAGAGTACTCGAGCTACAATCTAGGTCTATCTCTCTATAATCCCTTTACCTTTCAGAATGGAGCTTTCCTAAATTCCATTAGGGACTCTCTAGGGGGTTTTCATTGCATGGATGTTCGAACTCGCTGTGGTGGGGCATTTTAGGAATCTCGAATCTGTGTGGAGAGGACATATCCCCCTTCTCCCAGACAATATATCCTTGAAAGTGCAAGGCTCATTGGATTGGAGGAAGGTGCTATTCTTCCCTATATTCCCCAGGTACTGTACATCATGCACTCTATAAGGAAATTCGGTTCATCATTGTAGAAACCGAAGGCATGACTGTCAGAGTCACCCCACACAGCCCTCCCCCTGTGATGTTCCACCACCTTCGGATACCCCTGATCCTAGTCCTTCCTAAGTTTAACCTCAAGAGTCTTTCATGGCCTTTCCAGTCTCCCCTTCCATAGAGAATAAACTTATACCCCTTAGTCCCCCTCCAGCTATTGTATCTAATGGTTAGGTGTTGGAGTGTTATGGTCTGTTGTCCTCCTTTATAGAAAAGGTGTTCTTTGGTTACTTCTTCATCCCATGTTAGTTTATTTCGGGAGAGAACCTGCTAGAAAGAGTCATGGGTCGCCCCCTTAGGCACTCAATGACATAGGGGTTTCCCCCACTAGTGGATAAAGGAACCCCTAGTGCTCTCGGATGTCCAAAGGATGTCAGGTCAGTTCTATGCCTTCCACCTTCGGTTGATGTCAGCATGCAACATGCTTCAAGTGCGCCCTAGTTGGATGGCTTAGAGCCTGTATTCCATGAGAGACCATAACCTCAAAAATTTTCACCCTAGTGCTATGAGGGGTAATACCATCCTGATGGAACCGACAGTACCACCACTTTCAACATATCTCCATGCTTCATGTCCAAGAGTTTGTACCTATTTAAAATTAAGCTAGATGAGGGAGAATTTCCCCTCCCAATATAGAGAGACTAAGGGGCCTGGGTCTATTGCCAGACCTTTTATTTTTTAATGTTATCCTTAATCATCTAGAACTCTCATGGTCGTAGATCTCAGGTGATATCTTACTTCATCTCTACATAGGTTAGAAGGAACTAGGCAGATTTGGTTTATGTCCCAGAGAATACGCATAAGCATTCTACGATTCAGGAATTTTGTCGCAATATCAGGCTGCATGGTGCCATGCAATCAAATCCAATTAACATGCACATTTTTTTATACTAATCTAAGTAAATATTTGTTGATCTGATCTGTTTGGGGGACCAGTTCATCACCACAAAAGTAACAAGGAGTCAGGATAGTGTGTCTGTTTCCATTGTGTATTTAAACTACGTTGCTCATGGTCTTGAACAATTGTGGAAAGATCATAGTTCCTTTGATATGGGAGAATCTCCATGGATCATGGGAGGTGACTTCAATATCATAGCTGATCCTGAGGATAAGAATGGAGGAGGTAAATTTCCCATGAGGGCCAGCTTGGACTTCACACGCTTCATGGATGAGAATGATTTTCTGAATGTAGGATTCTACGGTGACCCCTTCACATGGTCTAAAACCTAGAAAAGAGGTAGAAAGTGTAGGATCTGACTTGATTTTTGCCTTGTAATCTCAATTTCATATTCATGTTTCTCATCTATAAGGTCATGAACCTTGTCTGTGGTATCGTAGACCAATAACCACCATTGATTTCGTTGTCCCCAAGGACTGAGACATCATAGGGTTTTAGGTACTACCTCTACTATACCCACACCCCAGGATACAAACAGATCATCAATTAGTTGTGTGGGGAACTGACACAAGGAAATTTGTGGGTTGAAGTCCACAAAAAGATATTTTGGCTAAAATTTGGGTCAACGGTGTGGGTGAAGGATCTCCATCATCATGACCATAACATGGAGGCAATGAAAAATATCCAGGATACAGTGGCTAGATGAGGGTGATAATAACTTAGCCTTCTTCCATGATTTAGTGAAGGAAAGAAGGCATCCCATGAAACAGTTCATTTTTTCTGATGATGGGGCATACATAGATGATAGAGACATAGCAGGAAACATGGTCGATACGTTCATCATGGAACTCCTGGCAGGTCCTAACCTGAGGATGGATTTGGGGTATCCAAGTGGCAATGAGGTCATCTGGGAGGCATTGGTAAACTCTTTCTCTAATTGGGACATCATTTTCCTTGAAAGCATCTCTGACAGGTTATAAATTCACTTGGCCATGATGAATCACAATCCAGAGAGCGCCCCCATCCATGATGGCTTCCTAGGTTCTTTTAACAGTGATGCATGGGAGGTGGTTAAGGATGATATCACTACTACTATCCAAGATTTCTTTGGGGTGGTAGCCTTATGAGGGTCGCATGTGCTACAACCATAGTGTTCATACCAAAGGATACATACCATTCCTCTCTATAACACTATAGACCTGGAGTATTTGTAATTTTCCCTACATGATCATAGCTAGTATCATCAACCTGAGGCTGTCCAAACTCCATCATCAGTGGACTTATATTGAACAACATGGGATGGTTAAAGGATGGTCAATTCAAGGGTCCATTGGTGTGGATCATGAAATTAGGATCGATATTAACACAATTATTCCTGGCTTTAACATGGCTATTAAATTGGATATGAATAAGGTCAAAAATAGAATAGAGTGGGGAATCATTAACAGAGTATTTTCCGCAATGGGATTCTCTTATAAGGACTATGATCTCATTTTCAGATGCATTAGGTCTTCCTATATGGTTGTTTCCTTCATGGGAAAGACTCATTGATTTTTCGAGGCCACTTTAGGGCTTCGATAGGGAGACCCATTGTCTCCCATCATCTTCATTCTTGCAACGGACATGCTTAGTCGGCTCATTAACAAGGGTTTATCGAATGGTGACTTTATCCCCTATCGCGGGAAGTTGAACATTCCTCCAATTTACCACATGATACTCACAGATGAAAAATTGACTTTCATCAATGGTGGAAGGATACATGTTAATGGTATTAAGAAAATTCTTCAGGAATTTTTTTACAGGAGTGGGAAGGTTATTGATAATGCCAAAATTAACCTTTATATCTCTAATAAGTGTCTACCTAGTAGGGCATCATCTCTTTGTAGTAGGCTTTACATGCACTCAAGTTCATTTCCGATGCATTACCTTGGAACTCAAATTTCTTTAGGGGGACTAAGGATTCCAGACATTGATCATATTGTAAAAAATATCACAGGGAGGGTTCTCAACTGGCATAACCGTTCCCTTTCCTTTGGAGGCAGATTACCCAAGTTAATAGTGTACTGTCAACCATCCCCATTCATGCAATGGCCTCCATTATTATACCTAATGAATTCATCAGGACTATTGATAAGCTCTAGGACTGTTTTGTTTGGGTAGTACTTTCTAAATGGAAGAGTCCCTTGGATTTGTTGGAATGATATGAAAATCCCATCCAGGAGGGGGTAGTTGATGTTAAGAGCCTTGAATCCACGTTGCACTGTATTTATTCCAAGATAGAAAGGGAAGAGATCAAAATAAAAACCATATGGGGGAAGTCCATGTATACAACTTGGTGGGAGATGAAGAGTACACTAGTAGAATTGAATCCCAATTATTGTATAGGATTTAACCACTCATCAACACCCAGAAAAAGAACTCCCAGTGGATTCTAGGGGAGGGTAAAACTCTCTTCTTGCAGCATAACTTGGTAGGGTCTGTTCTTGGTTTTCTAGGTTTCTTGACACCCTTTAACTCTTTAAAGGAATCATGTCTCCACCCCATAATTCATAAAAGCCGTGTTGGACATAGAATAGTAGGAGATCCTTGAATCGATCTGCATTAAATCAGACCTTAACACATGTATCTTCACTACTTCCTCCTCGTGTCATTTTACTACAAAAGATTTATGCAGGATCACGGCATCGCAGTGCCCTCATGATACATAGAACACCACTATTTGGGGTAAGAAGATCCCTTCCAAATATAGTTTTCTGGCATTGAGGATTAGAAATCATGATGTGGCTATGGATAAACAGGTCAATAAGGCAAGCATCAGTCTTCTGTCCATATGTCACATATATCGCAACCAGCTGGAAGAGAGCATGATCCACCTGTTCATTAAAACCATGTGTGCCCACAATGTCTAGCCATTATTTGGAACCCTCAATGCATATTCATGTGGCTCGCAAGGGGACACCTCCTTCCTTGATAGGTGGTTCCATGGGATGAATCATCCAGACATAGAAAGGAAAGGGAGGTCTATCATTTTCAATAATGGGTTCCAGTGCATGTGGCACACAAGAAACCAATACTGCTTCTAAGGTTCCATGCCAACTGAATGGTCAATTTTCATGAGAACGTGGCATCTACTTTTGGACCTGGTCATTCTCATCTAAAACTGTTGTGAGGGTCCCTTGTTGAGTATGTTATGGGTCGGTGCTCTTTTGATTAATCCTTCTTGTAATAGGCCATAGGGGCAATGGATCTGTTGGTTCCCTCCCATCTCGAGCAACAAGCCCAACTCAGATGGTTCATGTCTGTTGGGCCATATGATAGGGGGTGTGGTTTGGGACATGTGTGGAGTTTTTGTACTATAAGTCACTAATTTTTATGGGATGGGAACCCAACATTAGGCAGAGGCCAAATATATTCTTATAAGACTATCCCTTTGCGAACAGAAGAAACTTTTGGTCACTCAAGTGGAGAAATATTCTTTAATTCATCATAATTATTTCAATGGTAAAGGTATTACACCTTGGTAAATATCCTACGTGGTTATGAAAAGCCATAACCTCATTTGCAATGTTAGGGTGACCCACACATAGAGGGAGGGGAAGAGATTTTCGGATCATCATGTGCTAATAACGAGATCGTGCTCCAACATCACCTACCACCCTTCGATCAACATCATGAAATTTGAGGTGGTTAATTTGATAAGGGACGATTATCTCAGTTTACATTACCATAGGCTACCCTAGTCAATGAGTTCATTGTTTCTGGAATCTTGTTTTGTTTTTTTCGTCTTCATTTTTTTCACTTTTTTATTCCAGAATGAAAATTTGATAATGAAGATGATGGTGTTGGTTTCCATCCTGAGGCCTAATGGAGGTGGAACTCAGGGGTTCATTCTTTTTATTTATTCCTTAACAACTCAGGAAGGGCATTATTGGAGGGTGGGGGTTGTGATAGAATTGTATTAGTGGAGATGGTTGAGAAATAAGATGGAGTTTGGAGTTAGTAACAATAATGATTCCATAGGTTGGTAGTTTAATAATTTCATGTGATCTAGGTGCGTGACATAGGGATTTTATGATCATCAAGGACATAGGATATTAGGGGGCCCTATGATCCAATGCAAAGACTCTGAACATATCAAAAGACAAAGTGAGGATACATTGTTTTCAGGGTAGAGGCCCTAGGAAAGGTACATGCATCAAAATTACATGCATTTTTATTTGAATTGTGAAATTTTGGAATGGATAAAATTGGTAAAAATGAATGAAATGAATTAAACAAGTCAAAAAGAATCATAAATTACAAACCACACTAGATTCGAAAATCATTTTTTCCTTCTCAACTATGTCACCTTGCCATCGTCCACATATGAATTAGGGGGATGAGTCTTAGTAGTCTATTCCAGTTTACTAGGGAAGGGTTGATTCAGTGGGGGAGGATGAACAGTGGAAAAGAAAATTATTTTCATTCTAACAGCATGCCTTGAGAATGTATGAGGGTAGTGTTGTGGATATAAATCTATAGAGCTAGTTTGAGGAGCATGATATCACCTTCAGTTTTATGTAGGCCCTGATGGAGTAATATGGTCCTTTGATAGTCAGTCATATGAGAGGAGCTATGCATTAGTGGTGGATGCTTTATCTAGTGGAGAGGAATGAACAATACATTGTTTGTCCAATTTTGAGAATGTATCTCGATAAAATTTTCATTCATCTACCTTGAAGTCTTAGATTAAGGAGGAGATATTATCTCTCTATTATGGGAGTATGTCAGTACAGTAGCTAGGGATCATGTTCAAGGATCTTGTTCATTTTTTCATAGATCTCTTTCCGAATGTGGAGTATCAATTGAGTGGTCTTGAGGAGGCTCTTTTTCCTGCTATCCAATACATGGTTACTCAATTTAAGTTTCCAACATACATGGAGGTTCAGAAGAAGGTGGAGGTGGTTGAGAATTTTCACTATCAATTTTTCCATCATTGATAAGGGATCTATCAAGGTTTTTTTATATGCATGTTTACTAGCTACATGTATCGGGTGCTAGAGCCTTTTAGTTTATTTACTAGTAGGTAGTTGACCTCAACAACATGATTTTGGATGATCCGGTCCTAGTTCCTATCCCATGAAAATAAAATAGTTGTGTTCCATTTATGGATTCCATTACCATCATCATAATCCATTTCCACTGACCATTCTGCCTCACTATAGTGGAGGTTGATAGGTTTAGCACTAGCCTCATCGGTAGTTTCCAATTATGATGTTTCAGCCGCATGGAAAACAATATTTTCTCCACCAAGAGGGGATGTGGTAGGTATAGGAAAACATAGGATTTCCCTCATTCTTAGGGTTGTGACCTATGCATAGCCATAGAGGTGGTCATCCGCAAAGGGGATAGGAACTGGGCATGGTTAGTTGCATTCTGTAGATGTAGTACCATATATAGTTAGAGTTATGATCAATTTTTTTGAACAATTTATTTTTATTTGTTTGATTTCGAATCTTTTAGATAATTTTTACACCCTCTATAACCCATGCTCTGGAACAAGTCATATAGAGGCTTCTCATGCACATGGTGTTGAGTACACCATTTGGAGGCTAGACCATCTTTTTTGATGTTCTTCGAGGTGTAGAGTCCTAATTGGACCACATAATTCAGGTAGTGATCTCTTCATGATATATATGAACTACATGATGTTACTATCGACATCTACTAGATGTATTATATTAATGATATTATCAAATAATTTTGATGAGGTGTTTCATTTTTGATGTGGATGGCTATCATGTTTTTTCATTGGTGAGAAGGGTTTTGAAGTGGGAAGCCACTGTTTATAGACACTCATCTCCTTTTATAATGAGATATTAATAGAATCAAATGACACTGAAAAGGTAGTTATTATGAGAGTTAATGGGGAGTTACTATATTTTTTCCCAAAATAGGTTGTGACACTACCCCCTTGACATGATGCTGACTCTGGGAAAGACATGCATAATATTGATTCTTTACTTTTGATAAATCCATGATGAATCGAACATTGTGAGTTATGTTAGTTGAGGATTTAGGTGGATGATCTGATGAGTTTGGGATTTATCTGGCCAAGAGCATCATTGTTGGGTGCTCTAATATTGTTTTCAAAGAATGAGGATGGTGGTGTGAGGTAGTGCATAAACTGTTGGAGGTTGAATCCAGAGATGGTCAGGAATCGTTAACATCTTCCAAGGGTATATGATCTTTTCAACTAGATAATAGGTTATGGTTAGTCTTCTTAATATCGATATATGGTCTGGATCTCACTAGTAGATGGTGTAGGACTTCAATATCATGAGGACTACTTTGAGATGCAGCAATGGGAAGTTCAAGTTCGTAGAAATTCCATTTGTTATCACGAACACACCAGATATTTTCATGGGGCTTATGAAATACATTATCCATGAGTTACTAGGCTAGTTCGTCGTCATTTTCATTAATTAAATCATGATCTACTAGAATTCGGAGGAGGAACGTAGCATGAATCTATGTATTTTCTTATAGGTTCTTCATTGAAACCAACTCTATGAAATGTTATACATGTGTTTTTTCATGACACATGAGGTGTATTTCCACGAGAAAGTGTTGTCATGGTAGGATGTGGATGTGTACCCATCGATTATTGAAGCATTTTTTTCATGGGATTCACCTAAGAATGTAGTGTGTGTTCATTGTTTTCTTGGTCTTGTAGGCTATTCTCAGAGTATTGTACTTGATTTCTCTCGAGTTGAAACTCTTTTGATATATACGAGCCGAGAGGAGTATGATTTTTTGTGAAGTGAGATGTTTTAGGGAGATTTCACCTATTTGAAGGGATAATAGGTTAGTTATCTTATGCTCTAGGTTCCATGGGAAGCGTTTATGTTTGAGTTTTTTTTCTATTCTGCTCGTATTGGTTTAGGTTGAGGCTTGATGATGAAATATAAATTAATTCCATATTATTCTAGGTAGATACATCCCGATGAACATAAATATGCCACTAATGATATAGAGCTTCCAGAAATTATGTTCACACTGATGTTGTGGAGACATTACCTCATTAAGGAGTGATTTTTGGACTTTAAGAATAATAAGATCGTATTTATATCTTTTCCTAGTGAGATATAAACTTGCAGTAGTGAAGGAGGATGGGGTTTCCTTAGAAATATTATTTTTATATCTCCTATACCTCATGAAAGGGAAATATAATGAATAATTCATTTAGTAATAAGTCACCAGTGGAGGTTGTTCGTGACTTTTTCGTTTCATGGAAGGTCATAGAGGAGTTGGAAACCATGAACATAGATGCAAGAGTGGATTGTGGTAAATACTATCTATTTAAGATGATAGAACAATATTATCTATTTTAGTAGTTCGAGGAGTCATAATGTGGAAACTCATATGCATAGTTTCTTTGAGATCATGTTGCCCATGGTCATGCTTCAGAGGGATGTTAAGAGGAAGGTGAGAAAAAGTTGTTGTTACATGGAATGAAGTTTGTTCTGGAAGTAGTGCATGATGGGGTACATAGTCAGTTTCATAGATCGCCATTAATGGTAAAGTCAAGAATTTTTAATTAGTATATTGGCTTGAGGATGTAGTTTTGGTTTCCTAGGTTGAAATGCTATGTGGTGGAGTTTGTATAAAGTGCTTAGTTTTGTAGATGGTGAAGGAAGGGAACATTGTTTTTGGTTGTTTATTGTATAACATTGATTTCCCTGAGTTGAAGTTGTATTACATCTCAATTGATTTCATCATTGTCTTACCCAGTGGTTATGGATGGTATGATTCTATTTGGGATTTAGAGGATCAGTTGATGAAATCATCTCACTTCTTTGTGATTTAGGAGTCTGGCGCACTGGGTAATTTGGATAAGAGGTATGTGGATGAGGTGGTGTGGTTTCATTGTTTTCTAGTTCACATTTTCTCAAATTGAGATGTGTGATATACCTCATGAGTCTAGAGGGGATTGTAACAACCCTTTGGAACCCAGTTACACCATAGCACTGGATTCCCCCCTCATATAGATGGGCAGATGGAGCGGACTATCCAGATGTTAGAGGTTATGTTTCGGGCATGAATCATTGACTTTGTAGGACCATTGGAACATCATATACCTTTGGTGTAGTTCTATTATAATAATAAATGTCACTATTCCACTGGAATTTCTCCATTTTAGTTTTTGAATGGGATAACGTGTCATTATCTTTTGTGCTGGATGAAGGTTGGGGAGACTATTGTACTTAGTCTGGACTTGGTGTAGAGCATTACAAAGAAGGTTCATATTATTAATAATAGGATAAAAGTGTTGTAGGACTAGTTTATGTCAAATTAAAATAATATGAGGATTCCCTTTTAGTTCTAGGATGGGTACCATGTGTTTTTGATGGTTTCCCCTCAATGTTGGTAGTGGAGGTTTGATAGAGGGATCATGCTTTCTACTAGGATTTTTAGACACTTTGAGGTGTTGGTTCATGTTAGTGTAGTGGAATACTTTTTGGTATTTCCACAACAGTTGGAGAGGATCCAGAAGGTATTCCACATCTCTCAACATCATCAATATATTCACAATGACTATCATGTCCTTGGATAGTTAGAGTTGGATATCAAGGATGACACGACATTCATGGAGTGGCCCATGGAGATCCAGAATCATCATGAGAAGGTTATGAAAGGTTGGACCATTCCATTTCTTCGTGTGTTGTGGAGACATGATTTCCCTGATAAGAGTACTTGGGAGTGAGATTTGATGATGAATTCCTAATATCTAGAGTCTACTTTTGAGTTTTTCTTGTTCTTCTTTGTATTGAAATATAATTTTTGTGTCTTGTTTTATGAAATTTGATGTTTCCCCTTAGGTTGACATGTTTTTGGTTAAATGGTTGATAAGGTCATGAAATTTGAAAATGAGGACACTAGATTCATAATCAAGATGAACTAACTATGATTTCAGTAAACCTATGTGGGTGATTTAGTTCCACCCATTGTGGATATTATCTTGACCAAGAGGATGGAATTCTCCAATTTGTGTGTTTGGGATGGTGTAGTTCATTTAATTTATTGGTTTGATTCATGGTTTATTAAGATATTAAGGCAGTTCTGTGGTGGTTTAGTGTTAGTGTGGATGTGATCATTTGGGATGGCTTGTTTAGATTGTGGTAGTTCTTGAGGAGTGATGAGAGTCTTGAATGGTATCTCATATGGTTTTTTTTCGGAAAAAAATTTCTGTTGGGTTGTTTTTGGATTCAATAGGTTAATAATATTTTGATATTTATCATATTTAATGGTTATTATTCTCCCCAGTCATTTAATTTTCCAATTTTTAGGTGTTGGGTATGTTTGGGGGACGTTCTTTGACTTTTTGTAGGAGTTTGAGGTGAAGAATTCTAGTACAAGGATTACATGTAGGGTAAGTAGATTTCAAATCGTTAGTCTAGGTTTCCTTTCTTGTCCATATTGTTTCATGGTAAAAAATGATTCAAGGTATGAAAAATAAAAATAAATTGAATGGACATGGTTTTTTTGGGAGATATTGATCCAAATGTATTACATGATGTGAAAGTGGATTACATGTTGTGTAATCCGTTGATGTTGTATTTTTTAAAACATTATAGCTACTTGGGTATTTTGAAACCATATGGTTTCAATAGTCCCTCTCATCCCATGTGACCCAACAACCCCTTCTGCGGTGTTTTGGAAATCCCTTTGACATGAATCAATCATCGAGCTTCCATCGTCGATCCATGGAGATCCATATTCGATGTGAGATGTGTTCTTCCTCAATTGTAATGATTTATTTTGGGTTTACCTCAATTTTCCTCCCTCTATTATATGCATGTTATTGTGTACATTATTCCTTACTTCTAATGAGTTCTTCATTGGTTGATGATTGGAGTGTTGGTGCCACTACATCCTCTGGTGGATGCAGACCTCACGAGAGAGGAAATCGAAGGACGATTACACAATCAATTTCCATGCATAAAACATTGACCCCTCTTAGTGATAATGTTGTCCTTCATTTCCAAATTTTTTCATCATGTGAGAGGTATTTTCTTTTGATTTCATATGGATCGTAGCTGACCCACAAAAATCAAATATATTTACCAAGTAAATTAATATATATGGTAGAGGGGACACAATTTTCATATTCTCATGTCTTTGATGTAATTGTGATAATGTGACCTATACGGGATAAATCCCCCACTAAAAATCTTTTTATCTAGTGGTCCTTAGTTGTGAACTAAACAAGATGAATGTTGGTTGATTTATATTTAACAATTATATATGATTATTTGTAAACTGCGTACACTTTGATAATAAAAGGATTCCCCTAGATTACATAGTTTCTATCATTGCCCCTGAATTAACAGATGAAACTAAATAAGGGATGCCTTGTAAAATATTTAATATTGTTTTGATTAGGTATGTGGGGTGATGTGTTGTGGGGGATTGATGAAGTTGTGTGTCCAGAAAAGGTGGAATTTGATGTGTCTATGATGTGTTTTGTGGGATTGTTTTGTTTTGTGTGCAGGAAGTATGGGGTTTTATTTCTCTATGTTTTTATGTGTGGGTATGCTCTAGTTTTTGTTGTGGTATGTCTGTGAATAACTATTGAGTGTTTTTGGTTGGTTTGGGATCTATTTTTGATGAACTTGTATATGATAAATAAACCTCACCATGTAATATAATTTCCGGTTGATTGATTGATTGATTGTGGAATGGAAGAGTAGTGTTGTGTAGTGGGGATGTAATTGAGTTGTGCTATGTTGTGTTTCTAGATTTTGTTAAGAGATTGGTAACTTTTTTTGGATGGTATGGGTAATCCTCCTGGAGATTATCGATGTTTAAATTTCTCAGGGTTTCATTTTATGTAGTGTTCTTGGTAGTTTCCATATAGATTAGAATAAATGAATGGATAATTGTTTAGAAGTGTTTGGAACTTGCTTGGGTTGGTTCTAATAACATAATGAAAATGATTAATGGGTGAATAAATGGTGGACTGTGTGGTCAAATATTGTTAATTATAAACAATAAAATGAATGAGGTGGTTAATTAAAATGTTGTTTGAAATTAGAAGGATGTTGTGGCCTGTTGTCTGGTGATTGCATTCAGAGGTAGCATAAAGTGGGTAGTTTTGTGATATGGTTTTTAATTTGAGAATCCATTGGATTGGATTGGCTGTCTGGTATCAAATATTTATATATAATTGTATTTTCCTTCTGATTTCAATGTAGACCCCACCCTAGTTGAGCACCATGTCTAGAACACCCCCTCTTCTAGGGGGATGGTGTTTTTCAAAATCATATCAGTGGGAGGATGGATGGCTAGCCACTCAGTCATCTTTAAACCCCATTCCCTTTGTGGTAGCCTATGATTCATTGAGCAGGACGTGGTTTTTCAGGCCCATGCGGGTGCGGGCAATTTTTTCCCCATGTATCATCGGGGTGATATGTATTTTGTTTTCCTATCTGCACTTGGGATTAGAAAGGATGTGGATCGTGGACCAGGCGATGGGATGAGATGAGGGTTGTGAGGCCTAGGTGCCTACAAGATAGATGTGTTGTGTTTTGTGAGCCCCATGTGTGTGGGGGAGGTATGTGATGGGGTTATATAGAACTTGGTGTCTGCGAGTGGGTTGTGATGTGGATTATAAGGCCCAGGTGTGTGCAGGTGGGTTTTGATGTGGAACATTCTGAAGAGGTGGGTCATGAGGACGTTTTTTATTAGTCATGAGTGGATAAATCCATGGGAAGTGGTTAGGTGTACCCAAATAATCAGCGTTCTTACTATATTAATTTATATGGAATGCGTTACTTGGTGAGCATGAATTGGTAAGGATGTGATGTCTAATATACCCTGTTATGTGCTCTTTTGTTCTGATGTTTTCTCCCAGGGGAATTAGTATGATTACATTAACGTGTGAAAAATAGACATAGGTTTTTTTCCACTTAGTATACATTTATTCTAACCCTACATATATACAACTTCATTTAGGATTATCGGAGGACTACATGGATGGGGATAGTTTTTTCTAGCTCGAACTTTTGTGTAGTTGATGTGTCACTGCTTATAAGTACTTTTGGTGCTAACATTGGAGTTTCATTGAATTTATAATAGCATTATATTAAACATTCATGTATTATGGATTTTATATTTCATTTATATATGTCTTGGAGTAGTTTTGAGTTCAATACATCTTATCTCCAAATCGTCTGTTTTAGAAAATAAAGAAAATTCCTCCCCTTTTGTGAGATTATTATCCCCCTAGTATTGGTTCCACCTCAGGGCCTACTGAGGATGTGACACATGGGTCATCATCTATCCTTCATCTCTACCATCTTATTGGGGGAATCATTTGAGGGATTTATTTTTGACAATCAAGGTGTATTATCCTATAAAATTTAGTAATTTGGAAAAAAATACCCACTTTCTCGATCCAAGAGAAGCCATGGTTCAACTAGAAATGATCAATTACCAGTTTATAATGGTATATAAAAACATTAAAGTGCTAAATAACTAGAAAAATGTGGGATCTTACAACCTACTATATATAATACCCAATACCCTAGTTAATACACGAATCTATGTTGGTAATCAGAAATTATATATTTCCAATATGTCTAAAAATCAAGATTCCTCTCCTAGTTATCCTTTTACATGCATCAATATAGCCACTATACACACTATATGTATATTATTCACTTACATATTCTTCTCACTATGATCCACAACATGAATTAGATGATTCTGGAAGGATGAATCAATATCAAACTTCATTAAAAAACGTCTACTATATAATATTGGATTGGATTATATCTATATTTCTCTGACACGTAAAAGATTTCATTCATTCTGTCATAGCACTGTGAAATGGATAAATGTTACACCACTATATAAAACCTTTCTACTGTCTAAATAACCTAATAAAATTGTGTAATAATGTCTCTTATTTCCTGACAAGGCGTTACCCTAGCCTATGTGAAACCCAATGGAAAACATGATGACCCAAAAAAACACTATATATCATCTATGATGGACAACATAATATTTATGTCGGACCATCATAGTTATCTATTTGATTCTGATCAATCAGAACAGCTAATATGCCTCTTCCATGAGATTAGGTCCAACTATCACCGACCCACATGCCAATAATAAGGGCACTGGTGAACTAAAATTTCCAACATTGAAATCCTTAAATGGAGTCATTTGGATTGATTCATGGATGATATTGTTATAATAAAAATCTATGAAATAAATATGGTTCAATGAAAAACAATCAAAATAAATGAAACATGGTCATAAATATCATTCAAAATGTAAATCATCAAATAAAATTGACCACTAGTCGATGAACGGTATGTTGTAATTAGAAGAACTTCTAATCCCAGAGTTATATAATGACCCTAAAAAATTGAGATGTGGAACATGGATATTGATCAAAAACATTACTCATTAGAACACAATAAATTCATATTATTTCTTAAACAAAGACACTGCATAGATCAAAAAATATAGAAGGTATCACAGATATGAAATATTTATTCTAACTTCTACAGTAGTTCCAAATTATGTTAATATGCTACTTTTATTTTTGATAATTATTAATAGTAACTTTGGAAATTACTTTTATTAACATGGTTAAATGTAAATTTTTTAATTAAAGGTATAAATAATATTATAAAATTTATTTAAACACTATAAAAATTCTATTGGATGTCTAAATTCAAACCTTATCATCTATTGTTCGAAATGTAGTCACATTATGGCCACTTACCTATGAATATGTCATGAATGTAATAATAACTAATGACTGTTACAAAATGTCAAAATCTAATTTTATATAATTATATTAATTTTAATATATGGATAAATTGGAGATAATATCAACTACATATATCCTCTGAAAATATAATGTAATTACCTACATCATAGAATTTTTTTTATTATTTTTAGTGATTATATAATTACAAATAATGATGACATTATAGTGATGTTACAATTATTTTATTAATAGAAATATTAAATAAATGGTTTGAAAAATATTAAATAAAATATCACATAAACTAATTAATTTGATCCACAAATATTTTATGCGACTATGAGATGTTAGGAGTGTAATGAATTTTTTATCTAATTTATCTTTTTTTGGATGTTTTTAAAAATCAAATAAATGAATATTGTCAAAATTGACACAATTCATATTTTATGAAAATAACATTTTATTAAATTATATAAAAAAATTAAAATATTTGAAAATTCAAAAGTTATAATTATAAGAACTAAATTTCATAAAATATACATTTATGGTCAAACAACACAATATAACTAAATATTTATAAAAATTAAATATTTAGAATGTAATTATAGAAACTAATAATAAATATATTATCTAAGTGTTAGTTAAAAAGATATTGTATGAATTGAAAAAATATCAACTCCAAAAATAATTGGACGATGATATTAAAACCATATTTCATCTCATATTCGAAATTGGGACATTTTGGAGTTTTTGTAGGGTTTGAATTTGTTATAAAAAATTATTTATGGTGTTTCCAAAAGTTCCCCTCACCTCAATTAAAAATAGGAACCTCCTCCCTCACCTCTTCACTTCATTTTAAGAATTCCTGCTTGGAAACCCCTCAACTTTAATCTTCTAAACATACTTATTTTCATTCTAGAGATTCTTTTCATCTTCAATGACACACTCTATTGCTCTGAGAATAGATTTAGAGGAAGCATGTCAAGGAAGAGGTAATCTCTTCTACCAATTTTTCAAAGGACTTTCTTCTTATAATTCATCTTCATTAGTTGATTAATTATAATGTAATAAAATATGTATCACTCATATAGTAATATGTTATTAGAAATATGAAAAACTAATATTCCACCTTCTATCGATCATACGAATTAATAAATCACCGCGTGTGCGTATATATGGTTCACCGTCTCCACACCGTGGTGTATTTTGTTTTTACCCACCTCATTACTTATATTGGTATAATAATGGAAATAATAACTATATACCAATCAATAATTTTTTGAAATGATATCATCGCTCGTTCATATGTATGGCCTACCACTTCCACGATGCGATGTGATTAATTATACATAATATTCATTAAAACGTGATTATATATATGAATTTAATGAAAAAATACGAAGTATTTCATACTAATAGCAGGATGTAATTGATATTACTATAACATATAAATATTAATAATAACTTATCTGACAAAACATGCATAAGAACATAAAGCAATTAATACTAGAAGAACAGGTACTAATTGAATGTTTCTACTAAATAGATGAAAATATGATCAAAAATGTTTTCATAAAAATTATGATCATTCTATAAAAAATCAGTAACATTATTTAAATCATTATACATGAGGTTGAGATACTTACGAAGCATATCATACCTATGGTAAGGGATAACATTTCAAATCTCATTTTTATCCGAGATTGATTATTCATAAGTATTTAATAGGGAATATTTATCATCCACATCCATGATTACTTAATATGAATTTAAAAATATTCTTTATATCCCACTATAATTTTGAAAATTGGGGAATTTATACTAAATGATATGAATGGAATGTTTTTTCATTTTCGGTATAAGATAATTTTTAATTTTTCTACAAAAACTATGACAAGAATGTTTTTTAACATTTATGGCATGAAGGAATTATTATTATTTTATAATGCCTTATTTAAATGAATATTTCCCTAAAATATTGAAATTTTAATTTCAGTTTAAATTTTTTCTTCTAAAATTTTGTGGTATTTTGATGATGGGAAATGTTTTTGAAGAATAAACAATATTTTCATCAGTAATTAATTTCACGTGTTTTCTACAACTTATTTTCATAAAATATGACACTCTTTAAATAGTTTTATATTTCAAATCCTATTATTACTATGATTTCATCATGTGTTATTTATGAAATAAAATATTTTATATCAATTTTGATCGAATTATTTGTAAGAAACCCATTTTAATTCATGGGTGATGCTATAGTGAAAGTTTTTATGATTTTGTAAAAAATGTAAGAATAGTTTAATTATGAGATGGGTGGGACATATATCTCCCTCCGATGAATTAGGTTAAGATTTATATCACATGAGATAGACATGAATGGAATGGAAAGTAAATTTGATTCAGTAATATAGGGCTGGAACGATGAATTAACTCGGTTCAATAATGGACTTTGTCCATTATAATGGTCTCGTAAAAGAGCCTTGACTAATATAAAATTATTTTCAACACTTATTTTTATATGCCACAAAATTTCATGTCTTATGATATGACTACTGGGATTACATTAACCTTTTATTATTAATCAAAGGATAAGATATTTTGATCATTTATGTACAGGATAAACTTTTCAAATGTTATGTTTTTAAGATTATGTTATGATTGATATTTTCCTTGTTTACCATTACTGGGTATTTCAGAAAACCCATTCATATGTTAAGATTACCCATATCATGAATAAATGTATTAAGTTATATATGTCTGAAAAGGAGTATTGTTATAAATAAATAATTGGGTGACAATGTGGGTGTTTTTTGAACAAGTTTTTTTCGTTTCCCATTTTCTGAAGACACTAAACCTATATGGTCCTGGATTAGTTTTTTTGTTATGTTTTGTAATAAATATTATTAAATGTTGAATTAATATATATATGTAATTTATGGGACATTTTAGATGTCATGATGTTATCTGATAAGATATTGGAACCTCTTGTGTAATAGAATAGATCATTTTTTATTCAAGTGGATACTGGTTCATGGTCATCATCTAGGTTATTCATCGAATGCCAACACATAAGAAAAACATCCCATCAACCTGTATGGAAAAATCATAAGAAACCTCCATTATTTTATACTAGGTAAAATATAATAACTTTTATTCTAGATATTATACCTAAAATTTCAACTTCCAATTTATTCTATTGAAATTTTGTATGTGAGTTTATAAATTAAATGAGATCCTAACACCAAATCAATAGTAAACATGATATACCACAAAGGTTTTAAGGCACACAAATATTCTAGAATGAGTCCCTAAAATGTTATACCAATCGAGGAAATGAATCTTGTTAAATTTCACCCTAATTTGGAACAATTCTTGATATCAAATCCATGAGACAAATCATTATGCACTATAGTAGTCCTTCACAACCAGACTAATAAGCACAGTCACCCTAGTAAGAATAGTTTCAAATTATAGGGATATAAAGGAAAATATCCATGAAAAATAGTCGATATGATATTTGTATAAAACTAGCACGTCCATATCAAGAATGAAATTGAATTCTTTCATTTTCTACACAAAATGATCTCAAATAGTATGGTATCCTTTAATTTCTAGTGAAGATTCCATAGAATTCATCAAATACTCTTACTATACTCCCAATGTAATGTTTATGATTATAATATGATAAAAACAATCCAAAACTAAAGCCAATATATTTTCAATATGACAAGATAATGATGGAATGTGATGTTACTGTATGAAAAAAAAGGGTAAATGATACGAGAATAGTAACTCTAAAGGTTGACGGTCCTAGATCCAAACTATCATTAGTAAAAATAATGGCATGCATTATACTCACCACCCATCCATTTTCTCTATCGTGAATCTCATGTATTATTCCCTATGAATGGTCTTGTCTATCCTACACTGAGTTACCACATCCACTACCCGATATACAGTTAATTTGGGGAGTAGATGTGTCCCGCCCTCAGAAATGTTCCATAAAAGATCCTCATCCACTAATTTACAACTATTTTATTCTGAAAACCCTATGAATATGGCCAAAAAATGCT
The DNA here is from genome assembly GCA_963277665.1 of Viscum album. Lineage (NCBI taxonomy): Eukaryota > Viridiplantae > Streptophyta > Magnoliopsida > Santalales > Viscaceae > Viscum > Viscum album. The sequence continues at coordinate 1,254,040,460 of OY728141.1, forward strand.
ACAATCATGTCACTACATTATTATGTAAGGAAATTGTGGTTACTTATAGGAAAAATGTAAGTCATTATTAGACCAATAGTGGATAATGGTTCTTATATGAGTGCCCACTAACGTGGATGCTCTTGCCACTATTTATCTGATGACACATATCATAGAGTCACTACCAGTTTCTAGATATAGATCTCAATTATTCCCAGTATTTAACATGATTTTTTGACCACTATGGACAACATCTTTAAAATACAAAGGGAAGGGTGTGAAAAATATCAATCATATCCCTAATGATTTCATGTACCTTCCATGGAAAAAATGTTGTCACAATATGAGAATAAAATATGAACTCTGAAAAAACTCATTGGGTTTCTTAGGAGGAGAAATATTACTTTTAGTTATCGGTTTTAGGATGAGGAAAATATTCCACCTCCCATATGTTTAAAAACATTTAATCCTCAATCATCAGTGGTATGATATTTTTAGACTAGACCTCTATCTAGGTAGCTAGTAAACATAAATTAGGATGTTGAAAATGATCATTAATTCCTTCCTTTAAGGAAATGACCACACTCTATTGTGGGTGATCATTCATCCTTCGGAATAATTGATAAACCGTGGGAGATTATTGTGGATCCACCTCATTGACACCCACCAAATCCCTATAGATGGGAGGTGGATCAGATAGCAGTCCCATGGGTTTTCATTATGACATCGAGTCCCTGGATACTCGAACGGAATACATATAAGAGAAACACACATGTATATAGTCTAAGAGGAGTCCATATTCCAAGGGGGTGGATGATAGCATTGCTGGCATCATTAATTGCTGACAGTATACCGAATTTAGAAATAAAAAAAACAATCAAAGCACTAAACTACAGATTAGTATAATAATTTCATGTCTGATATCCATCCTAGAGAGATATGGTTAAAGAAAATATTAATTAAATAAAATAAAAATTAAAAAATTATTATTTTATGAAATTAAATCAAAACTATAGACCATTGGATTCATGATGAATATGGGAGAATAAAATATTAAATGGGTGCTATGAAAAAATTCATCTATTCTCATGAGATTAAAAGGTATGAAAAAATTAATTTAAAATAATTATTTTGTCGGAATTGGGTCCAATCATGTATAATTTTCTTTAAAAATTCTCTCCAACCTATATTCTCATTTTCTAGTGGTCAGATACATCAGATTAAACTGAATGGGATACCTGAAACATTATTTAAACATAGGGAAAATAAAATTCCAATATTCATGGAGGAATTATAAACCCTAGTTCATACATTAAATCAATGTAATCATCCAATCATTAAAATGGCCATGCTCAAATAGAGAATGAAATTAAACCCAATAATGAACCCTTCTCAAAATGGTCATGCAATGAAAAATCAAAGGAAAGATAGATATGAATAAATAATATGAAATCCCATCATGAATTAAATTAAAATATAAAATACATCCTATAATCAATTCCCCATCATCACACACACTCTATCATAAAGAAATCACCAACTCATTTAAACTATGAGCCGGTGTAGAAAAATAATAAATGAAAATCTTATAGAATGTGGAAAAGCAGGAATCTGTGGTGGTGTTCATCCCAGGATGTGACTTCACATCGACCTATAGAATACCTTGGAAATGTGGCTAGGACATCTATTTATAGGAATTATATTGGCTTTTCCCGACCTAAGTCACAACATGCAATGAGAGTACATGTCGTGTAATCAAAATATGTTTTGCCTCCACATCTATATAAATTTTTTGTGTATTGAGTTTATTTATTTGAAGTTTGGATGATGTAGCATCATGTACTAGGGAATCAAAATATTTAGCTGACCAAACATCAGTCATCACAGATCTCCAAGAAATCGTATATGAAAACATGTCCCGATAGATTTAATGTCATGAAATTGGAATTCACGGCATGTAATTGTAATTCACATTGATTTTTGATGTCATTAATTTTCTTATAAGACACTACCTCTTTTTATTTAGTCACGATGTGTACTCATGTTACACATTGTGTAGTGGTTATACTCCAGTTTTCCAGTATCAATTATCCTTAAAATTCCAGTGTTGTGCAGTTTCACTTCAATCACAGTGTGAAGCTAATTTTTTATCTATTTTCAGACTCTTTTTATTCCTTTTTCAAATATTAGTCTTTTCCATTGAGATATCATAAATAACTAAATTCAATCCAAAATTTGAAATATGTTTTCAATTAAATACAAAAATCAATACAATAAACCACATCAAAATGTATCCATGAAATACATTTTTCAATGGATGACACCTTTCACTCACACAATTTTTACAACCCTACCATATCCACCTTTAATGGTTCTTGTGATCTGAATGAACTTCTCACACACTTAGTATCCTAATGTGGGTGAATGATGTCCCATCATAATCAATATGAGGAAACAAAACTACGATTTTTATATAGACTTTAACTAGGCCATTAATTCATTAGTAAATTAGTATTACAATATGTTCTATTTCTGTATGGAAATACCTTTATCATAAATTGATTTATTAGCTCATATCCAAGATAAGGAAAAAGAAACTCATTGATCAAAAAACTATAAGAAACAAGAAAATGAGGGGGAAACAAAATCCATATCCAAATGGAATGGTTTAACTTATATACTCATCATCCCTCTCTATCACCAGTGAAATATCATGAAATCATTTCTAAAAATATCTTGGTTGATCTTTAGATACCTCTGTTCCAAATGAAGTATCATTGTCTGTTCGATGAGTATGTAGATATGGAACACTGATTGGAATATTCTATTATGATACCGTGATCCAAATCATGACTCATTCCAACAAAAAAGTGAAAAAATATTTCATAATTAAAAGCTATTTTTTCACAATTATGCCTGTATAAATTCACATTGAAGAACCTAAGTAGGACTCAAACCACCAATAACCACCTATCAAGTAGAATAAACCACAATATCAGCATCATCCCAATGCACATAGAAATTAGGGCTCCATGTATTTTGGGAATGAATGAATAAATAATACTCCATAAAAAAGAAAATATACATGATTATTTCATAGACTCCATTGACAATAAACTATTCAAGCTTCCACATCCTAGGAGCCCACTACGGCCAACCTCACCAAGCATACCAACTAATTCCCTTTCCAATGAAGGATATGTTATAATATCAGGGAATGCTTCATCTTCATTGTATTACTTCATGGAATGGTAAATTTTAGACATGTGAAGCTTGATACCTCCTCATATAAGGTGGCCTTCATAAATATCACTTAATAATAAGAAGAGGATGTTTGGCAGAATGTTCCATCTAGGCATGACCAGAATTTCGACTACTGGATGAATCAAAAGATAGATGAACCCTTTAATGACACTATGAGTGAAATTTTCTGCATACCCACAATAGATAAATATCCCATGGAAGTAACGTCAATTATTCCACCCAATGGTGTGCATGAACACAGTTAGAAATAATAAATAGAATTAGAAGAGTCCAATATTTCCCCACCATAGGCAATGACCCTTGTATATTTATTCCCTAAAATATCTAAATCACAGAAACTACCCCTCCAAATAGATCCCCATTTGGAATAAGAGATCATATTTGGCTATTTCAATGTAATACTCATGGAATACCCCTTCTCCAATAAAGAGTATTACTTTGAATATGAGTTCCCTATACCAAACTGGGGGATGTAGGCTATATTCATAGGAACTGAGGTTACATGGGACATCCTGGGCATGGTGGTAAAGACCCATCCTTAAAACATTACATAATCTTGAATTATGTTAATTATTAACATTGACGATCATTTCAGGTTTTTATATTTAGAGAATTTGGTCATATGTTGTACATAACATCTGAAATATTTCATGAATTCACTTCTAATTAGTATTCATTTTTTTTATAAAATAATAATTCTAAAAAAATAAACATGTCTAGTTCTATGTTTTAGACAACATTAATTTTCCTTCATCTCATCCTTGACCCTATAAATCGTTAAGTCCTATGGAAATCATTTAAAAAACATGGGATGAAAATAAAAATCTTATTAAAAGATATAAAATAAGGAACGAAAAAATTAGACCATGAATACATACAAATCAAAATAGTCATACATTTCAATCTTAAAACATAATATATTTAACATACCCCACAAAATCCTAAGATTTATGAATAACACATAGAAATCATAAACCATAAAGGTAACTTGTTTCATCCATATCATACATTCATTTTAGCTATCACAAATACATAGAGAGTTGTGTTTGGAACACCCATCTCAATGTATCCCATAAATCTCTTAGGATAAACATTAACGTTTACCTCCGTCACTTTACCCAATGCATTGAAGATCAATCTCGTGCCCACCCGCCATAGGTTTATCACAGAACTACCCATATACATAAACAATGCCCAATAACCATAATATATTCATAACACATAAAAACATCCATAAAAGAAAGATAACATTTCCACATTGAAATCACAATATATCATTTCATGATATTTACAAAATCAATTCTTTATCAAAACATTTTAAAAACCTTTTAAATCATTTAACAAACATATTTTTAAATCACTGTGTCCCATACCGCTTTGAAAATTTTAAAAGAAATTTTAATTTCAAAACATTTATTTCCATATAAATAAATCCTTAAAAACATTTTTAAAACATGGACATTAATGAAAAATATTTAGAATAATTAATCATTAAAACATTTAAAATGATATTTTATTTAAAGAGTTACCCATCAAATGAGAGACACTTGGATACAAATAATTTATAAATGACATTAATAAAAGATTATAATATCGTGAGAATAAGTAGATTCATGATATAATATATGAAAGGGCATTATATACACCACATTAAAGTGAATAGGTGAATGAAAACAAATAAGTCTCAATGGAATGTATATTGAGAAACAATCCCTTGCAATGATAAAATCCATAGATTACTGACACATCAATGGAAAAATTATGTGTGATAAAGAATAATACACCAAATATAAGTGGATATTAACTGTAAAACAATCATATGGAATTAAAAAATATTCATAGAACTAAATAATCAATAAGTATAAGTTTAACCCCAATAATTGAAATTGGGTTAAGATGTTCTCTTACATAAAATTAGACAGCCAAACGACATCACTTTAAAATTATGAAAATGAGTTGATGAAAGAGAAAATGGTATATAATAACATGGACATAAAATTTATTGAAATAAGGATATATAAAGAACATTTCCCCACATAAGAAAATGGAAATTTAAAAAGACATAAGATAAAAGAAGACTTTGACAAAAAGATGATGGTGAAAGGTTGCCTTACCAATTTTCTAACTTATGAAACATACACCACATGAAAGAAGAATCATTCAATGAAGTTGTAAATAACCATTAATTAAATAATATTACAAAAGGAATACAATAATTTTCAGTACATACACCACACAAAATGAAATAGTTTCAAATATAGCTTGATTCTCATGGGAGTAAATTGTGACATGAAAACCCCTTACCTTGTGTCCGACATGTTTTGTTAGATATTTATCTCATTGAATAATAATTCATGTTAATTATATTTACATAAGAACCTTTTTCATGTTTATTATTCCTTTTTTACTTGTTTTCTTTCCCTAATAACCATAAAATTATTCATGTTCATATCGGTCATTAGGTCGATATTCGGCACTTGAGTCAAAAATGAACTTGTTATAATAAAAAATTGTCCATGCTGTAAAATTCCATTATCTATGGAACAATATTCATGATTTATATATCATATATATCATATATATCTAGTACATATTTATTTATAACAGTCCATATCATTTCGATATAAGAAATGAAATGCACTGTTCATGGAGACGGTAAGCCGTACGTACGCATGAACGCTACATTCGTTTCATTTTTTTTTCACTTCTAATGACATTAAAACAAAACGATAAATAGGAATATTATTATTCTAGTATAATATAAAATTGTATATAGGTCACATATGTTCTTGAACACCATCCTTTATACCTTCCATGTATGGTATTAACGAGTCATATAACTTTGTGGGGGCGGTAGTCCGCACATCCTCAAATGAAATTATCTTATTTACCTATTATAGAAACCTTAATGGTATTATATAAATTTAAAATATAGAAGAATATTGAAAATTTTATTATAATATATATCAAATATAAATACAATTCCATCTTAATTTCCACCATAAGATGCGGTAGGTGATAATTGAACAATCATCATTTCATGAGGCAATATTTTTTCATCCACAAAAAAGTATGATCGTACACATTAGAAGGAGGTGTGTGGATGTGAAGATTGAATCCAAGTCTTAAAACATCCTACTATCTTTATTATACTGGTTTCGTTATTTATACAATGAATAATAAGTTCATAGGATGTGAAGAAGTAAAATAAAAGAATAGAACTTGATGGAAGACATTACCTTTAAGTTATGTAAATCCTTTATGTTTGAACCAAAAGGTTTTCTTGAAGTGCCTTATTCCTCATTTAAGGCATATAGGTGGAATATAATTATTTTTTGAAATTATTTGGGAAGATTTTATATGATCCATGGAGGCTTGAGAGCTGTGAGGATGAGTTAGAGGTGATGGATTTTTATAGGGGGTGGGGCTCTTTAGGAAATTTGGAAAATATTATTTTATTATAAATTGAATTTCGATTTCAAAAGGTTACAAATACATTTAATTAGAATATAAGGTGATTATGGTTCAAAATAATCTAATAAAAAAGGTTTTATACATGTTTAGTGCATAAAATGACCCATATCTTTTAGCTGTAACACGTACTTACCTAATTTATCTTTTACCATGCCCTCTTTTATATTCATAAAATATGGATCATATATTTTCTATAAACATTCAAGAGTTCCAAAATGGATACTTAAATACATTTTTAACATCATATATTTTATTTGGACAAATCGTATTTTTTTAACATTATTTTATCATATAATAAAATATTACTTGTTTTAAAATTTCATTTATGTCATTTTAGAAACAATTCATATCATGACTATTATAAAATGAATAAAAACATGATTATTTATAAAAAAATAAATTATTTCTATTATAATAAGTCATAATAATCTGTAAAATTAATGGATGTCATAAAAATTTTCAAAATAAATTTATTTTAATAATTATAATCTCATTTATTTGAATCATTCATTAATGAGGTAACCATTACATCATTATTGTGTCATAAATAAATGTATTTATTTGATGTTTAAAAATTAGAAATAAAATACCATGATATAAAAAATCTTTTTATATTTCTAATGACTATTAATAAATGAATATATCATTTATTGAACCAATAATAAAAATTGTTTTACTAGGGGATATATTTTATTTTCACATGTTCGTTAACATTAAATTAATTTTTATAAATTGTAATTTTCACTTACAAGTGGCTCCATGGGGTCCCAAAATCGACAGAAGAATAACCAGGATCAAACATGTATCATCCAATAGTTTTAGGAAACATGTTAGAGTAATTTATTATTATTATTATATTATTTTTTACCCTTTTTCCAGATTTACCTTTTAACCATGGTAAATAAAATATTTACTGAAATTATTATTCATATTGTCTAAAAATAAATGTTACATATTTAAAAAATGTGGAACTCGTGATTCCAAATATGGAATCTATTTTTTCAATTTAAAAACACATATATTTCATAAATTAATTTAAAAATAATTAGAATTGCCAAACCAAAAAGCGTGTTTTTATGAAATAATAACTATCAAAAGATTGACACTTTTTTATGTTCAATTTCAAAGTAAATTACTTTCAATGAAATAAAATGGATAAAATGGTAAAAATATAATCTAATTAAACTTTAAAAAATTTTAAAATATTATCTATCCAGATAAATAAATTAGATTAAAAGGGAGTTCAGAATTAAAATGCAGTATTCTTCACTATTCATTAAAAAATGAACATTATCAGAAAAATTCAAAAATGTCATCCAAAGTAAATTTTGATGTATCTATTCTAAAGAAGAATATTATTTTCTCAAATATAATATATAAAAGTGTCAAAATATATATTTAAAATTTTTTCTCCATCAAAAGGCTGCAAATCGACCTTTTAAAGAATATTAGAGTATTTAGGCTTAAAATTAGGTTCATTCACATTTTAAGCCTCTAATGATTATTAGATAACAGTAAAGACATTTAAAAATCATGTATAATCATATTTTAGTTATTTATATTCATTTATTCCAATACAATGACTAGGTGTTAACTACCATTTAAAATAATATTATATTATTATATTCTTTTAAGTAGGACTCGGAATTGTGTACAACATGAGATTTCAGAAAAACCCATTTTTACATGTTAGGTTCACCATCAAACATAGAATTCCCTTTGATGTAAAATTAATATTTAATTAAAAAATATTAATTAATATGAAAATATCATATTCTATATGTACTTGGGATGTTAAAACCTTCCCCACTTTTGGGAATTACTCCATCACGATTCTAAAATTGTGCTCGGAAACATCATTGAAAGTCCTACATCAGAAAAATATTCAATAAAACTATCACATTAAAATAAATAAAGAGAAGTAAAAAGGTCACCTGAGATAACCCATACTAGTATTCCATAAAAATGTAGATATATATAGGAGAAACTAAGTGTCATGTTCTAATGGATAGTTATAGAAAACATGATCGGGAGAAAGTTATCTAAAAGAAAACCACAAACTTCTGATGGGTTAAATAGTCATTGGTTTTCCAGTATGAAAAGTAAATGTAAAATGGGTTTTTAAAGATCCATTTCATAAATTTGGTGAAATTAATTAATTATATTGAATATGAACATAAGGAAACATACATACAATTCAGTTAGAGTTTCATCCTTTAATAAATTTCTACCACAAACTCATTTTTTCTCCAAAAGATGAGTATAAATGATGAAATGGTCGCAATTGAAGTGCTAAAATCAACTTCTAGATAATCAAATAATCCACAAAAGATGAAATATATATTATTTCCCATATCATTAGACATTAAAAAAACCAAAATTGATAGCATGAGATCAGATAATCCCCAAAAGGATAATATTTTATAAAAATATATACTATTATTAATCTCCAAAATGGAACAAATAATACCAAAAGGAAAAAAAAGACCATTCAATACACATTTGTCATTAAAATTTATCAATATAATCCAAACTATGTAAGAAAATCAAAATTCAAAAGGATTTAATCACATATTCATCCATATTAAATCTTACAATTTATGTCAAAATAACATATACTACTCATAAAGTCTCATACTAAAAAGTAATTAACCTAATTACATATTTTATATGATACATTAATCATATATGTATATAACCCAAATCACTTTCTATCTACAATAAAAACATAGATTCTACCAAAATAAAATTTCAACCGTTACTCAACAAATGAAATCACATAGTATTCTACTTTCCTTAGGCATATACTATTTATCCAAAAAAGAGAACGTCTTCCAAAATAACCTTTATCACTTAATCACTAAATCATTTTTTATGCTAAAGATATTCATTTGATAAAAAAATGTTCCAAATATAATCTTATTCGTGATCCATAAAATCATTAAGCTAAAAAATAAGACATACTAACTAGGGACTTCATGTACACTAGTGTAGGTGATAAATCTCAGTCGCACTTTGGTTGTGGTTTTGATTCATGCTGCTTTGTCTGAAGCGACAGGTTGTCACCCTTCCAGCATGTTGTCCTTTTTCTGAAAACATAAAATTTTATAACATTACAAAAAAAGATATAAATTTATAAAAAAATAATGTTAACATGTTTTAAACACAACTGTTCTGATTAAAGCTCTGATTTCAATCAGTTTCTCATTAAGAAAACTACCACAGTTTTCTTCACACCTGTTGTTACGTTCTTCGTACTAGATCCAACCAGTTACTAAAACCAAAATGGTCAGTTTGATTATATCAGTTAAATCATCATATACTATCATATGAAGAGGGTAAACACTAATATATACTTATTCATGTTATCTTAAACTCATTCAATTTATCTAAAATAACTATGACCCATTCTAATATGCTAACAATAATGGTTATGTGACTTTTTCTTAAAAAACACACAAACCTCCAAATCATGTTCTTGTTATTTTCTTAAAATCTACATTGATGATAAATTGGGAACGCCACATCACAATCAAAATTCAACAACAAGGTGCAATAACTTCATTCAAAAATGAAGGCATCACCGTGGGACCGTCGTGTCAATGAAAAATCGAACAAATCACACATCCGTCTAGGAAATCTATCGTTACCAAGGCTACTGCATCATCGCAACATCATCGTCATCATCACAATACCTCCATCATCATTACAACACTACATCCACCATACGAAGAAAACATCGTCACCATATCCTGTGCATACCGGCGAGTTGAAACATCCGCATCCATCTGAGTACAATTTCACCACCAAAAAACCAAACCACAATCATAGAGAAACTAAACTAAAACCACTGAACAGATCATCCAGGATGAACAAAAAGATGAAGATGAAGCCATCATGAGATAAACCTCATGGAACACCATTAATTGTCCAATCTCACATCCCAAAACACTTTAAGACCACCATATAGTTCCAATATGGAGTAGTGTAGTGGAGTCCTGGAGCAAGGGAAGAGTGTGGAATGGACTAAGGCCTAGAAAGAGAACTCATCTCCATGGCCCACCAATGCTAATAACCTCTACCACATCAAAAGATAAACATATATCAATATCCACCAAACATTATATCGTGCTTTAATAGGAAGAAAAAAAATTCAACATGGTATGAGGAAGAAATATCGAGAAATCCATCTAAAAAGAACCCAAAATCACAGGGGAAAGCCGAATCTCACACATGAGTTAATGGAAATCTGAAGACAGTTGATCCTAAAAACCCAACACCCCTGGTTAACTACCTCTCTAAATCTGGCATGGAGAGTCGTAGAGCAACGAGGGGTCAATGTCGTGGTTTGGAAGGCCAAGGGAATAGACATTGCAACCTATATTTGGAACCAGTAATGACAACGATGATGTAACACCACCTTCAGCATCCGCGTTTGAACACCACAAAATCATTGATGAAATCCATAACAAACACATACAAGATGCAGATGAAAAAAAACATCATAGAACCAACATTATATAAATTCACTTTTGAAGAAGGAGCACACACATCCTCGACAAAGCTATGGGAAACAAGTCATGTGAGAAGAATCAACCACTGCAAGATCCCACCTCTCAAAACCATTGAGAAACCATCACTCTAGATCCATCTCAGAGATAAGCATAAGAACGTAGGGTCAGTTCATGCATAAGATCAGTCATTTTCTCCATGTGACGTCCTCTCTCTTGAAATAATAATGGAAGGAAAAAACCCTGATCTAGCCAACAGAAGTGCGTCTGAAAATACCTCGACCACCATTCCACTTGTTCCAAAACTGTTGAGTAACCATCACTCCATATCCGACCTAGATAGGAGTGAAATAATGCGTGGTTATAGAGGGGATGAACCAGTTAGAGGATGCAACACCAACATCGTTGTGATCGATGGTCACCTGCGAAAACACCAAAACCATGCCTATAGAGGAAAAAATGGCACAAAAGAGGAAATGAGGAGAGGATGGGTGAGAATAAGAGAGAAAAATTAAGATATTAAGATGATAGGAATCTACACTCAAATGCTCCACTATCCCCAAAGACAATAGTTTTATGAGAAACTCTAGCTGAATATGAGAGCAAGAGGGGGAGAGCCTGTGGATAAGGGAGCCATACATCCAAACCTATATAGTTATCTATACCGACCATTGATACCAACTATAAGGCCCTAGACTTAATAAATTACATAATCATGAATGAAGATTATAATTTAAATTGAGGATAATTTTAGGTTTAGAGATTTAGAGAATTAGGTCATAACATTTACACAACAACTTGATTATTACATTTAGACACTTTTACTCAGTATTCATTTTTTTTATAAAATAAAAATTAAAAAAAAAATCTTGTATACTTCCATGTTTTAGACAACATGAATTTTCCTTGATCCCATCCTATAACCTATTCATCATTATGTCCTGTGAAAGAAATTTCAGAAACATGGGAAGAGCATAAAAAGCTCATTAAGGGATATAAAATAAAGAAATAAAACATTATACCATGAATACATACAAATCATAATTATCATAATATTCAATCTTAAAACATAATATCATTAACATTCATCATAAAATCATAAGATTTATTAATAACACATAGAAATCATAAATCATATGGGTATATTGTGGCATCCATTTCATACATAAAATGTAGCTATCACAACTACATAGAGAGTTACATTTGGAATACTTATCACAGTTTATTCCCTAAATATCTTAGGAAAACATTAATATTTAGCTCTATCATGTTACCCAGTGTATTGGAGAGGTATCCAAGGATCACCCACCCTTGGTTTATGACAGAACCACCTGTATACGAAAACAATTCCCAATACCCATAAAATATTCATAAGATATAAAACAATCACAAAAATAGATAACATGTCCACATTTAAATCACAATATATCATTTCAATATATTGGAATAATCAACGCATTAAAAAAAATTTAAAACATTTACTGAAGATATTTTTAAATCAATGTGTCCCATAACACTTTGAATATTTTGAAATAAATTTTAATTTCAATAAATTCTTGTCAATATAAATAAATCATTAAAACCATATTTAAAACGTGGAAATTAATGAGAAAGACTTAGAAGTATAAATCATTAAAAAATTTATAACGATATTTTAGTTAATGAGATCGTAACCAAATAAAATATTTTTTAATACAAATAATTTAGGAATAACAATAATCAAATATTATAATATCATGAAAATAAAAATATTTATGATATAATGTGCCAAATTATAGTGTATACACCATATAATAGTGAATTGGTGTATAACATTGAATAAGTATCAATTGAATGTAAATTGAGACAAAATCCCTTGCAAAGATCATATCCTTAAATTAAGGACAAATCAATGACATAATTATGTGTGAAAAATAAGAATAAACCCAATATAAGTGCATATTAAGTGTAATCAATTGTACTTAATTTAGACATATTATTAGAAAGTCATAATCAATAATTATAAGTTTAACCCAAATAATTGAAATTTGGTTAAGAAGTTATCATATAGAAATTCTACTACATAACAGCGTCGTATTAAAAATAAGGAAATGAGTTGATGAGAGAGAATAGTGTCTCTCATTTAATGGACATAAAATTAACATTAATAAGGATATATAATAATATATCCCAACATTAGAAAATGAAAATTTAAAAATACATAACCTAAAAGAATTCTTTGACATAAAGTGGATGGTGAAAGGTTTCATTACCAATTTGGTAACTTACAAAACATACACCACATGAAAGAAGGATCATAAAATGAAGACGTAAATACATATAAATTAAATTATATTACACAATTAATACAATCATTGGTACTAAATACACTACACAAAAGAAAATAGTCTTAAATATACCATGAATCTCAGGGGAATAAAAAGTTATGTGAAAACCCATTATCTTGTGTTTGACATGTCTTGTTCATTCATTATCTCCATTAATAATAAACATAAGAAAATTAAACATACATATGAACATTTTTCAAGTTTATTATTCCTTTTATATAACTTTTTACCTTTCTCTAATAATCATATAATTATTCATGTTCATATCAGTATTTTTGTCGATGTTCGGTAATGAAGTCAATAATTAACATGTTATAATTAAAAATTTTCAGGTGGTCAAAATTGAATTATCTGAAGATTTATATTTAAGATTTAGATATCATATATATCTAGTATATATGTATTTATAATATTCCATATAATTTTGATATAAGAAATTAAATACATTGTTCATGTAGAAGGTAAGCTGTACGTACTCATGAACGCTACTTTCATTTGATTTTTTCTTTTTTGAAGGAACTAAAACCAAATGATATTTTTCTATATTATTATTGTCATATAATATCATATTTTATATACATTACATATGTTCATTAACCCCATCCTTTAAATGTTTCTTGTATGGAATTAACAAGTAATACCACTTTGAGGGGGTGTAGTCCACATCACCCCCAATAAAATTATAGTATTTACCCATTATGGAATGCATAATGGTATGATATAAATGAATTATATAGAATAATAGAGAACAAATAAACTTAATATATATCACATATAAATACAGTTCCATCTTAATAGATTCCATAATAGGTGGTAAGAGATAATTGAACAATCGTCGTTTTTTGTGGTAGTAGTTCGTCGTCCATAGAAATAGTATGTTTGGATCCATTATAATAAGGTGGGTGGATGTTTAGTTAGAATCATTAACATAAAAACAGAGTATATTGTGTATACTGTAGTTTTTATGTAAAAAATGTGTAATAAAATGATAGGTAGTGAATAAGTATAATAAAAAAGGAGAACTTGATGGAAGACGTTACCTTTATGTTGGGTAAATCCCTTTTTTGGAAGTGAAAGGATTTCTTAAACTGGCTTATGACTATGTTAAGAATTATAGGTGGAATGGAGGTCTTTTGGGAGCATAATTGGGTAGATTTTCGATGATATAAGTGGGATTGAGAGGTGTTACTAAGGGTTATACATGATGTCATTTTTATAAGGGGAGGAGGGACTCTTAAGGATAGTTGGAAAATATTTTTTTATAAACTAAATTTCAATTTCAAAAGGACCAAAACTCATTTAAATAAAATATAAGGTGATTATTGTTCGATGTTCTCTCAGACAACGAGGTTTATAAAATTTAGGGCTTAAAATAAACCTTGACTTTTAGATTTAACAATTAGTTAACAGATTTATCAATTACCATGTCCTCTTATATATCAATACTATATGGTTACTATAATGAAAATAAAATTCCAAGGGACCCAAATTAGTTGATTAATGAAATTTTAATCGTCATATATGGCATTTTGAAAAAACAAAAAATAATAATTATTTTATCATTTAATAAAATAATATTTGTCTTAAAAACAAATTAATGCCAATTTAGAAACAATTCATATCAATAATTTTAAAAAATATATAAAAACATGATTATTTAGAAAAAAATTTATTATGAAAATGATAACAAGTCATAATAATTTAGAAAATTATTCTATTTTGTAAAATGTTTCAATATAAATTTATTTTAATAATTGTAATCAAATTAAATGAAATATTTCATTAATAAGGTTACCATTACATAATTATTATGTCATAAATAAATTTATTTATTTGATGTCTAAAATTTAAAAATAAAATTCCATGATGTTGGAATATATATTTATAATGAATATTTACTGTAAAAAACTATCACTTATATAACCCGTAAAAAAATTTCTTTACTATGTGATATATGTTTATGTTATATTTTCCTTCACATTAAAATAATTTTTATGAAGAGTCATTTTCACTTAAAAGTGGAACCATGGGGTCCCAAAATAGACCCAAGGATGACCATGATCAGAAATCTATCATCCAATAAAAATATGGCAAGTGTTAGGGTAATTTAATATTATTATAATATTATTTTTACCCTTATTTACCATATATACTTTTTAACAATAGTAAATTAAATATTTATTTAACTTACTATTCGTACTGTCTAAAAATAAATGTAACCTATTTAAAAAATTTAGACCTCTGGATTCCAAATATGGAATCCATTTTTCCAAATTCAAAACATAGAAGTTGCAAAAATTAATTTAAAATTAATTCCTGCTCTCAAAACCAAAAAGTTCATTTTTATTAAATAATAACTATCAACAGATCGACACTTGTTTATGTTATATTTCATGGGGAAAATACTTCCAATTAATGAAAATGGATTAAATTGTAAAAATATAATCTAATTACACATTAATCCCTTTTAAAAATATAATATAACAATATAAATAAATTACATTTAAAGGAAGTTTTGAATTAAAATGAAATATTTTCCTTATTCCTTAAAAAAGGAACATTATCAAAAAAAATCCAAAATTTCACCCGATGTTAATTTTGATGTCTCTATTAAAAATAATAAAATCATTTTGTCAAATATAATATATAAAAGTGAAAAAACACTAGATTTTAAAAGGGTTCTCCACCAAAAGGTGGTAAATCGACATTTTAAATAATATTAGAGTACTTATGCTAAAAATTGGATTCATTCACATTTTAAGCCTATAACATTTATTAGATGAAGGTAAAGACATTTAAGAAACATGTATAATAATATGGTACTTAGTTATGTTCTTTCCTTCTAATACAACGACTAGGCGTTAACTACCATTTAAAATAGTAATATAATATTATATTTTTTTCCAGTAAAACTCAGTATTGTGTGAAACATGGGATTTCGGAGAAACCCAGTGTTTTATGTTGAGTACACCATTAAACATTGAACCCCTTTTGTAGGAAAATTTATATTTAATACTTAAATTTTAATAAATATGAAAATAACATATTCTTTATTTATATAGGATATTATAATGGTCTGACCAAATATTTTGGTGACATCCACATAGATGACATGTATACGGTTGAGACATGTGGTAATTAACTATAGTGAGCCAAAAAATGAAATGGAGTTATCTTAAAACATTCTAATGGTTAGATTCAACATGAAATATTACATGATTTTTTAGCGAGGTAATGATTATATGATCAGTCTAGGGAATCGAGATGGTAGGGATGACCCACCCCATGGGGAGTAAACTACCCCAAAATCAAGGAAAAAGTATGACCATCTATCACAAATGACGTATCACATATTCCACATGAACAAGAGAAACACCTCAATGGGAAGAGCCATCATCTAGCATAAAAGTATGAAATTCTAAGACAACTATCTATTGACCCAACTAAGCTCTCAAGCAAAGATGCACTCTATAATTCAAAAGTAACCAAGGATCATGTCATTGAAGTACATTAGAGACCACAAAAATTCAAGGAAAAAGTAACTGTAGCTGATCTTAATCAAGTGGATACCATTCCATCATATTTTCATGTCTCTATCTCATTCAATGACCAGGATTTGGAAGTGGTCATCCATGAGCACATTAGACCACTATATGTTTTGCGAAGACCCAAAAAAATTGACATCCAATGGGATCTGAATGATAATGAATCTAGGATC
Source organism: Viscum album (assembly GCA_963277665.1). Lineage (NCBI taxonomy): Eukaryota > Viridiplantae > Streptophyta > Magnoliopsida > Santalales > Viscaceae > Viscum > Viscum album. The sequence goes on from OY728141.1 coordinate 1,254,057,733, forward strand.
AACATTATCTTGCTTCAAACCCTCCATAATTTAGAATATAGTGAAGGAGTTTTATCTCCCACAAATCATACCACTCATGTTTGTGATAAATTTGATAAAAAACAATCATGAATTTTAAAATTGAAGCTTAGTTTGGTGATCTCAAATCAAAAACTAATTTTGTGGTTATCCAATAATACACTACATATAATTTCCTCCTTGGAGGGCCCCAAATCCATAACCACTTGGTGGTACCTTTGACATTCCATCTAAGTATGAAATACCCCATCAATGGAACGGTTGGAATGTTGTATTAGGACAAAAACCCACATGAGACATGAAAAGCCACATATATTGAAGAATATATCTACAAAACATGATGAAAAAAACAATTAGTGGTTGATGATATATAGTTTATATCACTCCATGGATTAGGGCTACAGCTGTGAATCCCTTGAGTATGCTTGATATCTACTATGTTCTCCCCATAATTGTAGTCAGGGTGACAGAATTGACCTATGATGTATAATCTCCTCTTATCTGTAGTGATAGCATAAAATACAATCATCTCTTACAACTCTCTTTAATGGATTTGAAAATAAGGTGTGATTTTCTATCTTCTTAAGGCCTCCCTCTCCTCGACAATGGTAGAGAATCCCCATGATTTAGAACATCATTTTAAAATGTCTCCACAAACATATATAAGAAATAAGAGGAAGATAAACTCAGGAACTCCCCTCTTACATTCGTGGAAGGAATCTCCACAAACATTAATCATATCAGGTAGGTAAATATTGTAATAAAAGAAGACCGACTACTTTCATCTATTAGTTCTACCATTCCCCTAGAAGGGCATGATTTTTATATTGTTTTTTTAATTTAGAAATGATATTCATTGAGTGGTAACGATAAAGAAATTCTTAGTTTGAACCCATCTATGGATATACACCATCTCAACAAAACTAATCAGAATCGAGGAATCAAGAAGCCATCTAGGAGGAGTCACCAATCTCATTTCACAAATGGATATGAAGAAGCTGAATAATTGATCATATTAAACATTTTTTGAGATGTGGAATACCCAAGGTAAATTTCCAACATCATCCCTATCTAGAAAAATAATGGTAAAATTATAATATCCATCAATTGTAGAGACCATAATCTGCACTACCCAAGGAAGGATTTTCCATTTCCCATCATAGGACTCTTGATTACTGTAACTACTAGTTTCCAAGCCATTTTTTAAATGGATGTGTTTTTTAAGGCACAATAAAATAATTATGACTCCATCATATGAATAAACTACTACATTCATAGCACCATAGTGGGTCTTTTCTTACGATGTCATTCCATTTGTATTAAATAACATTTGCGCCACATATCAATGCACCATACATAATTTCATTAATCCATTACGGGGTAGGACATATGAATGTTATGTCAATGAATGAGTTTCAAATCTAGACAGAAATGTGATCGCCTCAAGGATCTTCAGAAAATATTCGACATGTTGCAACAAACAAATATAAATAATAATACTCTAAAATTTTCTTTTAGGGAAACAATAGAGAATTTATTAACATTGTTGTATCACACTGCAGAGTCTAGGTCATCCCAATGATGTCTAGTTCATTTTTTGAAATGTCACAACTAAAAATGGTAGCGAATTGAGGGTCCTCTAAGGGAACCTCTCCAATATTTTGTGTTTCGTATCAAATATTTCTAGAAAAACCATCTACTTCCCTAGGATAATGATGATGGGGATCCCTTAACAATTAGATAATGACTATCAGGGAGCCATTGAAATTATAAAGTAGTACATACTTCGCCCATCAGTTCAAATTTCATTAGGGGAAGAGATCCACCCACCATTTACAATGACACATTGAAACACTCACTAGGTGTCCCCTAAGAGACAAAAAATAATATGGGGAGTGATAAAAGTCTATATTATCTCATCCAAAAAAATCTAGATACTCAGACACAAAACATTGATGTTAAGAATAATTTACATAAATTCATCTTCAGATTGAAAATTTGAAGCATTGCATAAGTCAGTATAAAGTCTACATGGTCTCCCCTATTAATCTTGTCAAGTACATCCTTTTTGTTTTATAATTACTAGGATCTGGGCCCAATGGCCTTGAATTATACAGTAATATAACATTCAATTTATGTCATAGAAATTTTTTAAAGGGAAAGACCTAGTTTATTTCATCACAAAAATTCTTGAACAAGAGGGTACCCTTCTGGGCAATGAGCTTCTGTAAAAGGAGGTTATTTAATCCCACAATGCTCCCTAGTCATGGAAGATGTATTTTGACTGTGCCTCCAAAATCAAAATTGGTAGAAGGATGGGAAAATAATCTCAATTAGGTTGTCTTAGGAATTTTTTCTCTCTCTAGGAAAAGTAGTTTTTCCCCATGTTTCTTCACTCTCGCAATGCAACACAAGTAATGATGAAAAATATCAATCCCTCATTAGTGGCTTTCAACTAGACCTACAACTATAAATAACATAACCAAATATAAAAGTTGACTTCTAACTATTAATAAAGTATATTTATGGTGAAGCCATCTTAAAAAATGATGTGTTGGCCCACTCTAACTAGCTACATCAGGGGACTAATGGTTGATATTCCTTTTGAGCACATGTTACATCAACTGACATAATCAAAGAGTGCTGTTACAGACACATTGTATAATGTGGTAATAGTCATGGCACAACATGATCGGGAAGAATCAATATTCTATATGATACATTAAATAATGGTTTAATTAATCATCAAACTCAATATAGAATAAATAAAATAGATCAGCCCTTCCCAAGTGCATGATGAATGTATATCCACAATTGGATGGATAGATCCCATAATTGGTTATCTCCGAAATATATATCTCTTGATTGATTATGATGGGAGGGAATGAATTTAACGCGCTTTAGAAAACCTTTCCCTATAGACCGGTCCAATTGAAGAAAAACCCACATACGAGAGAGGCTTTATTGATTAATTTATATATTCATATCAGAAAGTGAGATACCCATTTCCATGGAAGAAGTCCATACATGATCATGTGACAGTCATTAGTCTGGTTCCAATATCTCCCATCAATTAAAGAGGCTATGTTATTACTAGAAAACCATTACAGAAGCCTATTTTTGAATTCACCAGGTAATGTAATTCATTCCATCTCAATGACAAATTCATCCATCAACCCTTGGAATGGTAACATACAACTAAATATATCAGGAAATTTTTTGTTTAGGGAATGGATTTCATTTGGGAACCCCTCCCCCATAACAACCAAGATAATCTAGTAATTCCATACTAAAGATGAATTATTTAATACATGGGATGAGGAAAAACCCATTAAGATTGTTAAGACTGTGAAAAACATAAACTTTTTAATGTCCTAATTCATCAAAACGTTATGGTTCCCTCACACAATATTGATGCACAACAACACAAACATGTGTTCTACAGTTTTGAAGAAACTATATGAGGAGTATAATGAAAAGTCAAATCACCCACATCACTATCATACAACATAAAATGTATAGATATATTCCTTAAAAAAGAATTTCTAAAATATACACTAGAAGATGATGAATTAAAAAATGAAGTCCAGCCTAGAAAATCTCGTCAATTCTCTCTGGGCCTACCGTACTACCACACATATGGATAGATAGGTAACAACATAATCATTAGTTTATGATCTCAAAGTAGTGTTACCCATATAATTTTAAATGGATTTTCACTGAATCTCAATTTATTGATATCTCTTAGATAAGGATAAATCATAGGAACAACTGGATGAATTAGAGAAACTCTAGGTGAATAGGGTTTATACATTCCACAACATTGAAGTCCATCAGAACCAGATAGAATGATTCGTTAAAATTAAGGATCACTTATACTAATTCATCAAAAGAGAAATATTATTGTCTCAAAACCCCAATGATACGACATAAGAAGCCTCCAAATTTGGAACAAAAATGGGAAGGATGATAAATCATATATAAGGGCCAAAAAAAATGGAGCCTAATAATTGAAAAAATATGTAGGGGAACATGTCACAACCCCAAAAATGTGATTTTTTTTATGAAATAAATTTTATAGATACCATAAACAATCTTTTACTCCTACATCAAGATGATAAAATTCGTTTCACCTTTGGTCTAGACATTAATACATTAAACTATTTGGTACCCCAATTCATGACCATGTAATGAAAAACTATATGGAGTCATCCTAGATGAAAGAAGTTAAATAGTAAAGAATCTATCATCCCAATAACAAGAGGATAAACTATGCCAATCATTGAGTCCTGAAAGAAAGACAATAAATAATAATGTACCCCATGTCTTGACCAAATGAAGATAAATAGTAAGGAGTCCTCTTGGAGAAAGACATTATACTAAACAATGTCTCTCATCTAAGAAATAGGATGATAAACCAAACAATACCTAATGTCCTAGTAGAATGACTTAAAACTATATCATAACCTACATCCTGACCACATTATGATAACCTGTATAGAGGCATCCAGTCATCAAGATATTAAATAGCATGGTGTCTCTCATATCTATAGTAAGAAGATAAACTGAAAAACACCTCTAATCATAGAAGTAAGATATTAAATAACATGACATCCCATATCATGAATACATGATGGTAAACTTTATATAGTTCTATAGGTTGGAATCCATTAAACTAAATTCCATCTAAAATCATGGAGCTATGAAAATAATCATCATAGAACATCAAATATATGAACCAATCTGTTAAACCATACAATAACACACATACTAACCAAATGATGATAAACTCCACAAAGTTTTCTTGGTAGTAATATATTAAACTGCACAACATATGATGTATAGGTGGTGTGTCTTTAAACTAACGAATGACCCATGTCCTTTCCACATGACATTAAACTACACAGTTAATGTCCTTAGGAGATGAAATTAAACTGAAAAAGTTTCTATAACTACATGAGAATTCATTTCTACAATCACAATATACATAATGATCTAGAATCAATTTTCTTGGGAGTAACCACAATATTCACTTCCTTTCACATCGAGTCATCATTTTACTTATCATATAACATTAAAATGCAATTAAAATGTTCTTACCACCAGACAGAAAAAATGCATGAATCCATGGCAACCATATACATCCATATCAGGTGATCCATGTCCTTTACACATTAAATTAAAGCAGAAAGGATATCTAGAACAATAGATGGCATGATTATCCTTTTAAATGTGATATTTAGGGACACCTCAATCAAATATCTAGGTCTAGTAAAAACATGATACAAAATGACTATGTCCTATTCATTACTACATCATCATGATCATATAAACCCTTAATATTGTTTGTTTCTCACAATGATCCATACTCACATGTGATTAGAAATTTCAATAATGGAATCCCAACATAAATGATGAATACATTCTCATTATAGGTTTATTGTAGCCCTAAATGCTTGACCATAAAAGGCATACCATGAGTTCTCACTGTATGGAACTAAATCACACAGTTAATGTCCCTTTCATGATATAAAACATCACTTTACCATGGGCCTCAGTCTAGATTATCACAATTATTAGTGTTGGTCTCCCACCAAACATCCATTCATGAACAATGTGTGGATTCATTCCTATCATCACATGATTCATAGTGATGCCCCAATATCTATTCATAGGTCTTATCGGAGTACACCATTTTTTATTTGGATGAAAACATCCTTGATGCGTGACATAAAACTACATGGTTCCTCTAGAACTATTTTCATCTTGATCCAATAAACATTGGATACATAATGATGCATGTATTCCCAATCATGAGCCTATTAAAAATAATCAATGGAAATAATTACCACTTCTTCATAATGTTCCGACCCACGTATAGTTTTCCCTTAGATTAATACATGTGGTATTATAAATGTCATCACATATTATGTAGTGATGCCCAAATCTCCTATATTGGGCCTAGATACAACAAGATATAAAACAATGAACCACAACTTCACAAGGGATGACTCATAGAGGCTCATTTCACTGAAATACAATTTAAATATGTGCATGACCTAATTGTGAATATAATATATCATGCCCATTTTTTCATGTGGGTTCCCACATATATAAATCAATATGTAAAATTCAATCCCAAATATCATGTATTCCTGACATTTAAATTACAAAATAAGAATTTTCTTCCCGCATAATGTTAAAACAACCTGAAAACAAGTACATAATTAATAAATGACATTAATATGTGTAGTCAATCATTCACTATCATTCCTTATCAATGGACGACTAGAGCCTTACCCTAGTTATCCATATTTGGGGCACTTCCACTATCTTTTTTAGAACCTCGATTATTATACCACTCTTCTATTCTTTATTTCCTCAGGTATCGGCAAACCATTCATGACCCTAGAAATTGAAAATAAATCATTTTACTTGACCATGATATCAATGCATATGGGCATTGACCTAAATATAAGAGATATCATGACATTGTGAGGATGAATATTTAACTATTTTTAGCATCACACCAACGTGGTAGATCCCAACACTTGAGAGTATTCTATTCCATCCCAAGTATGATTTTTCCATATCATTATTCATGACATGAGAACCTTGATCCATGATTTACAAAAAAATTAATACCTTACTGAGAAGAATGTTGGAGTACTCATGACCCTATGTATCAAAATTAGTCCATTGTATAACATCCCCATATTCGGTACATGTGATTCATGTCTCTAGACTACCATCTTATTGGTAATATTTTTTTGATATTTATCTCTATCCTATAATGGTCCAAATCACCAGACCATAAACCACTAGTGGTAGAGATAAAAAACTTTTTTTGGTTGAAATCATGGAAATGGAGTCTTGATAAAAATTGAAATATTCACAGAAAAACCTCTTTATCTCCATAATTTATCAAAATGTAGGGAAACATATATACGACATAAGGGTCATAAGGCATTCTTTGTAGCCCTTGTAATAGCTACGCTATGCATGCTAGAACACATGGTCCTGGAGAAAATTTATAGTAATCATTTGGAAAATCCCCTTTTTTGGTGTTACCATGGTGAAGAAGCAACATTTATGGTGTCTAAAATTATAAAAAATATTAAAATTTTCATGAAACACCATCATGCCTTTGATGTCTGAGATGACACAACCTCTCCATAGTAGACTAGAAATAAGGACTTTCTCTACCGAATAGACCATCATATTAAAGGAATTCCCCCTTAAACCTAGGAGTTATTTTCATGAAAGAGTTAAATGTTAAATGATCATATAATCACTAAGGATTGACCTATATCAACTAGTTCCAATTCAATGTTATCTCATAACATCATAGACCATGATTTATAATCCCTAAAACTAGACTATTCAAGAAAATTCAATATTCTTGATTTTGTGTCAAACTGTTTTCTGACATTTGTAAAGGCATTGATGAAACACTCCATTCCAACTCCTTTTCATGTCCCACACATAATGATTAAAAACCATAAGTGGTAGGTCTTGAGTTTCAAATATTTGATGAAAAATTAACCTATGGTGTCAGAACACTTAATAGATAGAATTTATTTTGTTCCAAACTTCATTAGATAGATGTTTGATTCTTATAAAATATTCTAAGACCCTTGGAAAATAGTGTGGATACCTCGGGTTAACACGAAAATTGATGCATAAATGTCTTAGAACTATCAACTAGAGGCTCCCAATCCTTATATTGAAGGAAATCCAATCCTTACAAGCCAAGATGACACCACCGCTAATCTCGGAACCTTATGATATATTGGATCATTCCTGGGATGTATATTTTATTCCATGATTCATCAATCCTTTATCTTGATCATATTATTTACATCACACATATTCTATCTATCTTGATAGACATAACCCCTAAAAAATTTCTCTGTAAACCAATATTACCCCCATAAATGCTCCAGGACCATTTGAAAAGAGTAGAGACACCTCTGTTTGACAGTTCTATGAATTGATAAGTCCTTGACCTACTAACTAGTCAGACATCATGCTTATAGGAATAGAGTTATGATCCTCAATATCCTTTACGACACCATAGAATAACACAACAACTTAGTATGTTTTGGTTCATTCTGTGAATTTTTTCTACATATTCCATGATCATTGATGAAGTCAAGGATGCATGATTTTAAACTGAATGGAATCCAAAGGACTAAGATAAAATACCCATAACTAGTACAATAGAATTTCAGAGCTGAAAACCAAAATTTACACCAGTAGATGGTATGGGATATAGACCCAAACTACAATGATATAATGTCCAATATAAAATAACCTAGAATATAAAGAGTGTAGGTATGAGTTAAAAGAACAAAAATTACAATAATAGATGGTCCTAGTTGAAAGTCCCCAAATTACAGTGATAGAATGTATGGGTTAAAAGACCCTAAATTACATCAACATAATCTCCTTTCTATAAGAACCCAACTTATAGTGATAAAAGGTTGTAGCTAAATAATAATATAGTATATCAATATATTGATTAAGCTAAAGATCCCTCATCTACAACACAACAACAATTTAGTATTCTAGAATTAAAAATCTTATATGGAATGCCATGTGTCCTTAGAAAATCAAGAAACTCTCACGAAGCCTATACCCTTAAAAATGATAATGGAATATATCTATTAGATATGTATCCCACCACAATTATCATTTTGTAAATCATGTAATCTCAAGATAGCTAGAGAAGATATATCATTACTGATTCTTAGGTATGTGGAAAATCACGTGGATTTATCCAAGAGAATATATTTTAATTTAAACATTCAAATCATGGAATTCAGTTTTACATGATATTATTCAATGGAGGAGAGCTGTTCATGATCAATATATCATAAATTAAAATCTAAGAACTCATGGTCAGGAGTATCCACTTTATTATGCATAAAATATATCAGTTAACACAATATTGAAATATCATCTCTTGTTGACCAATATAATATCTATATAGATGTTAGAATATACATATAAGGTATCTAAAATTACCCAAGAATCATATTATTTTCATGTCGAACGAATCACATTCTCAGAGGGGGGGGGGGGATTTGATGATGATCATAATTGTGAATCTCATACTTTTTCGTGGGAGGACAGTTGTAGGGAATATCATGTGATGAATAATAGATATTTGGGGTCATCCCCATCTAATCTCTTAGATTCCAGCATTATGTAATGGGAAATTTCACGAACCAACCTCGGTCGACCCTGAACCGGTCACCCGAGTTGGTCCGCAACAAGGTCCGAGAGGGGTTCTTGATCCTCCCGGGCAGGCGACAAGTTCCAAGGGAATCAATAGTGTGACGATGTGAATGATTTTTCCCAATATAAATAAATAGAAAAAATGGAAAGAAAAAATAATAATAATGAAGCCCAAAAAAAATGAACCGAACAGAACAACTAAGCAAGAACTGAAAAGGAAAACTAACCAGACCTGATGACCACGATACTCCATGGGACCCCATGGGTCACTCTCTGATCCCAATACTGAATATCACCCAAGGCGATCAAGATCAAACTAAAGCCTTCACATGAGACTAAGAAAAAGAAAAAGCTATAGGCGTGAGTATTTAAACTCAGTAGGTGCCCCCAAGAAATCTATTCCCAAATGAATTTCCATTAAAGAAAAGAATCATCAATTTCTGGGTCGAACTACAATATATAAAAGTAAAGAATTCTTCATGATACTCAATAGAAAAGTACGAGTCATTTCCATTATTCATATCTCATAACCCAAATCAATCTTTTAGTGAGACATTATAATTTTTAAAAGGAAAGTGATGTTTATATATTATTATTTGTACAAATAGGATTAAACACATTCATTTGAAAACCTTTTTTAGAAACCTAATCAAATCCAATTTAGCACATTCCATGAAATACAATATTAAAAAATTCACAAATGAAATCACAAAGAAAGAGAAATGTAGGTATACTTATAATCATCATAATCACTACTGCAATCAATAAAAGTTGGGTAAAAATTGGTGAACCCAGGATATCAAGAATAATCCATAAGACACCAATACACGAGACCTCATCCTTGATGACATGTCACACATGATGAAATCAAAATGCCCAATACGCTCTACCATCCTTTCTCAGACAGGCTGAGGTCAAAATCCCATAGTAAGAAACCCAATGTATTAACCTACTAGGTGCCACTGGTCAGTACCATAAACTACCAGTGAACCATTCATTCTCGTAATATTCTCTCAATATTCTAGGTTCCCATTTCTTCTATATTTAGAAAGGGGGTGGCCCAACTAATGTCATCTGAGCATCCAATCACAATATATATATATATAATAAATCACAATTGGAAACAACCTGATTCACCCCAAGAAATATGTCCCTTGCCTTTCTACCATTGATCACAGGGAAGTATGATACAACAGATCCCCATAACATATAACTCATCCAAAGAAAAGGGACCACATCTGAGGAGAGTTTTCTTGAGATAACTAGTTTTACAAAAGTTCCAACAGAGTCTCAGATGATTTTTAAATGCCAAACAATTTCTTAATAATTTCTTACACACCAATTTGAAAACCAGAAATACACATTGAATCTTATTTAGGAATCCCAAAAGAAAATTTTAAATCTAATACATGTTCACAAATCCAAAAGGGTAATTTCATAAGGAAATTAATCTGAAAACACAATCTAGCCATTTATTGGAACACATTACAAGACATAACCACTCCAATTCAATACAGAAAATTTACTAATAGTTCTATATCAATAATTAATATTAGAACTATGTGCGAAAGGACAGAAATAAATTATTCTTAAATTTAAAGGAAAATGCATTGGCATACATACCTAAAAAAGGGAGTTGACCAAGAAAAAAAACTCCGAACCCAACACCTTTGACGAAGACCCCCCCCACTGTTCACACATACACCCCTATATATATACCCTTTAATCAAATACACATATTCCCCACACCATGAGGGAATATATGCAATCAGGATTTATATATATATAGTTATACGTACTTATGTATGTGTGTACAACCCTTCAAGAAGACCCCAAACTATCTAATTAACCTAAAATAGAATCAAATATTACCAAAAAATCTAAATAGAATAGTAAAAATAAAAATGGGTGGAAGAACGAAACCAAATCCATGGCCCAATCCCCTTTGTAAAACCTTACATAAACCAAGATCATTTTAAAAACATGACTTTCACTATTCAAAACCATATACAATAGATATTGAAAAATACAAATTATGTTCACATGTAAAATACTTCATTTTCCTTAAAAAAATTTCAAAAATCATCTGCACCTTACGTGCACTTAAAACAGGGTTCGCGCGCACCAAACATCCCTAAAAAACATTATCATGAAACTCCACACTAAGACACTCCGAAAAATGATAACCAATTTGCGTTACAAAATCCCAACCCAATACATGAGCATTTCAAACCATTCAAAAATATACTTCACATCACTCAAAAAATATAATAAGCCATTTACACATTTTAAAAAAAACACATTCAAGAATAAACATAAGATTTTACACACCTAAAGTACAGAAACATTCCCAACCAATTCCCTGGAGAGCCCTATTTAATAATTAAACAAATCTAAAATTCATACATAAAAATACATGATAAGGAATGCATGAAAAAATTACTCCCTTATTCAATAAAATATCATTTTGAACCAAAAAAACACCTCAAGTGCCATTGACAATATAATTTTCTCACTGCAAATAAGGCATAAAACACTTTTCAAGAAACATTACAATAAAATATATCAATACATAGTTATTTATTTTGAAATAAATCATTTATAACTCATAAACATATTAAAACCCTACCGATTCACACTTCTCACTACCCAAATATCATTTAAAAAACATTAAAATTAACTAAATAATTAAGAGGGAAAATGAAATCATACTAAAACAATGGTGGATGAACCGGAAAGGACCGAACTGCTTTGCCTTCAGCGGCGGACAATGAAACTCGCATGAGGATGACACAGAAGAACCATTGCGCATCCTAAAAGGGGAATAAATCATCAAAACATGGTCAACCAATGACCTACAATTTGGCGGAGGCAAAAAAGAAGGAAAAAAATACCTACCGAATGAGCTGTCAATGAGTCGCGGAACGAGAAGATGCCACCGGAGGGAGAAGACTGTGGAGAGAATGTTTCTAATGGAGGAGGGATCAAGGTCGGCGGTCTGGGAGGGTGGGGGTTGGCGTAGAGAGGCAAAGGGGAATGTGAGGTGGTTGGATGCATCGAACATGGAAAGGGGGGAGGGTAAGGGTTGGCCGCACGGTAGGGGGAAGGGAAGGGTTAGATTAGGTTTTTTATTAAATTTAACTAATTCTATTTTAATTTTATTTAAATTGATTTAATTATAAATAGAATACTCAAAAATCAATAAAATTTATTTGAAACTCAAGAATAAATAAAATACCCGCAAAAGTCGGGTCGGGGTGTGACAATTCTCCCCACCATGACACTTTCTACCCCAAGAAAGTACCAAGAGATTCGATTGAACAAAACTAAAGCAAGGATAATTTACAACCGAGTAAAAACCTGAAAACTCAAAGATAATAGAACCGACACTCACATTCATTCAGATCTCGGAACAACAGATTCCCAAAAAGAAACTACGAGACCATGCTCAAAAGAAGCCACACATCCAATAAAGACATCGCATAAGACCAAAGAGTTCAAAAAAATGAATAGATAATGATGAAGACTCTCTCTCTTATAATAACAAACCAACAAGGAACAACCAAACCTTTCACAAAAAAACCATCGATGAAACCAGTCGGGACATGTTTGGGATCTATCCCACAATCTATTACACAACCCACTATCTTAGCCAACTACCTACTATGGTCGAGGTCGAGCGGAGTGAAAACAAGGAAATTCTTACCCAAGAACTCCTCGAAGATGGATTCATAATGATTTCATCCCTTGGTGGTCTCCCCACCATATTTGGATTCTATACCCACATTTATTTCCCATGCTGGAATATCTCTCAAATCCCAATGGAAGCCAGAAATCCCAAAGAAATGAAACATGGGAAAACAGGCACCACCATTCTATAGTAGAAACATTAAAAACACTATAAAGACATTCCAATTAGAAATGTTCTGAAAGGACATGAAACATCATTCTTCACAACCAAAATAGGACAACACCATAGATTACATTAATTACAACAAAAAAGCATTCACAACAAAAGAATCTTCTGATTGAGATTGCGGCAGTACTTTGTCCATTCAACTGAGCTAGACAGTTCTCCATGGGAGTGGATCTGGCCCCATGTCACTTCCTAGCACCGCCTGAGAAAATCCTTTGCAAATGACCTAAACGACAATAGGTATTACAAAACTTAGGTGCTTTGCGGCATGAAAACTTCTTATAACCCGCATTCCCACACTGAAAACACAACCAGTACATCCTCTTGGATTAATCTGGTGAGGCATAAAACAATGACCTTTTTCTTCTTCTTCTCAACTGGTCAGATGCTAATAAATCAGATTCAACCTAAACAACCCACCTCATGACTTCTTCATTATCATATGTGAATGAAGGCACAGCTGGGAGGAATTATAATCAGAGACCCCTCTCAAAGAATTAGGCTTTCAAAAAATCATCCCCACAGAGGATTGGGAGAGACGAAACCTACTCGGCGAAGCTCTTTCAATACTCCAACACCATTGAATCACCCTACTCGAGACTTTACAACTATGAAACCATCAGTGTCTTCACATCATCAGGAATGTAATCCTGGATGAACAAGGATTTAAAGCACTCCCACAAAAATTTCTTCTGCAGTTCATCCTGAAGAACAGACTCCCACCATTCCCGAAAAATGCATTCCCACATGAAGGTGGAATGCTCCAACTTGAGAGGTTTAGGAGATTCAAGATGAACAAATATCTCCTTGATATTTTGCAGCCATTCTTCAGCATTCCCTAGTTCCAGTTTCCCAAGAAAATGAGGAGGGTAAGACTCTTGAATCCTCTGGATGAACTCCTGATATTGAGAACCACCAATCTCTATATCTAAAATGGACAAACCAAATGTCTAAAACACATCTTGATCAACTGAAAGGAACATGTTGAAAGAACGACCCACAGATGCTTTTCAAAAACCCGTAGAACTCAGTGGGGTCAAAACATGAAAATAGGGAGCATGAAACCAAATAAAAACAAATAATAAATCAAAATTCCACATAACATTTTTAAATCAACAATACAAATTTAAAACATGATTTCAATCACTACTCCAACACAACAAATCCAAGGTCCAAAAACTAAAACACCAAACAAAAAAAACGAAACATCACACACTCATGTCATTTAAAACATTGAAACCCCCATTTTTTAAGAACATTTTCAGAAAACATAACAAGCGTTACAAACCAATCACCCTCTATTGTCATTACCTTTAGGATCAAATATATACACACTTATACTAGCTCAATCTCTCAACCATAAATACCTATAACCATCCACTCACCGCATACATACATCCATATACATTAATGTGACAACTTGTAGTAATAACAAGAGTCGGATAAAAGAATCATTATCACTGTAAACAAACACGTTAAAATACCTCAACCATTTTTCATACCACACATCATTGTAAAAAAATATTTTCAAATTCTATATTCACATTCAAATTTCCCATTTCACAAAACCTCTCAAAAACCTCCAAAACATTTTCCAAAATATCCCCCATTTTCTAACAACCCATTTCACTCTCAAAAGAATCAATGATTTTGTTTTTGAAAACCCATTTTGACCATCCAATAATAATTTTGTCATACCAAACATCATTTTAAAATCTGAACAAGATACCCCAAAACCATCACAACCAACACTAATTACAAACGAAAGAAACCTAACATTCAACATGTAAAAAATATCAAAATCCAAAAAGGATCCAAAAAAATATACCAGGGGAAACTATGGTTGTTGGGTGACTTGACCATATGGTTAGCGGCTATATGGCATTGAAACCACTATCACGGAGTGTCTTTTGGGACCACGTCCCCAACTCCAAATGGAATTCCAGGCCCTAAGACCTCACTGAGACAACATTCCCGACTATCATTCGATTTCCCCAAATACCAAAAAACCCATAAGAACCAAATAAACCATGAAAACCCGACTTCCCATGGTAACTCAATGTTCGGCTCAGAAACTATTGGCTAGACACTTTCTAGAACCTACACCCCTTGCTTCGAAAATCCTACTCCACCTACCATCACAACCCAAATAACAAAGGGCACAATGAATGCTAGGTCCTGTAAAAAACCTACTCTTATGATACCATTTTCTCACATACCAAATCGGGTTGACCCTGAACCGGTCAGCTGATTCGGCCTGCGACAAGGCCCGAGAGGCATTTTGGATCCTCTCGGGCTAGCGACAAGTGCCAAGGGCATCAAAAGAGTGACGATGAGACCAATTTCACCCAATATTAATAAATAATAGTAGTATAAAGAAAAAATAATAATAAAGTAGCCCAAAATTAAATAAAAATAATAGAACCACTAAGAAAGAACAAAAAATCCATACAAATTGGCCTTTATGACCACTAAACTCCATGTGACCCTATGGGTCACACTCCGATCCCAAGACACAACATCACGCAAGGAGAATGAGATCAAACATAAACCTGCATCTGAGACTTAGAAAAAGAATGAAGTATAGGCGTGATTATTTTAACATAGTAGGTCTGCCCAAGAAATCTATTTCCAAATGTGTTTCCTTTAAACAAAAGAATCATCAATTTGACGTTTGAACTACAATATATAAATTTATGGATTTCTACATGTTACTAAAAAGAAATGTATGAGTCATTTCCCTTATTCATTTCTCAAAACCCAAATCAATCATTTATTGAGGCATTAGAATTTTCAAAGGGAAAGCATTGTTTATATTTTCATATTTGTACAAAGAGGATTAAACACTTTCATTTGAAAACCATTTTTAGAAACCTAATCAAAACCATTTTAACACATTCCTATGAAAACAATATAGAAAATTGCACAAAATAAATCAAACAGAAAGGGAAATGTAGGTATATATATAAGCATCCTAATCACTACTGTAAGCAAGAAGAGGTGAGTAGGCATTGGTGAACAGAGGAGATCGATAATAATCCAGAAAACCCCAATACATGAGACCACATCCTTAATGACTAGTCACACACAATGAAATCAAAACTCCAAATACATTCATCCATCCTTTCTCAGACAATATGAGAGAAAATCCCATAGTAATAAACCCAATATTTTCACCAAATGTGGGCCACTGGTCCTTACCATAACCTACAAGTGCAGAAATCATTCTACGAATATTCAATCAATATGTCAAGATTAGTTGTCTCCTATTTTTAAAAAGGAGGTGGGCCAGCCGTTGCCATCTGAGCATCCAATCACAATATATATATATATATATATATAATAACACACAATAGGAAACACTCAAATTCACCCTGTGGAATATTTCCCTCGCCTTTCTACCATTGATCACAGGGAAGTCCTACACAGTGGACCTCGATAACATATAACTCAACCAAGGAAAATGGACCCCATCCGAAGAGAGTTTTCTTGAGATAACTAGTTTTACAAATGTGCCAACCACGCCTTACATGATTTTCACATGCCAAAAAATTTCTTAAGAATCACATTTACACCACATTGAAAACCAAAAATACACATCGAAACCCTTTAAAGAAATCCAAACTAGAATTTTAAATCTAAAACATGTTCACAAAGGCTAAATGGTTATTTCATCAGGAAATTAATGTGAAAACACAATGAAACTATTTATTGCTACACATTACATGAAATAACCACTCCATTTCAAGGAAGAAAATTTACTAATAGTTATATATCAATAATTAATATTAGAACTAGGTGATAGAAGTAGGAAATATATGATTCTTAAATTTAATGGAAAATTCATAGGGAAAACTACCTCAAAAAGGGAGTAGACCAAGAAAAACAACTCGGCACCCGACGTCATTCATGAATACTACCCCACAATTGTGCACACATACACCCAAATATATATATATATACCCCTTAATCAAATACACTTATCCCCCGAGCCATGAGGGAATACGTGCATGGAGGATATATATATGTATATATATAGGTACATGAGCTTATATATGTGTGTACAACCCATCAGGAAGACCCCTAAAAATCTAATTAACCAAAAAGTGAATCGATGATTACCTAAAACTCTAAAAAAAATTGAAACAATAATAATGGGTGGAATAAATCAACCAATTACATGGGATAAGCCCCTTTTTATAACCTTACATAAACCAGGATCATTTTAAAATCATTAATTCACTATAAAAAAAATCTAAAATTGATAGTGAAAAATAAAAATTGAGTTCACATGTCAAGTATTTCATTTTCTGTGAAAAACTCTTTCCAAAATCATCTACACATTATGTTCAAGGTTATCCCCCACCATATAACCCTAAAAAACATTCTCATGAAACGCCTCACCAAGAAACTCACACAAAACATAACCAATTTTTGATAAAAAATCGAAACCCAATACACAATCATGTAAAACACTTCAAAAATGTAATTCACACCACTCAAACAATATTATAAGTCATTTAAACATTTTACAAAAAACTTTTCAAGAATACAAACAAGATTTTACACCAAATGTATACACACTTTCCCAACCAATTCTCTGGAAAGCCCATTTTAATAATTAAAAAATATAAAATTCATACTTAAAAATACACTAAAGGAATACATGCCAAAACTACACCGCTCTTCAATAAAATATCATTTTGAGCAAAACTCACCACAAGTTCCATTGTAAATATAATTTCAGAATTGTAAATATGACATAAAACACTTATCTAGAAACATTACAATACAATATCACAACACATAGTTATTTATTTTTCAAAAACTCATTTCCAACCCATAAACATGTTAAAACCCTACCAATTGACACTACTCACTACCCAAATAACATTTATAACACATTAAAATTAACTAACCAATTATGAGGGTAAAATAATTCAACCTAAAACAATGGTGGATGAACCAGAAAAGAACAAAGCACTTTGCCTTCAATGGCACAAGATAAAACCCGCAGGAGGAAGACCTGGAAAACCCACTGCACACACTAAAAAGTGATGAAATCATCAATACCCAAACAACCCATGACATGGTGTTCGGTCTCAAAAAAATTAATTAAAAAAATATCTACGAAAGGAGGTGTCAATGAGCTGCACAAGGAGAGGAAGCCACCGGAGGGAGAAGCCAGTAGAGAGGGAGGTTCTCTTAGAGGTGGGGGCAAGGTCTGCGGTCTTGCAGGGAGGGGGTTCAGCGTCGCAAGGAAAGGGGAAATGGGAGGGGGATAGTCGCGTCGAGTGTGAAAGGGGGATGGGAAGGTTTGGCCGTGCGGTAGGGGGAAGGGATGCGCTAGATGAGGTTTTATTCAATTTTTTTTATTTACTTCAATTTTAATTTTAATTCAATTTATTTAATTAAAAAAATTAATAAATCAATAAAATTTAATTGAAAATCAAGAATAAATAAAATACCCCTGATAGTCGAGTCAGGGTGTGACATGAACGTCGAGCAAAAAATAGATCATGGTGAAAAAACCTCCTAGAGGAAGATAAACATACCACATACCCAATTATCGAATGAACTGTGAATAGTGAACCATTGTATATATATGAAAAACTCTTAAATAATTTATTTGATATGCCTCGAATGAAAATAGTAAATAAAATTCAAGACTCTATGCACCATGTCAATATTAGGGAAGTACATACCACACACATGAAACATTCATGTGTTCATGAGAATCACCATGTCACCCTTGATATCATCATGTGAAAAGGATAAATATTCCCTATACATGTGTCAGGGGATTGGGATATGAGAAATTTATGTGATAGCTTGAAACAATATCCCTACACCATTTGGAAAAAAAATTATTGAAAGAACCCTCAGTTGTTATATAGAATCATACATCCCTGAATAAGTGAAACATAAAATGTGAAGAATGTGGATATCACTGAAAATTTATGCATGTCATCAATAAATCCATCATTTAAAACACAACACATCAATGATAAGAAAATGGGCATTCATTGAAATTTTTTTCATGGAATGATAAGACCTATATATATCCACGAGGCACATAAAGGTTGAGAAAATAGACTATCCCTTATAATGTTAACATTCACCTGCGAGATCTAAGGTTGAATACGTGAGGAATCATAGGTGATTAAAAAGATTGTATTTAAAATTGTTTTCCTATCACTGTGAGATATTTCAATGATCATAAAATACATTAATGGTGAAACAATGTGACTTCCCATGAGGTTGATTTCATTTATTCATGATATATATCAATGAACAACTAAAAAATCAAAGAAAAAAACTGAAACTGACCCTGATAATTTCTATATGATGTAGAAAGATGCAACACTGGTGATGAAACACACCATTGATAAGAATGTTGACTAACCCGGAGAAGGTGAACATGCCATCAGAAGTCTTAATTTTTATCACGTGTCACTCTCATTGGAAATAAGTGAGTGAAGGTAACAAAACACCTATAAAATAGTGTAAATTACTATAGGGAATGAAAGGAGCCTCTTGCAGTTGTAGAATACACTAGACACACCCATGCAGCCCAAGAGATGCCATTGAATCCGTGAGGAAATTTCTTCTAGATTGGAAAAAACCATGTTATCATATAACCAATGTCACATGAAAGGCATTATACAAGTCCAAGAATTCTCATTCCCCCACTTTTTCCCAATAATATAATCATATGTGTTTATCCATGAAGTGTTTATGTATCACCATAAGACTTTTTTTGGTCATATGACTCATTCTTAATAGGTATAATGATTTTCTTTGACAACACTCATATATTCTAAAAATATCCCCATAAATTGTGAAATAATCAATAGATATAGTGAAAGGTAAATTCAAGAGACTCGTGCACTCATAAAACTCATACGACGCACTGGCATGGTCTCCTAAATACTCTTGATAAGCCATCCTGATCTCAGGAATGTTTTTACACATGTCGGCCAGAGAATAATAATTTCCCATTGAATGTCCTTTTGATTTGGAAAGAACCCATTTTTAGTTTATAATCCAATAAATGGGGAATCTATGGGATAATCTTGAGGTCATAAAAAATCACGAGACACCCATAAAATTAATTCTGGTAGGAACTCCCAAATCACATGATCCAAAAGACATCCACCGACTCCATACGAGATTTTCATGATTTGAAAAGTGAAAAGAGATAAAAAATTGGTGTGGTGAGGCCTATACATTCCCTTACCCAACATCATAGAGTGTTTAGAATTTGTTTCATCTAGATGCACAAATCCCATGCATCAAAGAATATTTCCCCAAGCTATCGTTCACGTGATCCAAAATTTTACCATCTAGTATGATCCAACGAACCACTGGAGCGGTCATATAGTTTGAATAAGCACTTCACGTTGTCACTCTTAGATCATACTAAGGCAATATCATTTCAAATGAAAATGAAATCATATATATATATATATATATATATGTCGGTGTGCTAAAACACTAGAGACGTAAATTATGATAAAACATAAAAAACGTACATAGTATTCAAAAAAGGCTGGACAAAAACTAAATGAATAATGAATTATATATAAAACAAATAGGATGATCCTAAAGGGATTCAAATAAGCCTTTCATGTAACGAAAAAACACCATGACATGTTTCCCATGTCATGCGACACTCCATTGGTAAAATATTTGGATCATACAATGTCATCTAGACATGTTACGAGAAAGACACATGGTTCCTCTCAGACATGCTACCAAAGTCTCACAAAACCCTCCAGGATCACCATCCAGACCATGTGATGTTCTTATGATATCTATAATGACTCATACGGTGGATCCAATAAATGTCCTCTATGTCTATATATAACATTAGGATTTGTCACCTAGCTCCAATGACCTCTTTTGGAAACATCATCTAGAACTCGTGTTGTCATCCGAATATTTCAACTATATTTCATATCATCGTCCATACATGTCATCCATGATCACGCACCACCGTCCAGACATGTCACATTGAATCTCAAGATTCTCTCTATGTATGTCAAAAATATGTGAAGATGACTATAGGTAAATTTAGATGGATCGTGTGTAACCCTTTAAGAATATCAACTGGGATCATGTGATGGATTCTAGGATCAGCCATCCAGGTCTCGATATGTCATCTAGATAAGCACACATTGATAATATGACAACATTAAGATACTCCAATTCAGGTTTGAGGACATCCATTAGATTATTCAACTGGAAAATGTGATTTGCATTGTACATTCAAGGAAAACATCATTCCATATGTTCATAAGACAATCAAGACTTTCCAAGTGATCAATCGATGCATGTTATAAAGGAATGCAAGCTAACTGTACTTGTATCCTAGGAAATGATAATCTTGTTCATTCTTAGTGTGTAATTACCAATGACAAGGGATTCCTTAGTGCATAATATCCTATCAATCGAACGATGATGGCCATGATTTCTGAAATAACAATGATATATAGGACTCCTTTATATGGATTGAGGACATTATCCAATTTCCCAAGTGTTATATCATAGGCAATGTCCTGCATCCATAAGAGATGAGACTGATTATTTGTCATCCATTATTTCTCTCACCATGGAAAGGGCACATGGTCTTTGGGAGTTTCAATTATCATATCATTCCGATCATAAGACTCTGAAATGGAATGTGAGACCACATGTTGTAAACCCTATGCAACAGAATAATATGATATGTCATATATATAAGGGATGCCCTTGTGGGTATTCCCCATTCAACTGAAATAGAAGTACTATGATATCTAACATAACTAGGATACATAAATAAACTTTCTATGTTCCATAGAACAAGAGTAATCATAGTCATTTTTGAACCCCCAGGTCTCTAAAATTTTATCCATCGAGTCTCAATCACTCTAATTGGATTATCATCCTACCTCATCCATTAGTTGTTTGAGAAACTCTTAGAATTACGGTAACCCTAAAACCTTCCATAACAAGGATAAATAGGATAACTATCTATGTACTGATATATATATAAGAATCCCAAGGTATTTTCCAATACATAAGTCCCGCATCTATGTATAGTGATACTAACTACTTGTTGTCCTATGATTTTAACACCGAACATATCATACACGAGATTAGGGAATTACAACGGTCAGATCAATTGGATCATTAATCTCCACTAGCCTAAGAAATCTCAGTAAGTAATCCCTAATGTTTGTAATGATGTGAAAACCCATCATATAAGGGAATAAACCTTTGGCCCTGTTATATGGAAAATAACAAACTATGAAAACTATAATTTCATTTATAACTAAAACACATAGTATGCATATTTGTTACTATAGGTCAAATATGTGTTTCTCATGTCCCTACATGTGTTTCATTTCTACATGACGTTAAAATTTATTGGTTTAATGAAAAACATGTATTTTTATTCATATAGTAACCAGAATATGCTGGACACCTCATTATGGATCAATCTATTTCATGGAATGTTATCTACCTTCTAACATGACTGAAAATACTGATGTTTCTGTTTATGCAACATCAGCACATAAACTAAGTATTCATTACATAAAAACGGTTGAAGAACTTAGAGTACATATATATGGATTCAAAAATTTGGTGACCTTATTCTCCTATACATAAAAAAGAATAAACTATAATCATTTTTATGGGCAACATATCCCATATCAAGATTTCTAATGTAATCTTAAACATATCATTAATCTATTAGAAAGACCAATCATATGGAAAAATTCAACCCAAATGTTTGAGATAATATCAAACTCCCATCATCTAGACCAATGAACGTGCCTATGAATCCTTGGGTATTAAACCCCAATCGACTACCTACCTTTGGGAAGAAGGTTTGTGTCGATTTACTGATGAAAAAAAAGTTTTATGTTTCTGTTATTTATGAAAATGGTGATACGACGTTAATTATTGTGAAATAAATAAAACCTCTCACAATTAACCAGTGGGCCAAACTAAGTTCACCTCAAAGAGGTTTCCTAGTAATATCTTCCCTAAAAAAATAGTACATGATGTGATGTTTTAAAATCCCGACATTTCATATTCATTATAAAAAGGATATACTACGATGTAATCTCTAAGATAATTAATTTATCAATTAAGGGTTTCGTGGTCATTTCATTTCTATAGAAAAATCCTAACACATAAAATCATTTAATAAGACTCATTTTGGTGCCATTTTTGATAGAATGTGATAAATTATTATTTTAAATGTCAGAAACATTACATGTCTTCCACTCACCTAAATTATAAAATTGTACCACATTAATATAAATATTTCATACATATTGATCCAATTAGATAAAAAACACCAATCCAAAAGATCAATCCAATATTTATAGCCATGTTATTGAGTGTTTGGTTTCCAAAAAATACCAACACTAGGGTAAATAAGAATAGATCAAATGGAGGTTTCCCTAATAGAAGGTTATCAATATAACATAGCTCTTTTTTTCAACTTCTCCTTTTACAGAAATAAAATATGTCCTAAAATTTTCAATATATACAAAAAATTATATAAATTATATTTAGATGTTATTATATTTATTTCATATCATTTATATATCCTCCTCCCCATTAAATGGGATACAAATACATCACATGTATGTCCAACAGAGTACTGCCTCCTGAACCGATGTAATTATTATTCATCACTATATCACATGGATAGTCATAATTATTTATCTAATTTATATAAATGAAATATATTACCTAATTATTATTTAATAAATTTAATATATATTATCTTTCCAAAACCTTCCACCAAGTCAAAAAATTATAACATCACCCATGTGTTCTTTTGATCTACCATCACCACGATGTGATGTGATTCATTTTACATGTACACCATTAATGTATGATTCTAAAAAGTTATATAATTATACGATATGATACCCATTACATTAATATCATCCTGGAGATGATTGAACTATAACCTATTCACAAAAACTAGAAAATCTATTATTAAACGTACATGATAAAACTAATCTATTAACTCTTGAATCAATGATAATAATTATTGATCATTATAAAACTGAAAATAATATGTTATAATTATATTATATAATATATTATAAATATTAATATGGTTCTATTATAAATTTATATAAAAATTAAAACTATTTCAAATGATTTTAAATTGTTTTCAACAATGTGGAAACGAGGGTAATAGAATTCATTTCAATTTCCACCTCGTTGAGACATATTCGACATTATGCTCCTAAAATATTTTACATGGTGTATATAGTAAAAATTTTATTTATTTAACATGAATATATTTTTATTAAATTTTATCAGTGTTTCTAATTTTGTTTTTTTATTTCAATGAGTTACAATTTAAATGTCAACAAATAGGAAATATTTTATTTTAATAAATTATATCTTTCTAGATTGAAAATATATTTTATTGATGGAATCATACAATCTATCTTTAATAAAATGAATAATAAATTTAATTATCCTATATATATTTATATAAATTTCATATTTCAAATTAAATATTCTTCAATATGGAACATGAATCAACAAATAAATTTTTAAAATAAAAGGGGATCTTATTTCTATGTTTGATCATTTATATTATACTTTCATTTTCATATTTTTCCGAATTGTTATTAAATAGTCATTTTTATTTTACCAAATGAGTTATTATAGAAATTTAGTGATATACTTGAATTTTTAAATGTTATTAATGAAATAAATATATTTTTTTGAAAGGATAATTATCTATTTTATTAATAGGAAATCTAAGGGAAATATAATTTTTAAATTATATGATGTTAACAGATTTTCCTTCCACCATAAATGTTTAACACTATTTAGCTTCATGTACAATTTTTTATTTTTTTTCAAATATAAAGCATTATTACATGTTTATTTTACTTTTTCCTTCCATTTATGACTATTCTTAAATGAAATGGCATTATTATAAAGATAATATTTCTGATGACTATACGATCATATTTTTCCATCAATTAATTTTGTGTTCATTAACTAGATCTTGACAGATTCTCTTTATTCTAATCATATTTTTTTTAAATGTAATTTTCAATTAAATATCTATTTTATTTTTACATGGAGATTTTATTTGTCAACCATATTCCATTTATACATAATATTATTTATTATGAATGTTGTATGAATGAATGGGGAACTGTTAAGATTCATTATTCTTTATTTAATACATATATTTGTTTATAATTAATATTTTCTTGGAAATAAATTCATAATTAAATTTATATGAAATTCATCAAACAGTAATGATATTTGGGGTCTGAAATTATATTTCCCCTCAATTAATCAACATGTATAATGATGAAAACTAGTTGGATAAAATTATAACATGTGTTTTTGATTAATCCAACACAATGTTGAAACTATATTAATGTATGCCCAAGATGGTAAATATATCATGAGTTATGATATCATGATATCTAAAAATATTTATTTCCATTAGTGAGAATTCAGTTATTTTTATCAATGATATTCCTATATTGTTATTATATATTGAATCATTTCACACTCATGTTTCTAATATAATGGAATGTGTTTTCAGTTTTCTACCATCACATATTGTTCATGTATTATTCAATAATAAATGATTATATAGTATATATCCCTTAGTGAGTGTTTGGGATCATCCTTATTTTATTTTCCCTTCCCTTAGGTATGATTAATGAATCTTTGAATGAGTTTGAAGATGAAGAATATTTACTTTCACAATGTTTTATATTTTATTTTAAATGTAATATGGAATGTATATTGGTATTTCATTCATCACGACTACTAAACTGATCAATGCTTTGGGGTATGATCCCTTGTATCATATTCCAATATAATAAGGTAGACACTCGATATGGTTTACAAGGGATGAGGACATTACAATCCTATCCATGATCCCATAGAGAATTTATCTGAAAATTCCCTTCAAGAACTCAATCTGGAATGTACTAAAGTATTGAAAAAGTGGATTTATGTATTTATTGTTCATGGAGTTCACATTATTATGATTTTAACTCTTGGATTTCATCATAGATATTGTTTTTTAGATGGATTGACATTAGTTTTATAGTAATTATCCTTGTTATGAAGTGAACATTTGAGGATTCATTGATGCTAGTAAGAATTTTAATAGCTAGGCCACCATCTTTTACGGGTTTACAAAATTTCCTCCAGAAAAATGTGTCCATCTCTCTTTCTATAATGATACTAATCCAAAGAAAATTTTATATATATGAATTAATTAATTTAACAACAGAATAGAACCATCTATAAACCAAGATGAGCGAACTAGTTTAGGAATAATAGTAGATATAATGGGTAACACCATTCTAACTAAGGAGATATATTCTACAGTCAATGCAGGATGCTGTATTTTCACATGATAAAGAATATCATTAAAATGAAAAAACATAGGCATGCCCAATAACATGGGGAAACTAAGCAATTTAAATGGAATAACCCCTCTCTTATACTCATGTCATTCGTAATTTCAATTTTATTATATGGGAGTAGATTCATCACAATGTATACAAAGGATTTATCCCATCTAACTCATTGAGATACTCCACTGTAATAGTGGAAAATAGTATAATATAATAGGTGAATGTTTTTGTTTCCACCCTTAGTAAATTAAATAATATCATCTACATATAGGGGAGAGAGGTCGAAGAAATACCTCTTCTTTACCAAATTGTATTCAAATCCCCTTGATCCACTAGATTGGAGAGAATAAAATTGAGATAATCAAGAATAGAATTGAAAATAAATTAGAGATGTTGGATCACTTTCCTGACCCATCTCGAATAGGAAATTTACCCCATTGTAAATCATTTAATGTGCACAAAAATATTAGAATAATAAAAGAGAGTCTATGTCCAAATGATAAACATATCACTAAGACCATACAAATTAAAACATTAAAATTGAACTCACAATATATTGTATCAATAACCTTTCTCACATCAAGAATCATTATAATTAAACCACCTTATGATATTTTATTATGGAGTTCGACCCAATATAAGGCAGTAAGATGACAACAATGGATGGCCCTAACTATAATGAAACCAAATTTATTTCATCAAAAAATATTACTGTATATGTTTCTCAATTGATTGGAAGTAATATCTTTTATAATCATTAAAATGGTGATAACAAGGGAAATAGAAATGAAATAGATGAGTTTCACATGTATTATCTACCATAGAAATGAAGGTTTGTAATTGATCATTGAATCCTTATACATGGACGACATTATTTAAAATATAATTTCCTAACCTACAAGGATCATTTTTAATCACATGTAAATTATTTTGGAAAGACTATTTTATAGAATCCATCCAGATTAGGGGAACTCATAGATTTTAGGAAAAAACAACCTCTATTATCATTTATTCATGTGGAATTTTAATGAGGCTATAATTGTCTTCTGGGGTGACCTAAGTGGGGATAATTATTTCTATAATATCTATATTTTATCTTGACCCATTAATGATAAATTTATAACATTCTATAAAAACACAAGAAAAAATTTCACTCTTGATAATGATCAAATACCCTTGATTGAGAAAAGATAAAGTTATATTGTCTTTTCTAACTCTTTGAAGGGAGTTATAGTGCAAAAATTTAATGTCCCCAATTGTAAAACACTCATATTTTAAATTTTGTCTTTTGATTATTTCCATCTAAATAAGAATATTTTTTTTGTTTAATAGTGATAATTATTTCCTAGTTTATGCTAATAGAAATTTCACTTATAATGATATCATCCTACAAATTTTGGAGACTAGAACCCATAATTTCAATATAATTGTATGAATATGTAATTTTATAACTACTAAATCACATGAATTTATTATTTACTAGATTGAGTATCATGAAACATTAAAGGGAATGATTCCTATGGAGAAACAAAAACCATGGATGAAAAATATTTTTTGGGAAATCATGATGATGTACCATATCATTATTAAACATGATGGGGAGCGGGTGTGTCACGACCCGTCCTCGGGGCCCGTGCCGTGACTACCCCAAGCCCGCCTTCCATAGGCCAGGGGCTGGCGACTAGCAGCAAGGCATAAATCCCAGCAAAAAGGGAAGGCATTGCCTTTGAAAAGTAAACAAGCACCACAGAGTAAGCAAGTGGAAAAGTAAACACCAAGTAAAAACTGTACAAGCTGTGCTGAAAGTAAAAGGGGCCGAAAATACAAGCCCAACTGTAAAGTACAACTGAAAGGAAAGACAGCAACTGAAAGGAAAAACTGCAGCGTCGAGCCGTCCTCTGGAAGTCCCACCTGAAGGGTGGGTACAGATAGCTCCAATGCTCCTCGGGTCCCGCCGTCCGCTCCGAGCACGTCTCGCCCTGTGGTCCACCTCCAGGTACTGACTCGTCGTGTAGTCCACCTCCGGGTACCGTCCAGTCCTCGAACACTCGGCCTCCATCAGCACTGCCTGTCGTCTGCAACCAACACAACGAGGTGCGGGCATAGCCCGTGCAGGGGTGAGTATAACGATACTCAGTAGGGACCCCGAGACCCTCAAGGTCTCTCTAAAACCAACAAGGATAACCACAAAGAAGATCTCAACAGATAACCTCTACTTAGATATTTGCCCATACATATACCTAAGTTATCAAGTAACCCATCTCAATCATGAGACAAACACAAGGTCAAAAGTCTCAGCTCAAACCATGATTTTCATCATCGAAACCATAACTGCTGAAGAGCTCCGTCTCTGGAGTGTACAGTGGTCCTGTCACAACTCCGAGGTACTGCCCACTAACTTAAGACTGCTGTAGTACTCCACCTATCGAGTAATGCGTGCCACCCGCTACAACCAAGCGCTCCCATGTGCCGCTACAACCAAGCGCACCACTGACGTGGGTCTGCCGCTACAACCAAGCGCTCCCATGTGCCGCTACAACCAATCGCACCTCTGTCGTGGGTCTGCCGCTACAACCAAGCGCTCCCATGTGCCGCTACAACCAAGCGCACCTCTGTCGTGGGTCTGCCGCTACAACCAAGCGCTCCCATGTGCCGCTACAACCAAGCGCACCTCTGTCGTGGGTCTGCCGCTACAACTAAGCGCTCCCATGTGCCGCTACAACCAAGCGCACCTCTGTCGTGGGTCTACCGCTACAACCAAGCGCTCCCATGTGCCGCTAAAACCAAGCGCACCTCTGTCGTGGGTCTGCCGCTACAACCAAGCGCTCTCATGTGCCGCTACAACCATGCGCAACTCTTTCGTGGGTCTGCCGCTACAACCAAGCACTCCCATGTGCCGCTACAACCAAGCGCACAACTGTCTCACACCGACTCGTTCGATCAGCAGTCGTCGGGTCTCAGTCAGCTACACGGTCTTCGTGCTCCGCCTGCTCGTCTCTGGGAGGGTCCGCTCCATGAGCTACTGGTCAATACTCCAAGTATCAGAAAGTCCCACAAGGAAGTATCTCGAAGGACCACCTCTTCATAGGGGTCTCAACGCAACAGACGGCACGTCAATCGGACGCCCGGTCTGTGAGTTATTAGCCTTTTCGTCCCAGGGGCCTGGTTGGTTTCATGAGTGAACCAATCCGGCCGTAACTCAACTATACCCCAAACACTCACAGGGTATACTCATAGGGACCGTTTTACAACGTGAACACCAATGCCGCTGACGGTTCGTCAAACGGACATTTGGCCTGAAAGATATCAGCTTTTCCGTTCCAGGGGCTCGGTTGGATTTCAGTGCGATCCAACCCGGCCACTATCCATCTGCATCCAAAACTCGGGCGGAGGATGCCAAAAGTTCCGTCTCATCAAGAGGAACTCAACGCAATAGACGGCGCGTCAATCGGACGCCCGGTCTGAGAGTTATTGGCCTTTTCGTCCCAGGGGCCCGGTTGGTTTTTAAGGTAAAACCAACCCGACCGTACTCCACCTGCGTCCAAACCTCGTGCGGAGTATGCCAAAAGATCCGTCTCACTTAGAGGAATTCAACGAAACAGACGCCGCGTCAATCGGACGCCCAGTCTGTTAGTTATTGGCCTTTCCGTCTCACACCCACCCTGAGAAACTTCCCAGGAGGTCACTCATCCTGATCACTGCTCTAGACCAAGCACGCTTAACTACGGAGTTTTAACTACGTAGGCTCCCGAAAAGAAAGGTGCACCTTGAGTATAGTATACCGAAACGACCGTCTCGATCCAAGGATCGCGTTGCCACTGACGGCGCGTCGTTCGAAGGCCCGTAGCTCAAGATACGGCCATTTGAACGAAAACGTCAGAAGAAGGGGGTTCGGGCCCGGACCGACCCGGCCCGACCCCCCTGGGTCGGCCGAACCGGGTCGGCCCGAACGGGGTCGACCCGACCCGGGTCCGACCCGGTTGACCCGGCCCGGCCCGGCCAGCCCGGCTCGGCCGGCTCGGCTCGACCTGCTCGGCTCGGCCGCGGGGCGCGGGTGGAAGCCGTGGGCGCAGCCCGCGGTCGAGGGAGCCGCGGCCCGCGTGTGGGCCGCGCGGGTCGTCAGCGGACGCGGCGCATTGCCGCGTCCCGACCGGAAGAACCGGACCCGCGGACTGCGGGTCCGCAGGCCGCCACCGCGGCTCAGCCGCGGCGGCCTGTCCGGCGGCGCGCTGGGGCGCCGCCGCCTCCGACCGCCGGAGCCGCTCCGGTGGCCCGTTTTCCTTCTCGTCTGCGCCGATGTTCTTCTCGGGTTCCGTTCTTCACTACGGGATCACCCAACATCCGTTGCGGCACGTTCCGTCGTCGCCCGTCAATTCCGCACAAAAAGAAGAACGGCGGAGGGTCGTCGGGCCGTGTTCGTTGGCCCGCACCCTCCGCGTTAGAGATAAACAATGGGAGAAATTGTCAACATGTGAACCGACAATTTTAATAAAATAAAATTGATCATTTGAAACCGGCTCTTTAATTTTTAAAGAACGTTCACGGGAATATAAAGAGGGGTATTCCAAAATTATAAAATCCCTACCTCGTCGATCGTCGTGCATGGGCGTTCTTCGCGGAAAAGCTCGTCGCGGAAGAGAGGGATCGTCGCGTCGTCGCGGGGAGGCGTCGCGTCGTCGCGGAATCCGGTGTTGAGTCGGCGAACTCAACGCACCGTGAAACAGCAGATTTAATTTAATTAATTAAATCCTTGTTTTCGGTTAAGAACCACGAAGGAGATAAAAAGGAAAGTCCGAGATTCTTACCTCAAGAAGCCGATCGAAGATCCGTCGCGGAGGAAGAGACGTCGCAGAAGAACGTTGTCGGCGATGCGGATCAAGGCGTCGCGTCGTCGATTTCCGGGTTCGGCGTTCTTCGCGTTCTTCGCGTTCTTCGCGAGGGAGAAGAAGAAACAAGGATCCTCACAAATCTTCTCAAAAGATTTTGGGTTGGTCTTATTTTATTAATATGCCAACATACGAAAACAGGTAAAGAAACGATTGAATTAATTCGTTGAATTAATTCAACGAAAGAAACAGGCCATTTAATTCACGAAAGAAACAGCCCATTTAAATGGTCTGTTAAGAATTTCGAAAACGCGTCAGTTGACTTTCATTAAGACGGGTTTTCACGGGTGCGTTTCTTAGCGGAAAGAAACGGCGGGGCTCGTGCGGGCCCCACCTCACAAATATCCTACCAAGGGGGTAGGATGTTTCTGGATAGCATCCTATCCAGTTCAACTCAGTTCAAGCCGTCTTTAAGTGGCTTCAAGTGGCTTCTAAACGGCTTAAGTGAAATAAAATAATGTTGTCGCAAAATTATTTTATTTCTTAACTTTAAGCCCGAAAATTAAAAACCACACCCGAGCAAACGCAACTCCGGAAGAGGCGTTTCTAAGCGAATACCGGCGTTGCGATTTCATTGGTGCCCTCAGAATTCGATTCCGGGCACCGGTTCAAAAGTTAGAAAAAACCCGCTCATCTGTTCCCTGAACGTACCCGAGCCAAACTTCGGAAAATGATTCCGGGCACACCGGGCCTCGGAATCAGGCGCCGTCAGAAACTGCGTTCTTGTAAAATTCAAAGAAAATAAAGAAAAAAATTTCCTTGAAATTTACGGGTCTTTACATTACTCCCACCACAGGGCTTTACATCCCCGTAAAGCTTCAACACAAACTAGGGATACAAAGACGGTACTGAGCAGGCATCTGAGCCTTCCGCTCCCATGTGCTCACCTGGACCTTCTCTGTCGTGGCCCGGACCACCTCTAGTCCCACTAGAGCTGCCACGATTTCTTCCTTGCCGATAAAAGAAATCTGGTCTCATCCCCGGGATGAACCACGTTCTTCGCCTAATACGGTCAATCCCGACAGGGATGATACTAATCCATACCAACGATGACGTCGTAAGGCCTCGACGCTACTACCAAGAGATCCAACCGTTACTCTCGCCTCCAAGGGTTGAGTCACACTGTCGGCTTCAGTGTGTGGTAACTGGGTCTCCTCCAGTAGATGTCTCACGGGTGAGGGTCAAGTCAACAGTCTAAACCGGAACCTCTTAGAAACAACACAAGAGAGGACAGGAAAGTAAAATGCCACAAGAAAAGGTGTCTTTTATTACTGCAGCTCAAGTACAAAGACACAAAGCATCTACAAACATATATCAACAAAACTAGAAGCAACATGAACAAAAGTCTCCAGGTCTGGAGCTAGTCCCGCTCCTGTCCATCTGCTCTCGGAGCTCCGTGATCGTAGGCCTCAGCTGCCTGAAGCTGAGCTCTCCCATGTCCTCCTGTCCCCTGCGGTCGGGGTGGACCGCCTGGTGGTGGTGGTGGCAACACCGCAAAGCATCGTCCACCTCCTTCTGCATGACCAACTCCCCTGTCATGGCCGCCTGCTCCTTGCGGCCCGCCCTAATCGAACCTCTGCCTCTGCCTGGGGGGTCCTTCGTTCGTCTGCTGGTCATCGGTATGGCGGGTCGGACAGTCACGAGCCATGTGACCAACCCCGCCGCAGGAGTAACACTGCCCTCTCATGGCAAGTCGTTGCCCACCCCGAGTGCCTCGCGAAAACGATCCAGAGTCATGCTGGCGACCACCTGTAGGTCCAGTCCTCTTGGACCCCTGCGTCATCCGTCTATTGCCCGCTGCAGAAGACTCGGCCGCATGCCGGTAAGTGGTGGGTCATACTGCTGGAGACTGCTCAGCAAGGAAACTCTCCACTAAGAGGGCTCGCTCTAACACCCCTGCCTGAGTCGGAATGTTGAGGGAGATCATCGAAGCCCTGATCTCATGCCTCAGTCCCTGCTCGAAGGTCCGGGCCCGGAAGAACGGGTCCCGTACCATATCTGTGGAGTAGCGCGAGAGATCAGTAAATCTCGCCGAGTTCTGGGCCACTGACATGCTGCCCTGCCGCAGCTGTAGTAGATCCTGGATGCGCACCGCTCGGAGGGTGGCTGGGACGAACTCAGAGCGGAAGATGCTCTCAAAGTCCGTCCAGAGGAGAGACGCCTCGTCGTGCACCTGGAGCATCAAGTTCCACCATCTGCCTCCTGCCGCATGCAGGAGACTCGCTGCGAGGATCACCATGAGGTCTGCTGGTGTCCTCACTAATCTGAAAACCCGAACAACTGCCTCTAGCCAGTCCTCGACGGCCTGAGGGTCCGTCTCCCCGCGGAACCTGGGCGGTCGCTGGCGCTGGAACTCATGCAGTGCACTAAGGCGACGTGCTTCGCCAGCGGCTGGGGCTGGTAGCATCGGTGCCTCGGCGGGTATAGGTACCGCCGGTGCCTCAGCTGTCAAAGGGCCCTGTACCGAGTCCTCGACGCTCGGTGGGCTGTCATCACGCTCCACTCTCGGAATCCTAGCTGGCTGTCATCGTGGGGTCATCCTGAAAAAGGGAACAAGCGCGCCATGGTCAGGACAATATACTTGGTGAGCTGACACAAGTAATCACAAGGAAAACTTGAAACACACATGCAATCAATGTTTTCGTGAATTAAGTCGGAAATCAGAAGTCAGGGTCCTGGTGTACGGATACGTCGGTCGCCGCACCAACACTGGACTCCCTGGACTGATAACCACACCCAATACGATAAACACTATTGCTTCACATAGAAGAAAGATCAGAGTCCCCGGTAGAACCGACCACCTTGGATACCAATTTGTCACGACCCGTCCTCGGGGCCCCTGTCGTGACTACCCCAAGCCCGCCTTCCATAGGCCAGGGGCTGGCGACTAGCACCAAGGCATAAATCCCAGCAAAAAGGGAAGGCATTACCTTTGAAAAGTAAACAAGCACCACAAAGTAAGCAAGTGGAAAAGTAAACACTAAGTAAAAACTGTACAAGCTGTGCTGAAAGTAAAAGGGGCCGGAAATACAAGCCCAACAATAAAGTACAACTGAAAGGAAAGACAGGAACTGAAAGGAAAAACTGCAGCGTCGAGTCGTCCTCTGGAAGTCCCACCTGAAGGGTGGGTACAGATAGCTCCAATGCTCCTCGGGTCCCGCCGTCCGCTCCGAGCACGTCTCGCCCAATGGTCCACCTCCAGGTACTGACTCGTCGTGTAGTCCACCTCCGGGTACCGTCCAGTCCTCGAACACTCGGCCTCCATCAGCACTGCCTGTCGTCTGCAACCAACACAACGAGGTGCGGGCATAGCCCGTGCAGGGGTGAGTATAACGATACTCAGTAGGGACCCCGAGACCCTCAAGGTCTCTCTAAAACCAACAAGGATAACCACAAAGAAGATCTCAACAGATAACCTCTACTTAGATATATTCCCATACATATACCTAAGTTATCAAGTAACCCATCTCAATCATGAGGCAAACACAAGGTCAAAAGTCTCAGCTCAAACCAGGATTTTCATCATCGAAACCATAACTGCTGAAGAGCTCCGTCTCTGGAGTGTACAGTGGTCCTGTCACAACTCTGAGGTACTGCCCACTAACTTAAGACTGCTGTAGTACTCCACCTATCGAGTAATGCATGCCAGCCGCTACAACCAAGCGCTCCCATGTGCCGCTACAACCAAGCGCACCACTTACGTGGGTCTGCCGCTACAACCAAGCACTCCCATGTGCCGCTACAACCAAGCGCACCTCTGTCTTGGGTCTGCCGCTACAACCAAGCGCTCCCATGTGCCGCTACAACCAAGCGCACCTCTGTCGTGGGTCTGCCGCTACAACCAAGCACTCCCATGTGCCGCTACAACCAAGCGCACCTCTGTCGTGGGTCTGCCGCTGCAACCAAGCGCTCCCATGTGTCGCTACAACCAAGCGCACCTCTGTCGTGGGTCTGCCGCTCCAACCAAGCGCTCCCATGTGCCGCTACAACCAAGCGCACCTCTGTCGTGGGTCTGCCGCTACAACCAAGCGCTCCCATGTGCCGCTACAACCAAGCGCAACTCTGTCGTGGGTCTGCCGCTACAACCAAGCGCTCCCATGTGCCGCTACAACCAAGCGCACAACTGTCGCACACTGAGTCGTTCGATCAGCACTCGTCGGGTCTCAGTCAGCTACACGGTCTCTGTGCTCCGCCCGCTCGTCTCTGGGAGGGTCCGCTCCACGAGCTACTGGTCAATACTCCAAGTATCACAAAGTCCCGCAAGGAAGTATCTCGAAGGACCACCTCGTCATAGGGGTCTCAACGCAACAGACGGCGTGTCAATCGGACGCCCGGTCTGTGAGTTATTAGCCTTTTCGTCCCAGGGGCCCGGTTGGTTTCGTGAGCGAACTAATCCGGCCGTAACTCAACTATACCCCGAACAATCACAGGGTATACTCATAGGGACCATTTTTCAACGTGAATACCAATGCCGCTGACGGTTCGTCAAACGGACATCTGGCCTGAAAGATATCAGCTTTTCCGTTTCAGGGGCCCGGTTGGATTTCAGTGCGATCCAACCCGGCCACTATCCATCTGCATCCAAAACTCGGGCGGAGGATGCCAAAAGTTCCGTCTCATCAAGAGGAACTCAACGCAATAGACGGCGCGTCAATCGGACGCCCGGTCTGAGAGTTATTGGCCTTTTCGTCCCAGGGGCCCGGTTGGTTTTTAAGGAAAAACCAACCCGACCGTACTCCACCTGCGTCCAAACCTCGGGCGGAGTATGCCAAAAGATCCGTCTCACTTAGAGGAATTCAACGAAACAGACGGCGCGTCAATCGGACGCCCAGTCTGTTAGTTATTGGCCTTTCCGTCTCACACCCACCCTGAGAAACTTCCCAGGAGTTCACCCATCCTGATCACTGCTCTAGACCAAGCACGCTTAACTACGGAGTTTTAACTACGTAGGCTCCCAAAAAAGAAGGTGCACCTTGAGTATAGTATACCAAAACGACCGTCTCGATCCAAGGATCACGTTGCCACTGACGGCGCGTCGTTCGGAGGCCCGTAGCTCAAGATACGGCCATTTGAACGAAAACGTCAGAAGAAGGGGGTCCGGGCCCGGGCCGACCCGGCCCGACCCCCCCTGGGTCGGCCGAACCGGGTCGGCCCGAAAGGGGTCGACCCGACCCGGGTCCGACCCGGTTGACCCGGCCCGGCCCGGCCCGGTTCGGCCAGCTCGGCTCGACCGGCTCGGCGCGGCCGAGGGGCGCGGGTGGAAGCCGCGGGCGCAGCCCGCGGGCGAGGGAGCCGCGGCCCGCGTGCGGGCCGCGCGGGTCGTCAGCGTACGCGGCGCATTGCCGCATCCCGACCGGAAGAACCGGACCCGCGGACCGCGGGTCCGCTGGCCGCCACCGCGGCTCAGCCGCGGCGGCCTGTCCGGCGGCGCGCCGGGGCGCCGCCGCCTCCGACCGCTGGAGTCGCTCCGGTGGCCCGTTTTCCTTCTCGTCTTCACCGATGTTCCTCCCGGGTTTCGTTCTTCACTGCGGGATCACCCAACATCCGTTGCGGCACGTTCCGTCGTCGCCCGTCAATTCCGCACAAAAAGAAGAATGACGGAGGGTCGTCGGGCCGTGTTCGTTGGCCTGTACCCTCCGCGTTAGAGATAAACAACGGGAGAAATTGTCAACAAATGAACCGACAATTTTAATAAAATAAAATTGATCATTTGAAACCGGCTCTTTAATTTTTAAAGAACGTTCACGGGAATATAAAGAGGGGTATTCCAAAATTATAAAATCCCTACCTCGTCGATCGTCGCGCGTGGGCGTTCTTCGCGGAAAAGCTCGTCGCGGAAGAGAGGGATCGTCGCGTCGTCGCGGAAAGGCGTCGCGTCGTCGCGGAATCCGGTGTTGAGACGGCGAACTCAACGCACCGTGAAACAACAGATTTAATTTAATTAATTAAATCCGTGTTTTTGGTTAAGAACCACGAAGGAGATAAAAAGGAAAGTCCGAGATTCTTACCTCAAGAAGCCGATCGAAGATCCGTCGCGGAGGAAGAGACGTCGCAGAAGAACGTTGTCGGCGATGCGGATCAAGGCGTCGCGTCGTCGATTTCCGGGTTCGGCGTTCTTCGCGTTCTTTGCGTTCTTCGCGTTCTTCCCGAGGGAGAAGAAGAAACAA
This sequence comes from Viscum album, assembly GCA_963277665.1. Lineage (NCBI taxonomy): Eukaryota > Viridiplantae > Streptophyta > Magnoliopsida > Santalales > Viscaceae > Viscum > Viscum album. The sequence continues at coordinate 1,254,095,387 of OY728141.1, forward strand.
GGATCCTCTCAAATCTTCTCAAAAGATTTTGGGTTGGTCTTATTTTATTAATATGCCAACACACGAAAACATGTAAAGAAACGATTGAATTAATTCGTTGAATTAATTCTACAAAAGAAACAGGCCATTTAATTCACGAAAGAAACAGCCCATTTAAATGGTCTGTTAAGAATTTAGAAAACGCGTCAGTTGAATTTCATTAAGACGGGTTTTCACGGGTGCGTTTCTTAGCGGAAAGAAACGGCGGGGCTCGTGCGGGCCCCACCTCACAAATATCATACCAAGGGGGTAGGATATTTCTGGATAGCATCCTATCCAGTTCAACTCAGTTCAAGCCGCCATTAAGTGGCTTCAAGTGGCTTCCAAGCGGCTTAAGTGAAATAAAATAAAGTTGGCGCAAAATTATTTTATTTCTTAACTTTAAGCCCGAAAATTAAAAACCACACCTGAGCAAACGCAACTCCGGAAGAGGCGTTTCTAAGCGAATACCGGCGTTGCGATTTCATCGGTGCCCTCAGAATTCGATTCCGGGCACTGGTTCAAAAGTTAGAAAAAACCCGCTCATCCGTTCCCTGAACGTACCCGAGCCAAACTTCGGAAATTGATTCCGGGCACACCGGGCCTCGGAATCAGGCGCCGTCAGAATCTGCATTCTTGTAAAATTCCAAAGAAAATTAAGAAAAAAAATTCCTTGAAATTTACGGGTCTTTACAGGGTGGTAAAATGAATTTTTAAGAGGAAGACAAAGACTTCGTGATGGTCCAATTTCTTCTTTGGGATAATAATTAAGGATATTGAATCCCATTTCATGAGTTATTTTTCATTAGTAATGCCTTTATCCAACATGACAGCCTTTATTCTAGTGTTATATCTCATATAATAGGTGTACTTGTAACCCACAATAATGTGATCAATAAGATAATTTTGATAAACACATTATTTTAACTTCATGAAGGAAATATGACTAATATTTTCTCTTAAAAATTCATCAGGACTCATGATAGTATTAAAATCACCTAAAAAACCTATGTATATAAATTATACTACAGTGTATGTAATGATATTTACATATATATATATATATATATATATTCTATGTTCATATCTACTTTTATCACTAATAAAAAAATAGAATTATACCATAAAATGAAATTTCTCATGTGACCACATAATCCACGTCATGGAAGTGGGTTATTCTATCAAGAGTTGGATAGTAAATTAACCAAAGATACTCCATAGATGTGGGAAATTGATTTTACAGAAATGAATATGTCCCATTATTTCTACAAAAAATGATATTGAAAGGAATACATGTTTGGGGGTAAGAAAAACTAAACATCTTGTCTTATGGGTATTATGAAATATATTAAGTTATTTGGAGATTTTGAGTTTATTTACCACTTAGAGGTTCCAATTTATGGTATTGATATTATCTTGTATTTAGATTTTGAACATCTCATTATTTTAACTATACAAAATTTATCAAGGACGAGGATAATTTTTTTCAAACCACACAACTTTTGACATGATTTACAAATATAGTGGTGCATTTATCATACTTTCTTCAGTCATTAGACAATGTGATATTTATATCATCACATACCTCTATGGAAAAAATTTTCTTTATGTAGTGATTTAATATTTATGGAGTTTGAGAGATTACCATGAGATTTATTTTCCCTTTCCTCAATTATATGACATTATAGTTTCTTTTATGTTCTTATTGGTGTATAGTGATCGTTCTGATTCCCAGGAAAAATTTATTTTCTCGATATGAGCTCATTATCCTCACTCCCAATATGAGCCCCAAATTCGGGTAAAGGAATGAGTTTATTAGGTTATTAGGGGGTCTATGGTAGTCAATGGATCAATAAGAATGATATTATTACCATTATTCAGTTTTGAAGCTTTCATATATTTGAATGAAAAATAATCCAATCCAATTCCAATCATTACCCTTTTCACAATTGAATAATAATTATTAACAATTTTAGTTTTACATTCCCAAGGCTGATTCTATAGGTATCTTGATTTCTTATTTTAGTCTTCAAATTCCAAACCATAACATTATCAACCTCTTTATTAAAGGTTATTCCACATTCAAGAAGGATTCAATTTTTTATCCCCATAACCTCTTTTTGGATAAAATCATTTTCCATAATTAATAGATTAAGCTGCATTTGGAAAAACTTATAGTATGAAATTGAGTAGCCCAAAATTTTACGCACTTCAAAAGAAGGTAAAATAATATTTATATTAAAAATTGAATTAAATAAAAATATCATTATTAACGAGATCAATATTATTTGAAATAATGGATTGATTTCCTATATATAAAAGTATACAGTCATAGTATCCAAATTCATCTTCATGTGTGCCCTGATCCATTTAGAGGGGTATATATATTCATTAGAAAATGTTGTTACGAATTTTCGGTTTCCAAATATCCTAGTTGAGACATGATTCATGATCCAAATCTAGGTAGTGGGATTTTTCTGGGTGAAGGGATTATCATTATGTTCTCATTCAACCCGCAAAATGACACCTGGTTTTAAGAAGTGATTTCTATCCTTCTAATACTTTTAGTGTTTTTATTTAATTTTTTGGATGCTATGTAAATACCCCATATTTATATGATCGAGGTTACATATTTTTATTCCCTTGTAATGATCCATCTTGGATATATATTCAAGAGTTCTCTAGGGATTTTATCCATATTATATATTAATTCATTTATGTAATGGGAATCTACAATGATCCCACCATTGCTGTATGTGATAGAAAACTTACACAAATGAGAAAATATAAAATTTTGATTTACTAATATTTGATTCCCATTCTAAATCATCCTTGTAAATTCCAAGGGTTTTTATAATAGATTCCACAAAGTACCCAACTTTACATCCTATCACATATATTAAATTTTATACACATGGTTACTACATTTTTTAATAAATCTGTAGCTAACATTTTAAAAGAAATAGATCCACAATTACAAAAAAGAACTAGGGATTCCATATATTTCCATTTTTGAAAAATAACTCCAAATTTATTAAAACTTCTGGAGAGAAAGAAAGAAAATAATCATTATGTTAACAATGAAAGGTAATATTTTACAAAATACTATAACATTTATAAAATTATTCCTTGACTAATTTTGATACCATTTCAATGTAGAAAATATATTACTAGAAGTCAAAATAATTATTTAAAAGTACTATACTGAAATATAAAACCAATGTAACACCCAAAATTATTCAATTAAATCTATTAAAAATATCCTTAAGAACCTAATTGAAATATCTTTGATTTATATATATTATTTTATGTTATTTGAAACTTATTTAATTGAGATTCCAATTCTATATTTAATTTCTAATTTTAATTCATTTTATAGCTCCGCGAAATTTCTTTTAGGAAATTATGACAGTTCTTATGGTAATGTTCCATAAGTCAAGAAGTGTGACAATATAAATTCATGAAATTTGAGTAATTTTAAATGGTTGTAAATGAAAAATAATAACATGATACATACATTTTATTGAGTCGAAATATTATCATTTCATATTTACTTCACTCAGGGGGTTGTTCTAACCATGGAGAACCTACCATTTGTAACTAGATGACCATTTATCCATTTTCAAATATGAAAAAATAAAAAATATAATAATTTAAATCATTTTACCCTATGGAAGAAAAGTTAATGTAAATATTATAATTTTCATAAATAAAATATGAATTCTTGATTCCTGAACTCATTTTGATGCTTGATTTTTTTTTGAGATTCATCTATTTTTATTCACCCATCAAATGTTAAGGGAGATATAGTGTGATAGAGAGGTTCACAACCCTAAAAACATACATGAAAACTCATAGCACAATGAATAAAATATGTATTGGTTGTTTGAATGGAACTGTCAAGACATTTTGGATTCTTCAATGTTATCCACATCAAGGAAATATTATGATACATTGATAATGGGGACTAAATATTTAAATCATATACACATATCTACTTCCTTTTAGGTTTATTTATTTTTTAAAAATTTAATTTTCAACTAATTATTAAAATTCAATTCAAACCTAAAATTTTTCAAGTTTATTTAATAATGTAATTTATAACATAATTCCATATAGTTTTTTATTAAATAAATCATTTTATAATTTTTTTTATAATATTTTTTGAAATACCATTAAATAATCAATTTATTTCAATTCATGTGTTTTGAATTCTTGTAGGTAATTCCAATTTTTATTCATTTTATAATTATATCCCATTAAAAAAATAATTCATCGGATGAAATGTTACGATGTATTTAATTTACTATAGTCCTATTAAAATAATAATACCTAATAAATGATACTTTTAATATGGCATCAAATTTTCAATTTATAGGTTATATTATTTTTTATTGATTGTAGATTTATTTCCCTAGATGAAATTTTTCCTCATGATATTTCATAATTTTCAATTTTACTATCATTTTTTCAACAATTATAGTCTTCATGTTTGAATTAAAATAAAGTTCCCTTCCTAAAATATGGTTACATGTCATTTCTCCATTTGAAAATCATTATTTCATCACTTTTTTTAATTCATGGATTCATTTTTCATTTCCATGTTTTCACCCCATTCATGATGTCACATTGAGGTTTCAATATCCAATTTTCAATTACATGATTTAAAATTTAAATATATTATATTAAAATCATGTGTCATTATTTCATTTTTTGTTTTTATGTTACTTTATACATATCCCCATTAATATCTCATGTTTTTGTATCTTTGATTACATTTCTAAATTTCATTCACCTTGAAGTATTTCAAATATCTACATTTTCACTATATATCCAATCACATTATCAAATATCCATATTAAATATATTAAATATTTTTCATTCTATTTTTTACAAATATTTACAATATTTAAATATATACTAGAATCCTGACCCATACATTTTTAGGGGACATAATAGCTTTTAAATCAAATTAAAAAATAAACTTTGTTTAGGGATAAATAACATGACTGTTTGAGAGAATAATGTTGTCATTAAATTTTGAATGATATGTTACTATGAAGGGGGATATAAAATTTTCAAATTTATATGGTTGTAAAAATTAATGATATCAAACAAATAATATGAATTAAAATGTATTATGTTCTTTAATTAAAAATTATATTTACTAACAATTGTTTTTTTATAAAACTATTAACATATTGGACACATTAAATATAAATTTGCTGGTGAATATAAATTTAAAAAATTTCCTATTAAAATTAGTTATGAAGGGTGATAGTGGAGTTACCATGATAAAGGTAAATTAATGTAAATGTGATTTAACAAAGTGAAAAAGATTAATAAATGTGAAAATGTTACATTATATTGAAATTTGGAATGAGTCCTATTTTTATCTATATCTGAAGATCATTAATGGACATTTATGTTGTCTTTTGAAATTAATAATGATGTGACATCATTAATAAAATATAATGTTTTAAAATATTCTCTTTTCATTACTTATAAATGGTATCCACCTCTTTATGTTTTATTGGTCCATTTGAAAGTCTTGGAATAGCCAAAACACAATCCTAGCCTCTACTCACTACACTCCCCGGAACATTAAGTTTTGGACTCCCTAAAATATCAAGATAAAGGCTCTTATGGAATTATACAATGGATAAATTCAATTGGAAAGGATGTTAAGTCCATTTGTGTAATGATTTAAGACATCATTTTAAGGGATCCCCCAAACCAAAATTTTTTCCATCAGGTTAAATTTTCACTTTATTTTGACACATGATACCTTATATTATTCTAATTTAAATAATCCATATTATATCTGTGTTGTATTTAAAAATATACCTAGTTTACTTTACCTTTCTTCATTGGGGAATGTACATTTTAATGCTCTCTTCGAATTATTTTCATTTATGTAGATCAGATTTTTAAGGGAACATCCCCTTTTCAACAATCATGTCAAGTATCATCCCACACAAAATGAATAATTATAGAATATTTTACTAAAAAATAACATTTAATTCATGAACACCCTTTTATGTTATATTCTATTTTTAAATGAAATAATTTTTAATTTAGATTAAATAAAGGATTCATCTCTAATTTCAAAAAAATATCTCCTATGAATTTTTTCATTCATTATTATTTGAAAATTATTATGAAATATTTTCTAAAATATCTATCCATGTTCAAAAAAAATGTTTCTTTTTAAATAAAAAATTAAAATACAAAACAATTTTATTCTATGCACACATTTGAATCCATATGTTCTTTCATTTGGTTATTCCTATAGAAATGATTGGGAAACACACTTTCTCCTCATGGGTTTTATCAGTCATATGATTTATTAAGGGTTTCCTTTTTCCCATTTATGTTACACATAGTCTTCTACATATTATAATGGTTCATTATACTATAATGTGATAGTAAATTACATTATATTACTCTAATGGATTGATTAATGCTAACGTCTCATTAGATTCCATGCATGGTGTCCAAACACTTAGTCTAAGAACACTATGTATGGTGCATATGTAGTTATCATGAGAACACTACATTTTAATATAAGTTATCCAGATTTTATATTTATTTTTATAGTGGTTAAACAATATTCTAATGTCAAGGGGGATAACATTAATATAGGATTAATATTTCAGGCATGATTATGTTTCCACATGTTTATTATCTCAACATCATATGATTTAATTACCTTATATCCTATTTTCAAGTTATTGATCATTCTCATTATGATATGACGTTATTACTCATGAATCTATTATTGTTACTTATTTCTTTGTTTAATCACATACTTGGGTTTTTTAGTTCGACCATTCCATTATGTATTCTTTCTAAAAAATCCCAAGGACATGTGGAATATGATTACCATTTTGTGTTTAAAATAAAAAATTATTATTTATGTATGATATGTTTTATTTAATTATATAATAATCCATATAATCTAGACCTCTAGATCTTCTATGTGTTTTTTTGGAAACAACGTAAAAAATGATGATGAAATTTTCTTTTAAGTGTTGGCTAATTAATGTTTTAATGAGAGGATGGTCAGGTTATTTTGGGGATTAAGAATAGAAAAAATTAATAAAAAACATAAGGATAAGAATAAGAATAGGATATGATCCTTTAGTTTTGGTAAGATAATGTTTTTGTGTATTTCCATGGACAACAATCCAGTTTAGATACTACAAGTGAATTTATATTTTGGAATGGATGAATCTTGGGGTAATGATCCTCACAAGTGTTGGTCAAGAATGTCTCATCTATCATTCTTGTTCATGGTTAATGGGCCCTTCTAGGGAAAATGATTTGACACACATGGGTGATATGATTTTGATAATCAACATATTCATTAAAATCAATTATAAAGTATTTAAACATAATAAAATTGCAGTGAATAGTGAGAGATACCATGATTAAAATAAATTTATTATTGGGAATATAAAATTAATTTTATTCATAGAAATTTTGAATCGTTTCGTCAACTAAAATAGTTTTTTTACATGATTATCTAATTTAGGACTCGCACCCATAATAACCCTTTTTAATGAAAATGGTTTGAAATAGGTGGAACCATGTAAATACTATATGTTAAGGGTAGTGTGATGATTAACCAAACAATATGACATACACGATGAAGTTCGAGTTGAGAACATCAGGGATATACAATCATAATGAAGTCAGGTTCTGGGTAATAAATTGAATAATGTGGGACTCCCTCATACTCCAAGGATGGAACATGTTTTTCTGGAGTGATTTTTCACATTAATGTTCAACTACATTGACTATATCTTCAGAATCATTAGTCACAATGAAATTCATTAACTCTGTTGAGATGATATTTACTATCATTTTTTTGCTATGAGTGTGAGAATCTTACAAAAGGTAGAATATAATGATGAGGGATAATATAATTAATGGTATACAAATTCCATGAACACAATTACTATAGAAGAAATTGAATCTATGAAATTGAGATAATTCAGGGTGATATTTTACTATAGCCACTTTTATCACATTTTTAGTCAAATGCTGGAAAAGCAATTCCATGAACTCATGGAAAAGTAAGCAGAATATATAGGTTATATAATGAATAAATTTAAGGTATTTCTTGTTACCCCTCTATTTTTTCATGATCCCCAAAAGTAAAACTAGTCACTTATTTAGAGTTTTAAATATAAATTATCCAGAATAGTTGGAAGGTGTGTAATTCAATTTTCATGAGGACGTTTTTATATATTCCCTAAAATTAGATATGTATTCTTGTGATATGATGTATAAAAAAAATTAAATCATGTAGATCATATGATCAATATCATGAATGAATATAAATACTACTAACTACTTATTGTAACTGGGGAAAAATCACTTTGGGATCTACCTTAATAGAATAAGATAATGTTTCAAGCATATAATATATGGAAATAAGATAATAAATCTCTAAGATTGATTATGATTACATCTACTTAAAAATATGGATGGAGGGTTTTGGTCAATCCTCAATTGATGTTCCAACGTTTCAAATGTACGTACCTAGAAAATATTGAAACCAATAGATTAATCCAAGGGTTATTAAAGGTAATAAAAAGGAACATCATACGTGGTTGAGAGAGAATGGGCAGGCTTATGCAATCACTACCACTATGTTGGATCCGAATGATGGTGTGGTGACTGGTAAGTTAGTTATTCATTTAGAAATAGAGATTTTATTTTATTTTTATTTTGTGTCTACTCATTCTCTCATATATTTCATGTTTATTAGAATTATTAAAGTCACTTAGAAAATTGTAGAGGTTATGTTATCAGTGAAATTGATAATGGATAAATTGCATCATCAAATGTACACATGTATTACATAATTAATATACATGGGATGAATCTCCCATAAAACATAGTTATAGTCAATATAGTGGAATTAAATGTTCAACTGGGTATGTACATGATATGTTTATAAAGATAATACATCAAATACTAAGAAAAAAAATCATATTTTATATTCAAAATTATCCATTCAATTTTTTAATATTTATGGTTGATAAATGTGGACCCCATTTAGATTTATCATCATAAGAATAAATAATATTTCACTATGAGAAATAATATTGGAGTTATAATATTGAGAAAATGATAGGATGAAACTAGATTAAATGACTATTATATGGGAATATGCATATGTATTTCTTTATGAGTTTCGGAGAGTTACCCCCATCTAGGAGTTTGAGTTAACAATTTTACAAATATCATAGCCTTTTTTGATATCGAAGAATCCTTATAGGATGACAACTAGTGAACTAAAAAAAATATAGAAGAAACATCAAGGGAATTCAGTATAGGGTTTTATATGCCCAAGAATGTCACCATGGGGTACAACAATTCTCATTGTCATGAATTAGGATGGTTTTTTTTTCATATTTTTATTGATTATCATGAGATCAAAAAATCACTATCATTAACAAGTATCAATTTCCACAGATTAATGAATTTTTAAATCAGTTACACATAGATCAATACTTCTTTATAGTTGATATTCATTCAGGTTATTACTAATTAATGTAATGTATGGATGATATTCCAATGAACATTAATTTTTCAAGATATTATCACTATTAATTCACATTCATTCAATTTGTACAGATAAATTATCATAAAACATTGGTGGAATTATTTGTAGGATCAAAATATGAATGTAGATGCTCAATTAAAAGAAGGGGGTGAATAGTATGTTTAAAAAAATTATTTTTTAACCTTAATTAAAACTATGTTTAAAAATTTTAAATAAGGAAAATTAACAAGACCAATTTTAGTTATAAAATGTTTCTAGGTTTCAAAACTATGGTTTTAGAAATGAAATAGATTAAATTATTAAAAGGGAAATATGGTATATTAAAGAGTATAGAATCTAACTTATCACTGTATAAAAAATATCAAATAAGTATAAGAATATTATACATTCTACCTTTATCAAAATTCAATAGAAATATTCTTGAAACAAAACATGTAACATGTATGAAATGTTTTAACCTAATGATATGGGTATCCAACAAACATTTTTTAATGGTCCCTTGATTTATACTTTCAAGAATGTCTGTCTTACCCACACAAGGGTAATCCCTCGATTGGAATATTAGTATATTTCATGGTATCCCCACTTGCCCTCAATCTGTAAGCTAGTCGGAACCTCTATTTTCCTATCCACAGAAGTCTTCAAACTATAAAGAAGTCATTACATATTTCTTCTTATCCTCAGAAGCCCTCTATTAAGCACAGCTATAATCGGAGTCGCACAAACTGATCTGAAGAAGATGTTCAGTACGCATAAGGCATGAGAGTATCACTCTCTAGAAATCTCTTCAGTAGTATGAAATCTCTAGAGTGATCAACTAGTAATTCTCTGTGACGAGTTTGTTCAAACGAAATCCAATTTATAGGAACTTCTCCAATGGTTGGATCCCTCCTTCAACTGTCATATTATTATATGAATCCCGAAGGGACGAAATCACGTGTCACTCTAACAATAGTTAGTTAGAAGTAGATTGTATGGAATCATTTCATAACTATAAAAAGTAAAAGAAAAATAAGGTTGATTAACCAAATCTGATTTTCGGAGTCTAAGGAATAATAATGTTCAGTGTCTAAAAAAATAACAATAATAGACTATAACTATTGGATATTTAGAATCGACTTTTCAAGGAATTCAGAACCTGAATTCTATTAATTTCGGTGTCTAAATTCCAATGAAATTGGAATTTTAATTATAATGAATTCAGTGTTTTAATTCTATGGAATTCGGAGACCGAATTCTGAGGACTTCGGAATCAGAATTATAAGGAATTGGGAGTCAGAATTCTAAGGAATTCGGGGTACAAATTATAAGGAATTGATAGTCTGAATTTCAGAGAATTTGGAGTCTGAATTTCAGAGAATTCAGAGTCCGAATTTTAGAGAATTCGTAGTCTGGATTTGAAAAAATTTGGAGTCTGAATTGTAGAGAATTTTGAGTCCGAATTTTAGAGAATTCAGAGTCTGAATTGCCGAAAATTCAGATCTTGAAAACAGAATACTTTGAAACCAAGGATTGATAGGATTCTAAGGTTTTGATGTGAAACCAAATTTTAGACATATGATTAAAATGAGTTAGATTTATAGAATATATAAAATGATCAATGAAAACATATGAATGGATAAAATTTCCCTAGATAAGGAAACTTTTCATTATTAATATAAATCATAGAAAAAATAATTTTCCTTAAGATAAAGTGTATTTGATTTTTAAAATGTATAGAAATGGAAAATTCATAATAAAACCTTATTGACCCAACATTATTCATAGTCTTTAGTGATTACCTTGAAAATTTTGTGGTACTCTTTAGAGTTCATATTATTATATATCTAAAACCAAGGGGGAAATGAAGTGAATTTGATTATAGTACAATTTAAAATATGGAAGTGGAAATATTTTCAAAATATAATGTATTTGGGTTCTGGATGAATAATGTAAAATTCATGGGAATGTTATCACATTTGATAGGATATATATAGATCTGTCAAATCCAATGGAAATATAGGAATATCCTTCTAAAAATATGTTATAGAAATCCTTATTTTTCTATGATTATATGTGTAATATCAATGATTTGTGAACAATTTATCGTGATTATAAAACCCTATATCTATGATAACAATGAAGGAAGTAATGTGTAATTTAAATGAATAATGTGAGGAATGATTCAAGGATTTAATGATCCATGTAATCACCCAACCTATACTAATAATGACATTTATTGGGATTTATTTTTGATTTCTAGATATTAGTTAAAGAATGTATATGGTTGTGTACTCATGTATAAGGATAAATTCATAGAATATTCATTAAGATAGTGGAAGGTGTATTAAAAAGACAATCCATTAAATGTTATAAAGATTGTTGTCATAATATTCTCATTATATATTCGGAGGAATTATTTAAATTGGAATATTCGTTAAATATATATCGATCCTAAAATCGTAAAATATATTTCATACCGAAGGATATGAATATTTACCAATGAATACGGTTAGAGCTGACAAAATATTATGTTTTACCAATCCACTACCATCATAAAATGTATAATAATGTCTTATATTTTCTATGAAGAAAAGATCTTTCAAACTTATCATTAATCAGAATTGATAGAGATCCAATATTCATATGAATGAAAGGATGGTCATTTAAACAACAAAAGATGAATCATAATAATTCCTTTTTTGAAAATGTTTTCTAAACTGTATCATATATAGAAAAATAAAAAAAATCAAAGCAATTATTTATAGATACAGATGATGGGGGATATAGTGATAATGAAAAAATACTCAATATTTCTCACAAATGAAAGGATGGTGAGATTCATGAAAGGACTTTATTTCCTACCAAACTCGAGGATAATGAATGGGATGTTGAATGTATCTCATTGAACAACATTCTATATTGACCCTAGAAACATGTAGATGAATAAAAATATTCGAGAATAGTATTAGTGGTACAATATGATAATCGGAAATGATTAATATACATCAATGTTCCTGACATAATACTAGATAAATTTTGAGATGAAAAAAATAAAAAGGGATGAAGCCACCATTTCTCATTCCTATATGGAAACGAGAAAATGTTACATTTGAAAGTATCATGATTTTCAAAAATGTGACGATAGAGAAAAACTTGACATATGTAATGGTTGAATATCTTGCAAAGATAATTAACTTCATTTCCATTTGAGAGGAATTATCACGCTTACAAAATGAAGGGATATATATTAAATAAGTGTTGAGGCTTCATGGGACACCACTATAAATTTCATATGATCAAGATCTTAGTTTTACCATAATGTCATGGAAGAGTCTTTATCATTCTATTAATGTAATGTTAAAATTATAGTATATCCTATAATCCCAAAACAAATTCCCAATATGAATGAACAATTAAAATTTTTCTACATATTATGATATCTTTATATATATATTTTAAGGGAGTTTGGTACCAATATCTTCCATTGGTCTAGTTCCCATAGAACTACAGTTTCCCCTCAAGTATTCAAATAACTCTTTATAAACCCTCTAATGTAAAGATATTTACAACAGCTATTTTTTGGAATTAATATGATGAGAAAATGTTTTTAGGTCTGGATATGGATTACAAAATAGTAAAAAATTTCAAGACCATTCAGTAACACATTAGAATGGTTCAAGTTGGTAGAATATTTTTTTATATAACAATCAATAATACATTGATTTTGATTTCAGTGGTACATTTTTTCATCATATATATCCATCAATGTGTGTTATGTGGTTTGGAAAGAATATAATACTAAGTCCTTGGTTTATTGGATCGTCTAACATCCTCATCCATGTGAGAGTTTTTTTCCATTCATCTAGCACTTCCACTAATCCTACCTCTATTTTATTCCATGTTCCATATATCCCTCTCATCTAATTATGTACTATGTCCATCACATTTAGTAAATATAGAGGTTGTACAATTAGAGAAAGATTTATCTTATGAGGACTATTTTGTGATGATGTAGGTCCTCAGAGAAAAAATTATACTCAATAAAATAACTAGTCATGTCAATTCACATTGGGGGTATCACAAATATGAGGTGGAAAAATGGGATCCTAATGTAGAAAAAAAAACTAACCCCACCATTTGTTAACCATCATGCGTGGAATTAAGAATTAATGGTGAAATTCCTTAAGGCGGGTATAATGCAACGACCCTTGATTTTTATATATAAACATTCCCTTATTAATATATTTGTGTGTAATTTATGGTAATATAAATAATAAAAATAACCACAAAATAATAATTAATTTAGATCATAATGTTTTAATAAAATTTCCATTGGATAAAAATAAATCTTGGGGAATATTAATAATATATATTTATTTTATTTTTTAAAATACATTTACATAAAAAAAATTTAATTTAATTTTTAAAATATATATTTTAAAGATATTTACATCTATTATATATTAAAAATTTAAAAAATCATCTTAATTTTTTAGATTAATGGTGTGAAAATGACTATATGAGTATATATTAAAAAATTTCAAAAATGGGTAATATGAAATTGAATAGTGAAAAATAATAAATTTAGTAATACTATACATTTAATGTATTAATTACATGGATGTTAATAGAAAAACTTTTAACATAAAAATATCATTTTATGTTAGAATTATAATTTTACTGTAATATATTTTTACTTAAAAACAATGATGAATATATTATAAAATTTCAACAACATTTCCATAAAACGAATTTTCACTTCTATCTATTAATAATAAATTTACATGGTTGAATTAATATTCCAAATAATTTTAATTATAATAAAATATTTATTGGATAATATTGAAAATTATAATTTTAATATAATCAAAAAAATTGATAAATGAATACTATACATAAATCATATACTTACAAATACACATTTTATAAATATGGGTTTTAATGCGTTATATGTAGTAATACTAATAATATTTTTTCTAACACACAGAATTTAATTTTATAAATATTTTTCATGATTAAAATTTATACAATATAAATTATTTAAAAATAGTAAATCTTATTTTTAAAATAAAATTAGTTCTGATGGGTGAATGTGGAGTCACCACGGTTAGGGTAATCAAGGTAAAAGTGATCTAACATAGTGAAGGGTGGAGGGGTGAAAATATGAATAAATGAATTATATAGAATGGTGGTGGAAGGATCAGATATATATCAATTTCAAAACCGTTATTAGTTATTTTTAATCATTTTTCCACAAAATTTATTGATATTATTGTCACATAGAAATGTTTTTATAAAAGATTCCTTTTCATCACATGTAATGAGAAATAACCTCCTCTCATTTTCATAACACATCTTAAATCCACGGATCAAACAAAAATATACACTAGTATCTCATGAACACCCTTACCACTACATTGATGATTTTTTATCCCCAAAATACGAATCTAATGACTCATAATGATATAACAGAGGGATAAATTATAAGGGAAGGGATTTTAAGTGAAAATATATATCCCTTTTAGACATAAATGTAAGGGACCTTCTAAACCACCCTCTTCAACATTTGGTTACATTTTATAATTATTTCCTCCCATTTTAATTTAACTTATTAATAGAAATATAATTCATATTCTTTGTATAAGTTCACGTTAGACATATACCTTGTTTACATTACCTTTCATTGTTGGGGGAAATACATTTATTTTGTTCTCCATGATGTTTTTACTTTTAAGTGATCCTTATTTTGATGGGTAAATTCCTTTTTATAAAATAAAAAATCCATTAACCACTATATATTTTATTTACCTATAATCATATTCTAAAAAACATTCATTATTTAGTGAGAAGCCTTATTTAGTTCAATTTTGGTTTTTGAAGAAAACAATTTCCCTTTTTCTTTTTTAAAGGTACCATTTTTCTTTTTGAAAATTAACACCTAAGAATTTATATTTATTAATAGATTTTAAAAAAAAAATGAAAATTATTTTTCATAAATGCCTTACATTTATAAGAAATATTTTTTTCTTAAATAAAAAATGAATATGAAAATTAATTTTATTCCATCTTCTCTCTAGAATCTAGATGATATAGGCTTTAATTATGACTTATGAAAATATTGTGAGTCCTACATTATTTATATGTATTCAATCTTGATTATAAAATATTTATGGTTTTATTTTCTACATTTATCACACATATATTATTATTATGATGGTGGTTATCAAAATTTGTGATGGGTGGGTCTATTATATCGCTATAATATAATGTGTAATGTTAATGTCTCTTAATATTATACATATAACACATAGGTTGTTGGTCTATACGCACTCTATATGACCCATGAGTAGTTAATGTAATAACACTATGAATGGTTTTTGGGTGGCTATCCCAATAACACTATTTTATTATGGAACATATCTAGAAAATACTGTGAAAATAATGTTTCTTCCATTATTATGTTTTCTATGTGGTTAACCTTATCTTATTTTTAAGATTTCATAATTTAATAAATTTACACATTTTCATGATCCTATTATTTTATGATTTCATTTTTACATGTATTGACTTCATTATTATAATAATTCACTTTATGATATAAGGATATTTATCTTAACTCTCATGTATTGCATTATTTCTATTCTTATTCACACAATTTTATTTTTAGATCACCATTTCCTTTATAAATTATCTCCCTAATATCCCATGTTGTTCTAGAGGACATATATGAAAAGGATCATTATTTGAAGATTGAAATAAATATGTAGTGTTTCTGTTTAATATGTAGTATTTTTTTAATATGATATTCCAAATAAAGTAAACCTCTCAATCCACTATATGAACTAATGGAAAATAATGTTAGTAATAAGGAAAAAATATATGTTTAATGTCTAGTTTATTCTACCTCTCCACACATTAAAAAGAGTTCTTCATGGTTATCATAGAAAAATAACCATCTATATCAGACAAAACATTATGCACCTCAAAAAATTCTACATTGACTCCAGATGGGTTACTAATCAGTGTGTTCCCCATTTTTATGTTTGTTATTCTACCAGTATCTCCTGCCTATAATAAATTGTGTGCAATATTGATTGCTTACAAAAAATTAGCAACACGGTCCTTCCACCCAATACTCTTCTTGACCAACCACAAGAATTCATCTGTATGTATCACATTCTCTAATAGGCTGGCACATGAAATTGATGATAACTAGAGTTTATTATCATTTATATTTCTGGTAAACAATTTAATTGACACCCGAGAACAATAAAAATAACATTAAAATCTAAAATAACATAGTAATTCACGTTGAGTGGACCAATCTAGAAAAACCCAAAGGGAATAGTCTATACCGATAAAATGAACATTCTCTATTTGATCAAGAACTGAGAATTACATTATACTAGGGAAATTTATCAACATAACAACTCTGGAATATATCATTCTCCCCCCCCCATCTAATTGGAGATTCATTTTTTGGGGTAAACAAAATAAGATCTATAAAAAATAACCCACTGATGGAATCACCGTACCAAGGAGACCTCCAATATTGATTTCCATTACGATATTTAATAAAATCAGAATGGGAATATCATAACTCAAAAAAGTGGGAGGAATGATCACCAAAATCGAGAAAATCCAACAGGTTCATTACCTTTGAAGTCCTAGTCATAGAGGGTAACTAAATCAATACCACCAATATTACCCTCTCATATAATTGAAAGGTGTGGGCTTCCTATCATTGTCTAATGGTGAGTTATGTCTTTTTCTCAAAACATGTAACACATATTCTAAATCTATCTTCTCAGGTAACACCTCCATTTTATAAATATTTTGTCCTTTAATAAATGAATAAACTCTCATTCCATTTCGAATCCACTATTATCTAATTGACTTCCATGACCTTAACATAATTAAGAAAAAAACTAATCTATGAATTTAGATCCCTTAAATTGAGAGATCATATGAATATGAGCAATATCATGGAAATCCAATGGAAAATTCTTCAGATTATCAACAGTATCCCCTTTGATATAAATAGAATATGTTTTATATTAGATTCATGTGAACACCATTGGTGTGATTATCATTCCATTCAATGAAACCTAAACTTTTTCTTTTGAATAAATTTTGATACCAAGATAAAACTCCCAATAAGGGTAATCTATGTGCCACTATTTAGAATAATTCACACACTCTACTATAACAATAAGAAGTGAATCTCTCACCTATTCATATAGAGTAAAAATAAATTAAAATCATTTGATCTAGATTCATGTTCATCATCATGAGGGATGTATTTATGGGACACACCGACATGAAGATAACTCACACCAAAGACTATATTTCCCATTTGTCATCTTGGGAATTATAGTCTGCTATGATCTTATCATATTTAAAATTAAAAAAGTTTCCTAATTGTAAATCAATAACCTCGTCCCAAAATAAGAAAATATCGATTCAATATAATGTGTGAATTAAGGTCAATGTCTAATAGTTAAAGAATATAAATAACATAGGGTTATAGCAAAGGGTTACATTAGATTGTTTGACTCCTAACAATATATTGAAAATAATCACATATCAGGTGAAAGCCATCTAGTATGAGTGTATGTGATTAGAGGAAAAATTAATCTTTTGAAACATTTTTTGATGCTTGACCATAGCCATATATCACACACATATTCATGTAGCACTAAGCATCAGCACTCGACACAAATTGGGAACTATCATTGGGTATTAACTGATAGGATAAGATCTATGAATCAAACTTTTCAATCCATCCTTTAACTATCTAATTTCCAATGAAAACTAATCCCTTATAGGCCTCTTCCTACAAAATAAAAATCAAGGATCTTTATGCCATAATTAACTTATGGTTACATCCATTGAAACAAAATATCCAACATAGGGTAAAATTTGCACCTTTCAAAAATTAGATTGAATCTTAGCCAAAAAATATTGATCCAGTACTTATCACATAGTTGATAGTGGAATATATGGTTCTACATGAAAAAAACCAAAAATCAATAACCCCTATCTATGAGTCTCAATAAAAACCACTGAGTTCCAAAAATTCCACCAAAATATATACTCAAGGAATACCTAACTATGTTTGGTGGCCATAAATCATACTCTAATATATTTATACAACACAATAGGGGGTCCCAAATCATAATATAAAATTATATCATAAATAATGGATGAAAATATATCTATGGTAGATAACTACATTGAGAAACACATACTTTACTCTCAATACATGGTTCTATATTGGAATCAAAGTTGGTGAATTGTTATATAGTTAGTGAATATTTTTTTAAGATAGGAATAGTGAGTCTCATGAAATAACCAATACTTTGTCACATAATTAATAGACTCACCTCAAAAACATGTGAGGCCACTATCCCAATAAAAGATAAAACATCACCAGTCTACTGGTAGTCTCAAAAAACACAGTATGAACTATCGTCCACCCTATAAGTAAAATATCCACCATGTGAAAACATGAGAGAAAATATATCAAATAATTATGAAATAATATCACATATACAACTATAAAAAACACTTTATCACTTAATAATATTTGACTAGAGACTGAACTATAGGAATGGGAATGTTAGGAACAATCCTCCATATATATGATAGATATTAGTGGGTAGCACCATACTAGAGATAAGATTAAGATGAAAACGTATAAGATTATTTGGATGATTTTCATAGTACCGAAATGAAAGACCCCAAATAATTCCTATATAATGCATGTAACGACTATCTTAAACCCTACCATGATTGTTTATTGTTATGAGTCACTTAATAAGTTATCACAGTCTTGGTGAAAGAATATTTCATGCACCACACCGACATTGGTCTCTTTAGTCTAATAACCAAACTGAAGACCCCTAAATATCATTTACCTAAATTCCAAGCCATTATATTTGTATTAAACAAAAATTATATAATGAATTACTATGTTATATTGTGTATAAACTTTGAAAAACAATGAATAATGGAACTATAGATTATTGTTATTTAAATATGTTCACTAAATCCTAATAATTGAATTTGTAGGTATGAATATGTTTAATTAATTTTTTAAATATTTATTGATATTTTAATCAATAAAAATTTATTGATTAATTATTAATAAATAAGAAGTACATGTTTCAATAAAAAAATTTATAGTTGAATGATATATTTTTTTAAAAAATTGGTTTTTATATCCTTTTACAAGAAAATAATAAAAATTCCTTTACTGAACATTCATAAATATTATTTGATAAAAAGGTTATAATTTTGTAATCTATAATATATTTATTTTATTATAATGAAATTTTTGTATTATCTTAAAAGAATTATTTTTCAATAAAAAGTTGTAAATAATAATTCTTTCTGAAAACTAAATTTTATCACAATGTACAAATAATTTAAAATTATATTTTGGATAACTATTTAAATTTTTATATTTTTATTTGTATAAAATAATCATATTATTATTTTTGAAATTAATTATAAACTTGAGTTTATTATAAATACATTTTTTCACATAAGAATAAATTTTACTAAAAAACAATTTATTGTCAAGATTTTTTAATTCAATATTTAAATAAATTATTCCTCTCATGTGCTTTGAATTTTGAATTATGCTTTAAATATTTGTAATTAGTGGGTAGAAATGTTTGAAATATGTCCCATCTATATTCTTTCAATATCAATAGTCACCGTCATATATTTTGTCTTCATGGTAAATCGTAAATCTTGTAATTAAAGTTCATAAATTCAATAAAAATTACTAAAAAATGATCCTAACACATTCCTCAAATTTATTAAATGAGTCTATATCATCCATAATAATCCAATATGTTTCTATATGTCATTTTATTACCATTTGGATACGATTTTGACAAATATATTATTTTATCTATTGAAAAGTAAAAAATTTCAAAATATTTTTTTTAATAAAAATAATATTATTAACATTGGTATAAACAGTGGATGTATTCAGTTATATATATCATATATATATATATAAATATATACATATACACATATATACATATATATTATTTATATTTTTAATTTTTTTAATTATATGTTTTAAATAATTACATAAAATTCTTACCCAATATTGACGTAGTAAATTTTTAAATAATGAATAAATGATTTTTTAATTAAAATAATAAATATAATATATAATAAAATTATTAATCTGACTCACAAACATTTTAGATAAAAATTTAATTCTATGTATTTATTAAATGAAGTTAGATGAATGGTATTTCTTATCTTATTGATATAAAAGTCAATATAAATGAATCATTCTAAAATTTTCAATAGTGATACTATAATTAAATAATATTTTCTTAAAAGACATAAAAATTCAAAAAATAAAATATATTTTGAATTGATTATTATATAGATTAGAAGATCGACCCTAATCCATTTATTGTCCCTTTTTCTAATTATGGTAATGATATAGTACCATAATGATTAAAAACAATGTTTCATGATAATTGTCAAAATGGTTAAAATGAGTTAAAAGGAAATGATAATGGAAAATATTTAGTCGAAAGATGTAAAAATTTTATTTCATGAAAATATTTAGACATATAATAATTTTATTTGAGAATATATACAATTTTAAGACATTTCTACCTCAAAATTAAGTTATATTAGTTTAATATTTTTAGAAATTGCAAGAGTTCCCCACCCCTCTCTTATAAAAAAGAGATTCTTGTCATGTTATCAAACATAAAATCCATTTTTTGGAAAACAAATATTCCCAAATAACTTTTTAACACCATATATAATAATATGGGTCCCTTTTTGGTTTTAATAACAATAATAGAGGTTTTCAGGTGTATACCAATGGTTGTCGTCCAAAGAAGAGTTATAGTTCATTAGCCATAATTTTAATTTTATATCTTCATCCACCTCATTAAAATTTTATCATAGATTGATGAGATAATATATTCACTATATAAGATAAAATAAAGTTTTATTATTTTAATTTCATAAACTATATAAACATATACATTCATCAAATGTTTAATAAAACCATCGGTCATGTGTATGATGTACTACCATGTCGGGAATTATTGTAGTTCATTTTCCATCACCACATGTCATGGTTAGTTATAATGATGTAAATAATGTATATATATGAATTTTAATTTGAATAAATATTTTTTAAAAATATATTTCATATAATACAAATTTCATCAGCTTTCCATTCACTAATAAATGATATCGGCGTTTGTGCATATGCATGTGCAAACACCTCCATATAGTGTTTTGATTTCATTCAAAAGAACATCACATTTATAATATATATACATTTATTCAATTAAATTTTAACATATCTAAGAACTTAATATCATAATATATATATATAATAATACTTTCCATTTTATATATTTATCATTAAAAAATTGAATTGTTTCTCATGTGTATGTATGACCTACCATCTCTATGACTATAACATAATTCATTTATATGAACATATTTAATTTTTAGATTTAAAAGTATAATTGATGCATAAATATGGTAATTTATTAATGAATATTATTTTATATATTATTTTTCCATGACCACTTTAACCACAGTCAACATATTGAAGCCGTTTTGAATTTATGGACCAAACGTCCTCAAAATAGATAATAAAAAATTAGTTGATTATGTAATTAAATTTGAAATTATAATATATGAATCAAATTTATAAAGATAATATATTAATAAAATAAAATATTATTAAAAAATAAAAATATTTATAGTATTCTATTCTTTATCCATTCTGGGATATAAATATCAATTATGGACTCATGTTAAGGTATTTATTCTCAATTTACATTTTCCAGGGAATATTTTATTCTTATGCCCCAAATTTCATTTAAATTGTGTCTATAAGACATTTTTTTTCTAGAATCCTATTTACATAGAAATATTTTATGATATATCATAAATTATTTTTTCCATTTAGATGTGAGTTGAATACTACAAAGTTGTAAAGGGTTTCATAACTCACATTTTTTTCTTAGGTTATAACTATTTTTCATTTTCATTTTTATTCCATTATTATGTGTGAAATAATCCCTATATTTTCTATTATTTATTTAAATATTTTTTGTGTATTGTAAATTATTACATATAACAACTCTATTGGTTGATTCTAAATTAAATGATATGATTCTTGTAAAGGGATATTCACATGAAATTCTATTTCTTAGGGATGTATATTGATGTTAAATACCTAACTTCTTTTACTAGGATAATATAATTCCCCATAGTCATTATTTTTCATGAATATCTTTATGTTGATGATATTTTACTTTTCATTTTCTGATATTACATTATGGGTATATGATTGAAGAGTTACCAACATGGAAAAGAAACTATGTTGCATTCTATTTTCTTTTTGGTATTATTTATTAGCATGGTTACATTGGGGGAAATCCTATGCTATTATTTTATTAAAAAACATCACTTTTTTACGTTTTTTTATTAATGTTATTTATATGTTTAATTTACATTTCCTCAATTTATTAATAAATCATATTGAAATTAATTTTCCATTGATGATTATATTTTTTTATATTTTTATCACGCATATTTCTCTTCTTTCCCAATGTTTTCTAAAATATTTTGAAAAATATTATTTTATATAAATAAATTTTTTTCTAATTTTATTAAACTTCCTATTTTTAATTTTATGAAATGATTTTAAATATGATATTTTTTAACTTTTTTTTCAAATGGGAAACTTTTTAATCAATTTAAAAAATGTATGAAAAATGTATTTATTTTGGACATCTACAAAATTGATAGATCTTACCAGCATCATGGCCATTATTCAGTTTGAATCATCCTAATATTTTTTTGAGTGATGTTTTAAAATAAAACATTTATCACAATATTTGGAAATTGTTTTTAAAAGTGATATTTAATGATAAAATGTTAATGTCATAAATAATAATTGAAATGGTCTTTTAATGATATTTCCATTCTTCAATACCAATAACCCTTGATGTTAATTATTCTCAACTAGGGATATTTTGTAATTATACCACCCTCATTGTTTCAATATATGCATTAGTATTGTTTAAAATTTATTTTCATGGATCTTGTTTCATTTCTATTAGATAATCAAAATATGGAAATAATTACATTATTCAATATGTATGGTGAGAATGAAATTTACTACCATTGAATCCATTATTTAGTTAATTGAATCGTTAATAAAATTTCATTAAACGACACTCTTCATGTTATGTGTGATTTATTTTTTGAATATTGTGTTTTAATAGAAATATGTATATTTATATTCAATTGTTTTTCCTATAGTATTAAAATAGAGTTTTCAATATATTAGTTCCTGATATGGTCGTTAGACACAATATTTAATGGATTAAGCCCCAATATAGTTCATGGTTGACCCCAATGTAGCATATAATATAAGAGTGACTAGATAACAGGAAAATTAATTAGGTAATTATTATGATATCTTTACAATTATAATAGATGTGAACAACAAGGTTTCAAATTGTAAGGGTTTTATAAGAATTATATGATTATGATGATGTCCAATGGTACCGAAACATTATATTTATGGTTTCTATGGGTCAAGAAGTTGTCCTCTGATCATAGTTAACATAAATTTTTTAAAGATAATTTATTCATATAACTCTTTTCTTGTGGTAAATCTGTATTCGGTGTTTCTTGATTGATGATCTAGGTATGGATTTCAATGAATTATCTTAGGTTTGATCATATAATTTGATTATTCTATCATAATATTATACTTATATTACTATCATTGATGAAATTTTGTTTTTAATTAATATTCATTCTCTTATTTATCTTTTTATCTCTCCCTTAATAATTTTCATTTTACCCATTTAATGAAAATTGATGGAAATGATTTTTGTTTAGAATGTTTTCATTTGTGGATAAATTTATAAGACATGATGAAGAAATAATATGTAATATGAAATGATAGATATATTGGAATAAATATTGTCTTGAATTCATGAGTTATATTTATGTAATCGTTTTTAAAAATTATATACTACTCTAAAGCTAAATTGATCATAGTTATGTAAGTGACCTAATATTTGACTTTTACCATGAATGGATTATACAAAAAAACTGGTCACATATATTGACATAAAATCCCAATATGTAAAGCTTATATTTTTAGCTTCATATCTGGAGTACGTATTTGGGGCTGTTACCAATTTTCTCAAAAATGATTTAGATAGATTTGGAGATTAGGATTTTCTAAGGTTATTTTATACTATGATTCATATATACCTTTATGAGTTTATAATTTTACATTTTATCATTAATTTAATTTGGTATCCACCCTCTTTTGTGGTTTTATTTGATGATATTTTGAGTGATTAATGATATCATGGAAAAATATTTATTGGGATGAGGTTTTCATAAGACTTATGTTTAATGTGATATTTTATTAGAATTATAATTCCATTAAAATTGTTGAACAATAGTGATGATGTAGAATAAATTCTTAGAATTATAGGTGAACTCTTGTAGTGGTGGATATGTAGCTTTTCCAACACTGTTTCCAACGTGGGAACTACAATAGTAACATTACTATAGTAGTCACTATAGAAGCCAAGGTTCTGTTTTTGTAATATTCATTGATGGTATTTTTAGGAAATAACACGGGCCTTCAAGTCCATGTATTAGCCTTTAGTGACCTCTAGTCCTCCTTAACATGTAATGGATCACATTTTCAAGAAAAAATAGGTCATTTCCATTATTTTAATAAAAAATAGGATTCTGCACCAATTTTTTAAACAATGTAAATAGAGTATAATGGGATTATATTAAATGGGTCATGGTCAAATTATCTATTAGAAGAATATATGATCTCAATGGTTCTTTTTGGTTATTTAGTTTATTTATAGAATTTATTATCATATATAAGAAATTATATCATCATGGTATATAATTTTTTGGCCATATGATTTTATGAGTGACTAATGTTAGTTAGAGATTAATGTTAAATTAGTAATTCTAGAATAAGTGATCAAATCCTTCTACATTTTGGTTTTCAATATTTATTGAAAATATTTTTATGAAATTAATGGATTGTTATATTTTGAATGATTTAGTATAAAAATTTTATATTAATGTTGATTTTAGATGACTAAAATATTATTTTTTCGTATGAAGGCATGTAAATTTATGTAATGGTATTATCATATATTAACTAGTTTGGGTTTTCAGAATTTATAGATATCTTAGTAATTAATTTTTTTCGAGGATTAAGATTAAATAAAAGTTTCATTTATTGTTTCGTGCCTAAAAAATCAACATAAATACTAATTGTTCATATAAAAAGTTGATATTGTGTTGGAAATTTATTAAAGGATGAAATTAAATTTTTCATGTAGGTATATTAAATTATTTTTGTAGTCTACAGTGTAAGGAATTTATAAAATCCTGAAAAAATAAAATAAAAAATTATTTTTATTACTTTTTCTTCCATTAAATTGATGGACTTTTATCCTCCTCTTGGGTTTATGGTTTTTCTGTCATTGAATTTCTCATTATCCTTCACATTAATGCAATCAATGATCTCTTTAACTATACATCATTTTCCAGACATTGTTACTTTATTCGATATTTATATTTTTACATCACAATAATGTTTCCATATTTTTAATCCTAGTATGTGTTAGCCCAGATAACACTAATACTTCTCTTTTCCTTCTTTTCAAGAGGATGTATTGTCAACCCTTATTAAAACATGACATTTGATTAATGGTATTTTGAAATGTAAAATATTTATTAATGATATTTATTTAAAAAGATCAAGGATTAGATTTTCTAAAGGGGTGATAATATACTATATAAAAACTTTTAAGATAATCACTAGGACTGATAGTGTACAAAATAATCAGCACTGAGAATTTGCGGACCACATTATATTATTTTGTAAATATGTCCATTATTACCAAACTGTTAAATTAGCATATATTAATTGGATTAAATAATTTTTTAAATACATATGATGATTCTAATTAAAAAATTCATTTGTTTATATTTAGTAAATAGCTTTTTTAATTTATTTATTAAATCCATTTTATTCTTCAAAGATATATTTTCATCAAAAAAAACTTTTAACTTGTATTTATGATCAAATAATTATAGTTACATTACTGATATGAAAGAAATTATATTTAACAAAGAATATATTATTTTTTAAATAATGATATCAACATAATATTTTGGTGATTTTTTTAAAAAGATTGATTTTTAAGGGTATAGTTAAACATAATGATTTTTATTAAAAACTAAATTTTAATTTAATTTATTTCTAGAGTAATATCCATTTATAGATTATTTGTAAAATATAATTAGTTAAACCTTATATAAAATAATATAATAGAATTTTTTTAAAAGTTTATATAATAACTAAAAATAAAGAAAGATGAAATTGAAAATGGATTTTTGAGAAAAAACTGTTAGTTATCAAGTTTTCTCAATATTATTTTAAATTAAATTCTGAAACATTTTAGTTATTTTTTATTGAAAAAAGGATTTCAAGTTTTAAATAAAAGGGTCAAAATTTTGAAAATTGATATATATTATTTTTTCTCAATATAAACAATATCTTTTGTTATTTTTGTTACTAGAATAAATCTTCATTCAGGTAATTAATGTTAAAAATTATTTTCTGTGGACTAAAAATGGCCTTATACGTGACTTAATCATATAAAATGACTCAAATTAATACGAAAACATAAAATATTAATTTATATTACCTTTTTTCCATTTGGATGTGATTATGATATTTATAATATTTTATGTGATGTAAAGTAAAAAAGTCACACACTTATTTTTAATAACAATAATATTTTTACTAGGAAAAAATATTGTATATGTTTGTTTATAAAATTTATTTTAAAATATAAATGATATATATTTATCATGGTATTTTAGCATTAATCTTTATTTTATAAATAATTAACATATATCTTTAAACAACAATGACTCTATATTTATTTAGTTAATGGAAAAGTAAAACAATTAAGACTACAAATTTTAGAAGATTTAAAATTTTAATGAATTAATGTTACCAATATATTTTAAAGTTAAAAATAGCTTGTTTTTTATATATTTAAACAATGTATAATAATTTAATTTCATTATTTGATGTTATAAATGTCAACGTAAATGGATATTTCTAAAATTGAAATTATTGATATTTAATAAAAATTATATTTAATTAAATGATATGAAATTATAAAAAATATATATATTTAGCTAATAAATTTTTATATGGATTAAAAAATTAATCACAGACCATTTATTTGAATTTGGTCCCTATATTTTAATTATATTTATCCAAAATTATAAAAAAACAACATTTCACAATAATTCCCATTAATGATTAAAACATGTTAAAACAAAAAGATAAGGGTAAAGATGAAATCCGAAGAAGTAATAATAAAATTATATGGGATTAAATAGACTTATAATAATCATTTTTAATATTAATATAAATATTTGGTCCTTGGGGAATCAAATTTAATTTATATTAAATAAATATTTTAGGAAATTCCAATATTGCCCATCCCCTCTCATATAAAAGGGAAGTTTTTGTTCTTAGTTATTAACACCTCATATACAATTTGGATGAGAAAATATATAAAATATAAATTAATAAAATCACTAATGGAGGTACATATGACTTATTTTTTTCCTAATACATTAATATATATATTAAGGTGTAAAACAATTGAAGTTGTCTGAAGAAGAGGTATAGTTCTTAGCAAAGAGTTTCAATTTATTTCTTCAATCGATTTTTAAAATTATTGTGAAAACATATTGAGATAAAAAACTATTTCTCTAAAATATTATTATATATTATTATATTTCTGTAATAACTTATATCCTTCTCTTCTTCTATAAAATTCAAAACAAATTAATCCTTCAAATATGTGGTGGACTACCTCCATGTGAAGTTATGTAATTCATTTCTTTTCACCACCTATAATGGATGGTTATAATTAAGATTTTAATGAATATATATATATATATGATATAAATGATATATTTATCATAATTTAAAGATAATATGACACATATTATCTTTTATTTCAATTCAAGGGAAATAATAATGTCGTTTGGGAAAATTTGTGGATTACCACCTCCATGAAGCGATGGAATTTTTTTCATCACCACATCAGACAGAATAAATATATAAGTTTATTTATTGAAAAATATTATATCTATGATTTTATTATTATTATTTAATTATATAAAATTAATTATGTTCTTTATATAATGATATTTCAAAAAATGGAAATGTTACATGTGTGTACGTATGACCTCCTAATTCCATGATTATGAGAATGTTAATTTTTTATTACGATATTTAAATTTTGGATATAAAAGAATAATTGAATTATTAAAATAATAATAATTTATTATTATTATATTTCAGATGATATAAATAATTTCCCTTTTTTGATAGTCAACATAGTGAATACATTTTGAAAATTCAAACATAACATCATACAACACCCAACCTGGACATAACTAATTATGTAATTAAATATGTCATTTTTATAAATAAAAAAATAAATAAATTAAAAGTAATGAATATATTATATATTTATTAAAAAAATAATTTATATATTTATTACATTCATGTTTTGAATGACATATATAAATTTATGGA
Source organism: Viscum album (assembly GCA_963277665.1). Classification (NCBI taxonomy): domain Eukaryota; kingdom Viridiplantae; phylum Streptophyta; class Magnoliopsida; order Santalales; family Viscaceae; genus Viscum; species Viscum album. Next base: position 1,254,124,684 of record OY728141.1, read on the forward strand.
CTCGAGTTAAGGGATTTTGACTCAATTTATTGTATTGAAGCATATTTTGTAGCTATGAAGGCAAATTATATTATATGGTGTATATACATCACCTTTAATGCACTATATAATGAATCATTCATAATTATTTCTATTTTATGTTTCGATTTGTGTTTTTTTTTCAATTGGAATTTAATTTAATGCTACTAAGTAGTAATGTGTTTTTTTAAGTCAATTCTTTCCCATTGGGTTATAACTCACTTTAATTAACATTGATATACAATGATTATTTTTGAATTGGTCTATAAAATTTTTAATTAAGTAATTATTATTTTTTTATGGAATTTTATTTTTTATACATAATCGATCAATTGATTAATTCTTGATTTAATGACATTATTTTTTCTAGGATTATCATCTCAAAACATATTTATTTGGGACAATTGTTGATTTTAGGAACATATATTATTTTATTAAATGAATATACAATACCTTTGAAATGATATATCATTAATATCACAACAATAATGGAATTAATTATTTTATTTTAATTTAATATTTCATGTGTTTTTGATTAATGATTTACCAAACTGGGAAATGATTTATGATCAAATATGATTTATTTCCATGATTTTTATGTTCACGGTTCCATGGGGTGAAATCATAATATATTATTTTATTAAACCACATATTTTTTCACAACTAGTTATAAATGTGGTTTAAATGTTTAACTACAATTTCCTCCCCTATTGTCTAAAGAAACATCCTGAAAGTCAACTACAATAGAACCTAATATTGTATCACCATTTAGATTATCAATATTTCTCTATCATATACAGTTTATTAAAAATGTTATATAAAATATAAATTTATAAATTCTATAATTTCAAAAATATAATTTACATTTTCTTTTTTTATTCTTTTAATATTATTTACAAGGAATTTTATTATTTTTTCTCAAAATGTTTCACTTAATACTACTTTTTCAAAATGTTTGAAAAGAATAGTTTCTTTTTAAATAAACAACATAAAATAATTTTAAATCTCTCCTGAACATTATCTTACATGAATATAATACTATAATATTCAATGATAATTTCTGAAGGAATTTTTTTAACAATATTTTGTACTTTTTTGTTTTTAAAATTTATTTTCTATGTAAAATATTTTTTCCCTCAATACAATTAATAATGATCTTTTAATGGTATTTACACTTATCAACACCAAAACCCCTTGATTTTTAATATTCTCTACTATGGATATTTTTAAACGATGTCATCCTCATTATTTCGCTAAATTTATTGTTATTATTTAAAAATGATATTTAGGGAACCCGTTTATCTTCATTTGATTATTCATGTTATGAAAGGAATACTCTATTTCAAATTTTACAGAGAGAATGACCATTACCTCCAACATAACTTCTAATTGAAGTTTGGATTCCATTTTAAAATTTCATGATAAACCTCATTCTCAAATTTTGGGTGATTTATGATTGAAAATGGGGTTTTGAAAGAATTTTGTATTATGATATAATTTTTTTTAATATTTCATTAAAAGAATACATTAATCCTTTTTTTAGTGATACTATATTTGGAAATTATTTATAAATGTTTGAAACCATTTTATATCATGGGTGATCCTAATATAGTTTATAAGATCAGTATGCCCATATATTTCTCTAATGTATTGGGTAATGAATATGTTATCTGGATTATATTATTGGAAATCATATATTTTCATATTCAAATAATAGGGGTCATATAAGGGATATGTGATGACGATGATTTACAAAGGTAGAATCACATATTATTTATAAATTCTATGTGTTACAAATTTTTCCTTTAATCATGTTTTACATCACATTGGCCATGATTATCGATTCATATGACACTTGTCTAGTGGAAATTATTTATGCCAAATTTTATGAATGGTGATTTAATTATTGATTGGTATGACATATCTAATGTTATTATTACGAAATTCTATAATGAAATTATACCCATATACCCATATTTCAATAACTGATGTCATTCAATTATTAATGCTTATGTTTACCATTATAGAGAATTTGACCTTACTCTTCTTAGGTTTCCATTTACCAAGGGTAAAAAGAACGATGAAATTTTTTTAACTCTGAAGGCTTATTATCTAGATGATATTATGGGAGATATTGATAAATTTATTTGAAATCTAAAATGCTGGTACAATGAAAGAAATAATATCATGAAGGAATGACTGTTTATTAACTAAGTGTGTCAAAATTTCATAAATCTCTAAACCTAAAAAGTAATTGGGTTTTTAAGTGAGATAAAATTTCAAGTCAATGTAATATAGATTTTATGGAAATAATTTGAAATAGTTTATTTATATAAAATGAAAAAATGAAAAGATTTTTTTCTGGACAAGATCCGGTAGCGTCAGTTCAGTGGTGTAACACCCTTAAATGTCCACCAGATCCATACTCCATTACATGATAAATCTATTTTGATAACAATCTTACACTACCTAATGAACTATGGAATGTCATGCCCTGAATTTATGTTGAGAGTTACACCCCAATCCTACCTCTAATATCACAGTGGAAGGGGTTTAGCACATAGTAGACATATATCAAAATATTAATGGAATTGGCCTATATCATCCTATAAAAGGAACATATGAAAGAGAAATTACATAGATATTAAAAATTTAAGGATGAATATATACTTATTTATAGACACATGTTTTTTATAAAACAAATTCATGATACATCAAATGAAAAAAAATTCACCATATTTGAAAATATATGAAACTGCGCATCTAGATGTTCTATGAATATGATAGATACATTAAATATGAATTCTCCTCCACTTTGTATAAAATAAAAAAATTATATGAAATGTCACTAATCCCATCCAATTTCATGAACCACAATTTTATATATTTTACTTATATAAATATATATATTTCATATTATAAAAAGTCACACTAGCGCCACATCTGTCATGGCTATCTTCAAAATATTTCATCATCATCATAGACAAAACACATGTTGGAAAAAGTCCCATTAATGGGTGAGTATAAACATACCTAGTATAATTCTAAAAAAATAATGAAAAAAATTCCTTGTGATCTTATGATGAATATTAATAACTAAAAGGCAATACAACAAGAAAATAAATATATTTTTAGAAAATAGAAATACTGGAAACAATGATAAGTTAAAATCTTTATAGATCAAATAAATTAAATAATGAATCACAAAATAAAAAGTGATTTTAATTTAACAAAATAACTCACATATTCTGTAGTTGATAACCGAGATAGATGTCACATCTAAAAGGTAAAATAAGATTCTGAAGGAGTCATAAGTCATGAAGCATCAAATCTCTTCAAAAATCCCCACCACCAACAATAGTAACAATCTAATTATTTAAACGTGTTCATCACCTTAGGATGATTATTATGCTAAAAAAACAACATCCATTATTCTATCAAAACATACTACTAAATGAGAACATTTTGAGTCAAAAATATCTTTTTGAAATTTTCATTCATTTTAATTTGAATATCTCAAACTCTTTCTTAAATACTAAATAAAAAACCATTTTATGATCATATTATTTTTAAAATAATTTTATAGAAAACATATATGTTTTACCGTGATTTGAAATAGTTTTAATGTATTCTAGATAAACAAAACTATGTTGAACATTATGATTATTGTAATCATCCAAGAACCAAGAATAATTTGATTAACTATAACCAATAAAAAAATAATCATATAAAGTCAATTCATTGTAATGTAATATGAATGGAAATCAATAGGATCATCTTTTTTTATTCATAATATGAAAAAATATTTTTTCATATTGTATTATTTTAGTCTTAACACTATAATGGTTTATTTTCAAATAGATTTCATGCATTAAGTTATAATATGACCATTGAGGTTCCATTTATCCAATTGCTTGAAAAAATAATGGAGAAATTATTACTATTAGAGATCAAGATTACCGTTGGATGGCTTCCCTATAAGTACCAGGTCATTTGAAGAGTTTGAAACATAGATGTAGACTCATATATAAAAACTATGTTTATCTTTTTCTATATGAGAGCTATGAAGCTTACAAGAGCATACTACTTTTTCCTTGTACTCATAATATATTAGAGTCATAGTTGATTTATGCATATGATTATTTTGATTATGATTGTTATATTATCAGGATAGTAGGATAGAGGACCCAATTATGTTCTTGATCGAGGGCTTGTGGGGATATCCAGACAGTGTCGATATTTGTATCAATGGCTACTGATGATTGGATGACAGAAAAAATACGATCATCATATAAAGGGGTCATGATAATGGCAAGGTATACCTATATTCATAACAAGGTATTTCTATTGTAAAAGAAACAAATAATTTCATGTATGTATAAAAAAGGTACCTTTATCATAGGTTATTAGATAACCTTATATTTTGGTTAAAATTATTGTTTTAGTTTACTTGTTATCATTAAATGACATTTCTCTATTCTATGATTGAATAGAAAGTGATACTTTTATAATCATAATTAAATTTGTTATTTGTTTATCAAAATAACTTTAATTAAGAAAAAACTGCTTTACTCTAATTTCGATTCTATAATATATAATATTGAATCAATATATTTTTATTACACTAATTTATCATAACCATTTTTATTATAATTATTTTTGTGTTTACTCTAATCTAATACTTTTCTATGATAAAAATTATTCAACTATAATTAAGTTACCACCTCATTGATTATGATTCTATATGTTGTTATGATAAAATCAATTTAACGTTACAACCTGTGGAACATATATCCTGATATACCTGATTATGATATTTTTTATCAGAACCAAGGTCCTATTCAGATCACTATTTAAATACATAAGAGTTTTTGTGAATATAATTAGTTTATCCATATTAAACAATTTTTTCATTAAGGTTAAAATGATTCTTTTTAAACTAAAAATTAACCCCTATGGTATTTACCCATCATAATATACATTTCGAACCTATAATTCTCATCAGAGAAGTATTAGTTTTAAAATACTCACATTTGATATCAAAGGAGAGTTCCACTAATAAAATATTGGTTGATTATGTTTTCTTTACTATTTCAAGATTGTAATATTTTTCATATAATATTTTTTATATATATTTTTACACTTACATGTATTTTTGGAAAATATTTTTTTGTATCTATTTTTATAATATGGTTGGATTAAATGTCTATTCTATAGATAATCAATATCTTAATAGCACATTAATATATTATGGTAATGATTATGAATACTATAGAGTGAGAATGAATTATTATTTGATTAACACAGAAGTTTATAATTTTTTTATTGACTGGTGATTAGAAAATTATTGATAAATATCATATAAAGATTACATTTCATGAAAATATATAGTATCAGATCAACTATTAGGTAGGGAATACATTGTTGTTTTCTATGAAAAATAAATATATAGATCCATATTTCTTATTATATATAATATAATAGTATTTGTAATAAGTAAGAGATTACGAATTTTTTATCTTAAAAAATTGTTGAGAACCAATACAATGATTTAGATTCACTGAATGATTTGATAAATAGGATGATAAGGTTGGAAGTGGATTATATAGTATTTAAATAACATGATTAATCTCATAGAAATATTTTTAATAATGATGTGAAATGTTCTTGAGTTATTAATGTATACATCAAGATTCTCAATGATAATTTTTTAAGGTTCAAGATGTATTTTAATGAAAACAATGGTGCTCTCATTGTTCTTGATAAATAAAAAGCCACATATGTTAAGTGTCTAGAATTATCTGGAAAAGCATCTATGAAAAAGACTCGGGATATATCATATTTTCAAACATGTTTAACGTTTTTTCTTCATGATATTTCATGATTTATGTGCTTCAAATTTGAGATTACTGATTTGATGAATCATGTAGATGATTTCTCTGATAGGATCAAGGTGCAAGAATATCATATTAAACAATTAGAAGAAAAATTTTATTCTCATGTATAAAATATGAAGGAACAATTGAAATAATTGGGATCTAGGAAGAACTAATCCTAGATCATTAAATGGAAAACATGTCCCAGGAATAGTTGATATTAATGGATTAAGAATATATGAATGATTTTAATATGTTTAATACAATTGACAGACCTTTGATGTTGATGAATAAATAATTACTTAAAACTGTTATGGTATTTTTTATTTGAATTATCAAGGAATGAATTTTTAATTTACAAAAAAATTGATTTAATTTATTAAAATTATTATTTGGAGGAATTTTCATTCATTTATTATATATGTTTTTTCACTTTATTGTTGGGTTTTTTATAGAACATAATCTTACATTTTTCCAATATTTCAAAGCTCTTACCCATTCCATTTTGTAAATCAAAAATTTTGGTAAATTTATAGAAGGGGGATGAATCATAATTAAATTGAAGATGTGTTATTTAAGGTAGATAAGTACTTCAAAATAATAGAATATCATCCTTTGGGGATGTTCTAATCATAAGGTGGAGTTAGTCATATTCACTATTGTATATTGATGAGTTATGAAATCAATGGTATATAATTATTTCTATAAATATGATGTACATAAATGATAAAGAACCTAATATTTACAATGTTATTTTCTATGAATGTATGGTGGATTATTCGTTAATAAAATGGGGATATTATAGTGTCAAAAATTCATTTTTGAATTTTCCATTACTTTTGATTTAAAAATCTGAAAATAATTCTTAAATACATAATAACTTATGTTATTATTATCAAATTATTATTTCTATGTTTTTATAGAAAATATATATGTTTTAACTTAATTTTAAATTGTTTAAAAATAAACTAAAAAATACAATATTTTCCATTATGATTATCGTAAGAAATCTAAAACCGATAATAATCAGATTTACTATAACTGAAAAAATTGGATTCATATAAAAGAAATTAATCATAATGAAATATGTAAAAAATCACTTGGATTAAATTTTTTTATCCTAAATATGAAAAATGGTTTTACGATTTTGGAATATTTTACTCTTAACACTATGATGGTCTATAGTTAAAAATATGTTGTGCATTCTGTTATACTAAAACTATTGAATAGCCATGTGTCTGAGTCCTTGTGAAAATCATGGGGAAAATATGACCATTGAAGATAATGATGATCATTGGATTGTATTACAATAAATATAATTTCATATGTAGAGTTAGAATGTAGATGTAGACTCATGTTTAGACACTGTTTAGATTTTTTTGATGTGTGAGAGATCTGAAACTTACCAAAGTGACCAACATGTCCCTTATACCAGTAATATTTTAGAGATTATAGTTTCTTCATGTGTATGATTTTTTAGATTATGATCTATGGATTCCCGAATAGCAAGATAGAAGAGCTTATAAACTTTTTGATCAAGTGATCTTGTCATTAGAAAAGCAAATATGATATTTATAATGAGGGATATTGAGGATTTGAAGATGGAGAAAAGTAAATCATCGTATAGAGGGATTTTCAGAATAGTGATACAATATGATCTTCATATAAATGGATTTATATAGAAAGTGAAATACATATTATCTTATAATTAGAAACCAATGTAACTTTATCAAAGGATATATTGTATTGTTCTCTTTGGGTTCAATGAATATTAATCATTTCCTTGTTTAAATTACAAGACTATTATTTCTGATGAAATTTTATGGAATGTTAAAATTTTATATTCAGCTTTTGATTTTTAATTTCTTTATCATAACTATTTTAATTATGAAACAACCATTTTACAATAAATATGATTCTATACTATTTATGATGGAACAAATACATTTTGTATTACTCTGATTTATCTTAACCATTATGATTACGATTCTTTCTATATTGACCCTCATTAAATCAATATCTTCTATGAATGCAATTAATCTTTAATTAAATTACCACGACACTAATTATAATTTGATATGTTGTTATATAAGAATAATTTTTTCAATAAAACCTGTGAAATACACATCTGAATCCACCTGATTGTTATATTTTGTATTAGATCCAAGGGCCCAATCCTATAATTATTTTAATATATATGAGAATTTGTGAGTACGATTAGTTTAGCATTGGTATAGTATGTTTCCATTAATGTTAAAAAATTATTTTTTTAAAACTAAAAATTCAATCTCTCTTGTTTGTAGATATCTTTATATACATTCTTCTCCTATAATACATTAATGAAAAATTACATGAAAAGAATGTAACCTTATAGGAGTTATGGTTGAGTATCCCAGTATCACTTGAAGAAACCTCAATTATGAGGAATAACAAATCTAGTTGAGGATATTGACCAAAAATATATTAAATTTAATGGGAATACATTCACTATAGATATAGGATCCCAACCGCAATCATATTAGTTGAATAAATAAATCAGTCATAAAATGAACGAAATAAAGACCACCTAGTACCAGATCTGATGCGGGTTCCATCTCTACATATAAGATGAGAATTATTCGATAGTTATGTAGGAACCATTTTGTCTCCTATGTAAAGTTAAACATGAAAAAAACCAATATGGAAATGAAAATGGAATCAAATAGTGAAATGGACAAAATATGTCTAATCTATGTAGAAAAATTCTCAGGAAATCTTATTTTATCATTGGAAATTTATATCATAAGAATAATATTGTTTTCATCATATCATAAATGAGATAAGTTACTTGAATTTATATAAAGCTCATTCCATACATTGGAATTATTAATAATTTATTGGCATAGATCGTTTTATATAGATTCCATGATCATAATGATTCAAACTAATCTTTAATCATAATTCATAAAAATAATCTACATTAGAAGAAAAAATTGATAATAAAAATAATAAATACATTAATAATAATAAAAAATCCAATATTATTATTATTATGTTCATCATAAAATATACAACATTCAAGGGGGAGAAATCTCACATTGACTCTCCCAGTCAATATACCCCTACTCCCCTACATCTAATTGGGCCCCCCCTCATTTTAATAATGTTTCCCCTCACTATTACATTATCTTCATGAATTAAAATAACATGGGGTATGCTACATCATATCATGACTAAATGTTATGCTCGGTCATCCACCACATAATTTCGTCACTACCTCCCATTCAGAACCACCATACCAAAAACACTTATATTATATATTAATAAATCGACTCACCATGATCATAATGGGACACTCTTATTAGGTTGATACGATCACACTATCTACTTCTAATAATAGTTATGGCATCCACATTATTGTTCAAATAATCCTAATCTATCATCCTTACTGCCCATGCCTCTATCATGAAAACCAGGTCATGATGTATATTCTATAACCCAAATTCACTAGAATCCATTTTATGATATGGGGAATTAATAAATTCAGCTAATATAAATATTACATGAATCGTATTATAATTCATGAGTTAAATAATAAATATCCCAAATTGTAAGACAACCCAAATAACTAAAGGATTAGTGTCTTGGAGATTAGCAGCATAAACGTATTATTTTATAGTACCAGAAACATTTTTTCCATAATAATGTTTTCTAGACCATTTTTTGGTCATCAAAGAAGATATAATCATATTCCTAACATGTGTAGTGGGATCATAATAAAGAGGGTGACCACACACATTATTTTTGTGAGAAACAAATCATAATTTTTTAGATTATAAACATGAAAGATATGATGGGGAAGACATTTAAATTTCTAAAAAATACAACAATACCGTTGAAGATAATTATAAACAATGATATATAGATATACAACCACAAAAATATTGTTATGGTAGAGAAAAGGTTAGTATATGGTTCAAAATATATATCGATAATTGTAAAACATGTGAGAACAATATGAATGTTCAGAATATATAAAAAATACAGTGTAATCATAAAAACATGGAATTTAATTTAAATGATATGTGTCATGGAAATTTGACCAAACATGGTATATTACATTGAAAAGTTTCCCTACCATTGTAATAATAAAACAATATTGTGTAATAAAATTATTCTCAAACCTATGTGAACAAAATAATTAGTTCTTGACCTAAAAATGTGAGTAAACCCATGATTCCTATTTGTATATGAAAAAACAAATTATACCTATTCTTGACTATATAATGAGATATAAAATTTAAACAACTAAATAGAGGTAGATATAGGACACCACCCTTTACCGTCTATAAAAATTTTTCATACATAAATTAAATCATAATGGTACCATAATGGACAAGTAAGAAACAATGGATCTCCTAAATATCAAATGAAAATCATACTATTTTCATAAACAATCAATGGAAATAAAATGGGGTATATAAAATAAATTATATAAAATAAATCCATGAATTAAATCATTTATAGAAAAAACATGATCACACAACATCATCATATAATAAAAAATATATGATTATATACATGAAATAAAACACTATTCGAGATAGGCCATTTTACGATATTAGATAAAAAAACCATGAAAACATATTTTTGATAAAATTTTATATTTACCATTATAAAATTGATAGTTGCAAAAAGAATTCAAAAAGTAACATATAGAAAATAATTAATACGTTAAAATATAATTTCATGGGTATTTTTTATGTAAGAATTACATTTTCCAAATATATAAAAAGAGTACAATATATAAAATAAGGGAAATAAAATCCAGCAGAAAATGTATTACTAAAAGGAATAAATTATAGTTTCCAAGACCTTTAAATTCACCTTAATTTCAATAAGATATATTTAACATAATGTATCATAATGACAATCATATTAATTAACTATTTTATAACCATAATTATATAGATTTATAGTTTTCACCTTTTTTTATAAGATTGTTATAATCTCCTCTTAACATCGGTTATTAATAATCTTGATTGTTTGAACTTGGTTCATAAATTATGTTCCAAATTTCATTTTCTACTATATATTTTCATTTAAAAACCATTAATTATAAACAAATTTTATGTTTAATAATGACATATAATTTTTTTTGTTACATTTTAAATATATATAGATACAAACAGAAATATACATATATATCATATACACTCATCCAACATAAATTGAAGTAATCCATGATGGTGGTAGTGAAAAAAACGTCGTTATATGGAGGTTCTGTTCTATATGTACAGATGGAAGTTGATTTGATTTCTTGACAAAAGAAATAAATAAAAAAATTGGTTTATAATTTAAATAAAATAAAAGTGAAAAATATATCATTTATATTTATTATTATTATAATTTTTTACAATCATGTTTGGGAAGTGAAGGAAAATGAAACACATATCTTTAATGAGGCGGTAATCTACACACACACATGATTCACAGTTTGGTTTTTCTGAATGGGAAAGGGATTAGTGGTTATTCCTTATAGTATCATTATATCTACACAATATTATTATAATTATACTAATTTTTTCATTATTAGATGGTGTAAATAAACTATGGGCTGATGAAGAGAAGATAATAAAATATGAATGTGGGAGGAGCAGTTAGAAATCTATACCACAATACAAGGATTATATCCCATTTAAGGAGGTTAAACCATTGAGGGATGAAATATTGAGAATAAGAAAACCACTATATAGTTTCCATGAGTTTTTTAGGACATGTTTTATTAGAGTTTCACATGAACATAGTAGTTTTTGTGTGTGGGGATCATAGGAGTGGAGTCACGATTTTATAACTAAATAGAGTAAATATTTATTAAAATACATAAAAATTTATATAATTGGTAGTCATTATCTATGGATGTGTATCCAAAATTAATAAATAATATATATAATAAGATATAATATTTATCAATAGCTCAAAAGTTTAATTAAAAAACATGTTCATAATGTTTTACTCCATTTACCTCTTAAGTTAATCATTTTTACTTTTTTAAGGTTTCACCACAGTAATATGTTTTAACACAGTAATTTATTATTTATCCCAAAAAATAAAATATTCTATATTATATAATTTATATTGAACTATTTTAAATTTTAAATATTTTTCAATTTTTAATTTTGATAAAAATTAATTTTATAATATTAATTGAATATTTTGGAAAATAATTCGATAAAAAATATAAAATAAATTATAAATTTAAAATAAAAATTTAAAAATTACAACCTAATTTCTAAAAATAAAAAATCCAGTTATTAAAAAAATTTAGTTTTAGAATATCGTTTCATGAATTTCATATTTATTACATTAATGTTACTAATTATATAAAATTCATGTTATTTGTAAAAATTTAATATTTCACTAATCACCAAAAAAAATTTAGAATAATAAAAAAAATTCTAAATAAAATATTTCCATGATATCAAAAAAATGAGGTTTTTTTCAAATTTCCTATGATAAAATTAATTTAATCTATTTTAAATTTTAAGAATAGAATATAGAAATATATTTTTATATACCTTTAAGATCCCATGTATGTAAGGGTAGATAATTCAAAAGAAATATTAGATTTCCAATAGAGTTGATGGGTAATTTTTATATGTCAGATTTGAAATATAATATTTAATTTGATCATTACATAATTTGTTATTTTGGAAATGTTTTGTTGTCTGATAGGTTCCTTGAGTTCCAAGATATATCTGTAGATCTTCGGGGTTTATAACATTTGTTTTTAGAGAAATAGCCAAGCATGTATAGTTAGTTGATGATTAGTGATAACCATGAACTCCACCCATGAATCATATTTTATTATGGTATATAGATTCTAAAAAATCTTAGGTTATCCAAAAACCATTATTTTTATATAGGTGTGTTGGTGGATCCAAATTTTTTTCTCGTAGTTTTGTAAACGATGGGTTGTAATCGTGAAATATGGGGTGTGCTTTGACAGTGAGTCCATATAGTTGGTGCATGATTTTCAAAAATGTGTGGACACGCCAGATCCCTCATTAAAAGAGATAATATATTGATTTCTACTCTAACAAAAAATGTGATTCACCCAATTCTTCTGATGGATTTAGTGTCCTAGAATAAAAAACTTTTTACTTTATTCATTAATAAATACCGTATTACATCTTGATTTTTTTCATAACAATGCATGTTATAATGTCCTAAATATAACTATTTCACTAAAAAGTCACAGTGGATACCTAATCTAATGAGAACCCAAAAGTGGAATAACACTGTTCTTTAATATATGTTCTATGGATGAATGATTTATTTGAGGGACACAAATAATACATGACATTAGGTGTGAGAACCCATAAAAATTTTAGTCCCCTTATCATGGTGTGTGCCCTTAGTAATATCCAAGAGGATTTTAGGAGAAAATGACATGCTAGTAATAAATCCACATTTCATAGTTTCATTGGATATTCCTATCTGCAGATGTGGGTATTGGACCATCGACATTACGATTATTATTAATGTGTATTATAACCCATGAACATAGATGTATTGATGAATACTGTGACGACACATTGTTCATAGCGAGGTAGGATACATTGGGTGCGTCTTGAGTAATACTTCATTAACGGATAATGTGAAAAAGGACTTGTCACTTCTGTTCAATAATGTAAGTAGATAAATTCGGCCCTTTGATGAAATTGATATAGCCTAAATAAATCCATGGTGGTGGTAAATAATGGGAGAGTTCAATTCTGAAAAATCAATTAAAGAATAATCGAGCACATGGTTTGATGGCAGTAGAATCCAACCCGCATGAATCAAGATATCGAGATAATGATATTACATTACATAATAAGCATTCATATGAGGTGACACATCATTGCAATGTTAACTTCTTTCTCTATGTGTTTCTTTTCATGTTTCCAAATGAAAATGGTGTACTTTAAGTAGCCTATGCTTATTTCCACTAAGAAAGAAGATTAGAGGGTCACACACTATGTGGGTCCAAGTATCTCGGTTATATATTAATTTAACAATTTGAATAAATATTATTCCAGATTTTGGTTTAATAATTATTCAAAATTTCCTAAAAAAAATTATTTCGACACTAGTTATTTAAGAGAAAATATATTGTGGGAGAAATAATATATTTTTACGCGAGTAATTCAGTGAAATTTATTAGAGAAATAAGTAGCCATTATTTCTGGTCTAATAAATATGATGGAGAAAATAATGAAAATGTAAAAACAATAGTACACACCGTGTATATTAATATACACGCCATGTAGTTTTTTTTGGTATTTGTGAGAAATAATATTATTTATTTAATTAAATAATATTAGGTGTAATTCACTGGGCAATGTTAAGTAAAAATTATAGTAAACTATTATTATTAGAAAAGGGGTCTTACTAATAATTAAATGAAATGAATAAATTCTTTTTCATAATGAATTCATTTTATTTTTCAATGTAACTAAAATCCCAATAATATAATTCTCATTAGCCGATCCATTATTTGGGTGGTGAGAAATGGATATTGAGAAATAAATCAAGGCAAGAGATAATTATTTTACTCTAATAATGATCTCAATGTATGAGGGAGATCTTCCTCCACCAAATCAAGGAGATTGATTTACAAGTGTCTCTAAAGACAATGTAAGGTGGACATCGCAATCAAATTATCTTCCGAACTAGAACTCAGGGATCCCTTTGGCATGGTACAGAGATACCTAGATCATGTGTGGATCGCCACTAGTTGAATCATACATTTGGATTCTGTGATGCAATGACAGATCATATCGGATCCTGACCGGAAACATCAACGAAGAGAAAATTCCATCATGGAAATTCTTGTCTTTTAATTTAATTAAATATAACCAACATATACTGATCCACTGTATGGATCAGGGACTCCCCAATTTTGTTTCATTATTCATTCTCTTCTAATTATACAACATTTTATTATCATGATAGATCTCGGATTGATCATCATTAACGGTAATAAATAATGTTGGGTACTCCCACAAATGCACTTCTGTTGTGCTCAGAACCAACATGTGGTATCTATGAGAGGTTCATATAATTTATTATAAATAATAATTTTTTATTATTTAAAAATTTATTAATATAGTTTATTCTATTAATGTTAATAATTCTGAAAAATATGAATCTTGAGATATTTTCCT
Organism: Viscum album; assembly: GCA_963277665.1. Classification (NCBI taxonomy): domain Eukaryota; kingdom Viridiplantae; phylum Streptophyta; class Magnoliopsida; order Santalales; family Viscaceae; genus Viscum; species Viscum album. The sequence goes on from OY728141.1 coordinate 1,254,139,769, forward strand.
CATCTCTCATTTCCCGTTCCCCTTAAAAACGAACATTTATTTTAATTATGATAAAAATACAATAGAGGATCTCATCTGAATGTGTGAAATGCTCTTGGTCATACAACACTAGAACACCTAGTGTATATTCAGTAGTACATGCCATATAGTCATGATTCAATGCATCAGACTGGTCATCCAAATTAGGCAATGTGTTGGAGTCTTTGTAAGTCTTAAATTACTCAGTGTGCAGACCAAGGATAGGTGGCACACAATTTCCAGATTCCACGTCGTTTGGTCCACTGGACATGACTTGTACTCCCTTCTGTTTAGGGTTTGACTGTGTACCCCATACATGGATTTCCAAAATAGAAACAATGTAACACGGATACTACACGACGTCTGTTCCCCTGAACACGCCGTGTACTCCGATGATTTTAGAAGTACATCTAAATAACATGTCCCCAGGAATGTAAGTCGGATGAACGGTGAAAAAAGTACAAGATGTGTAGTTGGAATTAAACGCCGTATACCAATCCAAATTATTTAGAATTATTAAATTTTATTATTTTTATACAATCTTGTGAGACTTGTACCATAGTGCTGGTGAAAAGATGAGGCACAATCCATGATAGGTGTTATATATATGTCTCTGTGTGTTTAATTCAACATGGGTTTAATGTTCATTTCTACTCATTGGGTAGTTATGACGGGAAAATGACAGATTTACCTCCAAGGTACTTGTAAAGTACAAATATAATTTTAAATGAATTTATTTTTTTAAAATTATGCTGGATGTGAATCTCAAGGAAATTCTGAAAAAGGTTTTAAGATAAATAGAGTGATTAATTAAGATAATTAATTCATTCAAGAATGATTTATATTAAACAAAAATGATTAAATAATTTATTGATAGTTATATTTATTCGTTAATATTGTTGCATGTATGGATAATCATGAGCTAGAACATGGCCTTTGTACATGAATAGTTTCTTTTAATTAATCTAGTTAAATTAAAATTGTTGTCCTGTGAGCCTTCTCCTTATTAATATATAGGGAATGCATGCAGAATGTTTTTTTATGTAAAACACCATTTACCCCTCATTTATTACTGATATAAAAGAATATGTAATGGATGGAGATCCCAAGCTTTTTGAGGCGGCTCATGTTAGGAGCCAAGGTGAAAACAATTCAAGGATATACAGAGGTGGACATGTGGAAGGCTGTAAACATGAACCCAAAAGAATCGAGGTGTTTAACCCTATGTATTGGGTTAGATTATCAACTTCTATTTAAAATAACCAATTGAATGAACTCATGATCATACTATTTAATTTATTTTTTTAGTTACATGGTTTTTTATTGTGGGTGGTTTGTCACGATCACATAATTAATGTATTAAATAAACAAGCAAGATGGAACTAAAATAACACCTAATTATGAATAAATATTATCTTAGACATGATTAATTACTTATGTATGTCCAAAATAGTGTTAAAAAGAAGGTAATGAAAGATAATAAAATTTAAATTTAAATATAAGGGTAAAATCCTTTGAAGAAAAAATTAACTATTTATATCCTTCCAAAATCATGGTTAGAATCAAACCATAGTTCAAAGTGATTGACGAACCATATGTGGGGTGATTTAAATTATTGGGGAATTGTAATTCAAGGTTTTGGGTTGACTTAACTTGATTCAAATCATGGGTTGACTTCCACATCAGGACAAGCTATGACCAAGAGGAAATGGATGAGTGAATTCAAAAATAAATGGATTTTAGGATCGGGGAGTCCACTCAGCGGATCAAGGAGTTGGGATTTAATGCCGTTAGAATTTGGAATTCCTACCTAAAACCCTTCAAGATGCTTTTCAATCCCTATTTGGGGTAATGAAAACAGAATTATGGATCATTATTAGTAGAATATTTAGTAAACAAAATATTCTGATGTCAATGGTGAGGGATATTATATTTCTATAAAATAGTGGGAGACTAATAACTATTAAATTATTTATTTGTATCAATTATATAATGACAATTTAACAAACCATTGATCATATTAATTTGTATAAATATCAATAAAAATGACTTCTAACATATCATTGTGAACTATACTCAAGAAGGAAAACCTTCTCACCAGTATGAATTTCCATGAGTGGGAGAGGCGGTTACATGTCGTCCTTCGCCACGAGAGGAAATTTTATGTGTGGGTGGAGCTTATTCCAACTATTCCTAGAAAAGCGGCTAGTGATCAGGAACAATCTCTCTACATGAAAAATTAGGATGATGCCACATATGTTCAATTTTTCATGCTATCTCTCATGTCTAATGGGATTTTTGAAGCATCATGAATGAATGGACATGTATAACAAGATATATCATATTAAGGATATCTATCAAAAGAATGTGGTATGGGAGAGATATGAGTTCTCCAATTCATTGTTCACAACAAATCTTGAAGAGTCTCCACTAGCTGGGCCTCATGTAGTAAAGCTTATTTGATATATTGAATGCATGAAAATATTAGGGATTAAGTTCCTGGATGAGTTGCGTACATATCTCATCTTATCTTCACTGCCCAAAAACTTCTCTATATTTATTATCAACTCTATTATGAGAAACAATGATAAGAGTATATCATAACATCTGGCTTTAATTTTCCTGGTAGATAAGGACATGGGGAGTGACAAACCCACATTATATATGGAGAATAATAAAGGAATGGACGAGGAAAAGGGACCAAGTATTCATAAATGGTCTAAACCCCCTGAGCACCATCCCTCTAAGAAGGGAATAATCTAGAGGAAGGGAAAAGAATGGGATGTTGTATGTTTTTCATGTGTAAAGTAATGCCCCTGGAAGAGGAACTACACCAAAAAGCTTGGGGATGCTAATGGTGCATTCGTTAGTGAGTGTAATATTTCATGTTATACACATTGGGTATTAGATACAGCTTAGGGGACTCATATATGTATTCAAATTCATGAACCAAGTAGATTTAGAAACATTTCCAGAGGAGAGGTGGTTCTTCAAGATGCCAATGGTGCAAGGCTGGCTATGCTGGCCATTGTCGATTACCATCTTTTATTTCCAATTGGAATGATTTTGGTTTTACGTAACTGTTATTATGTTCTCAGTGTTAACAATAACATAATTTTTGTATCATGTTTTTTATATGGTGGGATTTATTTTAAAATTTGGAAATAAGGGTTATTTATTTTATAATAAAATCAAATGTTTTGGTATGGAGAATTTAAATAATGGTTTTTTGTATTAATAATGAAAAAATAGTGTTGGAAATCGATAAAGAAACAAGTTATAATGAATCATAAACACAAAGTTGGGGAATCACTATATTGCTCATGTAAACAAGAGGAACTTAACAATGATCTACTAGGATGGTTATTTAGACTATACTGAGATAAAACCACATGACTGATGTCATGCTTGTTTGTAATGTAAAATGACCAATAAGACATTAAATGGATAGGGTTGAAGGGTCAAAGAGCTTCTAGGATTGGTGCACACGGATGAGTCTAGAACATTTCTAGTAGAATCTAGAGGTGGATATTCTTACTTCATTACTTTTAATGGATATTTGAGCTGATATGAATATATCTACATAATAGGGTATAATTCAGAATAATTAAAAAAATAAATAATTCAAGAATGAAGTAGATAATCAACTTGATAAAAAGTTAAATAATCATTGATCGGATTGAGGTAGAGAATATCTGAACCAAGTGTCCATCGATCTTCTATTGGAGTTTGGGATTCTATCTCAGCACACTCCCCCTTATACACCACAGTGGAATGGTGTTCGTGAAAGGAGGAACAACACCTTGATGGACATGGTGAGGTTAATAATGAGTAATGCAAATCTTCCATTATCATTTTGGGGATATGCATTATAAACAACAGAAAACACATTTAATTGAGTAACCACTGAGGTGGAAAATAGAATTCCCTTAGAGTTATGGAATGGGAATAAACCCATTTTTTCGAAAACACGTGTATGGGGATGTGAGGTATTTTTAAGGAATTCGAAGGAAACAAACATGAACCCCAAGACATGAGGTGTATCTTTTTTGGATATCTAATGAAAAAAATGATATTACCAATATAATCCTCCAATCAACAATGTGAATGTCGCTAAAAAAGCATTCTTTCATGAGAGAGAGATCATCCATAAAATGATTGTGGGAGAAAGATTGACTTCGACAAAGTCGATGCTAAAGATACACATGAGTTGGTACATGAATAAGTTCTACAGGTCCCTGTGGTAGAAGTTCCAAAAACACAAGTATTGTGTTGGAAATAAAAAGAGGTAATGGAACTAAAGAGATTTGATCTCATAGTCACTGAGGACGGTGAATCATTATTGTTTGAATATGATTTACCTCTCCCCTACATGGATTCATTAGAATATCTAGAAGCTGCAAGATGGCTTGAAGTTATGAATTTTTAGATGGATTCCATGTATCATAACCATGTCTTGGTTCTCATTGATGATCTAGTTGATGTAAATCATGTTGGATGCAAAAGGGTATTCTAGAGAAAAAATGGAATTGAAGGTCTTGTTTGAAACTATAATGCATGCTAGTGGTTAAAGGATTCAGATGGTGTCAAATAATTTACTACGATGAAACATTCTCACCAGTTTCCATATTTAAATCCGTATGAATCATACTTTCCATAGCAGATTACCATGACTACGTGATTTGGAAAATGGATTTAAAAACAACATTTCTTAATGGTAACCATCATTAAGATGTCTATATGACACAACCCGAAGGTTTTGTGACCCCAAGTGAAACCAAATGGGTTTTGAAGTAGCATAAATCCATTTATGGATTTAAGCAAGAATCGAGGTAATGGAAATTTTTATTTGATGAAGGCATAAAGGAATTTCAGTTCATTAAGACTGTATATGAGCCAGGTGTTTATAATTAGTTTAATGGGAATGGGGTTTTTATCCTAGTAGTATCTGTTGACGACATATTTATTATTGGAAATGATGTACCAGTCGTACAATTAGTTAAGGAATGGTTGGACAAGTGTTTCTCAATGAAGGACTTGGATAATGTAGCCTACATTCTAGGGATCATGATAATTAGTTATTGGTCCAAGAGGGTTCATGGACTATGTTAGGGTACATCCAGTGACTATATACTAAAGAGATTTAGTATAGAACAATCCAAGAGGGGATTGGTTCCAGTGCCACATGGCCTACATCATTATATAAAAATGTGTCCTCAAACACAACATGAGAAATATAGAATGAGTAAGATCCCATATGCGTAGTCTATATGATAAATCATGTATGCCATTTTATGTACTAGTATTGATGTTTTACACACATTGATCATGGTAGGAATATATTAAAAAAGATCCAGAGAAAAACATTGGATTGCTGTTACGATTATCCTTAAGTATCTGAGAAGAACTACAGATATGTTCCTGGTTTATGGAGGATATAATGAGCCTGTCATCATAGGATAAGCTGATGCTAGTTTTTAGAATGATCAGAATGATCTAATGATTCAATCTGAATATGTTGTCTATCTCAATGGAGGATATGTGAGCTAGAAGAGTTCAAAGAAACCAGGTGTTGCCGATTCAACAACAGTGTCCGAATATCTAGAGCCTTCTGATGTATCTAAGGATTCCATCTAGATTTAGAACAGTTTCATGGAGCTTAATGTGGTTCCTAATATTATATATCCTATGACATTCAATTTTGATAATACTACATCATTGGATCTTGAAAAAATAAAAAAGGACACATCAATATACAAAGAACATACTCCTGAAGTAATTCCTCTTGAGGGATTTATTTCAAAGAGGTTAACATTCAGTGATAAGAGTGTCCACATAAGATAATTTGGTATACCCCATGACTAAAGGTAAATCTTAGAAAAATCATTTATATTATGTGAGAGCTAGCAGGTGAAAGTTTATCAGCAGTTTTCTCTAGTCCATGGGAGAGTCTATTAGAGTTAGTGGCCTATAACCAAATACATTGTACTTTATTCATTAATAAATAAATTATCACATCTTGATTGTTTTTTTGTGTGACAACTCATGTGATAATGTCTTATGGATAACTGTTGCACTAAAAGGACATAGCGGATCCCTGCTATGAGGAGAACTCATAAGTCCCATAACACTTTACTTGAATATACTTTCTATGGATGGATGAAATTATTTGAGGGTCATAACTAACAGATTCCATTATGGATGAGGACTCATAAAATGTTTAGGAAGCTTCTATTGATGTTACCCCATGGTAATATCTAATAGGACATTATGAGAATGAGACACGCCGGTAAGAAATCCACATTTCATAATGTCATTGGATGTTCCTATCTGCGGCTGTGTGTATTGGTCCATAGATATTAATATTATTATTACTGGGTGTTACAACTGACACACATAGATGTATTCATGAAACTAGTGATGGCACACTGTTCATAGTGAGGAAGGATATTTGGTTGTCCCATGAGTAATACTGAATTAATAGATAATGCGAGAAATGATTTTTCCTTTCTATTCCATAATAGACGTAGATATCTCAGGCTCTCAGATGGAATTGATATAGCCTAAATAAATATGTAGTCATGGTATGGAATGGTTGAGTTCTATTCAAAAAATTCATAGAATGAATGATCGAGAACATGGGTTGATTTCACTAGCATGAAACCTAGTTGATTTGAGATATCAAGATAAAGGGATTATATTACACAGTAAGGTTTTTTAGGAGGATACACGTCATTGAGGAATTATCTTAATTCCCTATGGGTGTGTTGGCATGTTGCTAGATGCTATATTTTCACATTAGGCAGGCTCCATCTAACGCCACAGAAAAAGAGGCTTATAGGGTCACACACATAGTGTGTCCAAGTATCACATTAAAATGTAAATTAAATATAATCAATAAGGATTATTCCCAATTGTGGTTTAATAATTATTCAATGATGCCTGATCGCATTTATTTCAACACTAGTTATTCGAGATAATATATTTCAGGTGAAACAATACATTTATTAGTGAGTAATTAAGTTACATTTATTTGAAAAATAAATAGCCATTATTCAAGGTTTAATAAATGTGGTGGAGAAAATAATGAAAATGGAAAAACAAAAGTACATTCCATATCTATTAATATACATGCCTTTTAGTTCATATTGGGATTTTTGAGAAATAATATATTTTGTTTAATTAAATAACGTTAGTTGTAATTCTTTTGGATCATGTCAAGTAATAATAAAAGCAATCTGTCATTATTAGACTTGGAGTCGTACTAATAATTAAATGAAATGAATAAATGCTTTCATGTAATTAATTCATTTTATTATTCTATGTAATTAAAATCAAAATTATATAATTCTTATTATTCTAGCCATTTTTAGGGTTGTGAATAATAGATATAGAGAAATTTTTCAAGCCGAGAGAGAATTTTTTTCCCCCATGAATGCTCTCAATGTATGAGAATGGCCATCATCCACTAGATCAAGAATATATCTTTATCAGCGGCTCTCATGGTGATGCATGCAAAACATCGTAAGTGAAGGATCTGTAGCGCTAGCTCTTAGAGATCCCTTTTAAAATGTCTAGAGACACGTCAACCAAGATTGGATCTCCTCTAGAGGAATCCTATAATTGGATTATATAAAACAGTGACAAATCACATGGGATATATACTGGAAACATAAATAGAGAGGGAATTCCATCAACTTAATTATTTTATGTTAATTAAATTAATTATAACCAAAAAATCATGGTCCTTTCTATGGTTCCAGGGCTCCCCTTTTATATTTATTTATTCGTTCTATTCTAATGATCCATCGTTTTATTATCGTGACAAATCTCATATTGATCATCATTAACGGAAAAAAAATTAATGTTGGGAAAACCGACCAACGCACTTCCACTATGCACAGAACATACATCTTCTAATTATTTTTCAGGTAGAAACTCACATCTCACTTCCTCCATGGTTGATATTCTCTATTTCATTAATGAATCGGATACCAACCCCTAAATTCAAGAGTTATTGCTATGTTTATCTCTCTTATAGATTGAATTCATAATATCTATTTCAATTATGTAGACAAAAAAATTTAGGCCGTTTATAACATATTTAATGGGTATTTTTAATGATTATCAATTCCTAACATTTCTGGCTGAGATGGTGACATATATCAGATGAGTGAAGCATCATAATATTAAGGCATGTTGCCTATAATATTTTCCCTAAAAGTATTAACAATTATATAAACATTTTATTTTCACACAAGTAATTCTCATCATTGATTCTTTAATTTAAAATTCCATTAATATTTCTTATAAAGATTGACATGGATGTAATATATTTATTCCATACAATATTAGATGTTGATAATTTCAACTCAAAGTAGCTCCCAGGAAATGTTTTTCTTAACACTAATAAAAATATAACTTTTTATGATTCCAAATCTCCTCATAAAGTGTTTTTATTTTCATACAAAGTACATCCCCAATTATTCTTCACATATGTATTAAAATCACCCCTTAGGGTGTGTCCGATACTGAATTCCATGACAGTACTATATATGTTGTTTATAAAAACCCCAATATGTTATGTTATGTTTGGATGTATAGATGAATGAAATTATATTTTGAGAAAAACACCCCATAAGTTTTTCATAATGGGACATAAATAATGGGACTTTTCGATAGATAATGGGAATTTATTATGTTACATAAAAATTAAATGTGATTTTTTCATGAGTAAATTATAATTCCCATGATTATTTTTGGGTATATACTTATAAAATAAAAAGACTAATATAATTATCAAATAAAACTTTCACCTTAATGGGAAACCAGATGAGGCCCCTCTAATGCTATTTAGTTTTAATAAAATCCTTATTATGATTTTTTTCAAACACCTAAGACATATTCCCGAAATGTCATGGATTACCTTTTTAGAATGACTATGGACTGGTATATTATTTCTATGGGAACAATGGAGAATATAAATGATGAGAGTGTAATTTGTATATTGTGATATATTTAATGATATGAGATAACACTATAATGGAATTGTGAAACCTAAAGGGGTTTAATTGAAGGTAGATAAATAATAATTTTAATTAACGTCCTTGATCCTATGTAAATTAATTGATTCAATTGTATTTTTTTTTATAATTATCGATAATCCCCATTATTATCATTAAAATGATAATGTGATATTTTAGAATTCCATAGGTATGGCTTGGATTCGAATTCTATATTCCATGTATAATCCTGACTAATGTTTCAAGCTTCATTTATGTGAATTCCAAGGTGCAATTTGGCCGTGTATCTGGTCAATGTATTATATTTATGAATTCCATATCCTATTTCCAAAAATTTACCTAGAATCCAAAAATTTTTAAGGTAATTGGGTTATGCTCCTTATTTCATATTTATATCATTATAAATGGAATTATATGCATTATCTCATTGGATTACAATTTCAAATCCCAACGCAAGTTCTACTAATCCAATCCCAATTTTAGTTCTCCATATGAACTACAGAACACATTTATATATTCCAAATGACTCTGACTACTAATGTCGGTGTAATAAAAAATGAGGAGAGACCGTAACATATTTATCAAAGTAAGCCTCAATTGATAAAATAAGAAATAATGGAATCCTTGTAAACAATAATCATAAATCCAATGAAACAAATCCCAAAAACTAGGAACATTCACAAAAAAAATAGTCAGTATCCAATTTCTTATCATAATGTGACTAATTTAAAGGAAAAAACAAAATAAGGATATTTTAATGAGTCCCCAAAGAAAGTTCTATAACTAAGTCTAATTCCCTCATCTATGAACATTCATAATCCACAAATCAAACATCTATCATAGGACTGTTTCCCATGTCCTAAACAAAAACAATGAAGACTTCTCATGTACCAAATGGTGCCCTAGTAGGGTGTGAGTATATCTCATAAATCCACTACCAATGGTGTCTAATGAATATGTAGTTAATTATAGTGTATGTAGAAGTATATAAAATAATGAAAACAACAAATAAACTAGTATCCAAAATTTTACATTATTTACATCAATAACTTTTATTCATTATTCCATACTTTTTCCCTTTCCATCTACCCTTCTTTGAAACATGCTGGTCCACAAAACCATCTGTCCTAGAGGGAATATGCTGGAAAACTAGTAGAATCAATCCATCAATCCAATCGTGATTCGTACCTCCATGTCGAACAATCCCAACAACAACATATAACTCCATGTCCATACCCATCGTGTCAAGAGAATCATTCCTTTCATAAATAATTACTATGCATAAGGGTTCTGGGAGAATCATTTTGGCCCGCCCATAGGTGTGGATTATCCAAACATTATCACCCTAAGCATTACGTCACATTTCAAAGGCTCATAACTTAAAACATTTTTAACACATAAAATCAAAATTGGTGTATCATTTCAATTATATCACATTTATTTGGTTAATCACACTCATAATTTTCTCAATTCTGAAATTCAAACCCTTTTACCATTTAAAAAATTTACAATAACTGATATCTCCATCCATGATATTTATCCAGGAGGTTTGTCCTCAATAATATTATATCACATTCATCCCTTTACATGCCATAACTCATTCAACACTTTATAGTTCGGAAAATCACCTTATTATTTCATGTTAACATGCAAATCATACATATAATTTTTTAAAATCTTTTAAACCCATCAATTCATCATTCAACATCCAATATTACATGTTCGTGGGAGTGTCCCACAACTTGGATATCTATAGGATTGGTCAAATCATTCAAATAGGTCCCCATAGGTATAAATATGTGTATAATATATCATTTATACACCCAATTTATCTTTTACTATAGGGTAAACCCAATGCATAGAATAATAGTACCCAAATCACCACAACATACACCAAACAAAAAATAAAAAATATGTGATATAACTTGTAAGAACCCTACCTCAGGTTTATAGATGATATAATTCTTAACATCATCACTTGATTCAAACATAAATAACATCAATTATATTACATTGAATCTTTCAGAAAATAATTTATTTTGGGATTCATAAGGAGAATAAAAAATAATGAAGGACTCTTTTCCCAAACAGATGGAAAATGATTCTTAAAAACACCCAGATCATCAATTCAAGACATCAACACTCCAAATATACCTGAGTTGAAGGTGGTTCATCCCTTAGAAGAATGGGAGGATGAGGTTTTTTATGAGGGATTCTGTAGGATGAAGTTATAGAAAAAAATATTTATAACCCTTAAACCCTAAGAGGAATAAATAGGAAATTCACAAAATTTTAATAGGCACATGGTTTTGGCACACTATTCTTAAATTAAGGTTCCAACAATGAATCTCCCTTTGTATAAGAGAGGAATAGGCCACACGATATTTAGGGGAACACATGTTCTTTGAAAAACCATGTAGTGCTTGTGCAATAGCCTCTATCCAAAGGAGATCCCAACTAAATGGTTTTTTGGGGATACCCCATTATTTTTTTTATTCATGTAGAGTCCATGACCTTAGTTCTGTCTAAGACACCACACCCCTACAAGAAAAAGTCACACAACTCAATTAACATTACACAAACCATGAAAACTACACTGTATAGAAATTTGATTCCCCTTTTCTTATTCTAAACACTAGAGACATCCTTATGATCCATATTACTAATAGAAAGCATTCCATTAAACAAATAAATGTATTTAAATAAAAATTTAAACGGAACTCACCTTGTTAGATTTCTGGGATCTTATATACAATATTCCCTCTCCAAATACTACATTAGAGACAACCCATGAGTATAAATATTAATCGTTTAGAATGTGAAATTATTAGGGATCAATATATGGATTAAAATCTAGAGCTACACACCACAGATTAATCACCATGTGTCGTTTCACCAGTTACCTAAATATAATTCCTTTTAGTATTACTAGGATTCTATTGTTTGGTAGAAAGGGGAATTCCAAAATCTATTTCCTGGATTTACATAGATATTCCTTCTTGGATTCATATTATTATATAAATGGTTACTATGACTATATTTTTTCCTATGATTAGTGATAGTTCAACCTAGGTTGAAGTATACGGTATTCCATAGTTCACCTCCATGTTATTACATTCTTTTTTTATATAATACAGATGTTAAAGTTTTGTAATCATGAACCAAAAGTGAATTAGAATCCATTGTTCAAGGAATTGTGAGTTTTACTCACAAAAAGTTCCAAACACTTCCTTATACAAAATTAGATCTCATGGATACTTATTATGAGTAGGAAGGTAAATATTTATGTTACTTATCTGAGGTGAAGACCATTTATGAGAGATATAGAATATAAATGTTCTCATACTGACTACTGAAGCTGAGCCTTTCAGTTTTTTATTTCAATCTAGCCGAGTATTTGTGCTACATTATACATGTACTAATCTTTAATTTTTCTTCATCATAATTTGTTTTTGTGGATACATATTATTATGTTATCTTGTTATTTTTTTTAATTAATTTCCAAATGTAATAAATAATATTATTATTTTATTTCATATATTTAGTACAGATGTATAGGGTATAGTCACCCCACCGTATAACCTTTATACCTTCACTATTAGTTGGAAGCCTCTAGTGTATGAGTAGGTGATCTTGAAGACATGTCGACCTCAGTTCATCTTACTTATTAGTGAACTAGGCTCATAACAATAAAAATTATTATCATTATTCTCTTTTTCATTGTCGTTCAATTTATGTGGTATATAGATGACTGGTATTGTTTCAAAACATGGTAAATTGATAATGTTTATGAATTAAAAATCCATGATAGTGGGAATATGATGTATCCAATGATGGGATTTTTCTTCATACTATTCAATATTATATTTTTTTGTGATTTCAACATTAGTTATTGTTCATCATTATCGAGGCTACTGTTTTATTTCATTTTACACTTATCCTAGAATAAAAAATAGTATCTGTGTTTATCCCGGATTTTATGTACATAAGCTTTATATCCCATAATAATTATTATATGTATACCATTATTTTTTTATTTACTACCTTTTATACATGTACTAGTTTCTTATGTATTTTATTTTCATGTTTTTTATATATTACTTTTGGGTAAAGTATGTGTACGCATCAACATAAATAGGTTTTCACATATACCAAGATGATGAAATTCTATATAACAATCCATAATATAACAAATAAAATAAAATGGTTATAAATTTTTATAAATTAACAGAAAATCCATGGGTTGTATATAAATCAGATTCCAATTGAAATGTTTTGAGAATTTCCTCAAAAAATGAGGAATGACTACATTTATAGTTGAATATGTGGTGGCATTTCATGAGACTTATAGGTCAAAAATATCATTACATGAATGGTAACTAAAAAACATGGGGGTATATTTACATTAATTTCAAAGGATCCCTAATTTTTCTAGAACTGATCAAATGAAGTTTCATATAACCGAATGATGAATTATTACATAACTGACCACAATAATTTGATAAAAGTCCATTTGTGTGTTTTTGGGCCCTATGTTTATGGGGTGTAAGTTAATTAAAATTAAAATTTGAACATAAATACCATTATCATCTATAAAATATAAAAGAACCATTCTTCAAATGATCCATTCCTTGAATAATTATGAAAAGATAAATTTATGAAAAGAAATTATTAATTATTTTCGTTGAAATATTATCAGTGTCACCAAATTAATGTTCTATGAAGACTTTATAATTATTTTTATCTTTTTATAATATGTTTATGTTTATTTCCGAACTCTATAAACTATTTATGTAAAATGTAAAATTTTACAATTTCCTAAAATATTTTAGTTATACTGATATAAAATACCCTAGTGCGGCATTATATTCATAATTCATTGATTTTTTCCCTAATGGGAATAAATATGTTGTTCGTGGGTCTTAGTCAGAGATTTTATTCTTATTAATGTAATAGAGAGAATAGAGGCATTTCTAGAATGAAAAAATATTTAGATTTGATTCCTTATACATGATGAATAATTATTTCACTTTTGGTATCAACCTCATAGATAAGAAGTATTTTTTATTTCATAAACTATTTTTTAGAAATGACATGTCACATTCATAAATATTTTAGCCTTAGGTGAGACACAAAGTTAGTGGAATGATTCCCTGATTTTGTTTGTGTTCATTGGATATGTTGATACCTGTTAGATATTAGAGCATCATGGATCCTTGAAATTAGAAAGATCGATAATTCAATGGAATGGTTGGAATAATAGTGTGTTAGAGGACTCTTATTTCCCAATAATATTTTACTTTAACTGTAATCAATAAGACAATAGTCCAATGAAACCCCATCACCTTTTGCTTTTTTTGTTTTGAAAAATATAATGATTATATAGATGTGTTGTGTTGTTGGTCATGTGGATTACATGAAATGTGTTTTCCCATTATTATTAAGTAATAACATTGAATATGACATTATAGAATATGTTTCCCATTTATAAAAGTCCATGTAATATAATTCACATGCATTTTTGTGGAGGTATTTCGTGTCATCAGTCTTATAGTGACGTGATCATGATTACAACATAACAAGTATTGATTTATAAATAATTTATTAATGGTCATGTGAGCACATACTAGTAAAAGGTCTTGTTCACTCTTAATCTAGAGTGATATGGGTATTAAAATTAGCATTTTGATAATCATATCTCAGTGCTAGTAATAAAAAACTTATGTTATCCCATTTATCAGTATAAGGATGAACATTTATCTGGTGTTGCAACATTAAATACCTTATATAGTTTTTTATTTAGTGGCAGACGATATTTATTCATATGAGCGTTTATTAGTAAGAGAATCACATATTTTCCATGGAGTGAACCTGATATTCTTATAAAAGTATTTGGTAGGAGTAAATCCTTATGGTTGGACGAATACCACAAGTAATTCATGGAGAGAGTATTTATTGAGAATGAGGATACAACATGTTCCAAGGATGAATATTCATGTTGGAGCTTGTAATATGTGTTTTAGACATACCCATAAAAAATGTTATTCAGTTTATAGAGTATTCACAATTGAAATCTATATATTAATTTTTTGTAGAAAAATATCATGGATGCCCTTATAGAAGGGGAGATAATGTTGATCTAAGGATTCATCCTTTGTGAAGGATATACAGTCTAATGATGTATTTTCTTTAAATAATAAAATACAGCTTCAACCCCAACCATTTTAAAAAAATCTTTGGATCGAAAAAAATATGATTACCCAATGAATGCTATGTCAATACTCATACATTCTTTTTTTTGTATCCAAACGTAAACCATGAGACCAAGATAACATATTGTTACCCAAGAGACAAAGGTGATCCTATAGTGACCATTATCATGTAAGGGAATGATGATGGTTTTAGGTTAACAGAAGATCAACCATGATTCAGTTATGATAAATGGTCTCCCTGTAACTAGTGAATCTTCCTATGATGATGTGTAAAATAAATATTTCTTATGTTGAAAAATGGTAATGTATAGATTTATGATTTTACTCAAGGTAAAAGTAATGATTTCATAAGTTGATAGAAGTGATGTGATGATTTTTTATATTGTTGAATGGTAACGTGAATTTTTTTTTCTGAAGGGTATGTTAAATATTTAATAATTTACTAAAGTGAGACCTAAAAATTTATTACTTTACTGAAGGGTAACATTAACACATCATATATTATTAGAAGTTTAAATTAATATTTCTAAAATTACTAAAGGATAAATTATTGTTTTCCTAATTTTTTGAAGGGTAAATCGGAATTTTTTACATTACTATTGGGAATATAAAATATTTATTAAATTTATAACAGGTAACAAGAATATTTGTTATGTTTTTAATTGGATAATGAAAAATTTTATAAGATAATGATGGGAAAATGATTTTTTTTAAATGTTACTGATGTTTAACACAAAAGTCTTTATGTTACTAAAGTGTAATGTGAAATTTTCTTATGTTATTGAAGGGTAACAAAGCATGATATTTCAAATAGAAAATTTTCAGTAAGAGTATAGTATTATCCTTATAGATAATAATTAGATGACCATGGGATGACTTAATGGGTAATGATATCATTATTAGTTAGTGATGATGCATCTATGAGAGTAGTTATGTTTTTTTTAAAACTCAGAGAGATAGGTTGTTAGTATATAATTACCACGTGTAAATGGATCTAGTTGGATGGAAAGTCCATCTAGATCATCCTTGTAATTTTAGTAGACCTTTTTGGGTGGATTTATAGGATTTTCATGGATGATCTACTATGCTCAATTTATTCTTTTGTGGTAAAGGAATTTCTAAGCAGCATTATAGTATAAAATCGAGAGGTTATGCAATGTTGATGGGGCTCTTAGGTGTATTGAGGAATTTTAAAAAGGGAACAATGATCAGTGGGTTGGTGGAAGGTTTATTACATGTTTTCATATAAATTATAATAGTGGGTGGCACCATGGATTAATGATATCATTATAAGTTATGACTTATTGTGGGGGTCACCATTGGATGGAAAATCACAATGTGAATATGACATGGGTGTCTTGGGATGGAAGTTAAATATGGAAATTCATCTCATGTGTTCAATATATAAAATGTGGGTCATTATGAGTTTGATAAATCTTATTTCTTGTTCTTATAGATTCATTTGTATGAGAGTATGATTTTAGAATATGGAATGGTGAAATTTGAATTTTTTATGACCACTATTTGTCTTGTGCTTTTTTTATATATATAATATGGATTATTGGGGTTGTTAATTTATATTGTTGGGAGGTTTTACAATATTGTTTCAATATAGGATAATAATTATAGTGGTATTTGAAATTTTTGATTGGGTGGACTGGTAATTTTTAATTCAAATATTAAAAACACAATTTCTAATTTTTTCACCACCTAAAATGTTTTTTGAATTTTTTAGATATTGATTGTTATGTAGGGTGATGAGTATGACTTGGGGGTTCATGTTTCTAAAAATAAAATCCAGGAGAAATTTCAAATGTAATTTTTTTTGCACATAATTAGTGCAAACATTTTAATCCAACCTTGTGGCCTATTTTTACTACTGAAAATTTTCCCTATATCCACAATTCTAAAACATCGGTATAACCCATTATATCATGGGAATATGCTATACCCATTGTTTTATATAACCATGACAAGACAAGGGGTCTGTATAGCCATGAGTTGTACACATGGTATTGGAAACTGTGCGTTTAGGTCCACTCCACTGTTTCATTAACATATAGACATGGTTTGTAATACCATGTGTATAACATTGACAAAATATGTAATTCCATGATTTGATCCTCAAGAAACACATTTATTCTTATCATGAAAAACCACTACTCCATTTTTCTTATTGGTAAATAAATATTTATTTATATAAACTCTGGATATATGTTGAAAACCATTCGAATATGGGTTCTCATGAGATTTTTTTGTGTTTTATGAATTTTTTTTCTCCATCCATAAGGTGAGAAATATATACACATTGTATTGAAAAAACATGGTAATAGGTCATCAATGAAATCCTATACACACGTTTCTATAAAACTACGTGTATATGTCTTAAAAAATACAATACACACAGTTCAATAACAACCAATGGTATAGGAACCCCTATACCCACAATTTTCTAAAAACGTGGGTATAGTTTCGCATATTATACCTATACACATGGTTTTTACCAAAAAAGTGGGTATATTGACATATTCCAGTAGTGTTTTTCGAGCCACAAATTTAATTAAAATAATAAAATGGGTTAATAAAACAATATTGATTTCAATAGAATTGTATCTGAATCTACAAGTTTTTCACACTGTTTTGAAAACCATGAATTTTAAAAATTCGAGATGTGGGACTCTTTAGATAATGAGTTTGTAAAATTTGTGATAATGAAATTCAAAATTGTGTGCCTCTTTAATTGAATAAAATATTTATTTTTAGCATCCAGTTTAATATCTATTTCTCTCTATTTTCATCATCATTCTTCTAGATGCCTCTCACACGCACGCCTCTCTATTTTCTATTCCTCTATGGGATATCTTTTCGATTTATGGGTTAAATCAAATGCCATCAGTTGGAATAATGAAATAAATTTAGGTATAACCTATCTAAACGTTAATTTATTTGTATCTATTTCTATGAAGATTCCTCACATCATTTTTGAGGTTCCTTCCCTATTTCTAAGTAATTTTCTCGATTATCATTTTTTATCATTTTGTGTAAACTTTTTTTTGATACTGTGTGAGTGAATCCTATGAAGCATAAGGTAGGTGGGAAATATTATTTTCCAAAAAATTATACCTATTTTTATAAAATTTGTTGTTATTATACATGAAGATAATTACAATCATTTACCCAAAAATATTCAATTCCATTAATTTATCACATAAGTCCCAAATTGAATATAGTACAGTCCGACATTTAACCATCAGTGATTGGAAACATCAACTCAGTCCTCCCCTTATGTAATGTTCATCTTAATTCATATGAAACCATTACATTTTATGAATAGAAAACACAAAAATGGGTTTATTTTAATGATACATGGTAAAAAAACAATCTATTCAACCCTTATATCATCAATCCTCTACAAAGTATGTGTGTAGGTATTACTACCTAGAAAGATGCACATATGGTATAACCAGAAAAAAACCTTAGGTTTTTTATGTTTGGTAATTAATAAAAATCCAAGATTATATTTTTATCCAACCAACACTTATGTTGTGTTGGGCATGTAACACAAATATTGGAACTCTTATAATAACCTATAGAATTTCATTCTTTTCATATAAATTTTTTAAACATAACGTTTCATTACATAATGATAGTGACTATGATAATTTCTTATTATGTTCATTTAAAAAGATAAACATTTGTATAATTATTATGAAAAATGTACTATACATGTAACATTGGGACACACCATGAAGATGTGTTTCAATTTTAATCCAATCCTCGATATAAATATTTTTACTTTACCCTATGAATTATTACATGGATTACTTATATTACCAATATATATAACCATTTATACAATGACTTATTACCATTGGTAAATAGGGTTATATAAAGACGTAAATTGTGGTGATATACTGTGATACATACAATGAAATATAATATCATGAGAATGGATTTCTGAAACCTAATGGGGTTTAATGAATGTCAGTTGTAATATATTTTTAATTTATGGAATCAAACCAATTTATAATACTTGATTAGCATGTTTTCATTATATTAATATAATCTTTTAGTCTTCATAATATAATGAGACTCGATATGTTAATGTGAAATTCACCTTGGGTAAGACTTTTATTCTTGTTTCAAATTCAATTTGAGATCCCGAATAATTTAAAATTATTAATTGATATGAATTCCAAGGGGTATTATTCCTTGGATATGGTAAAGGTTTTTTACTTCAAGAATGCATTGACCTATTTTTGACGATTCATCTGGAAACTCTAGTAAAATTTAAATTTCTACGATAATCCCCAATATTCTACTTGATATCCTCAGACAAAAAAATCCTTTGAAAATCTTCACATATTCTAATACTTCATCTCTTGATATTTCATTGGAATTAATCATCATTATCAGCTATAAATATTTTAAAAAGTGTAACATTGAGGTTTTATCCCTCATATTATATTAAAAAGGTATACATAATGGATTTATCATCAAAATTTCATTCTTTAGTTCCATACATAGAATTAATTATTGTTTTCCATTGATTTGGTTTGTTCTAATACATTAGAATTTTGAGATCTATTCAATGGGTTCACCATAAAAAAATTTCTTAGACTCATGTGTCTATATCCATGGATCATGTTACTAAAAATTTAATCTTATGATTGTAGACTATCCATCATAGGCATAAGAATACGATATTCCCTGGTTCAACCCCACATTACTAATTTTATTATTTATATAATTCAAATTATTATATTATATACTCATGTCAATGAAATTAAATAGTCATGTTTGGTGGAATCAAACTATATTTTACTAACACCCTATTCAGTGCACCTCTTGGTACACATGTAGATCACATGGATGTTGGTTATGATAAGGATGGATTTTTTCTATTACATTTTAGTGGCTCAGACATGGAATTAAAGCTATAGAAAGATCATGTACTCAGACTCTCTATAGTTTATGGGTCTTCATAATTTTTTTATCAGTTTTTGTGTATCCCTATACAAGTGATGCAAACAACATTTTTTTTAAATTTTACATTATGTTGAGTTGAATAGATCCTTATTTAATAGTTCATTAGTTTTTAGTTGAAAACATTCCATATATATTATTTCAAATTATTTATTACTCTACTGTATCTATTATTATTCTAGAGGTTATAGTCTCTCCAACATTGCACCATTACACCCCACTTCTAGTTGGTAGCCTCTACTGTATGGGGAAGAAATCATGAGTCCATGTGGCCCTGATGTTATTTTACATATGACTTAATCATTCCTAAGACATTATAAAAGGAAAATTAATATTGATAATTTATATAGATTTCATCTGATTTCCTATAATTTACTAATTATACTTTTTTAAATCTATTAAAATTTCAATATAGATTATGGATAAAAAAGTAAATTATAAGAAAAATATGTTATTATATTCATATCTACACATGTTGAGTCAAAATTAAAAGTGAAAATTAATTTATTTTATTATTAAATAATATATATATATATATTACGTTTTTTTAACCACTATTTATATCATAAAATTCAACGATTTACTTACGTTTGTCTATATTTTATATTAAATTTTCTGTTCCACGAAGCGAAATATATCTAACATAGAATTTATTTATGGATTAATGACTGGAGTAATTAAACTTATGTAATCGAACCAAAATGGAAAAAATAATGTATTAAATTTAAAATAATTTAGTTTAGGATGGTGATTTGTGATAATATATACCACCAAATACAATATCATGTATGTGTATATTGAATAACACATAAAATGATCCAATAGATATATTGGGGAATGGGTGAAAATAATAGGAGGGAATTCCACTTAATACAGTGAAAATAAACATCATATTGAACAACCTTTAGGAAAATATTCCTTGAAAATGTTAACAATACAATTAGAAAAATATTGAAAAAACTTCTGATCAAATATTAAAATGAAATTATTTTCAAGAACACAATGTTAAATATAATATAAAATATGTTTATTATATTTATTTAAATTTTGAATAAATTCAATATACACACCATCATCAAGGGAATTTATTATTTGGAAAAAAACAATGAATAATGAAAAATTTATTCTGAAGAAAGAAGAGTGAAGAACACAAAACAATGACTAAATAATGAGGTGTACTTGACTATAACGATAATCATTCCTTAAAAATGTATTGACCACTAATGGAGAAACCATTTTACATTGATGAAAATAATGATTCTAATAATGAACTCCATTGAATGATATCTTTCTTTATGCTTTTATTATCACTTCTATTATATTATATAGGAAATAGTTAGCTATATCCTCCAAAATATCTCCATTAGTATTCAAATAATTTCATGGTTATTGACTTATAAAATGATTTTTTGATTAGGTTTCCTAAATTAAAATCATGTTATGGTAAAATGAATTATACACCAGTAATGGATTAATAAATTAAATTTAGAATTCCCCTTTAAATTTTTTTACCCATCAATGATGGCCAATCCATAGGATGTTCAGTTTGTCCAAAAGTTATACCACCCCTCACGTAAGTCATATATTTTAGATTCAAACTTGATTTATGATTTCCCATTTTGGGTAACATGTATTATATATAATAAATTGATTACAATTAAATGTTTTTGGATAAGAATACTATTTTAATACTTAATAAATATTTATCGTGGCCCCACTGTGCTCACGATTCCATTATGGCTTAGTATTAGGGGAAACACCACAACACAGAGACAACAAAATTACCAGATAATTCTTCAATCCAATTATACTATAGAAATTTTACCAATTGAATCCCAGGAAGGTCCCAAGGATTAGAAATTTAAAATTGAATAATGTATCATTTGGGGAAAAAATAAAAATCTATAAAATACTGTATATATAAGAGAAAAAATTTCAACTTTGTTAAACCATAACTGTTGTAATGGAAAAGAATATACCAAGATAACTATAAATTTTCTCAGCCTTAAAGATAACATATGAATGGTATCTAAGTATTATCATTTCCAAGATATCCTCCGGAAGGAGGATTCAATATGAATCATGCAACCCTAATTTACTAAGGAAATAATATATTAAACTCCATGTGGTGTACTTACTAGGTCATTCAATACAAATAAAATTCGATTATTCCTTATTAGTGAATTATGTATCTATATTAAAAAACTATTGAACACAATTCTTCATATGTAATTATAACCAAATACTCCGTGATGACCATAAATTAGTGACATATATGATTCATACATTGATAGTTAAATTATCATTCTGCTTCATGAATATATTCCACTGACATGAAAAATATAAAATGGATAATACCTTTATTATAACATGACAGATTTAATACATTATTTAATATATTTAATAATAAAAAATAATCTATAAAAATGTTTACAACTATTAATATACTATATGTTAGAACACTATAGATACATTATATTTATTTCACATTTTGGGGTTTTAATATCTTTACATATATATATAATTCCTTCCTAATCATTTTTATACCATATTATAAATCCTCACACTAAACTCTTTAATGAGTAACATCTATGAGATAGAGATATTAAAAATTCCAAAATAAATCAACTGATTTTATTATCTATATCACATTATATGAAATGATTACGTATTAAGGTATGACCTACATGCATTGGTATATCATTTCAGCTTATATAGTGATATCAAATTGAAGATTCCATATCATGTAATTATATATATATTCATAATATCATAGTGTTGTTATCCATAATATAGGAAAAGAGGAACATCATAAAATTATTTCCATGATAAAAATATGATATATTAAATTAATGAATCAAATACAAGACAATAATATTTATAAAAAACATTTCATAACATTAAAAGAGTGGGAGAATCATATTTTATGAGGGATACATATTGTTTTAATAGAATGAATAGATCATACCTTTCCTAATGTATGAGTTAATTCATGATCACAAAAGGAGCATCCTTTTGAGGGAATATATAAAGGACTCTAACATCTAGATGGATATATTCTATCCTTCGCAAGTTCCTTTCCATTTGCTTCTTCATGTTTTGGTCTTTTTATATACATTTCATAGTGAGTTGCTATCATACCATGAATGTGAGGAAGATTCAAAATCATTTATTTATTCAAATAATCCCATGGATACACAATAGAGGAGAGATTCCAGTGGATGATTCCCTAGTATCTTCATAAAACACACTGATTAAAGGCAATAACAACAACGTAATATAGTTCAATGTACATAGTGTTATATATTTTTCATTACACATGGTTTAATATGTCATAAACATTGATCTATGTATTATATATAGTCTCATATGGTCCCCTAAATTGAAAAACTATCATTTGATCATTAGAAACCCATAAATGGAATGGGTGTGATAGCAAGCCTCCTTATTCTCAATATGGCGTTTTAAGATGGAAAAACTCATATATCACTTTTAATATCATATTTTACATTGTAAAAAATGATAAAAATTTCATCCTTACGCTAGGGATAATATATGTGTTATCAAAATTAGTGATTGGACCGTAACAAATGATATATGATTTCACAGGCAACATAATAGTGTAATCCTTAACTACCAGTGTATCAAAACATTATATTTTTATTTCCATATGATGGAATAAAATTTTTCTTTATATTTATAATAGAGGATTGAATCCCATTTGTGTTATTGACACTAATCGTATGGAATGACAAGATTAATTTTTTATTCATATGCACATTTTGATAAGAATATGTTATTACTGAACACTGTAGTATTATCATACATTGTTAATTATGATTATCACATGACATATATCATCTATCAAAATGTATTATATAAAACTCATTCACTAATTTCCATTTAACATCATATGATATGTGTATGTAAATGAATACAATATAGAAGAAAAATTTTATTTTTCTCATTAACATCTATGACATTAATTAAATAGGTTTTTAATGTTCTTATATATTATATGGATATGTATTTTGTGATAATTTATTGATTTATTAAATTTTAATATATTAATTAAATATACAGTATATAATTAATTAAATATTGTATTAATAAACACTTTATTAAATAAATATTACATTATATTTATCTAATAAATTTTAAAAATACATTTTCCATGTTATGTTGTATGAAATATAATTTAGATAAAAATATTCATTCTGAAATTATATGAGTAATTAATAATTTTTTTGTAAATTACAAGGCATGGATAATTATATAATAGAGTTAATATTAAAATAATGAATTAATTGTATTTATTTAATATTAAATGATAAAATAGAATGAATTATAAGAGAAATTATGTAAACCATAACAAAAATATTTTTTGATAATTGATGCGATTAAGGATTAAGTTGTATTAAATATGTGACATTTTGATTATGTAATTTTTTACATAATAATGTTGGAATATAAACTGATTATATTTTGTTGAATATCATATTTTTGAATAAATTTCATATAATGAAACATCTCGATTTAATTTTTGATATATATATATATATAGTGATATTATAATTATCTAACTATGGAATTTTTTTATACATGAAAAACATTATATAGTGTTTATGATTTATAAATTGATAATTTTTTTAAAAATACCTCACGTCTTGATTTATGTATTGTTTATACGTTTCCTATATTTTGGATAAATTTACTAATATTTCATTAATTTATCTTATTTCATGTTTTATTCATTAATTTTGAAAAAAATTATTATTAATTGATTCATAGGTTAGTTTATATTTTTAAATGTCGTCTATAAATTTGCATGCATGTATCTAGTTTATTAAATACAAGATGTGATAATTGATTTAGATTTCTTATAACTTGATTTCAAACTGTACTAGATTGTGATATTGAATTAATATGTTTATTATAGTGTATAAATATTAGTATCTATAATTATAATGTAATAAAATATTATATTTAGTAATGTAACCATTGGTAGATAGACTTAGGTTAAAATTGCTTAGTAGCCTCGATTCTTACTCATTCAAAAGAAATTTATATTATTCTAGCATATATCAAAAATCTTATACGTCTATATATTTATCTTTTATAATATTCACATACCTTAAATTAAAGGGATACATGTTCATTTTTTATAGGATAAATTTGGATATGAAGGAATATAGTTGAATTATAAATTAGGATACAAACCTATGATATTTTTTTATAATGATTTACATATCAATGTAGTTTGAAAACAATTCAAATTTTTATATGAATAAGTGTCAAACTAATATAGTAAAATTCCAAAATATTTTGTGTATGTATTAATTATTTCTCTTACATTTTAGTTTCAGGTGTTCTAGATTCAAATATTATAGTTTGAACATATTTTCATTTCTTTGCATGGTCATTTCCAATGATTTTGGGAATAAGATGAAATGACACATATATTGTGGGTTTTTGAAGATCATTATTTTTTTCATGGTGTTGATGAATGGATATATAATATCTAAAGGTAAGCAATAAAAAATATTTTGGAAATCATTTGAGTATTTTTTGTGTAAAGGTGATAGTGTAGGGAATTCACATGGTCAGTGAAAACATTTTGAAAATTATGCAAGTGGCCTTCATATTTTAGTAGATCCATTTTCTGTATTTGTTTAATTATTATCGTATATTTTAATCCAAACATTTAAAGTTCCCATATACGACCAAGTTGTTTCATACTATTGGAACATGGTTTGGTAATCTATTCGACACACCAAATGTTTTATTTTCATTAAATGAACAACCTTCTAAATTAAAACACAAAATATGATAAATTGTCATCCATTTATTTTTAAGACTTAATTGGTAGAGGATTATGGTGATTTTCCTTATCATCGTTTATTTCATGGAAATTTATATTAAATTGATGGGGAATCTTCATGTTTACAACTCTTTACTCATATATTTCATACTTCCTTCTTATTCGCTTTCTTTCCATTTCCTAGGTATCTTCATTACCACACCCGAGTGAAAGGGTTTTTGTTTTGTATTATGATTAGTCATGTTAGGTAATGTAGATCATTTATTAGATGATCCTATTATTTTCTTTTCATCACATTCACACTTCATTAGATATATATTGTTTCAGGTATTTTCTATTTCTTGGTATTTCTAGTGTCCTTAGGTTTCTAAAATTATAGTTCCTGGAAATTATTCCATATATATAACTATATTTTTTGTTTATAAGGATTTGAAAAATTATATGAACTGGTTTTATTATTTGATATAGCAATGTCTGTTTTTTATGTGTTTGTTAAATTGATAAAATATTTTTCTTGTGGGCTTTGATAATTTATATGATGAATTCTATATTTTATGATTTTATGTGAATTTAGATGTGTATTGGGGGTATTGTTTGAAATATATTTCTATTTCAAGTGGATTGTTCGGTTTATATCAGTGAATTAATTTCAAATTATTGATCCAAGGTATATTTTTATCTACTGTTTTCTATGAAAGGTATTTTGATTTAGAGGTTTATTTATTACAAAAAATTTGGTTTCAAAATGACTTAGGTTTTTAAATGGATGAACAAACTAAAAAAGTATCTATGGTATTCCAAAATAAAGTGTTTGGATATTTATGATCATTCAAGAGAACAATAATAAGATATTAAATGTTTTAAAAATCATGGAATGGTTGGAACCATTCATTATTTTCTTAAATGTGACACACCCCCTATAGAGGTCATACCACAGTATTAAATTATGATTTTTTATGTTTCTAAACAATATTCACATTATAAGGGGTGAGGATGTGAGATAAAGAGTTGTTAATTTGTTTATTATTGATATATTATGGATATAACATACCCCATATAAATAATATTCTTGGTTATCATAGTAATATTAATGATGGATTGAGATGTTTGTTCTATGCAGTTACGATTAGAATAAATATACATGTTATGGTATTAGATAATATTGGGGATTTCTACATAAGAGGTTAGGTTATATAAGATTGTATTGTATATACTATGAAATTAATTGATAATATGTTATATGGTTCCAACCTATTATTTATAGGATTTCATAACGATATGTTTAAGACAATCCCATGTGTGTTGATATTTTACTATTTATTATTCAGTAAAAATAACATTTATTACATTTTTCTAATGAGATATTCTAATGGTCCAGATATTAAAATCATAAGACTTACAGGAATGAATTATCTATTTATATATCCTGTACTTAAATGTTTTCATGTTGTTAGAGATGTAATGATGATTAAATGTTTTATTTTTCTAATTTTGTTTGTTTATTTTATTGATTGTTTCTTATTAGTTTGTTGAGTAAATATTTTATGTGTATAAATGTATTTTTAGTATAGTAGTTAAAAATATATTGAGATTCAAGTTAAATTAAGGATACAGAATGTATCATTAAAATATATTCTACAGTTTAAATATTGTGTTTTGGGAAATATAATAGTTTGTATCATTTATGAGATAAGAACCTCTTTTTAATCAGGTATTTAGTATTAAAATATTAAGATTATTTTGGAAATAGAAATTAATGGACTCTCATGGTACTACAGACTAATATATTATTAACACACCCAATATGTTATATAAATGATTGATAGAAAAATTTTTGTCTCAAAGGTTTAGTTCTTGTTTACTCATTCTGAATTTTTTTATAGGTTATATAATTACAATAAGCTTAGGTGGAGATGTGCTAGATATTTTGGTTTAATTTTTGTTTCTTCGATGTTTCTTCCATGGAACACTTAAATGTTATATAGTTTTTTTAGTTCAAATACTAAATTTTGCTAAAATAATACATATTATGATTTTTTGTTTTAGTCATTCTCTATTTAAATTATAATTATATATCTGTTTAATATTAAATACTTAAATCTTGGATGTATGATATTTCAATTAAGGATTTCTAGGTGGAATATCAATTTCTATTATTATTTATTTGGGTGAAATATTTACAATTGATTAATATTTGATTCCCTATAACTAGTTAACAACACTAAGGGATTAGGGATCTACGTTAGGTTTGTAGAATCCCATCTATGGTGCCTTAGTTAGTGGTGGAAAATGATGTCTTGTAAAAAAAATGGTATTAAATCCTAGGTAAATAAGAGACCTTGGTTCTTAAAGTTCCCTATGTTATATATGAATATATTGTATATTGGTGTTAGTATTGTCAAAAAATTTAGGGGTATGTCTGGGGAGGTACTCACAATAACTTTCTTAGTTGGAACCTTGAGTTTCCATAGTATGTTGGGTTATTCATCATGAATTGTATGGTTCATTTAATTTTTTATAGTGTTTCTTTATCATTTTTGATGGAATTTTTTCTTTAATATATGTTGTATAATTTTTAAATAGTTATACAGGTCTTGGTTTAAAAAGTATGGAAGATAGTGTGGTTCCTAGTAAGGAAAAAATAGTCTTGAAAACAATATATAGTTCATGAGAGTGGAAATATATTTATTCCAATGAAAACTGCACAGTAGGAACATGAGCCATAAAACCATGAAACCGAACCATGGATAGTTAGTATCCTTGTAAAATTTTTATTTTGCTCTTATATTTATCATGGATGGATTTTCCCCCCTATAAGTATAGTTTAATATTATTTAAAGAAAAATTAATACTTATATTGGTAGATTTTTTATTGGTTTCAATGATATTTTTAGGTGGAAATATATTTTTCCAATAGATAAGGATCGTTTTATGAATAAAAAAATTTCCAAATTTTTTTATGAAATTATTATTATATAATTTTTAATTGTTTCCAATAATGAGAAAATGTGGATATAAAATGATTTCATGTGGGAAAATTGATGTTTAAAATTTGATGTGTGTAGTTTTAAAATAGTGCATCAATAATTTATTAAATTTTTAATGGTTATCATTATTTATATTTTTTAATTTTTAGAGTTTAGATTTAATTCTGGATGAGTATGATCTAATTTTAATTATTAGTGATTGGGATATATGTTTTCTATTTATTTAACAAATGCTTCCTACAACTGTTCTTATGAGTAATATGGGATCTGTATCATAGGATTTTAGTGTATATCTTTTATTTGTCAACTCCACCCTAACACATTATAGATATGGGGATCATAATTCCTCTCTATAATCCCCATCATTTACACTAATTGTGTCCCACTAGAGGTTGTGTTAGGGATAAATATTGTTAAAAATATCATCAAATCATTGGTAACAAATGAATCATTATCGGTGAAATCTACTTTTAGGACTATTTGAGGAACCTAGATAGGATAAAGAGATAGTTAGAGTATATCCTACATATAAGTGGAAAATATTTGGGCATTAATTCAGCGTACATAGTTCTAGTGGTTACATCCTAATGAGTTTATAATGATAAAAGAGGTAGAGCTTATGAGTCTCTGAGAGGGTGAATATATGGTAAAGGGGAATTTTAAACTTTTAAATGAAATTCATCTCATTAATTAGATATTATCTCAATATATTTTTCAAATTATCATATATTAATTATAGTATTTTTAATATCTTAGTGAATGATTTCATTCATATAGTCTAATATCATTCATTGACTTGTTGGATGAAGCTTACCTGGTGAAATTAGATTCATGATGGAAACCAATGATGGGTGGAATCCTTTTATCATCCACAGCAGTTGTAGGATCCCAATATGGGGGTGTATGGATTCCATTAAACCTATTTTGTTTGTGTTTTAATCTCCTATTATAGTATCTTTTGAATGTAAACATCCCATCATGTGCTCCAAGTTTCATTGATTTGGTCTATCAAAAGAATCATGCCCAGGTGTTCGAAATACCATCCTAATATATTGATGAGAATGGGAACTCTATAAATTATATACATAGATTTATTATGGAGTTATTAAACCCTTTTTGATCTCGGAATCACATTATCATTAACTTTTTAAAACATCATGTATTCATTCGAATTCCAATGCATTTAATTTATAATATTATTCATATTAATTTATCATTACTAGTTATACATTTTTTTGTGAATTTTGGGTTTTTTAATGATTTGTGACCATTTGGAGAATATGGGGATGTTTTTGAGGAATTATGAATGTTCTCTATGTTTGGTACTCTTGTGTGTGTCTCTTTTGATAGGGTTTCATGTGGTCCATTTGGGTTTCTTGGTTGATCCTCCTTGTAATATAAATTCATAAATGTTATGTGGGACACTATATGTCTATCATTCTATGTAATGTTATTCATTGTGGTTGGGTTTAATTTTTAAATTTGGGATAGATGTGATTGTGTTGTTTTTTTGTCTTAAATTATTTTAGAAATCATGTGATCAATATTTATTCCATTTTGGTTGGAAGCCTTTGTCTTCATTGTTCATTTCTTAGTGGAATGAAATGATGTTCTAGGGATCAAAAAGGTTATAGGGGTAGGGTGGATACTTTTATCAAACCAAAATTCATATTCTATATTACATTATTAATTTATTATATTTTTTTTCTTTTAATTTCTTATTGAGAGTTCTATGTTCATGTTTCATGTTTTGGAAATTTGTTACTTATATCTCATGATTAGTGAACACGATTTAGAGAAATCATTATAATCAACCTTATATAGAAAATAAATTTTTTTATCTATTTTTAATCATAGTTTAAATTTAATTATATGACATGATTTTAAGGAATTAATGTGAAATTTAGTAAAATAGTGAACATATCTTGTTTGTAATGGTGATGGAACAAGACTTGTGCACCATTAGTATAAATAGTGAATCATATGTTCGAGTTACCAAAAACTTTTACTAGATCCATTATTCATTGGTGGAATATTGCTTTCCTAAACATGTGGAAACACTTTTTTCATTCCAAGGTGTGTCTATTGTGGGTAAAATGGTTGGCATAGAGTTTCATAATCCATTTTCTTAATTTGTGTGGTCACCCATTTTTATAAATGATTCCCAAAAATTGAATATTGAATCAATACCCCAAAGGTGGTCCCTTGTCCAAAATTTAGTGAAACGCCTCTAATTGGATAGGCTCTAACATATTTCATGCCCTCCCCTTGAATTGATACCTATTTCATTTTCTACCAAGACAAATCTCCAATGTTAGGAATCCATCCTATCATATTTCTATATTCATTCATATTACTTCTCTTCTCCTTGTATATTTTTCTTCATTTAAATATCATTGGGAAGGGTTTGAATTTTTGTGTCATGATTCATGACGTTTGGGTTGTGTATTTTGTTATCCTTTTACCATATTTGATAGTTTTTTATCATTAACACACCATTTACCGTAGTCAGTTTGATGTAATTACAATTTCATGACATATCATGGTTAAATGGGTCCCTAAAATTGGTTTTCTTAAACATTAAACCTTATTTGGCATATTTTTCGATCATTATAATTATTTTAAAAACTATATGGACTTAGGTTTTGTAATGAAAAAAATTCACATTTAAGGCATTTAATATGTTTCTTGAATTATTTTTGCTGGGATATGGTTATTTATAATATTTTATGGATCTTTTATCAGTTCATGACTTTTGAATTGAGTATTTAGTGTACTAATGAACTTGGAATTCATCATATAATAAATTTTTGTTAAATATTGAGGAATTATTTTCTAATTATTTATTCGTGGGAAAGATTTTATTAATATTTTATAAGACTTTTATTTTGATTTGAATAGAGATTTGTGATAAAATTGTGTTTCGAATTGATTTTTTTAAATGGGTTTCCAACTGAATAATTTATACAAGGAATTATAAAATAATATATATGTACCATTTTAAAAATTAAATCGTGTGTTTCAAAATACATTAATTGAGTAAAAAACATTCTACCACATGAAAACCATTGAATGTTTTCCCAGATGATAAAAAGGAATTGGTAGCCCCACCTTCATATTTGAATATGATATTATTGTATTTATAAATTGGATTCACATTATAGTGGTAAATAGGCTAGATGGGGAGTTGGTAGTATATGATTCATTGACATATGGTTGATGTACCTAACCTTATATCACTATTATTCTTGGGGATATTTGGTATCTTAGTGGGGGATTTCAAACCAGTTACTATCTAGGTGTGATTAGAAGGAGTAAATCATGTATGTTATTGGAGTACATGTGGTGGCTCCACTAATGAGGATTGGATTTATTAGAAATTTTTTTATATACAGTGAACAAAATTGTTAGGTTGGTAGATGGATCCCCTATTATAATTATCAAATCACCTCATATGATTTCTAATAATTTCCACTAATTATCCGTATTTTTCTCTTTCCAATTTATTATTATCGTTTTTAATATTTATATAACTTTTAATATTTTATTGATACATCTATTTATATTTTATTCATTCCAAGACAACATTATCAATTTTCTCTCATTTTGTTCATTATTTCAATGATATTGAAGACTATTTTTTAAATATTAGTTCATTTATTCAGGAAATTTTTATGGATAATAATTTTTTCTATAGTTCATTTTTTTAGTTTTAAAGGTTTATTGTGACATATTTTGGGCCATAAAATAAATTTATTTTTTATGTTTTATTTGAAACAATTTTTTATGTTTAATGATAGATTTATGAGAAACACAAAAAGTTCAACGATAAATTTTTTTTACTACTCATATTTAAAAAAAATCTACGGTTTATTTGGATAAATGAAATGCATGGACACGGTAGTGATTGAATATATGGATGTTGTTATCCATCATTACTAGTTCCAATTAGAAGTAGTAATCCTATGTTGTTTTAGGTTTTGACATAGTTCTTGGTTTGTCATTGAGAGATCTATTCATGATATTTTGTAGTGAACTTGATGTCATATAGAGATGTGTGATGTATTTTCGTTTTTGTATCATGAATATGATGATTATTTCAGAATATTATATTATAATACTTGGTTAGTTATTTTTAAAATGTTTTGTTGAGTTATTTCTTTTTATGTTTTTCATTCATGCTTCATTTTTATTTTTAGTAATCATCATATTTTAATCCTTTTCATAGACCATTGATGCATTGAGTGGACATGTATGACTTCTGAGTGGAAGATCCTAGAATTATGTTATTCATCTAAGATAGATTCTTAAACAATTATATATATGTAACCTATGACTCTGGTATAATACAAGCCTGATCATGTGCTCAGTTTAGGTGTGGATCTGGATTGTTCATTACAATATGGTATTAAAGGCAAGTTCTTTACGTGACACATGTTCTTGGATCACCCTGTATTAGAAGGGATTGTGTTGTATCATAGATTTAGGACTCTCAGTAGTTTTTAGGTTTGTTTTGGAGAACCTTATAAACTAGTTATAACTTGGAACCTCCAATTTCCATGAGTTAGTAATCTATTTGTCTTGAATTCAATGTTTTCTTTATCTTATTATTGTATAATTTTATCTTAGTTGAGGGAATTTTGGATTTTAAAAATGATGGTATGATAAATTTATCTTTTTCTAAATATTTTAGGGTGAAATTTATGTAATTTCATAAGGAACATTGTTAGCCTGCATGATCTCAAAAAATTTGTGGAGACTGTGATAATGGTTTAGTATTCCTTCCAAAGACAAATTCATTGTTAGTGAATTGTCTTTCATACTATTTTTCTAAAATTCAAATAAACACTAGTCCCTATTAAATTTTTCTTGAATATATATTTTATATGGATATGGTCCTTGTTTAATTTCCATTTGGTACGATTCAAACAAGATTTATATGTAATATAAGTGGTATTTGAATTAATATTGATTATATTTTGAAATGAAAAAATTATTTATAAAAGTTAAAGGTTTGATTTGAAATTAATTATGATTTTTTCAACAAATAAATAAAATTAAAATTATTATTGGTCATTTATAAATGTTTACAATGAATAAAAATTGAGGTTATAAAATTATTTCATGTGAGAAAATTAAATATTTAAATTAATGTTTGATTTTTTTTAAATGGTTCATAGATAAATCATTTAAATTTTAATGATAATCATTATTTAATTTCTTAGGTTTTATTGAGTTGAGATTTAACTATGACTGAGCTAGATTAGTCTTTGAATTACTATTTATTGGGATATGTATTTTATATTTTTTAGACTATTCATCTCATAAATGTTTTGAATAATCATAGGAAATCAGTATCATATTATTTGATTGTTTCTATTTATAGAGTTGTAACTATGGATTCCCCTGAATGATAATACATATATTGTGGTGATAGAACCCCCTATGAGGTCATGTAGTGGAATAGTGGGTTCATGTGATCTTTGAATCATGAGTAGCTCTTAATTATGGATGGTGAGTAGTTTTTTGAGCATATAAAAGGGAATTGTTTTGTATCAATGAAAGTTCATAGTTACCTCCTAGATGGAAAGTGGAATTATTTTTAGACCACATTCATATAGTGGTTTTGTCCTGATATGTTAAATGTAAAACCTGTGGTGGATCTTATGAGTCACTCAAAGGGTTAACATATGATGATAGAGTACATCAATATTTTTATGGAGTAGGTTTCATTTTCTATAATGATTGTATCATGTGATTCCTTGAAAAACAATTTGTTTGTGAAGGGGCTTCCATTAGATCTATTTTCCATTTTTCTTTCTTCCTGAACAATCATGTGTAAATCCTTGTTATGTGACATATATCAAGTGGAAATATGTTCACAAGGGAAAAAATATGTGTTAAAAAATTATCTATTTCATATTTAATTTAGTTTCCCAATATGGTGAGAAGTAGAATCCATAGAACCATATATTGGATGATTTTTCATCTTATACTATTATTTTATATGAAACATGGAACCCATAAAGTTGTTCTAGTATTGTCAATATAGGAATTCTTAGACTTTGTGATATGGTGTCCTAATTAACTTACACTACATTGGTTAGTTAGGGAACCTCTATAAATTATATATATGGAATAAATGATGAGGGAATAAACACTTATATACCGTATAATATTATTTGACATTCCTTTTTCATTTTTAATTTTTCCTTCCACTTCTCATTTAATTTATTCATCTCATTCTTATAGTTCTTTTATAATTTTTTATTATAAACTCTATCAGGTATTTTTTTGTTGTATTATGTTTCATTCTAATTTTTATAATATGTAATTTTTTATAATATGAATCTTATGTCGGTCTTATTTCATTATGAGCCCATTTATTGGAAGATTTATCTGGTGTTTGTAAATTATATGGTCGATCCACTATGAAGAATTTTTTTTAAATGTATAGGATAACTTATATGGGTCTCAGTTTCGTAATCCCTATGTTGGTGTATGTGAGTGTGACTTATGATATTATTATAGATCAATATGGAATGTTTGTTTTTCATTTTAGTTAAATTTAGAGATGTAGTGATTAATTGATTTTTCTTTTTGGTTGAAAAATATAATTTTTGGTTCTTCTATTCTCTTTGTAATTTATGGAATATTGGAGGAAGAATGTATTATAATTTGAAGAATTGTGAAACCAAGACCATTAAAATCATTATTATTTAATTTATTTAATAATTTTTTTATTTACTTTTATCTTTGGGGTCTTGGGTTCAAATTTTATGTTTTGATTTTTTTCTTTATTTTCAATGGTTTAGGTGAATAGTTGTGGGGAAACTGTCTGATCAGCCTTATATAAGGGGTATTTCATGTAATTTCTTCATGAATTTTGTAATATGTAGTGAATGGTTAAAATAACTATTGTCTAATATAGTTCAAAATCTCTATTTTTTTTATAAGGGTGTTAGCCCATGAATTTTTACAGTTAGTAGAAATCAAGAAACAAGTGAGGAAGTGATGTTAATCTCTTATAAGTTCCATATTTCTTATTTCTCATATTATATTACTATCTATGTGGATAAAAAAATAGTTTTTGTAGTTTTATCTAATAAGGGAATCAAAGTTTGTTAAACCATGCTTCTATATTATACGTCTCACCCAATTATTTAAAAAAAACAATCCATGACCCCCCCCCCCCAAATAAATCCTATTAAGCACTCCTTGGACTCTAATATCATGTGACTCCTCTAAGTGGTGTGGATCTAAATGATTCTATCTTCACTTACATGATTTCATATCTAATTAATTTGATTTCAAACCAAATTTAAAATTATAGGGATCTTCTATATTCATTTCCCCTTCATTCATTTCCAATTATTTACCTCCCCATGAACTCTTATTGGCCAAACCATAGGGTACATATTTGATGTTTTTTGTTGTAATTTTTTTAGGGTTATTATATTGGTTTTTAGGTTCCCTAATATATATATTCTAGTGATTCATCACATTTTTATTATACTTGTGGTAGGTGTATCCATGTATTTTCATTTTATTGATATACAATATGTTGTTGGGCTCTTAGAATTGGTTTTCATGAAAAATAATAATTTTTTAGGACTCTTTTATTTGTTTATATGGGTTTGACATAATATATAAACCCACATAAATAATTCAAGTAGTCAATTTTTATTGATAATATTTTTATAAATTTATACTATTGTTTTCATTGAGGGTTTTTGTTATTTATATGACCCGTTTGACATTTTATGATTTTATGTAATTATAATCGTTGATTTGGGGGTATTATTACACTTGATTTTCCATTTAATTTGAATTTTCTGGCTAATATGAAAGAATTAATATCCAATTATGGCTTAATAAGAAATTATTTCAATGTATATTCTAGGAATGGTTTATTTATTTGAAGTGTTATTTCTTAATAAAAAGGTGACTTCTTATTTCCATTTTACTGAAATGGTTCTCAAATTTTTGGGAATTGATTAAGGATTTATTAAACAATATATAAGAACCTCTGGGAACCATCTAGATGATGTTTCAAATGATATTATTTGTCTCACAATTTAAATATTGGTTAAAACCAATAAAAGTTTTTTTGAATGAGATACATCCCAAATTGAAGCCCCACTATATTTTTTTGAGATGTTTCTATATTCCATTGTGTGATTCTCATTTGTGGTGGTAAAGTGGTGGGATAATAATCTATAACATTATTTGGGATTGATATATATTTATTTTACCTCACCCTATTTTTATTCTATTCATGGTGATCCTTGTTTCCTTAGCAAGGGATTAATGGGAGGTTACATTAAAGTCAATATTATACTAACTAAATCACTTATTATTTTGGTTCTCTTATAGGATTCCAATGGTGGGGATAATTTAGAGAATCTAGTTTGTTATAAATTACTAACAAAATCTATTTTTCTGTACATGGTTCTAGTATAGTATTTCTTGGATCACATCGTTGGATTTCTAGGAATTTCCTATGATTATAAATATTTATTTCTTCATTGATTAGTGATCATAATTTTATTACTATTATTTCATGATATATTCTTGTTGCCCAAATTTTTATATTATCATCCATTTTTGTTTCAATTATTTACTTATGTTTCTATTTTTTCTTTATTTTTCATACAATTTTCATTTCGATGTTCAATGAATCACTTATTTATTATATTAATGATTCCATTTTTGGTTATTTTTGTAACATTTGTATGGTTTAAAAAGGGATAATAAATTGAAGATTTTAAAAAAAAATTGGATATTTAAATTAAAATTTTTATTTTAATTTTTTTCTTAAAACATGTTTTATGGTTGAAATATAAGTTGTTTTGGAACAAATATAGTCTGTTTTAGTTAAAATATAAAACCCTATTTTATACAGGTATTTAAAACATAAATATATTGTTTGTTTGTGTAAGGCAAATGAATAGAATATTTTGTGATTTCATACTATATTATAATGATCATATAATACTTGTCCCACCAATATTTTATAGACTAATGTTTTTTTGTAGGTCCATGTTATGTTGTTGGTGACAAATAGTGGGAGCTGGCATGAATATTAGATGGCGACCTTGAGCGGATATAGAGATGTGTTTATTATATTTGGTTTTCTTTTATTATGTTTGATGGACCAATGATTTTTTCCTCCTATAATTGAATGTTTTTTGTGTAACTATATTAGTATTTTTATTTTCATAACTTTATTATATGCATTCTGGTCATGCTTTGTTTTCTTCATTTTTATTCTATATATGTTTAATTAGTTTTACATGGATCTATAATGAAAAATTTGTTCATATAAGACTTATGGGGTAGAAAATAAAAGTCATATAGTATTTATTTTTGAAAAATTATTTCCAATGAGTGATATATCATTCCATCAATATTGTATTCGTCCTTGGGAAATAGTGGACATTCTTTGGGTATGTTGCAGGATGCCTTGGGCACCCAGTTTGGGGTGCACCTGGTATTTTTTAATTGTAAACATTTAAAATAAATAATTACAAAATTTAATACAAATAATAGGAATAAAATATTATAATATTATGAGGTTAAATACCTTTAATAACAGTATATGGTAGATTCATTTAAAACCCCATTTCATGAACTCTATAATACTATAATTATTTTTTTTGAAAGTAGGGTTTTCATGGATTATCATGTGTAAGGCATTGAGGAAATAATATACCTTAATAGTAAGGTAAGAAATCCCACTATGGGATTTCAGTTACATGTATCCAAGAAATAATTAAGAAAGATACGAAAAGAATGGTGTTGTGGTTACATATATAATGGATTAGAGAAGTAGTTATCCTGTTAACCACTGAGGAGTTATATATGATATGGTTATACCATTTACTTACCAAAATATGTATGTTTTGATAATAAAAAAATACAACTCAGTTCATAGTGTATTGTAGAGAATGACCCATCAAATTATAAGAATATATTTAGAATCATTTTTTATTTCATTGAGAGATAGATTATTAAAATTCATTATTAAATGAATGTAATACATGATAATATTTTCATAACGTATTATATAGTAGATAAAATGAAATAAACCTCATTAAATACTATTTTTAGATTAATCCTATAGAAATAATATTTTCAATAGAATAAACTCATTATACTATTATAATAAATCAAAAATGTTTCTTATAAAAGTGTGATATATAAATATATATTAGATTGATACCTTCCTGAGTAGCTAAATATTGATTTTTTTTGTTTATATACATCTTTATAATAGGGATATTTTAATTTACAATATTATTTAATGAAATTAGACGAAAAGTGACCAATATGATCTTATGATACACTTACAAAGTCGATGTAATTGACTACTATAATAAAATTATTTGATTGATTTTATCATTACAGGAATGCTCTAAATATTGACTTCATTATTAAAAATACATTGAAATGAACAGAAAATTTCAATGAGTTCACTATTATTTTCTCAATTTTATAAATGGGTTTAGCATATCAGTAGTAGGAATGTTATGTTCATAATTTTTTTATATGTTAACAGTGTAAGTGGGAAGTTGTTTGAATCATAAGATAAACATTTAGTTAGAAAATGTTTTTATAAAATACTATAATTTTAATTACAATTAATGGATAATTTAATATGTAAAAAGTTTCCCTAATATGGAATATTCTTTTATAGATGAATGGTTTTCATAAAAAATGGAACTTCAATATTAGATATTGAGGATATAGAAATATATTCATATATTTTGGAGAATAAATTATAAAAAATATATATATATTACAAATATTAAAATTATATAGAAGTCCAAAATGATATAAATAAATGATGGAGCTTGTTGTTTGGGTTCAAATGACAATGAAATTTTTTGCTAAATCATGGAATGGTTGAAAATAAATATTTCAAGATAAAATAGAAAAGAAGGTTGTGTGTTATACTATTATTTCCTTATATAACAATAAATGATATTTTTCAACCGGAATTTTTTATAAACAGTATGAGGTCTCAAAAATGTTATATGATTCAAAAAATTATACAATAAACTTGATAAGAATAGAAGGATATAAATATTTAATATTGTATAATTTTTTTATCACATATATTTATTAATATATTATTGATAATATCAAATCCACCCCTCAATGGAATATTTTAAATAATTAAATATTATACTTTTGTACACCTATTAAAACATAATGAATACCATATATGATATTATTAAATAGTTTATCTGATATAATATTATCACTAAGAAGAAGTATGTCTTATGTACTTAACATAATAAACATTTGTTTCAGATAATGTTATTATTGAATGAATATAGTATCTAATAGAATTCTATAAGTATTCTTGAAGATCATTATGTCTAAAAGTTAACAAATAAATTACTATAGAAGGTAAAATATAAATTTAATTTCATATAATTTCCTAAAAGAGTTATGTGTATGATTTTTATGAGAAATATTCAGTGTTATATTATATCAGCCAAAATAATTGAAAATAAATTTATATCTTATTGATTATTTTTTTTATTGATGAGTAATGTGAAGTGTAGTATTTTTCCTCAAAATTTTAAACTATAAACTTTTAATGGAATGTCTTTAAATAATGATGATGATTAACTTAGATAGAGTTATAGGTACGAAAAAATGTAAATAACAATACAACATTTGCTATTGTGGAGTTAATATGATTTAATAAAATGTCCAAAGAGGTTAACATTAGGAATATATTCCAAAGTTACACAATTATTAAAAATAGATTTTTTAATAGTTTTTAGTCAGTAAAAATGTTTAGTGGGATAGTTTTATCATATGTTAACATAGTTTTTTATATTTAATTATATAGATATAAAATAATATTAGATAAACCTTAAAATTTTAGTTAACATAAGGATAATCTGGCAGTTAGTCACATGTGAAATGATTATACGGGCCTATTGTTTTTTTGTTAACATTTATAAGGATGA
Organism: Viscum album; assembly: GCA_963277665.1. Lineage (NCBI taxonomy): Eukaryota > Viridiplantae > Streptophyta > Magnoliopsida > Santalales > Viscaceae > Viscum > Viscum album. Next base: position 1,254,180,806 of record OY728141.1, read on the forward strand.
TTATGAATATAAACTGTGTAATTCTATAAAAAATTGGTAGTCTGTAGTATATCATTTTTTCTTGTTGGAAATATGTAATTATGAAGTGAAATGATAATTATATTATGAATGTATAACTCTATTTTATTACTAACTAATGTTTTTTATGTTGTAGTATAGGATTAGAGGGAATTTTATGGGTAACATGAGTAAGATTTTATAAAGGTGTTAAAAATATACCCATGAGGCACAAAAATAGTTTTTTATACTCAATGAACCATATAAACACCACATAGAGTGTGAAACACAATTTCTTTTGTATACATGAGGTTCATGATTCATATATTGATTTCCATGTAACTGATATTAGAATGATTACTAGAATGGAAAAAAAATTCATTTTAATATATTTACAAAGGCTTTGTGTCCTAGATAACCATGTTATTTGTTTGGGATTTTTTTATCATGTAATTTTTAGAGGCTTAACTAATATGGTATTTTTCCTCCCCTACTAATAGTATGAAATATGGGTCCTTGATGTAGTTAAACTAATTGTAGTTTATATAATTGACTACATAGTACATGTTACATGATTATTTATAACTAGAGGGTTTTTTTCATCTATAATTTTTAATGACACATGACGTGCTCATCAACCATGTTATTGTACACATTGAGAATCATGATTACATGAGGAAACTACATTGGATGGACTTACTCTATTTTTTTAGTCAATCAATTCCCTAGACAATGGGATCAAATGAAAATGAATGAGTGTATATGATATTATTAGTGGACATAGGTATAAATATATATGTGTTTAGTGATTATAATTCTAGATCCCATTGTATATTGAGTAGAACTGATACATTTTTAGAGGCCATTATTTGAAAAATAAATTATTATTTTGTAGAATTAATATTTTTTTCAATGCTCAAAATCCACATTTATCAAACATGACGATATATAATTTTATTAATTTATTTATTTATCATAAATTTTAAAATTTATATTAATTTTTGGGCTGGACATATTTTAAAATTAGAAAATTATGAAATTTAGCGTATGGAATGTGTTCCACAAAGTTAGTATAAATTATGTAGAAACCTCATAATCTAAATAAATTTAGTGGTGTTTTTTCTGATTATTTCATTGTTTCCAAATCCATATTTCTAATCTATTTGAGTGTGTAGATTCTTTCTATAGGGTGCACATGGTTGAAATATGGTTTCCTAAACCATGTGGTGAATGTATGAAACCTATCTGGTTTAAATTTTTTAAAATATCTATTCCAAAATATTATAATTTTGACACCTCATGCTTCACTCATTTAACATTCACCATGGATTCAAATACTAATATATCCCCCTCCCCAAGCACATGAACCTTCTTTTCAAGCCCCATCTCTCATGATATCAATGGTATTCCACCAGAGTAAATGTATACTATTATTATTATTCTCCTTCAATGAATCATTCATATTTCCTCTATGGGTTGATGATATTTACATCATTGTGTTAATTTATGTTCAAAAAAATAGTGGGGTTCACCCTAATTTCTTATGGGTTTTTTTGGGAATTTATCCTAATTTTTTTGGGTATTATAATTATATTATTTGAAGAGTATTTATCATTTGTTCATGTTCATGTTACATTTTACCCTTTTGTATAATTTTTTTAAAACCATTTATTTCTCGGATTTATATTATTTATAATAATAAATTATAGTACAATGTATGTTTATTAGATTCATAAAAAATTTTTATTGGATTTAACTTGGTTTTTATAGAAGGAAATGATTTTTATAGATTTGTTGTTGGTTAAAATATGGTTTTCATTAACCGTACAAACAGTGGGCTTGATAAATTACCTGAATGGACCATATAATTTAATCTTATGTTTTAAAAGGGATTATTTGTCTCTTAAGTTAAAATCTAATTTTTTTCTAATAATTTACATGTAATTTCATGAAACACATTAGATTCCATGTATTGATACGTTTACAAGATTTAATTTTTGTATAAAAATGATTGGTTTTCCAAATTCCATTGATTCCTTTGACAGTAATACACATATACAGGGATATATATATATATATTCACATGTGAATTTTATAAAAATTAATAGAAATATATATATATATATATATAAATGAATAACGGTAGGGTAGCCTCATGAAATTAAAATCATTACTCAAAATCATATCGAAAATTTATTTCAGGTTGAAATATAATGGATATGACAAAGGACCAATTGATATGATTTACCGTGTTTGTTATATTTTTCAAATGGATTTATAATTAGATACTGTAAATTTATGATATTTTGGGTGGTTTTTTATATATCATAGGGTTGATTAAAATATTTTTTCCTTGATGTTTTAAATTATATTGTTTAAATTGGCATGTATTGCTTTGACAAAGGTAATTGATTGTGATGTATTGGTAAAAGTCAACATTCTAATGAACATTTATGTTATTAAAATGCCGAAAACATAAAATAAACTATGTATATAGTGGGTATGAATTTTATTAGTTACCTATTTGGTGTATACCATGTTTCATACTAAAAAATACATGAATAAATATTATGGAGTCATCCGATGGGTGATCTACCCCACAAGTCCAAGGAATGAATTCCTTAGTGGGTGATTAAATGTCTAATATTTGAATGGGTTACACCAAAACACTATGAAATTTAATTAACACCTTAATATTTTGTCTTCATAATAAGATTTATATTTTTCTCACCTATTTATATGAGGTTTTTGATTGAAAATTTAACATTGAAGTCATAGTGATATCCAATGGTTAATGTTTTGGGAATGGTTAATTTTATGAAAATTATATTTATTTTCAAAATATAAAGTATATAGAATATTTTTTCAGTAATGAATTTATATTTTTTTACTATAATGTTTCTGAAGAGATTTAAATGTGATTACTTAAAAGTGATTCATAATTAGTTTCAAATTATATTTTAAGATATGATTTTAAATTTTTGTTTTGGTAAAGTCGGATTAGGCCAATAATTTTTTTTCAAAATGATTGTTTTTGTTTAAATAAATGAAATGGATGATACCTAATATAATATATTATAATTTTTTTTCAAACTACCCTAAAAATAAATCCAAAAATAAAATGATATAATGTGGAAAGGAGGGTGGGGGCCTAAATGGAATTTTTGGTACTAACGTGGACATTGATATCTCCATTTCATGTTTCATGTTTTAATCATGTATTGGGATATAATATTATTTTATGATGTGACATAAGGTCCTATTAGATAGATTTTTTTGGTAGTATATTATTATTTTTAGCGTTTTATTAATTTTATCCAAAAGGTCTATTTTTTGTGTGGTTATTTATGCAGTACTACATATGTGGATTTTAGAAGTAGAATTGGGGGAGGATTTTGCTATGAGGAGTTTTGGGGTAAGATTAGGGGTTTCAGTTATTTTTCATAATATTATTTATTTATTGGATATTTATTATTTTATACATGTTTGATTTTGTCTTAATGTCAGACCTATAGAAGGATCATGTTGAAATTTATGTAAAATCTCAACTTTCGATTTATTTAATTTATGTATGAAATATTTTTTGTGAAAACTATTTAGATTACATTGGTCCCTTTCAGTAGAAAAAGGTGATTGATAACACACCTTAGGTACGTCATTGGTAGTCACGTGAATCAGATAGAAATACATTCTGATATAATTTGTGAAAACAATGAAATGTGAGCATAAGTTCATAAAAGGGTCAAGGTACATAGATATGATGTCACGAACAGTCCCCCGGGGCTCATGTCGTGACTACCAAAAGCCCACCTTCCATATGCCAAGGGCTAGCGACTAGAACCAAAAGGCATATTCCCTAGAACCGAGAAGGGATTTACTTTATATCCAGTAAACACACGCAACCAAGAACATAGTATGATATGAACATGAGTAAACTGTATAGTAAATGTGCGAATGCAATAAGAAAAAGTTTCCAAAATACAAGCCCAATAGGAAAGTACATGAAAACTGAAAGTACAAGTAATCTGGAATAGCTCTTATGAACACCCTCCAAGGATCCTTTGTGAAGGGTAGATACATCTCCTGAATGGTCATCTCTATGGTATGCCTCATCTAATGTCCACCTCCAAGCAGCCTCCAGTCCTGGTACTCTCATCCTCAGTCATATTTCTCTATCGTCTGCACCAAAAAAAACAATGTATGGGCATAGCTCGTGCAGGGATGTGTGTAACGATACTCTGTAGGGACCCCGAGACCCACAAGGCTTCACAAAATACACAAAGGATAAACCACAAATCATGAAACCATCTGAAAACCACACTATGGTATATGCCCATACATATACCTAAATAATCCAGTATACCCATATCAATCATGAGGAAATATAGGGTCCAACTCAAAATCCCAAAGCTCAGCTATTCCACAGAAGAAGGAATACCACGAAGGTACGTACCACATAAGTACACCACACAGAAGAATGCCACCAAGGTATCACCATGAAGGAAAGTACCACAATATTACGCTAAACATAAGAATACCCCAATGGTATCACAGCAGAGGTAAGGACTCATCTCATATCAGATAAAACTTATGTACAGTAGTATATATGATTAGATGTAACTACTAAACCATCTTAAACTGTTTAGAGAAGGACCCACAAAGGATCCTAGTACATCGTAAGACCCACACGGGATCTTAGTTCATCGTCACATGCACAGAGGATCCTAGTACATCATCAGACGCACACAGGATCCTAGTACATCATCAGACCCACACAGGATCCTAGTACATTTGACCCACACAGGACCCTAGAGTAGTCCCAAATGGATTCCTAGAGAGGATCCATGTGGGATCCACAATTACAGACCCATTAAAGATCCCTTTCTCACGTTATTTCCAGTTACATGATTCTCCCACTAAGCTTAATCTTCTCTGGGACATCCCGATCCTCATGCAACTAGTCGATACTTCAACTACCACAAAGTATCATGAAGTATTATACCAAAGGACCGCCACGTAATTGTAGTCTCAATGTAATAGACAATGTGTCAATAAAATGTCTGATCTGTAAGTTATTAGCATTTTAGTCTCAGGGGCCTGGTTGGATTCATGCTCGATCCATCCTGACTATACCCTAAACATTATTTAAAACTCATGTTTTATATACCATAAGAATTGTCTCACTCCATGGTTTCTTCCACCACAGAAGGTTCATCAAACGGACGACCATAGCTCATGATATGGCCAAAAGCGCGAAAATGGGTCAAATTTGGTCTGGGTCTGGTCCGACCAGGTCAGACCGACCTGGCCCACCCCGGCTAGGGCCAACCCGGTTTGGGTCAACAAAGACCTCGGCAAGATCCGGCCCCATGGGTGGCCCAAAATGTATGCCGGCTGTGGTGCGGTAGGGAGACCGGGCTACGGCGGTCCGTCGCGGCTGGCTGGAGGGCCCGTCGTCATCTCTGCGTAGCATGGTCGCGCGCTGCGCCTTCGCTAGTGGCCGTTTTTCCTCCATTTGCCACCGCAACACCATCTGTGGCCCCTTCCATTCTTGACAGCACGAACATGCATCACCATCCCCCTCCATCGCGTTGAACACAACAAAATAACAAAAATGTTTTATGGAGTGGTTGGGCCGTGTTTTTTTGGCCAGCATCCTCCACGTTAGAGTGGTAGCAAGAGACTTAATTATTTCTTGATTCACTATAAACATCCAGAATGGTTAAGGGAAAAAATTCAAAGAACAAGCCTACCTCGGAGGTTTTTTGACGTTTATGCAGAGGTAAGGACGGACGTGGGTTCGTTGTCGTTGAAGACATCCCATGTTGGAGGTGGCCCGTTCTTCATTGGGATTTGTTCTTCATTGGAGAGAATGTTCCTCCAAAAGCTCTCCCATTCTCCTTTTCCAACCAAATCCCCCCCAATGAATGTGGTTCCAAAGTAATATAAATTAATTATTTCAATTTAATTGTTGGCACAACTAATTGTTAGCAATCTTAATTCTACCACATTGGCATAATTAATTAATGGAAGGATGTTGAAATGTTACCTCCCATTAAAGGGGTAGTTTTAATGGTCGATTGGTCCCCACTATTGAATAAAAAATTGGCGGTTTTAGTTCAGGTGGTCCCCAACTATGTAACATTCACATGGGAGGTTTTAGGCCTGGTGGTCTGCACCTCCATATCATTTACATAGGTGGTTTTAAGTAAAAATAAAATAGAAGTTTATTTTATTTTATTTCTATTTCCACGAAAATTTGAAGAACTATCATTCACCCTTGACATACTAATGTCAAGGTGAATGTATTCCTAAGAGAATACCAGCGTTGGGAGTTCAAAGATTTCATTATATTTCGATTACATGCACTAGTTTAAAATTTATAAAAACCTGCTCCCACGTTTACTAAACGTACCTGAAAAAATGTTCAGAAATTCATTCCGGGTACACCGGGCCTCAGAATCGCGTACCGTAAATTTTAAAATACTCATAAAATTCTCATATACTCAAAAAAAGTTAACATGGAATTTTTGGGACTTATATTCTCCCCACCTCAGGGATTATGATCCCCATAAGCCACAACTCAAACTAATGAAACAAGTGGGGGTACTGAGAACGAATCTAAGCCTCCCACTCCCGTGTTCTCTCCAGGAGGTTCTTATGCTGCCATAAAACGCACACTAGAGGTATCAACCACCCACAAAGGGCCTGCTCCTATCGATGCTAAATCTCTGCTGAAACCTCTGATGACATTTCCCCATTGTCGATGTCCAGCTCTCCGTGGTCGATGACGTGAGATGGGTCATGCACGTATCTCCTCAGCTGGGATGCATGGAAGGTGCCATGCACCCGGTGCTACTGAGGTGGAAGAGATAAGTGGTAAAAAACCTCTCCAACTCTACTGTGGACCTGAAAGGGTCTGATGAACCTCAAACAAAACATGTTGCCACTGCGAAATCATCGCAAACCTCATCGAGGTGAGACCTGTAGAAAGATGAGGTCGTCATCCTCGAACTCTAGAGGTCTCTGTCTCCTATCAGCAAAAAACTTATTTCATACTATGTGAAGTATTCATGCACTCCTAGATGATTTTCACATTCTCTATGGTAACCCATTAAATCTCTGGTCCCACTAGTTTGGACTCCCCTCATTCAGTCCAACACAAAGGCAACATGTACGGTTATCCATAAAAACCCACAAAAATTTTCATCCCAATGGTGGAGTGACATATGTTATGGTACACAAAATCCACCAAGGGAAAGTGATACTTTCAACTATGATCATAGTTGAGGATGCAAGCATGTAGAATTTCCTCGAGGGTTTCAATGGTCCACTCAGTCTGGCCATATGTCTAAGGATGGATGGCGGTGCTCAAACGAAGCTGCATCCTGAATTCCTCTTGCAACCCTTTCCATAGATGGTAAGTGAAATGTGAATCAAGAGTGGAGACAATAGTTGAGGGCACACCAAGATGCCGCTCAATCTCCTCCACATAGAGGTGTCCCATGCTCTCTACTGAAAACTTCTCTCTGATCGGTAGGAAGTGGGCAGACTCGGTGAGTCAGTCAACGATCAACCAGATATAGTCATGACCTTTGGATATAATTGGAAGTACTATAACAAAGACCATGGATATCTCATCACACATCTACTCTAGGACCTCTAATGTATGAATCAAGTCTACTGGTAACTTCTGTTCCAACTTCACTTGCTGACAAGTGATACATAGTGAGACAAAACCTGGTATTGATTTCTTTATTTCCGACCACCAGTGTTGTCATCGGAGATCCGGGTACATCATTGCCACTCCTTGATGTACTTCTAGAGGGTACGTGTGGAACTCCCTCAACACATCCTTCCGATGTGACACTGGTACAATGGTAGGCCCTCAGAAGTGGATGAATTTCTCCCCACCTTCATAAAATCCATGAGGTTCTTGTCATGTGGATATCTGAGCAAGTTGAGCCTTGTAGTCAGTGTCCCCATGATGTGCCTCCCTAACTCACGGAAGGTGTAGGGGAGTAACTATAAGATACTGAAAAAAACATACTCCATCTTGATACACAATGTATATCATTAAAGTGGCATGTTTCTCCATCGCCTCATCTAGTAGCTGTATACCTAACCTCCTACTGAGTGCATCTGCTACAATGTTCCCCTTCCTAGGAGTACATACTATCTCGAAGTCTTAGTCCTGGAGGAACTCAATCCAATGTTAGTCTATCTGTTTCTAGTCCTTCTAAGAGGAGATATACCTAGAACTCGTGTGATCATATTAGACTGTAAAATGTTTTCTCATCATGTAATGTATCTACATCTTCAAGGCGAAGACCACTACTGCTAATTCCAAGTCATGGGTAGCATAGTTCTGGTCATAATGTCTCAACTATCAAGATCCATATGTGATCACTTCTTGCTTCTGAATCATGAAACATCTGAGCTAGGTCCATGATGTGTCGCAGTAGACTACATACCCTAAGCCCTCCTCTGGTAGCCTCATGAGGGGGGAACTAGTCAGCCTCTACCTCAGCTCTGGAAAACTCCGCTGGCATCTCTCCAACCACATGTAGGGTCACCCCTTCTTAGTCAAAACTTATAAAGGTGCTACATCTCTGTAGAAATATGGTACAAATCTCTTGTACTATCCGTCCAAAACTAGGAAACATCGTACCTTCATCACACTCCTAGGTGGCTCCAATGAAAATACAGCCTCAATCTACACTGGATCCACTAAAACACCTATATTCGATATGGCATGTCCTAGAATGTGAACCTCTCATATCCAGAACTGGCACATAGAGACCTTACCATAAAGATGGTATTCTCAGAGTGTGTCCAGAACTATCGACAAATTATAGGCATGCTCCTCCTTAATAGGTGAGGAGATCAGAATGTCTTCTATGAAGAATACTATAAAGTGATCACGGAATGGCTGGAAGATCCTGTTCATGATTCCCATGAACACTTATGGAGCATCGGTCAAACTGAATGTCTTAACCAAGAACTTGTAGTGTCCATACTGACTTCTGAATGCCGTATTTTGCACATCCTTGTCTCGTACTCCGAGATGTTGATAGCCTGATCTGAGGTCTATCTTCGAGAACCACTATAATCCCTTCAGCTGATCAAAGAGGACGTAAATCCACTGAAGTGGGTACTAGTTCATCAAGTTCACCTTCTTTATACACCTATTTTCTATAAAAATTCTCAAGATACCATACACCTTCTTGGTGAACAAAATCAGGGCTTCCCAAGGAGAAACCCTAGGCCTAATGAACCCCTTTCTCTGCAAATCCTCCAACTGTACCTGCAGCTCACAAAGCTCCTCAGGAGCCATCTGATACACTGGTGTAGATATCGGTGCCATCCTAGGGAACAAGTCAATGTAAAATTCAACCTCTCTATGAGGAGGTAGAACCGTAACATCATCAAAGAAGACATCCACATAGTGATCCACCACTACGGGATAGCTCAGACTTCCTACATCAACTGATATGAGGGTAAGGCTAGCCAACAGACGAGTGAATGGCTGCGCTATCCTCCAAGTAAGTCCAACCTTTGTTGAAAAGGCTCCCTTCTCACTGGTGAAGGTAAACGTGGTCCCTTCAGTATGGACACACTTCCCTTTGTGCCTAATATTGTTAATCTGAGCTTGGACTGAAGATAACCAGTCTATACCAAAGATGATGTCGTAAGGCCTCGACGCTGCTACTAGGAGATCCCAGCTAGAGCTCTCGCATTCTATATTAATCTAAAACGTTTAGAACAAGTGTTTATTCATCGAATACTCTCCCGTAGGAGTCTCTAACCGTAAGGATTGAGCCAATGGGTCCGTTGGAATCTTCATGATCTGAATGAGGGCCATGGAAATAAAGTAATGATTGGAACCCATGTTTATAAGTACTGTATCTACGGTGTAATAGACACAGATCTTACCTCATATCATATCCGAAGCACCTTGGTCATAGACCTCAGCTTCCTGGAGCAGAGATCGCCCCAATCCACCCATTCTCTGGGGTTGGGGTGGACCATGTGGGGGTGTTGGTGGTAACATCTTGAAATGTCACCCACCAATAGCTGCATAGCCTGCTCCTCTGCCATGTCTGCCTGCTCCCTGCGGACCTCCTCAATAGAACCTATGTCTCTTCTTGGGTAGTCCCTCAACCATCCGATCATCATCCATATGACGAGTCAGACAATCACGATCCCTGTGACCCTACCCACCGCATGTGAAACACTTCATGTTCCTTGCATGACTTTCTCTTTCTTCGGTACCTTGCACAACCGATCCCGAGTCATATGGTCGTCCACCTATAGGTCTATTCCTCTTGGAAGTTTGTGACATCTATCTACTTCCAGCTACATAAGACTCCGCTAAGTGATGCCCAGTGGTGGGTCTCGCTACTGGTGACAACTCAGTAAGAAAACTCCCCACTAAGAGGGATCACTCTAGCACCACTACCTGTGTTGGGATGCTGAGAGAAATCATTGAATCCTTGATCTCCCACCTGAGTACCTAATCAATGGATCATGCCCTGGAAAAGGGGTCTTTCACCATATCAATGGAGTAGCGTTAGAGGTCAGTGAACCTCGCTGAGTACTGAGCCATATTCATGTTTCCCTGCTACAGATGAACATGGTCCTGAATACGAACTGCGCGAAGGGTCGTTGGGACAATATCTGCCCAAAAGAGGATCTCGAAGTCTTCCCAGAGAAGTGTCACCTCATCGTGAACCTGAAGAATTATTCTCCCCCATATTGTTGATGATTCCTTTAGAAGACTGGAGGCTATGACCACCTAAAGAACAGCTAGTGGCCCTCCCAGTCGGAAGACTCTCACCATGGCATCCATCCAATCCTCAAACGCATGTGGGTTCGTCCCTCCCCAGAACCTAGGTGGCCTTTACCACTGGAACTCGTGAAATGAGCCAAAGCGTCATTCAACCTCTACTGCTGGGGCTTGGGGCATCAGTGGACCAACGGGTAATGGTACCACTAGTGCCTTCGCTGGTGCCTCTATTGGAAAAGGGACCTACATCGAGGCCTCATCGCTCGGTGGGCTATCTGTGCATACTCTATATAGAACCCTATCTGGATTTCTACATGGAGGAATCCTGAAAAAAAAAACAGGTGCACCATGGTCAATATGTTATACCTATTGAGATGACTCAAAGAGAAAACAAAGAAAACTATTCTTAAAACACTCAATCAGTGTTTTCCTGCACTGAGATGGAAATCAGATGTTAGGGTCCTAATGTATAGATACTTCTGCCACCACACCAATACAGGATTCCCTAAACTAATAACCACACTCATAACACTTAATACTATTGTCATTAAAAAGATCAGAGTCTTATGTTCTATGGTTGAACCGAATCCTCGAATACCAATTTATCATGACCCGTCCCCTGGGACTCGTGCTGTAACTACCCCAACCTGCCTTCCATAGGCCTGGGGCTGGCGACTAGCACCAAAAGGTGTATTCCCTAGAACCGGGAAGGCATTTTCTTTATATCATATAAACACATGCAACCACGCACCAAACAAGATATGAACAAGAGTAAACTGTATTCTAAAAGTGTGAATACAATAAGAAAAAGGGGACATAATACATTCCTAACTAAAAATTACAAGAAAACTGAAAGTACAAGTAAACTAGAACAACTCTTATGTGCATCATCCAAGGATCCTACATGGAGGGTAGTTACAGATCTCGAACGGTCGTCTATGCACTATACCTCATCTAATGTCCACCTTTGAGATTCCTCCAGTCCTGGTACCCTAGTCCTCAATCAGCGCAGTCTGTCGTCTGCACCAAACACAACAAGGTGCAGGCATAACCCATGCAGTGGTGATTATAATGATACTCGGGAGGGACCCTGAGGCCCTCAAGGTCTCACAAAATACAAAAAGGATAAACCAAAAATCATGACATCAACTAAAATCCCTATATAGGTATATTCTCATACAAACATCTGCGTTATCAAGTATACCCATCTCAATAATGGGGAAACATAGGGTGTAACTCAATATCCCAAAGCTCAAATATTCCAAAAAGGAAAGAATACCATGAAGGTAAGTACCACACAGGTAAGCCACACTGAATAATACCACCAATGTATCACCATGAAGGAATGTAACACACATGTACGCCTAACAGAAGAATACAACAAAGGTATCACTACAAAGGTATGGAATCAGTTCATACCAGGTATAACATAGGTATAGTAGTGGAAATGATTTGATGTAACTAATAAATAATCTTACTCTATTAAGAGGCTGAACCATAAAGGATATTAAATAACATAACCACAACGGATACTAGTACATATTCAGACCCACTCATGATCCTAGTACGTTGTTAGACCCACACACGATCCACGTACGTTTTCAAACCCACACCGGATCATAGTACATCGTCAGACCAACACATGATCCTAGTACATTGTCAGAACCACATAGGATCCTAGTAAAACAGACCCACAAAGATCCTAAAGTAGTCACATATGGATTCCTAGAACTATTCCATGTGGGATATTATAATTCAGACCCACGAAGGATCCCTTTCTCAAGTTACAGCCAGCTACAAGGTTCCCCCTCTAAGCTTTCTCAACTCCAGGAGGGTCTAATCCTCATGATATTGGTCAATAATACATCTTCCACAATATACCATGAATAAGTATCCCAATGGAGTTCCATGTAATAGTCGTCTCAATGTAATAGATGGTGCGTCCATCAGACGCTCGGTTTGTATGTTATTAGTCTTTTAGTTCCAGGGCCCTTGATGGATTTGTGGTCGATCCAACCCAACTGTACCCCCACAATATCCAAATCTCATGTGGGGTATACCACATGAACCATCTCGCACCAAGTTTTTCGGTGCCACATACAGTTTGTCAAACAGACGCCCTTATCTCATTTTATAGCCGAAAGAGAGAAAATTGGTCGAACTCTTTCTGGGTCCGATCCGACCTGGTCGGCCCGACCTGGCCCGACCCTGCCCACGACATGACCTAGCCCATGCAGGGCGGCTATGGCTGGGTAGCCCGTGGCGGGGGGCGGCAGTCTGCCACGACTGGATGGAGGGCCTACTATCCACTCCGCGCAGCATGGTTATCTAATGCACCGTCGGTAGCAGCTGGCTCTGCCGACCGTCCTCGCTTTTCCGCCGCGACACAAACTGTGACCCCTTCCTCATCGGGCGGTGCGGACACATGCCGATGTCTTCCTCAATCATGATGAACACAACAAAATAACACAATGTTTTTACAGATTGGTTTCGCCATGTTTTTTTTCCCCGCATCCTCCATGTTATAGTGGTAGCTAGCTGCTCAATTAGTTCTTAATTCATGAAAAACATCAAAAAAGGGTATGTGGAAAACTTCAAGCAACAATCCTACCACAGAAGTTTATTGACTTCGATAAAGATGGAAGGAATAACGTTGGCTCGTTGTCATTGAAGTTGTCCAGCGTTATAGGTGGCACGTTCTTTGTTGGGATATGTTATTCGTTGGAGAGAATGTTCATCCAAAAGTTCTCCCCTTCTCCTTTTCCTACCAATTCCTCCCAAAGGAATGACGTTCCAAAATAATTTAAATTAATTCTATCAATTTAATTTTTGGAACAATTATTTTTTGGCACAGTAAATTCTACCACGTTGGCATAATTAATTAATGGGAGGAAGATCAAGAGTTATATCCCATTACAATGGGAGTTTTAAGGGTCAGGTGGTCCCCACCATTGAATTCAATACTCGGGGTTTTAGTTCACGTGGTTCCCACCTCCTTAACATTCACATGGGAGGTTTTAGGCAAAGTTGTCCCCACCTCCATAACATTTACATTGGAGGTTTTAACAATAACTAAAATAGAATTTTATTAGATTTTATTTCTATTTACATGAAAAGGTTAAAAACTATCTTTCACCCTCGACCTTCCGCGGTCGAGGAGAATGTCTCCTTAATCGAATACCAGCTCTACGAGTTCAACGGTATCCTCAGATTTCGATTCCATGGACTGGTTTAAATATTACCAAACCCCACTTGCACATTTACTGAACGTACCCAAAAACAAGTTTAGATATTCATTCCGAGCACACTGGGACTTGAGATCGCACGACGTGAATTTTCATGGACACATAAAATTACTATATATTCAAAAAAAATAACACGTAATTTTCTGGTCTTTACATATGACTTGTTATTTTTTGAGTAAATTATATCAGAGATATGGTTTTTGGGTTCATAGAGGTAGTTCATGGATAGGTTCCATTTGACCACCTCCCATGAAAAGACATTAATTTCAACAAGATTTAATGTTTTTAAATTTCAAATTTTAGCATTAATCTGCTTCTACTGATTTATTTATTTTTTATTGGATGATATTTTTATTTATTATTATTATTATTGTGTTACTATATATTATTTTGAATGTTATAAGTGTTTTAGGGGGTTTTTCAAATATTCCATTAATTTCGTTTATTATGAGAGTGGAACAGGATGATATGTTTTCTTACATGGCCTATCAATCCATAAAGATACAATGTTCTTGGGTTTGATGGATTCTCAATAGTAGATTCATTGTTGGAACAAGATGAGTCTAAATATGTGTCCTATCAATTCAAGACCACTATCTACATTAATTTTTTATTGTTAGGATCCATTTGGATTCAAAATTTCTTATCGAGATGGTTCTTTGTTATGTCAAAAATATGTTGATATGAGATAATCAAATTTAATTTTTTTTCAAAATGATAATTCAATATTAAATTTTAATTGTTATATTTTAAATAGCCAATCAATTTTACTTTATAATGAATTGAAAAGAATTTTTTGTTTAATTGTTCATTAAGTTATTTTAAAAAATAAAATGTAAAGATTTACTAGGATTGAAAATGAGTATTTTTGGAATCAGTAACTATTTTTAGAGTTATAAAATATTTTATAGTAGACATGTGTTGTTCAGAATATTTAAGTGTATTTTTTTAAAGGGTTACAAAGGGAAAATTTATGTTTAGTCTAATTAAGTTTTTTAAGGTTGTGGTTTTGACTTGATTTAATGTCTCATGTCTTTGATATGGGAATTTTTTATGGTTGACGTTATTTTAGTTATAGGGAAATGTTATTTGTGTTTTATGATTTTTTTTTTTTTAATTCCACCATATATTAATTAAAAAAATATGGTAATTAAAATCATGGAGTATTCAGTTGGTTAGTTTTATTAGAAATTCACACTATGTAGGGGTATTTAAAAGTTTACTTTGAAATCTACTGGTATTCATTTGTTGATTGAGGTGATTTTGGATTATGTTCTAGGTTATTTAAGTGTTTTTTCCTCTTGAATATTGTTTATGGATTTTGATTGGTGAGACTGATTTTGGGATAATAGTTAATGGGAAAACATTGGGGTATATCCTGGGTGACTTGGATGAATGTTGAACTAGTCGAGATTACACACTATTTGGTGTTGGGTTGATGTTTTTGGAATTATCATGAGTAGTTTCCTGAGTATGTTGTCAAATATTACACCTCCTTGTTCTTTGAAAATGTTTGGATCCATTATTCTCAATGAGTCATGCCCATGGTGGATGCCTCCAACCTTTTATTCTAAGTTTGATACTATTGGTGACTAGATTTGTTTAGGAATTGTTAGAATAAATATATGGTTATAAGTTTTTTTTTAATGCAGGATGTTTTTTAATGATCTTGTGGATATTATATTCATTGATTATATATATTTTCAAAATTTATGGTTTTTATTTGAGTCTATTTGTTTCAGGGTTCATATTTTTTCTCGGTAAACCGTGCATTTTGAATTTTGTTAATTTTAAATATTATTACAAATGAGAGTGTTAAGGGTTTTATGGAATTATTAATTGGGTTTTTTTAAATTTAATATTTTATATCAATTGGTTTTATATTTTTTTCTCTTATTGTTATTTTTTATATTCATTTTTTCCTTCTTTCGGTTTTCTTTGTGATGTAATTATCTTTTTTATCACCCATGCATGGGATATTTGTGAATGTTGGGGATTCCCACAACAAATTTACATTCCATTAACTTTTTATCAATAATTTTGAAGTGATATTTAGCTATGGAGAGTATTTGAAATGTTCTTTTGAACTTGTCATTGGTTGTGCATCCATTTCGATTGAATTTTCCCCATAGTTTATTCTCTTTAATATTGATGACACCATGAAAATATATGGTTTTATTTTACACAGTTGTATCTCACATAATCATTATATAATTATAAAATTTTTTCATTATGGAACTTTTAAAATTTCCATCATGTTTTTGGACAATCCCATTGAAAAATAAAATTTGGATATTCCAACACAATTTCATGTGTTACACATTATTATTAAAAACCAAGTAGTAAAAATGTGAATGAATTTATAATTTTTTGTTTCATTTTTAATGTTTTATAAAAAATTTCCAATGTTCTATGTGAAAATAATGCTTGTAACGTATTATTTGTATAGTGTGTACACGGATAACACATTGTTCAATGAATTGCGTGGCCAGAAAATGCAACATACCTAGTTTTAATTTTTTTTGAAAACAAATTCTTATTCAACCTATTTTGATTTAATCTCTAACACCTTACAACTATACCACTCTCCCTAGGTTGGGACACATTAAAAAACACCACTCCCTAGACACATTGACCATATTATATGGCTTCCACTCTTATGATTTCATGGGGACTTCATTTGGGAATGAGTCTCCTATTCTTATCCTTCATCATCCTCTTTATCTTCTTCATTCATTGATCATTCTCTCCACTCTCCCTCACTACACAAAATACAGGATAAACCCTATGTGTATTTTTTTCCTAATATCATGTGGGTTTCTCTATATATAAATTTACATCATTTTTTGGTCTCCCAAGCATCATATTTGATGGGTTTTCATCACTTTCTTTTATTCCATGTAGTATTTAAATATGTTTATTATTTCAATATTAAATACATTGAATAATTTGAATTAAAAATTGTGTTTTTGAAACATAATTCCAAAATTGACTCCATTAGTGGGATTCCTGAAAAAATAAAAGTAGAATTTAGCTTGATTTTCAAATAAATGGAAAATGTTATTTTCAATTTTGGTGTTGGTTTAAATATAGTTTTCCTTGATCAGGAACAACATGAGATTGAGAAATTTTACAAATGGACTGTATAAATGAATCATTTG
Organism: Viscum album; assembly: GCA_963277665.1. NCBI lineage: Eukaryota > Viridiplantae > Streptophyta > Magnoliopsida > Santalales > Viscaceae > Viscum > Viscum album. The sequence continues at coordinate 1,254,197,998 of OY728141.1, forward strand.
ATTCTCTAAGATGTGATTTTTTTTAGAAAAATATCATTTTACTACTATGTTTTACATGTCATTTTAATTTTCTCTTGAAATTCAATGTATTTATAAAGTATTTAACTATATGGGTTTTGAATAAATATGTTGGTATTTTTAAATACCACTGATGTTTTTACACATATACATGTGTATAAATATTCACTCATTAATAGGTTAGTAAATATATTTTTTAAATTAAATATATAAATATATATATTCTTGTAAATATATATGGTCATAACGAGAGGGTAGTGTCATGAATTTAAATTCACTAATCGAACCTGATTTTCATACTTCATTTTGGAGGATTTATAATGTAAATTATAAAGGAATATTTGGAAATAGTTAACATGTTTGTCATATATGTTTCGCATTTTTTAATTAGTTAATGTCATGTAATTACATTTTGGTGATTTATTATATATCTATTAGATGATCAAAATGATTTATCATTGAATTGAGAATTTATTTGGTTAAATGGGGAAAGTATTACTTAATTAAAATTAATGTAATGTTATGGGTTGATAAAAGCACCATATATAATGAGTTTTTATTTATATAAATTTTATAAATATCATGGGAAAATTGGTATTAATAGTGCAAGTCTAATGTTATGTATCTCTTTTGATTACTCCACCTAATAATGAAATGAAAAATAAATAAATTCATTGCATCCTAAGATGAGTGAATCCAGCCCCCACACCCAAGGCATGTACTCCATATAGATTAATTGGTTTTTTCATAGGATAGGTGAAACCAAACATCAAGAAAAATGCATGAACTCATTCATATTTTTTTAGACATGTTGAATGAATTTTCTCACATAAGATGATGCATGGACAATGAGTTCCCACTAACTGGGTTGAATTTGGGAGCTCCCATAGTCCTTGATTATGGAATGGTTAATTTTAGGGAATTTATTAATTTTTTATATTGTAATTCATATTGTCTTTTTTTGTTTTTTTTCATTTTCTTATGCATGTACAATTTCACAAATTATTTTTCAAATTTATCTATAATTGGATATATAAAGGTGTATTATGATGTTTTTAAATTGAGTGTAATGGTAAACCATGATTGGGATAAAATATGTTTTCAATGTAATCATTTCCATTTAACAAAATGAAATCGAGGATCTATTAATCTTAATTAATGTGATGTTGATATTTTTTTTAAATTATGGTGGGAAATAAATTTTATAACTATTTTTCTAACTAGATTAAAAATTGAATCATAATTAGAACATGGTAATGTCAAAAAAAGTTAGTTCCTAATATTAAATTTTTATTCTATTTTAAATTTTTATAAATTATTTTATTTATCCTACATAAACTCTCACATTAGGATCTATGTTTTGGAAAAAGGTTGACCACATGTCTTATTTCATAACATGGTCCATACATTATTTTTTTCTGATATTATATACATAAAATTAGACATTCATAGTTTTTATTATTGTTATTTTTAGTGCAGTATATATGGGTATCTAGGAACTATAACAGTAAGTTGTTGATTTTCATGATGTTAATTAATGTTTTAGTTTAGGGGTTTGATTTACTATAATTTATTTAAATTAACTATATCTTCCTTATTGATGATACTTATTTAATTTGGTGAATACATCTTACTCATGGAAGTGTCAATCAAATGTTTTAATAAAATTACTAAATTTTGGAAACCTTATTTTAAGGGAGAAATAATTGCAATAAGATCTTATTTGATATCTTAATTTCTTGTCACCTACCCATGGTGATTGGGAACACACCTAAGATATGTCTGTAATCTACTTGGGCATCTGACAACTGGGTGAATGAGGTTCGTTTGTGACACTATGGTATTACAATTTATGGTTTATTGAATGGGAATTTAATTTTTTTTTGAATCATATAAAGTTTATTTAAAAATGATTAATATATTATGAAAATATATTTTTGAATATATATTCCTATGGTATTTGATTTATTGTGATATAAGGTGAATTTTATGACATATATTATATTGTATTTTAGAAAATGTTCAATAAAAATATTGATATTGTTTTATAAGTTATTGTATCACATATAAAATATGTTCTAAAGATATAAATTAAATAATGCTCTAATTAAATTGGATAAATAATTGATATGTACCCTTAAGATAATATATATATATGTTGATTCTATTAAGTATAATGATTTTATGATATATTAATTTCCTTTGTTATGAAATAAATGATTATGAAATATCATTCCATAAGTTAATTTAATATTGTGTGGAAGATTCATCCTATTTTTTAATATATATTTTTCAAAAAATATAGTTTTATTATTCATATTATATGATATGGATAACAACCAATTATTAATAAATTAATCAATCATTAATATTTATTTTTTATATTTTCTAACAAATAGATTTCAATTATAAATAGAATTTGATAACATTGAACTTATTGGATAATCATATTATCCATGAGTTTTGAAGAGTTTTTAAATTCATTCATAACTAATATATTAAATAACATATTTTATTGTTGAATAATCAATTAGGAATCCTCATTGGGGGTTAAATAATAATACTTTGACCATCAATATGGATGAGTTTTAGCCTTCCTATTATTTTGGATTATATATATATATGAAAATTATTATTTAAACACCCTTATCTATCTAATGTGTTAGAAAATCATGTATTTAAGAATGGTATACTCCATAATTTTAGTTATTCTTATTAGTCCATGGATACAACATAGATGATGTATATATATGTATTTCTCTATGTGATCATCATCATGCACACTATTCATTAAAATTATAAACTACTATATTCAATCAAAGATACATAGTATTATCCATTCTATGTAATAAGGATTGAGTTTCTGAGACATATTGATATTGGTGTATTATATTTTAAATGAAATTTTTATCATTGAATAAGTGATATTTGACCCTCAGAAATAAATTAGTATCAAAAAATATTCTCTGAATAATTGTAAGAACATGATCCAAATTCCTATGGTTGAATTATGTGGGAATTGTATTCAAACATCTTTACATCACAATACCTATGTATTATTATTATTTATATTATATATATATATATATATATATTTCTAAATTTATAATCATATGGATTTTTTTCATTTTTTTAATTTTCTATTAGATCTTTTGGATTTTTTCATATGTTTAGATTTATATAATGGTCAATTTTTACAAATATGAACCAAATGTTTTAGAGTATTAAGTTGTATTTACATTTATTAATACCAATAAAATGAATTCATTGTTAAAATTTTAGCTTCATTAATTCTAAATATTATACTTAATGTTTCATAAAAGTAAATATTTTCTCCAAAGTATATTTATAAGATAGAAAATATTATTCTTATCAACAAACCTTTATTACTATCATGAGAATATATAATATAAAAAATTATTAACACCCATATCTCATATTGTATTATATTTGTTTAGATAAATATTTTCACAAAAATATTTCATTCTTTTCAATACACCATCATTGTGTAGTGAAAACCCCTTCCACATATTTTATAAAACATCTTAGATGAAATATTTTATAATATATAAGAATATTTTTAATCCTTTTAATCATTTGAAATATGTTATATAATATGATAATAAATAACGACATGTATTAAAAATATTAACTTATATTATTTAAAAAAATTATTTATAAATAACTAAAATTTTCACACAATATAATATTACAAAAATAATGATGGTTTATATAGATATCATAGATATTGATATATGAATTATCATTATAAATATCATAATATTAATCATTTACACTATAATAAATATTCAATATAATTCATATTAAATGATTTAATTATTTTAAATATATATATACGTTTTAAAATACAAATTTCTAATTATATACACTTCAATATTTAAGAATTAATTCTATAACATTAATATAAACGATGGCCTCTCTTTATATTTTCTCAAACCATTTCAAGTATTGTAGATAATTTTTTCTCCAATGGAAAAATGTGTCCTTCTTCATAAAACATTATGTAGATTTTAATGAACTATGATGACTATAAAAGATGAAAATATTATTCATCTTGATTAAAAATTTAATGTCTAGTGATGTAAACATATTATAGGGGTTAAGAACACCTTTAGTTGCTTCACTATCCTCAAGAAAAGGTTGTAATGAAGAAAATTTTAATTATAGTTTTATCACAAAATATTTTTTCTAGAAATAATTGAATAATGAATTCAATAGAGAAATATAGGCATAATGAGGACCCCATGCACTCTAAGTCCTTAATTATCCTAATCAAATTTTTTATATGGGATGAAAATCGAGTTCATTAATTTTTTTCACCGAAATAAATTAATAAATATATGAAGAAAAATATTCTTATTACTGTTTTAAACTTATAAATCAATTTAATAAGATGTTTCAATAGTCAAATACTCAATAAGGGGTTTCAATAATATATTGAATTATTATTCATAAATTTTAGTGAATATTATGTTTCGATACTAGTATAAGAAGTTATTTACATTAAGATTGTATTATTCAATTATTTTTCTCAAATTCATGTTTAATGTGGGAGATACCATTTAATAAACTGTAAAATTTATTTTAGATAAATTTGTTGTTTTATTTTAAGGATTTATATGGATTGAAAAAAAATTCAATGTATGAGAAGGTATTATAGGAATATTATTTTAAATACCATTAATATATGTAAAACAAAATGATGAATAAAATAAATAAAGAACACATGATTGTACCACAAATCTATATAGGAGGAAATTATGATTTATAGTCATGGTGGTCATAGATTATCTATTTGTAGAAAAAAAGGGACATACCATCATGGTGTATCCATGATATGATCAAAATTATAGAACACTTTGGAATCACCCTCCTCACAACCATTCACTGGTAGTACCTTGAGTTTAAAGGGATGGAGGATGAGTAAGGAACAAAGATAACCAGATGTGAAACACCCAAAAAGAAATGATGATCCATCTCAATTATTGGTTTTATATATAGAGGATTGTTGATATTATTGAGACTTCTAATTAATTTATCCATTCGTTTTAAAAAAATAGTAAATCGAAATATATATATATAAATTGTAACCATGAACCAAATGAATTCTCCTGATACCCCATTATATAAATCATTTCCATTGATGATAATTTATTTTGGGAAGATCCAATAATTTAACTATAATGATTTACTTTCATGATCAATCATATTCTCTAATAATAATCATACAATATACTTCATTACACTATGTGTATCCTTTTTCATACTTTATGGATAGATATGAAGTGGTAATATGATATAGCCTATTGCACATAATGATTTTCCAAATAATATATAATATTCCTTTTCATTTTGCATATCATAAAATAAAATATCTTTTATATCATATAATATGGTATATACAATATTTATAAACATAGTATTTATTGAATTTCATCATCAATATCCCACTTGAATGAAATCCTCATAAACATTGTTTCATTTCAAATTGTGATGTATCATATATAATAACAAGAGAAACTATTATAATAACACCATGTATATATTTAAAAATTACTTTAGGAAATATATCATCAACATCACATTGTATCAAATCAAACACAATACCTTCTCAATATCCAACCAAAACAATAGTTTAATAAACATTAAAACACATTTACATAATGTCATTATGTTTGGTAAAAATCATTACCCATTCATTAAACCACAAATTATTCCCATATATTCATTTTTAGAATTTATAATAAACATTAATTCATGAATCCAAAACTGAGAAAAAGGAAAGAATCAAAACTACTCATCCAAGGATTGTATTTTTAAGTTTCTCCATAAAAAATTGTATATCTATACCCATTTCCACCAGTTTTATCACATTAAACAATTGAATTTTAAATGATCCAATTCTCTTAGAGAAAAATTATTCATAGAATATAGGTAATGTTAATACAATATAGATATTTATTCTTTCCTAATTCTCTAAATATATAATTAAATTGTTGACGAATACATCACATGTCATTCATACGATGGATGAGAATATCATAAAACCCCCATGTAATAAATATTCAAATTAGATTTCCATATTAATCTGGTTTTAAATAACTGCATTCTATATAATTTGAGGGAGAATATTTCAAACTCATTACACAATAGTAAAAATACTATCCTGGTTAATATACAACAAAAACAAAATCATTAGTATACCAAATCATCCATTTGTCGAAAGAGATTCTAGGATTCCATAACAAATTGGGTTTGATTATAAAGGATCAAATGGTTGATATCTCATTGGTCTCATGTGTTATTAAATTTAAAACTTAATAAATTAACCCGAATATATCAAGGATATAGTTTGTGAAAAATAATATTAAATAATTCATATGTCATACAACACTCAAAACCTATTATCTCCCTCATAAGAATATCACATATATCTATATAAAATACAACTCATGTAAACATTAAATTTTATTAATCATGTAATACCTCATGAAGAACATCTGTTATTGATAAGTCATGTTCAAAAATTGAGAGGTTGATTATAATTTCAATTAATGATTATAAATATGAATCATTAAATAATGATAGTGAGGGTAATGTATTTTATTTAAAATGAAATCTTTTATTCTATTAAACTATTTTAATTATATAAGCAAAATTTTACATAATTACATATCTCATCATATCAAATATGATAGAATAATAGAGTGGCATAACGTTTACTATATTTTTCACATTTTTTAATTCATCACATCTATATGCAAATCATTCCACATTTTTTATTCCCCTATAATGAAGAACATCACAGTACCACCAGAAATGACACATCACCCAATCTTCCACAAGATTGAAAGAATTATCAATCCCATCAGGAAACAATCTATTGCTTATGAATTAATGAAATATCTGCAAAAAAAATTATACTAATCATAATTTATTGCATAATCAATAAAAATAAAGTATATATTTTGACAAAACACATCCATATTATTGATTTCCATTATGAAAAAAAATAAATGAAGTGTATAAAAAATTTCAATATCATAATGAAAATTAAGTCCATAAGATCTCATCCACCTCCACCCACACACAAAAACTAATTTTATTTATCATCCTCATCTATATATATATATATAGAACCTCCAATTAAATAAATGAAAAGAAATATGGATGGTTCATTTGATTATTCGATAAAGGAATGTAAAAGAATCAAAAATAAAAATAACTTCTAAATAACAATATTCATTATATATTCTTTAAAATATATTTTTGTAGTATTCCATGTACATTAAATTTTATCCTCTGGTGGATGGTGGGTCTATGTTCCTACTATGGGTGGAAAATAATTTATGGGAAGTTCATCTACACATCATGTTGAGCCCCTTGTGTTTGGTATCCAAGAATGCTTTTATAGAATTCTTGGAATTATGGAATTTGATAATGATGTTAATAAATGATTTAATAAATGATGTTAACCCATTGGTTAGATATTTCTAGGATGAAATGCTGATGATACAATTTAATTTTACCGGGGACTTGGTTTGGTTAAGCTCATAGGGCATTGGTTTTTGGATTGAATGGAAATGGAATCGAATTAGGTAAATGATAATGGTTATTTAATCGTCGAATAAATAATTAATGTATAGTGATAATGATTAAAATGGAAAAATTATTTTATAATTATCTTTAAATAGTAATGTGCTTATAGGATATCTAGTCCTAGTAGTTGTAGATGGGAGTTCGAGAGACATTAGATGTAGTTTATTCTAAGACTTTGTTATTCCCATAGTGGGGTTGTGAGCTATAGTGTATCTTGTTTTTTTATTTCTATATGCTAACCCACGATTTTGGTAAGGGATACTGACACCCTATGGATTCTAAACCCCAGGGGTGTTTCCCCCAACATTCCAGTGGGATGATGAATGGACGAATTCCCCCCTTTTCCCCGCAATCTTCTCATAATAGGGACTTTTCCTGGTATCAAAATTGTTTAGTTTCCCTGCATATGTGTGTAGAGGGATGTAGTGGGTTGTGTATATTTCAAACACATATAATCCAGATGTTGTTTCATATGGACTACTATAGGTATAACGAGTATAGGCTGTGATGGCATGATGATCCTTACTCAGCACATGGCCTATAATGGATTGAGTAATAATTCCCAATTTATGATACACATTATGCAGGATGTGGTTGATCCCCTAAAATACTTAGTTACATATGGTTATGTGGATCGTGTGGTGATTCTCCAATGTGTCTATGGGAAAGACTTTATGTTGCCTGAGGATCATGTTATTGTTCTCACCAAGGTGTCCTCAGTCCATCCCTTGTGGAGAATGATTCAAATGTCGTACGACATTGGGGAAAAGAAAAATCCCAGCGGGGAAGTAGAATAGGGGAACCCTTGATATTTATTATTATATTATATAACTGTGTATGTGATACTTGTTGAGAGTATCCATGGTGAGGCTAGGAACATTGTACACATATTTATGTGACCAGTTAGTTTCACTTATTGTTCAATCTTCTTTACCATGTTTTCATTACTTTTTTACGACATTCTATAAGGATGATCCTAATGTGTATACTATTATCCTCACCCAATGTATATAAATATTTTTTTTCCGATCACATGGAGCATGTTAGAGATCATGCTGGTTTCTACTAGGGTGTGGTGTTTTAAAGGAGTTGTTTGGGATTTTTGGTCACTATCTTTTAACTTTCATTGGGTACTTATTGTTTTCCATTTCAGTTGTAGTATTTTATTCATGTCATATCATACATTTACATGGGATTTCATTTATGTTGTAGTCTGAGTAGAAGTCCATTGTTGTCTGTCTAATCTCCCTCTATTTTCATGTGTTCTCTTAGAGGGAAATACCTCCCATTTGTGAGTTTACTATTCCCTCAGTTCTATTCACCAACTCAGGGCCTACAGGAGGTGGAAATCAGGGTTCATTATCTCTCTTCCAAAATTTTCTTCCAAATAGTGGTAATCTTTATTGGGAGTGGTTCGTGACATAGTGTTACCATATATCTAGTTCAGGGATAGGATGGATATTTAAGTTAGGTACATGTGAGGTTGCATGGGTTGGTAGGGAAACAGTGTCCACTAATTTTTCAAATGCAGTATAATCATGGGAGACCGGATAAGACACATGTAATTTGGCCCCCCTGTGATCTGATGCACATACCATAAAGCTTAAAGTTGATATAAATCATGGTGATACATATTGCAGGTTAGAGACTTTGGAAAATATCATGTATCATTCTTCTTTAATATTATGTATGAATGGATATACCTAACTATTGGATATCCTAAAATTAATAAATTAATATAATTAATAAATTAATGCTGAGTCTTCAATATTATAGGTTTAAGAGCTCAAGATAATTTTTATTTTGCAGGTATGGATCTATGTTGACGTCCTCGTCAGGTTCACATAAAATATGTTCACTTGGATGTGCTAGTCGATCGCCACAGAGTAGAGGTTGACAACAATGTGACTTGGAGGAGGACACTTTGAAAGTTTTAGCACCAGAGTCCACATAAGTAGGAGGGATCCATTTTAGATGAAGTCCTAGATGATTTGTTGGAGGAGGTTGTGATATCATTCTGATCAATCTGTACTCTAAGGAGAATGGGTGTCACTGTTTTTGATGATATTTTGTGGAGAAATAATAAAGTGGTGGTTTTTATCCATTGGGTATCTAGAGGAGTTTGAAGTCTCGTAGGAGGAGTTGTGAGACAAATTCATAGTTGAATTTGATTCTTTAACTGTGAAGGCAGATAGTCGTCATGTGTTGTACAACCTTTAACTGGGGAGATCCAGTGTGAATGATTTTGGAATCCATTTTAGGAACCTTTTTTGATATTCATCAGATATAAATTTATATGATAAGGCCATGGTGAGGCATTTAGAGGAGTCTATTCATCCAAGGATCCCGCGCTAGGTCACCCCTTTTATACTAATGTCATATCTTGAGGTTTTGGGGTTGGAAGAGGTCATCAAGATGAAATAAGAAAAAACAAATAATATTGAGAGGGTAGTCATAATTATTCCCCATGAATCATTGTTGTGGTCTGGTATTACCTATTTTCGTTGAAGAATAGTTTTCATTCATCTGGGGGTATGTCCATTCCCTCAGTACCTAATATATTTGGGGCAGTGGAACTTAGACATATGCCAAGGAATTAGGATCATGTGTTTCTTAAAGGGGTTGAGGTCATCAATAGAGAGTGTTCCAAACCATTTTATGAAGTTAGTTTTCTTATGTTGGTCCGCTACATGTTCCCCATTGATGTAGTTCCAGGTAAGGCATCAACCACAGGTTGAACCATATTTGGATCCGAAGAGACCAGATGGGGAATGCAGAGGATATCCCTGAGGTACCCCCCATCCCTAAAGAGCATAGTTATGCCGTGTTAGTGTTCATCATTTGGGTCAGAGAGGTCATGGAGTAAGTCCATGTAAGTTTCATTCATTAGCGTTTCCAGTTCCATGGGATCCAGATGTCGTTCAAGGTACCCTCTACATGTTCTCAATTTGGATGTATTCCTTGTTTGATTTGGGAGAGACACACTACTACATATCACCTACCCTTTTTCATGATTTGGGACATGAGGTATATTGGCCTCCGATGCACTTGTCATTGAAAATGGCAGTTGGATTTCAAGAAGACTTTTTTATGTATGTAGAGACTATGATCTAGTGTCGATGTAGAACCACTTGTATGGAGAATATATATGTTTACAGATAAAACCATATGATGTCATCTGTAGCATGGATTGGTTGTATACGGTGCTGACTATCAGATATTTATTTGAAAGATATGTGGTGTTTTTTGACGCTGATGGAGATCCATCAGTTTTTGTTGGTGAGAGATACCCTCATATGGTTCAGAGGAGTGTTCTGTCCTTATCATCCATGATGGATGAGTTGATAGTGAGTTCTTCTGAGGTTCAATAGTGTTCGTTTCCTAGGTTAATGGAAGAGTACCCAGGTGACATTCCATAAGATGATGTAGCATTTCCCCCTTGACAAGATATCGAGTTTAGGATGGAGCTATAGCTAGGAGTGTCTCCTATATCAAGTATTCACATAAAATGGAACCTTCATAGTTGAGGGAGCTGCGTATACAGCTCGATGGTTTTTTACAGTGTAGTTTTGTTTAGCCTTGTGTGTCACTGTGGGGTGCAACAGTTTTTTTCCTGAATAAGGAAAACATTATTTTGCAGTCGTGTATCATTTATTACTCCTTTAACAATGTGACCATGAAGAATCACTATCCTTTTCAATGGATTATTGATTTATTAAATCAAATGAGAGTGAAATATGGTTCTTGAAGATTTAATTGTATTCAGGTTATTATCAGATGTGTGTGAAGGATGAGGATATCTCGTTGACTTCTTTCTCTTGACCACATAGGAATTATAATTTTATTGTGATGTTGTTCGATGTGATGAATTATCAAGCTATGTTCATTAGGTTGATGTCCACTGTTTTCTATGAGTCCCTATATTAGTTCTTGTTTTTATTCATTGATGAAATACTTCTTTTCTCCATGTCTAAGGAAGATCATGCAGAGCATCTACATGCCATGTTGTGAGTTCTTCATTGAAAACATCTCTTTTAGATGTTGTCGAAGTGTGATTTTAGGGAGCAAGAAGTCCATCTCTGGGGGAATTTTGTATCCAAACAGGGAGTAGATGTGGAAACCTCAAATATATAAATAGTTGTGTCTTGTTAATACCCCAAGGTAGTTGTATATGTGTGAATTTTCCATGGTCTTGTTGGAAATTACCAGAGGTTTGTAGTTGATTTCTCTCGATTTTCAACTCCTTTGGAAGCATGGACTAGAAAGGATCATGTGTTCGTATGGACTGATCAGTGGTAGACAGCTTTTGAGTATCTATAGGATTTGTTGGTTAGTGATCTAATTCATTGTTTGTGGAAAAAATGAGTTATTTTATATGTTTTATGATTCATGTTTATGGTTTGGATGTGTTTTGATGCAGCAAAGATTGGTTGTTTCTTCTGTGTCTCAGCAGTAACCTCCACTAATAATAAATATGACACCCACAACATTTAGTTAGAATCAATGGATTTTCCTTGAAATTTTACAGATATTACCTCATAGGAGAGAACTTTGAGGTCGTCACCAATAATAAAATCATGATGTATGTTTTCACCGAACGTGACTTTGAACATGCGATTGTGTCACTGGATGGAGTTATTATCGGATTATGACTTCAAAATCTCAAATAAACCTAGTAAGGTTAAGTTTTTAGTTGATTCACTATGTAAGAATAAGTTTAGTGATTTAGTGCATGAATTAGGTGATTATTATTGATTAATAAAATAACATTCATCATTACATCTAGATATGGTATATTTTTGTTGAAGAAGTTCACTTATTTCATTTGAGGGTGCAACCATCTCTGGTGCAGCATGTATAAAGGTCCCATTTGGGGGACTCTGAGGTGGAGGTTTAGAGATACTGAGTTATTTGTGGTGAGGACCATGAATGTTGGTCTGAGGATGTACAACATCAGCTGTTGTTTTGGGGAAGGTTTTTTATTCCATTTAATGTGTGTGAGATGGTCCTCAGAGAGTTCCATAGTTCTCCCATATTGGTACATACTCAAAATGAAAAATATGTATCAAACATTGAGGAATCATTTTTGGTGGCCTCGGATAAATTATGTAGTTGTAGAATATTTGTCTCATTGTTTTATGTGCTAGTAGGTGAACACTGAGCACCGCTCTCTCGGTGGTTTTCTCCAACTATTATATTTTCCTCATTAGAAGTGGGAGGAAAAATCAATGGAAATTGTGAATGGATTACCCCATGATCAGTGATTAAATGTCACTATATGGTTTGTGGTATATCATTTGATGAAATAAATAACTTCATAGCAATCATTGAGTCAAGATCAATAGTGGTTTTTTCAAGGTAGTATTTGGATGAGGTGATGAGACCTCATAGAGTTATGAGGACAATCATTTTTTACAGAGATCCACATTTACCTCTAGGGTGTGTAAAGGACAAATGAATTATATTGGTTCTCAACTATTCCATAGAATTCTTTTTCATCCATAGACAGAAGGCCAAATATGGTGGACCATCCATACTCTTGAATGTATATTGCGATCTTGTGTCTTGGATTTTGGAGGTTCATAGAGGAGGATCTAGCCTTTGGTAGAGTTATCATACAATAATACTTATTACTCTACCTCCTGTATGGAACCATTTTAATCCTTTTATAGATGACCTTGATATTCAATGTTGTGTTGGATTGGGGTCAGAGAGTCAGAAATTATTAGGCTAGAACTACTACATAACACAATAGAGAAAGTTCAGGTGATTTGAGAGAGGATTAAGACAGCATAGGATCATTACAAATCCTATGCCGACCAAAGGTGGAGACCTATAGAGTTTGCAACTGGGGATCATGTGTTTATGAAGGTGAATACCTATCATGGGAAGTGATGGGGTGGTCATCAGAGTAATATTTCTCCCATGTTTTCTGGGCCTTTCAAGGTGTCTTCTGTAGATGAAGCAATGAAATATTTGGTAGCACATCCGCCACAAATGAGTAGGATACATGATGATTTTCATGTTATGCAACTCGTTTGTTATCTTTATGATGACTCTCACTTAATAGATTGGGGAAATATTGTTGTTGATGATGATGTAACATTCTACGAGAAGCAAATGTAGATCTAGTACGACAAGGAGAAGGTGTTTCACATGCATGTTATAACCTCAGTTTGTGTCTTCCGAAAAAACGGTGGCATAGAGGATAGTCAAAGGTAATGTGAGTGACAAATTCAAGCTCAGTACCCCATTCTATTTTTTTATCTATTTTATTGTATCGATATTTGTTTTGTGACTTTAGACCATTCATAGTTAAGATATGGCTTTATATTGTTGTTTTTTGTGGTTTGATCTCTTTTGATAGGTATCTCCCCTAGGAATGATTTGGGATCTAGTTGTGGTTTTCATGTTGTTTTTCATGCCATTTTCCTAAATAGTTGAGCTCGTGTGGTGGTGAGAGCATTGTGAGGTATCTTGTGGGGTGGTTAATTGGATGAACCCTTTTTTTCATTGGATTTATCACTGGATAGGATTTGGATTCCCAAGGATGATAATGTTTTGATAGGTATGTAATATGAGGGTCCAGATCTTGGTAGATCAACCATTTTCATGTTTTTGAAGACTAGGGTGCTCAGAGGATACTTTGAGGATGTATGGAGGATTTCTATCACGAGAAGATGGAAATAAGGGGCCGCAGGATGTGAACAAGTTGTACACGATATTTACTATTTAGGATATTGAAAATTAAAATGAATGTCGAGGAAACATGTTTTTTGGAGGAACCAAACCTCAAAGAAGCCCATGACATGAATGGGAAGTACATGTTGTGTACTGACCTACAGCTATATGTTTTAAATACATACCAACGGCTTGAGTCTTTCAAACCATACAAACAAGGATCCCCTAACAATCATCCTAGGAGACCTAGAAGACCCCTCCTTTGATATTTAGAGACATATTCTCGAAGGACCGATCTCAGGCTTACGTCTCTGATGTAACTTTAATCTTAGGTAAGATCTACCTCCGGCCTCATGGTTTTCATCGATATACTTTCTACCATTTTTCTTTTCCATGTGATGGTACTTGAGATCTATATTTTTAATGGAGTTTTCATGGTTTTAGGATGGTGCGGTTTTGTCTCTCCATCCTCTGAGGGATGCAGTTTTCATAAGGGGAGGTGATCATGATCCATTTCATAGACTATTCCTGTGTAAATAATGCCAGAAACCGTTTGAGGTAGGGGATTTTTTGCTACTATTTTCCTACATGAAATTTTTGAGATAGAATGTTTAAACCCTAGGATCACAATAATATAAGAAAATTAAATGAGCTGTATTAACGAATTGATATAGATCGTATGTCCCTACATCATACCTTGAAAATGGTTTTCCTAGTGATTTTCTAGATAGTTTTTTTTCTATTTAATTTTTGTTTATCTTGTCGTTCTTGATGGAACATGGTAAATAACATAAAGAAAAAATTAGTTGTAAATTTTTTGGCTACAGATTAAGAGGCAGGTTAATGTATCCGAATGTTGTTTTATTTTTTTGTTAATCAAATTGATTTAGTAGACATGATTAATTGATAAACATTAAGCGTATTTATGGTTGTTGGAGGAAGAACCAGTGGCCTAAAAAGGTAATTGTTCAATAAATAGTGATAGTTGTGATAGCTTCCAATTTATGTTTACCAACATTGGAACCTATGATTTATGAATTAGTTATTTCAAGATGGGTTGGTGAACCAGTAGTTTGGTAAATTATAATTCTTTAAAGGGTTCTGAGTTACCCTATTACCTGTGAAGGCCATCTGCCTTAAGCCTTAGAGCTATGAGAGCTCACTGTATTAGATGGATGGATTTCGGGTTTAGGGCCAAGATCACAATTGATATGTTTAATTTTTTTCCTAATTCTTGTGATTTATGAATATATGGTTGTTTTGATATGGGGTGTAGGGAGGCCCAATGGTTATGGAATGATTTGGGACCTAGAGTGGTGAGATTCTTTGTTTTATTTTTGTGGGTGATAAGTAGGATTCCAGATATGATGAAAAGGGATTAAGTTAGTCTTACCTGATGATATGAAAGTGGTTTCTATTAAATATATTATTTGTTACTGTCTCTACCCTCCCCACTGCATATGGAAGATGGTATTTATTACCCTCATTCTAAAATATATGAATATTCATGGGGTATTCCACGTGCATACTGTGTTTATCCTCTCAAGGATAGATTGGTCGAAACTCCCATCCTGGGTGGAAAATAATCGACATGTAGTTCACATACTTATCGTCATGAGGATATTTTTTTTAGCTTAGAATGCATTTATGGAATTCCCATAATTATGGTCAGTGATAATGGTGAAAAAAAAAGATTGAATAAATTATGTTAACCCATTGTGTGGGATATTTCTGAGATACAATGCAGAGGTTTAAATTTAAAGGAACTTTGGACCCGGTTTGGTTTTGAAAGGAGGGCATGGTTTTTGGTTGTAATGGTAATGACATGTAATGTGGAAAATGATAATGGTTAATTAATTGTGAAGGAATCAATATATTTAAAGTATAATAGATTAAAATGAGAAAACTTATTCAATAAATATCATTAAATGGGTCTGTACTTATAGGATAAGTAGTCATAGCAGTGGCAGCCAAGAATTCGAGAGACATTTGTTGAAGTTGAGTTTCTGACTAAGTTATTCCCAGAGTATGGTTGTGAGCTATACAATATCATGTAATTTTTGTGTTTCTATATGATACCCCACCTTGTTGGTTATGGTGACTAACACCCCATGTATTATGATCCCTGGGGATGTTTTCACCAACATTCTGGTGGGAGGATGAATGACTGACTTCCCATGGTTTCCATGCTCTTTTCTCTTGGCAGTTAGTTTTGTTGTTATGCATGGCTGTTAGTTTCCCCACATATTTGTTTATACGGATATAATGGCTTGTAGTTTTTTTCAAAAACATATATTTTGGATATTTTTTCCTATTGAATACTATTGGTATAAATTGTATAGGATTTTATGGTTTGAGGATCCATACTCAGTGTTTGGGATGTACTAGATTGGTGCATAATACCCAAATTCATGACACATGTTATGTGGGATGTGGTGGATCTCAGAAGTTACCTAGTTAATTATTGTTGTTTGAATGATGTGTTGCTTATCCTAGGTGTCTATAGGCACACCTTTTTATTGAAGGAGTTTCACGTTGTGGTTTTCGCCTAGGTGACTTTGGGACAACACATTTAGAGAGAGTTGATTAATACATGTAACATTAGGGAAAAGTGACAAACTAGTTAGAAAGTGGTAGTGGGATACCCTTTATATAATTTATTATATTATATATTCCGGTATATGATACATGGTGAGTGTATCCATGGTGAGGCTAGGAATATAGTATACATATTTATGTGATGAGTTAGTTTAATTAGTTCTTCACTGTGCTTTAGCATTCTATCATTACTTTTTCATGAGAGCCTACAAGGATGATCCTATAGAATATACAGTTATACTAATTCAAGGTATATATAAACTATTTTTCATGTCACTTATATAATTATGGAGATGAGTATGGTTACTACTAGCCCGTGGGATTTTGCAGGAGCAGTTCGAGCTTCATGGTCACAAAAATTTTACTTTCTTTTCGTACTTTCAGTTTTCCCTTTTAGTTCTAGTAGTTTTTTACTAACAATACATACTTTTAATTGGTATTTATTTTATTTTATAGTCTTAGAAGGATTGGGTTAGTTCTTATCTTATATATCTCCCTTTTTAATGTGTTCACATAGAGGGTAATGCCTGTCATATTTTATTTTATTATACATTCTATTCTTGTCACCGTCCCAGGGCCTAATGGAGGCTTTAATTTGTGGTCATTTTTTCTATTCCCACATCTCATGCCCTGGAGGGTTAGAATTTTTTGTGAGAGGGTCATGAAAATACTCATAGTGCCCCTACCTTTTTTTGAAAAGTTTTCTGGATGATGTTATCCAGGTTAGCTGTAACTTGGTAAAATTCCAACATAGATCAACATTGTAGATGCACTGTTCTCCATATAACTGATCTAACATGTCATCAACTCATGGGATGTGATACATGTTATTTATCTTGATCTTTTTGAGGTCACAAAAAATATTAAAATGGCGCACTAACACATATTTTTCAGGATGAAGAGGAGTGGTGTACCCCATGGGGAATCACATGGGAATATAAATCCATTATCTAGATACTCCAATAATTGTTTATATAGTTCCTCAAGATCCACAACAGAAATTCTTCATGGAGTGTGGGATAGTAGAAATGTTGTAGTTCTACGATCGATTGGAAATTTATCCTCTAGTAAATGGGGAAGTCTCATAAATTTCTCAGGAAACACATCAACATATTCCCTCAAAATTGAAATTTCTTCTATGATGGTTCTTTCCTTAGACTTAAGTAGTTAAGCTAGATATTTTTTCTCATAGGGTAATAATATACACACCTGAGATGATGGTGATACTAAATGTTCATCCACCTCCATGAACCTTTATAGAATCACGGCGTGACTCGCCATATGTTGAGTGGTTTCCCTCTTAGAAAAATTTGTATTGGATCTACACAATGAGAACTAATTCATAACCATAATGTTATAAAATTCACCCATGATAAGTATAAAACAGATTTATGGGAATTTCATCCCATAAATGATTACATGGGATGAGTTATAAACATAGGATGTAATAATTTATCTTTTTTTTTATTTTTATTGACAGCTCTACTCCCATTCATTGTGGTGTTGTTTATATTGTTCTACTAACATATCATGACATGAAGGAATTAATAGTACAAAAATTAAAATGTACATTCACTAGTATTTATTGAATAACTATCCTAAATATCACATCTTTGTTGTCAACATTGAATTTAGTGGTAGTGATGGAAAATGATTTCCCTTCCTACAATAGAGTTTATTTGGCTTATGATACTGGGTTTCAAAGTGCACTAGTTCCTTGAAGTTATAGCAATGAAAAATTCATTGTGGTTTGATAGGATCATTCCTTTCCACGATCACATTTTTATGTTTATGCTCTCGACAATCATTGGCCATGTTCCCTTCCCTTCTGCATCTAAATCAACTCCATTTATCTCTAAGGATTTTTCTAGGGTTCTAATTTTTGGATATTTAACAAGTGTGATGCTGAATTTTCTTAGAACTATTGGATTTATCTATCATATCACCAATATTACACTCTATATTCCACCATTTATATCCATAATATCCATGGGATTCTCGAATTACCATTTCATCTTTTATGGCATAACATGAAATTTCCTCATAGCTAGAAAAGGCATGTATCTCTAAGGATTTTATTAGAGTAGGATTTAGCCCCCCAAATAAGTAGTCAACCTTGTATTCGGTGGTAATGAAAAAACCAGAGGTGTACAATGGATATCTTATGATATCTTCTTTAGATTCCTCAACAGATTCATCATATTTTTTTCGTGAGTTCAAGGAAATATCCTTACATTTTAAGATATAGGGTTCTTGGAAAATACTTATCAATTTTGTTTTCAAAATTCCATGTACTCAATTGCCTAAATTTCCTCCATAGGCATCATATTATTTATAAATGTCCAAAAATTTTCTTCTTCACCCTTCATATGATAAATATCCAAAATAACATAAAATTTTTCCGATCATTGATGAATGAATAAGATATTTTCAGTGGTGTTCATCCATTTCTCCATGATTAATTGATCAGGTGAGCCACTCAAATTTGGAGGAAATTATAACATGAAGTTATGGATTGATGGTTGTTCAATATTAAGGGGGTCTGGGTTCTCCACATGATTTAGTTTTTGATTAATAAAGTGTGTTAACAGAGAGAGTATCATGACAATGTTGGTTATTGCTGCTCACATCCGGTTGGGAATATTGTTGGGGAAGTCATCACATTTCCCTTTTCATTGGTTGTTAACCCGATTCCTCATATTACCAAAATATAGCTAGAAAAATGGAATTATGTATGAGTATATTAAAATTCAACAAATAAAGTGGAATATAATAATATTAAATGGATAACTTATATATATAATTTATCTCCATAACATATGAATTTCTTAGACTTATTCTCCACTATCAATGATATATTTTATAACATATATTTCGATGGGATTTTTTGTTCCCTCAATAATGGTCCATATTGAGCATATGAATTTATTGAAGCACATCCCCTAGGAGGGTAAAACTATGTGCACATTAAGGAAAGATTTTGTTTACTAGGTTACCCCATTGTAGGATTGGAACACCTTTTTAGAGTTGTCACACACAAATAAATTTGTTGTAGAACCACATCCACTTGAAGTATCAATAATGGGATATATTCTCTTAATAAACCAATTACTCCATACATACCTAAATTTAAGGATGTTATCCTATACTAAGGCTAATACCCAAGGCATTCCATATAATTCTCAAATCATATGGCTTTAGATAGATTTTTCTAATACTAATCCAAAAAAATAAATAAACTTATCCTCTAATGCCAACAATAGAAAACATTCTATTTATAAAACATTAATATATGATAATATTATGGAAAAATTATTTTTATAACGGAAAAAATATTGAGATTTTAACTGTATTTTAGACATTATTTGTGTCATAAAACAATATAAAACATGAAAAGAAACATATTAATTGAAAACATCCTTAACACGACCAAGAAATTCCTTCATACTTAACCCTGCCTGGGATAACTTGAAGAAATTCATAATAAAGGGGTTACCAATAAATCCTAGTATGTGAAAAAAAAGGTATTACATGAGGTATAAAACACATTTTAGACAAGATTCTTATCAATGGAGTATAAAAATTAAATGAATAACAAGTCATGATATATATTGATAATAAAAAAATTGAAATGTGGAAACTACATAAAACAATACATCATAAACAAATTCCAATGATAAACCAGCCAGGACATCATGAAAGGAAATGTAACATAATGGAATAAGGTAAAACCATATACCATCATTATATATCATGATTCGAAACACTACCCAATTCATTGAAGCACTATCTGGGTGCACCCTTTATAATCATTTAATTCTCATGATTATGTGTTCCACATAGATCACATAACATGGAATCATTCAACATCACAATTTATTTCATGATCAAGGATTGTAGACAAAAAAATGTAAGTCACCTATAATTATTAATATGTCCATAAAAGTGAATACCCTTGATAGTGAAATGGGTATGGTATTTAGTACAAAATAATTTTGGGATGGAAAATCGCAGTGTAATTTCTACAACATAATATTGTCATATAGAATTTAATCTGTTGGGTTGATGAGAGAGAAAGGCGTATCTCCTCATTTAGACATGAAATGCAATGTAATAGGGACATGTAAGGACACTACCTAACATATTGTTCTGGAAATATAAGTTGTGGAATTACAAATAGACATCAAGAAAGAGGAGAAAGGAATAAAACCATACAAAATTTTGGAATGGTAATTGGTATACATAAAAGTTTATAGGAGTGTTAAATGAGACATAAAGATTCTATAATATTTTATAAATAAAATGGGAAGTAAGTGGGGATAATAATAAAATAACCCACCATATTAAAAAGTAAATTAAGATTTTTATCATGAAAGGGATTATTGATAAAAGAGGACGATGAAATATCTCTTATCAAATTTTTGTGTATTAATAAAATAAGTAATCCAACAAATTGAGAGACTATAAATGGTATCTCACTAATATAATATAAATTTTACTGTAGGGAAATAATAATTAATTAATGAAAATATAACCAATTGAAATTATAAATAATAATTTCAAAGAATATTCATGGATTGAAAGGAGATGAAGGCGAGGCTCCCTTAATTTATTGTGTGGCTACAACTGCTTAAGGGGGGAATATTGGAAGCTTGGGGAGAATTGGGTGAACACTATGTTGTAGAGGGAATAGTGTGGTCATGCCCTAATGAGTTTGAGTGAGGTTAAATGGGATCTCAAGTGACTTTATATAAGAAAAGATGCTGATTTCATTATTTTTTTGTATTTGGAGTCTACTTTGTAAAATATTCAAACCCACAAACCAACCAATGAGTATTAACAATTTGTTTTCTAAATGTTAGTGGAATAAAGTTTTTTATAAGGAAAAGGACCTAAGTTAATAAAATAATTCCCTTGATTATATTGAGGTTAGTTAGACTCTCAATGGAATTATTTTAAATCATA
This sequence comes from Viscum album, assembly GCA_963277665.1. Taxonomy (NCBI): domain Eukaryota; kingdom Viridiplantae; phylum Streptophyta; class Magnoliopsida; order Santalales; family Viscaceae; genus Viscum; species Viscum album. Next base: position 1,254,219,880 of record OY728141.1, read on the forward strand.
AAATATAAAATGTGTCTTAGAGGACTCTGTAAGTCTTTATAAAATAAAAACAATTAAAATAAAATTTCTTCATCATAATTGGAAAACATTCATTCTCCTAAGGATACATTTTATGTTATTTGTTAAATCAATATTAGGCCTTTATGATGTCAAAAAAAACACAATATATTTAAAAATATTTATTTTTCACCTAAAAAATTGGACTATTTCAGAAAAATATTGAAAATTCACTGTAAGATAATTTTGACATCTTGATTCCCAAAATAATTTTCATTTATTCTAAATAATTTTCTCAATATTTGAATTTTATCTTTTTTTAAAAACTGATATTTACTGAAAATTTATGGGTTTTAACAATACAATTGTCTAAACGGTAATAAAAATACATTTCACTTCATTTAAATTATATAATTTTTAAATTTGATAAATATTGTTTCATAATAATTTACCATTTAAAGGTTATTTATTTATAAAATTTACTAATTCAAAATTTCATTAATTAAATTTGATTATTTCCCAAAAATACAATCTCCCCTTTAAAAACAATTTACAGTGTAACAACAATTGGATGAATGTAAATTCAGAATTATATAAAAAATAATGTACATATTTATATTTATAGGGTCTTGATACATATCCTTTTAATACACCATCATATTCCATAAGAGTAAGGTGTGATATGATGGTGATTTTATGTGGCTGTTTAGTGAATCTAGTTTTGGCCGGGATCTCGATGGGCATGATTTTCTCCCACAATTAGTTTCACTCATAAATAAGTTGTTGGATATTAGATTGGTCTTAGTATATGGAAAATCTTAGAAATTCCATATCCCATTTGAACTTTGATAGATGGGTTTCAAAGGCTCTATTCTGACTGGTTTAGTCCATCACATCATTCTTCTATGCGAACTTGATATTTCAAAAATCTATTGTTATACTAGTCAAGTTATACAGTTAAAAAAATATATTATCAACGATAAATATGAATAATTGTTATTTAAATACAATTAGATATAATAAAAAAGTTCATTTGATTTTTATTTAATTAATTCAAAATAATAAATTTTATTAATAATAGTTCAAGACATTACATTGTAAAATATGGTGAAATCAAACAATAAAATTTCAAAAAACATTTTTGGTAATATATGAAAATTTTATAAATGTGGATTCAATATTTTTTTCCTATTTTGTGAAATAATGTTATATATCCATGATTATTTATCACGATGTGACATAATATTAAGGTGTCATTAGTCAATGATTATTTTAATTAATGATATAATTTTTTGAGTATGCAATAAATTGGGCATGACCAAAATTTATCTTAATATCATGATCTATGATGGATTACACCATGAAATAGTTAAAGAACCTTTGAAATGGTGTCTGGTTTTAAAATTTTTTATACATGTAATATTAAATTTAAATTTTCAACCATCTATCCCAAAAATCATCATCTTTTGATATTCATCATGCGATGATTAATAAAAGTGTTTGTATGGTTAGAAAAACTCAGTATGGAATTAAATAAATTTATGGGATATAATTCCGATTTTTTTAGGTGTATATACCATTTATTAAACATTCAAATTTATATTGGTTGAATTTTTATATTCCATGATCCATATATAAATAGGTTCAATTCTCATAGTATGTGTTCAAATTTTTTTTTGAGAAAAAATAAAGAAACATCTCATTATGATTCCTTCATTACTATAACTTCCTCCCACCTTTAAACGAGGTTCTAAAAGGGTGTGGTTTTTTTAGAGATCATACCTATGCCTAGAGTGATTTCCTATGATATCTGGATACCTTTGGAAGGAGTATTTTAGATACTTTTTAGTGATCATAATTATACAGTTTAAAAAAGATTCTATATTTTACATTATCTAGTGTAAACAGTGAAATGATTATTATAAAATTTTAATATCTAATAAAAACAGACAAATATATATATATATATATACATTAGTGATATGTTTTGGATTTGTTAGTTCATTGCATTTGGGATATTATATATCCATACTAAATTCAATAAATGGGTCATGGGATCACATCCCTCATACATTAACAATCATATGGAAAAAATCCTTTATCCTTGGATAAAAATACTTCCATCCTTGTATCCTTTTCATTTATATTATACAATTAGATGAATTACAAACCATGTGCGTGAAATCCACCATCACTTATTGATTATAAAAACCCATTTTTAAAACATTAATTCCATATCATATTGGATAAATAATATAAAAATACACATCCTTTATTTGTGTCCATCTATGCTTGAAATAATACTATTCATTCAACTACATTTTTTAGAAACCAAATATTCATCATTTTAATGAATAAAACAAACATTATTAATAATTTCCTTGATTTTTAACTAATGTTTACCTATAATATTTATATAGTATACATTAGTTATCATTTAGACTTCAAAATATAATAATTGGACTCATATTCATTGATACCTGAAATGGGATCTCTATGTTGTAATCTGGTAAATTCAATAAATTAAGAAACATTAATCCTCCTTCATAACCCCACTATTAGGTTTCAATGATTGAGGCTACCTATTATATAGAAATAACCTTCTATTTCTGACTTATTCATTTTAAAATTAATAGTTTCAAAATAGTTAAATATCCAATGTATAAAATGTTATCATCGTCTATCATAAACTACTTGAGGTGATAGGTTAATTTTTTAAAACTCTATCAAATTTTCAAAAAACATCCAGTGGTAATTAGAAAATGAATTCCTTAAGCAGATGGATCCTTAATGGAATCCTACAGTCTCCCTATGTAAATAATGTAATCAGTTATATTAATTATATGTATTGATTTTAATATCCCATTGGTCATCACAAATCGAATTATCTCTAATCCTTGAATGAAACATTTTATTCTTCTCATAAGAATCTAGATTAATGTAATGAATAATTTCTATAGGATGTTACATATGTAAGGGATTTCATTAAGATATAAAAGTATTTATCATTTATAAAAATAATTATTCTTTTTTATATAATTCAATGAACTTATATACATTACTCTCATTTTTTTATAGACTTGATATTCATAAATTGTGAAATAACAATGCATCTAAATAAAAAAAATTCTTATATTTGATGAACATAATTTTGAAAATGAATTTATGAACAGATTTTATTAAATGTGTTCCCACTAATTTGATGTACCCTTTATATATTCATAATATCAATTAGTTGACCACGATCAATAATTAATAATTAAATAACCATGATTTAGCAGTAACCTCATATTTATAGAAATTTATTTAGAAAATATTATCAATCATGTCAGATATTACTCTTCGATGATTGAGAATAAAAAAATTTATCCAATCCATTATATAGATACAATCAAGGACATTCCCTTGGTATCTTAGCTCATAAGGTTTCTAAGATAAGGGCAAACTAGGGAAAATGAAAAAAATGAGTCTTATAAATTTTTGGGTTACCTCAAAAGATGCTTGACATACAATGTATAATATAGTGGAACACTTTTTTGTCACGAACCTACATGGTTAAATGATTTTGGACATGAATATTATTTATTTAAAAAAGAATATAAAACATATTATTTTAAAGGGGGTTTATTCTCACAATATTATCACACACTATATCATTTTATTTTATGATTTATTTTAAGGATTAATTTTTAATCTATATTCCTTCTGAAAAATAAAAATATTTAAATCATATTATTGTGTTCCCCTTTACAAATAAAATGGATTTTTTTCTAAGACAAATTAAAAAACAACTATATGCATACATATTTAAATGTATTCCACGAATCATGTTAATGAAAACCTTTCATGTAAATGGATTAATATATTGGAAATCAATAACCCAATACCTAGTATTATTAGATTGATTTATATACGACTCCCACTTTTATTGATAAGGTAATAACATCTAGTCTAGTGAGTAGTATGATAAAAAAATCCATCTACCAATGGTTAACATATTAAAGAGAGACATGAATTTCATCATAATTTTAACACCCAATGTGAGTAAAAGAAAATTAAGCTTTAAATTAAATCTCATAACCCAAAACAAGCCAAAGGGAAGGTAGAATGAACTAAATCAATTATAATATATGCAATATATCTTCTTATATAATTTAATTACAATTTATAGAACTATCTTGCCACATTAAACTAAATAATGAATAAATGAATAATATAAAAATTATATTATTGATTAAAATAGTAAATAAAATATATAATTTGAAAACATAGATATGATGACAAGAGATAATGAATTTATGAATGATTTAAAAAAACGAAATTATAAAAAAAATTATAATTCATCCATGCATCATGGAAACACCATAATTAAATTAACATATAAAAATTACAATTATTAAAAATATTTACTCCATTATATTGTTCACTTTTTTTATTTTTTCTTTTAAAAATACCATATTAGAAATGTAAACAATATGAGTAAAAACTATTCATATGTTACTTAAATAATCGGAATATCACACAATTATTAATAATTTAACCATGATCATATCAGTTTTAAAAACAATTCTTGATATTAATAATATAATTTTCTAAATAAATTATTTTATATTAATGAATTGAAACAAACAATTATTATTAATTTCAAAAATTAAATATAAACTCCTTAACATTTTTTAAAATATTTTCTAATTCATAAAAAAATATATATATATAATGTTATCAATATTAATATAAATTCTTATATCCAAATTATATAAAATTCATTATTATTTGAGAAGGTATTTAATATTAACATTATATATTATGGATAATTATTAATATAATATTTTATACCTTGTAAATAAATTAATTACATACACTTTATAATTCAGTAATATATAAACAATCTTATAAATTATATATAAATAGAAAAATATTTTTTCCCATATATATTATGCAATTTATAAATTATTTAATTAAAATAATAATTAAAATTTTGAAAAATAAAATTTCATCTCATTTATATCATTTCTTATTATATCATATATATTAATTTGAAAATAATTCATTATTAATCATATTAAATGTTAGATAATTCCAAAATGTGATATAAGCTTTAGATCATGTCCATCACATCATATGACATGTCATGGTCTGCATAAAATTTCATCTACACTCAGTGAATGGTGTAACATTAACCCCAATAACCTTTCCTAGAACAAGTTATTACTAAGATCAATATCTCTTATGTGAAAAAATTATTTGTTATAAATACACATTATGACACTATTATCTCATATGTTAAGCCATATCATGAACTACGATATAAAAATTGATGGAATTTAATTTTGTTGTCTATTATGATGTCACATATAATAACGAAATATAATATCGAATATTACGTTATCCAATTATCTAAACAAATAAATATTGAAAATTATATAGCACTAGTTATGATATTAAATACATTACGATTTGATGCAACAAAAAAATTCAAACGCTTTTTATTATATTCATTATGATATATAATACATCAATAATTTTCCCCATTTTTAGAATCATTTGATACAATAAATTATCAGATTGAAACTATCGTACCACTAATTAGTCTCTATGTATTAGAAATAAATTCTTATAAGGTTTTGAAATCATTGAAAACCCTATAACTCCCAAAATACTATGTTATGAAAAAAAGTGTGTATAATGAATTGATGAAAATTTGAGTTTACCTTAAAATGAAATGGTTGAATAATTCATCATTGGTCATAGTTTAAAAAAATACCCCTAAGGATAAACTAATGGGTTCCCCAATGTATGGAATATTTATGGAATCAATAGAATCACTATCCTCTTATGGTGGAGTATCCTTGCCACAATAGTCTGATAGATCCTCCAATGGCAAAAGATAGAGGATGTGAGATAATCATGAATTATCTACTTAGATAAATACAAATTGTAATGATATACCCATCTTAATTCCTCATCCTATTTATATAGTATTCCGTTTATCCTATTTCATTCTAGGTAATTTTCTAAATCATTAATAAATTTGTGTGTAAATAGAAATGGTTACAACAATTCTAAGCATCAACCAAATTATTTCTTCCCAATGATTCGTCATATCAAATTTTGGTATTGATTATTGTAAATGTGTGAGAGATCCAATAATTCGTTCTTAATGAAATACATCAATGATCATTAATATGGTTTAACAGAAATCGTGCAACATGATTCTTTACACTATGACATACCATTATTATGCTATGTGACTAGAAAATTAGTGAAATAATATGTTTGTGTCATATCAAATGATAGAGCCAAATACATACAATATCACTTTTCATCATGGATATCATAAAATACCATATCCCTTATACCATATCATATGATATTTGAATTCTTTATAACCCTAGAAATTGGGGTAGATCAATGATATTTTAATCATTTAATAATGAATTTTATTAAATATACATGCACTATATTGACAGTACCTTTTAATATACATCAGATATCTCAATATGATATAACTCATATTTCACTATGAAATGAGTCAATTTTGATCTTACTTTCATAACTCAACAATTTAGGTAATAAATAAAGATAATCAAATCATATTCAACTCTTGGAAATTATTTTTTAAATTTTATTCTCAATCCTTCATATGGTTTATCTAAATTGTTTCCAGTAGTATCCTTACCATAAAGGGTTACTAGATAATTGTAACCCGAATATCATTAAAAATATGTAAAAATAATGATATTATATTATCCCAAAACCATTGTACCTTATTGGAGCCCATCATTAGAATAACCTTCTTAGTTATATGATCAAATTTATGATATGTGTTTTATTTTGATGAAATCTCACACCATGTACTTTTAAGCAGTTTTAATTTAACACAAACTAATCTAATTTATTCTCATATATGTATATATATAGTTATTGAGTTTTAGTTAATATAGCTTCAACAATATTATAAAATGAAGACATATTAATGTAAAACACATTATATAAATTACGATTTCTATTACATAAATTAAAAAAAATCAAACAATATTCACAAACATTTAAATAATACATATGAATATTGTTCTTGAATCCATTTTCATATGAAGGAATAAAATAATATGGAACTAAATATTACACAAAAGAAATCATGTTGTAATTTTTTATACACCCCAACATTTTTATAAAGACCCTAATCACATGTGTTAGTGAATAAAATGACCCAAATTTTCCTAATTTATTTATTAATAATTAAAAACCAATAATTTCAAGACTATGGTATTAATTAATATTAATAAATTTTAGATAATTTTAATTTAATTATTATAAAAAAGAATAAAAACATATGCATGTTTCAATATAATTAAATTTTATTTCATTACTAGAATGTAAATATATAAATAAATGATATTGAAACACTTTTAAATGGACAAAAAATACAACTATAATGAAAGAATTAATATTTATAAATAATGTATCGATAAAAAAATAAATTATTTTATTAAACTACTCATGAAATAAGCATTTATAGCAATTTCATGAATGAAAAAATAATGAACACTTTATAAATAATCATTGTTTATGAACATTCTTTCAAAAAAAAGTCATAAATATCTTTTTTTAATATAGATATAAATTTTTTAATATTATTATTTATAAGGTTTTTAATAAGAATAGATTTATTTTCAAAAAAATAATGTGTTATTATTAAAAACGTTTAAAATAATATAATTTATTTCATATTTTAAGTAATTGTTTCAATAAATATATTCGACATACTTAATTTTTAGACCTTGTTCATATCTACTAAAACCCCTTTTAGAATGGTTTAAATAATTCTTAATAAAAATTATTTTTCTACTATCATTTCAATTTCATATTACTGAAAAATTAAAAATATATGTTGATTTTATAATTTTTACCTATAATACTTTGGAATATTTATGGAAATATTTTCCATCCTATGTGATGAGTCGGAAAAAGATTTTGTCGCCTGATGTCATCTATTAGGTGATATTAAAAATACAAATTTTTTTATCACTCACGAGTAATTTCTTCCTAAATGTTAAATAACTCATGAGTGGATACTCATATTGGAAATATAATACCACCGTTGAGTTAAAATATTTTTGTTTACCATCAGTAAGACATAAAATTTGTCGGATTTTGGTGCCCGGTTGAGGCTGTAATGGTTGGAGAGATGATAAAAATAGTTTTTTGAAATAAAAAAAAATATCTCCCCCACTATTCATTCTTTGAAAAAGAATTGGTCGATATCCTATAAGAGTTACAGACAAACTAAGGCTAAATTGATGATAGGAGGAGATATTTGACCCCATTATAATGATCATGATGAAGTATCTCTCGAGCATTATTTTAAACATGAATGTTTGATGCTTCAATATAAGGTATGATAATTATAATTTTTTGTCCTAACCCTGGACTTTTGGAATTATTTTATGTTTTTATATTCCTTAAATAACTGTTAATGACATAATTAGGGTCTGTTGGAAGGTTTTAGTGAAAACTATGGTGTTTCGAGAAGCTGGAATGGAATTACCATTTTTAATTCATAGGAACATGATGCTTAGAGTATGGATAAACATCGTGTGTTCTTCCCATTCATGGAATATGAACATTTGGGAACCAAAAAATGGGTAAATGGATTAAATTCCATGTAATTATGCCATTTTTAGTGGCCGAAGGAAAAGTCCAGATCTGTTGTATCATGGGTCATCGAATTGTGGAAGTACATGGATAGAAGGCATTGGAACGAGCTTCCTGACAATGGAATAGGAAAATGTCATCGCTAGAGGCTCGAGCAGGGTAATACACACTATGTAAACCATGTACACACCATGTAATATCACATTTTCATCCAATGAATGTGGAATAGGAAATACCTATGTCTTCATGAGGTGGAAAATTCCATGTGAACCCCAGTACACACAAAGTATGTTTCTAGGGAACTTCCTCCAAATGTATCACCTTTTTTGTGAATCGATGACGGGCTATAGATTAGCCTATCATAATTTTTTTTCTATATAGAACATGATTGTAGCCTTATTAGTGGCATGTGAGATAGGATGTAGCTGTATTAAATACAGATGAAGATATAGAATTACATGACTATTTTCAGTGATCAGGGCGGTCGCTTGGAGATATTTTAGGAACAATACTTACCCTAATAATACCAGTTTGATGGACCACATGAATCATTAGGATAGTAGATTTTTGTAACACTAATATCATGGATAAATCACCTTATCTATGGTATTTTTTTGAATATTAGGTATAATTAATGAGAAAGGCATTTCAGTGATGCATGACCGATATAGAAAATCTGTTTTGTTTATTAGAGAGATTTTGGGGTTGGAAATGCACTGTCATATAGGGGTACAGATTCCCAAAACTCATGGAATACTGTAGAAAGAACTCCCCTATAAATTGTGACTGTAATATACCCATAGAGTACTTCTCATGGGGTCAGTACTCCTCTATCAGAATCTAGAGTAGATCCCCCATATCATTCAGGTAGTTGGAGACAGAACACTACTATCATATTAGGGAATTATCTCTCCATACTCTTCGTACAAATAGAGTCCCTACACCCCTATGGTGTATGGGTGTTGTTCCACTATCCATGGAATCAGTAATCCCATGTCACACTATGGTTTGGTCCTCTATACATGATTCCCTCAGATACTCAGTACTCCCCAATCATATGATGGCACATTTTCTCTATACACATAGTAATTACTCCGCTATCATACCTGGGTGCGTGTCCTTAGTTACAATGGAAATACAACCCATTAGTGTCAAGATGTGTGTCCCGCATTGGAATCAGATAGGTATATATTGAATTCCCATATGAATAGGTCTCATATCCTCAATAAATAGATTGGTCTTACACAATCATTGATTACTATTAGGGAGAAGGTCATCCATGGAAATGGATGTCATTTAGCTATAGTGAAAATTGTGGTGTGTAGGTCGCTCTATATATTATACGTGGAACATAGTTAAAAGGTTATTTTCCCTCAATTTGGGGAGGTTTGGGACTCTCCATACATGCACTAAAAAGTATTCAATGGATAGTTATGTGTTTGTAATCCTTGGAATATTGGTAACTAATGAGGTGATGTATATTATTTCTCTCTTTTGATAGGATTCTTGTGGTGAATGGTCTAGAGTAGTTCTCCCTCCATTGTGTGTTGTGATGAGGGGAGGGACCCTCCACTTGGGTTCATATGATCTTGTGTTGGGTGCAAGAATTTAGACATTAGACCTTTGGTGATGGGAAAGAGAGTTGTAAATGCTGAGTTGTTTCAATTGGATCATATCAGTAGGATGAGTTTCATATGTGATGGAGGGGATCAGGGAGTCCGACTATATTTAATTATAATTAAATTTTAACCTAGAGTAAAATCCTATGCATAATAAGAGTTTAGGAACTCATGAGACACCGAGTATGAGATGAGTACATCTGGGTGATTCTGGTTAACCATTCAGAGTTGTCACATTTCATTGTTGACAAAACATATGGATTGAGTTAACTATACATGTATATCCATGAATTAGTCGACATGGAGTTTCATTTATCTCTCATATGGGTTCCCGATAGATATGGTTGAGCTGACTATTTTAATTTAGATGTTCCATTCTATTTTGTGTTATAGGGGGTGCATATTGGTTATTTTCATACTCACACCTCCATTGGATTTTCCCAAACTCATTGTTTCTTTTTAAGACAACATTCCATTAAATAGAGTTCTAGGATGACATAGAACCTCACAAGAATGTTGAACTTGAAAGACCGAGGTGTGTAATGTTGTTGGACAAAGGAGTATTCTGGTCAATTTATTTGAGAACATTTCCTTTTCTTCTCAGCAGGTATAACTGTTTTTAGTCAATAATGGGATTTTTTTTATGATTTTTGTAAATTCATTATTATCTAGTTGTGGGATAAATGTATAAATTCATTATTTAATTTTTTTTTTAAATAATGATCATTTCATGGATATTTATGAGTATTTTTTAGTTTATGTAATTTATTATGGTCCTCCATGAGTGTGATATGCCTACTCGATGATGGAAAACAACCATGAGTAGGGTATTCACTTATTGGGCCCCACTAGGCCAGGTCATGATAGAGATGTATCAGAGGAGGTCCTTACATAGGACTAGAGACTATGATATTTTTTCGCGATTTATGGAGATAGTGTTATGGTGTTCCTAATTTGTATTTTTGGCCATGGACTACTCTGTGGGAGCAATTTATGATTTAACCATTAACAATTAATATGATAACATTCTTATCAAATAAGAACATGTAGGCACTTGGTGTAGGAAAACATTGGTACATGTCTCATATAAGACTAGGATGTGGGTATATTTGAAACACCACATGATTTTCCAATAAATTAAATATTTAATGAATTAAATAATGAGTCTCCAAAAAACACCACTTTGTTATAACCTATCCTGTAAACTAAATTTTACCACCTCTTTGATTTGAATTTACAAAGACAGACATACAAAGTTTCATTTAGTAAGATATTTGGAATATGAATAGATAAACATTATTTTTGGTGAATAGTGGCATACTCTTATGAATATTATATCAATAGCAATATGAACCTTATGAATAGTAAATATTATTATTATTTTATTGTTTTAATAATATAAGAAAATGAGATCCTTGTTAATTTTTCCATGTTATATAATATGATTTAGAAATTTAAAAGTGTAATTTTGTACATAAATTATAAATTTATTTAAATACAAAATTATTCTAATATAGAAATTATTTTCATAAAATAGAGTTCATTTTTAAATTATATTATTCAAAAAATGGTTAGGGTGATTTTTTTTGACTTTTTTGAAATACTCTAATTTGTTATGAATCGTATATTACGGTAATCTACAATATATATACATTATCTATTAAATTGAATATTACTAGTATCATGGATGATGAAAAAACACTTGGTTAAAACTCACATGTACACATTACTATTATGGGTCACATGAATTAGCACTATTTTTTGTATTGAGGGAAATAGAAAATAATGAATATGATATTCATAATTCACCCATCTCCACCACTATAAAAAACTCCCCCTTACATCCTCTTCTTTTCACTCCTGTAAAGCATTTTTTATTGTCTAAATTTTGCTCAAATATCATCCCAACCTCCTCCTTCACGTACAGTAGCCATTGGTTTCATAAAAATACCAAAACCTATCCCATAAAGTGGCTCTCAATGAAGATTAGTTGAAGATGTAAATTCCTCTTTTCATTTCTTTTATATCTGGTTCTTTTATTTTCTTTTTCATTCCTCGCCACCTTTCATCATTATTTTGAGATTATTCTAGTAAATTAAATGTAATACAATGTTGTTATAATAATTAAATAAATATTTATCATCTCTCAATTTCCTTATTTTATGCTATAAATGAAAACACCATCCATGATGTGTTAATTTATCACATTCAAGGATGGTAGATTTTTAATTTCAATTAAAGTCATCAATTCTGGTCATTAAACAATTTTTATTGTTCATGAAGATCATAATATATGTATTATAACATGTTTAAGGATATGGAATCCATTTGTTACATTTTATATTAATTTATAAATCAAAATAAATTCATTATGATCAAAACCCGCCAATAAGCCCAAACAATTGACATTAATGTTTTATATAATGATTCAACTTCAATTCCAATGACCAAATAAATTCTATAATAATGAAATATTCTTGATTTTCACTAATAACATATAACATCTTTTCTGAATAGCGAATCTCATTCTACTAATTTATCCATATAACACTATAAGTTAATCGATCATGAAACCCAAGGAAGAAAACAAACCTAAACAATGAAATTTAATCTTTTATACCATTAAATTTCAATGGATGAAGCAAATAGGTTTATAGAAAATCAATTAAATGTTGAGGAGCTTATTGAATAATTAATTTATGATCCTAAATTTTATTATTCAGGTCATTAAGATCATTTGAGGAACACCTTCAGACATAAGGTAAGGTCTTTCCACCCAAAAATCTATTTTCATTCTGGTAAAATTTATTGCCTTATTATATCAATGAAATTATTATGTAATCCTCATTAATTATTTTTTGAGTGTTCTATATATGTTTAAAAACAATAATATTTTTTATTTGTAAGGGTATTTAATCATTTTAAAGGAACATTCAAAAAACACATCCTGAAATACAAACCTAATTCAATATAATTCCTTAAATTATAACATATTTTCATGAGAAAAATATAATATTTTTAGCAACTAATATATTTCAAAAATCCCCCATTTTTTAATGAACCTAGTATCTTATTTCACATGTGGTTTTATAGAAGTACTTTTACAAATTAACTCCTGTTTTCAATGTAAAAGAGTATTTATCACATGAATTACATGCCGATTTTATAAGAGTATCGTCCTCTATTTCAAAAATAACATTGATTATTATATATGATATAATATTACATATTTAACTGAATGGTTTATTATTACTTCTAATATTGATTTAATATCTTAAAACCATTCACCAATTTACTCAGAATGGTTATTTTTTATGATTAATGATTGTGGACTACATTTCCTATGTTGGTTTCAATATGAATGTATATGTTGTTTTTTATTAGCCCCATTCATATGATGAATGATTTTGACTAATTGTGGTATATGTGGTGTCCTATATATTGCATAGAAGCATTAGTAAGTCTAATGAGACAAACTACGGTATTGGCACAAGGCCTTCACAAAATGATTATTTATGTTCTTGGAACAAGGCATTGAAAATATAGTTACGATGTCCAACATTATGAATTACCTCATTATGAAACTAGAAATTGAATGATCATGAGGTTATTCGACAAGTAGAATACCCATGATTATGTTTTATTATGGAATTATTAATTCAGATCTTATTATTTCCATAATATTCACATGTTTATTTTTAAATTCATGTTATTTAGTTATTCACAATGATTAATGTTTTGGTTTATATTTATGAAATATTCCACTATATTCATTTCCCTTACTAAGAATTCGAGCTAACCCCTTTATTATGTTTTATATTACTAGGAAATAAAGGGGTATATTATGCTTGAAAATCATATATAACCTTGTAGTGATGGATGCTATAAATGGTGTTTCTAAATATATTTTTTAATTTGTAATGATGATATTATGAATGTATCTTGTTTCCAAAGCTACTGAACAACTCGGTCCATCATGATGCATTTTCCTTGTTTGTATGCCAATGTAATTAAATAAGGCAGATGATCTAGGAAACTAGGGATGTGTCCTTATAGTTTTCATCAATGGATGTTTAGTAGAAAAAATGTAAACAATTTTTAAAAAACGTAGATTAGGGAACACACACCTAAGATAGTATTTGAGGATAAAAAAATAAGAACATCTTGGGATTTTGATAAGGAATAGATTATGTGGAATTTTCAATAAAATAAATCAATGTCTAGATACTACAAGTGGACATGGTTCTAGATTAAATGGACGTAGGATTGAATACTCAAATAAGGAGTTTCATGCATGACCCGAGGTATCCTGGTACATGAAAACGAGGCTAACTGTGCACATGGTTTGATACTCCTGAGGTATATGCTTAGCATAATTGAAATTTTGTACAAGCCATTATAAAGGATTTAAATGTAAATTTTTTTTCTTAAATAATCCATGTTTATGATTATGGTTTTTTCCATTCATATGATTTTAATTTATGCTATGTATTTTTCTATGTTTAGATAATACATTATGATTCTTAACCTAATCTAGTGTATTCTATTATTTATAAATGGAGACTAGTTGAAGGAATGGAAAACACATTAACATGTGTATCCCATGAAGGGATTTCCCTCCAATGAAAGATAATGATGTTGGATCTGGATCTACGACTGGGGATGAGAAAGTTATAACTATATTGTGACAGCTGAATCGGGTTATGAATAATAACCTTACCCGTATAGATCATCCAGATCTACAATGTGGGGAGCTTTGTTAGAATAATTAATGTGACAATAGCCTCCATCATTCATTGGGACGAAAAATCCATTCATAGTAGAGTAGTGGATAAGTCCACTAGAGATTATATTTCATGCTTTCATATGTATTGTAAGAGAGAATGTCATCATGGTGTTTTATCATCTATCAAGTGATGCAGATCACTAGTGGTCTTTAATTGAAATCAAAATGATTGGGGAAATAGATGAAATGGGATGGAAGGATTTTAAAGAAATTTTCTTAGGAAAATACTTCCCTATGGAAATGTTCTTAGATATGGAATGGTTTTTTCTGAATCAGAGGAACAAATTTGATGAGAATGTTTCAAAGTATAATGATAACTTCACAAGGTTCGAAAGATATGTCACAGACTAAATATGTAATCAATGGATGAATATTGATATATTATTTGATTGTTTAAAACCATTCCTCCAAACGTCTCTAGTACCTTAATGTATCTCATCATATGAATATTTCACCTCAAGTGATATCATGACAAAAATGGAATTTTCTATGTCTTATGACATTCTATGAATGAAAGAGAAGAATAGGGAAGCTGAAAACAATGGAAAAGTAAATAAGGAAATAGTGATAAATGTATGTGTTTACCGTCTACCATATGATAATAGTGGGAAGATACACCTTGGTACATTCCTAAATTTTTTTGGTATTTTTTATAGGTGTAGTGAAAAAGGACACCTATCTTGTGAGTATATGAGGAAGAAAAAATCTACCATTGTTAAATGATACATTTGTAAGGATATGGGAAATTAAGAAAATAATTTTACTAGGATCCAAATAAACACTCCCCAAATAATTCCAAGGGAGTGAGGTCAATATTATGCAGACATAAATGCAGAGGATGAAGTTCATAATGATGTGGCAGTGGGTAATTTAATCGTTTCCTCGAACTTAGCCAATTCATTATTTGAAATAGGCCACTACATAGTTTTATATCGTTCCATTTTCCAGAAAAATTATATATATTATATTTTATTTAATAAAGGATTTTTTATTCAAAACTACTAGGGGAAGTATCATTTCAATAAATAAGTGTCGATCAGTCCCCCTCAAGTCACAAAAACGGGATTTAGCTCCTAAATTTATATTCGCAACCGAGACAGGATTTGATATAATCATTATTATGAGTTGGATTTCATGATATTATGAGAGTATACATTACATGAATAGGGATGTTATGATTGTTGAGAATGGTGTTAAATCCATAATATTTACAGAAAAAACCACACCAAGTGATTCTTATATATATCCACCCGAAGTAGCTCTACTGAATTCAATTATTGGGGCGGAATGGAATGAAATATCTATTTGTGAGGAAAGCAATGTTCAAATAGAGGATGTAATTTTTTACAGGAATATGTTGATGTATTTCAAGAGGATTTACATGGACATCATCTTGAGTGGGAACTTGTGACCATATTTGATTTAATTCATGGTTCAAGGCCTATATCAAAGTACCCTAATAGATTAGTCACAATGGAATTAGTGGAACTAATGAAACCAAAAGAGGAATTTAGTGATAAATGATTTATTCACCCTGTTGATTCTCCATGGGGAGCACCTATTTCTTTAATTAAGATGATGGATGGATATATGGGGTTGTGCATTAACTACTGGGTGATAAATTCTATAACAATAAAGAATATGTATCCCATACCTCTCATTGATGATTTATTTATTTAACTTCATGGAGCCCAATATTTTTCATTGATTGATCATTGATCTAGATATCATTAGTTTGATGACAAGAATAATGATATTCCAATGACAGCATTTTTAAACAGTTATGAGCATCAAAAGATTACAATAATTCATTTTGGGCTGAGTAATTCACCATCTATTTTCATGGATCTAATGAATATAGTTTTCAAGGAAAATAATTATGACTTTTCAGTGGTATTTATTGATCATATCACGATATAATCCTAAAACTACAATGAACGTGAAAAAAATTTCCACCCTATTTTTAAAACTCTTAGAAGAAATGAGTTATAAGGGATGTTTAGAAAGTGTGAATTTTGGATTCAATTAGTTTCCATTCGTGGCCACATTATCTCTATGGATGGAATATCTGTTGATCCTATGAAAAAAAGGTTATGACGAATGGCCTACTCCGATGACGTAACTGGGGTTTTTAGTTTTATTGGTTTAAGAATTTATTATCCTCATTTCATTCAGAACATTTCATGTTTAGCCAACCCAATGACAATGATTACACGCAAAGGGGTTATGTTTTTATATATAATATACTGTGAGTATTTTTTGAGGAATTAATGGGGAAATTAGTGAACGCTCTGATCCTATCTCTACACTCAGGGAATGATGGGATTGAGAACTACAATGATACATCAATGAAAGGAATTGTTTGTGTCTATTTAGAGTATGATAGAGTTTTTTCCTATGCATCATGGAAGCTAAAAATTCATGAACTATACTATCATACTCAGGATATTGAGTTAGCATCTATAATATTTTCTCTGAAGATGTGGATACATCATCTCTATTGAAAAAATATGAGATACATACAGATCATGAGAGTTTGAAATATATATTGTCAATTAAAGAACATAACATGAGGCAAAAGAGAGGGCTAGATATGCTCAATGAATATTATTATTCCATACACTACCACCACAGAAAGTAAAATAAGACATACAATGTGTTGAATTTGAAGTATAATGAAGTTCCCGACAAAATTAGGACTAAGAAGGATCCATTGTACATAGATCCAGTGTCGATAGATATAGGAATTACCTATGAAGGTGAAAAATCATATTATTTCAATTTGAATCCCTTCCAAAATTATTAGAATGGATTAAAATATCTCATCCTAATAATGGGAACCATTAAAGGTAAAGTAATTCTGTAAAATATGGGAAGTTGGATAACATCATATGTGAAGATGAAATTTTGAAATTTATGAAGAGGTTTTGTGTTGCCTCTATAACCGATCTAAAAAGGGATTTATTGGATGACTCCCATATCTCAAATTTCTCTATACACCATGGTAGCTCTAAAATGTATAGGTAATTGATGGAACACTTCATGGGGGAATACATGAAGCATGAAATGGAGGATTACATATCAAGATGTTTAGACTATGAAAATGTGAAGGCCAAACGAAAACATCATAGTGGTGTTTTGAAACCTCTACCTATTTATACATGGAAATGGGATGAAATCGCATTGTATTTTTCCACTGTGTTACACAAAACACCCAGAATGAATGATTCAATCTAGGTAATTATTGATCGACTTAGAAAATCATCACTTTTCATCACTACAAGATAGGATTTTCCATGGGAGTAGCTTGAACGACTCCATATGAAAAATGTTTTGACACATAATGGAGCACCTATCTCAATTGTGTCAGATGGTGATCCACAATTTACTTCAAAATTCTGAAAAAAAATTCATAATTATTTGGATATGGTGCTTCGTTTGAGTACTTCCAACCACCCACAAACTAATGGGAAATCATAATTGAAAATCCAAACCTTAGAAAAAATGTTGATAACATGTTCACATGACATTCAAGGTATGTGGGATCTATATTTACCTTTTGGTGATTTTTCCTACATAAATAGATTCCATTCAAGTATTCAAATGGCACTATATGAAGCATTGTATAGAAATAGATGATGTACAAAAACTTTTTTGGATGAAGTATCAGAAAGGGGGCGTGTGTTCACAGAGCTTGGGGATGAAACAACAGTAAATGTAAATACTATTGAAACTAATTTCAATGAATCTCAGTGTAGGAAAAATATATATTCCAATAATTGAAGTGATGATTTGTAATTCCAAGTGGGAGATTTTGTTTTCGAGAAAGTATCTCCATGGAAGGGCGTTATAATATTATGGAAGAAATGGAAAATTATCCCTAGGTACATGGGATCTTCTGAAATCCTAGTGATAATTAGAGATATTGAATATAAATTGGATATTCCACCTATCCTTTCAATAGTACACAATGTGTTCTATGTATCATTATTGAGGAATTACATTCCAGATCAAGCGCCTGTCCTCACTTATGAATAAATAGAATTTTAACCTAACCTATCATAATGTGAAGAGACTATCAGGATTATGGACACTAAATAACTATAGTTGAGGAATTAAAAACCACTACTTGTAATTATAATTTGAATTTATGATAAAATCGAAGAGGAAACAAGGGAGCTTTAGGAGCTTATGATGATGACATATCCTAATCATTTTATGAGATAACATTAATTAAATTTCGAGAAGAAATTATTTGTGTGGGGAGACTGTAAAACCCCAATATATTGATAATAAATTTTATATTTAATGCATGAAACAAAAAGTCTCTAAAAAATACCACTTTTTTATAACCTATCAATTAGACATAATTTTACCACCTCTGTGATTTTAATTTCACAAAAACATACATACATGGTTGTGTTCAATAAGATATTTAGTGTATGATTAAACAAACAAAATTTTTGGTGAATAGAAACAAACCCATGTGAAAAGTAATATGAAGAGTAATATGAACATTATGAATAATATATCATATTATTTTTTTATTATCTTATGTTTTTCAGATAATTATATCTTGATTAATGTTACAGTATGACATAAAACAAATTAGATTTTTAAATTTGTTAATTTTTTAATAAATTATGGTTTCACAAAAAAAATAAATTCATCACATTGAGAAAACAATTTTCATAAAATGGATTTCATTTTTAAATTTTACACATCTAAGAAAGGTTAGGGTTTATTTTTGGGATGTTTTGAAAATAGTCAAAAAAAAT
The DNA here is from genome assembly GCA_963277665.1 of Viscum album. Lineage (NCBI taxonomy): Eukaryota > Viridiplantae > Streptophyta > Magnoliopsida > Santalales > Viscaceae > Viscum > Viscum album. The sequence goes on from OY728141.1 coordinate 1,254,239,715, forward strand.
TAATAGTAATATATGGTAATCTACTATATATATAAATTATTAGTTAAATTCTATATTCCTAGCATCGTGGTTATTATAAGTACACATTGTTCGAACTCACCTGAACTTGTTACTAATACTAGTCGCATTATTCAACATTATTGGTTTTCTTGAGGGAAATAATAAAATAATTAATAAGATATTCACAAATCACCCTTCTCCACAATATCCTTCCTATGGTTTGGCAGGTCTCACGAGACAAACTACGGTCTTCTCACAAGTCCTTGATAAAATGATTATTTATGATCTTGGAACAAGGCCTTGATGGTATGGTTAGGCTGTCTAACATTAATCATTCCCTCAATATGAATTTAGACATTAAAAATTCAGGAATTTATTATACTAGTATAACACCCACAATTATACATCATTATTCATTATTTATCCAACTATTATTCGTACCATAGTATGTCCAAGTTTATTTTTTAAGGCATGTGATTATAGTTACTCACCATGCCTAAGGTTTATGTTGATGATATCTGCCACTATATTTCTTACCCGTACTAAGTATTTGTGCTTCCCTTTCTTATGTTACATTTTCCTAATTCATGAAGAGGTATATTAAGAATTTTAATAAGAATTACCCTAGGAGTTATGGATGTTTGAAAATGAGTTTCTAAATGGTTTTTCCATCATGTTTTAATGATAAATATATGTATACACCTTGTTTCTAGAACTAATAAACTAACAGATCTTTAGGATGAATATTCCTTGTTTATATTCTAATGTAATAAAATAAGGCACACAATCCTAGGAACTGGTTTTGGTCCCAAGCACCATTTATTTGAGTAATCTCTCTATACATACTATTTGAGCACAAATAATCTTGATTATATTTTAGGATGTCACTGAAATGGGAGATAGTGAAGGTTACAAAATTGGAATGTGATGACAATCTATGTAGTGTTGAGGATTTAGTGTAGTGAACTAGGAATGAGATAGTACCTATTGGTGGTCATCTTTTTATGAAACACGCACCGAGCAACTGTTCCTTCTAGTAGTTTAGTCCAAGGATGCATGCAGTTGGTGTTCACTACATGAGTTTCAGAGGGAGCAACCTTTGAGGAATCTGGGTGATCCAGATCACCAGACAATGGAGGAATATCTTGAGGAAGTAAAATTTTGTTTCTTTGTGATGAAACCTCCTTATTAATGGGTTGTCTTGTAGGGGAAACTTCTATAGGTCTCATTTTGGAGATGATGGAGAATACAGACACAAATGCATGATGATATGAAAGTTCCTCAGATAGTGTTTGAGAAGCTCATGAGAGAATATTTTTATCCAGAATCGTTGAGATCAGTGTTTATACCAAAGCTTCGTTACCTTCTTTAGGAGGCAATTTCCATGGAATACTACTTTGTGTGGTTAAAAACATGTTCATAATACTCCATGGATATTGTACGAGATCCATTTTTTCAAGAACCAACCATTGAGAATAGCTTCAACAAAGAAGTAAATGTAGGTGTGGTATCCTTGTTTCATTCCTCTTATGTGTAAGTAATATAGAGATATCTAATTATAGAGATATTCATTGGATCTGGTCTGGAATATTGAGATAGGGGTGGCAATCATTGGGCTATTTCATCTGTATAAACATGCATATGAAAGTTGATCGGATCACAACACATGTGGCATATCCATGTGTAGACTCCGACACATGGGTCTACAATGCAATAGTTGAACCAGGGATTTATTCATAAATAGGAGATGTGGTGTTACACTTTATATTAATGAGTGCATATTGTATTAGTTCTTCTAGCCCACAGTGTTTTTAAGTGGGAGATTGTCGAAGGGCCACCATGGTAGAGGCTATAGGAGAATCAGGGAGTTCCACATGATGTTGGATGTGGAATAGGAGTAATGATAGTAGAAGTTGTTGTAATATGGTTTAGTATTCTTCAACCACCCCACTTCGGTGGTCCATGACATCCATAGGGTGCTGGAGGATGAGTGTGAGGTTAGATGCAATCCATAAGGGTCCTATGATCTAGAGGCTCTTGGGATGATTAGTCTTACACATTGTGTACTTTATATATTTTTATTGTATTATTAGACACTATATTGAGATACTATATAGTTTTCCATTCTAGATTTAGGATTTCATAGAGTGATGCAGCACATGGGTAGGGATCTGTAATAATTTTCTTGACATATATTTCGACTAATGGGGAAGAAATTCATTTACCCCACTGATACATATTATGGTTGTGTGATAGAAAACCATGCGAGTGAGTCAGTTACTCCCAAAGTAGATAGAGTCATGGTGTGTCCATTGAGTTTGATTGATTTGTGAATTCATTATTGGGTTACATGTTGATGTTTCATTGTATGCCATGGAATTTGTTGGGATTCATTTCTACTTTACCATATGCTGAAGAAACCTACAAATAGGATCAGTGACAGACACATCAATCAGTATTGTGACCAGACTCTAACGGAATATTTACCCACCTAAAATCCTAATATAATGAGAAAGTGATTTCATATTAATTTTACTCAATTTGGGTTGTTTTTTATAAAATACATGATCATATATATTCATTTAGGGGGGGGGGGATTTTTCATTGTTTTTTTATTTTGGGAATGAGTTTTTGAACCCTTAAGAAGTGAAACCAAGACATATAGGAAAGGATTATCAGTGGGAACATATAACTAACTTTGTTAAGATAGATATTATGACCTATGGAGTAGAAATGATATGAAATTTCTATTTCTTTCCATAATGTTGGTGTTGAAGACCTAAATTTGGAACATGTTGTGTTTAACTATTGATTGAATGTTATAGTTGTACATAGGCTAGCACCGAGGGACTACCTAGAAATTTTCATCATCATATCAGTTGTCTCATGTGGATTCTTTTGAGATGTGTTACATCTAATGGTTTTCATATCAAGGGCCGAGTAAGACCCATTATATGAACCTTATCATCCAGTCATTTTTCATTCACACCCTCATGTTCTCATAATCATTGTTTTCTGTGGTATTCTTGAATTTGGTGTGGAATAGTTTATCTAGGTGTGGATGAGAACTATTGGATTAGGAGAATATCAATGATATGTTAACAACATGGTGTATCACTATAACTTTAGAGAGAATATGAATTGGGTTCTTGGTGATCACCACATGTCATAGTAGAGTGGACATTTTCATGTTTCGTTGATATATGTATAACATTTTGTGGATCAAAGATGAGAGTGGTGTCCATTTTTTCCCATGAGTGTGTTTTTTTATAATGAACATAAAACCTTTTTTGCTTAGCTAAAAATCATGGGAGTCCCAATTGAATGTTCAGTTTTCCCATTTACCTCCGATTTAGCATCATGGAATAGAAATATTTCATTCAGGAGAGTGTATTGAATCTTTTATTGACCTATAAGACTTTGGAATATTTTAGGGAATATTTCCAAAGATATTAATAGAGTCTGAATGGCATTCCTAGACCTAGATATCCTTAATATACTGATATTGGAAATATTAAATATATCTTATCATGCATGTGTAATTTCATTATTAATGTTGAATAACTTGAGAACTTTGACATAGGTTAGAAATATAATACCATAGTTTAGTTTATAAAATAGTGTATACCATAGGAGATATAAAAAAATGCAGCACCGGGTTATTGGTTAAGGGTTTCATGGAGGGTGATTTGATGCTATTAGACTATTAAAATAATGAAATATCCTCCCCCATCACCCATATCATGAAATGAAAATGAACAGGAGAAGATACCCCATGATTTAAAAAGGATAATGGATGAACTAAGGAGAAGAGGAGCTTTTATCCCTTTTCATGGTGCCAATCATCAGTGGATCTAGAAGTAGAGGCTTCCAAGCAACATTTTGAACCCGAATATTTTGAATTTTACCCCAAGGTATTCAGATTTGAGTTTTATGTCCTGATATGTCTGTTTATGTTTTTAATTATTTTTTAGACCTTATTCAACTACTAAGGAAACAGTTGTGGTTAATTTTTGGGTTTTGGGGGAAGCCATTGTATTATGGATGGATAAAATAGAATTTATAATCACACTACATGTAGTGCATATGAACCCATTGTCTATTCTTCCCATTCAATTATGATAATTTTTTTCCACTACATGATAGGTAAATTATGTACACTCCATGTAGTGATCCCAAATCATGGGGTTGTGGTACATGGTAGACATGTCCTGTTAAGGGACATGGCTATGTTGAAGTACATAGTTAGAAAACATTTTCATGGGGTTCTGGACATTAAATAACGATGAGGACATTGCCAGTGGCCTGGGAGAGGAAATAAAAAATAAGTACACCATATACAGGTTATGCAGGTTCACATGGTAAACCAGGTCATGTGTTATAGGACTTAGGTGTCTGTTCAAGAGAGTTCACACAATGTTATTACCCCAGCACATGACATGTAATTTTAATGGCAACATCATCCAATAGTGTCTCATTCTTCAATATGCAGATTCTGTCATAAGAGTTTCCTATCCTGAATAGTTTTCTTCCTAAAACAATATGGAATCATTCATGGTGTTTTGTGAGATATGATGTAGTGTTATTCAGTTAGGATGGTTCTCTAGCAGTTCTTCACTATGGGTAATAATCAAGTTGGATCAATGAAGAGATTTTTAGGTCGGTTCCATTCCTTATTGCTATAATATTTTGGTCTCCTCGACACTTTATTCTAGTCAAGAGGTGCTCCAGAACTATCCGGGTGTGGGTCCTCTACCCATGGTTGGGTTTGAGACTTGAGGAAATATGAGTGTGACTCTCCATTTAGTGATTCTTGAAAAATTATAGAGATCTATTTAGTTTATTAAAGAGAAATTGGAAATGATAATCCCCTATCATACCATTTTACAAGTTTCCCATACCTCTCGTAAATGTTGATATGGAACCCCCTCAAAGAGGGCATGGGTCCTATAACCACTTAGTTGTTCTCTCGGGGTCTGTAGTCTCCTTTTGGATAAGGTAATTGGTCCTCAATTTGTAGTGTTATACCACCCTTGTCATTACATAATACTGGTCCTCAAATTTAGGGGTCAGTACTCTTTCAACATGTATTTGTGTTGGTCCCCCATTGCAATCAAATATATAGGGGTTTAAATCACCTCTACAATAGGTGATAGTACTCTATCTATGATTTTGTACTCCTTCTTCTATGATTTGTTTTGGGAGGTGGTACTCTATGGTATTTAAAGCTCCCTCAACTATGGAGCACAATTGTGAGGACATGACCCCTCCACTATTTTTTTTAAAAATCATGTTAGGAGTTTGTTCACCCTTGATGTGGAGCAATGCAAGCCTCTCTATATCGGTACTAAAGTGGTATCATTGGATGTTTTGGAGTTAGTAATCAATCAAATTTCAGGCTATCATGAGTTTTTATCCCTCTATTCTATCCCTTTAGAGATTATTTACATGGTGAATGGTCTGGAGTAGAGCTTCATAGACTCTATGTGGTGGTGAGGTGAGAGAATCTTCACTTGGGATCCTATGAGATCGAACATGTTACATCAAAATGGTGATAGGACCTCTAGTGGTGGGTGCTAGAGTTAGTCCTAGAGAACAGTACACAATTGACCATATCACTGAGATGTGTTCCATCTTGGATGGTAGGGATCATAAAGTGGAATTAACCTAGACAGTCATTACATTTGAGTCTCGAGTAGAATCCTATAATGGTTATGAGGTTGAGAAATCATGAGACAAAAATTTGGAGGCATGTATATCTATGTAATCTTGGGAGTCTTTGTGGTGATTTCGTATGTATTATTTGAAACTCCTTGTGTATTTAGTTGATCATTCATGTATGGATGAGGATTGGTTGAGACAATGTCTCTTGTATCCCTTGTTAAGGTTCCCACTATCTTGGGTAATGTTGATGGTTACATTTTATTTTCTCTATTTTGTTTTGGTTATTTTGGGTGCCTAATGGGTATTTTTATACTCACACTTTCACATGCATTTCACTCACATGTAATGTATTTCATAGAGTAATTTTCATTCGATGGAGTCCCTGAAGGACCAATGAAGAAAAAGAATACTGAGGTAGACACATTGAGGTGTGTCCTAGTGCGGGTTTGGGGTGAGTTCTGGTTAATTAATTTGAGAGAATTAATCTCTTTCGGATCACATTGTACTATTTTTATGTTTTTGGAGGGCCTGCATTTTTAATATTTACTCATTCAGTAATATTTTCATTATTTGATTGTCGGTTTTATGTATGCCTACATTATATTTCTATTTTTATTATCTTTAAATTAATTCAAGGAGATTTATAGGTTCCGTGTGTACAAGTGATATAGTCCTTGGCCTCTAATATGTGTGTCAGGCCAACTCGGTAGTGGACTTCATCCCCCATATTATTGGTGGTGGGATTGGCATAGTCACTGCTTGGGAAGTAGTGGGATGTTTCGGGCTACATAATATAATATCATTTACATTTTACCTTATTTTATATTTTTTAAAAACCTCATCAATTTTATACCATTCAAATCCACATTTATGAAAGAGAACATGCACCAAATTATTATTTGTATAGTATAAATATGAGATTTAATTTAGGTAAGACCCTTGTTGAGGAAAACTATTATCATTTATTTTTACTAAATGTTATTTATGTGTTAACCTTTATAAATAATACTTCTAATTGAATGAAATGTATTCACCTATATATGTCATTATTATATCATGAAATTTACATTTGTATACTAATCTGATACATATATTTTATTCACAAGTACAAGGAATTATATTATTTTTGTGATCTATATTTATTGATTTTTTTAATCAAAAAACCTTCAGTAACTATTATTTAGTTTCAAATCATTTATGAAACCATAGTTATTTTCAACATAAAACATTTCATAGTGAGAAACAATTCCTTTAACACATCATTTTTAGAAAAAATACATTAGGAATATTCAAAAACAATTATCTATATTTACACCATCTCTATAAAAAATCAATATATAAGATACTAAATATTGTTCTAGAAATAAGGAAAGTTTTCGAGTTGGATAACAAATATCACACAATATTGGGAATAAAATTAAATCATTAATTTACTCATAACAATGCATTAATATTATATTAAACAAATTATAATATAACACATAACATTTTATATGTTTATGCAATCTATCAATGATTATAGATATGATATTTATAAAGTTAAATTAAAATTACTTTAAGGAATCAATCCTGATTAGGAATCCATAATGTCGATAAATATCCCAATACATGGGAAGGATCCCCTCCCCTCCAAGGGTTTCTAAACCATTGAGTTAAAGGGTTTGGGAGAGAGTCTAGGTGAGATAAATTAATATTTGTGTAGTTTCATGATACTCTATTACAATATTTATATACAATGCATCACTAACTATATGACTCTATATATATCTTTAGAATGAAACATCATGGAATGTAATAATTTTTAAATAAATTGAATACAATTGTGATATTTTATCAGTGTTTTTACCATCAAAATATTATTGCAATACAATGATCACTTTATTTAATGTTAATGCATTTTATTTATCCATATAATGTCACTAAATAATTATCCCATGATTATCATGTCGATCATGATTGATTACCTTATAGATTAATTATACAAAATAAATTATATTATAATACATTAACCGTAATTCAAGTCATAATAACACAATGACATATTTCACAATGTTAATTACCTTAGAAAAAACCACAACCTTGTTAGAGAAACCGTAACATGGTTTTTGATTTTATACATATTTTTGATAAAAATATTATTCCTTTTATTGAATGAAGAATGATTTATTTTTTAAAGAGTGTTGATTATATTTATGATTGAAAAAAATAGAATGTATGGGTTGATAAATCCATTATTACTAACTATTATGGATTTTACTGAAAATGAGTACCAAGATATCAAATGTTGCAATAATTTACTATATAAATGTTTGAATATAAAGAGATATAGTATATATCTATTTGAAAAAACATTTTCACGGAATATGAATGGTGGTTATTTATTATTTTAGATGGTATTGAATATATATAGTTTTCATGTGCTTTTTATATATAAAATTATATATATGTTAATTGGTTTGGGAAAATTTGAAAATTTTGACTCACATAATATTTTTCACATTTTATTTCTTGATGAACTAATGTATAATTTCATAATAATTACCACTAATTCAAAAATATTTCATTTGTTTACAGAAAAAAAGTAATCAGAAGTTTATTTTCATAGTCAATAAACCAAAAAATGTTTTTATTTTTTAAAATTTCCAATGACATGGAAATAGATAGTGGATAATAAATAACCTTCTTAGAGAAACTGATAATGAGTTTGATCTATAATTGATTGTTTATTTATTCTCACAACATATTTATAGTCATAACATTTATTCACATAAAACACTAAATTAAATTTTGGTTTTTAATAGAACTAGAAAAAACATCAAGAGTTATCTTGAACAATACTTAATGAATATTTTCATGCTCTTTATTTTCAAGATGGTATTCTATGTTTGAATTTTTATTTTATTTATATGGTTAAATATGAAATAGATGATTCCATATTTCATATGGAATGGATGAAAAAAAATCAGAAAATTATCGTGATTTTGGATACAAGGGTTTAATTATAAACACCAAGAAGAATTTAGAAATGTTTTCTATAAACTAAAATGAAGTTATTTTTCTTGTCTATTCAAATTTCAGAAAGTCATACATAGTTTTAAATGTAATAACCAATGATATGGAATCATATATTACTGATTTATTTTACTCAAAAAATCTATACGAGACCAATAAACATTCATAAGACGTTGTGGTTGGTACGCCTAACATGAATATAAATCAATAATTTATGAATAATGGACTAACTAATAATAAAATATTTATTTTTCAAACACTTTTATGGATAAAGTGAAAAACCGTGAGTTCAACCACAGTAAGAAATAGTAGATCCATTGAAATAAAACTCATGCCTAACAAAATTAATCTCCCAAAACAATTTCCAAGTGATTTTGGTTACCAGGGTGTCTAGTTACTCCATTATAAATCATCAAATCAAAAGTCCATCATGTACCAATACTAGATAGACTCCTGGATGATGATATTTCCACTGTTGAACCCCTTAAAAGGATTATTTTTTTATTTGAAATCCAACAATATTTCTCCTCATTGAGATCCACAGTTATTGGCCTCCCCAGAGTACTATAAGCATCCTCATTTTTAGCATTATGTGATAAAGTCTCTTAGACCATGTGTCCTTCCATGATAATAAGTGATTCTAATTAATTATCAAATACATCACTAGATATTTGTTGCTGGAGGTGACATCCCTAATAGTCTACATAGCAATCAACTTCATTATTGAGGGAGTCTCCATTAGTGTTGGTAAGACGTATTTGTTCTTCCACTCTTTATAGATGCGCTTTTGGCTTGTGTTTCTCCCCCAGCATGGAGACAAATCTCCCAAAACCTCATCTTCTAAATTTCATGCAATGTAGACTGAATCATCCTCAAGAGCCTAGATTGTATCATCATGTGGAATCTATTCAAAATGATAACCCAACTCTACTCCTACCACATCAATAGAAGGATGTGTCCTAGTCCCTCCCACTAAGCACACCACCTTCACAAATGATACTCCCAAGGGACTCTTTGTCACGAACCAGGCCAGGTCTCCATCCAACCCGGCACCCGACCCGACCCGCGGCAAGGCCCGAAGGGAGTTCCCGATCCCCACGGGCTGGCACAAGTTCCCGGGTATTGTAAGTAACAAGTGGGAACGACTTAACCTGAAATAAAAGACAGAAAAACAATTGGCCAGATAAATTAACTAAAACTGAAAAAAAGACAACAAAACACGTCTTTAAACTATGAACATTTTTAAAGTCTAAAACTCTTACCAATAACTAAAAAGAAAAGATGACAGTGGAAACTAAAACTCTTACTCAAACCACTCGGAAAAAGAGAGGCCACTTCGACACCACTCTGCATGAAAAGACCAACTACAACCCGAACCACAATAACTGGGCACGAACTCAAAACCTGGAAAGCAGAAGAAACAGAATCTACATACACCCAAGGGTGTATGTAGGTTGTGAGATAAAATCCCACTAGGATGCCACCAAGAAAAGGTTCCATGCATAATTATTAAAAGACAAATACATTTTCAATTTAACAGAATAAAAATAAATAATTGTTTTAAATATTTTAATGAAAATGGTTTTTAAGGGGAAACATCTCTAAAAAGAAAACAACATCAATTAACATACACACACGCACACACACACACACACACAGACACACACACTCAAGCACACACACACACACACAGAGACGCACACAAACACGCTTTTCTTGGTAACCCCAACGTCACACCATGTACCGATGGTGAGCAGAAAGCAAAAGAAGAGCACCATACATGTAAGTGGCCCTAAAGATTCTAGTGAGAAATGGGACCCTAGAACCTCACGTCTTGGTGAACCATATCATAAATTCCCGTGAACAAGCCACTGGTAGGAAAACACCTCCGACCATAGTGGTCTCCAGTCATCATCTAATGTTTAGTTAGTGTTGTAAGCGTCAATCCTACTATGTAAAACTGGGCCGATGCAACTCTCGTATCACTAGAAAGCTAGTCTAGTCCGCCCACCTATTACCCAGGATTCCCGTTTGTGCTCATGTAATTCAAAGTTCATGCCACAAGTCATAATCATACACTTAAACCCAATAAGATACTACACACGCCAAGACAACCACTTCCACAAACAAAAACCATTTGAAATAATGCAGTCACTAAAAATGTTTTCAAAACATGCTTCACACTACTGACATAATTTAATAAAACATTTAAAAAGATTATGGAACAATAGAAAAAGCGTGTCACATGATTTTACACAAACAGAAGTAACTATTTATAAATCCAAAACACACTCCAACATTGCACAAACTCAAATACAATATAAAGCGTGACATGCACCACACAAACAATTTGATGGAAAAACGTACACAACATGTAAGACACTTTTACACAAACTACAGAACCTATTAATCCAAAAACAAAAGCTGACGATACAATTTTAAAGAAGTAATCTTGCATCGCTCATTAACCCCCACAAAACCTTCTTTTATGATAAGATGCACACGACACTATGTCCAAAAATATAGTTCACAGTAATGGCACAACATAATAAGCTAATGGAAGAATCTAAAAATCACTAACAATTTGATATGAGTTTTCAGCAGAAAACATACACATAAAATATAAAAATGCTACCAAATAATTAAGATTAAATCAAACCTGAAAAATGAACAATTTTGAAAAATGAAAATTAATTAAATAACATACTAAATTAATTAATTTAAAATTAATTTAATTAGATAATAATTAAGAGAGGAACCACCTACATTTGATGCCGAATTTCCCACAAACGAGTGAGAAACTCCAATCGCACCACGAACGCACCGCAAAAAGATCAATTGTACCCTAAAACCAGAATTTGAACTGAAATAAATCAAAAACAACTCCAAAATTAGACCACAAACCTACTGGAAAAAAATAGTCTCAAAAAAAAGAAAAGGAAATTGAATGAGAAAGGGGGCTCAACCAATGAAGGTTTCGGCCGTGGAGGGAATACCGGATGGGGGGGAATCGGGTTCACCGGACCAGGCGAGTGGACGGTGGCTGATGGAGAGGGGAAGCCAAGGTGGCCGTCGACTGGGGTTCGTAGGACAGGATGAAGGAGGAAATTGTAGCGGGGTTCGGTGTGAGGAAAACCGGGGCAACGCGCTGGAGTTAGGTGGGGAGAGGCGTCGCCGGAGAAGGAGACGGAGCGACGGTCGGGGGCGCGAGAAGGCCAGAGCAACGGGGGAGAAGGGGTTCGGTTCAGTGAGGGAACTCAGGGTTCGTCGGACGTAAGGAGGAAGGTCGGTGGGGTGCGGCATATTCCAGCTGGCCAGACGGGAGTGCAAGTGGGTGATATGGAGTCTGTCGGATAGAGGGAGGGCCGACAATGGGATAGGGAGCGATGGGGAATCCTCCGGACAGAACCGGGGAGAAAGGGGGGAGATGCAGCGCGACCAAGATGCAAAAAAAATGGGGCCTCCAAACCCTACCACCAAAAGAGGATTAAAAAAAACCAAAAAATAAAAAAAACCAAAAGTAATTGTCAATATCAATATTATTATTATTCTTAAACTAAAACCTTAAAATTAATAATAAGTATTAAAATATTAATAACAACATAATAAACTTTATATTCTTAATTAATAATACTAATAATCTCAAATATTAATATTGTTATTATTATCATTAAAAAAACTTCTAAAGTTTCTATTTAAATTCTTATTTTTATTTATTTAAATTTCATTACTCAACATCATTTTATTATTCCTTTATATTTTAACTCATTTCTGAAAGTTGGGCAGACTGTGTGGTCTCAGAACCGTGCCCTGCCCATACGTCCGGTAAAAAAAACACAAAACACTCATAATAATAATAATAATAATAAGATAATAACATACCTAATAACATAAATAATAAACTATACAAGGATCAACATAATAAAATGATTATAATAAAATAATCCTCTCAATTAAATTATTATCCAAGAAAATAATAATATTCTCAAGTGACATTAATATTATCATTATTATGAAAACTCTTCTTAATTTGTCTTATTTCATTAGTTGACCATCAGTCATGACATGTTGTGAGCTAAGCGAGGTCACGCGGTGACCCAAGCGAGGTCGCACGGCTTCGATCGTGGTGCACTGAACGCATCCAAGGGTGAAACATTCGTTTCTAAATAAGAACTCAGAAAATTTAATTCGGGCCTCAAATCGAACTACCCAATGCCTAGAAAATTAATAAAATAGATATTACAAAAAAGATGGGTGTGAAAATTCTCCCCACCATAATGCTTTTCGACCTCGGAAAGCCACAACTAAGGCTGAGACCCAAACTAGGAAACAACAACACACTAAGGATCAAATTGGATCTGCACAATCAACAAGCCAAAACAGGCAAAAGCATCGTGCTCATAGAATGTGACTCAAAGAAAACATTGAGGAACTCATACAAAGACTTTCTGATATGTGTCGCCCGCCCTGAAGAGCTAGAACGCCTCCGGTTGACTGATTGAGGAAGGGAACTCTCGCACCCACAGAAACCAACCTCACAAGCCGAAACATCTCAAGTACCATAGAATGAAATCCACGCCGTTTGTCTGGAACGAACAAACAAGAGCAACCACGACCCAGATGCACCCTTATCACTTATCGCCAACTCATCTTTAGAAACAGAACCAAAAGGTCAACATGGGGAAGCACGAGGGTCTCCCCACCATTAAGGAAAGGCCAACACCAATTTATTCTAGAGACATTAGTGCGAGACCCATCGTGGGTCTCCCCACTATTACGACTAACATAAGGTACAAAACTTTGAAAATTATTCAACGGTGACCAAACACACCACCACAAGGGGCGGGGAGGGAGGGACCTGACTACCGGGGCTTCAAAATAATAACCCATGACAAACAAGCATTTCCACATTCCTGGATGAGCATTATTCCAACTTTGAGATCGGCATACCCAACATCCTCCCATAAAGTCCCCTAAAGGGATTTCATCCAGTGGGTCGCAACCCCCAATACATTAAGGCACGAGACGAAGACGGCTCCACATGGACATGAAAACCTTATGCAACAAGATGGCTCATTCAGAGTGGAACAACCATATAAAAAATTTTAACTGACTCTACTTTTAACACTAATGCCAAAAATAAAGTCGGGGTCTCATACACTCTTGGGGTCCCTGACCATGCACCAGCTTCACTCTAAGGCCTATGGCTGGAGCCCTAATGTTTGAAGCATCTCATGCCTCGCAGTCAAGTATTAAAGACTCTTGAACGGAGCTCCTCCTTTTGGGGTCACACGCAACCACACTGCTATCGAGACAACACCATAAAACACAAAACATTACGACATACAACTAATCATACAAGGAACATTCACTAACACCAGAGCTAAAATGGTGCATGCGCATCACCCTTTGTCACACTGAATGAGAACACGACACCACCAATCATCACCTGAACATGACCGCTGCTGTTGAGAGGAACATTACGCTGAGAATGATTTTAAACCACGTCTTGAACACCATGTGATTCCTGCAAACGACCATAGCATCCTCATACAACTGGGTCTACCAAACAAGTATCCTAACATTAACCTTTCCATAAACGAAACAAACCAAAGAAAAGAGGCCATTTAGAACGATAGACAACACCAATAACTTAGGGTTTCATCCACCTTTTTCCTACTGAAGTCTCTTTTACCGCTTCTAAACCAACTTTGACTATCAAAGGGACCTCACGCTGCAAGACGTCACCGAACATGACCGTTGTAGACGAAATAAATACGACAAATCCCTTCAAGACAGTGGTCAACACTGAAAATTCTGTACCACCTTCACCCTTCCCCGCTAGATTTTCTTTCTCCGTTTCCAGGGGGAACCTTAAAACATGACGACATCAAACATCATACCCAAAAAATCAGACAACTCAAAGAGGCCGAAACTCCCTTCAACTCCCCTCGCATCTGTCATCCAACTAAGAGAGGATCCACGTAGATTTAAAAATGATAGGTGGGTTCAATTATAGAATTTAATAAGGTATTTACTCTGATCAACTGGAGGGTCGGCCAACAACGATTTGTCTGTGGCCGCACTTCAATCACACGCCAACGCTTTATGGGGGCATATACTAGTCAAAATGGAAAACCATGGGCCCAATCAAACAAGTTTGATGGTCAAGACATACCACAAGCGAACACCAAACATGCAGGGGGAACCACCACAAGGGCTCCCCGATGTACTTTTCAAAAGAATAAACTAACTACACGCTTGAATACCAACATACAAATAAAAAAATTTCAAACTCAGGACACAAATCATTCAGAAAGGATCCTCGGCTCAAAACGCCTCACATCCGACATTTCCAAAACACAAGGACACACCACACAAACACCGTTCACTAAACCACCAAAAAAAATTTCATTTAACAAAACATTTTGAAAATAAGAACACCCAGTGGGTTGCACAAAAACCAATGGTGTCCCATGGGCCTCGCACATGCATGTTCGCATGCCACACCGACACCCACATTATATAAATCCAGGCACTCATCCTCTCGTTCCATTAACCCTTTCTCCTTCCACATACACTCATGCATGTGGTTGCCCTTGAGAACACAATGGATCAAAACCAGACCTTTCCATTTTTAAGACCAAAACATCCTACCCACACTTTTCATACCCCACAAACCATTTCATTTTTAAAGCGCTTAATTTGAAAACATTTTCCAAGACCAAAACATTTTTACTTAAAAACCAAATTTCCACGAATCCAAAATAAAGATACGAGAAACAATGCAGGAGGAAACTAGTGTTAGCGGGTGATTGGAGCATATGGTTGGCGGTCATATGCCAATCATGCCATTGGCCACAGAGAGTATTTTAGGACATTTTACCTAGATCCACACTGCTTTCCAGACCCTGCAAGCTCACTAAGACCACTGACCTTACTCCCTTTTCATTTCCCTTGGACATGATTAACCGTGAGGACCAAAAACTCAGACAAACCCCAACATACTTTGGTTACTTGAGTCCCGCCACAAGTTGTGCAGTCCATGCACCTTACTCGTAGCCAGGAAGTCGAGTCCCGGCAACATTAACTCAAGTATACCGTGACTCCATCCCAAAAGAGAACGACCCAACCTACTCCTCTAATACCATTTTGTCACAAACCAGGATGGGTCGCCATCCGACCCGGCGCCCGACTCGACCCGCAGCAAGGCCCGAAGGGCGTTCCCAATCCTCATGGGCTGGCACAAGTTACTGGGTATCGTAAGTAACAAGTACGAAGGATTTTACCTGAAATAAAAGACAGAAAACAACTAGCCAGATAAATAAACTGAAACTAGAAAAAAGACAACCAAACACGTATTTAAACTATGAACATTTTTAAAGTCTACAGATCGAAACAGGAACTAAAAAGAAAAGATGATAGTGGAAACTAAAACTCTTACTCAACCCACCTGGCAGAAGAGAGGCCACATCGACACAACTCAACATGAAAAGGCTAACTGCAAACCGAACCAAAATCACTTAGCATGAAGTCACAACATTGAAAGTAGAAGAAACATAATCTACATACAACCAAGGGTGTATGTAGGCCGTGAGCAAAAATCCCACTAGGATGCCACCAAGAAAAGGTTCCACGCATAATTATTAAAAGAAAAATACATTTGAAATTTAACAAAATAAAAATATATAAGTTTTTAAAGAATTTTAATGAAAACGATTTTTAAGGGGAAACTTCCCTAAAAAGAACACAACTTCAATTAACATAGACACACACACACACACACACTCACGCACACACACACACACACTCACACACATGGACGCACGCACACACGCTTTTCTTGGTAACCCCAACATCACACTGTGTACCGACGGTGAGCAGAAAGAAAAAGAAGAGCACAATACATGGGAGAGGCCCTAAAGATACTAGCGAGAAATGGGACCCTAGAACCTCACGTCTCGGTGAACCATATCATACATTACCTTGCACGAGCCACTGGTAGGGAAACACCTCCTACCATAGTGGTCTCCAATCATCATCCAATGTTTAGTTAGATTTGTAAGTGTCAATCCAGCTAAGTAAAACTGGGCTGATGCCACTCTTGTGTCACTAGCACGCTAGTCTAGTCTGCCCACCTAGTACCCAGGCTTCCTGTTTGTGCTCAATTAATTCAATGTTCATGCCACATGTCATAATCATACACTTAAACCCAATAGGATACTACACACACCAAGACAACTATTTTCACACACAAAACCCATTTGAAATAATACTCTTGCTAAAAGCGTTTTCAAAACACGCTTCACACTACTAAAATAATTTAATAAACCATTTAAAAAGTTTATAGAACAATTGAAAAAGAGTGTCACATGATTTTACACACATAGAAGTAACTATTTATAAATCGAAAACACACTCCAACATTGAACACACTCAAATACAATATAAATCGTGACCTGCACCACCCAAAAAATATGATGGAAAACCTGACACCACATGTTAGACACTTTTACACAAACTACAGAACCTAATAAGCCAAAAAAAAGCTCGCGATACAATTTTAAAGAAGTAACCTGGAATCGCTCATTAACCCCCACAAAAACTTTTTTTCTGATAATATACACATGAAACTATGTCAAAAAATATAGTTCACACTAATGGAACCACATAATAAGCTAATCACAGAATTTAAAAATCACTAACAAGTCGATATGAGTGTTAAGCAGAAAACACACACATAAAATATAAAAATGCTACCAAATAATTATGATGAAATAAAACCTCAAAGAAGAAAAATTTCTCAAAATAAAAATTATATAAATAACATACTAAATTAATTAATTGCAAATTAAATTATTCAGATAATAATTAAGAGTGGAACAACCCACTTTTGACGCTGAATTTCTCACAAATGAGTGTGAAACATAAATCGCACCATGAACGCACCGCACAGAGATCAATTGTACCCTAATACAAGAATTCAAACCGAAATAAATCAAAAAAATCCCCTAAATTGGACCACAAACGTGAAGAAAAAAAAATAGCCTCAAAAAATAGAAAAAGAAAATGAATGAGGAAGGGGGCTTAACCAATGGAGGTTTCAGCCATGGAGGGAAGACTGGCAGGGGGGCATCAGTTTCACCAGACCAGGCGAGGGGGACGGCGGCTGAGGGAGAGGGGAAGCCAAGGGGGCCGGTGGCTAGGGTTCGTTGGACAGAATGCCAGAGGACAGTGTATCGGGGTTCGACATGAGAAAAATCGGGGCAACGTGCAGGAGTTAGGCAGTGCGAGGTGTCGCTGGAGAGGGAGACAGAGCGGTGGTCGAGGGCACGAGAAGGCCGGAGCGACATGGGATCAGGGGTTCGGTCCAGAGAGGGGGCTCGGGATTCATCGGACATAAGGAGGAAGGCCAGTGGGATGCGGCGCTTTCCAGGTGGCCGGACGGGTGTGTAGGGGGGGTGATGGGGAGTCTTCCGGACAGATGGAGGGTCGTCAATGGGAGGGGGAGCAATGGGGAATCCGCCGGACAGAACCGAGGAGAAGGGGGGAGACGCAGCACGACCCAGGGTCGAAAAAATTGGGGCTTCCAAAACCTACCCCCAAAAGAGGATTAAAAAAAACAAATAAACAAATAAAATAAAACCAAAAGTAATTGTTAATATCAACATTATTATTATTCTTAAACTAAAACCATAAAATTAATAATAAGTATTTCAATATTAATAACACCTTTATAAACTTTATATTCTGAATTAATAATACTAATAATCTCAAACATTAATATTGTTATTATTATCATTAAAACTACTTCTTAAATTTCTATTTAACTTCTTATTTTCATTTATTTCAATTTCATTACTCAACATAATTTTATTATTCCATTATATTTTTAATCATTTCTGAAAGTCGGGCAGACTGCGCGGTCTCAGAACTGTGCCCTGCCCGTACGTCCGGTAACGAAAAAAACCCAAAACACTCGTAATAATAATAATAATAATAATAATAAGATAAAAAAAGACCTAATAACCTAAATAATAATCTATACAATGATCAACATAATAAAATGCTAATAATAAAATAATCCTCTCAATTAAATTATTATCCATGAAAATAATAATATTCTCAAGTGACATTAATATTATCATTATTTTTAAAACTCTTTTTAATTCTTCTTATTTAATTAGTTGACCATCGGGCATTACGTGCAGTGAGCTAAGCGAGGTCGCGCGACAACCCATGCGAGGTCGCGTGACTTCAACTGTGGTGCACCGAATGCAACAAAGGGAGAAACATTCGTTTCTAAATAAGAACTCATAAAATTTAATTCGAGCCTCGACCCGAACTACCTGATGCCCAAAAAAATAATAAAATAGATAATACAAAAAAGACGGGTGTGATACTATTGGGATATGCCTCCATCACTTTGGAATACTCTTCAATAACTAGATCAGATATTTCCATCTCAAACTGGATTGAATGAATTGTACTCATATCCTTTTACAACACATAATTCATTGCATCCATTTCCATCTCCAATTGAGCGGTATAATCAGAATCACTAAAAGAACCCATGTTCAGTGCATTTATAGGAGGAGCCACTTCCACTAGAGGGTAGTAAATATTGAGATCACCTAAAAACATACTAATAAAACTCTTTAATTTCAGTTTAGAAGGTATAAGATTTGATGCCTCCAGCATTACCATGGTACCTTCAAAAGAATTTAAAACTACATCTTTTTAGTGACCAAAACCGAACATGTTCCACTATAACGTCCCGGAAAAATGAGCTTCTTTTATTTATGGATCTTTTTCCACATAATAAAATTTTATTATGTTTTACAATAGAAGCACATAGAATTATATCAGACCCTAATGGTATCTTTCAATAAATGATATAATTATTATAAATTTTTTTGCTATATGGACTAATGATTTTTTTAATTATATAGTATGATTTAAACACCCCCCTTTAAATGAAAATGAAAAAAATAATGTTTTTTATTTTTTAGAAATATCACTATGAAATTTCATTATTCGTTTTCAATCCGTTATCATTTTTAAAAACTAAGTATTTTTATATTTAATAGTTAAATTTATAAGAAATAGAAATTTTTTATTATTAAATAAGAATTTTTTTTAAATTTAAAATGTCAAAATTACACTAGGATGAATTTTTAGAATATTTCTAAGATGATTCAATTTGATTAATAGTGTTTTAATAATAGTGTGTTTTTTATGAATAGTATTTGATTAATAGTATTTTTAAAAGAATAGTATAAAAATATTTTATTAGGAAAAAACATTTTTGTGAAATGATTTTTGAAAAATGGACATACAGAGTTGTGTTCAGTAATATATTTATAGTCTAATGAGGTTAACTTAAATTTTTTGGTGAATAGTCACTTGAACTTTTGGAATTGAAAATTTACCCTTGTTAATATTAATGAATATTAAATCAGCCAAAAAATAAAAGCTTCACCCTTAAAGGTATAAATATAATTTAGAAATCTAAAAACTGAAAAATCATCATAGTATATGTAATGGTATTTTTGATTGTCATAAATACTTTATTTAAAATTATATGTTTAATTTAATAATTTAAAATGTAAATGTATATTTATAAAATTTAATCATAATTTTTTAGTTTTTAAATTTATGGTTATACGATAATTTTATGGGACATTGATTAATTTCTCAATGAGTTACAAAACAAGTTATAGTTTTAGAGTTGTTTTTTTGTGTAAATAGGTATTTTATTTATAAATTAAAATAAAAATATTAAGAAAATTATTTATAAAAAATTATTTAAGTTTTTAATTCAGAGAATTGATTTTATTTTAGGTTGAATTTATGATATTTTTATATAATGTTATGTTTTTCAGTGATTAGTAGAATTACAGTTTTGAGTTTTAGTTTGATTAATGGCATCATAAATTATGTAATAAATATGTAATAATTCTGGTCATCTTGTGAATAGTATTATTTGTTATGAGGTATCACATGTGGCCAATACCATGGGAAAATAACATGGGCATGCCCCTGGTTTGTCAAATACCACCGATGAGTTTGTCCTAGGATATTAATAAAATATTCACTGACTTTTTCAATAAATACCAAGCTATTCCCTCCTTCCATTCATTCTAAAATCCCCCTCAATGAAGAAATATTTTTTTTATCTCCCAAGGAGTCCTACCAAGGTTCCCTCATTCCCCCTATGGTCCCAAATTTCGATCTTTCGATGTTACTCTTCATGGTAAGGTAACTTTTCACCATCCTCTTTTAAGTCATGACTTTCTTTATGTTATGTCTTCTAGTTTCCCTATTATTATGTTAGGGTATGAAATTATCTACCCAAATATCTATCCATTTTATTTTCAAATGATTACAGATCATTTCCATAGTAATCAACTTAATTTTATGATTTTTAAACGATGTCGTTATGCATCCGAATTTTTAATAAAAGAAACAGCATCTTCCCTTTTCATCCATGTTTCTTTTCTTATGGTATGTCATTCAAATATACATTTCATGATCTTATTTATATTTTATTCTTTCCCTATACAGTATTATCAGTTATTTATGAGTGTTTTATCCCTGTAACATGTCTAGTTAATGTTTTATTAATACATGTTATGTAGCTAATATGTAGTAGAAATTTCCTCTCAAAATCTCTCTCTTTTTCTCTATAATTTTCACTTGTTTTATTTATGTGAATAACAAAATATATTTTAATTTCCAAGGGTATTAATCAAGACATAATTTTTTTTTATTTTATTCTTGAATCGACATACATATAACCATCATTCCCTTTCCATGCGTTATAAAATACATAATTATCTTTTTTTAGAACTTTAAAAACATCACGATTTTGAAATGAAACCCATTTCTTTTACCCTCTTTTGGTTATTTATGAAATGTATTAATATTAACTATGTAGTTCATATGAAAATAAACACATATTAATGGTGCACAAAGATAGAGCTATAATGAAATGGGTAAAGAATTTAATCTCTAGAGATGAAAAGTTTCACGATACCATGCGGAATCACCCTAGTAATTTTTATGTAACATTTAGGATGAACCATGGTGATATGTTCATGAATTTCAAAATTAAATATTATAGCCACATATTCTTATTATAATTAATTTTATTATGATATTCCTCTTCTTCCATTTCTTGTGTATTTATGTTCTTCATCATGTTATTATTAATATGACATGTAAACAGATTCCCTTGTTTTCCATACTAGGCCTCTTGCTCACCATTTTCTTTGATGTATGTCTCCAGGTTATGAGATATAGTAATTTTACATAGGATGATCCTTTTAAGAATTCCTTCATGTGTATTGAGAATAATTTTTTCTGTTTTCATCTATTATGCTTCTGATTTCCAGGACAATAAAATTGAAAGATCTTCTCTTAGTTGAATGTAATGAAATGTTATGTAATAAAAAGGCAGGATGTCATAGTTGGTGATGAAAGATAGTTTAGTAATTTATGTAAATTAGACTATATAATCATTATGAATAACCAAATTGGGAAATCTTATATATAGGAAATCATCATAGTATTGTGGTGAAATATAATATAAGTGGTTACCGAACAAATAAATCCATGTGTGGATACGAAGAAGTGGATGTGGCTTTGGAACAGATTTATGCAGGAGTGAAAACTCAAAAAAAGTGTTTTGGGGTTGACATGGGGTATCATATTACATGAAAATGGGCCTTGCTATACTTTTTGTTTGACACTCCCTTGGGATTTGATTGGTTAATCACATGCTTTTTATGAATAATTATGAATGATTTATAGAGAAATCTAAATGTTGTTAAAGAATAATATTTTTAATGATTTGAAACTACATTATAATTTTACATATCCTAGTAGCAAAAAAATTCTAATAAGAGAAAACTGTGAGGATACAATTTATTTAAGGGGGAAATATTGTAACGAAATAAAAAATTGAACTTGTTTTATTTAAGGATTTCTTTCCTCATAATAACATTTTATTATGGTTTAGAGTTGAACTATATCGAATTCCGTCAGATCCAAACTGTAGTTTTCAAAAAATGATATAATTATTATAACAAATTAAGGTATTCGAAATAATGATTATTTTTATTAACTATTATCATTTAAACACATCTTTTTAAATGAAAATGATAAAATAGATTTTTTGTTATGGTTCAAAAATTTCACTATGAAATTTCACAATTCATTTTCAATCTAGTATTATCTTTAATCTCTAAAGATTTTATTATTTATATGTTAAATTTATAATTCCTAGTGAATTGTTATTGTTAAACAAACAACATTTTTGAATTTCAAATGTCACAAATATCCTAGGATGAATTTTTAGAAATTTTCTAAGATGTTTCAATTAGGTTAATAGTCTTGTATTAATAATGTATTTTAATGAATAATATTTGTTGAATAGTGTTTTTATGTATAGTATAAAAATATTTATTTATTAAATAATTATTTTGTGAAATTGTTTTTGAAAAACAGACATACACGGTTGTTTCAAGTAAGATATTTATAGTCTAATAAGATTAAATTAATTTTTTGGTGAATAGTCACCTGACACCTTGGAATAGTAATATTACACTTATGAATTGTAATGAATAGAAATAAATATTAAATCAGCCAAAAAATTGAAACTTCACCCATGAATTTATAAATATAATTTGGATTTCTTAAAAGTGAAAAAAACAATCATAATATAAGGATTGGTAATTTTTTATGTCATAAATATTTTATTTACAATTTTATGATTAATTTAATAATTTAAAATGGAAATTTATTTACATAAAATTAAATAATTTTTTTCCTTATATTATGGTTATTCAATAATTTTATGGGACATTGATTACTTATGAAGGTGTTACAAAATGAGTAATAGTTTTAGAGTTTTTTTTTGAATGAAGTAATGATTTTATTTAAATATTAAATTAAAAATAATTGGAAAATAAATTTCCTAAAATGGATTTCATTTTTGAATTCAAAACCCTCATATTTGATTAGGGTGAATTCATGAGATTTTTATAAAATGTTTTGTATTTCGGTGAAAATTAAAAATACAGTTTTGAGTATCGGTGTGATTAATGACATCATAAATAATATAATGATGATGTAATAATTCTGGTCGACATTGGAATAGTAAGATATGTTTTGAGGTTTCTCATGTGGCATTACCATTGGAAAATACCATGGGAAAGCCCGTGGTTTTGCAAATACCACCGATGATGTGTCCTTTATAAATTAATACAATATTATCTCAATTTTTCTATAAATACCAAGACAGTCCCTAATTCATTTCATTCCAAAATCTTCCTCAGCGAAGCTACAAAATTTTTTCCTCTCAAGGTGTCCTCCCAAGGTTCCCTCAAGCTCCCAAAGTCCCAACATTTGTGCTTTCGACGATACTTTTCAATGTAAAGGAACCATTCACCATCCTATTTTACGTCATGACTTCGTTTATGTAATGTATTATAATTTCCGTATTATTATGTTGGGGTATGTTATTATATGTCACTACATCTGTAAATATTAATTATAAGTGATGAGAGACCATTTCCACTTTAATAAACATATTTTTCTGAATTTTAAGCGACGTTGTTATGCTACCGATTTTTTGGTAAAATAAACTGCATCTTGTCTTTTCATTTATGTTTCCTTTTCTTGTGGTATTCCATTAAAATAACCATTCCCTGATATTATTTCTATTTTATTATATCCATATAATGTATAATGAGTTATTTCTAATTGTGTTATCCTTATACCCTCTTTTTTAAATGTTATCTAAAAACATGTCATGTAGCTATAATGGTGCAGAATTTTCATCTCAAAGTCACTCTATTTTTATCATGAAATTATGTTGTTTTATTTATGTGAATACCCAAATATATTTTTATTTCCATGGGTATTCATCGAAACCAAAAATTGATTTATTTGATTATGTAATTTCCATACATATAACCCTCACTCCATTTCCATGGGTTATAAATGACATAATGATCTTATTTTTAAGCACTTTTAAAACGTCACGATTTTGAAATAAAACCAATTTATTTTACAATATTTGGGTTATTAATGAAATTTATTATTATTATATATGTGGATCACATGAAAATAAAAACATATATAGGTGCGACCGGATAGTGCTCTAATTCATTGGGTAAAAAATTTAAATCTCTAGAGACGACAAGTTTCATGATACCTTGGTGAATTACCCATGTAATTTTTATAACACCTTGGGGATGAAACATGGTTCTATGTTCATGATTGTAAATATTAATTTTTTTTATCCATATCATAATGTTATGATTCATGTTATTACGATATTACTATTCTTCCATTTCTCATGTATTTATGTTATTCATCATGTTCTTATTGATATCATAGGTAAACTGATTCCCTTGTCTTCGTTAATGGGACTTCTGCTCACCCTTTCCTTTGGTGTATGTATCCATGTTATGAGATGATGTAATTGTAGAAAGGATGAACCTATGAAGAATACTTTAACATTTATATATAATAATGTTATTTGTTTTCTTGTATTATGTTCCTGATTTCCAAGACAGTAAACATTAAAGATACTCTGTTTGTAAAATGTAATGGAAATTTATGTAAAAAATGGAAGGATGTCATATCCACCCTTCATTATAGAAGGGGAATTAAACTATAAATTCAACCCAATTTATAATGATAAGTCTAATTGAGTTCAAATCACTCAATAGAAAAAAAAACAATCCATACCAAAGAACTATCCTGAGGAGAATTAACCTCATCAAGGACTGGTTCAGTTCAAGGATTAGTCACAACAGGTTACTTCTACATTTCATGGCTTAAAAAATTCTCTCCATATCCAATTTCATAAAAATCAAACATAAATCATATCGTGTTTCAAAAATAACTCATTGTTTATAACTAAACACTTCACCAACAATGATCAAGAAAAACTATATAGGTGGCTTCGACAAGTCAACCTCACCAGTGATTCTAGGTGATATTGGGGGAAAAATGGATTGAGTTAGACTATCCGAGCATAAAAAATAGGTTACAAGATTCCATATCATAAATAGAATTTAATGGTTCTGAAAGGGAATGGTAATTTTAGGAATCCATAACCAAACTACCATGGATGAAGAATCCCACCACATATGGTCGTCATAAGACCACTTGAAGAAGTGAAAATGAGACCTGGTATAGGAGCAAGGATTACTCGACCATGCCAAAATAATATCATCCTCTAAAGAAAACGTTTTCATGATTAATTTAGAATCATGAAGTATGGATGTCGTGCTCTCTTGAAGGCCCCATGAATCAAATCAGAATTGATTAAAAACATCCACTTACAGACCAGATTGTTTAGTAGTATTGGTATACTAGATACATACAAGATTCTTGTATTACAGACAAACACATAAAATAAATCATAACATTTCTTTCATTTTATGATTATGACACTATTCCATCCATTGTATACTTTTATAATGTTATAAGTACTCTTTATTGAATTTTGTGGAAAGGAAACATAATAATGATGAGTAGAGGTGATTTTTAAGGATAAATTCATCTTAAAAAATTATTTGTCATTGAGAATAATCAATACGGAATGGTAATAATTGATGTCACATTCCATGAAATCAATAAACTGTGAAGGATGTGAGAAAAAAAATTTAAATTTCAACAATTGAACACACATACCATTCAAAAAACTGGATAAGGGAAAATGAATATTGAAAGCTAAGAGACTGAGAAAACATTCTATTTACTCAATAAACTAAGATTGAAATTCATCCATAGACATATCCATTGTCAAAATCTCACGGATAGTGAATACTCAACAAAAATTTATGCGAATCATACGTAATGGATGTAATGTCTCCAGAATATGAAAACCACTACTATCAAAATGTTGACATTAGGTATTTTAAAACTACATGTACAAATGTGTTCAATTTGTGAAACTGATTTCTCTCACAAGAAGCAATCAATGCAACGATGGGTTTTATAAAGTATGGGGCCCACCATTCACTACGTGAAAAAGTAATTCCTTACATCAAGTAATCAATTTAATAAAATATAGGGATTGAATAGGGAATAATTATTCAAAAATATTACCTCAGCGGAGGACAACTAACAACAATTTTTTATGATAATGAATAGAGATACCATTGAAATATCGTTAAATAATTCTTGAGGTAATATTTAAACATTACAATGTGTCCCATACCACTTTGTAACATTTTTATCATAATTCACCATGAAATAAAAGAAATATATAATATCATAAGAATAATAAGACTCTTGATATAACATGTAAATGTAAACACATTATATAAAAATGATATCTGGTATAGTGAATAAACATATCAATGATAAACTATTTGGATATTTATTGGAAATTCATTGTGAAATGATCATAGAAAACTAAATATTTAAAATGGAACAAAAAGAAATAAAGGAAAAGAATTTTGAAAAAAATCCTTGGATGAATCAATCATTAAACTATTCAAGTAAGAGTATGGATTGTACAAATACAATATTACTTATGTGTAGTAAAAATAATGGGTTTTCGTCATTGATTAATAGAAATACTATAAAAATATCTTCTATAAACCTTATTTATGAAAATAGTTTTTTATTTTGATTTTTTTGAATATTCACTTATTTGATAATAACTTTTGAATAAATTTTCTTCAAAAACACCCTTTAAACATGAAATGAATTCATCAATGAATTGATGACTGGTAAATCCACATATGTCATACATGGTAAAAAGAACATTCCATTTTCAGAGAAAAAAAAGATGGAAAAATGATTTGTTTAGAAAGAAAACAAGATTATTCATTTGAAAAAATTTATAGATGTCAAAAAGTATAATTTTGATAATAAATAAATTTTAATGGTAAAATAAATATTTTAATACCTTTTAAAAAACAAGGTTTTTAACAAAAAATAGTTCCTTTAACTAAAGTGAGAAATAATGCCAGACATATTTATAACCATTTTCTAAAGCCCTTTGTGAACCGAATAGAGGAAATGGTACTATTGCATTTAAAATGTCATGAATTTCAAGAAGTCAATAAAATTAAAGTGTTATCAAATAATAGTATAATAAATTTATTTAATGGAAATTTATGTATAAAAAATCCAAAACAAATATAGATTATAAAAAGTACCCATAAGAAGACCATAAAAGTGATTTGGGAATAAATAAATGTAATGACTATGCATGTAAAATATAAATCCACATAAATCATGTATAAATAAAACAATATATATTAAAATAACGATTCACACATAATCATATAATACTACTGAATATGAAGATGTAGTATTACCCAATGAAAATGAATGAAGTTATGAAATTATTTTCAACATGGTAATCATTAACTCAGAAACCATTGGGTAAAATAATTATATTTAAAAATTAAAATATAATGAATAATGTATGAATCATGATTTTATATTTCAATGTGGTAGAATGTGAACAATATATATGAATTAGGTCCGCATTAATAAACTATTTCTCCAAGAATATAAATTAATAAGAAGTATCGTACTACTTGGAAACATATCAATTCGAATACACAAGAGTAATAATCATCAAATAAAACATTTAAACATAGTGAAGATAAAAAATATGATTTAGTATAAAAAATGTTGTTGTTGTTACACAATAGAAAAGAAGTAAGTGGTGTTAATTGTGTGTGTCTCACAAAAAAAAGTGAGACATGAATCCCTTACCAGGCATTTTGTTTTGGGTAAATATCCTTAAAATTATTTTATAATGTAATTCAACATGTTAATAAGTTATTATTTAACCATATTCATATTTATGATATCATATATGTTCTTATAATAATATCATGTTAATCATTTTTAGTAATCTTTCATTATTTCCACAATTTCATGTGATAATTACCTAGTTTCTCATTTATGTTTTGATATGTTACTTATTATTTGTAACATTATATTGATATATAAAGAATAAAAATCATTATATAAATTTAATATATAATTATTATATATATTTTTTGAATAATGCATATTATTTTCAGGTAATAAATGGAATGCATAGTTCATGGAGACAGTAGGCTATACAAACATATTAACGCTACTTTAATTTCTTTTTTATATTATAATAAAGAAATTTAAAATATATATATTTATATTATAATTAAAGTATCATTTATATGTCATAAATTTCTTATATATTTATTAAAACTAAGATTTATAAATTCAATGTACAACGTGAACGAATCACATCACTTCGAGGAGGGGTTAGTCCAACCATCCACAATCTATGTTATCGTGTTTACACAAAATGTAAAGAATTAGGGGATTTGATATATAAAAATTATAGAAGAACAAATAAATTATTAATATAATATATTATATACATATATAGTGTTTCCATTTTAATTCCCATCCATGAGAGGTAAAAAATAAAAAAACAAACGATATTTTTTATTGGGGTGGTAGTCCCTCGTACACATAAATGGTATATTCGTGACCCATTAAATGGAATTTTGTGTAAGTTTTGGTCAAAAAATTATAATTAAAAAATATTAGTATGTTTAGGATAATAATTTTTTATTGAATCATGGAATATAACTAATTGAGGGGTGGATATGAAAATATAGCACAAGAGCTTGAGGAAGGATGTCACCACTTCATTGAGTAAATCCTCTTGATTTTAACAAAAACTGTTACATTTTTTTGAATTACATATGAAAATAAGGATTATAGAATGAGAGTGGGGATTTTTAGGAGCTATTTTACCAGATAATGGTCAAGAAAATCTATCTTGATATTTGTGAGGAGGTGGAAGTGGTGAGTGTTTATTTATAGTGGAGGAAGAGTGGGATTCTGGAAAAATTTTGATAAGGGAATTCCAACAACGTTTTACCAATGAAGAGTGTCCCAAATAATGAACCCAATAATATTTTAAGGAGGATATTGTTATAATATAAACGTACAATGGACATTGTAAATGTATATAGTTCATTACGTACCTTTAGTTTAAGTATTAGTCCTTTGTTATGCTTGTTTCTACTCTTAATCATTAAAATTAATTTTAATCACATTGAATAATATTTTTGGTCAAAAAATATGTTGAACAAATAAGATATTTTTCATTAGTATTATTAAATATATGGAATATATTTTTTCAAATTTCAATCATATATTTTTCATAAATTAAATTATATTTAATATCATAGATGGGATGAAAAAGTAGGGTTTTATGTTAAAAATGATTGAAATGTTGCTTTTTTTTAATCCAATTTCAAAGTGAAATGTTATACAAATGACAAAAATGTCATTAAATTATTAATAATTGATTTAATTTATTTTTAAATTCTATTGATAATAAAATTTAACCATATAGATAAATTATATGAAAATTCAGTTTTGAATTACAATTTTTTATTTTCCATTATTCATCAATAAGTAAAACTTCATATAAAAATATCAAAATTTCACTGAAGAAAACATTTTATGTTTCTATTTATTAATTATATTTTGATATATAATATTTTTAAAATATTAAAAAATTGTATTTAAAATTGGTTCTCCATTAAAATAAGATAAATGCCTTTAGGAAAAAATATTTTTATAAAAAATATTTTGGTTTTTATTATCTTATACTCATTATTTCTACTGGAATAATGTAAAATATCAATTATTTAATTTCTAAAATATAAATGTCATTAATATAATTCGATAATTATAATTAATTTAATCTTTTGGGATAAAAAAACATTATATGCATAAAAATAGTTTTTTATAAAAACATTTCTGTTATAGTCCGTTCATTCTTATATTCATTTATAATTAATTTTCAAAAAATTGATTCATTATATATTTTTTAAACCATATATTTTCATATTTTAGTAAATACTATGTGAAATTACTAATTTAACTACTATCTTTTATATTTTTATAAATAGATATATTTATAATAATATATTGTTTCTCTAAAAAACTCAGTCTTGCATGTGACATAAGAAATCAAATAAAAATATTTGTTATATGTAACAGAAGATGACTCTACATTGTGTGTATTGAAAGCTATATATTAAATTTATATAAAATAGTAATTATATTTTTATATCTTAGTATATTATGTTCCCTTACACACTTGGTGTTTCTTGTCAAACATGTCGTTGAATACAATGATCTTATTTATCGATATTGGGGAATTACATTATCACCACCATAATGAATTTGAATCCTTGAAATTTAAATTCTATTGCATGAAAATAAGGATTGATATTAGAAAAATCATTTTTTTGAATCCTGTATCATGAGAAGAGTTAAAAAAATATCATCTTTATAAAAGTGTGAGAGAAGTTCAAACGAAACATTGAATAACATACAACTAGGTTTATATGTAGGATAAGATTAATGTCAAGTAGATATACCCACATTGAGGAAAACTATAAATATTTATAGGGATTGATTAAGGTAATCAATGAAAAACAAGTAAATGATCAAAGTAATGTTGAGGTCCACAAATCTGTAAATATGTGATGTCTCAAAAAAACATCAATTCAAAAAAATTAACGAATTAGGAATTTTTTTTTTCATTCACCTAATTTTATGTAATTATTTAACTTTTTAGGAGTATTAGTAAATATACCAAGTCGACATATTTCTATAAAAACGATTTTCATCCTTTTTGTGGTTTGAAAAATTTCTAATTCATCAAATACATCATGAAATGCATATCCTAATATTACATTTGTTTCCGGAAGAACTATAATATTATTTTAATGGGAATTAATTACCATAAATGGGTGAAAAGTCTATCTATTTTTCACTAACTATTATACAAATCCAAATTGTATAATACATTAGTCCTTAAAACAAAAAACCGAAAATACAATGTCATCATTAATATTTATTCATTAAATTTTTTCAAGTAGAAACAATGATAGAATTATAAATACATTATGTAGTTTAGTGGTTGGTGTTAATCAACTAGAATCCTTCAGTTATGGGATCACATATCACAACCTTACCAGATTTGATGGGGTTTCACTTGATATACATGTTTTATTTCTGTAAAACCATATTAATATAATTCGTGTGATATTTCCAAAAATGTGATGAACTTCATAGAAATAAAATTGATAACTAAATAGACTTTTAACTAAGGATTTCAAGACATCCATTATACATATATACCTCATCCATTTTTTCAACATAGGACACTCCCTGTTATATAGTTTAACCTATTTCCTTCATTTTCATTTTCTATTAAAATCCATAATAATGTTTTTTGAAAGTATGGCCCATTATCATCTACCATGTTATGATAGAGCTACTACAGACAGAAATTATTGGAATTTTTACCCTTAGGTATATCTATTCATGAACTACGCCCAATTTTAATATCATGATAGAGATGTGTTTCATGAATTAATTCATAATATCTATCTTACAAAAATTCAATGATGTTAATCAATATTTATCCTAATATTATACCCTTGGGTTATGTTGTCTAATATATATTTTTCTTATGTATAGCATCCAATTTTTTCTAGAAAACTTCATTTGATAATGGGTTGTTGTCATTGATGAAAATAAACACTATAAAATAATGTAATAAAAGGATTTTGGAAAATAAAATATTTATTTTAATTTTTTTAAAATAAATTTCATCAAAAATAACATTTGTAAAAAATTAAATTTAAAATTATATTCTTAAACATGAAAAAAATCTTCTAATAATTGGTGGTAGGTGAATCTGTACTTTCCACATGAGGTAAAAAGAACATTCCTTTTACACAGTAAGGAGGCTAGAAAATTTATTATTCAGAAAGAGTAAATAATATTTCATTGAAAATATTTTTAGAAGAAAAAAAGAATCATATATTATTTAATAAATAATTTTTAATGGATAAAAAAAATGAAATCCTTTTTAGAAAAATAGTTTTTTAAATGATATTAGTTTCCCAAACAAAAGAGAGAAATGATGTTTGGTAATCGTAAAAAAAATTCTAAACAATTTGGTGTATTAAAGAGTTAAAAAGTGAACTATTAATTGGGAACGTCATGAATAACTAGTGGATATTAAAATTAATGGTTTTTATGAACAATGATCTAATAATTTCTTTTGATGGAAACTAAAGTATAATCATTCCTGAACATAATGAGATTCCAAATTAAACCCATGAAAATTCCATGATGTTGACTTGAATATAATTAATAGAATATATTATTTTTGAGAAATTGAATTCAATATAAAATAATTTTAAATAAAAATTTATATAGTAATAGAAATTTACACACATAATATTAGAATATTAACGAGAATGAGGAATAATTATAATCCAATGAAAAGGAATCGGGTTATAAAATTATTTTCATCTTGGTAACTTTTATCTTAGATACCCTTTAATGAGATAATTAAATTTTAAAATCATTATATCATGTATAACGAAATAGTCATGGTATTATATTTATATTTTGAAGTACATTCACCATATATAAAAATTATGTTCAAAATAATAAAGTAAGTCTCAAAGAATGGGAATTTATACGAAGTACCTTATGACATATTATATTTTTAATTGGAAAAAGATAATTTAATAATCATAAAGTGAAAATTTTAAATTCCATGATGAAAAATTAAATCAATATATATCAAATTTAAATTTTTATTTTGTACACCACAAAAAAAAGTAAGTTCTGTTAATAGAATATGCCTCATAAAAGGAAAAGTGAGACATGAATCCATTACCTTGTATTTCCATTTTTGGAACATAAAATAAATTATTTTATAATTTTTTTAAAAATGTTAAAAACTTATTCCATAAAAATACTAATATTTATGATTTCATAAATTTTATTCTTATAATATTTTATTACTAATATTTTAGAAGTCCTTCATTATTTTCACCATTTCAGGTGTAAATTTCCTATTTTCTCAAATTTGTATTGAATTTGTACTTATTATTCCTATAAAGGTTTCATCATTTAAAAAATTTAAATCATGATGGAAATATCATATAATTTAATTATATATGTATTTATAATAATCCATAAAATTTGGATATAAGAAATGAAATGCATAGTTCATAGAGATGGTAGGCTGTATGAATGCATGAACTCTGATTTTATTTATTTTTAAAATTAATTGAATGAAATTTTAATTTATAATATGTATATTATAATTAAATTACAATAATTATTTCATTTATTTCATATAGTTTCAATAAAACCATGTTTCTACATTCCATGTATAGTTTGAACAAATCACATTGCTTTGAGGTGCTAGAAGTCCACAAATTCACAAATGATGTTATCATATTTATAGATAATGGATAACATAAGGTTTTATGTTATATAAGAATCTTAGAAGAATAAATAAATAATAAATATCATATATATGATATATAAATAATGTGAATATCATAATTCAAAACCCTGAGATATTATAATGGAAAAACGAATAACATCGTTCTGTGAGGCGGTAGTTCACTATAATCATAAATGGTAAGTTCATTACACATTACATGGATGTCTATAAAATTTTATTTCAACCCATATAGTGATAAAACATAGAATATTTATTATACTATTTTTATAAAATAATTAGGTATTAAGAAGTGCTTAGGTGTTGGAGAATGAATATAATGTAATAGAGCTTGAGGAAGGATGTTAACTCTTCTTTTGGGTAACTATTTTTGGTTTCCACTAAATTGACTCCTCAGATGGATTAAGTCATAATTTTAGGATTATAATATGATTTTAGGATTTCTTTTATTTGTTTAACCCGATCATGGGCCAACCAATGTGGCTTCAGAGGTCTGTGAATGTGGGAGGGGTGAGTGCATTTTTTATAGGAGGATGAGTGGCGTTCTTGTAAATTTTTTTAAAAGGAATTTCACCAACATTTCTCAAATGACAATTAGCTACCATAATAAATTAAATTAAAGAAAATTTATTTTAGGGTGGAAATATTAACATCAAATGACCTTTGGATAAATTACCAGGTTATTTTGGCTCTTATGGTTAATTTTTATCACCTTGATAAGAAAACATCTTTATTAATCATTATAAATAATTTAATCACATTCACTAAATTGTTTGGTAAAAATAAAATTTAAACGTATTAGAAATTAGAAATAATTATTATTTAAATTATGGAATCCATTTTCCCATATTTAAATCAAATATTTGGCATAAATTCATTTAAATTTAATACCACATATGGGATGAAAAAGTGGGGATTTAAATTAATAATGATTAAAAGATATTATTATTATTTTATCCAATGTCAAGTTGAAATTGTTTCCAATGATCTAAATTGGATTAAATGATGTCAATTATAAGTAATAAATATTTTTTAAAAAATTATAAATATAATTTATCCATATAAATAAATTATATGACAAAATAGTTTTGAATAAAAAATTTTTATTTTTCACTATTCCACCAAAAATTAAACTTCATAGAAAAATACCAAAAATTACGACTATAATAATTTTTATGTTTATATTTAAAATATTATGTTTATTTTGACATATAAAATTTATAAATCATCAAAAAATATAATTTTAAATAGCTTCTCTGTTGAACGGTGTTAAAATTCCTTTTAAAAAATATTGATTTTTATGATTTTTTTTGGTTTCCTCTAATCTTACAATAATAAAATAAATTGGATAAATATAAAGAATATTTGATTAAATTTATAATCTATATAATTAATTAATATCATTATCTAATTATAAATAATTTAATTTATATGTATATAACAACGTTGTGGGAATAAAAATAGTTTTATATAAAAAAATTCCATATATATTTAATTGGTTAAAATATTAATTTATAATTTATTTGTAACCAATGAATTATGTTTATATTTGTGTAGACTATATATTTTAATATTTTCATTAATAATATTCATAACATATAATTTAATGTGTAGGTTATATCATATTTTGAATAATCAATTTTTTGTAAAATATCGTGGTTCGGTAAAACTCAATCTTGCGTGTAACACACACTGTCAGAGAATGTATTTTCTTTAAGAAAAGTAAGATAACCCAAAATTTCATGCATTTGAAGATACATATTGAACATATTTTTAATTTTAATTATATCATAATGTATTATGATATAATATTCCCTAACGTACTTGGAGTTTAATTTATTACACGCTATCAAATACAATGTTCTTATTTTATAATTTTGTGGTTTTACATATCAAAATCATATTAATAGATTATATATATATTTTTCATCTTATTATTTTTTAATTAGGAATCATAGTTATAAAAATAATATATTTCATAATAATGTTTTCAATAAATTTTAAACTATATAGAGGTTAATATAAATTACAAGATATGATAGACTCAATTGTTTTGATATTTTATGTGGTATTATTAAAGGTCAAGATGATTCTATATATTTTATTAAATTAATTTTTAAATATTTTTTATAGATAAAATTTATATAGATGATGTTCATTTTTATTATAAAAAAATACATCTATGAAAATTATTTTTATTACATATGATAAATGAGTGTAATGGTGGAATTAGTTTTTTTAATTTACAAATCTATCAGAATTAATGTGGTATATTTTATAAAATAAAATTAAGTACACCATGGAACCAATAGTATATTTTATAAAAAAATTCATTGTGTAAGTTAATTCCCCTATTTTAACTAATAATTAAATTTACTTATATGATTTTGGGAATCCAAATTAATTGTTAATTTTCATTGGCTTGATTAAAATTTTGTTCTCCTTACTATAATATGATTTATTATTAATTTTTTTATATTTATATGTGGTAAATTTAAATTTTACAGAAATAAATATCACTTTTTGGAATTAATATTATTTTTAAAGACCTCTTGAGTACATTAAATTTAATATTATTCTACTCTAAATATAAATCATTTTGATTAGTTAATTTTGATATACTAGTAATGGTGGTTGTGGGAAAGATGAAATGAGAAAATTTTAATCATTTCACCTAGTATGAATTTACTTAGAATCTTATTGCATTAAAATGTATAATTCTATGGAATTATATACCACTAATGATGAAATTATTATTACAGGTAGTTTATATTCTCATATCAATTTCATTGAATACATATTTCTAGATATTTTATTTCAATTCATACATTTTAATATATAATATAATAAAACTGACTCGTATATTTAAAACAATCCATTATATCTTTTTTGGAAAATATATGTTTTTTTAGAAATTAATATTTGAAAAATCATTATAAAGAAGGTGAAGTCACTCTTGAATTCATTAACACTGAATGGATTCTTGAAATTTTTTTATAAATCATTTTTATCAATGAAATTACGATATCTTATAAAAATAAATATTGGATGGTTAACAATTTATGACTGTTTCTTAATTTTTATTTCCATTTTCATATTTATCTATTTTATCGTTGTAATTATTTTAATAATGATTTAACATAATTCATTACATTTAATGGATGTGTGTGTTTTTAATTATTTACATTATTAATGTGATGTGGATATTTTTATCTAATGTATTTCACTTAGTTGACTCATATTCACATTATGTTACCATAGTCAATGGTTTATGGTCAATTAAAATAAATGAATATAATGATATGGATGAACACAATAATTAGTTTAGACGTATTTATTGTTTTATTAATCAAAAAAACATATCTAATATTAATTTTTTCATAATTTTTAATTTTTTATTAATTTTAAATATTCTGGATGAAAAAATGACTTTAATTCCATGGAATTGTACTTAAAATCCCAATTTCATTTTAAACCCTATTGGTAAACCAATAAAATTTTTCTTTGACATAACATGTTATGATTTCCCTCCCCTCTCATTCAATCATTACTATTCGTATACCTCTCATGTTATGCACTGATCTATGAAGAAATGGAAACAAAAGAGTTCTTCAAACTCCAATAAAAATTATAGACCCTTAAAATGTTCATAGGTGACTGAATTTAAATCATCTATATTTTTAAATCAATTCATGGAGGTGTATTTAGTTCAACTAGAGTAGATCCATAATCTGAATGGTTAAAGATGAGATTTATTTTTTCAATTGATAGTGTCTCAATGGAAAGGGAAGATTTGACATATTACATGAAAAATGATTCTACCATCATCTATTGTAAGAGGATAATATAAATGTAATGATCATATTTTACTAGAAAAAATATTTCATAAATTCAAACATTGTTTTATAAAATGTAATTAAGTCCCCATGAGAGTTGGTATATTATCGAATGATAGAACACCTTATAGTAGTTAGTAATTTAATGAGGATGTTTCATTTATATTGTTTGCTGATAATAATAAATCCAAATTCTTCGATAAGATTGAACAAGATAGAAATATCTCAATATTTTTGAATATCCATCAATGTGATTTGTAACGCCCCAAGCTTCCACGGTATGCTTCTCTTTGAATAATGCAATAGGTGGCATTGTACGCAACTTCAGGATTTTAACACACAGCGACAAATCAAACTAGGCGTTATGAATTGAAATACCCATCTTTTTAAAATTTTATAAATTTTATTTTTCAAAATGGACTTCATTTTCTGATTCAGAATATTGAAATTAGCTTTGGGTGAATTTTTGGTAGTTTTCTGAAAACTTTCTTTTTTTGTTGAATAGTGAAAAATACTTTATTATTGATTAAAACAGAATTTTTATTTAAACTATTAATTATTTTATTTAAATTAATTTTATGTCAAAATAGATACATAATACCTATATATGTTCAATGTAATTCATTGGAGTGATTTGGTAATAATATTAGATATATATAATTTTATCAAACTATTTTCCATCTTTTACCCACCTCTTAGGAGCATTTTCAATTTCACGAAAAACATAATTTACGACTTTTGTGAGTTTAATTTCAAAAATCCTAGTGACAATGTTGATATCAGTATAAAAAATGTGGTTAAATATGGCAAAAATAATTATTTGCGAATAGTACCTTTTTACTTTTATTTACCGTGGTTAAAAGTAAATAGGGTAATTAAGGTTACAAATGATATTATTATTACTCTAACACATGCCATAATTATATTGGACTAGTTTAATTCATAAAAAATAACCTTTGGAATAAAATATGATCATTTAGGTCCACATGGATTAGATTAGGACATTTATTATTATTTAATACAAAGAAGAGTTGAAAATGATAACTTCAATGTTTAAAAAATAAAACATTTTTAATATAGTGATAAACATAAGA
Source organism: Viscum album (assembly GCA_963277665.1). Lineage (NCBI taxonomy): Eukaryota > Viridiplantae > Streptophyta > Magnoliopsida > Santalales > Viscaceae > Viscum > Viscum album. Next base: position 1,254,278,660 of record OY728141.1, read on the forward strand.
TAAATTCTAATATATACATTTATTAGGATGATAAAATTATTTCCTACATAATGGTATTTTATTTATAATTTTTAGTCATTAAATAATTTAATTTATTCAGGACACAATTATGATGCAGTAATTATCTAATAAATAAAATATTAAAATAATTGATATTATATATATCCAAATAAATTTAATTTTAGACTTCATATGAGTTAAACTATTTTTATATGTTAATATGACATGTTAGTGTTGGTTATATAAATTTAGTTCGAAGTAATAATGCTGTTATGAATTTATCAAAACCAAAATACCAAATAGTGTTAAAAATGACATAAAACAGTTTTTAAAAAAATATTATTTTATTAATTGATATTATATTCCTAAAAATAAAAGGTTCAGCCAAAGGACATATATAATCCTATATATGGAATTAATAAACCACTAGAGGTTCTCTTGGAAGTTTATAGTATGTTTATTAACCATATAATACAAAAATACAAAGAGACATGGTAAATGTCAAACTATTTATCCAAGAGTTTAATCTAAAATATAATGTTATTATAGTGACCCAAACCTATCTAAAAATTATTGGTTGAGGGGTTTTCAACCCATAACCATCTTAGAATTTGAATAATTCATTTTTTATCGATTAGAAACTCAAAATTATTTTATTATAAAATAATATTTCTAGCTTTTCCTAAGGTGGACCTCACCCCTCTTATAAAAGTGTACATCACCTTCTCTCAAATTGACACCACAAATGCCTTTTAGATAGGCCAATCCCTTCCCAAATAACCTCTCAACTATCAACCCTTAATCATAGAGGCCTTACTTTAGTCCAAAAGTCATCTTAAGGAGCCATTTGGATCAAATCAAACAGAAGAACCCGTAGAAGAGGTGAATATTTCATCACCTCCTTCAAGTTCCTTTCTTCCTCCACATCCTCTTTATTTGTTGTTTACATAATAATATAGTAAATCAAGTAAATTATATATACTGTGATGTTATTAAAAATATTTTATAACCATATTCATTATTCTATCCATCCATTGAATGACATGTCACCATACGTGGGTACGTACGACTTACCGTCTCCATGTTGTGGTGTAATTGTTACTCAATACATTATTATTTGGATGGTTAAAATAATGATGTGTAATTGAGGTAAATAATAAATATAAAATTATTATTATTCTTTATATATTATATAGCGTCAAATTATATATTATTTTAAATTCAAACTAATGATATTGTCGCTCGTGCGTACGTACAGATTACCGCCTCCACGAACGCGACGAGATTCATTCCCCATCGTATCCATTCAAGACTGATATTTATTAGATGATTAAAAATAATTTTTAAATACTTAATATGAATTTTAATATGAATAAGATACATCATATCCACAATAATCATTACTTACGTAACGAGGCATATAAAGGAAAATGAATCATTTAACACCCTAAACGACGATAATACTAAAATACTGTTAACAAATCAATATTAAAAGATAATATATGATAACATATTAATGTATATGATTCACTTATAATTTAATAACAATTATTTCACCATTATATATGAGTTTAACCTACCCTCAACCATGAAAATGTACAAGGTATGGGTTAATTTTCCAATCACTTTATTATCCAAGGTTGTTTTTATGTAAGTATCTAATGGGACCTCATTATCATCCACATCAATGTTACTTAAAAATTTATTGCAAAACATTTTTAATATTTACTAGACTATGGGTTAATTTCATTTATACCCTTGTTTTAATTTTTATAAAATGGTTTTAAAGGAATCTTTTCGTCATTTTCCAAATAAGGTACATCATGACCTTGTCAACAAAATTAAGGTAAGAATGTTTTTTAAACTTAGATGGATGGTGAAACTATGTTCCACCATTATAACATCATCGAAGCATCCCTTACAAGCTTATAAGAGTAATTCCAAAGTAAATTTTTTCTTAAATGATTTCAATATAGAAATAGATATTTCTCTAAAAAAGGTTTTGATTTCTTCCATGTCAACAACCTTTAATGGATTTAAAGCTCATTTGATGTTCATTCATTATGATATAAAACTTCCATATTCTATTGAAGTTTTTCTAATATTCATTATTATGGATGTGTTATTTATAAGCAATTCATGGTTTATGGATAATGTATTGACATGTCGTATTCTAGTTTTAATACGAATGTTTACGTTATGTTTAAACCTTCTCATTTGAGAAATTAATTGGACTTAGTAAGTGATGGTTGGAGCCTGTTATAGCTCTGCGATGCATCAGTTAGTCTCACGATACAATCTAGTGTATTGTCACAAGGCCTTGATAAAATCTTATTTTTAGTCTTGGCACAAAGCCTTCACTATGTGGTTATGAAGTTTGGAATTATGCATTCTATCATTATGAAAGTGGCTATTGATATTTCATGTGATTTTTCGACTAGTAGAATATCCATGTGAATAAGTAAATAAAATTATATGATTTTATCATTTCCATATTATGCTGAAGTTTATGTTTAAAAGTACATTTTTTTAGTCTTATACGTTGCATTAAATGTTTATGCTTATTTATGAAAGTTTCCGCTATATTTTTATCCTTACTGAACATCTGAGCTCACCCCTTTCTATGTTTTATTTTTCCTTATATGAGAAGATTTATTTTATGACTGACCTAGAGAGATATTTGGAGGGGGATATGGGTGTGGTGTATGGAAACAATGTTGTTGTAGTTTTTCGTTATATAATGTAATGTAGAACTTATGAATGTATTTATTATTTTCATGTCTACTAAAGTAATCGATCTTTCATGACATGATTTTCTTGTGTCATTCCAATGTTATGAAATAATTCACCGAATCAGGGTAGCTAGGGTTGTGGCATTATAGTTGGTATCAGAGAATGTTTAGTAAAAACCTTGGAATCTTGACTAAGATAGTCTCTAATAAGAGCTCAATACCCTATGATAAACATTGACGATTAGTATAGAAGAACTTCCTAGAATTTTTTTATTTTAGAGATGTTGTGAGTTTTCCAAAAAAATACATCCCTTTCTAGATACGAGCAGGTAAAGATGGCTCTGGCATAGATCTACCTAGTGGTAAAACATGAAAACACTGCTTTCCACTAGACTCGAATGGGAACTGGTGCACAAAAACGGGCCTTGTTGCACTATTGGTTACGACACTCCCAGGGGATATGATTAGGATAATTCTCATTTTCTTTACAAATCATTATGGAGGTTTATGAGTATATAATTCCTGAAAGAAAACCTTTTTAGGATTATGGATTATTTCAAAAAACTATTCAGTTTATGATAAGTGTTTTACAAGTTTGGAATTATGCAGTTCGATTCATAAACAAATCTATTTTATGACATTGTTTAGATTTGAATCCTAGTTTAAGAAATCGAAATCATATTAATGCACATAATCTATGTAGTGATTTCCCTCCTACTCAATAAAATTATAGTGGAGCTAGTGAAGAAATTGTGCTGATCAACTTATCACCATAATTAGACAACTCACTTAGGTTATGAATAATAACCTTACCCGTATAGAGTACCCTAAACCATAGCATGGAGGATCAATGTTGGATCGATTCATGAGGAAAAAACACCAACATTCAATGGGAGTACAAATTCATTGGTATCTCAGCAATGGATAAATTCCTTAGAAAAAATGTTCCAAGCCTTGGGGAGGAGCGATAGGGAAAAAGTTGTCATGATAGTTTACTGCCTCACTGGAGATGCTGATCAATGGTGGTAATTGATTTAAAACATAAAGGAAGATGATGAATTATCAAATATGTAATAGAAGGAGTTTAAAGAAATTTTCTTAAAAAAATACATTCTTCATTACCATCAAGCAGATATGGAATGACAATTTCTGAGTCTATGGAAAAAGGAGGATGATAATGTTGCAATGTTTAAATCTAACATTACATATTTAGTATGGCATGAGGAAGATTATATAAATAACCCTTGAAGTAAGATTGATCATTTCTTTGCTGGGTTAAAACCATTTCTCTTTCAAGAATTATTCTAACAATCCTTCTCGCCGTATGATGATATTGTCTCATGTGCTGTCAGGATAGAAAAATAATTTTCTAAGTCTTACGAATTTAATACAAAGAAAGTGAAGAAGGGATCTATTGAACACACTAGAAATGTAAATAAGGGGAAGAAGGGAAATTTTGAATATCCATCGTACATTAAATGTTATATGAAACACCCTGGTACTTTCCTGAAGTGAATGGGAGTCTATTACATGTATGGTGAAAGAAGACACTATGCTCGAGATTGTAAGGGGAAGAAAGTGTCTATCGCTATTGAATACAACAACTGTAGAGAAAGGGGAATTATGCAAATGAATGTCTTCAGTGTCAGGGTAACATACCTCAGAAAAGGCCAAGGTATTAAGAACAATATAATTATATCAATACTGTTGAGGCTGAAGCTCTGAAAGACTTTGTGGAAGGTAATTTAATGGTTTCCTCATGTTTAGAAAAATATTTATTTGATTCTGGATCATCTCATTGTATCATATCTTCCAAAATTTCTAAGATAATGTTATATTTTCAATTTGATATAACAAGGGATTTGTCAATCAAAAATCTTAAGGGATGTATCATTGCAACACATTTTTGTGAATCAGTCCCCATTAGGGTATATAAATGTTCTTTATCTGCTAATCTCTTATCATACCCATGATTGAATATGATATAATCCTCGGTACATATTGGATTTCAGACCATGATGAAATATTTTATTGAAATAAGAATGTTGCAATTCCAGATGATGATAAGGAGTACCTTATCTTTAGAGAAGAATCTTCAACAACTAATTTTTATCTATATCTACCCCCAATAGCTCAACTAAATTCAATTATTGGGGAGAATGAGAATGAAATAACTGTTGGTGAGTAAAGGAATGGTCAAACATATGATATACCTATTGTGGAAGAATATGTTGATGTGATTCTAGAATATTTACTTAGACATCCTCTAAAATGAGAAATTGAGTTTTCTATTGATTTAATTCCTGGTTCAAGGCCCATATCGAAGACCCCTTATGTAATGACCACTATGGAATTAGTGGAACTAAATAAACAACTATAGGAATTGAGTAATAATGTATTTATTTTCCCTAGTGTTTCTCTATGGGGAGCCCTTGTCCTTTTTGTTAAGAATAAATATAGATCTATGAGGTTGTGCACTTACTAAAGTGATATCAACGCTATAACAATAAAGTAAAAGTATCCCCTACCTCACATTGATGATTTATTTGAAAAAATCATGGATTTCAATACTTTTCCAATATTGACCTTCAACCAGGATATCATTAGTTGTGTGTGAAGAAGAAAGAAATTCCAAAAACATCATTTCGAACTAGGTACGGGGATTACGAGTTTACTGTAATGCCTTTTGATTGACTAATGCACCCTTTGTCTTCATGGATCAAATGAAAAGAGTTTTCTAGGAATATCATGATGAATTGTAGTTTTATTTATTAATGATATCCTGGTATACTCCAAAATATACAAATATCATTAAATTCAGTTGTGCATTATCCAAAAGACTCTTAAAAGAAATGAATTATATGGGATGTTTAGAAAGTGTGAATTCTGGATTTAAGAGATTTCTTTTCTTGTCCATATCATCTCTATGGATGGAATCTCCGTTGATCATTTTAGTAAAAAGGCTATCCATGAATGGCTAGAACCAACGAGTATAACTGAGGTGCACATTTTTATTGGTTTATCAGGTTATTATTGGAATTTCATCCATAATTTTTCCCAGTTGGCTAACCCATTATCAAATCTCACATAAAAAGGTGTTAAATTTGTTTGGACAAAAGTGTGTGAAGAATGTTTCAATGAGCTGAATAGAATATTAGTCAATGCTCCGATATTGACCCTACCATCGGGGAATGATGGGTTTGTAAATTATAGTGACTCTCTAAAGAAAGGACATGGTTGTTTACTTATGCAGAATAATAGGGTTATTGCCTTTGCATCACGACAACTACAAATTAATGATCAAAACTATCCTACTCATGATCTTGTGTCAGCTGCTGTAATATTTGAATTGGAGATATGGACAGATTATCTTTATTGTAAAAAATGTGAGATTTATACTGATCATAAGAGATTGAATTATATTTTCTCACAAAAATAACTCAATATTAAGAAAAGACGATGTCTTGAAGTAGTTAAGTATTATGATTGTAGTATACACTACCACTCGGGGAAGGTAAATAAGGTGGAAGATGCTTTGAGTAGAAAGGATCATGGAGTTTTGAACAAGATGAGAGTTGAAAGGGATCTTATTTTCATGGATCTAGTAAAGATGGATATGGGAATAACCACAGAAGGAGAAAAATCAATGCTTTTTCAAATTGTTTCAAATCCATCTTTATTAGAAATGATAAAAAGTTCTCATTCTGATGATGAAGAGTTTCAAAATAAGATTAATGCTATGAATAACGGGAGATTGAGTGACTTTGTATAAAAAGAAGGAATTTTGAAATTTGGGAAGAGACATTGGGTTCACGATATACCTGATCTAAAAAGAGAATTTTTGGATGATGCTCTTTTTTCTAATTTCTATATAAACCCTTGGAACACCAAAATTTATAGAGATTTGTAGGAACATTTTTGGTGGGACAACATGAAGAAGGAGATTTCTGATTTTATGTCATGAAATATGGTTTTTCAATTAGTGAATGTTGGAAGGCAACAACCGGGAAGAGACATGGAACTTATTCCCATACCAGAGTGGATATGGGATGACATCACAATGGACTTTTCCATGGGACTATCAAAGACTTCTAGAAGAAATGATGCAATATGGGTAATTATTGATCGTCGTACCAGGTCAGCACATTTTCTTACTATAAGAAAAGATTTACCATTTGAATCTTTCGAAAGACTATATATTAATGATGTTGTAAGACTTCAGGGAGTACCACTATCGATTATTTCTGATTGTGATCCCCATTTTACATCATGATTTTGGAAATGTCTTTAGAAATCCAAAGATACTGAACTTCAATTGAGCACTGCATACCACTGGAAAACAGATGGACAATGTGAACATACTATTCGAAACATAGAAGATATGTTGAGATCTTGGTAACTTGACATTCAAGGTATGGGGGATCAATATTTACCTTTGGTAGAATTCTTCTATTACAATATCTACAATTCAACTATTCAGATGGCTCCATATGAAGTATTATATGGAAAGAGACGTTGCACACCAACCTTTTGGGATGATGTTGATGAATGAAAACTCATAGGCCCAGAACATATTTAGGAAATGATGGTAAAGGAAAATTTTATCCAAACCCGCAACAAATTAGCTCAAAGTTGGCAAAAGTGCTATGCCGATAACCGAAGAGAGGATTTAGAATTTCTAGTAGGAGATCATGTTTTATTGAAGGTATATCCATGGAAGGGTGTTATATGTTTCATTAAGAAAGGAAAATTATGTCCCAGGTACATTGGACCTTTCAAAATTCTAGAACGAATTGGGGCTATATGTTACCTTTTGTAATTGCCGCCAATTGTCTCCAATGTTCACGCTGAATTCCACATGTCACAGTTGAGAAAATACATGCCTGACCCAACAAATGTACTAACCTATGAGGAATTAGAATTGGAACCCGATCTGTCTTATTGTGAATATCCTATCAAGGTTTTTTATACAAGAGAACAAGTGATGAGAAACCATACGACTTGTCTAGTAAAAGTTCTATGGAGAGACCATAAGATTGAAGAGGCAACGTGGGACCCCGAGGAACATATGATGCAGAACCACCCAAATCATTTTATGCAGTAATATTATAAAAAATTCAAGGATGAAATTATTTGATTAAGGGGAGAATACAACTCCCCAATCATCCACGGTATGCTCCCCTTTGAATAATGCAATATCTTACATTGTACGCATCGTCGAGATTATAACACATCGCGACCAATCAAACTAGCAGTTATGAATAATAATACCGAATTTTTGAAATTTTATAAATTTTATTTTTCAAAATGTACCTCATTTTTGGATTTGAAATATCAAAATTATTGTAGGGTGAATCTTTGGTAATTTTTGAAAACTTACAATTTTTGGTGAATACTGAAAAAACACAGTGTTTTTGGTTAAACCTGAATTTTTATTTAAATAATTAATTATTTTATTTAAATTTATTTCAGTTAAAAATATATACATAATACCTATATATGTTCAATGTAATTCATTGGAGTCATTTTTTAATAATATTATATATATATAATTTTATCGAATTATTTACCGTCTTTTACCCACATCTTAGGAGCATTTACAAATTCGCATAAAACATAATTTTACTGCTTCTGTGAGTTGAATTTCAAAAATATGAGAGACACAATTTATATTATTAAGTAAAATTTTTATCAATAATATGAAAATAATTTTTTTCTAAATAGTAACATTTTACTTTTATTTACCACAGTTAAATGTAAATCGGGTAATTAATGGTAAAAATGATATTATTATCATCATTACACATGTTTTCATTCTATTAGATAAGTTTAATTCGACAAAAAACAACCATAGGAATAAAATATGATCATTTAGGTCTACATGGATTAGATTTAGACATTTATTATTATTTAATTCAAAGAGGAGTAAAAAGTATTAAATTCAATATTTAATGACTAAACCATTTTTAATATAGGGTTTCACCTAAGATAAATTCGACTCTAAATATTCATTATAAAGAAAAAAATATTTCCTACATAATGGTATTTTATTTTAATTATTAGACATTATGTAATTTAATTTATTTTTTACACAATGATGATGCAGTAATTCCCAAATTAATGAAATATTAAAATAATGGATATTATAAATATCCAAATAAATGTTATTTGAGACTTTTTATGTATTCTAAGGATTATATAGGTTCTCTTGGAAGTTTATAATATGTTTATTAACCATATAATATAAAAAAACAAAGAAAAATGATAAATGTCAAAATATTTATTTAAGAGTTAAATAAAAAAGATAAAGATATTATAGTGACCCAAACCTATTTAAAAACAATTTTTTGAGTGGTTTTGGACCAATCCACATCATATAATTTGAATAATTTATTTTGGATCCATTTTAAACCCAAAATATTTTTATTATAAAATAATATTTCTATCTTTTCTTAAGATTCTCCTCACCCCTCTTATAAAAGGGCATTCCCCTTCTCTAAAATTCACACCATAAAGGCCTTTTTGCTCAGCCATACCTAGCACAAAAACCCTCTCAACTGTTCTCCATTCATCCTATCAGCCTTCATTTAGTCAGAAAGACAACCTACAGAGACCTTTTGATCAAATCAAAAGGAAGAACCCTAAGAAGTGGTAAATATTTCATCACATCTTTCAGGTTACATTATTCTTCCACTGACCCTTTCATTGTTGTTTATATTCTAAAATTATATCTCCAGAAACTTCTATATACTGTGATGTTATTATAAATATGGTACAACCATATTCATTATTCTATCCATCCTTTTAATGATATGTCACCACAAGTGCATACGAATGACTTACTGTCTCCACATCATTGTGTAATTGTTACTCAATACATTATTATTTCGATGTGTATAATAATGAAGTGTAATTGATGTAAATAATAAATATAACATGATAATTATTCTATATATATGATATAACATCCAATTAATTATTATTTTAATATCAGATGATTGATATTGTTGCTCGTGCGTTTGTACGAATTACCGTCTCCAAGAATGCGATGAGATTCATTCCCCATCGTATTGATTCAATACTAATTTTCATTAGAAGATTAAAAACATGTTTAAAGACATAATATCATTATGAATATAAATATGATACATCATATCCACAATAAGCATTACTTATGTAACAAAGAGTATAATGGAAAATAAATCAGTTAAAACCCAAAGCAACAATAATACTAAAATATTTTTTAACAAAGAAATATTAAATGATCATATATGATTTCATATTATTGTATATGATTCTTTTATAATTTAATTATTATTATTTAACCATTATACAGGAGGATAACCTACCCTTTGCAAAGGAAACGTACACGGTAAGGGTTAATTTTACAATATATTTATTATCGGGCATTATTTTTACGTAAGTATCTACTAGAACCTCTTTATCATCCACATCTGTGTTTCTTAAAAATGTATTCCAAAACATTTTTAATATTTACTCGAATATGGGTTAAAGTCATTCATACCACTTTTTGACTTTTTATAAAATTGATTGAAAGAAATCATTCCGTCATTTTCCAAACTAGGTACCTTATGTCCTTTTCGAAAATATTAAGTTAAGAATGTTTTTTAAACTTACACGGCGAGTGTGGCTATTTTCCGCTGTTACAACATCATAGATGCTTCCCTTACAATCTTATAAGAATATTTTAGAATTAAATGTTTTCTTAAATTATTTCAAAATAGAAAGAGATATTTCTCTACAAATGGTTTTGATTTAATCTATGTCAACATCCTTTGATATATTTTAACCTTATTTGATATTGATTTATTATGATACAAAACGTCCATATTGTATTGAAGGTTTTGTGCAATGTTTGGCTGTGGATTTGTTATTTTTACACCATTCAGGTTTTATGGATAATTTATTTACATTTTGTATTCTAGTTTTAATAAGAATGTTTATGTTATGTTTAAACCTTTTCATATGAGGAATGTATTGGACTTAGTAAGTGATGGGTGGAGCCTGCTAGAGCTCCTCGATGCATCGGTAGGTCTCATGAGACAAACTAGTGTCTTGGCACAAGGCCTTAACAAAATATTATTTTTTGTCTTGGGAAAAGGCCTTGACTATATGGTTATGAAGTCTGGGACTATGCATTCCATCATTGTAAAAGAGGATATTGATAGTGCATGTGATTATTTGACTAGTAGAATATCAATGTGAATATGTAAATGGTATTATCTGATTTTATCATTTCCATATTATGAAAATGTTCATGTTTAAAAGGATTTTTTTAGTCTTATACATTTCCATAAATGTTTATTCTTATTTATGAACGTTTCTTCTATATTCTTCTCCTTACTGAGCAACTAAGCTCACCCCATCCTATGGTTTATTTTTCCTAGGATGCGACGAAGTTTTTTATGACTAACATGTAAGGATAGTCTGATGGGATATGATTATGTTCTATGGAAACAATGTTGTTGTAGTTTTTCATTTTATAATGTGATGTAATACTTATGAATGTATCTAGTATTTAGAAGTCTAATAAATAGATTAGTCTTTCGGGATATGATTTCATTTTATCATGCCAATGTTATGTAATAATGAAGTGACACACTTTAATTGGGGTCAGGGAGTTACATTATTTTTACCTCATAAAGGATAGAATTTCTATTGAGGGATTCTAATATTATTAACTATCATATTTACAATAAACTTTGGAAGAAAATATTTATTTCTTGATTTTTATAAAACTAAAAGACATATCATTCAATAATAGAAAAAATAACTTTACCACAGTATTATTTAATATTAAATTATTTGGAATCCAAGGTCTTTGATATCGAGGTGAACCATATTTTTACATGAAGAATCAAGGTCACATGAACAAAAAAATATAAAATTAAATTTGTATTTTTTTAGAATATTTCTATGGAGACATCGGTTAGAAATAATTATGAATTAAAAAAGAAATTTACATAAGTAAAACATTATATTCTAAAAAATGACATCATTTAATCAGAACCTAATCTTAATGAGTATATACTAAATGAAAATGATGTTTTCTCCATGGATGATCCTCATAATGAAATTCACAATGAAGTTTAAGTAGAATAAGTGGAACCAAATATATTGATGCATAAATTGTAAAAGATTTGGATCTAAAAAAGGATAATGATTATACATATTATATAGATATCAGTAATATTGAAAATGATATCATTGTTGAAATAATAAAATTATTCAATTGGGTTCTCTTATGAATACAATTTTTTATGTAAGATATCTAGTTAAAATATATAATATTTTTATTGATGGGGGGAGATCTCTAAATTTTACCTTCCTTACTTTGTATTATAGTTTTAACTATTTGTGAAGTCCACAAAGTAATAATGAACCGAAAATATTTATTAGGATTATTCTTATTAGAGTATTTTAAGTTTATATTTAGTGTATCATTATTGAAAGAAATCTATTTGAATTATTTTACAAGATGTTTTTTTCCATTCTTCTGTTATAGATTTTTATAAAAAAATTGATGTACTAATACATGTTTTTCATATCATTGGCGCATAAAATATTGAGATTGAAAAAAGATTATAACATTTTATTGATCATCTAATTGCTATAAACAACTAATTACATGACGTATTGGATTTTATTTCATATATAGTTAATGAAATTTTTACCATGGATTTCATTTTTAGATAGTTCATGTGGATAAAATTGTGATAGTGAATGATGAAACTATAAATTATATTCCAATTAATTTATCACATTATATACCTTCATGATTTGGTCCTATGGGATTGAAAAAATTTACATGATAAGTTAACGGGTTTCAATTTTGCTTTTATATGATAAATTAACGATAAAAATATGATGTGTAAAAGTTAATCTTGGGTGGATAAGGTTAATGAAACACTTCAAAATATCTATTTCATACTAATGATGATTTGAATGAATTCCAATATAATCTATTTAAAATTTCGATTGTCTAGCTTAATAATTTTATTGAGTCTCATGAACAATCTAGCGAGAAATTCAGATATGACTATCAACTATATAGTTTAATATTTAAAAAAGATGTTATTTTTTATGTGTAATTTAATTAACATTTAATAAGATATAATACAGATAAATAAAGATGTGAGAAAATGAATAAAAAATAAATCTTATTATATTGAGATCTGTATATTAATTCAACATGAAACCAATTACTTGGAATATACCTAAAGCAGTGGGAAAACAATTTTCTTGTGATCCTTATTCACTCATCTACTATTATTGATTATAATTCGAGGGAAGATATCATATCAAATGAATATTACCCCATTGATTTATTGAGAGTCACACTCTAAATACCTATTACATTAACATAAGATCCATTGTTTTTTAATATGATTCAAATATTGGAATATATTTTCCCGATGGTGGTTTAGTACATTGGAAATGTTTTATATATGTTAATCATTTAATGGGTATTTTAGAGTGAGATGAAATCACTAGTTTGTTTTATTTATATTGTTATGAATTTTGTGAAAAAAATATCACCAATATTTGTAATATGATTTATATATCCTTGGATAGGGTTGGTACTTGATTTATTAAACACTTTATGAAGAATGAGTAGATTCTCGAAAAATCAATTAGATGAGGAATTGATTATATAATAACACTGTGATGTATAATTAGAAAAAAAATATCAATAAAATATATAAGAATATATAGAATAATTAAAATAATTAAAAAAAATTCCCACATCATTTTCATGGAAAATAATTTGAGATATATTTTAAATTTCTACAATATTCATTGATAATTTTTTATGGAAGGTGAATAGTATAAATAAATAAATTTCTTGTAATATTATTCACATTCAATTTAGTAATTTTAAAAAACCAAATCTATTGTATTTTATTGACCTATAAATATCAATTCACAATTTAATTAGATATAAATTTATTATATTCTAGAACAACACTACCAACCAAAAGGAATGAAATAATAAAAAGGATAAATTCATCTTACAGACATGACATTGATGACTATTAGCCATTATTTTCCTTTAATTTATATTCATAAAATAATATAATCAATTATAAATTTTATTTTTAATTATCAATACATGTTTTAAATGAATATTCTATTAGTAAAAAATGGATTGTTAGTATTAACATCATCAGGTTTTGATTTTAATTTTCATAATGATATGTTATTCTAAAAATAACATTTCTTTGATGTTCATAGAGATATAAAGTATAACTCATAATATAGTTTTATCTATCTTAACTTGTGAAAATTTATTTCATCTATAATAATTTAAATATTTTAATATAAATTTATTTTTATAAAATATAATCCAAGAATATTGTTTTTATCTCCCTTTTTCTCATATTTATATGTTTTTTTAGTTTTTAAATTTTCACAAAAGGGAGAGGCATTTTTAATGGAAATTTACTCATTCTCTTATTAATATACTGGATCTTTCATGAAATTGTCTAATAAAACACCCTTCATTTAATTGTTTTAATAATAATAATAAAATTTGTGGGATATTATTGGGAGAAGTCAGAAAACTATTTAATTTAATAATTATTAAATTATTTTTTTAATGATTACATTATATAAAGGGTAAATTTATCTTTTAAAGACATTATTTCACATGTAAATGTACATAGTGAATTTTTAGATAAGTGTTTGTGTGTGTAACCCTGAATAATTCCATTGGATACCATGAATAATAATTGATGTTTTGAGAAATTACATAGTAAACTGTATATATTTTCCTGACTTTTTGTGTAGTTCAACTAATGTGTATATAGATAAAAATTTTGAAAATGTAAAAATAATCCATGGACTACCATGTTTATCAAAAATCGTTTTATGTATACTAATTGAAGTGAAAATTTATGAATTTATCACATTTATCATGATAATATTTTTCTATAAAAAATAATTATGTATCCATGTATATTATTCAAATAATTAATGATTTTTTTCTACGGACTCAAGTTATCTTGTAGGGTACTATGAATATTATCATGGAATTCAATCTGATGGTTGAAATGTAATTTAATATGGTGATTATATTTTGTGATTGTGTCTAAAAAATTATATATATTTTAATTTATTAAATCTAATTATCATAGACATTGTATGTATTTCTATTAAATATTACCAGTATAGTAAAATATTATATTACCCACAATTTTGATTTATTATATTTTATAATGATTATATTTAAATAATTTCATTAAATAATTATCTAAAAATATATAATATTCCAGTATAGACAATGGAAGAATTATATATCTTCTTAGAATATAATATTAACAGTGTAAATAAAATTTAACTCTCTATTTCTGAATCTAAATGTTATAGAAAGGATCCCCATGTTGCTCTTTGTATTTCCACTAACTGATAAATTCAAGGAGTCCTCAATAATATCATTCAAAATCACTTCCATTTTCATCACATCAATATATAATATATACTTAATATGATTTCTCTTTGTATTTTATCTCTATTTCTATAATTTAAACAACCAAAATATTTATTGTTGTATGTTTTATTAATCTTGGTAACTTCACTAAAATATGTATATTATTATTCTTCTAATCATTCATGTATTTTAATTTCTTTATCTTTTGTTCCAATAAGGAATTATATAGGTATATTATTTAATAATATCCTTGAATATAATCATATATGTATATTTTTTTCCCATTTATAGACCCACAACTTGGGTTTAAAATGAAATATTGTTGATTAGTGTTTCATGGAAGTTTTTTTATAATGTGTAGTGGATTTAGATATTCCTTAGAAATTATCCTATTATTCATTCATCGTTTCACTTTACAAGATATATATAAATATAATTTCATGTTTTCAAATTGGATTTATTTAATCACATACAATCATTCATTTCATCTGTTTTAATGTAACATTCATTTTAGAAATGATTTTTTAAAATGATTTTTATATATTTTTATACGAATATAAATTTTTTAATTGAGTGAATTATTTATTATTTCATAATTAAAATCATATTAAATGTATACATATATATTGATCTTATTATTTTTTCTTTTCCCTTCACAAGTGTCAGCCTATGAATGATTAATTTCCCGGAAAAAATATTCTTAATTTCACCACAATCTCCCGTCGACTCTCTCTCCCACCATATTTTATCCTACACACCTATTCTCAGTCTAGTTCTTACATCCTCTAACTCCTCATACTCCACCAACCATACATCATATCCTAGTACCCTTCATCTATATCCCCACATATGTATCCATATCCTTTTCTTCCCCCTATGGTATCTCCTATGTTTCCCCATCCCATCCACCCTAATCCACATATCACTTCTTCATGATATAAAATTCTTAAAATCCCCACCCCCACAAGCCACAAAATATTTCCATCATCAAGAATCTTATTTCCCATAATTCCTAAACTTCTATACTTTTATCCATCTTCCTCACCTTTAATAGACTTCCAATGATAAAACTATTATTTTTAGGATTCTAAAAAACTATCTTAACCTATTTTTCTTGTCTAATACTTTTATACTACAATATCTACCTATTTATACTCATTCATATCACATTTAACGATCTTAAATACCCAATTTTAGAATTTATCCTTTGAATATTATTTATTTTTGAACTGTATTTTTTTCATTCCTAAAAATATAACCAAAACTTAATAACTGCATTATGATGAATGTAGTTGGAATCATGTGTGTTGTGATTTTAATATGTTCTACATATGTGTCCTATTTTTCTCCATTTTCATACAATTCTTGTTAATAACTAATTATGAATAACATATTCAATTTCCATGTACTTAAAACGTTATATAGGATCTGAATGTTTTATTTTTCAGTTTTATTTCTATTCCATAACAACTAAAAAAACAACTTGTAATCATCAGTAATTTATTACAACGATATCAAAGAGTATAATATATAACTATTCATGTATAAATGATGTTATTCTAAAATTAATAATAAACATTCAATATAGGAAATCAACATCTCCTAATGGTATATAGAGACTAACTACAAATATTATTGTTCATTATACCATCCTAAAAATGTAAAAAATTTCATTAATAATTTGAGAACATAATATAATAACATCTAAAATGAAATACAAATTCTAACTCCACTAAAAACCATATTTATAATTTATTTTCTGGAAGGATTTACTCAATTAAAATTATCTGATATATACTATTAACAACTAAAAATTAATTTAAAATTTTATATAATATCTTTTTTATTATGATAATATAGAACATCAATATTTAACAACTAGATTACATGTTCATATTCAACATACCGGGGTTAGAATAAAACATATGTTTATGTCAAAAAATATACCATCCAATAGTAAGAATATTATTTTATTGATTTTACCATTTATTAGAAAATGATATTCCTATTAATCTATTCTCAACAAGAAACATAAAAATGTATTGGTATATTTAATAATATTAATTGAAATTAATATTATTGATACCCAAGCCTTTTATACATTTTATTCCATTATTTTACAAATAAAATCCAACAACTACAACCCAATGATCAGGACAACTTGTTTCTTTGGAATACTAGCATCATAATACATTAAAGTGAGTCTAAATGAAAAATTCAAAATTTTTTTATCTATTATGGGATTAAGAATATTTTCAAAATCACATAACTATAAGAGATAAAATGTGGAATATATAGTGAAATGGGTGATCTAAAATTTTTGTTAGGGGAATAATCATGAAAAGAAAAAATAATGTGGTAGTCAAATGTATAACATGATAATAAAAAAAAGAAAAGGCCAAAGATTAATATTATGGAAGGATAACATAATCCACATGGTATCATAAGTTCATAGTAACCTAGTAAATATAGAAATATAACATGAAATAAACAATAATTAAGGATAACATTCTAGACAATAACACATGGTGTAAAAAGTCCCATAAAGTATTACGTTTACACCTTAATCCCATACATGACACATCATGAGGCTATCTATTTTCCAAATGAATTAGAGTCATATCAAGGAAGACCCATCATAACATGCCCTTGAATATGCATGCCAGAAAAAAAAAATCAATCATATTGAATAAAAAAGTAAATACCCTTGGAAATAAATTGGTTTCATAATCCAATCTCATAACATAATTAAAAAATTTCATAAAAAAGTAATTTCATAATGAACCTATAAGATTCATTATCGCATAGGATAATAGAAAATAAAATATTAATATACATGAGAGACATATACAGATAACTAAAAACAAATATATAACATAAAAGGTTATCAAATTTTATTAAAATGTATTTTAAAAATAACATGAATTATTTCTTAAGGAAACTACCATTTTAACATTGAAATAAATTATTTAAAATCTAAAAAAATATTTGTATAAATAATAAACAATAGAAAATTATAATTTAATCATATATTATTTGTTTTTTCATAATGGTGGCTAATTCCATACATACCATATAAGCTAAATAAATATTCATTTCACAATGTCGTAAATTTTTTTAAATGGACCTCATTAAGAAAATGTGTGATGTCCTAGACACTGATGCCACATGAATGGCTGCCCCGAGCATGGTGTGGCACATGGCCTCAAGAATATATCCCGGAAATGTAGAGGGTGTCGACTAGCAGTGTGGGCCTATGGTGTATCCATTGGGGTATTTTTCCCTCAATACACTTTTGTAGCATATATGATGGATGTAAACATAGGTAAATGTAGGAATCATTATAGGTAAACAGAAGGAAAAATGAAAGATAGAGACCATAATAATAATAATCTAAACAACTAGAATAACATTCAACAATCATTGATGATATTTCAGGTAATAGAAAACTAAAAACATGGATACAAGATAGTATTCCTAACATGTTCCACAAAAATATAACACAAATCAAGCACTATATCAAGCATCCCAATATCTGACTCGATCATCTACTATCCAACTCCATACTAAGTAGTAATAAATCTAGTTTTTTATGCCTTTTATTTCCCTTTTTCAACACCTACAACCATGTAATCATCCTCATGTACCAAATTCCATCTAGAGAGGGTGTGAGATAATTTTCATTGGTCCACCACCAATGGTGTCTTTAACATCCATCATGTGTATTGGAATTTTAATAATGACCAATAATGCATTTATAATTTAAAGTAGTATAATGTTACTAAATTCCCAGGTACATACTTTGGCCCTTGATTTTTTTCTGAACATGTAAAATATTAATTATTTGATTATTACTAGTGTATAAATAAGGAACTTGTTAGATATAGTGATGGTTCCTAGATGTAATAAGGAAACCTATAATAATAATTAATAGTGAAGTATAAAGTTAATAACCAAGGTTATCTCGATCTAAACGGTTTCCAACATTGTAATTATTATAGCATATCATGGGGTAAGAATATAATCAAAGTAAAATAGTCCACGGAATCCCACAATAAGTCACCTACCGCATCCAAGGTGATCAACCATGGTAAAACGTGGCTAAGGAGAGATAGGCATCGATGGGATTTAACCATTGAACCTACCTTTCAATGTTGGATCCAAGGACTGTATTCTAGGAATACTATATTGATAACGATAGGATTGTATAGTTTCATACTAGGCTTACCAAGATAGATAGGGATGTGGATCAATGTGGTTTTCAACCGAACCAAGATGTATCCTTGAATCAGAATGGGGTTTCTGAGTACTCAGGGTATTCCCTGATCAGAATCCAAGGTGTTCTCTAGTAAGGTCATTCCTATTTAAGTATGATGTCATGTAATATTTATTTTGGTTCATGTCTTGCCTTTCATTAGTGTGATAAGGTCAAGTAGCATGAAACCATTTAATCAAGTCATTTGGTATAGGCCTTTCCATTAATTATTGTGACAAGGCCAATAATCATGGACCCATTCATTTAATCTATAAATAAAGTATTCTATATTCAAAGTTCATTCCCAACCTTACATTAATTTTATACTGGGTGGTATGTATATAAAACCTACTATTCATTTACATTTACATCCACATCATATATTTAGTGTATGTTCCAAATCACATATCACATTTTATTATCACAATGAATAACATACCTTGAGGTGGTCAAGTGGTATAAATACATGGTACTTTCCATTATTCATTTCACAATACAAATAAATACAATTGATATAGAAAAGATTACCCTTAGAGTAGACAATCCATAGAACACACAAATAGCGGTGCAAACATATCAAAACACTAATAAAAATATGGCATACCGATTGACATAGAGGGGATGGAGTCGCAGTCATAACCACCAACAATTAATCAAATTTTGGATACGAGAATATCTATATGGTACTAATGAGTATAATCATGGAATACAAATTCAATGAAAGACACACGATGAACTCTGTGGTACCCACATGACAAATCCAAAATCAAATTACATGAGGGATGAATTATATACCACCCACCTTAGGCTTGTATGACTCTCCTCTTTTGGTATTGGCCCTATATTTGGCATCGTTTAGAGTATATCTATGAAAAAAAGAAAATAGGTCATACCCTAAAAACTCTGTCGAGATAAATAGAGAAGGAGAAAAACTCAAGGGGAGTCCATTAATTACTATTATGCATCCAACATGATGAATGGAAGCTCAATAAGATCACATATGATGTTGATTTTCAAATCACTAACATTTGACAAAAAAATCTCCAATATGAGCTCCATGGAGGTAGATGCAGAATAATATTGGATAATAGAATAAGGAGGGAGGTTAGTAGATCATTAAGAATTTTTTTTTTAAATTTTCCTAGATAATGGAATGTTCACGATTTGTCTACATGGTTTTAAAAACTGATTGCAAACCATTGGAGGATTTCTGTGTAGAAGGGAACATTACACATTTAGGCCTCAACGCCTTGTGAAAACCATGCAAAGCGGTTCTGTGCAGAAATTTTAATTTTCACTATTAGCCAAACCATGTGCCAACCATGTGTAATCTATATGACCTATCTCGTTATCCCCAAATGATGTATTTGGAGCTCCGAACATGCCATAAATACCCTTGATACCCTTACTAACTCAATATTAATCCATATTCGGTCCAATGTAAAAATTTAGATGGATGCCTAAAGGATTCATACCTATGTGAAAAGAAGAGTTCTTATAGTCTTCCTCCCATAAAAGAACTCATCCCTAAATTCTACTTCCAAGGGTATTGAGACACTCTCTGAGAATAATTCTAGACACTAAGAAAATACATTAGCTTCAAAGTTCCATGTCTCATCACGTACCCAACCATGATTCCCCAAAACCTATACTAGAGGGATAGACTAGCCTCAGAGAGCCATTGTGATCATGTCAATGATGCATACTGTATACTTCTCAATGGTAGCATCAACATCTAACTTAGTTTCTTTAGGATCAAATGTATGATATGGATTTGTATGGTAATAGTGATGTTAGGAGTCTAGAAAGGCATCATGTATGGCACAATACCTCTAAGGTAATAGCAATGGATTTTCTATTTCCCTGAGTCTATCTAGAATTTAAAAAGGCCCTTAATAAAGAGGCAATATATTCACCTATATTTGTAACAATATATGCCCTATCATGGGAGATACCTAATGGAAACAATGATCCTAACCATGAACGGAATAGGTCATCGATGACGATCAACATAAGACTTCTATCTAGACTGAGTAGTATTCATAAGATTTCTAATCATATATACATTATTTGAAGTATCCTGAATGATATGGTGACCTAGTAGGGAAATTTCACATAATTCTAGCCATCATAGGGTTGAACAAAATTGGTGACAATATAAGGCCTCAAAAAGAGACATTTGGATTGTCTCTTAAAAACTGTTACTATAGGTTAACTTGATTAGAGGGATATTCTTCTCCCAAGAACTATAGAAATCGAGGACACATGCTTGAAGAATTTCCTCTTGATCTAGTATAGTCCATTATGTTTTCCATTGGTTTGATGGTGGAAATATGTTGATATAAGAACTTCAGTTCCCATAGTGTATTAAAATATGTGCCAGAACTATGATGTGAAATGAGATTTCCAATATGAAATGATAGAATGGGGAATCCCATTTAGTTGTATGATCTCATCGACATACAGTTTTCTCAACTCATTAAGTGATAATAGTTTTTTAATAGGTATAGAGTGGGATGATTTCAATTCTCAGTCAACGACTACCCATACAGAATGTCTATCGCTCATTGACATAGGTATATCAACTATGAAATATATTCCAATATTTTTTCATTCGCATTCTATGATTGGAAGCGGTTATATATTTCATGTAGGTCTCCAGTGGTTCATCTTCATCCTCTGATAGGTGGAACACCTATTGCTAAATCCTGCAATATGACATTTCATCTTAGGCAATAAATACTAGCATTTCACAAATCGATATATAATTGAGATTCCTGGATGAAATACACATTAGGGGAATGGGAAATTATCATCAACTCCTCTCTTGTAACTATAGAAACCCAAGTATGACCACATAGATGCATCATATCATCTTTATCCAAAGAACTATCCAAAGGTGGGTTATCTCCTGATATCCTCTCATGGATAACCTTGCCTTCCAGATCTGAAAATTGTTTACACATTACCTTTTTAAGGAGGGAATATTTTTCTGTCATGGATGAGAGATATTATTGATTGTGACTATCATGAAACTGTAGATGTAGCTCTGAAAAGAGGGCTGTTAACTTCCAATCATCCATAGTTTTTCAAACTGCTTATTCTTGTGTTTTACAACTCAGTGCATCTTCTTCTACATTTACCTTCCCAAATTTATAGACAAGATCAAATCGAAGGATTGTAGATACTTGAACCATCATTATTATATGAGGTCCATGTAATGATAATAAAGTATATGTTTTACGTTATTTTGGTACGTGTACACTATAATGTTATCACCCATCAGATAATGTCTCTAGAAATGCCAGGTCTAAAAACTACTGCAAGATCAAAGTTGTGAGTCATGTAATTTCTCTTGTGAGCACTCAACAGCTGATATCCATATACACTATCTTTGCCTTCCTATATCATCTTGCTTTTATTCTTAGGCCTGATGCATCACAGAAGAAGGTATCTCATATATCCATCTCTGAAAGAGTCATAATAGGTGTCAATATCAGCCTCCCTTTTAGCTCCTAAATGGATTTCTAACATTATTCTAATGATAAGAACATGACAACCTTATTTTTCATAATAGAGATATTTGAAGAAAGGTAAAAACAGTCTAAAATAAAACACATATAACATCATGCTAGCCCCAAGAATCTATATATATCAAACACATTTTTAGGATGATCCAATGAAAAAAACACTAAACATTTATATAAAAATAGTTACTCATGATTGCGATATAATATGTCCCAATATGTGGTATTTTTAGATCAATAAGTGGAACATAGAAATATTGGTGTAAAGATGACTCTCTCTTAGTGTAATCAGAATGATCTCATGATGTTTGGAAAGGTCTATATGAGTGAGAAAACACTCCATGATGTCGTCCAGAATGACTATGAAAAAAGTGTCCCAATAGGGTAAGAAAACCCTATTAAAAAATCCTTGAACACATATGGCAGGTTCGAAAGATAAAATGGAATAACATGGTAAAAATTCATAACATACCGTCTACGGAATTTTTTACAAGGTATATCTAATTGTTTGACTCGCACTTGATGATAACCCAATCTCATGTCGATCATGGAGTATAAATTTTCTCTTTAAACCATGTCAAAGAATTCATCTATTCCTGGAATTGGGTTCCAGTTCATAACCTTATGTTGTTTCAACAATCTATTATTCACAAATATGTGTAATGATCCCTCCTATTAATTATAAAAAATCACAGTTTAACCCCAAGTGGATGTACTGGACCGTATAAAACCTTTGGCCTTTAAATCCTCTAACAACCTATTCTATTAATGAAGCATTATAGTTTCCTTTATGCATGGAGGAATGGACACTAGAGCTACTACTAGAACAAGATCAACTATAAAACATACATCTCTCTTAGGAGGTTGGCTAGAAAATGAAATACATCACAGAAATGATCCACTACTGGAGGGGAATTATGTTTAGTTAAACCAGGATCCTCCCTGAATAGATTTTCAATCTGGGTGGTCACACCACATATACCAATATGCTATGGACCTTCTCTACCATCTTGTAAATCTCACTCACCCTTATGTAGATAACTAAATCCCTTTAGAGATGTAAAAGATACCCTTTAATGGGACCAATCTACAAAAACATGATAATGAACCAACCAGTCCATCTCAAGAATGACATCAAATCATGTCATCTTGAAAAGGATGAGGTTCCATAAGAAAGGGTAACTACGTACCTCAATGGGACAGTCCTGTATCTTTCATATACCCTCTATTCATAACCCTAATGGTGTATCCAGTGTCATTACACCATAGTGATAATATATCTATAGTCTAAGAATCTATATGATTGAAACATAGGTACTAGAGTTAGAATCACCTGTATCCAATAGAGAAGACACCATAGTAGATGCTACTAGGATTTTACCTCATACTGTAGATCTACCACAGCCTGATCCCCTGGTATCGACTATAGTGCATGAAACTAAACTGATCTATGACCATGTGAAACAGATGGACTTCCATGATCATAACTACTCTGTTGGTGTTGTTGGTGATCGCGGGTCTAGCTACCACGACCAAAACCTCCTCCTCAACCAGACCTACCAGTTCTATTCCCACTCCCCGACTGAGGTTGCAAAATGGAAACCACTCTGTAAGGTGGATCTACTTTGGATAATTTTCCACTCAATGTGGGTGTAAAGGTCTGGCAGAAATTCTTAATATTCCCCATATGTCCATAAGCACGGTACTACATTGGTCCTCTATCACATCTAGTCTTCTTGTTCCCTCACGAAGACAGGATTGGGTAAAAACATCCCATCAAAACATGGAAAAATCCTGAATCATGTATGTGGAATTACTAACTCTAAAGTAAGGAGGTGTGTACATATAATCATTGATAGAAAGGGTGGACTCTAGCCAAGTCTCAGTAGCCTGCTGTCCTCTATCCCTTATGAATGTAGTGGGATGCTGCTGCTGGAATGGAAAATTCAGATCATCCATTGTAGGTCTAATCTATAGAGCACCATTCAATGACTGCATCAAATGTTGGAAACTATTAAAAAAACATGTGTATTGGTGACCAAATTAGGTACAGTAGGTGGTTCATCATGTGGAACTCTTAAAGGTTAGACTGGAGGCTCAGGTCCTATAATGTCAGAATCATGGTCATCACCACCCTCCTGACCGATGGTATGAGGACATCATGGTGGAATTGGTCTAAAAACTCCATGAAAAAGCCATATAAAAAAAATAATTAGATAGATAGAATCACTATAGGATGATAAATGTTGGAAAAATCACTAACCAAGTCTTACTACATCATCTACTAGCATACAATTCCATGTATCCATATGTTGTCAAGTATAAGATTAATTTCATTTTTCATTTAATAACCAAGTTCACTTCTTTACCTTTCATGAACATGTAATGTAATGATAATGATTTTCAACCAATTAATTTTAGATTTCATGATTTAATTTATAATGGATAGTAATTTACTATAAATCAGTTTCATTACACCTATCAATAGAAATGACACACATTAATTTATAGCATAATTGCTTGAATCAGTAAATTACTCATCTCAACCCATGATGGCCCAATACCCCTCATGAATTGAGATAAGAAATTAGTATATCAAAACAAAAATAAATATAAGCATAAGCTAACAATCACAACATCACTCAACAATCAAATAATTATCACCAAATTCAGAGCAATGAAATACTACTAAATTGAAACGAAATATTAATGACATGTTATTTCTAGGTTCCTATAATTATTAATGTAATAATTCTCTTTTCCTATATATCATTGTGCCAAGGATGAAATATAATCCTTAAATTGAGTAATAATAAAAAACAACATGTATAATGTTTTTCACCCAACATTGAATTAATATCAACTATAATAGGAAAAAGTAAAACATCAAATATAATTTAGAAAACTACTTTTTTTAACACAAAAATGGGTTTAAAATGCCCATGAATGGCTTCTGACCAAGTTCCCAGCATTTCTAATCTCTAATATATTGTCTCCAATTATTAATGTAAGAAAATAAATCACATTTGATTCCACTTTGTAATGTCACGGACCTGGATTCCACATAAACAGGTGCCTCGAGCCCAGTTGGCCACATGGCCTCAAGCGCATGTCCACAAATGCCATAGGCTACTGACTAGCAGTGAGGGAATAGGGTGCATCCAAGGTGATGTAATTCCCTCATTACCAATGTGTAGTAGTGTGAATGGCTGCCATCATAGGTAAATATCCAATGAAACATAAGTAAAAAGAAGGCATAAAAGAAATTATAGACAATAGTATTAATAATTGAAAGAACTGGAATAAAATTCAATAATAGGTGATGATATTTCATTTACATGAAATATTGATACATGAATACAATACATCTTGCATAACATGATACATATAAACATAAATGAAATCAAATACATTCGCAAGAATGTTGATCTCAGAATCATTCATGTAACATCCCAATTAAATAATGAATAATACATTTTCATAATTATTAATTTCAGTGAATTAAATATTTTTTTTCATTGAATTGGTTTCTATGTTTGATGGTGTACCTGATATACAACAACATGTTTCTTTGAAATCTTACATTGCACACAACGTTGGGTCATACACAAAATTAAAAATATAATAGTAATTTAAATGGTAGTTAACACTTAGCTATTGTATTAACAAGAATGAATAGAACTAACTAAAATATGAATATACTTGTTTGCTAAATGTTTTTTCATTTATCCAATAAAAGTTATAATATATATGTGTTAATGAATCTAATTTTAAGCATAAGTAGACTAATAATAATTAAAATGTAAATTTACCACCTTTTGATGGAGCACCCTCATTAAATATAGTTTTTTTCACTTTTATATGTTCTATTTCGAAAAATATAATTCTTCATTAGAATAGGGACATCAAAATGTACTTTGGGTAATTTTTTTTGTATTTTTCTGAAATAATTCATTTTTTAACGAATAGTGAAAAGTACAGTATTATAATTCAAAATAGACTTTTAATCTAATATCATTATTTGGATAGATTATATTTTTTATTGTTTTTACAGTATAATTAGATTATATTTTTACCATTTAATCCAATGTTGGTCATTGGATGTAATTTCACTTTGAAATTGGACATAAACCTGTGTTAATCTTTTGATAGTTATTATTTCCTAAAAACAAGCTTTTTATTTTGACAACGAGATTTAATTTTAAGTAAGTTGATGAATCTTATATGTATTGAATTTGGTAAAATATAAATCATTTTTTAATTTGTAATATCAAATATATAATAGTCTTAATTTTTCATATTTTTCTGAAAAACTTCAATTTTTTATGAACAGTGAAAACACTGAGTAGTAGTTGAAAAGCTAATTATTCCATTTATATTAAAATTTTCCACTACTTTGAATTGAAATTTTGAAAATCCAACATACAGGGTTGTTATTAGTAAGTAAAAAAAGGTTCAATAATATTAAAATAAATTTTTCTGTGAATAGTAACTTTTTACTTTTATTTTCCACGGATAAAGATAAATATCGTAATTCAAGATAAAAACAATATTATATTAATTAAAAATTTCCTTAAAATTTGTCCTAACATAATTGGATGAGGAATATCTGACCAAGCCAATCTGTGGGTGACATTTTGGCCTTTGAAAGCCACTTGGGTAAGATAAGGATATTAATAACTTTTTATTCAATGTAAAAATAAAAATATAATGAACATGTATTATTTTTAAATAAAAATTTTTATGTGGGGTTATATAATAGATATATTTGACTATAAATATTTATTATAAAGAAATAAATATTTCATACAACATTGTAATTGTTTTATAATTTTTAGACATCAAATAAATAAAATTATTTATGACACAATAATGATGCAGTGTTTTCCTCGTTAATGAATGATTTAAATAAATGATATTATAAAGATTAATAAAATCCAAAACCTGTTCAATTCATGTCGGATTATTTTATTTTGACCATGGGTAATATTATCTTCGACATTAATGAGTTTCGTCCTTTATAAACTGAAAATTATTATATAATAAAATAATTTTTCCACACTTTCTTAAAGAGCCCATCCTCCTCCTTATAAAAAGTCCTCAACTCTAACCAATTACTCACACCTCACAAGACCATTGTCTCATCCAAAAACTTCTCAAATAATCTATCATTATCCCACTCTTCCTATTAGAAGGATTTCCTTAGGTATAAAGTACTTCAAAAAACCCTTTTGGTTAAATGCAAAGGGAGTTACCCTACTTAATGGTAACGTCTTCTCAAATGTTCTTTTGTTTTATATACCTTCTCCAACCACCTAATATCTTTTTAGTATTTCATTTTATAAAAACAATATCATCCTCAAAATACTAGGTTTGTTTTATGATAATTATTCTAACACTTACTCATGCCTCCTTCTAATTGGTAAAGAACATACTATTTCTGTGGATAACGAACTATTGCCTCAAGAAACCACGATTGTTCAATATTCACCTACAACCATTTATGAAGGAAATTATGATGGAACTGTATTTATATGTGATATATATTATATTTATATTGTTTATATGATTCGATATTTTTCATTTATAGAATACCATTATGGATTCCATAGTGGGTAAACAAGATAATATCATTTGAGGAAGAGCGGACTACCGCCCCCTTAAAGTGATATGAATCATCCATACCATACGTGGAATGCATAAAAGAAGGAGTTACTGAGATTATATATATGATATTTTACTGGAATTATTATATACCTATGTATCATTATGTATTAATTCCATTAAAAATGAAATATAAATGAATGTAGCGTTCATGCGTACATACGACTTACAGTATCCATGAATGTTTCATTTCATTTCGTACCTATAAATGTTACATACTATTATAAATACATGTATATACTGGATATTTATAATATATATGATATCTAAATCATGAATATGATTTTGGATATAATGATTTTTTGACCACATGAACAAATTGTAATCATAATAAGTCCATTTTTTATTCAAGTACCAAATATTGACAAAATGAAAATTATTAACTTAAATGATTACATAATGTTTTTAACATGGTAATAAGTGATTTAAAAGGAATGATAAACTAGAAAAATTCACTTAATAAAGTAGAAATTAACATTAGTTTATTATTTGAGAGATTAAAGAACGAATGTGTCACATCGGAGATGAGGTAAGGTACTTCATCCAAATATCCATTCATTGAGGCATATCTTGTTTTATACACGACATTTTTTATACGCTGTATAAAAACCATTGACTTTTCACTTCATTCAAAGGGAATCTTTTTTAAGAGGCGATTTACTAAATGAATAAAAGAATGTTTGTTTTTAACTTACACAGTGACAACAACCTTTTCGCCACCGCTAGTATTATTTGATCATGGTCTTCCTTAACAAGAAGTAATGTTTTTAAAAGGGAAAAAAAATACCATATGTTATTTTACATATTTTGGTATTGGAAATCATTTTGAGAAAGGATTTTTTATTTCTATATCTTGTTCAATATCTTGAAATGATATATTTTGTTTTTAATGTGGGAATATTAACTTTCATTTATGGTTATGTTATGTGTTATGATTATGTTATGGTACTTGGACATTATTTACGTGAAGGGCTTGTTGTGTGATAATCCTAGGGCGGGTGAGCCCGGGATGGCTTTCTTATGTCGTGGGTAATGTGACGACGGTAAATGTGAATGTTTCTCCTAATAGTTTTATGGAATATACTATGATGGATATTTCAAATGTAACTCCCTACATATCCGTGAAAGCTACAATGTATGTATGTTATGTATGAAACAAGTTACCTTTATGATTTATGATTTATATGTGCATTTCATAAATATTATGATTTCATAAGTTCTGTTAAAAATCATAATTTTATATGGACTAATGTTTTCATTCTTTATTTTATAACCCTTAGTGAGATTTTTATGCTCATTCTATGTTTTGAAATGTTTTTTCACACTATTTAATGATGAATTGTGTCAATTATGGGATAAAGGAAAAGTCATGTTGTCAAAAACACGGAACAACACATAACTATTTTTTCTCAATAGTTTTTATTTTATGAAAAAATTGGAACTGAGTAGAAGTGTCTACTTTGTAATTCTTTAAATGTAATGAAATAATTATGGCTTAATTCTCTAAAACTCTAAACCTAAAAAGATCCTCAATGTGAATTATTCTGTGAATTTAGGATTATGTAATGTTCAAGGTCGGGTCCATAGAGTTAATATTAGATGCTTGTTTAGAAAACGTTAAGAATTTGAATATTTTTAAATTAATTAATGGTCAAATTGATGTGATACAGAGTTTAAAAATTACAATGATTATTTGCCTAATATATTTCATTGATCAGAATGTTTCTCCTTAGAGTAA
Source organism: Viscum album (assembly GCA_963277665.1). Taxonomy (NCBI): domain Eukaryota; kingdom Viridiplantae; phylum Streptophyta; class Magnoliopsida; order Santalales; family Viscaceae; genus Viscum; species Viscum album. The sequence goes on from OY728141.1 coordinate 1,254,309,027, forward strand.
ATAGGGCATATGTTATGGGATGAAATCCAGAGGAAGACAACCTTCCAAATCAACAACCCAATATGGACAGAATCAGAACTGAATAGTTTGTTTATGTTGTTGAAAAATTGACTTATGCTATAAATTTGGATGGTATCCATTAAAGAGATCAGCCAAATCAACCAAAGAGGAAAATATTAGTAGTGGAGCATTTCATGAGACTACCTCCCCCATAATTCAAAGGATTATCTGACCTTGTGCAGGATTAAGGTTGGATTAATTCACTGTATAATATTTTTTATGTCATGGGGTTTTCAGAACATCAAAATGTTTGTCTCGTTGTTTACCATTTTGAAGGTGGAGCTGATCAGTGGTGGGCAATAGAGAAAAATATTAGGGATAGTGAAGTGACTTATTCTATTGATCGGGATGAATTAAAATGTTTGTTTCTTGATAAATATTTTACTAAGGTGGTTCGTCTTCGGATGGAAAAATAATTTTAGGAATTGAGGTATGAGGATGACTCAGTGGCTAATTATGAAGAAAACGTCCCTCGAATTGCAAGGTATGCTCCAAATTTCATAGGAGATATTGATAATAAAATCAACAATTTTTACTAAATATTAATACCAAAGTATCTAAGGGATTTATCTTCTCATGTGTTCAAAAGTTATGAAAAACATGTTCGATGTGTACAGAAGTTGTAAATGGAGTTTGCTGATGATCATGTCTTCTTTGACTAACAATAGAATAAGAGGTCGAGGTGGTAGACAAAACTGAAGAAATATTCAAAAAATTCTGATGGAAAAAAACATAAGTTTATGGTTTGTGAAAATTATGGTCAAAATAATGATGGGGAATGTCTTTTTAATTATGGTGATTTCTACCAATGTGGTAAAATGGGACATAAAGCTCATAATTGAACTGAAAAAAATCAGGGTAATTGTATGACAAAATCTGATTTACAATCAATAAAAAAATTTATGTTAAATGAAATGGGTCATTATACAAATGTGTCACTAATTGAGAAATCAATCGGGGGAATGAAACTATAATACAAGAACAATGGGGTATTGAAATCCATTTTAACTACTTTGGAAGATGTTGGACCATCGAATGAAGTAGTATCAAATACATCGTTTGTTTGTTCAGATTATACCAATGTGTTGTTTGATTAGGTGTCTACACATTCGTCTATTTTTGAGGTGTTTTCTAGTAAATTTTGAATTCCATCTCAAGATATGAATCCTATTCTTCTAGTTTAAACACCAGGGAAATGTTGACCCAAAAAAATGTATACGAATATTCATGTCCTTATGTACGGAAAGAATATACCTGCAATCCTTTCTATTTTTCCTCTAGTAAAGATTGCTGTTATTTTGGGTATGGATTGGCTTTCTCTTTATCATGATAAGATTTGATGCAGAGATAATGTAGTTTCTTTTCAAAAATATTTTCTGTTTGTGTACAAGAATAAACCCTTACTTTTGATAACATCTCAAGAAGCTGAGAAACTAGTAAAAGATGGAAATGAATGTTACCTTGCACATATTGATGAAAACAATGGAACAATTCGGATTGGAGATGTGCTAGTGGTAAATCTGTATCTAGATGTTTTTTATGATGAGTTTCCAAGTATTAACCATGACTGGGATGTTGAATTATGTGTTGACTTAGTTCCATATAAAAAACCTATTTCAAAACCCCCTTATTAAATAGCTCAAATTGAACTTTTAGAGTTAATGAAGCAATTGCATGATTTATTAGATAAAGGTTTCATTCGACCAAGCACATCACCATGGGATGTCCCTAACTTATCTGTTAAAAAGAAATACAGTTCAATGAGACATTGCATTGATTATAGAACATTGAATAAAATTACTATTACAAACATGTATCCTTTCCCTCATATCGATTATTTATTTGATTAGCTCCCGAGAGCTCATTATTTTTCAATGATTTACTTGAGGTCGTAGTACCATCAGTTGAATGTAAAGGAAAAAGACACTCTGAAGACCGTATTTCATAATAGATATTTCCATTATGAATTTGAAGTTTTGCCTTTTGGGTTAACCATTGCACTGGCTGTTTTCATGGATCTTAGGAATAAAATCATCAGTTGTTTTTGGATAAGATTTTTATTGTATTAATTGATGATATTATGGATTATTCTAAAATTAAATATTATTATTAAATTCAATTAATAGTTTTCTTGAAAAATTTAAAAAAATGAAACAGTATGTAAAATTCAGAAATTGTGAGTTTTAGTTACAAAAAATTATTTCATTGGTCACATTGTGTCAAAAAATGTTATAACTGTTGACCTTTTTTAAAAAAATTGTTGAATAATAGACAAGACCCACAAATATGACTGAGATTCCTAGTTTTCTTGGTTTGGAAGGTTATTACCAGAGGATTTTTTAAAATTTTCCACAGTTATCTAGTCTGATGACTTAGTTAATTTGAAATGGTGTTAAGTTCATTTGGACAAAATAATGTGATGATTGTTTTCATGAATTGAATCAAAGATTGGTTACTACATTAATTCTGGAACTACCTTCCAGAAATGATGTGTTTTTATCTATAGTGATACTTTGTTGAAAAGAATTGGTTGTGCCCTTATACAGAATGATCAGTTAATTGCCTATGATTCATGTCAATTGAAACCTCATGTGTTTAATTACACTAAATATGATTTATAATTATCTGCTATTTTTTTACTTTAAAAATTGGAGGCATCATTGGTATGGAGTAAAATGTAAATTATATACTTACCAGATAATTATAAAGTATATATTCACTCAAAATATAATTGAACATGAGATAAAGGAGATGGTTGTAATTAATAATGGATTATAATCGCACGATCCATTACCATCCGGAAAAAAAATATTTTGGATGATGCTTTGAGATAGAAAAGTAATGCTTCATTAAACATTATACGTTTTGAACGAGCTCCTTTGGTTTTGTATTAGATGATCATTGGCCTAGAAGTTATTAGTGTAGGAAATTTTTCTGGTTTCTTTTAGGTGTCAGTGAGAAAATCTCAATAAGAAAGAATTAAGAAAGAACAGAAGGAAGCCAGTGAGTTGTAGAAAATGGTAGTGTTGGTTCAGAAGGATAAGTTTCCTGAGTTTATCAATGATAATGACTATATTTTATGATATGGAAAGAGATTATGTGTGCCTTTTGATTCACAGTTGAAAAATGAGTTGTTATGTGAAGCTGACACTTCTCCGTTTTCATTTCATCCTGGAAATTCCATAATGTACATAGATTTTTGGGAGTATTACTAGTTGGATGGAATTAATAGAGGTTTTTCTGACTTTAATGTGAGGTGTTTGACTTTAAGTAGGTTAAAGTAGAGTGGTCATTACCAAAATGGATGCTTCTGCCTTTACTGGTGCTAGACTGGAAATTGGAAAATGTGTCCACGGGTTTCATTATGGGATTACCAAAGACTTCCTGAGATAAAAATGAAATTTGGGTTATTGTTGATCAATTGGACAAGTCTACTCATTTCCTTCCTATTCGAGATATATTGTCTCTAGATCAAATTTCTCGGTTGTATGTTAATGAGATAATTAGGTTTCTTTGAGTTCCCCTCTCCATTGTATCTGATCATGACCATGGGTTTAATTATATCTTTTGGAAAGGCATTCTTAACTTGTTAGGTACTGAATTAAATTATAGTATAGCTTTTTATCCTCAATCAGATGGGTTGTTAGAACGAACAATTCATACATTGGAGGATAGGTTACGTGCATCATCATTGGATTACTAGGAAAGTTGGGGCCAAAATATTTATTCAGATGAATTTTCATATAATAACAGTTCTCATTCCAGTATATAGATGGCTCCATTGGAGGCATTATATGGGAAGTAGAGTCAAAATCTAGCTTTCAGGAATGAATTAGGTGAAAGGAAACTAATGGGACCAGAATTAGTAGAGGATATGCTAGAAAAAATTTCAGTTAATTTAGATGACCATGAGAATAGCTTAGAGTGGGTAGAAAAGTTTTGCAGATAACTTGAGGAAGGATCTTTTTTTTGAGTTAAGTGATCATTTATTCCTCAAAGTTTCTTCAAGGAAGAGTGCGGTGCATTTTGGTAAGAAGTGAATGTTGAGTCTGACGTTCATTAGACCTTATGAAATCCGATAGAAATATGGATCTGTTGCTTAAAGAGTGTCTTAACCTCCAATTTTATGCCAGGTACAAATTTTTTCTTCATGTTTCAATGTTGAGAATGTATATACCGTATACATATCATGTTTTGAGCCTAGAGATAGTTTAGTTGGAAGAGAATCTCCCTTATGAGGAACAACTAGTCCCGATTCTTGACCATAGAGAGAAAGTGTTGCAGAATAAGGTAAATAATCAGGTAAACGTTTTTTTGAAATACCATATTGTCAAAGTGGCAACGTGGGAATATGAAAATTCTGTGAGATATATAAACTCACACATATTTAATATGTTAATAAAAATTGCGATTAGACAATTTCGAAAAGGGGGGAGGGATGTAACATCCCAATCAAATAAAGAATAATACATTTTTATTATTATTAATATTAATGAATTAAATATTAATTTCACATAAAAGGGGTTTCCATGTTTGATATCATAGTTGATAGGCAACAACAGGTTTCTTTGAAATCTTACATTGCACACAATTTTGGGTCATACTAAAAAATAATATTATAATATTATTTCAAATGGTAGTTCACACCTAGCCATTATATTGGTGGGAATGAATATAACTAACTATAATATTAATATACATGTTTTTTAAATGTTTATACATTTATCCAATAAAATTTATAAGCTTAAAATGTCAATGAATATAATTTTAAGCATAAATACTTTAATATTCATTAAATGGTAAATTTACGACCTTCAGATGGAGAACCTTATTAAAATCAAATTTTGGTCACATTAATATGTTCTATTTGATAAAATTAAATTCCTTTTTATAATTGGGAAATCAAAATTAAATTTGGGAAAAATTTTGGTATTTTTCTGAAAATTTTCTTTTTTTGGAATAGTGTAAAATACTGTATATTATTTGAAAATTACATTTTAATAAAATTTATTTATATGGTTAGATTATATTTCCAATTGGTTTTCAAGTGTAATTAGAATATATTTTACCATTTAATCCAATTTTTTTCATTGGAAGTAATTTCACATTGAAATTGGACATAAACAAGTGTCAATCTTTTGATCGTTATTATTTTTTTAAAACAATATTTTTGTTTTGACAACATGAATTAATTTTAATTTCATTAATGCAAATTACATGTTTTAAATTTGGTGAATAGAAATAATTTTTGAATTTGGAATATCAAATATTTCTTAGGGTGAAATTTTTGTATTTTTTTGAAAAACCTCAATTTTTGATGAATAGTGAAAAAACTGAGTAGTAGTTGAAAAGCTATCATTTCCATTTAAATGAAATTTTTTCTTCTCCTATGAATTAAATTTTAAAAATAGATCATACATGGTTGTTATTATTATGTAATTTTTTTTTCAATAAGGTCAAAATAATTTTTGATGAATAGTAACTTTTGACTTTTATTTACCACGGTTAAAGTAAAATTGGGCAATTCAATGTAAAAACAATATTATAAAAATATAGACTAACCTTAACACTTCTACTAACCTTTTTGTATTTTTAATGGCCGACCAAGAAAATCCTTGGGTGAGACACTTGGCCTTTGAAAGCCACTTGGGTAAAATAATGATATTAATAACTTTTTATTTAATGTAATAATAAAAATATCAGAAACATGTATTGTTTTGATAAAAAAAAATTAATGTGGGGTTATATAATTGATATATTTGAATATAAATATTCCTTAAAAATTTAATAAAATTTCCTACATCATGTTAATTTTTTAATAATTTTTAGACATCATATAAATTAATTTTTTTATGACAAAATAATGATGCATTATTTACCTCATTAATGAATGATTTAAATAAATGAGATTATAAAGATTCAAAAAATTTCCAAAAACTGTCCAATTATTATTGGATGATTTTATTTAGACCATGAGTCATTTTATCTTTGATGTTAATACGTTTTGGACATTTAGAAACCGAAAATAATAATATAATAAAATAATATTTTCACACATTCCTAAAGAGACCCTCTTCTCCCTTAAAAAAATACATCCCCTATAATCCATTACTCACACCTCTCAACCACCTTGGATCATAAAAACACTTCCCAAATAAGCTCTCAAGATCCATTTATTATTCCTAGAAGCCTTTCCTTTGGCAGAAGGCACTTTAAAAAACCCTTTTGGTTCCAACCAAAGGGTGTTACCTGATTTAAAGGTAACAATTCTCTGAAGTTATTTTGTTTTATTTTCCATATCCAACCCCTAATATCATTTTATTACATTCATTTATAACAACACCAGAATACTCTATATTATAGGTTGTTGTTATTATATGTACTTGGTTAACACTTACACACACCTCCGTTTAATGTGTAATGAACATGTTGTTTCTGAGGATGGCAAACTACTGCCTCATGAAACGATGATTGTTCAATCTTTTCCTTCCACATATAATGGTGTTGATTTTGAAGGAACTATATTTATAAGTAATATAGATTATATGTATATAGTTATTATTCTTCTTTTCTTTATTTATATAATATCTTTTTCGATTCCATAGTGGGTAAATATGATAATCTCATTTGAGAAAGCACGGACTACTGCCCCCTCAAAGTGATATGACTCATTAATGACATACATGAAACATATAAAGGATATATTTACTGAGATTATATATATGATATTATAATATAATTATAATATTTATATCTATTATTATGATTTCATTCCATTAAATAAGAAAGAGAAATTAAAGTAGTGTTTGTGTGTACGTATGGGTTACCGTCTCCATGAATAATGCATTTCATTTATTATCTCCAAATGTTATGTACTATTATAAATACATTTATATACTAGATATATATGATATATATGATATATAAATAATTAATATAATTTTAGATATAATGAAATTTTGACCACATGAACAACTTGAAATCATAAGAAGTCCATTTTTGACTAATTTACAATATATCGACAAAATGACCTTTATTAACATAAATGATTACACACTTTTTATAACATGGTAATAACTAATTTAACATGAATGAAACAATATAAATGGTTCTTAATCAACTATAAATCAACTTTCTTTTATTATTCAACAGATTAAAGAACGAACGGGTCAAGTCAGACATGAGGTAAGGGACATTGTCTCAATCACAATTCATTGAGGCATATTTTCTTATATAGACAACTTTTCTTTATACGATGTATAATCAGCTTAGAAATTTCATTTCATTCAATGGGAAACTTTTTCTATGAGGCATTTTAATAAATTATTAAAAGAATTATTCTTTTTAACGTACATGGTGACAATGACCTTTCTTCCACCTCGAGTATTATATGATCTTTGGCTTCCATAACTAGAAGTAATGTTTTTCAAAGGAAAATAAATACCCTATACTATTTTATGTATATTGGTATTGAAAATGGTTTTGACAATTGGTTAATTATTTCAATATCTTGTTCAATATCTTGAAATTATATATTGTGATTGAAATGTGGGAATGTTATCGTTCCATAAACCTATGGAAGGTGAGCCCAAGATAGATCTCCAATTCATTGGGTAATGTGAGAGAGGTAAATGTGATTGTTTCTCCTAATATATTTTGGTAATATACTATGACTGGTATTCCAAATGTAACTCCCTATGTAGTTGTGAAAGCTACAATGTACATTTGTTATGTATGACACAATTTAGATTTATGATTTATGATTTATATGTTTATTTCATAAATATTATCATTACTTTAGGTATGTTAAAAAGCTTATGTTTTGATTAATAATGTTTTCATTCTTTATTTTATAACCCGTACAGAGATTTTTAAGATCATCATATGTTTTGAAATGTTTTTCACAGAATTTAAAGATTAATAGGTTCAAGGATGAGATCTAGGAAAAGGCATGCTGTCTAAAATGTTGAGATAGGCATTACCCTTTTTTAAGAGTTTTTATTTTATGGAAAAAATGGAAACTGAGTAGAAGTGTATACTTTGTAATTTTTGAGATGTAACGAAATAGTTTAGGCCTAATTCTCTAAAACACTAAACCTAAAAATATCCTCTGTGAATTATTCATTTAAATAAGGATTATGTAATTTCTATGGTTGGCTTCTTATAGAGGGTATCAGAGGTCATTTTAGACAAAATTAAAAGGCAGAATATTGTTAAATTAATTTATGGTCAAGTTGAAGTGATATAGAATTTGCAGATTACGAGGTTTCTTCACCTAGGTTATTTATGTTTTCAAAATGTATTTTCATAAATGAAACATGGAACCTATAATGGGATAACATCAAGATGAAGAAAACATTCCAAATCAGCAACCAGAGATGGTCGGAATCTGAACTGAACAGTTTGGTACAATGATGGCATAGTTGACTCAGTCCACAAATGGTGGTGGTATCCATGCATGAGATCAGCCGGATCAACCACAGAGGAAAGTGTGAGTAGTGGAGCATTTCATGAGGCCACATCCCCCATCTTTGAGAGGGTCATCTAACCTTGTGGTATCTGAAATGTGGATTAAAGTGCATGAGATTATTTTTGATGTCATGAGGTGTTTATAACATAAAAAGGTTAGTCTCTCTATTTACTATTTTTAAGGTGAAGCTGATCAGTGGTGGTCGATGGTGAAAAATATTAGGGAAAGTGAGGAGATTGATGCTCTTTATTGGGATGAATTCAATGGTATGTTTCTTGAGAAATATTTTCCTAAGGTGGTTCGTCTTAAAATGAAAAAAAATCCTAGAGTTGAGGCAGAAGGATGAGTCAATGGTTTCTTATGAAGAAAAATTCACTCGACTGGCATGATATGCTCCAAATTTCAAATGATATCTTGATATTAAAATCAACCATTTTTTATACAGGAGTAAAGAAAAAGTATCAAAAAGATTTATCTTCCTGTGAGTTCAAAAGTTATGAAAAACTTGGTCGATGTGCAGAGAAGGTGAAAATGAAGTTTTCCGATGATCATGCCTTCATTGAAAAACAACGGATTATGTGGTTGAGGTAGAAGTTGAAAGGGAAGAACTCTTCAAAAAAGATTATGGTTAGAAACTTAAATTTATAGTTTGTAAAATTTGTGGAAAAAAGCATTATAGGGAATTTCTTTTGAACTATGTTAAGTGGTACCAATGTGGTAAAATGGGACATAAAGCTCGTAATTGCATTGAAAAAGATTAGGGTAATGGTTAGAAAAAATATGATTTACAATCCGTAAAATTTTTTAAGTGTAAATAAATGGGTTATTATGAAAATGAGTGACCAATGAAGAACTCAACTGAGGGAAAGCAACCGGACTACAAGCAGAAAGTTGTTGTGAAATCCTTTGCAACTACAACCGCAGATGTTGGTCCATCTAATGAAGTAGTATCAGGTACACAATTTGTTTATTATGATTATGCAAATGTGTTTTTTTGTTTTGGGTCTACACATTCCTTCATTTCTGAGAATTCCTCTACTAAATTGGGAATTCTATATCAAGATATGAATCTTGAACATAAGGTAAAAATGCCAAGGGAAATTTTGTGATAAAAAAACATTATAAGATCCATCCTATACATGTGTGCAGAAAGAATCTACCTACGAACTTATTTTTTTCCCTAGTAGAGTTTGATGTTATTTGAGGTATAGATTGGATTTTTATTTATCATGAAAAGATTCACTCTAGAAGTAAAGATGTTTCTTTGCTTAATGATTTTTAGTTTGTGTAGAAGAATGTACCATTACATTTTATGACATATTAGGAAGTTGAGAAACTAGTAAAAGATGTAAATGAATGTTACCTTGCACATATTGTCGAAATAGAGGAACTATTCAGATTAATTATGTGGCAGTGGTAAATTAGTATCTTGATTATTTTCCTGAATTGTTTCCTGGAATTAAACCTGATTGGGTAGTTGAATTTAGTGTTGATTTAGTTCTTGATTCTATTAAAATTTCAAAACACCAGTATCGATTGGCTCAAATTGAAATTTTAGAGTTAAAGAAACAATTACTGGAGATCTTAGATAATGGTTTCATTTGACCGACCATATCACAATGGGGTGCTCCTATCTTATTTGTTAAAAATAAATATGGTTCAGTGAGGCTTTTCATTGATTATAGAACATTGAATAATATCACTATTTAGAAAAGTATCCTTTTCCTCATATCGATGATTTGTATTATCAGCTTCATAGAGATCAATGTTTTTCAATGATTGACTTGAGGTTAGGGTACCATCTGTTGAAAATAATGGAAGCAGACATTCCAAAAACCACGTTTCATACTAGATATTGCCATTATGAATTTGTAGTTATGCCTTTTGGGTTAACCAATGCACCTGATGTATTCATGGATCTTATGAAAAGAATTTTCTTTGAGTGTTTTGATAAGTTTGTGGTTGTGTTCATTGATTATATTTTGGTTTAGTCTAAAAGTAAATAGATGCATGAAAGTAATTTTAGGGTTTTCATTCAAACCATTAAAGAAAATAAACTGTATGGGAAATCCAAAAAATGTGAGTTTTGGTTACAAAAAATTTCATTCCTTTGTCACATTGTTTAAAAAAATGGCATAACTATTGATCCTTCTAGAACAAAAGACTTGAAGATAGGCCAAAACCCACCAATATAATTGAGTTCTGTAGTTTTCTTGGTTTTTCGCGTTATTACCTGAGGTTGGTTGAAAATTTAGCACTATTTTCTAGTCCAGTGAACTTGTTAACATGAAAAGGTGTTAAGTTTATCTGGATAGAATCATGTAATGATTGTTTTCAGGAATTGAAAAGATGATTGGTGAATGCTCCAGTTTTAGAAATACCTTCCACAAATGGTGTGGTTGTTATCTACTGTGATGATTGGATAAAAGGACATGGTTGTGTCCTTATTCATAATGATCAAATAATTTCTTATGATTCACTTCAATTGAAACCTCATGAGTTAAATTACCCTACACGTGATTTGGTATTAGTTGTTGCTGTTTTTTCTTTACAAATTTATAGGCATCAATTGTATGGAGTAAAATGTGGAATATATAATGGACCCAAAATTTTTAAGTATATATTCACTCATAAAGAATTTAACATGAGACAAAAGAGACATATTGAATTAATCAAGGATTATGATTGCACGATCCATTTCCTTCCAGGAAAAGAAAATAAAGGGTCTGATGCTTGGAGTCGAAAAAGTAATGCTTTATTAACTATTCTACATTTGGAACGATGTCCTTTATATTTTTAATTTATTAACATTGTCATATAAGTATTTGGTGCATTAAATTCCTCTATTTTGTTTCAAGTGTCAGTGAGATCATCTCTATCAGACAGAATTAAGCAGGTGCAGAAGGGAGACTGTGAGTTGCAAAAAATGATAAAGTTGGATCCGAAGGGTATGTTTCTTGATTTTAACATTGATAATGATTGTATTTATAGATTTGGAAAGAGATAATGCATGCTTTGTGATTCACAGTTGAAGAATGAGTTGTTATTTGAATCTCATAGTTCTCCGTTATTAGTATATCCTAATAGTACTTAGATGTACATAAATCATTGCGAGAATTACTGGTTTGATTGAATGCAAAGAGATATTGCTGACATTGTTGTGAGGTGTTTGAATTGTCAATAGGATAATGTAGAGAGGAAATTACCGAAATGGATGCTTCATCATTTACCAGTGCCATAGTGGAAATGGGATAATGTTTCCATGGATTTAGTTTTGGTATACAAAAGACTTCCCGAGTTAACAATGAAATATAGGTTATTGTTGATAGATTGATTATGTCTGCTGATTTCCTTCCTATTATCGATTCTTTGTCTCTAGATCAAATTTCTCGGTTTTATGTTAAAGAGATAGTCAGGTTTCATAGAGTTCTCTTCTCCATTGAATTTGATCATGATCATAGGTTTAATTATAACATTTGAAAGTCCTTCAGAAGTCGTTGGGTACTGAATTAAATTGTAGTATAACATTTCATCCTCAATTAGATGGGTAGAAATAATGAACAATTCAGACCTTAGAGGATATGTTACATGTTTTCTCGATGGATTACTAGGGATGTTAAGAAAAACATATTTTTTTGGATGAATTTTCTTATAATAAGAGTTTTCATTCTACTATGAAGATGGATCTATTTGAGGCGTTATATGGGAAGCGGTGATGAACTCTAGAATTCTGGAATGAAGTAGGTGAATGGAAACTATTATGACCCAAATTAATAGAAGAGATGGCAAAAAAAGTTCAGTTCATTCAGAATAACATGAGAACATCTCTGAGAAGGAAAAAAATTATTGTTGATAACTGTAGGAATTATCTTTCTTTTGAGTTAGTTGATCATGTCTTCTTCAATGTTTCTCTATGGAAGAGTGTTTTTCATTTTGGTAAAAAGGGGATGTTGAGTCTGAGGTTCATTGGACCTTATGAAATCCTGGAGAAATTTGGATCAGTTGTGTTCCGAGTGGATTTACCTGCATTTTTATCATAGGTATAGAATTTTTTTCATGTTTCAAGGTTGATAAAGTATTTTCCGTATCCATATCATGTTTTGAGCTCAGAGATAGTTAAGTTGGAAGGGAATATCTCTTATGACGAACAACTAGTCCTGATTATTGACCATAGAGGGAAAGTGTTGTGTAATATGGTAATTCATCAGGTAATGGTTTGGGAAAAAACCTTATGGTTTAAGAGGAAACTTTGAAATCTAAAAATGCTCTGAGGGATAAATACCCCCACTTATTTTATATGAGAATAAAAATTGCGGGGACACAATTTCAAAAAGGAGGAAGGATGTAACACCCTAAGTAAATAAATAATAATTCATTTTCATAATTATTAATATTTTTGAATTAAATATTAATTTTAATTTAAATGGATTTATATGTTTGATGACAGACCAGATATGCAACAACATGTATCTTCGAAATCTTACGTTCCATACAACGTTGGGTCATACTGAAAAATAATAATATATTATTATTTTAAATGGTAGTTAACTTCAACCCATTGTATTGGTATGAATGAATATAAATAACTACAATATTAATATACATGTTTGATAAATGTTTTTACATTTCAAAAATAAATTTTATAATATTAAAATGTGAATGAATCTAATTTTAAGCATAAATACTCTAATATTATTAAATGTTCAATTTACCACCTATTGATGGTGAGACCTCATTAAATCTAGTTTGGGTCACCTTAATATGATCTATTTGAAAAAATAAAATCCTTATTTAGAATTGGGACATCAAAATTTACATTGGGTAAATTTTTTGTTTTTTTTCTGATAAAATTCTTTATTTTAAGAAATTGTGAGAAATACTGTATTTTAATTCAAACCCACATTTTAATATACTTTATTAATATTGATAGATTAGAAATTTAATTTTTTTTAAAGTTTAATTAGGTTATAATTTTACCATTTAATCCAATTTTGGTCATTCTAAGTAATTTAACTTTGAAATTGGACCTAAAAAAGTGTTAATCTTTTGGTAGTTATTATTTCATAAAAACACGCTTTTTGTTTTGACAAAAAGAATAAATAATAATTTAATTAATAAAAATCTATTTATTGAATTTGGTAAAATAGAAATCATTTTTGAATTTGGAATATCAAATATTTCTTAGGCTTATTTTTTTGTATTTTTCTAAAAAACTAAAATTTTTTATGAATAGTGAAAACACTGAGTAGTAGTTGAAATGATAACATTTCCATTTAAATGAAATTTGACAACATCAGTGAATTGAATTTCGAAAATCCAATATTCATGAATTTTATTAGTAGCTAATATGTTTTTTAATAATATGAAAATAATTTTTTTTGAATAGTTACTTTTGACTTTTATTATTCACGGTTAAAGGTAAATAGGAAAATTCAATGTAAAACCAATATTATAATAATATAAAATTGCCTTAACACTTGTCATATCCTTATTGGATGTGTAATGGACGACTAATACAATCCTTGTGTGATACTTTTGGGCTTTTAAAGCCACTTCGGTAAGATAACGATATTAATAAATTTTTATTTAATGAAAAAATAATAATATCATAAACATGTATTGTTTTGATAAAAAATATTAATGTGGGGTTATATAATTGATATATTTGACTATAAATATTCATTATACAGATAAAAATATTTACTACATCATGGTAACTTTTTTATTAATTTTTAGACATCAAATAAATAAAATTATTTTGGACACAATAATGATGTAGTGTTTACCTCATTAATGAATGATTTAAATAAATGAGATTATAAAGACTAAAAAATATCTAAATCCTTTCCAATTATTATGGGATGATTTTATTTCTACCATGAGTCCATTTATCTTCACCTTTATAAAGCTTTATACCTTTAGAAACTGAAAATCATTATATAATAATATAATATTTTCACACATTCTTAATGATCCCCTCCTTCAGCTTATAAAAATCCATCAATGATAACCAATTAATCACACATCTCAAGACCCATGGATAATCCAATATCTACCTAAATAAGCTATAAATATCCCTATCTTCCTCCTATAAGCCTTACCATATATATAAGGAACTTTCAGATACCCTTTTGGTTCAAACAAAAGGGAGTTACCCGATTTAACTGTATCATCTTCTCATAAGTTCTTTTGTATTATTTTCCATCTCCAACCCCTTAAACACTTTTTATTACATTCCATTATAAAAAAAATTATCCTCAATATACTAGGATCTTGTTATGAGATTAATTCTAACAACACTTACACACACCTCTGTCTAATGGGTAAAGAACATACTATTTCTGTGGACGGAGAACTACAACCTCATGAAACGATGATTGTTCAATATTCTCCTTCCACTTCTTATGGTGGCCATTATGATGTCCCTGTATTTATATGTTTTATATATTATATTAATATTGGTTATATTCTTCTGTAATTTTAATTTATATAATACCGTTATGGATTCCATAATGTGTAAATATGATAATCTCATTTCTGGAAGTGCAGACTACAGCACCCTTAATGTGGTAGGACACTTTCATGCAATACGTGGAAAATATAAAGTATGTAGTTATTATGATTATATATACATATATTATATTATACTAGATTTATAATATACCTATTTATGATTATGTTTTTATTCCATTAAATTCAAAATAGAAATGAAAGTACTGTTTACGCGTATGCACGGCTTACCGTCTCCATAAACGGGGCATTTCATTTCTTACCTCCAAATGTAATGTACTATTAAATATACATGAATTTATGGGATATATATGATATATATGATATATAAATCCTGAATATCATTCGGTATTTAAGGAACTTTTGACCACATTAACAACTTATAATCATAAGAAGTCTATTTTGGAATCAAGTACCAAATTTCGGCATAATGACCATTATTTACTTAAATGATTAAATACTGTTTATTAGATGGTAATATGTTATTTAAAAGGAACTATAAACTTTTAAATCGTTTTTAAGCAAGTATAAATTAACCTCCGTTTATTAATCAAGAAATTAAAGAACGAACGGGTCATGTCAGACACGAGTTAAGGGACTTCTTCTAAATCTCCTTTCATTGAGGGATATTTTGTTTTATACATGGCATTTTTTATATGATTTATAAACACCTTTGACATTTTATTTCATTCAAATGGAATCTTTTTCTATGAGGCGTTTTAGAAAATTAAAAAAAGTTTTTTTTAATGTATGGGCTGACAATGACTATTTAGCCATTGTGACTATTATTTGATATTTGGATTCCTTAACAAGCTGTAATCTTTTTAAAAGTAAAATTTATAAATTATATTATTTTATGTATTTTTGTATTGAAAAAGGATTTGATAATGGATTTAATATTTCAGTATCTTGTTCGATATCTTGAAATGATATATTGTGACTGCAATGTGGAAATTTATCTTTCTTTTATTCTTGTTATATGTGTTATGATTATGTTTTAGTTCTTAGACATTGTTTACTTATACGGGTTGTTCCATGATAAACCTAGAGAAGGTGAACCCAAGATAGCTCTCCAAAGCATTGGATAACATAATGGTGGTAAACGTGAATGTTTTTCTGAAGAGATTTAGGAAATATACTGTGATGGGTATTCCAAATGTAACTCCCTACATAGCTATAAAATATACAATGTAAGTATGTTATGTATTCCACAAGTTACCTTTATGATTTATGATTTCTATGTGTATTTCTTAAATATTATGATTTCATGAGGTATGTTAACAGAGCATATGTTTCGATGGACTATTGTTATATTTATTTATTTTATAACCCTTTCTGATATTTTTATCCAAATGCCATGTTTTGAAATGTGGTTCACATGATTGAAGTATGAATAGGGTCAAGGATGGGATCATGGAAGTGTCATGCAGTCTAAAACATGGAAATAGACCTGGATTTTTTTTTCAAGAGTTTTTATTGTATAAAAAAATGGAATGCGAGTAGAAGTGTCTACTTTTAAATATTTGAGATGTGATTAAATATTTATGGACTATTTTAATAAAACTCTCAACCTGAAAATTTCCTCAATGTGAATTATTCATTTAATTCTGGATTATGTAATATTTATGGTCAGGTCTGTATAGTTGGTATCAGATGTCAGTTTAGAATACAATAAAAGTTAGAATATTTTTCAATTAATTTCTGGTCAAATTGAAGTGATATACCATTTAAAGATTACCATGATTCCTCAACTAAGATATTTATGTTTTCAGAATGGTTTTGCATAGAGGAAACATGGAATCTATGATGGGACAACATCAAGAGGAAGGAAACCATCCAAATTAGAAACCTAAGATGGTCGGAATCGGAACTGAATAGTTTGGAATGGTGTTGTCATAGTTGAATCAGGATATAAATGGTGGTGGTATCCATGCATGAGATCAGCCAGATCAACCATAGTGGAACATGTCAGTAGTGGTGCATTTCATGAGGCAACATCCGACCTCCTCCAGAAGATCATATAACCTTTTGCTAGTTGAAGGCCGGATTAAAGCAATTGAGATTATTTTTGATGTCATGAGGTTTTCATAACATCAAAAGTTTAGTCTCTCTATTTACCATTTTGATGTTCAAGTAGATCAGTTGTGGCCGATGGTGAAAAATATCAGGGATAGTGGGGAGATTGATTCTCTTAATTAGAACGAATTAAAAGGAATGTTTCATGAGAAATATTTTCCTTTTGTGGTTCATCATAGGATATTTTTTTTTGGAATAGAGGTAGGAGGATGACTTAATGGTTTCTTATGAAGAAAAATTCCCTCGACTGGCAAGGTATGCTCCATATTTCATTCGAGATCATAATAGTAAAATTAAATGTTTTTACAAAGGATTAATGCCAAAGTATCGAATAGTTTTATCTTCTCGTGAGTTGAAAAGTTATGAAAAACTTTCTCGATGTGTGAAGAAGGTTGAAATGGGGTTTTCCAAATATTAGGACTTCTTTGAAAAAAAAACAGAATAAGTGGTCGAGGTGGAATACGAAATGGAATAAATCTTCAAAAAATTCTGATGGTAAGAAAATTAAGTTTACAGTTTCTGAAAATTGTGGTAAAAACCATGTTGGGGAATGTCTTTTGAATTTTTTTATGTCTTAACGATACATAAATCTCATAATTTCATTGAAAAAGATCAGCTTAATGGTAATACAAAACATGATTGACAGTCCTAAATTTTTTTAACTGCAATGAAATGGGTCATTATGAAAAAGAGTAACCAATGAAGAACTCAATTGAGGGAAAGAAACCAGAATACAAGCATAAAGTGATTGTTAAATCCATTGCAACTACTTCCATAGATGTTGGGCCATCGAATGATGTAGTATTAGTTACACTGTTTGTTTGTTCCGATTATGACAATGTGTTGTTGGATTTGGGGTCTACACATTTGTTCATTTCTCAGAAGTTTTCAAGTAAATTGGAAATTCAATCTCAAGATATGAATCCTAAACTTATGGTAAATACACTATGGATAAATTTTAAAAAAAAATTTAATTATAAGAACCTTCCTGTACTTGTGTACAAAAAAAATTTACCTAAAAACCTTTTTGTTTTTCGTCTAGTAGAGTTTAAGGTTATTTTGGGTATGGATTGGGTTTCAATTTATCTTGCTATGAATGACTATAGAGATAAAGAGTTTTATTTTCTCAATAATTTTATGTTTACATACAAGAATGAACCCTTAATTTAGATAACATTTTTGGATGTTTATAAAATACTAAAAGATGGAAATGAATGTTACCTTTCACATATTATCGAAAATAGATGAACTATTTAGGATAATGAGGGGCCAGTGGAAAATTAGTATCTTAATTTTTTCCTGATTAGTTTCCTGGTATTATACCTGATCGGGTAGTTTAATTTATCGTTGACTTAGTTCCTGATTCGATGCCAATTTCAAAACCCCATTATCGAATGGAACAAATTTTAATTTTAGAGTTAAAGAAAATATTGCAGGAGTTATTAGATAATTGTTTTATTCGACCTAGCTCATCAGCATGGGTTGTTTCTGTCTTATTTTTTAAAAATAAAGAACTTTATATGAGGCTTTTCATTGATAATAGGGAATTTAATTACATAACTATTAAGAACATGTATCCTTTGCCTCATATCAATGATTTGTATGGTCATCTCTAGGGAGCTCAGTATTTTTCAAAGATTTACATTAGGTTAGGGTACCATCAATTGATTGTAAATCAAGTAGGCATTCTGAAGACAACATTTCATACTAGATATGGCCATTATGAATTTTTAGTTATTCCTTTTGGGTTAACCAATTCACCAAATGTATTCATGGATCTTATGAACATAATTTTCAGTGTGTTTGTTGATAAGTTTTTTCTTGTGTTCATTGATGATATTTTGGTTTATTATAAAAGTAAATCGAATCATGAAAGTCATTTAAGGGTTGTCATTCAATATTTAAAATGAAAAAAACAATATGGGAAATTCTGCAAGTGTGAGTTTTGGTTACAAAAAAATTCATTCCATGGTCACATTGTTTCAAAAAATGGCATAACTGTTGATCTTTCTATAACATAGCTTGTTGAAGAATGGACAAGACCCATAAATATAACCGAGATCTGTATTTTTCTTAGTTTTTCAGGTTATTACTTGTGGTTGGATTAAAGTTTTTCATTATTATCTAGTCCAATTAAATGTTTACCCGAAAAGATGTTAAGATCATCTAGACCAAAGAATGTGATGATTGTTTTCAGGGATTGAAAAGAAAATTGGGTTATGCTGCAGTTTTGGAACTACCTTCCACAAATGGTGAGTTTGTTATCAACACTGATGAAGTAGGTGAAAGGAAACTAATGGGACCCGAATTGGTAGAAGAGATGGAAGAAAAAGATTAGTTGATTCAAAAGAACATGAGAACAGATCAGAGTTGACAGAAAAGTTATGGGGAAAACTGTAGGATGCATCTTTCTTTTGAGGTTGGTGATCATGTATTCCTCAATGATTCTACATAGAAGAGTGTGTCTCATTTTGGTATGAATGGAATGTTGAGTCTGAGGTTCATTGGACCTTATGAAATCATGGATAATGTTGGATCAGTTGTGTTAAGAGTGGATTTACCTCCAAGTTTATCACAGGTACATAATGTTATTCATGTTTCAATATTGATAAATTATATTCCATATCCATCTCATGTTTTGAGCTCATAGATAGTTTAGTTGGAAGAGAATATCTGTTATAAGGAACAACCAGTCTTATTCTTGACCATTGAGAGAATGTGTTGCGGAATAAGGTAATTCATCAGGTAATGGTTTTGTGGAAAAACTATTTGGTTGAAGAGGAAATGTGGGAATCTGATAATGATGTGAGTGATAAATACCCCCACTTATTTGATAAGTGAATAAAAATTGCGGGGACGCAATTTTCAAAAGCGGGGGGAGATGTAACTTCCCATGTAAATAAAGAATAATACATTTTTTTAATTACTAATATTTTTTATTTAAATATTAATTTTACATTAATGGGGTTTCAATGATTTATGACGTACCCGACATGCAACAATAGGTTTCATTGAAATCTTACGTTGCACACAACATTTAGTTATAATGAAAATAATAATATAATATTATTTTAAATCGTAGTTAATATCTAACAGTTGTATTGGAAAGAATGAATATATCTAACTACAATATGAATATACATGTTTGAAAAATGTTTTCACATTTAAGCAATAAACGTTATAATATTAAAATGTGAATGAATCTAATTTGAAGCATAAATAATCTAATATTATTAAAAGGTCGATTTACCACCATTTGATGGAGAACCCTTTTTAAATGTAGTTTTGGTCACTTTTATTTGGTCTATTGGAAAAACTAAAATTATTCTCTAGAATCGGGACATAAAAATATACTTTGTGTAATTTTTTGTTACTTTTAAATAAAATTCATTTTTTAATGAATAGTGAAAAATACTGTATGTTAATTCAAAACATACATTTAATCTAATTTATTAATTTAGATAAATTATATTTTTAATTTGTTTTTAATTGTAATTCGATTATATTTATACCATTTAATCAATTATGTGTCATTGAATGTAATTTTACTTTGAAATTGGACTTAAACAAGTGTCAATCTTTTGATAGTTATTATTTGTTAAAAACACATTTTTTGTTTTGACAAGGAGAAATAATTTAATGTTAATTAATGAAACTTCTATGTAATGAATTTCGTAAAATATACATCATTTTTGAATCCAGAATATCAAATATAGCTTAGGATTATTTTTTTGGTATTTTTCTAAATAACATCAATTTTTATGAATAGTGAAAACACTGAGTAGTAGTTGAAATGATTACATTTCCATTTAAATGAAATTTTACCACATCTGTGAATTTCAAAATTCCGACATACATTGTTGTTATTATTAAGTAAAATGTAGTTTAATAAGATGAAAATAATTTTTGGTAAATAGTAACTTTTAAATTTTATTTACCGGGGTTAAAGGTAAATAGGGAAATTCAATGTCATAACAATATTAAAATAATTTAAAATTACTTTAATACATGTCTTATAGTTATTGGACGAGTTATGGCTGACCAAGACAATACTTGGGTGAGAGTTTTGGCCATTGAAAGCCACTTTGGTAAGATAATGATGTTAATAACTTTTTATTTAAAGTAAAAATAAAAAATTCATAAACAAGTATTGTTTTGACAAAACAATTTTAATGTGGGGTTATATAATTGATATTATCATGACCTGGACCAACGTGGATCATGCCGCGACTCCCCAAGCCTTCCTCCAATAGGTCTTGGGATAGTTTTTGGCGCCAAGTAGGCTATCACACACAAGGGAGGCATTATACAAAGGGGCATGTACACACGCACCCACATACTCCTCCATGAAACAATGCAGAGATACATAAAACTGAAAAGAAAATGCATGCACACATCTATCCCAAACCAGAGTGCAATAGCAGTACAAAAAGGGAAAAACAGGGCCTACCAAAGGAAAACTACAACAATGGTCAACCTTCATAGAAGTAGGGAAAGAACTACCAAAAACACCTGCCAGTAAGCTCCTCGTCACAGCTCCAGTAAACACCCAGGTCAAACCCGCTCACTAAGATCTACCTACTCCGGGACTTCCTGAAACATTGTCGAAAAGGCATGTGGTGTGCATAAGACATAAACATGTGCGGAAAAAGCCCATGTAAGGGCGAGTATAACAATACTCAGTAGGAACCCAAAAAACCCAAAACAAAAGAGAGCAACTGAAAGGCAACAGTCCGCTCATCACAGCCAGAGGGAACCCAAATGAGAGAGAATCACCATCTCATGGACATCATAATGAAACCCAATCTGTTACATCTCACGTTGTATGGGATCAAACTGACAATACTGCAACTCTACAAAAACCATGTTCTAAGTAGGGGATCGTATTACCAATGATACTACAACCGTAATATAATCCTCATGCTGAGTAGGGGATCGTATACCCGACGTTACCACAACCCTACTGAGCATGACCCAATGTGTAGGGGATCATATTCTTGATGATTCCATAAAACTTACGAGGTTAACCTGCTAGATATAGGATCACTTCCCGTGGATAAGTGGTCACAATGATACTAAGAACTCGATCTAGGGAAACGATGTTAGAGGATCCCATTCCAGGCCTGCCGGAGGGATTCCACAACTCTAACCTATTAAACATTCCATTGAGAGGATCACAAACCTATACTAGGGTTGTGATGCTGCGCAAATCCTCTTTGGGATGGACCAACGATGTACCCTCAACCACTATTGGTCCAAACATCACTAACCTGAGCGATCCACCACAACGTTACCCCACTCACCTCCAAGGACGATATCGAGGCCACCATCACGATCCATGGGGGAAGACACGCAAGATTGGACGTTTACTTTCCCGAAACAGACAACCAGTGAGAAAGGAACTATTCACCGTAGCTAGCCTTTGCAGGGCCCACACAATGATCTCGAAACTCATCAAGCGATTCATGCCAATGTGATACCCTTGAAAAAACACACGGGATCAATTACTCATTAATCCCAAATGGACCCTTGGTGAAAAAGGGTCTATTCACTGATGCCAGCTTGGGTGGGACCGATGGCTCAATTCCGAAACACATTGAACGGATTGCACAATTGTGATCCTCTAGGAGAAACACATAGGTTCGACTATTCATCTGCAAAAATCGACTCCTGGTGAAAAAGTTTTGTTTCTCCGTAGACGCCCCAAACCAGGCCTCGCATGACCACACCCTATTCTAGGTCAGACCACTCGAAACCCAAAAAGTAAAGTCCATCTTACCATTGGAGGCTCAACACCATTGATGTCAAATCAATCAGACACTCCGAGTAGAAGTTACAACTGCCCGGAGTCGAATAATAATAAAATATTATTATTTAATTTGGTGTTTCTAGTGCCTAGGCCCTAATCCCAAACTTTGAATCCCCCAAACCCACACTTAAGGGTCCTCCACATCGCTAGGGTAACATCTCCATAGACGGCATGCGATTTGGATCATCAGGGAGCAAGATATAGGGGTTTTAAAACACACGTGTACCATGAGAGGTTCAGAACGGCTTGAACCGGCCGTTCCGGCCGGCCTGGGCCGGCCCGCGCCGACCGACTCTGCCGCCGCCGCCATGGCACGTGCGGCTGACCCTGCCCCCCCCCCATACAGGGGTCACCGCTAATTGATGACTGACTATCACAGTGCGGAAGTCCCGATTGTCTCTTGCGGCCCGCCGGCGCGGGCTACCGCCGACGGCCGGCGCGCTGCGACGGCGGCGGCGGACATCTGGAGGTCCTCCGGGGGCACCCCATGGGTCCAAACTCACTTCTGAGGCCATCTTTGTGGCCCCCTTGACCAGATCTACGCATATCTAGGATCAAAATAGAAGTAAAACTAAACCAAATGGGATTTGTGATTTCAAAACTCAAACTACCTACCTGTTAGAGGATCGCCGAAGCTTCAGGCGCAGAACGACGGCTGCAACGCCCTGAAGATAGATCTGCTAACAATCGGCGCTGAATACGGATGCACAGGGCACAATTCGGTGAAGAACGGACAAGGGATGCAGAGGGTTTCATAGCCTTCATGTACAAGTGGTTGGGGGAGTGATTTAGTTTTATTTTTTTTAAATAAAAACCTAATTCGAGCTCCCCGCCAACACGCCTCTGATCCGGCACCCAGTGCCGATTAAAATTATATCACGCTTAGGGTAAACACCTCGTTCTGAATGAAATGGAGCACTTAGAATTGCTATCTAATACTCCGTTCAAGAGTTATTCGAGCCGACACTCGTATATAATCTATTCTATTTATTTAAGAAAATGCCCCTGGCTGTTTTTCCAAAGCAGGCCCACGCCCGTAAAGTTTACACCCCGCCTAGGGTAAACGGCACACTCCGAACGCAATCGTGCCATCAGATTCCCATTCTGAGCTACAATATAGGAGATATCACACCCCCTCCACATGCATAGTATAAAAATAGTTAATATTTTTATAAAATTAACTTGGGGCACACCGGGCCTCGGAATCGCACGCCATCTTCACTCATAGCTCTAGAATTATTCATTGTAATATTCCAAAGTCTAACAAGGTCAAACCTCGAGTCGCTACATCCTCCCCACATTAGAACTTTTCCTCTCCAAAAATCTATAAGCTCAAGGAAGGCGATTGGACTCTCAACTGGGTCTCCCATGCCAGCGAGTGTTCCAACAAACACCCATTCCCGAACATATAAGTCAGAGTGACTCATCCACCACACCTCAATACTATCTGCATTGGGCAGCACTGACTTTCCCTAAGGACTGCCATACTCGAGACGTTGATGCTACTAAGGTGGCCAATCAATCAGCTCCCCCTCAGCTGCATGACGGGTTGGACAATCTCTAGAAATATGTCTTCGTCTGTCGCAAGCATAACACCACCTCTTCTGCAGCTGAACAAAACTGGCCTGCAAGTCCTGTGATCCCTGACCCTCAGATCCTCCATCCCAGGGTTGCCTCCTGAAACTATGGCCACATCCAGACCCTTGCACCTACCGCCGGCTACCAAATGTTGACCCGACTTACAATGTCTCAGTTCTCGCATGCATAGCACTAACAGGCAGGATCTTCTCGGCTAGAAAGCTCTCCACCACCAAGGCTCTCTCCAGCACTCCATCATATGTGGGTAGACTCAAAGAAACCACATCTTCCTGGATGTCTCTATGTAGGCCCAACTCAAAGGTCTGAGCCCTAAATAACGGATCCCGAACCATATCCACGATGTAGCGCGATGGGTCTGCAATCCTCACTGAGTACTCCGACACAGACATGCCCTCCTGCAAAGCTGTAGAATCTCTTGAATCTGCACTGACCTGAGCATCACTAGATAGAACTCTTCCCAAGAGATCCTCTCAAACTCTGCCAAGGGGAGTGTCTCATCATCACTGGATTGTGTCACTAAACCCCACCATCGCCCGGACGAACCATAAAAAAGGCTCAGCGCTAGGACCACCATGTGATATGGGGGTGACCTCACCAGGCGGAAAACTTGGGTGACTGCTTCGAGCTAGTCATCAGCTGCCTGAGGGTCTGGATCACCCCAGAACCTCAGAGGTCGCTACCTCTGGAACTCTGGCAGCACAATCAACATGCACACAACCTCATCTTGTACTGCTGTCACAACTTTCTGCTCGACATGTGGTGGATCAACTGGAGGACCCCCTGGAGGTCCAGCCCTATAACCTGCACCCTTTCTTATACACTCTACACAGGGTAGATCGTTACCATAATCTCGCTGGGGAAACCACATTGGTTGTCATCATTGAGGCGTCATGAAATACAATCAAGATGATCCATAGTCAAATAATATATCTGGTGATCTAATTCAATAAGGACAAGTAAAAACCCAAAACCCACTCCTATATGATGCATGTACCATTATTTTTACCATGCAACTAGTGTACGAATGTCCCGAGTCAAAAAAAATGTTTTCAGAGTCATGGTGAATGGATACGTTCACCGCCCATGAACACTAGAGTCCCTGTCTTGAAAGATGAACTCGAAACATCCTAACATTTCCGTTATGCAACCCAAACCAAACACACAGCAAGACTAGATACTCTCTGTGATCCCAAAGGTGGAACCTTCTCTGATACCACTCTGTCATGACCCGACCCAACTGGGCTCAATCCGCGACTCCCAAAGCCTACCTCTAATAGGCCAGGGGCTAGCATCTAGCACAGAGTAGGCTATCACTGTCAAAGGAGGAATTATCCTGATGTACCTGTACAGACACACCCACATACACATCCTTGAAACAATGCAGAGGATTATAAAACTGAAAAGAAAATGCATGGACACATCTATCCCAAACCAGAGTGCAATAGATGTAAAAAAAGGAAAAAACATGGTCCACTAAAGCAAAACTACAAAAGTGTCAAACCTACTCAAAATGGGGGAAAACACATCCAAAAACACTTACTGGTAAACTCATGTGCACAACTCTAGTAAAAACCCTAGTCAAACCCACTATCTAAGTTGTGCCTGCTCTGGGTCCTCCTTGAACTCCATCGAAAGGCATGTGGTATGCACAAGACACAATCATTTGGGGGAAAAGCTCGTGTAGGGATGAGTATAACAATACTCAGTAGGCACCCCAAAACCCAAAACAAAAGAGAGAAACATAAAGGCAACAATCCTCTTATCCCAGCCAATGGGAACCCAGATAAGAGAGAATCTACATCTTTTCACCATCCTCGGCTAAACACAACTAGTTAACTCAACCCATGTTTATGCCCATACATACACAATGAACATATAGATATACTCATCTCATGCACCAAGCCACAATAGGTACCGACCTCACCAATAATTACAGTTCAAAACTAGGAGAGAACACTCCATGATCACTGTCATCCCAGATGACACTCGTCCAAGAGATACACTCCAACGGATCCAAGACAATCGTCTCAGACGCTCACCCGAGAGATCACGCTCCTCGGATATCGTCACTGAGGAAACCTCAAAGAAACAACATAAACACCAAACTATTAGGATAGGGGATCACTCTTAGGGTCCTCTAAGAAATACTATAACCCACACTAGTATATGAAGATCTCAAAGATAGAAGATCACTCCCAGGGTCCGCTAGGGGATACCACAACCCGATCTGGCATTCGTAGATCTCACAGAGAGGCGATCACTCCCAGAATCCACTGGGGGATACAATAACCCGATCTGGCATTATAAAAAAACACATCACTCTGATCGAGGTTTTTCACTAGAGTCATGATGATCACGATAATACCAAAACCCTCTCTGGTACATATTTTTCTGTAATGGATGAAACAGATGATGCCACAACCCTACAGAAACAACACGCTATGTATGGGATTGTATAACTAATGATACTGAAACCCTACTATAATCCTCAGGCTGAGTAGTGGATCATATACCTAACGATGCAACAACACTACTGAGCATGGCCCACTGCATAGGGGATCATATTACGGATGATTCAACAAACCCTACGAGGTTAACCTTCTAGATAGGGGATCACTTCCCGTGGATAAGCGGTCACAAAAACACTAAGAACCCGATCTAGGGAAATGATGCTAGAGGATCCCACTCTGGGCCCACTGGATAGAGGCCACAACTAAAATAGGTTAAACATTCCATAGAGAGGATCAAAAACCTATACTAGGGTTCTGATGCCACACAAACCATCATAGAAATGAACCGAGGGAGTACCCTCAACCAATGTTGTTCCAAATGTTGATAACATGAGCGACTCACCACAATGCCACCTCAAACACCTCTATGGTCGATACTAAGGCCACCATAGCGATCCACACGGAAAAACACGTAGGATAGGCTCTTTACTCGCCCGAAATGGACAAATTGTGAAAATACAGTATTCACCGTAGCTAGACCATGTGGTTCCCACACAACGATCCCAAAACTCATCATGCAGATCATACCACTGTGATCCCCTCGTAAATGTAATCATGATCCACTAATCGTTCGTCCCAAACGGACCCCCCTTGAAAATTATACTATTCATCGAAGCCAGTAGAAGTGGGGCCCACACCTCGATCCTGAAACTCATCGAATGGATCTCACCATTGTGATCCTCTCAGAAAAACAAATAGGATCGACTATTAATCTTCCTAAATCGGACTCATGGTGAGAAAACGGTGTTTCTAAGTAAAAACCCCAACCCTGGCCTCATGGGGCCAACACCCTGTTCACATTCAGATCACCTAAAAACCAATAAGAAATGTCCATCGTACCATTAGGGCTTCAATTCCACTGATAACACATCAATCGAACACTCCGAGTAGAATATACATTGGCCCGAAGTTGAATAATAATAAAATACTATTATTTTATTCGACGTTTCTAGAGCCCGAGCCATAATCATGAACATCAAATCCTTCAAACCCACACCTAAGGGTTCTTCCCATCACCAAGGATGGGTCTCCACAGATGGAAAATGATTTGGATCATCAGGGGGGATGATACGGGGGTTTTAAAACCCCTGTGTACCAAGAGCAGGTCGGACTGGCGTGCACCGACCCATCCGGCCGCCCCGCCCAACCCCCCCCCCCATGGTGGTCGCCACTAATTGATGTCGGACCGTCGTGGTGCGGCGGTCCCGGATGACTCCTGCGGCATGCCGCCGCCGCAGTCGTAGCCGCGCCGACGGACCTTCTAATGTCCACCGGGGGCACCCTGGGGGTCCAAACGCACTTCTAAGGCCATCTGCCCACCCCTCGAAACCATATCTATGCATTTGCAGGCTCAAAATGGAGGAAAACCAAACCAAACATGATTCCGGATTTAAAAACTAAAACTACCTACCTATTGGCGGATTTCAAAGCTTCGGTTGCAGAACGACGCCTGTGACGCACTGAAGCTCGATCCGCTGATGATCGACACTGAAAATGAACCGCTATGGTATGATTCAAAAAAGATCAGATGAAGGCGAGCGAGGGTTTTGTCACATGCGTGTACAAGGGGTTAGGGGTAGATATTGATTCTTTTTTTATTTATTAATATAAAATCCTTATTCGAGCACCCCGCACACGACTTCGACCCGACACCCGACGCAAACTAAAATTATGTCATGCCAAGGGTAATCACGGCGTTCTGAATGCGAAGATGCACTAAGAAATGCGATCTGAGACTCTGTTCTGGAGATATTCGAGCTGATGATTGTAAATATACTTTTCCATTTATTTACAAAAATTCTGATGAAGGCTTTTTCTTCACCAGTCCCACGCCCACAAGGTTTACACCCCACCTAGGCTAAACGACATGCTCTAGACACAAACGATCCTTCAGATTCTTGTTCTTAGCTACAATTTAGGAGATATCACACCCCCACCATGTGAATAGTATAAAAATACTTAATATTTTTATAAAATTAATTCCAGGCACACTAGGCATCATAATCGCACAACATCTTCACACATAGCTCTGGAATTATTAATAGGAATATTCCAAAATCTAACAGGGCCAAACCCAAGTCGCTACAAATATAGTTGACTATAAATACTCATTAAAAATATGAAAATATTTACCATATCATAGTAATTTTTTTATAATTTTTAGACATCATATAAATAAAATTATTTAGGACACAATAATGATGTAGTGTTTACCTCATTAATGAATAATTTAAATAAATAAGATTATAAAGATTAAAAAAACATCTAAAACCAATCCAATTATTATGGGATGAAATTATTTGTACCATGAGTCAATTTATCATCTAATTTAGTAATTTTTTGACCCTTTGAAACTGAAAATCTTTATACAATAAAATAATATTTTCACACATTCCTAATGAGCCCCTCCTCCACATTATAAAAATCCATCACTGCTAACCCATTACTCACACCTCCCAGGCCTCTTGGCTCGTCCTTATTCTACCCAAATAAGCTATAAATATCCCTCTATGCCTCTTATAAGCCTTACCATATGTAAAAGGAACATCAAGAAACCCTTCTGGTTCAATCCAAAGGGAGTTACCCGATTTAAATGTAACGTCTTCTCATAAGATCTTTTGTATTATTTTTCTTCTCTATCCCATTAAACAATTTTTATTCATATAAATTATAACAAAACCAGTATCCCCAATATAATAGGTTCTTGTGAGGAGAATAATTTCAAAAACACTTACACACACCTCTGTCTAATGGGTAAATAACATACTATTTCTATGGACAGCGAACTACTACCTCACAAAACGATGATTGTACAATTTTCTCCTACCACCTCTTATGGTGGCCATTATGATGGAACTGTATTTATATATGATATATATTATATTTATATTATTTATATTCTTCTTTATTTATCATTTATCTAATACTGTTATGGATTCCATAGTGGGTAAATACGATAATCTCATTTGAGAAAGTGCGGACTACAGCCCCCTCAATGTGATATGACTCATTCATCCCATACGTGTAACATATAAAGGATGGAGTTATTAAGGTTATATATATATATGATATTATACTGTATTTATAATATACCTATGTATTATTATATTTTTATTCCATTTAATTATAAATAGAAATGAAATTAGTTTTCACGTGTACGTACGACTTACCGTCTCCATGAATGGTGCATTTCATTTCGTACCTCCGAATGTTATGTACTATCATATATACATGTATATACTGGATATATATGATATATATGATATCTAAATAATTTATATCATTCAGGATATAAGGAAATTTTTACCACATGAACAAATTGTAATCATAAGAAGTCCATTTTTGAATCAAGTACCAAATATCGACATAACGACCATTATTAACATAAATGATTAAATAATGTTTATAACATGGTAATAAGTGATTTAAAAGAAATTATGAACTTAAAAATGGTTCTTAATCAAGTATTAATTAACATAATTTTATTATTCAAGAGATTAAATAACGAATGGGTCATGTCAGCCATGAGGTGAGGGATTTCATCTCAATCTGCTTTCATTGAGGGATATTTTGTTTTATACATGACATTTTTTATATGATTTATAAACTCCTTTGAGATTTTGTTTCATTCAAAGGGGATCTTTTTCTATGGGGAATTTTTGTATTCTACAAAACAAGATGGTTTTTATCGTATGCGGTGACAACGACCTTTCAGCCGCAATGAGTATAACTTGATATTTTCATTCCTTAACAAGTCATAATGTTTTTAAATGGAAAAATAATACAATATACTATTTCACTTGTTTTGGTATTGAATTTTTGTTTGAGAATGGATTTATTATTTCAATATCTTGTTCAATATCTTCAAATGATATATTGTGATTGCAATGTGGTAATGTTAACTTTCTATTATGAATATGTTATGTGTTATGATTATGTTATGGTTCTTAGGCATTGTTTACATATACTAGTGGTTCTGTGATAAACCTTGGGCTGGTGAGCCCAAGATAGGTCTCCAATGGATTGGGTAATGTGAAGGTGGTAAACATGAATGTTTCTCTTAAGAGATTTAGGGAATATACTAATATTGGTATTCCAAATGTAACTCCCTACATAGCTGTGAAAGATACAACGTAATTATGTTATGTATTCGACATATTACCATTATGATTTATGATTTCTATGTTTATTTCATAAATCATAAGATTTAATTAGTTATATTAACAAGAATATGCTTTGATGGAATAATTTTTTATTTCTTTATTTTATAACTCTTTTTGTGCTTTTTATGCTCATCCGATGTTTTGAATTTTTTTCACATGATTTAAATATGAATAAGGTCAATGATGGGATCATGGAAAATACATACTATCTAAAACATGAAACTAGACCTGGCTCATTTTTTCAATAGTTTTTATTTTATGAAAAAATGGAAACCGAGTAGAAGTGTCTACTTTTTAATATATGAGATGTAATGAAATAGTTATGTCCTAATTCAATAATACTCAAAACCTGAAAATTTCTTGAATGTGAATTATTCATTTAATTCAGTATTATGTAATGTTTAAGGCATTGTCTTTATAGTTATTATGAGAGGTCGGTATAGACAACATTATAAGTTAGAATATTGTTAAATTAATTTATGGCCAAATTGAATTGATATAGCATTTAGGGATTACCATGTTTCTTCGCCTAAGATATTTCCATTTTCAGAATGGATTTCCATAGAGGAATCATAGAAGCTATAATGGGACAACATCAGGAAGAAGTCAACCTTCCAAATGAGAAAACTAGGATGGTCAGAATAAAAACTGAACAGTTTGGTATAGTGATGGCACATTTGACTCGGGCTATAAATGGTGGTGGTATCAATGCATGAGATCATCCAGATCAACCACAGGGGAACATGTCAACAGTGGAGCATTTCATGAGGCAATACCCTTATCCTTTAGAGGATCATCTAACCATGCGCTTGCTGAAGGGTTGATTAAAGCACATGAGATGATTATTGATGTCATGAGGTGTCCATAAAATTAAAAGGATGGTCTTTCTGTTTACCATTTTGAAGGTGAAGCTGATCAGTGGTTGTCGATGGTGAAAATTATCAGGGATAGTTTGGATATTTATTCTCTTGATTAGGATGAATTCCAAGGTATGTTTCTTGAGAATTATTTTCCTAAGGTGGTTCATCTTAGGATGAAAATGTAATTCTCAAAATTGAGGTAGGAGGATGACTAAGTGGTTTCTTATGAAGAAAAATTCACTCAACTAGAAAGTTATACCCCAAATTACAGATGATATCTTGATAAAAAAATTCAACCATTTTTACACAGAACTACATCCAATGTATCAAATAGATTTATCTTCTCGTGAGTTCAAAATTTATGAAAACTTTGTTCGATGTGAGGAGAAGGTGGAAATGGAGTTTTCCAATGACCAGGACTTCTTTCACAAACAACAGAATAAGTGGTGGAGGTGGAAGAAAAAGGTGAAGAACTCTTCAAAAAAGTCTAAAGGTAACAAACATGACTTTACATGTTATTAAAATTGTGGTAAAAACCATTCCAGGGAATGTCTTTTGAATTGTTTTAATTGCTACCGATGTGGTAAAATGGGACATAATGCTCGTAATTGCATTGCAAAAGATCATAGTAATGCTAAGACAAAATCCAATTTACAATCTGTAAAATGTTTTAAGTTCAATGAAATGGGTAATTATGGAAATTAGTGAAAAATGATGATCTCAAATGAGGGAAAGCAACCAGACTATAAGCAAAAATTGGTAGTGAAATTATTTGCAACTACTTCAGTATATTTTGGGCCATGGAATGAAGTTGTATCATGTAAACTGTTTTTTTGTTCAGATTATTCCAATGTGTTGTTTGTTTCTGGGTCTACACATTCTTTAATTTCATTGATTTTTTCTAGTAAATTGGGAATTCTATCTCAGTATATGAATCCCGAACTTATGGTAAAAACACCATGGGGAGATGTTGAGACAAAAAGAAATTATAAGGACCTTCCAGTACATGTTTGCAGAAAGAATAAACATGAAAACCTTCTTGTTTTTCCTATAGTATAGTTTGATGTTATTTTGGGTCTGGATTGGATTTCTATTTATCATGCTAACATTGACTATAGAGCTAAAGTGGTTTATTTTCATAATGATATTTAGTTTTTGTACATGAATTATCCCTTACTTTTGATAACATATATGGATGCTGAGAAACTAGTAAAAGAGGTTAATGAATGTTATCTTGCACATATTGATGAAAACAAAGGAATTGTTCATATTATTGATATTCCAGTGGTAAATTAGTATATTGATTTTTTCCCTGATTAGTTTCTTGGTTTTATATAGCAGATCGGGTAGTTGAATTTTCTGTTCACATAGTTCCTAATTATAGGCCAATTTCAAAACCCCATTATCGAATGGCTCAAATTGAACATTTATAGTTAAAGAAACAATTGCATGAGTTATTAGATAATTGTTTCATTAAACCTAGAACATAGTCGTGGGGTGATCCTATATTATCTGTTAAAAATGAAGACGATTTAATGAGGCTTTTCATTGATTATAGAGAATTGAATAACATTACTATTAAGATAATGTATCTTTTTCCTTATAACTATGATTTGTATGATCAGCTCCAGGGAGCTCAGTGTTTTCTAAAGATTGACTTGAGGTCGGGGTACCATCAGTTGAATGTAAAGGAAGCATACATTCTGAAGATTGTGTTTCACTACTAGATATATCCATTATGAATTTTTAGTTATTCTTTTTGTGTTGCCCAATGCAGCTAATGTATTCATTGATCTTATGAATAGAATTTTCCATGAGATTTTTGATATGTTTTTGGTTGTGTTGATTGATGATATTTTGGTTTATTCTAAAACTAAAGATAAGCATGAATGTCATTTAAGGGTTTTCATTCAAACCATAAAAGATAAGAAATTGTATGGGAAATTCCGTAAGTGTGACTTTTGTTTACAAGAAATTTTATTCCATGGTCACATTATTTCAAAAAACCAAAAAAATATTGATCCTGCTAAAACAAAAGTTGTTGAAGAATGGAGAAGACCCACAAATATAGCAGAGATCTGTAGTTTTATTGGTTTTATTTGTTATTACCTAAGGTATGGTGAAACTTGTACACGGTTATCTAGTCCAATGACTATGTTAACTCAAAAAGGTGTTAAGTTCATCTGGACAAAATAATATGATGATTTTTTTCATGAATTGAAATGAATATTGGTGAATGATCCAGTTTTGGAACTACCTTCACAAATGGTGAGTTTGTTATCTTAAGTGATGCTTCATTTAATGGACTTGGTTGTATCCTTATGCAGAATGATCAGTTAATTTTTTATTATTAACTTAAAATGAATTCGCATGAGTTAAATTACCCTACAATTGATTTGGAATTAGCAGGTGTTGTTTTTTATTTAAAAATTTTGGGGCATCATTTTTATTTCTTAAAATGTGTAATATATAATGAAAACTAAATTTGTGAAGTATATATTCACTCCGAAATAATTGAAGATGAGATAGAGGAGACAGTTGGAACTAATCAAGGATTATGATTGCACATCCCTTACCATCCGAGAAATGAAAATAAAGTGGTCGATGCTTTTAGTCAAAAAATTAATGTTTCATTAACTATGATACGTTTGAAATGAGATCCTTTGGTTTTTGAGTTGATGAACTTTGGCATATAAGTTTTTTCTGAATGAAATTACACTGTTTTTTTTCAAGTGTCAATGAGATCATCTATATCTGACAGAATTAAGATATTGCAGAATGATGACAGTGTGTTGCAAAAAATGGTAGAGTTGGTTCAGAAGGGTAAATTTCCTGATTTTAACATTGATGATGATTGTATTTTGTGATTTTGAAAGAGATTGTGCATGCCTTGTAATTCACAGTTGAATAATGAGTTTTTATCTGATGCTCATAGTTCTCCATTTTTAGTTCATCCTGGTAGTAGTAATATGTACAGTGATATTTGAGAGTATTGCTAGTTGGATGGAATGAAATGATATATTGTTGACATTACAATGAGGTTTTTGAATTGTCAGCATGTTAATATAGAGTGGACGTTACCTAAAGGGATGTTTCATCCTTTATCGGTGCCAAAGGGGAAATGGTAAAATGTTTCCATGGATTTCATTATGGTATACTGAAGACTTCCCTAAGTAAAAATAAATATAGGTTACTGATGATCGATTGACTAAGTCAGCTCATTTCATTCCTATTCGAGATTCATTGTCACTAGGTCAACATTCTCGTTTTTTGTTAAAGAGATCGTTTGGTTGCATGAAGTTCCCCACTCCATTGTATCTGATCATGATCCAATGTTTACTTATGACTTTTTGAAAGGCCATCAGAAGTCATTTGGTACTAAATTAAATTTGAGTACATCCATTCATCCTCAATCATATGGGCAGTCATAACAAACAATTCATACATTGGAGGATATGTTATGTGCTTGCACGATGGATTACCAGGGAATTTGGGGCCAACATATTTCATTGGTTTATTTTTTCTTATAATAATAGTTTTCATTATAGTATTAAAATGGCTCCATTGGATGCATTATATGGGAACCGATGACGAACTCCATCATTCTGGTATGATGTAGGTGAAAGGAATCTAATGAGACCTGAATTGGTAGAAGAGATGGTCGAAAAAGTTCAGTTGATTCAAAATCACTTGAGAAAAACTTAGAGCGGGATGAAAATTTATACGGATAATTGTAGGAGATATATTTCTTTTTAGATAGGTGATCATGTAGTCCTTAATGTTACTCTATGGAAGAGTGTGTTCTATTTTTATAAGAAGGGAATGTTGAGTCTGAGGTTCATTGGACCATATGAAATCCTGGAGAAAGTTGGATAAATTGCATCCAGAGTGGATTTACCTCCATGTTTATCCACCGTACACAATTGTTTACATGTCTCACTGTTGATAAATTACATGACATATCCATATCATGTTTTGAGCTAAGAGATAGTCCACTTGGAAGATAATATCTCATATAATGAACAACCAGTCTTGATTCTTGACCATAAAGTGAAAGTGTTGCGGAATAAGGTAATTCATCAGGTAATGGTTTGTGGAAAAACAATATGGTTGAAGAGGAAACCTGGGAATCCTAAAATGATATGAAAGATAAATACCCCCATTTATTTTATAAGTGAATACAAATTACAGGGACACAATTTTCAAAAGGGGGGAAGGATGTAACATCCCAAGTAAATGAAGAATAATACATTTTCATAATTATTCATATTTGTGAATTAAATTTTAATTTTAATATAAAGGAGATATATTTTCGATTACATACCCGATACACAATAATTGTTTTCTTTGAAATCTTACGTTGCACACAACATTGGGTCATAATGAAAATAATAATATAATATTATTTTAAATGGTAGTTATCATCTAAAATTTTTATTGGTAGGAATTAATATAACTAACTACAATATTAATATAAATGTTTGATAAATGTTTTTACATTTAAATAATAAATGTTATAATCTTAAAATTTGAATGAATCTAATTTTAAGTATAAATACTCTAATATTATTAAAAGGTCAATTTACCGCCTTTTGATGGAAGACCCTCTTTAAATATAGTTTCGGTCACTTTTATATGTTCTATTTGAATAAAATAATATTCATCTTTTGAATCGGGATATAAAAATTTACTTTGGGTAAATTTTCAGAATTTTTCATATAAAATTCATTATTTTAATGAATAGTTAAAAA
Organism: Viscum album; assembly: GCA_963277665.1. Lineage (NCBI taxonomy): Eukaryota > Viridiplantae > Streptophyta > Magnoliopsida > Santalales > Viscaceae > Viscum > Viscum album. The sequence continues at coordinate 1,254,345,835 of OY728141.1, forward strand.
TACAATATTTTATTTCAAAACATCCATTTAATATAATTATTTAATATGGATAAGTTATATTTTTAATTGGTTTTGAAGTGTAATTAAATTATATTTTTACCATTTAATCCATTTTTGGTCATTGGAAGTTATATTTCTTTGAAATTGGATATAAACATGTGTCGATCTTTTGATAGTTTTTATTTCATAAAAACACTATTTTGGTTTTGAAAATGAGAATTAATTAAAAGATAATTAACGGAAAATCTATTTATTGAATTTGGTAAAATAGACATAATTTTTTAATTTTTAATATCAAGTATATCTTTGGCTTGTTTTTTTAATTTTTCTAAAAAACGTAAATTTTTTATGAATAGTGAAAACACGGAGTAGTTGTTGAAATAATAACATTTCAATTTAAATGAAATTTTTCCGTATCTGTGAATTGAGTTATAAAATTCTGAAATTCATGGTTGTTATTAATAAGTATAATGTTGTTTAATAAGATGAAAATAATATTTAGTGAATAGTAAATTTTGACTTTTATTTACCATGATTAAAGGTAAATAGGGAAATTATATGTAAACACAATATTATAATAATATAAAATTACCTTAAAACTTGTCATATCCTTCATGGATGAGTAATGGATGACCAAGGAAATCCTTTGGGGAGATGTTTGGCCTTTGAAAGCCACTTAAGTAAGATAATGATATTAATAACTTTTTATTTAAAGTAAAAAGTAAAACATCATAAACATATATTGTTTTGCTAAAACAATTTTAATGTGGGGTTATATAATTGATATATTTGACTCTAAATAATCATTACAAAGTGGAAGATATTTACCACGTCATGGTAAATTTGTTATAATTTTTAGACATAATATAAATAAAATTAGTTTGAACATAATAATGATGTAGTGTTTACCTCAACAACGAATGGGATAAATAAATGAGATTATGAAGATTAAAAAAATATCCAATACCTGTCCAATTATTATGGGATGACTTTATTTATACCATGAGTCTACTTATCTTCTAATTTAATAAATTTTGGACCTTTAGATACCGAAAATCATTATACAATAAAATAATATTTTCACACATTCATACTGAGCCGCTCCTCCATCTTATAAAAATCCGTCACCGCTAACGCATTACTCACACCTCTCATGACCCTTGTCTCATCAAACCTCTACCCAAATAAGCTCTCAATATCCCTATATTCCTCATATAAGCCTTACTATGTTCCTAAGTAACTTCATGAAAACCTTTTTGTTCCAACCAAAGGGAGTAACCTGATTTAAATGTAACGTCTTCTAATAAGTTATTTTGTATTATTTTCCTCTTATTCCCCCTTAAACACTTTTTATTACTTATATTCATAACAACACCAGTATCCTCTATATACTAGGTTCTTGTTATTAGAATAATTATAACAATACTTACACACACCTCTGTCTAATGGGTAATGAACATACTGTTTCTATGGATTGCAAACTACTACCTCACGAAATGATGATTGATCAATCTTCTCCAACGACCTCTTATTGTGGCCATTATAATGGAACTATATTTATATGTGATATATATTAAATTTATATTGTTTCTATTCTTATTTATTTATAATTTATAGAATAACTTTATGGATTCCATAGTGGTTAAATACGATAATCTCATTTGAGGAAGTGCGAACTACTACCCCCTCAATGTGATATGACTAGTTCAGGCCATACGTGGAACATATAAAGGATAGAGTTATTATGATTATATATATGATATTATATAGGATTTATAATACAACTATATATGATTATGTTTTCATTCCATAAAATTTTAAATAGAAATGAATGTAGAGTTCACACGTATGTACGAATTACCGTCTCCATAAATGGTGCATTTCATTTCATACCTCCAAATGTTATGTATTATTATAAATACTTGTATATACTAGATATATATGATATATGTGGTATCTAAATCATGAATATAATTCAGGATATAAGGAAGATCTGACCACATGAACAACTTGTAATAATAAGAAGTCCATTTTTGAATCAAGTACCAAATATCGACCAAATTATCATTATTAACTTAAATGATTAAATAATGTTTATAACATGGTAATAAGTTATTTAAAAGGAATGAGAAAATAGAAAAAAATTCTTTAGAAAGTAGAAATTAACACTAGTTTATTATTCAAGTTGATTAAAGAACGAACATGTCAAATGAAACATGAGGTAAGGGACTTCGTCTCAATATCCTTTCACTGAGGGATATATTTTTTTATACACAACAATTTTTAGATTATTTATAAACACATTTGATATTTTATTTCATTCAAATGGAATCTTTTTCCTTGAGGAATTTTACTAAATGAAAAAAAAATGTTTTTAACATATGTGGTGACAACGACATTTTAGTCGTAGTGGGAATTATTTGATATTTGGCTTCCTTAACAAGATGTAATGATTTTAAAAGTAAAATTAATAAAACAAACTATTTTACATTTGTTGGTATTGAAAAAGGTTTTGAGAATGGATTTATTATTTCAATATCTTGTCCAATATCTTGAAATGATATATTTTGAATGCAATGTGGGAATGTTATCATTATTTTGTGCTTATTTTATGTTTTATGATTATGTTATGGTTCATAGGTATTGTTTATGTATACAAGTGGTTCCATGGTAATCCTAGCGAGTGTGAGCCAGAGAATGATCTCCAATGCATTGGGTAACGTGACAGCGGTAAACGTGAATTTTTCTCTTAAGATATTTAGAGATTATAATGTGATCGGTATTCCAAATGCAACATCCTAGGTAGCTGTGAAAGATACTACATAAGTATGATATTTATTCCACAAGTTACCATTATGATTTAGGATTTCTATGTGTATTTCATAAATCTTCTTATTTCATGAGGTATGTTGAAAATATTATGTTTTGATAGATTAATGTTTCCATTTTTTATTTTATAACCCTTTCTAGATTTTTTTCTCATCCCATATTTTGAAATGTTTTTAACATGATTTAATTATGAATAGGGTCAAGGATGGGATCATGGAAAAGTCTTGTTGTCTAAAACATGGAACTAGACATGGCGCTTTGTTTCTAGAGTTTTTATTTTATAAAAATAATGGAAACTGTGTAGAAGTGTCTACTTTTTAATTTTCGAGATGTAATGCACGAGTTATGGACTAATTTTATAAAACTCTAAACCTGAAAAGATCTTCAATGTTAATTTTTCATTTAATTTAGTATTATGTAATGTTTAAGGTTAGGTCCTTATAGGTCATCCGATATTAAGAACCATACTAAATAGAATGAAACCCAGTGTTTGAATTCATATTCTTCCCTTTGTCAAAACCCAAAACTAGGTAATCCACTCTGAGTACCAAATGACATCTGGAGAGGGTATGTGATAAATATCAGTAGTCCCCCACCAATGGTGTCAATAACATCCGACCCTTGTAATGGAAATGTAAGAGTGCGAAAACATGAATATATAACATAAAGCCGTAAAATGTAACTAAATACCCAAGTACCTACTTCAGCCGTCAACATTTGTTTTAACATGTAAACGATTCACTATTTAATTATTACCAGTTTATAAATATGTCACATGTTATCAATAGAGATTGTCCCAAGATGAAACATGGAAACCTGTAATGGTCTATAATAGTGAATTCCTAGGGTAATAACCAATACATCATACACATCAAGGGTCGCTTATTCTCTAATAAATGTAGCCTGGCATTGGGTAAGAGTGTAATCCACAGAGTATAGTATAGGGAATTTTAAAATAAGGTTCCAACTGAGTCCAACGTGATTGACCAAGGTAAAATAGAGTAAAGGAAAGATATGGACGTATAGGGTTTAACCAAGGAACATACTTGTCAATGTTGGATCCAAGGAGTGTATCCAAGGAACCTAATTTTTCATGATGGATCCAAGGAGTGTATCCAAGTCATCCTATAATGATAATTAATGGGACATATATTTTCATACAAGGAATCCAAATATTGACAAGGATTGGTTCTAGATTGGTTTCACCCGAAGCAAGTTATATCATTGAATTAGAAGGTGGTTCTTGAGTGCTTATCGAATTCTCCGATTAGAATCCAAGGCCATCCCGATTTGGGACATTAATTTTTATGTATGAATTCATGTAAAAATTAATTTTTTATCAATTAGTTCCCTTCATTAGTTTGATAAGTTCAATTATCATGCATCCTTTTAATAAAGTCATTCGACTAAAGCCTAGCTTTTCATTAGTGTGACCATGCCATGTTGCATGCAACGGTTTATTTAATCCATTTAACGAATATTCCAAATTCAAGGTTCATTATGCTACCTTCCATTAATGTGGTATGAGGTGCTACAGATATGGAAGCTACTATTCATTTAATTTTATTTCCAATTCATATAAATAGTATAATTTCCTATTCACATTTCACATTTTGTTATCAGATTGAATCACTTACATATAGCGTGTCATGTTGTACACATACATAGTACTTTCCATTATGAAATTCACAATATAAATCAATCTAATTAAAATTTAAAAGCATACCCTTAGAGTAGTCAATACAATGAACATCTGAACAGTGTCACAAACGTGTCAAGACACTAAAAAATTAATTTTATAAACATCGACAGGGAAGGGATGGATTTTTGGTCACAAACACTATCAATTAATCTCATATATGGGAAGAGAACATATATATGGTTATAATGGGTATATTTATGGCATACAAATTCAATGATCGTCACCCAATGAAATAATCGGGGCCTATATGACAAATTCAAAACCAATGAACACGAGGGATGAGTTATAGACTAACAACCTTAGGCTTGTACAACTCTGCACCTACGGTATTGGCCCTTGATTTGTCTCGAATGGAAGAATATCTAAGTAAAAGGAAAAAATTCTCATAGTTAAATTAATTGGTGGAGGGAAATAATGAAGGATAATGGGTAATGTTTACACGAGTACTTACCATTATGCATCCAATATGAAAAAAAATCATCATCGAGTCACAAATTATAGAGATCATGAATTCCCTACCATTGTCCATAAAAAACTACAAAATGGGATCCATGGAGGTAAATCCCATATAATCTTGGATTAGGGTAAAAAGAGGGAGTTTAGAAAATTATTGAGGGAAATTTTGTAAATATACCATGAAAAATAGATTTTGTATTGTATGTTTTCTTGGTTTGACAAACAGAAAAGAAACGTTAAGCGTTTTTTTGGTAGAAGGGAACATTGAACTGTTAGTCCACACAATCATGTACAACCCATGCGATGTTGTTCTATCTATAAATTTCATTCTGTATAGTTAGCCAAACTATGTTCCAAAAGTGTGATAGCCTTGAAACCTATCAATTTTTCCTAAAAAGAAGGGTTACCAGCTCTACACATTCCCCAGAAACCCTTGAGACCCTTAATTACACAATATTCATCCATATTAAGTCCAAAGTAAAGATTTAGAACAAAATTTAAGGATCCATACCTGACTGAAAAGTCAAGTTCTTACAAAATGAGTAGAATATTCCTTGAAAAACATGTTTTTTAAAGTAAAAAATTTTAAAAAATGAATTTAATAAATCATTTTGAGATTATAAAAATATTATTCAAAATATTTTTATAAATCCTTGATTTGGAAGAAAAAAAATTGACAGAAGAGTAAAATGATTATAACATTTCGTAGAAAATTTTTATCAATAATTTAATTTAGAAAATATCTGAGAATAATAATATAAGATGATTGTATAATTAATAACTAAAAGTAAATAAAATATTTTTGGTTAAAGATAGAAATACTATACAATTCCTCCAAAGGAGACTTAAACAAAAACAATCCCTAAAAATGTAATAATTATGAAACAAACCCTTACCAAATTTTTAGATTTTGAATCATAAACCGCATAAAATAAATAATATCAAGTAACGAATTAAATTTTTATTTGAATTAGATACATGAAATTACAATCATAAGGATGTATATACACTATAAAAAATAAATTAGTAGTGAATTTGGAATATGACACATGGAAGTAAACATTACATGAGAAATATCATAAAATCATTTCATTGAAATGAGAATTAGCCAATGATGTTATTATGTCTCAAAAATGTATGTCCATATAAAATATGTTTAAATTATAAATAAAAAAATCAATTTTTTTACACACAAAAAAGTATCATGTCAAATAAAATGAAGAATGTATCTTAACAAAATGAGTTAAATTGAATTACAAAATACCTTACCTAAAGTTCAAACTCTTATCTCTATCCTGTATATCACATATAATAAATTGGAATAAATATTTTTTTCATTAAGTTCATTTTCCATGTTTAATGGTATATACATATACAATTTACTTAATTTATTTTCATGACTTATTTTAATTATTAATAAATTACATCTACATCAGTTGTTTCGAGGATTCTCATTTCCTAATTTAAAAAATGAATTAGTGTGTTGAACATGGTTAAAGCGCCCATTGATCCATTATAAATTGAATATTAATCAGAAAATAATATAACATTTTATATATCAACTATTTTTTAAAACCAACCATAAAATATGGTTATGAAAAATGAACTACATTACACTCATGGAGAATTTAGTCCACCTATAGACATGGATAAAATTTCAATTTCTCATCAACTGTGATGGAAGTAATTATAGTGTTAATTTATCATTAAATATTGATCATTATATAAAAATATAATATTTTTTTTCAAATAAATTTAAATTTTCTATCTATGTGATGATGAAATAGAAAAAGTTCACATCACGTCGTGAGGTTTTAGTCCTCCATACACATGAATGAGGTTACATTTTTCCAATGGATGGTATTGTAAAAAGGAAAATGATATTTTAATTTGAAAAATAGATTAATATTTCATGAATACCATATGTAAAAATAATATCCAACATAATGAATTTAAATTATAGGTGATGACAGAAAATGAATTACATCATTTTGAGATGTTGTAGTCCTCTATAGACATTATTGGTTTTTTCCAATTTAATGGGAGAGGGGATGTATACATATATTTTAATAAAAATAATAAAATCGATTAACTTAGTATAAAACAGTTTTATTCTTATTTAATTTTTAAGAAAAAAAATTAATGTCGAAAAAAGGTTAAAATATAAGGATCCTTGTGGTGATATTTACCTTCAATAAGAAGAACCAATTTTGGATATCTGATTAAGGACCATAATGTATATAGTCTGAGATGAAAATAAGCACAATAACGTGGATACTTATTTTTAGGAGATATGTAGTTATGGTTTGGTTAGGACAAATGATTTAAGAGGTGTTTATAAGATAGGGGAGGTGTGACATTTTAAAATTTATGGGGACCAACATTCTTAATAACACCCAAAACTATTTAGAAATCGGATGTCACACTAAATCCTCGTGAATCCAAAATTTATAAAAAATGGAGTAGAGGGGTGATACAGTATATAAGAAACTCCAAAATTTAAAAATAATCAATTTTTAACATGTTATTCAATTTACCAATATGGCTACTAACTTATACCATTTTATTTCATCAGCATGGTAACTTTTTTTTAATATTTTATCTATTTATTATGACAAAATTTTGTTTAGCTTGTTACATAATATATTTTATTAAATTTATAAAATTTAATCATTTTTATGAAAATATATTCATAGAAGTTATAGAATTAAATTTAAAATAAATCCAAATAAATCAGTAAAACAAACGGTTTTCATGGAATGAATTTTCTAGCCAATTTATGAAATTATATTAATATTATAACTAGAAATTATCATTATTTTAATTATAATTTATTTGCATGGATGTATAATATTTTTTAAAAAGTATTTCTTTATGAGGATTAAATACCCACAATTCCCATGAAATGATATCACATTTTAATATATGAATATTCATTAAATATCATAATGATTCATTCTATAATCATAAGGTTATCATGTAATTGGTAAATCGCGCAAATAAACCACAAGTTCATAAGTTTACTACATCACCTCTGACTAATTTATTAATTAATAAAAAACTTCATATAATTAAAAAATATAATAAATTTAATTATAACAAGGGGAAAGGAAAAAAAGAAAGGGTAAACTCGAATACTATGTATGATAAACAATGGAGATATTGATCGAAGATCATATGTAAGAAAAAGACAAGAATAAGGGCATGAAGTTAGGAATATTAAATAAAAAATGCATACCCAATCTAGAGGTTTTAAAAAGCATGATCCATTTAATAAAAATATATCATTTCATAGGCCTGAATCTTTAGAGTGAGAAACTATCATTATTCAATCATGAATCATAATTTCATATCATATAAGTGTGGAAGAATTATAAATATAGAAACTATTTATTATATAATTGTTAAATATGGATACCCTAAAATAACATTTGGTCAAGTATCAAAACTAGTGTCTCATGAAATAACAGATCATGCATTATCACTAATTTCCCATAGTGGAGCAATAACACCGACATGATTCCCATAGAGGATAAAAAACATCAGTTTGTTTCCCATATATTATCAACAACATCAGATATTTCCTCTAATTATCTCATGAGATTTAAATTATTACCTAATGAATTATAGGGATATAATGGTACCTGACATCACATAATTGTTAAATTTTTATTCCATAAATTAATGAAACATTCACCATATCATTATATCATAACACATGCAATGAAATCATATTTCAATATAATTTCATCAATCCATCATAGCATAACACATGACCAAATATATGGTTTTCATAATAATCTCCTGATAATTATCATAAACATAAACCAGCCATATAAACATAAAATATTGTAGCATTGGATCATATCCCTTGTAAAATATAGGCAATACAATGGTTTTGGTCCTTGATGAATTAAAATTCCTTAAAAGGATCACTAAAACAATCTTGAGGAAAATATAATAATATTTTTTAAAAGTTTTTTAAAATATAATAAATTTATAAATTATAACTGAATTTTTTTCATTGAAAATAATCATTATTACTTTTAATGTAATATTAAAATAATTGTGTTGATATGATGGTAGAGAACTCTTCTGTTGTGTTATACATTAAAATAATGATTCTATTAATAATTTTTTGAAAAAAGTCAGAAATAACTCATTCTGAAAATGTAAAGATGATTCTATTTAAATTTTTTGAAAAATTATCAATGTTATAGAAATGTATTTAAAAAATAACTATATAATTTTAAAATCATCATTTAATAAATATTTAGAAAACTTGGATATATAAAAATAAGTTAAATTGAAAAAGATAAATGAAGTCCGTCTATCATAAATGTTTTTGTATATATAGTTATTAATGATAGAAAAATGAATTTAAAACATTAATTAAATATAAAAACAAATAGGGGAAGAAAATATATTAGTTTCACAATAGCTAGATCAAAATGCATATTCATTAAAAACCTAATCATATACAATCCAAATCAAGAATAATATTGAAAAATATAACATTTACAACATTAGAAACTTATAAATCCTTACCGCCATGAAAGAATAAAATTAAATAGAACCTCATATATAATGAGAATATATAAATTAATGATATTACATGTTAAGGTTTCTGTATATTCACATTATAAAATACTATAGGTTTAGGACAAAATATTTGTCCCAAAGAAGAAAATTTGGGACCATAATTTATTACCTCATAGAACAACTTTCATTGTACATGTTCAAACATCCTATATAATAAGTATTGTTTTATTATATATAAAATACATAGAAATATTAATAAATTTAATATAATATATTATTTACATATGACCATTTATTACCTATTTATTGACAATTAATTGTTAAAATCATCTTTGGAGTAATAACTGATTCATTAGTCATGTTTGTTTTGGTTTGGTATTTTCAGAATTTTTACTGTGATAATGGATCAATCACCAACCAAATGATAATAATTATATAAATATCACATATATTCATAATATATTTATTTATAGTAATCCATAATTTTTACAAATAGAAAATTAATTACATTAATCTTGTATATGGTATGTAATATATAAACACAAACTCTACTTCTATTTTTCATGAAAATAAAAAAAGTAAATTTAACAAATATACAACCTTTAATGAATAATTTTAATAAAATATTTATTATATATTTAAATTATATCTATAGTTATTACCATCCATTTCAATGTAAAATAAAAAATGAATTGCATCACTTCATTGAGGTCATTGTCCACACATACATACGAAAAACATTATCATTTTCCAATATATTGGATGGATAAAAGGTTTATATTTATTATAATTACAGTATTATAATTATAAAATAAATAAAATGAACATATTTTAATTCCATAATTATATACATCTTTTAGAGGTATTGATGAAGAATGAAATACATCGATTTGTGAGGACATATTACACCCTACATGTGACCGACAATTCAATTTCCCATTTGATGGATGAGGAGATAGATATATATTACGACATTAACATAAAAATGTTGTTGTATATGTCATATAATAGTTCATTTTTATTGAAATTATTAATATGTGAATGGTCATGGTAAGAGATGGAGTTATGAGAAAGATCCTAGCTCTGAATGGCCCGAAGGCCTTATTTTTTATTTTATTATGGATAATCCCCCATTTAGGTGTTGAAGGGTACCTGATCATGACCCGTAGGCCAAAGTCACAAGGCCCGACATAACCTGAAATACAGGACCTGAAGGACCAGTGACATACCATGCCCTATACATGACTCGTAGGCCTAACCAACTAGAACTACACCTCCCCGGCTTTTTTATCATTGATTTCTTAGCTCCACGCCTTACATTTCTGATCAGATACCATTTTCTCGTACAAATATACACATTTCTTTGTCCCAATGACAGTTTACATACCCTCTAATTCATCCAATTCGATTAGCTTTGCTTATGATGACTGTTACTCAGGTTGCTTTGATCCTTTTCTGGGGCCTGCTCTATGTGAACTAGTCTACACCATGGTCTTTGTGGCCAGAAGCCATGTGGACCAAAGGCATTTGTTGTTATGAAGTCCCTTGAGGATAGTAGGCCCAAACTGGTGGCCCGAAGGCCCAAATCGGGTGAAGAAGTGGGCGGAAGAGGTTCCAATATAAAACTGATGAGGAGTGTCTTTTTGAATACACCTAAAACAATTTGACAATGGCAAAGTAAACCTCAATATATGTGACTAAAAAATGATAACTAATTTTGTGGAGGGGTTATATGGTCGGAACAAAACACCCAAAAAACACATATTTTAATCATTTTATTACCTTATCCTCTATGTTTACAAAATTTTACTATTATATTTTTCACTATGATAACTAGTCCATTTTTATTTACCTCAGTAAATTATAATTTAATAAAAAGAATGTTTCTTAATATAAAAAATGGATGATATTATTCAATATATTAATGAAATTTTGTCATATAAAAATCATATATGTGTGTGGAAAACTAATTTTAACCCATGAACATGTAACTCGAAAAACTCTATTTTAACTATAATATTTGTAAATAATTTTATTAGTATTGTTATTAAAATTAAATAAATATTAAAATATATACATATAAAAATTATTATTATTCAAAATATGGATTCCGATTTTGTAAATTCATTCACATATGTGGAAGAAAATATATTAAAAATAAACTCATAGATGTGATTAATATCATTTTTGGAAAGAAAATTCATCATAAGTAAAAATTCTTATATATATATATAGTAAATATAAAATTATTTAAATAATATAAATTTGATTAATAATAATATAACTAAACTAATTTTACTTTTAAAACATCTACAAATTGAGTTTTAAATTTAAAATTCATTAAAACCGAAGGAAAATTTCAATAAAAATAAGTATTTTTCACTGTTAATCAAAGAAATTAATTTTTATAGAAAATTATTAAAATATCACTAAAAAATAACTTTTTCATGTTAATTTAAAATATTAAATTCATTTCATCAAATAAATTTCCAAAATTTGGAAAAATTAATTTTAAATCAAGTGTTCACAACTGATTAAAACATTTTTTATTAAATATAGTGCTTAAGAATAAAACTAAATTAATTCATATCTCAATCCTAAAAAAATTAGTTGAATTATAAAAGTAATTCAATTATATAATATATATATATATATAATTAAAATAATTATCTTATTGTGATTTATTAGGATAAGATAACATTAGATAGATAAAAATTGGGTTTTTAAAAAATATTTTCTTTACATTCATATGATATTTATTATTATTTATAATAAATTGATATCTAATTAATTAATTTATAAATATATACAATATAAAATATTTTTAATTGAGTTACTAATATTAATACCTAACAATAACTTATCTAGGTGATAACTATCATATTTAATAATAATTATTTTATATTATTTGGTGGTTGTTTTGAACTCAGTGTTGCATTTAACAAAACACATCGAAATGTTTTATAAATTTTGAGACAATATTTTTCATAAAACATAAATGTGTAATTTTCTTCCCCATTAAATAACATAAATCATACTAATTTTATCTTGATTTCAGTAATTAATGGTTTCCCATCAAGAAATACTTTTATTGAAGTCCCCCAACATAGAAAAGGTCCATAACATGTCTTCCAAATTTGAGCGAATCAATACTTATGAAGTTAATATAGAATAACACATAACCAGGTTTCCATAGAGTAAATCATTAGTGTAAAGTGAAATAATTAACATGGAAGAAAATTTATTTCCATTTATCATCGATCACAAGAAATTCAATGATCAAAAAATAGATAATTTCCACAATACATAAACCAATAAGGTGAGAAAATTACCATGATGTCATAAACATAGAATGTAATAAGAAAAAAATATTGATTCATGATTATTCCCATAAATATGAGTAATTTACTCTAGAATATATCTTTATATGATTTCATTCTATTTAATAATAATCTCATCCTTTGGTTATCATTTGATAAATTTCCACTTAATATCTTACTCGAGAAAATGAAGTTTTTTTATTGATGATCAAAAACTAACACTTAATGAATTATAAGATACATAAATAAATGATTAGTAATTATTTCTATCTCCATTTTCATCAAAACCAAAATGGTTATCAAAAGTTTTATAATAAGGATAAATCTACATATTATAAAATAATAACTCTATATAAAACACACAAAAAAAAGATCTTATTAAATAGCTACATTATAGTTTAACCATAATCCCCTTCAAAAAAGTCAATTTTTTTTAATAAAGTCATTAAATATTTAAAATAAACTTAATATCAATCACCCAAATTTCATAAATTATATCTATATTTTCAGCTTCCAAATATGGGAAGACTTTGTCATATTTTCTCCTAAAACATGGTAATGACCAAAATAACCATAAAACATTAATGAAAAAATATGTGCTTCCTAAATATCATAAAAAAATTTATTATTCAATATATTCCATAAATAAAAGAATTTATTTATAATAAAACTATGATAACATATATCAATTTTTCATTAATAAATTGATTAATTCAATGTTCATCAATACCATCCAATGTATATTATATATATCAATCATCTCTCTCTCCCAACTAAACACCATTTTATCAACATAAAGATCATATTATGGGTTATATTTACTTTAATCATGTGGTTTTCCATAGAATATGACATTTCCATTAATACTATTTTCATGTTAATCAAAATTGTTGAAGAATTTTTTTCAAATAATAAATAAAAAAACTCAATAGAAAAATCCTTATATATTTAATGATTCTTTTAAAATTAATATTAATTTTCAATATTTTAAAACATATTCCATTCCACTACATTATGAAACCATTAAATGGGATTAATAAAATTATTAATTAATATAATTTCACTTTAATACATAATTCTTAGTCTCTTCATAATCAATTGAAAACCATTTACTCGTATATACTTTTTACCAACTTATGAAGATTTCCCTTAAAGATATTTCTGTTTATAATACAAATAAATTCTACATTTAAAACATTAAACTATTGATTATTCTTTAAGGAAACCATTATTCTCATTCAATTTGGAAACTAATCATTTTATTTTACTTATAAATTTCAATCACTGTTCCCTACTTCTATAATAAAAATATATCCTCTCATTCCATGGATACATTCTATTGAGTGAGTTTTTACATATTCATAATAGAATTTAAATTTAATCTCATTTCCTCCCATGTATCTATCTTCTATGATCAAAAAATATTCTATCTTTCAATTATTCTTTGATTGCATGATTTGGTTTTGGTGAAAATTGATAATAATATATCATGATAACTAATTAGTCATAATAAAAATATACATTAATCTAATGATCATACAATTTGGTTTCCCAAAAAAACATTTTCTATATCATTTAATATTAACCATGTTCTATCTAATTCATTACATTGAAAAACTAAAAAGTATATTGTGAGATATAATATTCATAATTAAGAACCACATAATCATGAAAAAATATTAATATGGCTTCCAAATCATAGAACCTTATTTTTGATATATGACACCTATTTTTTATCATTGGTCAATCTGGGGAATCATATTTTCAAATCCTTCATGAAGGCTTATAATGATTACTTAATTTTCTATACCCTGCGTCGAGGGAGTGTCAAACCATATGTGTTGAAAGTATCATTATTTTGAACTAGGTGATGATTAATTCAATGACCAAAACAACCTTTTTGGTGTCATTATTCCTATTTATAACTATTATAGAGCCACATCCAATTTTATTGTCTAGACATGGATGTAATTTATTGTAAACCACTTCCTCTCTCTTTCACTAAAATTATAGAAAATTTTCTTAAACATTTTCTTATCCTTAGATATATGAATAAAGAATTATCACCCTATTTTCTATAGGATTAGTAAACATTTCTTCAATACCAACTTTGAAAAATCCATAATTCTCATACAATGATATATTATATTATTATATAAATATTCATTACATAAGATAATTACCCTATAAAAAATTGTGATGGTCTAGTGACTTTGGAAACATGGATACATAAATGGTGGGTTCATAATTGATCTAATTCATCCCATAATAAGTTCTTTATAACTGGAACCCTTCTTAAACATACTATATATAATTAAATTATGTATAATCGGGGTAAATTAAATATATAAATTTATTATAATAGATTCATATAAAGGGTAATCAAGTGACATTTCAGTCGATGGACGTATGAAAGAATAAGATAATCATAATTTCAAGAGATTTTGAATATAAATTTAAATGTTAAAACCTAATATATCATGATTCATAAACATGATACATGCAATAAAACATTATAATTTCAAATACATGAATCAGAATTGTGTGAAATAAATATAAATCAATCATAAACCATATGTTCAGGTAATATAATTATGTCTCCATCATTAATATATAAAAATTTATTAGGTAAAATTTTACTATGTAGATCATAAAATTATAGTGTCTTAGAACACAATAAATGTATCCCATATCATAACTAATAAGGAACCACAACCTATTTCCTATATAAGGTCATGTTCCCTAACTAGTTTCTTTTAAAAGATCAAAAAAATCATCCTATTGCCGATCATGGATCTCACCATTCATCTTGTTTCCAATAATTATCACATTATATATAAATCATTACCCAAAAAATTTGAGGGAGATATAGGTCCTATAAATCACATAATCCATAAATTTTATTTCTATTTATTAGTTAATTAATCATCATATCATTGTATCATAACCCTTTTAAATAAATAACATTTCATAACCATTTCATCGACCCATCATATCTTAACCCTTGAAAAAATAGATGGGTTTCATAATGATCTCCTAATTATAATCATTAATATAAATCATACATGAGTGAATAATGATGGTATCATTGAATCATATCCCTAGTAAAACAAAAGCAATACAAAATGATGTAATTTTTGATGAATATAATGTCCATAAAAAATCATTAAAACATTGTTTTAGAAAATATATTTTTTTGAAATAAATAAATAAATAAATATTTAATAAATATTTAATTATTTGCCTATGAAAATAAATGCAACTTCCTAGCCTAGGTGATTCTATCCTGGTGAAATCATTTGGTGTTCCACAAGACCCCAACTACTCGTACCCATAAAACAAATGTTGTTGATTAGTAGTTAGGGTCAAATGAGGTACATGGGTGGACTATACCCACATTAACTGAGTAATAAATCATTGAAAAAGTGTTAAATAATAAACATGTATTAATTATCAATACTCATGTATTTATTATCAATAACCGTGCATCAAGTAATAAATCCCGCGAAATTAGTAAATTCCCACAAACATAAAAATATAAATTCCATGTAATAGCGGCTTCTACTTTCAAAATGATTCATAAAATTGGCAGTAAATAAATTCTCTAAAACATGTCCCCTTGTTACATTTAGTTCTCAAATACATTATCCATCCAAAAATTACTTATCATCCATGTAATATAAGCAATTTCTCATTATCATATCTTATAACCATGATTTCTTCTCATGTACCCAATGACAACCTGAGGATGTTCTGAGAACAAATCAGTTGGCCACCACCAATGGTGTTTTCAACAATATTTAGTATAATAATAATAATAAACTAAATTGGTGTATAAGAATTTAATGAATATCGAATATTTTGTAAATAGTTTCCATAGTTAAACATTTAAATTTTTTCTAAATGTCAGTTTTGGTTTTATCATTCCATCCAAACCCAAAAAACAAACATCATCAATTCTAGAAGAATAATACAATAAGTGTAAGTGTATTATATTTATATTTTACAATAGGGGTAATTATTTAATCAATTTAAATTCATATAACTTGGGGCACTAATTAGTTTACTCATAACACTCAAATACTATTTAGTTAACATATTTCTATGTCGGTACCATATGAATTTTTAATGAGTTCCATGTCCACCATATCATGTCTATGATGGAGAATAACATTTCTATCCATCATACATTAAATACAAGGAATTACTTTTCCAATAATTCATACCAATGTGTGGTAGCTAGCATGTCCCCCATCATTAAAAAGTTATTCAATTAACATTAAAAAAGGACCAACACACTTGAACTTTAAAACACATTACATATCATGCTTGAGCCTCCTTTAATTCCTTATTCCTTACATGGTCTAACCCATTAAAAATATTTTTCAATTTAACCATTTGTTAAAATAAAACAATCAACAAGTGTATGTTGAATCATTTAACAAAATATTATAACCCATTATATGATTTACCCATATTTCCAAATATATCTCATTACCTATTTTATTTCAAATAAATACATGAGACCATTTATTCAAGGAATGAATTTTAAACCATCATGAGAAAAACATTTAATTATTTAACCCCTTTTTATCACCATTCTAAACCCATTTACCATTTTCTAGGGAACAAAACACATCACATGTGGACTTAAATCTTGTCTCATAATAATCAAAAATCCAAAATGGGTATGTCACATGTATATCGTATTATTTAATGGATCTCATTAAATTTAATAGTCAATAGTACTAAATATGAATCAATGAATGGAATTTTGAATAACACATATAGAAAAAAAACAACAAGAATCTATGAGAAAAATTTTATACCAACTACCTCATTCTCAGTGACAAACAATGATTCAAAAAAGACACTTGATTTAATCCAATATATCCACCATAACACAATTACATGATTACCAATAAATAAATGGTTTTTCTATTTATGAAGATTTAAAATATAGAATCCTAAAAAAATAAATATGATTGGTAGACTCACCTGAGGATTTGACTCAAAACTAATGAGAGTTAAAATAACAAATGGTTGAAGGAGAATCATCCTTTTGATGGTTTAGAGGAGTGGGTTGGTTTCTGAGTCTAATAGATGATGAAGTGATGGTAAAATAGGGAAAATGATTTATTAATAAGGGGATAAATCATTAAATCCCCCCAATTTTATGATATTGAATGGTGGACTTACTCTAATCCAACCATATTCAATCCTCTCTCCAAGAGGTCTTAAGGCCACAAATTTTTTAAAGTCCATCATTATATTTTAAAAAAAAGAATTGTAGCAATGCATCAACTTCATTATATCGGGTTAGGGCTCATAGACTCTAGAAACATTGCAAAACGTTATTATGAGAATCACACAAAACATTCAATATGCATTAGATATACTTTTCCCCCCTTTTTGTCCCAAATACCTAGAACACCACCATGTTCCCAGACACCCTAAGGCAGAATTTAATTATCAATTTTAATCTATATTTAAAATATATATAAAATTGACATACCTCATACGATTTATGGGATCTGAAAAACATCCATCCTTATAAAAGCTATTCATTGAGATGTACTCCTAGGAATCCATAAAATACCATGGTCAAACATTTGGACTCCTTATCCCACACGTTTGCTTCTTTCCCCCATGTTTCCACATAATCGTTATCACATTTCCACAATCCTTAGACCAAGGTAACTTTATTACTCTAAAAAATACGTCACTACAATCCAAATTATGAACTACATTCTTTTGAAAGGAAATATTGTCCTCAAACTCATCCTCATAAAAATAAATAACATATGATTGGTTAGGGAGATACTACCAATGAAAAGACACATTAAAATCATTTTTTCATAAAACAATACTATTATGAGAGATCTAAAATATATACTAATAGTTTTATCCTCTCTATAATCTCAAATGCCCCCACATACTTGTGTGTAAACAAAGCCTTTTTCTTAATATGACGATGAATTAATCTCAATGACACCTAAAAGATAACATAGATTACAACCTGAAACTCTAGAGGTCGATGGTTTCGATCTTTGTATGAAATCTATCTACATTAGTCCATATCTATTTTTCTATAAATAATCTAAATTTTATATGATGTCTCCTTTATGATTCATGGTCAGAACACCTCTGATTCCCATATATCCATCCAACATAAGGTATATCAACAAGGATTGGCATCAAGAACCTCTTATGGTTCCATATGAATAGAATAATGATAAAAGATGTTACATGTGAAGACATTGAATTTTGTGTGATTCTACAAATATAAATTGATGTTTAGAATATAATAACTAAACATTTCCTCTAATTCTTGGATAACATAGCTCTATTTATCATCCATATTTGGGTAGAAAGTTGTACTCAAATACACTGGAGTACATAGAACTATCTATAACACCTTCAAGAAACCTAAATTAAAATGGGGATTAGGATATAAAAATATAGTACGTGTAACCCATTGGAAGCATACTATCTCTAGAACATACAATTCCCCCAACTGGTCAATGGTGAATGGCCCTAGTATAAATAAGAAATGACCATACATTTTAATTGATTCAAAATAAACCCAATCATGTTATCCTCATGAGGAATCCATAAAAGACCAAAATAAATAATAGTAACACCTTCCCACATCTATTTCAAAATTGTTCATGGCTAGAAAATTCCATGAGGTCACTAATTTTTAACATTCATATACTACCAAGTGGAGAAATGTGTACTAAAACATCTAATCTAATTTTTAATCCCATCCACCAGTAAAATCTATGAAGAATATGGTAAAAAAAAATTCACACCGTGGTGAACCACCAAACTCAATGTATGAAAATCACACATCAAATATAACCTCATTCATTTAGGTACAACTACACTACCATTAATGCTTATAATATATTCACCATCAATCATTCCATAAGATGGTTTCTCCCCACCTTCGAAATTTTCTCTCAAATATAGAAATTTGAAATAATCAAATTACCTCATAGGAACATGAATATGAAGATATGGATCAATAGACAAGGACATTGTTTTAATTATCGCATTCTCCTCCAAGATAATATTAGCCATCTCAATATTCAAATACATCATCTTCCACTCAAAACTAGACTCATAAACAACAAGAGTCTATGCATTCCGACTCCATGCATCTATGACCATAATTTCAATTTCATTGCATATAATGTATAATAAATTCAAAAGACTACATGTAATCAACCCATCACTACTAATGATGATTTCGAACACACATTGAAAATAGTTTGTTAAAGATATTCTAATAAATATAATCATTGAAATTCTTATACAGAATATAATGCTCCCAACATTTCAAATCATAATCCTTTATGACCAACTCAAGATTATGTGTAGTAATGATTCCCTCATATATACTCAACTTCTAGGATATGTATAGAATGAATTTATCTCTTGGTATTAAAAATTCACCTTTTCCAATCACAGATGAATCAGAAAACAATGTATACTCATTAAATATATTGGGCAACATAAAATTATATTTAGTCGACAATAAAATATTCAATATATGAATTGAAATATCACATGATTAGGACCACTAAAACATGATTATTTTATTGGTAATGGAAAATAATGGAACTTCAAAGTGAAAAAAACCTTTGAAGAATGTTTTATAGTAAACCATTAAGCCTAAAAATGAATTGATATCCAAAAAAATATGTGGTTCCTCCAAAACTACAACTTCTTCAACCTTCTCTAGGTCCACTGAAAACCCATCCACTAAGAATATTTGACATAGTAAATCATTTTTTTTATATTTAAACTAAATTTAGATTCCTTAGACTATATATGAGACTCTTTCATAGTATCATTGATGATTTCAAGATGTTTGGAAGATTTTTCATGAGTCTAGAAGTACATTTAGAGGTCATCCATAAAGGAAACTATAGACAAGTATAAATATTGGTGGATTATTTTATTTACCCTGGCCATAATCATCGATGGTGATTTTTTAATCTTGAACAAAATATGAAAAAAATCATAAAAGAAATAGCTATTTAAGAAATCAATATGAGGTATATTAGAAGGAATAACTCTCAATATATAATACCTTGGCCTTAGATATATATATTTTCGAACACTCAAGTACCCATCAGCTAATCGAAATGTTCATCAATACATTGGAGATGATATTAGTTCCTAACTATTATCCAGTTCAAATTAATGTAATCAACACAAAACACCAATGTTACATAAACCATATTAGAAAATAAAATTAGGGATATCAAAGGTGATGTACATGGATAGGTAAAACAATTATCTTCCAACACTTATAACTCCATCTTGAGCTCAAGAATATATAAGTGTGAAATCCATTATGGTGGAATATAAATGGATCGTCTCTAACAATAATTTCAGTATGAAAATCTACCACACTCTCTCTTGTGGATGTCCTAATAAATATTTGATAAACACATATTGAGACTGATTCATCAGTAGAGGGAATACACCATGCTCCACACCATATTTTTTAAATACAAGATATTCCACATGGGTTGTGATATCACCTATTCATGAAAGAAAATTACCACCAAGGATTCCCTATATATCTCATTATTCAAAGAAAACATAAGTTCTTCCCTCCAGAGATTAATGGTCCCCACAATGTCATACAAATAGAATTGATTTTAATATGATACCAAACCGTCCATTTCCAATATCTTGTCAATACCGATCATCTCATGTACGTAAAAATCACATGTGTAACAATTCTCCACAAATTGAATGGAACACCCATTACAATGATTGATTTAATCAAATCACATCCCCAAAATCATGTAGATTAATATTATCCCAAAAAACTATACCAATAAAAACAATCATTTTACCACCCATGTATACATAACGGTACACGAGTTTCTTTTAAAAAATAATACATTAGCATTCATGCAAGATATAGGAATTGTACCTCATATAGCCAATTGTCCTGCCACACCCCCACCGGGTTCTTTTTTGAAAACATATGTCTAAATTATCCCTCTATATCGAGCATCATTATAGATCTCGTACACTACAATTCCATGATGAAATAGTCTTTCTAATTAAAGAGAATAATAGTATGACTAATATAACTACAACATACAGACTGATATGGGGTAATAGACCACATGTTTGTGATTCATATTAGTATAGGTTCATTATCCTTCCATATCTATCTAGCGTTCCTTCATAACCACTGTAGGTGTCAGATCCCACCACAATATTATCACTCCACTAGAGGTAAAATGACCTAAACATTCATGTCACTAGGTTTTCCACACAAATAAAAAATCAACTGACCACATCCCAGAGTGTGTGATCCTAAAAATTTGTTTTTATACCTACCACCACTATATCAAAAAAAATTCATGACATATATTTTTACTATCTTAAAATATATCACCATATCTCCCAATTAATCCTTCCTTTCCACCCACAAAATACTCCTCCAGTTTTACCATATATATATATCCTAATTAACCTCATTATAAATATATAGAAGAAATAGAATATTCACAAGATACTTGACCTCACATATAATCCCATGTAGAAAAACATTCTACCCCGCTACACTATATCTTAACAAAGCTGTAAAAAATGCATTACATGTTAATGAAGTTGCTAGAATAACCCATCACTAGAATATTCCATTTGTTCAAAGACCTAATCTCTGCACCGCTATGTTTACAAAAAGAAATCTTGGTAAATGTTTTTTAGGAAATTATCCTATATTTACAACTATTCCATACATTATAGAGACATAAACTATACCAAAATATCCCATCATCACTCCATTATTCCAAATAACATGTTTGTGGAAAAAATAACTCTATTACTAAGAGGATTCAATATGTTTTCAAGAACCATCATGATTTAAACAATCTTGAACTCTTTTTCCTCACTTCAACCCTTCTGAGTATATTTAATAGGGTTCTTCAGGTGATACTCTCTCATCATGTCAAAAAAACATGACATAGCCCACCCTAGTTATCTCTATAAAATATGTGGGTAATGATATATGTTTTTATAAAATTATAATCCAACATATCAATTTAATCAATTTGGGTACCTTGTCCCAGTACTAGATATGAATTCTCGGTTATGTCCTCCTGTCAACCATCATCAAAACCTAAATATGGAAGAAAAACTCATAATTCTAAATTCATGTCTCATAACACATAATGTATAGTTTACATAGTTTTAAATTATAAGTACCTCTATGGAAAATAAATAAATCACTCCACATGAACTATCCAAATGGATATAATCACATATTTATCATGTCCATCGACCATATATATCATGGTCCATGGCTAACATAGGGTGAACTAATGACATAATCACACGCATATCATTGGAGACCATCATCAAAGAATCACTTTAAAAATACGTAAATCGTACACTTTTAAAAAACATCACCACCATTTCTATTTGTAAAATCTATCTAAAAACTATTCATTACACTTTTTTAGGAATAATTTCCTCTGAAACCAATATAAAATAAATTTTCTATTTCCTACAACCCAATAATAACCTCCTTTTAAATATGTTCCAAACACGTTGTCTGTCACATAAGTACTATGTTAACAAAATGATTAATACATATAAAACCCCTATGTCGTAATATTATATAGACAAAACCATAGAAAATAATAACATTACAAAACAAGTGTATAATCCCGTGGTGCAATATCATCCAACTCTAATAGGATAACATAAATAATAACAATCCAACCATATATATTAGGGTTTAACACACATATGGGTTAGTTAATCCTATGAATGACGTCATTTAAAATGATTGACACAACATATCATCCTATATTGATCTCCCAAATAGTAAAATAATAGAAATTAAAACCACCTCTAAAACCACATTGTATTTTCCTAGATGAGGTGCTACAAAACTAGTGTCATAAGCTGGTTTGATAGAAGATCTGAAACACTACTCCCCAAATAGAAGAGGATACTGATTATTAGTGATGGTCAAATGAGTTACAAGGAGATACTATACATTATTTACCATATTAATAAAATAGAGAAAACCAGATAGATTATAACCAATTAATAATTTCCAACAGCCATGCATCATATAATCAATCTCTTAAAAATAGTAAATTACCAAAACCATATAAATAAAAATTTCACAACATACTTGTGCCATTTGGTGAATGGAAACAATCATAGGACACGAAATACAATTCCAAATAGAGTCTCAATATCACATTAAGTTCTCTTATCAATGATTAATCAAAAAATCACATTTCAACCATATAACATATTTTTATTAACATTCCCGGACATATAACTATATAGTTTTCTCGGGTTCCAAAAGTTGGTCCAAACACGATATGTCTAAAACTCAGTAGTCCACCACCATTTATGTCTATAACAATATCCAATATAATAAAAATTTCGTTTTATCATTTTTTAAATTTATATAATAATAAAGTATGATGAAATAATAGGTTCCACTGTTAAAAATTTAACAAATTTCCACATGGTATCTTTTGTTTTATCATTCCATCCAAACCCACTAGACTAGATTCTCTAATAGCAGATTTTTATAGAAAAAATATATATCGTTTTATATTTTTATTTATCATAATGTGGAATTTATTAATAAATTTAAATACAAATACCAAGGTACACCGATCAGTTTTCTCAGTATATTTAAATATGATTTAGTGTCTGTAACTTCATCCTCAAAACATATCCACGAATAACGAGCTCCATGACAATAATATAATGTTAATGATTCAAAATATCATATCTATCCATCATACATCAATGAAACTGAATGAAACTTCACAAAATTGTTTTACAAGGGTGGGAGACGTCATGTGTCTCATCTCTAAACATATCAGCAATTCCAATTACATAATGTCCCAAACAATTGATCTTTTATATGCATTGAATATCAAGGTGAGCCTACTTTTATTCACTATTAATGACATGGTCTATCTCTTTCATCATATCTTAAAATATTTTGAAACCATAAAATAAATGAGGGTTCAATAAATTATTTCACACCATAATAAATAAGATTTTTCCATTTAAGAATCATTTCTAGAATAATATCATTTACACTTTTATTTTAAAATATGACAAAACCCCCCTCATTCCATGATGAATTTTTCAGAAAATTGGGTCATTTTGTTAATTCACATAGAACCATTATCTTATTAGTTTAAACTATTTTACCGTTTTCAATGGAAAAAAGATAGTTCACTAGTGGCCCTAATCTCACTCTCCTAAATATCATTGACCCAATATAGATATTGATATTTTTAGAATATCATTTAAAGGAAAAAATTAATTTTCATAGTGAAAGGAAGAAACATATAGCAATGATGTAAAATAGCATAGCCACAAACACATAACAACCACAAGACTATGGGGAAAGATTATAGACCACCCAACTCAGGATCTTTAGCAGACACTCACTCAAACACAACCCTTGATTCAAGAACAAGTGGCATCCAACAGAAAATCTAATAGTTAAATATAAAATAAGGGTTTAGAGATTTAAAAGGGGATTAAATATTCATCCATGGTTGTTCGCGAAAAAATATGAGTGTGGAGTTGTATACTCACTCATGTATTCAATTCAGAACCAAGGACACTTCAATCAACCAAAGTAAAAATAATAATTACCATTGGGACAAATTTTAGGAAAGGGTTCACACCCAAGTGTTTTTGAGGAAGAAATTATGGAAATTTTGGATAATAATCAATTAAGACTGATGGTTAAATCATAACATACCCCAATTTGAAGAGGTGCATGGTTTGGTTGAATGGATGGAAAATTTTATTCCATCCTTGAAAACTCATCTTCCAAAGTGAGGGCCAGGACACATGGGTTTTTATTCCATTTTAATTGATTAAAAAACCATGCAGTAACAACCAATGTTTTTAATTGAGAAACTATGTGTATACGATATGAAACCCCAAGCCCTAGAAAACAATGATTATTATAATAAGATTATTTTAACCATTCCATTTAATTTTTGGTGATAATTTCAATTAAAAAAATTATAATATACATATATTTTCTAATTATATTGATAAATTATTAGTAAAAAAGATATCATTTTTTAGTAATGCATTTTTTTCTTCAAAATATGTTTTCTTTATAAATTGATTATTTATTTATTTTATTGAAAAAATATATAATAAATAGTTTATAGAAAATATAGAAAATATATTTGATAAAATAGACTCCACTTTTTTAATCAGCATATAACAAATAACTAATTGTGAAAATTTGTGATTTTAGTTTTCATAAAAAATATATATTTCAATGAATAGTGAAAAAATATTTTCATGTAAAATTATCCGATATTTTTATCACTTAATTAACATAAATTTTAAATTATTATTCTGATTAGATTTCAATATAACATAATAACCTTTAATTATATTCAATTAATTATATTTACATTATAATTAATGTGGATTTCAATACATTTTCATCTTTTTTATTTAATACTCATTTTTATAATTTAAAACTAATTTTTATGAGAACTATTTTAAAATGAATAATTTTTTTCACTATAATTAACTAAAATAAAACATTATTATAAATGGATTAAATTAGAAATTGATATTAAATATGTATATTTTTGGATTAAAATTAATATAATGAGTATTACTTGTCCTGTAAAATTATCTTTACCTTACAGAAATTATTTTTTAAAAAACCACTTTTCATCATGGTTACATGTTTTTTTATTAAATTATATTATTCCACCATTTTGAATATGTTTTTATAAAATAGATTCATTATTTGGAATACAAATTATTACTATTAGTTAGTTAATTTCACTTATTTTTTGTACAATGTGAATTTTAAATGAAGTAGATATTATTTACCATGATAAAACCTAAATATATTTTTTAAACCTAAAAATAATATTACAAATACTAGAAAAAAATTCACCCTAATAGTATGAATATTTATATTTCCTTTTCATTAAAATTATTAATATATTAATTCCTTATTTTTTTTATTTTATAAATGATTAAGTTATAAGTTTTATAAAAATTATATTTTGGAACATAAAAACAAAAATGGTATTTTGGGTAATATCCAAATTGGATTAAATAATTTCTTTTTAATAAATAATTTTTTTAAAATTAACTGATATTTTATTTAAATATTACTAATAAAAAAGTTATTTTAAATATAAATAATAATATAATTTTTATAAAAATAAATTTATTTCGTATAAGGGACCAAATACTTTTATAGTAAAAAAACTTACCATTTCTCAATGAATGTGAAATAATATATTATAAATGAAAAAAAAAATTGAAATGTATTTTTAGAAAATGAATAATATTTTTTGAATAATAATGTATAAATTAACAAATTGTTTATCATTTCATAATTTTTGGAGACAATAAAATTTCTAGGGAAAAATTAAATACCATATAAATATATAGGGTGTACTATGATATACTATTGACCCAAAAGTGATGTAATAAATACTATAAAGTTATCCTTGCAAAAATATGTGATTTTTCTTTTTAAAAATTTGATTTTCTGTTCATTTTCTATATTTCATTAAAAAATTATGAATCCTCAAAAAATAATAATGATTTTATTATTTTAAATTCCTTTCATTAAGAGTATGACTCACCTTCACAAATTCATCAATATTATTATATTATGTTCATCCCTTGTCCATATAAAATAATTATAAAACACTCAAATTTAGAATAATACATGATGAGAAACAATGAGAAGGTTTCTATAATAGGGAATTTATAATATAGATTCCAAAACATATGTGTGATAAATTATAAGAAAAATCCCCACTAATTTCCAATATAAACCCACTCAATCTCTCATTACCATTTTCTCATAATCCCTTTACAATTCATTACTCCTATGTAAACTCTCTAATGTACTCTCAAGGTGACCCCATGCACTTTATAATCTCTTCATAATAATTTGGAGTCACACAATCAAATAAAAGATCCCCTCATTCTATTTTTATTCATATTTATTTATCTTATTTTTCCTACTATTTAAAATTATAATTTTTGTGTATATCATTACATGTCCCTATTCCTTACCATTTATTTTAAAAATTATGAGGGATACATTTCTTATTTATCAACCCATTTAATTAATTTTTCTGTGACACTATTTTGCTGCCGAAATTTCATTATGATTTTTTCATACCAAAACAATTGGGTAATGAATACCATACACATTTAATATCAACGATTTTCACTTTTATACACATAAAATTAATTGAATTGGTATATTCATGTTTTTATTCCATAATACCATATCATGGAATAAAATATTATGGTGAATTAATCCATGTAGTGTGATCAATGTGAAACATTTATGCATGAGAATAAAATGCTAGTGATGGGTATGCTAAGACTTATATACCAATAAAATGCATTGGATAAAGTTTACTCTCATGAGATGTAATTTGGGACACTGTGTTAATCTAATTACATTAGGGGACTTTATCCATCATGATGTTTTTGGATTTTATCCTTGAAATGTGTTTGTGATGTAGTGTTTCATGTTGTTCTAAATTTCCTATACTACCTTTAGGAGTATCATCCAATATCATGTCTCATTTTCCTAGTCTTTTTATTACACATTAATATAATTATCGTATATATTTTATTAATCTAATCAGGAAAATCCATGTTTAATCATATATTAGGCATTATTTCTCACCAACTACTAATTTATGTCCCTTGCTTATACCATGCATTTTTAAAATCCATCAAATTTTAAAATCATATTTAAGTTGTTTTCATTAATTTTTCTGTATCCCATGTTTAAGATGATAAGATATGTACAAAATTATCAAATACCCTTGAATTCTCAATCTTATGGTTTTTATTAAGTGTAATATTATGTAATAAATGATTAATTAATTTGATATAAATAGTATGGTTT
The DNA here is from genome assembly GCA_963277665.1 of Viscum album. Taxonomy (NCBI): domain Eukaryota; kingdom Viridiplantae; phylum Streptophyta; class Magnoliopsida; order Santalales; family Viscaceae; genus Viscum; species Viscum album. Next base: position 1,254,374,651 of record OY728141.1, read on the forward strand.
TTATAGATGGCATTAAAGAAAATGTTTAGCAATTTTGGGATTAATATTAAAATAATTAAAAATAAGACTAAATATTATAAAAAATCCATAAATTTTACTATTTATACATTATATTGAATATCATGATAATAAATCACAACCTAGATACTATATGTGGGTGTGGTTCTGAAATAGTTTCACCTTGGGAAAAACACTCTGACATGGTTCAACTAGCGTAACTTGGAATAACATCGTACATGACAATAAGCCTTACTGCAGACCTACTTTGAAACTCCTATGGGAATTTTTTTTAAATTCATATGAGAATTACAAAACATTATTAATTGAAAAAGTTCTCATAAGAATATATATTATGAAATATATCAGGGATAACATAGATTGAAGCCTATAAATTAAAAGGATTAAGAATCCATGTCACCTATATGTTACCCATTTATTATAAATTTTAGTGAATTGATGGTCTTATCAAGGATGATATATTTATGGATTTCTGGTAATTTAATTTCTCATAACTATTTTCTTTATCCAACTAAATTAGATATTTTATGTTATTTTTATATTCAATTTTGATGTTTTCACTAACTGATAAAGCTCTCCTATCAGGAATTCATGATATGTTATGTCCATTAATATTACCTTTATCTCCTTTCAGTAGGATATTTAATTTACTCTTTTAATTAGTTGGGTTTTTTATATAAAGGCAGTTTCATGTTTCAAAACATTTCTTAACATGTTCATATTTAAATTGTGAGGAAATAATTTTTAATGGGTATTAATAGTTATATAGTATAATTAATATCAATTTGTACATAAAATATTTATTTTTCTATAAAACTATTTCTATTGTAACGCCCCGACTCCAGCTACCCAGAGTCGGTGCATTACTTCGTAACATTGGCATGATCATAAAAGATCAAGTCTCGAAAGGCCGGTTAGTTTAGTAGCCTTGGAAACACTAGATACATTCATAAATGTTACATTACATCACAAAGTGAAAAACTATAATAACATAGTCTCCAGAGTCCACACTTCTCTCCTCTTCGGACTATCCCTGCAGGTCATTCATAAAATACTTCTTCACATCCTGGAAAATATTAAAACATTGAAAGGGGTGAGCTCAGATGCTCAGTAAGGATAACAATATTGCGGAAGCTTTCATAAATAAACATAAACATTTTAAGGCAATGAATAACTAAAACAAAAGCCTTTTAAACGTGAACATCAACATAATATGGCAAAAGTAAAATGAGATAATGCCATTCACTTCTTCACATGGATATTCTACTGGTCTAATAATCACATGCAATATCAATAACCACTTTCATAATGATGGAATGCATAATGCCAGACAATCATAACCACATAGTCAAGGCCTCGTGCCAAGACCACAAATAAGATTTTGTCAAGGCCTCGTGCCAAGACACTAGTTTGTCTCATGAGACCTGCCGATGCATCGAGGAGCTATAGCGGGCTCCACCCGTCACTTATTAAGTCCAATGCATTCCTCATATGAATAGGTTTAAACATATCATAAACCATAACATAATCGTATCACATAAAACATGAATAAAGGAAACATAACATTTCAACACTTCAATCACAAGATATCAATACAACACTTTGATATAGTAAAAACGCTTTCAAAACCATTTTCAATACCAGCATAAAAGAATGTTAAAACTTTGTATTTATTTTTCATTAAAAAAAAGTAATGGCTTGTAGAGGAAGCCGAAACTCAAATAATGGTCACGGTGCGGAGAAGTCGTTGTCGCCGCATATGTACGGAAATAAAAACATTCCCTTCTTGTCATTTAGTAAAATGCTTCGTATAAAAATATTCCTTTTGAATAAACGTAAAAGTCAAAGGGGTTTATACACCGTATAAAAGAAAGTTGTGTATAAAATAAAATATGCCTCAATGAAAGGAGATTGAGACGAAGTCCCATACAAAGATCATTTTTAAAATAAAATTGAAATACTATGTGTATTCACTATAAGTACACATAAATAAAGTACAAATACAAGATATGACATAATAATATAATGACATAATTTGAAAGTAGGAGATTAACCAAAAGAATGGAAGTTGGGTTAAGAAGTTCCCTTACATTGCGTCCTGTCCTGACCCGACCGTTCTTTAACCTCCTGAATAATAAACTAAGGTTAATTTATATTTACTTAAGAACCTTTTTCATGTTCATTATTCCTTTTATATCCCTTATTACCATGTTATGAACATTATTTAATTATTTATGTTAATAACGGTCGTTTTGTCGATCTTTGGTACTTGAGTCAAAAATAAACTTCTTATAATTACAAGTTGTTCATGTGGTGAAATATCCATTATATCCAGAATTATATTCATGATGTAGATATCATATATATCATATATATACAGTATATACATTCATTCATAATGTCACGTAACATTTAGAGGTAAGAAATGAAATGCACCGTTCATGGAGACGGTAAGCCGTACGTACGCATGAACGCTACTTTCAGTTCTATTTCGTATTTAATGTAATGAAATAATAATTATATAAAGGTATAATATAGTTCCAGTATAATATCATATATAATATCATTTACTCCGTCCTTTATACATCCCACATATGGCATTAACGATTCACATCACTTTGAGGGGGCGGTAGTCCGCACTTCCTAAAATGAAATTATCGCGTTTTACCCATAATGGAAATCATAAAGTATGCCATAAATGAGAAATACAGAAGCATAAGTAAAACATAAACATATTATATATCATATATAAAAATAGTGACATCTTAATGGCCACCTTTTAAGGTGTTATATGAGTGTTGAACAATCATCGTTTCGTGAGGCAGAAATTCGCCATCCACAGAAACCGTATGTTCTTTAACCATTAGATGTAGGTTTGTGTAACTATAGCTCGAATCTTTCCTATAAAAACATCCAAGTATATTTAGGATACTGTTGTTGTTACAAAAGAAATGAATAAAAAGAGTTTAGGGGGTTGGAGAAGAAAAATAAAACAAAACAACATTAGAGAAGACATTATCTCAAAATCGGGTAACTCTTTTTGATTTGAGGCAATGGCTTCCTTGGGAAGAGTTCTGCCCAAAGTGAGGCTTCTAGGAGTAAGAGAGGGATGTTGGGAGAGTATTTGGGCAGAGGTTGGCCGAGCCAAATGGCTTGAAGGTGTGAATAAGGTGGGAAAGGTGGTGGCCTTTTATAAGTGGAGAGGAGGGGCTCTTTTGGAAAGATTGAAATGTTACATTATTACACAATGCTTTTCAGATTCTAAAGGTCCCACACTTATATAATTCGAGGATAAGGTGATAAGGGTTCGAAATCTCCTCATCCAATTGGCTTTGGACAAGTGTAAGCCTTGGATTTTTCATTATCTTCCCATTTTATTTAAATCGTTAAATAATGAGGTCATCGCTACATCATCATGATGTCATAAATAATTTAATTTATTTAATGTCTAAAAATTATAAAAAAAATACTATGATGTAGGAAATCTTTTTAGATTTCTAATTAATATTTATAATCAAAATTTGGACTTGTTTAACCCCACTTAAAAACTGTTTTAGTAAAATAACTCATGTTTGTGTCAATTTAATTTTAACATTAAATAAATATATATTAATGTCATTTTCCAACTAAAGTGGATCCATGGGGTCCCCAAGATGACCCATGGGTTGTCTTGGTCGTCCATGACTCATCCAATAGGAGTAGGACAAGTGTCATGCTCATCTCATATTATTATAACATTATTTGTACCTTAAACTACACTAATTACCTCTAATCGCGATTAAAACTTAAAAGTTACTATTCACCAAAAAATTATTTTAATCTCATTGAACCACATTTTACTTCTTAATGACAACCATGTATGTCAGATTTTTGAAAATCAAATCACAGAAGTGGTAATATTTCATTTAAACGAAAAATCAGATGTTTAACTACCACTTAGTGGTTTCATTATTCATCAAAAATTGAAGCTTTTCAGAACAATGCCAAAATTTCACCCTAAGCTATAATTGATATTCCGAATTCAAAAATGATTTCTATTTTACAAAATTCTAATCATATAAGTTGCATGAATTAATTTTATAATTAATTCCCGCTGTCACAACAAACAGCGTGTTTTTAAGAAACAATTTATATCAAAAGATTGACAATTGTTTATGTCCAATTTTAATGTTAAATTAATTCTAATGACCACCATTGGATAAAATAGTAAAAATATATTCTAATTGTACTTTAAAACTGCTAAATAGTATAATTTATCACTATAAATTATTTTTATTAAAAAAGTTGTTTTTAAGTATTTTTCACAATTCATAAAAAATTAGAAGTTCTCAGAAAAATACCAAAAATTCAACATAGGCTAATTTCGATATTACGAATACAAAAATGAAGTCCATTTTGAAATATAAAATTTCTATAATTTTAAAAAGTGGTTATTACTATTCATAATGGCTACTTTGATTAGTCGAGTTGTTTTAGAACTCGAAGTTGCATACAATGCAAGCTATTGCATTATTGAATGAGAGGCGTATCGTGGAAGCTCAGGGTGTTACATTCTCCCCTCCTTCAATAAATTGCGTCCTCGCAATTTGAAATTTTTCTTGGAAAATAAAAGGTTGAAAATAGAAAATACCTTTGAGGAAAACCCACATCGGAAATAAGATAAATAAAATTTAGCCTTAATAAGAGGGAAATGGAAATAAGAAAGTCACCACAAAATTATGATCTCGATAAGGAGAAAATTGGTGGCAATTAGAGACATATAATTGTAGGAAAAACGTAAATATTTGTAGGGAGTGATTGAGGTCATCAATCACAATCAACTGTCAAATTGAGGGCCTCAGAGCCTTCAATCTATGTTGATTTAATATATCATCAGTTCAACAAGACATAAGGTATTAGGGTAACACATTTTTTTGTTTTAATATCCCTTTACTAAAGTTTAAGAATTAATTAATTCATTGAATAACAGATAGGTATATATATATTTATGCTTGACAATTAGAGTTTCAACCTTCAACTCACCTTTCACTCAAAAAGATAATAGAACCAAAAAATATTATACTTATCCTAATTGTATAAGGTTCCAAATGTTAACACATACCATTTAGATTAGTAAAATTATTTTGTAATAACCAGGCACTTCCTGTAGGCTAGTGGTAGGAAATAAAGGCCTGTCGCACTATGGTTGTGGGTTCGATTCCTGCAGCTTTGTCCGACGCATCAGGTTATGCCCCACCCTGCAGGTTGTCCTTTTCCTATAACTATAGTATTATAATATTCCAAAAATAATCTTCATAAATTTTTTAACCTTAAACAATACTATCCAAAGATCAACTTTATAACGACCCATACTTTACATACATTGTTAATACTTCAAAATTGAAGCACACTTATTACAACATATGACAAAACCACAAAGGACCGTATAGGTATAGTGTCTTTAGAAACTGGAAAACATAAACAACTGGTTCATAAATCTTCTACAGTGTCTCCCATTTATTTCATCATATCTAGGGTCCCTTTTAGCATATTCTACTTAATATCCATCTTCCTGACCCGGGGAAAAGAAAACATAAAATGGTGAGCTCAAATGCTCAGCAAGGGAAAATAAAGGAAATAAAAATCATATGATATCTTTTTGAAAATCAAAACCTGCAAAAGAGATCATAATATCATAACATGGAATAAATCATAGAAGTGAAAATGAGATCCCCATAATCATAACATAAAACTTGAAACTTTGTGGCATGCACACATAATCATGGAAAATCATTTCTTGTTAGTCATGACTCATTGCCAAGACTATCTTAGTGGACAAAGTCCCTTTCCGAACCGAGTTCACTCCTCGTTTCAGTCCTGTATCACTGAACCGAAATAACCTTCCGTTCCAGCCATGTCTATCTCATGAGATATAAAATCTTTACCCAATGCATTGGAGGGAGATATAGGTCCCACCCATCTTATAATGAATCTTTTCTTATGTGTGCCACATAATCATAAATCTTACATCATCACATAACCCATGTAATAAAAATGGGATTCTTAAACAACATGACATCATAAAACAATTCATATAAGATAAAGGAATTCATTAAAATAATTCCATCACAACATGATCAAATCAATTTAATAATAGGGATAAAAACAGAACCCTTTATTATCTTAGATGGAAAATAATTTTGATAAAACACTTGAACTCCATTCTTGAGGAAAATATCCTTTCTTCTTCAAAAACATTTTTCCTTTCATAACATGTCATACAACTTTAAAATAAAAGAAGTTGATTAAAAATAAACTTGAAAACTTGTAAAGGAAGCTTCTTGGAAATAATGTTTTAAAAATCCATTCATGTCGTATAAGTTAAAAAAAACATTCTTCGTACTTTTGTCGGAAAAGTCAAAAAGTACCTCGTACGAAAAACGACAAAAGATTCCTTTCATACATATTACTAAAAACTCACCGAAGGGTAAAAATGGATTTAAACAATTGTAGGTGGATGGAAATAATATTACATATTGATGAAACATGGATGTGGATGATAAAATACACCCCAGTAAATACTTACGAATAAACAATCTCGGATAAAAATGAGATTGTGATATTTCCCTTACCTTAGGTCCAATTTGCCTTGTATGTGTCCGAAGCTCCTGTATAATGGTTTAAATAATGTTATTGACTTATTCCAGAATCATACATATTGATATGATATCATATATGGTCATATTCTTAGCTTCTTGTTAGTAATATTTCATTGTTACTTGTTACTCGGGTCTTTATTGCCTTTTGTTCTTACGCGTGTTTTGCCGAATAAATTCTTATTCTTATTTCAAGGTTATAGATACCTTATATACAGAATGGTATTAGTGTAACATATATCATATTTATTCATTCAATTCATTTATATAATTACTATGTAATGATGATCATGTAGAACGAGTCGCATCACATCGTGGAGACGGTATTCCGTACGTACGCACGAGTGATGATATCGTTCCTATGATCGTGGAAATATATTGGAGTATATATATATTATTTCAGTATCAATATTAATTTATAATAATCATAAATTGTTACTCATTACACCGTTATACCCATCCTTGTAAAGTGATGGTGGAAAAATAGATTACACCACGGCGTGGAGACGGTATTCCGTACGTACGCACGCGCGGTGATTTCATTTTTCTGCAGGATGGATAGAAGGTGAATTAGGGTTGTTTCATATTTATAATAACATATCAGTATGTAAGTATTACTGATGTTATTACTTCATCATGAAACAACTAAAGAAGAAGAAGTTGAAGAAGAAAGAAATTGAAAAGATCGGTAATGGATATTACCTCTTCTTTGGAACGCCTCTTTGAATCCTCCACTTAAGGAACTATGAGTGGTCTTTGGAGAAGAACAGGTCCTCTAGGACTATTCTAGGGAAGTGGAGAGGAGAAAATGGCAGGGGTTGGCCGAGCTTGAGTGCTCAATTTGGTGTGAGGAGGAGGGGGAGGAGGTGCCCTTTTATAAGGGAGGAGAGGGGCACCTTAGGAATATCTCAAAATATTATTTTATATTAAAGTCAAAATCGGTTTATAATGGTTCCAAAGGGTCTTATTTAGAAGATAAAGTGGGGAAGGGTCGAAATCCTATCAACCAATAGGATTTAGACAAGTTTAGGGTATTATTTTAACCTTATCAATTAGATTTAACTCTAAGTTAAATAATTTAACTTTTACCATGTCTTTTTGTTTTCTTTCACTATATGGTTAATACACTTACTATAACAAGCCAAAAGAACCCAAAATTGTTTATTATTAAAATATATATCCTTATCTAAGTCATTTGGCCGAACCTTAGATTTTTAGGAATACAATAACAATTAATAATATAATATTTGATTTAAAAACTATTTTGTGTCAATTTTGACACTATTTGATATATGATTTTTGTGAAAGTCATAACAGAATTATATGTTCGAAAAAAGTTGATTAAATCAACACTAATATATCATAGTAACCTAGAAAATTAGTGTAATTCATAAAAAGTCTTAAATTACATTTATTTTGGTGTTTATAACATCAATTATGTCAATATTTCATTAATAAGATAATTACTGCATCATCATTGTGTCATAAATAAATTAAATTATTTAAAGTCTAAAAATTACAAATAAAATACCATTATGTATGAAATCTTTTTATCTTTCTAATGAATATTTATAATATAAAATCCAACATATATAACCCTATGTAACAATTTTTTTTCTAAAAGATATATGCTTGTGTCATTTTTGTATTCATTTTAACTTAATTAAAATAAAGTGTCATTATCACTTACAAGTGGATCAATGAGGTCCCAAAATCGACCCAAAGATTCCCATGGTCGACCATGTATCAACCAATAGGTTTAAGACACGTTTTAGGGTAATTTAATATTATTATAATATTATTTTTTAACCCTTATTTACCGGATTTACCCTTAACCATGGTAAATAAAATATTTACCGCAGTAATTATTCAAAATGTCTAAAAATAAAAGTTACCTATTTACACAATTTGAACATCCTGATTCCAAATATGAAATCCATTTTTCTAAATTCAAAACACTGAAGTGGAAGAAATTAATTTAAAATTAATTCCTGCTGTCAAAACAAAAAGCGTGTTTTTAAGAGATAATAACTATCAAAAGATTGACACTTGTTTATGTTCGGTTTAATTGTAACATTGTGTCCAATGACCAACATTATATTAAGTGTTAAAAATATATTCTAAATATACTTTAAAACCACTCAAATTCATAATTTATCACTATTAAATGTTTTGATTAAAAAAGTTGTTTTTAATTAAAATTTAGTAATTTTCACTATTCATCAAAATATTAATGTTATCCGAAAAGTACCAAAATTTCACCTTAGGCTAAATTTGATATTCTGAGTCCAAAAATGAAGTCCATTTTGAAAAATAAAATTTATAAAATTTCAAAAAGTGGTTAGTACTATTCATAACGGCTAGTTTTAATAGCATATTGTTATTTAGTGAAACTCGGTATTGCGTACGACGCAAGCTATCGAGGAAGGTCGCGATTGCGTGTAAAGCAAGCCAAACAAGTGTTTTGTAGAAAAAGATTCCTTTGATGATTCATATAACATAAAAGTATCGGGTGTTACATTCTACCCCCCTTAAAAATAATTTCTCCCTCGAAATTCGTCACTTTGTAACAAACAGATGAGGATAATTCTCCCTCATCATATCCTCAAGCTCCCATGTAGATTCTTCAAGTGGGTGGTTCCTCCATAAAACTTTCACCAATCGAGTGGTCTTGTTTCGTAGAACTTTTTCGCTACGATCCAGAATCTCTATCGGCTGTTCTTCATAAGAAAGATCTTGCTCTAGCGGTACAACTTCTGAGCTGAGTACATGTGAAGGATCAGGTATGTACTTTCTCAGGAGAGATACATGGAACACATCGTGAACTTGAGAGAGATTCGGTGGAAGCACCAATCGGTAAGCTACCTTCCCAACACGATCCAGTATTTCGAAAGGACCGATATATCTAGGGCTCAACTTCCCCTTCTTTCCAAATCTCATAACCCTCTTCCAGGGAGATATTCGTAAGAACACTTTATCACCCACTTCAAACTCTAGGTCTTTTCTTCGGTTGTCGGCATAACTTTTCTGTCGACTCTGAGCTGCTCTTATGTTTTGTTGAATAGATCTAACCTTTTCTGCCATTTCATCAACGAGATCAGGTCCTAATAGCTTTCTTTCCCCAACTTCATCCCAGCAAGTTGGAGTCCTGCATTTCTTTCCATAGAGAGCTTCATAAGGAGCCATCTGAATACTGGAGTGAAAGCTATTATTATACGAAAATTGCACCAAAGGTAGGTGTTGATCCCAGCCTCCTTTGAAATCCATAGAGAAAGCTCTCAACATATCTTCTAGGGTTTGAATTGTTCTCTCAGACTGACCGTCTGTCTGGGGATGATAAGCAGTGCTGAAACTCAACTCTGTATCCAGAGTATGCTGAAGACTTCGCCAGAACTTCGAGGTAAATCTCGTATCCCGATCAGATATAATAGAAAGTGGTACTCCATGCAATCTTACCACTTCCTTTACATATATCATGGCAAGCTGATCTAGAGAGAAATCCTCTCTAATAGGAATGAAGTGTGCAGACTTTGTAAGACGATCAACTATGACCCAGATAGCATTATTGCCTTTGGATGTTTTAGGAAGCCCTGTGACAAAGTCCATAGTGATGTTTTCCCATTTCCATTCGGGTATGGGTAATGGTTGTAACATCCCCTTAGACTTCTGTCTCTCAGCTTTAACTTGTTGACAAACCAAGCATCGAGAGACATATTCAGCAACATCTCTTTTCATGCCATCCCACCAGAAGTACTCTTTCAGGTCCATATACATCTTCGTGCTTCCAGGATGAATAGAGAATGAAGAACTATGAGCCTCGTCCAGCAGCTCCTTCTTTAATTCGGGGATGGAAGGAACACAAACCCGATTCCTGAACTTTATTATCCCATCACAATCAAGGTTGAATTCAGGAACATTTCTCACCTTCTTTTGTAACTCGACATCTTCTTTCTGTGCCTCTTTACTCTTCACATGTATAGATGGTTGAACATTCATTTGAGAAAGATAATATTTTTCCCCTTCAATTATAATTCCAAGATCCATCCTTTTTAAATCCATAAATATTGGATCTTTTGTGATCCTCATCATGGATAAACTAGCATGGTCTTGTCGTCTTAATGCATCTGCCACCTTGTTTGCTTTCCCAGGGTGGTAATGGATTGAGCAGTAATAATCCTTAATCAGCTCCAACCATCTTCTTTGACGCATATTCAACTCCTTTTGTGTGAAAATATACTTTAAACTTTTATGACCAGTATAAATATCACACCTTTCACCATAAAGGTAATGCCTCCAAATCTTTAATGCAAAGATTACCGCAGCCAACTCCAAATCATGTGTTGGGTAATTTTGCTCATGGATTTTCAACTGTCGTGAGGCATAAGCTATCACCATATCATTTTGCATAAGAACACACCCCAATCCCTTCTTGGATGCATCACTGTAGATCACAAACCTTTCTCCACTACAAGGCAGTGTGAGCACAGGTGCACTGGATAACCTTCTTTTCAACTCCTTGAAATTCTCTTCACATTCCTCTATCCAGACAAACTTAACTCCTTTCCGAGTCAACTTGGTGATTGGATTAGATAATCGTGAAAAATCTTTTACAAAACGTCGATAATATCCAGCCAAACCAAGAAAACTTCAGATCTCAGTTACTGTTGTTGGTCTTGACCATCTTTCGATAACCTCTGTTTTTGCTGGATCCACAGATATCCCCTCTTTTGAGATTATATGACCCAAAAATGAAACTTTTTGAAGCCAAAATTCACACTTGGTAAATTTGGCATAAAGCTTCTCCTTTCTCAGGGTCTTCAATATAATTCTCAAGTGATCTTCATGATCTTCCTTTCTCTTTGAATAGACAAGAATATCGTCTATAAAGACTACCACAAATTGATCAAGATAGTCTCTAAATACTCTATTCATTAGATCCATGAAGATAGCAGGGGCATTAGTAAGACCAAATGGCATCACTATAAATTCATAGTGTCCATACCTTGTACGGAAAGCCGTCTTTGGTATATCCTCCCTTTTGACCCTTAATTGATGATACCCTGAACAGAGATCAATCTTGGAAAAATATTGAGCTCCGCATAGTTGGTCAAATAAGTCATCAATGCGTGGGAGAGGATATTTGTTCTTGATAGTGATCTTGTTAAGTTCTCGATAATCAATGCAGAGTCTCATTGATCCATCTTTCTTCTTTACAAATAGAACAGGTGCTCCCCAAGGTGACGCACTAGGGCGTATGAATCCCTTATCAAGATTCTCTTGGAGTTGCTTCTTCAATTCCTGCAACTCAATTGGGGCCATTCTATAAGGTGTCTTTGAAATAGGCAAAGCACCCGGTACGAGTTCTATTGAAAACTCAACTTCACGATTTGGTGGAAGACCCGGTAATTCCTCCGGAAAGACATCATCAAACTCCCGTACAATGGGCATATTCTTAATTGTGAGTTTCTCACCAACCATTTGAGATAAATAACCTTCATTTAGTGGAATCAATACCCATAAGATGGAAGAAATTTCCACTGGAAGGTTATGTTCATCCTTGCTTTGATAGACGATCGTAGATTGATCTGGAATATGAAATGTGACTTCCCTTCTTGGAAATTGATATGAGCTCCATGTAGAGAAAGCCAATCCATGCCAAGAATCACATCAAATTCCACTAAAGGAAGGATCACAAGATTTGCAGGAAGCACTTTCCCACAAACTTCGATCGGAGAAGAATTATAAACATTTGATGCGATTGATGTGCCATTAGGTGTTGTCACAGCTAACTCAACATCTAATTGTTGAGGTAATACGGTGATACCCATAGAAAAGTCTTCAGAAATAAAAGAGTGGGTGGATCCAGAATCAAATAAAACATTTGCTACTTTAGAGTGGATGGTAAGTGTACCTTTCACCACTTCGTTATCGTACTCCACATCGCTGATAGAAATTGCATGTGACTTTCCTTTGCCTTTAGCCTTAAGATTTTGTTGACGTCGACCATCATCATCAACCCTTGGATTTGGGCATTGATTGGCATAATGCCCCATCTCCTTGAACTTGAAACATTGAAGTGTAGTAGGTTCATTCTGTGTATCCCTTCCTTTGTTTGCGTCATTAGACATCTTCTTCCCATTATCACGGCATTCAAATGCCCGATGTCCTTCCTTTCCACATTTAAAACATTTACTTGTCCCTTTAAGACAACTCCCTCCATGTTTCTTTCCACACTTTGAGCATAAGGGAAATTTCATCTTCTTTTCAGTGTGCTCTTTAGAGTTTCCTTTGAATTCCATCTTCCTCTTCTTATCAAACCCATGTGACTGATGGGTTACTCCAATCTCCATCTCGACTTTGAGAGCACATCGAACGATTTCCTCGTAGCTATTGAAGTCCCTTATGGCTAACGCCCTTCGAAGACTTGGTTTTAAGCCACTAAAGAATCGATCGATCTTACTCTCAGGTTGGATAAAAATACCAGAAGCGTACCTTGCAAGTCTTGTAAAATTTTCTTCATAGGTACTAACAGATTCATCATCCCTTTGCTTCAGTTCAAGGAACTCTTTCTCCATCTTTGTTCGGAGAATACGAGGGAAGTAATTATTGAAAAATAAGTTCTTGAACTCGTCCCATTCCATAGACTCAATTTCATCCCTTTGCCTCGTATTCTTAATAAGATTCCACCATTGATCAGCATCTCCTTCCAAACGATACACTGCTAGGATGACTTTATCATGTTCAGAACATTGAAGAACTGAAAATATCTTTTCAGTTGTACTAATCCATTGTTCAGAAACTAATGGATCAGTAGACCCACTGAAAGAAGGTGGACGCTGCCTCATGAAGGATTCAACAGAATGTTGCTCCTTCCTTTGCTCGTTTGGAAGTCCTGCATGATTCATAGCTTGAGAAAGTTGTGTGAGCATGGCTACAAGATTTTGCATTCCTGCTCCCATATCATTTGGTTGCTCAGGGGGATAATCATTGCATTGCCCATCGCATTCCGCATTAACACGGTTCCTTCGGGTTCCAGCCATTGACTAAAACCAAGAAGAATAGTGTGAGCAACACCAATTATAATAGGAAAACCACATAATTCAAGAATAAAATTTTCATGCTTAAGGTCTTATCATAGGTTATTCAAGGACATTTCAAAAACACTAAGATTGTGTTCTATGCTTAGACTTATCCTTAGGGTTCTTACTAAGTCTTTCACATCCTAGTTTCTAAAGGTTGACTATACCTTTCCTCTGATACCAACTATAACGACCCATACTTTACATACATTGTTAATACTTCAAAATTGAAGCACACTTATTACAACATATGACAAAACCACAAAGGACCGTATAGGTATAGTGTCTTTAGAAACTGGGAAACATAAACAACTGGGTCATAAATCTTCTACAGTGTCTCCCATTTATTTCATCATATCTAGGGTCCCTTTTAGCATATTCTACTGAATATCCATCTTCCTGACCTGGGGAAAAGAAAACATAAAAGGGTGAGCTCAAATGCTCAGCAAGGGCAAATAAAGGAAATAAAAATCATATCATATCTTTTTGAAAATAAAAACCTGCAAAAGAGATCATAATATCTTAACATGGAATAAATCATAGAAGTGAAAATGAGATCCCCATAATCATAACATAAAACTTGAAACTTTGTGGCATGCACACATAATCATGGAAAATCATTTCTTGTTAGTCATGACTCATTGCCAAGAATATCTTAGTGGACAAAGTCCCTTTCTGAATCGAGTTCACTCCTCGTTTCAGTCCTGTATCACTGAACCGAAATAACCTTCCGTTCCAGCCATGTATATCTCATGAGATATAAAATCTTTACCCAATGCATTGGAGGGAGATATAGGTCCCACCCATCTTATAATGAATCCTTTCTTATGTGTGCCACATAATCATAAATGTTACATCATCACATAACCCATGTAATAAAAATGGGATTCTTAAACAACATGACATCATAAAACAATTCATATAAGATAAAGGAATTCATAAAAATAATTCCATCACAACATGATCAAATCAATTTAATAATAGGGATAAAAACAGAACCCTTTATTATCTTAGTTGGAAAATAATTTTGATAAAACACTTGAACTCCATTCTTGAGGAAAATATCCTTTCTTCTTCAAAAACATTTTTCCTTTCCTAACATGTCATACAACTTTAAAATAAAAGAAGTTGATTAAAAATAAACTTGAAAACTTGTAAAGGAAGCTTCTTGGAAATAATGTTTTAAAAATCCATTCATGCCGTATAAGTTAAAAAAAACATTCTTCGTACTTTTGTCGGAAAAGTCAAAAAGTACCTCGTACGAAAAACGACAAAAGATTCCTTTCATACATATTACTAAAAACTCACCGAAGGGTAAAAATGGATTTAAACAATTGTAGGTGGATGGAAATAATATTACATATTGATGAAACATGGATGTGGATGATAAAATACACCCCAGTAAATACTTACGAATAAACAATCTCGGATAACAATGAGATTGTGATATTTCCCTTACCTTAGGTCCAATTTGCCTTGTATGTGTCCGAAGCTCCTTTATAATGGTTTAAATAATGTTATTGACTTATTCCAGAATCATACATATTGATATGATATCATATATGGTCATATTCTTAGCTTCTTGTTAGTAATATTTCATTGTTACTTGTTACTCGGGTCTTTATTGCCTTTTGTTCTTACGCGTGTTTTGCCGAATAAATTCTTATTCTTATTTCAAGGTTATAGATAACTTATATCCAGAATGGTATTAGTGTAACATATATCATATTTATTCATTCAATTCATTTATATAATTACTATGTAATGATGATCATGTAGAACGAGTCGCATCACATCGTGGAGACGGTATTCCGTACGTACGCACGAGTGATGATATCGTTCCTATGATCGTGGAAATGTATTGGAGTATATATATATTATTTCATTATCAATATTACTTTATAATAATCATAAATAGTTACTCATTACACCGTTATACCCATCCTTGTAAAGTGATGGTGGAAAAATAGATTACACCACGGCGTGGAGACGATATTCCGTACGTACGCACGCGCGGTGATTTCATTTTTCCGCAGGATGGATAGAAGGTGAATTAGGGTTGTTTCATATTTATAAAAACATATCAGTATGTAAGTAATACTGATGTTATTACTTCATCATGAAACAACTAAAGAAGAAGAAGTTTAAGAAGAAAGAAATTGAAAAGATCGGTAATGGATATTACCTCTTCTTTGGAACGCCTCTTTGAATCCTCCACTTAAGGAACTATGA
This sequence comes from Viscum album, assembly GCA_963277665.1. Classification (NCBI taxonomy): domain Eukaryota; kingdom Viridiplantae; phylum Streptophyta; class Magnoliopsida; order Santalales; family Viscaceae; genus Viscum; species Viscum album. Next base: position 1,254,390,615 of record OY728141.1, read on the forward strand.
GTGGTCTTTGGAGAATAACAGGACCTCTAGGACTATTCTAGGGAAGTGGAGAGGAGAAAATTTCATGGGTTGGCCGAGCTTGAGTGCTCAATTTGGTGTGAGGAGGAGGGGGAGGAGGTGCCCTTTTATAAGGGAGGAGAGGGGCACCTTAGGAATATCTCAAAATATTATTTTATATTAAAGTAAAAATCGGTTTATAATGGTTCCAAAGGGTCTTATTTCGAAGATAAAGTGGGGAAGGGTCTAAATCCTATCGACCAATAGGATTTAGACAAGTATAGGGTATTATTTTAACCTTATCAATTAGATTTAACTCTATGTTAAATAATTTAACTTTTACCATGTCTTTTTGTTTTCTTTCACTATATGGTTAATAAACTTACTATAAAATGCCAAAAGAACCCCAAATTGTTTATTATTAAAATATATATCCTTATCTAAGTCATTTGGTCGAACCTTAGATTTTTAGGAATACAATAACAATTAATAATATAATATTTGATTTAAAAGCTATTTTGTGTCAATTTTGACACTATTTGATATATGATTTTTGTGAAAGTCATAACAGAATTATATGTTCGAACCAAGTTGATTAAATCAACACTAATATATCATCGTAACCTAGAAAATTAGTGGAATTCATAAATAGTCTTAAATTACATTTATTTTGGTGTTTATAACATCAATTATGTCAATATTTCATTAATAAGATAATTACTTCATCATCATTGTGTCATAAATAAATTAAATTATTTAAAGTCTAAAAATTCAAATAAAGTACCATTATGTAGGAAATCTTTTTATCTTTCTAATGAATATTTATAATCTAAAATCCAACATATATAACCTTATGTAAAAATTGTTTTTCTAAAAGATATATGCTTGTGTCATTTTTGTATTCATTTTAACTTAATTAAAATAAAGTGTCATTATCACTTACAAGTGGATCAATGGGGTCCCAAAATCGACCCAAAGATGCCCATGGTCGACCATGTATCAACCAATAGGTTTAAGACACGTTTTAGGGTAATTTAATATTATTATAATATTATTTTTTAACCCTTATTTACCGGATTTACCCTTAACCATGGTAAATAAAATATTTACCGCAGTAATTATTCAAAATGTCTAAAAATAAAAGTTACCTATTTACACAATTTGAACATCCTGATTCCAAATATGGAATCCATTTTTCTAAATTCAAAACACATAAGTGGAAGAAATTAATTTAAAATTAATTCCCGCTATCAAAACAAAAAGCGTGTTTTTAAGAGATAATAACTATCAAAAGATTGACACTTGTTTATGTTCGGTTTAATTGTAACATTGTGTCCAATGACCAAAATTATATTAAGTGGTAAAAATATATTCTAAATATACTTTAAAACCACTCAAATTCATAATTTATCACTATTAAATGTTTTGATTAAAAAAGTTGTTTTTAATTAAAATTTAGTAATTTTCACTATTCATCAAAATAATAATGTTATCCGAAAAGTACCAAAATTTCACCTTAGGCTAAATTTGATATTCTGAGTCCAAAAATGAAGTCCATTTTGAAAAATAAAATTTATAAAATTTCAAAAAGTGGTTATTACTATTCATAACGGCTAGTTTTAATAGCATATTGTTATTTAGTGAAACTCAATATTGCGTACGACGCAAGCTATCGAGGAAGGTCGCGATTGCGTGTAAAGCAAGCCAAACAAGTGTTGTGTAGAAAAAGATTCATTTTATGATTCATATAACATAAAAGTCTTGGGTGTTACAAACTTTATCCATTCCAACCATTATAGTTATCCAAAATACATCTATCCAACTCAGAGTCCAAATTTTATAAGGAAGGTAAACATAATGAAGATCCTTTTTTCCCGGTAACAACATGTGAACACCTTCATCATGTATTATTTTTAAACATACTGAATTACCATGATCCCTTATTCCTTATAGAATACTAGATATACTCCTTCTATGCAAAAATGTATATAAATCATCAATCAGTTTCAAGGAAGTTAAGAATATCCAATATAATTTATCCAAATCAATCACGTCTTATTCCAAAATCACTATCTCGGTATCAGAACCATATTATGGTTTATCTTTCTCTCAACCATATATTTTCCAAAAATTTAACCTACTGTGGAGTCACTTTTCTTGGTTCCACACAATCTCAAGTCTTTGATGAAATATTACTGCAGTACAATCCTTATATACTCCATAATTATTATAACCAGTACATCATTGATACAACACTCAAATTACAAAATTCATTAATAACAACATAAGAACTCTAATCATTACTCCTCATCTGTGGTAGTATCATAACTTGATTATTATCCAATAACATCATTTGGGGCATACTCTGATGATTTGGACATTGGTTTGCGTAGTGTCCCCAATCCTTGCAGAAGAAGCATTGTACATTTGAAACCATTTTCTTACCCTTGCAGTCACGCACTTTGTGTACTTTTTCTCTACACTTATAACAAACTCCCATTCCCTTTAGGCAAGTTCCATGATGTTTCTTTCCACAATTACCACATATTGGAAAATTCTTCTTTCCCCTCATCCCTTTATCCATCATTCTCTCTTCCATCCCTTCCGTATCTTTCTTCGCTTCAAAGCCATAGGACTCAGAGAATTCTTTACTTATCTTATTAACACATCATACTATTTCTTCATATGTTGAGAACACATGGGAGACAAGTTCCCTTCGAAATGTTGGCTTAATACCGTGAAAGACACGATCCTTCTTACTCTTTGGATCATACGTATTGCTGGTGTTCAAATTCCTTCTACTGGGCGCCATTTCTATACAATGACATAAACTAGGTTAGTTTATGAATTATAATGAATAATTCCAAAATTTTAAAATAATTAATGTAAATTGAACGGTTTATCGATATAATCCATAATCATAAAAATGATTTTTTCGAGGAATTATATACTCATAACCCTTCATAGTGGTTTGTAAAGAAAATGAGAATTATCCTAAGCATATCCCCCGGGAGTGTCGTAACCAAGAGTGCAGCAAGGCCCGTTGTCGTGCACCAGTTCCCGTTCGAGTCTAGCTCAAAGCGGTGTTTTCAGGTTTTACCCCTAGGTACATATGTGCCGGAGCCGCCTCTACCTACTCGTATCCAGACAGGGATGTATTGCTCAGAAACTCACAAAATCTCTACAATAACAGAATTCTAGGAAGTTCTTCTATACTAATCCTCAAAGTCTATCTTTGGTCTATGTGCTCTAATCAGAGTTTATCTAAATCTAGCTTCCAAGGTTAGTACTAAACTGCCTCTGATACCAACTGTAACGCCCCGACCCCAGCTACCCAGAGTCGGTGCATTACTTCGTAACATTGGCATGATCAAAAAAGATCAAGTTTCGAAAGACCGATTAGTTTAGTAGCCTTGGAAACACTAGATACATTCATAAATGTTACATTACATCACAAAGTGAAAAACTATAAAAACATAGTCTCCATAGTCCACACTTCTATCCTCTTCGGACTATCCCTGCAGGTCAATCATAAAATACTTCTTCACATCCTGGAAAATATTAAAACATTGAAAGGGGTGAGCTCAGATGCTCATTAAGGATAAAAATATTGTGGAAGCTTTCATAAATAAACATAATCATTTTAAGGCAATGTATAAATAAAACAAAAGCCTTTTAAACTTGAACATCAACATAATATGGCAAAAGTAAAATGACATAATGCCATTCACTTCTTCACATGGATATTCTACTGGTCGAATAGTCACATGCAATATCAATAACCACTTTCATAATGATGGAATGCATAATGCCAGACTATCATAACCACGTAGTCAAGGCCTCGTGCCAAGACCACAAATAAGATTTTGTCAAGGCCTCGTGCCAAGACACTAGTTTGTCTCATTAGACCTGCAGATGTATCGAGGAGCTATAGCGGGCTCCATCCGTCACTTATTTAGTCCAATGCATTCCTCATATGAATAGGTTTAAACATATCATAAACCATAACATAATCGTATCACATAAAACATGAATAAAGGAAACATAACATTTCCACACTTCAATCGAAAGATATCAATACAACACATTGATATAGTAAAAACGCTTTCAAAACCATTTTCAATACCAGCATAAAAGAATGTTAAAACATTGTATTTATTTTTCATTAAAAAAAAGTAATGGCTTGTAGAGGAAGCCGAAACTCAAATAATGGTCACGGCGACGGAGAAGTCGTTGTCGCCGCATATGTACGGAAAGAAAAACATTCCCTTCTTGTCATTTAGTAAAATGCTTCGTACAAAAATATTTCTTTTGAATAAACGTAAAAGTCAAAGGGGTTTATACACCGTATAAAAGAAAGTTGTGTATAAAATAAAATACACCTCAATGAAAGGAGATTGAGACGAAGTCCCATACACAGATCATTTTTAAAATAAAATAGATATACTATGTGTATTCAATATAAGTACACATAAATAAAGTACAAATACAAGATATGACATAATAATATAATGACATAATTTGAAAGTTGGAGATTAACCCAAAGAATGGAATTTGGGTTAAGAAGTTCCCTTACCTTGCGTCCTGTCCTGACTCGACCGTTCTTTAACCTCCTGAATAATAAACTAGAGTTAATTTATATATACTTAAGAACCTTTTTCATGTTCATTATTCCTTTTATATCCCTTATTACCATGTTATGAACATTATTTAATTATTTAAGTTAATAACGGTCGTTTTGTCGATCTTTGGTACTTGATTCAAAAATAAACTTCTTATAATTACAAGTTGTTCATGTGGTGAAATATCCATTATATCCAGAATTATATTCATGATTTAGATATCATATATATCATATATATACAGCATATACATTCATTCATAATGTCACGTAACATTTAGAGGTAAGAAATGAAATGCACCGTTCATGGAGACGGTAAGCCGTACGTACGCATGAACGCTACTTTCAGTTCTATTTCGTATTTAATGTAATGAAATAATAATTATATAAAGGTATAATATAGTTCCAGTATAATATCATATATAATATCATTTACTCCGTCCTTTATACATCCCACATATGGCATTAACGATTCACATCACTTTGAGGGGGCGGTAGTCCGCACTTCCTAAAATGAAATTATCGTGTTTTACCCATAATGGAAATCATAAAGTATGCCATAAATGAGAAATACAGAAGCATAAGTAAAACATAAACATATTATATATCATATATAAAAATAGTGACATCTTAATGGCCACCTTTGAAGGTGTTATATGAGTGTTGAACAATCATCGTTTCGTGAGACAGAAATTCGCCATCCACAGAAACCGTATGTTCTTTAACCATTAGATGTAGGTGTGTGTAAGTGTAGCTCTAATATTTCTTATAACAACATCCTAGTATATTGAGGATACTGGTGTTGTTACAAAAGAAATGAATAAAAAGAGTTTAGGGGGTTGGAGAAGAAATATAAAACAAAACAACATTAGAGAAGACATTACCTCAAAATCGGGTAACTCTTTTTGATTTGATCCAAAGGTTTCCTTGAGAAGCGTTCTGCCCAAAGTGAGGCTTCTAGGAGTAAGAGAGGGATGTTGGGAGAGTATTTTGGCAGAGGTTGGCCGAGCCAAATGGCTTGAAGGTGTGAATAAGGTGGGAGAGGTGGGGGCCTTTTATAAGTGGAGAGGAGGGGCTCTTTTGGAAAGATTGAAATGTTACATTATTACACAATGCTTTTCGGATTATAAAGGTCCCAAACTTATATAATTCGAGGCTAAGGTGATAAGGGTTCGAAATATCCTCATCCAATTGGCTTTGGACAAGTGTAAGCCTTGGATTTTGCATTATCTTCCCATTTTATTTAAATCGTTAAATAATGAGGTCATCGCTGCATCATCATGATGTCATAAATAATTTAATTTATTTAATGTCTAAAAATTATAAAAAAAATACTATTATGTAGGAAATCTTTTTATCTTTCTAATTAATATTCATAATCAAAATTTGGACTTCTGTAACCCCACTTAAAAACTGTTTTAGTAAAATAACTCATGTTTGTGTCAATTTAATTTTAACGTTAAATAAATATATATTAATGTCATTTTCCAACTTAAGTGGCTCCATGGGGTCCCCAAGTTGACCCATGGGTTGTCTTGGTCGGCCATGACTCATCCAATAGGAGTAGGACAAGTTTTATGCTCATCTCATATTATTATAACATTATTTGTACCTTAAACTACACTAATTACCTCTAATCGCGATTAAGAACTTAAAAGTTACTATTCACCAAAAAATTATTTTAATCTCATTGAACCACATTTTACTTCTTAATGAAAACCATGTATATCGGATTTTTGAAAATCAAATCACAGAAGTGGTAATATTTCATTTAAACAAAAAATCAGTTATTTAACTACCACTTAGTGGTTTCACTATTCATCAAAAATTGAAGTTTTTCAGAACAATGCCAAAATTTCACCCTAAGCTATAATTGATATTCTGAATTAAAAAATGATGTCTATTTTACAAAATTCCAATCATATAAGTTGCATTAATTAATTTTATAATTAATTCCCGATGTCACAATAAATAGCGTGTTTTTAAGAAACAATTTATATCAAAAGATTGACAATTGTTTATGTCCAATTTTAATGTTAAATTAATTCTAATGACCACCATTGGATAAAATAGTAAAAATATATTCTAATTATACTTTAAAACCACTAAATAGTATAATTTATCACTATAAATTATTTTTATTAAAAAAGTTGTTTTTAAGTATTTTTCACAATTCATAAAAAATTAGAAGTTCTCAGAAAAATACGAAAAATTCAACATAGGCTAATTTCGATATTACGAATACAAAAATGAAGTACATTTTGAAATATAAAATTTCTATAATTTTAAAAAGTGGTTATTACTATTCATAACGGCTACTTTGATTAGTCGCGGTGTTTTAAAACTCGAAGTTGCGTACAATGCAAGCTATTGCATTATTGAAAGAGAGGCGTATCGTGGAAGCTCGGGGTGTCACATCTATCGTGCATGCATGTTTTGAATTAAAATATTTTATTCCACCAATTTTAATTGGTTGTGATGAAATTTATTCCTTATTTGGAATCATCACAAATAACATTATTTAATTACATTAACTTAATTTTTTTACAATATTAATTGTAAATGAAGTAGATATTAATGACCATAGTACAAGGAAAATATATTTATTAAGGGTAAAAATTATTTTAAAAATAATAGGGAAAAATAAAAACTAATATTAAATATATTTATATTTCATTTTCATTAAAATGATGTTTATGTTTAGTATTTAATTTTTTATTTTATAAATGACTAAATAATCAGTTTAACACAAATTAAAATTTGATATAAAAAAATACAAACTATATTTTTTTAGTAATATCAAAATTTAATGAAGGATTTTATTTTTATGAATTAAAATAGTTATAATTAAATATTATTTAATTGAAATACTATAATTTAATATTTTTATTCAATATATATATTAATATAATTTTTAGGAAGTATAATTTATGTTTTATAATGGTTCGAAAAAAAATATTATCCAAAAACATTATATTTCTATTAGAATGTTGATTTTAATTTAAAAATAAAACAAAAAATTATTTAGAAAATAATTATAAAAAAATGAATAAATTTTTTGGAATCTGATAGTAGAAATTAAAAAACAATGACAGTTTTCATTATTTTCAAAGATAATCGATATTTCAGGTAAAAATAAAAAACTGTAAAAATATAAGTTGTCTTTTATGACATCATAATGGCCAAAAAGTGATGTAAAAAAGACTATAAAAATTATTATTGAACAAATATATGTTTTCCCCTACAATAATTTGATTTTATGTTAATTTTATTTTTTATATAAATCAAATATAAATAATCTGAAACACATAATATACTTTAAGGTTTTAAAATTAATTATTTAAGAGTATAACTCACCTCCAATTAATAAATGTTATTAATTTAATAATTTCAGACATTAGACATATTAAATAATTTTTCAAAAAATCTATTTGGAATAAATCATGGTGAAAAAGTAGAGGATTATTTGTCAGTGTTTCTAATTTTTTTTATAGATTACAAAAAAATGTTTGAGAAAATAATAATGTAACCCTTATTCATTTTCTCTATAAACAAACCCATTCTCCCGCTCCTATTCACTAAAAATACTCTAATAATGTCCTTACTCCTCATTCCCATCTCTAGATCTCTCCCAAGGGTCCCTCAAACTCTCAAGAAGCTCCTCCTAGTCATTTCGAGTCCCACAATCACGTCAGGGGTCCTCTCCTTATCTTATCTACTCAGGTATATTTATTATCTTATTCCTTATATTTAATATTACTTATGTAGGGGTATTTATTTAAATGTCCTTATTACATCCCATTTCATGTGAATATTATTATAGATCTATTTCTCTCTTATCTTTTAACTTTTTTAAATTTTTATTTTCCACTATTATGCTGCCAAATTGTAATTATACATTTTTCATTCCAAATCAATTTTGTATTGAATACCATATCCACATACTATCATGTTTTTAAACCTTTATATACTTATAAATCATTGATATTTTTACTTAATATATTAATATCACAAATTGTTATTGTGAGAAAAAATATTATGATCAATGAATCCATGTTGTATGATCTATGAAAAATAGATAATAATGGGAATGAATTGAAATTAATGGGTGTTCCTAGAATTATATAGAGCTCCAATGTATTGGGTAATGATTAGATTAATTATATTTCCCGTTAGGGTAAAAATAAATCCTTATTCCATTATAGTACATTTTCCATCATGATGTCTTGGAAGTGAGTATGTACATTTGTTTATGATGTCATGTTTTAAGTTGTTTACACATTTCCGATGTTGCCTTTATGTATATCATGTAATACCTTATCACATTGATTATTATTCCTACTATTTTCATCCCCCGTTTATTTTCTAATTTAATAAAATGTACTATCTTGTTCTTGTTATTCCATTTTTATTTCATTACTAGGATTTGTAGCTGGCCCCATTGTAATGTATGTCACCAGGTTACCCTCTTAAGTACTAAAATCCATGTAACATTAGAAGAAAGTTAAGGATTATTTAAATAATGTTTTTGTATCCCATGTATAAGATGTCATTCTGTATAAATAATTCCCAAATAATCTGTACATATCAATTTTATAGGGTCTAGTAAGTATATTTTTTTGTAAAAAATCATTTATTAACAAGAAATAAATAGTAGGGTTTTTATACATGTTTTGATCATGATCCTACCTCTATATATGGAGAATTCCACATTATCTAATAGAACATAGTTCATTATTAAAAAAAATATATGACTAACATGTAATTTTAAAAATACTATTTGTGACGCACATGTTAAAAAAATATTCCTTTCACATTTTAAAAAAATTCCAAACAACCACATTTGGGAAATGACAAGAAGATTCTGTTAAATGCATTTTTGAAAAACTAAAACCCAAAATAAAATTGTATGTAAAAATTCATTTAGTGATACAAAAAAATCCTTTAAAACATTTTTTTAATACAAGCAAATGGAAAAATTGGGATTTTTTAGTAGTGAGAGAGAGACAGAAATTCAATATATTCATCATTTTTTTGGGTTCATTATATCATAATTAGTTCTAAATAAATGGAAAACATTTATTATCAATAAATAATCAGTGGAAAATAAAATATATATATTTAATGATTTATGATAAAATTGTTTTATTATTATATATATAATCATTAAAAATAACCATACAAAATGATATTGTAACATTAACCTTTTACCCATATGGTAACATTTTAAACATAAAAACCATGAAAAAAAATGAAATGAAACATTAAATATCATGATAATATATAAATACATTACATAATGTAAATGGGATTTTATAAATACATTACAAAAAAAATATTGGTTTATAATATAACATACATCCCGAAGAAGAAAATTTTAAACAATAATACCTTACCTCATATCACGAATTTCTACAAATGATGTTTAATAATACTATATAAACAAATATTGGATTATTATTATTATATTCTATAAATATAATCCTATATATCATACCATATATGATTTACTTATGAACCATTATTAACTTATTATCAACAATTCCTTGTTAAAATCATGTTGTGGGTAATAACTATTTAATTTTTCATGTATGTTTTCATTTTTAATTTTCAGTCCCATTACTTTGCTCATGGTTCCATTAATATAATAATGTCCAAAATGATATAAATATAATATATATTCATTATATATGTGTTTAGAGTAATCAATAAATGATAGAGACAAAAGATAATTTACAAAGTTCATGGAGACGGTATGACGTACATACAGATGAACATTGCTTTAATTTAAAAAAACATATTAAAAGAAATAAAAGTAATATATCAATAGTAAAAATAGTTTTTAGGTCATTTCTAAAATATATAGTCATTAAATATATCCTAATTACCATCCATGTCAAAATAAAATGAAAAAAATCAAAATGATTCATGGTGGTGATAGTCCACATCTACGCATGTGGGATGTTATTATTTTACAATTTATTGGAAGATTAAGATTATAGATGTGATATTATAATTAAAATAGAATAATTTTTTCATATTATATCATTTAAATTTTTAAACTACACCATTATATATGAACATGATAGGTTGTGATTGAGAACAAATTACATCAGCATGCAAGATGATAGTCTGTCGTACACCTGATTGAATGTTTCATTTCACCTTTGATGGAAGAAGAGGTGGAAAAGGGTTATTACATCAACATAGTAAAATATTATAATATTTTATTTACTACTATTTTTATATTGTAATTATTATGATATGAATGATTGTGGTAACATAAGGAGTAAAAACGAATGTTCAAAGTGAAGACGATAACATTTTATTATAACAAAAACCATTACATCTCTTAATGAGGACCTTATGGTGGGTATTTTCGTATGAACAGCATACTTAGAGAATTTATAATGTTTTTTTGGAATATATTTTATCATTTTTTGGTAGATCCATATTGATTATGACATGTGAAGAAGTATGGGGAATAGTATCTCATTCATAAATGAGGAGGAGTTACATTTTTATAAATACCAAAAATCAATCAATCATCACATGTCGCACTAATGAAATCTGCCTCAAAAAACTATTAAATAACGTTTTTATAGATCTGAGAGTCCATTCACACCACCTCTAAAAATAAAACATTTTTTTTAACATTTTATTTCCTTATCCAAAATGTTTACTCAGTTTTATCATTATTATTTTAACCATGGAAATATGTCTTATTTCATCCACCTAGTCAATTAAACCATTCATCCTTAAAAACATGTCTTTTTAGATCACTTGTAACCAAATATTTTTAATATGAATTCCAATTTATTAAATAAAAATTACACAATTTTAGAAAAATAATTTTAACATAAGAGCATGTTAAGAGAAAACCCTAGTTACATCATTAACTGTGGTAAATAATTCATTATGTTTCAAATATGAAATATAAAAAAAATTAAATATGTATTATTATATAATATTAATTATTATTATTAAAAAATAAATATTTTTTATCATATTCAATCCAATAATTTTGATGTCATGATTTGAACGATGAAATTAATTTTTTTCAAATAAAATTCAAAAAAATGGGAAATTTTAATTTAAAATATGTTTTTGAATCATAATTAAATGGTTATTAGATAAAATTTGAATTAAAAATAAATAAATATTTATTCTTCCATAATTATGAGAAAATTATTTTATGAAATAATAATTTTTTTTGAGTATATAATATTCAAATTCACCTAAAATATGTCTCTTAATAGCGATTAATTTATTTAATTATGTTAAAAACATGTTTCATGCATAACTACACTTTTAAAAAAAGTAGAATCAAATTTTTTAATTTTTCATTTTTAATTAATTTATATAAAATGAATTTATTTTATAAATTTTTTTAAAAAAAATTTTCATAATTTTTTGTGTCATATCCATACCTCCCAATCCAAAAGCTATTCAAAGGTTGTTTTACTGAATAAATAAATTGTAATAGTATATCATGGGTCATTGGAACTCGATGTTATGTGTAACGATAGAAATATAGAAGTTAAATTTATTCGGAAATAATATTTCATAAAATATCAGAGTGTTACTCTGGGTTTTATTGTAATTAATGAAAATTTGTAACCATTTTCATCAAAATATAGATTAAATAAAATTAAAATGTTATGGTAAAAAATAGTTTTATACCAAAATAATAAAAATTGAATAATAAATTGAAATTAATAAAATGATTAATATTAAACAATAAAAACAAATAATGAATACAATGGTACATGTAATTACAATATTTAATTAAAATAAATTATATTATTAAAAATCATTAATTTTCACTATTCCATAACCAAAGAACAATTTCAAAAAAATCAAAATATTTCATCCATTGTTAATTTTTATTTAATGATTTCAAAAAGGATGTTCGTTTGATAATATAATTTACAAAAATTTTATAAATTAATTATAATAGTTTTTTTCTGAAAAAAAATTAATTAAAATAATTTTTGAAAGAAACATATTTTTATATAATATACTATATTAAATTAATTGGAGTGATTATTTATTAAGAATTTATATATAAATTTCTATCTAGTAGGAAAAGTTTAGATATTACATAAATTAGTTATTATTAATCATACCTTCCATTTTAACATACGGTTTATTGGGTCACATATAAAAAATAATATTTAAATATTATATTAGTTCTCCTTGAAACATCAAACTACATGTTTTATACGCTATATGACATAGTGTTATTATTAATTCATAGGGTGATACATTTGACAAACTCAAAAATCTGTTTCCTCGCAACTTGACCATGTAGACTGTAATCTGGGGGTTGACATTAAAATTTTATTTATTTGAAAACCCACATTGAAAAAAATGGTTAATAAATATTACTCTTAAAATGATAGAAATTGAAATATGAAGGTTAAAACATAATTATGTTTACAAATTGGATATAATTAGTCGAAAGTTAAAATATCAATTTGGAATCAAGATCCATTTAAGAGATAACATTATAATTTATCAAAGATAGAATATACCATTAATTTATAAAAAAATGAAAATATTAATCTTTATAGATCATTTTTCTGCTATTTAGGGGTCATTTTACAATCTATAAAAGAAGAACAAAATTAAATATACTTATATTAATTTTTTAATTTCATACATTAATAATATTTCCATAATAATATCATATCTTTTTTAAGAGGATGAGTATTAAAGATGATTTTTTAAGCCCAGGGAAGAAAATATAACTACTAAAGGATCGCAAGATTCCAAAAAATGGTATCATGATAATCCTATTTCGATTATAAATTTTCCAAAATATGATATGGCTAAAACCAGATAATATAATTCCAAAAATTATTTCACCTTTATATTAATAACCAAATATATTTTTTAACATAGATCATTCCATAACTAAAAAACATTAAATCCAAACTAACCTAAAAATTTAAAATTTTATTTATGTTCTTCCAAAATAATGTTTTATTCTAAATATCATGCCAAATATAAGGGTTATATTTAACTTAACCTAACAAAACATTTCTTAAAATATCATTCATCCCCAAAAATACTAAAAACAAAAAAATATTTAATCCTAAAATATTTTACTCAATACAAGCATAATATTATACATAAAATATTTTTAAATATTCTATGTTTATTGTCAAGGTTGAAATTGTTTTCAATTTAATTATAATGTTATAATTCAATGAGTTATAACTACAACTATTATAGGGATAATCAACAGTTCATAAAATATGGGTTTTTGTTTATTTGAATTGAAATATTATTTATAACATTGGAAGAAATACAAAGTGGTAATTTAGGGTCCAATTCCAAATAAATGGAATAATTGTGGTTTATAAATTACCTATGATGGATTTAAAATTGTTGAGTTTTTCAATGTTTATAATGAAAATTATAATAAAATATTTCACAACCTCAGTAGTCAGATTGAGGTACCCAAAACACTGCTAATGTGGGTTGGTGCCATCTCAGCTATGATAGAAGGCTACATAGTTTCCATAGAAGATCCCACGATGGCGAATGGTTATAGAATAAAGCTATAGTGTGTGGAATAATGATGGTGGATCATAACATTAAAATGGTATTGTGTCATATAATATTAGAGTGGTCAGTAACTAATTTCTGGCCAGTTGAGGATGTGGGTTGTATTAAAAAGACTCAAGTTTTTTATTGATGTTTTGATGTGGGACTCCAAGTGTCAGGTATTTTACATCCATTATAAAATATAAAGGAAGAATATATTCCCTCAAATATGAATTATCTGAGTCATTCGATCAGTGATTCATGTATTCATTGAACTGATCCATCTGAGAACTTCTGTTCCATAGGATATCTCAATACCACATCATTCAAATTTATCATCCATGCTACCACTAATAATTTTAGTTTTCTGAAATTTCGTTAATGATAAAAAGGAGATGAAATATAATTTGAATGACAAATTTAGGATCTTCTAGAATATACTCAGTGTGTAGAAAAATTGGTTTTATGAAGGTAGTGATATCTCATAGTCATGAGACATGGATACCTAGGCAGTGGAAATGAGTGAGGACCATGGGGTATTTTTATATAAATAACCTGATGTGTGTTCATTTTCTATTTTATATAATTTAATATTTGAGAGATCCATTTAAAGAGTATCTCTGACCCTCTATGGTTTATGAATGAAAAATATTTGTGAAACATTATTTGTGGAAACAAGAAAAATTATGCATTCATTGTGAAATGTGAACAATACACTCAAGATTCCTACAATTTAATTTGTGTAGATGATTACATCGATACATCAAGATTCATAGAACATTTATTCTCTTTTTTTTCTTAATGTATCAAGATCCTATGGTTTATACATCTACAATGGATTTCATGATGGGGACAATGCATAGAAGACATATATAAAGTAACTTGAGTACATATACATAATGAAGTTAATAAGAGGATTCCATATATACTTTTATTTGAAGGGATTTAATTTATTTTTTCTCATCAAGATAATGGAATAATATGTTTTTTTCATGATAATCATAGAAGAAGTGAATTCTTAAATTCATGCACATGGACACATAAATGACGTCTAAATTTTTTTAATGTATCTATTCTATGTGGAATGTGTGTGATATGTGTGTTTAAGATATATTGTTTTCCTAAAATAGTAGAATATATTGAGGTTATGTTCTTTGAAAATAATTTATGGTAGTACGAGTTCATTATTAGTTATTGTGCATTTGGTAGTATGTAGGTACCTAAGTTAAAGAATTCATATAATGTGTAATGTTTTTATATGTTTTTTATTAAATTACCTGAAATACCATGAATTTTATTTTATAAATGCATTAATATTGAAAATATCACATACAATATAAATTTCATGACCGATGTGATGTAATGTGATAATGAAGGATGGACATAATTTCCATCAGTGATTCAGATAGAATTCATAACTTTTTTTAGTGTTTAGTGATTCTGTTTGATTACAACAAAAAATAATACATTCCTGAGTAGTGTAGCACTAAGGCAAATGATATATATATTGATCATATGTTTTTTGAGAAATACTATAATTAGTGAAAATTTAATATAATTGAACATGATATAATTTGATCCAACATCATTATGGAGGAAGATGAAGTGATCATCATATTATTAGACTATAACTTCTAAATAAGAACTAGTAGGTTGTGACTGGGAGACTAACTAGTTTCTGAAGAAGATTGAAAGATTGGGGTTCTAACCAGTCAAATATTTCGTGTGAGTATCCTACTAAGGAAGAATAGTATTCTTAAAGGACACATAACTATGATCAAATATAGGATCAGTTACATGGGTGCATAACTGGTTTCTGGATGAGGAAATTTAATTGATATATAGATTGTAGGGGGGTAAACCCTTTTGGTGTGTCCAACCAATATAGAAAAGAATTATGTATTTATACCAAAGAATTTAAAAAATTTTGCTTTTTGTTTTCCATTTACATGATCCACTCATAATAACATGTGACAGTGTTTGAATTAAAAAGGGAAAAAGAATTTAGTAAAACTGGACACACCAGATTCACCACCCTCTCAGTGCAACTAAATTATATATAAACTCTTTATTTGGTATCAAATAAAAGAACGCATATAGTTTTATCTATTATACTTGGCTAGTTTATTTTATCATAAGTACATGAAGTGCATATTTAATTTGAAAAAAAATAAAATTTCCATTAGATATAATATCCTACGTGTACAGTTTTTGTTTTAAATGATTAAAATTTAGTAAAGAATCAACAAATATTGAAAAGGGTGGAAAATAATCATAAGAATAATTTAATGAAAAATATAGATCAACAACTTCCTGAAGGAACATGGATTGGTGATTTTTTGGTGAAATTAGTTTATTATAATTTTGATGGATCTAGTTCAATCTATGATGATGATCTGATCAATTATGATATTAGAGATCAGCTTATGAATGTCCCCAAAGAAGTGGAAACGTGTATGATCATAATTTTCAACGAATATCAAGATGGAATATGTCATCAGGAATAATAGGATAACACAATATAATATAGATGGACAAAATTTTTTTGGAATATCCAACACATTCAAAATACTTATGAGAACAATTTAAGAAAAAATGACACCCATTAATGAAATATATGGTGGTTCCTTTGACGAATTGAAATTTATTATTTAAGATAATTTTTTTTAAATATTATTTTGAAATGTTATCAATAAACTTGAAAAGAATTATAATATATCTATTAATTTCAAATATTTTTAGCTAGATTATAAACTAGAAAAAATATATTGATAAATTTTTAGGAAAGGAAAATTAGATGCATGATGTTGATATTAATAATATGAATATTAAGTTGGATGAAGGCCTGAAATCAGATGAATATGAGGAGATTTATCTGAATATATAATTACAAAAACTAAAATTAATGTTGATAAATATTTAAGAGAAACAATTTCATACTTCTCAAGATTCTAATAAAAATTTATTTATATTTATTTATATGATAACAGTGATATATATGAAAAGGATCAATCGAATGAAAATTATATATTGACATTATACTAGGATAAATCTATTATAGTCTCATTGAATAAGGTAGCACATGGTCTTAATAAATTAGTTTTTATAAAAAAAATTACTAGTGATTATTCGATTTTTAGATATGGAATAACATTGGTAAAGAAATATTATTAGGAATATATAACATCATTAATTACTGATTTGAATAAATGTATTAATTATAGTTCCATAATGAATTTATAATATATGAAATGTGATACCGCTTTGTTGAAAAATATTAATTATTTTTATAATGTTTTTTAGATTAAGAAATTAATATTTTTTGGCAACGTCTTTTGCTATTGGATGTATAGAATCGATATATCATGAATAAATATGATTATTTAGAAATTTTCAATGATTATTTCAATAGAAATTGTATTTTTGATCATGAGAACTAGTATGTACCAATCATGAAAAAATCATATATTGATTAAAATATAAGACAAAAAGAAAAAATTTGAAGTATGTACAAAATGAGGATGTTAGGTCAGCCTTGAGATATGAACAAAAGAACATAACTGTTAATCAAACAACTCCCATGAATGTTGTGAAGAATTATGTGAATACCGTCACACAAAAAGAAATATGTTTCTATTATTGTATGAAAGGTCACGTCATGGACCATTTTCCATGAACATAAATACAAATGTAATAAATCACGAATCAATGAAAGGATCAATCCAAAAGAGAAACAATGTGACTAATTTTGTTAAAGACATCCCCGATGAAGAATCTACAATGTTTCATAAAAGAGTTTACATGATGAATTATAATGTTTTGTGAGAATGGATAAATATTCGTTTATGTCCAGGTAATTTTTTTCAAATGGTTATTAGGTCATGAATAATTATTAATGAAGAAATGGGGAGGATATTTGACATGATGTTTTGGGAAATATAAGTCTAAACACAAATTGAATATTGAAAATATTCATTAATATTGTTTGATCATATTTCCATTTTATTTAAAGGTGTAAATAATGTTGGAATATAAATAGAAAAATGATTTTTTAGAAAATTTATTGTAGAATCATTTATTTGATAATAATTTTGGATTATGAATAAAATCAAAACACTATTTATATAACTAAGGTGCATTGAATACCAACGTTACTTCCATATATATAGTGTTTTTTGATTTAGGGAACTGAATATATATAATATACTCATCGGTGACCTGAATATATAAATGTTATTAAAATCTTATAGCTATAATATTTTAAATCATAGATGAGTATTTTCTTTTTTCATTACTCCATGAAACATATAAAACAATATCAGAAGGTTTTTGGAGTTAATTTGTGAATAAATTCAAACATAAAGGATAATTATTTTTTGAATCATTTAATGGGGAGAATATAAGATCAAACATTTTATAATTATATGTCAATTTATATCTTATAAATATAAAAATTTATAGTGATGTATCAATCCGATAATTCTAAAAAATAAATTTTAGGAAATTGTATCTTTTCATATTTGAGGTATATCACTTACATTATCCATTTTCGAGGACAAAAAATTCATCAATATTAAAAAGGAGGAGACATATTACATGATGAAAATGGAATAGAAATTTATACAGGGAAATGCATTCTTGAACCAGATTCTATACTTCTTCAAAGTAAATAAAATCATAATTTTCATTATAGATTATGATGTTTTTGAAAATTTTAATATTTTTAAATAATAATTTAATCCTATACTTTTATAGAAAGATTTATTTCAAATAAGGAGGAGGTGATATCCTTTAATATTAAAATGAATTATGTTTGAAAAAAATCTAAATGGGGAAATTGAAAATTACATGTTGTTTATTTTTGTTGAAATTGTTTCCAATTGCATAAGATGATGAAAATTCAATGAATTCAATGTATGATGATTGTATTTATGATTAGTAGTTCATAAAAATTGTGTCCAAGTTGATTTGAATTGAAACTTTTTTTATAACATTGGACGAAATATTGATTTACAATTTATGATTGAATTCAAAATAGAAGTATGGATTGTGATTTTGGAATTATATACGTTGGCATTACAATTGTGTTATTTTGATAAGTTCGTTAATGGAATGTAAATGAAAAAATACAGTCGACCTCACTTTTTAGCATGAGGTTCCTACTATAATAACTAGGTAAAAAGGTGCTACCTCATACATGCCATAATATGGAATTGATTCCATTAGAGTGAACTATGAGGAACCAAGTATCAGAGGAAATACACCATGTAGGGCGATAAGTTAGGGAAACATAGTGCCAGCATGGTGTACTGCCATCAAATAGAAGAGTATTCAGTAAATAATTTCGTGTCCTCATAGTATTTGATTTTTATCAAAAAGTAATGATGATCATAAAGGATGTTTCGATGTGGTATCACATGTTCATAGTACTACTCATCCATTTTAAAACAGTCAGAATGAACCTCTCAAACCGAATCAGAATTATCTGAGTCTTTTGATTAGTGCCCCGCATTGTCTTCACCCTCAGTCATTATAGACATTCTGTTCTATTGGAGATCCACTTGCCTGATCCTTTGAATTTGTTATTGAAGTTTACCAGAATCATTTTAGTGTTCTAAAAATTCAATAATGATTGAAGTAAAATTAAACATCATCTTAGTGTCAAAACGAAGATCAAATATATGATATGTAGTGTGTAGAAAATATTCTTTTATGTTGTTAGTGATTTCTCATAATCGTGAGATGTTAAGGCTGAGGCATGGAAAATGTGCTAGGTCAATGGTTTATTTTCATATATATACCATGATATGTGCTCATATTATGGTGTATAAAAATGAATATTTGAGAGAGTTTTATAAAATGTATATGCTCTCATCTCTTGATTCGGGAAAAGAATAGACCTATGAAACTTCATATGTGAGAATAAGAAGAATTCCATGGTCATAGTGGCATGAGAACCACACACTCAGGAGTCCCACAATGTATGTTCTTTTCATGAAGCTATCAATACAGCATGATGTATTACATCTGTATTCATCGTGTTTTCATGATGTACCAATATCCTATGGTTTTTTCCAAGGTGAAGGATTTATTGAATGAATCAATTCTTACTATACTTGAGTAAATATAATAGAGAACACTTACGTGAAGGGGGTAAGACTAGGATACCACATATACAATTATGTGATGGGTTTGAGTTGAGTTGTTAGCATCTAGATCATAGCATCACATGAGTCTGTGCATGATAATTTGAGAAGCAGTGCATGATTAAATGGATTTACAACCACACATGATGGAAAATAAAAAATAGGTCATTTGTTTGTGTTATTTGGATATTGTGTTACATGTGTTTATGATATATATTTATTCATAAATTTGTTAATATATTTAGTTATATTTCATTAAAAATAAAGTATAAATGTATTAGGCATTTTTGAAATGATGTACATGTGGTAGTACACATGTACTTGTATTAATGATTTCATGTAATGTGTAATGAATGTGAATGTTTGATATTTCATTATGTGAGAAGAAAAAACATTTTATTTAACAAATGTATGATAATTGGAAAGTGCACAGGCAATATAAATTTCATGAATATTTTAAATTAATGTGAAATGAAGCCAGGATAAAAAATCAATCAGTAATTCAAATGGAATTCATATTCAATCCTTCAGTGTTTAATGAGTTCGGGTCTACAAGAGAAGAAATAATTCTTCCACGAGTACGGTCTCACTAAGGAAAATGATTATATAAATTGATGATATATTTATTGATCAAAAGTAAAATCAATGAAAATGTACATTAATTGTTTATGAGGTATTATGATCCATTAATTTCATGGAAAATGATCATGTGGTCATCCTATTAGTGGATCAGAAAATCAATGGAGAATTGTGAGCTTGTTACTAGTTGAAATACAATTTTTAAAGTGGATTGAGATATTGTGGGTGTATAACCTGTCATATGGGGTGTCTAAAAAATCGATGTAGTGAGATGTATTGGGGTAAGGGGTTTAACCAATATAATCTATATGATAGACTACTCAAAAGTATATGAAATTGTTTTCAGACAATAGAAATTGATAAAAAGATTATAGTGGACAATCCATGTTGTAAGGTCTAACCAAAAAGTAAATTTTGTAGTTCATAGTACCAATTCTTGTTAAAATATTTTGTGATGTGTTCATTTACATTCTACATTGAATGAATGATCCACTCATCATAGAAGGTGATAGTTATTTGAAATAAAATGGGGATAATAATTCATTAAAATAGGTCACACCAGATTCACCACCCTCTCATTATGAATACACAATCCATGGATTCATAAATTTTATGTAAAAACAATTTCAATATAACAAGTAAATATTTAAGTGATGTGGTTTCTGATGTAACCTTATTTCCCATCATTTGTGGTTTCATGAAACATAGTCATTGCAGATGAGATGAGTAATCTCCCGATATACAAGCTGTCCATTTTATAAAACAATATTTATATAATTCATATAGTGTTACAAAAAAAAGAAGACCATCTAAATAATAATAATTATAAAATCAAGCTTTCCACTAATTTATTTTAGACATATTTTGTCCACATAATAAAATAATATTAATTTACAATATGTAACAAATCATCAAGTACATATCAAATATTGTCATTCCTTCGGTCATATATTTTTCCATAAAATTTCATGATACCATTGAATCGTCATTCTTGGTCACTAGTCCGATTCAAAATTTTCATGAAAATATATAAACTCAAACTATAGTACAATATTTCTTATAATTTTCAGGATTCTTATAATTGAAATTAAATATATTAAAAAAATACTTCAACAACATGATTCCAGACTTCCAAAAACTAAAAATTTCTATCGTTTAACTTAAATAATTATCATAACATAATAAATTATGAATTAATCCATAGATTAAATAATTTATGCACATAGTTTCAATGTTACACATATTTATGAAACTTATAGTTTTTTGGTTCCTTAGAGAAAACATTATTTCCCTACATATTTTTCAACAAAATCATTTTTTATATTTTATACATTGTACACTCCTATTCCAATCAAAAACAATATTATTGTTCCTTTAAGTAAATTTACAAGGTTAGTCTTAATAATTTTTTTATATGTAGTAAATTGAATCCCGTTTTCGAAAACATATTTTAGAAATTATCTTTAATGGGATCCCATTCTTCTCTTATTTTATGTGTTTGGAAATTTTACTATGTTCTAGTTGTTAATCATTAATTGAGATAACTCTTTTGGAATAATCACAATATTTCTATGTCCCATTCCCATTTGGGCAGTCATACCATTAGGTAAATAATTAAATTTACAAACACATTGTATTTTTGCATTCTTTCAACTATTTCCTATCATTAACTAAAAATAATAAAATTTAAAAGATGAAAATATATTGACATACAAAAGGGGAAAATTATAAATCTTAATTCAATAATTTGTAAATTTAATTATATCCACACATTTGAGTCTCTAAGATTCAATCTTGGTTATTCATATTAAATGTTCCTATAATGTTTTTAAAAACCATGATATTGGTTCAAGGCCCTAATAATGGGTTTTAATGATTTTTTCAATTTCGAATAAAATCCTTAAGAGTGTCAAAATAGGTTTGTATAAATTCTCATTTTATGCACTAGGTGATGTTAAAGTCAAGTCCAATGATATTTTTTAGATTTATTACCCCATGTCATTACTAGTCCAGTGTCACATCGACTTATTATATCCATACATGGATGTAATCTCATAAAACCCATTCACTATAGATATATCAATGTTATTGGATATTTTTGTAATTAGACATGTACTAATATTTATCCAATTATTCTGAAAAAATCATTATAATCAAAATCCCCAAATATAACTATACATTTATTTGATTACAACTCAAGGGACCCTATCCTTTAACACATTTTAATTGATTTTTAATATAATATCAAGTTATTAATAACCAAGAAACGTGAGTCCTAATGCCTTTAAAAAACTAGGTTCATTATTCATCAATATCAATGTAAAATAAATAATCTTTATTTTATTCTATATAATGAGCTCTAAAAACATTTTGATCTTATAAATGTG
Organism: Viscum album; assembly: GCA_963277665.1. Lineage (NCBI taxonomy): Eukaryota > Viridiplantae > Streptophyta > Magnoliopsida > Santalales > Viscaceae > Viscum > Viscum album. Next base: position 1,254,413,900 of record OY728141.1, read on the forward strand.
AATTGGATAATCTGGGTAATATATAGATAGAGGGGGTGAGCTAGAAATCATATTATATTAGTGATCATGAAATATAAATACAACTTGTGAGTTAAAGGTATAACATGGGATCATAAAAAGAAGGCTCAAAAACAATCTATTTGAAGCATAACATAAAGAAAATGGTATTGTAATATCATGGTAGAACATGAAATGTTGTGTAAACATATAACATGACATAAACATTATCACAGGATAACTATATTAGAAATATCACTAGGTGGAAATAGTCCCATAACATTTTATTCTTACTCCCTAATCCCATAAATATTGATTCTTGATACAAATGAATTAGCCAATGAATTAAAGATATTAATTGGGTAACCCATCATAAAATTTTCATGATAATGAATTCAATAAAAGTAAATAAGTCATAAGGTATAAACATATGAATTACCTATGGAATGATATGTGTTTCATAATCTTGTCTCATATCACAATCAATGGAAATTTCATAATTAAGGCATTTAAGGGATAAAAATAACGAATGTATCAACACATTAAATTAAGGGGTAATAATATAGGTATATATTTGAGATTATTATATACCTAATTTTTAACTAATAAATTACATTAATGGTTATCATCATCGGTTGATATTTCTTTAAAAGACTATATGGAATATATATTAAGAAAAATACCAATTTCAATAGGAAATCACTTATTAATAATTTAAAATTTTATAAAATATTATTGAAAACTTTTATTGAAAATACTCATGGAATGATATAATTCAATCATTAAATAATTTAGTTTTCATGACTACTGGTAATTTACTATTTGAAGTATAAGTTAAAAAATAGTCCTTTTACACTGTTGAAAATCGAAAAAAACACATTTTTCATGAAGATTCACTAATATTAATATCACATGAAAAATTTATGCATAATTTAATAAATCATTTGATGAATTTTTTAAAACAATCATTTAATATTTTGATAAAATATGGATATGGAAGAAAAAATATTATTGGCCTAAAAGAGAAATGAAGTCATCATTTTGTAAAATATTTTTATCAATTAGTATAACTAATAACAAGGATAAAAATGTATTATTTCTTGAAACTATCATTAATAAAAATATCAGAATAAATAAAATTTGTTTTAAGATAGAAATATTTAATAAGTGCTCCAACATATACTTATTAGTAATCAATAATGAATAATTATGTGATTTTAAATAAACCTATATCAATTCGGTAAATTTTGAATCATATAGCACCTGAATTAAGTAGCATAAAATTCAATTTAAATATATAGATAATTTTACTCATTATATATCAATAAATGGTAATGTATATAAAACACAATTATAAAATAATTGGTGAAACTGACACATGTCGCATGAATGTAAAAATGAGGTGACAAATCCATGCTAATGATTGTATAATTAATATTAGATTTAATCTGTATAGTTATTATTTAGTTTAATTATAATAATACATAAAATAAATAGAAATAAAAAATAAAACAATAATTGGTCATTAAAAAAATCATATAATATCTAAGATAATGGAGAAATAATTTATCCTAGTGAATGTAACTGAGTTATGAAATCCCTTACCTCTAGTCCAGAATTATCTTTTTTGTACATTATCTCATATATAATATATATATATATACACATTAATTTATAATATTAATTTTATAGATTTAATTCGTTATGCATAAATAATTTAATTCATTTATTTTAGATTCACATTTTATTATATATTCAGTTTTGTCTTCTGTAGTAATATTTTGGATGCTCAATTCATAATTTCAAAATGGAATCGGTCTGTTTACCAGGGTTAAAGGGATCATTATAATATTATCTAAAAAATTACAATCATCATTTGTATAAATTAATGATTATTTCCAAACTGACCATATAAAATAATGATGAAAAATTATCTACATTTCAATCAGGAAGATGATATATCATTCACAAGCATGTGTAATGTATATGTTTTTCAATAATCATAATGGAAAGAAGGAAACTAATACGTCAACGTTATATTATTTTCATTAAATCATTAATATAATATTATTTATTTAATAACACTTACAAATATGATAATTGTGATCTTGTAATATAAAATGTATCACTTTTGTTCACGAAGTAGTAGCCCCCCGTACACACAAACAATGTTATCATTTTTCAATGGATAGTAAGGTAAGAAGGTATAAAATATTTTAATTTCATATATTTAATATTAATTAATTAATAACATATATATAAAATAAATCCATCCTCATTAAAATTAATGAAAGGAGATACTGGAAATCTAATTATATTAGTTCATGAGGTGGTACTCTATCAAAAACATGAACGATGGTTTCATTACATATTTGATGAAATAAGAAAAGGATAAATATTATGAAAATAAAATAATAAAATAACAATATAAATAAGATATGGGTGTTGTTCAATTTTACTTTTTTATAAATAATCGACCGTGGGAAAAGAAGATATAAAAAATGAGCAGCTTGGTGATGGCTATTATCATTTCTTAGATGAACATTCTTTGGATCTCTTATTAAAAACACACATGATCATATTTTTGGAATCCCATAAGGACTACAATGTTGATAATTATGTTAGGGATAGATCTTGGAATCGTTTACTAATAAAAAATTTCATTAATGGTTTGAATAAATAAGGGTAATAGTGCTCTTTTATAATTGTGTAGGCCGGATATTTTTATAATACCAAAAATTATTCAATAATGGTAAGTCACTCACATTCCATGGGCCTACAAAATTAATAAATAATGAATTTATTGAGAGATATGGTCCCAAAATTCCTCTATTATTTTAATAAAATCCACTAAACGTTTTTAACAATTTAACTATAAGGTTGCAGAATATTACCATTTTATTTTTCCACCATTGTAACAAGTTCCTTTATTATTTTTACTATTCATTGCGACCCATAATTTGTGAAACATAATAAAATTAATTAAAATGTAAATACCTAATATTAAATACATTTTATTAAATTTAAACGATTGTATTGGCAGAATTGTATTTTAAATTAAAATCGTAAAACATGTTGAAAAACTATTTTTCAAGAAATGTAGTTTCCTATAATAGATGATCAAATATTAACTTTTTGAGAATGATAAATTGATACATTAATTTAGGTTAATATAAATGGATGTATAATCTATGTGTTTCATTTAAATATCTCATAATAGGGGTTATTTTATTAACAAAAATGGCCAAACATTATGCATGTAAAATCCAGTTTTTAGATAATAGTATTTTTAAGCAGAAAAATAATGTTATACTAAAATAATAAAAATTGATGAATTAAATGAATTAAATTAATTGGTTCATAAATAAATTTAGAAATAAATTAAATATTTAATAAAAAATTTAAATTAAATTATTTAATTAAAATAAATTATTGTATTTGAAAAATTAGTTATTTTCACAATTTAATGATAAATCAAAAATTTCAAAAAAATCACAAAATTTAACCCTAAAAGATTTATTAACGAATATATATAAATTATATGAATTTAATAATACAAAATTTCTTTCACTTGCAAAAATTAATTATATTATATTCTCTTATTAAACAATAATTATTATTTTTGCAAGAATATTATTTTTTAGAATAAAATATTTATATTAAATCTTGTGTGATTATTTATTAACAAAACTATCAATACATATATATTTATCACATATATTGTATATATTTTATAAATTAGATAATGTGATTAATACCCATCAATTTAACGTATATGTTATATCAATTATATTTAAATTATAATTCCTGAATATTTTAGTAGGCTACTTTTAAACTCAATGTTTCATATTTTCATAAGCTATCGTATATAGTGATCCTTGAAAATTTTAGTGTTTCACAATTATACTTTGTATAATAGTATTAAATATGAAAATATATCATAGTGGTTTAAACATATCAACTTTGATGCAATATCTGGTGATGTACATCATTCATTATTTGAAAAAATAAATCATTTTTTATTTCATATCAATTAAAAGTGACTAATTAATTCTTTCCATATTTAAATATATCCATAATGTTTTTTGAAAAACCTCAAAATTTTGAATAAATACAAATAGCATACCCCCTCATGGGTGAATTTTAAATTTGTCTTTTTCAACTAAACACATCTTATTGGGATGAAATTTCCCTTCAAATCAATATTCAATTTATATTGGAAATCATAAATGTAGTCAATCACATTAAATTAATGAATATAATTATATAAAACCTCTATTTTTATATTATTAAATTAATTTTCTCCAATTATTATACATAAATAGAAATGTTTAACTTTTTTTTCATGATGTTTTAAAAATGTTACATTTACCACAATACAAAACCATATATATAAAATAATTCCCTTAATAATTTTAAAATAAATGAATTATAAAATAATATAGTATCCTTTTTTACAAACCTATTTAATGATAGCAACAATTCAACAATATTGGTTTCCAAATATTGTACTTATTAGATTTTTCGTATAACAATCTACAATTTTTATTTATGATCTTCAGGATACTTTTTTAATATCTTACCACTTTACAATAACATGTTTTTTTATTTTTCAACTATTATTTAGTTGAATATAGATAATGTTGATCATGTCCGGTAATGAAAATATTTTTAGTGCTCGTATATGATTTTCTGTACATGTTGAAAAAAATATTTCCATCAAACTCAATATGTCCCTTTATACTTCTAACTAGGTATGATTTTTTGGGAATTAATATGTGTCCATACACAACCGTTTAAGAATATGATTTAAAATATGACTTTAGATAAGTGCAAAAACTTCATCCAATGGAAAAAAATTATAAACAACATTCAAATTTTCCATTACGTAGTGTATAATTGATAGGTCTATCAAAAAAATGGGACTCCTATTATATTTAGATTTAATAAAAACAGTACCATAGGTTTGGTACGTTCCTCCCGCCGAATGGGAATTCAACAATTTTTTACTATATTTATGTTTATGACACATGTAATAATTTTCATTATAGAATCCAATCATTTAGGAAAGTGATAATCATATCATTAATTTTAACCTTATAAATTTAAAACGTATTGATAAATAAAATTATTATACTAATTTGATGTTCTTATGTTAATTTCTGATGAAGAAAAAAAATTCATCAAATAACCCGTTAATTTATAACCTAATCTTATATTTGGAAAAGAATAATCCAGTAACAAGTAAATTTAGAAGTTACATGTATTTTATGTGACCACATGATAATATAAACATAATGTTTTAACTAATCACACATAGATACAATGGTTCATCTAAATACATATTTCCTTCTACATCAGAAATCAATATGGATATTTTTAGAGATTTTGATAATCGCATTGGGGAAACAGATATTATCGTATAAAAAAGGGATGATGAAATTCAATTTATATTTTATCTTATCCATAATTTCTCCATTAAAATTTCATCTAATTTATGTTAAATATAAATATGTATATTGTGAAAACAAAGAAAATCATTCAATAATATTTAATATAACTATGAAATTGCGTATATTATTAGTGAGAGAATAATTTTCATACAAACCTCATTTTGTTCAACTTATATTTTAATTCAACATTATTCAAGATTTATAATAAAAAAAATTATTCATGTAAAATTTTTGAATATCAAAATTAATATTTTATCAGATGCAAATAGAAACAATTAGGGGTTAGTCGATATAATGATTATCTAGATGCTTACACTATAGTTGAACATGAAGGGGATTCATGTGGGATGAATTTTTTGGGCTTCATCATTAATTATAGGTCTATGATATATGACCCAAAATTACTATGTTTCAATGGAAATTTATAATTATGAAGGGTATCCAAATTTTATTATTATATTCAATTATATTATAAACTAGAATGAAATTTATTGGTATATAAAAAATAATATCCATTCAAATTATATTATCTAAAATTATTATACAATGTTTTCAACATTATTGCTAACTGTATTACTAATTAATTATGATAATAATGTATCTTTGGAACATGTCATGTTGATATTCCTTTCAATACATTGGTTATATTTTCCTCATCATGTAGAAATATTTAATGTAATATTGGTTTTTACTATTATATATTCTCGCATTACATATTTATGTATACTATATAATTGTAAAAACATATATTTTAATATTTGTATATAATCCTATTAAATTATTCTTAGGAAACTATTTCTACAATATATAATAGGTACACAATTTTATCCACTAAATTTCCCAACAAATAGAGTCATCCAAGGATATGTGATCTTGTGAAAATATAAATGGTGAATTTTCCTTAAAGAAATAGTATTACATTAATTTCATTCATTATTGGATAAGTATTCTCAATGTTTTACCCAAATTAAATTTTAACTAATACAACTCTATATGGTGATAGTTTATCCATTTATTTATTTTTGTTACATAATAAAATTCGTTATTTATGAGGTACCAAGAACAACTAAAATGTATTATTTTCAATTATTTACAATCAATAAAATAATTTCTTAAAACAAATAATCAATTGAAATGATCTCATTACTACTCCTTTTTATAAACCACATAGTAGTCATCTTCCAAAAACAAAATTTGCACAAGATTAAAATGTTCCATGACTGTAAATATATATAAAAATATTTGAAACATAAAAAATTTATTATCATGGAATCCATTATTTATTCCAATGATCTAAAATATTACCTTTCCATGTATCGTTTGAACAATTCATTTCTTATGCCTATGATGAAAAAATAGATTACATTTTGGGGAAAACAACAGTTGTTCATTCAATGGAAATTTCATGTAATGATGATAACTCGATGTATCCTAAAAAAATTCCATGAAATTTTTATAATTACAATTAATACATTTTTACAACACATTTAATAATAAATTGTATCCATAGAAGAGAATTATTTCAATTTGGATATTACATTATGATCCTCTTATAATTTTAGAACACCACTACTTGAGAATTATCGTCAAAAATGATATCGGATCTTTTTCATGCAATAACATAATATGAAAACATATATTCACAATACATATAGTTATGCCTACTACAACATAGTCTTACATGAAGATGAAAATTACCATATAGGAGAAATAAAAGAGTCATCTATATGGAAATGATGATAATCATTGGACAAGTTGTTTTCTCCATCATTATTAACAAACAACATTTCTCAAGCACAACATGTCTGTAATGAAACATAGACTATTCATTATGATGATGTTATTTACCTTCAATGGAAATCGATAAATATACCAGGTATTCATATAATGCATATTACCTTAGTAATGATGTTTTATTTCTTAATGGATTTAGTGTTTGATAAGATTTTCCATTTTCATAATCATGAATTGTTATTTTATTAATTATAGTAAATTTTAAACTCTTACATATGGTAAATATATTTACAATAGAACAAATTTGCATTATCTTATAAGGTAATACTATTTGATTTTATTTTTGAATTTTAATAATTTGATTTTTTTGTTATATTCGCTATGTATATTTTTAAAAAATGAAATGAAATTTGATAATATAACATTAATATAAAATAATTAGGATTTATACATACATAACCATAATAAGTTTATAATCTATTATAATATTAAACTATTATATTTTTTACTCCATCAATAAAAATTTACTGAAAATTTTCATTTATATAAAATACTTCTAATTGATTATTATTATACTCTTCCCAAGAGTAGGTATAATTTATTTAATCACATATTATATTTTTTTAAAAAATATAACATCCTTTCATGTACAATTAATAAATTTAAAAAATCATTATTCAAAATGAATTTTCATGAAGATACAAATAAATAACATGTAAAATAAAAAATTTATAAATGTAAAAGTTCCAATAATTTTCTTTTCATGTACTATAAATCATGTGAAAATTATTATTAACATGTTAAAATTTTATATTAATATTTGTATATTTTTTTAACATTTATACAATTAATTTCTTTTCACTCTTAAATTATTGTTGTATTTATTATTTGGAAATAATATATCTTTTCAGTAATATAAAAAAATTATATGATTCCTTACATTAACTAAAACCTGAAAATGTTATACATTCGCTGTAATTTATAAAGAAATATCACCAATATTACGCTTTTAAAATTCATCTAAAAAATTCAAAAATACTATAAAATTATTTAATATTAAAATAAAATTTAATGATGTAGATATAACTTAATAGATGTAGATAATTTTTTATAGTATATATTCAGTAATTTTATCTACCTTAACCATTTTAATGTAAAAATTTGTAACTAATTTATTTTATTGAAAAACATCTAAAATGATTTAGAATTATTATTCAACTAATTTTGTTATCTTCTATTGTGCTACTATACATTTATGAATCGACATTCATACAATTTTTATCAATTAATTACTAACTCCAAGAACAAAAAATAAAATTAACATACTAAATTTAACAACTCAATATGAAAAATATATTTGAAACTCCCAAAATATTAAAAATATTGTCTAAATTGCAACATATTGATATCATATTAAACTCTAATGGTTTTTCATTACAATTATATCCTCATATGCTTATTCCATAGTCCTTATCCAAAAAATATTACACGTTAATTATAGAATAGATCAGTTATAATAGATGATTCCAAAATTATGATTTCATGTTTCTAAATCTCATGTTTATAATAGAAAAAAAATTTAATGACAACAATTTAGAATAAAGATTTTGTTGATATTGTATGTGTTTTTTTCATTAACTAATATGAGGGGACTAGAAAAAAAATTATTATTGTAGTAATTTAAATATTATTTGTGTTCTGAAGGGTATATGTCACTTATAGTGTATTTTAGAAGAATTCAATCACTACATCCACTATGTGGAGGAAAACACATTCAGGGTTTCAGAATCTTATATGTATTAATTAACATTCTACATGATACATTCAACATGGACGATACCTTTTCAAAAATATTAAATACTAAATGATAATTATATGTTTTCTAGAGCCTATGATATATATTTTCATTAATTTTTTGATTGAACATTGAGAGATATAATGAATATATTTTTTGTTAATGCCTAAAATATACAATTTATTGTTAAAACAATTGTATTTAGGTTATTAATTAAAAATATTTCTATTTATATCTCGTGGAAATAAAAGAGAAATTTTTTTCATTTATTAAATCCTCATATATTTATCATATATATTATTTTCAAACATTAATAGAAAAAATTTGTTTCCATAATATTTTTTTAGTTGATCATTTAGTTAAACTAATAAATAACTCATATTGTATAAAAATATTTTCATATGGAATTATTAAAGATTCAATTTATGGTTGGAATGAAATAAAAATTCCTAAAGAATATCACATTACATCATTTTACAGATCAATATAATCTGGTGGGAAAAATATATTTCTTAATTATTATAGAAATTATTAAAAAATTAAATTACAAGAAATTTCATGTATTATTATCTGTTACATTTGATAGTTTATAATAAATCAATGAAAATGTTATAAAATTGATTAAAAAATAATAAATAGTATATTTTATTTGTGATTAATTATGAAATGAAGGTTACAGAAGAGATATACTAGGGAACATATACAATAATAACATTATTAATGATATCAATACTTGAGGCACGCGACACCATAAAATTGTCATTAATGAAGGGGTTTTTTTAATTATTATATATAATGTAGACAAATCATTTATTATTATAAATGGTAACAAATTTATTGTCAGAAATTTGAGAGATAAATACATTGTAATATAGATATTTATTGGGACACATTCATGTGACAAATAATTTATTTATAGGTGAAACATGAATCATTCCGACATAAGGTTACCGTTTTACCACCAAAGAAGGAAGTATCCTTTAACTGAATCATATACTATGACTATTAATAAAATTAAACTAACACTACCTTCAAATTTTTTGTTATATCTATAGAATCCATTTTATAGCTTGGAGAATTACATCTTCTTATATCTAGAGTCATGATAAGACATGGATGAAAATATTTACTCCAAATAATGAATATTAATATCTTACATCAACCACTATAATTCTATATAAATGAATTTGTGAAAATTTTAACTAAGTATGTAATATAAAAATCCACTTATTATTCCCTCATAATTTATTTTGATACACATATCGTTAGTTAAAATTTCCTATTTTTACATAGGAAATTAATTTTTATTCAACATCAGGACCATAGAATTGATGAGAATGAAATATTTGATTTCAATGCTAGAATTCAAAAAATTTTCTTTAAATATTCCAATTAATTTTTAAATTAAATTAATATTTATTTGTAACATTAAACTATGAGACTTCAATTACTAGATTTTATCATTATTCTGAGATGTTGTAACATTAAACTAAATATTTTATTAAGATTTTATTTTTTGTTGATTTTTCATAACATATGCTAAATTATATGTTGTAGGATATAAAAAATCAATTTCCCATAACTGGTAAACATGTTATTTAAACATTAAAAAAATATATTAATAAGGATTACGTTATTATATCTATCAGGGGAGGGGATAAACAAAAGAAAAAATATTTAATTTTGTGCGAGGAGGCTCAAAATTGAGACCTCACTAACAACCACAACAAGACGAAACCACAATGATATGTCCATGGGGAAATGAGGAGGGTTATGATAAATTGTACAATATATCTAAATTATAACAAATGATTGAAAATATTTAGCATCTCACCGAAATTTCAGCATTATTCTTAATTTTACCATGTATGTTCATCATTGTGATGGAGAATTGATTTATTTTCTGTTTAATTTCAACAAATCTTAAAACATTATTAATAATGAGGTTCCAATGGAATATCTAATTTTTTTCCATTCACTATCCAATATTTTAATATATTGTCTATTATTTATATTATAAAACTTTGAGAATATTTTTATGAACACATTAACTGGTTCTCTAGATTCATAATAACATTCAAGGGTTTCATTGACTATTTTTTTAATTTCATTCCATTTATTTTATATTTCAATAAATAATTTTTTTAGTTGTTTATTATGTTTATAAAAATGATATGTATCATTTTATATATAAATCATTTTCATGAAATGTAACCTTATTTTGAATCAATTATATGGATGAAAATAGTTATATAGAATAGTTAGTTGTCTAAATTTTATATTATTATGTTTAATATGTAGTTGTGAATTTTTTTTCATTAAAACCCCCATTAATGCTTTATTACCCATGTCTTCTTGAGGTGTCATGGTATGCTTCACCCTATGTGATGATTTCACAAAACAAATAATTATTTTTTTGAATGTTATAACAACACATTCATAATCTATTTTTGTGATGAATGATGTTGGTGTGAAATGATTAACTCATAATTTGTACTCTATATTTTATTCATGCATGTTTTTAGAAATGAACTATAAATACTATTTCTACTAATTTCAATTGATTCATCACTATAGATTGTATGATTGTAACAAAAATACATAACAAAAGTAAAACCATTTATAATCTTGGTCTATCAAAATTACATAAATTTGGAATAATATTTCATTTACCAAGACCAAATGAACTACCTATTATTATTTTTTGTTTCAATTACCTTTCATAATGAATATTCATCAATCGATATTTTTATATAACAAATCCTTATCATTTATTATTATTGAGTTCAAAATTGGTTAATAATCATTGTTGGAATGTTTTCCTTTATGAACATACACGATTTTGCACATCAATTATATTAAAAAATTAAAATATATTAACATGAAAAAATATGTAAATAACAGAACCTTTAATACAGGAAAAAGTAAATATTGACTTTATGACTTTAATTTAAAATTCACGGAAGTAATATTTTTGAAATTAATTTTAATAAAAAAACACATTCAAAATTTTCAACCATCTATAAAATTTAGAGAACATATTGTGGTTACTAAAAATATTTTACGAATGGAATGAAAAAAATTGAATGCTATGACAACATTCTATTGTGAAAAAACTATAATGTTTCTGTGACAATTAAAATAATCAGGTTAGTTCTCATGAATTTATTAATTGAATTTCAAAAACTATAATTTTATTACCATGTATTATTTTATACAAATTATCATTTATAGTTAAAAAACTCAATATTCATCTCATCAAGTATATAGTGCAATTAACGGTTAGCGATCAGGTTAGATTTTTTTTTATTTTTCTTGAATGACATGTTATGAAATCGAAAAAAAATATATCTAAAATGAGAGAATAAATAATTTAGGTAACCTATATTAATCCTTTTAAATACATCCCTTATTGAGTTACAAATTATTCTTTACATTTAATAATATTTCTTATTGAATGTTGATATGTTTTGGGGCCCCAAAAATTGATTTTCTTCATGTAAAAGGTTGTGCTTCTGTTAATGGATATTTATGAGTTGTACATTCATGACTGCAATGTTCCATAGAATAAAACGCATAAAAAATTTTATATATTACAAAAAAAACACATTGAGGGATACCAGAAAACCCTATGAATTATCATTTTATTAATTTTCATTCCACTCTTAATCAATCCAATGTTTTATATTTTAAGATACATAATTATTATTATAGTTTTATGATTCTTATATTAGGTTTAAATATATTATAGATGATATATTATAATTACTAGTAGATCTAATCCCAACAGAAATTCACCTAAAAAAATTTGAACAAATATCTTTATAAAATATCCTATATGAACCAATGATTAGTTTAAAATTAAAAGTCCGCAATCATTAGTATATTTTATAATCGGTAAATTATTTGTTATGGAAATAAATTTTCAATATTAGTAATGTTTGAGATGAATAAAAATTATATGTATGCATCATGAGACCTATGGTAAAAACAATTCAATTAATTAACATTTATGGAATTATGCTTCAAATAAGATAATTTATTTTATGGTTATCATTATAATTAAACACTTACAACATTATCGGATAGATAGATGGATTTTTTATTATTCCATTGGGATGAAAAGTACCATCCCAATATAAACATTCTAGATAATTCAATTTAGTCTATAAATGTATAATTGTTTTCCTTACATTACATTCATGAACAATTAATTCATGAATATTAATTTTTTATTTATTATTATGAATAATAGTTCAATATAAATATATTTTTTTGATATCAAGATGATATCTTTTATATTAAAAAATTTCACGTGTTGTAATTTTTTTGTAATGGGAATGATTATGTTTTTTAATTATGGTATTTTATATGTATATATTGATTTCAAATTAAAATTTTAATTTTTTTATTAAATTATTAAATAGGGTAGTTGGTTTTATTTTTTATGAATTAATATTTTTTATTTAGTCTCCATGAATTTAAATTCATTTTATTTTTCCAATTTTTTAGCTGATAATGATTCATTAAAATATAAAATTGGTTTTTGATACTGATTTTATGATCATCACTTCACTTTAAAATTTAAAATTTCAAATCAGTGAAGAATCCCATAGATAATATCCTCACTCTCAAAAGGGATAAATTCAGGATAAAAAAATTTTGCACTGGTAAATCTTTATAATGTTTAATTGAATTATCAAATTTTATATTATAAAATTAAAATTGATATAATATTTTTTTTGGTTAGTTATAGAGGGTTCCTATTTATAATTTTCATAAATTTTAATTTGAGTTCATTTTATGGTGGATAAGATTAATTAATCAGATTCAATTGATGATTTGGATGATGAGTGATTTTTCTAATTGGTGCTCAGTGTCCTATTTAGCAATATCTTCAATTTAGTTTCTATTTTTGGTGGTTATCCTAAATTTATTTATTATATAGAGTGGAAAAATGTAAATATTGATGAAAAATGATTTATGCTGACTGCATATTTTCAATACTATTATTCATCGAAAATATTCCAAAATTTACAAATTTTGTATGGTTATCTCCAATTTGAATGGATGTATAGGTATCCATGATGTATATATTACTTAAAGGCATATCTTTGTAACATAAATTTATGTTCTCTATATCAGATTACAAGAAAATAATATTTTCCAAGCACTGGCAATATTATTACATGTGTGTTGGAAATTCTAACCATTATCCACCTATAATATCATTTAATCAAACAGTTTCATATAATAAAATCATAAGTATGTTCATAAGTTTTATTTATTTATAAATTTAAGAATCAATAATAATTTTTATTTGTCATCAACATGGCTAGGATTCCATCTAAATCGACACTCGACCAGGTCTGAGACATGCCCCAAATGGCGTTCTCGATCCGCACAACTGGGACCTAGTGCTAGACATCAAATATATATAGAGTTGGAATGGTTTCCTTCCAATAACTAGGATCAACAAAAAAACTAATCAAATTTACCATGAAACAATAAACAACAAATAAATATATATAAATATACATATGGATTCAGATAAAAATACAAATAGAGAATAAATAGAAATTTGAATACAAAAACTAATACTACACTACACAAAAAGATCTACATGTGACCTCCTAGTCACCTCCAACCACAAGACCAAACTGCTCCATCAATGGGCACATGAACCATAGAATATTAAACCTACAAAACAGCAAAAATATTGTTTTGTTAAGCGGAACAAGTATGGTGTGAACTTAGCTGCTCTGTTGGAAGCCAACCAGATTCTATACATTTATGTTCTAAAAATCAGTCCTTAAACACATGTTTGAAATAAATTTATAATAATAAGTTTTATTCATTTTTATAAAAAACCACACCCCTCTGTTTTCAGAACAACACTCAGCATATCACCATTTTCAAAAAGAGTTACCATTTTATAACCAAAAACAAAAAGAAAATACCAAAAAAGTGATACTATACCATGCTCAAAATAAAAATGATTGACATGTTAAAAAAATAAACTAGAAAGTAAACAAGATAATAAAAATCGTAACCATGGGAATTTGAAAACATCACTAGAGTAATACCTGGATGAACATGGTGTGAAATCACCGGCTGTTATATGGTGAAGCTCGCTAGTCAAGAACCAACTAGCTTCCAAAAACTGACTAATCATGTTGAACATCCCATCTTTCCTCGTGTCTTATCTATGGGTACCAACCTGACTAATCATTGGTGATAGGCTACCCTCACTTGACCCTTTATAAGATTCCCATGAACCCATGGTTGATTTATACATTGTATGTAGGTGGCCCTCACACGCTTGACTCTCCTTACCTTTCATCACCACACATAAATACCCCAATCATATACACCACATATATTATAACACATATAGGTAAATTTCTCAATATAGGTTCTTATCATTCAATACTTTATTCAAGGTGAAAACTGGACCACCACATCACATAGTATTATAAAACATTTTTCATAATATACAAAGATACCAAATGGGAAATTATACATTTCGAATCACATTTCACATAAAAACATAACATTCCAAATGTTCCATCAACATTACCAATTCCAATATATAGAAAAAAATTCTCTAAATCATTTTATTTAAAACCACCATAAATATATCAATCACATGTGCATTTCCAAACATGCCTTTACTTTCCAAAAAAAATCTATCTCCAACATTATTTCCAATTCCAATATGAAAACAGAAAAAATTTCTAATGGTCCCAATTGAGACCACATACCATTTAGAAACCAAACATCTTTAAATTTTCCATTTGGGAAAAATATGTCCAAAGAATAATATTGTTTTAATGTGTCATATTAATTTCAATGCACATCCATGTATGCACCTTGTGAAACCATAGATGCACCAACATCCAAGGGATCATTCATTAAAACACAAAAGAAAATACATGGACTCTTTTAGTAATGTATCCATTATTAAAAACAACAACACAAAAACCATACATATGTATCACACTATAAAGGCCAACAATATTCCAATATATTCCTCAATTCATAACCCAATCCAGTTACAAAACACTACCATGGGAAAACACAACCCAAATCATCCATATTTCACATTAATAAAAAAATTATTTTTTTCAAACACCTTGCATGCAAATAAATATTTGTATACCCATGAAAACCCCTTTTAATATCTATTAACATTTCATTAAACATATTTTGTGAATATTTTAGTAATCATAATAAATGAAACACATGGAAATTCATGTTTAAAAAATTCTATCAACATTAAACCTTTATAATAAATCAAAAAAACATATCTCAAGTATATGAAAGACATTTATATATTATTTGAATACAACTAAAAATGGTCAAACATCAATGGAATATTATGGAATGGAATATAATGGAAACACATACCTCAATGGATTGAAGATGCAATGAAACAACAAGGGGCGGAGGAATAAAGACTCATGGACTTATTAAACACCCTAAAATCCAAATAAACAAAACCCACACATCAACCCTAAAAACTACAGTTTTTTCAAGCCATATCAACACAAAGATAGAAGCATGAAATGGGAGAGGGGGATGATGTGAAGAGGAATTTGGAATATTTTATTATGAAACCATAAATAACCACAATCCATTATTGAAAAATATCAAAAATAGTGTCCCAAAACAAAGGAGAATGAGGGGGGAACATTGGTTGATACCCAAAAGGCATGGATTGAAATATTAGGTGAAATCACCTAAATAATATTTTATAAAAAATATGTAGGACATAATGGGTTGCATGGTTTTTCTGCACAATTTTTTAAATTGAGGGAAAACCATATGAATACTAGTGGACTCGTTCTAAAACATGCCAGTTTAGGTTGAACAGTTTCAAAAACCATTCGCAAACAATGTTACATGAAAAATTAAAACCCCTCTATCAAATGAAACTGCAAACACTAAGGGAGTCCACCAAAAAAATCCATGATTTATTAAAACACAGTGTACTGACATCGTGGGTGTCATAGACTCCCCACCATTCCACCTTCTACCAATACCATTATCAATAACCTATCATTGGTCTAGATGAAAACCAAACCACCAAAACTCAATTACATTTGGGGGACACCCATGTTAAAACTCATCCAAAAGACCCAAAATAGAAAAACAAATAAAAATAAATGAAAATTTTGGGTGGGTTGTTACAATTACCCCCACCACAAACACTTTCTACCCCCTATAAAGTCACCCAACTAAATTATAATAAAAAATAGGTCCCAAATTAAAAATAATATAAATGAATCCATGATCATCAGGGTGGAATTTCATTACATGAGAGAGACCTGACCAACTCTAAGAGCGTCCACAACATGATGAATCAAGATGTAAGACAAGAGGGTTTGTTTCACCAAAAGAACATGACTATCAAAAATGAACTACTTCAGACTATCCAAATGAAAAAAATCCCAACCAAATTCATGTACCTCAAAAACCAGAGGAAACCCAAATTAGGTTTTAAAATTGGAGTTGAAATCAAGAAATTTATCATTTTTAATTATTTAGGTGAGGCACATGGGTTTAAAAACCCAACACCAACCATGTGATATTCTACTACTTGATTCCTAGACCACATCATGTACTTGCCTCATAGTTTCTTTAACCATGTGAAAAACATGCGCAAATCGATATGCCCCATATTAAATCCAAACTATTTCATTGGAGAACATTGATTGTTTCCTAAACTACGTGATAACTATGAACCACCTACTACCAAGACCCACAATTCCAATTTTTTCATCAAAAACACAAAAATTAAATCGGTTCATTCAATAATGTCAGTTTGGGAAAACTAACATAGGAACATCCCA
Source organism: Viscum album (assembly GCA_963277665.1). Taxonomy (NCBI): domain Eukaryota; kingdom Viridiplantae; phylum Streptophyta; class Magnoliopsida; order Santalales; family Viscaceae; genus Viscum; species Viscum album. The sequence continues at coordinate 1,254,431,734 of OY728141.1, forward strand.
CAGAAACAAAAATCTATAAAACTCAGGGAAACAACAAAGAAAATATAAAAAATAATCTACAAACAAAAATATAAATCCTCATTTCCTCTAGCAAGAAAATATCCAATATGAGCATAGTCTTGAACCAAAGCAAATCCATTAAAATGGATAACCACCGAGAACAAGGGACACAAATCAAAGAGTAACACGTAATATGTAGTCACAATCTTGAAAAAAATAACAACACCAACAATCCCATTAAAATTATGGTAAATTACAATAGAATATAAAAAAATAATAAAGAACATAAAATATCCCCCCTCTATGCTAGAGAAAAAATTGGGACAAGGTTCCCTACATCACCAAATGATATCATGGATGTTTGAAAATATACACTCTAAGGCCAATGGTCGGAGCCATGATGTTAGTTGTATATGAGGCCCTACACATTGGAATATTCAATCATCCAATAAAGTAAGAGGTTCCCCTAACACACACTTTATTTTAATATGGGTGATCCTCACTGGTGACAAGAGAGATTATATAGAGAATTGTTTAAGCTATTGTTCACTAATCCCTGGTACCACTGAATACTCAGTAGATATTCCACCTTTATTGCTTTCACCTCAATATATATTAACCTTTGGATGAATTTGGTCTTAAATAATTCGAATATATCCTATCATGCAATTATTTTAAGGAAAATAAATTTCACATACCAAATCTCAGACCCTGAAATAAACCCAAAATAGCTCTCACTCTCATAACATTAGTATTTCCAAATAGTATAAAGGCACCTTAACTTCCTCAAGATATTCTAGGGCCTCTAATGGACCTCGGTCACCATAGAAGATAGTAAAGATATAAAAAAAACTACAAATATGATGAGACCCATGAGAAACATTGTGGACCATTCTAGGTGGAATATTCTGAAAAATATCGTGAAAAAATAGAGATAATCCTTAACAAAAAACTATTACCATAAAAATTTCTTAATCAAAATAACATTCTCATATTCCAAAAATCATAAAACAAAATGAAGATCCTATTTTAATAAAATCGGAATTTTCATTCCAATTTCAAAACCAGATTCTTCCATGGACACATTCACAAAACAAGAGCACACATTTAAAAGAAAAACAAAATCGTAAAATTTACACCAAGAAATACCATTTTAGAATAAATAATCTATATCTTCTATGTAAAATTCCCACCCATGGAAAGCTAAAATAAAATACAGATGTATACATCAACATTTTCTTATATAATCCATACACATGTTCTAGCATTCACTTACCCTACATACCTACATATTTAAAAACGTTCATAAAGAATACCAAAGATGATACCTTCCATTTTATCACAAAACCAAGGGTTTACAAAAATCTAAATTCAAATTCCTTTTTAAAACTAAAATTTCCATTTCAATATGAATCCATTTTCAAAAAATCATTTCCATTTCACAAACTAATTTAATTTGAATGATAACATACACCCACTGGAACCATGTCAAAACATAGCTCAAACTAAACTATTGGAATGAGGAATAATTATATATTCCTAACTTGGGGACATCGTAGTGGGGATTCCCCAAGTAAGCGACAACTCTAAGAGGACATTGAAGCATGAACATAAACTATACATGGGTTATTACTCTATGTGAGATCAATACCTGACATCATATCACCTCTACTATCATTCCTCAATCCATATTTAAGACATAGTGCTCAAATTTAGATTATCCATAGAATATTGAGGATCAAAATGAGAAAGTTTTAATGACATTGTTATCATACCTACCTCTTGAGTCCTGAAATCCCTAATATCCAATCTACCAAAAAAATAAATAATAAGGATTTACTATGAAAGGATTTTTGTAGAAAGCAAGACGAGATGACATGAAACCTGCACCCTATGTGGTCCGAGCAATAGCCCTAAGGGAAATCTAGATCCACATAGGTTGGAAACTAGTGCCTTTAATGAAATATAAATCACGTGGAAATAATTTCATCCCAATAAAAAAGATGACATTAATAAACTAATAAAAATGACCACATATCAATAACTAACAACTAAACATATGTAAATATAAAAAAGGATCCATATACTAATACAACTGGAGGGAAAACTGAAAACTGAATACAAAATTAAAACATGGCTACACCAATAATATCTCCATGTGACCTCCTTGTCACCTCCACCCACAATACCGAATTACTCAAACAAACATCACCCAATCCCAAGAAACCCAAACTGATAAAACAGTTTTGATCTACTGACATTGAGTGGCAAAACAACAGTTTGAGCGTAAGAGCGCAGTAGGCAACCACTATAGATTCCATGAATTTTCTTTCTCAAAAACTTCACCTAAATTATAATTTTAAATACATATATAATATTAGGTTTCCATCATTTTTATAAACAATAATTTCTCTACAATTTTCAAAAAAACACACACATCATCACCATTTTCAAAATCAGTGACCATGTTACAACTAAAACCCAAACCAAACTCCAAACAATGTGATATTAAATAATGATAAAAATAAAAAAGTAGTACATGATAGAAAACAAATAAAAAAGAATCTAAACCATCACATACATATCATAAACATGGTAATTCTTAAACACTCCAAGATCAATCCCTAGATGTACTCATTGCGAAACCCCATGTCGGCGTATGGTGAATCTCCCAAGTCAATAACCAACTGCCTGCCCATAACTCACTAATCAAGTGGTACATCCCACCTAGCCTAGTATCTAAACCAAGGGTTAACAACCTGTCTTATTGGGGTTGATCAATGAAAATCAATAGACCCTCTAAAATATTCTCTGGAACCCATGGTAGATGCATATTGTTTATGTAGGAGGCCCTCTCACGCTTTACTCACCTTACCTTCTATCACCACACATTCCTACCGAAAATACAGAAACCTCCTATATGATAACAAATAAATGGAAATCCCTCCTAGGGATTGCTATAGTAAAATAAGTCATTTAAGGTAACAACCATGCTTTCACATCACATGGTCTTATAAATCATTATTCCAAAAATTCCAATATGTCAACTTGGCTTCTAAACATTTAAAATCACATTCCATTTCAAAAACAATATAAAGTGCCAACCGAGCCTTCAACAGTACTAATTCCACTATACCTAAAAAATATCTAAATTAATTTCTTTCAAACCACCTTAAACATTTCATTCACATGCACAATACAGAATTTCCCTTCACTTACGAATACTAAATCAATCTCCAACAATATTTCCAATTCCATTATAAAAAGTAATAAAATATATAAAGCTTCCAAATGAGATCCTTTACAATTTAGAAACCATCCATCCTTCATAGAACCATTTAAGAATCTAGAGGTCATAGAAAAACATTATTTTAATGTGTCATATTTATTTGAATTCATATCCATGTGTGGACATTGTGCACCCATGGATTTTCCAACATCCGATGGAAACCTCATTAAAAACCAATGAGATGACCCTTTTATAAAATTCTCCATTATTATTGTGACCAAAAAAAATAACAATACATATTAATCACACAATAAAGGTAACCAATTTTCCAATAAAAATCCCAAATCATAACACAATCCAATTACCAAACACAACCATGGGAAAACACCTCCAAAATCACCCATATTTCACATTAAAAGAAAAATTACTATTTTTTAAAAACACATTGCATACATTTACATAATGGTATTCAAAAGAAACCCATATTTAAAAACTATTTACATTTAATAAAACATATTGTGCAGATAATTTTGTAATAATAATAAATAAACCGCTGGAAATCCATTTATATCAAATATTTTCAACATAAAACCACTACAATAAACAAATCCAATATATCACAAGTATGAAAAATGTATTTATAAATTATTTTAATGAACTTAAGAATGGTCATAAATTAGTGGAATATTACGAAAATGAAACTAATAGAACCACCTACTTCAATGGAGTGCAGTCCTAAAGAAACATCAGCAGGAAGAAAAACACAGCCTCACGGACCAACCTCACACCCTGGAATCCATAGAAACACAACCAACACATCAACACTAATATCTAGGGTTAATAAAAAAATAAACAAGCTACAATAAATCCATGAAATTAGAGTGGGGGAGGAGGAGAAGATGAATGGGGTAGAATTGATGATGAAACCATGAATAACAGCTAATGTATTTTGAGAAATCTCCCAAAAAGTTTCTTAAATGTAAGAGAATAAGGGGTAACTTAGGTCGATACCCAACATGATTGGATTTAAATTGAAGGTGGAATAAAATAAATATGATTTTTAAAATAAATTTTATTTTTTATGTAATTCCCTACATTTTTATTTATACACGGTTTTGTAAACCATGTGAAAATCATTTGAATGCTACACAACAACAAAAACTAGCTTTATCAACACATCAAATGGGAATTAACATCGCTAAAAGAATTGTAATGCTCAAACATGATAGGGTGAGGTCCTATTTATCATTTATAAAAAAAGTGCTGATAAATTCCCATCCTGCTATAACATTAAATTATATAGCAGCATACCCAAACATGAACTGCAAAAAATCAGCATATCAACAAGTATACCCATACAAAATTAACACATAATTCATAAGTTAATTACATAAAATATACAAATACAACATGTATACCTATAAAATAATTATAACCATAAACTATTAACACATAATTCATAAGTAAATTAAATACATATGGAATTCAATAAATAATTTAGGGGGTAAGGGGATATTCAGGGGTTTGTGGTGGCTGTCCAAAAGGGGTTGGTGGTATCGAGGGGGTGGGCGTGTCTTGGGGGTGTTGGTGTCTGGGGGGAGGGGTAGGGGGGCTGTCTAGTGTGTCTGTATGTGGGGGGGGCAGTCCATGGTTGTGTATATGAGTTTGGGAAGTGTCTAGAGGGGTTGGGGGGCTTTCTAGGGGGTGGGGTGTTCCGGGGGTGTTCCGGGGGTGGGGTGGTGTCTAGGGGGTGGGCGGTCATAGATGATGGGGGGTTCTGCAAGGGGGGGGGGTGTCCAAGAGGTGGGGTGGGAGAGTCCGGGGGGGTGTCCAGGGGTGAGGGTGTCCAGGTTGTGGGGTGGTGTCTATGAGGGGTGGGTTGCTGTTTAGAGGGTGGGGGATGTCCATGGGGTTGGGGGTGTCTATGGGGGTGTCTGTCCATGGCGGTATCTAGGTGGGTGGGGTGGTGTCCAGGGAGGGTGGGGTTATAACACCCCAAGTAAATAAAGAATATGACATTTTTATATTTATCCATATTTTTGAATAAATTATTAATATTACTTTAAAGGAGATGTTATGCTCGATGGAGTACCCAACACACAACAACGAGTTTCTTGGTAATCTTACGTTGAACTCTAATAATAAAATAATATTATTTTAAATATTAGTTAATGCCTAGACGTTGTAATGGAGGGAATGAAAAGAACTAACTACAAAATGATTATATATGTTTCTAAAATATTTTTAATTTTACAATAAATTTTTGATGATTAAAAATGAAAATGAATCCAATTATAAGCGTAAACATTCTAATATTCTTTAAATGGTCGATTACCTGCCTTTTGATGGAGAACCTCTTTTAAATCCACTTTTTGAAAATTTTATTTTTTATATTTGGAAAAATAAAATTCTCCTTTAGAATCGGGACATCAAAATTTACATTGTGTAAATTTTTGGTATTTTTCCGAAAAAGTTCAATTTTTAATAAATAGTGAAAAAATGTTGTATTTTAATTCAAAAACTCTATTAATATAATTTATTTATGTCAATAGATTATATTTTGAATTGGTTTTAAATTGAAATTATAATATTTTTTACCATTTAAACCAATAGTGGTTGTTGGAAATAGTTTCACTTTCAAATCAGACTTAAACTAGTGTCAATCTTTTGATACATTTTGTTTCATAAAAACACGCTATTTGTTTTGACAGCGGGAATTAATTATTAAATTAATTAATGAAACGTATATGTTTTGAATTTTTTAAAATAGAAATAATTTTTGAATTAGGAATAACAAATACATATTAGGGTGAACTTTTGGTAATTTTTTGAAAAACTTCAATTTTTGATGAATAGTGAAACCACTAAGTGGTACTTATAGATACTGATTTTTCCGTTTAAATGAAATTTGGCCATCTTTGTGTTTTTAATTTCAGAAATCTGACATACATGGTTGTCATTAAGAATTAAAATGTGGTTCAATGGGATTAAAATAATTTTTTCGGTGAATAGTAACTTATTAAGTTTTTAATCACGATTAGAGGTAATTATTGTAGTTTATGGTAAGAATAATGTTTTAATAAAATGAAATGACATATAAACATGTCCTACCATAATTGGATGTATAATGGCCGACCAACACAATCCATGGGTCAACTTGAGGACCCCATGGAGCCACTTTGGTTGGAAAATGACATAAATATCTTTTTATTTAATGTTAAAGTAAAAATGACACAAACATGAGATGTTTTACTAAAATAATTTTTACAGGGGGTTATACAAGTCATATTTTTAACTATAAATAATAAATAGAAATATAAGAAGATTTCTTACATCATAGTATTTTTTTATAATTTTTAGACATTAAATAATTTAAATTATTTATGACTTCATGATGATGCAGTGATGACGTCATTATTTAACGATTTAAATAAAATGGAATGATATTGTATCATATATGACCTGCACATGTCCAAAACCTATTGTATGGGTGGATTTAGAACCCTTATCACCTTATCCTCGAAACACATCAATTTGGGACCATTAAAATCTCAGACTCATTCTAAAACAAAGTAACATTTCTTTACTTTCCAAGAGTGTCCATCCTCTCCTCTTATAAAAGGCCCCCACCTCTACCTCCTTACCCACACTTCCAAAGCCATTGGCTCGGACAGCCCCTGAACATTTTGTATCTCCACATCCCTCTCTAACTCCTTGAATCCTCACTTTGGGATTAATTATTCCCAAGGAAGCCTTTGAGCTCAAACCAAAGGGAGTTACCTGATTTTAAGGTAATGTCTTCCCTTGTGTCCTTTTGTTTTATTTTTCTTCTCCAACCCCCTAAAATAATTTTATTCATTTCCTTTGTAACAACTCCAGTATATTAAATATACTAGAATTTTTTTATAAGAATTATTCTAGCTAAACTTACAGACACCTTCGTCTAATGGTTAAAGAACATATTGTTTCTGTGGTTGGCGATTTTCTGCCTCACGAAACGATGATTGTTCAATATCCTTTTAACACCTTTAAAGGTGGCCATTATGATGTCACTGTATTTATATAAGATACATATGGTATTTATGATTACTATATGATTCTGTATTTTATATTTAAACCATACCTTTATTCTTTTCATGTTGTGTAAATGCGATAATTTCATATGAAGAACTGTGGACTACCGCCCCCTCAAGTGATGTGACTCAAAATTCAATACATGGAACGTATAAAGAATGAAATTAATGAACATATGTGACCTATATAACATATATATTATACTTTAATTATAACATATATATATATATCATTTATTTTTAATTCTATTAATATGGCAAAGAAAAAATGAAAGTAGCGTTCATGCGTACGTACGGCCTACCGTCTCCATGAACGGTGCTATTTGTTTTTTATATCCAAATGATATGGAATATTATAAAATGAATATTTTCTGGATATATATGATATTTTAATCATTAATAATATTCTGGAAATTATTTACTTATAAATACTTGGACAGTCATTTTTCAAACAAGTTCATTTTTGACTCATGTACCAAACATCGGCAAAAACGTCTAATATGAACTACCATAATTAAACAATTATTATAACATTATAATATGTGATATGAACTGAATAATAATATTTAAAGGATTTCCTTAGGCAATTATAAATTGACCAAAGTTTATTATTCAGGAATATAAAGAAACGAACAAGACAAGTTGGACTTGAGGTAAGGGATCCTACTCCTCTCTTTCTTTTTAAGTAAACTCTTTAATGTCATTCCTTTTAAAGCACATATTTCTTGTTATTGGGATATTATTTTATATTACTCGTACTGTAATTTTTATTTTCATATGATGATAGAACCTATTCTTTCTCATCAATCCATTTTGGAAGTTTTGAGTGGCGCCGTTAGGCTGCCGAATTTTCGTAAGAGATCTAACCTCTCTCTTTCTTTTTAATTACTCTCCTTTATTTCACTTATTTTAAGCTCCTCTTTGTTATGTTTGGGGATGTTCTTTTATATTATTATTTCTGTAAAATTTATGTTAATATTATTAGAGACCCTATTTGATCTCATGAATCCATTTTTGGATGTTTTAAGTGGCGCCGTTAGGCTGCTGAGTTTTTGTAAGGGATTTTTTATCTCACTTTTATTCTCGTGAGATTTATGCTACATTTGCCACAATTTCCTTTGAGTGGTGTATGAACTTCACATTATATTACTCATTGTGTAATATACTTTCATTTATGAGTATTTACATCAATGTTGTATTGTCGTTCTTTCACAAGGTGTGTGTTTCGAAAGATACCCATGTCAGTAAGGGAACCTTTCACCATCCTCTTTTTAAAATACTTCTTTTGTTATGTATTTTAACTCACATACTATTATGTTGTGATATGTTCTTCTATATCCTTATTGATTTAAATTTTATGTTCGTGTGATGAGATACCCTATTTATCTCTCATCAACTCATTTTCTAAATTTTGTAGTGACGCCGTTAGGCTGTCAAATTTTTGCAAGGGAACTTCTTAACCCAAATTGGATTCTTTGGGATAAACCTGTACACCTTGAATATGTCATTCTATGAATATTTTTTAATAACCTCTGATTGTTCTACACTTAATATCCACTTATATTTGGTGTATTCGTTTGTCAGACATAATTATGTAATTGATTTATCCTTAAATAATGGATATCGTCTTTGTATGGGACTTCGTCTCAATCTCCTTTCATTGAGGAATATTTTGTATTATACACAACCTTCTTTTATACGGTGTATAAACACCTTTGTCTTTTACATTAATTCAAAAGGAATCTTTTTTGTACGAAGCGTTTAGTAAATGACAAAAGGGAATGTTTTTGTCATACATATGCGGCGACAACGACTTCTCCGCCGCCGTGACCATTATTTGAGTTTTGGCTTCCTCAACAAGCCATACTTTTTTAAAAGAAAAATAAATACAATGTTTTAATTTACTTTTATTTTGGTATTGAAAATGGTTTTCATAATGTTTTTATATCAATGTGTTGTATTGATATCTTGTGATTGAAAGGTGGAAATGTTATGTTTCCTTTATGCATGTTTTATGTGAAATGATTATGTTGAGGTTCTTGGGCATTATTATGAAGACGAGTGTTTCCGTGATAAACTAAGGGCGGGTGAGCCCGATATAGCTCTCCAATGCATTGGGTAACATGAAGGAGTGAACAATTAAGGTTTCTCCGAAGAGATTTAGGGAATATACTGTGGTGGGTATTCCAAACGTAACCAAGAGGGTTACTCCATACGTAAGAATGTTATGAATGCCCCATGTTGCCTTTATGTCTTATAATTTATAAGATTTATTAATGATTTGATGAGGTATGTTAATGTTCCTATGTTTTATGGGTAAAGTATGATTTCATTCTTATGTATATATGAACTCATGTTCCCTTTCTATATTTTTATAAACCTTACTGAGCTTTTTATGCTCATCCCATGTTTTTGAAATGTTTTTCACAGGTTAAGGGAATAGTACATGATATGATGATAGTGTCAAGGAAGTGTCAAGAAATAATCCAAGATTTATTTTCAAATATGTTTCCGTTGATGGAAAAAAAATGAATACTATCTTTTCTGTAACCACTTTGTTTAAATGTGGAATTTAATGTAAGTTTTATGATCTAATTCTCTAAAACTCTAAACCTGAAAAGATCTTCAATCTGTAATCTTGTAATTACTCAAGATTAAGTAGGTTTTAAGGCTAGGGCCTTATAGTTGGTATCAATGGTCAGTTTAGATAACTTTATAGGTTAGGGTATCCTCTAAGCATAAGTGACATTACCATAATGGTTAGGATTTCAGAAAGAGTCATAGTTTTAGATAAATTGAATAAGTAAGTATATCTTAGTGGTTATCTTCCTTAATAGTACATGATGGTTTTGTTGATATAATCACACTGACATTTCTATTTTTAGTGAATGGATGGATCCAGCAGGCACTAAAGTGACAATAGGTTTGAAGGAAACTGTTGTGTTTCTCTGATTAAGAGACTAGATGAAATGGGGTATTCAATGAGGAAACTCGTGGTTGTTCTAAACCAACTATCATGGAGTCATGATCATCCACTTGAACCTTGCTATGTTCTGTAATGCATCATGTACAATATGACCAGTCGATGTGGAAGTTCAAGTAATAATTATAAAGGTAACCATTAGGGTTTATATGATCCTTACTTTTTAGGTAATTATGGGTTATTATATGTTATGATGGAAAATGAAAGGCATGAGATAAACATGAGGATAAAATATGTTATGATTATTTTTGAAGATTTTATCTCATTTTGGGGAATGTTTTATGAATTATATAGTTATGGGAAAAGAACAACATGCATACCGTGTGACAACCCATCGCGTCAGACAAAGCTGCGGGAATCGAACCCACAACCAAAGTGCAACTGGTATTTATCGCCTACCACTGGACTACGTGAAGTCCCTGGTTAATTTGACTGATTCTTTTTAGTTAGATGATTTTATTAATTAAGAGTAAGTTGATTTTGGGTTATCAATGGAAATTTATTAAACTATCATAGAGGATATGGGATTAGGTTAATTGCTTTTCAATAAGAGACTTTAAGAGCAACGGATGTTGTTTGGAGATAAATGTTACGATTTAACATGTAAGACATTGTGATTAAATCCTTAAAATATTTGGGTTTCAATCTTAGTTTGGTTTTCCTTGATGAATTTTATGGACAAATCGTTTATCGAATGGTCCTTGTTGAACTTTGGGTTTTGTTGGACAAATTTTGGAGATTACGAATAGATTTTCTTTTTATAAAGGGTTATCCTTTTCTAGATTATCTGATCTTGTACTAACATTTTTTGTTTCGGTTTTGGTTAAAGTCTAAAGAAATGGGAAGTATATATTTATCTTTTGTGGATTAGGTGATTCTCTAGAAGTTTATTATAGTACTCTTAATGTGAACAAGTCTTCCTAAATAATCGTCTTTTGGAGAAAATATGAGTTTGTGTAATGAAATCTAATAAAAGTTGAAAGTCAACATGATAAGTGATTATGTTTCCTTATGAATAAATTCCTCAATAAAAAGTAACTTAAAACAAAAATGTTGTCTATTAACTTTTCCTACTCTGAAATAGGATACTGTTTAACCCATCACAAGTTTGTGATTTTCTTGTGGTTAACTTTCTCCTAAACATGTTTTCTATCACCCTCCATCAGAACATGACCCTATGTTTTCTCCTCCATGTCCATGTTTTCCTACATGGAATCCTAGTATGGGTTAACTCGGGTGACCTCTGTACTTATCTTTCTTTATTTTAAAGTGATTTGTTTACCGACTCTAGTTCCGATGTGGGACTTTCAAGGATATTTCCAAGCTCAATTTTAAAAATGCGAGGATGCAATTTCCAAAAGGGGGGAAGGATGTAACACCCCAGGTAAATAAAGAATATTACATTTTTATATTTATCCAAATTTGTGAATAAAATATTAATATTACTTTAAAGGGGATGCTATGCTCGATGGCGTACCCAACACGCAACAACGAGTTTCTTGGGATTCTTACGTTGCACTCTAATAACAAAATAATATTATCTTAAATAGTAGTTAATGCCTAGCCGTTGTAATGGCGGGAATGAACAGAACTAACTACAAAATGATTATATAAGTTAGTCAAATATTTTTACTTTTTACAATAAATGAGAGAGGATTAAAAATGAAAATGAATCCAATTTTAAGCGTAAACATTCTAATATTCTTTAAAAGGTCGAGTAACCACCTTTTGATGGCAAACCTCTTTTAAATCCACTTTTGGACAATTTTATGTGTTATATTTGACAAAATAAAATTCTTATTTAGAATCGGGACATAAAAATTTACATTGTGTAAATTTGTGGTATTTTTCCGAAAAAAGTTCAATTTTTAATGAATAGTGAAAAAATGATGTATTTTAATTCAAAACCTCTTTTAATCTAATTTATTTATATGATTAGATTATATTTTGAATTGGTTTTAAAGTGAAATTAGAATATATTTTTACCATTTAATCCAATAGTGGTAGTTGGAATTAATTTCACTTTGAAATCGGACTTAAACTAGTGTCAATCTTTTGATATATTTGTTTCATAAAAACACGCTATTTGTTTTGAAAATGGGAATTAAATATTAAATTAATTAATGCAACTTATATGTTTTGAATTTAGTAAAATATAAATCATTTTTGAATTCGGAATATCAAATATTGCTTTGGGTGAACTTTTGGTAATTTTCTGAAAAACATCAATTTTGATGAATAGTGAAACCACTAAGTGGTACTTATAAAAACTGATTTTTCCGTTTAAATGAAATTTTTGCATTTTTTGTGTTTTGAATTTCAAAAATCCGACATACATGGTTGTCATTAAGAAGTAAAATGTGGTTCAATGGGATTAAAATAATTTTCTGGTGAATAGTAACTTATTAAGTTTTTAATCACGATTAGAGGTAATTAGTGTAGTTTAATGTAAGAATAATGTTTTAATAAAATTAAATGACCTAGAAACATGTCCTACCCTCATTGGATGTGTCATGGCCGACCAATAAAATCCATGGGTCAACTTGGGGACCCCATGGAGCAACTTTGAATGGAAAATGACATAAATATCTTTTTATTTGATGTTAAAGTAAAAATGACACAAACATGAGATGTTTTACTAAAACAATTTTTACATGGGGTTATACATGTCAGAGTTTTGAGTATAAATAATAAATGGAAATCTAAAAATATTTATTACATCATAGTATTTTTTTATAATTTTTAGACATTCAATAAATTAAATAATTTATGACATCATGATGATGCAGCGAGGACCTCATTATTTAACGATTTAAATAAAATGGAAAGATAATGTAAAATCTAAGACATATACATGTCCAAAACCTATCGGATGGGTGTATTTCGAACCCTTATCACCTTATCCTCAAAACACATTAATGTGGGACCATTAAAATCCGAGACTCATTCTAAAATAAAGTAAAATTTCTTTACTTTCCAAGAGTCCCCCTCCTCTCCTCTTATAAAAGGCCCCCACCTCTACCTCGTTAACTTTACTTCCAAAGCCATTGGCTCGGCCAAACCCTGCACATTTTGTCTCTCCACATCCCTCTCTAACTCCTTGAATCCTCACTTTGGGCAGAAGGCTTCCCAATAAATCCTTTGAGCTTAAACCAAAGGGAGTTACCTGCTTTTAAGGTAATGTCTTCAGTTGTGTCCTTTTGTTTTATTTTGCTTATCCAACCCCCTAAACTCTTTTTATTCATTTATTTTGTAACAAATCCAGTATCTTCAATATACTATAATGTTGTTATAAGAAGGATTCGAGCTACACTTACACACACCTTCGTCTAATGGTTAAAGAACATACTGTTTCTGTGGTTGACGATTTTCTGCCTCACGAAACGATGATTGTTCAATATTCTTTTAACACCTTTAAAGGTGGCCAATATGATGTCACTGTATTTTATATATTATATATATGGTATTTATGTTTATTATATGCTTATGTATTTTATATTTAAACCATACCTTTATTCTTTTCATGTTGTGTAAATGCGATAATTTCATATGAGGAAGTGTGGACTACCGCCCCCTCAAGTGATGTGACTCGTACATGCAATACATGGAAAGTATAAAGAATGAAATTAATGAAAATATGTGACCTATATAACATATATATTATACTGTAATTATAATATATATATATATATCATTTATTTTTAATTCCGTTAATATGACAAAGAAAAAATGAAAGTAGCGTTCTTGCGTATGTACGGCCTACCATCTCCATGAACGGTGCTTTTCGTTTTTTATCTCCAAATGATATGGAATAGTATAAAATGAATATTTACTAGATATATATGATATTTTAATCATTTATAATATTATGGAATTTATTTACTTATAACTACATGGACAATGATTTTTCAAACAAGTTCATTGTTGACTCATGTACCAAACATTGGCAAAAACGTCTGATATGAACTATCATTATTAAACAATTATTATAACATTATAATATGTGATATGAACTGAATAAAAATCTTTTAAGGAGGTCCTTAGGAAACTACAAAATTGACCAATGTTTATTATTTGAGAATATAACAAAACTAATAAGACAAGTTGGATTTGAGGTAAGGGATCCTTCTCCTCTCTTTCTTTTTAAGTACACTGTTTTATGTCATTCCTTTTAAAGCACATATTTCTTGTTATTGGGATATTCTTTTATATTACTCTTACTATAATTTTTATGTTCATATTATGAGATACCCTATTATCTCTCATCAATCCATTTTGGAAGTTTTGAGTGGCGCCGTTAGGCTGCCGAATTTTCGTAAGAGATCTAACCTCTCTCTTTCTTTTTAAGTCCTCTCCTTTATGTCACTTATTTTAAGCTCCTCTTTGTTATGTTGAGGGATGTTCTTTTATATTCCTATTTCCATAAACTTTATGTTAATATGATGCGATACCCTATTTTATCTCATCAATCCATTTGTGGATGTTTTATGTGGCATCGTTAGGCTGCCGAGTTTTCGTAAGGGATTTTTCATCTCACCTTTATTCCCGTGAGATTTATGCTACATTTTCCATGATTTCCTTTGAGTGGTGTATGAAATTCCCATTATTTTACTCATTGTGTAATATAATTTCATTTATGAGTATTTACATCAATGTTGTATTGTTATTCTTTCACGAGGTGTATGTTTCGAAAGATACCCATGTCTGTAAGGGAACCTTTCACCCTCCTCTTTTTAAAAGACTTATTTTGTTTTTTCTTTTAATTCACATACTATTATGTTGGGATATGTTCTTCTATATCCTTATTGATTTAAATTTTATGTCTGTGTGATGAGATACCCTTTTTATGTCTCTTAAACTCATTTTCTGAATTTTGTAGTGATGCCGTTAGGCTGTCAAATATTTGCATGGGAACTTCTTAACCCAGATTTGATTCTTTGGCATAAACTTGTACTCCTTGAATATGTCGTTCTTTGAATATGTGTGAATATCCTCTGATTTTTCTACACTTAGTATCCACTTATATTTGGTGTATTCATTTGTCATACATAATTATGTAATTGATTTATCCTTAAACCAAGGATACCGTCTTTGTATGGGACTTCGTCTCAATCTCCTTTCATTGTGGAATATTTTGTTTTATACACAACCTTCGTTTATATGGTGTATAATCCCCTTTTACTTTTACGTTTATTGAAAATGAAGCTTTTTTGTAGGAAGCATTTACTAAATGACAAAAGGGAATGTTTTTGTCATACGTATGCGGCGACAATGACTTTTCCACTACTGTGACCAATATTTGAGTTTCGGCTTCCTCTACAAGCTGTAATTTTTTTTAAAAGAAAAATAAATACCATGATTTAATTTTATTTTATTTTGGTATTGAAAATGGTTTTCATAATGTTTTTATATCAATGTGTTGTATTGATATCTTATGATTGAAAGGTGGAAATGTTATGTTTCATTTATGCATGTTTTATGTGATATGATTATGTTGAGGTTCTTGGGCATTATTATGAAGACGGGTGGTTCCGTGATAAACTAAGGGCGGGTGATCCCGATATAGCTCTCCAATGAATTGGGTAACGTGAAGGAGTGAAACGTTAAGGTTTCTCCGAAGAAATTTAGGGAATATATTGTGGTGGGTATTCCAAACATAACTAAGAGGGTTACTCCCTACGTAAGAATGTTATGAATGCCTCAAGTTACCTTTATGTCTTATAATTTCTATGATTTATTCATGATTTGATGAGGTATGTTAAAGTGCCTATGTTTTATGAGCAAAGTATGATTTCATTATTATGTATATATGAACTCATGTTTCCTTTCCATATTTTTATAACCCTTACTGAGCTTTTTATGCTCATCCCAAGTTTTTGAAATGTTTTTCACAGGTCAAGGGAAAGGTACATGATATGATGATAGTTTCAAGGAAGTGTCAAGAAATAATCCAAGATTTATTTTTAAATATGTTTCCGTTGATGGAAAAAAAATGAATACTATCTTTTATGTAACCACATTGATTAAATGTGGAATGTAATGTAAGTTTTATGATCTAATTCTCTAAACCTCTAAACCTGAAAAGATCCTCAATGTGTAATCTTGTAATAACTCAAGATTAAGTATGGATTAAGGCTGCGGCCTTATAGTTGGTATCAAAGGTTGGTTTAGATGACTTTAGAGGTTAGGGTATCCTCTAAGCATAAGTGACATGACCATAATGATTAGGATTTCAGAAAGAGTCATAGTTTTAGATAAATTGAATAAGTAAGTATATCTTAGTGGTTATATTCCTCATTAGTACATGATGGTTTTGTTGATATACTCACACTGACATTTCTGTTTTTAGTGAATGGATGGATCTAGAAGGCACCAAAGTGTCAATAGGTTTGAAGGAAACTGTTGTGGTTCTCTGATTAAGAGACTAGATGAAATGGGGTATTCAATGAGGAAACTCTTCGTTGTTCTAAACCAACTATCAAGGAGTCATGATCATCCACTTGAACCTTTCTATGTTCTGTAATGCATCATGTATGAGATGACTAATCGATGTGGAAGTTCAGGTAATAATTATAAAGGTAACCATTAGGGTTTATATGATCCTTACTTATTAGGTAATTATGGGTTATTATATGTTATGATGGAAAATGAAAGGCATGAGATTAACTTGAGGTTAAAATATGTTATGATTATTTTTGAAGATTTTATCTAGTTCTGGGGAATGTTTTTTGAATTATATAGTTTTGGGAAAAGGACAACACGCAAACTGTGTGACAACCTGTCACGTCGGACAAAGCTACGGGAATCGAACCCACAACCAAAGTGCGACTGGTATTTATCACCAACCACTGGACTACGTGAAGTGCTTGGTTAGTTTGACTGATTCTTTTTAGTTAGATGAAATTATGAATTAACAGTAAGTTTATTTTGGGTTATAAATGTAAATTTATTAACCTATCATATAGGATATGTGATTAGGTTAATTACTTTTCAATACGAGACATTAAGAGCAACTGATGTTGTTAGGAGATAAATGTTACGATTTAACTTGGAAGACTTTGTGATTAAATCCTTCAAATATTTGGGTTTCAATATTAGTAGTGTTTACTTTGAATAATTTTATGGACAAATTGTTTATCGAATGGTCCTCGTTGAACTTTGGGTTTTGTTGGACAATTTTTGAAGATTAAGAATAGATTTTCTTTTTACAAAGGGTAATCCTTTTCTGGATTATCTGATCTTGTACTAACCTTTTTGGTTTCGGTTTTGGTTAAATTTTAATGAGATGGGAAGTATATAGTTACCTTTTGTGGATTAGGTGATTATCTAGAAGTATATTATAGTACTCTTAATGTGAAAAAGTCTTCCTAAATACTCATCTTTTGGAGAAAATATGATTTTGTGTAAGGAATCTAATAAAAGTTGAAAGTCGTCATGATATTTGATTATGTTTCCTTATGAATAAATTCCTCAATAAAAAGTAACTTAAAACAAAAATGTTGTCTATTAACTTTTCCTACTGGGGAATCGAATACTTTTTAACCCATCACAAGTTTGTGATTTTCTTGTGGTTAACTTTCTCCTAAACATGTTTTCTATCACTCACCATTAGAACATGACCCTATGTTTTCTCCTCCATGACCATGTTTTCCTACAAGGAATCCTAGTATGGGTTAACTCGGGTGACCTCTGTACTTATCTTTCTTTATTTTAAAGTGATTGTTTTACCGAATCTTGTTCCGATTTGGGACATTCAAGGATGTTTCCAAGCTCAATTTTATAATTTCGAGGACGCAATTCTCAAAAGGGGGAAGGATGTAACACCCCAGGTAAATAAAGAATATGACATTTTTATATTTATCCATATTTTTGAATAAAATATTAATATTACTTTAAAGGGGATGTTATGCTCGATGGCATACCCAACACGCAACAACGAGTTTCTTGGAAATCTTACGTTGTACTCTAATAATAAAATAATATTATTTTAAATAGTAGTTAACGCCTAGTCATTGTAATGGCGGGAATGAACAGAAATAACTACAAAATGATTATATATGTTTGTAAAATATTTTTACTTTTTACAATATATGTTAGAGGACTAAAAATGAAAATGAATCCAATTTTAATCGTAAACATTCTAATATTCTTTAAAAGGTCGATTAACCACCTTTTGATGGAGAACCACTTTCAAATCCACTTTTTGACTATTTTATGTGTTATATTTGAAAAAATAAAATTATTCTTTAGAATCGGGACATCAAAATTTTCATTGTGTAAATGTTTTGTATTTTTCCGAAAAAGTTAAATTTTTAATGAATAGTGAAAAAATGTTGTATTTTAATTCAAAACCACTTTTAATATAATTTATTTATATGATTAGATTATATTTTGAATTGGTTTTAAATTGAAATTAGAATATATATTTACCATTTAATCCTATAGTGGTCATTAGAATTAATTTCAATTTGAAATAGGACATAAACTAGTGTCAATCTTTTGATACATTTTTTTCATAAAAACATGCTATTTTTTTGACAGCAGGAATTAATTATTAAATTAATTAATGCAACATATATGTTTTGAATTTTGTAAAATAGACAACATTTTTGAATTCGGAATATCAAATATATCTTAGGGTGAACTTTTGGTAATTTTCTGAAAAACTTCAATTTTTTATGAATAGTGAAACCACTAAGTGGTACTTATAAAAACTGATTTTTCCGTTTAACGGAAATTTTTACATCTTTGTGTTTTGAATTTCAAAAATATGACATACATGGTTTTCATTAAGAAGTAAAATGTGGTTCAATGGGATTAAAATAATTTTTTGGTAAATAGTAACTTATTAAGTTTTTAATCGCGATTAGAGGTAATTATTGTAGTTTAAGGTAAGAATAATGTTCTAATAAATTTAAATGACCTAGACACATGTCCTACCCTCATTGGATGTGTCATTTACGACCAATACAATCCATGGGTCAACTTTGGGACCCCATGGAGCCACTTTGGTTGGAAAATGACATAAATATCTTTTTATTTAATGTTAAAGTAAAAATGACCCAAACATGAGATGTTTTACTAAAACAATTTTTTACATGGGGTTATACAAGTCATATTTTTGAGTATAAATAATCAATGGAAATATAAAACGATTTCCTACATCATAGTATTTTTTTTATAATTTTTAGACCTTAAATAAATTAAATTATTTAGGACATCATGATGATGCAGCGATGACCTCATTATTTAACGATTTAAATAAAATGGAAAGATAATGTAAAATATAAGACCTAAACATGTCAAAAACCAATTGTATGGGTGTATTTAGAACCCTTATCACCTTATACTCGAAACACATCAATTCAGGACTATTAAAATCTGAATCTCATTCAAAAATAAAGTATCATTTCTTTACTTTCCAAGAGTGCCCCTCCTCTCCTCTTATAAAAGGCCCCCACCTCTACCTCCTTACCCACACATCCAAAGTCATTGGATCGTCCAAAACCTGCCCATTTTGTCTCTCCACATCCATATATAACTCCTTGAAGCCTCACTTTGGGCAGAAGTCTTCCCAAGGAAGCCTTTGAGTTCAAACCAAAGGGAGTTACCCGATTTTAAGTTAATGTCTTCACTTGTGTCCTTTTGTTTTATTTTGCTTATCCAACCCCCTAAACTATTTTTATTCATTTATTTTGTAACAAATCCAGTATCTTCAATATACTAGGATGTTTTTATAATAAGTATTGGATCTACACTTTCACACACCTTCGTCTAATGGTTAAAGAACATACTGTTTCTGTGGTTGGCCATTTTCTCCCTCACGAAACGATGATTGTTCAATATTCTTTTAACACCATTAAAGGTGGCCATTATGATGTCATTATATTTTATATATGATATATATGGTATTTATCTTTACTATATGATTCTGTATTTAATATTTAAACCATACCTTTATTCTTTTCATGTTGTGTAAATGCGATAATTTTATATGAGGAAGTGTGGACTACCGCCCCATCAAGTGATGTGACTCGTAAATGCAATACATGGAACGTATGAAGAATGAAATTAATAAACATATGTGAACTATATAACATATATTTTATACTGGAATTATAATATATATATTTATAATTTATTTTTAATTCTATTAATATGACAAAGAAAAAATGAAAGTAGTGTTCATGCGTACGTACGACCTACCGTCTCCATGAACGGTGTTTTTCATTTTTTATCTCCAAACGATATGGAATAGTATAAAATGAATATGTGCTGGATATATATATGATTTTTTAATCATTAATAATATTCTGGAAATTATTTACTTATAACTACATGGACAATCATTTTTCAAACAAGTTCATTTTTGACTCATGTACCAAACATCGGCAAAAACGTCTGATATGAACTAACATTATTAAACAATTATTATAACATTATAATATGTGATATGAACTTAATAATAATCTTTAAAGGAGGTCCTTAGGCAATTATAAATGGACCAAAGTCTATTATTCAGGAATATAAAGAAACGAACAAGACAAGTTTGACTTGAGGTAAGGGATCCTACTCCTCTCTTTCTTTTTAAGTACACTCTTTTATATCATTCCTTTTAAAGCACATATTTCTTGTTATTGGGATATTATTTTATATTACTCTTACTGTAATTTTTATGTTCATATTATGAGAGACCCTATTCTCTCTCATCAATCCATTTTGGAAGTTTTGAGTGGCGCCGTTAGGCTGCCGAATTTTCGTAAGAGATATAACCTCTCTCTTTCTTTTTAAGTACTCTTTTGTATGTCACTTCTTTTAAGCTCCTCTTTGTTATGTTGGAGGATATTCTTTTATATTACTATTTCTGTAAACTTTATGTTAATATGATGAGAGACCTTATTTGATCTCATCAATCCATTTTTAGAAGTTTTATGTGGCACCGTTAGGCTTCCTCGTTTTCGTAAGGGATTTTTCATCTCACTTTTATTCCCATGAGATTTATGCTAAATTTGCCACAATTTCCTTTGAGTGGTTTATGAACTTCCCATTATTTTACTCGTTTTGTAATATACTATAATTTATGAGTATTTACATCAATGGTGTATTGTCATTCTTTCACGAGGTGTATGTTTCAAAAGATACCCATGTCGGTAAGGGAACCTTTCACCTTCCTCCATTTAAAAGGCTTCTTTTGTTATTTTTTTGAATTCACATACTATTATGTTGGGATATGTTCTTCTATATCGTTATTGATTTAAATTTTATGTCCGTGTGATGAGATACCCTTTTTATCTCTCATCAACTCATTTTCTGAATTTTGTAGTGACGCCGTTAGGCTGTCAAATTTTTGCAAGGGAACTTCTTAACCCAAATTTGATTCTTTGGGATAAACTTGTACTCCTTGAATATGTCGTTCTATGAATATGTGTGAATAAACTCTGATTGTTCTACACATAATATCCACTTATATTTGGTGTATTTGTTTGTGACACATAATTATGTAATTGATTTATCCTTAAACCAGGGATACAGTATTTGTATGGGACTTCGTCTCAATCTCCTTTCATTGACGCATATTTTGTTTTATACACAACCGTCATTTATACGGTGTATAAACCCCATTGACTTTTATGTTTATTCAAAAAGAATATTTTTTGTAAGAATTGTTTACTAAATGACAAAAGGGAATGTTTTTGTCATACGTATGCGGCGACAACGACTTCTCCGCCACCGTGACCATTATTTCAGTTTCGGCTTCCTCTACAAGCCATACCTTTTTTTAAAGAAATGTAAATACCGTGTTTTACTTTTCTTTTATTTTAGTATTGAAAATGGTTTTAATAATGTTTTTATATCAATGTGTTGTATTGATATCTTGTTATTGAAGGGTGGAAATGTTATGTTTCCTTTATTCATGTTTTATGTGATACGATTATGTTGAGGTTCTTGGGCATTATTATGAAGAAAGGTGGTTCTGTGATAAACTAAGGGCGGGTGGGCCCGATATTGCTCTCCAATGCATTGGGTAATGCGAAGGAGTGAAACGTTAAGGTTTCTCCGAAGAGATTTAGGGATTATACTGTGGTGGGTATTCCAAACGTAACCAAGAGGGCTACTCCCTAGGTAAGAATGTTATGAATGCCTCAAGTTACCTTTATGTCTTATAATTTCTATGATTTATTCATTATTTTATGAGGTATATTAAAGTGACTATGTTTTATGGGTAAAGTATGATTTCATTCTTATGTATATATGAACTCATGTTTCCTTTCAATATTTTTATAACCCTTACTGAGCTTTTTATGCTTATCCCATGTTTTTGAAATGTTTTTCACAGGTCAAGGGAAAGGAACATGATATGATAATAGTGTCAAGGAAGTGTCAAGAAAGAATCCAAGATTTATTTTTAAATATGTTTCCATTGACTGTAAAAAAATGAATACTATCATTTATGTAACCACTTTGTTTAAATGTGGAATGTAATGTAAGTTTTATGATCTAATTCTCTAAAACTCAAAACCTGAAAAGATCCTCAATGTGTAATCTTGTAATAACTCAAGATTAAGTAAGGTTTAAGGCTGGGGCCTTATAGGGGTGGTTTACAAGGGGTTGGTGGATTACCATGGGTGGGGGTGTCTAGGGGGTGGGGGGTCATCCGTACATCAGTTGATGTTTTCGGAGAAAAATATGTCCATTTTAAACAAAAGAGAGACGCATTGAGTGATACGAGCCACACTATGCCTTAAATTGTGGTGGGGTTGATTCATACATGTCAAAAATGACCCATGGATCTTTCTACTAAAGTATCAACACAATATGAATGATTTGGTTCATTTTTTTGTAAGTTAATTGTTGATTTCACATAAAATTTGGTCTATTTTAAACAAAAGAGAGACACTTTGAGTGATACCGGACACACCATGACTCGGATTGAGGTGGGGTTGAATCATACATGTCAAAAATGACCCATGAATCATTCTCCTTAAGTATCAACACAATCCGAAAGTGTTTGGTCAGTTTTCCGTACATCAGATGTTGTTTTAACTTAAAATTCTGTCCATTTTAAACAATATAGAGACACTTTTAGTGATACCAGCCACACCATGCCTAAAATTGAGGAGGGGTTGAATCATTGTTGTTAAAAATAACCCAAGGATTGTTCTCCTAATGTATCAACAAAATAAAAATACGTCTGGTCAGTTTTCCGTACACTATTTATTGTTTTCACTTAGAATTATGTTCATTTTAACCAAAAGAGATACACTTTGACTGATATCGGTCACACCATGGTTTTTATTGAGGTGGGGTTAACTCTTAAATGTCATAAATAACTCATGGATCGTTCTCATAATCTATTAACACAATACAAATGCATTTGGACATTTTTTTGTAAGTTAGTTGTTGTTTTCACATAAAATTTTGTCCACTTTAAACAAAATAGACACACATTGAGGGATATCGGCCACACATTACCTTAGATAAAGGCAGGGTTGACCCTTACACATCACAAATAACCCATTTATCATTCTTCAAAAGTATCAACACTATATAAATGTGTTTGGATAGTTTTCCGTACGTCAGTTGTGGTTTTCACTTAAATTTATGTCCATTTTAAACAAAAGAGATACACTTTGAGTTATACTAGCCACATTGTGCCTCTGATTCAGGAAAGGATTACTATTACATGTCACACATGACCCATGGATATTTCTTCAAAGGAATCAACATAATCTGAATTCATTTGTTTAGTTTCCTATATGTAAGTTGTTGATTTCACTTAAAATTCTGTCCATTTTAAACAAATGAGAGACACATTGAGTGATACCGGCCACACCATGGCTCTTATAGAGGAGGGGTTGACTTGTACATGTCAAAAATGACCCATCGATCATTATTCTAATTTATAAACACAATTCGACTGTGTTTGGTTGGGTTTCTATATGTCAATTTTTATTTTCAGATAAAATTCTTTCAATTTTAAACAAAAGAGAGACACTTTGATTGATACCTAACACACCATGACTCTGATTGAGGCAAGTTTGACTCGTACATGTAACTCATGACCCAAGGAACGTTATACTAAAGTATAAACAGAATCATAATGCATTTTTTTGGTTTTATGTACGTCAGTTGTTTTCACATAAAATTCTGTCCATTTTAAACAAAAGAAATACAATTTGAGTGATACCATCCTCAGCGCGCCTCAGATTGAAGTTGGGTTGAATATTACACATAAAACATGACCCATGGATCTTTCTCCTAAAGTATCAACACAATCCGAATGATTTTGACAGTTTTCTTTACGTCACTTGTTGTTTTCACTTAAAAGTCTATCCATTTTAAAAAACAAGAGAGACATATTGAGTGATACCGGCAACACCGTGCCTCATATTGATGCGGGGTTGACTCGAACACGTCAAAAATGACCCGTGTATCTGTATTGTTTGGTATCAACACAATATTAATGCATTTGGTTGGCTTTCAATACATCAGTTGTTGTTTTCACTTAAAATTTTGTCAATTTTAAACAAAAGAGAAACACTTTGACTGATACCGGCCACACTGTTTCTCTAGATGAAGTAGAGATGACTCATAAACGTCGAAAACGTCTCATTTATCATTATTCTATAGTAGCAACACAATATGAATGCGTTTGTTCATCTTTCCGTACGTTAGTTTTTGGGTTTATTTAAAATTCTGTCCATTTTAAACAAATGGAGTCACTTAGGGTTTTGCCAGCCACACCGTGCAGCAGATTGAGGTGGTGTTGAATTTCAAACATCATAAATGACCCATTGATTGTTCTTCTATTGTTTCAACACAATCTGAATGCTTTGGGTAGGTTTTCCATACATCAGTTTTTACATTAACTTAAAATTCTGTCAATTTTAAACAAAAGTGATACACATTGAGTGATACCGGCCACACTGTGCCTCAGATTGAGGTGGGGTTAACTCTATAAAATCAACAATGACCCTTAAATCATTCTCCTAATGTATAAACACAATCCAAATGTGTTTGGTCAGTTTTTCAGACGTCATTTGTAGTTATCACTTAAAATTCAGTACATTTTAAACAAAAGAGAGACACTTTAAGTGATATCGGGCACACCATGCATTTTATTGAGATAGGGTTGACCTATACACATCAAACGTGACCCATGGATCATTATTTTAATGTATCAACACAATCCAAATGTGTATGGTCCATTTTATGTACGACTATTGTTGTTTTCACATAAAATTATGTCAATTTTAAACAAACGAGAGACACTTTGAGTGATACCGGCCACACCGTGCCTCAAATTGAGAAGTGGTTGACTTGTACACGTCATAAATGGCCGATGGAAATTTCTCATTAAGTATCAACACAATCCAAATTCGTTTGGTCATTAGTCTGTATGTCAGTTGTTGTTTTCACTTAAAATTCTGTCTATTTTAATCAAAATAGAGACCCTTTGAGTGATACCGGCCACACTGTGCCTCAAAATGAGACGAGGTTGAATTGTACAGATCCAAAATGACCCATTTATCATTATCCTAATGTATCAACACAATCCAAATGTGTTTGTTCAGTTTTTCATACGTCAGTTGTTTTTTTAACTTAAAATTTTGTCTATTTTAATCAAAAGAGAGACACTTTGAGTGAAACTAGCCACTCCATGACTTGGATGGAAGCAGGGTTGACTCATACACATCACACATGATGTATGGATTTTTATCCTAAAGTATCAACACAATATGAATTGTTTTGGTTGGTTTTCTGTACGTCATTTATTGTTTTCACATAAAATTTTGTCCATTTTATACAGAAGAGAGACACTTTGGATGATACAAGACACACCATGACTCATATTGAGGTGGGGTTGACTCTTTTCCATCATATATGAACTATGGATTGTTATCCCAAAGTATCAACACAATCTGACTGTGATTGATTGGTTTTCCATACGTCATTTTTTGTTTTAACATAAAATTATGGTCATTTCAAACAAAAGGGAGACACATTGAGTGATACAAGCCATACCATTCCTCGGATTGAGTCGAGGTTGACACTTACACACCAAAAATTACCCAAGGATCATTCTCCTAATGTATAAACACAATATGAATGTGATTAGTTGGATTTCCATTCATTAGTTGTTTTCACTTAAAATTCCATCCATTTTAAACAATAGATAGAGACTTTGAGTGATACCATCCTCACCATGCCTCATATTGGGACTGGGGTGAATCATACATGTCAAACATGATTGATGGATTGTTATCCTGATGTATAAAGACAATCTGAATTTTTTTGGCTGGTTTTCCGTACGTTAGTTGTTGTTTTCACTTAAAATTTTGTCTATTTAAAACAAAAGAGAGACACTTTGAGAGATACCCACCACACCCTGCCTTTGATTGATGTGTGGTTGATTCCTACACGTCCCAAATGACCCATGGATCTTTCTCCAATGTTATCAACACAATCATAATTCGTTTGGTTGGTTTTCTGTACATCAGTTGTTGTTTTCACTTAAAATTCAATCCATTTTAAACAAAAGAGAGACACTTTGAGTGATACCGGCCAAACCATGCTACTAATTGAAGTAGGGTTGACTCTTACATGTCAAAAATGACCCATAGATCGTTATAAGAATGTATTAACAAATTCTGAATTTGTTTGGTTAGTTTTCCATATGTCAGTTGTAGTTTTAACATAAAATTCTGTCCATTTTAAACATAAGGGAGGAACTTTGAGTTATGTCATCCACACCGTGCGTCCAATTGAGGCGAGGATGACTCATACACATCCCAAATGATTCATGGATAGTTATGCTAATGTATTAACACAATTCTAATGCGTTTGGTCATTTTTCCATATGTCAGTTGTTGGTTTCACTTAAAATTTTGTCCATTTTAAACAAATCGAAGACACTTCGAGTGATACCGGCCCCATCGTGCCTCAGATATAGGTGAAGTTGACTCATACACATCAAACATGACCCATGTATTTTTATCCTAAATTATCATCCCAATATTAATGTGTTTAGTTATTTTTTCGTACGTCGTTTTTTGTCTTCACATAAAATTCTAACAAATTTTAACAAAAGAGAGACACTTTCAGTGATATTGGGAACACCGTGCCTTGGATTGAGGCGGGGTTGACCCATACACGTCACACATGACCCTAAATCATTATATTAAATTAACAACACTATCCATATTCTTTTGTTGGGTTTTCTGTACATCAGTTATTGTTTTCACTTAAAATTCTATCCATTTTAAACAAAAGAGAGACACATTCAGTGATACCGGACACACCGTGCCTCATATTGTGGGGAAGTTGACATATGCATGTCAAGAATTACCCATGACCCATGATTCATCACACATGACCCGAGATTCATTCTCATATGGTATCAACACAATCTGAAAACTTTTGATTGGTTTTCCGTACATCAGTTGTTGTTTTCACTTAAAATTATGTCCATTTAAAAAAAATAGAAACACATTGATTGATATCGGCCACACTGTACCTCATATTGAGGCAGGGTATACTCTTACACATCACTCATGACCCATGGATCGTTCTTCTAATGTATAAACACAATCCTAATGCGTTTGTCTGTTTTCGGTACGTCAGTTGTTGTTTTCACCTAATATTTTGACCATTTTAATCAAAAGAGAGAACCTTTGAGTGATATCGGCCACACCGTTCCCCAAATTGAGGTAGGTCTGATTCATACACATCACACATGACCCATCAATTGTTCTCCTAATGTATTAACACAATACGAATGTGTTTGGTTAGTTTTCCATACGTTAGTTGTTGCTTTCACTTAATATTCTGTCCATTTTAAAAAAAATACAGACACTTCGAGTGATACTGGCCACAACATTCCTTAGATTAAGGCATTGTTGACTCATACACATCACACATGAACCATGTATCATTATACTATATTATATACAAAATATTAATGTGTTTGGTCAGTTTTCCTAACGCTAGTTGTTGATTTCACTTAAAATTTTGTTCATTTTAAACAATAGAGAGACACATTGAGTGACACTGGCCACACCATACCATGGATTGAAGTAGGGTTGACTAATAAACTCCACACCTGACCCGTGGATTGTTCTCCTAATGTATCAGAACAATCAGAATGGATTTGGTCAGATATAAAGTTATTTTGGAATGTTTACAGGTTTTTCTTATCCAAAGGCCAAAGAAAAGTGGTTCATCATTCTTGCATGTTACTAGTGAATTTCATGTGTTAATATGAACAAATGAATAAATAGAGAAATTATTTTTTATTTAATAAGAATTAAAATTTTCCTACGAACAATTACATAAAACGATGTTTCTTCTTTTGATCTCTTTAACCCCTCTCAAAATGGACACAAATTGTACACGTCCCGAAGTAAGATTCCCATGCTATTTGTGTAGAATCATCCATTAGGTATGTGGCCCAATATTTTTTGAAAAAATATTTATCTTCTATTGAATATAAGGCTTTTCAACAGTCATACTAGTACATAAAAATATATAAATAAATAATTAAACAATAATTTAAGTGATATAGTAGTTATTTTTTAAAATACATCATTATGGATGTTAGTTTGTTGATGCAAAATGATCTCTCTTTTAAATTTACAAACATAATAAATACAAATATTATAGTTTTTTTGTTTTGGAAACTACAAAATCACCGATCATTAGTAGAATAAGTAACTTGTTTTGATCTATGTTTGGATTGTAAAATTCTATTATATATGCCCTGATATTTGTCGAGACATAGTACTTTATCGCCTCGTTATGCTTAACCCGTATAATCATTCATTTTTTAGATGATATTGATACACATACCTATCATAACATAATCTTCATTAAAAGATAATATGAATTATATTACTTGATGTTTAGATGTAAAATGTTGTATGTAGTGTTTTATAGATTAAAAAACTCCAATATATGTGGTCTGTTTGATGGATATAATTGCATTGAATCCATAAAATGAATCTTTAGAGTATCCATGTTCACGGAAATAAGGAGCCAATGATTCCTCAAAACACAAAAAGGAATAAGTAATAAAATAATTGAAAATATAATTGATATTATTTAATTGTATAGTTTTACCCCTGCATGGTTGGTATTAGGAATAGTCTATCATCCGTAATATTGCTTTCAAATATTTTTAGAAATCCTTTCACTACTTTATACTTTTTTGTAGATCTAATTTCATTAGATTTGTTGATGTGGTATGAGGACTAACGAGTCTGAATTTTGGCTCATGGGAAAATTCATTCAACTATTTTTCATATATACGCCTACCAATAATATAAAATGCATGTATTCATAATTAGAAAAATATACCAGCTTTTAGAAAATCAATTCATGAAAACATACCTTATATATACATTTACAACTATGACACCTAGCCAACAATATACAAGTATCTCATTTACATTTTCAGCATCAATGAAATCTTGAATTACCACTCCGTATATATTCATTTCAAAAAAACTATATGACTACTACAACTTGTTATCTTCGTTTCCACATGAGTCATCAATGATAGTAAATGTGGATAGATAACATGGGTTGTAATTGTGATTTGTGTATCTCTTTGGGATAGGATCATCATTATTTTATATTCTTTAGAGCCCACGTTTCTTGTCACCCCCTTCCATTTCTACATCAATAATAACATTCATTGGTTCAAACCTTTTTAAATTAATTGTTAAAGGTTTAGCGTGAAAAAAATCGAAATAAATACCTATTTTTCTAAATGTACTATTACATGTTGTGACAGACATGCAATGAATGTGCCAATAGCCTTTTAGACCGTATGAATATCCTCATCATCAAGTGGAATAGGTTGCTCTGTATTTGACTTATGAGCTACAGTAATCGACACCTTAAGATGATATTTTGGAAGTGGCCTATTATGTAGCTTTTCATCGGGGATCTTGAACACCGTAGACCTAGCTACAAGGTGATAGGTTGGTGTTGATAGATGTAATCATAGTCAATATCAACCTGAAAAAGATTAGTACATTTAAAGAAACAGTTATTTTCAGATTCACATTTCATGGGAATAATTATAAGAATATTTATTACCACAACTAAGACAGCTCTTTGAGGGTAATGGCTCGGCTCAGAATTTGGGGGGTGTGGGGGGATCTTCAATCACTAGTTTCTCCCGAGTAGTGTATTCTCCTTCATTCCCACCCATTAAATTTTCTAGAAACTCTATATTCTATTGAAATCATTCTTCAATAGTTTCTAGTCTCTCGCTCATTCGTTTCATTTATTTATTTCTATCATCCGTTTGTTTTTTCTCAATATATACTCAGGTAATCACCTTATACCAAGCACCTCTGACAAGAACGTATTGTTCTACCACCATCAAAGCCAATGATAATAGATCTGTATCCGCTACAGGAGTAGTTGATTCCTGTTACTGTCAGATATATAAAAATAAGTAATTATAATTATGTAATAGAAATTTAAAACAAAACTTTTTATTGTCTCATACTTACACATATTTCCCACAATTTTTGTGTTATTTCATCTACTACCTTCCCTTCCTTATTCAAATGTGCCTCCATCCATAACACATGACGTGGGATGGAAGTGTCTTTGGATTTAGACTCATAAATCTACATATTAATATAGAAAGTTAACTATGATGTTTTCTCTTGACACCAAACAATATTACTGTAATTCTAAAATACATACTATTTTATTTTCTACTGAAGCGTTCCCCATCCTAGCGTTATGATAGGGGTATGTTGGTTTTGATGCACATTTCTTATATTCAGTATAGAGATGTTATTTCATAAATGATATATTGAAAATCAATGTGATGAGTATATGTATCTTCAAACAACTTATAATCAGATACAATTTACCTGAAACTTCTCATCCCCACGACGGCCAATAAATGCATCCCATGTTTCTTGGGATATTAGGTGAGCATAGTCAAGGGGTGGGTGCATTATTATTTTACATTTGGAAACATTCATGTGGCATTTTGTTATAATATTTTGAAAGCCATGATGAATCCATCCTGTAAGCCTTTATACATAATTCTTGTGCGAATCATATACTATAAATGTACTCTGTAAGGAATTGAGAAGAGTAAGACAATGTTTCATTATGTTATTTTCTATTAAATTAAATAAATAATATCATAATGTTACCGTAATTTCTTCCCAGATCACAACCTTCGGCCCGAACATAACAAGGTTCCAGGAATCTATGTCAAGTGAAATGCGTTTCCGAGTGACAATTCCAGTCTAACTACTAATCATAACCATGTTGGGATTTACATGTTGGCCTCGTACATTCCATCTAAAATCAAATTTGATGCCTCTTCCTTTGGCCTTATGAACTTTGGCTAACACCGTCACACTATGACGCACCTTTGTTTTCTATGACGTCGGTCCTTCATCCCTGACCATTTCATCAATATCATCATCATCAATATGTTCATATGAAATGGCAGAAACAGAATGTGTTGACGGTTGTTGATCCTCAACACTATGAGAATCAACATGTTCAAAAACTTTTTGTCCCATTACATTGTGAGCTGCAGTTGTTGCTGCTGCTTGAGAGACATGTTCAGCCTTGTGGTTAAGAGCATCAGAACATGCAAAAGTCATTATACGAAAAAGAGGTTGAACAATAAATTTAGATTACATCTGTAATCACATCCTCCATAGTCTTAATTTTGATTACATCTATGAGATCATATTGGTTGGAACACACCCTTTTCATTACACACTAGTTTACTATAATTAGGGATTTCTATGACACCATAGCACCAAAAAAGGGTCTCAAAAACAAAATTAAAAGTACCCCATCTACAACACCATTATAGTAACCACATTAGGAGTCACTTACTTGCCCAAATGTTTTTTTGATCGGCTCTCAAGAATACATCTCGATGGGGGAATTTTTCACCTTCCTTGCTAGTATAAATTCATTCCAAACATCACTAACAAGGGGCTCTACCCACACCTACCATATACCTAGAAAATAATTTAAAAAATTTGGAAAATTACTTTCCTGTTCCTATTTGTCATTGTATTAAAATAAAATAATAGCTAACATAGATCGTACGTCTAATAAGTCTTGGAGCCTCATAGTAAAAAGACTCTACTGACTACAACTATCAATGATTCTAAACACTACATTCCCAATATATTAGATGTATACATAGTGTTAGTATTATTAGAATCAATCCAATGTTCCATCCACCTCATGATGCTCCATGATCTCTTCCATCACTTTGGTGATGTACAGACCTCCTTTCTCCAGTTCCATCCTCTACATTAGCTATTTGTTGACAGCCTCTCTGACTGTAGCATGAATGCTAGGAAAATTCAATGTGATATGTCTATAACCATCAAAATAATATTATTTTTTGTGAGTAATGGGATATTAATGACGTACCAATGAATGAAATTTCCTCCTAATATGAGACTTGCATCACACACCTATTGTGGGTGGGTTCTGCTAACCATACATCCGAGAAGATTACTACCTTAAAATATTATGATATTAACTCAAACCATATACAAAATCACAAAACACTAATATAGCCATCGAAATATTATTATTACATGTTGAATTCCCCCAAACCTCTAGATGATGATCTATGAATTAAACAACATAAATTAATAGATTTAATACAAAGATCTGAAATATAATCCAAACAATTAATGGAACTCACAATCAATAACCTGATCATTAATTTGATATACAGGGGCCAACATCCTTGGGTTAGGTCCTAAATATTCATCAAGACCACATAAGAATGGAAAAAGGGATCAAAATCCACCAATACTTGTCCATAGAAGCTCAAAAATCTCACAAAAAAATGAAATAAATGGAAATAGGGCTCAAAAATATCCTCGAAGGAGGACATGATGTTTCCCTAGGGGTAAATGGTGTGTCTAAAAAATAATAACACTTCCCAAGTCTCATTTTCACATGGAGTGATCCAGGATTCCAACAATGGAATGTGCAATGACCATTAACCAACTATTCATTGAATCATTGGCCAAAAGATAATTAAAATGAGGAACACATGTTGAGACGTGAGATAAATTTCAAAAAATAAAATTAAGAGGATAAGTGGGAGAATTTTCTAGAGTATATCGCACCCACGATGGAGGTCGAGAAGAAGCTTCGAGTGGTAAGGGAGCCTTATGCACTATGTATGTAGGGGAAGGTGTGACTGCCAGAGGGCGAGGTTCTTGGGAAGAGCATCCTACCATTGGGATCTGGAGGATTATGGTTTATGGGGAGTAGGTTCTAGTGTGGATGAGAAGAAGTACGGTTCGAAGGCATGAAAGATCCGCAGAAGGGGTTCGAGAAGGGGAGGTAAGGGGAAGGTCTAGCATCATAGTAGGTCTAGCTGTGGAGGTCTGGCTAATAGATGATCGGGGGGGGGGGGTTGTTGCAGGGGTACAGTACCGCAAGAGCTTGATGGCACGATAAACATAGGATATTATGAAAATGAATTTCTAAATTATGGGACTATATCAATGATATTTTATAACTGATAAAGCATACCCTTTATCAGTGCTAAAATTTTAGCGCTGATAATGGATCCATTTATAAGCCCTACAATTTTAACACTTATAAAGGGTTCTGTTATCAGGGCATTTGTAGCACTGATAAAGGGAATATTTATCAGTGCTAGTATAGTTCTGATAAAGGCTTCCTTTATCAGTGGTTTTAATTTTTGATGATAATGTTTTACCTTTATTAGCGCTTTTTTCTCAGCACTGATATAATGTGGGGCTTCCCTAGCCCGTTTTTGTAGTAGTGCTACTAGAAATTTTCCCCAAATTATGAGAATAGGTTGAAAGGTTTTAGAAAACCATTGTCAAATTGCGAGACCTGAAAAATTGGAAAAAACCCTCAAATGAAACCCCAAAAACTATGAGAGTCCACCCAATGATCCTTCAATACTTTAAACACAATGTAGTGACACCTTTGGTGTCCCAAACTCTCCACCATGGCACTTTCTCCCAATACCATTTCTAATAACCAATCATAGGGATAAAAGAAAAAACACAAAACTATAAATACTTTTGTTGGTCACTCATCTCAAACCACAAGAAAAATATCCACCATCAAGAAATAAATAAAAATAATTGAAAACTGTGTTCGAGGTGTTGCATTATTCATTCATTTTTGGACACATATAAATGATAAATAAATTATGTAGTATCCTTAATTTCTTATATAATATATATCCATTAGATGAATGATTCATAATTAATTAACATATAGTCCTCATATTTGGTTTTCAAATTCATTTTCTATGTATAAAATGTGTTATTAGATTTATAAAAAAACTAAAAGTGGTATCAAAGGGGTCTAGGTTATTTTTTATGAAAATTGAAATTAAATGAATAATAAAAATAAAAATCGATATGTTTACAATTTTTGTAAATTCACATTTAAAATTGGAATATCCTTATGTAACTAGTTTATAAAATGGTGACTGTAGTGTTACTTCTACATAGATGTGATATGTAATAGTAACTTAGTCATTACCATTAAATAAACCTATTATGTACGGGTAATGTGACATTACCATTTTGAGAAGGGTTCAAGTTAAGGAAACATATCCATGCCCTTTCGTATATTAGAATACATATCGATCACCACATCATAACCATACACTTATATGTATATAAATCCAACAATACATCGAAGGGATTTTCGTAAAGGGTGTAAAAAATTACAATTTTGTAATGCACTCTACGTAAGGATAAACTATTATTTCCCCACATCCTATGTAATTATGATGTGAGACTTACACGCATGTAATGTGGTTACATATATTTAATTTTTTCTTATAAAATATTTCTATAATGTTGTATTTTTTACTTACCATTACAAGAATAGTTTTTGAAATTATAATAACATATGTACCCATCCACAATGTATGTTAAGAAGGGTTATTCAATATCTAACAACACACAAGGGCTCTATAACAGAATTAATATTATGAGGGGAGTCTATGTAAGGTAAAATTGAGGATACAATTATTTAAAAATGGGTTCCTTCATAAGGGTAAAGAATAATTATTATAATTTTTTTTCAAAATTCATATAATTTTTAATGGATTATATAATTTTTATAAATCATTATAAAATATATTTTGGTAACATTTTAATTAATAATGGTCTTATGAATTAATTAATTTATTATAAATAGTTTATAATGAATTTAATAAGAATTTATCAATATTTTAGATTCTCTAAAAAAATTAATTTTTAGTATTTGAAATATATTTGTACAATATTATGTATCATACATTTCAAAATAATAAAAATAGTTTATTTTGAAATAATTTTTGATAATTTATAAAGGTTTATAAATTATGTAAAAAAATAAAAAATAAAAAATATATTTCAAATATGAAATTTTCAAAACTTGCATTACAAAATCATTTAAATGTTTACAATTAAAACATTTAATTATAATATCAAAATATATAGTGTATGATAAGAAAATACACTATTTTTTGTAGTTTAGTTCAGTGAGTTCACATTTTTATAGTTAATAAAATTTGAGTTTTGTTCACCTCATGGAAGATGGTATTCCCTAATTAGAATACATTCATGCTATATATTTTAGGTGAAAGGACTAGTGGGTGTTCAGTGTCCTATATTTCTAGATTTTTTTTCCGATTCCAATTATTTTGGTTCTACTCAATATAACTTGTTTATTGAAAATTAAAATTAAAAATATTTTGAAAATATACTGATTAATTATTATATATTTTCATTATGAGTATTATAATAAAACATTCAAAAATTAAAAACTACAAAGTGTTTTTTTTCAAATTTGATTTCAAGTTTAATTTTTTTAGTTTCTTTATTTTATTTGGGGTGTTCTCATTATATTAATTCATTGTAATGTAAAAACGGCTTGAAAACATATGTTAGAATGGAAGTAATTCCATAAAATCTTGAATTTTAAAATGAGTACCGAATAGTGACTCATGTAAATAAATAGTAAAATCAATTATTTTGTATTAATTTAGTTTCAGATATATATTATTTTAATCTAGTTGATATAAAGAGCAATTTTCAAGTTTAATTCCACTATTTTAAAATTTTACCTTACATAAATCCAATTTATTTTGGACACTTCGTGTATATGTTTTGATATAGATATGATTGGAGGTTGAATAATACCATATAGTATCATATTATCTATTCTAGTACTCTCTTATATATTCACTAATGAATACAAAATCGTCCTCTATAACAATATTTGTTACACTTTTCTAGGAAATAAATTGATTGAACCTTATTAATTTAAAATATATTTACATTATATAATTATACTATGTCTATTCGGGTTTTAAACATAAATACTCTATAGTTAAATTATTTATAGGATGATAATCTATAATTTATCAATTTCTAGTCCAGAATAATGTGTTATGAATAAGTAATTGGATCCATGAAAGGTCTTCCTAAGTATCCCTAACATGGGAATCAAATTAGAGATATTTTACTTCCATTTAATATGATAAACCACACAATTTCAATATTTATGAGTGTAACCATTATTTGAACTTTTAAGGTCATGCATCCTTCAATAATTATTTGTATTTTTATGTTCACGCAACCTAGATCATTTTATTTATTTTATAATCATACTACAAGAACCACTTATAGTATGGTTCTTATATATGGTTTTATATATTACTTACACATGATTATCCGTTTAAATTTTTGATGTACTTGATATATATGGTGATGGTATGGCCTTTACCTGAACATGGAGTCCTAGAAGTCAAATTTTCTAAAATTGACATAGGGATGATATAAAAATGATATTATCTAAAATTGTAGACAATTTTTATCTTCAGATCATTGACATTAAATAAATAAATGGTTACCGATAATGGGTATAAATAATGTTCTATGTGAGATATCACTTATTTTGGTAATGACTCATGATTTTAGTAACTAATCATCCCTTAAAAAAATATCAAGCTATGTAGATTTTCATAAACGCAATACAAAAATATAATGAAAATAATGATAATTTAATAAAATAAAGTCATTTAATATTTCAAATGCATTATAGCATTATAATTTTTGGGTATTCAAAGTATTAAAAAAATGTGAATCCTATGTTAAAATCAATGTTAATAAAAGATACATTTTTTCATAAAATAATTTCTGACATATGTTGTTTTAATTTGAAATTAATATTTATCACATTTATATCATGAATTAAAAAAACATAAAATTATATATTAATTAAAAATAATAATATTTTTCTAAAATAATTTTTTTCTTTTTTTATTAAATAATTTCTTTGTGAATAGTAAAGAAATACTTTTTTATTACTATAATGTTTATATATTTATAATGAAGTATGAATTTCTCCAAAAATTATAATCTTTTTATTAGAACCAATAAAATATTTTGGTAATAAAATTTTTATTTTTAAAATTCTATATTTAATTTATAAAACCCATATTTATCATTTAAGAAACTTTTGTAATTTTTTATTCTATAAAGTAATTTTTTTATATTGTATAAAAAATTAGTTCTAATCAATTATCGAAGATAAATATAAATAAGGATTTTATATTTTATATCAGTATGTTCTTATTATTTATTAATTTTGAATTCATTTTTAGGAAAAATGAATGATTGTAAATATTTATTTTATTGACCATGATAGAAGTGTAATTGTCCTTTTCAAAGAGTAATATTTTAATGTTATGTAATATAAGTCAAATAAATTAAATTAATATATTTTATATAAGGATGTTTTAATTATATTTCCGCATGTATGAAAATAAACTATTATTCCTTAATTTGGTAACTAGTTTAATATAATGATAGTAACCCTTAATGGAGAAAATATTATTTGATCTAAAAAATAGTTTTTCCACGCACACATATATATATATATCTATATGTATATGTAATAACTCGAGTTGTCACTCACATTTAGATCCTTTAAATTTCATTATAATTCATTATTTTGGACAAAAGATGGATGCATTTTTAGCTAGAGAAGGTCCAAAGCATGTATGGGGATGGTTCGGATTCCGGATCACATGTTTTTGAAAAAATTGACCCTATCACATGGTCAAAGTAAACCATGTAGAAAGGGAACACAATTAGAACTAACTATGGTAATGGTATTCATTTATGGGAGATGTATATTGCAATTTTCGCTCATGGTTTCCCTAACAGTTCATTCTGACTGTGTGAGTGCCCCTCTTCTCTAAGTACACGGGCATAATTTTCACACTTGTTTTCAAATAGTACAGAGTCTATATTTTGGGTAAAATTACAATATTTCCATTATTATTATAATTTAACCTCCTCCTTCCACTTATATGATTTCCAATAGGAAAAACTACATTTTCTATCATATGGGAGATTTTTATGTAATAATCTAGGGATCAAGAGATCTCCTTTCATCTGAATCCATTCGAGCATCCCTTCACAAAGTTGGATGCACAATGGTTAGTACTTCAGTCCTATTGAGACATTATTATTCTCTCTTGATCTCAACCTAGTTATCGAGGTGTGATCATTTATTCATTTTTTTCAAATATTGTCCAATAAAATCAAAATAATAGGCTGATACTAGAGGAGTATAGTCGTACAATACGAAGGTGGGAGGACTATAACACATCCATCAAGTTCGTCGATTTTGGAATCAAGGTGTGGGTCATTCTGATT
This sequence comes from Viscum album, assembly GCA_963277665.1. Taxonomy (NCBI): domain Eukaryota; kingdom Viridiplantae; phylum Streptophyta; class Magnoliopsida; order Santalales; family Viscaceae; genus Viscum; species Viscum album. The sequence goes on from OY728141.1 coordinate 1,254,470,758, forward strand.
TCATCGGGTGTTGTTTATTGAATATATATGACATGATTAAAATCATTATAACCATATGGTTATGGTCATTAAAAATATTTTATTAATTATTTTTGGTTATTCCCAAAACTCCTTCTATCCCATAGAGGATATTTTGACATATTGTAATTTTTGGGTTTTTACACATTTGAGTCATCAATCAGGTGTTCCTTGGCTTGAACCGTAGGAGGATAAGATTATTTATATTTCATTTCTCGAAATAATATATTAATTATGTAAAGTAATGTACCATATATTCTCATCACTTTACCAAACAAAAAATTTTCTTCAATCAATGATTTAATATGAAATGGAAATGGGAAAGTATACAATGTATATGACTTTTCCTTATTATATGTAATTTAATTAAAGGTTACATGTCCATAACACACCTTACCATGTGAATGGAAGGTAATGGAGTGACCCTTGATAATTTAAGATGACTTAAATGGGTTAAATAAAAGGTTACATTCTACACTTCCATGTAACACTAAAGCAAGAAAGGCCTCCACCAAATGGACTTATTTATTAATTAAGACATTATTAAATGATTTCATGCTTAATTTGAATTTTCAGACAATTTAATGGTAATGGTTTTCACTCGATGAAATATTACATGAAATAATTGTCAAATAGATGTTCCTTAACTCGATATTCCCTTGGACTCTATAGGGAATGACTTTAGCACTAAAGAACCCCATTCTGATTCTATGAGAAAGCATGATTATGTTGAGACCCACAAATAACCTAATCCTTAACTAACTCTTCATGACCATTATTACATTGTAGGATCCCTCGTGTAGTAGTACATGATTCTTGGATACACTATTTAGATCCACCATTGACATGTAGGTTCCTGTAATGACACAAATCTAGAGCCCCTCAACTGGTGCCCCATACCCGGTTTACCATATGACCTCAATCGTGTTTCCCAAAATAACAGAGGCTCCCAACTAGCTGCGAGGGCCTTCGTGAGACATTGGAGAAACTATTCCCTAATTCGGTAAGGTATATAAAGAAAAGGAAATAACAGTCAATAGCGGAAGCAGTAAATAGAATACAGTGACTGAAACTAAACAGCGAAAGAAATTTATAATATAATAATGACGCAGAATGGTACATGTGTCTAAGGAAAGAAAAAACACAACAATGTGATGAAATACAACTGAGAACAAAGCACTAAATGTAAACCGCAACTCTAGCAGCATTGCAAGCCTAAGCTCAGTCCTATTCTCTCAAGCTCCAACCAAAAATCATGTACCTGAGGTAGAAGGGCCACAATCCCTATCCACACCTAAAACCATATAACCTGTTTGGGCCAAAAAGCAGGACCCAAATAGTGTGTGAGACTAATCCCAGTAGGAAATCACCACATGATCTGTGCCCTTCTGTCAGTGAGAAATATAGAAAAAGTAATGGAAATAAATTCATCAGAGAAACAAGAGTACTATAATGTAAAAAATCCTACCAATATCCATTCACATTTATTTATTAATTTAATTCAGTCATTAAATTATCAACCAAGGTATCTGGAAACCAACTCTATATTCTCAAGGCATAACAAGTAACACAACATGAATCTCAGCAGACTACCAAAACTACAAGCAGTACAAAACTCATGATTATTCTTTGGCTTGGTGGACTCATCACAACCAACCAAAAAATATTCACACAGACTCTCTGGGTGGATCATACTGGAAGACCCCGATAGTAAAGTAATAATTCAGGGCATAGACACTCTGGGAAGCACTCACAGTCAATTCCCCTATGGTCTTGCAATGAAATCTATAGACTCTCTGAGGAAGCACTTACGTCTAATTCCCCCTATATTATCGATACGTAACTAATGAAACTTTGAGGATGCACAATTTCCAATTCCCATTGGTCCTGTGAATGATATGAATTTATAACCAACGCTCTAGGGAAGCCCTTAATCATCAATTCCCTCTTCAGTCTACCGCACCAGATTCACACATCCCTGAGTAGTCTAGTCGTGCATACTCAACTGTCAGCATCCCTAAGTAAGTTCAATAACTACTTAGATAATAGCTACAATTCATCAAAGAATATAAACAACATGCAATACAAGAAATCAAATATCTCAAGGTAGGAAATAAATACAACAAAGTATGCCTCACATGAAACCTAAGACAAACGATGATAAACAACCAAAACACGGGGAAAAAACCATCAGATGATCCTCGACATTCCAACAAATAATCATTATTCATATAATAGTTTCAATCACACAATCAATCTAATACAGATAATAAAACAAGATCAAAACCCTAACTCGAGATACCCGATATGTGGGTATCTGGCACTTTTTCACAAAAACTCAAAGTCATTCAACTTAAGGCAACAAACCACCTACCTCGATTCCAGAAGATCAATATACATGAACCAAGACCCATGAAATGGCCTAGAATGTAGTAGATATGCAAAAACATCTAAACTTTTTAACCTCATATAACTCTCACAAGAGAAGGAATCAAGAAAGGTGGCCAAAATAAGAACCAAGAAATCACCGCTGCGATTCTATTGCAATCAACGGAATTCGATTCGGATAACTGGTGATAGATCGGTGGCTCAGAGATGAATTTTCCTCCTCGGAAGCTCTTGACAAGATTAGGTGAAGAAGAAGATGAATATAGGTTTATGACGCGACCCCGATCCGATTAATGAAACAAAAAGAGAAGTACACGGCGTGTACTTCAGGAGTACACGATGTGTACTCGCCCTTTCCATACACCGCATTAAGCGGCCTCCACATCACCGCTACACACCGTGTGTGTGTCCTAAAAATGGCCAGCACACGGCCTCATGCAGGAGAAAAGTACACGGCCTGTACTCATAAAGTACATGACATGTACATAGAAAATTTACAGATTTTCTTCTTTTTCTGAAAAACGACCAGAAATGGAAAAAAATACACGAAACAAAGATCCAGGTTCATAAAAACATTCCCCTTTAAAAAAATTTGTCCATGAATTTCCCTAGCATGGTGGTGAAGAAGAAACCTCGAAAAAACTGTGGCCATTGTGATCGCATATTGGCCTCCCTCTCCCAAGTCTCGTCCTGTACACGGTTGTGCTGCCATTGCACCCGTAACAGAGGAATAGATCGACCACGGAGTATCTTTCCACTATAATCAAAAATCCTGATAGGATGCTCCTCATACAATTCATACGTCTCCAGCTCAACCTCCTCGGGTTGAAAAAGATGAGATGGGTCTGAGAAATAGTGGTGAAGCTGAGAATCATGGAAGACGTCATGCATAAGCTGGTACCTCTGAGGAAACTGCAACCTATAAGAAACAAGCTGGACTCTCTCTAGAACCTCAAACGGCCTGAAGAATTTCAGCGAAATATTACCCTAGATCTTGATCCTATTGTGTCCCCACCTCAGGGTAACACGTATTAAAACATGATCCCCAAACACAAATTCTAAAGGTCATCTCCACTGATCATCATAAGATTTCTACCGAGACTGTATAGTAGCCATCTTTTATCGAATCAACTCCACCTGCTCCGTGGTCTCCTGAACAAGAAGAGGTCCCAGCATAGCTGCCTCTCCTGCCTCTAGCCAACACAAGGGTGATCAACACGGACTACCATACAAAGCCTCTTAAGGTGGTATCTAAATAGTTTATTGAAAATTATTATTTTAGGAAAAATCCACTAGAGGTATATGCCTCTCCCAAGAACCTCCAAAATCAAGGACACATGCTCGTAACATGTCATCTAGCACCTGAATCGTGCGATCTGACTGACCATCTGTCTGAGTATGGTAATTTGTACTCAAAAGTACCTCTATAACCAATGCCATATATAGCCCTTTCCAGAAATGCGACATGAATCAGGCCTCCCTATCTGAAATGATAGTACTCATAACCCCATGCAAGTGTATAATATCACGAATGTACAACCGTCCAAGATCATCAACACCGAAGGTCTCCTTAATCAAAAAGAAGTGAGAAACCATCATGAGCCAGTCAATAACAGCCCATACCATGTCATTACCATGAGGTGATCTCGGTAACCCTGTTACTAAGTCCATCAGAACATCATTCCACTTCCACTCGGGAATGGGTAGCTACTGTAAAATCCCTATCGTTTGCTGGTGTTGTGCCTTCACCTGCTGATAGGTGGAACATCTCATGACAAAACCAACAAAATCTCTCTTCTTACCTGGCCACCAATACTGGCGGTGTAGATCACGATACCTCTTGGTGACGCCCGGATGAACTGCCCAAACTGAGGAATGAAAGTCTCACATCATCTCCTCGCGTATATCTTCTGGCATCCATACGCGTCCCTGGTAACGCAAGATCTCATCCTCTCCTATGGTCTATACGAGAAGAGGGTCCTCTCCTGGCACACATTCTCTTAGCACAAGGATTTCATATTCTGATAACTACCTCATCCGAACTCGGTCGAGAAGTGTAGAGGTAATATCTATAGAAGATAGGAAAGTCTGGACCTGTCTACCATGCACCTCCAAATGCATCTTAGAGAGCAGAGCCATAAGCTGCCACTCACTGGTGGACTCCTAAACTACCTGTATTTGATTCCTCTTGCTCAGTGCATCATTCACTGCATTTCCTTTCCTAGGAATATAGCCAAGCTCGAAATCGATAGATTGCAGGTACTCAACCCACCTCTGTTGTCTCAGATTCGAGTCACCATGTGTGAAGATATAATTGAGGATCTTGTGGTCAATAAACACCACAAAATGCTCTCCAAGAAGATAATGTCTCCGACAAAGCAAAGAATGAACCACTGTATCCAACTCTAGGTAATGCGTTGGATAGTTCCTCTCATGTGGCCTCAACTTCCGTGATCTGTATGCAACAACATGATCTGCCTCTATAAGCACTACTCCAATCCCGATTCCAGATGCATCAAAGAAAACTGTATAACTCTTTCCCGGATCCGGAAAAACAAAAATAGGTGTTGAAGTAAATATCCCTTTCAGCTCATGGAAGGCTGAATCATAGGTTTCTGACCATACATACTTCACCCAATTCTTATTCAATCCCTTCAACGGCGCTGATAGGCATGAGAAGTCTTATAAAAGATACTTGTAGTAACCAGCCAGCCCTAAGAAAATCCTTACCTCGAAGATGTTCTTCAGCTACTCCTAGGTGACTACTGCTCTCACATTCTCTGGGTCTGCTGATACTCATGTGTCTGAGATTAAATGACCCAAGAAGTGAACCTCATCCATCCAAAAGTGGAACTTTGAGAGATTAGCATATAACTGATTCTCCCTCAGTGTACTAAGAATGATCTCAAGATGGGTAGCATGGTCGTGTTGACTTTGAGAGTACACCATTATATCTTCCATGAAAACCACCACAAAAGAATCAATGTAAAGATGGAAAACGTTGTTCATCAGTGCCATGAAAATTGCTGGCGTGTTCATGAGACCAAACAACATAACCAAATACTCATACATACAATACCTGCTCCGGAATGCTGAAAGATGTATATCAGATGGTCTGACATGAAACTGATGGTATCTGGATCTGAAGTCGACCTTCGAGAACACTCTGGCTCCTCGAAGCTGATCAAAGAGATCATCTATCCATGGAAATGGATATTGGTTCTTGACTGTCCTCTGGTTCATCTTCTGATAATACACACAAGCCTAAGGGTTCTATCTGCCTTCTTTGGAAACAAGACAGACGAAACCCAAGGAGAAGTACTGGGTCGGATGAAACCCCTTTCCTGAAACGCCTCCAACTTTTTCTTGATCTCCTAGAACTCAGTTGTATCCATACTATAAGGAGGAATGGACACCGGTTCCACTCCTAGCACAAGCTCGATAGAAAAGTCTGCCTCTCGATCTAGAGGAAATCCTGAAAAGTATTTTGGAAAGAAATCTGCAAAGTGATTAACCACTAGAGGAAAATATATCTGAGAAGACCCATGATCATCCAGATATAAGCTAGAAATCTGGCCCGTAACACCGCCCAACCCATGATGCTCTGGTCTGGCTCAGCTCTCCTAGACATCCCATTCTCCCTTGTGAAGACAAGATCCACCCTCTAGTGATATGAAACTCACCCTACATCGATAGAAATCGACAAAGGCCAGGAAGGGAACTAACCAGTCCATCCCGAGAATGAAATCATAGCCTTCCATCTCCAAATCATAGAGAATCCATGAAAAATGAACCCCACCAACCTTGAGGGGGCAGTCTAAGCACTGAAGCACGCTAGCATAACTAATTCCCAAGGGAGTGTCTATCTTCATCATATCCTTAGAAGTATAAATAGTAAGTATATGGATTTTCACAGTGTGAACAGATATAAAGGTATGAAAAGCTCATATTTCAAAAGGTGTAGAGTAAAAAACTAAGGCAACTAAAATTGTACCTTGAACTATAGAAAGTCTATGATCCTGCTCCTGATGAATCTGCTCTACCCTGAAAGTCTGGCCTGCACTGCGGCCCTGTGTAGTAGCCTATGTTCCCTAAGATGACCCTCCTTGAGCCTGACCACTGCGTCCCCGACCTCTACCCTAGCCTAAACGACCTAAGGAACTCTATCCCCTAATGTGATGTAGAACTGGTAATCATGCTCCTATATGCAGAGCCGAAACTGATCCTCCTTCACTAGCAGCTGGTAGAAGAACCTTGCAGAAGCGCTGCAGATGACCCATCTTTCCACAAGATCAGTACTCCACTGGGTCTCATAGGCATTGGGGCTTTTTATTCTAAATTCTTCTCAATTGATAACACACAACTTGGTTTCTAGAGGGAAGATCCTCTTTACTAGAAGGAATTCATCACTTACACGAGTCACCTCGTGTAGACTCTCAGTGGGGCTTCTTGCTGTCTGTCTGGAGAGAATCAGCCCAAGATGCTAAACCACCCTGGACCACAACTCCATCCTCCCTCTAGTTTTTCTCCATAATAAGTACCTGGTTGACTATCAGACTGATAGAATTCAACTGAACGACATTAAGCTTTTACCTGATATCCGTTCTGTGGCGTTCCACAAACTTCCTTGCAAAAAACAGCTCATCATTCCCCATAATGGGAGTGAAACGTTGTAACTATGTAAAGAGGGAGGAATAATCCATAACTGTGAGAGTACCCTACTTCTGATTCCTGAACTCTTGGGGTTTGTCAGCCCTCATCGTCTCCATGTAGAAGTATTTGTAGAACGTATGCTGAAACTCATCTCAAGCCATAGCCGGTTGGAGCCCTGTCTGCGAAACCACATCCCACCATCTCTTGAAGGAATCTCACAGTATATAAGTCATAGGATTCACTCTCCTATCTGGAGGTGTCTCCAGATGCTCGAATATGGACATCATGGCTTTTATCCATGACTCTGCAGCATGTGGTCCTCCATCCCCTTTGAACGTGGGAGGGTGCTGCAGGTGAAAAAAACACGTCATCTCTACCATAGACAAGGTAGGTTACTGATCTTCCTCGAAGGTATTCATGAATCTCATGATATCCTATCTGAACTGAGCATCGGCACCAGTGACTGGAATCACTGTAGGTGCCATTTTTGGAATGATAGGCGGAACTACTGGTAGTCCCTGATCTGCCGTATCAGGTGTACGGTCACAGCCTGGTTCCTAACGTGTAACGAGAGGACATCTTGGTGATATAGCTCAGAATTTTCAAAATCACACTTTCATTAATGATGAAAACACATGAAACATAAGAGATAAAAATGGAACAGGAGATAAAAACTTTAAAACTTGGGAAAAACATGACTACACGGCATGTAGTACCACTGCACGACATGTTTCCTAATAGTTTACCCTGGGCCTGTACCTTGGACATACATGGCCGTGTAAACCACCCAGCAACATGGCGTGTTCATAAAATACACGGCGTGTTCTAACCCTTTTCCTCCCTGCCTATTCACTCCTACATGACTAGGAACACGGACTGTCCCAGCAGGAAACAACATGGCGTACTTGTCCACTACACGGTGTGTCCTCAAGATCTCTCACTTGTCTGTGCCGTTAGTCACACAGACTGGTACACGAACCACTACTACATATCTTGTCAAAGGAGACACGACATGTACTTGATAGTCCTTACATGGACCGTGTTGTTAGTGACACGGCCTAACACACGGTCGACACTACACGGTGTGTTCTATATGGACACGCCATGTACGAGGAAGGATAACACCAACCCGTGTTGTTGGCTACACGGCCAACAACATGGTCAACTATACACGGCGTGTTCCCAAGGGACACGATGTGCACGTGAAGGAAAATACCAGACCATGTTTTTCGGGACATGTTCAGATACCTATTCCATAATATACAACGTGCTAAGCTGGTACACAGTGTGTTCCTACAGGAAACTTTACAACACCGTGTCTCTGCCCAACAAAGTCTGGGACATGGCTAAAAACTACACGGTGTGTATACATAAAGTACACACTATGTGTTCTTGGTTTATCTAGATAGTTACATCAGAACTACACCGGAGCCTAGAAATCATAGAAAACAAGTGTTTAGGTGCCAAATTCTGATCCGTGGGGGCCCATACTCCCCACGAATCATGTCTTGGCATCATAACAATGGTTGTAACAAGTAAAAGTATAATAACTCATGATCCACCAAATTCTGATCCTCAAGGGCCCATAACACCTATAAGACCAAAGATTGGAATCCATGATAATGAAGCTCTAATCAAACGATTCCCTATCAACATAGAAGGTATTCTATTAGAGCATCTTTCACAACAACATGAATCTTCTATCACAAATTCTATCACCATAGCATGAAAATTATAATGCAATCTAGATGGCATGAAAAAATGCATGACATGTGATTTTCTAACATGTTCCTATATGATGAATGAGATGGCATACCCTCATCTCATCGGGTTGCAAAAAAATAGAACCACAATCATACAAACAGTAATAACACAAAACAAGGACACCACCCAATGGTGAAATCTATTAAACTGTAAAATTTCCAAAAACTCGAAAATTGCAATATTCGAGGTAATCAGGCATTTTTCTTGTACACGGGTTCTAGAACACCTGGGTACTGCTATTTACAATTTACTTATTCTATCCTATCCCTTTCTAATGTCGCTAAATAGTAAGTCATTAGAAAAGGAAGAAAATCCTCTGATACCACATTGCAATCACTCAAATCCAGAGCCCCTTAACCGGTCCCTCGTACCTGGTTCGCCGCATGACCTCAAGCATGTTTCCCCAAATTCCAGAGGCTGCCGACTAGCAGCGAGGGCCTTAGGGAGACATTGGGGAAACTATACCCTCATTGATAAGGTTTACAAAGAAAAGGAAATAACAGTCTATAAGGGAAGCAGTAAACACCATACAATGAATGAAACTAAACAGTGTAAGTAATGTATAATATAATAATGATGCATCATGGTACATGTATCTAAGGAATGAAACAAACACAACAACGTGTTGAAATAAAACTGAGAATAAATCACTAAAATTAAACAGCAACTCCTGCAGCATCACAAGCCTAATATCATTCATATGCTCTCCATCTCCAACCAGTAATCATGTACCTGATGGAGAAGGGCCACAACCCCTATCCATGCCTGCATCCATATAACCTGTTTGGACCAAATATAAGTAGCCAAACATGGTGTGAGACTAATCCCAGTAGGCGATCACCACAAGATCTGTGCCCTACTTTTAGTGAGAAATATAGAAAAAGTAACTGAAATAAATATAGCAGAGAAACAAGAGTAATCTAAATTATACAATCCTACGAATCTTCATTCACATTTATTTATTAATTTAATTTACTCATTAAATTATCAACCAAGTAATCTAGCAAACATCTCTACATTCTTAAGGCATAACAAGTAACACAACATGTATCCCATTATACTACCTAAACTACATGCAGTACAAAACACAAGCTTGTTCTTTGGCTTGGTGGACTCATCACAACCAACCAAAAAATATTCACACTGACTCTCTGGGTGGCTCATACTGTCAGACCCCTATAGTCAAGTCATCATACAGGGCATAGACACTCTTGGAAGCAATCACTGTTTATTCCCTTGCGGTCTTGCTACGAAAGATATAGACTCTCTGAGGAATCACTTATGTCTATTTCTTCCAATAGTCTCAATACGTATCTAAGGACACTCTGAGGAATCACAAAGTCCAATTCCCATAGGTCATGATAACAATACTATTTTATCACAGACTCTCTAGGGAAGCCCTTAATCGTCAATTCCCTCTTTAGTCTACCGCACCTGGTTCACACAACCCTGAGCAGTCTAGTCATGTGTAATAGTCGGTCAACATCCCTAGGTATGTTAAACCACTACTTGGATAATAGCTATAATTCATCAAATCATATTAACAACATGAAATACAAGCAATCAAATATCTCAAAGAAGAAAATCAAAACAACAATGTATGCCTCATAGGTAACCAAAGCCAAATGGCAGTAAACCACCAAAACAAGGGGAAACACCCATGGGGTGATCCTCGACATGATATCAGGAAATCATTATTCATCTAATATTCTCAATAAGAAAAGAAATATAATATAGATAATAGAACTGGATCAATTCCCTAACCCGAGATACCCGATACATAGGTATCTGACACTTTTTTCACAAAAACTCAAAGACATTGAATGTAAGGCAACAAACCACCTACCTCGATCTTAGAAGATTGATATACTTGAACATTGGCCCATGAATTTGTCTAGAATAGAGTATATCTCCAAAAATGTCAAAAATGTTCAACCTCTGATAACTCTCACAAGAGAAAGAATTAGTAAATGTGGCTAAAGAAGAACCATTAACTCACAACTACAATTCTTTTTCAACCGACAACGTTCGATTCGAATAACCGGTGATGGATTGGTGGCCCGGAGAAGATTTGGCATCCTCATATGCTCTGGACATAATTAGGTGTAGAATAATATGAAAATAGGTTTAAAACGCGACCCCTGTGTGATTAATTAAATAAAAATAAAAGTACACGGCGTGTACTTATAAAATTTCTATATTTTCTTCTTTTTCTCAAAAATGACTAGAAAGAGAAAAACATACCTGAAATGAAGAACCGGGTTCTTACAGTTCCATTGATAAATCCCATCCGAATGGGACATTGCTTAGCCCAATTTTAGCATGGATGGACTTCTTGGTCTTAGCCATTGTCTTATTGTGTAATTCCTAGGAATGTGATCGTAGGACTACAGACATACCCTTAGACATGATTCAGTTATTATTTAGTTAGTTACCAATGAGGTCTATGTTACCCTGGTTGTCACCTTGGAACTTCATTACTAAATATCATTACATTTTTAATTTTTATATCAGGGAACCTTTACTATTTTTAATATATGACTTATTTATAAACTGGTAAAAATAAAATAAGGAACTAGTTATATGTGTCGACACCAGTTAAGGGATGAAGTACCTATGTGGGTATTTTGTAACATTATACAACTTTACATTGTATATGGATTCTTCCACACTGTTATATTTCCATTAATAAGGCTGAATGTTATAGATACCATTGGTGGTGGCCCATGGATATTTTTCTTAGACCCTCTTGAAGCACCTTTTGGGTCACATGGTAGATGACATGAATGAATGATTTGATAAAGGTAGGTATAAAAAATCAAACAATTTACTACTTATTGTTCAGGATGGAGCTTGGTAGAAGATGATTAAGCCAGAGCTCGAGATTATTAGGTTATCCATTTGATATCCTTTATATTTTTTGGAACATGTAATTCCTGCTATCTTGTAACCATGTTTTATAGATTTATAGTGACATGACATATCATCAGCATTTATTCTAGTTATATATGTTATTTTTATCTATTTGTTTCTATAACCTCTATCTAATTCTACTATTGAATTATATTTATTATATTATTTACCAATGATCACATTTATCCACGATGATACACTCTATTAATGAGGGAAGATTCTTCTAATGGACACATCCTAGGACCTCGCTGAAAGATGGTAGCATATGGTGTTTGTGGATAAGTGTGAGAGACCATGTTTCCCATCGGGTCCGGGGAACCTATTAAGTGGCATCTCGGTCTGGGATCTCCCAATGTGGTATCAGATGAGGTTTTCCATTATTTTTTTAATATTTAAAGATGATTGATATGACATTAATAATTCTATGGTAATTTTCCATATGTCGTTCTTTGGCATCGTGAACCCAGGATAGAGATAAAATCCATGTTACCCAAAATATAATTGACATTATGGTTTTCCTCTTATTGTTGAAAATATTTCACCATTTAGTGACAGCCATGCAGTGTGGTGTTTTTAATTTTTCTTCTAATTGAGATTCTATTTTATACTTATTCCAATTATATAACTGAATGGATAATTGAGACATGAATCATTATTGGCACCTTGAATTCACATGTCATGGATATTTTAATTCCATATTTGTTCATTTCACTACATTTGAATCCTTGGTATGTAAGTGATTGTTCAGTGATGCTATGATAGTAAAATTAATTAGGTATGAATCTTAGTTATGATCAAGTGATTCTTAATATCAATTCATGATGTGTATAGATCCTCATGGGTTTGGATGAGTAATTTACTGAGTCGTGCTATTATTCTATAAATAAATGGTGTTTTTTAGGGATATATTTTATTGAAACTGACATAATGATAATGACCATCTATTTAAATGTGAAAGAAGGAATATAAAATGAAATTTTTGCATATCCTTTCCAACATAGTGTTGTTTATGGACGGTAAGTGAGTAAACCTAGTAATTAAATTTAAAAATAAAATTAAACGTATACTTGAGAACCTACCAGTATGTGGCTATATAAAAAATTATTCGGTGTAGTATGCATTTGGTAGTGAGTATTTTCTTGTGTATCTCTTATAAGTGTTCTTATATAACTAAATAAATCTTTTTCTAAGGCATGTTCATGGAATTTATAGACAAATACCTCAACGACATCCTCATACAGTATTCCAGGAAGGTGGTGATGATAACGCTCAAGACATGATGGGAACTGAGCCTCTAGTTTTACATCCTCGAGATCCACATGTTGAACCACCTTATGTAGCTTATTTTTGATATAATGGTCATGTTCGTGATATTTTCCTATGTCTAATGCATTCCAGACATGGTGCCCCATTTCTTGCACCTATGATGGATGGTATGACTCGTGAGATCCAGTAGCAGCATCCTCCTACTTTCATAGGGGATGGTTGTCCACAGGCTGCTGAGATTTTAATAGATTATATTCTATCTATTGATAAGAATCTAGAAACGCCACTAGATTGGAGATTCATTCTTGATACATACATGCTACTAGATTCAGCCAAGTGTTGGTCAAATTTGGGTTCCCAGGAAAATCACCATCAAGACATTATATGGAATGACATCAATACTATTTTCGAGGATAATTTCTTTCCTCAGACATTAAGAGCTGATAGAGCTAGATAATTCATTAATCTCGTGTTGGGTTCAATGTTAGATATGAAATATTTAGAGCATCTCACCGTGTTACAACACATTGAACAACTTCTAGCTAGTGATGTGATTCAAGATGATAGAAGTTTTGCGAATGTGATTTAGTAATCCAACCATATCCATGTGAATGCCTTTCTCCTTAAATAATTTTCTGAAATAGTTATCCAAAATCTACTCACTATGTGAAACTTGAGGGACAAAAATATCACCAACCTTAGTTTATTAGTTGCAAGGTAGGCTAGTAGTTAACCTAGTGGTAGGAAAAACTCCCCCAAGGATTTTCATCAGGGAAGTGAAAACATGAGTATCTTTTTTGATATCACTATGGTGTGTCAGCAGTGTGGGTGACATGGGCACATGACTCCTCATTGTGATATAGACCCAATGGAGTGTTGAGATTGTGGTTGTAAGGTGTATGATAAACATTTTTCTAGGTCATTTCCACTAGCATTTAGTGGAAATGGATCTACACCATATCCACCTTTAGGATTGTGTTATTTTGTTCCTCGTAAGGCATAGAGTTAGAATAAAACCAATAAGTCTTGCTAAGGTTTAGTTCATGGTTGTGGTATCAAGACCCCTGAACAAGAGTTGCAACAACTGAGAAATTTTTATCATGGTAGCCTACATGTTTTATATGTTTGTGGATCAAGCTAGTTCAATGAACTACAACCAATACCTTTTGATCAATCTATATGAAAATCTAAAATATGAGGTACTATTAATTTCACATCCACTATAGTATCTTCTTTATATAGGATAGGTTTGTTAAACTCTTTTAACATTGTATTAATCACGGAACGTTTTGAACTTTATATCCCATATTATTATGGTGTATGACCCTAGATAAAACAATAAGAGTGTGTTATGAGGTCATAAACTAATGTAGGGACTATCCCCTTGAAGTAGTTAGTTACCATTTCATATAGAATATCACCATTCAAGAGATGAAAGGCTTCAATTTCAATCTTAGGATGGATTGGTTTGTTCATTGCCAATATTTTGTAGACTTCTATCATTATATGTTATCTTCTACATCACCAGAGGGAAGAAGATATCTACATTAGGTTGATTTGGATGTCTATGATGGTAAATCTAGAAAATAAAATCATTTACTTGGTGGAGTAACCACCAAGATTGAAAAACAATTCATGGAGGATTATGGTTTTTATCAAACTAATTCCCCTCCCATAGTGGATCATTTGGGGGATGTCATTCTCGTTTATTTTTAGGGATTACCTCTTGAGAGAGAGGTAGAAATAATGATGGATAATGTTCTAAGAGAATCTCTACTATCCATTTCTCCTTACAAGATAGAACCAATAGAGAATCAGGATCTCATGTTTTAGTTAGAGGATTTTGAGGTCAAAGGATTTATACACACCAAAACATCCTCTTCATGTTTTCTCATTCTTTTCACCAAGAAGGAGGATAGAACCGTACATCTATACATGGATTAAAAATTATGAACCAACTTATGGTAAAGAACTGGTATCAAAAACCTCGAATAGATGATATCATTGACCTTCTCAGAAGAGATAGTTTCTTCTCTATGATCGACGTAATGTTTGGATATAACCATGTGTGAGTCACGCCATCAGACACGTCATATACAGATTTTATGGGAAGGCATGGCCTGTATGAGTACCTTGTTATGTTTTTATGTCTTAAAAATATTCACACCATTTTCACGGTGCTAATGAAAATTTTCTTCCATTCCAATAAAAATTATTTTGTCTTGGTTATTATGGATGACATCTTGGTGTATTATGACACTCATAATGACTATTCCATAGATCGTGAGATAATTCTGAGTACACTGAGATAACATTAGCTTAATTCCACGATTTCTATGTACCACATAAATATATAAAATATAACAGACTGGGTCATATTATCTCATAATCTTGTCTACCTATTGACCCTACAATGGATAGTGATGTATTTTCATTGGATAAACCCAAAAATGAGTTTTATTTACATAGCTTCTTGGGGATTTCTGGATATTATAGACATTTCATACAGGACTCATCATGTAATGCTTCAAATATCATTGGATTATTCAACATAGGGTGTTATATTCATATGGTTAGAAGAATATGATAAATCCTTATAAGAGATAAAAATAAGGCTTGTCTCAGCACCTATTCTAATTCTTCCAGAACTAGGAAGAAGTTATACCCCCTTCAATAAGACATCGAGCATTACCCAAGGAGTAGTGAGGATGCAAGATGATACATTAATTGTGTAAGAATCACAATATTTTAGGCCTCATGAGAGAAATTTCTCTATTTAACACATTGATCTAGTGCAGTTCTCCATGACTTATATTTTGGAGAGACTATTTGTTGTGTGATAACTATGAGGTGTACACATACAACAATAGTCTGATATATATCTGTAGAAAAACTTCAATGAACCTCATACAGTTTATCTAGGTCTAATATCTATAATAAATTTATTTTGATCATTCTTATATTCCATGGAATGGCAATGAATTTGCAGATACAATGATTTAGAAAACACATGCTTAGGTCGTACAAGAAGTCAATGATGAATGAAATTTACTGTCGCACATTTCTGAGCTAAATCTTGAGATTCATGATAGTCAAAATGATTATTAACTTTCATCTTTGATAGTCACCTCCTCTTTCCATGATAAGGTGAATGGTAGAAAACATTAAGACCATGATGGCCTTGTTCTTCATGAGAGTAAATCAGAAGGTGACTCGCCTCCAGATTGGTCTGTGGATGGATATTTCATTAGGTGTAATAATGAATGTTTCTAGGATCCAACTGATGTGAGAGAAGAGTTCATTCAAGTTTTCCAACCTTCTAAGTATAAATTTCTTCTAGGTATCTCTAAGATGTATCTAGTTATGTGATTCCCATATTGGTCGCCTAATATGATATGTTGTATAGTAGGCATTATCAATAGGTGTTCCACCACTCATTAGGTGGAGGCAGAGTAACAAAGACCTATATGATTTTTAATGACACTTCCAATCCTGGAATGGAAATGGTAAGATAGATCCATGGTTTTTGTAATTGGGTTGTCCAGTTCCCTGAGTGGTAGTGACGATGTAAGAGTAGTTATTGACCAATTAATGAAAGAACCATAATTTTTTCTTATTTGGTGGACATTCTCAGTTTATGATCCATGAAGATGTTATGTCATTGAGAACATAAAACACTATGGGGTCCCATGGGATATCATTTTAGATTGGGATGCTTTTGTCACATCATGTTTCTAGAAAAGATTCCAGATGTTGATCAGAACACTAGTTATTCTAAGAATAAATTTTCACCCTCAGATTGATATAAAATAATAATGAACAATATTCGTCTAAGAGGAAATTCTCCAAGAATGTTAACATGATTTTGGAAGTTCTTGGGAGAACCATATCCTTCTCATTGAGTTCTCCAATAATAATAGATTATAGGTTATTATTCACATGACTCCATTTTTGGCCTTGTATGGTTGGCCATGCTACTAACCCCTATTCTGGATAGAGGTAGGTGTGACATCGCTACATGGTTTTCATCTCATATAGGAGAATTTAGAGTAAGTTTACTTGATCATGAAGTTGATGGCTACAGCTCAGTGTAGACATAAGTCTTATGTCGATTTCCACATATGACCTCCAGAGATTGCAGTCATAGATCATGTTTTGATCTGAGTATCACCGAGTATAGGCTATATATGGTTACAGAATCAAGGGATGATATTTCCTCATTGTGTAGGGATAACTGATATTCAAGAGAGAGTCATTCTAGTAGCCTATCGGTTTCTACTACCTTATATGTATCATGCCATGCATGAAATATTCCAAAATTCAGAGCTTCACCGATATCATGATAACTCATATCCTTATTTTAATATTGAGAAAGTTTGGGATAGATATTGATTATATACTTCAGTAGTATTCTATAATCATCATTGAACCGAGCATGAAGGAACTCAGATGCCATTCTGTCCCTCTTGTATGGGTGTTATGGTTGCACGACCATGCATAGAATGAGACTTTGGAGTGGGAGGCCAACATCCATCCACAATGACCAGTTTCATTCTCATACAATGTATCACCACCCTAGGTTGGTGACCATGGGTATGAGTACTTCTATACGGGGGAAACTATAAGAACACATTTTTTCACTAGGGTATGGATCCTTTAAACTACATTAAAATTTTTATTTTGGACCTAATATGGATTCATTATTTGTTAATGAGGGCCCCAATGGTGTTTGGAGCATGTTTGGAGCCGAGTACCAAACATTTTGGGAAAATTGAAATGTTTCATGTTTTAAGTAAATTGTACAAAATGGGATCGAGATTATACCTAACCATATTGATTGTCATCATTTTTGGGTAGTTCCATCTCACACGGTTAGTTCACATTTTCCTTCATGGTTTTTCCCAACAATGTGAGTTCCCCTATTCTACTGGTATGTGTTCATGGTTTGTGCATGGTTGTTCAAAACGTGTAGGTAAATCATGCACATGCTAAATTTTCATTAATTTTACCATTTAAAATTTAATTATATAATTTATCCTTGTCCATCCTACTATAGGTTTTTACATTGGGAAGAACTCTATTTTCTCACATCTGGGAGAATTGTTTATGGTCTATGATAGGGATCTAGAGATCACCTTCATCCCTGATTTTTCAATAATTTTTTCATAAATTTTGATGCTCTACGATAAATAATCTAGACCATTTGAGTCAATATTCTTATCCTTTGATCTTAAAATAGTTATCAAGGTGTGAGATTTATATCCTTTCCCCCAAATCTACTCCAATCATTGCCAAATCAGAGGACGATACTAGAGTATTTTAGTTGTATAAGTCTAAGGTGGGGGACTATAACTCATCCCTCAAGTTGGATGATTTTTGAATCATCATGTGGGGACCTCCAAATATGTGATTAGTTATTAGTGGTAATAGCCACAACTTCATCCATCGCTTGTAGGAATTTTGACATAATTATCATTTTAGTTTTCTGACGCATTTAATACAATGTTTGGGTGTGCCTTCTATTAACTATTATAAGGGTACTATTTTCAATATTTAATGGCTTGATGTAATTTATGAATTGAGAAATGTCAACTAACATTTATTCTCACTACTTGACCTATATAAGGTATGTACATCAATCAATTATTTATTATGAAATGGAAGTTGGAAAGAATACTAAGTATATGAATTTCCCTTATTATATGTAATTTAATAATAGGTTACATGTCTATAAATACCATTTCCATTTTAATGGATGGTAGCCGAGTGAACCTTGATTATAGATAATTACATTAATGGATTAAATAGATGGTTTCTTGATACTTTTTTTGGTCATGCTAATGAAAGGAAAGGCTTGAACCAAATGGAATTATTGTTTAATCAAGACATGATTAAATGGATTCCTGATCAATTAGTATTATCACACGTTTGAAATGTAATGGCTTGACTATATAAAATATTATATAAAATCATTATAAAATAGTAGTGTCTTGACCGGAGCTCGCATTGGATTCCAAAGGGAATGCCTTCAACACTCTCAGACCCAATTCAGATTCACAGACAAAAAATACTTATAATGAGACCCACCAAGAGCCTTATCATGTCTAACTCCAGATAACCAATATGACACCATAGGATCCCTCATGTAGTACAATTGGATAACATGGATACACTCATTGGATACAACATTGAAAAGTAGGTTCCATGGTTAAATAATATCAGGCCCATCCATTCCTTAGCCTCGTTTTACATTGGATAAACTCCTTGGACTTGGTAGGAATATTTTTGTGGAGTTTCGTAGACACTAATCCTTGTATTAAACTATTACTGTTATCCAGGATTTTGTTATTTCTGAGTGGGTTACCCTTAAGGCCTATGATACGTTATTAATTTTTCTTGATAATTCAACCCTGAATTTTATTACAGGTTTCCTTGTTATATCTTGGAACCTTCACTATTATTAAAATGAGACTTATTTATAAAATAGTTACATGTTCAGACACTAACATAGGGCTGAATTAGGAAATTGGGTATTTAGTTACATTGTACTAGCCTGCTTCCACACAATTATATTTCCATTATAGTATTCGAACATTGTAGAGACCATTGGTGGTGGCCCATTGAGATTTGTCTCACACACTCTACGGGTGATGTTCGGTACCCGAGGAGGATTAGATAAATAAAGGTGTTGGTAAAGGGATGAATACAACTAAAAACACATGATTTATTATTATTGAGGATGAATCTTGATAGCAGATGACCGGACAACAGCTCATGAATCTTGGGATTGTATTTTTATATACATTATACTTTCCTGGAAAATGTTATGCATGTTGTCTTTTATCCATGTTTTCAAATTTTCAATTGACCTAACTTATCATCCTTAGTTATTATAGATATATCAGTCATTGTTTTTATTTCCAATTTATCACTTTTGAATACGTCTATTATTTATATATATTTTTTTCTCTATTTACTTATGTTTACAATTTATCCACTATGTTGCACATTGGTAATTAGGTAATAGTGTCCCCACTGACACACCATGGGCCATCCTTTGTACTTGATAGCCTAAAAAGTTTTGGGATGTATTCTTGAGGCCATGTGGCCCACCTGGTCGAGGAAGATATTTTGTGGCATCTGGGCTCGTGACGTCACAATATATATTAAATGTTTAAATTTAGAATTAAATTTTATACAATTTATACGTTGACTTATATTATAGTGAGATTAATCTATGATTAGAAATTAATTATTTTTTTAATATGCATTTCCATAATTATTTAATAGAATATAATTATTTTTTAAAAAATTTATTACCAAGTTACTAACAGAAATGATAAAATAAAAAGGACTACTTGTAATAAACATGACACATGTAAAGAACATGTGTTAAAATAAAATTGTGTGGAATTATTGACATTACCTCACCCAAAAAATCAATATTACTAACATTTGGATCCATTGATCCTTGAATACGTTCATTCTATCATTTAATGTGTAACAATTATTTACAAAAATTGTTTTTTCTTAATTAATAAATGCTGATCAATTCCACAACATTTCTCTACCCATGAAAAAGCATTAGAATAAAAAAAACTCTTCCATAGCATCTACCTAGCTGTCTTTCAACATCCTGGAGGATAGAGTCATTTAAAAAACCATTTTATGATGCCTTAATGGGTTAACTATGAGAGAAAATTCATATAAGGAGGTAATGCCAATAATTAAGAACTCATAATTTTTTTCCTTCTTATACACCATAAAATAATTTTTCTACATGAATTTATGATAAAATAATTATTTTTAATATCCTAAAATTTTATTATATAATTGGAAAAACAATATAGTGCCTTCCACCAAAACCATTCGGGAAATGAAGACCTCACCATACAAACAAGTGAACTACTACCTCCATGAATAGTATGCATTGTTTTTCATTACTCAGTTACATAAATTTTAACATCTAGGAATTTTGGAATTATTTTTATTTCTATATTAATACAATGTTTTATAATTTATTTCACACACAACACCAATCTAAAACAGTCCAATATATATTTGATGAATATTATTAAGTAAATATAATTTTTTAAAGCCTATAATAAATCAATATTATTATAATCATCTGGAAATCACTATAAAATTGGAATAATAATATTGAAAATTTTTAAAATCAAGTTTTCAATAAAAAAATTATTTATATATTTTAAATTAATATAGCTGTTATATTTTTAAATTTTTAGAATTTTAATTATATAAAATATAATTTATTTTCAAATTCATATATCTATTAATATATTAATATAAAATGTTAGTATTTTTCTAAAATAGTTTATTTTTAATTTAATATTGAAAAATTAATTTTTATAAAAATTATCAATTTTATGAAATTATTAAAATATGGAAAAGACCTATATGTTTATAAAATCGTTTAGTTCAATAAATATTACATTACCGATTAAAATTATATATTTTTGAAATATTATATTAAAATTATAATACATATTCTTAATTTTTAAACTTATGGAACATTTTATTAAAATTAAAATAGATTGTTACATATTTTCAATTAATTAATAGTTTTGTAGTAAATTCATTTATTCTTGGTTTGAAATAAAAAAAATTATTTTATTATCTATTAATCTATTCTAATTAATAGAAATCGATAAAATAAATAATTTAATCATACACATAAAATTTTTATATTAAAAACACTTTATCTATGAAACTATATTTTCACATTAGGCATATTTATATTAGGATTAGAATCTATCACCCTTATTATTGTTATTTAATAATATTTTTTTAAAATTTTAAATTACAATTTTCAAATTATATTAAAAAATGATTTATTAATTTTTGTCATTAATTGTAATAATCATTATTTAAAATTAGTTAATAATGAAAAGTATATTTTTGTAAAAGACAAAAAATTAGAAATAAAAATATTTAAATCTCTCCTTGTTATATCTAAATTGAGTGTTGGAGTAGAATAAAGACCCAATAACAATCTATACTTATGTATTTATATTTTGGAACCATTTATCATTGAATGGTAAGCCTGAATAGTTGAAAAATAATGGGTTCTCCCAAAATTAAACTTCTCTTTAGTTATAAAAGAGGAACACTTCAACCCATTCATGTGTACATTATTCCTTCAAATTCAATCTTTTATCACTATCTTTTTACCTTTCATATAAACCTCATCCATGTTATTTATCCAGTGTTTCCTTAATATTTCCTAAACCTATTTAATTTCAATGAATTCTTTCATGTTATGATTAATTTATTCAGTGATGTTATATCACTCTTAGCTAATATGGATCAATGGTAAGAGTTATTGGTCTCTATTTTAAATTACATGAGACATGTCTGATATTGAACACCATACATATTATACATTTTTTAATAATGGAAAATTATTCTTCTTGCATAATTAATATATTTTATATAATTTTCTTTTAATTTATATGTCATGTTGAACATCTTATTCTAATACAACCATTACCATAAGGGTTTTAGAAAAATTGATTCTCATTCAATTAGTTATTATTTTTCATATTTAATCAATATGTTGGGAACAATATTACCTTTTATTTTATAATGTTTTATTTTATACTTTATCTATAGTGATTTATATATATAAATCATTAACCACTTTCTAAATTCCCCTTGTTTCTTGAATAATAATATCGATAAGGGATTTGGTTAATTTAAATTTCCATTTGTTGAGATAAAATATAAATTCTTGAATGTCATCTACTTATTTTGGTAAATTATTATATTTTATATTTGATAACATATTTAGTCTTTTCTCAATGGAAATAGGATGTTTAAGAAAAAAATATTTATTATCAATGAATTCATTTATCATATTTTTGAATATTTTTAAAAAAATAATATGTTTTGATTTTAAGATGGTTTCTCTATTACATGTAAATGGATTATACTAAATAATTGGTTTATTTATTATTTTAATATCCATATATGTTACTTCTCATGTGAACTTCCCATTTTCCATTACATCTTCTAGTAGGGTTGTTTTTATAAAAAATTTTAGGAAATTTCTTTTCAAAAAATGTTTTTGAAAATTTTAAAAAGGATATCCATCCATTATAAAAGAAATTTCTTTTTTTTAACGTTACATTTAATCTTGATAATCTATATACATATTCATTTTTATATTATGAAAATTCAATTTTCAAAACTAATTTTTTTCAAAAAAAATCACATTACCTTTTCGAAAATAATTATTTAAATTGATTTTAACTCTATATTTTACTCCACATTTTAATAAATTTTCTAATAACTATTACAGTTTTTCTAAAATTAATTCTTTATATCTAAAGAAATTTATTAAATGGAAATTATTTTTCATGAGTAAACATATAATTTTTTTATAATAACATTATGGATTGATTGAATTTTTGGTATCAAATATTTGAATTGTTGAAGTAAATTATGGTGATGTCATCATGGAATATTATGAAACCCATTTTTTGTTCTGTGTTCTTTATTATGTGATAGATATCAAATTTAAATTTGATAACATTTTTATGAAATATTCATTGGTGGGGTTCTATATCTCACTACAATAAATTTTTTATAGTTTTATATATCATGATATAATGAATCATGTAAAAACCTGGTTTTATTCAAAATATAATTGGTGTATATACATAGATTTTTTTAATAATATAATGGAGTGACATACTTGGAAGTTTCACAACATACTGGTTGAAAATAAATGTAATTTATTACAAAATAAAGAGTGATAATAGTTAGATATTGCCAAAAGAGAAAGGGAGTACATACATTGGGTTTTTCACATAATAAAGGGTATAAATAATTATATTTGTTCTCAAAAATGGGTAAACATACTTATATTTTTTCCATAACATAAATGACACACATACAAGAATTATTTACAGTATAATGATCTATATATATGGATTTTTATTCATCAAAATTGGTGTAAAAACATGTATTTTTTCACAACAAAAATGGTTGACGTGCTAAATTGTTTCCTTATTTTATAGGGTACATACATTGATTTGATTAGAATATATAGGGTGGACATACATGGGAATTTTTTCAACATAAACTATGGAAAAACTAGTCATTTTTAGATAATATTGGGTTGAAATTAATGTTTTCTTTTAGAAAATATTTGGTGGAAATGATTGGATGTATTCACTACATAAAGGGAAGACATACATGGGTTTTTTCAATATGTGATGTTTTTTATGATAATGTTATCCACCTTTATTATACTTCATGTCTCATTATATTTTTTTTTATTTAACACTCACATAACATGTTAAATGTTTGATCATTTGTGTTCATATGGAATTTGATCATGACCTAAAGACAAATTTTATTGTTCTATGTTCTTTGTAATAATACATTTCTCCTCAACCCAAGTATTCTAATATTCATAGGATATATTCCTTGATAACATGATTATGAGTTTTCCCATCACTATATTTCAACCGCACGCTTTTCATATATTTCCAATGCCCAGTTAATTATGATTAGTATAACATAAAATATTTTTAGCGAGGAGTTTATTGGGAGTATATAATGAAGAATTTTTTACTAGTGTAGAAACGTATGATTTATATATACATATATATAATCCTAAAAAATAAAAAAAATTCTTTTGTTGGAATTATGTGATTAATTTTGAGGTTTATTTAATAAATAAATTTATATTTTAAATAAAAATATTATATTTATAAAATTATTAATATTTTTAAATTATAAATCATTACCCAATTTCCTCCCATTTTGTAGAAATGAATGTATCGCTCATATGTACATTCACACTACCAAATCCATGAATGTGTCATATTTAATTATTCACTCTATTATTTTCTAATGTTTCCAAAAAAAATAAAATATTTTTCACCACATTAAAAAGATTATAAAATATATCGTTATTATTAAATATTAATGATATTATTCCAATATTATATCTTTAAAAATAATACTCACACATGGATTATAGATTTATATTATTTGGGATTGTATAATTACATACTTCAATAAAGCTATAAATTTCTATCATGGATGAATATGTAAAATTAACAATTGTTATTATTGAAAATTAAATATAAAATAACATCTCATGATGAAAAAAATATAACCAACTAATATATTAGTAATAAATTATTATAAATGAAGTTTTATTATGGAAATAGTTTTGAATAAGGTTTGTAGACAGATATGTAAGAATTTAATTTTTTTATTGTGAGGGTTATATGAAACTAGGGTATAGAGGAATAAAGGTAATAGGCTTTTTCATTACTCAATATTCTTTCATGAGTCACAATGAGTCCCACTGAATATGTTTTTATGAAGTTTGTTTCCTTATATTGTATGGTGTTATTATAATAAAATTATTACTTCTTTTTCGGAGAAATACATTGATATATATCATTGGAAATAAATATTTATGATGTTATGAATAAACCTCATCCTCTTTGGATGAGTTGTTTCTCTTCCAAATCTATATTCACTATTCACTAAAAATTTCCCATTATATTTGGAGATATAATAACATTTTTTCTCATTTTATATTCATATTCACATTATGATTTTTCAGAATGATGTACTTGTTAACACTTTTTATCACATGAGTTTCCAAAAAAAGTATTTTAAAATATTTAAAAACTTTTTTTATCCATTCATAATAATTTTTTTTCTAACACTCCTTATAAACATTTGATGAACTTTATTCAATGATCTATTATTTTAGAATAGTTTTATATAATATATTTTTTTAACCCATTATCTTCATCTGATTGAAAATTACTTTTTAATTTAATCTATAAATTTTAATTTAAGATAATGAAAAAAATGTTTGAAGAAAAATTATTTAATAGTTTTCCCACCATTATATTTTTTATCATTAAGGAATTTAGTCACCTGGATGATATCTTTCATGAATTAATATCTATATTTTATTATGAAATACTCTTATTGATTGACCGAATTATGGTTATCCATAATTTACATTATTTATGTAAATGTTTTTTGATATAATTTAGAAATTTAGGTAATCCCATTTTTATGTCTCTCGGTTAATTATTATGTGATGAATGATTATTATTAATTTTTATAGATATATACGGATGATTTATTGGTGGGGTCTTCTATCACCCTATAATTAATTAGTTATGGTTTTATAACTCATTAGATAATTAATCATGGATATTCGCCGATTATATCCAAATATAAAAAGTAATCATGTTTGGATTAATTAATAGGATGAGGGTGAAAATTATTAGTTTTTTATCAAAATATAAAGGGTATAAATAAATATATTAATTTCATAATATTTTTTTTATATAAAATATTTTCCAAATTTTCAATATTATGCTATGATTCAATTAAAATCTATATTTTTGGGTCTTCATTCTACGATTATTCACTATGAATAATGTTTATTATCAGAAAATCTTGTTCCATGATACACATTTATTCATATGATATTACATGAACTTATAAGATTTATTTTTGAATATCTATTACTATTCTATTTTTTTATATATTATTATATTCATTGATCATATTTTCATATATATTTAGGATCTAACCCTTAATGATATGTTTATGACTTTCCCCTAGATGATCGTTTTTTAATCACCCCTTTCTTATGATCCCATTCCCCGTGTTATGAAAATGAATATAACTCATGATTATTTTAGAAGGGATTGTATTGTGCCTCAATTGAGTGGAATTAATACCCAGTATCATACGATGACTTTATTATATAACTAATCCTAAATATGAAAAAACACTAGTTTATTTTTATTGTGTGATTATTTTGATATGTAATTTTTACTATTTTGAAATGATGTAAAATAATGTAATGTTTATATTAGATAATCTTTATTTACAGCAAATAAATAGTCTATGGAATATGTTTTTAGAACCAGACTCATTAGTGTATGTCTGGGGTGATGAATTTTGTATCCGAATAGTGTTTAGTAAATTTTTTGATTTATTTATTTATTATTTGTGATTTGGATTGGAGAATGTTACTGAAATCACACTGTTTGTATCTATGTATAGGATAAAATCCATTATTTTGGAAAAATTTTATTTATGTGGTTTTTATAAAAACATCATCTCTATATAGATATTATAATGTGGGTATATTATTAATATAGATGAACGCAAGGTTAATCAGTATAAAAATTTATAGTTGAGTGTTTAATCCTATTATCTCGGCATGTGATGAGCGGGATTAAACAAACCCCATTTCAAGAATCTTCATGGGGGTATATGAATTAGTTGATAAAATTATTTTTATGAACACCATTAAACAATTTTATTAGATACTTATGGTTTAAAAATATAACATAATATGAGATATATGGTATATAACCTATATTAAAATAATAAAAATTTATGATTTATTATACATAAGTCATTTATGATTCATCCCATTTATGTTAATAGTTTATGTTTTTATATTTTGTATTCTTATCTTTTTTATTTCATTATTTACTATGTATCAAGAGTATCGAGGAAAAAAATTATGAATGGATGTTTTAGGAAATACGATGACATTACAAATGACTGAAAAAATAGTATAGTAGTAGGATTATATAATGTTCTAGGGATTATTACTCAACTTACCTACACTATGAATAATAATTAAAAGCTTATTGAGATACTGAATGCATTATAGAATGTGAAAATTTTAATTAATACATTCATGAGACAATATCATTTATCCTTAATTTGATTATCCAATCACCATACTAGGTTGTAATGGATCAATGTGATTGAAAAGTTATTTTATATTCTCCAGTACATGGAAAATGAAAATGTTTCTCTGTTGGATTATCATTTTGATGGTGAGGGAGACAAATAATGGGCTCTCAACAGAAGAACCATGAAAAAATTCGATATTCACTTTATGTAACAGGAATATATCAAGAAATTATTCTAAAAAAATTATTTTCCTATAACTCATAACATTAAGATGGAATGATAAATCTTGTATATTAAAAAAATAAGATCGAATCAATCAGGACATATAAATGAAAAATTCATGAGGCGTGTATGGTATTACTATTGTTCTTGTTTCTGACCCTTAGAGTTAAATTAAAAATTATTTAGTCTCTTAAATAATAGTAATTTAATGTAATTGTAGATAAGATACATCATATGATATGAATTAATTTATCTACATATTCAATTATAAGAGATGGAATCTTGATATGATCATTATTATATGGAAAATAAAATATAAGTGGGGAATAATTGAATATTTGAGAATAAATCACATTGGATAAATAAATTTAAACTAATCAAATTATAAAAATATGGGAGGCAAATCATGGATAAATGAAAATATAGGGAATGATAATTTTAATGTGTTGAATGATTGCTTATTGAGATCATGACTATCAATGTGGGATGAAGAATATGGTTAAAAACAAGGCAAAAAATTCCCATATTAATACAACAACCTCACATCAATGCTTCAAATTTATGGAGTTTTGTAATTATAGAAATTACATCCCACACTATATATTTATAAAAACTGGCATGCCAAAATAACATCCTAAATAATATGATCAACTAATATGGTCTTCCATGACCATTAGTAAGGTGGATCATGAAAATCAGGTGATATAAGTTACATTATTTATTTATTATAGATATTTGAATGCCTTATCTGATTTTGTTTCACTGTGTTATTTCAAATCATGAATTATTTCAAGGAATATATTTTTACAACATCAATAATTTTATATTTAACTATGTTTTAAAACAAAATTTTGATTAATGACTACATCTAAGATATATTTATATATATATATATATATTATACAGATGGTTGTGGGATGATTCCTCCTTTGGATCATGCTATTATTCCTTTAATTGAATTTCAAATAATATTATGTGAAGATAGAATTTACCAAAATAAATTACATATCAATTCTCATGATAAAGAAAGGACATTTCATTTCTCGAATCACCCAGAAGTTAAATAGAAATGTATTTATGATCATAAAGTCACTTTTGATAAATAAAATCAATAATATAATTCATGGTTCCCAGAAATAATGTACCTCTAGATCACATGATGATGGTGGAAATCATTATTTGTAACATACATAATTTATGTGAATACATTGAGTTATTTATAAATGAAAATCACAGTATTCTCTTATTCTGTTAGTTTTATTTTTTTTAATTGTACTAAAAAAATATTTATGATAATATAAAAGAGTCCTTATAGAATTTTTCCCTTTGTGTTGGAGTAATTAATGGATAAACTACATGAGAATATGGAAATGTTATTTTATTCCCCAGTGCTTCACCATTGGTTAAAACCCACCTCATTGTCAATAAATAAAGATTTAATGAGATGTCTTCTAATTTATTATCATGTGTTTATCAAAATAATGGGGATGAATAGGTATCAAAATCCCCATATCAACGCTATATTCAATTAAATTATAGGAAATCAAATAATAATCAATAATTATCTTTCAATCAAAATATTCTCATTTAACGACCCGTAAAGAGATTTTTTGCAAGATATTGTGCATAAGAGGTAAGGAAACTATGAATTTTTATAGATTCAATTTTATAATAAAAATTCTTCCACATTCATCATAGATCCAATAAATAGATTCTTTAGAGACCACCCTGATCAATTTTTTGTTTTCATTATTCATGATATTTTCATATATTTTAAGAGTATGTAAGATCATGAATATAATTTTTATACTTTTTAAATACAATATGGAATAATAAAATTAATTTTTTTCTTACCAATTGTAATTTATGGTTGTAGAAAGTGTAATTATATTATAATTTAATCACAATCATGTGATTATTTTTATATCATTCAACGATGAACATTATTGATCAATGGCCAACACCAACGATAGAATCCTAGATCGATTGTTTTATGGGGTTAACTGGTGACTAAATATTATTTTAGAGGAACTTATTATGAATCTTGAATCACATAACCATTTCATCATGGTAGGGGTTTATGTGACATCCGATAGAATAATGTCAATAAATATTCACAGATCTAAAAAGTAATCAGTCACCGCACATCTCTTTATATCACCCTATAGTAAAGATGGTCATTAATATACAGTGTTGATTTATTAATGATATTTTACTGTGTCCTCATGAAAAATGATATGGTTATTACTTTATCATCACATCAATGAAAAAATAATTAAAAAATTTCTCAATACATGATTCAGGGATGACATTATAGATCATTACGTTAATGATTTTTTGATATTTTATCTATAGTGAATGGTGTGATATATATACCAAAAACAAGACAATTAATTACATATTCACATTAAATGCATAACAAATTATCTATGGAATTTTTTAATTGATCAATAACTATGAATAATAAATAAATTACCACATGGGGGTGGAAAAAATTTCGCTAATTCATTTACCCTTAAATATAAAGCTACAATATCTATGATGATTGATTATAAAGATACAATACTCATAGATTTTCCGATTATTAACACTAATGTCTAACGGTAAGGTGAGAAATATTATCTTCCCTAAATGACTTATTAACTATAAAATTTAAAAAATTACAAAGAAGGAACGAAAAATAATTTGTAGGTATAAAAACGGTAGAGAATATCTGTAGGATAAACGTTCGTAAGGACATAGTAATGAGGGTTTGAATTTAGATATGTATCTCAAAACTATTATAATGAAATATTTATATATTATATGATACACAATTAATATCATTGTATATTAATCTAATATGTAAGAAGATATATTTAGAACTAATGAAAAGAACTATAGTAGTATATATGAATAGGGGTGTTCCAAAATATATATCTTGATGCACAGTTCTCCATAATGTTAAAATAGATTGAATAATGTCTAAAGGGGATGCCAAAAAATTACACATACTAACATGGAAATGGAAAAAATACACCATAGTTTTAATCATAGGACTACCTAGAACATAGAATTCCCATAATGACATTGGGGATGCAATCTTCTTCCATTCAAAGTCAGTGTATTTCATTTCTGAAAAATATAATTTTTTTCTTAACAAAATTCTAGTGATTTATATAAGGGGGTTTAAAGAAACATGTATTTTCAATAAATATATTATATTTTTGAGTAATTAGGATTAAATATATGTTCTGTAGAATTATTCAGTATGAATTAATAAAAAAAAACATTAGCACTACTTATTACCTTGAGATAGATGACAAGTTTAAGAGAACCATTCAAACTATTGATGATATGATATGGTCATATTTAATTATTATAAGATGATGAATGTATTTTATCCCTCCCCTAATATATTTCCCATAATAAAAAAACACAATTATAGCATTCAAATGGAACAATATGAGGCTCTGTAGGGGAAGATATGCATGAATAAAACATACTAGGATTGAACTAGAGAGGGAAAGATAATAGGACTTCACCATGCCAAAAAAATGATAGAGAAGTTTCAAAATGTTCAGTGACATATATAAGTGTAAATTAGTGGATTTTTGTGATTTTTTGATTATTTTCAATGATATATAGAATTCTATTTTGTTTATATGGTGCTCCATTAGAATTATCCTTAGTAGTCACTTATTATATTAAGGGATAAATAGAATCTAGGGAAAATGTATATTGGTCCCTTCATAATAAGTAATCCTTATAGTGATATATCATATCTCATATCACTTAATTCAAACACTCCTAAGTACAAAATAAGTTTTATTTGTTAATAATTGGGAACTAAACACATTTCCCTTCTCATGTATTGAAATAATATGTTTTTCCACAAGAACATGATTTATTATATGAAGAAAAACTAGTTTATATAATTTATCGAAGATAGAGAGTTATGCATAATCAGACTAATCAACCAGTCAATATGATATAGATGAAAAATATGTTCGAAGAAGAAACCTGGGATCCCGAGGATTTAATGGGTAAAAATACCCTCACATTTTTTATTCAATGATATAAAATTTCAAGGATGAAATTATTATCAAGAGGGATAGAATGTAACAACCCTTGATTTTATTAAATATATATTTCCAAAAATATATATCATTTTTTACATTAGACAACAAAAAAAATTTATACCACAATACATTAATAAGATATGATTCTTGAATATCGTAGATATATTGTAGCTACAAAAGTGGTAGTTTCCAATAGAAGATCCTTCTTATTGTTAAATATTTAAAAATGTACATTAATAAAAGTGTCGATTTTTATTAACGATTCTTTTTTCAATGTCTATTTTATAAAAAATATTTATTTATGTCATATTATGAATGCGAATTTTATAAAAATAAAACAATTTTTCAATTCATCATATCAAAAATATTCCCTAGTAAATTTATTATATTTTCATCAAATAAATGATATTAGGTAAATAATAAAAGATATCATTTTTATTAATACTATAGTTTTTTATAAATTTATCCTAATGTAAGTTTTACCTTAAAAGATATAATTGTTTTGGTAACAATTTTATATTTAATTTGGAAAAATTATGAATTTATTTAAACTATGTCGAATTTATAAATCCAAAATTTAACATTATTGAAATCCAATTTATTATTTTACTCTAAAAACCACATTTATCAAATATTTTTTAATAATTATTTTTCATCATGTGAAAAAATAAAAAATTGAAATCTTTTTTTATATTATAGATCAAAATGTTAAATTTATTTTATTATTTATATTTTTTATACAATAAGAATTATTCCAAATATTGTTGTTAATGACTACGATTATGGTAAAGGATTATTTTCAAAAAACTGTTAATATATAGATGGAAATTTTTTTCTAATAAATTAAATAGATATTTCCTATATATTGATTTTTATATAATATTTACACGTTTATTTGAATATATTATCATTATTTATATTTCAAATTAATTTTATATTTTAATATGAACACATAATGATGAATAAAACATTATTTCAAAAAACATTGTTTTTTATAAATTTAATTTATTAATTTTGATGTTAGTATAACCATATATTGAAATTTCTTTATATTATATAGATATGAAATTTAGTCTTAAAAACATTCAAATTTGGTAACCTTCAATACCTTATACTTTTAATAAATTATAAATTACATTTTTAAAAACTAGTTTCCAAGGTAAAAATCAAAATGGTAATATGTAAAAGTATATTGAAAAAGGTATCTAAAGTTGTGTAATTTCTTATTGTAAATGATTGTAAATTTTTTTATCAACATTACGTAATGAATTATTTATTTACCCGTTTTGGATCTATTGACCCATGATTAGTGTCATTGTATTACTGAAAAATTAATGTGTATTTTAAAAAAATGAAAGTTTCCACAAATTTAAAAGGAGATCACCTTCACAAAATTTATCCGCAACTTATAAAACAATAACACACCAAAAGAACATCCAATTTCTCTGAAAAAAACATTTTTCATTTCATTTATGTCCATTTCTTTCCCAAATTCCATTATAATAACAAAAATCTTAACCAAGGGAGAACATCCAAAATGGGAGGTAATGATTTCAACCAAAATCTCTCAATTAGTTTTTTATTTTAACCCTTAAAATAAGGTTTATTAATTAAGGTAAAATAAAATATTTATTACTAATATTCTAAAATGTTGTTAAAATATTGTTTTATCAATTTTATTCCATACTTTGAAAATAATAGAAAATGATGACTTCATCATGAATACATGTAGATTGTTGCCCCCATAAACGAGATGTTTGATTTTTCATCACCTAAAAACATAAATGGTTCAGAAATTATATTTTAATTATAAATATTAAATTAATATCATTATAAAAATTCTTAAATTTTTACCCATTCCATATATTCCTGTATTTATATGGACAAAAATACGCCACCCGTACATACGTACAGACTATTGCATCTATAATGGTGACACACTTCATGGTAAACTATAGTCATTTATTATGTATCCCAACATACTAATATCTATTTGACAACATTAATATCATATATATAATACCATTATTATTTTCAAAAAAAGATATAATTCCAAAATTATTACTTGTTTATCCATTCTCTCCATTACATTATAGATTCTTATAGTTTGGGTTGGGTTATCCACCTAGTTAAAATATGTCATAAAATTATATTATGGATGGTTTTAGAAACATAAATACTAGTGTTATTAAATAATAATTATAAAATAATGTTGAATTATTTTTTCAAGAATGATTCTATCAATATTAATGAAATATTTTATACCACCTTTTTGTTTGTTATAAATAACTGAAACAATCAGTTTTCGAACTTTGTTGACATGATTAAAATCAAAAATACTTATAGAATGAAATTATAAGATTATAAATCATCAAAAAATAATATTAAAATAACTACAATTATCTCATAATATTAAAATATGAATCTATAATAACTAATCAACATAACCAGTAAAATGTATGTAATGAACAATCTATTAAAACTAAAAATAGTAGATGATGAAAATAAAATATAACTGACTAATGAATTTTTATTGAATAACTAAAAATTATGTTTATAAAATTTCATATTTATGAATAAGTTTATGAAATGGGTGTTTTGGATTGATATTTTTACTATATAGGAGGCTAGATAATGTTCGGCTAAGTTGGATTATTTGTATGATGATTTTCATAACTCAATATCCTTTCTTGACTCATAATAATTCCATCATTTCTACGTTTCTTTACGGGATTTTCTTCTATTATATGATAGTATTATAATTAATTTCCTAAATTTTGGGGAATTAAATTGATTCATTTTTTAATAATATTTTATCATGTAATGAATAATTATCATCCTCTACAAATGATTTTTTTCTATTCCATATCCAAATTCACATTTCCCTCCAACATTATCCATTAATACTAGAAACCCATTTATATGTTCAGTCATTGTTAATTTTAAATTCCCTTCTTATCTTTTACATAGGAGGATTTTTTTTAACTTTTATATGTGGGTTTTCAGTATTGGAAATTGAAAATATAAAAAATATTTTTTTTCTTTCCTAATCAAATGTTCTATCTTCCACTCTACACACTATTTGGATAAATATTATGATTTTTAATAATGGATATATTATTATAGCATGATCTATGGTCTATATTTGAAAACCACCATTATCCTATCAGTTGATCGAATTGATCATCAATCCTCGAAAGAGGATACTTGTTCTTCACAGTCACCCGATTTAGGTGCCAATAGTCCATAGAAAGCCTAATGATCCCATCTTCCTTCTATGCGAACGAAATCGGAGATTACCCTAGAGAAAAAATGATCCTTATAAACCTCTTCCACCAAAATACCACTAACATTACCCACAACTCACGATGCTCTTCGACAACCATCTGATATGCTGGTGTAGATATCAGTGTAATCCCATGGTACTGGTCAATGTAAATGTCTACCACTCTGTGAGGATGTAGTCTTAGAACATTATCAGGAATGATATCAGCATACTGGTCCACCACACTAGGATATCTCAGAATCCCCTCATCCACAACACTGCAGGTGAGGATAGCCAACTAATCATTGATTTGTTGCACCATAATCTAAGAAAGTACATCTTGTTCTAAAATGGTTCACATCTCACCAGTAAAGGAAAACCTATAACTATCCTCGTGGTAACACCACAATTTTTGGCTAAAAAAGTCGACCTAAGCATGGACCGTGAATAACCAGTCCATATCCAATATGACATCATAAGGCCTCGATGCTGCTACTAGGATATCCAAGCTGAAGCTCTATCCTACAAGAGTATGATCACACTGCAAGAAATTGTTCATAATCGTTGAATCATCTCCTATAGGAGTCTCTAATAGTAAGGATCAAGCCAAGGGATGTACTGGATTCTCTGAGCTCCAAATGAGACCCATGGAAATAAAAGAGTGAAATGAACATGTGTCTATAAGAAATGCTGCTAGGGTGGATTAGACACATATATATCCTCGAATCATCTTTGGAGCGCCATCATTGTAGGCCTCTACTTCCTGAAGTTGTGTTCCTCCCTGTCCACCTCCTCCCTAAGGTTGAGGTGGACCACATGGTGGTGGTTGTAGTAGAACCTCAAATCGTCACCCACCTCCTGCGGCACGTCCCAATCCTCTATCTCCTTTTCATCCCTACAATCCTCCCCACTCGAATCTCTACCTCTACATCAATGGTCCCTTGACTATATTCTGATTGTTGGTACCATGGTTGGGGTGGTCGTGAGCCATGTTATTCTGCCCGCCGCACAAGTATCATAGTCTACTCCACAACTAAACTCCTCTACCATGTGATATCACAGCTCTGACCGTACATCCTGGGGTCATACCCCAAAAATTATAACCTGATTAGGCCACTGCATCATTCTCCTACTTCATACTAAAGATGACTCAGCCCCATGTCGTCTGGTGGTAGCTCTAGCTGTCGAAGCCTACTCAGCTAGGAATCCCTGCACCAGCTGTTCTCTCTCTATCACTCTATTCTGTTTTAGTATGTTGAGATATATCATGGATGCTTTGAACTCCCAACATAGACCCTTATCAAAGGTATGAGTGCTGATAAAAGGGACTTGTACCATATATTTGGATTAGCGGGAGAGGTCAGCAAATCTGGCTGAGTACTGGGCCACTATCAAGCTACCCTGGTGTAAGTGTAAGAGCTCCTAAATATGCACAATGTGTAGAGTCACTAGAACAAACCCTACCCGGAAGAGGATCTCAAAGTCCAATTAGGTAAGGGTCACCTCCTCGTGTGTTTGGAGTGTCAGGATCCACTATCTCCCTTCTGTTCCATGGAAGAGAATAACAACTAAGATAACTGTCTGGTCACCTGGTGTACCAACGTGGAGAAAAAATATTGGCATAACCTCCAGCCATTCCTCAGCCTCCTATCGAGATGTGTTTCCTTGAAACCATAGAGGCCACTACCACTATAACTTTTTCATTGAAAGAAGTCGGTTCGAACTTTTCATGGGTGGGGGTAGTGGAAACTACTACCCTACGTGTAGAGGTGTTGCAGGTACACAACCAGATGGTACCATTGTCGTAACAGGGCCATGAATTGAAGCCTCATCTCTTGGTGGGCCATCATCGTAAACTCTCTCTAGAAACCTAGCTCATCTACATGGAAGTATCCTATAGAGAAACATATGTTCCACAATAAATATGATTAAACCTGGTGAGAAGACTCAAAATATATCAAAATGAAAAACAAATTCCAAGAAACACACTATCAGTGTTTTCATGTATTGAGTTAGAAATTAGAACACAAGGTCCAGGTGTATGGATACTTCTACCACCGCCTCAACAATAGACTCCCCAAACTGAAAACCATGCTCAAAAAACTTATCACTATTTTCCCCAAGGAAAATATCAGAGTATTAGTTCATATATAGAACTGAATCCTTTGATACCACTTAGTCACAACCTGTCCCCCAGGGCCCATGTCGTGACTACCCCATGCCCGCCTTCTATAGGCCAGGGTTTGGATACTAGCACCGAAAGGCATATCCATAAAATTGGAAGGTGTTTCCTTTTTATCCTACACACACACAGACATGATACGCAACAAAATTAAACCAAAAAATAAAACTGATGAAGTAAAAATGAAAAGTAGATGTAAAGGGGCCAGTATAGAAGCCCAACTAAAATAGATATAGAAAAAAGGAAAAACAGTTCCTGAGGTTGTTTGCCATGGATCCAACCTGAAGGATAGGTACATCACGTCTCTGCGGCTCCCAACGTCAACCAGTCACCTCCATGCACCATCAGGTCCTAACTCCATAACCTTAGTCTAAGTAGTCCATCGTCAGCATAAGACACAACAAGGTGCGAGCGAAGCCCGTGTATTAGTGAGTATAAAAATACCCAGTCAAGACCCTGAGATCCCCGATGGTCTCCCAAAATTTCCTAATGGAAAAACCACAAATCATGATCCCAATCAAAAAATCACAAGTAAAGACTCATTTAAAACATGCTATAAACATAATGAAATTGAATAATGATGATTAGTTTTAAAGAAAAATGATCATATTATGTTGAGAAATTCTACTACTGATCCACGAGGAAGTCTCTCTATCGCTGATTCATATAGGGTCATAAGTCACTGTCCCATACAATGTCTTCTGTCATAAATCCACAAAAGGTCATAATTCATAGATCTATGATGGGAAGCTCTAAGGATGGTCCTCATTTTGTCTCCCTACTACTGATCCACACAAGGTCGAAAGTTGTCAATCCACACAAGATCTTAAGTAATCAATCCACATAGAGTCATAATTTATCAATCCACACAAGGTCGTAACTCGTAGATTCGCACATGGTCATTTTTACTCAATCTACACAGGGTCGTATGTTGTAGATCCATGATGGGATTCTCTAAGGCTGGTAGTAATCGGGTCTCTCTACTGTTGATCCACACTGAGACTTTCTATTATTGATCCTAAATGGGTCATTATGATGCTTTAAATCCACCCACAATATTCATGCACCATGTAAACTTGAGTTCCCAAAAACATCTAGTCCAACCACTGGTTGTATTTTAACCACCATGAAGTTCCACAATGATGTAACTCGAATGTCCACCTTGACATAAGTGTTTTAGTGCCACATACGGTTTGTCAAACAGACGTCTTGTTTAGAAGATAAGACCCTCTAAGCGAAACTGGGCTAAAAAGGGTTGAGTATAGTTCGACAAAGTTGAACTGACCCGAACTAGTCCACTGGTCCAGACCCGAACCAGCTGGGCTCAAACCGGTCCGATTATGGCCAATACGTCCTACAGGGCCACATGCATGGCCTCCTAGCTGTAGGATAGCCCTGCTGGGCCATGGGCATAGCCCAAACCACCTGGTTGGGCCCAGCTGCCGGTTGGGAACAGGGGTCCTCTTCCATCATTAAAGGACTATGTCTGTTCGTGTTCTACCATCAGCGACACTAGTTGGCGCCACTCCAACTGACCGATCTGTATGAACCGGTCAACCGCATGACCCGCGGGTGCGGGTCCACCCTCCGCTGTTGCTTGATGCCATGACCCTTGTATGTGTCGTGCTACCGTGGTCCACCGCTCGATCCACGTAGGTAGTAATGGCCGAACTCCCCCGTGTTCCACCAGGGTGCCTTCACGCAACACCACCTCTTCACAGCTGGTGATAGCTATCCCTCGTCTCCTCTAGTCGCCAGCACTGCCACACCGACGGAGCTTTTGCGGGCCTTCGGTGAAGCTTCGGAGGTCCATTTTTTTCTGACTATACCTACAGGCTTCCTGAGACACTAACATCATTGTACTTCACCGATGTTTCCTCTTGACACCATATTGGTTGGTCATCTACAATGAACACAATAAATACCAAGATTAGAAAGGGGTCTGGGCCTTTTACAGTGCATCCCAAATCCTTCGCATTAGCATTATTACAACGATAGTGTTGAAACATCATTAATTGAAGATGAATTCAGAGAAATATTAGAAAATATACAAAAAAACCCCTACATGGAGCTCGTTGGATGATTCTATGGATGGGGAAGAAGAGTTAATATTCGGAGAAATTTATCAGCATTATTTCAGTACTCATTTTTCATTGTAGTAATATTTCGTTGGTGTTTCATCAGAGCTTCCTCAAGTCAATTCCCAATACCCATGCCTGTCACGAACCAACCCGGGTCGACCCTGAACCGGTCACCCGAGCCGGTCCGCGACATGGCCCGAGATGCGTTCCCGATCCTCCCGGGCTGGCGACAAGCGCCAGGGCATCAACAGAGGCTATGGGAACGATTTCGCCCATTTTAAATAAATAAGACAGTGAAAATAAAACAGAGCAGCGCAGAAAAGATAAACCAGATAAAGTGACAAAACGGGAACAAACAGGAAACAAACTAACCAAACACGACGTCCGAACAACTCCGTGCGACCTCGCGGGTCGCTCTCCGACTCAACGATCAAGCGTCGCCCTAGGCGAGCGCATTCAAGTTATAGCCTGCAAAAACACTAAAAACAGAAAACAACTATAGGCGTGAGTATTAAAACTCAGTAGGGTAGCCCGATATCTATTCCCAATGCACTACCTTTAAAATAAAAGAACATCATTTCAAGTTTGAACTACAATTTATTAAAGTATGTTTTTCTAAGCATTTTACTTAAAAACAAAGTACGAACCATTGCCCTTATCCATTTCAAAATTCGGGTTCATTTCATTAGTGCCAATGACATTTAAGGAAAAGGGGAAAATTATGTTTAAATTCTCAAATTTGTACAAAGGGAATTAAACACATTCATTTGAAAACAATTTTTAGAAACCTATTCAAAAGCAATTTATAACTTTCCAAGGGAAACAATACACCAAAATGCACAAAGTAAAACACACAGAAAGGGAAATGTAGGTATACATGTGAGCATCATAATCATTACTGCAAGCTACAAAAGCTGAATAGACATGGGTGAACCTAGGAGATCGAGAATAAACCAGAAGACACCAATACATGAGAAATTGTAACACCCCAAGATTTCATAGTGTGTTATTTCTTCAAAATAATTTAATAACTTGCACTACACGCAACACCGAGTTCAATTGCACCATGACTTACAAAAAAAAAGCCATTAAAAGAGGTCATGAATAGTATTAACTAAATTTTAAACTTTATATAATCCTTATAATTTTAGAATCCATATTATGAGTTTCTTAGTCATAATGCAAGAACAGATTCATTTTCAGTATTGCACTTTTATCAACATTTGATAGTGAAACCTTTTTAAATACAATATTTTAAACTTTTTGTCTAAATGGAGACATCAAAAAATTTAAAATGAAACATCCCAAGCTTCCACGGTACGCTTTCCTTTGAATAAAACAGTAGCATGTGTTGTACGCAACTTCGAGTTCTAACGCACCGTAACCAATCAAACTGGCTGTTATGAATAGTAATACCTACTTTTTGAAGTTATATATATTTTATATTTTAAAATGGACTTCATTTTTGGATTCGGAATATCAAATTTAGCCTAAGGTGAAATTTTGGTACTTTTCGGATAACTTTCATATTTTGATGAATAGTGAAAATTACTAAATTTTAATTAAAAACAACTTTTTTAATCAAAATAATTAATAGTGATAAATTGTGAATTTGAGTGGTTTTAAAGTATATTTAGAATATATTTTTACCATTTAATATAATGTTGGTCATTGGACATAATTTTACAATTAAACCGAACATAAACAAGTGTCAATCTTTTGATAGTTATTATCTCTTAAAAACACGCTTTTTGTTTTGACAGCGGGAATTAATTTTAAATTAATTTCTGCCACTTCTGTGTTTTGAATTTAGAAAAATGGATTCCATATTTGTAATCAGGATGTTCAAATTGTGTAAATAGGTGACTTTTATTTTTAGACATTTTGAATAATTA
Source organism: Viscum album (assembly GCA_963277665.1). NCBI lineage: Eukaryota > Viridiplantae > Streptophyta > Magnoliopsida > Santalales > Viscaceae > Viscum > Viscum album. Next base: position 1,254,512,196 of record OY728141.1, read on the forward strand.
CTGCGGTAAATATTTTATTTACCATGGTTAAGGGTAAATCCGGTAAATAAGGGTTAAAAAATAATATTATAATAATACTAAATTACCCTAAAACGTGTCTTAACCCTATTGGTTGATACATGGTCGACCATGGGCATCTTTGGGTCAATTTTGGGACCCCATTGATCCACTTGAAAGTGATAATGACACTTTATTTTAATTAAGTTAAAATGAATACAAAAATGGCATAAGCTTACATCTTTTAAAAGAACAATTTTTACATAGGGTTATACATGTTGGATTTTCGATTATAAATATTCATTAGAAAGCTAAAAATATTTCCTATATAATGATATTTTATTTATAATATTTAGACATCAACTAATTTAAATTATTAATGACACGATAATGATGAAATGTTTACCTCATTAATAAATCATTTAAATAAATAAGATTATAATGATTAAAATATTATCTAAAACCTATCCAATTCTTATTGGTTGATGTTATTTAGAATATTAGTCATCTTATCTTCGACCTCAATGATTTTTTGACCATTATAAACCGAATATAATTATATTATAAAGTAATACTTTCACTCTTTCCTAAAGAGCCCCTCTTCTCCCTTATAAAAGGAGACCACTTCTACTCATTCCTCACACCTCTCAAGCCACTTGGCTCGTCCAAACTCTGCCCAACTAAGCTCCCCACATCCCTCTCCTCCTCCTTGAAGCTTCCCCTTAGGCAGAAATCATTTCAAGAAGTCCTTTGGTTCCAACCAAAGTGAGTTACCTAAATTAAAGGTGACGATTTCTCTTAAATTATTTTCATTTATTTTGCTTCTCCAACCCCCAAAATCTTTTTATTCCTTTCTTTTGTAACAACACCAGTATCCTCAATATACTAGGATGTTGTTATAATAAGGATTCAAACTACACATATACACAACTCCATCTAATGGATGATGAACATAATGTTTCTGTGGATGGCAAACTAACGCCTCACGAAACGATGATTGTTCAAAATACATCTTACCGCCTCTCATGGTGGCCATTATGATGGAACTGTAATTAAATATGATATTAATGATATATATTTTATATATAAGCTTCTGTAATTCCATTTTATTTCATACCATTATTCGTTTCATGTTGTATATACATACGATAATTTCATTTGAGGAAGTGCGGACTACCGCCCCCTTAAAATGATATGACTCGTTCATACCACACATGGAACGTATAAAGGATGGTGTTAATGAACTTAAGTAACATATATAAAATATTATATTATATTGGAATAGTAATATACCTATGTATCATTTGGATTCAATTCTTTTAAAATAAAAATTAAATGGAAGTAGCGTTCGTGCGTACGTACGGACTACCGTCTCCACGAACGCGGTGAGATCCATCCTCCATCGTATCCATTCAAGTCTTATTCTCATTTTAGGGTTAAAAATAATTTTAATATCATTCTGATTATGAATAAGATTTAATCTATCCATTACAAACATGTCTTACGTAACCAAACATTTAAGAAGAACGAATCGATTATCACCTGAAACGACGATAATACTAAGATATTATTAATAAAGCAATGTTAAAAGATCATATATGATATCATATTAATGTATATGATTCTTGTATAATTTAATAACAATTATTTCACCATTATACAGGAGGTTAACTGACCCCAACAAAGGAAAAGTACAAGGTAAGGATTTATTTCGCAATCTCTTCATTATCCGAGATTGTTTATACATAATTATCTACTGGGACCTTGTTATCATCCACGTCCATGTTCCTTCAAAATGTATTTCAAAACATTTCTAATATTTAAAATAATATGGGTCAAAGTAATTTATACCCTTGTTTGACTTTTTATAAGAGGTTTATAAGGGAATCTTTCCGTCGTTTTCCAAACAAGGTGCTTTTAACCTTTTCGACAGAATTAAGATAAGAATGTTTTTTTAACTTATACGGCGGGTGCGGTTATTTTCCGCCGTTATAAAATCGTCAAAGCTTCCCTTACAAGATTATAAGAACATTTTCAAGAAAATGTTTTATTTTATATGGCTCTTAAATGGTTTCAAAAATAGAAAGAGATATTTCTCTAAAAAGTGTTTTGATTTCATCTATGTCAACATCCTTTGATGGATTTTACGCTTATTTGAAGTTGATTTATTATGATACAAAACTTCCATATTGTAATAAAGTTTTGTGATATGTTTGACTGTGGATGTTCCATTTATATAGCATTCATGGTTTATGAGTAAAGTATTGACATTTCGTATGCTAGTTCCAATAATAATGTTTATGTTATATTTCAACCTTTACTTCATATGAATGTGTTGGACAAGTATGTTCCAGGTTGGGGACTGGTTAAAGTAAGCCCTCCAGGTTGGGGACTGGTAAAAGTAAGCCCTCCAGGTTAGGGACTGGTAAAATTAAGCCCTCCGGTTTGGTCTCCGGTTATTAGAAGGACTCCGGGTTGGTGTCCGGTTATTAGAGGCTCTCCGGGTTGGTGTCCGTTTATTAGAGGCACTCCGGGTTGGTGTCCGGTTATTAGAGGCACTCCGGGTTGGGTTCCGGTTACAGTTAGCCCGAAGGTCTTGGGATGAGGCCTTGACAAAGAAATTAAAGTTCAACATTATGCATTCCAACATTATGAAAGTGGTTATTGATTTTTTGCATGTGATTATTCGATTAGTAGAATATCCATGTGAATAAGTAAATGGCATTATTTCATTTTATTTATGCCATACCATGTTGAAAGTTCATGTTTGAAAGGCTTTTGTTTTAGTTATACATTGCCTTAAAAGTTTATTCTTATTTATGAAAGTTTTCGCTATTTTGTTATCCTTACTGGGCATTTGAGGTCACCCCTTTTTTATGTTTTATTTTTCCCAGGAAGTGAAGAAGTAAATTATGAATGACCTGCAGGGATATTATGTAGGGATATGAGTGTGGATTATGGAGACTTTATGTTGTTGTAGTAGTTTTTCATTTTATGATGTAATGTAAAACCTATGAATATATCTAGTGTTTCCAAGGCTACTAAACCAATATGTCTTTCGAGATATGATCTTTTTTGTGATCATGCCAATGTTATGTAATAATGCACCGACTCTGGGTAGCTGGGGTCGGGGCGTTACAGTTGTTATCAGAGGAAGTTTAGTACAAACCTTGGAAGCTAGATTTAGATAAACTCTGATTAGAGCACGTAGACCTAAAATGAACTTTGAGGATTAGTATAGAAGAACTTCCTAGAATTTTGGTATTGTAAAGATTTTGTGAGTTTTCCGAGCAATACATCCCTGTCTGGATACGAGCAGGTAGAGGCGGCTCTGGCACAGATGTACCTAGGGGTAAAACCCGAAAACACCGATTTGAGCTAGACTCGAACGGGAACTGGTGCACGACAACGGGCCTTGCTGCACTCTTGGTTACGACACTCCCGGGGGATATGCTTAGGATAACTCTCATTTTCTTTACAAATCAGTATGAAGGGTTTATGAGTATATACTTCCTCAAAGAAATCATTTTTATGATTATGGATTATATCCATAAATAGTTCAATTTATGTTAAGTGTTTTATAAGTATGGGATTATGTATTTTGATTCATAAACTGATCTAGTGTGTTCCATTGTTTAGAAATGGCACCCAGTAGAAGGAATGAGAACTCCAGAAATGCACATGATCCAAAGAGAAGGAAGGATCATATCTTTCATGGTCTTAAGCTAGAATTTATAAGAGAAATAGTCTCCCATGTATTATCATCATATGAAGAAATAATATCATGTGTTGATAAGATAAGTAAAGAGTTTACTGAGTCCTATGGCTTTGAAGGGAAGCAAGAGAAGAAAAGGATAGAAGAGAGAAAGATGGATAAAGGGAAGAGGGAAAAGAAGAATTTTCCCATATGTGGTAACTGTGGAAAGAATCACCCTGGAACTTGCCTGAAAGGAATGGGAGTTTGTTATAAGTGTGGAGGAAAAGGTCACAAAGTACGTGACTGCAAGGGTAAGAAAATGGTTTCAAATGTACAATGCATCATTTGCAAAGAGTTTGGACACTACGCGAACCTATGTCCCAGTCATTAGACTATGACGCAAATGATGCTATTGGATAATAATCAAGTTATGATACTACCACAGATGAAGAGGACTGATTAGAGTTCTTATGTTGATTATGTCAATTGAGTGTTGTATCAACAATGTACTTGTTATAATAATTATGGAGTATATAAGGATTGTACTGCAGTAATATTTCATTAAGGACTTGAGATGGTGTGAAACAAAGAAAAGTGACTCAGTAGTAGGTTAAATGTTTGGAAAATATATGGTTGAGAGAAAGATAAACCATAATATGGTTCAGATACCGAGGTGGTGATTTTAGAATAATACATGATTGATTTGGATAAATTATCTTGGATATTATTGACTACCTTGAAGCTGATTAATGATTTGTATATTCCATCATTGTTGGGGTTTAAAACATTTTTGGATTAATGAAGTATATCGACAATTCTATATGGAATAAGGGAGCATTAATGTAATCAATAAAGAATATGGTAATACATGATGAAGGTATTCATATGATATTACGGGGTAAAAAGGATCTATATTATGTTTATCTTCCTTATAAATGTAAGACTGTGAGTTTGGACAGAAGTATTTTGGATAGTTCTAGTTTGGATTATTTTGGATTGCCATAAAAGGACAACCCGAAGGTCGGGCGGCAACCTGTCGCGTCCGGCAAGGTTGCGAGACTTGAACCCGCAACCGAAGGGCGACAAGGGTGTATCACCTACCACTGGACCATGAGATGTCCTGGATTAAATAATGTAGTTTTTATTAAAAGATCTTGTAGATGAATTATAAATTCGTTTATTTTAGAACCCTATACGAATAGTGTAAATAGAATTTTTTTTACATTCTATTATCTTTTAGAGTGAAAAATGAGTTTGTGGTAGAAATTTATTAATGGATAAAACTCTAATTATAAAGTAAGTATATCTCCTTATGATCTTAGCCAATCTCATAAATAAATTCCTCAATATTAAGAAAAGAAACTTTGAACAAAAATGTTTTCCTAGATGGTACCTTAAATCATCACTAATTTTTGGCTTTGGGATTGTTGGCCTTTTTATAGCCATGTTCTCTACCACTCTCCATCAGATAATTGATGGTTAGATTTTTCTTCCATATCCATATTTTACTACATGGAACCCTAGTATGTGTTATTTTCGGTAATCTTTATAATTTCGACTCTTTATTTTAAATAGAGGCCTCATTAATTCATTTTTCGATGTGGGATTTCAACTAGGATACTTTGAAACGTCAAAAATGTGTTATCCTAATACCCTATGTTTTGTTGAACCGATGGTATTTCAATTCATCATAGATTGATGAATTTAAGGACCTCAATTTTATACTTGTTTGTGATTGATGACCTCAATCACTACCTATAAATATTTACGTTTTTCCTCCGATTATATGTCTTAAATTTCCACCAATGTTCTTCTAATCGAGATCATAATTTGGTGGTGACCCTTTGATTTCTCTTTTCCTGATATTAAGACTAAATTTTAGTAACCCAATTTCCGATGTGGGTTTTCCCACAAATATATTTTCTACTTTCAACCTTTTATTTTCGAAGAAAAATTTCAAATTGCGAGGACGCAATTTATTGAAGGAGGGGAGAATGTAACACCCCAAGATTTCATAGTGTGTTATTTCTTCAAAATAATTTAATAACTTGCACTACACGCAACACCGAGTTCAATTGCACCATGACTTACAAAAAAATCCATTAAAAGAGGTCATGAATAGTATTAACTAAATTTTAAACTTTATATAATCCTTATAATTTTAGAATCCATATTATGAGTTTCTTAGTCATAATGCAAGAACAGATTCATTTTCAGTATTGCACTTTTATCAACTTTTGATAGTGAAACCTTTTTAAATACAATATTTTAAACTTTTTGACTAAATGGAGACATCAAGAAATTTAAAATGAAACAACCCAAGCTTCCACGGTACGCTTTCCTTTGAATAAAACAGTAGCATGTGTTGTACGCAACTTCGAGTTCTAACACACCGTAACCAATCAAACTAGCTGTTATGAATAGTAATACCTACTTTTTGAAGTTATATATATTTTCTATTTTAAAATGGACTTCATTTTTGGATTCGGAATATCAAATTTAGCCTAAGGTGAAATTTTGGTACTTTTCGGATAACTTTCATATTTTGATGAATAGTGAAAATTACTAAATTTTAATTAAAAACTACTTTTTCAATCATAATAATTAATAGTGATAAATTGTGAATTTGAGTGGTTTTAAAGTATATTTAGAATATATTTTTACCATTTAATATAATGTTGGTCATTGGACATAATTTTACAATTAAACCGAACATAAACAAGTGTCAATCTTTTGATAGTTATTATCTCTTAAAAACACGCTTTTTGTTTTGACAGCGGGAATTAATTTTAAATTAATTTGTGCCACTTCTGTGTTTTGAATTTAGAAAAATGGATTCCATATTTGTAATCAGGATGTTCAAATTGTGTAAATAGGTGACTTTTATTTTTAGACATTTTGAATAATTACTGCGGTAAATATTTTATTTACCATGGTTAAGGGTAAATCCGGAAAATAAGGGTTAAAAAATAATATTATAATAATACTAAATTACCCTAAAACGTGTCTTAACCCTATTGGTTGATACATGGTCGACCATGGGCATCTTTGGGTCAATTTTGGGACCCCATTGATCCACTTGTAAGTGATAATGACACTTTATTTTAATTAAGTTAAAATGAATACAAAAATGGCATAAGCTTACATCTTTTAAATGAACAATTTTTACATAGGGTTATACATGTTGGATTTTCGATTATAAATATTCATTAGAAAGCTAAAAAGATTTCCTACATAATGATATTTTATTTATAATTTTTAGACATCAAATAATTTAAATTATTAATGACACAATAATGATGCAATGTTTACCTCATTAATAAATCATTTAAATAAATAAGATTATAATGATTAAAATATTATCTAAAACCTATCCAATTCTTATTGGTTGATGTTATTTAGAATATTAGTCATCTTATCTTCGACCTCAATGATTTTTGGTCCATTATAAACCGAATATAATTATATTATAAAGTAATACTTTCACTCTTTCCTAAAGAGCCCCTCTTCTCCCTTATAAAAGGAGACCACTTATACTCATTCCTCACACCTCTCAAGCCACTTGGCTCGTCCAAACTCTGCCCAACTAAGCTCCCCACATCCCTCTCCTCCTCCGTGAAGCTTCCCCTTAGGCAGAAATTATTTCAAGAAGTCCTTTGGTTCCAACCAAAGTGAGTTACCTAAATTAAAGGTAACGATTTCTCTTAAATTATTTTCATTTAGTTTGCTTCTCCAACCCCCAAAATCTTTTTATTCCTTTCTTTTGTAACAACACCAGTATCCTCAATATACTAGGATGTTGTTATAATAAGGATTCAAACTACACATACACACAACTCCATCTAATGGATGATGAACATAATGTTTCTGTGGATGGCAAACTAACGCCTCACGAAACGATGATTGTTCAAAATACATCTTACCGCCTCTCATGGTGGCCATTATGATGGAACTGTAATTAAATATGATATTAATGATATATATTTTATATATAAGTTTCTGTAATTCCATTTTATTTCATACTATTATTCGTTTCATGTTGTATATACATACGATAATTTCATTTGAGGAAGTGCGGACTACCGCCCCCTTAAAATGATATGACTCGTTCATACCACACATGGAACGTATAAAGGATGGTGTTAATGAACTTAAGTAACATATATAAAATATTATATTATACTGGAATAGTAATATACCTATGTATCATTTGGATTCAATTCTTTTAAAATAAAAATTAAATGGAAGTAGCGTTCGTGCGTACGTACGGACTACCATCTCCACGAACGCGGTGAGATCCATCCTCCATCGTATCCATTCAAGTATTATTCTCATTTTAGGGTTAAAAATAATGTTAATATCATTCTGATTATGAATAAGATTTAATATATCCATTACAAACATGTCTTATGTAACCAAACATTTAAGAAGAACGAATCGATTATCACCTGAAACGACGATAATACTAAGATATTATTAATAAAGCAATGTTAAAAGATCATATATGATATCATATTAATGTATATGATTCTTGTATAATTTAATAACAATTATTTCACCATTATACAGGAGGTTAACCTACCCCAACAAAGGAAAAGTACAAGTTAAGGATTTATTTCGCAATCTCTTCATTATCCGAGATTGTTTATACATAATTATCTACTGGGACCTTGTTATCATCCACGTCCATGTTCCTTCAAAATGTATTTCAAAACATTTCTAATATTTAAAATAATATGGGTCAAAGTAATTTATACCCTTGTTTGACTTTTTATAAGAGGTTTATAAGGGAATCTTTCCGTCGTTTTCCAAACAAGGTGCTTTTAACCTTTTCGACAGAATTAAGATAAGAATGTTTTTTTAACTTATACGGCGGGTGCGGTTATTTTCCGCCGTTATAAAATCGTCAAAGCTTCCCTTACAAGATTATAAGAACATTTTCAAGAAAATGTTTTATTTTATATGGCTCTTAAATGGTTTCAAAAATAGAAAGAGATATTTCTCTAAAAAGTGTTTTGATTTCATCTATGTCAACATCCTTTGATGGATTTTACGCTTATTTGAAGTTGATTTATTATGATACAAAACTTCCATATTGTAATAAAGTTTTGTGATATGTTTGACTGTGGATGTTCCATTTATATAGCATTCATGGTTTATGAGTAAAGTATTGACATTTAGTATGCTAGTTCCAATAATAATGTTTATGTTATATTTCAACCTTTACTTCATATGAATGTGTTGGACAAGTATGTTCCAGGTTGGGGACTGGTTAAAGTAAGCCCTCCAGGTTGGGGACTGGTAAAAGTAAGCCCTCCAGGTTAGGGACTGGTAAAATTAAGCCCTCCGGTTTGGTCTCCGGTTATTAGAAGGACTCCGGGTTGGTGTCCGGTTATTAGAGGCACTCCGGGTTGGTGTTCGGTTATTAGAGGCACTCCGGGTTGGTGTCCGGTTATTAGAGGCACTCCGGGTTGGGTTCCGGTTACAGTTAGCCCGAAGGTCTTGGGATGAGGCCTTGACAAAGAAATTAAAGTTCAACATTATGCATTCCAACATTATGAAAGTGGTTATTGATTTTTGCATGTGATTATTCGATTAGTAGAATATCCATGTGAATAAGTAAATGGCATTATTTCATTTTATTTATGCCATACCATGTTGAAAGTTCATGTTTGAAAGGCTTTTGTTTTAGTTATACATTGCCTTAAAAGTTTATTCTTATTTATGAAAGTTTTCGCTATTTTGTTATCCTTACTGGGCATTTGAGCTCACCCCTTTTATATGTTTTATTTTTCCCAGGAAGTGAATAAGTAAATTATGAATGACCTGCAGGGATATTATGTAGGGATATGAGTGTGGATTATGGAGACTTTATGTTGTTGTAGTAGTTTTTCATTTTATGATGTAATGTAAAACCTATGAATATATCTAGTGTTTCCAAGGCTACTAAACCAATCGGTCTTTCGAGATTTGATCTTTCTTGTGATCATGCCAATGTTATGTAATAATGCACCAACTCTGGGTAGCTGGGGTCGGGGCGTTACAGAAATCATCCTTATCGACATGTCACGATGAAATCAAAACGCCCAATACGCTCGACCATCCACTCACGGGCAGGTCGAGGGAAAATCCCATAGCAATAAACCCAATATATCCACCTACTATGGACCACTGGTCAGTACCATAACCTACCAGTGCAGCAATCGTTCTTAGAATATTCTCTCAATATGCCAGATTCCCATGTCTCAAGTGTTTGAAAAAGGGGTGAGCCAACTAATGCCAACCGAGCATCCAATAATATACATATATATATATAAAGCACAACAGGCATCACCCGAGCCACTCCGTGGAACAACCTCATGCCTTTTACTACTCAAGTACCCGGGAGCCTCTAAGAGCGGCCTCCCAAACAATCAATTGCAACCAAGGCATGAGAGTCTCTCTAAGAGGGTTTTATCAAAACATTTTTATCACTTTCCATAAAGTCCCAAACAGGCATTTAATACATTTCACAAACACTACTCAAAGACAGGTACAACTTCTTTATGAGAGAAAACCCAGTTTAAAACCGTTAAAGAACCCCAAAACACTACGTCACAGTCTAACAATATTTTTATAAACCAAACCAAACCATTTTCTTTTTCCAAATAATCTTTAAGAGCCAACCGGGCAATTTCTCAAACGAACCAGAGTATTTGTTCATGCTTCAAAAGAAATCATTTCTCATTAAACCAGAACTCCGATTTACATTCTGTGAATTATGTTTAAAAGCAAAACGGGCATTCTTTCATTATTGGTTTTTCGCTCGTAAAAAGGATGTTTCATGTGTCGTGTATAAAATAAACGGCTCCTTTTGACATTAGATAACCATTTAAAAATTTACCCTCTTATATTAAAAATTAATTATCGCACATTATCTCATATTTATTACAATTAATAAAATGTTGATTTTGAATAATTAGGGTGCGCAAACAGCATGAAATAATATAACTTAAATTTTAAAAGCAGTGCAAAGGGGACCTACCTCAAAATCAAGCGCGTCGACAAACAACCTCGGATCCAAGGCGCGATGACACGACATGTGTCCGAGACTACGTGACCAAGTCTAATACTCTGCATAAACAAAACCAAGGACTCAGACACATCCAAAACTCACCAGAGCATTCGAAACCAAGCGGCGAGAATAAACGCTCACCTTGAAACCAAAGCGCGGCGACGACGAAACCTCAAATACAAGGCGCGGCGGTGGCGCTCACTCGGAAACGCCATGCGCGGGTCCTAAAAGTCCTAAGCCAGCAAATAAAAACCCACCATCAACAAGTGTACGATGATAATAATAAAAATAAAGATAATAATAATAATAATAATAATACTAATAATAATAATAAGATTAGTAATAATAATAATAATAAAAATATTAATAATAACAATAGTAATAATAATAATAATAATAATAACAATAATCATATTAATAATATCATCATTAATAACAATAATAATAGTTATAATAATATTAATAATATTAACATTAATAATAATAATAATATTATTATTATTAATGATAATAATAATTACGAAATAATGTTAATACTATTAACACTAATAATAATAATAATAATAATAATAGTAATAATAATAATAATAATAATAATAATAAAATTAATAATAATAACAATAATGGAAATAATAATGATAATAATAATAATAGTAATAAAATTAATAATAATAATAATAATAATAATAAAATTAATAATAATAATAATAATAAAATTAATAATAATAATAATTATTATAACTTAATGATCATAATAATAAGGATAATAATCATAATAATAATCATACTGATAATATTCGAAACGACAATATTGTTATCACAAAAATTATTCCGAACAACCATTTCAATAAAAATTATTTTATTTGTACTACTTAGAGTAACATTAATAACATGATGAAAAACGAATAATAATAATAATAATAATAATAATAAATGCTCTCCTACTATCTTTATAACATTATTAACATAATAATAATATTAAACAACACAACAATCAATGCACGTTTTTTAAAAATAAACGCTCTTCATTTCAAAACTCCAAAGACAAAGAGATGCGAAAACACCCGGGCAGGGATGCGCGGGGTTTCCAGAACAGGCTCCGCTCACGTGCCCAACGACGTCGCGTCAAAAAGCGCAATTTTTAACAAAAACTCAAAAACCTGGTCCGATACTAAACACGAACCGCAGCAATATAATTTATAGTCAAAGAAATCATAAAATAAAATAAACGCGCATGTCGGGGTGTGACAATTCTCCCCACCATAACGCTTTCTGCCCCCGGAAAGCCACCACACCAACCAGTCGATCGATCAACACCTAAGGATTTCACAGAACACGATCCAACCTCTTATCTCAAGGACATCATACCGACTACCAACAGGACTAAACCTCATAGCCCGAAATAACTCATCAACAGAGGGAGGTCTGAACGGCTCCCCACCATAAGAACTCCACTAGAATTTGATAACTATTTAGGAGAAAACCCAACGAGACTCATGGTGGGTCTCCCCACCATAAAAGGACTGACCACTTAGCGACCAACAAGAAATCCAACTTAGGCCAGAACCGGGCCTTACTCAAGCTATAAAAGCACAGCAAAAACATTTAAACCACTTACTCCCGTCCGAAAGGGATAGAAGCTTAAATGGATACTTCGCGCAACTAAAACCCTAACCCCATGGGTGGGGATGGTGGGACCAAGGATCAAATCACTAAAACTATGACGTATGACTACTCATGACCCATCACTTCGGGATGGACACAAACCAGGGCCGCAACTGATTTACATCAGTGGCCCACGCAAGGTCACTAATCAGCAACTTACATCCAATCGGCACAATTCCCGACGTTACATGAGGGATAAGTCCATCGCGCACATTGCGACAAGAGAGAACTACAACGACAGAGAAACCAGAGCAACAACACCAAAACTATCTCACCACGACGATAGAAGCACGATTTTCACCAGACTCTTTAAAATTTCCCCGGGGGTTCCTGACTACGCGCTGGCTTCACTCCGAGACCTTTTGGCTGGAGCTCTGATGGATGAAGCATCTTCTGCCTCGCAGTCAGGTTCTGATAATCCCAATGAGATACATACATCTTTTGGTTTGACAAGAGAAAGGAAAAGATTTTAAAATTTTAAAAACACACCAGCATTGAGATCCGATGTTCGTTAAAAGACCCATGATGTTACCATACATTTCAAACCCAAAACACCATCAATACACTACAACGATAGAAGATCCCTTAAACTGAAAGGGAACTTACACCAGAAACTCTGAACAAAGACCCTACAACACATTACTTCTGAGAACTTCCTCTGTGACGCTTCCTTGCAACACCCCGACAAAATCGTCGCAAGTGACCCAGGCGTCCACATGCCCGGCAGGGCTTCGGAGTGCTTGGGCACGATGACTTCTTATGACCCTGCTTGCCACACTGATAACACACAATAATCTCTCGCTCCGAAGAGGTTGATGAAATATCCTGAGGCCTCTTGATTCCATGACCTGATCCACCCATTTCCATATGCTTACTCACCTCCTTTCCAGAATCTTCACCAGTGCTCATAGGGATCGAAGGAGGGAGAACTACTTCGAGCACTCCTGCCATCACAGCTTCGACACGAAAAGCTCGTCGCGCCACATCAACAAAATAAGTCAGGTTAGACTCTGAAACCTTCGACTGTAGGTCAGGGCGGAGACCTGCCTTGAAGCGTCGAGCCTTCACGGGGTCATTTGTGGCATACTCTGAATCATAAGGTACTAGCTCCACAAAGCGCTGGAAATATTCTAACACGGATCTGTCACCCTGCTGCAGACAACACACTTCCATCCCCTTTCTCACCCTTTCTTCTTCAGAGAAATACTGACGAATGAACGAGGCCTTGAAAAACTCCCATGTAACCTCTTGACAGGGCTTGTTCTGAGACACTGACTTCCACCACATCCACGGTGAACCTTCAAGCATGAAGGTCGCAAACTTGACCTTCAACGACTCGGGCAGCTCAATGAGGCTAAAGTCCCTTTCAATCTTCCGCATCCACTCCTCTGCCACAGAAGTTTCTTCTTGACCATAAAAGAGAGGTGGATCGAGCTTCCGAAACTCAAGCATAAAATCCTTAGGTTGATCAACTGCACTATGATCACCCATCGAAGCCTCAAAGGGATAACCGCTGGACAAGGAAAGGTCAAAAACCCAATCAACGCCAACTCAACAAATGAATAACAACCTCAAAATCAAACACTGCATAGGTGACAAGCTTGAAATCCGAGGAAACCGGTTATCATAACATAAAAAATTTTCTCTTTGAAAACATCTTTAATTTAGAACAAGCTTAGTGGGTTAAACCTTCGCCATTGGTATTCTTTAGAGCCTCACTCACATGCATGTATCCGTGCCGCCCAGGGCATCCATCCACCATACCAGAAATCCATCCACATTTCCAACATACCACAATGCATGTGAGCACTCATCAGAACACCACAGTCAAAACAAAGAAACTTCATTTTCCAAAAACAATTCCTTCCTACCACTTCTTTTAAAACAATCTACAATTTAAACATGCCATTTTAAACAACATTTTTTTTTCAAAACCAACTTTTCTAATTCAAACCACGTTCAAAAATCCAGGGAAGCACAAAACAACTCAAACAGGGGACTAGTGTCAGTGGGTGACTTGACCATATGGTTGGCGGCCACATGCCAACCACGTCACTGACACAGAGAGCCTTCTTGGACCATGCCCCCAGCTCCACATGGCTTGCCAGGCCATGCAGCTTAGGACTATTAGCCCAACTCCATATGTCGTACCCCAATCACAAAACCTTTCCATAAAAACCCAAACTAACAATTAAACCGGACTTCCCATGGAAACCTGAGGATCAGTACGGGCAAGAGTTCGCGACGCTCTTCTCGCACCTACCCCTGAAGTCCCGACAATCCTACTCCATCTACCTTGACATCCCAAATAACAAAGGGCGCTCTGAAAAGTGAGGTCTGCTAAGAGCAAACCTGCCTCTGATACCATTTTGTCACGAACCAACCCTGGTCGACCCTGAACCGGTCACCCGAGCCGGTCCGCGACATGGCCCGAGAGGCGTTCCCGATCCTCCCGGGCTGGCGACAAGCGCCAGGGCATCAACAGAGGCTATGGGAACGATTTCGCCCATTATAAATAAATAAGACAGTGAAAATAAAACAGAGCAGCGCAGAAAAGATAAACCAGATAAAGTGACAAAACGGGAACAAACAGGAAACAAACTACCCAAACACGACGTCCGAACCACTCCGTGCGACCTCGCGGGTCGCTCTCCGACTCAACGATCAAGCGTCGCCCTAGGCGAGCGCATTCAAGCTATAGCCTGCACAAACACTAAAAACAGAAAACAACTATAGGCGTGAGTATTAAAACTCAGTAGGGTAGCCCGATATCTATTCCCAATGCACTACCTTTAAAATAAAAGAACATCATTTCAAGTTTGAACTACAATTTATTAAAGTATGTTTTTCTAAGCATTTTAATTAAAAACAAAGTACGAACCATTGCCCTTAGCCATTTCAAAATTCGGGTTCATTTCATTAGTGCCAATGACATTTCAGGAAAAGGGGAAAATGATGTTTAAATTCTCAAATTTGTACAAAGGGAATTAAACACTTTCATTTGAAAACAATTTTTAGAAACCTATTCAAAAGCAATTTATAACTTTCCAAGGGAAACAATACACCAAAATTCACAAAGTAAAACACACCGCAAGGGCAATGTAGGTATACATGTGAGCATCATAATCATTACTGCAAGCTACAAAAGCTGAATAGACATGGGTGAACCTAGGAGATCGAGAATAAACCAGAAGACACCAATACATGAGAAATCATCCTTATCGACATGTCACGATGAAATCAAAACGCCCAATACGCTCGACCATCCACTCACGGGCAGGTCGAGGGCAAATCCCATAGCAATAAACCCAATATATCCACCTACTATAGGCCACTGGTCAGTACCATAACCTACCAGTGCATCAATCGTTCTTAGAATATTCTCTCAATATGCCAGATTCCCATGTCTCAAGTGTTTGAAAAAGGGGTGAGCCAACTAATGCCAACCGAGCATCCAATCATATACATATATATATATATAAAGCACAACAGGCATCACCCGAGCCACTCCGTGGAACAACCTCATGCCTTTTACTACACAAGTACCCTGGAGCCTCTAAGCGCGGCCTCCCAAACAATCAATTGCAACCAAGGCATGAGAGTCGCCCTAAGAGGGTTTTTATCAAAACATTTTTATCGCTTTCCATAATATGCCAAACGGGCATTTAATACATTTCAAAAACACTACTCAAAGACAGGTACAACTTCTTTATGAGACAAAACCCAGTTTAAAACCGTTAAAGAACCCCAAAACACTACGTCACAGGCTAACAATATTTTTATAAACCAAACCAAACCATTTTCTTTTTCCAAATAATCTTTAAGAGCCAACCGGGCAATTTCTCAAACGAACCAGAGTATTTGTTCATGCTTCAAAAGAAATCATTTCTCATTAAACCAGAACTCTGCTTTACATTCCGTGAATTATGTTTAAAAGCCAAACGGGCATTCTTTGATTATTGGTTGTCCGCTCGTAAAAAGGATGTTTCATGTGTCGTGTATAAAATAAACAGCTCCTTTTGACATTAGATAACCATTTAAAAATTTACCCTCTTATATTAAAAATTAATTATCGCACATTAGCTCATATTTATTACAATTAATAAAATGTTGATTTTGAATAATTAGGGTGCGCAAACAGCATGAAATAATATAACTTAAATTTTAAAAGCAGTGCAAAGGGGACCTACCTCAAAATCAAGCGCGTCGACAAACAACCTCAGATCCAAGGCGCGATGACACGACGTGTGTCCGAGACTACGTGACCAAGTCTAATACTCTGCATAATCAAAACCAAGGACTCAGACACATCCAAAACTCACCAGATCATTCGAAACCAAGCGGCGAGAATAAACGCTCACCTTGAAACCAAAGCGCGGCGACGACGGAACCTCAAATACGAGGCGCAGCGGTGGCGCTCACTCGGAAACGCCCTGCGCGGGTCCTAAAAGTCCTAAGCCAGCAAATAAAAACCCACCATCAACAAGAGTACGATGATAATAATAAAAATAAAGATAATAATAATAATAATAATAATACTAATAATAATAATAAGATTAGTAATAATAATAATAATAAAAATAGTAATAATAACAATAGTAATAATAATAATAATAATAATAATAACAATAATCATATTAATAATATCATCATTAATAACAGTAATAATAGTTATAATAATATTAATAATATTCACATTAATAATAATAATAATATTATTATTATTAATGATAATAATAATTACGAAATAATGTTAATACTATTAACACTAATAATAATAATAATAATAATAATAGTAATAATAATAATAATAATAATAAGAATAAAATTAATAATAATAACAATAATGGAAATAATAATGATAATAATAATAATAGTAATAAAATTAATAATAATAATAATAATAATAATAAAATTAATAATAATAATAATAATAAAATTAATAATAATAATAATTATTATAATTTAATGATCATAATAATAAGGATAATAATCATAATAATAATCATACTGATAATATTCGAAACGACAATATTGTTATAACAAAAATTATTCCGAACAACCATTTCAATAAAAATTATTTTATTTGTACTACTTAGAGTAACATTAATAACATGATGAAAAACGAATAAAAATAATAATAATAATAATAATAATATATGCTCTCCTACTATCTTTATAACATTATTAACATAATAATAATATTAAACGACACAACAATCAATGCACGTTTTTTAAAAATAAACGCTCTTCATTTCAAAACTCCAAAGACAAAGAGATGCGCAATCACCCGGGCAGGGATGCGCGGGGTTTCTAGAACAGGCTCTGCTCACGTGCCCAACGACGTCGCGTCAATAAGCGCACTTTTAAACAAAAACTCAAAAACCTGGTCCGATACTAAACACGAACTGCAGCAATATAATTTAAAGTCAAAGAAACCATAAAATAAAATAAACGCGCATGTCGGGGTGTGACAATGCCATAGGGATATTTAAATATAATAGAAGGAACCACAAAAAATAATTTTATTAATGTGGTTCATTAATGAACCATAATTAATGTTCCATTAATTCAACAAATATCGTGGATAGGCAATCCTAGGGACATGTCATTAAATGACTCACATTCAAGATTATCATTACACCGCGGCCATATCCTCCGCCCCTCAATGGTGAGAAGACAATAAAATGACTCATGGAGTTATTTTATTATTATATTTTTTTAATCTCCGAGAATTATATATTTTTTAAAACCTTTACAGTCAATGTTACGCTTCGCCTAAGAGAATCTCAGTGCTCCGAATTAAAAATTTCCATTAAATTTTAAATCCGAGCACAGGTTCAAAAGATTGAAGTCGCCGCTCGCACATTCACAGAACATACAATAAAAAATTTAAAATTCTGTTATGGGCTCTCCGAACCTCAGATTCATGTTTCGACATTATTCACATACTCATAATAATCCAAAATAATTTAAAAAAAATAAGGAAAATTCCAAGTCTTTACATCATCGCAGGTCAACTCTTTTTAAGACCATTCTTTTTAGAGCATCCACAATTACATTGGGATGTCATTGTAGAATGAGTTGTGTTGTTCGGATCAATGTGTAGGAACATGATGGACTTCATGAAACCTAGCTCATACCAGACCTCTGGGTACGATTGTATGTATGAGTATGTTTTGTTTATTTATTCTTATGGATATTTTGTGTTAGGTAATGAAAATAGAGTTAGGAAAGATTCTTCTCTTTTCTCACATCACCTAGAAATCCATGTATATAAGGTGGATTTTCCCTGTAAAGCTCTTTTGGATGGTGGTGTGACTGGAATGTGGCCAGCCTTTTTATGGTCGAGTCACTCATTAGCAGTAGATTCAATTTTTGAGTAGTTTGAGGTCTCTATAAAATATTAATTTTGTTTTTAAAAATCTAATTTTCATTCTATAAAAATTTAGGTTTAAAGTGGTTTTATTTTCATAAGGGGGAGATTGGGTATTTTTTATATGGTCATTATATAAAAAGAGAGTGAATTTAATGGGATTGAGCCTTTTTCATAAAAAAATAACTATTTATTAATAAATTTTTGTTTGGAAAATAGAAGTTATATTTCAAAAACCATTATTTGGTAATGTTCATAAAATAGTGTTAAATGAGTATTCAATTAAATATGAATTAATTAAATTATGATTTTTGTGTAATTAGAAGTGTTTAGAAATGAGTAAAATTTTATAGAATTTATGTGAAATGTTTTGAAAAAAAATATAAATTGGAAGTGTGATGTTTTCTAAAATACCTTGTGAGTCTTGAAATGTGTTTAGAATTTTTATGTTTAGTGTTTTTTTTGAAAAGGGGACTAGTGAGTTAGGAAATGGAGATGTGGGTTAATTTTTTTTTCAAAAGTGGAAATGATTTGTTTTGAACATCGGGGTTTATTTGGGTGACCACATGCATTGAAATTTTTCTGAAGGTGAATGGATGCCTAGTATGGAATTAGGATATACATTTTTCAAACTCTTTGGGATACCATTGGGGAGTTGGTAACCCAAAAATTATATGTTAACTCCAAAGGAATTTTATTTTAATGAATGGGTGAATTGTATCTCCTTGTGATTTGAGAATGTTGGTTGTGATGCATTTTGAGCCTACAGATTCATTGAGGTCTATTAGTGTTTGTAGATTACATTCTTTTTTGTGGTTTTTCTGAAAAGTTTTTTTGAAAACTATGGTCGTTGTTTCCTTTTTTTGTTTGATTGTGGAATTTTTTTGCCAATGGACCAATTCAGATGGTTCACTAATTTCTTTTCGTATGTTTTAGTGCACCCCCATGAAGAATTAATGTTTTTTGGGAATGTGGTCATAGATGACCTCCATAGTGGAAAACCCTAATGTTGATCATTGAAAGGACTTGCATCATGGAATTTGGAAATCAAGTCAACTTCTTTCCTTCTTCTTTTAAATGGATCCTCTTGCAGCGAGATGTTATATATTAGAGTGGTGGAAGGAAGATTTAGTTTCTCGATTAGCCTGAGTCGTTGGAAGTAGAATATGACACGATTTGGTCTGAAGGATCAATTTAGAAGTAGTTAATGAAAATTTCATGTTCTGATTTTGGTATACTTGGTATGAAGCTCTTACATCTATCAGCTTCCCTATAAATAAATTATGGATATTTCATCGATTTCTCATAGGTAAGGTCGTTCTACACCATCATGGTGTAATGTCTGGTTGTAAGGGGATATTTTATCCATTTGTTGGAATTGTGTTTTGCATGTGACCTAGGATAAACTACCTCTCTCTATAATGTATCCCTCAATTGCAGGGGTCATGTTCGGTGGCATAAGGAAGTGTTATGTTCTCTATTAAATGAAAATGGTTGATGTTGTTGAGCATTTATGGGACTTCTTTTTGATAGGATTTTATCATTCCTTCCAGAATTCAGAGTTTATCAATTCTGAATGAATGCTTTTCCCATTGTATCCTTTTATTCATTGTTACCCATTTTAAGTGAAAAAGATAAAGCATGTGCATATTGTAATTCCATGTCAGGGTAATGTGTTGTGTTAAGGTAGAGTGATTATTGGGACATGTTGGGCTGTTTTGCTTTGGAATGGAATGTGGTTTGGTTTATTTTGGCATTGAAGGGTAAATTTTATTCAGGTGTCTTTGATGCCTAACTTAGCAGTAGGAGATGCATAAACCATTAGTGCTCAAGAAATATATCCCAAAGTGAAGTTGGAACGTGGTAAGATGAACCTTAGTGGTTTGAAATTCCTTGGTTTAATATTTATCCCTTTTAAGTGTAATGGAGGATGTTCAATCCTTCGAGGTATGTGTTTTTGTTTTAATGGTTCTGCTCTTTTGAAATTGGTGTTGGAACCCCATTTCCACATTTTGACCCATTTGGGTGTATATGTTTTCCCTAGGTTATATAGAGTTACAGTAATATCATCTTCTTAAAATACTAATGGTTGTATCCAAGTGAGTGTGAGTTTCCCTTTCAATGGAACATGTGTGGACCATCTATATTAGTTGAGTGTGGCTGGGTTGCGGATATCTTGGGATGTGAAGCATTAGTATGAAATTTCGGTTCTAGTTCTCTTGGTTTATTAGTTGGGACCTCCCATCCACCCCACCCCTAATGATGAGGATTTTTTGTTGTCATTAGAATTTAATGGAGTCCATTTAATCTCGATAAATCTAATGGTGGGGAGACCCAATCTAGGTCATACTAAAATATCTCAGAATAAAGTAGTTGGAACCTTTCAGTTATGGTGGACAATCCGTTCTTGCCTTCCAATATCAATATATTGGTTTTGATCTTAGAAACCATTCGGCGATCAGTGGTCTCATAAATAACCAACTAATTATACATTTTTTCTTTGGGTGAATTCTTAATTAGGAATGATCCGGTGGTTTTTTAAGTAAGTTTATAGAGGTACCCATTAGATGGGGTTTTGAATTCTTTCATTATTTAGGAAGAATGGTATGAGTTCTAGTTGATAATGTTTTAGGTGTTTTGTATCAATTAATGATCAATATTCACAAAAGTCTCATGTCCTTTTAAACTGGTCAACTGAAGGATTTACCTGTTGGGGGTGAGTGTCACTTAACGGGGAGTCCATTCACTCTCTTGGGTTTATTTTGTTAGATCTACATTATTATTAGTGTTTTTTAATTTCTTTGGTTTGCGTTCAATGAGAATATCCTTTAGTTGTAAATAAGTAGAGGGTATTTATTTTGGTAAAATATTTGGGTTTTCATTCCAGGGGTTGATAGCATTATGATTGGGAGAATTTTCAGAACGGAGTTTTGGAATTCATGTTCAGTCTCAGTTCAGGTCATATTTTTTCACAAAAATGGAAGTGATGGGTTTGATTTTTTATAGTATTTATTCCTTACATTTATGGCCTATATTTATTCTTTCAATTCCATCATCATTTTTGGAGAAAATAGTTTTTTGGGGTGAGACGTCTTAAGGTGAATGTCTGGAGCATGATTATGATTAATCATTCACCTGGGCCTAGGTAACCATGTGACATCTCCTCGGTGAGATATTAGCTACTGCATGGCTACCACATGGTTAGCCATACCATGTTGATAGGTTGTTCATTTGATCTATTTCATGAATGTAGTGTTCAAATGGTATGCACACAGTTTGATCGTCTGTGAAGTCTAACAATGAGGCATGTCCAGGTTAGTAAATTGCCTTTCTCATTCCCTGATTTTTATTCACTAAACCCTTCTTTTTTCCCCATTAAAAATCCTCTATACTAAGATCCTCTATTGGGAGATTTTGTGACCTCCAAGCAATAGCAATAGGTTTTTAATGTGTTGTCATGGTGTCTCTTCCCTTGAATCAAAATTTTAGCGATCCCTTCCTCCCCCATTTGGATTTCTCTACACTTTTCATATGCATTCCTATCCTTAGTGTCCACCGTGGCCAATTTTACTAGCTAGGGTTACCCATTTTTAGGGGGATTTTTTTTGTTAGGGGTCCTTTGGGTTGGATCTGGCCACCATTATATGTGATTGAGGTGTGAATGAGGTTTCAGACCGGATCCCGGATGTTCCTCTTCATATGAGTTAGGATCCTTATTCAACACTTCTTAAAATGTAATATTTCATTTAATTCTTGATTTTCACACAACTATTTACTACTAAATTGTGATTTTTTGAAATATAAATGATTTGTCCTTTTAAATAATTTTTTTTCTTATTCTCTTTGATCGTGTGATGTGGATATTGTGGGTTTTTCACACCAAATGATTTAGAAATTTCATGTTTTGTTATTCTATGTATTTTTTAATTTATAAAGGCATTATTTTCATTTGTAGATGATGGGTTGGTATGAAAATGGTGTATTATTTTTTCAATGTGGATTTCTAAATTTTTTTTTGGTATCGAATGGATTGTGTGTTATTATTTATAAAAGATTTGATTTGTGAAAATTTCATGAGGCCCATTTGGAATGTTTCTTAAAATGGATTTTTAACGTGATTTGCCCTGTAAGTGGCTTGTGTGTAGTTCTTCAAGAATGTTTTCATATGTTAATGAATTGAAGTCCTATTTGGAATTTTTAAAACTGTCTATTTGGAAAATCCTTCTAGGGGTCAATCAATTGCCTTGATGGTTGTCCATGTGATAGAAGTGTCTTCAAAATGAGACCTCTTTTATGTAATAATTAATTTAAGGAATGGAATACTCCTTCAGGTGGAAGGGGTGCTTCTGGTTTCTGTGGATTCTGTGGTGGTATATATATATAAATTGTTTTTTTGGAATTTGTTGAACACCCCTTTGTGAATATATTATGGGAACCTAGAATATCATAGAGAAATTATAAGAAATTTATCGACACATGTAGTTAACACATTGACAAGGGGACCTAGAAGGTTGATATTAGGGTTTATTGTAATGAGATTAGGACCATCAATTTTTCCTGAGTTAGGGAAGCTGGGAATTTGGGCCTTTTGATTTCAACTGGTGTGATATGCTACTAGGGATGGGGTCTCATGTATTAGTATGTTCTGGTTCTCCTCTATGATCCTTGGTCTATCATTTTCCTAATATGCCAATACAATTAGTTCCATTTCCCTCGTTGTGTAGGATCATTTTCCGTGTATTTGGTTTTGGTGATTTCTTGTGAAATAGTCTATGCATGGATTTATGTAATAATGATTCTAAAAAGAATGTATTATATTAATGAGAAATTTTCCATTCCTTTCACCAATATGAAAAAAACAACTCTTATTTGTTTTCCATTTTCCATTTCTTCCATTGATCAAGGTTTTAAATCATGAGACAAATAGATTATGATTACTAAATTTAGAATGAAAATTGTGGTAAACTTATTTTATTATACTATATTTCAAATGTATTATTCAATGATTCATTTTTTAATGGATGTGCATTCAGATTAAAATTATTCAATCCTACAAAATGATATTTAATACTCACTCCTATAGTATTTTCTTGTTTTGAGTTTCTATTGTAGGATCCTGCTTTGGTTCGATCACCCTTTGAAATAGTTCGTTGTGGATTGCAGGTTGACCCTAGGGGTCAACTGGAGACTTTTTAGGTGTCATGTTATGTTTGTTTTTTCATGTATAGTATGTTTTATATTTTATTGCAATGTATATCATACAATGATTTAAATCCTTATTTATCATGGTCAATCGTTGATTTGTTTAGATGAATTTCTTAATTTTGTTGAGAATTTTTTCCATTATCTATATTGATTCCCTTTTAACTAGTGACCAGAACGAGGGGATTATTCCATCCTCTCAGGTCATCCATGGTTCGACTCAAGTGACCAGTTCAAGGTCGAATGAGGTTGGTTTGTGATATTTATCAGTAATATAATTAGCGAATAATATGGAAAAATAATAATCTTTTATAATATTAAAATCCAATTTCCAATTATAATAGGATTTCTATTATATTTTTTGATTTTATTCAAACACTCAATTGATATATTATAGAAATTAATATTAATTAAAATGATCCCTTTTATTAAAATCTTCATATTAAAAAAAAATTGTTTATTAAATTTATATATTTTTCTAGAGTGAATGGATTTTATAAAAAAATATGGTTATCCTGAAACATTTAATTTGAAAGACATTATGTTTATAAAATTATGACCAAAATGATTAGAAACATTTTTTATTAACTATATATTAATAAGAGGAATGACTATATACAATTTAAATTATTCTTCGAAGATATAAATCCTATGTAAAATGTTTATATAATAGTGTAAATTTTTATTTAAAAAAATAACATTCATAATTTTATTTAAAACAAATATTATTAAGTAATATTAAGATTATGGATTTCATTAGATTTCAAAGAATGCTTTATTTTTTTATTAAATAATTTCTTGTTATTAAAATCAGTATCATAATCAATTTTATATTATATATATATTTAATTCCTAAAAATGTTCATTCTCTAAAAAAATTCACACAATTAACTTCATATATTTTATAATTCAAATTATATAAAATTATAAAATTTAGTTGATAAATTTATTATCATATTACTAATTACAATTTTCAAATTACGAAAAAATTTCAATCTTGATATTTTCATTTAAAAATAATTACAATGGTTTAAAAGAAATTTACAAGGTTAAATTTAGTTTGTGTAAAATGAAAAAAGATAAAAAAAACAATAAAATAGTCAACGTTGTCCCATAAAAGAGTTTTTTAGGAATGTTTTGACCCAAATTAATTTCAATTTGTTATTCTTACCATTTTTTCCTTTTTAACTTGAATAATACCTATACATTATAAGAAAATAATAGATCTCAGATAATCCTTAAGGTTTGTTTTTACTTATGTTTTAGTTAATGTTCCTTATTTTGGTTAAATAAGTATTTTACGAGACCATAAAATGGATAAAGGGTTTTTAGGGTTAGGGACACAAAAAGTGGGAAGAAGAGTTTTCTGGGCAAGTCATACGGTCTACATAAGGTTGGTCTTAACCGCGCGGATAGCCCAGGTAAACAGTGCAGAAGAAGGATTTTTAGATAGAAGCCTTTGCATGGTTTTCTCAAAGATTGTCAAATTGTGCAGGTAAACCATTATGAAGATGGATTTTCATAAATTTTTCTCCTCGCGATTTGTGTACAGTTTGTGAAACTATGCGGGTAAACCATGCGGCCCAGAATATTTTAAAAAATTACAAAAATGGAATTGTAGTTAATTAAGTTCCAACTTGGTAATTACCGCCTCCTCTCATATTGAAACCCTTGGAACGAACCCATGCACCTCTATGTACCCAAGGGTGATTCTCATTCCATCCTAGACCGCTTGGAGTTCCTTAAGTTACGGATTGAAGATCTGAGTAATACTACTCTTCTTCTTATTTCTCTTCTTGGGATAGGGTACACACCTTTTCTACATCTGCTTCTAAATATCTAAAAACTTTACTTTTTTCTGATATTTTGGTTGAGGCTTCAAATATTAGTTGATTCCGGATCTAAGGCCACATTTTGGTGTGAGTTCACTGAATGATTAATTATAGGTGGTCTACAAATTATATCCCTCGGTTCTTCTGTTGATTTTTGCATCTAGGGTTTCATTCATGTCTCCCTTCATGATGTTTTCTTGATGATGTTAGCAAGGTGAGGTGTATTTTTTATCTATATTATTAATTTAACCCTTATTTTCCCCATGGTATTCAATAAGGAATTGTTGGCCAAATTCGGGTCGCCCATGGGTTGTGTCGGCCCTCCCGATGGGGCTAATAGAAAATTAAGGTATAAAAATGACCCATGATGATGCAGAGACATATAGAAGAGGATAAATGGTTTATGTAAATATTAATAATGGACTGTGTTTATATTTCTCTAATGTGGAAAGAGGGTAAGTTATTTTTTGGTCAGCATTTACGTGGCTTAAATGTGAATAATGGTTATCGGAAAATAAATTATGTTTACACTAGAATATTCTTAGTGAGACAGTCATGTGGAATGGAAAATGGGGCTAATGTGTAAAGAATTTTAAATGATGAATGTTTTAATGGATTTGGGAATAATGATAATCTTCCATTTATTAATATTGTTGTGATGTTGTAAATAATATTGGATATGCTTCTTGAGATGTGGTTAATTTTGGTGAATGAAAAATAATCATGTTTACAAGGATTGGTAGAGTGGGGTATATACATTATGTTCTACGCCCATAGGTTGAGTTGGACCATGGTTCTGGACCCCCCCCCCAAATACACATATTAGGGAATAGGATAGAATTCTATTCCACTAATTACTGCATTCCACAGAGACTGGATCTTAGAGGTGAGGATTATGTGGTTGTTATAATGTGATTCATAGTGAGATAGGACATGATTTTTTTCATATGAATGATAGTACTAAACATGCCTAATGCATTGAAAACGTGAAAATTTTGGTTAAATCTTTAAATTCCTATGTAGTGTACCAAGATACAATGGTATTATAATTAAATGTAATGTATTCTTGAGTGGTATATTAAACTATTTATCTTTACATTCCATTATTTATCACTTGAATGCAATATATAATTTTGCTATATATTTTTTAGGAATTTTTTGTGTGGACTACTAAGTTATAATCACACACTTCTCAGGCATCCATTCGGTACCCGAGTAGATTTCATACTTGCAGGTTAGTAACAGGGAAAGTACCCTGTGATAGGGAGTTGTTTTGGACATGGGACATGTATGGGTGAGCTTCCCAATGTGCATTACAGACCATTTTGTGGATTCTGTCATTTTTCTTCTTTTATTGGAATTCATTCACTTGGCAGAGGAGCATGAAATTCTATATTTACTATTGTATATGGGTGTACCCGGTTTGGGGAATTGGTTATTTATTCATGTCTCTAATTGCTTCCTATAGATTCCATTTGTTAAATTATTAACTTATGTGGCTTACTCGGGTAATGAGTGTATTTCCTCTCATGAAACCTATTAGACCCTCACCGATAGTCAAAAACCTCTAGCATACGAGGATCCATGCATTGGGATATGTGGAGAACCGTCATGGGGAACCAGATTATTGGATCTCAGGTCAGGGAAGATAAAATGTGGTATTTTATGAGTTATTTTCTCATTATTACTATTTACGGTTGGTAGATTAATGGTTAGGAATGTGTTGGGCCTAGGCAATGATCTTGTTCTTGCGAGTAGGTAGCCTGTGTATGGGGGAAACACCAAGTCACCATGGGAGGGGATTTTTATTCATGTTATGTGTTGTTATATTTTATGTTATTTCAGCATCGGGTGATGCACTTGTTGTTTGATTTGACAGTTTGTTGATATTATTCTCATGACCAGAATGGAATGAGGTTCTGTATCCATCTATCATCCTGGGAACCGATATAGGTAAGTGGAATTCCTCATGATAAGCACATACGAAGGATGGGTGTGTAGGATATAAAGGTTATGATGTATTTGTTTTCTTAAAATTAGTGAGAATTGTGCCTAATAAGATTATGTGAATAGGAAAAATGAAAATGAAAATTCCATGTACTAATTATAAAAATGTGATTAGTAAATAGATTGATATGGATTAAAATGACATATGGGTAAATAGGGATATGGAAATGTTTTTGAATTAGTATAAATAATAAGGATTGAAACCATTTAAATTAGATACCCATGATAGCCATGTCCTTAAGAGATGAGGCCAGTGGTAGTGATCTAGCTGTGAGTGGGATCATTTGGGCAGTGTATGTGAACTGGTTTGGTTATTGCAAGTGACGAGTCTACCTACATGTATTTTTTATCACCCTAAATGTGTTATATCTGCGTTCAAATGAATTTGGTTGGCATTGTAGAGATGTTCCACCTCGAAGACGTTTTCCAATTCGGCGACATGAGGATATTTCTGAGAACACTCCTCGAGTAGTGGACCAGGAAAACTTGGTGATCTAGGAAAATTCGAAATATATGATCAATGAGAACGTATCTCACCTTATGTGGATGATGGAATGACACCTAGGGTGGGTTACATTGAGTATGTTTGAACTGGAAAATGAGTATTAGATGCACCATCCTCCGAACCTTACCAAAGTGGTTGGGGGGGTCAAAGTATCAGAGTTCTGGATAGAGTCCATCAAAAACATTATTAACCATATAGAGACTTTTCTCGGGAAGAGAGTAAAGTTAGAATCTTATATTCTTAGTGTCCATGTAAAGCATTAGTGGGACATCATGGTTTAGATGGAGCATGTTGAAGGAATGATGTGGAAATATTTTTAGGAGATGTTTCTTGAACTCTTCAACCCTAAAATTTTGAAGTAGGAGATGGATACATATTTTTTAGGTTGACTTATGGGATAATGTTAGTAATGTTCTATGCTAGTTATTTCACTGATTTGAGGTGCATTGTTTTGAATATGATGGGATATGAGGTAGTGGTGGCTAAACGCTTCCAGGATGGGATGAGACCTGAGATCTAGTCTCAGGTGAAAATATTTTGTAAAAAATGTGTCCTAAAGTGGTGGATCAATCCCTTATCTCTGTTGGGAACATGAAGGGTGCTTCAAGTACTAAACTCATGGTCATTGATGGCCATGAAAATGGTGAAAATTCTGATAGTAGGATGTGATGTTTTGGAGTCTTTTAGTATGGTGTATGTGCACAATGTTGTCAATATTTGGGGTTTACATCATAGGGTGGCAACCAAGTCTTCTATTATCAATGTGGAAGGATGGGGAAACAATGTGACCAGTGTCCCCGCCACTAGTTGAGTGCCAAGCACGATGCTGGTTAGGCCACTTCTAGATGTTCTATTGGGACACAGGACAGTCAATGAATTATGGTGGTATGCAGAAGATTCCATGTCTTGGTAGGGGGTCAGATTCCCTATATCAGACAGGCAATTGGAGCTCCATGGGTCGTACATGTATGGTTGGTGGAAATGGATCTACGGGGTGAGATCATCCTTACCAACAACGAATTGCAGTGAAGGGTACTCAAGAAAAAGACTGAGGTAATGGAGAAGTTCATCCCCATGAGGATAAGTATATTCCTTAGGGTGGTAAGGCAGGACCGTCTACTTTTCGAGTTACGATTATTGTAGCTTCCAATCATGTTGTGTGTTTCGATACACATGCTGTGCCATCAATTATTTGCTCTTAGTTCATAGCTTTTTTGGGCTTAACCATGGAGAAAAATAATGAGGTAATGTCTATTGGTATTCCGACATGGGTACAAGTTGAGGACATTAGGCAGTGTTTGGAATGTGCTCTGGAGATCTGTGGGTATAATTTTCAATGGGATCTGTTTTTCCTAGAGATTCTAGGATATGCCCTAAAACTGGGAATATACAGGTTAGTGTAATATCAAGTTCATATGGACTGTTACAGAAGTCGGGTAATGTTCAAATCTATTTATGGGAGAAGATATGTCCTTTGGGGTTAGTGGGATGCTCGAGTGGGCCGTGCATGACTGCTATTCCAACTGTTGGGAGAAATCATATCCCAAGTGGCATGCCTTATGTATAATGATAAGGAGAAATGACAGGAAATATTCCCTTTTGAGGTGGATTTGTTTTTAGGATGTTTTTAATATGTACTTGTTGGGGATACCACTCAAGGGAGATGTTGATTTTATAATTAAATTATTTCTAGGGGCAAAGCTAGTTTCCATTACACCCTCTTGAATGGAACCAATAGAGCACTAATAACTGAAGAATCAGTTAGAGGAATTGGAGAGTAAGGGGTTTATACATAAATATACATCACGATGGGGATTTTTGATGTTTTTTCTAATAAGGATGATAGTTCACAAAGGCTATGTGTCAATTATAGGATGTTTAACAAGATGGTGGTTAATAACCAATAAACTCTTCCTAGAATCGATGACCTCTTCAATATGCTCAGAGGTGCCTTGGTGTTTTCTAAGATTGATTTGAGATCAGGGTACCATTAGTTTAGGATGATACCTTCAAACATACCAAAAAAATATATTTTTTAAGATGGTACGGATTGTATGAATTTATGATAATTCTATTTGGAATGACTAATTCTCCAGTGGTGTTTATGGATTTGATGAACCAAATATTTCACCCATATCTAGTTCAGTTTGTATTTGTCGTCATTGATGATATCTAGTTGTATTCAAAAACTCATGATGATCATGACAACCATCTTGTCATCATCTTGAGTACATTAAGAGGTCATAGGATTCATTACAAGATGTCAAAATTTAATTTTTGTATTGATGGTGTTCACATTCTCGGACACATCAATTATGAGTCATGTGTGTCTGTGGATCCAGAAAAGGTGATGGTCGTGGTGTCTCGGGAGTATCCCAATAACGTATCCTATGATGAGAGTTTTCTTGTTTTGTCTAGATATTACCATATGATTATTATATATTTTTCTCATTTAGAATAACTTCTCACATGACTAACTATGAATGTTGTTTTGTTTTATTGATTAGGGGCTTCTGAGAATGTTTTTTGGGAGCTGAAGTAGTGGCTGACTATAACAACGATTTTTGTCATTCCAGAACAAAGTAAGAGGTAAACATTGATTTGTGATGCATATGATGTTGGACTTGTAGATGTTTTGATGCATGATGATCAAGTTGTAGCTTATTGGTTGGGACAATTTAGGCTTCATGAAAATTATTATCCTACTCATGACTATGAGACATGTTATATGGTTCATGACATAATTCCTTGGAGGCATTACTTTATAAGAGAAACCATTACAGTGTTGACTAACCAAAAACATCTCAAATAAATAATCTCTCAGAAGTATTTGAATCTTTTAAATAAATAATTGGTTGGGTACCTATATTATTTTGATTTTTAGTTCGTGTACACACATGGGAACGTGAATAGTGTCTTCGATGCTCTGAGTCCGACGACTCGGAATCAGGTAGTTCTCGAATCCGGTTCAGAGTGTTTGATGATGACCTTATCTACTGAGATGCATTTGTATGTACATGATGGGCATAATAATATAGTCCTTTTATCTATATAAATTTAATCTTCACTGATGATTCGGGAGAAAGATAGTCAGTCTGTGTATGAAGAGTGCTTGGCTAGGAAATAAACTCGTAACGGTGGGAAGTCGTCTTCTGGTTGGGCATTCAGTGCTAATGGAGTTTCTTATGTTCATGGACATATTGTGGTGTCGTAATATGTATGAGAGGAGTTGATTCGTGGGTGTCTTGTTTCAAAGAGGGATGTGCATCCAGGCTTGACAAAGATGTATCATGATCTTTGTAGGCAGTTTTGGTGGATGGGAATTAAGATGTAATTTGTGAGTCTGGTGGTAGGATGCTTTACTTAACAGTAAGTGAAGGCTGAACACCAGCATCTAGGTGGGTTATTTCAGTCATTGTATGATCCATAGTATAAGTGGAATTATTTCATTATGGGCATCATAATGGTTCTTCTGAGGATCACTCATAAGAATGATGAAATTTGTGTGTTGGTAGATCGGCTGACCACGGTGGGCCATTTCATTCTGATTTAGAAGACATATACAGTCAAAAATTTTTGGAAATATATATTATAGAAATGGTATGGTTTAATGGTGCACTGAGACCCTTGCTTTGGATCACGATCCATGTTTCACCTCACACTTTTGGAGGGGAATAAAAAGTCACTTGGTTGCAAGGTGTTTTTTATTACGTCTTACCACCCATGGACTGATCGGTAGTCAGAGCATAAATTTTATGTATTAGAGGAAATTTTGTGAAGAAGTGTCCTTGATTTTTGTGGTTCATGGGAAAAAAATTTTCACTTGTTGATTATTCTTACAAACATGTCTTTCTGGCTATAGTTTAGAAGGAAACTTTTGAGCCACTTTATAGAAGTCTTTTTAGATCTATGTTGTGTTGGTTAGGGGATGGGGAGTCTGAGCTATTAGGACTGAGTCTTGTGCCGGAAATATTGGAGAAGTTTCATTTGATTCAAAATAAAATTCCAATAACTCATAGTAGGTATAAGTCATAAGAATATTTCCATTGTAGACCTCTTGAGTTTGTGGTTGCTGATTGTGTTTTTCCTCAGGTGTCTTCATGGTTTGGTCACCATCGAATTTGGAAGGAGGGAAAGTGGGAAATTAGATATGTGGGTGTATTTGAGATTGTGGAGAGGTTTGGACCTATGGAATATTAATTACCACTCCCACTACTGTATTGTTGGATGCATGATGTTTTCAATTTTTTCACAACACCGATAGTATCATCCAAATCCATCTCATGTGATAAATAACAGGGATGTCGAGCTTGAGGCTGATGCATCCTTTGAGGAGAGACCATTACATATTGTGTATCATATTTAGAATGTTTTTTTGGGAAATTTTGTTTCTTTTTATTTGTATTATTTGGATACATGTAAGCATTCAAAAGGAGACTTGGGAGAGAGAATCAGATATGCATGCCCAATGGCCCCATCTCTTTTCATTGTGAACTCAATGATCTTTAGTAAGAGCAGCTCAAGGAGTAACCATTATAAAGAATTAAGGTTGTAATATCGTTGATCTTCCTTAAGGTATGTTTTATTTTTATTTTTTCTTTTAAGATCCTAATTTTTGTTAAATATGTGTTTTTTATGTCCTTAAGATGGGTTGATGGTTTTCTAGGGGTTCTGGACATGAAAGAGGGGAAATATTTTTTTGAGAAATTCAAACGTTATGCGCATGCTTAGTCCTATCCATATAGACTTACGATGTAAACTGTGGAGAATATGGATTTTCAGATATTATCCCCAACATGGTTTGCACATAGTTTTTCAAACCGTGCAAGTATACTATGCAGAAGAAGGATTCTCGGATTGTATCCTTTAAATATTTTTCACATGGTTTGTCAAACCATGCAGCCTAGAATCATTTATAAAAATAAAATAATTACATTATGGAAAATTTAGTACCAACATTGTATTTACATCATCCTTCCATCGGGAAAAATTAGGAATGAACCATAGCTCCCATGATATACCTAGGGTGATTATCCATTAATAATAGTCCATTTGGAGTGTCGTCTGTGGAGGATTGAACACTCCGTTAAGTCTAATCTCCACATTATTTTTCATTTTGCGTTACGGTTCACACATTTTCCCCATCTCCTTGTGAATATCTAAAAAACTTTCTTTCTGATGAGATTTACATTGAGGATTCAAATGGTGGTTGAATCAGGATCTATGGCCTTTGATGGGTTTGTGTTCTCCTACTGATAAAAGGTAGGTGGTCAAAAATTTATATCCCAATGTTCTTTTGTAGATTTTTACATGTAGGGTTTAATTCTTGTCGCCCATAATGACGTATTCTTGATTTAATTGGAATGGTGTGTTGTATTGGGTGTCTAAATGAATAATTTAACCCTTCTTGATCCCTATGGGACGTAAGGAAAAAGACATGACCAAATTAGGGCCATCGATTGGGTGTGACGGCCCTTCTGATGGGGCTAATGAGAATATAAGGTGCGAAATTGACACATGATGATGTAGAGACATATAGAAGAGGTTATTTGGTTTATGAAATGAGTTAGAATGGATTGTGATTAGTCATGTTTAATCTGGATAAAGGCTATGGTATTGTTTGGTCAGAATTTATATGGTATTAAATGGAATAATGGGACTTTGATTAGGAATTATGTTTACCATTGAATATTCTTAGTGAGATACGCCTCAGAAATGGGAAATGAGGCTAAATGGTTAAGTATTATAAATTATCAATGTGATAATGGATTGAGGCATAATTTTAATTTGACATTTATTGATTTTGTTGTTAATAATATTGGCTATGCTTGTTGTGATGTGTTTAATTAAGGTGAATGAAAAATAATAATTGAACATGGATATGTATAGTGGGGAATAGACATGAGGTTCTCCACCAATGGGTCGTGTTAGACCGAGGTTCTAACTGAATCCCCAAATGCACAGGTCAGGGAAGGGGACATAGTTCTATTCCCCTAATGATTTCATTCCACACAGACTGATGCTTCGATGTAAGGATTATGAGGTTTTAATAATGCGATTCCTAGTGAGATATAGCTGGATTTTTATTCCAATATTCATGAAAATATTAAACATACCTAATCCATTTAACCAATGAAAAATGTAGAAAAAATCATAAAATTATTAGGTAGTGAACCGAAATTCTGTTGTAGTATGATTAAAAGGAACATAGTGTAAATGGCCTATTGAACAATTTATATTTACCTGACATTATTTATCACCTTAACACATTAACTACTATTTATGGATTTTTTGTAGACATCCTTGCTGGTGGACTACTATGTTATACTCACACCCTACTTGGTAATTCATTGGATACCAGAGCAGATTTCATGTTTGATGGTTAGGACAAGTGAAAGGGCCCTATTTTTGGGAGTTGAGTTGGACATGGGAAATGTATAGGTGAGGTTCCGTACATGGTGTCTAGAACATTTTTGGGATTCTGAGGTTTTTCATCTTTTTGGGGTTTTGTTCACTTGGAACTGGAGTATGGAATTGAATATTTTCAGTTGAATATAGTTGTAACCAGTTTGGGGAATTGGTTATTTAGGCATGTTATTTATTATTTCCTATTTGTTCCATTATAGAAATTATTATCTATGTGGCATACTCTAGTAGTGAGGATATAGCCTCCCCATGTGCCCTTTTAGACCCTCAATTCTAGTTGGAAACATCTTGCTTATGGGGAGGTGTGCTTGTGGTCATGTTGCAACTTGACTTGGAGCACCAGATTAGTGGCTCCCAAGTCGGGGACATCACCAAAAATGTAATGGTTACTCCAAAAAATAAAAATTACATCCAAAATAAATGTGTTTAATCATCAACACATTTTTAATCTTATACCATTTCAATTTATATTTGAAAATGTTCCATCCATCTCCTAAATAAATCTTATCCCACATTCACAATATTCGATAACCATTACATAGAATAACCCCACCATTTATAAGAAGACATCCTAGTAAAATTCAATCCCCAACATGAGTAATATCAACTAATAATATTTTTCTAATTAACTATATTATTTCAAATTTTTTATATAAAATGTAATATAATGGTATTAGGATCATATGTATATAATAATATAACTATGTGTAACAGACCAACCATATTCTACTAGAAAATCCACCTGAGCTATCCCATTACAGTGGTGATAGGCAACAACACAATGGAAACAAGTATCGTATAACAAAAAATGATATAAATTTAGAGTAAATAGAATAATAAATAGATAATTCCATGGTTGATAAAATCCATCCAATGTTGGGTAAAAATAATTCTTGTATTGATAAAACAAATATCTCAACATGTTACAAATCATCACAGCCAAACAATCCTACAACGATGGGAAAAACAAAATGAGAAGCCAACATACTACAATATTCCATTCCCAAAACCTAGTTCCTTGAAAACAACTTATACAACAACCCAATTTCAAATCAAGGTGTGAGAAAAAAGACTTGTCGGAAACCCCAATAAAACCTAAACAATTTCTAATAATAATAATTCAGTAGTTTAAATCAAAAATAGTTTTTCATTGAATTTTTATAAATCCAACCCCATTTTAAATAAATTATCCTTTGGTATTTCATAAAATCATTTTATATTAAAAATTCCAATAACATAAAAATATAGGTGTTAAAACTGGAAATCATTTGCATACACCATATACTATGAAAGTAAAGATATATCAATGGAATAATCCATCCTAAGAAACCATGTGATCCAACTTCATGTGAAAAACATGGGACCATCAATCCATTATAAAAATATATTATTGGATCATTTAACCAAACACATGGTGTATAAATATAAATATTAAATCAAAATGAACTCTAAAAACACGCATATATCCATAAAATCCTATTAGATGATAAATAACATCAATTAAATGAATAAACGAAAGTAATTTTACATGTG
Organism: Viscum album; assembly: GCA_963277665.1. Lineage (NCBI taxonomy): Eukaryota > Viridiplantae > Streptophyta > Magnoliopsida > Santalales > Viscaceae > Viscum > Viscum album. The sequence goes on from OY728141.1 coordinate 1,254,548,490, forward strand.
AAATAATAAATTCATATAAATATACTATTCTATAGAAACACCTATCTCAAAATTGATGTAGAAAAAATAAACCTAAAAAAACAAAAAATGTGGAACAGTGTTTCTGCTTCCCAAAATCCATGATTCAAAACAAACAATGTAAATCCACAATTAAATACATTATATCCAAAAGAAAAACCCAATTTGTTTCCATCAATACATTAGAAGAATACATATATCATAGATCTAAAAACAATAGCTAAAACTAAAAAAATATACCTCGATTTTATAAATCATTAATGAAGGAAATAGACCTATAATTATTGGTGAAATGCCTCAAAAATTTCTATAGACCTATTAGGATGATCCATGGTTAGAATATGTTTTTATTAGTTATTATAATTTCCAATGGAAAAAAGGGAAAGATACATCTTTTTTAGATTTATGTAGGGGGTCACATGATATCAAATAGTAGTCTTAATGATCATTGTAAATGTGTGCCTAAACCATGTGACACAACTATACATTATATTTATGGGTTAATACATTTGAGTAGGTGCCACATATTTTTCAAAAATATTTCTCAAAATGTGCTTCAACCAAGGACAACTGCCTGACGCCCCATACAGTTACCCTAGAATATCACATTGATTTACAAGCCATGATCAAACTATATAAATTTATGTGGGTAATTAACAATGGAATTCCACAAATATACGACATGGTTAAAATAACCATGAACCCACTGCAATTGAAAAAACAAGTTCTAAAAAAATCCTTTAATTTAATTCTCCGATCATCCAAATCATACCATACCTTAAAATAGAATGACCTAGGATCATGTAAATTGTAAATATAGCTCGAAGAGTATAAAAATTCCACACAATATAAGATCTTTATAACCATATAATATCCTCAATATCATAGTCCCATTTACAGATAAGGCCAATACTAACTCACAAAAAAGTCCATCTCCCACACCTCATGGTTGTCCCATCCACAAATCTAAAATACTCGAACCAAGTGATTTGTTTTAATACAAAATAAATGATACAAAAGACCCATAATTTGAACCAGTACATTATAAATAGTGGTATTGAGATAAATATAGTTATCAAATAATTCAAAAAAATGGTAAGGATTGGTTTCATATGTCCTCATATAGGAAAAATGAGACATACTATGGATGAATGAAAAATTAGATGGTAAGGCCAACTCAGATGCCATGTTTTCATGTCACTCTGCAATCTCAATGGTTCTAACAAACCTCAGGTCCATCATACCCAACATACCAGTTAAAATTTTATGTGTATGTAATAATATGATAATACAAAAATCACAAACATCAAAATATAGTGGTTAATAATTATGTACAATATATGATTCTAGATGGCTCTATGATATGACCAACATTTTCTAGATCAACTACAACTTTTTTTCATCCCATGAACGAGACTCGATCCAAAAAAGGAAATATCCCCAAACTATTCCCTACATAAGGGATATCTACATGGTATCCAATATAAAAATTCAAAATGATACATCGTTACTAAAGGTTGATAGCTATTTTTATATAAAAAATTTTCAAAAGGACAATAATTATTCCAAGATCATAAGAATTCAAGAATGCATGCTTGAAGATTATACTTATGGTTCTAGATAGATATATATGTTTGTCCATTCAACTATAGATCATAATCCATGATCAATTACAATTAAAAACCCATGATCTCCTTCAATTGTTTCTATAACAATGATGTAAAATTCTGTTATATTTAACAAAACTGCAGAGGCACCCCATTAGGTCTCAAAATCAATCAGATGAATATATCTCCAAACTTCTCCTCCTTCTTCATATCCTTAATAGAATATAAATGAATAAATTTCATATTTTAATTAATTATCAAATAATGAGAATCAATCTCGGTAGGATTCCATGATAAAACAATAATGAATTCCATGGAAATCTCACCCCACATCCAGATAGGAGTGGGATAATGATGAAACAAACCAGTCGATATCTGGTCTTCTACCATAATGTTCTGACAAGTGAGACACTATGAATGAAAATTCTAAATTGACTGAATCGTCCATAGCCACCAATTCTAATATATCATGTTATTATAAATCTGGTTATCCCTAGGGTTCATGTAACAACATGAGTAGTTTCAACATTCCATCAATTAGATGCTATAATAAATTGAAACAACCAACTAGATATGGAAGCAAAATGCACCTATGGGATACGTTGAACACACACAGAAAGTATCCCAACCATAAATAATTTTAAAACATCATTGAAAAAAAATCACCTGATTAAGAAACATTCGACCATCAAAACATAATTCAACTTTCCTCAAATCCATGAAAACAAGTCCAATATCCTCTTTCACTCCCAGGATTTTCTCAACAAACAGACTCATAACATACCACTGATCAATCATTTCCTTCACATACTATGTTATCAATTTTATATTCAATTCATCAAGAACCACATTTACGTACTGAGAAGTGTATGATATATCAAAATCAAATGTTTGATGATACTTCACCTAGAATCTATATCGCATGTCCATATCCCAATGAGTAAAAACATATTCCAGTCTCTTAATATCAGAATAAACTTTAAACCTCGCCCCAATGATATAAGGATGCCAAATTTTTATTTAATGCATAAATTCTACCAAGTAAACATCATCTATAGGATAGTTCTATTAATGAAAGCACAACTAGAGAGATCCATTGGTCACCACATATTTCCCTGATATAATTAAACATCCCAAACCCAAGCTAAAAGCTTAATAGAAATCCTCATAACCCAAAAAAAATTCCAAAATAATAAAGTCTATGTCTAACGTTATCCTCACCATAATATCCTCAATGTATCTCTAACATTTTTCTTTTAAAAAAATTTACACCCTTATAGGTCAAATATATCCTTGATATGAAATCATGGAAAAATCAAAAGAATATCGTATATAGTAACCATCTTTGATTAAGAATCTCATCATCTCAAACACGTTTCTATGATACTTATATGAAAAACAACCTCTAACATTTTAGGATATAATGTGACACCCCTCAAACATATGTATTTTCTTATAAATTTCACTTCTTATATCCAAATCACACATATATAATGTTTACCATATATAGGATGTTAAATTAAGGTTTTAATAATGATATTAAAAATGTTTATGTTCTCCTTCAATGACTTTGATTAAACTGATATAAAATCCAATAAAACCAAAAAATGGTTCCATGAACAGATGAAATATTTTGTTAATAAAATCTATAAGCACCACATAAGTTTTAGTGAGACCGAATGGAATATACAAAAAGCCAAAATTCACATATCATATACTGAACACTATCTTTGGAATATCCTCTTATCAAAATATCAATTTATATTACCTTGACTAACGATAAATCCTTTAAAGAAACATGACCCTCTAATATGGTGAATAAGGTAATCAATACTAGGAAAATGATATTTTTTCTTAATAGTCATATGACACAACCTTTGAAAATTCATGAGAGGTATGAGAATGCAGTACACCTTCATTTTAAATAGGATAGAGGATGTCCACATTGAAAATCTTGAATGTATAAATACACAAGCATCAATATCCTCAAGATAGAATTTACATCCCACCAACTCAGAAAGTGATATTTGAAAAGATGGAATTGAAATTGGATTCATTTGAGTTATTAGTTTAATACTAATCCTTACCATTTTTAAATGGAGGTAAACTAGGAAATGAATATGTAATTTCCTCTGGGTACGCAGACACCACACAAGTATGAATACTACCCAAAATTGGGACAATGCCATCGAGAATCACATATTATACTTAAAATGTGATTTCCCCATTATAAATAATAACATGTCCCACCATTATCAATATAAAATCTTAGTAACCCTCAAAATATACAGTGGCCCCATCTAAAGATAATAATTAAACCTGATGATGATAACATTCTACATAGGGCTTAATTTTGATCATCTAATTTATGCTATGTATCATGTAAAAGGTGTCAATATAGAGAACTAAAATGTCCCATATCACCTTAATGCCATATTCCACCACCAGAAATGCGGAACACATGAATCATTTTCCAAAAAACATTTAAAATTCATTTAATTATTAAATATTTTTGGCATATGATTTAAATGTAATCCAAAAATTTAAAATATCTTTGATGATATAATATTAAGAGTATCACATGAATAAAAAACAACATAGAAGATGAATTAAACATATTACTTATTATATTAGTTACTCTACATCATAATCCTCTAAAACATACTCAATCTCATAAATTCATTCCATCTTACCAACATGAACATCCTACATAGAATGATTATTAGACCGACCACAATTGAAACAGTGATATGAAATCTCAAACAATTTTTGAGATTAGATCCAACTACACATCCCTTGGATATCCTTTTAAAAAAACACATCCGAAGGATTGATAAAATATAATGAAGTCATCTATTAGGTGACTAAATAATGTTAATATTGGAATGAAAATATATTACATGCTAGTTGTATTTAATAATATTATTCTTTGATGATGCCCTGGAAACATGTACTCATGAAAACATAGTACCCTTGTCCATTCTTTTATAGCCAGAAATCACACCCTAGAAAACAACATCCCCAACCAAATCTCCACCCAAACAAGTAACTCTATTTATGACTACTTTAGTAAAACCATATTTATATAATAAATCCAAGGGTTTTAAATGAAAACATAAAGTCAACATTCAATGAATATCCATCCTCAGTCCCAAATAAATCCTTCAAGCCTTCAGGTACCCATTACTCACAATCTACTTTTTCCAGACTCACTAGCATAAAAAATAGGTGGAATACTAAAGAATGGTATTCTCCCCATACTCCATGATAATAAACAATTTGGTCTTCAGAACACATAATACATTAGGGTAAAGAAAATTATTGAAAGTTTTCTTGAAATAAAAAAATGTTAAGATCCACATCAGTCATTTCCTTCAAAATAACATTCAACAATATCCTTCCTAGTCATAAAATATTGTATGCCAGAAAACCCACCATAGTTTCATTAAGATAATTGAAGAATTTTAAGATCCTCCCTATTCAGTAAATCATCTCTAGATATTCTTTTGTTCCATTGACACCATAGATGATTGGTGGATGTTACATAGTAAATTCAAAACCACAATCCACAAAAAATCACGGGTTCCTAGAACCTAATTGACATTGAGTAAAAATTGTACAACTAACGGATTCTATAAAATATTTTTCAAAATGAGTATTTTTATATAGTTTCTATCTCATATCTTCCTCTCTCGGATTAGGAAAATTTATTCACAAATAAATTTTAAGTTAAGGATCATACAATTACCAATCAGCTTTAGTTACTCTTCCAAAATATTAGGACTAGCATCACTAATTCCTGGATATGATTTAAAACATAAATAATTTATATCAATCATAAATAATACAAAAAACCAATACTTTATAAAAACATGTCAATTTTTTCAAACCACATCCCTTTCATTCAAATGACCACAAAATCCATATTTTAATGATGGTGACAATCTTCCAACCACACACGGTATCTAATGTTTAGACACATTAGTGATATTTTCTATAGGACACCTACAATTAATACATGAATGATTATGGTATTAAGTATTCTATAGCATATATAATGTTTCAAACTCAAGAAGTGATAACACACATTAGGCTGAGCATCCCTATGATGTGATTCTATAACAAACAAACCCATGTCATCTAGGAAAGTCTCCCGAGATGGACCATCATGTTTGTTAGGTACAAGAAGATAATAAAACCAAGTCCCATATAAATAAATATAATAAATATAACCATAGAAATTATATTAACAAAGGGATACGTCCAGTATCTATAAAATCCATTCCAAATGATCAAAACCCAAATGTTTGACCTGATAAGACAAATAGGTCATCATCTGACTAACCATCACCTATAAACCAACCCACTACTAAATAAATGATGAAATGATAAGCCATCATGATACAATATGGACTTCCATATGCCCGAGTCATAGAAAAAAATATACAATTTACCAATTGGAAATGTATGATTTGGTAAAAATTCCTAGTAGTATACCATAACCGAGTCTATATAGTGTCGAATAACTAGAATGGATATACTGTAGATTTTAAAACAAAATATTTTTACATCATATTTTCAAAAATTCAAACCCATTTGAAAAATATTTTCAATTTTTTTAATATTTTACCCACAATAATAGATTTTTATGGAATCGTATCAAACCTCTATGAAACGCATTAGATTGAGAATATCATCCAAATTGGGTTCCAAAAAGATTAGAGGATAAGATATCTATTGTAGATTTATATATAAGAGGGGAAACCATACAAAAAACACAACATACCTCAATTTGATAAGTATATAATAAAATAAATACATCTATAATATAAGATAAGATACCTCCAATGCATTGGGGACAGATTAAAATGAGACATGGTGATATCTTGTTGGGATTAGGCATTAAAATGATCAAGAAAAAATGGTAAAATCTAAATTTTTAATAGTTTTTATGAGGGTATAATGGTTAACTAGGGAAATATTCATTGTTACAATAACAATTTTCCTTAATTGTGTGCCCCTACAATCCATTCTTTCCTGGGGTGCATTGTTTTTATTGGGACCTCAGGATTTGTACTTGTAGTGTTCAAACTCTGTGTCACCCATGTATAACCACCAAATATCATGCATAGTTCACATGGAATATCACATGGTTGGATTAATTATCTAAAAACCATAAAAATTTCCATTATAACCTCAAAGTGGAATACAATAAGGTTACATCATGGTTAATATAACAATGAACATTTACTATGGGCCTTTATATTTTCTCTCAAAATCCCTTACTTTAAACATACGGTCCCCTAAATTATGTCAGAACTCAAAAGATAAAGGACAAGGATCTGGTACGAAATATATGTAACACAAATGGAGTTAGTATATTATAAATATATTTTCATTTTTAATTCATATACCTCATGTATTAAGTAAAAGAAATCCATTGTTCTTGTGTTGTCCATACTACTACCTCCACATCACAACAAGTTTCACTTTCCATTATTTATTTATAAGGATTTATATATAGATGGGATTACATAATAAACATAATTCATATGTTATTATTAATTATATAGTATCAAAAAAGTATATAAAATATTAATTATATGATCAAAAAATGATCATCATTTATTTAATTATTTAAAACAAACGAACTAAGTGGATACGTTTTTTATCAAATTGTGAAATAAATTTTAATCTGATTACATATAATTATAAATCCTTATTATTATGATATTTAACATTCATAAATAGTAAATAAGATAGTTATTATTATGATAATATCATATTTTAATCCCACCTCATAATAATTCATTAAATTAGGTTATGTTAATGTTTGGGTCAATTTGACCACAACATTGATTAATACTATTAAAAAGGGATTTTCATTATTTCCTGTTAAATGGGTCTTGACCCAAAACAATATAGTTTAATTTTTTTTGCACTACACATTTGAGATACATTTTCTTGAATTATCTTTTAATAATAGTATTTAATTTTCAATTTCATGACCTCTATTTCATAGAATATTATTTTGATGATTCTAATTTCATAAGGGTATTTTTGGTCTTAGTAATGATTCATTGAGATATAATACATTTTTTCATGATGATTTATTTGAATAGTTAAATCACTAACCATGAATATAATTTTACTATAATCCTTCTATTTTATGATATTTACTATTAAAATCATGATCACCAATTCATTTGGATATTGATTCATTATTTTCCTTAGTAATAAATATTTTAGAAATTCATATTTTATTATTTTAGTTATGATCAATTACTTGAAAATATTTCATATAATTGGGTTACAATAAACCATTTAAATTTTACTCTGTGGTTGGGAGATATATTCTTACAACATAAGACCTTTGAAAAGTATTCCTCACTTCTTATATAGTTTTCTTTTGAAAAACATCCACCTTATGTCTCTTGATGTCTTATGATCATGTTATTAAAGTATTAACATTGAAATATACCCATTACTTTAAATAATGAAAAAATAAAATTTTACGTAATCTAGATTGGATTATTTTATCCTAGAATGAATTTATTTATATGAACAAGTGGAAAGATATTATGTTTCCACGTACTATTATTCAATTATAGATGATTATTACCATGTTGACTGTGTAATGTTTGTAAATCCATCATACATTTTTCAGATGAGTTATGATTATATTAACCATTTTATTGACATGGAAAAACGTATTGAAATTCATAAATATTATTTTAATATACTGTAGAAAGATCATGTATTGAAATTTTTTATTCAGTATTTCAATTTCCATGTTTTTTATTCCAATGGGTCCTTAGGGAATGTTATGAGTGGTCTAACTGAATCTTATGGAAAATGTATTATAATAAATTATAAGTTTAGTTGGTCCATTATTTATATATATTCTCGATTTATAGATAGGACTCATGAGAAAAAATACGTTTTGGTATTTGGTATATTCCTTAGTAATTTTCATGATTACTTCATAGCCATATTAATGACTAGAAATGAGTTTATGAATAATGAATTTGAAACGTGTTTTTGTTTAGGAAATTATGCATTCCATCATTATGATGTTAGTATTATTGATACATATGTTTTCATTTTATATTTATTTAAATAACATGAAATTAATTTTAGGATGTCTATATATGAATGTTTTTTACTTATTGTTGATATAGTTTTAATTCTATGATAATTATATGATTAAATCATCTATATGTTTCCTTTATTATGTGATACACCTAACCCATTTTTTATGATTTGATTCCCTATGTTATATATAATATTTAAAAAATGACATGTATAAATGAATAGAAATTGTTGACAAAATTGTAGGAGATGGTAAATAATTATCGAGGATTAAATATTTTGACATATATAATAGAAAAATTTCTTTTAGTTGAGAAAGACATTAGATTCATTAGTTTATGATGTCTCATAATATTCTAAATATCTAAACCCAAAAATATCCATCAGGGTGAGTGAGATTTAATAAAAATTTTGATATTGTAATTAAGGATGGTTATTTATGGGATTTTATAGGTGGTAATAAAGATAATATGAAAATAAAGTCTTTATTGCACTAGAATCGGTGGTGAAGGCTTGAAGAATCATATATGATATCAATGTAAATGTATAGATAAACTTGGAGATGTTGATGAATGTTGAGGATAATTTAACTATTGATATGTTATAATTTATCATATATCCAATGTTATATATATCATTTTTAGTTATGTTTTCAATTTAATTAAATTCAATAATGATAATTTTATTTGGGTATTTTTATAAGAAATCATCATTTAAAATCAAATGAAAAATTCTATAATTTTTATTAGATATTTATATTTTTCTAAAGTAGAAAATATCTTTTATTCCTAATAAATAAAACCCTATATGGATACTGGTATGAAGATACTATCGTATAATAGATTCCCCTCGGGGTAATCATCCAAAAAGAGGTAGGTTAAGCATTGATTCAATCTAAAAATATATTCATGATGATTTAAACTTAGACTGTAAATGTGGAAAGACACTACTACAGATATTATTTAGTTAATTACATTCTCATTGAAAAACATTACAAATGATTTAATATGGATGTTAACTAATTTGGTTTGATAACCTAATATAAAAATTACTATTGATAAGAATGATTTGATGAAATTGATTCATAGTTAAATCCAAAAGTGTGATATGTTAAACATAATGGTTTCAAAATGAAAAAAATTCATATTGATGTTTGAATATTATTTTTCTAATCATAAAATTTATATTTTGGATTTTTTTTGTTAAAAACAAGATCACATAAATGAATACTAGTGCAATAAACATTTTTAACTTAATTTTTTTTATTTTCTACATCATTATTTTGGCATGTGTTATTAATGTTGACTTTATAAATAATATATTTTTTGTTACAAAAAAAAATAATGCCGTAAATATATATTGGAACCAATTTTTTACATCAGTTATTTAATGAACAACACAGTATATAGTTGTAACATTGTTTTTTAAATAACTGATGTTAAAAAATGTTTTTTAGATGTAGCTTTTTTACATATGTTATTATATAAATGATGTAATAAACTATATACCACATCAGTTTTAAATAACTGATGTAAAAAATCATGCATTTGAATCATTTTTTACGTTTTTATTAAATAATTGATGTAAAAATAATTTACTAGGTCGTTTCATCAATAACTGATGTAAAAAATCACGATTCTGAATCATTTGTATGTAAATTATATAACAACCGATGTAAAAAATACCAAGTCAATTTTTTATATAACCAAATTGGAAAAACATTATCCCAATCATTTTTTACGTTCGTTATAAAATAATCATAATTTTTATTTAAAAACAATGAACCCATTCATCTACACTACCGAGGAAGACCTGAAACAAGCAGAATAAGAACATAACCATACATGAAACAGACCTAAAAAACATGATGAACTAGACCGAAATAAGAACAACCATCATTAAAATTAAAAATTCACATTTATAACATTTAAAACATACCATATATAATAAAAACCTAAATCCAACCAAACAACATCCACAAACACATTTACGATTACCCAATTTAAAATTACATTTTTCACTTGAAGCAAAGAAAAATCCAATCAAACTTGTATACTAATTTGACCATTCCACTTGTAATTGTTTTAACCCATGATAACTATAAGGTTGATGGTCATAAAATAACTACAAATTTATAGGAATGTAGTTAAGATATATAATGAATAAATCAAATGAAATATTATGGAATAGTTGGTTAAGAAATATAACCTCATCAAACATCAAAATAGTTCCAATTTTAATTTTTTCATATATAAACCTTAACATAAAATATCCAAATTCAATTACAACTAGTTTTTTATAAAATTTGTTTATAAATGAAGTTATCAATTGAAAATACATTTTTTATATAATACATCGAAAATATACAAATTATAAATGTATATTTACCTTTAATTTTACATATTTGATATTTGAACTCTATTTCATTTTGGATTTTTCAACGTATGCACATAACCTATTTGAAAATAATATGAATTATATAAATGTAAAATTTATTATAATATAAAAACCATTAATAAATTGAAACAAACATTTCCAACATATTGTTAAAATTATCAAGCACATCTCTATAGAGCGATCATTTCCAATAAATTGTTTTCTACATTGAAAAAAACACATAACATCTAATTGTATCAGATATAAAAAAAAGTTGAAGTTAGTGTTTATTATGTTAATAGATAAAAAACACATTGTGAGATATATGTTTCATATATATCACAAAAAGGAATCAACCAACACTGCATGATAGTATTCTGTTTAATCCTTTCATCAATTTAAATTGTTATTTGTTACTCATCCAAGGCATCTGCTATAAAATAAATCAACTGCAGGTCCATGAATCCATATACACTTGTCTGGTCATTCTTCTAACAAATTATATAATGATACCTCCAACAATATAGTCATAAGTATTTATTTTTAATAAATATAACATAGGGTTAGAAATGTGTTAAGACTTATATGGATAACAATTCACCACATTGATGCCCAAATTATCTCTAGTAACAAGATCCATGATATCATTTTTCAAAATCCCCACATCTATTGGATGTCCAAAAACTTATTTGGAATGTATAATTGAGCTAGTAATATATATGTGAATATCTTCAAATTCAATCAAGACTTCTATAATCTTTATCTGATTTCATAGCCATTTGTCTTTATTTTTTCTCATACTGTACTTATTTACTTTTAAAGTACTAATGTAAATAAATAGATAAATATATCAACATCAAAATGTTAAACCAAATTTAAAACAAAAATAATATAAAAGATATAACATTCACATATCTCAATGGAAATGGGTTGTATAATTCTAGGTGGCCAAAATAAAAAGTGGGCAATACTTTTTCCAACTGTTGTCACCTAATCTGTTGGTAATGGTACTAGAGGTAATATATTTATAATATCCACTATAGTGACCCTATGCTGATCTAACTCTAACTGTTGATGAGGATCTTTATTTCCTATATAATATATCATCCCATATGCAACTATATGATGGTGATGATCATTAATATACAACTCAGAATAACTAGAATGATGTGGAGGATAGGGTATTGGAGTTGGATAAAAAATGGGTTCTACATGATTTGGAGGAAGATAAATAATGAGAGCGGGAGGTGGGGGAGTGGGAGCTATTGGCAAAGTTGGAGCATAAATAATGGGTTCTACAGGAGAAGCTAGAGGAGTGGGAGATACATTTTGAAATTTTCATTTCATGTCTGTAAACATCGATGGTACAGATGCTCTGATCTTTTCCTACATCGACACATTAATATTAAGAAATCTAGCCTCCAAAGATTCAATTTTTTTTATAAATAATCTCAATGATAGAAGTTGAATAATGTAGAAACATTTTTCTTACTAATAAACCCATCGTGTATCCTCATAGGATACCCAGGTGTTTAGGAATTTACAATTTTGTATATAAAATATCTTTCCTCCTAGCAGCTGTAAATACCCCCTGTGTACTCTCATCCTCAACATAATCATTTTTCATTTAATTAAAAAAATAGTAATGTTGCAAAAAAATATAATTAACTTATTTAAATTAAATAAATATCTTACAATCATCTCAACTATGATCATTGATTCATCCATAAGATATTTATCCTTTGTCACATCCAGGACCTCTTCCATTTTCATTTCTAGATTACGGGGATGGTGGGGAAACATCTCCAGTGTGTAAAGACTCAGCACTACGTTTATTGTAAATTTCTCACCATCATTAGTTATTTGAATAATGTTACCCTCCCCGAGATAAATTATGTGGGTATTAAATTTTATATTGGATATTCTGATAAGATATATTTTTTCTATATATTAAGATTATGAAATCACTATCAAATCATTTATAAGATCAATAATATATGAAAATTAATAAATGTTTTTATTGAACATAAAAAATAATAATTCTTTTCTTCTACATTCAACAAATTATTTCCTTGTTTCTTCATCTATAAAAGAATATATATGACATGGATTTTCATGTTTCCTATGAACAAAAATGAAATAAAATGTGAGGGTTTATTTGAAATCCCTCCATTTCCTAGCAACCATTAATAAAAATTTCTTCTGGACTCCTCTAGTTTTGGGAATATAAAATTTCATCGGATAATGAAGAATAACAACATTTTATACTATAATATTTTAATGATTAGTCAGAAAATGGAAAAATATATTAACTAAATTATCTCCCAAAACAGAGATAGTGCCGATTTTTTCACACTTTTCCAATCATTATAAAAATGATTACTTTGATTTTAAATTGAGTTGATACAAAACTCTTAAAATATTTTGTATTTGGACCTCTAGGAATTTATTTATCCTCAAACATTATGAATATCCAGTATTCTTGGCTATGGTAAAGTGATATTGTTAGTAAATATGTGATACAATGTTTACCAACTCTTGAAATATTATTTTCTATTTTGGGAACACAAGAATAATATTGTGCATCATCATGAAGGTCATGTGAATGTTCCTCCCCAGACATATGATCATGATTATCATATATAGAATTATGTGGTTGATCAAATTATTTATCTGTAATTATCCTTCAAAAAACATTAATTCAACTGTAAAAAAATTCCAATATTAAAAAAATAATATAAACAAAAACGAAAAACTGAATTAAGTTATGTAATAGTAAATATGGTAAACATGGTAAGCATGGTAATTCATGGTAAATGGTAAATAGGGTAAATTGTAAACATGGTAAATGGTAAACATGGTAATGCAATTTTCATTCAACAAAAACAATAATTATATAAGTTATATAATGGTAAACCTATTAAATTATGGTAAACGTGCTAAACATGGTGAACATGGTAACCATAGAAAACATGGTAAACATGGTAAATTAATTTTCACTCATATAAATAAATAAATGTATATGATACGTACTGGTAGACATGGTAAAAAAGAAAAAATAATCTAAAAGAAAAAAACATTCCTAATTATTTGTTTTAATACACATTTTAATAATGAAACAAATTACAATATCTAACATTTTATGAAATTAATAAATGTAAACAAGAAATAAACATATGTTTCTTGCAATATTAGGAATGTACAAATGGATTTTTTTCCCAAATTTCATCATCATGATCATTCCTTATAGCACAAACCTGTTCAAAAACATGCTCATCATTATTTTCTTCTAATCCTTCCATGGATGTTGGGATCTCACATAAATCAGAATTTTCATCAAGTTGATCCTCACCAACATATTTTCCCCCTGTAAAATAGTAGACCACTGCATATCTGATTGATCAACAACATAGAAAGTCCGTTTTTTATGTGTTTCCAATATAAAATTATCAACTGTGTCTTTTAGTATATTCAGATTAACAACTGTTATTCCAAATTCATCATTCCTGAAATTGTTGTTACTGATAAACCATTTGTAGTTAAAAACATGAACATTAATTTTAATTTAATCAAACACCCATATTTCATTAATTACTCCATAATATTTGCTTGATGTTGAAATTCGGTTTTTTAGAACATGAAAAATCCATTGTTTCTACAAATCTTAATACCTGATAATTATGAACTGTACATTTTTAAGGAAACATCCAATGAAGATAAACAGGTCCACAAATCAGAATTTCTTTCCCCATATGAAAAATTAAATGAACCATTATATCAAAAAAGAATGTAGGAAATTACCTTTCCAGTTGAGAAAGTATAGAAATTGAATCCTTTTCCAAAATTTTCAATGCATCCATATTAATCACCTAATTACAAATTGAATTAGAAAAATAATATGCCTCTAGGATAGTCATTTTTGACACAGATGGACAATATTCGATACAATGGAATTTCTAGAAGTTGTTGAATCATGACGTGACAATCATGAGATTTCATACCTATCAACATCAAATCCTTCAAAGAGATTTTTTTACATTTGATGAAGAACCATACGACATTTTTTTATCATGTAGACACTAACAAAAGATAGTTTTCTCCCTATTGGATAATTTATAACAAGCCAAGGGAATAAATGTGTGCCTTCCATCAAGAGTGGGAGCTAACTCCAAGCATATTCCCATTGAAAGTATGTATAATCATTCATTAACAGATCATTAGTCTTTCTATTAATATCTAACAATGTTTGAATAAAAAATTCAATGATATTCTTCTCAATGTGTATGACTTCAATATTATGTTTAACATCATGATATATCCAATATGATAGCTCAAAAAATATTGACCTTTTCTTCTAAATATGTCTTTCATTACCATATTTATGTGTCTTTCCAAGTTTCACATCAATGTTTTGTACCCTCTCAAAAAAACTCATCAACGGATAATGGGTTTGAAGTGATATCAAATTATTTTTAGCCAATTAATTCTTTTTTTTGTTCTTATATAAGATTTATCCATAGTAAAAATCGATCATTGATCCATGTATACTATTTTACTCCCATGATACAATTGACAATATGATGTTTGTTATTCAAAAATGAGACATGCTTTACACCCCAAAATAGAGTATCTAGTCTAATTTACATAAGTAGGGAAATCATTTATAGTGAATATGAGAACTGTATGCATATGAATATATTCCATTTTATATGATTCATTCACCTTAACACCATTCTCCCAAAAAAGATTCAAATCATCAATCATTGATGGCAAGAGAACCTCAATATCATTTCTTGGTTACAATAGAGTATATATCATTATACACAACATGAAATAATTTTTCTTCACAAAAAATTCATGAGATAGGTTGAAAATTACTAATAAAACATTCCATAAACTATTTATGAAACAAAGGCATCAAAATAAATTCATTCCATCAGTGCACATCCCAATTATGAGTTTTCTAATTTCATTTCCTGATGTAGGATAAGGTATATCAATTATCTTCCATTGTGGACAATCAGTTGGATGACGTATTTTTCCATCATATATCCACTCATCAAAATTCCATATTATCATTTTGCAATCATTTGAATTAGCAGATAAATGTTTTAAATGAGAAATTATGGGAAGATAAAAAACACATTGGTAGGGATATTTGTAATCTCTACATTAGTCTATGATTTTTCTTTCAACCTATATTGTGATGTCCTATATTTAGGACACTCTGACAAAAATTTGTATTCCCTCTGATATATTATACATTCATTCAATCATGCATTTATTTTCATCTATCCCAATCCCATGAGGCAAAATATATTCTTTTCCTTTTAATTTGAATATGGAAGATCACTTACATTTGGAAGAATATATTTCAAAATTTTATTAGCTCTATAAAAATCATGTCACGCCATCAATATTTTCACTTTAGGGTAATCAATCATAACTCCTTCGATAAAAATATAAAATCCATAAAACTAAGATAAATTTTTTTTCAAAATCAACATATAGACGATCAACTACCGGTTCTATGTCAATTTTTTCTACTCCAATATCACGATTCATTTATTCAATTTCATCAGAATTAACAACTTTCAATTCATCATCATCAGTAGATCTCACATTCTTTCCTGTTTCACCATGCCAAATCCAATGGTAGTAACTCAGAATAAATCCATGAAAAATTTGATCATCATCCATATTTCTACTTTTCAACTACATCATATTAAAAAATTTCAGGAATGGACAGAAAATCATGTCCTTATTGGTATCAATTTTTTTAGAACATTCTAAATAGGCATCAACACCTTCCTCATATTCACTACAAATTCGATGTTCCATAATCCAAATTTGACTCATTATTACCAATATTTAATATTAAAATTATATTTCTTTTACTGATAAAGTAATTTTATATTTATATGAAATATATCATAATTTTAATGTAATTTTTTAAAAAATATAAAACAATTATATGCATATTTGAAAAATATATTCTCTAAAATAATATTAAAAATAAATTATAGTTACATATAAAAGTTCTATATTTATATAGAATATGACATAATTTGAAAGTAACACAATTTTGAAATATTATATAAAACAAATATTTGAATATTTGAAAATTATAAAGATATTTATTTTGAGAAATAAAATTTATAATTCATTTCATGTAATTTTGATGGTCACATATATGTGTTTAATCATTCTTATTATGTGTTTTATGGAAAATGATATTGTGTAATGTCAAAACTGATTTGAGTGGTAAGTTGATATTTTTAGGTTCTGTGCCACTTATTGATATTGATATATATTAAACTCAAAATACATGCCTTGAGTGGAACCTAGATTATAGTACCCACAGTTTTGAGTACATAACCCCCTTTCCTCACGTTCTTTTTAATTTCTGTGTTTTTGATTGGGTTTAAATAAAATACATAGTATCCATAAAATAGATATTTTTCATAAAATAGAGAGTTTCCAAAAATAATAGAGTTTCCATAAAATAGAGAGTTTCTATAAAGTGGGGTGTTTCAATAAAGTGCGGTGTTTCCACAAAGTGGGGTGTTTCAATAAAGTAGGTTGTTTCCATAAAGTGGGTTCTTTCCATAAATTGGGATGATTCCATATAAAGGGGAAATGGTGAAGGAATAAAGAATTTGGGGTTTTAGGTGGGTGTTGGGACCAAAATGATGGTTTCATGATCCATGCACAGTTGGCAAAAACCGTGTGGTCAAATCATGCCCAGAGGTCAAATATAGATCATATTTTCTAAGAGCTTACTCGTTTTTTCTCTATTTCATTTTGGATTCAAAACACCCCTAATTCGTTATTACTCTCCCTAGAAGGCTGGAGAACCCTTCCCATAGAATAGGAAGCTATTCTGGATCCTTCCCTTAGTGATTCCGAGTACGATTCTTGACGTATCTCCCCATTCTTTACGGATTTGTCATGTTTTCTTAGATATTCTTATATCTACTTCTCTGATCTCCATTCATTCTCATATCAAAATCTATAGTTGTAATATCTACGTTTTTGTATGCCAAATATTTCAATGTTGAGTCGTGATCTTTCTAAGATAAGTGATCTAAGCCGCTCTTGGAGAATCGGCATGTTTCCTTGCACATTCTTCGTCTGTTGTTAAATTTTCTTCAAAAACATCGATGTAGATGGATTCTCTCTTGAATCATATTTCTAGAATTGATTTTCATATATTCATATTGTATTATTGATTTTTAAATTCATGGAATGATATTAAATTGTGATGATTTATGGTTTTCATGAAATTGTGTGATCTTGGTGAATAGTAGTGCAAAATGGGATATAATTTAAAATAATAAATTTAAATTATGGATTTTTTGGAAATTGTAAATGGTTGATGAAAAAGGTAATTTCTTCATAAAGTATTTTGAATAAAAATAGAGGTTTTTTGAAATGGTTTGGAGTTAAAATAGTTTGGTATTGAAATGGTTTTAACAGAAATAGTTTTTAATAAAAAGGTGTCTTTACTGAAAGGTTTAATTTGGCTTGATCATTGGGCATATGTGTTGTGTGATCATATTATATATATGAGGGTTAGATGAAATATGACCATGTTCTTGGTTCCAAAGGTTTAATGGCACTTGGGAATTGCATATATGGGCTTGGATGAAATAAGACCATGTGCTCGGTGCCAAATGATTAATCGAACATGTGAATCAATTAACTTGTGACGGCTTGGTAGACCGATGAGAAAGTTCCCTTGAGTATGGAATTTTCATAACGTATTATGCATGGTTGGTTTGATTGGTTTGAGTAATGGTTGGTTATGCTGATATAGGGATATTGGGAAATGGTTGTAAATATTGATTGGTTATTTTTTTGGAAGAATATCTTGCTGGAAAAATTTGTTTCAATTTCACTTGTATAGTTTTGGTACGAATGGTTTTGGAAATATGTTTTTATTTAGTTATGAACTACAATTGAGAATTTTTTTTATATAAACCATTTTATATAATTATTTCCAACTCTTATATCCTAGTGGCGTGAGTAGGGAAGTCATTGGGGAAAATCGACTAAGTTTTATACTCACCCTGTTTTGGCACATTGGTGCTTTTTCAGATGTTATCTTCTGGGAAAGAGGAAATGGTAATGTTTTACACATGATTAACACTACCTAGTGATGTTGGGATGTTTGGAGATTTTGGAAATTGGAGCATGTGGAGCTTGGATTGTTCATGTCTTTGGAGAGTCTTGTGTTGTTTATCTGCTGTGTACTCTGATACTTGGTTATCCTGCTCTTGTTGCATACAATATGTGGTTTTGAGTGCATGAAGTTGTTTAGTTTTCTTTAATTTGATCATGCATCATACATTGAATGTTTGTTAATGGTTTTTAGGTTTATTGGTTTATTTCATAAAGGTTGATTCATCCCCCACTTGTATTTGAAACCCTTCAGTATTTATTTCCAGCCTTTGGCATCATGGGGATGTCGCTTAAGGACAAGTAATGACTCTTTGTACTCTCAATACAATGACAATTGGTGGGTCATTACTAACTGTATCGTTTTGTTCTATCCTTGCCTAACATGTAGTGATCTATGTTCCTAGTTTGGGAGATGGTATCCCTAGTTGTCTAGTCCTTCGGTGGGAATCATCGAAAGAAGTAGGATGGTCGAATCATGAAATATATATCATAAAAGTATTTAGCTAACCCTTTTATGCTGAACTTAAAGTTACTAGGGAGTTGGGTAAATAAGTGTGTGGAGACATTTCTTGGATTTTGAAGTCTCATTGTCATGTGTCTATCCAAGGAGAAAAGCATGACATGCATTATAGATGAATGACTTCCCACTAGAAGTGCATACATCATTTCAAGAAATGATCATTTTTGAAAATTATGGATTCATTTTTCAAATGAAATATTTTGAAAAAGTAAATGATAATAGTATTTTGAAAATGGTTTAATTTTAAAAATCATGTGATCTGGTTTGAAAAATAGTTGAACTTGGTAAAAAGGATCATTTGGAAAACAATGTTGTGATAGTTGATGTGATAGAATTTGAAATGCTAAGCCAACAGTTTCTAGAGAGTGATATTAACGATGTTTGTTGTTATTTTTAAAAATGGAACCTAGTAGGCGTCATGGAAACCGGCCTGAAGAAGCTACGTAGAATGTTTTTCCACGTTAACCACGTGTGAACCAAGAGCTGGTTCAGAGTATTGTCCAATATTTTCAATCTATGGACATAGGGAACCTGAGGAATGAGCCATGACATGTGGATCATACCATCTAGTTAATGAAGCAGAATCCACCTAATTTACATGGTGATTTCGAACCTGAGAAGGATGAGGTGTGGTTATGTATGATGAATCATATCTTCGACTTCATGAGAGCACAAGTAGAGCTAAAGGTCAAACTTTTGGTATATATGCTCGAGGATCTTACAGGTTAGTGGTGAGATTTAGCGGTGCATGCTAAATTGGATGATTGAATTACATGGGAGGATTTTGAGGAACTGTTCAATAATCAATTATATCCTCACACATTCAATATCTAGAAAGTGACAGACTTTTTCAGCCTAAAACAATAGTGTCTCTCTGTCACAAAGTATGTAGCTAAATTCCTGAACTTAGTATGCTATTCACCAGAAGTCGTAGCAAGTGCCTCTTTGAGGGCATGCATCTTCGAATCAGGGATACGATAGGGGATTTGATTAAATATTTGCAGTACTATGTTTTACAGACTAGAGAGTTTCTGGAATGTGGTGTGTCTTCATAAAGTGGGGTGTTTTTATAAAGTGGGATATTTCCAAAAAGTGGGTTATTTCCATAAAGTTGGGTGTTTCAATAAAATGGGATGTTTCCATAAAAGGGGTAAATGTGAAGTATAGAAGAATTTGGGGTTTTTTTGAGGGAGTGTTGGGACCAAATGGAAGGTTTCATTATCCATACACCGTTGGCACAAACCGTGTGGTAAAATCTGGCGCAGACGTCAAATATAGATCCAATTTTCTAGGAGCATACACGTTTTTTCTCTATTTATTTCATTATGGATTCAAAAAGACCCTAATTCGATATTACACTACCTAGAAGGTTGTAGAACCCTCCCCATGTGAGTTTATGCCATTCTGGATCCTTCCCTTGGTGATTTCGAGTCCGATTCTTGAGGTATGTAACCATTTGTTATGGATTTGTCATGTTTTCATATATATTCTTAGATCTACATCTCCGATATCAATTCTTTATCAAATATGAACCTATATTTGGTATATCTATGTCTTTTGATGCCAAATATTTCAATGTTGAGTCATGATCTTGGTAGGATAAGAGATCTAACACTGCTCTTGGAGAATCGACCCATTTCCTTGTGCGTTCTTCCTCTGCTATTAATGTCTCGTCAAAACCATTATTGTAGGAGGATTCTATCTTGACTCGTCTTGCAATAATTTATTGGACTAGATTAAAATTGGTTTCTTGATTATTAAATTCATGGAAACATATTAATTTTTTATGATTGATGGATTTTGTGAAATTGTGTGATCTTGGTGAATTATCGTGTAAAAGAGGGATTTAATTTAAAATATGATTTTAAATTATAGATTTTATGGAATTATTAATGGCTGATTAAAAAGGGGTGTTCAATAGAAATGGTTTTCAATAAAAATGGAGTTTTCTTCAAATGGTTTGGTGTTGAAATGGTTTGGCATTGAAATGGTTTTGATGGAAATAGTTTTCAATAAAAAGGAATTTTTATTGAAAGGATTGTTTTGGCTTGATCATCTGGCATATGTGTTGTGTTTTCATATTACATATACGAGGCATGGTTAAAATATGAACATCTTGTTAGTGCCAAAGTTCTAATGGTACATGATAATTGCATATATGTGGCTTAGTATAAATATGACCTTGTGCTCGGTGCCAAAGGATTAATGGAACATGGCAAACAATTACATTGTTAAGACTTGGAAGATCGACAAGAAACCACTAATGAGTACGGAAAATTCAAAATGTTGCATGCATGGTTGGTTTCATGGGGTTTAGTAACGGTTGGGTATGCTAATATAGGGATATTTTGAAATGGATGTAAATATTTTTTTGTTATTTTTCTTGACAATTATCTTTCTGGAAAAGATTGTTTTAATTTCAGTTGTATGGTTTTTGTATGAATGGTTTTGGAAACCTGTTTATATTTAGTTATAAAATAATTTTGAGAAATTATTTTATCTAAACTAGTTTATATAATTGTTTATAACTATTATATCCTAGTGGCATGAGTAGGGAATCCATTGGGGAAAACTTACTATGATTTATATTCAACCCTACTTTGGAACTTTGGAGCTTTTGCAGATGCTATCTTTTGGGAAAAGGGAAAAGGTAGAATTTCACACGTTTTTATCACTACCTCATGATGTTGGGATGTTAGGAGATTCGGGAGCATGAATCATGTAGAGCATGATGTCCTGAGGTATTTGGAGAGTCTTGTTTAATTTATCTGTTGTGTACTCTGATACTTGGTTATCCATCCATTATTGCTTACTTTATGTTGTTTTGAGTGCATGAAGTTGTTGAGTTGTCTTTAATTTTTTCATGCATAATATAGTGAATGTTAGGTTATGGTTGGTATGATTTTTGGTTTATTTCCTAAAGTTTAAATGCCCCCACTTGTATTCAAAATTCTATGGCATTTATTGCTAGCCCTTGGCATCTGGGGGATGTCACTTAAGGCCCAGTAATGACTCCTTGTACTCTCAAGACAATGAGAATTGGCGGGCCATTACACTGATTTTCTTTGGATGGTGGTGAAGATATCCGATGTAACGTATGTTGACGGGTTGTTTTGGGGGATACATAGCTAATAATTAATAGTTAATGAATGAAGTTCTAAATATATAAGAAACCATGCATCAATATAATATGTTATAATATATACTGGAAATCGGCATAAAATATGTACTACATACAACCTAACCATATAAGAAATTAACTAAATAAACAAATGACAAAACTCCTATAGGATTACTGAGTTCATATTCATCACAAAAAATCCTGATATAATATAACATTCTTTTTCTATGTCAGAATAACCAAAAAATTTAATGTGTTATATAAAATGACAATTGTGTTATGGTATATAACCAATGTCTCCAGGATATCTATTTGGTGATTTCATATTTAAATATGGTAGCAACTAACAAAAGTAACATAGAGCATAATTACCAACATTTTTATATCAATGGTAATAACAGTTTTTTCAAATAATGATAACATTAGGTAAATAATCCATGATGATACGATATTTTAAAAAAAGAGATCGCAAATGGTAAATATATTCCATCAATGGAAATAATGAATGAAATCACATTGTGTGAGGATTACTTGAACGTTGTGAGTTTATCTGATAGATTTGGTGATAATAAATAATGAAAAAATAATATAGAAAAATGAGGATGGATGGCACGAGTTCGACGAAATGTTTCTAGGTTTTTCGCACGAGAGAGACGAGTCGCGGGTCAACACGTCAAAATAATTCACACGCACACAATACGACTCTTGATAAATTTTTTAAATGATTTATCATGTCAGTCATCTAGTAACCAACATGATAAATTATTTTTTATTACTTTTATCACATCGATTATATAATAACAGACATGTTAAACATGTATTTACATTGATTATTTTATAATCGATGATATAAAAAAGATTTTTTACGTCATTTATATAATAACAAATATGATTAATCGTGATAGATGATTTTTCATCTCTGTTAAAATATAATGGACTTGATAAATAAATTATCCTCTTTTTTTTCGTCGGTTATATTATAACTATTGTGATTAATCAACTTTTACATCATTACACATCAGTTATTTATAACGGACAGAAAAATGGTAACAGGGTAAATGTTTTCTCTACTAGTGGAATCTGGGAAAGGCATGTACCTAAAATAAACTATTTCATGTAACTGAATAATAGGGAATATATAAATGGTTGTTAATATTATAATATTACTATTATAATGGAAAATTTATATTTTCTATTATCACATAATGTTGATAGAATTGTATTTGATCTTATCTATTTTGAATAGGGAGTGATATTTTTCAATTATTATCCTGTTTATTCTAAAATTTCTGATGATTATAGGAATTATCATAAGAATATTCTTTATTAGTATTACTATAATGATATGCTGAAATATGATAAATATTTTTAAAAACATTGAATAATATTTTTGAAAAGGATTTATTTGGGGGATAACTATTGGATAACACATGATTGTGTTATGGATAACTCTTATATTAAATATATATATGATAAAGGGATAATAATGGATAATTTGTTTAGGAATATGTAAGTTGGATAATAATTTTTAACAATGGGATTGTTAAATGATTCATTATTTTTTGGGGGATATTAATCTCATTTCCGGGAATATAATATATAGAGAGCAGTGAATAATATAGTGGTTAAAGAAGAGATAGTTTTTCAAGAATATGTAATGTCATCGTGGTTAAATGTTTTGGATATTCAAAATAGGTTTGTGAAAATTTTTATGATGAAATTTTGAGATTATATAATATACCTACTTATATATATTATTTTAGTATTTAATTATTTTGATTAACTATGTATATGATTATTTTTTAGAACAAATATATATAATTGATTTATGTTATTTGGAATCTTTATTTTTTTAATTAGATTAAAAATAATTAGTTAATCCAAATAAAAGTAACCTATGATGAAAAAAGAATGACATATGATAAAATAAAAATTTTATAGGTGGAACCGAGTCTGATGCATGTTTAGTTGTAATAACTATAGGATAATATGATATTCATTATAATTAGAAATAATGAGATGAAATTATAATTTATTTATTTATGATAATTTCCTTATAATGATCACCGCTAATTTGAACACAAAAGGTTTTAGTAATTGATGCATATAGAAGGAAATATGTTTACAATTTATTCCATATAAAATTCTAAAACAATCGCAATGAAAAATATAATTATATGATTGATGGGGTGATAAATATTTTAATTACTCCACCTCAAATATAAATAATTTATCTTAAAATCCATTATGTAGTTGAAATAAAAAAAACACCACAGAAGTAAAGGATGGAATCTAAAAAAAAATTACAGCATTACAATAAAAAAAAAATGTAACAATTTTTTATATATCATAATTATGGGAAGAAACATGGGTGAAATTTTTAAAATGGTGTGGGAAAATGAAATAAGTGGGTTGTTGAAGGTCATCAAACTCTCAACTGTTATGTATGGACAGAAGAAAAAAAATACTTCCATTGAAATAGAGTTGGTACTTATGAATCTTAGTGTCCCAAACCGAAGGCCAATTAAGTAGATAGTCAATAGAAACCATATGAACATAGAAAATCCAATGAAACTAATATAAATGATTCAAATATTGAATTTTAAATCTAAATTTTCTATAATCCAAAATAAATTGTTTGTCAACAACTAATAGATATTGATTTATACATAGTCACCCTAGGAGTATTAGAATCATATAAATCATTTTCCGAGTTGTTGTAAAAAATTTTTTTGGACAAAGATGTATATCCCTGTGTATAATTCAATGAAAAATTTTAATTTTAGTTAACTATCATTATATAAAACATAATAGGATTTATCATATAAAAAATCATTCCACACCCTAAATTAACCCATAACCATCTGGTGGTGTATTGATATTTAGAAGTTCCCTAGAGAATGAACTATAATCTTACAAGTCATGTAGTGAGGAATAATTTTATTATGAGGTTGTGAGATAATTTAACACGTTATAATTATAATATATGATTACTATTAAATTTGTAAATCTATTTCACATCATCCTCCACACGTAACACCAATATATTAATTGAACAGAGATATATTTATATGAAATAGAAATTATTTATTATGGCCATTAATAAAATTATATTTAATTTAAAAAATGAATATTGGGAAATCAATATTAATTAAATTTATATTTAAAATAAAGGCTACATTTAATATGAGTTTAAATAATTTAATTTATTTAACCTCTCTAAAAAGTTTATCATGGTTTAGAAAATTATTTTTCAAAACAATTGGCATTAATGTGATCCTGATTTATATTTACAAGAAAAAAATTATAATGACATATTTTATTTATATTAATATTTAGTTAACCCCAAATCTGTTAGTAAATGATCTGGAATAATAATAATGACATTTAATATTTTGATGTCCAATTTTCCAATTAAAATAAGTTCTCAGTTAGATTATAACATTTTTTTTCAAAAATGGAGTTTATAAATATTTGAATTATAAATGAAATAAAAAATTCATATAATTTATAAAATTATAAGAATAAAATTACCTAAGTATTTATTTTTGGATTCTTCTAAAAATATTGGGGTTTTGAGGAAAAATTAATTTTCCCAAAGCTCTTTATTTGTGTGAACTTATCTGTATATAAGAATGACTTAGATGATGTGAAAAATCATAAGAAACCATACTAGAATTTATTAAATATCAATAGGAAATTTTAAATTTATTTTGAACCTAAAAATTATATATAAATGGATTATAAAACTATTTAAAATATTACATTAGTAAAATACTAATTTGAGACTTTTCAATGAATAAATTATTTTCAAGATATAATTGGATACATATTTCAATGAATAAAACAAATTATATAATTTTTATAATAAATATATTTATTCCAATTAAATAAATAAAAAAATTATTTTCTTATACATATATTTATTGCTTATGTTTTTTTAAAAACACTTTTTATATGATTGAGAATATTTATTTCAAAATGAAAGTTTCAGTCCTTTATAAATTTCACATGAAAGAAAATATATTATTGTATTTAGATAGAATTATCAAATTAGGTATGAAGGATGATGTTAATGTTTTCAATTATAATTAATCACTATTGTTAGATATAAATTTCCTCGGTAAAAGTATGCTTCTAAAAAAGGAAGAAATCCAATAAAAAAACCCATAAAAATGCAAAATTGTCTAAAAATTGATTGTTTGATGCGATTTTGAATAAAAAAACTTACTCCAATTTTTTACATTTTCTATATTTTTACACATAAATAGTAAACTTGTATTATAAAATTGTTAAGTCCAATTCCCAAAGCTACCTTTTCTTTCCCTTATAAAAGGGTACCATCATCGCCACATGAAGATTCAAAAAATAATAATTTATCTTTGAAACTCTATAATTATTTCCTCATATATCCCTATGTAACAGAAAAAATGTATATTCTCACTATTATTTATCATAATATCTTTATTTACCAGGAGGATTCCATGAAAAATTCAATTCCTCGACATGATCAGTATAAACAACATATATTTTCTCCATAATTATCTTCGTTAAAATTTATTCTACACAAACAAATATAATGAAATTACCATTGTTTATAAACTAAAATCTTACTATATTAATGGAATTATCAATATTTATTTATATAAACCCATTAATTAATAAAAACAAAACCATATCTTTTGCATTGTGTGGACTACCACATCCACGATGAAATATGATTCTTTTTTCCATCATCCCCACACAAGGATGGATCGACAGATGGTATTAAAGGTTAATAATTATATTTATGAAATCATTATGTTAATTTTATTCATAATTATTCACCCTATTAATGATATGATCAAGAAAAAACATTACTAATTTACTTATTTTAATGGTTAATAAAAAGTAGAAATACTTCAATTAAAATAGTATAATTATTTAATATCTATTACATAATATAATAATTCATTGAAATTATGATATATTAAAATAATAAATACTAAATAATATCATTAATCAACTATTATATAGATATTCCAAAAAATTCACATAATAATTCATTAAATCGATGTACGTTCATGTTTGGGACTGTTTAACCACCAAATTAGAAAACACTTTGAATTATATAAGTAATTTTTATGGGAACATAATTATTAGTATAATATTGTATAAATACTAAAATAATTATTATTTTGGTTTTGGAGATGATTTATCTATTTTTAATTCATTAATTAAGAAAACAGTCCATGATCCTCTTGAATCATTGAAATAAGTATGTCATTGATTTAATCATAAAGGGTAAAGAAAAAATTCAGGAATAGGATATTACAAATAATAAATACATATAATTAATAAATACGAGTATCATTACTTATATATTAATGAATAATTTTTGAAAACAATATTCATGGAAACTACTATTGTGGAACTATTATAAACAATCCAAACAACAAATCATGATGCGGATAATCCATAGAATTCATATAGAGAGTCTATATTTATGAAGGGTGTTTATGAAATAGATTTTATTTTTTTATTTTAAATTACATAATTATGATATATATGTTTATGATATAATAGGGTACTGTACATTCATATAATTTAGGGGATGATATATGGGTTTAAATATCAAATTCTTATATTTGAGACATGTTAAGATTATACACCTGGTTTTATTTATCTTATGTATATACTTCCAATTTGATATTTCCAATAATTTATTATATTATGCTAATGTTATATTATGTTCAAAATCATTGAAAATATTTCAATTGGTATTTATTCGATTATTTTTATTATTGTATGGGTTTTCGTTGTCTCAATTTTTATTCATGTGATATAAAACATTGTGTGCACCATGTATTCGTTTAATGGTTTTTTCAATAACAATGAATTTATTTTTATAATATTCCTTAAAAAAATGTTTTTACATTCAAACATAGCTTCCCATATTCATTTATATATTGATATAGATTTTCCCATATTGCGAGAGATTCTGGTAACTCAATTTTCAATCCTTTTGTTATATTCATTTCCTTCATCTTATTTCATATAAGTTGGGTATATTAGTAAATTTAATTGTATAATGTTATACTCCACCAATTTTTTATTGGGATATTTATTTCTGCCACATAAACAATATAAAATTTATATCCAACCTCTTTAGTTATGTGGTTTTGAAAACCAGTCAACTTTTTTCTCAAGACGGACTATGGTCATGTTAATCTATTATTCATGTTGTTGTATACACATTTTATTATATGGTGTGAACACCAATATTTTTCTAATTTATATATGATTATTTTAATCTTTATATAATGTTATTTTATTTACATGGGGAATGGTCTTAGCATTCATAATATCTTTATTCAAATACATAATCTTAATGGAAATATGAAAATGTAATGTTTGACCATCAAAAATAGTTATCATAATGGATTGTGATCATATTATACCTTTTATTTAAATGGGTAAAATTAGTTACATTCATAATTATTGTTTAATTATAGAACATTTTAATCATTTATTGATGTTTTATTTTAATATTTATATAAATAACCATGCATTTATTCAGAAAATTTTCCTTATACACTATTTTTAATAGTCCTGATAAATCTTATAGTGAATTAAATGGACCTAATAATGAGATGGATGGGGCCCTAAATTTTATACCCAATCGATAAATTTATTGGTCTGATGATCCAAAACCAATTTTTTAATTTACTATATTCATGCTAAATTTACCAAGATGTAACGATTATGGTACCAACGACAAGTAGAGAGTGAATCCACAAAGAAATGATAATCATTTTTAAATGTACAAAGTTATTAATTCGATAATTTTTTGACTATTATCACCAAAATTCATGTATTTAGTCATTCTTATGGATATATAATGGGCCCAGTTTTATATTGATTATGGAATCATTTTTTAACTTATTCTATACATAATGTTTCTGATTTGATTAAACCATTATTTCTTTATTATTATGTTTCCATTGAAAAGTGTTTGATCTCACAAAATTTATATGGTTCTATTCCCCATGATGTGGAGAAAAATATTACACTTGACATGTTTTTAAAGAAAATATGTGTTATAGAATTTAAAGGAGATGATGATGACACATTATAAATTATATAGTTTATTATATATATTTGAATAAATTTGTATTTCATGATAATTTCAGGGGATTTATTCATCTATGAAATTTTATTATTATATAAATATCTAATCATGAAAACATACTTCAATATTTAATAAAAGAAATAATCATTTTTTTATTATTATTATGGATGGGTAAATCCATTATTTTGATGTTTATATGAAGGTGAGTATTCAAAGTATGTCTTTATGGAAGTGAACCAAATTTTGGGGGACTAGGGAATAATAGATATCATTATGTTTCATCAAGGAATTATAATAACTACTCTCTTTATTCATTAACATCATTCCTTCTTCTAAAACTCTCATGATTTAATGACATATTCACATGTTACCTTGGCATATTACTTTTTCTATAAAACAATAAAGGGAATTGTTTTGATAGATACTCATTTATTCTAGAGTAACATTCATGCAATTAATTTATATATACAAACTTTATGCATCAAAATCGCCATTGTTAAATTTTTATTTATAACTTCTTCGTATCAATATAAATTATATATAATATTTTCATAATAAAACATCCATGATTGTTATCCCCCATATCAATCCATTATTAAAATTATTTATTCCCTAACTCCTCCTTTATAAGGATATTAAGGTAATACAAAAACTGTTTTTTGTAGCTATGGATAAATGAATCAAACATGAGAATCATTTTCATAGATTCACCACTAACTCGTCCACTAGAATATTAATTCCTCATTCTATTCCTCAATAATCTTTTAATACATAACGGTTCCTCTATAATGCTTCTAGTAATCCCAACCTATTTGAGGTATTAAAATAGCTCAGTATAACACATATTACATCCTTAATCATAATACATGTTATATATATATCTATTAATATTACCTAGATCTAGTAGTAAATCATAAAACAATTATTAATTAATTGATACTTCAGATAAATATGATTCCTCTGGGAATGAATTATTATGTTCCAAACCAGGTGGATTTAAATTTGTGATTAATAGAAAAAATTAAAAATTATTTCATTCCTAAATGATATTCTAAAAATCCTTATATCAAAATGATGTACTTCACCAACTTTATTAATGAATATTACCCATAATTAAGTATAGATAGTGAAACTACAAGTTGAATTTTCAAATAAAAACTCATAATTTGAAATCCCAAAGTGATTAAAAAATGATAATTTACATATCCTATAATGTTTTAGTAAAAAAATTCAATAAAAAATCATCAACCAGAATGAAAATATAAAATATTTCATAACCCATAAAATAATAGAGATTCAAAATCACTACATCCCATTTATCACTTTATGGATTTACCATCTACATACTAACTAATCCTCCTTCCTAAAAAATTTACATTTTAGAACAAAACAATTCATACAAATATCTTCTAAAACCCAATGTATAGGGATAAGTTTCAATGTACTATACCTCATCATAAATTCATTGTTACATCAATTTTCCCATCCTGAAATTTATTTCTATGGGAGTTTTAATTGGTGTCACTTTACATAACCAAAATTGTTCCACCACATTCCAGATGCACGTTGACATTGGGAGGAGAAACATTATGGAACTTATTCCTCTTATAATTTAAATTTAAAACATTTTTTTAAAGACTAAAACATTTAACACAAAACATATAGAGAATTAAAAATTCCACTCATTAGGTTTTTCTTTTACCAGATTGTGATCAACAACATTTTCAATATAAAGAATTGATTGATGAATATGAAACTATCATACAAATTTTAGTAATAACAATAATAAATATTTCCCAATACGAACTTTATGTCATCCATTGTGGAATAAAATACCCTATTAATCTTCTTTAGTGTGTTCTTCAGTCCACAACGGCTTCCCAAAATCTTCCACACAAGAAGTAGGGTTCATTGATATATGATACCACCAATAAACTCTATGTAAATATCTTCATTTAAGACCCCATAAAAAATAAATTCATCATGTATAAATACAATATATGATTTACTTCTATTTTTACAATATTGGGTACCGTAAGAATTTACATCTGTTTAGGAACCAAAGATAAAATCTACAAAAAATAAAATCATTCATCTTAATTAATCCATTTTATTCCAATCCAAAACTCATATCTACATTATCCATCCACAAAATTCTTCAGATGATATTACCATATAATCTAATGAAATTTATTTCAACCTTAATTTTATTTATCTCCTATGTTATAGACTCATGTAAGGAATTAATCTCGTCCCACATGGTTAACTCCCATATATTCAAGTATTTTATATTAATAACCACTTTAGGATATCAGTATCTACATCAACTAGGAGAATCTACTAGTACATGATATATTTTTATATCTTAAAAAGGAGCATACAACACATCAATTTGTGAAATTGACATTAAATTTTTTATCCATAGAAAAATATTTCATCCAGTGCACTATATTTTAGTTCTATTCCCAATGATTCCACAATTAAAAACATCTATTACAATTCTTTTTGTAGAAGAATTATCATTACTTTTATATCATCTCAAACATCCTCAGATAAGTCAATGTTTCATCTATAATTTTACACCCATATTTCTTCAGAATATCTATAGATCAATAAATCCATTTAGTTGAACGTTAAAATTTGATGATAATTTTATCTCTTTACAATTATATAATAGGTTTTAATCATCCCATAATATATCATTATCAATGACTAAATTATTCCTTCTGAAATAATATTTTGTGTATTTATCAATAGGTAAAAAAAACAATTCGTATATGTACCCCAAAAGTTATCTACCTTTGGAATTGTCCTCAGGTTTATTTTGGTCCTTAATATTTACATGGATGTATGTGAGTAAACCAATTATTTTGAGTTTGGAATGTTAAACTGTTATTATATAACAAAAAAATTCATGAAGTTGGTAATGTAATGTAGATGAGGGATGAATTCACTATATTTTCTGATTGTGTCACAACCTTTCCCCAAAAAACCATGTAGAATAACATATGAATCCTTATGATTATCACCTTCTCATCTAACATATGAACCATACACATCAAATATCATTTATATTTTATTGTAAATGTAATGGTCTTCTCAAAATAAATAGTTTTCATCCCATATAATCTCTATCATTATAGTTTTTTTACTACCCCACATTATAAATCATTAAATAGATAGTTTTTTCATAGTTAATGTTTTGAAAAAGTAACTTTTGTATATTTAAGATCTAATAATGATATAATTATCCATTTTATATAATAATCACACTATTCCAGAAAAATTATCATTAAAGGTCACATAACATAAAGAACCGTTATGATATTTAGACTATGATGGACTCATACATCCAAATAGAACAACTCTAACATCTCGTTACATAGTTTCATATATTATTTTTGTAACAGAACCTTGAAATTCCATCTAAAGGTTAATTCAATGTATGTGTCATACTCCATAAATTTTACCCTGAGTATTACTATAGTTTATATGAATTTCATTCCCTTCTCAATTATGTGAGACATATGGTCAAGACATACCATTATAGATGTTATCTATCAAGTATACATAGAAAATTATAGAACTTTTATGAGGTATAAAATCAAGTGCATCACTTATTTTCCTACCACCATATATTAAATGAAATACATCATTCTCTATGTACAAATGTTTGGTAGAACCATATATTATATAATTGTACTTTATAAAATATATTATTCCTAAATCTTAAAATGTGTTGTATTCCTTTATATTCAAGAAAATGTTTTTCCTTGTTAAAATGGGAACATGACCATTTACCGAAATCTCAATAGCTTCTTCACCCACATGATTCACCTGGATAATTATTATAGAAGTGTAGTTCCATATAACTTCCTCAATGAAATTTAACGAAATTATTCTCAGAAACCTATAATATATTATTATTTTATCCTAAGATCCCACTACACCGATATAAATGGGGGGATGGTTTAAGTGAATTAAATTTTTTAAACATTTTTAGACAAAAAATGTCTTCTATTCATATCATAAAATAGAAATTTAATTTTTTTTTATGTTATTCACATAAGATGAAACTACTTTTTAAAATGTAGATATGTATAAACATTGATATTTTTACTTGGTTCACACATGATGTGATTTTTCCAATGATCACATATCAATTGATTGTTTACTTAAAATTGTACACTAATTCAATAATATCTGTTATATCATTAATTATAATGCAATACTCAATCTGGGTCCATTACCTCTTCCAATCATCCAATAAATACTTTTAGGAGTGTTATAATGACATAATCTAGAGGGTCTTCAATATACAAACATATTGATAAAAACAAATAAACATAAAACACAGATTTGGTTCACCTTATTTTTTCAATAATCAATTCTGGATCATCTAGAGATATGTGTAACAAATTATTCTTATAATATCATTATTCAATTAAAATCAAACTAATCACACATCAGTTTTCAATGAAAAAAATTCTATATGACTCACATTTAACACTCTATTTTTTGGATCATGAATGATACACAATTTCAATTTTATATGTAAGAATTAATTCTTTTAGAATACATGTTTACCTATATCATTATAATATTTTAGTTTCAAATATAATATTTAAACAATAACTAACTTCTATAATTCTCTATTTAAAATCACTTGATCAGATAATATTCTATAAAATATCCACCATTTAATTCTATTAGGAAGTTTTTAGTTTCTCAAATCACTAACGAATTATATTGAAGTTTTAAAATCATAATTTTTAGTAAAATTATCTATAATATAGATACCATGAGAGAAAATTCTATTTTATATTAGGATAAATCAACTTTATACATTAACTACCTGAAAATTTATAACATGAATGGACGTTCGTGGCATGTACTATTTTAACAGAATAATAGAAATATGATACTCAAAAAATAATTCAGACACTATAACATTTTCAATCTAGGTTCTCTTGATACAAGTTATTAAATTATTATTTTACAATTTAATACCACCAATACTTGGTAATTTAGAAACAATGTGAGATTATTTGAATATAGATGAAGAAAAATCACCTACATATATTCTCAAGTTGGACAAACATATAAGTATTTGAATTTAAATTTGAGTCTCATAAAAACTAAACCATGATTCCTTCACAATCTGACACATATTTCATAGTTTGTATGTTGAAATTCCAAATACGATAAAAGAATACAACCTTGTCAAACTAGGTGAAGAACAATAAAAAAATGACACTTGTGAAGTGGAATTTATGTCCAATCATGAATGAATCTTATAAAGATGAAAATGATACTTATGAAAAAAACTATTATGTTATGCTTTATGCCTTCTGGTATCAATATTCCCAACAACATAAAAAATAAACTCCAAATTACTCGATCATTTTCAAGAGAATAATAATGAAAAACTATTTCACAAAAAATAAAATATAATAACCTATAGTTTTTATAATCTATCCCTTTTTATTTTTTGATCATTGAATATTGTAATAATAGATAAATAATTATCTATTTTATCATATGGTTATTGATGTTTCTCTCATTTAAACTCTTGATGTATGTCTGTTCATCCTTAACAATAGAATTTGACAGGCTGGTCAACAATCAATTCAATTCTAGATGTCTAATTTTTTCCTAATCATAAAAACTAATATTAAGCATGTTCCATTAGCCTAAAAAACTCAATTCTCATTAAAGGGAATAAGGGAAATAATTATTTGTTAAAAATATGTAAAATAGGAAAAAGGGAAATATAATGATATTAATATAAGTCTCCAAGGATAGTGTATTCTTCAATATTCATTTAATTAAGGAAAATAAATCCATCTAGAGAAAGTTTATTTAAATATATAAATATTTAGATTTTGGAGAGGTTATTTTTTATGTGTATTCAATTTGACAATGTTTGATAATTTGAATGGTTCATATAGTGTATCTAAAGAATATTCATAATTAATGCTTTTGTGAGTATATTTTATACATTATGTTGTGCTCCAAAAAAAATTATTTCACCATATTTTTTCCTACTAATATTTTGTGAAATGAAATTGAATCTCAATATTATTCTTGGGAGTGTAATAAATCTGAATATACAATAATTTAATTTATCATATTATATGGAATTGAATAAATCTTTTATGTTTCAACACATAAAAATTATTTAAACTTTAACTTCATATATATAAATTATTTATACGACATGTTGAGGAAAATTTAAATTATTTCAGTTTTATTCAACGAATCACATTACTTCTTATATCTTATACAGTAAATATATCCTCTTAAAATGAAATATTATCCACCACTTATGGGTTTATGATCCATAATATCAATAGAACAATCAACATATGAATAAGAAGAAAACCAAATCCTTGGCATTTAAGAATAGTAAACCATAATTCAGTCTTCCCTTAACATATCTCATTATTCCTTTCAGTACTTAGAAGTTATTTGGTACAAATTTTTTGGAAAAATGCTTCTATGAATATAAAATATAAATTTTGGTCCTAATAATAGTAAGAGAGAGTAAGATACTAATGATTCTTTATAATACTGAGTCAACTCCCTTTTTATACTCACACATTCCTAGTTTAGTTCTAGAAACTATTAGACTTAAAAAAAATCTTTAAATTTTCCACATTGGTTTTTTCAACACATTCATTGTTTATTTCACCAGTGAGATTAATATTCCATGTCCTTAATGATGAAAATTATTCCCAATAAAATATTTCAACTCTCCTATCATTGATATATTCAACTAAGAAATAAATAATTTTGAAGTATTTTCAATTACTTATTATTTTTTCACTAGATGTTGTCATCCATATACTCCATAGCTATAAACTATCCTTCTATAGATAGTTTTACATAGTAGTTGTGATCAAACCCTCCACTATTGAACACTAGCTATATTAGAAAACAATCAAACCATATATACCAAGAACAAGTTTATCAATTATTTCCATAAAAATCCATTTTCATCCTATAAAATTTTTAATCACTATATCTAATGATAAATTCATAATTATTGTACAAATACAAATTTATTAAAGTACCCATCTTGAAATTCAATTTTCACATCATCCGAAATATCATTTGGTTTCATTAAATAAAGATATATATAAAGTGATTTTTTATATTTTAATCATTCCATTAGATAAAATTTTTATTCAATGAAAACTCAGTTGGATATTTAGTGTCTCTTATATAACAATGATACATTATCAGGAAAAAAATATTTCATTTTCATCTATTTATTCCTAAACATCCATTTTCGAGTAAAAATATTTTGTTTCATTGGTTTTGTTAAAAATATCCAATTTTTTTTATCAACCAACGATAATGTTTATGTAATTAATTTTATTCAATATTCCTCCTTGACATGTTCTTGAGGTATTTTTGTACATCGATAATAAATAATTTTCCCCATTCTCCTCAATATTTGAGTCTATGATGGAGTAGATTTACCTTTAATAATATTTCACTGATCCAAATGAACCCTTTTTATTGTTAACTACATAACATGAAAATTTTAATTATTACCTTGTAATTTTTATGAATTAACATCTAAATAATTATCAACCTATAAATTTTGATATTTTCTACACTCTAAATTAATTTTATCATCTTTTTAATGATCCTCTTAAAAAAAAATTTCTTGAATTATCATTGTTTTTAATGTTAAAAACATTTAAATCACAACATAAAATAATCATTTGTATCTTTTTAATGAATTTATAATCCTTTATATATGTTGAGTAATCTATAAAAAACTGATATCCACTATATAATCTTATTTACTAAGGTTTCATTCATCTTTTTGAATGATGAATTTCAATCAAATACTCTAAGATAATCCAACGAGGGTTTCCATCTATTAGACATTTATAATTAAAATTATTGTACTTCTAGAAAGAATAATGATCTATTATATGTTTACATGACCACTATAACAACATCATTCTAGTATTATATTGAGATAACACATTATATTCATATTTTTTTCGCTTGTTGTTCACAATTTAGTTTTTAATTTCCATATAATCATTCAAATAGGGATACCCTAAATAAATTCACATTTAGTTTACTAGAATATATTTCAAGGTCATTTTCATCCTCATAAGAATTTGTACAATGTACCAATATATGTTTTAAAATCTACTATAGTTCATGTATTTTAAATTAATTCAATTTTTCAGAAAACATTTATGGAATAAAGTGCTTCCCTCTTCGATCTTATAACCATGGAACACCATATCATACAATAACAATTGAAAAATAAGATGAATTAATTGTCACCATAGGATCAATGATGGCAGATAGTTCCAAATATATTGGTGTTGACCAAAGTATACAAACAAAATTCTTTTTTCGTATTAGGATGATAAAATTTTTATAACATCATATTCTGCAAGTAATAATCTAAATTTTTATCACTGTATATATTTAAAAAAATTATTATATTTATACCATGTTAAAATAACCATTCAAAATTGATGAATATGAAAATGTATATAATGTAATATATTATATTCCCCTTCTACTATTATGAGAGGTTTTTCACTTTTACATCAACAAAATATATATTTTTTTTCATCCTTGATCAATTCATAATAGAATTACCAAACATTCTAATGATATTGAGTACTTTTCAATTAAATGTGATTTTCACAACCATTTCACAAATCCATCTAAGACATTCTATTTTATAAGAAAAGCCAAAAATATAATTAAAATAATTGTTATTCTACTCATAACAATCTAATCATCTCTTGGATCTAACTTTATACAATAATAGTCAATCATTTCGTAAATATAGTGTTCTGTCTTCTCATATTTTCACATTCATCCGTTAATTCAAATTGTTTCGTACAAAATGAAAACCAACTACATGGAATCCTTAATCTACAATTCATTATTGATGTTAATTAATTCTCAGAATTTTTTTTTCCAAATTAGTATTTTTTTTCTTTATAATAAATTATAAAATGAGTTGATATAAGTGTTCATCTCTATTCATTTTATTATAAATAAAACATCAGATAAAATTATTCTAATATTAATGTATAAATCATATTTTTAATAAAATTTAATTGGATTCTATTACACCCATTTTCCATTGTATTCCAAATAACATACCTCTTATTTTCTTAAAATATAATACCTTATGATTAATGTTGGATAAATTATAATAGTAATCATATAAATATTTTTTATGATAATAAGTGTATTTTATAACTCTCATTTGATGAAATTCGATTACTTTCCCTCTTCAATAACATTCAAATTCACTATAATAGGACATAGTGTCTCTAAATAAAACACACTGACACTTAATCGATAGAAAAATATTTTTACTATCCTGGTTCCACATATATACACTTTTTTTTCATAACTCCTTTGTTATTGATAAGCTCTAAATATTAGAGGGATTTATCTTTTAACATAATTTCAGTTTCACTTCACCCAAGTTGATTTATTATTTCTTATAGCATCCTCCTAAGAAAATATATTTAATGAACATACCCTGTCCTTGATTTCTCAAAATGTAATTAAATTTTTTTCTTGCATAATATTCCATCTATTTGAAAATATGATATATGAATTTGACGAAATAGAGAATATTCATCAATCCATATATTTTAATCTCAAATTAAGTCTTATTTCTCAATGATATGTCTCCATCTTGATGTGCTTTAATTTCCATAACATTGTATTTTATTGCAATTTAAAATCATCATTGTTATTGGTATGTTATATAATAATTTCTATATAATTCACATCTCATTTTTATTTTACACAGTTTTTCATTAATTCCTCCACCACTTTGTCATATTTATAAACATCTACTCGAAGTTTAAAAATACACAAATTATAATTCTAAAAAATAAAAAATTTCTATTCTTATTTATATTATGACCATTTACCTCAAAAGAGAAATATAATTATACATTGTGGATTAAAATTAAATTTTATTGTTTATTGGATTTGAAATAAATTATATATATATATAATTTTAAATTCAATATTAATGATGAATATCATTTTATTTCCTTAAAAATATCTTCCAAAAGAACCTCTTATTGTTTTATTGAAATACAATTCTATGAATTTTTTTTATTTCAAATTATATAATTTAAATTCCTTATATAGGGAAACTTCATCTTCTAATTTGCTGATAATTCATCCTCACAAGTTTCTTCATTAAACTACATTACAAATCTAATAGTGATGTTGTAAACCAATATATTTTCAAATAAATCTAACCATTAATCACCATATAATATTCATTTACCACATGAAATTATTTTAACAATATGAGATTTTGGGAAATAGTTTTTAAAATTTATTTCAAATTTTTGTTAGTTTTTATTACACCTGACACTGATTTTATCATGAAATACATGTAACATTGTTTTTTTCTTGATTTATATGATATACCAAGTATGAATAAAATGTGACATACTATAAAAATATTTTTATTTAATAATATTATTATCGTATATCCATTATAATCTCATGTATGAGTATAGTTAAAAATTTATGAAAATATATTATTGAAAGATTTATATAGATATTTTTCCATGAAAATGACATATAAATTAATGTCAAAACTAGTTGAAATAAAATGAATTCATTTTCAGACAAAAAAATCTATGAAAACAAATGTGTTATAGCTCAAAAAATTGTAAAAAATGTTTGTTGTATTATTTAACGAAATAACAATATTACAGTGTAACAACTCAACTCGGGTTCCATATGTCATTTCACCCGTCATTTAGGTCACATGACCTCTGGCATCCCTCGTCATACACCAGAGGCTTCTGTCTAGAAGTGAGGGTCCAATGTCAATCATAGAGGGACAATAGACTATTTAATAGATTAATACTATAGAATAAATAAATAATAAATAACTAAATAACATATAACCATAATCAAAATAGTTCCTATATCACATTATGACCAATGTTGAGAAAGCAATATCTAAACTGAAAAATGAAATATCCCATGCCAATATATGTGTCATGTGTCAACATGAAATCCCAAAACCTAAGACACTAAAAAAAAACCAAGAAGATCCTAGTCCATGTCTGGTTCACTCATCCATGCTCAATAAAAAATCACCCATATAACACATGGTATTTTCCCTTATCTTTCCCT
The DNA here is from genome assembly GCA_963277665.1 of Viscum album. Lineage (NCBI taxonomy): Eukaryota > Viridiplantae > Streptophyta > Magnoliopsida > Santalales > Viscaceae > Viscum > Viscum album. The sequence continues at coordinate 1,254,589,700 of OY728141.1, forward strand.
CTAGACATAAATACTTCTATTGTAATGACCAAGAATCAAATGTAGGGTGTGACTAAAACTCAGTACACCACCACCAAGGCTGTATAAATAAAAAAATAGTCAATAATAATTTATGAAGTTTTATAAATATAAATGTACAATTCTAAAGTAAATTGTTATCACATTTTCTTTTAATTTTTATTTAACCATATAAACCCCTCAGGTTAGTGAGGAAACCCAAACCTCAATCCCTTATTCGACCCATGTCAGAGTCTGAACCATTTCACAAATTAATTTCATAATTTTTTATAATGAAATGGGATTTCAATATCCATTAATTTAAATTTATTATAATGGACTACTATAAACATAATCTAATGAAAATCGCAGGGTTATAGACTGTCGTTTATAGAACCCCATTAGTATTTGGAGCATCAGTCCATTTCCCACACCCCAAGGGTATATTGAGCATTAGTATATATCCCATAAAATTTAAATTCATGTGTCATGTCCTAGAACATAATTCATAAGACTATATTCGTATTTGGAGAGTCAGTCCTACTCCCACACTCATTTCTCATCCAATCACACATGGTATGTTGGTGCATTAGTCTGTGACCCACACATTAATATCAATGAAATAGATATATCACTTTTACCATAAACATAATTAATTAATTAAAAAATTAATTATCAAATAGAAAAAATTCATATCGATTTCATTCCATGAATTAAATAAACAATTAATTATTCAAATAAATGCAATAAATTATTCCCAGAATTAATTTTTCCCATCAATGGTTGTATATCCTGACAACCTCCATTAATTAATTAAAAAATAAATTTAAATAATTCCACCAATTTCTATATCATAATAAATAAGAAATTAATTAAGTAAAAACTTAATTATCCCACTTCAATAAATCCTTAATATTTGAAATTACCATTAATTAATTATTACATTAATAAATAACATTCAACACTGTTAGAACCCAATAACTAATTCGTAAATTAATTATTTCAATAAAAATTATCATAATCACAACAAATACCATTAAATAATTTTATAATTAATTAATAATATTCCATAATTTAAACATTCCAGTTATTAATAAAAAATAAATTATTCATTAAATCCCACAATTTAAATAATTTGATAATAAATTCAATAATAAATTATCCTTAATTCCATAATTCCATTAATTAAATAATTAATTATAATATTAAAGAATATAATTAAGAAATTAAATTGATAAACAACCCTATTATGTTTGCAATTATATACTAATAATTGGAATCATCATATAATATTTAATCAATAGACCCCTACCTCAAAATTGATGAAGAACGCTCGCCAATAGAAGTCCCAAATTTGAGAGGAATAACTATGTACAATGATATCTAGATCATAAAACCTAAATAAATATTTAAAATTATTCACCTAATATTTGTAGATCAAGATCTAACTATCCTAGATCTAGATCCATTAATACATTGGATTAATTCTCTCTAAAATATGAGGGTGAGATGAGAGAGAAGAAGGTAACCAAACTATATTGGATACACCTACAAAGAGAGATGTAGATCATTAATTAGAGATTTTAATCAAGAATAATTGACATTAGAATCCTTTTAAATCTATTTTTGATGGTCGAAAATCCTGATATGATACTAGGGGTCGAGTTAGTGAATAATAGGGGTTTAAATGGATGCTGAAAAAATTTTCTATCTATTTTTAAGGAGATTAAAATATGGTTCACATGGTTTTTAGATCAGGGAAAAAAATTTACCCTATCCATTACTTATAAATGTTTACTACATAAAGGGGTTGGGAGAAATGATTCTCTAATTTGGGTGTGTAGTTTGAATAACTGTGCACTAGATGTGTGAATCCCCTCTGTTTTGTTTCTCATGGATTTTTAGGACATAAAACATGATTTTTTTTAAAAATGTGAGCCAACCTTGCACTTTTCCTCTTTCTTCCAAAAAATTTAATTTTTAACCATAATCACACTAAGGAATACCCAGAAAATGTATTCTCAAAAAAAGAAAATATAATAATAGAAAGTAAACTTGAGGAATCTTTAGAAAAGTTCAGGATATTACAATCTCCCAACCATATAATATTTAATCTTTGAGTTGTGCACCAAATAATCTCTAAGATTATGAGTTATTATGTTTGGGCCATTTATCCCTCATATCCACTTATCCATAATGTCTTTCTTACAACACTAGGACATGTTTCCACAATACGTGAACAATCCTCAGAATCATTGCCCACAACACATTATCATTACAATCCAACACACGTATCAGATGCTCCTCAGAGGAAGCATCTATATATAGCTTAGTATCATAAACATTTATCACATGATAAGAATGAGGTTGATACCATTGATGATGTGACAATTTGAAAACATCATTCATAACACTATACCTCTAGGGAAGAGCCAATCGGTATGCCACCAACCTGATTATCTCCACATTCTCAAATGTTCAAGAAAACATGGATGAAAATTATACCAAAATCCATATCATACAGTGAATAAATCTAAGTGTCACCCAAATAAATACTTTATCACTATCTATAAATTAGTGGGACATTGAATTATATATGCATATGAAATCTCCCTAAACAAAGACATACCTATATGCCTCTGAATAATCTTAATCTTATCTGATATCTCATGCATGTGATGTGGTCCCAACTACTCTATCTCACTTTCATCCATCATGAACATAGGTGGTCATCATGGACTACCATAGTGTTCCTAGTATGGTTCCATAATTATATTTTTAGGATAAATTTTTATATTGGATTACTTCACTAAAATATGTTCTTTTACATAGACCCAACATTGTCTAGAACAAATGCATTTATAATATCCTCCATAACATGTATATGACTTTCCCAATACCCATATTTCTATTGGTAGAATGTGGTAATCAATAAAACCTGTGTACAATGTTCCTTATATAATCCCTTACACAAATGTTGTGTATAACCTGAATCAAGGACTAAATAAATTTTCTGTGGTACCGTGTGCATATAGAGTATCTTACGAACATAAAAATATCAGAGTTTCTCCACTAATAAAGTCTCCCACATAGGAAATAAATGTTCTACATTTCTTATAACATCCATAATTACTGATATGAAAAAATTATTACAAGGAAACCATGGGAGACATGTCTCAAAATACATAATAACATCATACCACTTCCATTATTCAATGTGAAATAGTTGCTAATAAATACCAGGTCATTGATGTTAGTATTTCTCCTTCTAACAGGTTTATCATCATTTTAGAAACCCTAAAATAATATTTTTCTATATTGACAACAAAAACCCTAATGGTATATAATTGTGAATTTTTTTCACACCAATACGCACCTCCCATGTCGAGGCATGAAATTTATGAAACACCTCACCATGAATTATCTTATGGACAATAACATGATTCATGGAATAGATGATCTCATCCATATATGTGATGCAATGGCATTGTTATTCCCCACCATCAAGGATTTCACTTAAGGTAAAACATTTCAAATCCTTGTACTGTCTATTCAAAATCTATCTCAAGATTATATACTCTACTAAAATAGATATGTGATTCATATTACACTGGATATCTTATTAAAATTTATTCATCTCATACAACTACTTAATCATCTTCCACTTAGAACTACTCCACTGATTTTCCTGAGTGTGAGTTTTCCTCCTCAAAGAATCAACCACACTAATCCCCATTTTACGAATATATGATAGTTAAAATTTAAATGACATCATATAATCATAAAATCACCACTTCCAAAGATTAAAATCACTCTGTGAGAAGATATTCTTCCATCTATTTTGAGATGCAGAAACATTAATCATATCACTTAATATATAATTCCACTAACACATTAAATCCAAAACTATTGTTGATAAATTATGGTCATCCATAATGTAGAGACACAAAGCGTGACGTACATGTACATTACATAAATTTTGTGGAATACTTATTACATAACAAAAACCAACAATCAAGGATCGTATTAGTTTAGTGGCCTTGGAATCTCGAAATAAAATCTTCCTATCGTTGTGAAAGATCTTCAACATCTCCCGTAACGACCTTACCCATTGGTTTTCTTACCTAAAACATTTCTTTATATCTTGGGGAAAATAAAACCTAAAAAGTGTGATCTCAAATTCTCATTAAGGGTAATCATGGAGAGAATAAAACAAACCCTATACATTTGAACTTAAAAACATCAACATAATGTTTAAACATCAACATAATGTTTAAACATCAAAATATGGAGCAATGACATAAAACATAGAAGTACATAAGGCATAGATACATCAATCATGATAAAATAGCATGGGATTAAAACATGTTATTTTGGAAACCATTAAGCACATGATATGATTTCCATATTAGCCAAGTCATTTCTTCCAAGACCATCTTAGTAGACAAAGTCCCTTTCTGAATCGAGTTCACTCCTCGTTCCATTCCTGTAACACTGAACCAGATTAACTTGCCATTCCAGCCATGTCTATCTCATGAGATATAAATTTTTACCCAATGAATTGGAGTGATATATAGGCCCCACCATTCTCATAATTAAATCATTCTTACTTGTTCCACAATATAAACATAAACCATTCATCATAACCCAAAAAATAAAAATGGGTTTCATAAACATCATCCCATCATAACATAATCCATATAATAAAATTGGGCATCATTTCATCATATGAAAAGTGGAACCATGTAATTCATAGATAAATTATACTTGAAACATACACATATGAAACAATGTCATCTTATATGGAAAATGGTTTTGATAAAACACTTGAAATGTATTCTTGAGGAAAATATCCTTTCTTCTTCAAAATAATTTTATTTTCTCAAAATTCCATGAAATTTTTAAAGAAAAGTATTTTGTTGAAAATAATCAATAAATATTTTATAGAAATCATCATGAAAATAAGGAGTTACAAAATCTTAAAAATATGTCCATTCTGTATAAGTTAAAAAAACATTATTTTCGTACTTTTGCTGGAAAAGTAAACAAGTACCTCTTATGGTAAAGAAAATCAAGATTCCTCACATACCATGTAGTTAAAGTAAAAAAATGTATAAAAAGGAATTTAAACATACATGAAACCATTTCTATAAAATAGGGACACATATGATAAATATAGCCCCGGTAAATACTTACGAATAGACAATCTTGGATAAAAACGAGATTAGAAAAGTTATCCCTTACCTTAGGTCTCATATGCTTCGTACACATACGAATCAATTGTATGATGATTTAAATAATCTAATTTACTTATTACATAATCATATTAATTATTATGATATCATATATGGTTCACTTATGACTTTATATTACCCGTTATTTTGTAAATTCCATGTTAAAGCAGCCTTTTGGGTAAAATCGTTTTATTTATCATGCATGTTTGGAATTATTGTTCATGATATTATTATTACTTATATAATGATTTAATTACTTACATAATGTAAATAATAATTTATATATCATATATATTAAGTATATATATATATAATATATTTATAAATGAAATGAAATGCATCGTTCAAGGAGAAGGTAGGACATACGTACGCATGAGTGTTTTTTTCTTTTCCTTATTGACTAGAATGGAAGTATGTAGATATCATATATATATATATACATAAATAAATTAGCTTTATTATGTCATATAATTCATTATTATTCATTATATATACTTTATAATCAATCTTGAGTGGTTATCATGGAGAATGAATCTCATCACGTCGTGGAGACGGTAATCCGTACGTTCGCACGAGCGATGATATCATTCCCATAATTATTGAATTTAATTGGAGCGGATGATATAATATCTCAGAATCAGTATGGTATTATAATAACTATATATAGTTATTCTTTACACTAGTATACCCATCCAAGTACGGTGGTGGTGGAAAAACAGATTACACCACGGTGTGGAGACGGTATTCCGTATGTACGCACGTGCGGTGATTTCTTTTTCCGTAGGATGTATAGAAAGTGAATTGGGGTGGTTTCTTATTTATTATTACATATCAGTATATTATTGATACTGATATTATTATTTTATAATGAAGAAGTTGAATAATAAATAAAACTTGAATGAATCGGTAGAAGAGATTACCTCTTATAAGACGAACCCCTTTAAAGGTTCTTCTTATGGCAATATAGTTGATCTTTTGAGAATACCAGAACCTATATGATATATCTAGAGGTTTTAAGAAGAGGAATTGGCAGGGTTTGGATGAGCTTCAAGGCTCAAAAGGGTGTGAATAGAAGAGGGAAGGGGTGCCCTATTTATAACGGAGGAGAGGGGCACCTTTGAAAAAATGTAAAATGTTATTATATAATAAAGTAATATTCGGTTTATAATAGCTCCAAATTGATTTATTTCGAAGATAAAGTGGGTATGGTTTGAAATCACCTCAACAAATTGGTTTTAGACAAGTGTAGGTTACTATTTTAACCTTATCATTTAGATTTAAATCTATGTTAAATAATTTAACTTTTAGAGTGTCTTCTTGTTTTCCTACACAATATGGTTAATAAACATACTATAACAATCCAAAAGAACTCCAAGAGGGTTATTATTAATATATATAATCATATATAAGTTATTTGGCCGAACCATAGATTTTTAGGAATATAATAACAATTAATAATATAATATTTGTTTTAAAAACTATTTTATGTCAATTTTGACACTATTTGGTAATTGTTTTTTGTGAAAATCATAACAACATTATTTGTTATAAAATTATAGTTTCATAAATAATAACATGTCATGTTAACCTATAAAAATAGTGGAATTCATAAAAAGTCTAAAATTACATTTATTTGGGGATTTATAACATCATTTATCTTAATATTTCATTAACAAGATAATTACTACATCATCCTTGTGTCATAAATAAATTAAATTATTTAATGTCTAAAATTTATAAATAAAATACCATTATGTAGGAAATATTTATATATTAGTAATGAATATTTATATTCGAATTTATCTTATGTATAACCATGTATTAAAAAAGATTTATTTATTAATATTTGATTTTAACTATTTTAACCATTATTTAAATAAATTAATAATAAATGTCCGAATCTAATCCATGTGAAGATAAATGGTCATATAGTATTCCTAAGGTTTTTTTTGTCGAATTAAACTTATTAAATAGAATTAGGATATGTGTTAAGGTAATAATAATATCATTTTTACCCTTAATTACACTATTTACTTTTAACTGTGCTAAATAAAAGCAAATGTTACTATTCACAAAAAAATATTTTTATCCAATTAAACCAAATTTTACTTTGTGATATTAACTGTGTCTCTTGTATTTTCAAAATTCTACTCACTGAAGTGGTAAAATTAAGTTTTATTTAAATTACAAATGCTCTTAGGAGGTGAGTAAAAGAAGGTGAAGTGTTGAATAAAATTTTTTTATATCTAAAATTATTATAAAATGAATTTAATGAATTAAATTGAACTTATATAGGTATTCTGTAACAATTTTGACATAACATAAATAATTATTTAAATAAAAATTTTGTTTTAAACTATAACTCGGTGTTTTTCACTATTCATCAAAAATTGAATGTTTTCAGAAAAATACCAAAAATTCACCCTAGGCTAATTTCGATATTCCGAATCCAAAAATAAAATCCATTTTGAACAATAAAATTTATATAATATCAAAACATGAGTATTATTATTCAAAATGACTAGTTTATATAATATATCATTGTTTAGTGAACCCCGGTATTGCATACAACACACGCTATCGAGGAAGGTCGCGATTTCGTGTAAGGCAAGCCATGTCTGGGTTGAGTTTAGTGGAAGATTCATTTGTTGTTGTGTATAATATAATCCAACCATATATATATATACACTCAATGTTGTGTAGAATAACTTCTATCAAACGAAATTGAAATTTTGTGTAACATGATCCACGAATAGTGGTGCGTATACTGCAAGCTAATATGGTGTTGCGTATAACGCGCGATAATCTTAGTGTATCATACACCACAGGAAATCAAATAAATTATAGAAAATAATTCTCATAAGATCTCGATGTGTTACATTCTACCCCCCTGAAAATTAATTTCTCTCGCGAAATTCTTCGTGTTTATAAATGGTTTACTACTTAAATGTTTCTTTCATAGAAACCCACATCATAAAAAGGAACACTAAAACATAATTTCAAAAATTGAAGTATAAAACATTACAGTTACCCAAATTAACTCATCATTGGGTTTCCACATAGGAGAACATAAGTGAAAATATGGATATGGAAGAGAAATCTAACCATCAAGTTCTGATGGAGAGTGGTAGAAGACATGTCAATGAAAAATCCAGCAATTAGAAAGCCATAAATTTGTGATGATTTAAGGTACCAGATGATTCATCGGATATAAGGACAGTAGGACATCAATTTTTTTCAAGATAATGTCCCTAAATTTGAGGAATTTTTGAATTAAAAGAAATATTTACTTGATTTTGGTACAATCTTACAGTTGTTTGTTCCTTGAACAATTTCCACTTTACCTCTTAATGAAATGATGTTGAATTTGTCTTTTCCAATGTGTTAGCAGATCATGTGATAGATTGTTATTTCATTCCATCTATCTCAAACATAAGGTTAGAAAAATTTATATATAAAAGTCCATCAATGGTGAGATTAATCGTATATAGTTTCAAAAATGGACTTATACTTTATCTATCATACCACTTAATAAAATAAAACTCGTTTATACTAACCAGGGACTTCCTGTTGTCCAGAGGTAGGCGATAAAGGATTATCGTACTTCGATTGTGGGCTCAATTCCCGCAAAATTGTCCAACACGACGGGTTGTTGCCCGTCTTGTAGGTTTTCCTTTTTATAAAACTACATTATTAAAACATTAGAAAAATTATTTCAAAAAAATTTCTATCCATGAACAATACTATCTTATGCCTAACTTAATTCATTCCAATATTTAGGCTTATCCAAAATACTTTAGTCCATGTTCATTGTATAAAAAAAATTATTACTATAAAAGGTCACATAATAAGCAAGTGATTACCATCATTTATCCCCCATATATCATAAGATATATCATGTTGATCACATTCCAAACATGTGAATACCATATTCATGTATTCTCTTGAAACATAAATTATCATAGAACCATAGTGAAAACATGAATGCTATAAAAAGGAAACACATTCAACATACCAAAATCCCAAAAATTCTATATACTCGAACCATGATATCACTTTTTCCTTATATTATTCAGGATCTCATTAATACTATCAAACATTTCATTATCTCTTTATCCATTCTTTATGCGCATATTAGGTGCTTTCTAAAAATAATTGAATAACCTTTCATGGTTATCAGTACCATTAAACATATACTTTCAAAAACATAAGGAAAAAAATAGTGTAACAATCCTTAGATGTCTCATTATTCCATAGTACCATGAGATTACTTATACAACATTACTCTTGATAAACATATAATCATTCCACTACTTCTTAAACAATTGACCAATCCTGAACAATTCATTCATCTCAAATATCATTTGTAGTCTCTTCATCATCAACAACATAAATACTAACCATACGACCATGCTGATTCTATTCCTGAGACTTTCCCTTAGGGAATTGTTTTTCATAATGCATGTACATTCCACATTTAAGACATTTAATCGTTGTTGATGTCATAACAATACCATTATGCTTGTCCATGATTTTCACTGAACCTTTTCCTTTTCACATACTAGCTTTGTGTCCTTCCTTCCCACACCCAAAGAATATACTATATCCTTTGAAACATTCTCCTTGATTCCTCATCCCACATGATTTAAATGAGGGAAATTGAACTTTCTTTCCTCAATGATCATCATGAAACTCCATCTTTCTCTTATTAGCTGAGTCTAGAAACATACCAAAGTTGAGATTATTGATCATATAATGGGAATACTGATTAGGCATAATAATGATATGTGTACTTCAAGATCCAATTTCATTTGCCTACTCATGAAGAATATCATTCCATTGTCCATCATATCCTCCATTATCATGAATCTTCCTGTTTCCATCCTTTTTCTGAAACCCAAAAAGAATATTATGAGAGGAAAAAATAATGCTAGGAATACAAAATAATATAGGGGAGTACATTCAATATATAACATCTTAGTTTTAATTATAAGATCGTTACCGTAATTCTAGGACTATAACTGATACGTATACTTAACCTTAGGGACATCCCTAGATAGACATTAGAAATATCTCTAGGGATCTCACTAAAGTTTTCACATCCTAGTTTCCAAAGGTTGACTAAAAATATCCTCTAATACCAACTGTAGAGACCCAAATCTTGATATACATGGACATTACATTACTTTTTCGGAATACTTAATATATAATAAAAACCAACACTCAAGGATCGTAATAGTTCAGTATCTTTAGAAACTCAGAACAAAATCACCTAATCGTTGTGAACGATCTTCAACATCTCCCATAAAGATATTCCCCTTTGGTTTTCTTTCATGAAAAGTTTCTTTATATCGTGGGGAAAAGAAAACATATAAATTGTGAGCTCAAATTCTTAGTAAGGGTAAGCATGGAGAGAATAAAACAAACCATATCCATTTGAACATAAAAAACAATATGTTTAAACATCAAAATCTTGAGAAATGACATAAAACATTGAAGTACATAAGGAAAAGATACATCAATCATGATAGAATAGCATGGGATTAAAACATGTAATTGTGGAAACCATTAAGAACATGATATGATTTCAATAGTATCCAAATCATTGCTATCAAGACCATCTTAGTGGACAAAATCTCTTTCTGAATCGAGTTCACTCCTCGTTCCAGTCCTGTAACACTGAACCGAATTAACTTAACATTCTAGCCATGTCTATCTCATGAGATATAAATCATTTCCCAATGAATTAGTTGGAGATATAGGTCACACCCATCTCATAATTAAATCATTCTTACTTGTGACACGAAATAAACATAAACCATTCATCATAACCCAAAGAATAATAAATGGGTTTGATAAACATCATCCCATCATAAAATAATCAATATAAAACAAATGTATATTATTTCATCCTAAGAAAAGTGGAACCATGTAAATCATAGATACATTATACTTGAACCATAAACATATGAAATAATTTCATCTTAGATGGAAAATGGTTTTGATGAAACACTTGAAATGAATTTTTGAGGAAAATATCCATTCTTCTTAAAAATATTTTTCTTTTCACAAAAATCCATGAAATTTTAAAATCAAAGTATTTTTTTTTGAAAATATTCAATAAATATTGTAGATAATGCCTCATGAAATAAGGAGTTATAAAACTATAAAAATCTATTCATGCTGTATAAGTTAAAAAACATTATTCTCGTTCTTTTTTCAGAAAAGTAAAAAAGTACCTCGTATGGTAATGAAAAGAAAATTCCTTACATACCATGTAGTAAAATTCAAAAAAATGTTTAAAAATGACTTTAAACATATATGAATCCATTTTTAGAAAACAGGGACATAGATGTTAAATATAACCCCAGTAAATACTTACGAATAGGCAATCTCGTATAAAAACGAGATTGGAAAAGTTATCCCTTACCTTAGGTCTGATATGATTCATACGTATCTGAACATTATATATAATGATTTAAATAATGTCGTTGACTTATTACAGAATCATATTAATTGTTATGATAACATATATGGTTCACTTATGACATTATATTACTCGTTCTTTTGTAAATTCCATGTTAAAACAGCGTTTTGGGTAAAATCGTTTTATTTATCGTATGTGTTTGGACTTCTTGTTCATGATATTATTATTAAGTATATCATGATTTAATTAATTCCAGAATTTAAATAATAATTAATATATCATATATATTCAGTATATATATATAATATATAGATAAATGAAATAAAATACACCGTTCATGGAGACGGTAGGCCGTATATACGCATGAACAATGTTTTCTTTTCCTTATTGACTTGAATGGAAGTATGTAGATGACATATATATATATACAAAAATCAATTATCTTTATCATTTCATATATTTCATTATTATTCATTATATATACTTTATAATAATTCTTGACTGGTTAACATGGATAATGAATCTCATCGTGTCGTGGAGACAGTAATCCGTACCTACGCACGAGCGATGATATCATTACCATAATTATTGAATTGAATTAGAGTGGATGATATAATATCTCATAATAAGTATGATGTTATAATAACTATATATAGTTATTCTTTACACCATTATACCCATCCAAGTATGGTGGTGGTGGAAAAACAGATTACACCACGATGTAGAGACGGTATTCCGTACGTAGGCACACACGATGACTTTTTTTCTGTAGGATGGATAAAAGGTGAATTGGGGTTGTTTCATATTTATAACAACATATCAGTATATTGTTGACACTGATGTTATTCCATTATAATGAAACAACTAAATATGAAGAAGTTGAAGAAGAAAGATAACATGAATGAATCGGTAGAATAGATTACCTCTTCTTCGACACACAACTTTTAAGCTTCTTCTTAGTGCACTAGAGTTGGTCTTTTGAGAAGAAAAGAACATATATCATATAAAAATAGAGTATTAGGAGAGTAATTGGCATGGTTTGTCCGAGCTTCAAGGCACAAAATGGTGTGAAGATAAGAGGGAAGGGGTTCCCTTTTTATAAGGGAATAGAGGGGCACCTTTGGAAAATCATAAAATATTATTTTATAATAAAGTCATATTCAGTATATAATAGATCCAAATTGATTTATTTTGAACCTAAAGTGTGTATGGCTCTAAATCCTTACATCTAATATATTTTAGACAAGATTATGTTACTATTTTAACCTTATCAGTTTGATTTAACTCTATGTTAAGTAATTTATCTTTTACCGTGTCTTCTTGTTTTCTTAAACTATATGGTTCATAAACTTACTATAACAAGCCAAAAGACTCCCAAGTGGTTAATTATTAATATATATAACTGTATCTAAGTCATTTGTTCGATCCATAGATTCTGAGAAACATAATAACAATTAATAATATAATATTTGTTTTAAAAACTATTTTATGTAAATTTTGACACTATTTGGTAATTTATTGTTTTGAAAATTATAAAAACATTATTAGTTGGAAAAAAGTTAATTTAATCAACACTAACATGTCATATTAGTCTATAAAATTAGTGTAATTCATAAAAAGTCTCAAATTACATTAATTTGGGGATTTATAACAACAATTATGTTAATATTTCATTAATAAGGGAATTACTGCATCATCATTGTGTCATAAATAAATTAAATTATTTAATGTCTAAAAATTATAAATAAATTAACAATATATAGGAAATATTTTTATCTTTCTAAGGAATATTTATAGTTGAATTTATCATATGTATAACCCTATATTAAAAATTATTTATTTATTAAACTTTGATTTTAACTATTTTCACCCTTTTTTAAATAATTTAATAATAATTGTCGTAATCTAATCCATGTGGACCTAAATGGTCATATTTTATTCTTAATGTTGTTTTTGGTCTAATTACACTTATCTAATAGAATTAGGACATGTTTTAGGGAAATAATAATATCATTTTTACCCATAATTACCCTATTTACTTTTAACCGTGGTAAATAAAAGTAAAAAGTTACTTTTCACCAAAATTTATTTTTATCTTATTGAACATCATTTTACTACTTGATATTAACCGTGTTCCTTGGATTTTAGAAATTAAACTCACAGAATCTATAAAATTATGTTTTATGTATAATTTCAAATCCTCCTAGGACGTGGGTAAAATACGATGAATAGTTCAATAAAATTTTTATCTATCTAAAATTATTATAAAATGACTCCAATAATTACATTGTTCTTATATAAGAATTATGTATAAATTTTAACATAAAATAAATTTAAATAAAATAAATAATTAATTAAAAAAATCGATTTTGAACTATAACTCGGTGTTTTTCACTATTAATAAAAAAATGAACGTTTTCAGAAAAATACCAAAAATTCACCCCAGGGTAATTTTGATATTCCGAATCCAAAAAAGAAGTCAATTTTGAAAGATAAAATTTATAAAATTTCAAAACGTGAGTATTACTATTCATGATGGCTAGTTTATATATAATATCATTGTTTAGTGAAACTCGGTATTGCGTACAACACACACTATCGTGGAAGGTCATGATTTCGTGTAATTCAAGCCAAGTCAGGGTTGCGTGTAGTGCAAGATTCCTTTGTTGTTGTCTATAATAGAATCCAACCATATTTCATTTATATATGAAGATATTTATATATACACTCAATGTTGTGTAGAATAACTTCTATCAAACAAAATTGAAAATTTGTATAACACGATCCATGAATAGTGTGGCGTATACTGCATGATAATATGGTATTGCGTATATCGAATGATAATCTTAGTGTAGAATACACCACAAGACATCAAATAAATTAAAATGAATACCTCTCATAAAATATCACGGTGTTACACATATGGTAGTTCGTTTCATGTGGCCTAAAATTCAAAAACCAATACCCCACAACATTATCTTTATGTTTCAAAAAAAACACCATACCCTATCCCACAAGAATAAGAATAACATTATATACTACTCACCTAGGTCAGGTAGGATCAAGATCAGAAACAATGTCAAAATATTATTCAGCTCATAAAAGTTATTCTCTCATAATTTTTACCATTAAAACATTACTCACTTTTTTGTTCTATTCTGAAAGATGTTATACTAAATAAGAAATTTCTTGGATGAACCATAGATAATATCAATCGATCCATAGAAGGAATCCATTATAAAAAACATACTTCATATTCTCCCAATAAACAAATGCTAGAACCATCCATGGGTATAGTAAAAACCCTTTCTCTAAGATGATATGACCCAAAATGTGTAATAGATCAATCTAGAACAAAAAATTAGATAGATTCACATATAGCTGATGGTCATTAAACTTACTCTAAATGATGTTAAGTTATTGGGAATCATCATCATGAGTGTTGGAGTACACCAAGATAACATCCATAGACACTACAACCAATTGATCCAGGAATAGATGTAAGATTTTGTTTATAATGGACATAAGCACTAATGGTGTATTCATTTACCAAAATTTAATAACATAAACCTCCTATAGGTCCTCCATAAATTTGGAAGCAGCCCTTAGTTTATCCTTATTTAAAAATCTCAACTGATTATTCCATGATCTCATGTCGATCTTGTGGAATGACAAACACCAATAATATTTTCAAATCGATCAACGATACATGGAACATGATATTACTAAATTATAGAAATCAAGTACAAGATACAATAATCAACAAGAATTTGTGAACCACTAGCATACTTATCATCAAAAAATACAAGAGAATACGAAGGTGACATACTCATATGAATAAATAATTTATTATAAAACTATTCTAGTGGATTCTTAAGTACTTAAATATCTTCTAGTTTCTTTCAATACGGTAGAATAAAAACTATCCCATCCCATGGAATGATATCAATAGTAAATTCCACATCCCAACCACGTGTCAGTCTTGAGAAGTTTTTAGGAAACACATCCGAAAATAAATCCACTATGGGTGGAAAGACCCGGTTCTTAACTCCTCCATCATCTGTAAATAGACTAGAAACCTTGGCTATGATCTCTTCTAGTATATTAATAATGGGACATAATCGACCTTCCTAAATATCCCACCCACCATGGTGAATATTATTTCCCGCCTTTGGAGATGTAAAATTCACTCTCCTATATAAAATCTAAATGTGGTATTAGTATTTTACTGACCAATCTATACCCATAATCAAGTCAAATATTACGTTTCCTAGGATGTAATAATCCATTTGAAAATGATACTCCCCAACATTGAAAGAACACTCCTTACATAAAGATATGTATCTATATCTTACTCCCAATGGGGTATATATCATCAATAATGTTGTCATGAACTCCACATCTAAGATCAAAACATTAACATCTTGTGTACAAATAATTAAATGAGAGGAAATGATATCAAATAAGGCAATGGTTACTGTATAATAAACAAAAATAGTATACCTCAATATCGATGGTCCAGAATCACTATCCATAAGTGTAAGTTGAATTACATGATAATTTACATCCAATATTCCTTGTGATGTAGTTTGAGAACCCTGAGAAAAACCACACTTCTGATTTTGTCACAATTTCCCGGATGTACATAATCCACTACCTCAATTACCACAACTAGTAGAACTCTAGCTGCCAAACTCAAATGTTGCAGAAGATTCCTTTCACGCAATCTGGTTTTGTTTAGCCCCACCCAAAATAGTCATCTATTGTAATTTCTTGTAGAAACTTTTTAGATATCCCATTTTGTTTTGTAAGATATATGATCCACTAGTTTTGATTGAAAATGTTTACAATAATTCAATGGCTTACCTTGTGGAAAATCACTTGGGTAATGTCTTGAGTGACAAATCCTTCCCCCTAGCCACTCTACATCCCACTTCACTATCTTAAACATTAATAATGATTCAAATTAATATCATTTGACATACCTTCAGATAAACTAGAGGATACCTCTCATTTTCAATAGGAGTACCCTTTCAGGTTCTCCTAATATATGATAGCCTGACATAGCACATATGAAATCTTATATAATAAGAATATGTTCACCCAGAATTTAATTTCACACTTAAATCCTTCCTTATTTTTTAAGGGGAGTATCCTCATCTACCTCTAACATTAGAGATTATATCTATAAATATGTAAATCATCCATCAATATCCCTTACAAACATACTCCATTGAGTCATTCTCATGAACTCATCTACTCTATCATTCCCAATCAACTGAGGGTAAAATCGACTAAGAACTTCTCTTGTAATTTTATCCAGTCCAAATTCTCAATCTATCCATCTGGAGTTTGGATGTACTAAAAACTCTTTACATGACCATGCAACATGTAATCAGAAAATTTGACTATTTTAGTAGCAGGAGTACCTATGTGATCTAGTTTAGTCTTGATAGAATCAATCCAAAACTCAGTTTCCCTAGGTCAACCCTCTCCGGTGAAAGTCATATTATGACTCAACTTGATCTCCCACATTAGATCACACATGCTTCTACCAACCCACCATGAGTCACTTTCCAAAAGATCCAAGAACCAAAAAAATATGTAACACCCTGAATTTTCATGAAACATTTTCTTCAAATAAATTAAATCACTTTGATTTCATTTTTATAAGATACACAGGGTTAATATTGTGCTACACATAACACTAACATATCTATCATCACATGAAATGTAGAGTTTCTATGAAATATCATTTTATTCTTATTTAAATTATATAATAAACATTATTTTAAATTAGTGGTTATGAATATAATTAACTTAATTATGAAAATATATGGTTTATAAGATGAATTCTTTGGTTACCAATCAATTAGAAATGAAAATATACTAATTGAATATAATGATAATATTTATATTTGCATGAT
This sequence comes from Viscum album, assembly GCA_963277665.1. Taxonomy (NCBI): domain Eukaryota; kingdom Viridiplantae; phylum Streptophyta; class Magnoliopsida; order Santalales; family Viscaceae; genus Viscum; species Viscum album. The sequence goes on from OY728141.1 coordinate 1,254,607,285, forward strand.
CCCAAACTAATTTTGTATTAATAAATTCAAATAATTGTAATTATTTAATTATATTATTTAAATATATATATTAAAAATTCAATAAAATCTTTTTTATATTCATCAAATAGATTTTAGAGGCATAAGATAACAATAAACACAATATTAATTATAAAAACCCATATTTTTAAAAATAGTAATTTTATTTCCTTTTAATGAAGAAATTTTTTTTAATCTAATTACTTACACATTTATATATTATATTTGAAAAAATAATATTATTCATTTAATGTGTAATATTAAAATTTACATTGGTGTATTTTCTTTCGAATACATTTCTCATTTTGATTATAAGTAAAAAATATATAATTTTAATTAAAAACAATATTTTTATAGAAATTATTTATAGGGATAAATTATATTTTTGGTTGGTTTTAATGAATAAATATATATAATATTTATAAGATAATATAATATATTTGATAGAAATTAATTTCACATTTCATTTCGATATAAACATGTTTCAATCTTTTGAATGTTTTAACTTTAATAGCCTCTTTTCACACCCCCATCAACGAGATTAATTTGAAATTAATTACTAAAAATTATGAATTATGAATATTGAAAAATGGATTCTATATTTGAAATATGTTGGTATAAATTATCTAAATAGTTTTCCTTTATTCTTTGGAATTATAAAGAGTAAACCTAGTAATTTTTTATTAACAAGGTAAAAGGTAAATCAGGAAATTAATGGTAAACAATAATATTATAAATACTAGAAAAAGAAACTATCACATATCATAAATTCATTAGATGAGTGGGTTTTAAAGAAATTCATAATTGAGTAGAATCATATAACCATTTTAAGCCACGTGGATGAGAGTATGTAATTTATTATATTATATAAAGAAAATTTAATGTTGTCAAAATCATTTTTTTCATATTTATAACAATTTTAAAATGGGATTATAAAGGGGATATGTTCAACTAAAACTATAACATTTAAAGATTAAATGTTTCCCTTTATCATGGTATGTTATTTTATATTTTTAGAAAATAATGAATTACCCTAAAGGCGTATATAATGATTATGCAATAAATTTTTAAGTAATGGAAATATATAATAAATGATATTTAAAATATTAAAATAAATTTAATTTTATATAATTGGTCTCATAAATGATTTTTATGTATACCTATATAATTATAGAGATAGATTAATAATGTTTCTTAGTAAATATCATGTAGTTTTAATATTTTAACAATTTCATGTAATGAATACTATATCAAATGACGCTAACGATATTTTAACAAAATAATGTTTTATTAAATTATTTAAAAACCAAAAAACAGTTTTAAAATACCAAATAATAATAATATGACTGAATGTTTTATAAATTACTCATTTAAGATATAACTAACACCACATAAGTAAAACTTAAATATATTTAATATTGTAAATGTTTCCACTCTAGTTAAAATTAAAATAAGTTAACTAAGGGCTAATAAAAATGATATGGTTCAAAAAATTCAAAATTTTGATGAAAATTTATTGGTTATTGATATTCAAACCTAATATCATATTCTCATGGAATACATGACATTTTGGTCGTATTTGGATAATTATTAAATTTATTATTAATAAATATTTTTTGAAATTTATAAATTTCCACCACCTCAATTATAAAAAAGTACCTCCTCCCTAACTTCTCCACATCACTTGATCATTCATGATTTTCCATACCATACCCATTTACCTTCCCAACTGCTATAGATACATGTTAGAGTTACTGGTCTTCTCAAAATATATGGCCTAATATTCATTATATGATATTCAATGATGGAACTCTAAGGAAGACGATGTTCAGATAAGTATGAATGATATAAGACCTAAGTTAACGAGATATTGAGTATCATATTAATTTATGCAATACATACACCATATTCTCCACTCATTTTTTCTACATGGTGTATATACATCCAATTAAATTATTTTATGAGTATTATCATAAATATGATGATATTTTCATATCCTTATAATTTTACTTCTTTCATGAGACCTATGATTCTAAAAATTTAAATGTGATGTATATTTGTTTTTTAATATCTTCAATAATTGGGACTATTTAGTTTCATGTATCAGTTTAGGAATAATTATTATCCATTAACGTTGTATAAAAAATGGTTTTTTATCATATGGATATTTAAAGTCATTTACTCAAATTGTTTTTCTTTTTAATAAACTGTTTGAAATGATTATTTATTCATTTTCCAAATGAGTTACCTTGTTAATTTTCTAGAAAATGTATGAGAAGATTGTATTGTTTTATCTTATATATAAATGATGGATTTTTAATCCGAAATGATTCCTTCTATCCATGAATATTTTCTTATAAGATTATATGTTCACTTTCAAATAAAATGAATTATTTTAAAATTGATAATAATTTTATGAAAACTACATGTTTTCAATGAAAACAGATATTTTTATCAAGAATTATTTTCATGTTATCTCCCAAATTTATTTTCCATAGTATAGAAAATTATTTTATGTTACATTCCATTTACTAAGAGTATGATTCAATGTTACCATTCTAATTCATTATAATAATTTTTTAGGTTTATGATGGGATGATATTTATGAAACACATTTGTTTTCTGTGGGTTAGGTTATGATTTAATGATGTTTATTAGACCCATTTCATTCAGTTGGTTCTAATATGATGAATGATTTATTTTCTTATAGAAAAAATTTGTAATGTTTTCATTATGTTATAGGTGGGATCTATATATCCCTATAATGCACTGGGAAGTGATTTATATCTCATTACATAGACATAGATTTAATGGAGAGTCAACTTTGTTTTGTTAAGGACTTTGTTTGCTAGGATTAAATTTTGAGTGATCCTTGATTAATAAGATAGCAATGAGAGTAAACCATGTCTAACAAGATGGTATGGGGAGTGAAAACATATTACTAATATGTCTTGTTAGTGATTCTTTGACTACTATTTAAATAATTGCATATGATTATGTTTCATCCACAAATTCAATGAATTATTTCTCTGTTATAATTTCATGGATTATGCCCATAATTTTTAATGGAATCATGTCATACGAATTGAAAATATTTATTAAATGATTCAGGTTTATGATCATTGATATGTAGGGTATGATATTTTATATTCATGATCATGTACCCATAAATTTACGCTCAAGATTATGTTTACATGTCTCTCATGTTTACCCTTACTCAGCATCTGAGATAACCCATTTTTTAATTCATTTCCTATACGTTATGAAGATATCTCTAGATTTTTATATGTATTACAATGGTTCTATAATGAATATCCAATTGTGATTTAATGTAGATCACTTATATATTTGTGTTCATTTTTCAATTTTCCCAAAGGCACTAGAGTAGTAAAATATTTGTGTGTGAGTTTATGTGTGATATTTGTTATTCCCCTATAGTACTGTAATGTAAATTTATGATATGAATTGGTCATTATATTTTGTTTTTAATTTAATGATTTATTCACTCTATGGAAAATAGGAATATAAAATTTTAGTTAGATCTCAAGCTATATTTAGAAGTATTTTACTAGTGATGTTTCAATGAATAAGACTATGGTGTAGTAGATTTAATATTAGGTGACCTGATTTAGTCATCCCGGAAGTAAATTTAATGATTGTATGTTTTTCTTCTATGATAAGTGTCTCTACCACTATCCTTCTTAGTCATGGTAAAAAGAGGTAACTTGAAGTAACATGATTAAAATTTTGCATTTTTGATGTGGAATGTATGGGAATTGTTAAAAGTGATTTACATTGTTGAAATCATCGAGGAATGGGACAATATTATCTTTATTAATTGAATTTTCAACTGTACATCCATGTAATGATTAAATAAGAGTGTAAGAGTTATATAATAATGGAAAAGAAGCATAAAAATGTTCCTTAGATTAACCTTAGTCATGATGGAATTATATTATTCATAAACTTTGTATGTGTTTCAACATAAATGGATTCAATAAAGGATCTATTAGATGATGATAATAGTTCATCGTTCTTTATATATCCTTGAAGTATGAATATGTATCGAGACATGGTGGAATACTTCCACCAGGACTATACTAAGAGATATATGGAAAAACTTGTTTGTTGATATTTAGTATTTTAGTGGGTGAAGGCTGAAAGATATAAATCACAAAGTATGTTGCATCCATTAACCAAGAAAGAATGGAAATGCGAGAACATGAAAATAGATTTATCATTGGTCTCCCTAAAACCACTATAGTATGTAATGATATGTGGGTTGTAGTTGATTGCCTTACAATGTAAGAACGCTTCATTACAATCAGAGAGTGATTCTCTCTTGATAAACATTATAGGATATAAATGAAGGTTTTGGTAAGGAATAATAGAGTACCACAATCAATTATATCTGATCGAGCCATGATGTTGACCACAAAATTCACGTGAAGTGTTAATCATGGAACTGATATGTAATTGAGTTTCAATTTTTCATATCATCCTTATAAGAATGGTCATTTTAAATGAAAAATTATAACACTAGAAGATATGTTTATATATTGTTCGTTATATTTCAATGGTTTTTGGGATCAACTCCTTCCTCTAGTTGAGAATTACTACAATAATAGATTTCACACATGAATTTAGATATCTTTTTATGAATCCATATATGGGAAGAAATGAAGAGGTCCAACATGAGGGGATGATTTTGGAGAAAGAAATTGATTCAAACATGATATTTTGCATGAGATAGCCAAGATAGTCAGAACTGTTAAAAAACATATCAAGGAATTTCAATATCAGTAGAATAGTTATGCTGGTAATCGACAATGTGATACTAAAGTTAATGTTTGTGAGAATTTGTTTCTACAAAATTCTACGTGGAAAAATTTTATGAGGATCTGAAATAGAGGGAAACTATATATTTGGTATATAATACAATTTGGATTTCTTGATTATATCGGGATGGTATCCGATTGATTTTCATTCATCAAAACATCTCCCCAGTCTACAATGTGTTATATGTATTTCTCATAATAAAGTTCATACTAGAAACCCCATATTTACTAAACTATGAGGATATACCACCAGAGCATGAAATTTCTTAGATGGAGGAACCAATTGAAATTATAGGTCACTCAGAAAATGTTAAATGAACCAGACAACTCACCTAGTCAATGATTTATTTGGAGAATCCACATGTTTGAAGAAGCTACAAGGGAACTTGAGAATATGATGAGGTTGAAGTAACATACTTTTTTGCATCAAAATGAAAATTTTAGATGGTGAAATTATTTTTAATGGTTGTAAAATGTACCTCCCTAAGTTTTTTTTAATGTTTTTTCAAATAAATTAATTTATTTATGTCATCTTTTATATGATTCAAAATTTCAATCATTCACTACATTCCACACATTATTATCTTTATTTATATACACAATGAGTTTCAATAATAAAATTATTTAATTTATATTTTTAAAATATAATAATAATTATGTTTAATTAGATGTCATGAATAGTATTAAATCCATCGAACATTTTAATTTTTATCCAGAAAGGGGCTCTCAAAATGACCAAATAGGGAGAAGGAAACCCGTATTATGGAGGGAATGAGTAATATAGGTCAAGGGAATCATCCTGAATTAGATTCATCCCCTCTGGTTTATGTGGGGACACATTAGAAAGACAAGACGCTAGGGTTATAGGAACCGAAAGGGAGGTCATATAATATACGACATTATTCCCCTCACTCCACGTATGTGAGATTCTAACGTTATTGTTACAAAGTGCCTTGAAATGTATAATAGTATTGGTGATTGGCTAGGGAGTGGTTCTTTCACCCCCTCTAGTTTATAGTGTTAAATTATATTATTAATTGGGTTTAAGGTATAATTAAGTAAAAATTTTATCAACTATTATTATTTATGTCATTGGAACTAATTTTATATTGAATTTAGATAAAAAAATGTGTTTCAATCTTCAACATGTTTTATTATTATTAACTCATTTCCCGACTTAGTCAATGGGATTAATTTAAAATTAATTACTAAAACATATCTATTTTGATTTTTTAAAAATTTATTCCATATAGTGAATTAGTGGATCCATATTATTAGAATAGTTTTCATTTATTTTTTGGAATTATGAAATGTAAATATAGTAATTTTGTATTAGCTCGGTGAATGGTAAATTGGTTAAGGGTAAAAAAATATTACAAATATTAGACGATTACCCTATCATTATTCATAATTGTATTACATGAGTGTGTTTTAGAAAAAAAAAAGACAAATTGAATGAAAATTATAACCTTTTTTTTCACCTTGTATGATAGTAAGAAAATTTTTATATTTTATTTAAGGAAATGATAAAGATATCATACTCATGTTTTTATTAACTATAACTAGTTTAATATGGGGTTATATATGGAATATGTTAGAGTATAAATATTCATTTGTAATATTTTTTTTCTTTAACATGGTAATTTATTTTATATTTTTAGGAAATAGATAACTACATTAATGGTTTATATAATGATGGTGTGATAATTATTTAAGTTATGGAAATATCTAAAAATTGACATCAATAATATTAAAATAATATAATTTATATAATTAACATCATGCACTAATATTATGGATGATGCTTTCATGTTAGGTATATTTTAATAATGTTGGTTTGAATATATAATGTGGTTATGAAAATTATTAGGAGACAAGTAATGAATTTTAACAAAATTGACAATAATAATAATTTATAAAAATAATGATTCATTAAATTTTTTAAAAATCATAATTAATGTTTTTAAAAAACAAAATAATTATAATATCTATGACTATGTAAAAAATTACTCATTTATCGTATAATTAACAGGACGTAATTAGAAATTAGAAAATTTAAATATTGAAAAAATAAAGTTTATGTTAGGTAAAATTAAAATAGGTTAACTAAGGGTTTATCAAAATGGTGTGGTTATAAAAATACAAAGATTTGTAAAAAATATATGTATGATGGTATTACAAATTTATTTTATTATATATATGAATACATTAATATTGCTGGTATATGTATTGAGATTGAATTTATTATAAAATATTTATTTTTTTGAAATTTCAAATGATCCTCTCACCTAAATTACAAAAGGGAACCTCCTCCCTCACTTCTTCACATCACATTGTGCATTCAAGATCAGTCATACCATGGAAATTAACCTTCTAAAAATCCCTAGACACATCCAAGGGTTTATGGTTTTTTCAAATGGGTAATCCCAACTCCCCTAAGAGTAGATCAAGAGGGTTTTCCTTATGGAAGAGTACACCCAGATACGTACAAACTAAATAAAACCTAAGGGGAGTGGATTTGTATCTCAAATTCATTTATGTGAAAAATATTCCAAATTCACCTAATATTTATTTTATGTTGTGTATATACATCCCATGAATGACTTTTCGGTGTCTTATCAAGAATATTTTAATATCTCTATATCCTTATAATTTTCCTCCTTTAATTATGAATATGATTCTACTAATTATAAATTGGTGAGTATTTATTTCACAATCTAATCAATATATGGGATTATTTCATTATAAGTATCCATTTGTAATATTTATTATCCATTTCCATGTTTTCAAAAAATATTTCTAACAAATGTTTTCATATAATATAATGGATTTTTATAGACAACTGTTATTAGTTTTTTATTTTTACAAAATGTGTTGAATTGAATCATTTATCATTTTCCAATTGATGTATTTTTTGAAATTCCAAAAAAATTATGGGAATAATATGTCTTTTTATATTAAATAGAATTAAGGAATTTCTCCCCATTCAATATTACTTACATCATTGATGTTTCCCTTATAATAGTACATGTTTTTATTCAAAGAAAATGTTTTACTTTAAAATTATGTGTAATTTTATGAAGGGAAAATGTTTTCAAGGAAAAAAGTATATTTTTCACAAGAATTTTTTTAAAGTGATCTATAAAAAATATTTTCCATCTATGAAATAAATATTTTATGTTACATGTGTTTTACTAGGGATATTATTAAATTTCACCCTTATAATTATTTAAATTAATGGGTTTTGATTATGATGGAATTATATTTATAAAAACCAATTTTTTTCTTTGGTTTAGGTTATGATTTAATGATTTTCATGAAACTTATGTCATTATTTGTGTTCTTATATGATGAATTATTTGTATTAGTATAGAATTCATGTGTATGGTTTTCATTATGTTATGTTTAGGACCAATATATCCCTAAATTTTATTGATTATTGATTTATATATCATTATATAGACACTGGTGGAAAAGGTAGTGAATTTGGATTAGACAATGAATTATTCTTCTAACATGATATTGAGAGTGATCCTTGACTACAGATATTGTGATGGGATTAATCCATGAATACCTAGATGGTAGGGGTAGTGAACCCATACAACTAAGATGGCATTGTAATAGTTTCCATTACTACAATAGAAATCATTTTTATGCTTATGTGTCTCTCAAAAAAATCTAAGTCTTATTCTTGTGTTTTGATTTATTTGATTATGTTCTTTATTTACTTATTATTCATTCCTTATGAACATCCAATATTTATGTCATGATTCTTGTTTTTTATCATTGATATTTAGGGTCCGATCTTCTATTTTATAGATGATGTTCTCATACCCCTTTTCTCATGATTATGTTCACGTGTATCCTTTTATTACCTTTATTGGTAGTTAAATATCACTTATTTTTTGGATTACATAACATCATTTTTTGATGATATGTATTATGATTGAATGATCTAAGACGTATTGTAGACAAGAAGAACAAAGTGTGAGATAATGTGGATCCCTTATGTACCAATGTTTAGTATTCCACATTTCCAATGACAGTAGAATAATATGATACTTGGAAATATATTTAGGTATGATATAATGTATAACATAAATTTTATGTAATTTTAATGTATGAATATTGCGGGTCATTATAAAAGGTCTCCAGGAAAGTCCCTCCAAATTTATCACCAGGTACTATCGGTGCATTAGGTTCCACCACTGGAGCATCATCCTATTCTATGCCCCCATGTCTTTCCTAAAAAAGATTCATCATGATGGCATATATCTAAAATTCAAATAAACATGTTGAAGGACAAATTACACCACTGTATAACATTTTAATAAGTGGAAAATAAAATAAGGCATAAAAAGTCATTCCCTCTTTCCCACTCCATGGTCAAATCCAAGGCACTATCACTAACCTTAATCATCTAACATATTGGTCATGGATTGAAAGGGTAAACAAATAATCATTATTCATGTTTCAAATTACACACCCGTTATTATCATCTGGAAACATTTTACAATTATCAATTTCAAATTTTGAAATTTTCATTTTAATTTCACATGCAAGGAAAAACAATTATTCTTCAACAAATTACCCAAACCCTTTTTATTGTGCATGCCTAAAATGATTTATGTAAAGAAATAAAACTGAGTTCCTTGAATGATGCATGAATTATAAACTATCATAAAATTCTATGCCATGATTAAAATCTATTAAAATATCAACTACAACTATCACATGGCACATCAAGTTTATCACCCATGGTAAAATATTATCAACAATAACAAAAATACCAATAACAATAATTCCACTCTGGCTACATAGAATTAACCCCAAACATGGGTTACCCTCTCCTATGAAAGATATTATAAACATCTCCCAAATCATTATAGTATCTGTTGAAACTTTAAAAAATAGTACGAAAAAATAAAACATTGGAAAAAACCTCTCATACCACTTTGTAACTTTCTGACATGGGCTTTTAGATAGTAGTGCCAGAATCTAGATAGTCTCATGATGTTAGGAATGTATCCACCTATGATAGAGGATACCTACAATCAATGGGGTCATAATTAAGATAATGGGGATACTATAACCTCTTTTATCATAGTAATAGCACATTGGAAATATATAACCAATAAAAAATTTCATATATCCATTATCATAATAGTACCTATATCATATTTTGAACAAATAAGGTAAAGAAATATCCAAATTGAACAGTAAATATGCTATGCCAAAGCATGTTTCATGTGTCAACATGAAACCCCAAAATTAATGATGTTGAAAACACCCAAGAGGGTCTCAAACCACATATTATTCTCTCATCCATGATCTATCCCAACTCAGCCAAATAAAATAGTTCATTTTCCATTATAAATTCTTGAAAACATAAAGTCAATTTGGGTATAGATCTGGAAGCATGAGTAGGTTGTCAATAAAACTCAAGAGGCCACTTCCTATAATGTCTAAAAAAATATAAGTTCAATATTTTGTTTTCATTTTTTTAATATATAATTACAATGTGTAAGTAAATTTTTATCACATTATAATTTATTCATTATATAAACACATAATCCCCAATGATCTTGAGGAAATATAATCCTAAATACAAACTTCATCCCAGGCCAGTGTCTGAACCATTTCTCAAATTTATCTCAATATTCATTATAATTAATTTTCCATTCATTATGCATTTTTCAATTATTTATCATGATTAATTCGAAACATATTACAATTCCAATATAATGAGCATAAAATGTCATGTCAAGCACCCCGTAGGTATTTAGAGAATCAGTCTGTATCCCACACACTATTAGTATTTAGAGAATTAGTCCATTTCCTTTACAATTCCCATGAATATCTTAGGTCATATAACGTAATGTCTAGAACCCCATGGATATTTGGATTATCAGACATTTTCCCCGACTCTTTTCTCAATCAATTACATATGGTTATTTGGATCATTAGTCTCTACCCCAGACTTTTTATCAAAAAAATCACAAATATCACATATACCATAATACCAGATTGATTAAATCAACAATTAATTAATCCAACTCAACAATTATGAAGCCATATCATTCCATTAAATAATTCAAAAATTAGTTAATCACCTCAATTCAATTTATTATTCCCATAATAAATTAACCACATGAATGGTTGAACATCAATGAAGTCTCCATTAATTAATTCAATAATTAATTAATCTGATTCAATAAATTTCCATACCAAAGAATTCAACAATTAATTAAATCAGAAAATATCTATCCCACATCAATGATATTATTAATCTCAATATTTCCTATTAATTAATTCTATAATTAATTTTTTTATTTCTACAATGTTAATACACTATAATTAATTCAACAATTAAATCATCCAATTCCCAATTTTAAAATCACAAAAACTGCTATAAATTAATTCGAAGATTAATTTATACTATTCCAAAATTTCAATATTTCAATTATTAACTAAAAATTTAATTATTATCAATATTCCATATTTTTAGTATTAATAATAAATTAAACATTTTACACCCCCACCAATTCAAATATTTATTAAATTTATTGAGTACCAAATTATTTAATTGAATTATGATTTAAAATTTATAAATAACTCTAGAAATTCTAATATTACATAACATTAATAGGAATCATTTATATGGGATTTGAATAATAGACCACATTCATCCAAACTTATAACGAATACTCACTAATGGAAATCCCCAATTTGAGTTGAAGAAAGACGAAGAACAAGGTCTGGATCTTAAACCCAAAATCAAGATTGAAAAATTAAGATCTCATAAACCAATATATTAGTCTAAAAATACTAGAACTATATCAAAATATATAATGTATAATATCACTCAATAATATGAGGGAGATATGGGAGAGAAGAAGGAAACCTCACAAGATTTGATCCTTTTATCAGGAGGGTGTAGATTTTTAATTTGGTCTTTAGGTTGTAATGAAAGGAGGTCTAAATGGAATAGAATCTATTAGAGAAGTTCCAAAATAATGGAATGAATTTAAGGGTCTAGTTAGGCTATAATATGGGTTAAAATTTAGTCAATAAAAAATTTGATACAAATATTTTGGGGATTAAAATCCCAGGCACACGATTTGATCCTCAGGGCTCACAGTCTTACCTATATATGAACCTTAATTATGCACCTCATCAAGGGGTGATTCACAATTTATCCTAATAGGGATCATGTTATTAAAACCAATTCAAAAACCATGAAAATACCCTCAGTTAGGGTTTATAGGGTTTTCTAGGCTAGGGTGCATGGTTTGCAAAAATAGTTCCCCAACCGTTCACTTTACCACTTCCTCCAAAAATTTCCAATTTTCACCACCACACACCCAGAGGAAAAACCCAATCAATGATTTCTAAAAAATGGATTTTTTAAATAGTCAAATATTGTATAAAAAAATGTCATGATCATTCATAAATATTCAATTAAATATTTATCATTCTTATTATGTGTTTTTTAGACAGGATATTAAGATAAAATATATTTTACACTTTAAAACTATACTTTTCTCAAAACAAGTTTTGTATCCTTTGTTGAACATAGATTATAATTTTTTTTCAAATTTTATAAAATATATTTTTTAAAATAATAAATTATTTTTAAAAAAATAATATATCAATATTATCTTTTGGTTATTTTTTGAAAATTTTCAATAAAAAAATATATCAATGAATTGTTTAAAATATTTATTTTTAATAAGTTTCATTTAATTTAAATAATATAAAAAATTATTCTTTAGGGTTGTTATAAATTTAAAATTATTTCATATATATCTATTAATAAAATTTAGTAAATTGGAATGAATTTAATATATATGTTTAATGTAATAACACTTTATTTTTTTTTGAATTTACACTTTGGAAACCCAATTTCACATCAAGAATATGGGATAATTTTAAATTATATTGTGAAAAATATTTTAATAAAAGAAGAAAAATTGGATTAAATATATGGAATAAAGTTAATTTATACTATATAATATGTAAAAATATAATTATTATTTTAATGAATATTAATAATGGATAAAATTATTTACCATAGATTCGGTTAAAATCTATTTATAGGGTGATAATATTAAACAGATAAGCTATAAAATGATAAAAATATTTTATAAATACTATTGGATGGAAATATTTGTACATTATCTCTTATTAGTTTGTTCAATTCTAATTTTTTTAGCCTTGTGTAATGGTTAAAATAGGGGTATAATATTCTCAAATCCAAAATTACAAATGTGTCACTCACCTCACTTAAAAAATAATACCCATTATCCTATGATATTAACACATCCATACTCATTGTATCAGCCCATTCATATGAAAATAACTTCCGTAATTACATTATATCTTCCTATAACTCTTAGATTTATCAAAAAACTATTCAATGAATCCATTTTTAACCAAAAAAACTTGTATGAAGAAGCAATAATGTCTCTAACCGAGTTTTTTATTATATTTCCCCACCACCTCCTTCAATTATTATTAAAATATGATGCTATATTAACATTAGTATCCAATATGTTATCATATGTTGTTATTATATGTTAATTTCGTCAAAACATCATCTCTTACATAAAATGTTATAAAAAGTCGTCATTTGTGTTTACGATGGACAAATTGTTGTGTCCCGGGCCCAGGATTGTTGGGCCCCCGCCAGGATTGTTGGCGCCTGTGCCCCGGTAACCAATCCCACATCGGTTGTGGAGGGAGATTGGTGGGTGCTTGAAATTCCCGTGCCTACCTTCCCCTCAGCAACGCGTTTTAAAGCCGTGAGGCCTGGGATAGCAACTGGGCCAGAGCGGACAATATTGCTGGGCTGAGGGATCCGATCCATCAATTGGTATCAGAGGGTGGTTGGTCTCGGGACCGGTGTGGGCTTGGGGGGGGGATGTTGTGTCCTGGGCCCAGGATTGTTGGGCCCCCGCCAGGATTGTTGGCGCCTGTGCCCCGGTAACCAATCCCACATCGGTTGTGGAGGGAGATTGGTGGGTGCTTGAAATTCCCGTGCCTACCTTCCCCTCAGCAACGCGTTTTAAAGCCGTGAGGCCTGGGATAGCAACTGGGCCAGAGCGGACAATATTGCTGGGCTGAGGGATCCGATCCATCACAAATGCCTCACAAACCAATGTTATACATTTTCTATCACCACAATAATCTTATGGAAATAATGGAGGATTAAATTTCAATATGTTATGTTTTTTATATAATTATATGTTAGGTGTTATAATACCACTTCTACATCATACCTCCTATCATGTTGGAATGTAATAACATAGCTCATGTGAATGGTGGACTGTTGCTCAAACAATCGATGTCATTTGTTTTTATATTTTGTTTCAATTATATGGAATAAAATGGGATTAAATAAATAAATATAATATTTTTAAAATAATTATTATTTCGGAATTATGATATAACATACACAATCTTACTCTCCATTCTGTGGGGGGATACGACAACTTCTTTCCTGTGTATAGAAGACTAAAGCCTCAAGAAGTGATATAATTTGATTTTCACATATAATTTACATAGAATTTCTTATGGATAGGTTTAAATAATATTATATGATATATAAGGGAAAAAAATTTAATCTAAATCTATCTATTACAATTCTTTCTTTGAGTTTTTTATAAAAATAGAAAAAGTATTCCTCTGTACGTAAAACATACCGTCTCCCAATCATTGTATTTTATTTTATATAACAATATTATTTTCATTATTATAAATTGATAAATGCTGAAAATATTTTATATTCATATTATAGATCAAATTATGGATACTATTTAACCATGATCAGTGTAAGAGGACCATAAATAACAAATCTAAACAAACATGATAAACAATAAAATTTATTTCATGAAACTAGTCTTTTACATAGAATTGTTATTCAATGGGTAATAAGAGGTCATATGTAATTTTTTTATGTTACTATATAAATATTAATAGTTCTATACTTTATTTATGGGAATCTTATTTTATTATACTGAATTTTTGAACATATATGAATGAAATCAATCCTATTGGTAAGGGTTTTTTCTCATTATTATTTTCTATGAGACGGATGCTATATTTACTATAAGAGTTATTTATGTGGTGTATATATTGAAAAATGAATTTATTTAAATAATATTATGCTTAATATTATAGGGATTTATATTTCGATTTTAGGATATCACTTTTATGGGACTTATGATTCTAAATTAAAAAGGTATTATGGTTTTTTTTATACAACTTCATTTTTTTGTTTGGATTTTTTATGAGTTTATTTTTGACGATTAAATATTATGATCCATATCTCATGAAACAAATTAAATTTCTATTACTATCGAGATATCATGACATTAAAATTTTTCCATTCATTTTCCTCTCTATATATACTAAATATTTAAAACCACTGTTTAAACGAAAAATATTCTTTTTTTCTATTTTTTGATGAAAATCATTTTTTTCCAAAATCATCTATTATAAAAATGTTTTCATGTTTTTTTTTGAATATTAAAATTATATTTAATGAAATTTTTTAACATTTTTTCTTTTTATAAAATTTCATGAAATGATTCTTCATGGAATTTTCCAAATAATGACCCCATTTCATTTTCAAAAAAATGTCAATATTTTCATAGACTAGCCCAAATACCCTATCACCTTGACACTCGATCCGATCTTGTGGTGTCCCTATGGGTGTTCTTATTCCCCAAAAGTTAGATACATTTACATGGAATCATGAAATGTAATCAGGGATATGAATTTTCCACAAAAACTATAGATGAAAACCTATTTACTTATCAGTATTCTCAAAAAGTCTTCAATGAGATAGTTCTAGAAACAAAATAGGAATATCAAAAATCCAAACAGTACATCATGATAGTTCTAAAAATATAGAAATGATTTCTCAATATCCCAAAGGACACATTACTAAAATCCCCATGTTATAAATAACATCAACATCCTCTATGAAGTTACTTCCCTTTATTAAGACATAGAATTAGATAATCTAGAATCACCGGATGGAAAAGTTAGTGTGTGAGTTAAAATGACTATTGGGGTCTCACCAAGTGTTCCATAATATGATTTAATAATAATAATAAACCAAAGCATTATTAAAATTTAATCAAAATAGTAATGTTAGTATAATTTCATATTTAAATCAGAAAATATTTTTCATTTCAAATCGACGGAAATCATTTCAAACATGGGTTAAAAAAATTTATATAAATCAATATTCATGATTAAAATAGTTCTATATAATTAAAATATTTATCAAAACTATAATAAAAATAAACAATTTTATATTCCATATAGTATGATAATATCAATATATAGGATCCATATACATCTCATATAACTGAGGATGACATCAATTTGTACAGATGTTCCATAGGATCATTACAAATTTGACATCATCAAAATATGATCTGGGTAATGATATTCCAAAATAGGTTTTTATTAGTGTTGTAAAAATCATTCCATTAACATAGAATTAGCGTCCTAGTGTTCTTTCCCCAAAATAAAAAACAAACTACCCAGTCTCACATATTCTAATTCAATCAAATGAAAATGAGAAAATTATGTACAATAAATTGAAAAAAAATCCCTATATTCAGTTTAAATATTAAGATTTCATTTCATAAACGAATCCTAGGATTTTAATAAATTCATTCCTTTTCAAAAAAATTTATCATAGATTTTTATCTGTTCAGTTTAATTTATTTTTATTATAACACAATTATAAAATCCATCAAATTATAAAATACAACAAAATCTCTAATTCAATTGAAATTGGGATGTTTCTTCCCAAACGATTACCATATCAATTTCAATTCCATTTTTCAAAAAGCCGGTTTTTGAAAAAATCAATTGAAATAAATTTAAAATAATTATATATTCATGGTTTAATCAATCCAAAAATCATAAATTCAACTAAATAACATTTATAGGGAATCATATCACCCTTAAATAGACTCGCCAATCAAGAAAAAATTACAAAAATATCATGAAACCAAACCTTCAAAAAAGACTAAATTACATTTAGTTTATATCCATGAATCTTATTACAAACTATCAAAAGACAAGTGGAAAACAGAGAAATATGGAAGAGACATAAATACCACATACTCAGATTGATACACAAAAACCGTAATAATGATTAATCACTGAAGAAAATGATATTAAATGTCTGTAGATACAAAAAATAATCTAGTTTGATACTATAGGTTGATAAAAATTATTCTTGTATAATGGAAACAATATTTTGTGTTGAAAGGTCAGCTTAAAACTTTCACTCATTATTTTTAAACTCATGCAACCCAATTTCATGACATGTAATTGTCAATTCCCATACACACCAAAAAAATCCCATCAAATTTTATTTAAAATATTATTTTTAATGTTTACTTGATAACTAATATGTAAAATAAATGTATCCTTCAAAAATATTTACTAATTTCATGTAATCATTCTGGTGAAGATTACACATCTCGTAATGACATTTCATGTCATGTAAATCGCCAACAGACTGTAAAACTAATGGTATTTATGCTTAAAATTGCATCAAATGCCTTAATTTACAATTGTAGGTATCATACAAATTATTCATAAACCTTAATCATCATATGAAAAAGGAAAACCATGATAATGGATAACACATAAATTTTATAAAGGTAATGGGGTATTACAACATACCCACCATTAAAACGTTCTATCCCCAAAATTCCATTTAAGAATCTTCCATAAAAATAGGTGAGGCCATTGGTCTCCCATCAATGTATCACATTCCCACATATCATGAGAATATGAACTATGATTATATTGAACATCGAACCAGGGTATCAACCTCGAATGATATACCTTGGTCTCATAATGAACTATCTTTAATCAATGCTCACTCATGGTTAAATTAGGTCAATATCAAGACCGTTCTAGCTCAAAACCCATGTTAGATCAGAAAGATACTTCCATAACTGTGATACATTGAAAATGTTACATATCGACGACAACTATGGTTGTAGATATAAATTGTAAGACACTCTCCCCACCTTATGAAACTCCACAATAGGCCCTAAAAATAATGGGAATGCTTCACTTTCCCCCCAATACATTGATGACATAATGAGGAAAAGCATTAAAAAAACTGGTCACCTAATGAAAAATCCAGTCATATTTGATGATGATATGTCCATGAACTTTTATATGGGAAAACATCTTTTATTTGAATTGTTTTATATTTTAGAAGTAATGGATACTGTTTCTATTGTATCTGCTCTGTATAAATATGGTATGTAATGTATGTATTAGGTAATAAATATCGAAAACTCTAAACTCAAAAGATACATAATTTGAATGGAAGTGAGTTCTTGACTAAAATTCAGTCTTATGTTCAATAATAAGTCCACATACTAATACACAACAATGAGTTTCTCCAAAATCATACATTTTATGAAATACTGAGTTATACCAAAATAATATGTTTTAATAATATTATTTTAAATTTTCATAATCACATAGTCATTGTATATTGGGAGAGTGAACAAAAATAAATATATTATCATCACACTGTAATGTATTTATCAAATTGTGCTTCTAGGATTATGTAACTAACTATGATGCGAGTGATGTATCTTACATTCTCTTACACATCCTTATAACTTATGAAAATAATATGTTAAAATGGGATGAGCATAAAATCCAAAATAAGGGAAATAAAAAATAAGGAATGAAAACATGAGTCCATGAATACTTGAAACATGTGAAATCATTTTCAAAAAGGAATAATTATCACCCATATAAACTTGCCCTGGGAAAATTGAGAATTCCATGTATATAGAACATAAATTGAACCATAAAGGTTTCTGGGGGAATTATTTACTTAGTTTTGTAACCATCCTGGCTACCCTATAATTTTTAACCCTCACATCCACCTTATAATGTAACCCTCACGGATACCTTACGGTGTACTCATCACAACTACACATGGAGTAATCGTACGACCGACCACAAACATACATTTACCCAATGCAATAGAGGGAGATATAGGTCCCAACCTAAATCATAAAAAATTACCATGAACCATACCATAAACATCCAACAAGAATACATGTAAAAAAAATTCACCATGAATTTTCTAAAACTAGAATTTTTCAAGAGGATTTAATAACGAAATTCACTTAAAAGTAAAATATAATAGATATGAGAATAAAAAAAACAAAATGAATATGTTTATAACAAATAAATTAACATAATAAAACATAGTATAAAAATTCATTAGATAAATGATCTTAAAAACTCACAATTAATGAAGTATAAGGTTAAACAAATGAATGGAAATTGGGTTAAGAATTCTCGTACCTCAGGTTTTTCATACGTAAAGCATGTTTAAACCATCTGTATAATAGTTTAAATAGTATATTAATATCTTAAAGAAATATATTCATGTTTATAACACCTTATATGACCATTTGATGACATCGTTTAATGCTTTAATTATTAGAATTTTGTTCCTTCCAATGTTTTGGGTGCATCCTTTACATGATTTCCATGACGGGTTTGTTTTTTATTTTCTTGTCACATGGAGATGAATCTCTTGAAGTGGAATGAAATGGTACTAACCAGGTTCCATAAAATTTAATGTTACCAAAAATCATTTTTATCATATAGGATGATGAGTCATTAGAGTAAAAAATAATGATATTTGTTTAGATCATTCATGGTAGTTCGTCAAATATCATAAACTTGTATCATTAAATAAATTAATTTTATGCATATAATTTTATTTTAGATCATAAAAATGGACATATAAAACACTTTAAAATCTTATTCAACCATTATTTTTCTTTTGAAAACATCTTTTTCAGATTTAACAACAATTTAAACCACACTGTCCACGATTTTGGTAAATCGGCCATCAGGGACAGTGTTATTATATTTTTTAAAAATAAGAGGGAAAGAGATAAAGTATGTTGAGTAATTTTTTCCATAACATAAAGAATATAATATATTTTTTGGAGATTTCATGGCTCTTGTATAAGGGTATGATAAGAGAGTATAAGAAAATAAAAGGAATTGAGAAGAAAATACAATAATTAAAAAAGAGTATTTTAAACTCCTAATCTCTTCTCTGTGAGATCCTCTTTAAGACTTTAGGATTTGGGAATTTGGTGAAATTAGAATGTCTTTGACATGGGGAAGATCCTTGAAAATATTATTTCGAAGAACATAGATATGGTTCAGGGATTAAGTGGTGTGTGTGGAAGAGGGGTGAGGGTGGTATTTATAATGGAGGAAAAGTGGGGTTTTACATTTTGTAATCATTTGTATAATATTTTTTCCAATCACAATGAATAGTCCAGATTCCTGAGACCTCAAATAGTATTAATTCTATGTTATTCCAAACAATGTTGAAGTAAAAAATGTACTTATCATCTGTCATTATTTATAGTATTTTACTATTCTTAAAAAATTAATTAATTTCAAGATAATACAAAAAATTCACCCTAACAATTTTTTATTGTGTAGAACTCAAAAAGGAACTTCATTTGTTTAAAATAATAATATAAATACGATTAATATTTTTAAAAAATAAAATATACTCTATTTGAAAATATCAATTTTATAATAATTAGTAGTTTCATATCTCCTCAAAAAAATTCAAGATCAAATTTTCTTGTAACCATAACAAAATAAAATAATAATATGATTTACTATTCAGAATAGTTGTATTACTATTGAAATTACAATACATTATGGTATGTTACTATTCACCAAAAACCATGTTAGTTCTATTAGACTCCAAATAACATACAGAACCCTACCATAAATGACTGTTATTTTAATTCAAATCACAGAAGTGGAAAAATTATGTATAAAGGAAAGTTATAATTATATTCATAAAACA
This sequence comes from Viscum album, assembly GCA_963277665.1. Classification (NCBI taxonomy): domain Eukaryota; kingdom Viridiplantae; phylum Streptophyta; class Magnoliopsida; order Santalales; family Viscaceae; genus Viscum; species Viscum album. The sequence continues at coordinate 1,254,628,066 of OY728141.1, forward strand.
AATAATCATCTATTTTAATTTATTTATAAAATCCTAGGGTGTTACATTCTCCCATATTCTAGAAATTGTTTCCTCATCATTTAATTTACTTATTTATTTACTTATTAAACAGCTGGAGGTACCTTTCAATCCTAGAATTTTCATATTCCCATGTTGATTTTTCAACAATGTGATTTCACCAAAAAACCAATACATAGTTGATTATATTATTCCTCAACACATGTTTCCTTCGATCAAGAATCTGAACTGGTTTCTATTCTTAAGAAGGAATCTCTACCAGTAGAGCTACTTCTGGGCTCATGAAATGAGATAAATCTTAAAAATTCATTCTCAATATCGAAACATGAAAAACATTGCGTACCTAAGATAACGTCGGAGGCATATCTACATGGGATGAAACTAGTCCAACTTTATCCAGATTTTCATTTGGTCCAATGAATTGTGTAATTGTCTTTCCATTCTTACAAAAACACTTGAAACTTTTTCGGGGAGAGATTTCAAGATAAACATGATCACTAACATCAAAAGAAAAGTATTTCCCCCTATTGTCTCTATAACATTGCCACCATCTCTAAGATAACTTCATGTGTTGTTGGATCATCTTTACTTTTTCATCCACTTCTTCTACTAATTATGGTCCCATCAAGTTCATTCCCACAACTTCATCTAAATAATATGGAGTTTGAAAATGATTCTCATACAATGCCTCAAATGGGGCCATTTGTATAATGGAATGAAAAATATTATTTTATTAAAACTCAACTAAATTAATATGTTGATCCCAACATACTTAATATTCCTTTGAAAAATATTTATGCTTATACTCTAAATTCTGAATCCTTATCTTACTCTATCCATCTGATTGAGGATGAAACGATTTACTAAAATTTCATTATGTGCACACCGAATTCTGAAAGATAGTACAAAACATAGAAGTGAATCTATGAACCAGATCATATATAATGGAAGTATGAACTCCATGTAACCTGAAAATCCCTTAGATGTACAGTCAAGAAAGCTGATTGAAAGTCATAATATCATGAATAGAAAGGAAAAATGTAGATTTATTCAGTCTGTCAATAATAAACTAAGTTGCAATATTACCATGAGATGTCATTGGTAGTCCCAAAACATAGTCAATGGGTACATTTTTCCATTTACACTCTCACGCTAGAAAAGTTTGAACCATCCCCTTTGGTAACTATCTATCCACTTTAACCAATTGACCTATTAAACATTTCACAGTAAAATATGAAATATCTATTTCATTCCATCCTAGCAGTAACACTCTTGAATGTTTTTGTACATCATAGTTCATCCAGGATGAACTGAAAATTCAGAACTATGAGATTCATTCAAAAAATGTTTCTTTAACTGGAAATCACAAGGCACAGAAAATATTTTTCAAAATATCCAAAAACAATATTTATCATGGTTTAATTCTGGAAACCTACCCATTTTAACCAATTCTACTGTTTTATATAGCTCGTGGTCCTCCTTTTCATCATAAATTATTCTATCTGATAATTATGATTTCAATGAATCCTGAACAAAATAGGTTTATTTCCTCTACTAACAACATATAAGGAAAAATTTATCAAATCATTAGTCAAGGAATCATGTTCCAAATGTAACATGGTTAATGATGCGTGATGTTTTTGACTCAAAGCATATGCCACATTATTTTCATTTTCTTGATGGTAATGGATCGTGAAATCAAAATATTTTATCAGTTCTATCCATTATCAATACATCATGTTCAATTCTATCTAATAGAATATATACTATAGACCTTTATTGTATGTATATATTAGATTTTTTTATATGTATAAATGAAGGATCCAAATTTTTAAAGTAAAAACCGTAGTAGAAAATTCCCAATCATGTGTAGGATAATTAGAGTCATGAGGTTTTAGTTGTCTTGAATCCTGAGAAATTACCTAATCATCCTACATAAGAACACAACCATTTCCTTTCAATGAAGATTCACTATAGTGACAAACTCTCTATTTCTGGAAGGTATTTCCTAAACTATAGCAGTCACAAATATGTTATTTAGTTCCTGAAAAAAAACATCACATTCTTCTCTCCAAATAAATTTAACTACTTTTCAAGTTAACATGGTTAGTGGGTTATATAATTGTATAAATTTTTTAACAAATTATGGGAAATAACCTACTAACCCCAGAAAACTACTAAACTATATAACTTTTATAGGCATTTTCCATTCATCAACCAGTTTTTTTCCATGATCATATTTTATTCTATCTTTATTTAAATTTTTCCTAAAAAAAGAACTATATTGCAACCAAAAATCACACTTTCATGATATTCCATATAGTTTTTTTTCTTTTCTGCTTTGAAAAACTGCCAATAGATAACTTTCATACGCTTATTGACTCATTGAAAATAACATAATTTCATTAATAAAAAAAAACCAAAAACATATCCAAGAACTCATAAAGAATTATATTCCTATGATCCATGCATACTACAAGTGCATCAGACAACCCAAATAATATAACATCAAATTCATAATGCCTATATCTAGTATGAAACGTTGTTTTTAAGATTTCATTATCCTTGATCTTTATCTAATGGTATCTGAATCTGAACTCAATCATCGAAAAGTACTTAGCTCCTTGAAGCTGACTAAAAAAATCATCAATATGAGTCAAATGATGCATTTTAATTAGTTATGTTATTCAAAACACAATAATTAGTGTAACGTGTCAATGAACTATCCTTTTTTTAACGAACAAAACAAAATAACCTTATGGTGAAGTTCTAGGAGGAATTATGCTTTATCAATAAACTCCTTCAACTAAATTTTCTATTCTATAAGTTACATTTGAGCCATTTGATAAGTTGGTTATCAAATTTGATTAGCATTAAAAACTATTCCAATTGTAAATTAAACTTCTCTACCAGGTATAACACTGGGTGACTCATCAGGAAAAACATCAATACAGTCATCCACCACTGCCACATCATTAATCTGAATAGTTCCCTTTTTCAACAATATGAGCATTATACCTTTCATTTTGATCTTTCAATAGTTTCTAATCTTCATTATATGTTATAAATTGTGTTGGATTTTTCTTGTATATAAACGGAAAATCTTTTTGAAAAATAATTTATCCAGCTCTATAGTCAATCTAAGTATGATAAAAAAGAAGACATTCTTTTACTAGAATAACATCAAACTCTATAAAAATAAAAACAACAAGGTTTGATGATAATGTATTTACACATATAAAAAGAGGATAATTATTAAAATTAATTTTTTATATAACATTTCCACCTAGTGTTTTAACAATAATTTTTTATCTCATTTGTTGAAGTGATATTTCAAATTTACTTGCAAATTTCATAGAAATATAGGATTGTCTATCCCCCATATCAAATAATACATTAGAAAAAACTGGTTAAACAATCAAGGTACATGATAAAACATCATTGGATGGCCTAATGTCTATGGACATAGTCACAAAGGATCTCACTACACCATTCTTCTTATAGTGTGGATTCTTTTCATCATACATATCTATTTTTGGACATGAATTATCACAATGACCCATCTCACGACATTTAAATCAATTTATAATTATCTTATTAGTATTAGTATTGGGATCATTTTAATTACAATCATGGGCCATATATACAAAATTATCACATCGAAAATAGTTCCTATATTTGGTAAGGCATTCCCTATGATGTTTTTTCCACACTTCTCACTAATTGGAAACTAGTCTCCCATACCACCATATTTCATTGATTGATTCATACCCAATTATTTCTATCATGACAACTTCTTCAATTTATTTTAAAAGTTCATGTTACCATCTGGAAACTCAATTTCAAACCTCTCAGTAGATTTTACAAGTTTATACAAAAATTGGAATTTACGGGAGGCCAATGCCCTTTGCTGAATTGGCATAAATTCTTAGTAAAACAGTCGATTTTGCTATCAATATGAACAATAATACTTGGATCATTCCCTGCTAGTCAGAGGATTTTTTGTTCATACATGGCTAGTTAATATTTTTTATTTTTCTTCAATTCAAGAAATCTCTTGTCCATCCTATGAGAAACCACCATAGGAAAATATTTTTCATGGAAAATACATTTAAATTCATCCCACTCCAATTTATCAATCTCAACTAGATCCTTGATATTTCTGACTATTGACCACCACTAATCAGCTTCACATTAAAAAAATTGATCGAGTTACCTTTTTATTGTATGACTATCCCTTAACAGTGAATATCACTTCAATTTCTTTAATCCATTCTTCCCATGCTACTGGGTCAGAAGATCCTTTGAAATCAGGAGGTCGTTGTCTCTTAAAATGATCCACTTTCATCATGGTCTATTAGGGTACCTCTGGTTTTTCTATTACATGGATTACACCACTATTTATTTCTTATGTTATCTAATCCATTACAATAAAAAAATGTTGATTCCAATACCTATCATTCCAAGATGCAGATTCAGAAGGATATTGTTCTGTTACTACTTATCCACCTAAACTCCCATTTTTTATCTGCAAAAAACCATTCTAAATAATCACATATTATTCAGAAAATCGTTGTAATATTTAAAATCTATATCATTTAAAATTATCCATAGAGTAAAAAATAATTTATTTTATTCTATTAGTATTATCCAAATCCATAATGTTATATAAACCATCCTCAAATACCATCTATAAAGACACAACCTTATTACATTACATAAACATGAATTTTAGTCAAGAACTTGCTTCACTTCACATGGTGGATCATTATAATTTAGAGTTTTAGAGATTTATTTCTTAACAAAAACAGAACATTAAACATTTATACAGATTAGATACTATATGAACAATATCCATTCTTCTAAAATATAAATATTTTCAAATTAAACATGTTTCCTTTGATAAATCATCATTTTATTTAACTTGTATTTCTTCTTTGTCCTCCACATCCTTATAACCTATGAAAAAAATTTAAAAACATAGGATGACACTACTGGAAAAATGATCTTTCCCAACACTTCTATACCAACGGTTTGTAAAAACCGTTGGTATAGCTACCATTTCCCAACGGTTCATTAAAACCGTTGGGAAAGGGTGTGGTTTTGAGGCCCTTTCCCAACGGTTTTGGTGAACCGTTGGGAAAGAGTGACCTTTCCCAACCGTTCACCAAAACCGTTGGGAAAGGCTGTGTTTTTAGGCCCTTTCCCAACGGTTTTGGTGAACCGTTGGGAAAAAGAAGAAAAAAATTCAGCATTCACCCAACTAAAAATACAACCACCCAGAACATATCCCAACGGTTTTCAGAACCATTGGGATATGTTCATTGAATTTTTTCCAGATCTACTAACCGAGAACATTATATAAATCAAAATTTGAAATATTTATGATAATACATATATATATATTTATGAAATTATGTTTACAAAAGTGATGTTAGCTTAGTGGTTAAGTCATTTGATTATAAACGAGGGGTCCTGGGATCAAATCCCAGCGGATGTTTTATTTTTGGAATTTATATACCAACGGTTCCATTACCGTTGGTATAGATTTCATATTACCTATACCAACAGTTTCAAAAAACGTTTGTATAGGTCTATACCAACGGTTTTTGTAAAACCGTTGGTATAGACCTATCCCAACGGCTTACTTGGCTACGGTTCTCCAAACCGTTGGTATAGGCTATACCAACGGTTTGGAGGCCTATACCAACGGTTCCAAACCGTTGGTAAAGGTTAGTTTTCCAGTAGTGTGATAAGAAATTAACTAGTAAGGGATATACAATGAATGATATAAAATAGTAGTTCATAAATACCTGTAACTATATAAATCATTTCCAAACATACATATTTGTTACCCATATAATCCTACTTTATGAAACATGAGATTTCACTAAGATTTACACAAAACATATAGAACATGAATTAAACCATAATGTTATGTGGGGTATTAATTACTTAGTTTTGTATCCTTAATTCCTATATTTGTATTTTTAACCCTCATTAATACCGAACAATGTAACCATCATGGATTACATGTTGTGTAAACCTCACAGCTACACATGAAGTAACCATACGACCGACCACCAACATACACATACAAAATGCATTGGAGGGAGAAATATGTCCCACCCTTAATTATAAACAATTACCTATAAAAATAACAATATTTTCAATCAATAATCCTTGTATACAAACATTCCATTTAAATTTGGTAAAACTATTTGTTTAAAAGATGATTTTATAAGAAAATTCACATACAAATTACATATAATTGATTTGAGAGTCAATAGAATGAAATGAATAAGTGTATAAAAATTAAATAAACATAATAAAACATAATATAAAAAATAAATCATTAATATAATGTTCTTAAAATCACACAATTAATTAATTAGAAGCATATACTAAAGAATGAAATTAGGTTAAGAATTCCCCTTTTTTGGGGTTTTCTTACAAAAAACATGTTTAAACATCCGGTTTAATGGTTAAACATGTGTTATTAATAATTTAATGAAACATTCCCATTTTTATAAAATATTATATCATCATATAATAACATCATTTCACCCATTAATTTTTAATATTTTGTTCCATACATTTTTTTGGGTGTGTTCTTTACATGAATTCCAAAGTCAGATTGAATTTTTTTTTCTTGTCATATGGAAATGGAAGAATATATGATAAATGAAATGTTACTCTTATATTTACAAAATTTTAATGATAATAAAAATATATTTTTATCATATAAGGTGATGAGTCGTTAGATAAAAAAATAATGATATTTATTTTGATTATTTTTGGTGGTTCCTCAATAATCATGATCCTGTTTCAATATATAAATTAATGATATGTACAAAAGTAAACTGAACAACATAATAGTGGTTAAATAATACACATTAAAATATGATTCAGAAAATAAGTTGGTTTGAAAAATATTTTTGAAGGATCTAATGTAAATTGAAAACACATTGTCCATGATTTTGGTAAATCAGAACAATGCTGATGGAGTTATTATCTTTTAGGAAAAGAGGAGAGATGGATATGAAGCAAGTTGAGTAATTTCTTCCATAAACATGATTTCATCTAGAATATATATGTTTCTAGAGCTTCCATGCCTCTTATATAAGTTGAAAATAAGGGAGTATAATAAATGTAAATGAAATGACAAGAAAACACATGAATAAGAAAGATGATTTTTACCTCTTGATCTCTTCTCCATAATATCCCCATTATGGCCTACTATTTTGGCCTTTTGGTGATACCTGAATCTAATGAACGTCAGAGAGAGCCTCTGGATGATTATTGGGATGAACTTAGATAATTTTCAATGCTTGAGTGGTGTGTGAGGATGATGGGGTTTATGGTTGTATTTCTAGTGAATGGGGGAGGGGTTTTATATTATTTTAAATATTAGTTTAATATTATTCATTAAGACTATCAATAGTACGGAATCATGTTATCCAAAATATTAATAAGTACATGTGATTTTTAACCTTTTGTGGTTACCTCAGCCTTTCATTACCTATGATGTTGTAAACCATGTATTTAGAATTTATCGTAATTTATCATATTTTAATATTCATAAAAAATAATATATTTCAATAGAATACCAAAAATTAAACCTTACCATTTGTAGAAATTTATAATTAATTAATGAACTCATATTTTTATAAATAATATGATAAATATAATTAATTTATCTTTTATATAAAATAATACTTTATTTGAAAATAACAATTTTGAAACTATATTTGATTTTATAACACATTGAAAAATTAATCAAGATCCCATTTTCATATAACATTAATAAAATAATATTATATTATTATTTACTATACATAAGGATCATATTACTATTCATATTAATATACATATGTGTATGTTACTATTCATCAAAAAACCAGTTTGTTCTTTAGGACTCTAAATAACATACCGATCACTACAATAGATAACCATTTTTTGAAATTGAAATCATAAAATCTAAAAAGTTATTTTTAAAGGAATGATATAACTATCAACATAAAACAATGTTTCTTGTATTTAAATTTATTTTTAAAACCTTGGAGTATTATATTTCATTTCATGTACGCTATCAAACATAACACCCATTTATCTATTTTTTTGATCACTCTATTCTTTACAATATATTACAATGTGTTCAAATGAATTATGATACTAAAACATTGTTATTGAACCATAAAAATATCATTCCTGTGAATTAATAATAATTAATTATTATTTGACCAGTAGGAGGTTATGAACTCAATTATGTTATAATATCTATTTTGTTTTTTAACTCATTAAACTTCACTAGATATCCATATAATTCATTTATAAACTTAATGATGTTAATAGTTATATTGTTGGTAAAAGAATTAAATATTTTTTTTATCATAAAATTATTCTTCAATGAAATATTCACTATCCCAAAACTCTATGAAATTAACCTCTATTTAGTGTAATATTTTACAGAATTTTTCATATTTATAGCTTTATCATAATAATTGTAGACATCCTAATCTACTAAAAAAATCCAGTATATATTTTGACCTTTAAATATGAACTACATAGTTATTAAACAATATAAAAAAATTAACCCCACATATTATATATTTCATGTTAGTTTGAATATTATATATGAATTGAAAAAAATATAACACATTAAAAATACTAATTTCAAACTACATAAATAAAATTATCATGACAAATTATATTTCTGATAAGGATTATTATTAAATTTGAAACTATATTATCATTATTATTATTCATAAAAATTATTTATGTAGTTTTAAAATATATTTTCCCCATCATGTGAAAAACATATTCACCCTCCCTATTATAATAATCTATATAAT